>CM045758.1:51829648-54507148 GCA_025200525.1 Camellia lanceoleosa | reverse complement strand
ATTTCATGATTGACTAAGAATGTTCGCGTAACTACGGAAAAACCTATCGCATAATTGATCGAGAATATTGGTGTAATTACGAAAAAATCTCCACTCAATATATAGGCCACCATTAGTAAATTATTCAAAATAAAATAGCAAAATCGGAAAGAAAAGACGAACCTTAAGCAGTTAAACGGTTCTTATATATATAGATATATATATATATATTTTTTTTAAATTTAAATAAAAAAAAGTTAACAAGGAAAATTATTAAAAAAGTGACTCCCAAACAAATAGCCATGCCCTTCTCACATGTCCATAAAAGCACGTGGTCTAGACCTCTTGCAATTTACTTTCAAACCGTTCGTACACTCGCGTAAAGAGAAAGGGAGAGAGAGAGAAGCGCAACTCTTCGCTTTGATTCACGTCTCTGCTCTTCCGAGAGAGATTTCCTTGAAGTTTTTTCTACTGCCAAGGTTTTGAAAAGCGGTTGCAGTTGCCGTAACGGTGTCGGTGGCGTGGTTGTGGTTGCGGGGTGTAAAGGCCGTAACGTAACAGTTACGATAACCGGAACCGTGAATTTTTTTTATTTTTCGCACAATTTGAAAAAAACTTACCGAAACGCACTTTTTTTTTTCCATGATCATATTTATTGAGTTTTAAAATAAATATTAATCAATTTTTGTAAATTTTTAAGTTTGATCCAATATATTTCGTATTTTTAAATCACTATAAACTGAGTTTTTAACATTTTATTTTAATAATTAATGACTTTATATTATACAAAAAATCAATCACTAAATATTATATATAAGATAAATAATGACAAAAGTAAGAGACTAAATAGAAGTCTAAATATATATATATATTTTTTTTTATTTATTTTTTAATCAAGCCAAATAGATAATGATCACACTTATTATTATTATTATTTTCAAACAATATATAGATAGACACACACAAACAAAATGGTTGAGTGATAGCAGCTGAATAGAATAGTATAGGTCTTATAGCTTCAACAATTTATAACATGTTCTTCATCTTTCCTCTTCTCTCTCTCTATCTGTTGCTCCTCCATCTTCTCTCTTCTCTCTCTATCTCTCTTCTCTCATTTTTCAAAATTTTTTTTTTGTGTCTTTTCGAAAGAAGCAATTCGGAACCATTACGTAATGGTGCGTAACATGCCGTTACGACCGCTACAGCCGACGCACCTGTGAATCTCAATCACATTGAAAAAGCGGCCGTAACGGGTGGCGATAACCACCACAACTGTTACGTAACGACGTTACATAACGGTTGTGGTCACTTTTTAAAACCTTGTCTGCTGCTATAGCAGATTTTACGAAGCTCAAATTGTGAGTCTCTCCATCCACGGATACTTAGATACATACATACATACATACTTACATACATACATACATATACTAGTTTACACAGGCCTGTACAAGGCATAAGCTATTATTACAATATGTTTAAGTTTTTTATTTTGATAATTTTTTTAAGATTAAAATATTATCTTATGAAATTGAATAGAATAAATCATTAGATATATGACATAATTATGTGGCATGATATGTATCATTTTTTGATTTGTTATGCACCAATGATGTCAACTCAAATTCTATTACTATATAATTTTGGTTGAATTTATGAATCTTTAAAATTTCTTCCGAATTTATTAAAAAAAAAAACAAAATTATAGTGTGTAGCTTTTCTTAACAGATAAATATAAAACAAATACTAAGATAATTTTCCTATTAAAAAAAAAACTACGAAGAAGCAGAAGAAAATGCATATATATACAAATGACTAATTTTATTAATACATAAATCATACTCGCATAGCAAATTATCAATTTTATTCATAAGTAATTTTTTTTAAATTAAAATAATATTTTATGAAATTAAATAGAATAAATCATTAGATATATGATAGAATTATATAGTCTGATATGTATCATTTTTGATTTGTTATATACTCAATGATGTCGACTCCAATTCTATTACCATATCATTTTGGGTAAATTTATGAGTGTTTAATATTTCTTTCAAATTTATATATAAAAAAATTATAGTGTGTAGCTTTTCTCAACAAATAAATATAAAATAAATACTAAGATAATTCTTCCATCTAAAAAAACTACTAAGACAAGTCACTGAACTAATAAAAAAAAGGAGAAAATAAAAAAAAATACAAATGACTAATTTTATTACTACATAAATCATACTCACATAACAAATGATCAATTTTATTATTAAGTAAATTAATAATTTTTAATGATATGAAAAATATCTTTCAGTTAACTATTTTGTTAATAAATAAATCATTAAGTCAATTAACAATTTTTAATGATATGAAAAATATTTTTCAATAAACAATTTTTGATAATTTATTATTGCATAGGAGAAATTTTTTTCCCTTGAATATTGTGTTAAATTAAAATTTATGACAAACAAAAGTTATAATTTTTATTATTATAGGACTGATTCATATTTTAAACAAATTTTATGGGTGTATTTGTAATTTGTTCAAAAATAAAATATTTATGTTTCATAATTGATGGGTGCCTCTATTTACACACCACATTTGGTCTCAAGACACACCACTACTCAATTCACACCTTTAATAATTTGAAAAAACTTAATTTTTATAAACACACACCACAACATTCCATTTTTGCCCTTAGTCTCACACCACTTAGTACACACCTCAAATTCAAAAAAACAAAAAAAACCCTAACTGTTAGACATTTACCACTGGTGGCAACAACCATCACCGGCAACCACCATCAACCCCAACCATGGCCACCGTCGTCAACCCTTCCTTCCGTCTTCGCAACTGTCACTACCCACTTTCTAGTCCTATAAGTTGCTTCCATTCCCAGAGACCTACCACCTCGCAGATTGTCGCCACCCTCCGGTGAACCACCCATAGCCCTCCTCCCCCTCTAGCAAGACTCGCCTAGCCCTCCTACTCCACTCCCATTTCTTACTGTCGCGATTTCCAACCCTCATCTCCCGTGACCCTAGTAGCACACCTCCGACTGAGAGAGAGAGAGAGAGAGATATATAGAGAGAGATGATCACGATCGCGATCTGTACTCTCGCAATCTACGAGGTGGTGGGGTTAAGGAAAGGTTGAGGGCGGCGAGGCTTTGTGGTGATGGGGATTCGCCAGAGTTAGAGAGGGGCGACGAGACAGCGGTGGTGAAATGGCAGCGGCTGCAGCGGCGGTGGCTAGGGTTAGGGTTTGGATGTATATTTAACTAAGGTGTAGTTGTGGTCATTTTGGTCATTTTAGGTAAGGTCATTATTCTAATAAAAAATAACCATAGGTGATTCTACTTACACTATTACTTTACCTCTTTACACCCTCTATATGAGGTTTTTTTTTTTTTCATATGTGAAATTACCTTAAGACAAAACATTAAAATTAAATATATTTTGTTATCTCCTCTTTTTCCTTTCTTAATTTTTCTTTTCTCTTACACATCTTTTTTCAAAAAATGAGAGTCATAGTGTTTTGATTATTAAAGAAAGCAATGGATGAAGAAACGGTGGTGAAGAACCATAAAAAAATGAAATTGTGAGTTTTTTTTATTTATTTGGTAGGTTTTTGTTTCGTTTTTCTAGACTGGTGTTCGACTTTCGTTCAGTGGTTCGAAATCAAACAAAATAAAATAGTCTGGCATCACATTACCGAACAAAAAATATGAGTTTGGTAACCAACTACCGAATAAAAGCTATATTTCCGGTAACCCCAAACCGAATTTTTTTAATTTGTTCAGCTTCTCATTACTATGTATTTTCATTTTCATTTTTTTTATATTTTTTATTTTTTCCTGGAAGGATTATACTTATACTCATTGCAACAACGCAAGTACCACAATATTAGTGGATTTTAGTCATGAATTCATTACAGACGAGATTTGTTAAGTTTTTTTTTATGAATACGATTTTTTCTTATTTTCAATTGGTATCGAGTTTTATTAATAAGGGATTTTTATTAAAAAACCCAATTTAGGAGTGTTTTAACCCAATAAGTCCATGAAAGAAATTTATATTCCACTTAGTCCTATATATTTATAGTTTTATTCCATAAAGTCATTTTTATTATTTTACACTACTTTTTTAGACTGTTATACCCTTATATTTAATATTATTATATATTACACAAAAAAAAAAAAATAAATAAACATTATCATTATGTTTTGGTAGTTCCCCGCGTTGGTTGTCATGTAGTTTCAATGTTGCTGTGAATTGATGTGTTGTGTGATTCTTGGTTGGGTTAGGGTTTCTCTTATGTTTGAAGAAGATGAACGTTGTGCTCTATATGTTTACATTTTTGTGAAGTCAAACATTGATCAGAGGAAAGAACGAGTAGTGCTCTGTCTGAAGAAGACGAATATTGTGCTCTGTTTGATTACATTGTCTTAAGATTAGTATGTCATTTGTGATTGGATTTATATGCAGGGTTGTATGTTCTGTTTTTTGCTTCCAACTTCATTTTCTGGAATTGATGGACATGCAAGTTTTATTTGGTTGTATGGAGTTATGGGTTTTGGTTGGTTATGTGGTTGAGTTATAGCTCTATTTTTTGAATGTGGTGAATTATCACATCGCATTAAGAATGTGAATGTATATGAATGATTATATGATCTGTTTCTTGCTTTCAATATCATTATCTATATTAGATTTTGGTTGGTTGTATGGAGATATGGGTTTTGTTTGGTTATGTGTTTGAGTTATGTCTTTGTTTTTTTAAATGTGGTGAATATTCATATCACATGAACAATGTGAATGTTCATAAAGTGTTTAATTTTGGGAATAGCTGTACAAATTATAGACTTAGCGATAATTTTTGCTTGATGTCAATGTTCATATACAATTGTTATAAATCTTGTTATGGTGTTTGTGTGTTCATAATGTGGTTGTTCACTTCTTTATTTTTATGTCTTTGCAACAGATGGATACCTTTATGTTGTTGGTGTGCTCATATGCATGCAGTACTACTGTAATAAATGTGGTGCGAGCACTGTCTTATACACGTTTCATGGAATGTGTGTGTGAAAAATAGAGTGAATTATCTGTTGATTGTGTTTCATTGTTCTATCAGCTACTTGGGATTAATAGGTATCATTTGGACAATGATGATGAGTTTCAAGTATGTTATTACTTGCCAAATCAATGCGGGTCCAACACATAGAGGTTGTTGTTGAGTTGAAAGGTGAAGTTGGTCAATTTAGTAGCTCCAGTTCGCTGCGTGTGGGAGGTGGGGATGAAATGGATGCACTCTAGAGATTTTGCCACCATAAAGAGAAAAATTTGTTGTCAGCCCCTTGGGCCGATGGTATTACACACGTGGAATAACGATTTGTAGTAGGCACTGAAGAATTTCGTGATGTTTTATGTAAGTATGCAATCTAATGTGGGTTCCAATTTAAGTATGTCAAAAATGAGAGAGCGAGGATTACTGCGGTATGTTCGATGCGTGAGGATAGGGGTTGCTTGTGGGCTATACATTGTAGAGCACAACCAACAAATGGATTTTTCGATATTAAGAGGTTGAGTAACGTACATAGTTGTGGTACGGATGTCCAGACGTCAAAAAATTCGAGAGTCAGTTCTGATTTGATATCGACTATTGTCTCTGAAATTGTTAGGAATAAGCCATTAACTCACCCGTGTGAGGTGGTCGGTATTTTGAAGCGGGACTATGGATTGGATGTAAGTTACTATGTTGTGTGGTTGGGCGTGAAGAAAGCAAGGGGAGTCATTCACGAGGATCACTCAGTATCTTTTGACGAGTTGCGATGGTATTCAGATGTTGTGATGCGTTACAATCCAGAAAGTTATATTAATATTGACTACGACTCGAGCACTCAAAAGTTTAGCCATTTTTTTGTATCCTTTGCTGCGTGTATTTCGGGATTCAATTTTTGTTGACCGTTGTTATTCCTTGATGGGACATTTTTGAACGGAAGGTATAAAGGTCAACTACTTGCCACAACGGCGAAAGATGGGAACAATGATTAGTGTTTATTGGTTTTCAACAGATGCAAATATTTACATTACATGACATTCGTGTCAGAATGTGAATATTGACATTCTATTCAGAATGTAAATATTGACATTCTATTCATAATGTGAATATTGTCATTGACGTCACTCAATAACAAGTGAAATAATAAGATATTATTATTTACAACATGCCTACAAAAATTCATAAGTAAGCAAAACAGAGTAGTAGAATATTGACATGATGTAAATGTTCACAGCACCTGTTTGATTCATGTTTTTGATTTAACAGTTCGTTGTAAATATTCACATTAGAATACTGTGTTCATGCGTTCGATGTTGTTGTGTTGTATTTGTCCTAGGTTTATTTCCTGTAGCATTTGCGATTGTTGATTCAGAGACCATGGCTAATTGGTCATGGTTCTTGCATGAGCTTGGAAAGGTTGTTGATACTAGATGAAAAATTACGTTCATTTCTGATCGTAATATTGGGCTGTTAGAAGCGATGCCAAAGGTATTCCCATTAGCTTAGCACGGTTATTGCTTCCAGAACTTGAAGAACAATTTAAGGGACCGAATGAAGGGTATTGATAATCAATTTATGGACCACTTGATTAGCAATTTGGGTGATTGTGCATATGAGCCAACTGTGGTGGGTTTTCATAAAAAACTTGAGAAATTAAAAGAGAAGGATTAGCAACAAGCACATAATTTCCTCAAGAAGTTGGCACCTGAGCACTGGGCGAATTCATATTTTAGATAGGTTTATACGCTTGATGTATATCTGATGTGAAATTTCATATGCAAGTCGATAAAATTAATTTCAATTATTGTGTAATGTTGTTATATTTTATAAGGGCATGCATTATGGGGAGATGACATCCAATGCAACAGAGTCGTTTAATAATTGGATCAAAGAAGCACGTAATCTTCCTATCACTCGGACGGTGGACATTATTTGTACTCAGTTGATGCGACAAATGTCGGCGCGGATGGACCAAACGAACAAGTGGAATGAGCCTATTTGTCCTACATTTGAAACCATGCTTCTTGAGTCGTTCAATGACAGTAGGTCTTGGTAGGTTAGCAAGGCCAATAAGGATATATTTGAGGTTCTTTCAATACCATCTGTCACGGTTGATATTGCGAGGCATACCTGTTCTTGTTTTCAATAGCAGTTCAACGGGTTCCTACGTGACCATGCTGTTATTGCAATTCAAAAGAGTCGGTATAATCTCAACGATTGTGTTGAACATTATTTTCATGTTGAGACGTATCGTGCAGTATACTCGGGTGCCATATTTCCTATACCATCGGTGGAGAAGCCGTCATTCGATCCCACGGACTTCACTATATACCCACTAACTGTGAAAAGACCACCCAGCAGGCCAAAGAAGAATAGGATTCCATCAAGAGGAGAGAAATTGAATCAAATAAGGTGCGGGAGATATAATAAGTTGGGAAGCCACAATCGGAAATCATGCAAGGAGCCGATATAGGATGTGGAAAGTTCATTTCAACATTGTACGTGGGGAGGGGGGGTTTATTCTTGTTTGGAATAAGATTACGTTTTGTGTGACAATGGAGATAAAGTGTGTTGGAATCAAGTTCATATATTTGCCAAACATAATACCTTGTTTTTTCTAATTTCCATAGTATTGATATGTTTTTCTTTTTGGTTTGTTGTACCTAAAACAGTGGCATTATAAGTGGTATTGTTTAGCAAAATGAGATTTTCTTGTGTATATTGTGATGCATGTATGTGTGTAGTGTGAATATTCACATTCTTGTTACCATTGATAGCATCATAGTAGTTAACATGAATATTTATATTACTGTAACCATTCACATTATCAAATCATTTGATGTGAATATGAAGATTTGTATTATGAATTGTCATTGTGAGTGTTTTTTGCTAACAAAATGGGATGTTATTGTGTACATTATGATGCATGCATGGGCGCAGTGTGTATATTGATATGTCTGTTACCATTTACAACATGAAAATATATGATGTGAATATTCACATCAACTGTAATATGCTATTTGATGTGAATATTCACATTCTTGTTATCACTGACAGCATCAAAGTAGTTAACATGAATATTTATATCACTGTAATGATTCACATTATCAAATCATTTAATGTGAACATTCAGATTTGTATTACGAATTGTCATTGTTAGTGTTTTTTGATAGCAAAATGGGATATTGTTGTGTATATTACAATGCATGCATGGGCGCGATGTGAATGTTGGCATGCATGTTACCATTTACAACATGAAAACATATGATATGAATATTCACATCATCTGTAATATGCTATTTAATGTGAATATTCACATCATTCGTAACTATTCACATCATCAAATTATTTGCTGTAAATATTCACTTATGTGTTAAGTAATACGATATTCACACCTGTCACATTGTGTTACAATAATATTATCAACCCTCTTTTGGTTCAATGTGTATTCCATTATACATAATCTGTGCAATATTTAAAAAGTGATCAAATATGATGTGAATATAGTGTAAATATTCACATTGATGTAATCATATATTTCAATGTCAATATTCACATTATGAATATAATATAGATATTTAACTTCTAGCATCAATGGAATATGATGTAAATATTTACAGAGTTGTTGGTATTGTTGCGTGTTGATGGTTATAAGGCAATTAGAGCCCCTAATCTTGGATGGTTGTCAACCCTCTTTTGGTTCAATGTGTATTCCATTATACATAATGTCAATATTTACACTAGACTGTTAAATATTGGTAATGACTTGTTTGTCTTAAATTGTCATGTGTTATTGTTTTGTAATACACTCCCTATCTAATCCCTTGTGTCAATATCAGATTTGTTAATGTTATTGGTTGTTGATGGTGATGAAATAATTACATTCTGACATCAATGTCAATATTCACCTCCTGTTATCAATGGAATATGATGTAGATATTGACAAAGATGTTAGTATTGTTGCTTGTTAATGTAGAGCCCCTAATCTTGTATGGTTGTCAACTCTTTTTTGGTTCAATCTGAATTCCATTGTATATAATGTCAATATTTATATCAGATTGTTAGATATTGGAAATGACTACAAACCAATGGCAACATTAACAACACAAGATCGTACCCATCGCAAACATTTACATCATGTTTATTTTTGCTAGGTCGTTGTTGTAATGTGTGACTGTCAATATTGGGTTGTCAAGTGCTATAACCTGTTCATGTGAACATATACACCAGCTATTAACATAATATTTCACCATGATCATTCCATTATTCACATGACATATAATTTACAGTTATTATTACTATTCATTTATGAATAGTAACGTTAAATTTGTTTGGATTTGAACAAACAAGTGTTCCCCGTAAATTTGATGGCAAAAGAAAGAGAGGGGAAGTCCATGTCAAAGGTAAACTCGATTAAACTGCTAATCCCAAACAAGTGAACATGAAAAAGGTCAACTACCGGTCTAATATCACTGGATTGGTGAAACTATTGACGAGTATAAAATTTACAAATGGTCAATTGAAATGCCTTAGGAAAACACCATTTTGGCCCTTATTTGATTGTTTGATAAATAATGAAGTTAACCTCAATCATTGCATGAAATACGATGATGTCATTGTATGTATTGTGCAAACATTCAAGCCATCTAATAGGAGGTTTTACATTGGGGAGAAGAACATTCAGATTTTTAGAAGTGATGTATCACTTATTTTTGGGGTGGACCGCGACACCAAGCCAATGGACCTCTCTTATGGTACGAAACCAACGACCGACATCATACACTGAACGTGCAAGGATATCAGTCGGTTAAGTGCAGCAAAAATACGTGAAATTTTGAATGAAATATTAAATGGCACAAAGAAACAAGATAACAAAGAGGTTGCAAGATTAGTTTGCATGTATGCATTGCTTAAACTAATCTTTTCCACATTCGGATAAACAATTGGATGGGCATTCTATTCATACATGGGCCCATTAGACAAGATGCTCGAGTATGACTGGGCTGATAGCATCCAGGCAACTCTCATGGGGTCAGTGGGCTAAAGTTGGGGAAAATCAGGACGAGTCACCGGATGTGTTATGTTGTTAATGGTAAATCTCATAAATCTTATTATATATGTAATATGAACATTCACATGGTTTGTTCACTCATGTTTGCAACAAAACAAATGTGACACACACATCGGTAGACACTAGTGCAAATGTTGGCATAAGTACACACTAATGTGAATGTTCACAACAGTGTTTTGCTCATGTTGGCACCAAGACAAATGTGGCACACACATTGGTAGGCAATGATGTCAAGGTTGACATCAATGATGTGAACATGCACATCAGTGTGTATTGACACAAACATTCATTTCACCACATCAGTGTGTAATAATAAGAACATTCACAACAGTATGTACTGATGTAAAAATTCATATCAGTAGACACTGGTGTGAATATTCACATCAGTGTGCAATGATAGGAACATGCACAACAGTGTGTACTAATGTAAAAATTCACATCAGTAGACACTGGTGTGAACATTCACATCAGTGTGCTACTGATACAAACATTGACAATAGTGTTTACTGATATGAACATTCATGCAAGTGTTAATTTTTCTGAAATCAACATTGATATTTGTTATTTGTTTCAGTACTGCTTGTGTGAGCACACAACCATATTACAACCCCGCAAACCCAATGCCATTCCTCGGTATGTGAAGTGGGACCTCACAGCTTTACATACCAACAAAAAGTCCATATCTTGCCAAAGCTTGGTTTAAATGTGGCAAAAGTACAACCCAAAATGTTATGAACATTTACGTACTGACGCAATGAACTATGTAACTAACATAATGTTTTCAATTCTAGGTATATGGCAGTGAGCTGATGACATTTCCAACAAAAGTAAAGATGTACCACCATACCAATTTGATGGTGGAGCCCAAACATAAGGATTCGTCAAGTGCAACACCCAAACAAAAAGAAAGCAACAATGATGAAAGCAAAAACAATGAAAGCAGTGACAACAGCGATGGAATTTCTGAGGATGCAATTGACCTAAATGATGTTAACGATGACATCAACACCAGCTTTAACAACCCCAATGTTGAGAGAGGTTTCATCGTAGCACATCCAAGTGAACCGAACATTGTGGATATGCTTATAGAAGAAAACCAAAAAGCTTGGGGTTTCGTACGACAATAGGAAGCAAAATACAAACAGTTGGAAGAATCATGGGAGTTGAGGGCAAGGGTGATCGCTGTACTTGAAGCCAAATTATTCGACCAATTGGGCCCATCTAATGTGGACTTGGAGATCAAAAATTGCATGGAGCGAAAGGATGCAGAAATTGAGCGGTTGACAAAATTAGTCATCAACATAGAATGCGAAAAAATGATTCTTCAAGACCTTTACGATGATTAACCCGTCCATATTATCACGCAAACCGAAGCACAAAAGGTTCATGACAGCCTTAAGAAGCATCTCATTGCACCACTAAAAGACATTCTCAGCCCACCATCTACGGTGAAGCGTATCAAGCAGAAGGTATGGAGAGAACACCGCTTCGAGGACTTTCAATATTGCAACGTACCTGGTAGTCTTTTCACAATTAGTGGGTATATAGTGAAATCCGTGGGATCGAATGGCGGCTTTTTCACCGATGGAATAGGGAATATGGCACCCGAGTATGCTGCATGATAAGTCTCAACATGAAAATAATGTTCAACACAATCGTTGAGATTGTACCGACTCTTTTGAATTGCAATAATAGCATGGTCACATGGGAACCCATTGATTTGCCATTGAAAACAATAACAGGTACGCCTCGCAATATCAACTGTGACATATAGTATTGAATGAACCTCAAATACATCTTCATTGGCCTTGCTAACTTGCTAAGACCTGCTGTCATTGAATGACTCAAGAAGCATGGTTTCAAATGTAGGACAAATAGGCTCATTCCACTTGTTTGCTTGGTCCCGCCGCGCCGACATTTGCCGCATCAACTGAGTATGAATAGTGTCCACCGTCCGAGTGATAGGAAGATTACGTACTTCTTTGATCCAATTATTAAACGACTCCGCTGCATTGGATGTCATTTCCCTATAATGCATGCCCCTACAAAATATAACAACATTACGCAATAATTGAAATTAATTTTATCGACCTGAATATGAAATTTCACACAGATACACATCAAGCGTATAAACCTACCTGAAATATGAATTCGCCCAGTGCTCAAGTGCCAACTCCTTGACAAAGTTATGTACTCATTGCTTATCCTCCTCCTTTAATTTCTCAAGTTTTTTTATGAAAATCCACCAGAGTTGGCTCATATGCACAATCACCCAAACTGCTAACCCAAGTGGTCCCTAAATTGATTATCAATGCCCTTCATCCAGTTCCTTAAATTGTTCTTCAAGTGCTATAAGCAATAATCGTGGTAAGCTAATGGGAATACCTTCAACATCGCTTCTAACGACCCAATATTACGATCGGAAATGAACGTAATTTGTCGCCTAATATCAACAACCTTCCCAAGCTCGTACAAAAACCATGACAAATTGGCCGTGATCTCTGAATCAACAATCGCAAATACTATAGGAAATAAACCTAGGACAATTACAACACAACAATATCGAACACATGAACACAATATTCCAATGTGAATATTAACAACAAAGTGTTAAATTAAAAACATGAATCAAACAGGTGATGTGAACATTTACATCATGTCAATATTCTACTACTCTGTTTTGCTTACATGTGAATTCTTGTAGTCATGTTGTAAATAATAACATCTTATTATTTCACTTGTTATTGAGTGACATCAATGACAATATTCACATTCTGACACAAATGTCATGTAATGTAAATATTTGCATCAGTTGAAAACCAATAAATACTAACCATTGTTCCCATCTTTCGCCGTTACGGCAAGTAGTTAACCTTTATACCTTCCTTTCAAAAACGTCCCATCAAGGAATAACAACGGTCGACAAAAATTGAACTCCGAAATACATGTAGCAAATGATACAAAAAAAATGGTAAACTTTTGAGTGCTCGAGTCGTAATCAATATTAACATAACTTCCCAAATTGTAATGCATCACGGCATCTAATTACCATCACAACTCATCAAAGGATAATGAGTGATCCCCGTGAATGACTCTCATTGCATTCTCCACGTCCAACCACACAACATGGTAACTTACATCCAACCCATAGTCCCGCTTCAAAATACCGACCACCTCACACGAGCGAGTTAATGGCTTATCCCTAATGATTTTAGAGATAATAGTCGATACCAAATCAGAACTAACTCTCGGATTTTTTGATGTCCGGACTCCGTACCACAGCTATGTATGTTACTCAACCTCTTAATATAGAAAAATCCATTTGTTAGTTGTGCTCTACAATGTATAGCCCACAAGCAACCCCTATCCTCATACATCGCACATACCACAGTAATCCTCGATCTCTCATTCTTGACATACTTAAATTCGAACCCACATTTGGCAAGTAATAACATACTTTGAAACTCATCATCATTATCCAAATGACACCTATTAATCCCAAGTAGCTAATAGAATAATGAAACACAATCAACAGATAATTCGCTCAATTTTTCACACACACACACTCCACAAAACATGTATAAGACAGTGCTCGCACCACATTTATTACAGTAGTACTGCACGCATATGAACACACTAACAACATAAAAGTATCCATCTGTCGCAAAAACATAAAAATAAAGAAGTGAACAACCACATTATGAACACACAAACACCACAAAAAAGTTTATAACAATTGTATATGAACATTGACATCATGAAAAAATTATCGCTAAGTCTATAATTTGCACAGCTAATCCCAAAATTGAACACTTTATAAACATTCACATTATTCATGCGATGTGAATATTCACCACATTCAAAAAACAGAGACATAACTCAAACACATAACCAGACAAAACCCATATCCCCATACCACCAACCAAAATCTAATCTAGATAATGATGTTGAAAGCAAAAAACAGATCATACAATCATTCATATACATTCACATTCTTAATGCGATGTGAATCTTCACCACATTCAAAAAACAGAGCCATAACTTAACCACATAACCAACCAAAACCCATAACCCTATACAACCAAATAAAACTTGCATGTCCATCAATTCCAAAAAATGAAGTTGGACGCAAAAAACAAAGCATACAACCCTTCATATAAATCCAATCACAAATGACATACTAACCTTAAGACAATGCAATCAAACAGAGCACAGTATTCATCTTCTTCAAACAGAGCACTACTCGTTCTCTCCTCTAATTAATGTTTAACTTCGCAAAAATGTAAATATACAGAGCACACTGTTCATCTTCTTCAAACATAAGAGAAACCCTAACCCAACCAAGAATCACACAACACATCAATTCACAACAACATTGAAATTGCATGACAACCAATATGGGGAACTACCAAAACATAATGATAGTGTTTATTTTTTTCTGTGTAATATATAACAATATTGAATATAAGGGTATAACAATCTAAAAAAGTAGTGTAAAATTAAAAAAAAAATGACTTTATGGAATAAAGCTATAAATATATAGGACTAAGTGGAATATAAATTTCCTTCATGGACTTATTGGGTTAAAACACTCCTAAATGAGATTTATCAATAAAAATCCCTTATTATTATTATTATTATTATTATTATTATTACACTAAAAGTAAAAACTATTTTAATAAAAATGATCTGGAAAAAAAAATCATCATTTTCATATGATTTTATCTTTTTTGAGGGGTGAAATAATTTTGAAAATAAATTTTTTGGGGATTTATTATTGTCAAATTAGTTTCTAATTTTTCAATACAAATTTTAAAAAATAAATTCTAAAAATAAAATCAAACAGAACCAGCAATTTATCTCCTCCACAAATTATAAGAAAGGCATTGCATTTGCACTCAGGATGCAATCCAATATGTATAGCAGTTCTTCCCTTAATAGAAAGACAAACTACAATTTTTTTAGTATAAGAATAAACAACAGTTGTAAGCAAAAGTTGAGAATTTGTTCAACAGACACGACGGACTTTCTCTTCTTGTCCTAATCTAAGAGATTTCTGTGCATTAGAAATGCCTTCAGGATCTGCCCAAGAAAAAAAAAATTTGGGGTAAAGATAGAAAGAATAAAATGTTTATGTAAACCAAAGAAATTTTCCATGGTCTAATTCGCATGGATCAACAAAAAAACAGGGAATGGGACCCACTGGATTGCCTAAATTCCATAGTTTGGCAAGCTTATAAAACTGGAAGAAAAAAAAAAAGAAAAAGAATTCTAAACTGATGTGCCATATCTTGTGCAATATTATTTCATCAAGCTTCAAACTATCCCCATCCAATGGCCTAAAGCACCCCTTGAGAATGAGATTTCCATTCCTTGTGCACAGCTATTAGAAAGAAAGAGACCTAAACATACAGTACCCCCCATTCGAAGTTGTGTTTGCATAACATGGATATTTGATATATTTTGAAGAGTCCACGTAACATTGGTAATCAGTAATGCAAGAATGTGCAGAGTGAAGTTATGTTTGCGTTGTTTCCATTCAAAAATCAATATTGAACCTGAATGAATAAAAAACTAAGCAAAAAATAAAAGTTGGTTCATGTCAATTTTACAAAACAAACGCCATTGTTCATAGCACTCTGACTTGTCCGACAAAAGAGTACAAAATTATATTCAACCTATCCAATTACTTATAAAAGACAAAAAAAAAGAAAAAACAATAATCTGACATTAAATGGAATTGGGCATCCAGATTTGGTTAAACCCATTGTAATAAAACCATGTAAATACAATTCTTACAAATATTGCTAGATTAAGCAAAATCCTCAAATAAAAAAAGATTAATTGAATCAATAACACAAATTAGGGCACAGAGAAAAAAAACTCACCGGACAAGGAAGATCATAGTCGTTCTTCACTAATCACTCCAGTCTTTGGCTATTCATGGTAATGGAATTGGAGATTTAGAGAATGGGGAAACTGGGAAGACAATAAGAGATTAATAAACCAAACGATTCAAAGCCTTGTTTTTTCTCAACGATTTGAGGAACAAGGAAGAGAGATCTGGTAAAGCTATGAATTGAAGCTTTTTATTTATTTATTTATTTATTTTGGTAAGAAGCTATGAATTGAAGTCACAGACACTTTCAAACAATTTGATGCATAACTCGGTTCTTTTAACTCATGAGGAGTTTCCTAATTCGAGAAATGTCGGGTTGACCCATTAACGCTAACAGTCTGTTTGGTTGAATTAATAATAACCTTGTTAACCTCATTTTTTTTTTATTTACAAATATTTTATGCATTTTTTTGTTGTTTGGTAACAAAAGGTAAATAAAATTTTAATTTTTTTTTCATAGTCATTAAAATAATTTTCTAATAAAAATTTCATAAATTAATTTTTAAAAAGTTCACTTTTAGCTTCACATTCTTTGACGTTGTAGACAACAATCGTCTAGTGGAAACCGTGGTGTATTGAAAAGATGAAATATCTCTGACCTTAATAGTTATTGATATGTACATCAATCAGTTTATTTCTCTTGTGGAAGGGGTACTCTTGCATGACTTTCTGCACTTAATAGACATACAATTATGTACCAAGTATTTATATCAATGTTCATTGTTAAAGATGCGAATGTTCGTATCTTTAATTTGTCAATTAGTCATATAATGTATTATGGTTGTGAATGTTCACATTTGTTAACTTCTCAATCAGTTATATAATATTGATGTTAACATTCACATATGTCTAGCATGTAAGTCAATAATATAACCGCACAATGTTGAGGTGAGCATTCACATCTGTTCAACATGCAATTCAAGTACTATTCATGTGAACATTCACATCAACATTGTGTATATACAAACCAATAGTGTAGTTGTTACCAAACATGTGCTTGTGAAGATGAATACCGAATCCTCCAAAGTTGGGTTGACCAACTCTTGTAGTTCAAGTAGTATTTCGTCATATGCATCTATCACCTGCACAAACAAAGGGGTGGCAGTACGTTATTTCTAGTGTCTATACAGTGTGTCTGTGTGTATGTATGTTTTGTAAAAATTTGCAAGTGTCATATGTTGTTGTGTATTGATTCTTCCTTGATAATGTATATGATGTCATCAAAATACACATTTCTAGACTTTGAGTCCCCTTGCCACACAAGCAACCTGTGTATTGTGATTAAAAAAATTGTGAATGTTAACATTGCACAATTATAAAATGATCTAATCCATTACGTATAGATGTGAAGCTTCACATCATCATTAAAATAAATACAATCTTAATGTGTATAATCACTTACTCATTACCACCATTCTTGTACAAATTTTGGACCTTTTGCCTACTGAGTTTGCTCATGTTGGCCCAAACCTTCATTTTGTTGGTCAATGTTAACTTCTTAGATTTTGTTGAGTGCTTTGTTTATGGCTATTTTCCCACATCTTTTACAATGTGGATTGTATGGGATTGGTCTTCAGCTTCCTTTTTCTCTTTTTTTTTTGGCCAGGCAGGTTGCGGTGTTGAAAGTCCTCGAAACGGTGTTCTCTCCGTACCTTTTGCTTGATACACTTCATCGTAGATGGTGGGCTGAGAATGTCTTTTAGTGGTGCAATGAGATGCTTCTTAAGGCTGTCATGAACCTTTTGTGCTTCGGTTTGTGTGATAATATAGATGGATTGATCATTGTAAAGGTCTTGAAGAATCGTTTTTTCATATTCTATGTTGATGACCAATTTTGTCAACCGCTCAATTTCTGCATCCTTTCGCTCCATACAATTCTTGATCTCCAAGTCCACATTGGATGAGCCCAATTGGTCGAATAATTTGGCTTCAAGTACAGCGATCACCCTTGCCCTCAACTCCCATGATTTTTCCAACTATTTGTATTTTGCTTCCCATTGTCGTACGAGACCCCAAGCTTTTTGATTTTTTTCTATAAGCATATCCGTGATGTTCGGTTCACTTGGTTGTGCTACGATGATACCTCTCTCAGTATTAGAGTTATTAAAGCTGGTGTTGATGTCATCGTTAACATCATATAGGTCAATTGCATCCCCAAAAATTCTATCACTGTTGTCACTGCCTTCATTGTCTTTGCTTTCATCATTGTTATTTTCTTCTTGTTCGGGTGTTGCACTCGACGAATCCTTATGTTTAGGCTCCACCATCAAATTGGTATGATGGTACATCTTTGCTGTTGTTGGAGATGCCATCAGCTCGCCGCGCATATGCTTGGAATTAGAAACATTATGTCAGTTACATAGTTCATTGTGTCAGTACATGAATGTTCACAACATTTTGGGTTGTACTTTTACCTCATTTAAACCAAGCTTCGGCAAAAATATGGACTTCATGTTGGTATGTAAAGCTGTGAGGTCCCACTTCACACACCGAGGAATGGCATTAGGTTTGTGGGGTTGTAAGATGGTTGTGTGCTCACACAACCAGTATTGAAACAAATAACAAACATCAATGTTAATTTCAGAAAAAATTAACACTTGCATGAATGTTCATATCAATAAACACTATTGTCAATGTTTGCATTAGCAGCACACTAATGTGAATGTTCACACCAGTGTCTACTGATGTGAACTTTTATATTAGTACACACTGTTGTAAATGTTCCTATCATTGCACACTGATGTGAATGTTCACACCAATGTCTACTGATATGAATTTTTACATCAGTACACACTGTTGTGAATGTTCATATCATTGCACACTGTTGTGGTGAAATGAATGTTTGTGTCAATACACACTGATGTGCATGTTCACATCATTGATGTCAACCTTGACATCATTGGCTACCAATGTGTGTGCTACATTTGTCTTGGTGCCAACATGAGCAAAACATTATTGTGAACATTCACATCAGTGTATACTAATGCCAACATTCGCACTAGTGTCTACCAATGTATGTGTCACATTCGTTTTATTGCAAACATAAGTGGACAAACCTTGTGAATGTTCATATTACATATATAATAAGATTTATGAGACTTACCACTAACAACATAGTACATCCGGTGACTCATCTTGGTTTTCCCCAGCCTTGGCCCATTAACCCCATGAGAGTTTCCCAGATGCTATTAGCCTAGTCATACTCGAGCATCTTGTCTAATGGGTCCATGTATAAATAGAATGTCCATCCAATTGTTTCTCCGGATGTGGAAAAGAATAGTTTCAACAATGCATACATGCAAACTAATCTTGCAACATCTTCGTTGTCTTGTTTCTTTGTGCCATTTAATGTTTCATTCAGAATTTCATGTATTTTTGCTGCACTAAACCGATTGATATCCTTGCACGTTCGATGTATGATGCCGGTCGTTAGTTTCGCACCATAAGAGAGGTCCAATGGCTTGGTGCCACAGTCCACCCCAAAAAGAAGTGATACATCACTTCTAAAAATTTGAATGTTCTTCTCCCCAATGTAAAACCTCCTATTAGATGGCTTGAATGTTTGTACAATACGTATAATTGTTAGGGAAAATTGATGTGATTCCCCACAAGTAAATCAATCAATGGGAATAAAAACTAATGCAGAAAAATTAAATCAAAGGCAACACAAGAATTTTTACGTGGTTCCCTTAATGTGAGGTACGTTCACGGGATTGAAATCCGATTCTACTATCAACCAAATAAGTTCCAAACGATTACAAACGAGACACTAATGGTCTCACAAAACCACCCTTAGATGAATTCCAAATAATCACAAATAAACAAGAGGAAAGACCTCACCAAATAGATGAACCAAAATCTTCAGAACCAGAATTGTAGAAGACCCAAAATAACAACCAAAATCAACACCTCACCAAAGTAGCCGAATAAGCACCAACTTGATTGCAAACAAAATAGTGCACTTGAATGTCTGAATCAATCAGCCACCAAGCTTGTAATTCAACCACAAAACCCATTGAAGATGTATCACGGTTGCTTCACAAAAAAAGGCTACTATTTTTCTTGAAAAACAATCCCAATAATATTGTGAATCTAGGGTTTTTTAGTTGTATCCAAAACTGAATTGGGTCTCCACAAATTAAATATAATATATAAAAATATATTATAATTAATACTAAACCAAATTAAAATCTTTTTCCAAAACCAATTGGGTCCCATACTCCAATAAGAAGGTATACCCCAACAATTCTCCCCCTACCGACTTAGGTGGAGACATCAACCATGCCCGCCAAAGTTCGACACTTTAAATGTTTGTCCCTCGACAAAGTCTTTGTTAACATATCTGAAATATTATCATCTGTGTGAACCTTTTCGAGTTGTAACAATTTCGAATCTAACACATCACGAATCCAATGGTATCTCACATCAATGTGTTTCGATCTCGAATGAAAAGTAGAATTTTTGCTTAAGTGAATAGCACTTTGACTATCACAATAAAGTACATACCTTTCTTGCTTCAAACCCAACTCTTGCAAAAATTTCTTCAACCATAACTCTTCTTTGCAAGCTTCTGTAATGGTAATAAATTCAGCTTCGGTAGTTGAGAGAGCAACACATTTTTGTAATTTAGATTGCCATGCCACAGCTTTCCCTGCAAAAGTCATCAAATACCCCGAAGTAGATTTCCTAGAATCAACATCACCAGCCATGTCAGAATCTGTGAACCCATCAAGCATCGGCTTACCATCCCCAAAACACAAGCACACCTTCGAAGTCCCTCGAAGATACCTTAGAATCCATTTTACCGCTGCCCAATGTTCTTTACCCGGATTAGAGAGAAAACAACTCACCACACCAACGACGTGAGCAATATCCGGCCTTGTACAAACCATGGCGTACATCAAAGAACCAACTGCTGAAGGATAAGGAATTTTCAGCATCTCTTCCTTGTCTTTCTCACTTGTAGGACATTGATTCGAACTAAGCTTGAAGTGACCCGCAAGTGGACAACCAACCGGCTTTGCTTTATTCATGTTGAACCTCTCAAGAACTTTCTCAATGTAGCTTTCTTGAGACAACTAAATCAGTCCCTCTTTACGATCACGAACAATTTTCATACCAAGTATTTGCTTTGTCGGTCCCAAATCTTTCATAGCAAAAGATTTACTCAACTCTAACTTCAACCTGTTTATCATAGTAGAATCTTGGCCCACAATTAGCATGTCATCAACATAAAGCAAAAGAATAATAAATTTACCATTCGGAAAATTTTTCACAAACACACAATGGTCCGAAGTGATTTTAGAAAAATCATTATTCATCATGAAAGAGTCAAATTTTTTGTACCATTGCTGCGGTGCTTGCTTGAGACCATACAAACTTTTCTTCAATTTGCAAACAAATTTCTCTTTCCCTTTCTCCACAAAACCTTCTGGTTGCTCCATGTAAATTTCTTCTTCAAGATCACCATGAAGAAATGCGGTCTTCACATCAAGTTGCTCAACTTCAAGGTTCATACTTACAGCCATGCCAAGTACAACCCGAATAGAAGACATCTTCACAACTGGCAAGAAAATCTCATCAAAGTCAATAACTTTCTTTTGCCCAAAGCCTTTTACAACAAAATGTGCTTTGTACCTCATATTCTTCCTATCATTCTTTAATTTGAAAACCCACTTATTTTTCAGAATTTTCCTCCCCTTAGGCAATTTCACTAAGTCATAGGTGTGATTTTCAAGTAAGGAGTTCATCTCCTCTTCCATGGCCTTTTTCCAATCACTTTTCTTTGTATGCTCAATTGCTTCTTGGTAGCTCTCCGGCTCCCCTTGATCAGAAATCAACACAACTTCATTGGGAGGATATTTTCTTGAAGGTTGTCGGTCCCTTGTAGATTTCCTTAACTCAAGTTGTGGTGGCGGTTCTTGAGTTGGATGCTCTTCCTCAATTTCTGGCTCAACTTGATTAGGATTAGCATCATTCTCTACATCTTCAATAGGTGGCTACACATCTCCCCCATTTTCATCATCAACTGAAGATGAAGGAGATGGATCTATGTCAATGAGATCACTAGTTTTTGGCTCCGGTTGATCACCTTTGCCAAAGTCTTCAATTGTTTGGTCTTCAAGAAACACAACGTCACGGCTTCGAATGACTTTCTTGTCGACCGGATCCCATAATCTATAACCAAATTCATCACACCCATAGCCAAGAAAAATACATTGTCTTGACTTACTATCAAACTTGGACCTCTCATCCTTTGGGATGTGAACAAAGGCTCGACAACCAAACACTCTTAAGTGCTCATAAGATACATCTTTGCCAGTCCAAACTCTTTCAGGAACATCACCATTCAAAGGATAGCAAGGAGACAAATTGATCACATCAACCGCTGTACTCATTGCCTCACCCCAAAAGGATCTTGGTGATTTAGCTTGTGAAAGCAAACACCTTGTTCTTTCTACAATGGTGCGGTTCATCCTCTCGGCAACGCCATTTTGTTAAGGAGTCTTCTTAACTGTCTTTTGGTACCGAATACCTTGGCTGCGACAATACTCATCAAATGGCCCAATGTATTCACCACCATTGTCTGTTCGGATGCACTTCAATTTCTGCCCTGTTTCTCTTTCAACCATGGCCTGAAAATGCTTAAATACTTCTAGAACTTGATCTTTAGTTTTTAGTAGAAAAGCCCAAACTTTCCTTGAATAATCATCAATGAAAGTAACAAAATAAAGTGCACCACTATGTGTTCTAACTTTTAAAGGACCACAAACATCCGAATGAATCAATTCTAACACATTTTCTTTTCTAGAAGCAACATTTTTATGAAAAGAAATTCTGTGTTGTTTACCCACCAAAAAATGAACACAAGTTTTAAGATGTGTACCTTTCAAACCGGGTAGAAGCTCTTTCTTGAACAAAACTTGTAGCCCCTTTTCACTCATGTGGCCAAGCCGCTTATGCCACAATTCGGTAGAAGTATCATCTTCAAGTGCATTGACAACACCTTTACAAATTTTTTCTTGCATCGAATAAAGTGTATGAGTCTTCTTGCACTTAGCCACCACCAAAGAACCCTTTGTGAGCTTCCATATTCCATCACCAAATTTGTTGTTGAAGCCTTCATCATCTAGCTTCCCAGTAGAGATCAAATTGAGGCGAATGTCGGGAACATGCCTCACATCTTTAAGCAACAACTTGCAGCCCAAATTTGTTTCCAAGCAAATATCACCCATACCAATAATCTTGGACAAACCTTCATTACCCATTCGAACAGAACCATAATCTCCTTCGGTGTAGGTAGTGAAGAAATCAACTCGAGAAGTCACATGAAAAGAAGCACCGGAATTAATCACCCAATTGCTCTCTTGGCCCACAAAATTGATACAATCATCTTCACAAACGACCATGAGATCATTATCTTCTTGCTTCTTATCCACACTTTTGTCAAGCCTTTTCTCCTTGTTCTTGAGTTTTCGGCATTCCCGCTTCATGTGCCATTTCTCATGACAATAATAACACTCAATGTCTTTCTTTGAAAAAGAACCATCTTTTGATTTGTCCCGGCTTTGATCATGACCATGAGGAGTCTTACTTCTCCCCCTTGTTTTGCTTCGGCCTCTCATAACAAATGCTTCTGAATGAGAGGAACCCACTGATTTTCTTCTAGTTTCTTCATTCAACAAGCTACTGGTGACTTGGCCCATTGTGACAACTCCATCGGGCGCCGAATTACTAACTGTCACAACCAAAGTCTCCCAACTTTCAGGCAAAGAACTAAGTAGCATCAAAGCCTGCAACTCATCATTAAAAACAATTTTCATAGAAGCAAGTTGGTTAACAATACTCTTTATTTCATTCAGGTGTTCCGGAATAGGACTGCCCTCTTTATATTTTAAATTAACCAACTTACGAAACAGAAAGACTTTATTTGTGGCTGATTTTCTATCATAAAGACTCTCTAATTTTTTCCATAAATCATGTGCCAAAGTTTCAGTAGCAACATGATGAAATACATTATCATCAATCCATTGACGGATAACACCAACGGCTTTTCGATTAAGCCTCTTCCACTCATCATCTTTCATACCTTCGGGTTTACCACTATCACCCTCAATGGGTCCATACAAATCTTTACAAAATAATAGGTCCTCCATTTTAGTTTTCTAAGTTACCCAATTGCTTCCATTGAAGCTAGACATACGACCCATATTCCCCTCTATTGATTTACACAAATAAATAGATCCAAATAAACCGTAAGCTCTGATGCCAGTTGTTAGGGAAAATCGATGTGATTCCCCACAAGTAAATCAATCAATGGGAATAAAAACTAATGTGAAAAAATTAAATCAAAGGCAACATAAGAATTTTTACATCGTTCCCTCAATGTGAGGTACGTCCACGGGATCGAAATCCGATTCCACTATCAACCAAATAAGTTCCAAACGATTACAAACGAGACACTAATGGTCTCACAAAACCACCCTTAGATGAATTCCAAATAATTACAAATAAACAAGAGGAAAGACCTCACCAAATAGATGAACCAAAATCTTCAGAACCAGAGTTGTAGAAGACCCAAAATAACAACCCAAATCAACACCTCACCAAAGTAGCCGAATAAGCACCAACTTGATTGCAAACAAAATAGTGCACTTGAATGTCAGAATCAATCAGCCACCAAGCTTGTAATTCAACCACAAAACCCATTGAAGATGTATCACGGTTGCTTCACAGAAAAAGGCTACTATTTTTCTTGAAAAACAATCCCAATAATATTGTGAATCTAGGGTTTTTTAGTTGTATCCAAAACTGAATTGGGTATCCACAAATTAAATATAATATATAAAAATATATTATAATTAATACTAAACCAAATTAAAATCTTTTTCCAAAACCAATTGGGTCCCACACTCCAATAAGGAGGTATACCCAACAATAATGACATCATCGTATTTCATGCAATGACTGAGGTTAACTTCATTATTTATCAAATAATCAAATAAGGGGTTAAAATGGTGTTTTCCTAAGATATTTCAATTGACCATTTGTAAACTTTATACCTTTCAATAGTTTCACCAATCTAATGATATTAGACCGGTAGTTGACCTTTTTCATGTTCACTTGTTCGAGACTAGCGGTTTAATCGGGGTTTACCTTTGACATGGGCTTCCTCTCTTTTTCTTTTGCCATCAAATTTACGGGGAACACTTGTTTGTTCAAATACAAACAAATTTAACGTTACTATTCATAAATGAATAGTGATAATAACTGTAAATTATATGTCATGTAAATAATGGAATGATTATGGTGAAATATTATGTTAATAGCTGGTGTACATGTTCACATGAACAGGTTATAGCATATGACAACCCAACATTGACATAAGGAAGGGAGAACAGTCACATATTACAACAACAAACAGCAAAAATAAACATGATGTAAATGTTTGCGATGGGTACGGTCTTGTGTTGTTAATGTTGCCATTGGTTCGTAGTCATTACCAATATCTAATAATCTGATGTAAATATTAACATTATATACAATGGAATTCAGATTGAACCAAAAAAGGGGTTGACAACCATTCAAGATTATGGGCTCTACATCAATAAGCAACAATACTAATAACTTTGTCAATATCTACATCATGTTCCATTGATAACAAGAGGTGAATATTGACATTGATGTCAGAATGTAATTATTTCATCACCATCAACAACCAATAACATTAACAAATCTGACATTGACACATGGGATTAGATAGGGAGTGTATTACAAAATAATAACACATGACAATTTAAGACAAGCAAGTCATTACCAATATTTAACAGTCTAATGTAAATATTGACATTATGTATAATGGAATACACATTGAATCAAAAGAGGGTTGACACCCATCCAAGATTAGGGGCTTTAATTGCTTTATAACCATCAACACGCAACAATACTAACAACTCTGTAAATATTTACATCATATTCCATTGATGTTAGAAATTGAATATCTACATTATATTCATAATGTGAATATTGACATTGAAGTATATATTTACATCAATGTAAATATTTACACCATATTCACATCATATTTGATCAACGTTTAAATATTTTACAGATTATGTATAGTGGAATACACATTGAACCAAAAGAGGATTGACAACCATCCAAGATTAGGAGCTCTAATTGCTTTATAACCATCAATACGTAACAATACCAACAACTTTGTAAATATTTACACCATATTCCATTAATGTTATAAGTTGAATATCTACATTATATTCATAATGTGAATATTGACATTGAAGTATATATTTACATTAATGTGAATATTTACTCCATATTAACATCATATTTGATCACCCTTTAAATATTGTATAGATTATGTATAATGAAATACACATTGAACCAAAAGAGGGTTGACAACCATCTACGATTAAGTGCTTTAATTGTTTTATAACCATCAACATGCAATAATATCAGTAACTCTATAAATATTTACATCATATTCCATTGATGTTAGAAGTTGAATATCTACATTATATTCATAATGTGAATATTGACATTGAAGTATATATTTACATCAATGTCAATATTTATACCATATTCACATCATATTTGATCACCCTTTAAATGTTGTGCAAATTATGTATAATTGAATACACATTGAACCAAAAGAGGGTTGACAATCATCAAAGATTAGAGGCTCTAATTGCTTTATAACCATTAACACGCAACAATACCACACAACAATTCCAACAACTCTATAACTATTTACATCATATTCCATTGATGTTAGAAGTTGAATATATACATTATATTCACAATGTGAATATTAACATTGAAGTAAATATTTACATAAATGTCAACATTTACACCATATTCACATCATATTTGATCATTCTGTAAATATTGTAAAGTTGCTAATATGATGTTTACATCATATTTCAATTTGGGGTAAAATTGAGGGTTTTATAGATATCAACAATCAGCAATACCAACATTGACAGAGAGAAAAAAACAGAGTTCATTACCAAATCACAACCACAAACAACATTAATGACAAATGAATGTAAATTATACATTTGTTTGTTAATGTTATTCATATTCAACAAAAAATCAACATCACCAACTTAAACAAAGAGTGAAAATTAGGAGTTCATTACAAAATGAAATCCAAAAACAACAATAATAATAGGAGTAATGTAAACATATACATTTGTGATTAGATTATATTATCATTGTTTGAAAAACAGAGGATGGAAGGATGGTGCCTACCTTTGGTCCTTATTGTGGGTGGGATACGTAAATCGACAGCCAGCGATAACCAAGGAAGAACGAACCCCAATCCTTTCGTTGTAAACCTTCGCAGTGGTGTGTTGATGTGGAATAGTAGTGGCCGGCAATGGTTGGTGGTGGTGGACGACGATGATGAGGCGCTGTGAAATCTAGGGTTACGGTTTGGGAATTTTTTGTTGCCAACAATGAGTTTTTTTGGGGGGAATGAATGTGTTGTGGAGTGAAGAGATGGAATGCGCGAGAGAAATGGAAGGATGGTATTTTGGTCTTACTACACTGAATGAGACTTAATAGAATAATCAAAAATGATTTGGATTTTATGGTATAAAAGTCTTATAAATGAGATTTATGAATAAAATTTCCTAATAATAATAATAATAATAATAATAATAATAATAATAATAAAATCCAATTGGGCAGGGCTGCTCGACTGGCTAGGTGTAAACAATCTTCATATATGCCAATGTCTTTGCTTGTTATTCTTTACATAATAGTAGCCAAATCCAATTGGGGAGGGCTGCTCGACTGGCTAGGTGTAAACAATCTTCATATATGCCAATGTCTTTGCTTGTTATTCTTTACATAATAGTAGCCAGAAGTAAAAAATCATGAACCCCAACAACTATCACAAGCCGAGCTCAAGAAAAAATAATAATAATAAACACTGGAAAATGTATTAAACTCATTACATAATAATTAAATACGCAACGTTAATTACCCCAAAAAAATAATGATAAAAATTCAACATCACACTTTTACTGTTTTGAGATGTAATTAAAATAACTTGGGGCATAATCATAAACTACTTTTGATTTATTTTTTATATTTTGTTATAAATTTTGTAATTATTTATTGGATATTGTTTAAGAATTTAATATCCAGATCTTTTTATTGTTTCTTTTATAAAATCTAGGAATTTTATACTAATGAAGTTTTTATAAAATCATTATTTTTTTACTAAGTTAATATCCACACTCTTATGAATTTTTTTATAAAATTCATATTTTGCTATGGATGTGATTTTATAAATCTATCATCCACACTATTTCAAAGTATAAAAGGTAAGAAAAATAAAAGAAAACCCTTTTGTCTACTCTCATAAAATTAAGCACCACAAGACTTAACCATCCATTGTCTATCACTTTTTTGGAGCTGAACACCTTCGCTCCAAATTACTTTAAACTAAAAATTTTAAGAGAACATTTTGGTGACTGACCTAAGATTTTAAGTTTGAGTCAATGAAATGGTGTCAATCTTGCCAGAATAATTTAATTATACTAACCTACTAATATCCTATCGTGTGAGCTAAATGTTTTTTTTAGGCTTCATTTATTTTGCCTTAAAATTTTCTGCACTCCAAAATATTTTTCATATAATTAATTTTACACAAAAAATATAAAAAAAGAATCCGATGTTTGGTTGACATATTTACTGTTAAGAAAGCAAATAAAGAGTAATTTTACTAACAGTCCCGCTGCAGACCCCCAGTGGGAGTCGCACCCCCAGTGAGGTGGCGAGCCCCCACTGGCCGAAACTTTTAAAAAAAAAAAAAAAAGAAAAACAATTTTTTTTTTAACCAATCCCAGCACGCCACCTCACTGGGGGTTGACCCCAGTGGGGGTCCGAAGCATTAATCTTTTACTAAAAGGCCAAGTTAAAAGTGAACTTTTTTAAAATTAATTTACGAAATTTTTATTCAGCAATGGTAGAGGGCTCTAATTTTTGTGACTCAAATAGTTCGAATTTGCCAAAACGACGTCGTTTTAGCAATTTTGAGCCATTTGAGCCACAAAAATTATGGCCTCCAAACATTTTTCATTTTTATTAGAAAATTATTTTAAAGACTATGGAAAAAAAATAATAATTTTATTTACCTTTTGTTACCAAACAACAAAAAAATGCATAAAATATTTGTAAATATAAAAAACGAGGTTCCCGAGGTTATTATTAATTCAACCAAACAGATCGTTAGCGTTAACGGGTCGACCCGACATTTATCGAATTGAGAAACTCCTCCGGAGTCAAAAGAATTGAGTTATGCATCGAACCGTCTGAAAGTGTCAGTGACTTCAATTCATAGCTTCTCACCAAAATAAATAAATAAAAGCTGCAATTCATAGCTTTACCAGATCTCTCTTCCTTGTTCCTCAAATCGTTGAGAAAAAACAAGGCTTTGAATCGTTTGGTTTATTAATCTCTCATTGTCTTCCTAGTTTCCCCATTCTCTGAATCTCCAATTCCATTACCACGAATGGCCAAAGACTAGAATGATCAGTGAACAACGACTACGATCTTCCTTGTCTGGTGAGTTTTCTTTCTCTGTGCCTTAATTTGTATTATTGATTCAATCGATCTTTTTTTATTTGAGGATTTTGCTTAATCTAGCAGTATTTGTAAGAATTGTATTTACATCGATTTATTACAATGGGTTTAACCAAATCTGGATGCCCAATTCTAATTAATGTCTGATTATTAGTTTTTTTTTGTCTTTTATAAGTAATTGGATAGGTTAAATATAATTTTGTACTATTTTGCCGGATAAATCAGAGTGTTATGAACAATGGTATTTGTTTTGTAAAATTGACATGAACCAAATTTTATTTTTTGCTTAGTGTTTGATTCATTCAGGTTCAATATTGATTTTTGAATGGAAACAATGCAAACACAACTTCACTCTGCACATTCTTGCATTGTTGATTACCAATGTTATGTGGACTCTTCAAAATATATCAAATATCCGTATTAAGACACTCGACACTTGGACAAGGGTATGAGCTATGTGTCCGATTCCTCCTTCCATTAGACACTTCTTATATATTTGTATTGAACACTATATATTGTGATATAATTGCTATAAAATGAGTAAAACGTTTTCTTGACATTGTATATTACATATAATGCCATTTTATCTGACACAATAGATTAAAAACATAAGGTATAATCATTTTTGATTGAGTCTGCATATCTTTAAATTTGAGGTTTGATAGATCGAACTTTTGATAGACACCCGACACCCGTATCTGAATCCATGTAACACAGCTGATTACTGTTAGTCTGACCACAGATTCACAATCTAGAACACTCTAATCAAATTTATATAATCCTGCCTCTTCGAAATTGTGGTTGTAGATACCAAAAAAGAAAAAACGTAGAGAATATAGTTCTGGTTATTGGAAAAAGAAAAAAGAGGCAAAAAGTAAAATAATTAATCATAATTTTTCAACCAAGCCAGATTTTTATATTTTTGAGTTTTGTAATAATTTTTTCATATCTTAATATGTTCTCAATAAGTCTTAATATATAGTTTTAGTGATTAAATATGAAAGCAACTTTGTGTGGGCAATAACAAATAAGAAAATTGTAGCTAGTTATCATTTAACGCAGGAGCCAAAAAGGGGAGAATTAGGCATTTGGCCTATTGAAGCTGGATTTCGAATCTGTTCCAGCCCATTGATCACAGGTATGGTTCTCTTTCTCTTTCTCCACTTCCCTGTTCTTCCCCATCATCTATCTGTAATCTTTTTCCATATACCGAACCACCTCCTGTACTCTCTCTCAAGCCCATTCCCCTTCTACAAAACCCTCTCTGAAACCCCTCCCCCCATGTGCGAATCCCCTCCCAAACTCTTCCCCTTTCTGTGAAACTTTATCCCAAACCTCTTCTACCTTGCTATGTTAAATTTGTACAAATGAATACATGATTTAGGGCAATCCATTTGCAAAAATTGGGTTTGTGTGTGAATTATGTAGTTTATAATATTCATTAAGGATAGTTTAGTACTTTAGATTATTAGGGATTATTAGGGTTTCATTCTATTACTTATATATTTGTACTTCTTTTGATTAATCAATATACAAGTTTTGTCATCGATTAACATGGTATCAGAGCAAGGATACAAACATTAGCATACCTCGCAGGTCATCATCGACCATCTCACTGGCCCTTCAATCGCAAGGTTGATTCGTCTCGCAGTCCTCTCTTCGTGACGGTTGTCTCTCTCTTCGCAAGGTCGATTCGTCTCGCATTTCTATCCTCTCTTCGCACGGTTGTCTGCAGCTCTCTCTCTCTTTGCATACCGTCATCTCGCAGCTCTCTCTCTTACTTGCTGGTTTCGGTTCTGGTTCAATCGAAACCCTAGGTAGCTTCCACCTGGTTCATTCGGTGACCTAGGTTGGGTATCTCACTGATCTCTTTGTTCTGACCTAGCTCTATCTCTGTTGGGTTCAGCTGATGAGGAATAGGTGAACGTCCCTGTTGTTTTATAGTTGCTAGATTACTCAAGGATCTCGAACTGCCTTGACAGTTGTTCTTCATTGCATTACTACTCGGCAGTTGTTCTTCTCTCTCTCTCTTCTCTGCCTTTGACTCGCTTTTGAATGCAATCGTAGTTTGGGTATATAATAATGGTGACGATAAATTACAAGCTATTACTACTAAATTAGATGGTACCAATTATTCTTATTGGTCTCATGTAATGAAAAATTTTATAATGGGTAAAGGCATGTGGAATTATGTTATTGGCCGACTATTAGACTGTGGAATCTCAAGAAACCGAGGCATAGCTTGCTAAATGGGATAAGGAAAATGCACAAATTCTTACTTGGTTTCATAATTCATTCAAACTACCATTGGTATGAATTTTTCCAAGTATTCTACTTCTAAACAAGTTTGGGACTATTTGAAGACTATGTACCTTGAGTCTAACTTTGCAAAACAAGATGCACTTGAGATGTCTATTCGCAGTGCTAGTCGAAAGATAAGTCCATTCAGAGTTCTATAATGAGATGACTACTTATTGGGATCACTTGCTTTGATGGAACCGTCCGATTTGCGATTACTTGACAATATATCAAGTATCGGAGAAACAACATCTTGTTCAATTTCTCATGGCTCTTCGTGATCAATTTGAGCCATTTCGGGAGCTATTCTTCATCGGTCTCCCTTGCCTCAGAGATGGTCTTTGTCAGTGAGCTTATTATGAAGAAACTTCGGTTTAAGGTGGCTCATGGTACTCGCTTCCCACGCTTTTTGCCACTCCGCTCTTGCCCACCCCATCTTCTCATTTATTTCAAGTTCTTGGTAAGCCCAAGCCTCGGGTTTCCATGGATGAGTGCACTTTTGTCATCGAAGGCCATTGGAAACATGCATGTCCTAAACTTTTGCGTTCCAAGGGTCGTTCATCCGTTCACCATTTGCTAAGCCGACATTTTCAGATCTCGCCATCTGCCGCCTTTTCGCACTCGGTTTGAGAATGATCCATCTTCCAATATGCGCCTATGTTTGAGCAGTTCAAGTCTTTCATGGTGGCCAATCCAAATCTTTCGTCCCAAGCCTCCGCTATGACTACCACTCAGTTAGGTTTGTCTGGTTCATCCTCTTCAGGTAATATCCATACTTCGTGGATCTTTGATTCTGGTTGTTCACATCATATGACTCCTGTTGCATCTCTCCTCAGTAATTGTGTCTCTCCTTCTTCTTCTATCACTATTGCTACTGCTAATGGTTCTTCTATGCCTGTACATTCTGTTGGTTCTATTTCCTGTTCCCATTTGTCTCTTTCTCTCAGATTTTATGTGCCTCACCTCTCACTCATCTTATTTCTATTAGTCAATTATCCGATTAGTTTTGATGTTGTTTTCTTCTTCTCATTGTGTTGTACAGACCTGTATCCAAGAGGCGATTGGGATCGGCGTAGAGTTGGAGAACTATATATCTTGGACAATTGCATGTTCCTCTAGAAGTGTCTTCATCGCATTGTCTTCTTTTTGTTTGAACAATAAGTCATCTTTGTTTTATATTTGGCATTCTAGGTTAGGTCATCCGTCGAGTGATCGGTTGAGGATGTTAGTTAAGTCCGACATTTAGGCAATTTTCCCATTAGTGATATTTCGAGTGTCGTGGTTGTAAACCCGCTAAAATGTTCCGCTCTTCCTTTTAATAAAAGTAGTTCTATTTCCTCTCCTTTTCAATTGGTCCATCTTGATGTTTGGGGTCCTTCCCTATAGTTACCAAAGGTGGTTCGCAATATTATGTAGCTTTTGTGGATGATTACAAATTCGGTTTACTTGGGTTTCTTTGATGACTCAAAACTGATTTTTACAAAATATATTCTAATTTTCACTCCATGATTCGCACTCAATTTTCTACCACCATTAAAATTCTTCGCTCGATTTGGGGGTGAGTATTACTTGTCCGAGTTTGAGGAGTATTTAGCTACTCATGGAACTATTCATCATCTTCGTGTTCGACACTCTGCACAAAATGGTCGAGCCGAGCAAACATCGCCATCTTCTTGATACTCGCTCTTTGTTGCTCTCATCTTTTGTCCCTTCGCTTTACGGGGAGAAGTCAGGCTATCACGCATATCTTCTCAATCGAATGCCTACTCCTCTTCTTTCAGCTCATCTCCGTATGAGCGTCTTTTTGGTGTTGCTCCCAATTATTCTCTTCTTCAGATTTTTTGGTTCTGCATGCTTTGTGCTCCTTCCTAAACCAGCGCTCCAAGCTTAGTTCTCGTTGTGTTCTATGTGTCTTTTTAGGGTATGGCATTAATTAGAAAGGTTATCGGTGCTATGATCCTGCCACCAAAAAGCTATACGTGTCTAGGCATGTCACTTTTTTAGAAAAACTACCCTACTACACTATACCTTCCACCCTGCTCCTATTACTAAGGATGAATTAGTTCATGTTGACCCATTTCCTTCTCCTGTTTGTCCTGATGAGTTTGTTTCTGACCTTGAGGTCTCTACTTTGCCTCTTACTAGCACTTCTAATACCTCTCCAGCTACCTCATCTCTAGCTCCCGCTTCTCCTGCTCCTCCTATTGTTTATCAACGCCGCAGCACTTCCGAGCTCACTGTCTCTAGCTCTCTGTCCCTCCAAATTGCTTTGGATCCCGCTCCTCCTACATCGCTTCCCACGTGAGATCGTCATCCTCCGAACCGGTATGGTTTTGGTAATACATGTTTTTCCTTTCCTATCGTCTTTTCTTTCTTGTCTTCATACATATTTTGAGCCCAGTCTTACAAGGAAGCTTGTCATGATTCCAATTGGATTGCCGCCATGAATGATGAGTTAACCGCTTTGGCTAACACTCGACTTGGGATTTGGTTCCATTACCTTTGCAAGAATGTTGTAGGTCAGAATGGGTCTATAAGGTCAAAACCCTTTCTGATGGGTCTTTGGAACGGTACAAAGCTCGTCTAGTTGCCCAAGGCTTTTCTCAGGAGTATGGGATTGATTACGATGAGACTTTTGCTTCCGTTGCCAAGATAACTACTGTTCGTACTCTTATCTCTGTTGCCGCTGCCCATCATTGGCCCCTGTTTCAACTAGATGTCAAAAATGCTTTTCTGAATGGGCATCTTGCTGAAGAAGTGTATATGCGCCCTCCACCGGGTCTCTCTCACCCTCCTGGTGTTGTTTGTCGTCTTCGCCGTGCCCTATATGGTCTCAAGCAGTCTCCTCGTGCTTGGTATGAGCGATTTCACTCTGTTGCCCTTCAGCTTGGTTTTCGCCCTAGTCATCATGATTGTGCTCTCTTTGTTCGACGCACTTCTGTTGGGCTTGTTCTCCTTCTCTTATATGTGGATGATATGATCATCACTGGCTCTGATTATAGTACTATTGAGGAGGTTAAGCATCAGTTGTTTCAGGAGTTCGAGATGAAGGATTTGGGGTTTCTTCGGTATTTTCTTGGTATTGAGGTTGCTACTTCTCCTACTGGGTATCTTCTCTCTCAGACTAAATATGCCCGTGATATTCTTTCTCGTGCCAATCTCACTGATGAGAAAATTGTTGACCCTCCTCTTGAGTTGCATGCTAAGTTTTCTGCTTCTGATGGTGTTCCTCTTGAGGATCCCACTTTGTATCGCGCGTTGGTTGGGTGCCTTGTTTATCTCACCGTTACTCGTCCGGATATCTCCTATGCTGTGCACATTCTCGCCATGAGCCGTTCCTCGTTCCACACTTAATCGGGTCGCCTTACTTCGGACTTTGCGTTACCTTCGTGGCACTTTGTTGCAATGTTTGCTGTTATCTGCCTCTTCGGACTTGACTCTCCGTGCCTATGCTGACGCCGATTAAGGTGTGACATCTCGATCGCAAATCCACTTCGGTCTTTGTGTTTTCCTTGGCGATTCCTCATATCCCGGAAGAGTAAGAAATCTGTTGTTGCTCGCTCCAATCACCGAGGCCGAGTATCGTGCCATGGCCCATGCTTCTTCGGAGATCGTTTGGCTTCGCTGGCTTCTTCCTGATATGGGTGGCTCTCTTTCTGATCCGACTCAGTTGTATTGTGATAATCAGAGTGCTGTCCAGATTGCCCATAATTCAGTCTTTCATGAGCGAACAAAGCATGTGGAAATAGATTGTCACTTTGTCAGACAAAGATCTTCAGTCGCACTATTGCTCTCCTTTTGTTCCTCCTCTCTTCGCTTGGTCGATTTTTTACGAAGACTCATACTGCTGTTCGTTGCTTTTTCTTGGCAAACTTCGATGCTTTTCAAGCATCCTCAGTTTGAGGGGGGGTGTGAATTATGTAGTTTATAATATTCATTAAGGATAGTTTAGTACTTTAGATTATTAGGGATTATTAGGGTTTCATTCTATTACTTATATATTTGTACTTCTTTTGATTAATCAATATACAAGTTTTGTCATCGATTAACATTGTGTACTGAAATTGTTCACTGCAAAGAAATTGTGTACTGAAATTGTTCTAGTGGCTGCTGGGTCATGTTGCAAATTGCTGGTTTTAATTGTGGCTAAGGAGGAAAATGATGTTATTGCTATATGTGTAATTGCTGGTTTTAATTGTTCCATGAAATTGTTCCACTAAACTTTGTTTTTTTTTTTTATTATAAATAATTTAATTATATATTTTAAATAAATAAATATTTGCAAATGCCTCGTCAATATATGCAGCATGTCATAAAAAGATTATTTATTTATTTATTAATGTTTATAATAGTTTTCTTTTAAAAATTAGTTAAGTTAGTTTGATTGGTTAGCTAAAATAAGGAGTATGGTTAGAGTGTACACTAGCTAAACTAGTTAGGCAAAATAAAGAAGGTAGTTTTCTGTGTACTTTGAGGAGGCTTTTTAGAGAGTATGGTTGGAGATGCTACATATATATATATATATTTGTGTGTGTGATTAAGTAGAAAGTGCCTCATTTTAGGAGTTGACCTAGAGAACTCAGGGCCAACCCTGCTTATAACCAGGGCATCTTCAGACCAGAGTCTTTAGATTCAGTTTGGTACGAGAGAGAGATTGCAGAATTTTGTTTTGTTTGAAGAGCAATGGACAAATCGAGTGCTTTGGACTACATCAACCAGATGTTCCCCACAGGTCATCTCTATACTATTTTTTTTTTTGGGGTGAATAATCTCTATACTATTTACCCTCTCTCTATAATATCAATGTGTATATGCTGAATAGATCCTCACATTTCATGTCTTTTCTTTGTAAATTGTTTTCTTAGATTATTTCGTCAATCAATGTCGATGATCCTTGCGAGCCCCCTTCCAATTCCGCATCTATCTGGTTGGGTTTTAAGAACTAGTTTTCTGAACTTTTTTTTTTTTTTTGAAAAAAAAAAACTAAAAACTAAAAACTAATTTGGTGGAGAAAATGAAAAATAAAAATACTCATCATTTTCACATGATTTTATATATTTTTAGGGACATAAATAGTTTTTAAAAACTTGTTATATCTTTTTGGTGTTTATTTTTGTCAAATTAATTTATTATTTAAAAAAAATTCAGAAAATGAACCCAAACTTTTGTATACTATTAATTTCTTTTGAAATTAGTAATGTGCATATTTTTGGTTTACCAAAAGCATGAAAGATCGATAATATATATATATATGTGTGTGTGTGTGTGTGTGTGTGTGTGTCATAGTTGAAGATGGAAGATATTCCAGGTATTTTCAAGTACAACATTTACTGTAGTAATTATATATGAATAAATGGGAAATAATTTCGACTTTCACAAAATTTTAAATGAATTGCTGAAAATATGAAGCATAAAGAGAAGTGGTGGTATGGAAAGTAAGCATGAATTTTGAAGAGCATTTTGGGGGTCAGTCATAAGTGATACTGATATCAGTGCTACTCTTAATTACATTTGCCTTGTTACAGATTTGCATATGCATTCTTGAACTTCATGATAATCTTTTTAGGGTATGTCTTTCTTCTTAGTTGGTGCTTTTAACTTAATTGACAATTGACAATATCAAACATGATTAATATGTAGAGGCCTCTTTGTCTGGTGTGGAGCCACTTATGCAAAAGATACATAGTGAGATTCACCGTGTGGACGCTGGAATTTTAGCAGCAGTTCGTCAACAGGTCATACTCTCTGCACACTGTATTTTTGTTTCTTCAAGTATCAATGTAATAGTCGTCTCAACCACAAAAACATCTGCTAAACCCCTAACCCTAGCCCTGCCAATCACCATACTCAAGACATTAACCACTAAAACGAATAGAAAAGGGGATAGAGGATCACCCTCCATTATTGGTGACAAACAACCATGGTTTTAAGTAACATTATTGGGATATGTATCAATATTGGCGATACGGTCATATATTAGTCGATATCGGACAATATTGACCAATATATGGGTGAATAACAGTACTGGAAGTCCAAAATCCCATTACATATCGTCTAATACGATACATAACATCTTATGGTTAAAACCCTGCAAACAACCACAAATCCACTTCCTCCATCTATCTCCAAAATCTTGTAAAAAGAAGTAACTAAACTAATCGGTCTAAAATCACCAATCTACAAGGAACTATACTTCTTAGGAATCAAACAAATAAGGGAAGCATTGGTACCACAATAACCCTGCACTTTGGCTATATAGACTTATTCCTCACGCGTTCAAACACTCTGACTTCCTCCTCTTATGTTGATCTATTTGCAAAAATTGGAAACCACTCTAATTCATTTATCCCTGGCCTATCAATCCCAACAGAAGAATACAAAGGTGAATAAAAGGGAAAAAAATCTCATTAACTAATTGATCTTCTCTATCCACAACCCTTCCAAACCCTATCGTCAATCCTTTTATGAACTTTTTATTTTTCCCATTTACAACCCAATGAAACAACTGGGGGGTTATTGTCACCCTCCTTTAACCATTTTATTTTCGTCTTTTGACCCCATAATATTTGTTAGGTAAAAACTACTTCAAATTTTGAATGTAAATCCACTCTCTTCTTAATAAGAGACTCACTTAGACCACTCTCTCCTTAATAAGTTCCCTGTCACATTTTATTCCATTTGGTGGTTGTTTCAGACTTAAAGAGGATATTATTTTTTTTTTTTTGGAAATTGAAGAGATTGCAGGAAAATAGAATCAAATGCATGTATATATGTTTTTTCCGATGAGTCATAAATTTATTAAAAAGGGTGCCAAAGGTGTGTAAATTCTTACACGGGATGTATGGAAAAACTATGCTTTATGTGTCTTCAAATTTCCACAGAATCTACTAAATCCAAAAACTAGCTAAGGTGTTAACCCTTTCCGTCATCCAAGTATGGAACAAATTTTGAGGATGGTTAGATTATGCATGGCGGTGAAATGATTGGATCACATTTGGGTTCATCCTGGCAATCATATTGATCAATTGTCCATGGGCTCTTCCAAATGCTAATGCACCTATAAGCTGTTACTGGTAATTGTAGATTTATCAGATGATAAAATGTAAAAGAATTGTCAACCATCCCTTGTTTGCCAAATATTGTTGGATGGATGGTAATGGTCTGAGAAGATACAAAAAATAAATTAAGTCATGCTTTACTATTGTCATCCTCATATTGGATTGATTTTGAGTGAAAAAAATCGTCAACATTGCAACACAAAATGGCATTAATAATCTATATTTGTGTGCACTCTGCTTGCATGATTTTGATTGGTTTTGTTTTGAAGGTGGTAATAGTTTATGTCTCTCATCTTGTACATTGAGGCATAGGAGAGTGTGAAAACAAAGATCTCTTGCTATTCTACTTCACATTTCATGCATTTATTTTCTGTTTTCATTATTTTTAATTAATTAATTAATTTATTTATTTTTGATACAAGTTCTTTGACTGTAAACCATTGTAATTCCAGAGTAATTCAGGAACGAAAGCCAAGGAGGATCTTGCTGCAGCTACGTGTGCTGTGGAGGTTTGTTTATCAGAATTAATTTGGCATTTCATTTTTTGTGAAACATTACCTTTTTTGCAATGCCAAAACTTTATCTTGAAAAGTCTCTATCATTGTAGTTTTAGCTTCTATATGCTGCTGATGGCATCTCTTACATGTGTATGGGTTCTATTAATTAATTTATTTTCTTGTTAAGCAGGAACTCATGTATAAGATCCGTGAAATAAAAAGCAAAGCTGAGCAAAGTGAAACAATGGTTCAGAAAATATGCCGTGACATTAAGAAGTTAGATTTTGCGAAAAAACATATAACAACAACAATCACTGCTCTCCATCGTCTTACCATGCTAGGTTGGTTTTTTTCCCTGTATTCTCTCTCTCTCTGTATCCGACGTTGAACCCTTGACTTTTATCAACTCCGTTTCAAGAACGATGAACACAAGGAGTCGAATAATTTTACGTATTTACATTTTCAGTTATAAGCAAAACATAAAAAATAAAAAATTACATATATATACACAATGTCAGTTTCAGTGGTTTCCCGCACTTTCACTGTAATCAAGCTTGTCAGATTCAAAATTCGAAACTGGTTTAAAGGGAGGTGTTCTGTCATTGGTATATAGGATCAAATAAAAAGACATAACTGATTCCATGCAATGTTGAATTTTACATTAATTTTATTTCACGTTTCCCACCCCCTTGAGATTCTTTGGATTGACAACTTGTCATATGCGGTAAAGTGTTTGCTTAATTGATGGACAGGTTATCGTGTTGTAGGTGATCAATATTGTCATTTTCTTCATTCTTTATTTTTAACTATAAGACAAGTTAATGTCTTAATCATTATTTATAATAATGCGTGACGAGCATTAGTTTATCTGAGAAGTTTTGTTTCAACAGCTGGAAACTAACAAATTAGTGGTTCCATGACAAAACAAGATTATCTTGGCGTAAGTATTAAATTACGTTTGTCATACTTTTGTGTTGTACGCCACAAACCTGATAGTTGTGTTAATTGCCCCTTCCCCTCTCTCTCCCATTGTTTGATGTAGGCTAGCTTCTGGAATTGCTATTGTTAGGATAGGTTTAGTTAGGTTGGCTATTTCTGTTGAACAAAACTTTTGGAATCTGTAATCTGGGGATTTTGGACTTCGTATCTTCTTAATTGAAAGAGTCTGGTGGAGTTCAAAATGTGATCAACCTTCTAGGATGTTGATGCAAGTTCGTGGTTTTGTTACCCTCAGGTATATGTTTGTATGAGCCCTTGCACAACACTCCACATTTATATTTAGGCACCAACCCATCATATGACTTTGAAATTTGAGTTTTCAAGGGAAAAAAAATTGAGTTTTTAAAAGTTTTTGGTTCCTACCTAACCAGGGCTCGTCAAGCACTTGAGTTCTGACACTCTTGGAAGGTTCACTCGATAGGTGCTTGAGCTTTGAAACTCTTGCTAGGTTCGCTCAACAGGTGCTTGGCAAGAGCTTTGGTTTTCCTATGAGGCCTGCCCTATAGGCACTTGAGCGCACAAATTACTGCAAGTTGCGCTTGAGAGTTGCACAACCAATGCTCGAGTGTTGGGGATGCGTGAATTTTTCCTTTTTGTATTCCTTTTTTGCCCCTGATGTATAAAGAGCCATCTTTGCATCAACTGAAATTTTAACTAATTAATGTTATCATTGACCTAATAAAACCCACATATAATACCTAGAAATATAACTTAGCAATATTAAAACACATGGATGAAAACTACGACCCATATCTGCCAATTCAAAAATTAATGAAATAGCCTTAACTATTAAAAACCTAATAAAATATAAAGACAATTGTCTAGCAGGATGTTGCTCATGAAAATCACAAATTTAAGACTTAAAATGGTTGAACTGAAACATGATTACGCAATTACCCAAGTTGTGCTCTAGGTGAAATGCCATTCCTTTATTGTTTTTCTATGCTCTGCATCTAGAATTCATTTCTATACGAAAAAAGAAATGTGTAGGGTATAGATTGGAAAATTGGCATTGCTATATGTCAATATATTTTTTGGTTGGCAACAAAGAATTTTTATTAACATATTTTGATAATATATTGTGTTTTTTCATCTGATAATCTATGATATTCCTTTACACCTAAATTATGTGCTCAATATGTGGCTGGATAGAGATCCAAGCACTGACTAGATAACCATACTTGGTCCTTTGAAAATGCATGACTCAGTCTCAGGCTACATAAAATATGTCCTGCATCATTTTTTTCGATGTTAATAAAGATCCTTCAAATTGTGGATGTACTATTTCACAATCATATCATTAGAGGCAACAAAGGAAGTTTTGCCTTGACTGGAAAGATTGATATTGAGAAAAAGAAATTGGAAGGGGATACCTATGACTTGTAAAATTTTTATTGTTATTATTTTTAAAACGGTTGATTAGCAGTTTGAACGAATTGGCTCAATTGGTTCAGATTGGGGCCCAGTTGGCCAGAACCTTGCACCTCATTAGAAGGTCAAGGGTTCAAGTCTTGTGACATGCAAGACTTCTCCTCCTCCCCTAGGTTACAACCTCCATTTTGGGATTGGAAATTTGTGCATGCCTGAACTGTTATTGAAATATATTATGTCATTGTAATAGCTTGGTTCCTTGAACATATCTGAAATGTCCAGTTCACATATCTCTGTTTGTAAAGTTTTACTGCATCCTTGATTTGTATTATGGCAGTTTCTGCTGTGGAACAACTTCAACTGATGGCTTCAAAACGGCAATATAAGGAGGCAGCTGCACAGCTAGAGGTACCATCTCGAGTGTATTGCTCATATTTTAACCACAATAGGTTAAGGATTTTCTACTGATCTGTCGCTTACATTTTTTCATTTATAGTTTGTGTGCTATGAATTTTGCATTACTTTTTAATGCTACATAGTTTGTGTGCTTTTTTGTCAATTTGGTCCCTATAGGTTGTGTGATGCATTTGCCCTTTAATTTTTCTACTTTTCAATTTGGTCCAATTGATATCAGACATAACAATTTTCAATGGAAAATGGCCATGTGCATCCAAAGTTATTTTATGTATGTTTAAACGATGGACACTTGTGTTCCCCAAGTGTTACCATCGTGTCTAGTTGTGCAAAAACTTAAAAATAATAGGACACGTTTGGACGAGTGTTGAATAGGTGTCAAGAGAGTCCAATAGAGTCCTACGACTCAGTGTCCAACACATGTTTGACATGGACACAATGACACCTTCTTAGTAGTGTCTAGTCAAGTCATTGAACCCAATTTTTATTTATTTATTTATTATTATTTTGTATAATTATTTAGGTACTTTTGGTCATTAACCTAAGAAATGTACACACTTTATAAGAGAGGGCCATGTTCATGTAGGATATTGACACTTGTCAAACACATCCTGACAGGAGTTTGACATGTGTCCAAACGTGTCCTGTTACTTTTTAATGTTTCCATAACCAGACTTTTAAGGGACACACTTGTTTATCCTTTACACATGAAAACATATGGATCTTGGCACAAGTTTGAAAGAAATGACTTGGGCATCAATGATTAAGCTCAAAACAATGCTCATTTCCTTTGGGCTTTTTAGTTATAGAAATCGTAAAATCTAAAGTTGCGTTTGGTAGAGTTTTGTAAATATGATTTGAGAATATGAGTTGTATTTTGAGTTTGTGAGTTTTGGAATTATGATTTGAGTGTAGAAAATTTGTTTGGTTATGAGTTTTGAAAAGAGTTTTGAAAAGAATTTTAAATTGAGTGGGGAATTTTTGATGTGACATGTGATATTTGATACAAAAACTAATAACTCATAACCAAACACGAAATGCAAAATTCTATACAAAACTCATAAAAAAAAATTTTAAAAATTCGGAAAATATTTTTTGTTTAATATATAAAACATAACATGTGTCAATTCCACAAAAATAAATAAATAAATAAATAAATTTCACTGGCGGGGACGTCCTGTAGGACATCCGGGGGGTCAACTAGGGAGACATCCGGGTGACAGAGTTTTCAAAGCAAAGCGTGGAATTGATTTTTAAAAACCGTAAACAAACATGCAACTCAAAAACACACCTGGAATCACATTTCTAGAACACAACCAAACAGAGCCTAAAACTTTAATGTCTGGGAATAATTTTTTTTTAAAAATTGATTTTATGACATTCCCATTCATAGTTCTTTTCCAATATATAAGATGTGAAAAATGGTTTCTTAATATTTTGATATTATAAAACATAAATATATTTTTTTGTAAGGAAATTGTTTTTAAGAAAAACACTTTAGAGGTGAAACTTGTACAAAAAGCTAAATCCTATATAAACTTTACATGACTTGTACAAGTAGACACTGATCTGAAAAAATGGCAATCCTGGTGAAGATATGAGAAAAACCCATGCCTAAGGGAAGGGAAATCAATCAGCTAGGTTAGCTGGAAAAATCTCAACTTCAAATTGACATGGAGAGGGATGAAAAAAGGGAACAAATCCTGGTGAGGATATGGGAAAGAGAGAAGGTAAGAACGAAAAAGAGAGAATAAAACAAATTCATGATTTATTTGTGGTGTGGCATATTCTGCATGATGCTTAGACCCGATTGACAATTGAAAATTTTCCACATTTGCACTGAGCACATTGGATTTAAAATGAGTGGTTAATTTCCATTACCTAACTATTTTTTAGTTCACCTGTCATTTAGGTGTATCTTGCGTTATATTCTGTCATTCATCATTTGAAGGTACATCCTGTTCACTTATTAATAATGATAATGGATTTCAGGCTGTAAACCAGTTATGTAGTCATTTTGAAGCCTATAAAGATATTCCCAAGGTCACTGAGCTCAGGGAGAAATTTAAGAACATAAAACAAATTCTGAAGTCTCATGTTTTCTCTGATTTTTCAAGGTATGTTCAAACCTGTTTGGCACAATACCTGAGAACATTTTTATATTCTTGGAGTTACAAAACGGAAAGAAGGTTGAATATCTGTTTGGTTCCTTGTTTTAGGAAATTATTTCTTTAAATCAGTTGATGAGGGAATGTTTTCTTATTTCTATTAACATTAAAATGATGCTTTTTGTTCTTTGTTCTCTGTTTTCCAATCAAAATAGTAAAATGATCTAAAACTTATTCTAAATTTTTTTCAATGCTTTCAGGAAACTTGTTTTATAAACCCATTTCTGAAGTTTGAATAAAAAATGCCTGCTTAACTGTGAAGTTCTATACACTGTTTTTCTAAAGCAGTTAATTAGGTACTCCATGATATTGCTAATGATATGTTGTTATTTAATTTTAATCTTGAATTTACGTTTTGAATTTATCACATTGATTCTGTTTTATGCACATCTATGTGATGTGACTTCATCTGAAGAATTAACTTGCTAAAATTAACTTGTTTTATGATTCCTGTTATGATGTTTAGCTCTGTGAACAATGTCACTATAAGAAGGGTGCAAAAGTCTTGGAACAAAATTGGTGGCAAGAGGATTTTAGGATTCAGAGTTATGCAATTAAAAAATAAGTCTCTTTGGTTTTGCCTGTAAAGGAAGGACTAAAGCTTAGTATTATGAAAACATTTTTTCTTTTATTTTCTGTAATTTCTAAACCCTGGTTTCTTCACTGATTTTGAAAGGAAACTTATCCTTGCTTATGTTTTCTGATGCTTCTCTTAATTGAATTTCATGGATATGAAATGGAGGAATATCTGCCTAATTGACTTATTGTTTATTGAATACGCCTCCTTAGTTCTACCCTTTTCTATTTATCTATCTATACCAGCTTAGGTACGGGGAAAGAGTCTGAAGAAAGTAATCTACTGCAGCAGTTAGCAGATGCTTGCTTAGTTGTTGATGCCTTGGAGCCATCTGTAAGGGAAGAGTTGGTTCAAAATTTTTGCAGCAGGGAGCTTACTTCATATCAACAGATCTTTGAAGGAGCTGGTTTGTCCAATTCTATACTTTGTTTTCATTTAGTTCATTTACCACTCGCATATATATATTTCTTTTGATGGCCATCATCTTGAAAGTTTTTATGTCAACTATTTCATTAGAACTGGCAAAGTTGGATAAAACTGAAAGGAGATATGGTTGGATTAAGCGTCGGTTAAGAACAAATGAAGAAATCTGGAAAATATTTCCTCCTTCATGGCATGTTCCATATTTGCTGTGTATCCAGTTCTGCAAGTTGACAAGGTCTGCCATCTACTACTCTTTTGTTTGTTTGAATATTCATCTTTGTGTTATGGAAGAACTCATAATGTGATCATGATACAGTAATCAATTTTAAAACAGAGGTACTATCCAAATGTACATGAGGTTTTTGACGCTGCAAATCCACAAAAACCTCAAGTATATTAAATAATATGTTACTGCTGTTGCTATTGCTGGCAAAAGAGCACATAAGGCTGTTCTGTTTCCTTTTTTGTTAGAACCTGATCTATGCAATCCTTCAGTTCTATTTACATTTTCTCGAAAGGAACGGTGTTGGCATCCTTGTTATTTTGGATTAAGGTCTTCCCTTTTCTTTGCATTCTTTTGTAGATTTTTTGGGGGATTTGTACATTTTTGTAAATACATAGCGGGTGGTTTGATTTTTGTCATTTTGTTATTTTTTTGTTACACTTGTAGGGTCGTGTGAGACCCTAAGATGGTGTTTTGCAAGTTGTACATGGGAGGCATCCCCTTGATGCTTTTAATGCATTTACTAATAAAAAAAGAAAAAATATGAAATCTAATAATAGTTCAGAGTAAATGTTACAAAGATTTCCACTGCATAATTTACATGTTAGGATGTTAATATATATATATATATATATTCCCCTCCCCCCCCACACTTAACCTCATTTGATTATACTGCACAAATAAGCAATATATTTTCTCTAGAATAACATTGCAAGTAGTGACTTTTCTTTGTTTCTTTTTTCCAGGACACAAATTGTGGAGATTCTTAATAATTTAAAAGAAAAGCCTGATGTTGGGACATTGTTGTTGGTAAGATATACTTTCGTCACATTTTTTTCCCAATTGCTAGGCACACTAGTCAGTTTTTCTTATTCTCATTAAACTAAGGTTATAATTTGTTCTAGTTTTATCATCAATGGAGCCTTAACTTAGAAGTATTGGTTTGCCTTCTAAATCTAGTGTTTGATTGACAGCATTAGTATATTTGATCCCACTTTGAAATTTTTTGCAAAAGGAAATAAGCATTGCATGTTTGTTTCTTGACATAAAATGCTAAAGGGATATTTCATGCTGAAACTCTTTCCTTGATGTTCCCTTGGCCCCTTCATCTACTTATCCTTATTCTTGGGCATTTGAAAAGCTGAACCAGGTGGTGGGGTGTTGATGTAGCAGCATAAGAACAAGAAGAAGAAATAAATTGGGGATCACAATCCCAAAACAACTCTCAACCAAACCAGAGACCTTCGTCTTCTCACGCATGGGTTCCCTCACCCCTGTCCTCACTCAGCCTCATTCATCACTGACTAACCATCTCCCTTTCTCGCTCTTAGAAACCCTAAAGCACCTCACCATAATCTGTAAACTGTAAAACCATAAAGATCTTCTGAACTATCTTCGTCCCACGCATCTCAAAGTCTTTCACTCTCTCATGCACAAAGATCTCTAAATTGCATCCATGGTGACTGGGCTCAAGCGAAGAATGAGGTTGTTGCAAGGAGCAGTGGCCACCACTGCAAGATGGTAGAGGGCGCGGTGGCAGCTGTTGTGAGATGGAGTTCACAGTGATATAACTATGGAAGCTTTCACAAATAAATCTCTTTCTATTTTTTTGGTACTCTTCTCTATCCCAGATGTACGTATGTGTGTATATATATACTTATATGATAGGTTTTTAAGTAAAAGGGGAAAAGGATAATCAACCATTCGAAACTGTCTGCAACCCGCTGGTTGACCAAATGAGAGAGACAGTCGGCTTCGAACAGAATGTCAGTTGATGACGATTAGTGAAATCTCTAACCCGAAAGAGTCAGTTCGAGTCCAGGTTTCTCTTGTAAACTTGAATCGTTTGACCCGTGGACAACCCTAATTCATTCAGTCTAACTCTCCGAACCTATCACACAAAGCCATATATGTGTCCTAAGAAACCCGAATTAAAGTTACCAAAAATAAAACAAATCCCAAAAGAGAGAATATTATCAAAATTAATTATTGAACCCTATTGCTTCATCCAATTCCTCTTTGTACCCCATCATTTCACCCCAAGTGAAAAATTTCTCCTCTAGAGAATATTGATAATAAAGGTGCCCCAAAAGTTGTAGATCATGCTGGCAAAGCGCTTTCTCAACCCAGATGACCTGGATGACTGGATGAAGTGACCACATTTTCCTCTAAGATTGACTCACTTTGGCTCAAAGGGGAAAGATTCTAGTTATCTAGATTAACTCACTTTTTGGTATATTTTTTTGGAGGATTTGTACATTTCACAATATGTAGGTGCTTTTGGTTAGCCTTTTGTATACTTAGTGTATAAATGGTTGCACCCCTTCTGGCATTTGTTTATAATCCATTACATTTACTTATAATAAATATATATATTTATATGTGGAGAGTTTATCATAAGTAAAATGCTTGCATTCTATTTCTTGATTATTTTCATTTCTGTGAGGAACTCTCTCCTGATGTTTTCTATTTTTCGTAAATATGTGTAGGCACTGCAACGAACTCTAGAATTTGAGGAAGAGTTAGCAGAGAAATTTGGTGATAGCACTCATAGCAGAGAAACAGGAAATGACAATGAAGAAACAGGTAGAGGGGGCAACAACAGTCAAACTGTATCAGATATTCGGAAGAAGTATGAGAAAAAGCTTGCTGCACATCAAGGAAGTGAGACTGAAGTATGTATTAATTGATTACTTGATTTAGTTAAAAATGTTGATAAAAAAAATTAGCTGCCAATTTTATTTTCTATTCGGCTGCTTATCCTGTCTTTTTATTTTTTTGTTATTAGGAGAAAGATAGACAAAAAGATTTGGTGCCAGGAGCTGGGGTATGTGCATATCTTCATGGGGATTCTTCTTATAGAATATTTGTTGGTGGTATTAACAATTCTTTGCTGGTAGATCATATGTAAATCTCGAAGTACGCCCCATTAAGCATAAATGCTTGAATATTGAATATTCACCATCTTCATTTGTCTCGTCTGAATGATCTGCTGCATCTCTTTTGAGTGGTGATACTAAAAAGATTTACTTACAGAAACATGGTGGTGTTTCTCATCCCAAATCTACATCACTTAAGGCTACTTTGGTCGCTTATACCACTTTAGCTAAAAACATCATTAATCTTCATTATTTCTGCCTTTTAATGAACTGATGATAACACTCCAATATGTATGGATTTTTTTTCTTCAAGTTGTAGTTAATAGTTAACATTTTTCTTCATGTCTAGGGACATCAATAATGATGTGAGGTATGTCTGGTGAGCCTAACCTTAGACATGTTTGCTACAGTTTTCATTGTTATGTTTTTCACTTGTCAGTTAGTGTTGAGTCTTTGTTAGTGTTGAGTCTTTTTACTTAGAATTTTAGTTTTGGTCTGCTTTAAGACTTTCAGCTAATAATCTCGCCGCTGAGACTTATCTGTCTGCATTATTGATGTGGCAGTTCAATTTTCATGGAATTATTTCTTCTTGCTTTGAACCTCACTTGACGGTATATGTAGAACTGGAAGAGAGGACTCTTATGGAGAATCTGGAGAAACTTGTTCAGGTTCGACTGTATTATGCTTCATGAAAGCATTTTATTGTTTCCATGTGCTTATATTTCATGATGTAATAATATATATTTATTTCTATAACAGGAGGAAACATGGGATATTGAAGAGGGAAATCAGACAAATATTTTGTCCAGTAGCATGCAGGTAAACCACCAGAGATTTTCTTAGGAAGTTTTTAGAGGACTGGGTCCTAGGAAGATGATTATAGTTGTTCAATCCAGCACAATATGTGAAAGTATGCATAACTTTTGGGTTTCTTTAGATTTGGTTGTGGTTTGCCTTGTTTGGGATGATCTAAATAAGTGCACTTTTTGACTTTTTATGAAATATGGGTTGGGTTTGGGTTGTGTTTGAAGTGATGTGACTTAAATAAGATGATGTGACTTAAATAGGATAGTGACTTTTTGGCTTTTTTCAAACATGCCAAACCAAGCCTTAATTGTGGACCCAACATCACAAATTTGTGGCAGTTTCAGACAATGGTGGTAATATACCCCTTTTTCCAAAAATAAATTTGTGATAGTTTCATTGATGGTGGACAGTTAGTGTAGCATGCTTACAGGAACAAAACTATACTGGGTATGTAATTTACTATACCTAAAAACATAGACATAGAAATGGTATAGGAATAATAGTAGCTAAACCACTTAAAAGTTAATGTAGTAATAGTCACAAGGAAAGGAGCCAAGATAATACTAATTAAACTTTCTAAATTCATTTGGTCACCCACTCTGCATTCGGATTGCTTGTTTTTTAATTTCATATTTCTATTGCACTATCTTGATTCTTTGTTATTTTGTAAAGGTCTTTCTGATTATCCGGAGAAGCTTGAAGCGATGCAGTGCATTGACAAAGAGCCAGACATTATTGAATTTATTCAAGGTAAAACGTCATTTAAGTTGTCGTTGTTGGTATGATTACTAGTTTGCATTGATTTTGATTAACATAAATGTGGAATAATTGATTGGTATTGTTGTTCTACACTTGGTAGTTTTTATCCGTGCTCAGAGCAAATGTAAGTCCAACTTTCTAAGCCTAATAGTAGGAAATGCTGTCATTCCCAAATATTGGCACATTATTTGCTATAATGTTTCATGGATTGTTTTAAAAGAGAGTAAAAGATTATCTAAATTTTATTCTTAACTTTTACCTTTACTACAAACCAATTTCCTTAGATTTCTAGTTGACTTGTCCAGCTTATTGTCAGAATTAATAGTTTATTCTTCTATAGGAAAGTAATGTGTCTTTTTAGTGTGAAGAGCTTCAGCTGATAATTAAATATGTTCTAGAAGTTGGTCATGTTGGGTCAATTGGTTGTTAAAGCAAGACGTGAGTTATTTTAGACCTAGAAAATTGGGTTTTGTCATAATAAGTCCTCGGTTTGTATCCGTGAAGTTTATTTTCATATGTTTTTTATGCGCATGAGAAAAAGAGTATGATCTCTTTATTACTTTTTTCATATTCGCTGTTGTGAAGTTGAACATTAGCAATCATTTAATCTGGTTTGCCGGATGTCTTGCCGATCATTTCATTGGCATCATATTATAGCCCGTAGTAGATCCTTTTGATTGTCTAATAATGTGGTTTTCTTGGAAATCTGTTTAGAAGTATTGAAAAGGCCTAAAGATTTGTAATGTCTTCTGAATTTTTATTTTAATATCTTTTTATGCAATAAGAAATATGATTAAAGAGAACAATGAAGGCTGGAATGGGACTGTCACACCCCAAACCTGGGGACAATGACTGACTGTGGATGACGAAGCGTTAGCCTATGGAACACGAAGGTCAATAATCATAAAACAATGCATAGTGTCTCAGCATGTGAAAATAACATCTCAACTATATGCAATGGATGAATTCTAAGAGGACACATAACATAGGTCCCTACAGATGACATAAAGGCCCATCTAATGCTTTCGCTGCTTACCTAAAATTAATAAAGAATGAAATGAGCTCACAAGCCAGTGAATGGAAAACATGTATGATACACTGTAGTTCTAAAACAAGGTATAATTGTAAAATAGCTATTATTCAGAAAATATAAACGATATACAGTTTGGTTTACAAAACTAGTGGTAACAAATAAATTCTCAGTTAAAATTTGGTATCATGGCTAAAAAAAAAATAATCTCAATCTTCAACTTGTTTCCAAAATAGGGAAATCAATATTCATCTCAAGGTAAGAAAACAATAAAAGAACAAGTGATATCGTCATGATTGTTCACGATAACAATGTACTATATCAATAAGATAACCATTTCATAATGTTTGGGGGCATTCTTGGGCAATTGGATCCAACATTGAACTTAGAAACTTAGATTCATCTTCAGATGGCATCCAAGCCTTTTCTTTTAAGATGATTCAATTGAAGGTCACCCTGCCAACCTTGGTGTATTCTTTACAACTGTTGAGCACTATATACATATGAGACACATGCAAAGAACCCAAACCAACTTCTTACAACATGCACCCCCCCCCCCCCCCAAACCTACACCTACATCTACTCTTACACCTCTTTGCACCACTAGATCATCACCATGCAGCAAGGAATCCATGACAACTCACATGACTCACCACCACCTGCACACATCGACATTACGCCCACACTACACCCATGCACAACACAGCCACCCAGTGACCACACTACACAAACTATTGCTGCCCATAACAACCTCACTCCCACCGACTATTGCACAATCATCCCTCTTCACAGCTAGAACAGCCACCCCATGGGTGGTAGCTCTAGGGACATTACACATCCTTCGCATGCACCCTCATGCCCCTTCATCATGAACACACATCTACTCATAACACAACCATTGCACCAGAGCCAGCCATGCACAACTCCAATTAACCCACTCTCTCTCTTCTTTCTCCTCTCACGACAATCCTTACCCAATTCTCACGCCATGCCATCCAACCAGCACATCCCTTATCCTCTCTAAGAATCTATAGCGACACCCACGTCACACAACTTGCCCTATGACACTCCTGAGCCCTCCTTTTTCTTTGTTCACCCGCTAATACATGATACAATCATACACATAAAACTCTCAATATGTATATACAGCCTTGTATATATATATATAAATCAAAACAAGGGAGTGTGTACTATCCTATCTGTGATTGGCTGCCTCCTCTCAGTCTGCTCTATTAACTCTCTACAGCTTTCCCCCTCTATACATGTATATTTATCTATATGAAGAACCCTAACTGCCACCACCACCACCATTTACCTCTACTCATGTCTCTTTCTCCCTTTTATGCCTTTATCTCAATTTTTTAGACACTAGACCTCTATGCTAAGAAGCACAACCATAGACAAGGACAGGTGACACAAAATTTCAAAAGGTACATCATAATCTTTATTATGCCAAGGATTTTTTTGAGATTTTATGACATTGTAATAATTCAATTTGAAATCCAGGAATTTGAAGATACTTTATCACATAAAGACTTCACCTAAATCACCGGAATTCAAGAAATTTGAAATATTGGCATAAATTTGGTACCCAAAATCTTATACTTGAGGACTTGCCTCATTCTCAAGTTGTAGAATAATATAATCAAATTGTTTTGTGAATAAATGCTTCCATCCCATTAGAAATATTTCTTTATTATTATTATTATTATTATTAATTTTTGAATGTGGCTTTGAAATGACCTTAATGCTGATAGAGTTTGGACACCCACAATATTTCATGCACCAACATATGCAATATATAGGTTGTCTGTACAGATTATGATTTTGTGCTCATTCTCCCTTTTAGGTATTTCAAAGAATTCTTAAAGCGTATGCTACAAAGCTTTTCGCAAGATTGCCTAAAGGAGGCACTGGAATTGTTGCAGCTGCCACGGGCATGGATGGACAAATAAAGGTATCAATGGACTTGTTTAGTTTTGTAATGACTGATGTGAGCAATTGCTTATTATTTTAGAAAATACTAATTTTACTGTTGCTATCAATCTGACTATTTCATGCAGACATCTGATAGGGATGAAAGAGTGATCTGTTATATCATTAATACAGCAGAATATTGCCATAAAACGGTCAGTTAGATATCAGAATTGTATTAACTTTTCTCAGTTTTTAATTCATGACATTTTAGGTTGTATGAGCTAATTGTGTTGTCTCACAACTAACAGTGCTTTTCACATTTAAGTAGAGTGGATAGAGATCCTAAATTGGCATCTTTTGAAACAATATGAGGGCCAAGAAAAATCATTTTTGAATGGTTTAAAAGGGACAGTTTTCGGTATGTGTTTGTGAGAGAGGGAGATGTTGTCTCCATTATGTGAAAGTGATGTCATATTGAGATGGGTTTGGAGTGTGCTTCAATCTGGACCTTTGATTGCTATTATGTTCAGTCCAGTTATAATCCCAATTTGAGAGAACCTATACCTGTATTTTATAATATGAACATGTGTTTTGTTGGAATGTGTCCCATATCGCCTAGAGTTGCCCCATCTGTGCTAGTTATAAGGTTTCAATTTCCCTCTCCTTAATACCTGGGTTTTAAGAAGAAGTGTGGGTTGGGCTTTTCAATTTGGTATCAGAGCTTGGTTAGGTCTGTGATTGACGTACCGTTTGTCCGGCTAATGTATGTTGTGATCTAGGAGGATGTGTTGGAATGTGTCCCACATCGTCTGGAATTGCCCCATCTGTGCTGATTATAAAGCTTTAGTTTCCCTCTCCTTAATACCTGGGTTTTAAGGAGAAATGTGGGTTGGGCTTTTCAATTTGGTATCAGAGCTTGGTTAGGTCTATGATTGATGTACCGTTTGTCCGGCTACTGTATGTTGTGATCTAGGAGGGTGTGTTGGAATGTGTCCCACATCGCCTGGAATTGCCCCATCTGTGCTGATTATAAAGCTCTAGTTTCCCTCTCCTTAATACGTGGGTTTTAAGGAGAAGTGTGGGCTAGGCTTTTCAAACCTGTTAGGGTCTTGGAATTATACTTTGTAATGATATTGTATATCATTAGCTCTAAATCAGGTTATGGCAAGTGAAACAACTGTGGATCAATGGCGCTTTTGTAATTCTATTATTTGTTTTTATTTCTTTTGAATTTTGACAGTCTGGTGAATTGGCTGAAAACGTGTCCAGTATAATCAATCCTCAATTAGCGGATGGAGTGGATATGTCTGACGTGCAGGTGAATAACTATTCCATTGCACAATTTCTTCATAGTAATATTGCCTGTTTGTTTAATCGGAACCATGTGTCTGTGCAGGATGAATTTTCAGCTGTAATCACAAAAGCATTGGTAACATTAGTGCATGGTCTGGAGACGAAATTCGACGCTGAAATGGTTGCAATGACACGGATTCCATGGGGTACACTTGAAAGTGTTGGCGATCAATCAGAGTAAGATGCAATATTTAAATGTTTTGAACCTTAAGTATTAGTGCCTGGGGCATCTTACCACAAAATTCTGTGCATTTTTTTACAGGTATATCAACAGCATAAATATGATTCTTACTAGTAGTATTCCTGTCCTTGGAAGTCTTCTTTCTCCTATCTACTTCCAGTTCTTCTTAGATAAGGTGATCGAAAAATTACATTATGGCTTTCAATATAGATATTAGCCTTGTAAGGTTGACGGATAGTGCTTTAAGGTTTTCAAATGTTTGGGAATATGCATGTGTACTTGTTTATTTCATTTTCTTTTATGTTCCATTTTGGCAACATAACTTTCTTTATTGTATCATCCTTCACTGTTTCATTAATTAATTTCATTTTTATCTGCTAACAAAATCACATCCAAAGTTCTGTGTTATAGTTCCTTAGCAATCATACATAATTTCGTAGTAAATCATTTTTTGAAGTTATTCACTAGGTCAATTTGCTCATATCTTATTTTTTTATGCAGCTTGCATCATCTCTTGGTCCACGCTTCTATGCCAATATTTTCAAGTGCAAGCACATATCAGAAACAGGAGCCCAACAAGTAATGATTGTCTTCAAGTTTCTTTTGTTCCAATATATTGTGTTTGCCATCCACTAATAATCACTAGTGTATGTACTGTACTCTGAAAGGCATATGGGTTAAGGCATGAATGCTTGGATCAATAGAAAGCCAGAGGGATACATCCCAAGGCACACCCTTGAAATTCCATGGGGTTTCTGCCAACCATGCTTCAGCCTGTAAGGCACTAATGGAAATGGCAGGACTGATTTCTAAAATATGTGGCTCATGCAATGACAAAAAATGGTTATTTAATATTTATTGATTGTTAGACTAATACTTTATTCATTTAAATTTGTTTGTTAAGAATAAAGAGAGACTGTATTGTTTTTTATGAGTTGCTTAATTGAAACAAAAAATAGTTATTTAATATTTATTGATTGTTACACTAATATTTTATTCATTTAAATTTGTTTGTTAAGAATAGAGAGACACTGTATTGTTTTTTATGTGTTGCTTAAATGAATATTTGGAGGAATTTCATGCAACTTGCCTGTGGTTTAGAAGAAGACAATTTCTTTACACCTGTGTATCTGAATTCTGAAAAATACTTTGTCAACTAGTAAATGAATCTGAATTTCCTTTATACTTTTAATATGGCATTCTTTTGAAATTTAGCTAAATACATTATGAAAACTTCAATTTTCAATCGGGTGGAATTTTCTATTAAAATATTGTGATGTAGAAATGAATTATACTCAAAATTGTAATATAGTTCCATTATGCCTTTTAAGATTTATTTGTTTCTACCTTACACCTTCCACATAGCAGTTAAAGGATTGTTTTGGTCAAATGATCATTCATGCTACATCTTAATGTAAATTATATGACTTTAGTTGTATAAGCCCTTCCAGGAAATAATTTTTGTTGATTATGTTACATTTTTTATTATGTAAATTCATCGCATGATATTAATGCAGATGTTGTTGGACACTCAAGCTATAAAGACAATTCTTCTAGATATTCCCTCCCTTGGAAGACAGGTGAGAGAACACATCTGTAAATGTATGATTAATGTTCATATAGTGTAGTTTTTCTTGGCCGTTCTCTGGATTTATCACTGTCAACATCATGAGTAGACACAGAATTCTATACATCTGGCATTGGCACCATGTACATTTTCCTCTACTATATTTGGTTCATAGTTGTCAAAATCCTGCAATTTGTGATTCAAGTCATACAGCAAGCCCTAACTGATTCAAATTTGTTGGGCGATTAAAAGGACTGAATTGGTGGGTGGACCAATGAATCTATAGGTGAATAGATGGATTCAACCGAGTTGGTCGATTCACCATTGACTCTGCTGAATGGTTCTTTATTTGAATTTAGTTTCTTTATGTTTGTTCGTATTTTTTTTTTTTTTAGTTGTAAAAGGTTTCAAAAAAATCCTTCCAAGGCTTTTAGGGTTGTTTTATACATTTTTTTTTCTCTTCTTGGCAGTGAAAACATGCTTTCTCATGTGATTCCTTTGATTGTTTTGGTTTCTAAGGGGAACTGCTTGTCCACACTTTCTGGTTATGTATGCATATGTCTGCAGCAATGTTTACCACTTTTCTTATTTGCCTGAACAGACGTCAGGTGCTGCTAGCTACTCAAAATTTGTAAGCCGTGAGATGAGTAAGGCTGAAGCTCTCTTAAAGGTGAGTAATGAAATTAGTTTTGGATTTTTGCTTCTGGAAAGTTGCAGTTATCATACATGTCTAGTTGTCTTCGTTCTACAGGTTATTCTATCCCCTGTTGACTCTGTGGCTGATACATATCGGGCACTGCTACCTGAAGGAACAACTTCGGAGTTTCAGCGGATTCTGGAGCTTAAGGTCATAGTCAAAATCACTACCTTGTTACTCTTTTTTTTTTTTTTTTCTTTACCCCTTCTAACACCTATCAGAGGTCTTAATCATGTTCAAGGCTAACATGCCCCTACAACTCTCCTGAAATCACAGTCACAGCTTAGTGACGTGATTCAATGGAGTTGTTCTTATGAGTCTTGTCTTAGACTCGCATGTTGTGAGAGTAAGACTGACTTGATAATAATGTCAACCTCGAAATCCATAGGTAAAACTATCAAATCTAAATTTGAGTTATTCTACTTGTATAATTGATGTCAAATCTATGCATTTCAAATCCATCACTCTCCAAATGGACCCATGTTTGAATTGAAGTCCTACAATTTGTGCTCTTGTGCCTGTATTGATTTGAAAACGAAATGATTTGGGCAGGGCATGAAGAAAGCTGACCATGAAAGTATTCTGGATGATTTTAACAAACATGGGTCGGGGATTAATCAACCACCACATATGGTTGCCCAATCAGTTGTTGTCCCTTCTGTACCCACTGCTCCTATGGCTTCTACCATGTCAACTCCAGGCTCAGTTGGAGTTATTGCTTCGAGAGAAGATGTGCTAACGAGAGCAGCCGCCCTTGGGAGAGGTGCAGCTACAACCGGGTTCAAGAGGTTCCTTGCCCTAACTGAAGCTGCAAAAGACCGCAAGGATGGGCCTTTCAGGAAGCTCTTTAATGCATGAGGAATGCTTCTGTATATTTCACCAATTTAATTCATATAGCAAGTAACAATTTTTGTGTCAAATAACGTGTAAATTGTCTGAACATTTTGCCGAGCTTTTTGAGTAATTCAAAGAAGGGGAGGAAAAAGAAGGGAAAGAGCAAAGATTTTCCAACTTCGCGTATACATTTGACATGGTATCTATCTATATGCATGCATATATGCAAGGAGAGGGATATCTGTAAATTACAAATTCAACATAGGAATAACATACGTCTGTCGCAAGCTCATTGCTCCATAATGTATGTTCGTTACATATAACTAGCTTATATTAATTGAGGGGCTTGGTTGAGCTAAGGATAGAATTTCAGGAACTCATTGAGGTTTCGGCATAACAAAGCTTGCACTATCTTTTCGCACTTAGTGCACAATGTGCCGTTGGTAATTATTCACCGTGCTATAAATTTGCAAGCTCACAAATTCGCTGACTTATTTTAAAAATTTGCTAGCTAGTCCCAAATGTTTTGAAAATCCATTTAGTGTACCCCGATTTACCCGTCTTTACATTTTGTGATTATATACATATACATATATATATATATATATTTGGTCTTTTGACTTTGCAAATCTTTAGAAGTTTAAGTCACAATGTTGTTATAGATCCTAATGCATACGATGAACTTTTTTATCATTTCCGAAACATTTTTACATTAATTTTAACATTAAACAATGCATAAGAAATACTTATTAACATTTACTTTAGTTCATTAATTGAATAGCTGCAATGCAACACGGCTTATAATTTTCACCATTTTAGGATTTCCACCACTATATTATGAAAAAATTAGTTAGAAGAAAATTATTATCACTTCCATCATATTAATAACAATAATTTTAAGAATACAAATGTGTTCCATAGGATGGAAGACATATGTGAGACAAAACATCCTGTTAAACACATCTGTGTTCCGAGCACTACTCTATTAATAATAGTCATTTACACATTTTCAGCATAATGGATAAGTATGTGAGAAGTAGAAGAAATTTTTTTTGGTCAAATTAATTATTTCATTGTTTTTGTTAACAATATTTGAAAGTGTATAACAAATTAACAATTTGATGATTAAATAGCCTAATTATATGCTTTTATAGTTCATTAGTAAAATGATGCTTCATGACAATTCAAGAGGGTAAAATGATACACATATTTTAGTAGTTGAATGTGCTCCATTAACGTTAAGGGATTTTACAATATCAATAGTTTGAGAAATTAATTGTTACGTTCTTTTAATTCAAGGGGTCAAAATGTTACACAATTATAACTTAGGGAGTCTCATGTAAATACCCCTAATGGACTGTGTTCACATCACCTGGCCCTAATGGAGTGTGTTTAGATCATCTAGAGTGAATTTCTCTAGGGTAAGTGCTAGTGTGAAAACCACGTAGTTTTGATTAATGTACCCAAAAACAAAAAAATGAGAAAGAAAAATAGATGGACTCAAAGAGACTCGTCATAATTTTTTTGAATTTTGGAGGCAACCCTACCCTAGATTTATTTGTTTTCTCAGACTTTTTGGATAATGTTATTGGTTATGTGTTTTTATAGTTTGTACATATTTGGCTCCATTTTATTTATCAAAAGAAAAATAAATAAATAACTAAAAGAAGGCATTACCCCACACACCACCCACACCTCAAAACCTTCTCATCAAAAACCAATCACTCGAACATGAATTTGTGATTGATTCTCATGTTTTTTCGTGTTTCAACCTTTGGCATGGTGATTCTGACTGCTGAAGCAATTTCCTTGTTTTCCATAGTAGGGTAGAAAAAAAAAGAAAAAAAAAGAAGAAGATAAGTTTGAGGTTACAACGGCCATTTGGTTTGGTGTTGGGTTAACACCGTTGTGCACTTGTCATTTTTGGGCTTCCATGGAATAATCGAATGCATTGATTGTTGGTTGGAGCTATGGGACTTCACAAGACCCGACTGATGTTGTTTTCGACCACACAAACCTTGGCTTGATGAACTTGGAGAAGATTCAGCGCCGCGGATACGGACACGGGACACGACACGGACACGACACAGACACGCGGACACGTAATTTTTCAAAAAATGGGGGGCACGACACGTTGGGGACACGTTTAAAATATATAATTTTATTTATATATTATATGTAAAATTAAAAAATATATATTTTTTTATATTTTATTTAAAGATTTTATATGTTTTATATATATATATAATATGTAGTTTTTATTTAAAGATTTAATATGTTATATATATATATATATTATATTTAGTTAAATATTTTATTTGTTTTATTATCTTATATATATATATATTTCACTTATGTATTAGGTATATATATATTAGGAGAAATTCTATTTCCAACACCTTGATAAACTCAGGGCAAATCTTTTCTCAATACACATCTCTACTAATTTAATTATTAAATAATTATCTCAACCCACATCCTTAAAATTACAAATAAACCCTTCATTCATATATACACACACTTTACCCTCAAAATACATACACTTTAATTTATCCCAATTTACAATTCTACTTCAAACAAGGGGGAAGAAGAAGTTCAAACAGGATTAAAGCAAAAATATCTTCGCCATCATCATCCTATTTCTTGAAGAAGACGATGCCCCAATTATATAAATTGATTAGGTTCTTCAGTACAAAAATATCTTGAAAATATTCGCCACTACCCTCTTTAATTGACTTCAGTAAGGAAAAATATGAACCGAAGTAAAAATATCAATTGTCCTGGTGGAAAAAAGCGGAGAGAGGTAAAAGGAGATGTAGGTTCATACTTTCCGGAATTATGGTTTAAGAAGCAAAAATATCTTGGAATAGTTCTTCGGTAAGGAGAATTTCAATTCGGAACTACAGTTCCGAAGTAAGTAAAATAATTCGGTAAATTAAAACCAAAAATAATAACAAAATTCGGAATTACAGTTCCGAAAATATTAACTTTGTTCGGAACTCTAAGACCGAATATCTCTAGTGACGAACTATTCATATTTATTCGGTATTTGATAACGGAATTAATTTAACAAATTCGGCACTTCGCTTCCGACAAAAAAACGCAAAAATAAAATAAAATTATTAGGAGTGTTGATCAAAATCAAATAAAAATTGTTGAACTAATAATTAAACGATGTTAATAATTGAGTATAAACTTAAAGATTAAAACAATAGAGGCGATGTTTTGTTTGCAAATAACAAAGAGGAGTACAGAGTGTGTAAGAAGCAAAGTGACTACAAAAAAAAATTATGGTTTAATTTTTTTGTTTCAAAAAATGTATATTGAGATATTTTTATTTCTAAAAGATGTGTATAGAGAATTTATATATATATTATTAAGAGTATTGATCAATGGCTATTATAGTAATTTTTAATTAGAATATAATTGTCATTAATTTAATTTTTCATTAAGTGTGTTGCCTGAGTTTATCACGGTGTTGAAAATAGAATTTCCCATATATTAGGTATATATCGTGAGGCCAGACTCAGGAATTCGAAGGCAAACACAGAGAGAGAGAGAGAGACCAATCATGACAGACGATTGCGATTCTGCGAGAGACGAATGCGATGCATTTAAAAACCAATCGCGATTACGATCGACAGACGATTCGCCAGAGAGACGATCTGCGACAAACGAACTGCGAGAGAAAGACGATCTTCAGGTTCTTCACTTTCTTTCTCCTCTCTCTCTCTTTGTTGATCTAGGGTTTTTGTTCTTCTTCACCAACGATCCCATCTAGCTTTGACCCTGTTTAAGTTTCAAAAATTATGTTTTCGACCCCGCGCGTGTCCGTCGCGTGTCCGGAAAACAAAAAAATAAAAAAAAATGGGACACATCTGCAGACGTGTCGGACACGTGTCAACCGCGTGTCCGATGCGTGTCCGTGTCCGACGCGTGTCCGACACTGATACGTAGCCTCCGGGAGGTGTCCGTGCTTCTTAGGCGCCGGCTGATGATTTCCATAGCAATCTTCATTATTCTCTCTTTTTCAATTCTGGCTCTTCATGAAACTTGAGCTTTTCTCTACGACATAGCCTCAACAAGCGTAGGTGGTGTGCTCATAGTAACCGGGAAGATATATGATAGGGAGTCCATTTTTCATCAACTGATTTTTTCCATCACTTTGTTTTTTCACATTGCTTGCATTCCACTTTCTGGTTCCTTTCAAGCGAGTTGGGCAGGAGCAGGAGGAGGTACCGTTATGGCAAGTGCCGGTGGATTGGCTCAGTTATTTCCAAGCTATCGGTACAAGCTAGACAAGTGAGACACTTAGACACTCACAAGCTAGACAAGTGAAGCTAGATCAGTCTTTAATAACCCTTTAGTGCACAAGAGAGAGCTAATACACACGAGAGTTAAGAAAATGCTTGTGTATTCACTAAAGACAAAACTCTTACACTTTTGATGAATGTGATGCAAATGAGCCTTCAATAAGTTAACCTAGCATCTCTAGGAACATTATAAAGCCTTTATTAATTAGGGTGTGTAGAAGGCCTCTACTACCTTACAAGAATATTCTAGATCCTATTCTAGAAGTACATTCTAGAATCATGTACACCTTCCAACATTATCTCAAGTCTTCTAAGAACTTTCGGAATTTTTCACTAGCCTCCATTCCTTCATCCCTCCTCTTGATAGGCAATTTTAGTTACATAACTTGGTAGGATGCGACATTCTCTCCCACATAAGCTTGTGATACTGTCATTGCACTTTCTTCCTTGAAATCACAGATTTTCTCCTTAAGTTGCGCCTTTTTAAGTTTGCCATGTCCACTTGCCCTGTCGTTACATTATATATTTAGAAAAATTACAAAACAAAAAATTTGAATTTTGTAACAAAGTAAATTTTGAGTTTTTAATTTTTAAAATTTAAACTCTAATTTTTTGATTTGTTTTTACATTTAAACTATTTATCTATTTTTGTTAAATAAAATTGACAAAAAATCATATTTTAGCCACTATATTTAATAAAAAAATATTTTTTAAATACTTTTTGTACATCTACATTGAAAATAATGACTAAAATATCATTTTTTTTCATTAATTTTACTTAATAAAAATAGACAAATAATTTAGATTAAAAAATTAATTTGAATTAAATTTTTAAAAAAAAATCATTATTTATTTTGGTTTTTTTAGAGGGATATTATTTGTTTTGTTTGTTTGTTTGTTTGTTTTTTTTTTTTTTTTTTTTTTTTGATGTAAGATACTATCTATTTTGTTGGAAGACCTGGCCTGGTTTAACAACCTTTAGTTTTAGGGATGATTTGGAATAATCTAAAAGTGTATTTTTTGACTTTTTATGAAATATAGATTGGATTTGAAGTGATGTATTAGAGAGGTGATGTGACTTAAATAAGATAATAACTTTTTGACTTTTTAACTTTTTTAGATCATGCCAAACAAGATCTTAGTAAAAAAACTCACTATAAATTATGACATCATTTTTTTCTTTTCTTTTTTATACATTTTTTCATAAAAAATCAAAAAATTAGTAAAATAACTCAAAGGGCTTTTAACTTGTTATTTTTTTTAAAAAATAGTTTCTCCCGTATATTTTTAGAAATTAGGGCTCAAATGCGCGCTCTCTCCCTTTCTCATTCGGGATTTCTTCAGTCGTCTCTGATCTCTGTTCAGCGACAGCCCACGCTTGTCACTCCGGTCCGGCGATAGTTTGTTTTCCGGCGAAGTTCTCCGTGGTACCCACTCTGCTCCCGATCTCCCCTCTCATCTTCTAAGGTAATGGTGCAGTGCAATTTCTTGTACGTTATAATGGATCTTTCAATTCATTACAATATTCAAAACTTCATTAGATCTATCAACTAATATCCTTTGTTCCAGTTAATAATACCCACATAGATCATTCATGTAATTTTTGGAAAAAATATTAGTGTAGTGTAAAACTTTGAACTAAAAGTAATACAATTCATGCGAAACTAGCTAGTTTTTGAAAATAGGACATTGTTGACATTGGGTTTTTGTAATTCTAGAAAAATTTAGACCTCTTTGATTTTTTGAGAAGCCAAAATGTTTTGCTTAATGCATTCTTAATATTCATTTCATGTGGGGATATCATTGTGAAATGTGTTGGGCTCCAATACTGAACTTTTAATTGTACTCAGGAGCAAACATGGCATTGAGACTGATTAACAGGAGTTTGAGAAGCAAGCAGTTGCCTATGTTCACTACTGCTTCTCTGTTACATTCTCATGCGACAAGCTTCGGTATGTAACTCTTTCTCTGTTTTTTGCTCTCGGAATTTACATAAGAAGCACAGTTGTCAACACCAGACGCTATATGACAACAATTATCCATTTTTTACATATGAAATAATTTGTCATTTAAATATATTAGATTGTTGACTACTACCAACTCATCTAAAAGATTAAGTTGTTAGAGAGAGGGGCTACTTTATTATTTATATTATATATTCTCAACATGCCCCTCGTTTGTCTGGATTCTCCTTCATTAGCGGGCCAGATATGTGCAAGTATTTTAATTATCGTGTTAGGTGGTGAAGTTTGAACACAAGATCATATTAGATTGTTGACTACTAACTCATCTAAAAGCTTAAGATGTTAGAAAGGGACAACTTTATTATTTATATTATATCCTCAACAAATAACAAATAATTCATTTTCTGTGTTTATATGTGAGAAAAATGTAGAAATAATGTCTTACATTTATAATTTATTGGAATTCACAAGCAAATAAGAAATCCTAACAGTGTGTTTGATTGGGAGATTTGGAAATGGAAAGGAAAAGGGAAAAGTTGTGTGAAATTAGATGAAATGTAAGTATATTTTATTCACATTTCACCTACATTTTTCTTTTCTCTTTCCAAGCCCCTTCCTAATTCTCCCAACCAAACATAGCGTAAAGATTTAAGAATCTCATATTAAGAAGCTGAAGGGAGAGATGAACATGTATAAATGCATACCTCTTTTCTATTTTGGTTTGTGGCATCCATTTATTTTCTCCCAGGGGTGACGCCACTCTTGATTGAGTGGTGTCAATTAAACACCTCCAAAAAAAAAAAAAATTGTTCTCTATATATAACTTTTATTTATAAAAAAAAAAAAAAAAATTAATACAATTGTAAACATAGCGTAAAGATTTAAGAATCTCATATTAAGAAGCTGAAGGGAGAGATGAACATGTATAAATGCATACCTCTTTTCTATTTTGGTTTGTGGCATCCATTTATTTTCTCCCAGGGGTGACGCCACTCTTGATTGAGTGGTGTCAATTAAACACCTCCAAAAAAAAAAAAAATTGTTCTCTATATATAACTTTTATTTATAAAAAAAAAAAAAAAATTAATACAATTGTCACTATTGAAAAAATGGGTTTAAACCCCCATATGTCTATGCAATATTTCGCAAAAATGTATTTCTTGTAGTTTGTTAGAACATCTAAGATAGTTCTATTTTAAATGGTTAGATTTATTTGCCCCAAATTTACGTTTTCACCCGTAGCGGCAAAACTTTGCTATTTAACTTGGACACAGGCGTGGCACCCAAATAGGTGCGTCCAAGCTTTCTAGTGGAGTAGTATTTATTAATTTGGTCAAAGAAAATCAAATGGATTCAAGTTAGTGAACTTTAGTTCCCAGTATGGGGGTGTTGATGCACGTTGGTTGTGGAAGGACAAAAATCATCATTTTTTTGGTTCTAATGAGTTAAATCATTTTTTTCTTATGTCGGTTGCTACATTGCATCATTCTGTTTCAGTCAAAATGTTGATAGGTAATAAGATGACATCCCAAGTTAAATTTTCAGGGTTTAAGGATGTACGAGAAGAAGAAAAAAGCCAAATGGTTGGCAATGTCTTCAGCAGCGTTGCTTCAAACTATGACATCATGAATGATTTGATGAGTGCTGGATTACATAGATTATGGAAGGATAGGTCTGACTTCGTGGTGATGCATCTTGACAATTTTTATGTTTGCATTACATTACCCTCTCTTTCTTACCATGCATTTGTTATTGCTGAACATTTTCAGATTGGTTTCAAAATTAAATCCATTTCCTGGAATGAAGCATCTTGATGTGGCTGGTGGGACAGGTAAGCTTTGCATTCAGCATATGCAATGCATTTTTGTAGTTATTAGGGTAGAAAGACTAGAACAGGGAGCAGGGGGATATGAATGAGACATAGGCATGTACAATGCTTTATTTGTTGGTTAAAAACATGGCACAAAACAATGATAAACTTTTATTTCTGATTTTTAGATTTTCATTTTTGGAGTTAGAGGGTCCTGAACACCAAAATTCAACTCAACTTAGCTTCATGGTTATTTTTTAAATGTAGTATGGTTTCCATACTTCCAAATGAAAATGACATGAAATGTACAACAGAGAAGGACAAAAAGTTTTTATTTTTCATTTCTTATATATATATAAATTTTTGGCAATGAAATGAAATAGAGGTAAAGGGAAAAAGAAAGTGTTTTGCAAGTTATTTTAGACTGTAGAGTTGGAATGAAAACATCTATAGTGGGCAGGAAGGAAACAATAAATTCATGAACTATTCCATTTGACGGCTTGTGGTTTCGTTTCATTTGAATGCGTCATAGCCAAAAGTTTCAGTGAGGACTCAATTCTAAGGTTCTCTCTTCGTCCAAAATGTGACTTGGTATAAAATAGTAACAGTGGTAGTTCTACTGATGTCCTTGTGCATATATAAATTTAATAATGATATAAATATTTAACGTAACAAAACATGTGGCTTTATCCAACTTTGAGGTTATTGATACTCTGAGCTGCAAATTTTATGTGATCATATTTTTAAAATGAGAAAGAGATACTGTCCTTTATCTGAGGATTTAGGATATGCTGCCAAGCTTGCATACAATCACTTTTTATCTTCTCAAGTAAATGCGAACTTAAATTTTGGACACAAAATTACAACTATTTTCGTTGTGGTATTTAAAGCTATCCATATTATACTTTTCGAGCTTGGGTTTAAAATACTCAAATTTTACAGGGGATGTTGCTTTCAGGATCCTAGAAACTATAAACAGTGTTGACCATAGAGCGCTGCAAGATGCTCTTGAAGATAATCTACAGGAAGAAACTCAGATATATGTCTGTGACATCAACCCAAATATGTTGAATGTTGGTAAAAAGCGGGCCCAAGAGAGAGGTAAAATATGTGAACTGAACCTGAAATTGAGCAGATATTACTCCAGTGGGACTGAAATTCAGTCCCATTTCTTCTGGATGATATCTCCCATTTATGTTCACGAATGAGATTGTCTTTGACATGCCTTAGGACTTGGAAATCACCGATCCCTCATATGGGTGGAAGGAGATGCTGAAGCTATACATTTTGAAGATAATTCAATGGATGGTTACACAATTGCTTTTGGGATTAGGAATGTTACACACATAGAAAAAGTTCTTGCTGAAGCTTACAGGTTTAGATCCAACTTCTTGAACTGGTTTGTTTTATGCATTAGTAGCATATAGTGAATATAGAGTTATAAGGCATCTAACCATAAGGTTTAATTGGGAAACTGGATCAATAAAATGGCTATTTCTCCATAGATAATGACATTTGAAAGGGGGCAAACTTTATACTTTGTGCAGAATGATTGAGGCCCTGATCCACAATGACTGCTTTTTTAAAAGGCTTTTTATAACATGATGAAAGAAAGAGAAGAAAAAGTTAGATCTAATTCTTATCATTTGATTAGTTGAATATTTTGGTTGTGTTTTTCCATACTTGGAATGTGGGTTATATGTGTCATATGTACATTTAAATAAGTAAACTGTATCTAGTTGGCTACAGCCTTTGCAACTCACTAGGGTCGAGGAGGGTTCAAGTATTGCCATTGGAAAGATTCCCCCTCCCCCATGCACCTCCAACGTACCCCAAAAAATTAATAATAAATTGTATGAGTGAATTCAAGAGTGGGACCAAGAGCACAAAAGATACACATTTGAAAATGATATTACTATTAGGCCCAAAGCAACTGTAGAGGGTGTATTTATATAAATTTGTTGGCTACATATATTTTATGGTCACACAAGATAGACATCCAGGTGACTTGTGTTCTAATATCACCTTCTTGTAGTGGTTTTGCACAAAATCATATTGCTTATCCCGTGGGAGCCTACTAGAAGATGGCTTTAAATTATGTTGGTGCATGCTCTCAGCAGATCAATGGAAAAACTTGCACAAATTTGCCACCTTGTGCATGAGTTTGTTTGTAAGATGTATTTCATTTTCCGGAGAATCACTGTGCTCATTTGGAAAATATTAGATACACTGAGAATCAATTAGGAAACTGTCAAGAATTGGCCTGAAAGCACCAAGTCACAAATTTTTTGGTATTTGAAGAAGTATTTTATGATACTAATTTTTACAATCACTAAGGCTAAGCTACATTGCTTTCATTGCTCACCATAATTAAGTCCTATGGTTAAAATAGTTATGAGGTACAAATCCCCCCTTTTGGGGGCCACCTTAGGAATTTAATCTCGGTAACTGCAGCGGCACTGAACCTTATGTGCTCATGTGCCCAGGGATTAGCCTCAAACCATGGACTATGCAATCCATGTACGTCAATAAGCCTACCCATATGATGGTGGTGTGTTTACTTGAAAATCAATTGATCCATACGCAAATCATGTCTCTGTGACATGATGAACATGGTGTTGGCTCATTGCCAATTACACTTGCAAATGATTGAAGTGGGTTCTGGGCGTAATTGATTTTGGATATTTGGTTGTCATGAGAAAGATGGTTCCGGTAGCACCGATAGGAGTGCTGGTAGGTTGATTTCAGCATAAACGGTGGTCATCATAGTGGGGTGTGTGTGTGTGTGTGTGTGTGTGTGTGTGAGAGAGAGAGAGAGAGAGAGAGAGAGAGAGAGAGAAGGCCACTACTGGCATCCCTTGGTCTCTTTCTATAAGCGGAAAGGAGAAGACCTAAAACACAACTAAGGTAAAAGATTGGAATTGTCCCAAATGCCCATTTTTATTGTACTATTCCTTGCATAGCATTTTGGTCCACATAAAATTTGGGAACAATGCTAATGGTACACTTCAGGGGACATTAGTGTTGTACTTCATACATACATATATAAGGTCAATTTGCCTATTCCATGATTTGTATCTTTGCTTCTAGAATTTTTTTGCTCTAAAATGTATGTTAACATGCTGAATTGACTGCTTTTGGTCCATTTGTTAGGGTACTTAAATCTGGAGGAAGATTCCTTTGCCTTGAACTGAGCCATGTAGAAGTTCCAGGATTTAAGCAGTTGTAAGTATCTTCAAGACTTAGCTTGTAAGCTCCTTCATGATGGAACATATGCTTTTTAAATTTTAGGTGATTGAGCATTTTTTTTCTTTCTATTTATTTTCCAGCTTCTTAAGTTTGCTTTAGCCATAATAGTGGGCTGCTGCATATCTTTCTGCAGGTATGATTACTACTCATTCTCAGTCATTCCAGCCCTTGGAGAGCTAGTTGCAGGTGATCGGGAGTCTTATCAATACTTAGTTGAGAGCATTCGTCGCTTTCCCCCTCAGGTTATGATTCTTAGAATCGCTTTATAATATTGTTTTATCTTTATATCATTGATATTGAGAATTGCTGGGGCTGAACCCTTCATCTTATAGTCATAATACTCATGCCTACCACTGGCATAAAAGCCTCACAAAAGCAGACAAGAATAACCAAAAATGGCTTACTGGATCATAAAGCGACACAAATAGGCTTGTAACTTTGAGAAATACATGAAGGAAAAAAAAAGGGTACTATATATGAGAAACACTCCCAGCCGAACCTTTGAGAAGCCAAAAACTCATCCAAACTTGAAAAACTAGTATGGGTTATCCTCCAAAAGCCCTAGTCAGTGTTGCACCCAGATTTTGATCCTCAATTGTAATGAGGTATTAACATTTGGCACCCACAAGAGATGTTCCAAGCACTGGTGTGAAATACAAAGCCTGATCGAAGATCTCAAATGCATAGACCATTTTTTTTTTTGAAAAATAAAAAATTGAAAAAACATATCAAATGAACTAGAAACTTTGGGAAAAATTAGCAGTAACTACCTCTCTTCAAGTTGAGCATACTGATTATGGTACTATATTTTTTACATATCGATGACGAAAAAGATGACTAGAAAACAAAGAGTAAGAACGAGAACCCCTTTTCTACAATACAAGGAGGGTAAAACTTTGACACGTTAAGAGTGAGACAATACGAGAGAAGAATGAGAGAAAAGGGGGAAACAGGATACAGCTATTGAGGGTGACCCTAAAAACAACATCTATCTAACAAAATAAAAGGTAAGAAAAACTACTATTGGGTGGAACATGGATTTGGTGTTGCTTGGGAGATTTGGATAGATATCAATGAATGAGCTAATAAAAAGCACAGCCTGCTACCACAGGTTGTAGAATCTGGCTGGCATGTTCTACGGATCATTGGCAGAAACAATTGATTTTTATTTTCCATTTGTTTGTCTTGTTCTAAATGTACCCATTTTATAATTTGTACGTTGATGATTGCAGGAGAAATTTGCTTCAATGATTGCAGATGCTGGATTTCAAAAGGTTGAATATGAAAATCTTGTTGGGGGAGTAGTGGCGATCCATTCTGGATTGAAGTTTTAGAAGCATCGTCATGAAGTACTTGCGGTCTTGTCAATTTCTTCTTGTTCCTAACACCTGAAGTCGGTAATTAGCTTCAAAAATTTTTGCCAATCCATTCTGATGGGTGATTTTTTATTACTATTTAAAAGTAGTTTTGTTCCAATGTTTGATTCATTTTCTCTTCTGATTTTGCTTTATATATAATAAAATATGTTATTTGAAAAACACATTCTCATGTAAATGGATGATCACAGCACATTTGAAAAACCCATTGATCTGAAAAATAATAAATATATGACTTGCTAATTGCATACCTGTTGATCACAGCATCAACAATGACTTGAATGTGATTTAGGTCGGTGAGTAAATGGATGATTTCCATAGCATGCTTAACAATGCGAGCAGCCATCAGCTTCTTCCCATTGTTTTGCCCGTGCATCATCAAAGAGTTGGTCAGCCTTTACACAATCGGGCACTGGGCCTTCCTAAACCGCTCGACTGAGTACCTTCCAGCCGTGTGAGGAACATAGGTTGCATGGTTTGCTGTACTCACAGCAATGTAATCCATTACAGAAATGTCAGTGGTCTGTTGAAGCAACACATCAAGATTAAAATCATGATGAGTAATATAACTCAATTTTAGTAGTGGCAGTTGAGCTATCAAAAATATACACAAGTTGTTCAAATATCAATATCTATTACTGTCTGTAAAAAGAATTTATGTGAGAAATTGAATTAAGCTAGATTTTTTCTCAATACATGGTCCAAGATGAGCAATTTAAGCTACAACTGAAGGGTTAATCTTTAGAATATGATGAATACAAAATCACAATCCATTCCAAGATATAGTGAACTGTTCTATATTTTAGAATTCAAAAAAATAATAATAATAATGTAACCATAAAAACAATAACATTTAACTAACTATTTGAGGGTGTTTCATCTATTTTTCTCTCTTATTTTGTTGACTTAAAATGTTTCACAGTTTCTAATCTTTGCTATCTACTATCTAAAAAAAAAAAAAATTTGCTTTGCTTTTGTTATTTCATAATACCTTCTGGTTTACTTTAATTTCAAAATTTTAAAAACTCATTCACCAACTGAAGTTCCGTATTCACTCAAAAAACCAATTTTCAGTTTCAAATGAATCAGAGAAAGATCATAGATTAACCATCAGAGCAAAGATAGATATTGCACATAATGAATTCCGAAACGCAAAAATGAGAGAGAGAGAGAGAGAACCTGAACATCATCGAAGGACCATAAGTTGAAGAGCTTCACGTCACTGTGAGGTTGGTTTGGTTGATCGTTACTGTCGCCACCACCACCGCCTTGAGCTATAATAGCCTTCGCCATTTCAACAACTAGTGAAGAGAGAGAGAGAGAGAGAGAGAGAGAGAGAGATGTATAAATCAAGGGAACAACAAAACTTGCCTCCGACCAACGAGCGAGAAAGAGAAGGCTGCTCTGCATTCGAAGCACCCGAAGGAGAGGGAAAAACGAATAAAACCCTAGAGGCCAGTTAGCAAATATAAAAAAGAATAAAGCAGGGAGCTCGAATTTCCTTCTCCCGAATCCCCTTAATGCCCAAAACGACGTCCTTTTGGGCATTAGTTTTTTTTTTTTTCTCTTTTTGTCTGAACCAGGGAAGAAAGAGAGGAGGAGAGGAGAGGAGAAACAGAGGGAGAAAGAAAGGAGGAGAGGAGAGCCGATCGCCGATCGTTGAGCCTGGTCGTCGTCCAGCCCAGCTCCGTCGCAGCCCAGGCCCGCCGCCTCCGCCTCCCACCCCTTCCTCTGCCCCTTGCCTCTGCCTCCAGCCATTGAATAATTTGCCCCCTCCAGTCCAGTTCTTCTCTTCTCCTCCTTCTCTTCTCCTCCTCCTTCCTTCCTTCTTTCTTCTTCTTTCCAAATTCGGGGGAGTCGGGGCGGGGGGCTTTCGAGCTCCCAATCACAGCCCTATAAAAAATTACAGTAAAATATTTTACTTTGCATTCTATAAATTTGTATAAATTACACTTTACACTCTTAATTATTTAAAAATTATTGACATATATGGTGAACGTTAATAAGGCAAAATGCAAAAGTCATAAGTCATAAAATTGTAGGGTGCAAAATACACTTTCATAATTTTACAAAATTACTGTGTAAAGTATAACTTTTTATTTTACAAGAGGTAATGGGATTTTTATTTTTATTTTTCTGAAGTGTCATTAACCCATTTAAAATCTTATATTTTAGAAGAAATAACATGTTTTGGAGGCTTTTCCCAAAATAAGCTAAAATACCAACCTATTTTTCAAAATAGGCCTAGTTTGGATGGAATTTTCAAAATAAACTGAAACGCTATTACAAACCACGCTTTCACCCTTTTTATGGCTCAATCGCGGAAAATTAGTAAAATCGTAAAAGCGTGGTTACAAACTACGCTTTTAATTAAGAAAACGTTGTTCCTATTAACGTTTTCATTTTTAAATGAAAGCACGATTTGAAAATATGTTTTTAAAGAAATAATAAAAGCATGGTTGGTATCCACGCTTTTAAACCAAAACACACTCAATTCGGTATCCACGCTTTTAAATAGTGTTTTGGCCAATAGTGTATAATATTGGAAATATATATCCAAAACACACGCTTTTAAAGAAAGTCAATAGTGTTTGTAAAAATATTTTTAAAAAAATATTTGTAAAAACAATCTTTAAAAAATTCACTAAATACCAAAAATATGAAAATTCAGTATATTTTTCATATTTTTTAAAAATCATAAAAATAATAAAACATATAAAAATATATAATTTTTCTAAAAAAATTTATAAAACATAATGAAAGCACTTTTATATGTTTTTAATTTATTTTTAATTTAAGTAATTAAAACATAATAAAAAAAATTAAGTAATTTTTAATTTATTTTGAATTATATTATTTTTAATATTTTTTTATATGTTTTGTCAGGAAAAATTAAAAAAAAAAGGTTAAAAAATCAACTTTTATGTTTTATAATTTTTTTTTATTTTTTTAGAAAAAATATATTTTTTTATATGTTTTTATTATTTTTATGATTTTTAAAAAATATGAAAAATGTATTGAATTTTCGTAATTTTTTTTAATATTGTTGGTATTTAATAAATTTTTGAAAGATTATTTTTACAAATATTTTTTTTAATATTTTTACAAACACTATTGACTTTCTTTAAAAACGTGTTGTTTGGATATATATTCCCAATATTATACACTATTGGCCAAAACACTATTTAAAAGCGTGGATACCAAATTGAGTGTGTTTTGGTTTAAAAGCGCGGATACCTACCACGCTTTTATTATTTCTTTAAAAACGTGTTTTCAAATCGCACTCACTTAAAAATGAAAACATTTATAGGAACAATATTTTCTTAATTACAAGTATTGTTTGTAACCTCACTTTTATGATTTTACCAATTTTTCGCGACTGGGCCACAAAAAAGGTGAAAGCATGATTTGTAATAGCGTTTCAGCTTATTTTGAAAATTCTGTCCAAACTAGGCCTAATTTGAAAAATAAATTGGCATTTGAGCTTATTTTGAAAAAAGCCCCCTTTCCGTTGTGGATTATAGAAAGTGATTATAACTTGTTCTAATCTAAAAATCTATATCAGACTGTTTAATACAACTTCTACTTATAACTTTTTAGACAAAAATAGCTTAAATAAACTGAGAAAAACTGATTATTTAGAAGTTAGAAAAGAGGTACTTTTAATTTCTACTTTTTGATTATCAACTTTTAACTTACAATAAACTACACCAAACAACACCATTCACCCAAAGATAACATGTTTATATACAAATTAATTTGACAGATATAATTTAACAAATTTAATAGATAAATTTACAAATTTGTTGCCTATAATTTTTAAAAGAAACATTTACGAACGTGTCCCAAGACCAACCACCACCCATAAATTTCAAATACTTACAAATATTTAAAGTTGAAGACCTACCTTAACATTTGTGACTTGCAAATGGTTATAGATATTCAAAATTTACCATGCAAGAGCGACACAAAAGTGACTAAATACGACAATTTAGTTATTAACTAATATATTTATAAAGATGCCCAAAATAAAAGTTTTAATTATCATTAGAACAATTTATACCTATAGCGCAAGAGTGTCAAACAAAACAAAGAATATATTGAGGTTTGACCATATATATATATATATATATTTAGAGAGAGTCAAAAATACCAGCCAAAAATTACAAAACTTGAGTCAGTTCATAACAAAATGAGGATGACATGCATTGTCCCCTATAGCTTGTTTGGTAAACCAAGATATCACAAAAGGCCTCCTTATGTTGTGTTTGGTTGAGAGATTTGGAAAGAAAAAGAGAAAAGATGTGTAAAACTAGGTAAAATATATACATGTTTTATTCACATTTCACCTACCTTTTTCATTTCCTTTTCCAAATCCCTCCCCAAATCCCCCAACCAAACACAACATTAAAGTTGTTAATGACTCAACTAAGGGAACCCAAAAGTGCAACTGAAAATAAGAATAAATTTTTTTAAAAAAAATATTGCATTTAAATTATAAGGGAAAAAGGTCCTTATGAGTTCATCTTCCAGAACAATTCAAACATATTCCCCTTTTTTTTTTCCATCCAGTTTAGGCGAACATGTTAGGAAGGGGCCTGACTGCCATGAATGCATCCACCATCTGAAACAGAAAAAAACACAGAATATTATAAATAATCCATTATAATTATTAGTCCTCATCTAGCAAAATTAAAATTAGTTTTAAGTCCTTGCTGAATGCATTTCCACGTATAAACCCTAGTGTGTAGCCACAAAGAATGCATAACCATGGTGATTAAATGCTCTCTCAACTCTACCCCAATCAAACACAAGCCCACATAATATCAAACTAAACAATGTTCCAATGTCAAAAGAACCACGAAAATTACTCATTTTCGAAAACCCATGGACTAATTTACATATTGCAAAGCTCCATAACGAATATGTCAATTGGGGAAAAAAAAAAAAAAAAGAATAGAAAAAAAGAACCACCATTCATTTCCATTCCAAAGAGGACCATATGGGGTCGTAAAATTATAAACCAAACCAAGCCTTAAGTCTTATCAAATAAGGTGGGTTACATGAATCCTTCTTCTCCATTCGACTCTATCCAAGATCATATCATTAGTCAAATTAAGGAGATTCATATCTCTATTTACTACACTAACGTCAATCTAGGTCTGCCCCTTCTCCTAACATTTTCACCTACCGTCACTGTATCATATCTCTTCACTATTGCCTCTGTTGGTCTCCATTATATATGACCAAACCATCTCAATCTATTCTCTTTCAACTTATCTTCTATTAGTACTACTCTTATCCATTCTTGAATATACTCATTCCTAACTCTGCCTTTTCTAATCTTGCCACACATCCGCTTTAACATCCTTATCTCAGCAACATTCATCTTATCCAAAGAGGACCATATGGGGTCGCAAAATTATAAAAACTAATAATAAGAAGCAGCCGTATCTTCATCCTCAATTGACTAAAATGCAATATGATGCTTGCAAGCCATATCTTCAAAGGACAGAATATAAAAAAGCCATATCCTCTCTCTTTCTCTCTCAAGGGAGAGATTATCAAGAAGGATTCAGAAGTGCTGGTTTCTCTAGGCAGCTCATTTTTTGTTTTCCAAGTTTGTGCTTTCTGCATAGGATCCAAAGCTTTGTTTTTTCACTCCTCTCCATCTCCATCTAGATGAGTTTGTTTCTAGTGAAACTTCAATCTATGCTCTCTCAATACTTCTATTTCCCTCTCTAAATACTTTCTAATTGAAGATATTCTTTCATTGAAGAGAAAGAAACCATAATTATAGTAAATTTTCTTAAACTTGCTACCCATTCACACGGTTGATCTGCTCAAATGTCAACATCCATTTTCAGTTGAAAAAGACTCCCATTTTAAAAGTAAATTGTGTAGACTATCCCATTTCAGCCTATGAGGTAGAGGAGCCCGAAACAATGGAACCAAACCTCAAGGATCACCACAACGTATAAGGGAAATGGAATTGAACAACATTGAAGGGACAAATTGGGATATTTATGTCATGCAGTATCTTCTAATACATAAAAAAAATGGCATGAAGTGATATAAATTAAAACGGTTTGACATCAAATTGTTATATAGCCCCAACTTAAATACATATTTTTTTTCCGTGGGTATTTTACTCAATAGCTTCTAAGCCAAATTGATAGCATAATCAGATTATTAAAAATATGTTGAACAATGCAATTAACAATTTAAAATTCTGACAATCCAGATGCATTTACAGAATTTGCAATTAGAAGCTTATCTATTTATTACATTAGCAATGTTCACCCTTAAAAGCAACAATCCATCAAGGATGAAAGTAATTACCTCATCAGTGACTGCAGCCCGAGCCCTACGATGTCTTTCCACTAATTCCGTTAAAAGTTCAATAAGTCGCATTTTCACTTCACCTGTTAGCATACGTCCTGCACCATATTCCTGAAACAACATAACATGACATTCTTTAGAAAGACAAAATAGCAACAGCCATAGTTTGTATTTTGTAAAATGATTTGGAACACGTAAGAAGTACATTCAAAACAGTACATATTTTCACCAATGACAAAATTTAGTCCATTGACCTTTCTTATGTAGTCAAGTTCAGCATCATCCTCTAGGAAAAAACCAAGGTATTTAATTGGTATGTCTACCTGCATGTGTCAAAGAAAAAACTTACAAAAGGAGAGAAAGATGAGTATGCTTCCATTAAAAAACTGCTTCCTAAATGGCGTCAAGCTGTGAATTGGCAAAGACCTCCCCTTATAATATGATGTATATGCTATAAATAAATGAATTCTGGCTCCTTGAATATCAAAATGCAAAGATAAGCAGAAGCATAGGCTTTGAGCTTGTTATGGGCCTAGCAACCTTTTAACAACTATGAGCAAGAAATATCTCACATCTAGAATATAGAACATCCCAATATGAGATGTCTAGATACCGTGCCATTTCAAGGGGACATCATTCTTCATCATATACATTTGCAAATTCAAACAACAGATTATTTTTATTTTTATTTTTTTTGATCGGCGAAAGTAAGTAGTTAGTTGTTCGATTAGCATCTTGGAGGAATTGAACTCCCACCCTTTCCTTGCAAGCAATTATAAGTCTTGGCCCTTATTCCACTCTTAAGAGTGGAACCCAAGACCTCCTCTTAGGAAAGACTTGGTGGCAAAAGGGCTAGCCACACAAGCTACAACCCCTTGGTTAAATTCAAACAACAATAATTTTAGTACCTCAAGATTCGCTCCGTACTTTCTTTGATTCTCTATAGAATCTTGCCCACCAGAGAATGCGTATTTGTTTATCTGTACCAAAAAAAAAATATAAATAAAAAATAAAAATACACTGTTAAATTATAATTATCATACCTAGTTCAAAATATGGACACATTTTTTATCAGTGTCGAAAAAAGAAAAAAAAACAACAAACAGAAAACCACCATGTTGTATGCACCTTTATTTTCAGTATAGGATGAACTCGTGGATATGCCTAATAATCCATACTCCCAATCACTCGGGCGTTGAGGCAACATGAATTGTTTTGTCTAGTTGACTCAATTCAAAGCTACAACCCTCAGACAAACTCTAGGATAAACTTAGGCCTCGTTTGGGAACAAGCTTTTTTAGTAACTTTTTGACTTTTTAGCTAAAATGTGATGTTAAAAAAACTAGTATGTTTGGGATATTTTTTGGCTTTTTACAAAAAGATGTGCAAAAAGCAGAGAGAAAAGAAAATCTGACTTTTTGGTATGGGTTGTTGACTTTTTGATTTTTTTAGTGACTTTTTAACTTTTTGGCTTAAAAAGCCACTAGCCAAACGAGGCCTTATCTCACAAAAAATAAAAGTTGGTAAAATTAATTTCCATTTCAATGGTTGTCAATCCATTAGTCACTCATAAAAGATTTCAAGACAGACCTTGTTTTTAATGTCCTTTGAAGAATCAGTCACATATATAGCAGAATTTGGATCACTAGCAGACATTTTCCCCGTCTCTCCCTGCAATATCCATAATAAGGAAAAAGTTAACAGCTAGGATTAACATCAAGGAATACAATCAATTGAACTTTTAAAAAAAATATTAGTATATTGAATAACAGTGTGAAGCAACTACAGAAGCAGAAACCTTCAACACGGGACATAACTCGTTTTTCTTTTTCATTTTTTTATCAGCAACAAAGAAAATAAAAAAGATGAAAACAAAGTATACAACGACAAGAAAGAAACAAAAGGGACAAGCGGTCCCCAAAAACAAAGCAAATTACAAAAGATATCACAACCTACAATCGCCCCTCCAATTTGTAGAGAGAAAAAAAGGAATCTTAAAAGAAAGAGATATTGAAACCCAAAATGAAGCCAAGTAATGAATCTCCACCCATAGTCCCTCCAAATATTGTGTCAACTTATAAAATAAAATAAGAAGTAAAAATGAAAAAACAAAACATTGATACCCATACCAATGGAGAAATCTACTATGGTTACAACAAGTACAAATTTGAAGTCTATAAAGATTGTGATGATGAGAAATCCATAACAGTCATGACAAAGACTACGAATTTTGGAAGACAAATTTAGTAATTGCAGAAAAATAAGTGCCACATAATTCCAATAAATTTCATAAACATATAATCAGGAAGCAAAAGATGCAAAAAGGAAAAAGTCCAATATTATGGCCTAAATTGCTTCAAAAAGAGCACCCTCAAGAGCCAGAACAAAAACAATTATTGAAATAGATATAGTTCCTTATTAACATCACTAAAACATTGGCCATACTAAGAAGAAAGATACAATTATACAACCAATTATTTATACTTTTTGAGAAGCAACGATTGTTTGCAAACCCATTAAAAGCAAACCTGGAGGGCGGGAAAGAATGATGACTCAATCAAAGCAGGTTTGTGAAACCCTATTCGAGGAGCAACATCTCGTGTCATTCGGAAATAAGGATCCTGGGGAAAATTGTGAATAAAAAATTCAACATAAGAAAAAGAAAACCAAGTATATTAATGAGATATATTTTTGCCCAAAGAATGAATTAAGGTAAAGAAAGAATAACAATGACACTATATTTAAATGATATGAGCACAATACCCAAATACCCTTGGAAGGCAATCTTCCCCATGTTATATGATGAATCAATAAATGTGATGCGGGTGGAAAGAAAAGATGCCATATTTAGATGATCATAATTATGAATTTGAAGCAAAGCCAATGTGGACACTACAGGTACAACTGTAAAAAATAAATAAATAAGAAGAAAAAAGAAAGAAAGGAACTAACTTAAATCTCAATACTTACAGTTCTGAACATCTACAATACATTTGAATCGTATATGTGACTACCATACCAAAATTGCATGCTTCATTATTTATTAGCTATCAAATTCAATTCGGATACAATTGTCAAACCAATCTTAGAAACATCATCCAGCCTCTAAGTTGATCAACTTATAAGTCATAATGCTCATATATAAAAACTAGATGTATCATGCAATAACCAATAATATGATAAAAACTAGAAGAACCAACCTGATCAATTGCACATGGAATCAAGCAGCGGAGATTATGTTTGCCAGAAAAGAGGTGCGGAAATGAACTGGGAAAGGATGGAGCAGCCTGCAGTTAATGCAAGTTTAACATGTTGAAACAACCATCCATAATACTGGGAAAACATAATTAAATTTAAAACAAAAAAAAAAGAAAGAAAGAAAGAGAAATAAACCAAGAACGTGTTGTGTGCACCATTTCCACCACTTTCTACTCTATCATGGTCAAATCCAAATGTTACACACAGAAGAAATGACAATGATGATGACAATTAGCAGTACTATAACAATGTTCATTTTTGCTCCCACAATAACTTTACAAAGAGACAAAAGATACCAGGCAGAGAAAAAGTGATACTCCAAAAGAAAAAGGTGCATAAAAGAATAGGCGTCATTAATTCGAAAAAACAAGAGAAAATTCAAACTACCTTTTCATTGCTTCATGCTAAGAATGGGGAAAGAGAACATAAGGTGGGATATAATCGTAAGATACTAATGAAGAGCAAGAAGAATCTTTGCCGAACTTTTACCCCAAAAAAATCTTTGCCATGACCATATGTATTGGTCAATTAAATCATCCAATAGGAAGACAAAACCATAACCTTGTAAATATTAAGAACATCTCACACTGAAGCTGCCAACCTATGAAGCATGGCTATGACACATCACTGACACACTAACATGGCAATTTTCAAAAGAATTTGGACAAGACACAACAGGGACACGTCTTTTACATTCTTCTTTTGGTTTGTTCAATTTTTCCTTCATATACATACAAATGGGATTCACTCACATCTGGTTGATCATGTCCAAATGAGACAACAGCCCACCAAAACAAGCAGCACAAAGAGCATTCCTAAAGATAATTGTATTTGAGGAAGGAGTGCAAAAAAGCAACAGTTGGTAAGTTGCCTTCGTTGATAGCAGGCTGACAGAGGGAGTAGAGGAAATTTGGTGCCGGAAGACTTGTCAGCGACTAGAGACCAGGCCTCTCTCTCTCTCTCTCTCTCTCTCTCCATATATATATATAATTGGGGATGCGGTCAAACACATGTTTGTGTCCAATATGTGCCGGACATATGTATGTCCCACTAGGGGCTGTGTTGGTTCTTCTTAGCTAGCAACAAAGGTTTATCTAGCTAGTAAAAATTTGTATTTATCAAAACAAAAAAAAAACAAAAGAGGATGTGTTTGTATAAACCTTGATTGCGTACAAACACGTGTTTATTAAAAAAAAAAAATGTGTTTGTACAAAGGTTAATACCTGTACAGCAGGGAAACTTATCTTTCCAATATGATCTTCACCAGTGAAACCAAAAATACCTACAGCCTGCCGACAATACCAGCACAACTCTGTCAGGTGTTTGAGAACAGATATGAATAAAAGATTACTAACAGCAACAATGAAGACATATCATAATTTCAAGAAACAAAAATTCACTACAAAATATCACCTTATTATATGTAACACATTTGTTGATCCTCACCATGTTCTCATAAAAGGTACTGCAAACAAAATTTCTGTGTGAGAGCAGTAGGGGAAATGCAATAAGCCTAGTGCAATTCAGAACATGCAAGACTGAATCCCACATAATTTGGTAAACTAACTTGATAGTCACATTTTGTAAAAAGAAAAAATAAATCAAATTTAAAGCAGAAATACACTTAGGGCCTGATCGGTTCACAGAATTGGAATTAAAATGTGGGGCTCCACTTTCAATACTAATGCCAGCAAGCATTAGAATTGGATTATAATTAGAATATGACAGCAGCCCCACCCCCCACCCCTTTAAAAAAAAAAAAATGTTCAAAGATCTAAAACATATATAACATGTAAAACTGTATCTCACAAACAAAATTCAAAATTGGTCTGAATTTAATAGAAAAAATATCTTCATTTTTCAAAATGAGTGATAAATAAAGAAGGATTTTCTTTAACAATTTTCCAGGCTAAGTAACAAATAAAAATTAATATTAAAAGACTGAAAATTAACTAAACATGCATAATCAAGAAACAAATGTGTAATACTTACCCGCCGACATAATTGAAATCTGAGAAGATGAAGGTTTTTGAAATGTCAAAGCCACAAGCTATGATATCTTTAGCGTTCTCACGAGCAAGTCTCTTGCTCTCCTCCACTGATAAATTTTTCCACATGCATTTCTCATCATCCGTCAACTGTATAACAAGAGGAACCTTAAAAGCATCTTGCAAATATCTGCAGCAATGTTACGCTATTTGTAAGATGAACCAGATGAAAATGAATTGATTCGAAAAAGAAGAAAACAACAAACCCACCCACACAAATCATAAATTAATGTCTAATGCATACAAATTCCTAACATAATCTGACCACTAGAGACAGTCAATACAGAGTACAAAGGCTATTTTCCAACAGGTTCCAAAACCACTCAAATTGATCACACTAAAGATAAAACCAATGGGCATTACGTAGAAAATTTCCTGCAAGAAAAAGCTTGACCCAAGCACTAGCTGATATACCTGAAAGATTGCCACTCGAAAACGCTACTTGATCAAGAGAGACAGCAGACAAACATACAGAGACTCAGAAATTAAATTATGCACAATAGTAACTAGCACTTTAAAGGTAATAAGTATTCTGGAAAAGTGCAGTGCAGCACTTTAATACATAGAATGAAGCATGCCATATATACTATATACATAAAATACAAGTACAACATTTATTTGTCAAAAATCACGAGGGCTCTATTTGAATAGAAAGAAAAAAAAGGTAGAAAGTAAAAATGAAAGGAAGTGAGGTGATAATTAAAAATATATTTTCTTGCAAGCGTTTGATTAGGATAAAAATTTTGCAAGAAAAAAGATTACAAATTTTAACTTTCCTTGTAGTTTCCATCAGTTTCATGCTAAAAAAACTCACAAGAAGTTTCATTTTTTGATTCTTTATGCTTCACTTTCCACCCCTTACCTCCTAAACAAACTCAACCTAGAGAGAACATACCAACCATCACATGCCAGCTTTGCAGAATGAGCAACGGTCCTGTGTGGCAGTAGTTCAGCACTCAAACTAGTCTGCCAAAACACGTCGTGACGTTTGCAAAGGCAAGCAAACTCAACGCTAGCAAGCAATCCGAAGACCTTGAAGTGATAACCCACAAGCACAAAACTAAGTAACAAGCAAATTTCTAAGCCAAACAAACGACATAAAAACAGAGCATTTTATACAATCTATGATGCTTTAGGGAGTAATTGTAATTGAGAATGGCCGTGCCGGAGTTGTATCCATTCACAAAATTCGTTCATTCTATTTTAGCAATAGTAACATAAATCCAAGCCCTAGAAGTTGCAACTTGAGGTTAAATCTCTCACATACACAGAACTAGAGGACAATTAGGAATTATAGAAATGGAGGGGAGAGCAGAGCATACTTGGTGAACATGAAAGGCACGAGATGGCCCACATGCAAAGCTTCCGAAGAGGCTCCTCTGCCTGTATAAAGATAGAACTTCTCTCCTCTCTCGTAGGCATCGAGAATCTCATTTAAATCCCTGTCAAAACACACACAAATGTAAAACAATTCATTCAAACAAACAAACACAATTAGAGAGAGAGAGAGACCGGTGAGCAAAGAAAACGCCTCGGCGGAGGAAGATATGAGGAGGGCGAGAAGTGAGGCGGTGAACACGATCGACTATGGATTTGTCGAGCCTTTGACAGCCGAATTGGTCGATGAGCTTGTCGTAATCGATCTTACCTCCTTGTTTTGCCGATACCTCCCACGGATTCACCACCTGCTCTTCTTGCACTTGCTCTCGCTGTCGCTCTTCTTCTACTCCTCCATCCTTCGCCGACATCGCCCTCTCTCTCTCCCTCTCTCGCTCTTCTGGGGTGGTAGGCGCTCTGGTTCAGTATTCAATCTAGTCTAGGGATGTCAAAGCCACAGCCAAGCCCTCACTCAAGTTTGAGGGCCTTGTTTGGTTTGGTTTGTTTTTGAAGGAGTAATTTTGGAGAAATTTTTTAAAAATTTTGTTTGATTTAGTGGTTTTTTTTTCTCCTATATATCAATCAATCATTTTTTTTCTCTCTCTTTTCTCTCTCTTTTCTCTTTTTTTAATTAATTTTTCTCTCACATATATTTAGTCAAGTACAACAAAATATCAAATCATTCTAAACTTTCATACTTCAAAACTATTTTCAAAATATACAACCAAACAAATTAAAAAAATTATAAACTATCTTCCTAAATTTTTTTAAAAAAATTTATCTCTTCAAACCAAACCAAACACACCCGAAATGTTTTGAGCTTGGGTCTGTTGAAATTTAATCGAGCCAGTTCCAGCCGTCTAGGCCGACTCTAAAAACTGAGTTTCGAGTTCACCTCGTTTAGGGCCGTGTTTGGTAGAGCTGTGGGAAAATACTTATAGCTTATACCTTAACAGCTTATAGCTTATAACTATGAATATAAACTGATTTCTAACTTATAAATTAAACTTCTCCTGCCCCACTCAAAGAATAAGTTGATTTCTGACTTACAAAAAGTTATAAGTTGTATTGTTAAGTTAAACCAAACACATCAAAATAACTTAAATTAAGCTAAAAGCTGAAATAAGCTGAAATTAAGCTGTACCAAACAGGGCCTAGGTTTCATTTGGTAAAGTTTGTAAATTTTTTGTTTTCTTATTTGAAGAAATTACAAAAATAAAAAATAAAAAAAAATCTTGAATCTATTTATATATATTATATAAGAAAAAAAATAGAGTTTTTAATTCACAAGTCTTGTGGGAGTTTCAAATTTTCAATCTAAATTTCATAATTTTTTGATTTTTAAAATTTTAAAAATTTTCTATTGCCTAACTCTTTTTCAAGCAAAAACAAATAAATAAATAAATATTAATATCTCTTAATTTATGACTTTCAAATGGAAAGTATATTAAATCTATAAAAAAATGAAAAATATATTAATCCATTTCAAAATTCAAATTTGAGGGTTACTAAATATATAGAAAACAATCTATTAATTTAAATTTAAAATTGATCCAATATAAATTTAAAATTATAATGATTTATCCCATGATTTATAAGCTTTGAATAAAATTTTAAAATTATCATAATTAACTCATAATTTTTATATTTACGAGTAATAAGAGTAACGTTGAGATTATTTTTATATTCTACAAAAGAATGATTTTAAGAAGATATATTATGAGAGTTTCAAAATCTCATACAAAATCTACAAACTATTATAATTGAAAAACGTTATCATCTTATTAAAATTTAAAGTTGCAATTTTTTGTTAATATGTGTCACAATATGATTGGTTTATAAATTAATTTTATATTCTTAAAATAAAATTTTCAATTTAGATTCTTCCTTAAATTATGTTATTAGAATAAGATCAATATTCATTCTTTAATTTATACATCTTTTATTAAATTATAAAATAAAATTTTAAATTTAAATTCTTTTTAAAATTATGTTACTACAATTAAAATAAAATTAATATTTACATGTGTCATAATGATGTAACCATAATATTAAGGCAAACTTCACTTTACCCCTATGGTTTTGGCTGGGTGTGGATTACCCCTGACGTTTGAATACCATCACATAATCCCATGCGGTTAATAGGGTAATGTATACAGTTAACACCATTAACATCAGAAGTAAAGAGATTATTTTGCCCTTGTGTCACTTTTGTTTAACATTTCTCATTCAACAGGTGTGCATTTGAGAATTGCAAGAGAAAAAAGAATCAATGACGGACATCAGAATCAATGGCGAACATATTCATTTAAGGGTTAATTACACTAATAGTCCCTATAGTTTGGGACTTGTGTCACTTTGATCCTTGACTTTTCAATAGTGACACATTTGACCATAAATTTTGAATTTTGTTCCAAACAAGGACAATTGAAAATATCATTAGATTTTTCAAGGGTAAAATCGTCAATTTGATAAAATATAAACTAATTTGACAAAAATAAATATTAAAAATTTTTTTTTAATTTTTTAAAAATTATTTTTATCCACTGATGATAAAATTATGCAAAATTAATAAAAATTACATGATTAATTTTGTAAAATTAATTTTATATGATCATCATCCAAACACATAATAAAAATTAATTTGGTAAAAAAATAAATAAATGTCTAAAAGATTTATCAATTTTACATAATTTTATTTTTAGTAGGCAGAAATAATTTTTAAAAATTCAAAAATATTTGTTTGACATTTATTTTTGTCAAATTAGTTTATATTTTATCAAATTGACAATTTTACCCTTGAAAAATCTAATTATATATTCAATTGTCCTTATTTGGAACAAGATTCAAAATTCAAGATCAAATATGTCACAATTGAAAAGTCAGGGACCAAAGTGACACAAGCCCCAAACTATAGGGACTATTTGTGTAATTTGCCCTTCATTTAATTCATACCAGAAAGGTTGATGCAGTAAATCAGAGCGAGTCTTTAAGAGGTTTTACATTGAACACTTGTGACCCAATTTAAGAATAAGCTTAAGAAAAAAAAAAAAAAAAATTGCAAATCTAAATTTTTTTTCTTCTTCTTACTCTCTCTCTCTCTCTCTAGTCTACCTTACCTATTGATTCAAATTCAAGTGCCGGTCCCAGGCATACATACCATGGTCGCAGCCGCCATCATGGGAGATAAAGAGAGAGAGAGAGAGAGATAGTGGAAATACTGTAGAGAGAGAGAGAGAGCTAGAGAGAAAGAGCCTAGAAATACTGTTTCCGGTGGATTTGGCAGAGAAATTTATTTTCTGATTTGTGGTTGTTAATGATGTTCATTCAGAGAATGGAGTATTGGAATTTGTGGAAATGGGTTTTCGAACGAAATGTCAGTTTTATCTTCAGCTGGATCTTCATTGAAATCAAAGAAGATTATATATATACATATATATATCTACAGATTATATTCCCAACATATATACATATATATACATTAATTTTTTTATAGAAATAATGTTGTTTAAATTAATTTAGGTTTTTGTTTTGGGTTTTTGGGGGTTTTTATTTTTCTTCATTTCAGCTCAAATATGAAGATTACAAATATATATATATATATATATATGAATTTGTGTATATGATTGAAGAAATAAAAGAGACGTGTTGTGTTTTGAAAAATAAAGAAGAAAGGCTGCTTTGGAAATTGGTGAAGAAGATGAGGGCATTTTTGTCATTTAATTCGGATGAAAAATCATCTTTCCATGCTCAATTGCACATTACTCGTGTGTACTACACAGCTTGTTAGAATAGATGGAAAAACTAACGGTGCACATCACCTCATTAACCACAGGGGGGTTATGTGGTGATATTCGAACACCAATGGGGTAATCCGCACCTGGCCCAAACCATAGGGGATAAAGTGAAGTTTATCCATAATATTATTGATCTAAACATAATATGTTATTAAATACACGTGTTCAAATTATTAATCACTATTAAAAAAATTTATTTTTATTTTTTGTTATTTTTGGTTTTAAATTTTAGGATAAATTACAAATACACCCTTAAGCTTTACTTAAAATACGAATTGCCTTGTGCGATTTTGGAAATTACATTCTACCTCTTGAGATTTCAAATTTCATAATAATTCGCCCCTTTTATTAATAAATTATTGAGTCAATTAACAATTTTTAATGATATTAGAAATATATTTCAAATAATAATTTATTGTGTATGAGAGTAATTATGAATTTTATTTTTGTAGTTAATTTTGTTAAATAAAAAATTATAATAAGGAGGTATTTGTAATTTTTCAAACCACATAAAGCAATCTGTACTTTAAGCAAACCTCAGGGGGTATATTTGTAATTTATCCTAAATTTTATTTTAAAATAATAATTATGCCCTTCTAAACTACATGGACTTAAACAATAATTTTTTTAATACAAATATTTTTTTAACAAAATACAAAAACATTAAGAAAACAAATGATTTTTTTAACAATTGTTGGATTCTTTGTTTTATCTCAATTGTCAATTAAGCATATTAAAATAAATTTTTTTTTTTTTTGGCTTAAATAGTTAAGAAGTGACTTTTTCTAAAATCAAATAGAAATAAACATTTTTTTTTCCTATTAAAAGTGATAGTTGGTGAAACTTATTTTTTTATATAATAAAAAAAGAAAATGAGAATTACATGTGATAATTTATTATTCTAACAATGCTACAGACCCACACTTTCACACACAATAATATGACAAGGGAGTTGAGCCCCATATCATTGAATGTATAGCAAATCAAGAGTTGACACATACTATCCACATCATTGTGGATACAATCGTGGGTGTTTTTTTGTGGGTCTCAAACATTTTCTTATTGTTCATATAGACTTTTTTAGCACTTGCGAAATACAGTGGATCGTGTTAAATTTTTTTTTTTTTAAATCTGAGTTGTCAATTAAACAAACTAAAATAAAAAATAATTTTTTTTTTACTCAAATTGCTAAAAAGCGAGTTTTGCTAAATAGAAATAAATGTTATTTTTCTAATAAAAGTGATGGTTTGTGAAATATTTTTTTTATCTAAAAAAAATGAGGGTTATATGTAATAATTTATTAGTCATCTATAATTATTTTCAGATCAAATGAGAATATCATTCTAAATTTTCTTCTTACTCTTTTTTTGATTTATTTTTGATACAGATACTTTTATTTTGTAGAAATTTTATTTTATTATATTTAAATATTTTATGCCATTATAAAATATATATTTTTTAATATCTTCAATGATTCCTTTCTAAAAGATGTATTTGCTTTTGTTCATTAATATTAAAATTTTAATTAATCATATTTATTATTCAAAAATGTAATTTTATTTGGTATCTTTATCCAAGTCCATTCAAATTTATTCGAATTTTTGAATTTTACATAGGTTTTCAACGAATTAAAAATTATGTTGTACAATCTTAAAAAATTTACAGGTTTGACTCAAGTTGTTTGGGTTCAACTCGCCCAAATTTACAACTTTAGCAAGGGGGTTGAAAGTTACATTATTGAAGTTGTGACAAATTAAAAATTGATACATAAATTGTGATAAAATTGTAAAACTTAAATTGTAAGTTTCAATATATATTTTTTTTATGTTCATAATTTACATACAACAATCTAACTATTTATATTATTTCATATAAACATATTTTTATTAATCGGTAAATTACAAATACACCCCCTGAGGTTTGATTAAAACATGAATTGTCCCCTGTGATTCTGGAAATTACATTTCACCCCTGCAATTTCTAACAAATCGCCCCTTTTATTAATAAATCATCAAGTCAATTAATAATTTTTAATGATATTAGAAATATGTTTCAATTAATAATTTAAGTAATTTTATTATTATATAGGAGAGCAATTATAAATTTTATTTTTTTAGTTAATTCTGTTAAATAAATTTTTTGATAAGGGGGTATTTATAATTTTTCAAATTATAAGGGGCAATTTGTATTTTAAGCAAACCTCGAAGGTTTTATTTGTAATTTACCCTTTTGAATTTTATTAATTTAAATCTTAATTTTTTTTTTGTTTTTAATATAAACTATTTGTCTATTTCTGTTGATTAAAAATTGATAAAAATAAATAAATATTTTAGTCATTACACTTAATTAAAATGATATTTTAGGCATTTAATGTAGGGAGTTTTATTCAGAAATCCTATTTTGAAAACTTTTATACCATAAAACCTAAATCATTTTTGATTATTTCATTAGCTCCCATTCAGTGTAATAAGACCAAAATACCATCCTTCCATTTCTCCCGCACATACTCCATTCTGAAAACACAACCGTTGCTATTCCATTTCTTCACTCCACAACACATTCATTCCCCCCAAAAAACTCATTGTTGGCACTAAAAAATTCCCAAACGTAACCCTAGATTTCACATCGCCTCACTATCGTCGTCCACCACCGCCAACCATCGCTGGCCACTGCTATTCCACATCAACGCACCACTGCGAAGGTTTATATCGAAAGGATTGGGATTCGTTCTTCCTTGGTTCTTGCCGGCTGTCGATTTACATATCCCACCCACAATGAGGACCAAAGGTAAGCACCATCCTTCCACCCTCTGTTTTTCAAACAATGATAATATAATCTAATCACAAATGTATATATTTACATTGCCCCATTGCCCCTGTTTGTCACGCCCCACATTTTATTACTCGAAATCTATTACCAAATTCATTAAGTTTATTCAATTTCAGAGATGACTTGTGGAAACTCTTTACATCATTTGTAAGAATAAATACAAATTCTCTCATCTGAAAATGCAACATGTACATAACGAAATAAATTGCCAGCAGGTTTACATCTTTAAAGTAAAATAAATGGTTTAACCCTTTTACATCAATGGCATTATGGCCTGCAAATAAAAGGCCCCATGGCTAACACATAAAGAAGATCCTCGATCTTGAAACCCATCTCGACGTTCACCTGAAAAAGGATTAGCAACGTGGGATGAACATAAAGTCTAGTAGGGATCTCAACATGATCCTAAACAATAACAACTTACAGATAGCTATGATCATGAATGCTTAGTCTCATACTGTATAAATAATGTGACGATTTGTACAGAAATATATGTACATAAGAGCTTTTCTCAAAGTCATTCATTTCATTCAATAACATAATCAGTTCACTTTTCTTTTTTCTTGTTACCTTTTTCCAAGATTCATATGATTATAACAAATTTCTGAAGAAAAACAATTTTACCAAGCCCACTATGTTTTCTCTCATTTTCCATACCTACACCTGATTTGCCTTTTCAAAACATGTTCACAAGTATTCAAAGTCTTTCACATTTCTCACAATCTCAACACCATACTTACGTCTGTTTCCAACACATTCATAACTATACAAATATGTCTTTAATACAAAAGGAAAACAACAAGCAATCAATAACTATCTACTTCAACAATTGAGGCCACATGGCCTTCTAGAACAATAACCATAATAACCCATGATATACCCAGATACATTGAGACAATAATAATAAATAAGTTCTGCTCTATTTGCCTTAAGCAAGGTAAGCTAAGGATACACCTTTCCAAACGAAATTCCAAGTCAAGGATATACCTTTCCATAACAAAATGCCAAGCCAAGGATACACCTTTCCATAACGAAATTCCAAGTCAAGGATACACCTCTGCCAAGTTCTTCAGGCGCTAGCTGGAAGGTACTGGTACCTCTCATTCTAAGTGCTGCCAAGTTCTCCAGGCGCTAGTTGGAAAGTACTGGTACCTTTCATTCGAAGCGCAAGCATATTCCCAATCATTTCAACATACTAGAATGCATAATAACACAAGTGTAATACATACACAATGTATATGAACATATAATCATATATGGAGTACATCCCCTTTCTACTCCCAAGTAGCCATACATATCCAATGTATATAGTTATAGTCATATTCAATGACAAGTACAAGTGATTAATTTCAATTCACCTAGTCCACATGCATTTTCTACAACAATCATAGCTATCATCCACAGATAGCCCAAAATATATATTTCTAAACATATATACAATCTCCAAATAGATAAACTATCCATATTTTCATATGTGAGAGATTTCAAATATCTAATCCCACAATTTACATTTATATCTATCCATTTCTGTATCTAATACGAAAGGAAAACAAAAATCCAATTCTTGCATGACTTTCAGTCCAATAACAATGATATTATGTAAAGGTTCCAAAACCCGACCTCAAGTTTATTATCAATTCACAAAGGTTGATGATTTAATTTTCTTTCAAAAATACCACTTTTCTTTATTTTTCAATCCACACAACTCCAACCATTTTCTAAGAATTCATTCTCGTCATTTTACAAAACCAATTCCAAATCCATCCTCTTTATTTTACAAAACCAATTCCATTGGTATCAAAACTATAACTCAACTCAACTTCACATGAATAGCCTAAAACAATACCAACACCGTGGTTACTTCTCTTTTTATTTTCTTTTGATATAAACACAATTATCCAACCCATATTAGCAAAATATAAAAATTATTCAACTCCCTCCCTTTTAAGTCTATTATAACAATAATATTAAATTAGGGCTTTCCTCTATTTCCTCACAAACATAACAAATCATTTCCAAAATAACCCAACAACCAACAACTTAACAACTCCAAGCACAAGTTATCAAATCCTAGATCCCCTTTTTACAATTAACAAATTATCAATTCGTTATATTTAAATATAATCAACCCAAACACAATTTAATGCTCAAACAACAACCAATGTTCACAAAATTTCAATCTCAACTACCCAATCTTAGATCCTTTATCATGATTTTCGAAAAATCCATAACAACATGGTTTTTTATGCAATAAAAACTTACCACATGTTTATCTATAAAAGAGGTATTGAAAAAAATCAAAGAAATTCCTACCTCTTGAAGTGAAGGGAAAACAACCCAAAACTACCGGCGACGAAACCACGAACTACTTGGATCAATACGAAGCTCTTGACAAGCTCTACACTTAATCTTAAAGGAGCAAGGCAAGGAGATGCTCCTAAGTGAGTAGATCTAAAAATCTTTGAGCAAGAAGTGATTTTGGAGAGGGAGAAAGTGACTTATGGCTTGGAGAGGGGAAAAGAGAAGAAAAAGTAAAGAAAAGGTTAAGTGAGGGACCTATTTATAGTGCTAGGTCAAAGTAAAATAAAGTCCCAAAATCAACCCAAAAGATCAAGTCAAAATCCCCAAAAAGTAGGACCCAAACCGGACTGAAAATTCTTAAAAAAGTCATAGGTGTCGACCCTTACAGTAGAGGTGTCGACCCTTATGAAGAAAAGCTGGAACATTTTGTTTAACAGCAACACAGGTGTCGACCTTTCCCCAAATCTGGTGTCGACACCAAAAAGCAGTGGGCAATTTCAGAACAAGGGTCAACCCTTCCCAGATTGGTGTCGACCCTTGTGGCCAACAAAAGGAGAAGGTGTCGACACCACTAAGACCGGTGTTGACCCCGGAACAAAATTTTCAAGCTTCCAAACAACTTTTCAATGTAAACAAGCGTGAACGAGCAATCCCAACAAGTTTAAATCAATTTTCACTCATCTAAAACCAAGCTACAACAACACCAAAGATTCCCAAAACATAATAAAGGATTCAAATACACTTCCCAAAAGTTTTAAAAGGGTACAAGTGCTACACTATTATTATTGTCGTTTTTTGATTTTCATTTTGTAATGAACTCCTTATTTTCACTCTTTGTCTAAGTTGTTGATGTTGATTTTTTGTTGAATATGAATAACATTAACAAGCAAATGTATAATTTACATTCCTTTGTCATTAATGTTGTTTGTGGTTGTGATTTGGTAATGAACTCTATTTTTTTCCCTTTGTCAATTTTGGGATTGCTGATTGTTGATATTTGTAGAACCCCCAATTTTCTCCCAAATTGAAATATGATGCAATATGATGTAAACATCATATTAGCAACTTTACAATATTTACAAGGTGATCAAATATGATGTAAACATGGTGTAAATATTGACATTGATGTAAATATCTACTTCAATGTCAGTATTCACATTATGAATATAAAGTAGATTTTCAATTTCTAATATCAATGGAATATGATATAAATATTTACAGAGTTGTTGGTATTGTTGCGTGTTAATGGTTATAAAGCAATCAGAGCTCCTAATCTTGGATGGTTGTCAACCCTCTCTTGGTTCAATATGTATTCCATTATACATAATTTGTACAATATTTAAAGGGTGATAAAATATGATGTGAATATGGTGTAACTATTGACATTGATGTAAATATACTTCAATGTCAATATTCACTTCAACTTCTAACATCAATAGAATATGATGTAAATATTTATAGAGTTGTTGGTATTGTTACGTGTTGATGGTTATAAAGCAATTAGAGTACCTAATCTTAGATGGTTGTCAACCCTCTTTTGGTTTAATGTGTATTCCATTATACATAATTTGTACAATATTTAAAGGGTGATCAAATATGATGTTAATATAGTGTAAATATTTATATTGATATAAATATATACTTCAATTTCAATATTTACATTATGAATATAATGTAGATATTCAACTTCTAATATTAATGGAATATGATGTAAATATTTACAGTGTTGTTGGTATTATTACGTGTTGATGGTTATAAAGTAATTAGAGCCCCTAATTTTAGATGGTTATCAACCCTCTTTTGGTTCAATGTGTATTCTATTATACATAATTTGTATAATATTTAAAGGGTGATCAAATATGATGTGAATATAGTGTAAATATTCACATTGATGTAAATATATACTTTAATGTCAATATTCACATGAATGTAATGTAGATATTCAACTTCTAACATCAATGGAATATAATGTAAATATTTACAGAGTTGTTGGTATTGTTGCATGTTGATGGTTATAAAGCAATTAGAGCACCTAATGTTAGATGGTTGTCGACCCTCTTTTGGTTCAATGTGTATTCCATTATACATAATCTGTACAATATTTAAAGCGTGATGAAATATGATGTAAATATGGTATAAATATTCACATTGATGTAAATATATACTTCAATATCAATATTTACATTATGAATATAATCAACTTCTAACATCAATGGAATATGATGTAAATATTTATAGAGTTGTTGGTATTGTTACGTGTTGATGGTTATAAAGTAATTAGAGCCCCTAATCTTGGATGGTTGTCAACCCTTTTTTGGTTCAATGTGTATTCCATTATGCATAATCTTCATAATATTTAAAGTGTGATCAAATATGATGTGAATATGGTGCAAATATTCACATTGATGTAAATATATACTTCAATGTCAATATTCACATTATGAATGTAATGCAGATATTCAACTTCTAACATTAATGGCATATGATGTAAATAATTGCAAAGTTGTTGGTATTGTTGCGTGTCGATGCTTATAAAGCAATTAGAGCCCCTAATCTTGGATGGTTGTCAACCTTCTTTTGGTTCAATGTTTATTCCATTATACATAATGTCAATATTTACATTAGATTGTTAAATATTGGTAATGACTTGTTTGTCTTAAATTGTCATGTGTTATTGTTTTGTAATACACTCCCCATCTAATCCTTTGTGTCAATGTCAGATTTGTTAATGTTATTGGTTGTTGATGGTGATGAAATAATTACATTCTGACATCAATGTCAATATTCACTTCCTGTTATCAATGGAATATGATGTAGATATTGACAAAGTTGTTAGTATTGTTGCTTGTTGATGTAAAGCACCTGTCACAACCCAAACCCGCCTCTATAGGTTTTGCGTCGTAACTGGTTAGTAATCCTCGATTATCTTCGGCCTTAGAGACAAAATTTCAAATTATTTAAATTATATTGGGGCCTAAAGCAGAAACGAAACAAAATAATAATATCCATTGAGCTTATGCATACATGACCTAAATAATTAAAACACTTAAACACAATAATAATTTATATACATATACAAATCCTATATATCTCACACATATATACATTAAGACTTAGCCAAATACAAAGCTCTGACAAAGTTAAGGGTTGATTTTCTTAGCTCTACTCGAGCCTAACTTGCTCCATTTTGGAAGCTCTTCAAAAGGCTGACATAGGTAGACTCCGAGACTTTCTCTATTTTTATTGCTCAGTTTGCCCACCTATATATACATATAAATAGTGAGCTAAAGCCCAGCGAGTAGTAACAGAATAAAGAGGTTAAATGAATGAAGTTCAACGATAATACAAAAACCTGTCTCACAATTTTGAAACGAATCTTAAATCATTTTCAAAATAAGGCATTTGCCATATTATATCAAATTTATAACAAAACATTTTCCATATCAAAACATATATTTGATTTCCCGAAACAATCCATTTTAACAGGCAAATCAATTTAATTACCTATCATATCAATCCCTTGCAGTAATAAAACCATTGCTCAATAGCATTTTCAATACAATTTCGATTTCAATTCAATTCTCAATGATCCATGTTATCCTAATAGCACTACTCATTCAATGACAATTTACGTGGTATATCCAATAAAGTAACAACATTTCAATAACAATGGACCATAAAGGTCAAGCCGATGGACCACAAAAGGTCAAACCAATGGACCACAAAGGGTCTAACACTAGAAATCTCTGTGTTTCAATCAATTCAATAGCCTTGGTATTAATCTCTCCCAAGCAAGGGTCAATAGCCTTGGTATTGATCTCCCCTAGGCAAGGGTCAATAGCCTTGGTATTGATCTCCCCCAGGCAATGGTCAATGGCCTTGGTATTAATCTCCCCTAGGCAAAGGTCAATGGCCTTGGTATTGTTTTCCCCAGGCAAGGGCCTCACTAAAGGATGCCACGAGTACAATTTCAAAACAAAACTTCATTCGTTATGAGAAAATAACGTTTCAATAGACCATTCCATCAATCATCATAACGTTTCAATAAACCATTCAAATCTGTTATATATTAGTTTTGATAGCAATAACATTTTCGAAAGTAAACGTAACTTGAACATATCTTTATAAAGTTATTACTCATAGTAGGTTAAGTCAATATAAGGCCTCGGATGCCCACTTATATAAATCACATAACAAAAACACAATAGAAGCACCATTCAATATTCATGTCATCTTAATTCAACTCTCTTTATGTGTTTCTAGTTCATTCCATGACTATGTGAGTCCAATTGGTGCCTAAGAATACTTAGAATGTCATGAGGATGCAATTATGCATTTAAAAGAGTTAGTCAAAAATTGTTGGAAATAGGGTCTCCGCTCGAGCGGGGCTCAAAAACAAAGGTGGTCGCTCGAGCGTAACTTTTGTCGCTCGAGCAGTCTGCAAACTTTTATAAACTTCTGGGAGCTCGACTTTCATGCTCGAGCGGATCTTTCCTCACTCGAGCGGACAACATGAATTCTGGAATTTTCAAAACTGTGTTTGAGCTTCAAGGTTGATATTCAAAGCCTCAAAACTTGTGTTTTTGGTACAAAAATATGGAGAACCATTGTATAATTTAGTAAACACTCTCAATTAGAAATCATTTATTCAAAATCATGCTCCAATTGTCCAAATTTAGATTTAACTCATTTTCTTTATATCAAATCCACAATTTTTTTTTAAAAAAAAATATGAATTAGACTTTCCAAACTTTTGAAATTGCATGATGTATGTAAAAATAGAACCCAATTTTATTATTAATAACAAAAATCAACTTAACTATGAATTACACAAATCAATTTCTTAGAAATTCAACTTAACTCAATTTTTAACCAAAAACTTAATTTATAATCATAGATGTTCTAAAATGTGTTTAAATTGAATAAAACTTTTAAGTTAAATTATATGCATGGATTAAAGATCAAAATCAAACAAATTCCTAATTTTTAAAGCTTTTCCTTTTTCTTTTCAAAATATGAGTTTGAATTAGTTCAAATTTTTCAAAATCCATGATACATGTACAATTAAAGTATTGAAACTTACAAAATTTGTTCATGCATGTAAAAATGGAACTCAAATTCATGCAAGACTACAAAAATCAAATTTAACATAATTGATTCTCAATTTAACTTGCATAAATTCGAGCCTAACTCCATTTATTCCTCATCTTGCTAATTCCTTCTATTATATGAAATTGAACCCAAATTTAACAAATTTAAGGAATCATAACTCATATTCTTCAACCTAACTTGATCTTACATGCAAACCCAAATTTTAACAATTTATATAATTGATCTTCAAATCTTCATTTTTAATCCCCTCAAAATCTACCTTGAATCAATTTTTGTCTAAATTAATTAAACAATACTAGAAAAATGATGGAATCCCTTACCTCATGATGAATTTTCCATAATTTTTAGCTTGGATTTTGATATCCCACAAAACCCTTTTCTTTCTTCTTCTTCCTTTGGTTGAACTATCTCTCTCTCTCTTCTCTATGTGTTTGAATCTAATTTCCAGCACAACACCCATACAAACAAATCTGGTTTCTCTGCACACCCACACACACTTACAATTCTAAATTCTTCCTTAATTTGATTTATGATTAAGATTAGCTTAATCAAATAACACATAATCTTTATAAATCTTAATTAACACATAATTAAATTCATTATAATTAATCATAAATTTCACATAATTTAATTAATCTAATTTGACTTCTTTTAGAGCCTAATTAATTATATTTAAATTTGTCAATATGAATAAGATTTTTAATCAAACTCCAAAAAGGCTTCAAATATTAAATTAAACTTATTACCAACATCAATTTTGATTTCCCAAATCATTGAGGCCTTCAATTTCTGATCAGACTACAAATTTTTGTTAATAAATTACATATTCAAATTGGACACTCCATAAATAAATTTAATTCGTAATAATCACAATTCTCAATCCTCACAATTTAATTAACTTAATTAACTCCAATTCAGACCTAATTAATTGAATCTCAATTTTACTAAATTGAATCGAATATTTGATTAAACTCTCAAATGGGTCCGTAATTAAAATTAAGTTGACTTGATTTCTTAATTTCACTTCCTTAAGCCATTTGGACCCATAATTTCTAATTCCAAAATAAATCTTCAATAGAATCAAGTTCCACAATTCTCATAAATTCCAAATTAAATTAGGATAACGACTAATTAAAATCCAAAATCTCCTTAATTGACCAAATATAAAATATTATTCATGGCGGGGTCGTCACAACACCTAATCTTGGATGGTTGTCAACCATTTTTTGGTTTAATCTGAATTCCATTGTATATAATGTCAATATTTATACCAGATTGTTAGATATTGGTAATGACTACAAACTAATGGCAACATTAACAACAAAAGACCGTACCCATCGCAAACATTTACATCATGTTTATTTTTGCTGGTTTGTGGTTATAATGTGTAACTGCTCTTTTCTCCTTATGTCAATGTTGGGTTGTCATGTGCTATAACCTATTCATGTGAACATGTACACCAGCTATTCACATAATATTTCACAATGATCATCCCATTATTCACATAACATATAATTTACAGTTATTATCACTATTCATTTATGAATAGTAATGTTAAATTTGTTTGTATTTGAACAAACAAGTGTTCCCCATAAATTTGATGGCAAAAGAAAGAGAGAAAGAAAGCCCATGTCAAAGGTAAACCCGATTAAACCGCTAGTCCTAAACAAGTGAACATGAAAAAGGTCAACTACTGGTCTAATGTCATTGGATTGGTGAAACTATTGAAGGATATAAAATTTACAAATGGTCAATTGAAATGCCTTAGGAAAACACCATTTTGGCCCCTATTTCATTATTTGATAAATAATGAAGTTGACCTCAATCATTGCATGAAATACGATGATGTCATTATACATATTGTGCAAACATTCAAGCCATCTGGTGGGAGGTTTTACATTGAGGAGAAGAACATTCAGATTTTTAGAAGTGATGTATCACTTATTTTTGGGATGGACTACGAAACCAAGCCGATGGACCTCTCTTATGGTGCGAAACCAACGACAGGCATCATATACTGAACGTGCAAGGATATTAGTCAGTTAAGTGTAGCAAAAATACATGAAATTCTGAATGAAGCATTAAATGGCACAAAGAAATAAGACAACGAAGAGGTTGCAAGATTAGTTTGCATGTATGCATTGCTGAAACTATTCTTTTTCACATTTGGAGAAACAATTGGATGGGCATTCTATTCATACATGGACCCATTAGACAAGACGCTCGAGTATGACTGGGTTGATAGCATCCGGGCAACTTTCATGGGGTCAATGGGCCAAGGCTGGAGAAAACCATGACGAGTCAACACGCAACAATACCAACAACTCTGTAAATATTTACATAATATTCTATTGATGTTAGAAGTTGAATATTTACATTATATTCATAATGTGAATATTGACATTGAAGCATATATATACATCAATGTGAATATTTACACCATATTAACATTATATTTGATCACCCTTTAAATATTATACAGATTATGTATAATGGAATATGTATTGAACCAAAAGAGGGTTAACAACTATCTAAGATTAGGTGCTCTAATTGCTTTATAACCATCAACATGCAACAATACTAACAACTCTGTAAATATTTACATCATATTCCATTGATGTTAGAAGTTGAATATCTACATTATATTCATAATGTGAATATTGACATTGAAATATATATTTACATCAATGACATTGAAATTTGGGGGTTCTATGGATATCAACAATCAGCAATACCAACATTGACAGAGGGAAAAAAATAGAGTTCATTACCAAATCACAACCACAAACAACATTAATGACAAAGGAATGTAAATTATACATTTGTTTGTTCATGTTATTCATATTCAACAAAAAATCAACATTACCAACTTAGACCAGGAGTGAAAATAAGGAGTTCAGTACAAAATGAAATCCAAAAACAACAATAATAACAGGGGCAATGTAAACATATACATTTGTGATTAGATTATATTATCATTGTTTGAAAAATAGAAGGTAGAAGGATGCTGCTTACCTTTAGTCCGCATTGTGGGTAGGATATGTAAATCGACGGTCGGTGAGAACCAAGGAAGAACGAACCCCAATCCTTTCCATGTAAACCTTTGCAGTGGTGCGTTGATGTGGAATAGCAGTGGCCGGCGATGGTTGGCGGTAGTGGGCGACAATGGTGAGGTGATATGAAATCTAGGGTTACGGTTTGGAAATTTTTTGGTGCCAACAATGAGTTGTTTTGAGGGAATGAATGTGTTGTGGAGTGAAGAGATGGAATAACAATGGTTGGGTTTTCAGAATGGAGTATGCGCGGGAGAAATGAAAGGAGGGTATTTTGGTCTTACTATACTAAATGGGACCTAATGGAATAATAAAAAATGATTTGGATTTTATGGTGTAAAAGTCTTAAAAATGGGATTTATGAATAAAACTCCCTATTAATAATTTGATGTATAAATGTATTTATTATTTTAGATTTTTAGTAGTCGTTAAGTATTAATTAAATGGGCTTTTGACGTTGGTAAGAAGTGTAACAACCGCCTCCTTAATTAAGTAAATTAATTATACTAATTGTGTGCTTAGTGTTAATTATGCGATTATGTGCTAATTGTGAATTATGTGCCATGTGTGATATATGTATATGGTATTTTCATTCTGATCAGATAGGTTAGAGTGAAATTAAACCTGTCTGATTCAGTAATTTTAACGAGTTAGAATTAAATAATAGGATAGGAATTAGAGCCTAACTCATACTAAGATAATTAAATTTAGTTTGATTTGAGATTATTTATGATATGGATTGATTTAATTTGAGTGAAGTTGATTTTAACTAATTTGGTAGCCTAATGTAGCCTAATTAATTTAAGCCTAATGTAATGTATGTCAAAGAAAAGAACTAATGGTCTTCTCATCAATTGTATAAGAATAGGAGAGAAGTGTAGTGGGCTTTCTTGCACCTAGGTACATAAACGTAGAGAGAGAGTAAGAGAGAGTGCTAGTGCTAGAGAAGAACTCAAGAAGAAGAGTCTTGGAGAGCTTGGTAAATCTCTAAAAAAAAATTCAATCCTTCAATCTTATGAATTGAAGTCATTACTCACATAATCCTTTAGACTTTGAGTTGTTTTAGTAGAAGATCATGAATAAATGAGAGGTTAGTAGTGTAACTTAATGTTAGAAACTCATTTGAGTAATTAAAGAAGGAATTATATGAATTTAGCTTAAAGATTGACATGCATGGCATGAATTCTCTATATTCTTGTTGTTTGTTGGAGTTACACATAAATTCTTGCATGAACCTCATGGATTCAAGGAAGTTTTTTCATAAGTTTTACCCTTGAAGCTTCAAACACATAGTTTATGTTTTATACTTCAATGGAAGTTTAATATTTCCAAATTGAAGCTATGAGAGTTGATTTCAAGTGTAATCTCTATTTTGATCTCCCTTTTTGATTGAAGGTTCAAATTCAAGTTTGTTTGCATAAAATTAAGGTTTGAAACATTTGAATTTGAGACCAAAATGTAGTGAAGTCAATGACCTAAACAAGAGCAGATTTTCAGAGCCAAACAAACCCAGCACCGCACGTGTGGCTTGGGGCCCCGCACGTGCGGAAAAAACGGGGCAGTGCTAGTGGGCATTCTGCCGAACCACCGCTCGTGCGGCCAAGGCCACCGTACGAGCGGCCAAGCCACCATACGTGCGGTCAATAGGGCAGTCTCGGTTTTGTGTTTTGCTCCTCTTTTCTACCTTCCGGGCCTCTGTTTGCATGGTTTTAAAGTGTCTTCATATACATTTGCATCTTATGAGCACAAATGAATTTAAAATAAAAGTCAGAACCAAACGATTAAACAACAAATAGAAACCGACTAAGTAAACAATGAACTGAATAGAACCAATTGAATGTATGACTTGTGTATTGAGTAGTTGTGCTTGAATTTGCTTGTTTAGGTCGGATGCCGCATCATTGACACGTAACACAAGGAGCCCACTGTGAGTAATAGTGTTGTAAAGATATGTTTAATTATAATTATTTTCTGAATGATAAACTGTACTGCTTTCTGAAATGATATTATTACTGAATGAATGTTTGTCCTATTTTGTAACTATAGTTGTGGCATCCATAGCAACTGATTGTTATTACTACCATTATTGTTACTGTCACAGATATCTTTGTAATAGTAAACAATAGTTCCCCATATTGGACCTGACAGAGATCTCTGTAACAGTAGCAGTAACAATCATCTTTATTGTAGTTTGGCAACATGACACTAGAGTAATCCCATTTGTATAGCAATGTATCACTGATTAGGTACTTCACAAGTGGCCCAAATTAATTTCTTGTTATCATTCAATTGGGCGGCAACATAATGCTGGGGAAAAAAATATTGTCCGGTAACATGACACTGGAGTAATTCAAATTAATTAGCGTTGTATTACCGAACAGGCCCACCACAAATTAAAAAATCATTGTTTGAAAGAAAGTGGCTCTGTAAATGTATAGTAACAAAATGTTGGAGAGATCTATTTTTTCCGACAGCATAACACCGGAATAATTTAAATTGTTTAGCACTGTGTTACCAAACAGGCACTTCACTATGGGCTCCAATGCCTTTGTTATGAAACAAATTGAAATTATCGAACTGAACGGAAACATGATGCTGGGAAAAAATAGTTTGTATGGTAACACAGCACTGGAATAATTCAAATTCATTAACATTGTATTACCCAACAGGCCCAGCACAAATCAAAAAATAATTGTTTTAAAGAAAGTGTCTCTGTAAATGTATAGCAACAAAATACTTGAGAGATCAATTTTTGCAACAACATAATACCGGAATAATGAAAATTGTTTAGCAGTATACCACTAAACTGGGTTGTAGTGCTAAAAAAATAATGTTACTTCTAGAAAATGGCACCATATCACTCCAAAACAGTTTAATATCATTACAATGCATTACAAATAATAAAAAATCCATATGTTCACCAAAATGATAACACTTCATTACTTGTCCAACCGAACATCCAATTTACATTTGATCCAAGACATCCACAGAAACTATGCCATTAGGAGAAAGTATATCCCAAACTATGTACGGGCTATATATTCACAAAAACTATGCCATCCAAAAAAAACTAGATCCCAACTCTCATGTACAGTAAACACAAAAGTATATTTCAAACTCTGTACGGGTTAGACATTCACAAAAACTATGCCAGCAAACAAAAATTAGATTCCAACTCTCATGTACGATCAACACATTCACATAACTATGACATCAAAAAAATCTAGATCCCAATCCTTATGTACGGTCCATCCTACGACATTTACGGTAGTAGACTTGATGTTGTGTACATGTTGATGTAGATCCCTCACTCTATCCATCAAGAACTTGCAGTATCCTACCAATGGTTTCATACATCATATAAAGGTGCAAGACACACTCATCACGACTGAGCCTATGGACTGCAGCACCAACACTAAAAGCAGCATCATTACACTGAAATTTTTTTTTGATAAAAATCATACTTAGTGTTTGATTTGTGGTGAACCACTTAAAAGTGAAATAAGTTAATTCACAATTCACTTACCCACTCAGGATCCGTATTAACATCATTCTCGAGATGTTGAATGCGTGGATCAAACTGAGAGTGATACGTAGGATTTTGAACAACTCAGTGTGAAACACGAGCATACCACTGGTGGTATCCCCGTACACATTCAGATGGGCTCTGCTGTACAGGCACACTACGAGCATTAATGGACAACACATGCAAAGAAACCAAAATTTCATAGATAAAATGCAATTTTAAAAATAAATATATATAAAAAAATTGAATGTGCAAATGTATAGAAAAAGGAAAAAATTCTAATTATAGGTATGCACTTTGTTTCCCTAGCCAAAATGTTGTCATCATTCATTAGATCATTAGAAGTATACAAAAGCAAGACAATAAATATATTAGATTCAGATACATATAACATGTGTGCATAGCTAGATGAGATTTCTAGTTAAAGAGGAATTGTACAATATTCTGTAAAACCATCTAAGCGTATGGATTCATTTTTAGACGAAGGTGTAACTCATTCTCTTGGGTTATGCTTGTTTATTGTTATAGAAAAAGTTTATTATGCTTAAAATTGTATGAAATTCTTTTTGTTTACATTTTGTATTAAAAGTTGACATATAACAACTTGTCATGTACCATTGTGGGTCTCAAATCTTTTTCCCTAATTTAATTTGATAATTTTTTCCCTTGTAATGGAGTTATTTTTAATTACATCTCTTTAAGTCTATTTTATTGTAATGATTTTGTATGTATTCTAATTTAGTTATTATTAGCTATATAACTGAAATACCAGCTACTTTCAAAGTTCTAAATATATGTATATATATATAGAAGTATTATTCACAAAAGTGCCAAAAAGGGCACCACCTCAGTACATAGGCTGAACAAGACAAACCTAAATCCCATCTCTTTGGAAATATCACTTCAGAGAGAGTTTCACAAGGTACAGATAGATGTCTATAAATAAAACTATACTAAAAAAAATTAGCCTTAGACCTAGTCACTAAACCTTACAATTGATAAGAAGGTGATCCATGTATTACTCTGCTTGTCGACACATGCAACTCAATTTTGGTAACGTCTTACGTCTGCTACCTAAATTATTAACAGTGAGGATAAAATCCAAGGTTATTGTCCAAATAAAAAAAAAGCCACCTTAGACAAAGCCGTTGATTTCCAAATTCCAAAATTTTTTTCAAGGAAAATATATATTTGTGCTAATGCCAAGAATATCATGCTAGGATTTGAATGAGAATTTTCCATTATTATCTTCCCACATCATCATATCCTTATCTTGTCAAACCACTTTCACTGTGTACAGGGCATAAAAAAAACTCATCAACTACTTTTTACCACTATGCTTCACAACCCAAAGCTAAAAACTAAAAGCCTCCACAACCCAAAAATAATGGGAATATGGTCCAAGATTGGACGTGTATAAAGATGTTGAAGAACCAGGAGAGAAGTGATCTTCCTAATCGAAAGAAAGAGAGAAAAAAAAAAAAAAAAGGTTAGTCCTTGAAAGGGTATGTATCTCTCTATTATTATTTATCTTGCCCCATCTAAAGGTACATTCATCAACTCAGGAACATCTATGAAATCCAAGAACTCACTCATAGTCATGGAAATATGTGTGAAACTCCATGTCCCTCAAATGGGTATCTATCTAACAACATTAATATGTCTTTCAATGTACCATGGCTTCTCCCATCTAACATTAATATTATTAGTGTTACTACATATTTTTTTCCCCAATATATTCGAGAGTCCCTAAATCTCATCTCATGTTTAGGTTCCTTAATTAGTAAGGTCTTTTAAGAAAAACTTCACACAGACTTACAAATTAGTGGTAGATTATTATTATTTTTTAATTTTTTTGGTGGGATAAGTGTCAATTGGTGATAGTTTTTTAATAGTTCAATATTTTGAATTTTTGTATTATCATTTTGATCCAATTAATCTTACAAATAAAGAAATGAAAAATAGAACCAACAATAAAATGGATCTTGCTCCATATAAGGTTCGTAGACCCAGGTAAAGTTTCAGGGAAAGCAAATAATACATTTGCCTACAGCAACCAAAAAGAGTAAATAAGAACTGATTTATAGTTGGTTAGATTTTGTTAGGAAAAAACTGTGATAGACCTTCAAAAAGGAGGCTTCACCATTCAAAACCACATGCAAACTAGAGAATTTTTTTTTGGGACAAAACAAATAACAAAAATATGAACTTCAACATTCAAAACTAGCACCAAAAATCACAAACCCACTTAAATTTGAAGATCAAAACCACCAAAACTATGTTGGGAATGTGTTAATCTTTGTTTATTCGCAAAAAATGATGACATAGATAATAGAGATACATATATAGATACATATATATGTCTGTCAATATAAAGAAAGAAAGAAGAGTTTTTCACTTACCTTGGCGAATGAGAAGAATGAGTTCAATTGTTTTGGTTAGTAACACAGGCCACAACATTGTTCAAACCCTTTCCCGCCATCCGAACAACTCGTCTTCTCTGCGTCGGAACCCCTCGTCTTCCCTACTTTCTCTCTTCCTTTGCTGCTTCTCTTGTTTTCTCTCAAAAAATTAGTGGTGTAAAGAGATAAAATAGTTAATTTAGGGTTAGTTTTGGTAATATATTGAGGGTGTAATGAGAATTACATTTTTTTGGTAGTGTAATGAGATGGAGGGTGTAAAGAGATTAAATGGTGGTGTAAGTAGAATAATCCAATAACCAATTAATGGTGTGTCTTGAGACCAAATGTGGCGGGTAAATAGAGGCACCTATAATTGATCAAGAATGTTTGTGTAATTACGAAAAAACCTATTACATAATTGGTTAAGAATATTTGTGTAATTACAAACAAACCTGTTACATAATTGACAAAAAATGTTTATGTTGATCAGATCTAGTCCTTTTTCAATGATGACATATGTTGCATTTAGTTTGCTTCTCTTCTTAGGCCAAGTTAATTGCATGCTGAATTTGAAGAAATTGAGTTGGTTTTGCTATCAAATTCGTGCTCTTTCGAAGCATTCCTTGCAGAAGCTTTGAATTTCAGTATAATTTATCTTATTGTAGGTAGTTTCACTCTTATTCTTTTGTAATTTTTGTTGTTGTTGTTGTTGTGAAACTTAGGGTTTTGATGGTTTGTTGTTTGGTTGAAATGAAGGTGGTGTAATTAGAAAAGGAGAAGAAGATGAGCGAGAGCCAGAGGTTTTAGCTCGGGACTGTTGGAGCTCTGACTCTGTCGGTGGCTTCATCAATATTAATTGTGATCTGTAGTAAGGCACTTATCACTGCATTAAGTTTCAATTTTGGTGAGTAGCTCGCAATCACTCTGTTAGCTACATATTTAGCTGAATATGTTTTGTTTTTCAATTTTTGTTTTTAGTTTTTTGCTTCTTTTTTTTTTGGATAAATTACCAATAGGTCATCCTTTTGAGACTTATACCCATTAAGTCCTATTAATAAATTTATTAAGTGATAAATTTATCAATCTCTTGTTTTTACGAATAAATTTATAGTGATAAATTTATCAGTCTCTTTGTTTTTATGAATAAATTTATAGTGATAAATTTATCAAGCTCTTGTTTTTATAGTAATAAATTTATCAATTAAGACCTGTAAGTAAATAAATCTAGTTAATAGGATTGATTGGTAAGTACCCTTTTTTTTTTTTAGCAAATTCAGTGAAGTGCACCATATGAGGGACTGATTGGTGCAACTTATTTTAGTTGATTATAGTTTTTTTTTTTAATAATTATTTTGGGAGTTTGTGTCAAATTGTTTTTTTGTAGCTTCAGGTTTTATTATGCATAAATAACTTAAATAATCTAGAAAAACCCGATTATTTGGAAGTTGAGGGGCCGTTGTTTTTAGCTTATGTTTTTTGATTATTGACTTTTAACTTATAATAAGTTGCACCACAAGCCATGATGTTCCAGAACTAAAACTAGACCATTGTTTGGGGGAGCCGTGTAACCAATATACCAATAACATGCAAAAATTCCCAAACAAAGGGTTTGCCTTTTTTCTAACCAACACCACACAAGAAAAAAACAATTGTGTTTAACTTGTGTATTGGCTCCTCTATCCTGTCAACAGGGCTACAAAACCCTCCACATAAGGCACTTCATAGGTGTTCAAGTCCTTGCAATTTCTTTTCTATTCCCAAGTATGGGTTTTTCATTTCTTACTGCACAAAGTTTAGTTCATGGTTTATTTACATATTTCTTTAGACAATAGCAATTAGATAACGAGCTCCATTACAAGAATATTAGCGTACATCATGTAAGTGACGGATAGTGATTTGAAGATTCTAAATCCTCTGATATATTATTGTGCCTGGGTGTCTTTTCTTCATTGGATGTTAGTCATACCAAGTGCTCCACATGAGGTAATTTATATGAGCCAATGCAATGCATGGTTAAATGTAGATATTGGAGTTTTAACTAGCTTTATCGGTGGACAGTTGCTAATTATTGTTTTGTTGTAATTTTCTTTTCAGTGTGTACTAAGATATTGTGTAGCTACGACTTTGACAAGCTGGCATCTTCTTGTCAGATTCTGTTCTCTTCATGTGGCTTTATGGATGAAATTTTTTGAACACAAACCTTTTGATCGAAAAGTTGTCACGGGCTTCGGTATTTTAAATGGAATTTCATTTAGACTTTTGAACCTTAGCCTTTGTTTCAATTCTGTAGGGGTTTATCAGGTATAATCAATATTCAATATCTTTTGAATCTTTTCTTATTTCCACATGTTCAATATCTTTTGACCATTGATTCAATGGTAAAACCTTGACCTAATAACCTTGAGGTTATAGGTTCAAGTCACGGGACAATCACTTTGTGCACTATGTCAAAGGTTAAGTATGTACCGAATCTTTCTCCTTCCAAAGACACATTAATGTGTACTAATTTGGGGTTGTTTATGTTCGAATTTAAGATCTTTTTCTTATAATGAAAATTTTGAACCAAGGCTTTGTTGCTTTTGTGCTCTAGATGACTAAGTTGGCAATCATACCTTGCACTGTTCTCTTGGAAACCCTTTTCTTTAGCAAGAAATTCAGGTTAATTTTGAGACTCCGCTCTGCTATGCAGTTGATACACATTTTGCTTGTAATTGTTTGATCTAATTAAAGAATTTCTCATTACCCTTAATATATGCTAGCCTTACATATAATGTCATTTATTGCATTGTCTTTTGATCATTGTGATGGCACAAGCTTCTATCGTGAATTTATAAATTTATCCCCTCTCTCTCTTTGGAGTGTTAAACAAACTAATCTAAGGCCTTGTTTGGAAAGACTAAATAAGTGTACTTTTTGTCTTTTTTGACTAAAAAAGTGAGGTTGAAAATATGGATGTTTGGGTTAACTTTTTGACTTTTTATGGAAAAATGTGTAATAAAAAATTGTAAAAATTAGTTTTTAGAGGAAAATTTGAATTGGGAGTTATGCAACCGTAATTGTTGACTTTTGGTGAATAGTGTTAACTTTTTAACTTTTTGAGTAACTTTTTGACTTTTTGGATTATTCTCGTCTTCCCAAACAAGGCCTAAATAGAACATATATCATTGGAAACGCAAAAAGTCATATTACATTTATGAACAGTTGTAGGTTATAAATTTGAGATACTATAATGTGTTTAGTTTGAGTTTTTTGAATTAAGTTTTTTGAAAATTAATTTTTTTTATTTTCGTATTTTTTTTGTTTTTAGTGAATATTTTTTAAAATTTTAAACATTTTTTTTACTTTTTTAGATGTACCTTACTTAGATGTATCTAAAAAGTAAAAAAAATTGTGAAAAAATATTTTTAAAAATTAATAAATACATAAAAATACAAAAAATGTACTGAATTCTTGTATTTTTTTTTTTATATTTTTAGTATTTAGTGAATTTTTAAAAGATTTTTTTTACATTTGTTTTACTTTTTAGATGTATTTATGTTAGGTGTGTCTAAAAAGTAAAAAAACTGCTTAAAATATTAAAAAAATTCAGTAAAAACAAAAAAATACAAAAAATAAGAAAGTAGAATTTTCTGAAAAGTATTTTTTGAAAAGTGAAAACAAGCAAGAATTTTCAATTCGTAATTTTTGTTTTTGTTTTTAGTGAACTTTTTAAATGTTTTAGTCAATTTTTATTTTTTACTTTTTTACATGCACCAAATCTAGATGTGTATTTAAAAAATAAAATATTTGTAAAGAAATGTTTTAAAAAAATTAGTAAAATATTAAAAAATACGAAAATGTGTTGAATTTTGTATTTATTTTTATATTTTTTTTAGTATTTAGTGAATTTTTAAAAGTTTTTTCACAAAAAAATTATACTTTTTAAGTTTATCTAGATTAAATGGATCTAAAGAATAAAAAAAACTGACTAGCATATTTAAAAAATTCACTAAAAATAAAAAATATGGATTAAAAACTCAAAAATTATTTTTGAAAACTTAAAAACCAAACAGCGTGTATGAAGTGCCTGTTTTTGATACCTAGCCAGCCTTTTTTTGTTCTTTTTCTATTCTAACCACTGTTGTTTTAAGCACATGGGTTTTGTCTTTTTTGGCCTGAAGACACCTTTATTTTTCAAAAAAAAAAAAAAAAAAAAAACTCTTTCTGTCAGGCTATATTACTCGCTAAAGTGGAAGTTATAGATCCTCATGAGCAGGAGAACAATACGTTGCGGCAACTTGTTCATATTTAGATGAAGTTTGGTATGTATTTAAAAAGTTAAAAAATTAAAAAGTTATTTAAAAAGTTAAAAAATTATCATTATTTAGTAAAAATCAAAAAGTATGGTTGCACAACTTTCAATTTTAATTTTTTTCTACACACTAATTTATACAATTTTTTAATACATATTTTTTCATAAAAAATTAAAAAATTAACCCCAACAACCATATTTTTTTTCTCAACTTTTTAATTTAAAAAATCAAAAAATACACTTATTTAGGATATCCCAAACAACCCATTAAGTCATGAAGAAAGTTGCATCTACTTCCTGACTTTCTGGTTACGAAGTTTCAAATTTGTCATGTTATTAAATTAATGAGTTATGAAACTTTTTGAAATAGTCATTGAATAGAAACTTTTTTTTTTTTTTTTTTTTTTTTTAAGTAAGTTATATTATAACCTAAAAAGAAAGATTAGCTGTGATTTAGACTCCCTCAAACTTCAATCCCTACCACCCTACACACACGTGGCGGATGGTGATTGGAGGAGAAGAAAAAAAAGAAAAAAAAGAAAAAAAAAGTGACCAATCAAAAAAGAAAAGGGAGTGGGGGGAAAGAGGGTCCCAATCTTTATTCAAGAAAGATATACAATGTGATGCAAATGATTTGGCAACTCCTTTTGAAATAAATTACAAAAGAAGAGGGAAACCAAATTCAAAACCAACATTATTATTTGGTAAGATTCTATCCTAGAATTAGCCTATTAATGATGTCTACTACTTCCAGCCACCTTTTAGCATGCTAATGTTGAAAGTTTAGCCACCAACCACTCATAAAGTCTAATTTTCAGCATGATACTGTTGAAAGTTTAGCCATCAGCCATAAAGATTTTTCAAGCATTATCATTACTTTGAAAATCTCATTAAAGTGTATCTTTTACTTTGAATTTTGTATTTCAACTATTTGTCTTTTATTCTATTGAGATGTCTATAAATATGTAAGCTCACAATGTATTGAGCACAACTTGAAGAAATAAGAAAGCTTGTTATATCTCTAGATATGTGATACATCTCTCTTTGGGTTTGTGTGATGCAACCTAGCCCTTGGGTGTGATTGCCTAGATTTCTTTGTTTTAATTACCATTTCACTTCATTATTTCTACTACATTTTTCTGCCTAAAATCTAACTTGTTTTTCCTATCTTAAAACTCAAATTGCAGCTCTCTAAACTCTACCCTAAAACACCAAAACCTAGTCACTGTCCTAAACCTCCCATAAACTTTCAGCCTACCTTCTCACTTTCTTTGACCCTATTTTGGTGCTGAAAAATTAAAGATCTTGCATCACAATGAAGTTTAATACACATCTTTAGTAAGGAGAACAAAAATAAGCAAAAACAAACTACTCTATCAAAAGAAACAAAACTAAGCCTATAGAAGACAAACATAACATTCACAACAAAAAAGTTTCAAAATTTCCCTCCAGCACTCTTCAAGTTATGAAGTTTCGCTTTGAGTTTTCTACTGTTATCCTCCTTTATAGTCTCCCCATTACTGGGGTCACTTGGAGATGGACTTTCTCTATTTTTTAGGCTCTTCATTAGGCACAACTCTTGACTTAATTCTTCATTCGCTAACTTTCCCATATCATACGATTCAAGGACAACAAAGGCATTAGATATTGAGGAAGTGGAAGGTTGCGTCTCTTTCTCTTTGTTTATGACTGTCGTTGAATCTTGCCCACCATTTCTCCCATTTTTCTTCACCACTTCCCATTTAGTCAGAATTTGTATTTTAGTCTCCTTCACTCTCTACTCTTGTTTGAAAGAGGGAGGGTTCAAAGTCTTTGGCTTTTGAGGGCACAAATTAATGGTATAACCAAAAGTCTTACAAACATCATACCTTTGAGGCTTTCATGGAACCTCAACTTGAATCTTATACTGGTCACCATAACCAAGATTTACTTTGAAAGACTCGGGGATCTCTTTATTTTCTGGCACTTCAATACATATTCTCGCAAATATAAGTCTGCTTCTCTTGAAAGTAGGCTCATCCAAATAAAGAGGAGTTCTCATGATACTAGCAATGTAACTCAAACCCTCTTCAGTCTAAAGCTCCAAAGGGACATTATACAACTTCACCCACAATAGCACACTCAAAAATTCACAATTTGTTAGTTTTAGTCTAGGTTGCCATTTTTTTAACAACAATCAATCTAGCTCCAACATAATAGGGGTCTTCTTCCAAAATTGTGTCCATAGCCTCTTCACTTTTTACTTTAAAAATAAAAAAGTTATTATCAATAGAGACAACATCCTTAAGCAAATTTCCTACAGTTTCTTTGTCCGCGTTTTCACATAATGGAAAGTGAATCTTTTATCAATTAAGTATCCAACCCAAGGCATTTTCCTAATGGGAAAAGCCTTTTTTTGAGATCTTAATAGGGACGTTGTACATGCCATCTACTAGGTTTTCAATCTTATGGGCACCTATTTTATACTTCAATTTTGACACATTGTTAATCTCTTCTTTAACTAAAGAGCTCCAAGCTTGTAGAGGCTTACCTAATATAGCAAGTGTATCACCATCAAGACATTCACCCTTGCCAAATTGTGTGTCTTCCATATGTAGTTCAACCAAATCATCATTTCTACAAGCTCACATATTTTCATCACTTTTCCGTTGCTTAGTGCCCATTACTTCTCTTCAGCACTGAGTGAGCCAAGTTTATTTGACGTTATCATTTCGTTTGCCGCCAGTAGGGACACAATGGCCAATTATGGCCACTGCTCAAGATCAGTTAGCACTCTATTTGGTGTGTTCCATGCATTAGGTGTTTGATGTTGCTTTAATGATTGCTCAGTTGAGGCTTGCATTTCCATAGTCAATCGCAACTGTGGTGTATCAAGATTTCCACACAAACATAGATCAACATAATCACACTCGATTAAGCTATCCTCTGATTCTACATCCCTTAATTTCCTCTTGTTTTCATTTGAGGCCCTTGCTATGGTCCCACAAAAACTCCAGATAAAAGAGATTTGGAGGGTCCTCAAATGGAGTCCAGATCCCCTCCTTGAGGAGGGTCCTTGACTTCCTGCGGGCAACGACCATGATCTGTGGAAACAGATCCAACGGCTCTAATAAAAAAAAAAAAATTAAAATTTTCGCCATTTCAAAATCCCGCCCAAACGATATATGCACACAGCTCTGTTGGGATTCACGTTCACTCTCACACAGCCCTCTCACTCTCACACAGCACTCTCCTCCGTCGAACCCATCCTCATCCTCACCGGCGAACCCATCCTCACCGACGACGAACTCCACCGCGACGACCACCATCGGTTGAGCAAAGATCTCTTCTTCACGAACAGGTTGGTCTTCGAATGGCGACCCACCTCACCGGCGACCCACGGCGACAATCTGCTCCTGCCTGAAACTCCGACGCCTTTCACTCTCACTCAGCCCCTTCTCCTCCACCGAACACACCCTCACCAGCGAGCTCTCTCCTTACACAGGCAAGCTCTCTCTCTCTCTCTCTCTCTCTATATATATATATATATATTTGACGATGTGGGTCTTCTTTCTTTTTTCTTTTCTTTTTTTTTTTTTTTTTTGTGGCTCAAAAAGTACCCCTTGAGCCATTTTCTAAGAATATCTATCTGTTAGAAAACACAATAAGAAAATGGCTCAATCTGTTATACATTACAAAATGAAAAAACCTTTAAAATGAGTTTGTTGGAGTTGTGTAGTCAGGTTCTTCATTCTTTACATATGAGACGTGTAAAGAAATTCTTTTAAATAATGCTTGTCATTCATGCACCAAGCTCTCTCTCACTCTCTGTTTCTGATTGTGATTTTTTTTTTTTTTTGTGTATGTGTATATAACGGTTCAATTGGACTTGTGTTGATTTTGTATTTTTTTTCTTTTATATTTATTAAGTTGGAATTGTCAGTGTGAGAATTAACTACCTATACCCATTGCAGATATGAACAAGTGAGGTCTTCTTGGCTTAAATCACAAAGGACACATTTTGCTCAACTTTCTTGCACATTGCAAGGTGGGAATGAAGAGGATTGCTGCACAACTTGTTGAGATAATATTTGGTTGATAGTGATGCAACCAAATGCTGGCAAATGCAAGTTTTAGTTGGATGTATTTGTAGTGAAGCCACTAGATGAGATGATTGTATCAGTTATGCTAAGGAAAGAAAACTTGAAGTCAATGTCTCGGAAGTAAAGGAAGGCAATTGAAATATGTTGGGTTAATTTTTATATTTATATTTTGGTTGAAAATATGATTGTAATTACCATGTCAAAAGTTGTAGCATCATAATTGCAATGTTATAATGGATAATATCTTTTAGTTTCCATATTGGCCATTTAATGAGTACCCAATCACGTAATGGTGTTTGATGGAGGGCATATTGGTAAAACCTCAAAAATCATTCTTTGGTCATGTAATTCATAGTTTGGCTGGTGGTATAATGGTTTGTCTTTATTGAATTTTCTATTATAAGGCTTGCCATCAAGAACCTACAAAAATGTAGATCATCAATTTTTCCTTCAGATGTGCAAATGCATGTAAAAAATCAATTTTTACTTGGTGATACACACAGAAACTTTTGCAGGTAAAATCTGGTTTGGATTTACTTGGTGCTACACAGAAACTTTTGCAGCTAAGAATTAACTAAAATTAACAGAGCTGTTTGAACATGGTGAGATTTGTCCTCAAGGATTGCTGAGTTCTTGGTGATCTTAGTGGTTTGAATCTACTGTGACTGACAGTGAGGTTGGTCCTTGGGTTAACTCTCACTCATATATATTTAGGACAGAATGAGTTCGAGGATCAACTTCAAATTTGTTCTCTCTTTGTGATTGGTTGCATAATCCAGAATACCAAAGTACCAGAATACCAGAATATTTGTGAACACAGGTTTTCAAACTTTAAAAAAAAATCCAGAATAGAGCAATGGTGAACATGAACATGAACAAAATCAAAATCAAAATTACAATTACACAAAACAATGGTGAACATGAAACAGAACACAATCCAGAGTACCAGAATAACAGAGCACAATCCAAAAATTACAATACAACAACCCATGTCCCAATCCAGAATACCAGAGCACAATCAAGAAACAGAGAGAGAGAGAGAGAGGGGGGCTGACTGAAGGTGTATCCACAAACTGATGGTGTATCCACAACCCATGTCCCAATCCAGAATACCAGAGCCGGTGAAGGTGTATCCACTTTGTATAAGCTTGCTTGAAACAGAGCTTGTCGCCGTCTTGAATCAGAGCTTGCCGCCGTGGTGAGGTCGTCGGTGAGGGTGGGTTCGGTGGACGAGCGGTTGAGTGAAAGTGAGAGTGAATGTATAACCTCTGTGAATGTATAACCTGTGTGAGAGCCGTGTTTTGTTTGGGCGGGAATGGCAAAAATTTCAATTTTTTCTTTTTTTTATTAGAGCCGTTGGATCTGTTTCCACAGATCGTGGCCGTTGCCCGCAGGAAGTCAAGGACCCTCCTCAAGGAGAGGATCCGGACTCCCTCAGATGCGTGTAGACCGATGGAGAGTATATTGGGCATCTTTTTGGTAGATAGTTGAGCATCCACTTGATTATCAAACTCTTTCAAAGATATCTTGGTTGATTTGCACTGAGCGGATTTACTTTTTGATTTACTCTTGGCTAATTTGCTTTATGCTAGTTTATCCTTCTTGAATGATAGCTTGCTACCATCTGTGTCCCCCTCCCCCCTTCCTTTCTCCTCTTAATCATCTTATGACAGCTCAATAGCAGCGTTTTCACTGAGGCATTTTGTCGAACGGGTGGAGGGCGACTCAGGACCAGCAAACAAAGCTCTCACAGTTGCGAAGACGCTACCGGAGCTCTCTCACCTCGGCAAACCAGTGAATGAGTCGGCACTCATGATCTCTCCGTTGATGGGACCAGAAATTTCTTTCCGGCGACGGAGGACGAGCAGCGAACAGTCAGTGGCGGAAAGCGAGGGCAGAGGAGCAGTTGGTGACGACCACTTGCAGCAGCTTGTGAGCTCGTCTAATGCCTTCTCACTTTAAATTCAAATGACGTCTTTCTTTCCTCTCTCTTTCAAAAGCTTCGATTGCGGATGATGAACGTAGCGATCAAAACCCTTCCCAGATGAAAACCCAAAGCAAAAAGCCATAAATTTCTTCAGTTTAAGCTCAAAGATAGAAACTTTTGTGCGAGACTTGAATAGAAACAGACTTCAAACAAACATCATTGGAAAAATAGTTATGAATTTTGCCATGAAGATTGACATTGAAGCTAAAAATATGGATTTTTTTTTTTTTTTTTTTACTTGGAGAAAGCCTATGATAGATCCCTAAGGGCATAATGTTGTGGAATCTTGAGAAGGAAAGAGTTACTAATAGATTAGTTTACATGTTAAAAGTCCATGTGTGACCATGACTATAATAACCAGAAAGAGAAACAATTGCATTCTCATAATTATGACTTGTGTAAAATCATCTCTAATCTATTATCTTTTTGCCTTAGTTATTGATGAATTGAGAAGACACATTCAAGTTGAGGCTCCTTGGTGTTTGTGTTGATGATATTGTTAATAGTAGTTGCACAATTAGAAGTTTGAAAAAAGATTTCTTGATTATACAGAGAAGTAGGCTTCAAATGAAGTCAGAGAATGTGACTTTTAGCAATACAATACATGGTAAGGTGAAGTAGTGAAGACTGATGGTTAAGAAATACAAAAGTGAAAATTTGCATTCTATGCTCTATGTTTTGTAGGGAAGGAAAAATTGGAGAACATTTTGCTCATAGAATTGAAGTTGGATTGGTCAAGTGAAAGATTGCTCAAGGAGTCTAGGACTCTAGTGTGATTTAATTACAGAAGAGTGCTCATGGAAGTTAATAGCCCATTATAAACCAACCATGCTCTAAGGAACAAGATGCTGGTGGTTAAGAAATATCATATTCAGGGGATATGGCTAAATTGCTGTTGGCGATAAATATGTGTATGGTGAGACAAGAAAGGCTAAAATTAGAAATCAATATTTTTGAGATTATTAATTTGTTGCATATGAAAAGAGAGAAGGCTAATTTCGATGGTTTTTTGGCCATGGCGCAATAAAGATATATAATATAACTATGTTAAGTCCACATTGGGGTTAAATCCACAAATAACTATCTTGGAATATTTTGTGCTAATCCAGAAAATTTTCTGAAGAATATCTTGGAATATCTTGGGCTACTCTTCAAGTTGGAAATTTTAGTTCCTGACTATGATCGATCTGGTCTGTTCAATTCGGAACTTCTACAATTGTAAAGCAATATATATTATTCAACTAATTAATAAGTTATTCCAATCCTTATTCCCTGTGCATATATTCCGATTTTATTAGTCATGAAATTTGTCTCTGATGTATGCAGTATACATGTATAGGTGGCTGGGTTATGGATGGATCAATTAATCATTCTTCAAATATTTTTGTCTCCAAGTTGCTCATGTATTCAATTCTGATCTGTTGTTGTCACTTTGTCACGCAATTTGTTTACCAGTTACAACACAAAGTATTAAATTTTTTTGCTTCTATTGTTCCCCAGTAGGAGGATTCAGCTTTCTCTTTCCATCCTTCTTCTGGGTGTCGGAATTGCAACTGTTACTGATCTGCAGCTTAACATTATGGGCTCTATCTTATCCCTCCTTGCAGTTGTTACGACATGTGTTGCTCAAATTGTATCCTTCAGTTTAGTTGCCTTATGTTAATTACCTGCTTGCATTTAGTTATTAGCAACAACAATTGACACATGGGTGGTTCTGAAAACTCAGAGATCTGAGATTGAATACAAAATGGAAAATCAAGCAAACACTATCACACAGGGAAAAGCAAGACATAGATTTTAGGGGAAATATCAAATAAGTCATGTTCCGAAAAAATAATTACAAATCAGTTTATAAATATTAATAATTAAAATCATAGACTTTTCATGAATCTGTAATTATTTTTTCAAAATTGCACTGAAATGTAATTTCTACTAGATTTTACATGGTGAACAAAGGTGGTAAGAAGATTTCTCCAACAGAGAACAAGATGGTGGTACCTTAACTGCTCTTAATTCCTAAACCATAACTGCTCTCTCTCTCTCTCAACTCCCAAATCTGACCCTCATAGTTTGGGTCAGAAATACGACAGAAATAGCCCAAAAAATTGGGCTGTCAGGGGTCCCCGAACCCCTGTAAAATTGATACAAGGTACAACTATGGTCTGGACACTAACCAAGCCTTTCCATAGACCTTGAGGCCATCTTTTAACAAGGGTAAGTAGGAAAATGAAAATCAAACCAATGGGAACAAAGAAGGCCATACCTATTTTTCAGGGGAGACAATGTCATGCATTACCTATGGTTTTAAGCGTCCATATTATTTCTTATCACCAAGCCTGTGAGGGAAGAGAGACAGAGATTCAGTGATATTTCAGTAATGCTAGCTTTTATAGCTTTAACATTTATCACCATTATCAAAACAATTCAGTACAAGCAATAACATTTGGTATGTGAACAATAATTGAGAAAGTATTGAAAATTTTGTTTTTAAAAAGCACACATTTATCAACAGAATAAGTAAACAAAATGTTTTTATTTATGCAAGCAAAAAAAAAAAAAAAAAAAGAAGGTAGAATACCAGATTTGTTCCTGTGTGGTCCAAAATTATGATTACAACTGCACTAGTTTGTAATGCTGCTAAATTTGTTCATTGAACAGATGAATTTGAACCATGAATATGCTTCTTCAGCAGGTCACAAATCTACTTTGAAGTCTAAAACTTTGTGAAATTCCTAATTTTATAATTTCTAGAACTATTTAAATTGGTAAACATGAAAAATTTTAAAGACCTAAAGGTGTTCTTTTCTGGTTGACAAACAAACATGTAAACGTGAACACCCAAAAAAAAAAAAAAAAAACTCAACCTTGTTTGATGTCATATGGAGAAGTTTTCTAGATCCTCCCCAAGTATTACAAAGAATTACTAGTATTTTTTGTGCGACTCTCAATAAGTAGTCTACTGCTCCTAAATTTAGCAAATTATGTTTACAATATGTTTTCGTAAGGATGGGGTATTTAATTTTGGTTCTTTGTTAGAAGAGGTGAGTAAATGGTTTTCAAAGAAGCTATAAAGCTCTGCCAAGCATCACAGTGCCTATTGGCTAGACCAACTGAGAGCTAAAATAAGTAAAATTCTCAGTTTCATGTTGGTAAGGACTGCTAGTGGCATATTTGCAGACCAATTTCCAGCAGTCGGTTGATGAATACAAAGCTGGAGAAGTTTGATGGAATATGATCAAGATATTCTTTTTTGTTGATGAGTTCAAAGCTGTAGAGTTTGAGTATTCCTTTATGTATATATGTTTCTTTATTTGTTATTTCCCCCTTTTTGTTTTGTTGTTGTTATCGTGGGTGTATGCAGCAGAAAACAATTGTTGTAGGTTCTACCTATCAAGCAACCTTTTATGTTTTGATTCATAAACCGGACTTTAAGGATTCACGTTGTTTTCTCAGTCCTGGTGATGTGGATTGATCATAACCTTCTTGTTCATCATCTATTTTGCATTGTCATTTGTGGGGACCCCATAAACTTTACCATGGTTATCAATATCCTTGGAAGAAATTTTACCAGGAAAGTTAGTGGATGGGTCCTGTGTTGATCAGGAAGGATTAAACAAATTACACAGGAAAGCTCACGATTGTCTACATGGTGATATGTTCTTAAGGTTAGAAGACTAATAACATGGAGGCTAGACTCGTATTTTGTCAGACACAGTCTTCTTTCTTTCTTTTTTATTTTTTGGAGAAGTTTTTGGGAGATACTGTCATGTTGGGGTATCTTCATTTGTGCACTTCAGTCAATTGGTTGAGCATGTAGTTGTAGCTCATATTGTTTTGAAGATTCTGTGTAGGACACCAACAAGCATGCTGTTTACTCATTGCTTGTTTTTGTTATCTTGCTACAATTAAAGGTATTTCTCTTTACATGTATAAAATCATAAGAGATATGGTATTCTTGTAAGTATTGCAAGAACGAGCTTTCCCTAGGCTGCATGTTTCTTCTTGTTTGGAAGTCGTACTTTAATCTTGTTTGAAATCTTAACTAGTTCCTTTCAGATGACCAATGTAATCCAGAAGAAGTTTAAGGTTTCATCAACCATATCAAGCAACGACCTTGTTTTTTGCTGGTCCATTTCTGGATAGGCTTCTAACTAACCAAAATGTATTTGCTTTCAAATATACGCCATAAGTGTTGGTGAGAATTATAAGATTTCTGAAGCAATATTTGTGATTTCTTCCTTCAAATGTTTTCCGATCCTAACTCATTACTCCTATTGCAGGTTTTTATTGTTCTATCCTGCCTGATCTCTGTTTCAGTTAATTTTAGTACATTCCTTGTAATTGGAAAGACATCCCCTGTCACGTATCAGGTGCTGGGACACCTTAAAACATGTCTCGTATTGGCATTTGGTTATGTCTTACTTCATGATCCTTTTAGCTGGAGAAACATTTTTGGGATTGTTATCGCACTAGTTGGGATGGTTTTATATTCATACTATTGCACTCTTGAGAGTCAGCAAAAGGCTACAGAAGTATTGCCACAAACATCCCAGGTACTACACAATTTTGTTAGTGATTTCTTTCTTTCTGTATTACATTCATCACTTCCCAAACGTATTATCATTATATCTGTTACGTCATGGCAACATGCTTGCAAATCCTCTGCTTTTTCTGATCCAGGCAAAGGAAGGTGAATCTGATCCTCTAATGAGTGCGCGGAAAGTCTGAAGTATTAAAGGACGTTGTTGCCACAAAGGCCTTTGCACGGAAATCAAATAAGGATTTGCATGCATGAGGGCTTCTTTGAACTAAGGTGATTCATATACCCAAGACTAGGCAAACATGTTACAACAACGAAGAAAGTTGGTGAGAGGGTTGTCTGAATGTGCACATCAAATCACACAGCGACATAGGTCTGGAATAAAGATTAAAGTTTCCTTGTTATCAAATCATTCATGTAAGTTCCAACAAACACCCCTCTCATCCTCATCTGTTTCTCATAGTTTTTTTGTGAGCTTGATGTGCCAATATATATGTTATGACTTGCAAGAAATATGTATTATTGATATTGTTACTGGATTCTGATAGAATAAATATTTAGCTTCATGGCTGATCTCATGGTTACAGGGGGTTACTTTAGTGATAATAGATTCACATTTTGTCAGAGACTATTTGACTCATAGTAGAAGATTATCATTCTATTGACATCAATATATTCAGATGTCAATTTAGGAAATTGGCTTCCAAATCGTTCTTCTGACCTTCTGTGGCCTGAGTCAGTTCCTTGGCCCTCGTAGCTTGGTGCTTCCAGTCAGTGTGAACAAGAGTGTACACCATCATGCACAAACATGAAGCTTGAGCTGCAGCAAGGCCAAACCACAGCCCTACAAAACCCATCTTGAATTTGAAGCCCAATAGAGCTGCAACTGGCAAACCAATAAGATAAAAGGACCCAAAATTTATGTAACAGCCCATCTTGGGCCTAGCTGATCCTATTAAGATCCCACATGCAGCTGTCTGGGGAGAGTTCCCTAACTCACAAAACCCTAGTATAGGAAGAGCAATTGATGTCAAAGCAAGAATACATGGGTCATCTGTATACAATTTTCCCCACAAATCTTTCACTGCAACAGTGAACGCAAAGGCCAAAAATCCCCAAACCACTGCAATGACAAGTCCAATGAAGGTTGTTTTTTGAGCCCGTCCAGGCTGATCAGCCCCCAACTGGTGTCCAACGAGTGTTGACAAGCCTGAACTCAAGGAAGAAGCAAATGCATAAAGCAAACTTGTTGTTTGGATGAGGATGCCCATTGCGGCCACACTTGCCTGTGGGTTGCTAAGTAATCCACAGAGTAACATGACTATCTCATACCACCACCATTCCAGGCATACAGATAATACATTTGGACCTGCAAATGCGAGCAAGGTCCACCAACCTTCAGAGAATGTGTTAGTTACTGCCCCATCCCATGGTTTTAGCGCTGTTTTTGATAGGATTAGGTAAACTATCAAGCCTAAATTTATGTTTAATGAGTTCAAAGCTGAGGCTAGAGCAACAGCCTTGACCCCTAAGTTCAAGTATACGGAAAAAAAGTAGTTGATTGGGAGGTGGAGGATCATGGCACATGTTGCAGATATGGTTAGTGGTCTATTTATATTTTGGGCCCTTAAGAAAGTCCTCAGGGGCTGGAGATGTGCTTGGGCAAACAATTCAGGAATGGAATAGGTAATATAGACCCTAGCCACTGATGCGATGCTTTGATCCTGTCCTAACCATAGAAGGATGGGCTCCATGTTTAACCATAATAGAGAGATTGGAATGGCAATGAGTAAGAGGATACAGAGAGTCCTTCTAGAGGTTTGACCAAGAATTGGCCACTTCTTTGCTCCATAAGCTTGACAGCATATTGGTTCCATCGCTGTGGCTAGCCCTTTGACGACAGAGTAACCTGTGATGTTTGCAAATGCAATTGAGAGAGACCCCGCAGCCAACTCATTATCCCCAAGTTGTCCCAAGAAGAACATAGAGATGATGGACTTGGAGTAAAAAAGCAGGCTTGTTATAACTATGGGGCATGATATTTTCCAAAGTGATGATAATTCCTCTCCCACCTGCATTGAATTCATTCATCAGGTATTAGATGATAGAAAAATTAATGCATGGAAGCACGTGCAAAGTAAAGCTAAAAATTTTAATTGCTTGTTGAACGCTTGGAAAATTGCTTTACCATGATGCTGAGAAACATGTTGAACACACAAGAAGATATTATGCTCACTGGTACGAGGAACCCTCTTTTCACAGTTTGGGGATTAGGCTTAAGAATTTTATCTGCGTTCCTACCTTCTAATCTGTTGCCAATTTGAACATGTACTCTGCTAAGCCTCGAACTGAGCCCTCAATGGTTATATATATCTATGAGATGGGAGGTTAAAATCATGTTCCACAAACCAACAATTAACTATAAACAAAAAAGAAAGTCACACTACTGATGAGGCAGAAAACGTGTATCATTAAGATTACGATTTCATTTGGAGTGAGATGCATATGGAAAGAGTCTAAACGCATGTCTATATAAAGAAAGAAAATCGAGGAGAACTTGTGCAAATTTACAACAAAAATCCAAATCACTTAATTGTGATCGAGTTGGTATACGATATACACACGGCACTGTGTCACGTTTCATATGCATTTGTTCTTTCCTCATAAGTAATTGATAGCATTTAATGATACACGTTTTCTGCCTCATCAGTAGTGTGACTTTCTTTTTTGTTTATGGTTAAAAAGAATATTTTGGCTTAAAGCTGGAAAACATAGTATGCTCTGTCTTGAATATGTTTTCCTCAAAAACTCATCCACAATCCACCATTTTTCTTCTTTACTCTTGTTGCCTAACTATTTAATGTTGCAGTAAACCAACTAAAACCCAGGTTAGGGGAAGCAAACATCTTTTTCTACTATTTAAGGCTGAGGTGTCCTCTGATGGTGTAGTAAAATCTAAATATGTGAAAGGAGAATAAAATTCCACTCCAAATAGGGGCAGTCGACTAGTTTGATTAGCTTACCAAAGCCGTTGATTGGGAAAACTATATTTTTTTTTTATAACTAGAGCTTTATTGTGGATGTTGCAAACAGCTGTGATAATCCAAGCAAAGGGCTCTAGGATTTACTGTTTTAGTGCACCTAACTATTGAATTTTTCAACACCATAGTACGAAATAAGCAGTCTCATGTGAATTCATGGGTCATCTTGTACCTAAATCTGGTCTTGAAGAGATGATGAAGACTGATAGTTGTTTTTGCCCAAGTACTTTGAACATGGTTTTTTTTTTTTTATAGATTTGGCTGTGCTTTCAAATTAAACTTTTCTTATTACACTGTTGAGATCGGATTCTAAATGTGCCTGTTATTCTATTTAGAGCCCTCGAGTTCATTATTTGTTTCCTCAATGCTATATCAACTCCACATGGCTTAGCCCCGTGTGTGTGTGGGGGGACTAGTTTCGAAAAGGATGGTTGGATTTCTGTGAGGGAAGACTACTGCCAAAGCATTTTTGATGGTTCTCTCGTCATTTAGAGCAACACATTCAAAAAGTTCTTTATTTGAGACACAATAGAAATAGCTGACATTGCAGCCCTTTCAATAAGTGACCCGTTTCTCTGCTTCATGACAGGCAAGGCTGATCTGGTGGTCACATATATATTGTTGTCCAGTATGATTTGGGGAGAAGTGTGTGCCTGTTAGGGAAGTCCTTGTTCGAATGAATTCATGCATTCTAGGTAGAAAAGGATTCGTGGGGCATGTTTGGTAATGTTTAGGTACCGTTTGGTAATATTTACAGTTTACTGTTTTTAATACACTAGTATTTAAAAACTTTGTTTTGAAAACAAGTGAAAAGGGACAGCTGAGGGAGGTGGTTGTTAATGGTTGGAGATGATGGCCGGAGGTGGTAGCTAGAAGTGGTTGCCACTGCTTGCTGTGAGGCTCCATGGGAGCTTGTCCTGAACTTATTTTGATGATGTTCATATTGTAGATTTTTTGAATATATCATTCATAAAAAAAAAAAAAAATCATTTTAATTAGACATCCATAATCCCATGATCAATTCCTAATTTTTTAAAAAAAAAAAAAAAATATTAAAATCATGCTAGCTATTTATTTTTGGGTAAATTACATTGATCTCTCTTGAGGTTTGGAGAAAATACAAGTAGCCCACAATTTTGATATAATTATACTGGCTTTCTTTTTAGTAAGGCTAAATAGATCGAAATTAATGCAAATAGTATGAAAACATTAGAATAAACAAGGAATGTCATATATTTCAGTGTAAAATAAGTGACTATAATTTTTTCATCTATTATATAATTAATAAATTATTAATGAAAAGAAAATTAATTATTATATGAATTAAAACCTTAACACTTCGATTGGATTGACGGTTTAGGAGGGGAAGTGAAGGAGAGAGAATACAAATATTTTAAGCACTCCACTTCCTTTTCAAAATTGGAAAGAAAGGAAAAGTGAAATGTTTGGCATAATAATATATTAAAATATTTAAATTAAGTATATCTTTCTTTAATTAATTATTTCTTACCAAACAAGAGGGAAACGGTCGGGCCCTTTCCTTGTCCTTCCTTTCCTTTGCCTCACAACTAATTCTTCCTTTTACTTTCCCTTCCCTCAATCCAAACAGAGTTATGTCAAAATTGGGAGGTGTTTTTGTATTTTCCCATGATCGATTACCATCTGCGACCATTAGCTTCCACCTTCACCACCACCTTCACCAATTGACAACCATTTTTGATCACTGGTTATCATCTCTGGCGATTGGTAACAACCTTCAATCACCACGTGTGACCAACAACCACATTCAGTCACAATTTGCTACTGCCAACAATCACCTTTGGCCATCATCTCTTGTCGGATATCTATTTTAGTTGTTTTTAAAACAAAATTTTAAAACACGTGTATCAACATGTATTTGTTTTTACTAAAAACTAAACATAAATATGTTTAATATTTTCTATAAACAAAAAATAAGAAACTGTAAACGACACCGGAATGGGTAGATCAAAACAGGGGAAGTAGGAAAGACGGAAGAGTTATGTTTGTATTACCTCCCTTGTCATCATCCACCTAAGAAACCAGTTAGACAACCAATTTTCTCTTGCATTTGCTCTATCATCACCGACTTCTTTGTCAACCACAACCAAAACATCATCGCATATTGCTTGATATTCACACACACACACAGCACATTGTCGACAACGATGGTGTATTGAGAGAAAGACTACCCATGACATACACAAGGAGAGTGTGATAAGATTTGTGTGATTGAAGATGTTTCCATTCCTCCTTTTATGTTCATAAATTTTTGGTAGATGTAGATTATATTTAGGAGCAATCTTAGTTTTTTCAAGTGTTGATTATCATATTCGATGCTGCAAGAGAATTGGTTTTTGGGTCCATTACTATGGAATTTGGAAGTATTAGCAGCAAGAAAGATACATATTGAGCATTGGGGAGCGAAAACAAAGGACTAGGATCTAACTTAAACTCACTAGCCCAGGCCCTTGTTTTTTTGAGGGGAATGTAAGGCATCAAGATCATTATTATTATTTTTTTGCCCCCAAACACGAAGAAGTTACAGGACATGGTTGGTCTAATTTATGCATTCACAAGGCAAGCAGTGGCGGGATCATGAAATTAAATTAGAAGAGATACTTATTAATTATAATTTTTTATTTAAAAAAATTATGATTAACATTAAGATAATAATAATAATTTTATGAATTAAATTTAAGCATAAGAAATTAAAAATCATTATTAATAGGAACAAATCAAAATTCTATAATACTGTGTAATAGCTAGATGTGGGATGGTGATGTAAGTTCGTAATTTTAGCTCAAAAATTAAGGATCAAAATTCCTAATTTTAAAAAATAAAAACACATCATTTATAGCAAAAATTATTATAAAATCTATTTAATTTTTATTCGATAGAAAATATTAAAGAGATGATATTGTTTATAAATGATGTGTTTTAAATGAAAATTATTAAATAGTCTTGGAGTACCATATGGCGTTGTCTATGTGATGTGAGAAATCACAAATCACACTAAGTGGTTTGTCAACTACCTGAAAATAATGAGTTCATTATATTCAATCCATACGATTTTTCACTACACTATTAGTTTGGATTATTACATAAATAATATCACATAATATTATCAAAATATTAAATAACTACTGGTTGTGAATCAAAGAATATGTTAAGAAAATATATATATATATATATATATATTGCATTTGACCACGAAACAAAAACTAAAAAAAAATTCAAAATTGAGGCACGGGACCCTGGGCTTTCTTTGGCTCCGCCCCTGAAGGCAAGATGATCTGGATCACCGAAAGACTATAAGTCAAACAACATGAAAGGTGTTTATTACTTCGTCAATACTGTCACATTCAAAAATGGTAAAATTGATTGACCAAATTGCAGAAATAAAAATTGTAAAATTTGATTTGGTAGTTGTTTTAAGTGACAGTTATGTGCCGGCCTTATGGACTGGACTTACTTATCAGAAAAATAGTTTGGATACTTTGATTTTTTAATCAGAAAGTTACCACAAGTTGTGACATTATTTTCTGTACTTTTTTTTATTTATATTTTTTTGTAAAAATATAAAAAATTAATTAAAAACTAATGCCCAGACGGAAAGGGCAAAAATATTTTTAAAAAAATACAATTCAACTATTTATAATTTTCATATCAAATTTCAATGCAAATTAATTCAAATAAACTAAAAATAAATAAAAACTTATACATAAAAGTTAAAATATCTTAATTATTTATTATGTTGATAAATTTAGCAGTATAATTACTAGTCACAAATAATCAATCCATATCTAAAAAATCTCAAAATTTTCTCATTATCAAAACAAGGGACAAATACGTAAAAAGATTTTATTAAAGATTTATGATTAAATAAGTCTAGTCAATAGAACTTTTTAGTGTTTAGCCATTGTTTTGTTTTAATTGGATTGATTAAAGGTCTAATGCTTTTACACGAAACTCTGATCTTTTTTTTGTTTTTGTTTTTGGATCAACTCTATCTGTTAATGCTACTCAATCGTGTTAATGTCATATTTTAACATGTTATAGTGTTAAAATGTCGTATTATGAGAGTTTTACTCTAGTGGTACATATGTTATTTTTTAGCATGATTCAATATTTACCTGTCAATGAGATTATACATATCTAATTATAAGTATTGACAATGACTTTAAATTAAAATATTTGTAATCCAATTATTAATATTAAAAAATAAACTCATTAAATTAATTTTTCCAAAATTAGATGATTAGTATTTTATGAGGAATGCTTTCAAATTGTATTTAAATTAAAATTATTTTCATATGACAATATTTTTAAAAAAATTGTTTTGTTATAGTAATTTTGTTATTTATTGAATTTATATAAAAATAGGGTAAATTATATTGATTAATCCTGAGATTTAGAGAAAATGTAATAAGTACTACAAGTTTGGCATGATTAAACTGATTTCTTTTCTAGTGAGATTAAAATAATCAGAAATTAATAAAGATTGTTTGTAGCCATGAGTAAACATAAATAATATATAGATTTTATTGTAAAAAATATGATAATATTATTAATATTTTTTCATCTATACGACTAATAAAAATGTTATGTAAATTAAAATTTTAAGAAAATAATTGTTAAATTTGTAGAAGTAACTTGCCAAAAAAAAAATTATATGATATGATATGTTTTGAGGGCAATACAATAAATTTAAAGAAGTTAAGAGTCAAGCATTCATAGAGTTAAAATTTGGAACCATGAACAGCAAATTGGTCTTTACATTTTAGTCCAATTTCAATTTGGTTCTTCTAATCAAATTTTTGTTTAATTTATTATTTTTTTTACGTGTATAAGTTTGACATGTGTTCCGAAATTGTTAATTTTAACGTTAAACGAATAAAAAGACTAAATTGAAATTAGACTGACCAATTTGTTAAATTTAAAATAATAAAAAAAAAATTAAATTTAAATCAAATTTCAAGAGTTAAAAGTGCAATTTACCTAATAAATAAATGAGACAATTACAAAAAAAAAAAAACAAACAAAAACTCTAGGTTTGAGTCATTTAACAAAATTAACATTGAGTTTTTAATTTTGTCAATTTAAATTCTAATCTTTTGATTTATTTTCAATTTAAACATTCGCCTATTTTTGTTAAGTCAAACTAACAAAAAAATATTTTAATTATTAAACTTAATGTAGATATACATAAAATGCCTGAAAAACTATTTTTTTTATTGAGTTTAATGACTAAAATATTCATTTTCCATCGATTTCACTTAACAGAAATAGGTAAATAGTTTAGATTAAAAATAAATAAAAATTTTAAATTTTAAATTGATAAAATAAAAAATTTAGAATTTATTTTGTTATAAAATCTTGAGTTATTTATTTATTTATTTATTATAATTTTTCTTAAGTAAATTGAAGGGAAAATTACACTTTAGCCCCCTCAACTATTACTGTTTTTCATTTTACCTAAAAATTGTTACAGTGTAACCCTTCAACTTCTGAAAGTTTTCAATTTAATCCTTATGTCTATATTCTATTAACAAAATAGATAGAAAATGTGCATGTAATGTGCACGTGTCATACTTATGACGAAAATATATTCTTTTTAAAGATTTGCCATAAATATGCACATGTACCCATTAAATGCAGCTTTTCCATTTGTTTTTGTTAAAAGAATGGAGACCTAATGATTAGATTGAAAACTTTTAGAATATGAAGGAGGTACATGATATCAATTTTTAGTTTGAGGGGGATAAAGTGAAAAATTGTGATAGTTGAGGGCGATAAAGTGTAATTTGCCTAAATGAAATTAGGGTAATTCTATTTACACACCACTAATCCTCTCTGTACACACACATGATAATTTTTAGAGTTTGAAAATATCTTAATTCAGACTGAAACTTTTTATTACTAGCTCTAAGGTAGCACACCACCTGCCTGTTTAAATACAAACCACAACTCACACCAAAATATCTCCATCTTCAAAACACCAGAGACTTCTATCCTCAGAACACCATAGATCTCCATTATCGACGGAGGGTTTTGTTCAGCCAATGCATTCTCGTTGTTTTAGATCTCCATTGTCGACGTTGGCTTCCTGGTGCATTATCGTCATTTCAGATCTCCATCTTCGCCGTCGTCTCACCAGTGCATTGTCGGTGCTAAAAATTTGTCATTCTCACCCTTGATTGACACATTGATATGTTTTTCCTCTCTTCTTTTGATTTGATTACCGATTCAACTACTATAGCAATTTCTATTTCGAGTTTGGCTCAACTCTGGTTGTCTGAACATAATATCATTGTATAAAAAAATAAAATTGAACAAATTGAATATGTTCAAAATATTTATGTTGAACAAAATAAATACTTCATACTTTATATGTTAAGCAATTCCAACTCGTTCGGACTTAGTATATTGAACATATATTAAATTTTATATGTTATTTTTTATTTTTAATTCTTTTTAAATGTTGAATACATCCACTTTTTGTAAAAAATAAAAGAAAATATACCAAAAATAAATTAAATTATTGAATTGAATTAAATTTGAGAAATGAAATTCTTAAGAAATTAAAATGTTCAATTTTTTATGTATGAACATTTATAATTTGGTCAAACTTAATAATTTGAACAAAATTATTTTGTTTGAATAAACATAATCGAATATTGTGTAAAAGTTCAACTATAGTTATTCAAACATGTGATGAACAGTTATATTCCTAACGATTATACGAACAAGATAAACAAAAAATCAAAAAGTTAAGTATTAAACTGCACTTTAAAGTCATCCATGGTGTGCAAATCTTCAAAACCAACTGATTTTGATGTTCTTAAAATCTAGGCTCCGTTTGGTTTAGTTTTTAAAAAGAGTTTTGAGTTTTGAATTGTATTTTGAAAGATAAGTATTTGAAAATTGAAAACTTGTTTAGTTATGAGTTTAAAAAATAATTTTGAAATGATTTGTAGGTTTATTATTATTATTATTATTATTATTATTATTATTATTATTATTATTATTATGTTGAGAAAATTATAGAAAAATCCACTCTAGCAATTGTCTAAGGCATTAAGCCTAGTGGATATTTTTTTGTTGATAAGAGATTCACCTTTTGTGAAATAGTTTGGTGAAAAGTCCTTTTGTTTATTTTGAAAGGTATTTTGTTTTCAATTTTACCTCTTAATTTATATATTGACTTTTGTTGACTATTTGTTCAATTTTTTTTCCCTATATGTTCAAAAATTTTCCCTATTTGTTTAAATTTTTCCTGTTTGTTCAATTTTTTACCCTATCTGTTCAAATATTTTTTCTATCTGTATTTTTACCCTATCTGTTCAAATATTTGTCCAAATTTTATTATCTGTTCAGTTTTTTCACTTATCTTTACAAATCTTATTATCTGTTCAAATTTTATTATCTATTTGAACAGATCTGTTACCCCCACATTCTTAAACACACATATAAATGATATATTATATGTTGAAAATATTCATTCTTACATATTCTCTTATACACACACATAGATGATCCATTATATATGTACAAAATGAAGCTACTAAATTTAAAAAATAAATAAAAAATTGAATAAGGTGAGTTTAGTCCCGAATGATTCGCGTGAGCCTCAACATGTTCTTGTTAGGACTCATTGGTGAACTACAGGAGGACCATAATAATGATCATTATATTGCATACATATATACATACATTATAGCAACAAGAAAGCAAAGCAACATAAAGCATTTGGAAGTGGATGTATCAACAAGAAATAGTACCTTTATAATACACACACACACACACACATATATATAAGAATTTCCAGTGAATCAAAAAAGAAAAAAGAAAAACAAGGAATAATACATCTATATATATGATGATATGCCTCTATTTAACACCATCAAAGAACCAACAATAATCTACTGAAACTCAAATATTTGTTTCATTTTTTTATCCGTTGCTGCAAATATCTATTTCATGATCATCATTATCAGCACCAACAACAATAACATCAACAAATAAATATTAAAAAAACAACTAAAAATAGTCAACAAATAATAGGAAAAAAAAGAAGAAAATATGGAGGAGAATGTGTTTGGAGATGTGATCTAATCTCAGGCATTTGTGGAGAGAGAGAGATATAGAGACTACCTTACCGCTGTAGCTGTCATCGATCTTGCAAAACCCTAACAATAGGGCTTTCGGAACAATGATCTTCAAGACGCCATTCTTTGTGTCAGCCTTGATCTGATTGATTTTGTAGAAATTCGAATGGAGGTTGAGAGACTAACATCATCACCACCGATGAGTCGTCCAGATTTGGGTTTGCAATGATGATAGGTGGTGGTGAATATACTCGGCACCACTGGAACTCTCTGTTCAATGGTTCGACTCGCGAGTTTTACAAACGGAAATGGTGAAAAGAGAGAGAGAGAGAGAGAGAGAGAGAGAGAGAAAGAGAGAGGAAGAAGAGAGAGAGGGGGTTGTGAGGTGGAGTGAAGACGACGAATGCGAAATAGCGAGGGTGCGATGACAACATCGATGAGTGAAAAACGAAGGTGAACGTGATGATGACGACATTAAGTGACTGTGGAGGTAAAGAGAGAGAGAGAGAGAGAGAGAGAGAGAGAGAGAGAGATGAAAAGTGTTTTGATGATTTTTAACCGTGTATAATATATATACCTTGGGGTAGTTTGGTCATTTTTTATGATTTGTCCTTTTGAACAAAGTAATTTAGAGTGTGAATCTTTGACCAAAGAAAATTCAAAATTAGACTTTTGGACCGAGAACCCTTTTTTTGTAGTTGAATAGATGGGTATGAGAGAAAAATTGAATGATTGATGTGCAGAATGTGAGAGAATAAAAGATGAGAGATGATAGAGAAAAAGTGATTGATTGATGTATACACAAAGAGAGAGAGAGAGAAGAGAAAAAACAATTTTGAAAATAATTTAAAAAAAGGGCACTGGATCCAAAAGTCTAAATTACAATTTTGTTTGGCTAAAGATCCAGGTGGAAAAATAATTTTTTTAAAAGGACAATCTCAAGCAAAATGACCAAAATATCATATATATATATATATATATTTATATACACGAACACAATCCATAACAATCAAAACTCTCTCTCTCTCTCTCTCTCTCTCTCTTCATTTTTCTCTCTCTTTCCATATCTCTAATCTCCGATCTTGCCGTCCACCGCCTCGCGTTGCTCTCCGTTGTCTTCGATCTCCTTCTCTATCGTCGTCACTCTGAAATCTTCACCGCCAGATCTGACCCGTTAGATCCACCGCTCTCTGCTGCCGCTAAGCCGCCGATGATCTCAGATTTGAGTTGAAGTCGTTGGCCGTATTACCGCTTTCGAGCTTCAAACTAAGTATTGAAGGACCTGGACTTAAACATAGCAGAACTTTGGTCGCCCATAGAGGTTGTGCTCCTTCGCCATCTACTTTGTGCCGTTGCCGCTGCTGCTACCATTGCCACAAATCTCTCTCTCTCTCACTTCCCGCTCTCTCGCTCTCTCCTTAGATCTCTCTCACCCTCTAAATCTCTCTCTTCTCAAACTCAGATCTTTTGCAATTTTTGGAACAAAGAGTGTACTCTTTGATTGAAGTGAAACAACCATAGAAGCTCCAAACAAACACTATTTATTTTTTGGTTTTGAACAGATAGTCATGGATCCAAGCGCTAAAATCGTATCTGTTAGATCTGTTGAATATGTGTTAGATCTGGTGTATAAATGTGTTGTTAATGATGATAATGATGATGATGATGAACATATAAGATTTGGTGATGTTGTTGTTGTTGATGAATAGATGGGATTTGTTGTTATTGATGATGATTTTGAATAGATGAGTAAGAAAGAGACACTGATAGAAAGACAAAATATTTGAATGAATAGAAATTTTTGAATAGATAAGATTTAGTTTGGTTTGATATTTCAATAGATAGAAAATTAAAAAAAAAATTGAATAGATAAACATATAAGAATAAAGAGAAACCTACAAAATTTGAATAAATAAAGAGAGACACTCACTGAATTTGAATAGATTTTAACAGATAGAGAGAGAAACCCACAAAATTTGAATAAATAGACGAAAAAATTGAACAGATAAAAAATAAGTTGAATAGATAGATAAAAAATTTGAACAAATAAAAAATAATTTGAACAAATAGATGAAAAATTTGAACAGATAGTCAAAAAAAGGTTGATAGATGAAAATAGTCAACAGATAAATTAAGGGATAAAATTGAAAACAAAATGCCCTTTAAAATAAGTAAAATGATCTCTCACCAAACTATTTCACAAAACGTGGACCTCTCACCAATAAAAAAAAATGCACTGGACCTAACGTCTTAGACATCCTCTAAATTGGATTTATCACTAATTTTCTCTTTTAGAAAATGGTAAACTAAACATATTTTTTGATTTTTCATTCCAAAAGTTAATTTAAAAATTAAACCAAACATTACCTAAATCTTCAAAATCAATTTATTTTGGATATTTTATTTTGAATGTTTATATGTCTATAGATGATGATGGTGTATGAAGAGCGTTTTGTATTTTTATATATAAAATATTTGAAGGGTAGCATACACTTCATATTATTCTTAAGAATGTTTTCATTTAAAAATATTATTGAAATATAAATATAAATTATTTATAATATATACTGAGAGAATTAATAATATATAATTTTAAATGAGTGCTGCTATTAGCACCCCATAAATTATTTTGGACCTTTCAATTTTGAGAAATTCTATTTCCGCACACCTAATTAGCTCAAGACATATATTTTCTCAATCCACACATCTATTAATTTCATTATCAATTAATTTTCTCAATCCACACACTTAAAGTTATAATTACACCCTTCACTCAAAACCATTGTACACACACCACCAACAAAGCAATATTCCTTAGGGCAACCAGATTTCAAGACTAGCAAAGCCGGAAGAGATGTTACCAAGTATCCTGTCCCTGGATGTATATGCAGTGATTCAAATTCAGATTCCTTATGATTCAACAACTCCAATCTTCCCATGTATTGAGGTCTTAATCAGAATGAGTGCACCGAGATGGAGCGTAATGAAAACTAAAAGTGTCTATTGGTCAGAATATGGTCTTAAAGTGCAACCATTGCAGGAGGTGGCAAAGAGGTCAACTTTGGGGATGAACAGTCATTACAATTCACTTATGTTGCCATGGTCCAATATGCTTTTCCACTTGCTTATGTACAAATACACTACGAATAAATTTTTTTAGGGTTATAATACCACAATTGATGATATAGCTGCATTTTTTGATTCCTGAGAAAAAAAAGAAAGAAAAAGGGTTGCCTAGGGAGAGGGGATAGGAATTTTTCAGATTTAAAAAAGAAAAAGAAAAAATTCTATTGATTCTTTGTAATATATCTATTTATGACTGATCAATAAATGTATATATATAGAGAGATGTGTATTTCCACTGAGATTGTATTGTATTAGGCTCTTTAATGATTTCTGGTGAGGCATGAATTGTCTGTTATGTTTTGTGATCTATTTTAAGCAGTGGGTGTTGAAGTTTACAAGCAATGGTTGGAGTATTATTTCTAGGTTGTAATGTCAAAGATATTTTGATAGTATTATTTTGCAAGCAATAGAGGAGTATAGAAATAGAATTTAGGGTTTATTTTTAACTCAAAAGGTGTACATTGAGATCTTTTTGTTCTTAAAAGATGTGTGTAGAGAATTTTTGTATATAATATCATGGGCGTTGCTAGATGTTTATTATGGTTATTTTAATTTAGGATATAATTGTCATTAAATTAAAAATTCATTAAGTATGTCCCCTGAGTTAACTAGGTGTATGGAAATAGAATTTCTCCTCAATTTTTAGCTTTGTTTTTTATTTTATTTTATTATAATAATAATCTTAAAAAAAATTACTACAAAGGACATCAATAATTTTGGGACACCCCATTTTACAATTAAACCTACACACTCATTACATTATGAATTAGGGTTTATGAGAACATCTACCTCCATCACCACTCATCCAACTTCTCCAAATCTCACATTCAAAACCTTGATAACCCTTTGGCGATAATATTCTGGTGGTAACGGTGACAATCATTTGATTAACTACACTTCTCTGGCTATGACAATGAGTGATATTTTTTTTGGCAACCACAACTTCATAAGATGAGAGTACAATAATAAAAGTTTAGAGAATGTTCATAACTTTGATGTTGTTCTTAGCTTAGAGGAGATTGGCCTTGTAAGGATAAGTTTTTAGGGAAAAAAAAGGTAAAACTAATAAAATCTATTCGTCATTTTTTTCAGGACTGAACTTCCGAACATATGACCAAAATTTGAGAACACAGGCCTGGACATTGTTTATTTTTTTGGGAACTAGTAACCGAACATTTATTATTTGTTTGGAAACAGATAACTGAACATTATTCATAGGTTCAAACTTGTTTTACTAAGAAAACTAAACCAATTATTATCAAAAAATTTTTTTGCAAGACAAGAAATTATTATAAGAAAATTAAGAAATTATGTATATATATAGAGAGAGAGAGAGAGAACATACCAACTGTGATAATGATGGATAAGGTAGTAAAGACAGTAATCACATTGCCTCTTCTTCTTCTTCTTCATGGGCTTTGTTAGAGCTTTTTTGGGAGTGGGGTTTTTTTGGGGTGTGAAGGTGTGCATTCAATGGGTAGAATATTTTCACAAGGATAATTTTGGTATTATTTGGGAGGAAAAAATAAATTTTAAGGGTTTCAAAATTTATAATTGAGGGTCCAAAGAAATGAGAGATTCAAAATAATTCATGGAGTGCTAATAGCACCATTCTTTTGAATACGAGTCTAAATTGACAAGAATCACCACTAGTAGAAATGGAAATCTCCCAAGTTAGCCCGAATCGAGCTAATTAACCACCAACTAAACATGTCGATTCACTAAACCCACTATTTCCCGTACTCACTACTAGACTGATTCGCTACTAGTCTACCACTCTTCTTATCTTCAATTTTTACATTTCTCTTTGTTTCGTTGATCAGAGAAAGATTTCTTTTCGACAATGAGTCTTCGAACTCTTGTGACTGGAAAAGCCTTGATGCTGTTTAGGAAGGAATTTAAAAAAGAAACGAAAAAAATAGATAAAATATGAATAAAATATAAAATATATAATTTCATACATCTTTTTGTTTTGGGTAAATTATAAAGCCAGTGGCTTGCCTCTAGTCCACCATTTGGACTGAAGGGTCTAGTCCGGCCCATTGGGCCCATTTTGAGCCCTTTTTTGATAATTCAAACTGTTCACATTTTAGGACTTGTTGGATACATTATCCATGTAAACACGTCAATCGGATAATGAATACTATGTATTCGAATAACTTTTTTATAAAACGTTAATTTTTCAACCGTTCATTTTTTTTATCCAAAAGTGATTCGAATGCATAGTATTCGTTATCCGATTGATGTGATTTTTTACAAGGATAATGTACTCAATAGACCCTAAAATACGAACTGTTCAGATTATCGAAAAGGGATCCAAAAGTGGGCCCAATGGGCCGAACTGGACCGGACTGTCCTAGATCTAAACTGGAGACAGTCTAGCCCAATTATAAACACACCCTTGAGGTTTATTTAAATTACAAATTACCCCTGGTGGTTCTAAAAATTACATTATGCTCCCTAAGGTTTCTAATTTCATAACAAATAGGTCCTTTTATTAATAATTCATCAAGTTCATTAACAGTTTTTAATAATGTTAAAATTTTATTTAAATTAATAATTCATATAATTTTATTATTGTATAGGTGAACAGTTAGAAATTTCACTTTTTTAATTAATTCGGTTAAATAAAAAATTCTGACAATGAGGTATTTGTAATTTTCCAAACTACAAGAAGCAATTCATATTTTAAGCAAATCTCAAGGTGTATTTATAATTTACCCTTTTTATTTTTATTTTTAAATTCTTTCTCAAATCGCTCAACCAAGCGGAGATAGGGCTAGGGTTCCAGAACTTTCGAGGCCATCAATCAGTTGAGAGATCATCAGCAGAAGCACCATCGTACTTAGGAAGCCTCTATTTACACACCAATTTTCATCTCAAGGTACACCATTAATTAAATTTTTTTATTACAATTTTAACCTAAGATAAAAGGACCACAAAGGACAAAGGTTATAATACACACCATTTGTATAATTACCACAAAGGACAATACTGAATATAATACACATCTTTATGCTCAAACGTTACGTACATATCTTGTCTGTCAAGAATCCAAAAACCCAAAACCTTTGAAAGAAACAATCAAAAATATACATATTATTGAAAATTTTGATTGGATTGAATGATGGATGCATCTAGCAACATTGATTTGGAACAATGGAGCAAGGAAAGATTATTTTTTCATTTTTTTTCCCGTTTTCATGTACTTGATAGGGGTAAACCGTTTGTATTAGTTCAGTTATCCAGAGTCGAATATTATTCTTCTGTTTGACTATCCACAGCCGTACAAATTGGTTTTGTTCAATCTATTAATGTCAAACTTGATTTCATTTTTCGGTTTCTATGTGTCGAATATAGACTATATGTTCGGTTATCAATAGTCGAACATATGTGATTTGTTTGCCTCTGTACTGCCAACCAAGTAGAATTTTTTTTCTTTTTTTTCTTTTTCCAGAACTGTGCATCCACGGAATGCAGTAATGTTGGATCCGAGTGTCTTGTTGACTATACAAGTCAATTTACTACTAATGAGGTACTCTCATGTCGAAAATTAGTTTTTTTTTTTTCCCGCATGTTTAATGACTTTGGTTAATTTGACATGTAGGTTTTCAAAGCAAAGAAGAATTGCTCAGTTGGGTATGGGATGTTGGAAAGAAAAATCGTTTTGTGATTGTCATCAAGACATCGAGACTATGGTGGTGGTCATAGGACACCCAGAATATTTCTTGCCTGTGAGAGAAGTGGTCAATACAGAGCTCATAAGAAATTAAAAGAAGATGATTCAAACAAAAAAATTGTGAAGATAATGGATATAAAGAAATGTGGGTGTCCCTTTGAGTTGAGGGCTCATAAATTGATGGCTAATGATGATTGGATAGTAGATGTAGCATGTGGAATGCATAACCATGCCCCTGCTAAACATTTTGAAGGACATTCATTTACAGGGAGATTATCTGAGGAGGAAACATCATTATTAGTGGATATGTCCAAAAGCATGGTTAGACCAAAAGAGATTTTGGTTACCTTGAAACAAAATGATGCTTTGAATGTAACTACTATGAAAACGATTTACAATGTACGTCATAGGAATAATGTTATTGAGAAAGCTAGGAGATCACAGATGCAATAGTTGTTGGGTGAATTAGAAAAGCACAATTAGATTGAGCGGCATAGGTGTGACAACAACACGATGACTGTCACAGACTTGTTTTGGGCACATCCTGTCAGTTTAGATTTGCTCCGTTCATTTCCAAAGGTGTTAATCATAGACTGCACACTTAAGACAAATCGATATCATCTTCCTCTTCTTGAGATAGTTGGTGTGACATCCACTGATATGTCATTCTCTGTAGCCTTTGCATATCTCCAATTTGAGCGGATTGATAACTATGTTTGTGTGTTAACTACATTGCGTAGTCTCTTTGATGACATTGACAGGGAGCTTGCTTTGATAAATGCTATTGATAGTGTATTTTCTACATCTCAACATTTATTATGCCAATGGCATATTAGTAGAAATGTACTGGCGAAATGCAAGAAAATGTTGAAAAGTAAGGAGGAATGGGACAAGTTTATCTCTTTATGGAATTTCATAGTACTCTCCTCAACTAAGCTTGAATACAATGAACACCTTGCTAGGCTACTTGTGGATTTTGATACATATCCTCAGGTAGTGTAGCACGTGTCACGAAGTTGGTTAAATCCATATAAGGATAAGTTTGTTGCTGTATGGACAGATAGTTGTATGCACTTCGGGAATGTTATAACCAATAGGTAATATATATTTGTTTATCTTACACTATTAGTCATTATGATTTTGATTATTTAAACTTAATTATGTTAATTGTTTCCATTGTACACAGGGCTGAAAGTGCACATGCAAAACTTAAACTATAACTTGGTTTTAACCAAGTCAATTTTGAGTGTTCTTGGACCAAGATCCATAGTCTGCTTGAGTTGCAGCATGTTGATATTAAGGCATCGTTTGACAGGAGTTTAACCGTAGTACAACACTAGTTCAAACCATCCCATTTTAGAGAGCTCTGAGGCAATATCTCCATAACTGCATTAGATCATGTCTTAGTAGAGAGTAAGCGAGCGAATGATATTGGCATTGATGCTTCAGTATGTGGATGTGTTGTTCGATAAACACACAGGTTACCTTGTGCCCATGAGATTGCGGATTACATCTGACAAGGTCGTCCAATACCACTTGATAGCGTTAACCCGCATTGGAGGACTTTTGAGCTAGTACAAAAGTTGAAGAATGATAAAGTTGAATTGTGTTCTAAACCAAAGTTTGATTTCATACTTAAGCGATTCAATGCATCTGATTACACTATGCAGTTGGAAATTCTGTATAAGTTAGGAGAGATTGCAAATCCGCAAAGTACTTTTCTCATTGAGCCGGATGTGAAGCCCAACCCTTGCGGTAAAGGACATAAGAAGATAGATGTATCTATGCGTCAAGACCCATGCGCATTTGAGTTGGTTTAGTCTGGACATGAGAGCCACTCACCTATGGACACTCATATCCCCACACAAGATTCTGTGAAAGTACATAAAATATGGCCTACCAAAGAGAAGGTACATGTAATCAAATTTTACTTACATTTTTGTTGATGATAAATTACGTGTTTTTTTGTTCATGTGTTGATGCCTTCCCTGTTGAATAGGTATATCAGACTCGTACAACTACGACTTATTTATATGTTGATGCCTTTCTAGTTAGATTGAAGTTGTATATACATCTTATCAAGGATGTAGATGCTGATGGCAATTGCAGGTTTAAGGCCATTGCTGGCTTGATGGGGCTTACAGGGGCTGAATGGGTCAAGTCAGGCATGATCTCCTACAGGAATTGCAATCTATATGGTTCACATGACAAGGTTGAGGAGCTGACCCATATTCTATCATACTTTAAGCCTAATCTAGGGTATCATCGTTGGATGACTATGCCTGATATGGGTCATCTTATTGCATCTTGTTATAATGTGGTATTGTACCACTTGTTTGCACAACAATGCCTTACATTCATTCCCTTACGATCAGTGCCAATATCACAAGTTCAACGACGTGAGATTGCTATTGGGTTTGTTAATTGGATTCATTTTGTCCAGGTATAGCATTATAATTTGTGTAATACATTTATAATTTTATACTACATTGCTCTCATACTTAAAGCTTTGTCAATGTAGGTGTTCATGTTACCGGGTCATCCAGTTCAATCGATAGCTACCATTTGGTACAAGTTTCATCATTCTTGTGCTACTGGATGGGGTACTGCATATAGTCGCCGAATTGAGCATTTTAAAGAAGAAGTTCATTCAGGAGTAGCTACTAGAGAGACATTTGATTGTATTAACCTTGATGAGTAATGATGTATGCGAGTTGAGTTGCAGTTATGTAATTTAAATAGTTACCGATACATTTTTTTACGGATTAGCATTTAAATAGTTGAGTTGGATTAAGCTTTGAGTTAATTTAATGCACATGGTACTACTTGTTCATTGCGGTGCATCAAATGCATTGGCATAATACTTCCTGTTCATTACCAAAAAAACAAACCATGAATACTTGTTCATTACTAAATATTGGTAGAGTAATTCTTATTCATTACAAAACAACAAAAACATCAAAAGAGTACTTCTTTTCCATTACAAAACAAGATTATCACAAAACCAACTACCTATCATCTACTCGTCTCCAACGGTTGTATGTTCGAAATGGAATAGAACTAGGTCCAGCCTCATTGATTTGTTGACCCTGAAGAACACGTGACATCCTCTCAATGGCCTCATATAACCTATTTGGCTCACGATCACTAGCATCATGGCCTACCTCGATGATAGGATGCGCAATCCATAGTGCATGATCAATATGCTGCATTAAGAACAAATACAATTGTAATTAGCACGTGCCATCTTAAAAAATAAATAAATAAAATGTAAACGATGTGTGCGCAATATTGTCATACCTCAATGTCCTGCACATTAGATCGATTATCCTGTGCACATAGGTCAAAACCAGATTAATGTGTGGGGTTCTGGATATATAAGTGTGTGATGTTTGCATACCACTGCATGTAACCATCAACACAATCAGCCAGACGTCTGACTGGGGTACTCCTCCTCCGAGTAGATAAAATATGATTATCCCAACTCTCCTATATCTAATCAAGATACTGATACATCACTCTATATCGGCCTACTATGACACCTCTAACAGCACGAACAAGGTTGAGTAGCACAGGTGGGATGGTCTGAACCCTACCAAACTGTCTATGAACCCTTTCAGGATGATAGGGTTCAACTACATCCAAACACTTCAAACATCCGATGTAGAATGTGATCTCATGACATAGGTGATATTGACGGCAATCTCGATATGGATCCCAAGTAACCTAAGAGAGAAAAAAAAATGAAATCTTGATGAGTGACATGGAATGAGAACACTTAATTGAACTAATATTAATTGTTATACCTCATCAAATGCCAATCTATCAAGCTCCTCTCGTAATGCCTGTAGGTGTGATACTGTTGAACTAGCTTCCCGACGATGAGTCCATCGATGCTCGTGAGGCAATTGTATAGTATATTCCACGTTTTGGTAAGGTCTAAATGGCTGGAAATGCTCATAAATCCATGCCTCCAACAATGTCATGTAACCAGCCATCTATCGAACATTTGATCTCGTTGCAAATCCCAACTGTTAGTATAAATATGCCAATGCAGCTGCACCCCAAGCATATGTATGAATATCAGTCAAATCCATCAACAACTGCAAGTACACAACAGGAACTCTCGTTCCACTCTTGTCGTTGAACAGTGTACATCCTAATAGAAATAGCAAATCCACTCAGTGTCTGAATCTTTGCAACCACTGAATTTGCTCTGTAACCACTCTAGCTTTATTGATCATCCCCTAGTAGATGATAGCTCCTCAGTTGCTTCAGCATCATCAACTCCCAATGCAGCTACTACAAGTGCATGTGCCTGTTGATCTGTCAAATTTGCAGCACTAACTGTTCTCCCTGTGATAGGGATCCCCAAGATGGTACCCACATCATCCAATGTCATTGTCATCTCACCAACTATCAGATGGAAAGTAATTGTCTCTGGTTGCCATCGCTCAACAAATGCAGAAATGACAATCCTATTCACGAACCGATATGTGCAATGGACCAAAGAAGATAAGTCTGACTGCTGCACAATGTCTCTAAACCTTTTATTGTCGGTTCTTGATCACCACCGCCACTTAAGAATCTTGGACGCATGATTATAACACCTTAAGGGATTCCTCTCCTGCAAGGTAAGTAATAATTAACATAAATAATGTGGTTCAATAAATAATTAAATGAATGAAACATGGAAAAAATATATATACTACCTTCTGATCCCATATAGCTGTTACAATATGTGCCTTGAAGCTCTTCAGTATTGATGGATCTGATGGCTTCCCAGGAAACGGACCAGTGAGTACCTCCTCAGCCTGATCAACATCAGCAGCATCATTATCATCCCCTGAACCATTATCAATCACATCCTCTTCCAAGATTTGAGGTGCTTCCTCCAACACAATATCATCACCTCGACCTCTATCCCTACCTTGACCTTGACCTCGGGTACGAGTAGGATTTGTTAATGCACGACGTCGTCTCTCTGAGGCAGTGGGTGAAATACGCGAAGGGTCATGCATTTCTGAAAATGAAACAAAAAACAATAAAGTTAACAAAAGTAACACAAAACATTTATGTTAAAATACTCACACCTATGAAGCACCAACACTTTAAGAAAGGTGCCATAGCGGTGTCAGACGTGGGGACACGACAAGGATATGTATGGGACACGCCACGTGGCATGTCCCTTTATTTAATTGATTTGCTTTTAAGGGACATGACAAGGATATATATACACATTGAATTAATGCTCATTTTGTTAATTTTTTATTGTTTGTTGATATAATATTAATCTACATAGCAAACAAAATATATTAAAAAAAAATTATTTTTATTGTATTGTTTCCATTTGTTTGAAATCACCATGTCTTGTGTTCGTGTCTGTGTTTTTTTGAATCTCCACCTATATTACATGAACTAAGGTACATCTAATTCCCATGTCCAAAGTTTGAATTTGATTCATCTAATTCCCATGTCCAAAGTCAATAGGACACAAAAAATGTTATAGAGTGAAATGGTGGTCACTAGGTATCATATAGGAGGTGTTCACATAGAGGATTGGTCCGATTTTAGGGTAGACATGGGACCAAACGCTCCTTACAATTCAAAAAAATTTAGAACTAGAACCACACTACTGAAGATATGAAGCAAACTAGAACTGAACCATAAAAAATGGTTTGGTTCTAAGATTTTAGGCAATTTCATTATGAAAAATCCCAACTATGAAAAGATCAATAAATTACAACACATAGAACCAACTTGAATTCAATTGTTTGCAACAAGAATAATGGTTACATAAATTTAAGTTAATATTGTTTCATGAAAACACATAAACTTAAAACAATGTTTATGTGTGTCTATAAAGATATATTGGTTATATAAATTTATTAGTGTGAAAAAAATTAAGAACAACTCAGTTGGCTAGCGCATGTGAAGGCTAAGTTGAAAATTTAATGTTTGATTTTTTTTTCTTCCAAAACCTTTTACTCTACTTACTTAATATAAAAATAGAAAACAATTCAGTTCGGTTCACTATGGTTCTTTTGAGCCTTAATCTGCAAACCACACCATAATCAAAGGTTCTTGATTATTTAGAACCAGTAAAAAAAACTAAACCAAACCATACAGTTTGGACCGGATCAGTTTTCTAGTTCTATTGGTTTTTTTGTGCACCTGATGCAACCAGATTTTAGAAACTTTCCCAATGTGGGGGAAATTACAAAAAAAAAAAAAACATATACTGTTCGACAATAAAACATCGAACAAATCCTTATAGTTCGACTTTCTAGGTCCGAACAAGTTCGACAATAATAGGCCGGATAAAATGCTTTTGTTCGAAAGTCAAGTATCGAATGAAATATGTTCGATAGATATCGCCCGTACAGATTTTGGGGTTCAAAATTATATTGTCGAACGGTTTGGAACTGATTTATTCAAATACAAATTTCATGGCAATGGTAAAAAATACATAAAACCCTAAAATCTAAGCCAAATGAGAACTCACCTACTACTTTACTCTGTGTTGAGCACCACAGATGACGTCTTCACCACTGCTTTACTCTGAACATAACAATGGTCTTCACCGGTTTAAACAGAGAATGAAGGGGGAGATGGAAGAACGTGGGTGTGTGGGGGTGTGTGAGTGAGTGAGGGTAAAGATGGAAGATTGTGGGTAAATTGTGGGTGAGGTGTGTGAGGAAGGGTAAAGATGGAAGATTGTGGTGTGTATTGAGCAAAATATTTTTTTATCAAATAATTAAAGGTGTGCCTTGAGTAATGGTTTGCCTTGAGACAAAATGTGGTGTGTAAATAGAGGCACCCCTGCACTTACGTCAACAGCTCGACGCCGCCATGGCCACCGTCATCAAATTACAGAGCGCCATCAAGTTCAATGATGGAGTTTCCTCTCTCTCTCTCTCCATATGTATATAAGATCATTTCTTTGTTTGTTCACTCATCGAAAAAAAAAAAATCAAATATTTACTAGAAATTTTATTTGTTTCTTTATTCATTTTTCTTAACAAATCCGAGATATGAGAATGAGAAATGAAGACTTGACTTTTTGCTAATAGTGATTCTCTATGAAGCACGTGCACGTGGGTATGTCGATACAGTATCTATGCTTTCGTAAAAGTGATATTTTTTTTGTTTAGTTTGGAGTGGTGTAAAATTTAGTTAAAAGGTTATCTAACTTATAATTTACATTTAATATCAAAAGTAAGGTATAAATTAAAATTAAAATTAAATATCATTATATTAAATAACTTACAAATTAAAACTTAATTTTAAAATGTAAGTATTAAAAAAAGTTTAATAAAACTAATTTCACCTCTATATAGAAGAAAATATTATTCTAGTTGAAGTACGACTTGAGTAAATACTAGGTACATATGGAGCACGACAAAAACTAAGAAGAAAAAATTTGGGTATGGTTTCATGTACATGGTATGTATGCAGAAATGTCAATACTCAATACAGGTATGACATGTTTTTGTCAAAGTACCCACACTTCATAGGTGATTCTCTACTTATTTGGATAATTTAGGAGAAATGAAGGACAAAAACGTGGACTATCATCTAATTTTTGTTTGGAAAAAAATAAAAGGAGTGAAAAGAAAAGAACAATGGTAGGCCATCTCTAATCATGACTCTAATTTTAGGCCTTGTTTGGCATGATCTAAAAAAATTAAAAAGTCAAAAAGTCACAATCTTATTTAAGTCACATCATCTTATTTAAATCACATCACATCTCTAACACATCACTTCAAACTCAACCCATATTTCATAAAAAGTCAAAAAGTACACGTATTTAGATTATCCCAAACTACCCCTTAGTAAAAGCTTCATTTGATATGAAGCACTCTAATGCAAAAACTAATTTTTACTCTAGATTTTGTTTTAAAATTTCCATAATATCTCAAGAATGGCAATTTAGTAAGGAAATGAAGCAAATATAACTTTTGGACATTTGAGTCTCCCTTTACGTCGGTAAAAATTTGAGTAGAACTCAATCTGGTATGAATTTGAGTCAAGGTTGTAGAGAGGGTTTGGGGTGTTTTTTTACTTAAATTTAAGATGACTCAACATTTGTTTAAGGATTAGACATGCCCTAAGAAGACCACTTTTCATAAAAATAGGGAAAAATCAACAATTACTATTGCTTTTCTTGCAAAATTTCTTCACTTTTGTAAAGATTATTAAAATATGGTTTTGAAGAGAAAACTACTTCACCATGTTTTCATTTATCTTCGTTTCTATCCTATTAAACCATCCAAATTGGTGATTTGGGTGGAGAGGCTCTACTTTCATTTCTTTTCTCTAAATTATCCAATACAAGCGAGATGATAGCTGATGCTTGCCTAGTTTGGCAACCCAAGATGTTTTTCCTGCTTCATGGCTCTATGTCTAAGTGTATACTTATTATTATTTTTTTTTATCAACACAAGAAAAATATTTATTGATAAAGATTAAAATAAAAGAGTAAGATATACATCAATAAAGAGGAATAGTGCACAAAGTATCATAGCAAAACTTAACGATCCTAGTTAGGTTGGTATTGAAAAGCAAGCACAATCATTTGCAAGCACTAAAACGAAACAGTTTGTTGGATGCAAAGTGTATATGTGAATTATGGTGGGACCGAAATTTTAGAGAGAGAGAGAGAGAGAGAGAGAGAGAGAGAGAGAGAGAGCAGTGCTGTGTTTGTATATTGCTCTTGCTTCTTGTTGGTGGGTTTCCAAATGAACAACTCTAGGCAAGCTACCACCTTCTTTATCCAATGAAACAAAGTCACATATTAGGTAGGTATGTACATGAATCTTAAACAACTTGTTTGAGATTCACGTGCATACCTATCTAATATGAACTTGTTTTATGCAACTTTGAGATTCGTGTATTTGCCCTAGCAACACTTGGCATCTATAAAGTACCAACACTTTAAAACAAGTGTCGTTTCTGTATTAGACACATGGACACATCGGGACACGTATGGGACACCACATGGTGTGTCCCCTTATTTAATTAATTTGTTTTCAGGGGACACGCCAGTGACACTTTAGGGATACACTAGGGATATGCCAAGTTATATTTTCCTCTATTTTATTAGTACTTTTGATGAATGTTGAATGTTTATTATTTTTTTCTTAGATTTAAATACTTAATAAATCATCCATAAGAAAATATATAAACTGTACGTGTTAATTTAGAAGTGTTATTTTTTTTATTTATAATATTGATTGTTTGTGGATATAATATTAATCTAGACATCAAATAAAAATATATGAAAATATATTTTATTGTCGTGTCCTTGCCATGTTTGTGTCCCAATTTTTTTTGAAATCACTCTGTCTCGTGTCCGCATCCGTATCCATATAGGTGTCTGTGCTTCTTAGCTTGGCATCTTTGTATTGGTATGAAAAGTGGCAGCTTGTCCTATAAATAGGCAAGCATTCTTCTTTTGTAAAACACATCATCAAGTATCAAGCAAATACAAATAGAGTAACAAAAACTCTCTGCATCCCTCAGCTCTCTTTTCTTCAATTTCTCTCTGGGTCTTTTAATTTTTCTCTCTAGAAATTTTGGTCCCACTAAAATTTATATTTACACTTTGCACCTAACATATTTTCAGTATCAGAGCCAAATCCCTTTTTTGTTCATACTTTTTACTCTAAACCTTGTTCATGACAACAAATTCAAACAACACCACCTTCAAGTATACTTCAAATCAAATACCCATATTTGATGGGAAAAATTATGGTTATTAGAGTATTCAAATGAAGATCGTCTTTGTTTCTCAAGATTTATGGAAGATAGTAGTTAGGGTATTTGGGGAGCCACAAGCGCACAGCAACACATGCTCAATTCATTGGGGAGAAACTTTAGAGTCCACATACCTAATACCAAGACCCAACATACATTATTTGAAACTCATACTTATTTAAAATCTTAAGCGTTTAAGCGGAGAGCCCATCCAATGTATATTAAAACCCACTCCTTTTATTGTTTATTTGATGTGGGATTCTCCTTTAAAACATGCTCCAACAATCTCTCTCTCATGTGTGAGCCAAACATCGGGCCTTGCCTTGTTCCCTCTCGAGTCTAATCTATCATCCGCAGGTTCATCATAGATCATACACACTTCTTCTTAATTATGAGCTATATTACTTTGTTACATCGAGTGCCCAACCAGGGTCTCCCCGTACACACTCCATCATGAGCCACCATACTTTATTGAGGGCCACCTTGTCGTGGTCCAACCTTGCCACATGCACCAAGAATTTTCCTTACCCCATCAAGAGTCTCTGTGCAAGCTCAAGTCCACTATCATCCGCAGGTTCATCATAGATCATACATACTTCTCCTTAGTCATGAGCTATATTACTCTGTGACATCGAGTGTCCAACCAGGGACTTCCGTACACACTCCATCATGAGCCACCATACTCCATTGATAGCCACCTTGTCGCGGTCTAACCTTGCCATATGCACCAAGACTTTTCCTTACCCCATCAAGAGTCTCTGTTCAAGCTCAAGTCCACCAAGATCAATGTTTTAGTAAAGTTGACCATATATCATTTTGCTATCAAATATGATACTAGTTGTTAGAGAATTTGGAGAGCCACACAAGTGCACAGCAACACTGGTCCAATTTGTTGGAGAGAAACTTTAGAGTCCATATACCTAACATCAGGACCTAACATACATTGTTTGGAACTCATACCCACTTAAAAACTTAGCCCTTTAAGTGGAAAGTCCATCCAATGTATATTAAGATCCACTCCTTTTATTCTTTATTCGATGCGGGAATCCCCCTTCACACATACTACAACAATAGTGGAGGAAGCTTTCCATGTTCCAGGAGATCAGTAAACATTAGCATCATGGACACAAGGCAAACAAAAGAAGTACAAAGAGAATAAGAAAAAAGATGCAAAGACATCACCAAGGTTTTAAAAAGCGCCCGCAACTGTTACGTAACGCCGTTATGTAACGGTTGTGGTGGTTACCGCCACCCGTTACGGTCACTTTTGTAGTGTGATTGAGATTCACAAATGTGTTGGTTGTAGCGGTCGTAATGGTGTCGTAACAGCCGTAATGGCCTGTTACGCACCGTTATGTAATGGTTCCGAACTGCTTCTTTCGAAAAAAACACACAAAAAAAAAAAGTTAAAAATGAGGAAAGAGGGATAGAGAAGAGGGAAGATAAAGAAAGAAGATGGAGGAGCAAGAGATAGAGAGAGAGAAGAGGGAAGATGAAGAACATGTTATTGATTTGTTAAAACTGTAAGCCTTATGCTATTCTATTCAGCTGTTATTACTCAACCATTTTGTTTGTGTGTGTCTATCTATATATTGTTTGATAATAATAATAATAATAATAATAATAATAATAATAATAATAATAATAATAATAACAATAAGTGTGGTCATTATCTATATTTGGCTTGGTTAAAATATGTATATATATATAGACTCTTATTTATTCTCTTACTTTTGTCATTATTTATCTTATATATAATAGTTTGATTTTTTGTATAATATAAAGTCATTAATTGTTAAAATAAAATGTAAAAAACTCAGTTTATAATGATTTAAAAATATGAAATATGTTGGATCATACTTAAAAATTTACAAAAATTGATCAATATTTGTTTTAAACCCAATAAATATGATCATGGAAAAAAAATATGCGCATCGGTAAGTTTTTTTCAAATTGTGCGAAAAATTAAAAAATTCACGATTCCGATTATCGTAATCGTTATGCTACAGCCTTTACACCCCGCAACTGCAACCGCGCCACCGCCACCGTTATGGTGACCGCAACCATTTTTCAGAACCTTGGGCGTCACTCAACATACAAATATGTAAAGTTACAATTGAAATGAAATGGTTGAAGGCCTTACAAAATTCTTGTAAGGATGATCTCAACTCTCTCTCTCTCTCTCTCTCTCTCTCTCTCTCTCTCTTTCTATTAATTTTATATTGTGATGACTAAAGTGCAAATATCAAATTGATTTCAAATCATATGTATATCATTTCTACTAATTTTGAGACTTTTTTCCCTGTCTATTTCTATTCCCGTGTCTAAATATGTGCAAACTCAAGTTCTCAAAAGATAAAGTAAATCAGATTTATTCAAGAACTTATATGTGGAATTTTTCTCTGTTGCCTCCTCTACTTCATTGTTTACTATTTTAGTATCTAACCATCTTACTGGTCGTATGGGTCTTACTATAGTTATTGTTGGAAAATTGGTCTTATATAGGCTAATTTTGGGCTAGCCATCTTTGAACCCAAAATTGAGTGGGGTCTACATGTCTTTTGAGGTGGGTCCGAAGAGGTGATGTGTTCCTTATCGGGTGGCAAGTTACACGGTAAAGACGGTTCATCAAAACCATTTATGAGTGAATGAGAACTTGACGTCGTTTTCGGGTTTGTGGAATAGACATTTAAAGAATTAAATGTGGGTTTCCTTGAAATGGGTTGTCCCATATTGAAACTTTAAGAAAGTTTTTGTGAGTATAAAAGCTCTAGATGTACAACCTTGGGTTAAGCCCCAAGGGGCACCCCAAGTTTGTAGAATGGAGGAATTATGAACAAATGAAACCTTAGTTCAAACCACCACACACGCGTGTGCGTTGTCCGTCCGACCGGCCGGCGGAGCTGAGCACGGGTGTGGGACAGGTCGGCTTTAGTATTAATTTTTTAGACAAAATTTATTTGAATTTTTTTTCAAATTTCTTGCGGGAAAAATTTAAATTTTGCGTCAATGTAATTTGAATTTGAAATTCAAAACTTTTTGTCCATAATGTGTGCCTCTTTTTAGATCCGAATTCCATAATAGTTCAATCAGTCTGAACAGTTTTCACCAGGACAGATTTAAAACTGCTAGACAGATTCAAATATGCCAGCAGTTTTCCAACAGATAGAAACTGCCCAACAGTTATCTATTGCACTTGTTCATTCAAAAAATCCACCTGTTCAGTTTGGGTTTCAGACCTGTTCGAGTCTATATATAACAGGCCATTTTTCAGCAGTCAGTTAATTTGAAATTCTTCATTTTCCTTCTAGTTTTGCTCTCTTGCATGATATAATCTTCATATTATTTTCAGGAAAAAATTCAGAGAGTAAGAACATAGGTTTTTGTTCGCCGAACAAATTGTTTGGAGTGCTACTACAATTTGTGAAAATCATTACATCTTGGGAGATAGACGTTACTTTTATCTGTAAGCATCGTAAGGGGGCAAATTTGTCTTAAAGACAGAGTGTCACACACTCGATTTGAGTTTTTACTTATTTACTTGATTCGATAAAATAAATTCGATATGTAATTTATTTTTATTTGTTTGATTTGTTTCAATTTATTTATTGTATATAGAAGATTGTTTCAACAGTTATGAGGTGTGTGATCTAAGATTAAGCACCAACACTTTCCCAAAATAATAAATAAATAAATAAAGGAAGAAAAAAAGAGTAACACTCATGCTTGGCATCTTGGTATTGTTGCCATTATTCGTGTTTAGTCATTAAACCTTGGATTTATATATTTATATATTATAAGCTGATTAATGTTCTCGAGCAGGTCATATCAACCACTCAGTTTGCTGGAAGAATCTTGCTCCAACTCGTGTAAGATTATGCTTTGAGCCCTTTTCTGAGTACTTTTTATTATTTTATTTTTATATTGCCAAAATCTTATTACAGGAAGGAGGTGGTGAACCTGCAAAGGGTTCTTTAGGTTGGGCTATTGACACAGATTTTGGTTCATTAGAAAGCATTGATACAGAAGATGAAAGCTGAAGGTGCCGCTTTACGAGGCTCTGGATGGGCGGTGAATGCTTTAGCTGTTTAATATTCTGGAATATTTTTTATCATTGGCTAGATGTCTTCAAGATAATCCCTTTTTTTTCCTGCTTATGTTTCTTGCTTTTCACATGCTTATATCTTGGCAGTGGCTTGGTGTTGACAAAAGAGTTTAAAAAGCTTGTGATTGAGACAACTTCAGATCAGGTAAGGCACTACATAGATTTGCAATCAAGTCATTCAATTGTGATCATGAGGATTGCTTAATTTGTTGTCCTGGCATTTGTGTACTGTCTGTTGAGATATTTTGGTGTTGTCACTCTTTAAACTTCCCTAATTATTTCAACAGCAATAATAGAGATCACTAAAAAATCCCATCACTAATAGCTTTAATGAGTTGAAAAATGTAAAAAATAAAAGAAAAAAGAAAAACACAAGAGACAACCATCACATCAAAGGAAAAACCACCTCATTAGTGCTTCCCTAGTGCTCCCTTTTTAGTGCTCCCAAGCATTAATCTTATTTCAAGATTCAAAATCTGAGTGGCTACTGCTCTTAATTTTACATCATTTCCACTATTCCACTTCATAAATGATGATTATAGACTCAGAGATTGTTGCATATGAAACTTTAAGACCTATTTTGGGAAGATGGTAAAAAGTAATTTTTTTGTTTTTAACCAAGCTTTTTGGGTTTTTTGAAAAGTGATTTGGGAAGTTGGTAAAAAGTTACTTTTTTTTTGGATTAATATTTGTTTATGGTGTCATATCACACTAAAATGACTAAAATACCCTCACCCAACTTAAAAAAATTATATTTTACCCAAACTCACAAGATGTAAACATTGAGGATACTTGCGTAATTTTCCAACCTACTTTTTGGCCACTTCCCAAATGAGCAAAAACTCAACTTGGCATTTTGCTTGGCCATAAAACGTGGCGTTTTGCTCGGTTCCCAAAAGAGCCCTAAGTCTCGTTTGGGGACATATTATTTTAATAATTTTTTAATCTTTTTTTACTAAGGTTTTGTTTGTCATGTACTAAAAAAGTCAAAAAGTTACTATCCTAGTCACATCATCTTATTTAAGTCACATCACCTTTCTATTACATCACTTCAAACTCAACCCAAACATGAGTTCAGATCTTCGGCCGCTCTTTCCAGCAGCACTTCCAGCAACACTACAAAACGACGTCGTTTTGTAGTGCAAAAACGACGTTGTTTTGTTTAGTTGGTTTTTTTTTTTTTTTTAATTTTTTTGTTCCGAAAATTCGAATTTCCCGCCTGAATGGAAACCTCATTTTGACTTCATCTTCGTCCCTATCTCCTCTGTTTTGCCCTAACCTGCAGCTGGATAGAGAGAGAGAGAAGAGAGGCGGTAGAGAACGGAGAGGGGTTCGGCGCCATCTGCGAAGACGGAGAACGATGGTGGACGGAGGCGATGGTAATGGAGAGAGGTTGGCAGAGGGACGCGAGTTCGGCTGTGACGCAACGACGGCGGAGGGACGCGAGTCTGACTGTGACGAGGTATATTTCAGTCTCTGTGTTATGTATATATGTATATTTCAGTCTCTATATTTACATTTTGTTTGGATAATCAATGTATAAATGTATTTGTAGACATTAGAAATATTTCAGTCTATTTCTCTATTTCAGTCTCTATGTATTTGCAGACATTACAAATATACCAGTGCTATAATTAATTTGTATATATTAATTTTTCTCTATACATTTCTCTATATTAATTTTTATATATAATTAAGGATTTTGTTAATTCAGAAATTACTAATTAAGGATTGAGATATAATTAAGGATTTTTATAATGAAGGATTTTGTTAATTCAGAAATTACTAATCAAGAAGAGTGATTAGTAACTATGATTGATTTTTCAATATCATTTATAACTATGATAGTTATATATAAAGGTCTCAGTTTTTGAAAAAAGAGTGATTATTTCTAAAAACACCATCTTCCTTTTTCAGTATACTTGTGATAACAAAAATTTAACAATAAATAAATAAAATCTACAATTGATCTGGTCCATCATTTCAAAGAGATTTACAAAATTCAAGAATAAAACTACCTTAATAAACCACTCCCCATAACAAAAAAAAGTTCACATTTGCCTCCTTAAACCTACAGAGGAGCTGAAGGTTGTCCCCAATATGCTTGCACTTGGTGGGGAGCAACCTGCAAATTAAAAAACATTAATCAGTTAATTACTAAGTTGGTGCAACAATGTAAAGCTCTAAAATAAAATTGGTAAATGGCAAGAAATATAATAAATTATTTTAATTCTCATCAAATGATCAAGTCATAAAATTAGTTTCCGGGCCACCTATTTTGAAGTAAAAGTTTAAAAAAAAAAAAAGGGAAAATCAAAGAGTACAAACTGAGGAACTTATTTGTAAAAGAGAAAAACAAAGCCATCACCTACACAAACCACACAACACACCTGTTCTCTCAAAGGTATTGTAAATACTGAAAAAAAAAAGAAGTTGGGCAGCACATGTAAGCAGTCAATTCCCTAGTGCATTATGTTGAAAACATTTTATTGTCTTCCTTTAGATTCAAGTTGTCCATTCATTTGAAAGGATGCAGAAACTTGTAATTTTTTAACTTTGATTTGAACTTATGATCATTAAAAAAAAAAAAATCTGAACACTGACATACCTATCCGAAAAATGGACACTGCCATACCTGTCCAAAAAAATCCAAGTCATAGATCGAAGTAATATAAATTGATTCATTGAACCTATAAATCGAATTGCAGGTAATCGAAGAAAATAATGTTGTTAATGAGTTGGCTAATTGTGGTTGGAAGCCAAAATTGGGCATGTCATTTGACTCTAAATAAGCTGCATATGATTTTTACAATACCTATGGCGGAAAGGTGGGTTTTAGTATTAAGAAGCTATATGCACACAAGATCAAACATACTAAGGAAATAACTTCATGGACTTTTGTATGTTACAAAGAGGGAACTCGGGTATTGACAAGCGAGATCCACTAGTAAAATTTCCAAGACAAGAGGTGAGGTGTGGTTGTGGTGCTCGATTTAGTATCAAGTTAGATAGAAATTTAGGAAAATATGTTGCCGTTGATTTTGTTGAACATCATAATCATGATCTTGTGCCTCAAGAGTGCATTCATATGTTGCCATCCCAAAGAAAAATATCTACCACCCAAGCAATTGAAGTAGAATTGGCTTCAGAATCTGGAATTCCTCTTAGGTCTGCTTATGAGCTATTTTGTAGGGAATCTGGTGGAAGAGCATCACTTGGCTTCACCAAATTAGACCAAAAAAATTACTTGAGATCGAAGAGACAAAAAGATTTGGAATATGGAGAAGCGGGTAGTGTGTTGCAATACTTTTGTAAGAAAAGTTTAGAAAATCCATCCTTTTATTATGCAGTCCAATTAGATTGTGAAGAGCAAATAAGTAACATATTTTGGGCGGATGCACAAATGATAATGGACTATGCTCAATTTGGTGATGTAGTGACCTTTGACACTACTTACAAATTAAATAATGAACATAGACCTTTTGGAACCTTTGTTGGATTTAATCATCATCGAGAAACTGTTGTATTCGGTGCAGAGTTGATGTATGATGAGACTGCCGAATCATTCACATGGTTGTTTCAGATTTTTTTGGAGGCAGTGTCAAACAAAGCTCCAAAAACAATTTTCACCGATCAAGATGCCGCGATGGCTAAGGCCATTTCAATTGTCATGCCTAGTACAAACCATCGACTTTGTACATGGCATTTGATGCAAAATGCCGTGAAGCATGTGAGTTCCCTCTTTCAAGATGTTGGGGTGAAGGGTGTCTTTTCAAAATTTATGCATCAAATTGATGATGAAGAAGAATTCAAAATACAATGGAACCAAATGCTTGATAGGTATGATGCACACAACAATCATTGGTTGGCGCAAACTTTTGGTGTGAATGAGAAATGGGGATGGCCATATATTATGAATTCTTGGGCAGCTGGAATGAGTACTACTCAACTAAGTGAATCATTCAATGCATTTTTGAAGGATTATTTCAATTGTGATCATAACTTGATGGAATTTTTCAAGCATTTTGAGAGGGTGCTCTATGACAAGAGGTATAAAGAATTGGAAGCCGAGTATAATTTGTGTCAAAAATTGCCAAGGGTTTCCATTCCAACTGTGATGTTATAGCAAATGGCAGATATTTACACCAAAACAATTTTTGAGGAATTCCAAAATGAGTACGTGCAGTCCCTTGAAGCGTCCATTGTAGGCACTATTCATGATGGTGAGAGTACCATATTTACAATTCAAACGGATGTAGATGGAAAAAAAAATAAGAATGTGAAAATGGATTGAGATGGTTTTTTGAGTTGTAGTTGTAAGAAGTTTGAAGTGAAGGGCATAGTGTGTCAACATTGTTTAAAGGTGCTTAGAGAGATAATCAATGCAAAGGAGCTTCCTGCACAATACATACTCAAACGATGGACTAAAAAAGCAAGGGCTGAAAGTGTGAAAGATAGGCGTGGGTATGATGTGAAGGCTGATGTCAAACTACATCAAAGCGACCGATATAGGTCATTGATGAATATGTTTAGAGCTATAGCAAGTAGAGCCGCCGAAAGTGAAGAAACTTATCATTTGTCACTTGCAAAAAGTGAAGAACTAAGTGTCATGGTTGAAGACAAATTAAGTGTGCACACTTGTGGTCAAGTGGAGATCACTGAATTCAGAAATTCCTCAGCTAATACATGCCCACAGAGTGATGAAGTAGATTGTCCAATCCAAGCCAAGGGACTGAAGAAAAGACAAGCAACTAGTAAGGCAAGAAGGAGGATCAAGGGCGGGATGGAAAAATGTATTGCAAAGAAGAAAAGAATGCAATCTAAGCAGGTAATTAATTGAAGTTATGTGTGATTGTTATGTGTTATCAATTTTGTGTTATGTGTGTTAGGAAAATAATTTATTAAATAATTTGGTTGTTTGCAGGGTGATGGTTTTTGTACTCTTGAAGGTCAATATGAGCCTCCTATTGCCATGGGTAATATTTCTAGTCAGGTAATTTTTACTATTGTGTGCAACCTTGTATTAATTTGTTGGATTGATTATTCTTGCAACTAGTAGCGTTATATTTATTATTTTTGGTCTTTTGTGATGCATGTAAGATGGTTCTTTTTCTACTTGTCAAGGTCAATCTCAACCTTCTTTCGACATGGGTAATCAGTCAATATAGGTAATATTTAATTTAGGGTGTTTACCTTTGACATGCATAGACGTTAGGGAAATTGAACCTCATATGGAATTATGAACTTTGTCTTATTCTTTGCTTTATGTTGGTTTAGTTTAGGGTGTTTACACTCCACAAGGTCAATCTCGACCTCCTTTTGTCATGGATAGTAATTATGTTGAGGTAATATAACATATTGTTTGTTTTTTAACATGAAAATGCATTATGAAATTTTTTTAAAATGCATTGTCTTATTCTTTGCTTTATGTTGGTTTACTTTAGGGTGTTTACACTCCACAACGTCAATCTTGACCTCCTTTTGCCATGGGTCGTAGTAATTATGTTAAGGTAATATTTCATATTGTATGTTTTTAAAAATGAAAATACATTATTATTTTTTTTTCATTTCACTTCTTCTTTTATTTATGTTGGTTTACTTTAGGGTCATGGTCGTGCAATCTATATTTCCCAATCTCGACCTGAATCCCAATCTCAACCTTCTTTTGCCACAGGTCATACTAATTATGTTGAGGTAATATTTCATATTGTATGTTTTGTAAAATGAAAATGCATTATTACTATTTTTCATTTCATACTTTCTTTTTTTATGTTGGTTTACTTTAGGGTCATGGTCGTGCAATCTATATTTCTCAACCTCAATCCCAATCTCGACTTGAATCCCAATCTCAACCTTCATTTGCCATGGGTCGTACAAGTGTTCATCATGTCATGTATCCTATATATGATGTGAGTTGTAATTGCTTACATATTTTACATTGAAAATGTAGTATAGATTCTAAAAATATTTTAATACATGTATCACTATTGCAGGGAAATAACACGCCTCAGTCAATGCCGCCTGATTCAATGCCTTTATTGTATCCCACTCCGACATCGTTCCAGAAATTGCTTCGAGATAGTACTGCAGTCCAACTGTCACAAGCCTCACATAGTCCTGCTGACAGTCATGTGGATGGACATCCCTGGAAGGCTTGCACCGAACGATGATCTTATTATATTTGTGGATTTGGGTGTATTTTTTTTTATGTTCGGTGGGATTTGGATATTTTTTATGGACAATTTTTTTTATGTATTTGTAATGTTTTGTGAGATTTGTATAATTTTTATGGATATCTTTTTTATGTATTTGTAATGTTTGGTGGGATTTGGATATTTTTTATGGACATTTTTTTATGTATTTTTAATGTTTGGTGGGATTTGGATATTTTTGATGGACATCTTGTTTATGTATTTTTAATGTAATGGACATATTTTTAATGTAATGGACAAATTACACTTATTTGTTGTTTTGATTACACCCTGTAATGGACAGGTTAAACTTATTTCCTGTTTTGATTACATGTAATGGACAGATTACACTTATTTGCTGTTTTTCATTACACCCTGTAATGGACAGGTTAAACTTATTTCCTATTTTCATTGCACCCTGTAATGGACAGGTTTGATTTTATTTCCTATTTTGATTACACCCTGTAATGGACAGGTTTGATTTTATTTCCTATTTTGATTACACCCTGTAATGGACAGATTACACTTATTCCCTGTTTTGATTACACCTTGTAATGGACAGGTTAAACTTAGTTCCTGTTTTGATTACACCCTGTAATGGACAGGTTTGATTTTATTTCCTGTTTTGATTACACCCTGTAATGGACAGAATACACTTATTCCCTGTTTTCATTACACCTGTATAATCTTTGGGGGATCGAAGCCAGTTGAACATAATCATAACCATACAAAAGGCCTTTTTGGTAGAAATGGGAAAGTAAATATAGCTTATGATATGCCTAAGTTTATTTATAATAAAACTTAAACTTAAGCTAATCGAACTTATTCTTTAAGTATCTCACCTTATCGAAAGAAAAAGAATAGTGATTTTTCAAAATCAAAAAGCTATATAATATATAGCTAAACCAAACATATCAAAAATAAAAAAAATTAATTTTTAAAATAAAAAATTTGCAGGCCCCATTTGTAGAAAATTTGTAAAGTACTTATAGCTTATGCAAAAAAACTTATAACTTATAACTTTCAATTTTTATTTTTTCTTTTTTATTTTAAAGTATACTCTCCCCCCAAATTTAAGAATATTAACTTCTTATAGCTATAAAAGCTATATAATATATAATATAAACAAAAAATAACAAAATAAAATAAATTCGAAGTAAGTTGAAAAAATTTCAAATAAAAGCTCGCCCGCCAAACAAAGTCAACAACATAACCATACAAACTGATTACACAGCTCTGTTGGACAAAATGAACAACATAACCAAGTGCCATTACATAACCATATAACCATATAACCATACAAAATTAACAAGTCCAATTAACCATAGAAAGATATAGCTTACATAACCATATAACCATACAAACTGTCACTAGCTCCCATGGGTCACAAAGATTACAAAACTATTACATTTTTATAACTAACACGATCCCAATTACAAGCAAGATACACAACCCATAAATACGACTCGAATTTTGATTTATGTCTGTTTCCAACTTAAGCATCTTCGCCCTCATAAATTGAAGTTCTTCGCTTTGAAATCGAAGTTGTTCGTTCATAAGTCGAAGTTGTTGTTCGGTGACAGTTGACATATTTTCCATTTGTACTACTCCTTCATGTCTAGCTTGTGAATTTGTAGGCAAGCATCGTCCCATAAAATTGCCGCAATTTTTACAACAATAAAATAATTTGTTTCTATTTTGTTCCGTCTCCGAAATTTGAATAGTTGCTTTCTTATGACATTTAGGGCAATTTCTGTTGCTGAACGTCAACTGATCTGAGGTACCTCCGTTAATAGTTGAACTTAACATCTGCAAAATTATGCACACAATTCATAGTAAAGTTATATACACATTCAACTTCAATCATATAATTCCTACATACAGCTATAATTCAAGTTTTGTACTTTAATAAGCCATCACTACCAAATGGATTTTCCCAAAAACAGATAAAGAAGAAGAAAAGAAAAGGAAATACCTTATATGTAGTTTTGCATCACAATAGAAAGAAAAGAAAAGCATCACAATAGAAAGAAATTTGTTGTGATTAAGATTATCTAGTTTTGGGATTGTTGTGATTAAGATTATGTAGTTGTGATTAAGAAATTTGTTGTTGAGTTGTTCATGTCAGTTAATCTCTATACCTAATATGTAGTTTTGCAACGAAATGAATTTTTTTTGCCTTTACTAAAAAAGACAAAAATATATTATGTAGGGTGCATTGATAATAAATAACTAAACTTAAGAAGAAATGAATAAATTCTGGAGAAATAAACACCAAAAAGATATCAAATTTCTCTCCTTTTGAGTTGAATTTGTAACCTTACACTACAAAATCATGCTGCACAATCATTAAGCTAAAGCCCTGCTTGAATGCCTGTAATTGAGTGTCCCAAAATTCATAATCAGAATGGAAGGGTTTATGAATAGTTTGAAATGGTAGGCACATTTGAATGGTAGACTAGTTAATGTTCTTATAAGGAGAAGTAATTTCACTCATATGAAAATTGAAAAAAAAAAAATAATAAAATAGAGCAAAGGTAGAGAGAATATTTAATGAAGTGAGAAGAAATATATGGCTAACTTAAATTTAACTGAGAATATAAATTTAATTTAGAATCATGTGGAAGACATAGGTGTATATAGTCAAGTCAAAACAATTATACAAAAGATTTGTTGAGTTGAGTTGAAAGTGAGAAATTTTTTTTTACTGAAAAGCTATAGATTTAGGAAAGACTCCATAGAAAAATTTTTTTACTGAAAAGCTAAATTTTATAAATATTAATAATTAAAATTATGAACTTTTTCATGAATCTGTAATAAGTTTTTGAAACTATCACTGGATGACAATTTCCTTTAAAATTAACTATATGATGTATACGCATTCGAATCCCAAAAATAAATATGATTAGCATACTAATTAGGGGTTGTTTGGGATGACCTAAATAAGTGCACTTTTTGTCTTTTTACGAAAAGATGTACAGAAAAGTAGAGAAGTGATGTGATGAAAAAAAGATAAAAAGATGGATCATTTTTAGATTGCCAAACTTGGCCTTATTTTCTAGTTATCTATTCTGTAATAGAAAGAAATCTATGTTCAACTGAAATATGTTCTGAGAAATAAGAATTTGTTCACCCTGTTCAAATAAAAATATTTGTAATCCTGTTCTTAAATATGTTAAGAAATATGAGCATGGAATTCTGTTTTATTTCAACATATTTAAGAATGGAATATTTGATTACAAATATTCTTATTCTATGAAATATGTTTTATGTTCTCAAACCTATTTAATCAAACCTGTTTTATTTGATCAAACCTGTTCTATGTTCTCAAACCTATTTAATCAAACCTGTTTTATTTGATCAAACCTATTTAATCAAACCTGTTTTAATCAAATATGTTGATTACAAATATTCTTATTCTCTGGAATATTTAAGAATGGAATCCTGTGTAATCAAACCTATTTCTCAAATTCTATTTTATTTGTTCTCAAACCTATTTAATCAAACCTGTTTTATTTGATCAAACCTATTCTATGTTCTCAAACCTATTTAATCAAACCTGTTTTATTTGATCAAACCTATTTACTCAAACATGTTTTAATCAAATATGTTGATTACAAATATTCTTATTCTATGGAATATTTAAGAATGGAATCCTGTGTAATCAAACCTATTTCTCAAATTCTATTTTATTTGAACATATTTAAGAATGGAATCTATATTCAAAACATAAGTCAAGTTAACATTGTCAAGTTAACATATTTAAGAATAGGTTCTGAAATATGTTCATATTTAAGAATGGAATTTATGTTCATAGTTCAACTGTTAAACATTCTGAACACATTAAATTATATTTTTATGTTCATCAACAATGTTAAAGATTCTGAACATATGTTCATCAACAATGCTAAAGATTCTGAACATATGTTCATCAACCATTGTCAGAATCTATGTTCATCAACCAAAAAGAGTATGGGCAAAAAAAAGAATGGAAAATCTATGGAAAAATCGAGAGGGAAAAATCGAAAAGAATGGAAAGGGAGAGAAACGAACCTCGTCAATTCACTATTCCAGATCGTCTCCTCTCCTTCGTCCTGTATCGTCGCCTCACTCTTCCAGATCGTCCTGACCTTCTCCTCTCCTTCGTCCTGTGTCTAGGGTTCAAAAAAGGAAAGGGGAAAGCTGAATAAGAAGAAAAGAAAGGAAAAAAAAAAAAAAAAGATATACAAAACGACATCGTTTTGTAGTGCTGCTGGAAAGAGCGGCCGAAGATCCAAACTCCCCAAACATAACCCATATTTCATAAAAAATCAAAAAGTGTACTTATTTAGAATATTCCAAACCAAGCCTAAATATATGAGGTAAAAAAAAATTAGTATGTTTAGAATGACTTTTTGAGTTTTTACGAAAGATGTGCAAAAAGTAGAGAGAAAAGAAAATCTTTGAATTTTTAATATAGGTTATAGGCTTTTTAATTTTTTTAGTAATTTTTTGATTTTTAGACTAAAATTGTTGCATGCTAAATGAGGCCTTAGTTTACATGGACTTAATTGGTTTTATTTCTAAATCTCGCTGCTGATATATGTGAGTCTACTAAGTACAACTTTGCTTTGAGACTTGTATTACTTGCTAATAAACACGGATATGGAGATGTTGACACGACAATTTTAAACAAATTAGGACAATTCACATCTGAATATAACAAATAAAAAATCTTAATTTAAATAATAAAAAAAAGGTATACACAAACAAATCAAACCTATAGTTTTTTTTTTTTTTTGTGTGTGTGTGTGTGTGTATGTGTGTGTCGATAAGTGCATAGAAAGTTTTAGGTTTAAGAGTTTCTAAAATTAAAAAGCCTAAAGACGAGGGATTAATAAGTATAATCATTGGCCCCAAGTTATTTTCTTTGAACTTAGTGTGTGTTATGTGTCCAAGGCGCTGAGCGATAGACGTGCTGCAATGTGTTCAGTTCGAAAAATTAAACAAATAATTGGACACATTTATACACATATCCAACACTTCTAAAGGAGTGTCCGGCGAGTGTCAGCATCCTTGAAAATTTTTAATTACGGGGAGTTATCCTCAGAATTGAGGATTGAATTTAGGCTAAGTTTGGTATAATATAAAAAAGTTAAAAAGTTATTATTCTATTTAAATCAATTCATTTTATTTAAATCACATCACTTCTTTACCACATCACTTCAAATCCAACTCATATTTCATAAATAGTCAAAAAATGCACTTATTTAGATCATCCCAAACAACCCTTTAATTCCATTTTTCCAAAAATACTTTTTAAAAAATTTTACTTTTTTATTTTTCATATTTTTTTATTTTTACTGAATTTTTTTAATATTTTAAGCATTTTTTTTTTAACTTTTTAGATATATTTAACATAAATATGCCTAAAAAATAAAAAATATGTGAAAAAAAACCTTTTAAAAATTTAATAAATACCAAAAATACAAAAAAAAAAAACGAGAATTTAGTATTTTTTTTAATATTTTTATGTATTTACTAATTTTTTAAAATATTTTTTTACAAATTTTTTACTTTTTAAATACATCTAAATAAATAAAGTGCATCTAAAAAATTTTTAAAAAAAATGTTTAAATTTTTTAAAAATATTCACAAAAAAAAACACAAAAAATTTAAAAATTCAAAAAACTTAATCCAAAAAACTCAAATCAAACACCCTTATTATTATTCAGATCGTTGAGAAGTCTAGAGGGAGTACAGCGGAGATTATTGAAAGAAATTGAATGCAAAGCTTTTATTTGAAGATGGATTTGGGTGGGGGGGGGGGGGGAGTAAGGTAGGTAATGCAAGCATTACAGGAGGTGGGGCCTCATATCAATGGAGGATCTTTTTTAAGTAAAAAGTACACCAGCAGCTCAGCAGTGTTTTATTTACAGAAGTACAACAAAAGGACAAGAGTCATTGTTGAACTGTCAAAACATAGCTACAATACAATGCCAAGAAAGACCATTTCCAAGGGTTCTAGAACTAATGTCATAGAAGGATTAGTGCAGAGGAAAGAGTAAAGAAGCTGATGCAGATCAGAAAACAGGGACGAACAGAGTCAAAAGGTTTGCTGATTTGTTCAACGGAACTACGTTGCCTTATCCAAAAATTGATTTGGAGCGAGTAGTGGTCTGTACGAGAACTGATTTCTTTCACAGCTGGGCTCAAGTTGAAGAAAAGATATGTAGATACTTAAAGAGGAGTCTTGTTCTTCGTTCGTTTCAATTCAATCGAGCTCTGTTTTGGGCTAGCAACAAAGAAGAGGCGAGATTTTTCGATAAAGAAATGGTGATCAAATTGGAGAATTGGTCAGAGGAGAAGTATGTTAAACCTGAGGTTATCATCTCATATGGAGGATGGATGGCTGTTTGTGATTTGCCATTTAATATGTGGGCCCATCTTATTCCAATAATGTTTTAACGTATCTTCTAGATGGGTTAGGTTCAAAGCAGCATATGGGTCTTTCGTTTGGGCTTATAACAGAAGAGGGGGATTCATCTTATGGGTTAGAGCTCGCGGGTCTTGGGGTTGGGTCACAACCCGTGGTTGGTGTGAGATACGAAAAAGGTATAGAATTGGGGGTGTGAAATGGTTTTCCAATAGAAGGAATCTCCAGCTCGTCTTTAACTCCATCATTCTTTCATAATTCCTTAAGAAAAATAATAAAAAGTTCATTTTCTTTTTTATTTTTGTAATTGATATCAGAGATAGGTGAAATTTTTTTGAAAATAAGATCAAATTATGTAAGTATTTCTATCTATGTATAAATTTTGATATATATAAATGTGTATGGTGTGCTTTATGTTATAAAAAAAAAATTTCATCTAAGTTTTTAGTTGTGTATCCTTTGTATTTTGTATCTTCATAATTATTTGTTTCATTTATAATTGTTGTAAAACCTATATACTTAGTGTATGTCAAAACCCATATACTCATTAAGATCTTTTGACTATCAGCCATACTTACGTCTTTAAGATCATAAAGAGAGGTTTTAGGCACCAGATAATACATTATGAGGGTTTTAGGTATCAACAACAATTTATAATAGCAATTAACCCTGAAAATATAATATGCTTTGGAAATATAAAAAATAATGTTAATAATAAATATGATCATAGTTTGCATATTACTAAAGAGTCTGCAAATATAAATAGTGTGTGTTCTAGTCTAAATAATATTACTGATATTATGTGTTCTTGGTTTTCTAAATTAGATAAAAATAAAAAAAAATAAATCAAAATTATCTAGAAACCAAAGTTGAGTCTATAAAATCTAAAATAGACAATTTGGGTTTTATAATAAATATTGACTTAAATAAAGAAGCAAAAAACCAAATAAAGAATTTGGTGACAAAATTAGAAACTATATCCTTCATAAACAATGATGGAATGAATAGTCCAGGAGATAGTTACATCCCTAGGCTATTTAATGGTACAGAAAATATTATGGTACTTCAAACCAATACCTATAATAGGACTGAATATGAAAATATTGTTGAAATATTGGATTATTGGAGAAAATTATATAAAGATCCGAATTTAGGTATTGATGAAAGAAATAGGCTACTAGATCAGATAAGAGAAATTTATCTAGAACATGAAACTTTTTTACAACACTTTAATTATGATATTAATATGTCAACTAATGATGATGACAGTCAATCATCCTCATCTGAAGAAACATTAGATCAAAATATTTCACCAGAAATAAATAAAGGAAAAAGAAAGGCAGAAGAGCCAATTGATCCTGAATTATTTGGCACATGGGGAGATGGAGAAAATTTTGACTTTATTCAGAAAAGTGAAGTTAAAAATGATACTAACACTGGAAGTACCTCCAATCCTACACCTGAGCCAGTAATATCTAGAAAACATAATAATCATAAGTATCTAATAGTTCAAAATGGTACTTATTTAGATTTGTCTCATGTTCAATTTAAGGATAAGAAACAAGCAATTGATGATTGGGCACAATCCTTATCCATCATTATTACCAATTATAAAAATAATTGGTCAAGGGAAAAATTCCTTCATTATATTGCAGCAACTCTCCAAGGAGATGTGTTGCAATGATTAAAACAGTGGGAAAAATTTGAAATTGGAAAAAGTCAAAAAACGACTTTGTTAACAAATTTTCTCATACTTGACACAATTTTAGCTGAGTTTGCAAAAATTATAAAAGAAAATTTATGTAATTTTGAAAGAGATACTAATTTGTAAGCAGATGCAAATTATATTTTAACTAAACTAGAATTATGTAATATTTATCTTTTTGAAGACTATGTTCAAATTTTTAAAAAATATTATTATCTTATTGATCCACCAGCAAATCAACCCTGGCTAGATCGATTTTTCCATAAACTTCCTCATCCATATGATGAGTTATGTATTAAAACATATCCTGATTTTCTCAAAAAAATAGGGAAGGAAAAATATGATAATTTTGATTTTCTCATTAATTATATTCTAAGACTGATAGCAAATCGGTGTTTAGAAGCAAAAGCAAAAAAACAAATAAAAAATCGAATTCCCAACTCACAATACAGTCAAAAATGTTGTGATAAAATTTTAAAAGAAAATTGAAAAATTAGTTGTAATACATTTCCTAAACGAAAAGGATTTTCCAAAAAACGCAAAAAATATAAATGGTAACCTTGGAAAAAGAACAAAATTTTTTCAAAAAAGAAAAAAGTATATTCGAAAAAAGAAACCAACAAGTGTTTCAAAAAAGAAAACTTGTAAATGTTACATTTGTAACGAAGAAGGTCACCATGTACCCGAATGCCCAAAAAGGGGAAAAAGTGAAAAGAAAATGATCAAAGTTCTTGAAGAATAAGATTTTGAAATAATATATGGTGAAGAAATTTTTGATGAAGAAGAAATCTTATACGAAATTTCTAGTGATGAAGAAAGTTCAGATGAAGAACTAATCTTCATGATGACTAATAATAGTCAAGAAATATCTCAAGAAGTAGATAGTATATCTCAAGAAGAATTACAAGCAATTCGACTTGGAGATGTAATCGGAGAAGAAAAAACTTTTACCGACGAAGAATTGACAAAATTAGAAAAAAAATGCAAGAAGTTGCTGTTCTAGAAATTTATAAACTTTCAAAATTCAACTTCTTTTCAGCAAGAGTGAAAATGGTCAGAAGAAGGAAATATTGATATTCCTTTTTTTTATAAGAAAAAAGGTTGCAAGATAGAAAAAGAAATATCCTAAAATTCAATATATCCATTATTAGATTAATTCAAGTAACCATAACAACCTTATTTCGCCAAGGAATAGATACTCCTATTTTGCCAGTAATTTTTTACAAAAGATTTTCTGACCTAATGAAAGTAATCATTGGAGGAATTCAGTCTAATTTGGCTAATGGAGTAGTTTGGGTTAATGTTAGACCAAATTTCTTTATTGACATAAATGATCATAATCTTGAAGATACAATCAGAATAAGAATTAAAACACAATGATTATGAATGAAAACAAATTCTCATGATTTGGCTATTCGTTGGAAAACAATTCACGAATTAACCAAATTTCTTGAAACAAAAACAAGATCAAATGATAATAAAATCGTTGAAATCTTTGAACCAAGACCATTTGACATGGTGATACAACCTCGTCTAATGAATTGGAGCGATTTAGAAGTCCCTTGACAATGGTTAATCCAAGACCTAGTAGGACAAGAAGAATCTTCTAAAACAAAAAATCCTGCACAATTACAAATGCAGGCATCAGGAAAAAAATTATATATTGAAAATACAGTTCCAAAAATTAAAAGATCAACTTCTGTATTTGAAAAAGATTTTCCTAACAAATCATTTTCAAAATTAAGCATTGAAGAATCAAGTAATAATTCTAATCAAGAATCTATTACTTCAAATAATGTTCAGATTCCTATTTTTCCCGGAACAAGAAAACAACTTGAACATATTAAGTTTGCATATATGTATTATTTTCAAACAAAAAATGATGAAATTATTTTTTCTCCTAGCTAAGGAAAAAGAAGATATACATATTATGTGTGTCGATTTCTGACCACACTGCCAAACAGATACTCAGCTAGAGAATACTGGCAGAATAGATTAAGCTCGAACGATCTGTCACAGAAAGAAGAGATTCCGGCGGTGGTTCGTCCACTCGGGGGCCCTGTGACGATCAAGTCAGTTATCTCTCAAAGATAGCAAAAGTGCTTAACTCACTATTTGGAATACAAAAAGCGTACCTTAGACCCATGAGGGTGCCTCCTTTTATAGCCAATACTGACCTAATCCTAATAGAAGCCTAGCTCCAATGGATTTTGTTTCAATGCTAATCTTGGACTCCCAGTTAGATTGTGATAAACTCTCTAAGAGTCTTATCTTTATCCAGACTGAAGTCCTCTCCCAATCTAGAACTCTTGTCCCTTATCCGCTTATCCCAAATTCCGGTATTTTCGCAGATAACCTCGATCTAGCCAAGATTACCTCAGCATCATGACCAGAACACGTGGCACCTCGACTGACACTTTGGTGCCACTTCAGCCACGTGTTGTCATTCAAAAATTATATCCGCACAACTGCCTTCTAGGTTCTATTACCTCGGCATCCTAAGGTGATGGAACCTATATCATTTCTTCCATTTAGCACATCGGCTAAACTTGTTTTATCCTCCATTATCGAGGTTGTAATTTGTCGGCTAAAAATAGAACCAAACTTGGTTATTGGTTCTAAGTTTCCAAGCCAAGGTCCTACTTCATTAAATCACGAACTCCAAGAGTTTCAACACGCATATGGTACAGTCGCCTGATATTTCAACCGTTTACGCCTGCGTCTTTCCCTCTTGAGTGCACGACACGCGCCATTAAGTTGCATCGGCCTTGCGTGCGTCGTCTGACAAGCACGTCATCCTAGGAACATTGATTGCATTTTTGCCGCCATTCCGTGTGTTTGATCAAAAATCATCCCTTTCTACGTCTTTTCACTTCTTTACCATCATTTTCGTTCAAACTCTCTCTCTCTCTAACTTTCTCAAATTCTCCATTGTTTCAAGCTCTCAAGCTCTGCAACTACTCCGTTCACCTCCTTCGGCGAAGTTCTTACTACTTTTCTCCGATTACGGCCACCGTCTGACCCCGGCGTACTTAACACCGGCCTCATTTTTCTTCAGTGAGTCACTATTTCCTCTTTTATCAGTTTGTATTTTTCTTTGAAAAAACTTCACTACATTACTTGTTGCCATTGCCATCCTGTTCACGTTCTTGATTATAAATCTGCGCGTATGAATTCAATCATGTATTTGAGTATGTTTATCCTATGACTTTGCTTTTACCCAATCCATTCTTGAGTATACACACACTGCTCACACATTTGTTTCTTTTGCCACTATTTTTGGCCTCGCACCCTTGTACACACTCTATTACAGTGTTCTTGATAGTTCATCACTTTTCTTGATTTTGAATCATTGTTCTTGTTTGCTTAAGGTTGAATTGTACATCATTGAGGCCGTTAATTAGAATCTCTTAACTTCACTTGCTGGTCAAACTGTATACTTTATGTGTGTTGAATGTCAATCAGGTTGTACATCGTCGGAGCATAAAATGGGCAAAAAGACAAAATTTGGACAGAGTTGACTTTTTCTGGAAAAGTCAAACTGATGTTTTTAAACCTGTTTGGAAGTGAGTAGAAGTATAAAAAGAAAAGAAAAAGGCTTTTCTAGGGTTCTGAAATTGTTTTGACCTAAAGGGAGAGGCTAGGGTTTGGAGGGGAAGAGAAACAAAAGCTTCAAGGATGTCTCCCATGGTGGTTTCTTCTCTATCTACCTCATCCACTCCTCTATGAGTGGCTAGTCTTCTTTTCTAGGGTTTTGATGAAACCCTAACCATGTAATTATTTTGTTTTCTTTTTGATTTTTAATTATGTAAAGGTTTGAACATTTGTATGGTGATTTAGAAGTTTCTTTTATATATTTTTCATTATCTCTTCGAATATTTGACTTTCTGTGATTGTTGAATGTTATCCATACATGTGTTTTCTATTCCTTCACATTCAAGATATGAGACGAACCATACTACGAGGAACGAGTCGTATCACTACCTTAGTTTAGAGTGAACGATTCGTATTACTTGAGATGGTTCGTGCTCATACATTGAATGTGATGATCTTCTTGTCAAATGCTTCGAGCTTGTAGTTGCGAAACATTAATCCGTTCAAACCATAACATAATTGATTTCAATTGGAAGCCTTAATTATGTGGTTAGTGGTGAATTCTCTACCCTAGGATTTTTTTCCAATTCAGTAAACCCAATTTCATTTATTATTAATAATTTAATTCCTTAGTTTAATTTATTCGTTATTAAATTAGGTTAGTTTAATTTATTCGTTATTAAATTAGGTTATAAACAACCAATCTTTTTATCAAAATTAATTTAGGAATTTGACAATTAAATTAGTTTAATTTCACAATAGTCCCTGTGGATCGATACCTGGACTTGCCATTATTCTAATTGATTTTGGTATAGTTTAGTGATTAACTTTGGTGTGTTCAACGACCCATCAAATTTTTGGCGCTGTTGCCGGGGACTTCTGGCGAAATTAGTTAATTTAAAGTTACATTCTTATTTTAATTTTTAGTTTAGGATTTTATGCTTTTGTGTTGCTAAGTGTGCAGAGCGTTTGAAATTGGAGCTATCATTGAAGTGCAAGCGGAGCGCAACCGAGCTTCTTAAAAAAAACTGCAGCACTAAAGTGAGTAAACAGAAGCAAACACTCACAAGCAAAGCACCAACGTGCTAAAACGAAAGTCAAAGCTCAATTAGGAGTTGGAGACAACGTCTACACGCCAAGCACCCGCAAGACGAGTAAAGCGTTTTCGTTAAACCGTTGTGAGTATTTCTTTTTTAGCATTCTGCTTTCGTAACTTAGTGCACCGAGTCGAACTTGTTGTGTGTGTTTGGGTAGTGTATGCATGGGCGTCGTTCTTGTCGCCCTGAATTGTGGAGTTTGGACCTTGAACTAGAAAGGACCCTTAAGAGACTTAGGGCTTCTGCCCGTGTTCCTAGGCTTGAGTATTCATATCCATACATTGAGCCATGAGAGATGGCAGATCCTAATGTCCCGAATGTGCCTAACCGGACCCTTAAGGATTATTTTACACCCACTGCATATACATCACCATCATGCATCCAATTACCCAACACCACTGCTGCTCATTATGAGATTAAGTCCAGTACCATACAAATGCTCCCATCATTCTATGGACTAACTCATGATGACCCTTATAAGCATTTGAATGAATTTCTAGAAATTTGCTCTACAATGAGGATCCAGAATTTCACAAATGAGGCCTTAATGTTGCGATTGTTTCCATTCTCGTTAAAGAATAAAGCCAAACACTGGCTAAATTCTTTACCTACTAATTCAATCACAACTTGGGACCAATTACAACAACGGTTCTTGGAGAAGTACTTTCCCATAGGTAAAACCAACAAACTTAGATGAGCCATCACAAACTTTGCTCAAATGGATGGCGAGCAATTCCATGAGACTTGAGAAAGACTTCGAGACCTTCTCCAACAGTGTCCCCACCACCAAGTGCCTGATTGGCAACTTGTTCAAACATTCTATTATGGCTTAACTGAGCTGCATCGCCAAATGGTGGATTCGTCTTGTGGTGGGACATTTATGTCTAAAAATGATGCCAAGGCATGGCAATTGTTTGAAAACTTAAGTGATAATTCCCTTCACCATGCCTCCGCAGCCCGGCAAGTCCGGCAACCAGTAGTTAGAGCCCCGAGAAGAGGGGCATTTATGAGGTTGGGCAAAATTTGGAGTTAGCCCAACAAGTAGAGGCATTATCCCGCAAAATAGACCACTTATTAGCTACGGGACATGCCCCTACCCAGCAAGATCAGCCTCAATTCCGTGAGGCATGTGTTATATGTGCGAGCTTTGCTCATGACTTGAGTGAGTGCCCTTCGGTATCACAATTTCCGGAGTTAGTCCAAGAGCATGTGAATGTGGCTCAAGGATTCTCCAACCCGGGTAATGACCCATACTTCAACACATATAATCTGGGATGGAGAAATCACCCTAATTTCTCATGGAGACCCCCTTCACAAGGCACTTCTTACAATCCTCCACCACCAAGGCAGAATTTCAATAATTTTGCCAACCAAACATCCTACCAACTACCGCAACCTTATCGACCCCCACAACCGTACCGATAACCACAACCCCCGCTTGTTCTTCAAGGCAACTCTGCCTTTGAGACTCAAGTGTTGGAAGTTCTCTCAGAACTTAAGGGGTTATCACCGATAGTTCACTCCCACACTCACTCTATTGCCAAGATAGAGACCTAATTGGGTCAAATGGCTAACAACATGAATCAGAGAGAGGAGGGAAAATTACCAAGTCAAACTATAGCCAACCTTAAGGGACAATACGGGGCAGAGAGTTCGGGTGGGAATGGAAAGCAACATGAGCAAGTGCAGGCGGTGGTTGCTTTAAGAAGTGGTAGGAAGTTAGAGCCTCAGTCAGTTGCGTTTGATGCAACTAGAGTTAGGAAGGGTGACCGTGGGGGTACACCTAATGCGAGCAAGGGTGAGGGGGAAACACTTAAGAGGGATGACTTAGTCCCTAGCACTCCATATGTGCCTAAGGCACCATTTTCCCAATGCCTTGATACACCGTCCCCTTTTAATAAGAAGGCGGCATCTATGGAGGCAATGATGGATGTCTTTAAACAGGTAAAAATCAACCTCCCCATGTTGGAGGCGATTAAGCAAGTACCATCATATGCCAAATTTCTGAAGGACCTTTGTACGCAAAAACGTAAATCTAGGACACATGTGTCCCAAAAGGTCCTACTCACGGAGCAAGTAAGCTCCATCTTGTTGAATGACACATCTCCTAAGCTTAAGGACCCGGGTGCCCCAACCATTGCATACATTATAGGGGACCATTTCATAGATAGGGCCTTATTAGATTTAGGGGCTAGTGTCAATTTATTGCCATACTCTGTGTACGAGGAATTTGGGCTTGGCGAGTTGAAGACCACTACTGTCACTCTTCAATTGGCTGACCGGTCCCTTAGTGTGCCACGTGGCATGATTGAGGATGTGCTAGTTAAGGTTGATAGGTTCTACTTCCTTGTTGACTTTTTGGTGTTAGATATGGAACTGGTAGCCAGTTCTAAGAAACAAATCCCGGTGATCTTAGGTCGACCTTTCTTAGCTACGGCCAATGCATGTATCAATTGTCGGACCGGGGTTATGGAAGTTTCATTTGGCAACATGCAAGTGAAACTTAATATTTTCCAAGCATCCCAACAACCTCATGAGAGAGAGGAGTGCTTATTAGTGGATGTTGTGGATGTTGTGAATGAGATTGTGGAGGAGGCTTTGCCCTCCATTCTTGTAGAGGACCCTTTAGAGGCTTGTCTAGCTCATTTTGGGTTTGAAAATTTTGATATTGATGGGTCAGTCAAGGAGGTATTAAAATTGTTGGATGCGGGTATTATATACCCTATTTCAGATAGCAAGTGGGTGAGTCCTACACAAGTGGTGCCCAAGAAATCGGGCATCACCGTTGTTGAGAATGAGGGAAGAGAGTTAGTCCCTACACGAACCACTACTAGGTGGCGAGTGTGCATTGATTATAGGAGACTAAATTCCTCGACTAGGAAGGATCATTTTCCTTTACCCAGGGGTTTGATGGACCCATTTTATTATGCTTGATAGATTGATTCCTTATTTTTTTTATTTCTTTCCCTTCTATGTTATTCTGTTTTTCTTTATTCTCGTTATGCTTTATTTGCGTCTAGGAGACTTTAAATCCTCTAAAGGTGTAATTCCTTTGGTGTTAGCTGTGCCCGAACGGCATCTGACGGTCTGGTATAGCCACCTAACCGTGTTTGTAGTGAGTTCCTAGGAAACCAACTAAGACGGTGGAAACTAGAGTTCGAATGGCAAAGCCTAGAACACAAAGGTTTGGGATTTCCGAGACTAGAGTCTGGTTTAAATACCTAGGGGTGTGGAGATTGCTTCAAAACAACCTCGGCTTGAACTCTGTATGGCAGCCCCATAGGTTGAGGGAGCTTTATGCGCCTCGATTCTGGATACCGAATCAACCTAGTCTGTCACCCTGTTGGAGAATAGGGAAAGTTACAAATACAGTTAGGGAGAAAAGTAGTACCTGTGGTTTTCGCGTGAAGATTATACCTTTAGTGGGCATTCCGTTATGTTCTTATGTGCTATATTTATTTCGGATGTCAATTGAAAGTAGAAATGGTTAAGTATATTTGGGTTGTACTAGCCCGAAGGCTATAAACTACGCTGGGTTTTATTACCTGGGGAATTCTGAAGTGGCAACTTTATGTCATAACTCTGGTGCTTTTTGTTAGGTGCTGAGAGTTAGTTAAAAAAAAAAAAAATGCTTTCATGTTTATTTTCTGTGTTTTTTTTTTTTATAAAAAAAAAGGTTATGCTTGTTCAATTTAAAAATTAAAAAAAAAATTATTGTTATACTTGTTCAATTGTAAACAAATACAAATATAAGATTAAAAAAAAAAAAAAAAAAGAAGACATGTTCAATTGTTATACATGTTCAATTCACACGATCAATTGTGAATTTGAAAGAAATTGCCCCTTGCTTTAAAAGCAGGTGCGGGCGTTGGTGCATCAACCAAGCCGCACGTGCGGCTTGGGCCCCGCACGTGCGGGACGTCGATTTTCAAAAAAAAAAAAAAAAAAAAAAAATCGCGAGGAGTTGAAATCGCCACACGTGCGGCCTTGACCCCGCACGTGCGGGAAACTTGTGAGAATTGAAACTTGCCCACTGCTATTAAGCAGGTGCGGCCAAGTGCAGAAATCAAACGTTTCGTTTTGTTTTATTTTATTTTTTTAATTTCATTTTTAATTTATTTAAGTAAATAAATTTTAAATAAACACATAAATAAATTTTTTAAAAAAATTTGAATTTTATTTATTTATTTATTTTATTTTTAATTTTCTATTTTCTATTTTGCAAAAAAAAAAAAAAAAAACCCTCAGAAATCATACTTTAGTCTCTTTTGTAGTTTAGTTATTTTATAGTTTAGTTTAGTTTATTTTATAGTTTAGTTACTTTAATTTAATGTCATTTTTATTCATTTATTTAATTCTTTCTTTTCTTCAAAAAAAAAAAAAAATGTTAAGTGTGTATATGTTACTCTCGGCCTACTTGGATGTGCACCTACAATTTTGGTAATATTCTCTCATTTCTCTTTACTTTTCCATTGAGGACAATGTCATATTCAAGTTGGGGGATGAGGGTTATATTTTCTTTTGTGCATTCCTATTTGGCTCATAATTCATGTTTATACCTGTTTCACTTGATTGCATTACTTCACCTGATGTGACTTTTTGCTAGTAGGATGATGATATTTGCATATATTATTTGGAGATCATAGTAGACTTGTATGAAAAGGGTTTATTGGGTAGATACTTACATGTGATGTTTGCACGAGGAGAGTTGTCTGTGTTTGTGATTTTAGTACACTTGTCATGAGTATGCCTTAATTCACATTAGTACACTATCATAGCGGTGATCTTTTTATTATAATCCCTGGTGTACATCATTGATAATAGCTAGAGTTGCAGAAAAAATAAATGAGGAGCCAAGATTCTTTAAAAAAAAAAAAAAAACTTGACTTGTTTGGATTCGTAACCTTTTTAACTCGAGTTATTAAACCTGTAGGGGTGTCTCTACACCTAATGCCCTAAAACAGTCTGGTTTGGGAGTCATTGGCCCAAAACCTGCTACATGGGTTGATTAGAAAGCTTAAGGGACTTGGACATTGCACAGTTAAGGAAAAATAAGAAGAATGACTTGTTCGGATTCGTAGCCTTTTCAACTCGAGTTATTAAACCCGTAGGGGTGTCTTTACACCTAGGGCCCTAAAACCGTCTGGTTTGGGAGTTATTGGCCCAATGCTTGTTACATGGGTTGATTAGAAAGCTTAATGGATCAGGACATTGCACAGTCATTTTTTTTAAAAAAAAAAAAAAAAAAAAAAAAAACTACTTTTGAGAATCTTGGCTGCAACAGGTTAGTTTTTCTGTATATGTTGGGTGTTATTATGAGTTACACTAGGCTATTATAGTGGATAGTTAACTAATATGGAGATTGCACTTTGCACCAAGGGTACTCATGACTTGTTTACTAGCATGCACAAGTACAGGGGACTTTACTTTTGTATTAATTGAATTGTGGTTTTGACTTAATAGGTTCTTTCATGCTTATCCACTGTGCCTTTAATGACTCATAATGTCTCAATATCACACTGTAGTGGCATATAAGTTGATTGTTAAGTGGAGTAGTGTAGTCATTTGTTGTTGAGTATATATGAATATGTTAATGTTTATGGGTATCATTTCTGGAAACCCTCACGAGACTTTACTCGTCCACTTGGGATAACCTTGTGGTAACCTTGTGGTTTAAAGGCTTGTTGCATATGCTAAATGTAACCGTTTTTCCCACGAAAGAGGAAATAGATAGATTTTGTTTAATTTTATTTTATTTTACTTGCTTGAGGACTAGCAAGTTGTAAGTTAGGGGATGTGATTAAGGCCGAATTGTACATCATTGAGGCCGTTAATTAGAATCTCTTAACTTCACTTGCTGGTCAAACTGTATACTTTATGTGTGTTGAATGTCAATCAGGTTGTACATCGTCGGAGCATAAAATGGGCAAAAAGACAAAATTTGGACAAAGTTGACTTTTTCTAGAAAAGTCAAACTGATGTTTTTAAACCTGTTTGGAAGTGAATAGAAGTATAAAAAGAAAAAGAAAAGGTTTTTCTAGGGTTCTGAAATTGTTTTGACCTAAAGAGAGAGGCTAGGGTTTGGAGGGGAAGAGAAACAAAAGCTTCAAGGATGTCTCCCATGGTGGTTTCTTCTCCATCTACCTCCTTCCACTCCTCTATGAGTGGCTAGTTTTCTTTTCTAGGGTTTTGATGAAACCCTAGTTATGTAATTATTTTGTTTTCTTTTTGATTTTTAATTATGTAAAGGTTTGAACATTTGTATGGTGATTTAAAAGTTTCTTTTATATATTTTTCATTATCTCTTCGAATATTTGACTTTCTGTGATTGTTGAATGTTATCCATACATGTGTTTTCTATTCCTTCACATTCAAGATATGAGACGAACCATACTACGAGGAACGAGTCGTATCACTACCTTAGTTTAGAGTGAACGATTCGTATTACTTGAGATGGTTTGTGCTCGTACATTGAATGTGATGATCTTCTTGTCAAATGCTTCGAGCTTGTAGTTGCGAAACATTAATCCGTTCAAACCATAACATAATTGATTTCAATTGGAAGCCCTAATTATGTGGTTAGTGGTGAATTCTCTACCCTAAGATTTTTCCCCAATTCAGTAAACCCAATTTCATTTATTATTGATAATTTAATTCCTTAATTTAATTTATTCGTTATTAAATTAGGTTAGTTTAATTTATTCGTTATTAAATTAGGTTATAAACAACCAATCTTTTTATCAAAATTAATTTAGGAATTTGACAATTAAATTAGTTTAATTTCACAATAGTCCATGTGGATCGATACCTGGACTTGCCATTATTCTAATTGATTTTGGTATAGTTTAGTGATTAATTTTGGTGTGTTCAACGACCCATCATTGTTTTTGTTTTCTGTGTTTTTTTTCAGATTCTTGTCTTCAATTCTTGTTTCCATAGTCTTAGGTTTTGGATTTGTTTGTAGAACTCACGAATTTTAGGAAAGACTGAAACAAACTTCACCTAGATCCTCAAAAACTCTCGACCCAGCATTCCTTTAGGCTTTGCCGAGGTCCCTCAAACCTTCAGAAAACATTTCTTTTTGAAATCCAACGCCTTCCCACAAACGGCGCCAAATTGTGTGTGTCGATTTCTAATCACACTGCCTAACAAATACTCAGCTGGAGAACACTAGCAGAATAGATTAAGCTCAAACGACCTGTCACAGAAAGAAGAGATTCCGGCGGTGGTTTGTCCACCCGGGGCCCTTCGACGATCAAGTCAGCTATCTCTTCAAGATAACCAAAGTGCTTAACTCACTATTCAGAATACAAAAAGCGTACCTTAAACCCATGAGGGTGCCTCTCTTTTATAGCCAACACTGACCTAATCCCAATAGAAGCCTAGCTCAAATGGATTCTGTCTCAATGCTAATCCTGGACTCCCAGTTAGATTGGGATAAACTCTTTAAGAGTCTTATCTTTACCTAGATTGAAGTCATCTCCCAATTTAAGACTCTTGTCCCTTATCCGTTTATCCCAGATTCCGGTATTTTTGCATATAACCTCGGCCTAGCCGAGATTACCTCAGCATCATGACCAGGACACGTGGCACCTCGGCTAACACTTTGGTGCCACATCAACCACGTGTTGCCATTCAAAAATTATATCCCCACACATATGTATTGGGAACATTTAATTTTACAGGTTATAAACCCTATAGCCTCAGTGTTCTCATAGATACAGGAGCTACAGTCAATACATGTAAATGGAATGTCATACCAAAAGAAAAATAGATATTAATGAAACATCTAACTTTGGTTACTGGAATTGATGGCAACCATACTTCCATATAATTCAAGGCTAAAAATATAGCTATTTGGTTAAATGATAGCAAATTCATTATACCAAAAATTTTATATTTTCCTTATATGCATGGAGATTTCCTTCTTGGAAATAATTTTATCTATAAATATCTTCCAATGCAAATACAGGAAAAAGCCATTTCATTAAGCATAAACAATGTCTTAATTCATATTCCCTTGTTAGAACTACATAAATATATTTGTGATAAAGAGTTTGCACCCATTCCGCGTGGTGATTTAACTCCCATCATCAAAACTTTTGATGAATCACATTGGATTTATAAAATTCTAGAAGAAAATTTTAGTGAACATCCATTAAAACTATGGCAACGTAGCCCACATTATTGTAGATTGTGACATGGGTCTGTATGCCTTTCTTCTAGATCGCAAGGAGATTATATGGATGAATACGAAATCGATAGAAATTTTTTATCTACCAATTTACCTAGGTTGCAAAGCATTCTTCATCGCCATTCAGATGGGATACAAGGAGTTGCTATGGATGATCAAGTAAGGGATTCTCAGAATGATAAACAGAGATCTCTTATTGTGAAATACATCCAACTAGGACTAGTTAAAAGAGTGGATAGAAGAGAAGGGGATTTGCAACAATCAAAGAAGGAGATGAATGACTGGGTTAAAGGTAGGATTGAAAGGGATAGCGAGGTTGAAAACTTTATTCCTAATGTGGATGATGGACATTTCGAGCCTCACGAGGTGTTGCAAGCTCTGGGTAAGTATGGGTTTGATGATAGTTTGGCATATGATTCTGAATCGGATAATGATGGATTTGATCAAGAGGAGCATGATTTGCAGCTCAATAAATCCTTTAATGAGGATGGTGCTATTGAGGAGGAGGAGCTTGAAAGGGTCTTTGATTCAATGGAATAGGTAAGTGACTCCTTTAACCATAATGTTACAAGGTCGACTCCTTAGTAGGAACACACTGCTTTCATTTTCTCTTCTTGTCCTGGGATGGGAGAGGGGGTTTTACAGAGTCCTATTCTTGATGTCTCTAGAGTTGTTCGATAACCAAGGAGCTAACCCAGTTAGTCCAAAGGCCATTTTGTGTGTTTTTACTATCAATTTTGAGTCTTGTAACACTGATATTACTGATGGTTTTGTGGATGATACCCAAGATAGAGTTTCTATTAATCACAGAGACAAGGGGGGCTGTGTTTTTAGTGGTTTTAGTGAAAGTGAGGCTGAAATAGAGAGATAGTTGAAGGAATTAAGAAAATTTGTGTCATCTCCAATTGAAAAAAATGAAGTGCCCCATTTTATGCATTTACTTCAGGTTATGGGTTTGTCATTGGTGAGAGTTAATGGAAAGTTTGATTCAGGTACTAAGGAGAAAGGGAAGTGGACAAGGGGGTTAGTAGTAGGAAGGAGGCGAGGGAGTTAAGGAACTTGGTAAGCCCCATCAATTATGATAGGGGAAATGAAAGGGTTATGGGTGATAATGTTTCTCAATGAAGATCATTAGTTAGAATGTACGAGGTCTGGGATATCAGAAGAAAAGAAGGGGCTATTAGGGACTTTTTGAAAAAACATCAACCAGATATTATCATTTTTCAGGAAACTAAGAGGGAAGTTTGCGAAGGCAATGGGCTTTTGTACGTTCAGATGGTAGATCTAGAGGTGTTTTAATCATTTGGGATGAGAGGGTTGTATTAGAGTGCGCGTCTTTAGCTGGTGAGTTTTCATTAACAATTAGGTTTAGGAATCTGAACAATAATGAGTGGTGGCTGATGGGGGTTTATGGTTCAAACAGCCCCTCTAGGAAGAGGGAGCAGTGGGAGGAGTTATATGGGTTATATGGATTGTGTTTTCCAAATTGGTGTTTAGAAGGGAATTTCAATGTGGTTAGAAAGGTCTCAGAAAAGATCACTGGGAATAGGATCAATAGGGGAATGAGGGATTTTTATGGGTTTATTAAAGAGTGTGAGTTAATGGATCCTCCTCTCTTTAATGCTAGGTTCACTTGGTCAAATCTGCTGGAAAATTTGCTATGTTGTAGATTGGACAGATTTTTATTCTCGTTGGGATGGGATGGGATTTTTCCCAATGTAAGGCAGGAGACATTACCTAGATTAGTTTTTGATCATTGTCCCATTATGATAGAGAGTTGTCATTTTAAGTGGGGATCGACTCCCTTCAGGTTTGAAAATATGTGGTTGGACTATTACTCTTTCAAGGAAAATTTTGTGGGATGGTGGCACAATGCTAGATGTTATGGGTGGGAGGGTTTCAAATTCATGAGAAAATTGAAGATGATTAAAGAGGATGTGAAGCGCTAGAATAAGGGGGGTTTTGGGAACTTGGAGGCTTCAAAATCTCAAGTTAAGCGTAGGATTGAGGAAATTGATGCAAAGGAAATGCAAGGGGAGATGGATGGGTCAATGAGAAGAGAAAGAAATGAGTTAAGATTGAAGTTGGAGGAGTTGATTTTTAGTTTTTAGGCCCAAAAGGCAAAGGTAAAATGGTTAAAAGAGGGAGATATCAACTAATTTTTTTTTTCACAAAATGGCAGATGGAAAAAGAAAGAAGAAGTTTATCAAAAGATTGGAGGCTAGTCCAGGGGTAGTAGAAGAAAGGGAGTATCATATAGTCAAGGGGATTTTTTATTTTTATTCTAAGCCATATTCAAAGTATGGGTTGGTTAGACCAAGGATAGAAGGACTTGAGTGGGGTTTTATTGATCAAGCATGTGCAAGTTGGTTAGAGAGACCTTTTGAGAAATAGGATATTAGAGAAGTGGTATTTGATTGTGAAAGAGACAAAGCTCCAGATCTGGATGGTTTTTCCATGACTGTCTTTCAAGATTGCTGGGAGGTGGTGAAAGAGGATTTGTTTAGAGTTTTTAAGGAATTTCATGATACAGGAGTGGTTCACTTGTGCTCAAATGCCACTTTCATTTGTTTAATTCCTAAGAGAAAAGGAGCTATCAAGATGGGGGATTTCAGACCTATTAGCTTGGTCACATCACTTTACAAGATTTTGGGAAAAGTGTTGTCAAAAAGATTGAGATCTTTATTGGACGCTACTGTTTCTCCATCACAAGGGGCTTTTGTGAAAGGTAGGCAAATTTTAGATATGGTTTTGGTGGCAAATGAGGTGATGGAGGATTGTAGGAGTTTAGGGAATGAGGGGATTGTCTTTAACATAGATTTTGAGAAAGCTTATGATCACGTGGATTGGCAGTTTCTGGATTTTGTAATGGAAATGAAAGGTTATAGTAAGAGATGGAGATCATGGATTAGCTGTGTTTAGCGACTTGTGACATATCGGTGATAGTCAATGGTAAACCAGGGAAGAGCTTTAAGGCTTCGTGAGGACTCAGGCAAAGGGATCCTTTATCTCATATTCTTTTTATTTTGGTGGCAGATGTGTTAGGTAGAATGGTGGATAGGGCTAAAGAGGCAGGCTTGTTTGGAGGTTTACATTTGAGTAGGAGTATAGTTAATGTGACACATTTACAGTTTGCGGATAACATTATTTTCTTTTCCTCGTTGGATGAAAGTCAAATGATTAATGTTTTTTCAGTGTTAAAATTGTTTGGGGTGATTTTGGGGCTTAAGGTTAATCTGGAAAAGAGTAGTGTGGTGTGGTTGGTATTAATGTAAAAAGTGATCATCTCCAGAGAGTGGTTGTGCTTCTGGGATGCGGTGTTGAGACATTCCTGATTAAATTTTTGGGACTTCCTTTGGGAGTTAATCCTAGAAATGGGTCATTTTGGGCCCCGGTTGTGGAAAAGATAGGAAAGAGGTTGGAAGGATGGAGCAGGGCTTTCGTGAGGGGGTAGGTTCACTTTAGTCAAAACAATTCTAAGTTGTATTCCAGTCTACTTTTTGTCTCTATTTATGATTCCAGTTAAGGTGGCAAGGTCTTTAGAAAAATTGATGTGGGACTTTCTTTGGGAGGGGAAAGATAAGGGCAAAAAGGATCATTTGGTGAATTGGGAGACAATTTCCTTTTCTAAGGAAAATGGGGGTTTGGCCATAGGTAACATAGTAGCTAGGAATACAGCTCTACTTGGCAAGTGGTTATGAAGATTCCCAAATGAGTGCGATTCATTATGGCATAAGGTTATTAGAAGCAAGTATAGGATTCATGTTAACGGTAGAGATTCGCAGGTGGTCACTAGGGGTAATGGGCGAGCTCCTTGGAAATCAATCTCTCGTATTTATCCAAGTTGGTTCTGTTTCATTTATGTAAGGGTGGGTAATGGGGAAATTGCCAAATTCTGGAAGGATGTTTGGGTCGGTTCTTCCTTCACTGTGTCTTTTCCACATTTGTACAGAGTGTCTCAGTCTCATAATTGCTCTATTGCTTCTATGGCATGCTTATCTTTGGCTCCAATTTCTTGGAATTTTAATTTTCCTAGAAATCTTAATGATAGAGACGTTGGGCAATTGGTGGATCTTTTGTCCAGACTTGAACGTGTCTCTTTGGTTCCGACTTTAGAGGACAAGTGGGTTTAGGCTGTTTATTCTTCGAGCTCATTTTCTTGTAAATCTTTTTTCGACAAACTCATTGATAAGTCTCATATACCTTTGTTCCCTTTTCATAAGAAGATATGGATGGCTTGTGTTCCTCTTAAGGTAAAGATGTTCATGTGGATTTTGGTTCATGGAGGCACTTTAACATATGATACATTACAAAGAAGGAGGCCTTCCCGTTCTCTAAGTCCTCAATGGTGTATAATATGTAGGAGTGGTGAATCTTTGGATAATTGGCAAAGGTTGTTTTGTTTGGGAAATGTTATGTGGGTGGCTCCAAAAGGAAGTGCACAAATGACTTTAATTGATTTTAAAGTATTGGGGAATTGAAGAGGGCCAAGGTGCTTTGACTTTGTGCTATCTTTGCAATTTTCTGGATCATTTGGTCGGAGAGAAATGGGCGCGTTTTTGAAGAAGAATCTTGGGATGCTGATTTTTTATGGGATAAAGTTTTCTATTTAGCATTGTTTTGGGTGCCGAAGAGTCCTTTGTTCGAAGGAATTCCTCTCTTTATGATTTCAGCAGATTAGGTGTTAGTTTGTGATATGTAGTGTTTTTTAATCATTTTGGGTTTTGCCTCATTTTGTTGTTTTTGTTATTTTTAACTTGTATTTTTTTTAGAGGATGCCTTATGCTCCCTTCTTTTGGTTTTGTGCCTTAATAAAATCTTTGTTTGTTGCTGATAAAAAAAGAAGGATTTCTCCAATAACTAAATTTTGTATGCATTATAATAATCAAGGGTATGTAGGTAACAAAACTCATGCTTTGGGCGATTGTTATCTTATGTATTTATTTATGAGTGGTGCTATTAGCACCCCATGAATTATTTTGGACCACCTATTTCTTTAGGCTCCTACTTATAAATTTTGAAATCCTCAAAAATTCTTTTCCCCTTACCAAATAATACCAAAATTATTCTTGTGAAAACATTTTACGCATTGAATGCACACCCCCCATACCTCAAAAAAACCCCTCTTCCAAAAAACCTTAACAAAACCCACCAAAAAGAAGAATAGTCAATGTGATTACTGTCTGTGCTGTCTCATCCACCATTGTCATGTAAGTTTTCTGAATGAAACTGTATATTCAATTGTAGTATGTTTACAAAGAGTGCATCAGTTATATAGCCCTAATTTATGACAAAAAAAAGGAAATACAAAGAAAAGGGAATTGCCTATTTCCTAATATACACAAGCAAGAAAATTGCCTAATTCCTAATATACCATATATACAATATTTATTCTCACACCCCCGCTCAAACTCAAGGTGTTTTAGCAGAAAACACTAAGAGTTTGCTAAGAAGAAATTGAAACCGAGCGGTAGTGTGAAACTTGGTGAAGAAGTCCGCAAGTTGCAAAGCCGATGAGACAAAATGAAGCGAGATAGAGCCAGACTACAAATGTTGTCGGACAAAGTGACAATCAATCTCAATGTGTTTCATCCGTTCATGGAAGACAGTATTATGGACAATCTGAATAGCACTGCGGTTGCCACAATAAAGGGAGGTCGAAGAATACTGAGGTACACCCAAATCAGAGAGAAGACAACGAAGCCAAACAAGCTCAGCAGTAGCATAAACCATAGCACAATACTCAGTTTTGGTAGTAGAGAGAGCAACAACAGTTTGTTTCTTGCTTTTCTAAGAGATCAAGGAATTGTCAAGAAACATATAGAAACCAGAGGTAGAATTGCGATCAGTAACATCACCAGCCTAATCAGAATCAGCATAGGCCACCAAGTCTAAAGAGGAAGTAGATGACAACAAGAAGCCCTGAAAGATGGTACCTCAGAAATAGCAAAGAATACAAACCAAAGCAGCCCAATGGGTAGAGCGAGGAGCATAAACGAATTGACTAACCACATAAATAGCATAAGCAAGATCAGGGCGAGTAACAGTCAAATAAACTAAACAACCCATCATCTCGTGATAGATCGTGGGATCATCCAAAGGGACACCATCAGTAGAGTTAAGTTTCACATTAAGCTCAATAGGTGTATTAGAAACCTTAGTATCAATAAGACCAACATGGTGAATAACCTCATTAGCATACTTGGCCTGAGACAGAAAATAGCCCTTTGGAGAAGAGGCAACCTCAATACTAAGAAAATACCGCAATGGACCCAGATCCTTTATTTCGAAGGTGCGGAAGAGATGTTGCTTGACCTCAGAGATAGCAGAAGAGTCAGAGCTAGTGATGATCATATCATCCACATAGAGTAGGAGAGCAACAAAACCAACTGAGGTATATCTCAGAAACAAAGCAGAGTCGGAAGCAGAAGGATGAAACCCAAGCTCGGTAACGGCAGTCTGAAAGCTATCATACCAAGCACAAGAAGACTGCTTCAAACCATACAGAGTACATCGAAAACGACAAACCTGCCCAAAGGAGTGGAGAAAACTAGGCGAAGGACGCATGTAGACCTTCTCAGTGAGATAATCGTTACGAAAAGCATTCTTAACGTCCATCTGATAGAGAGGCCAATATCGAACAACAGCAACAGAAATCAAGGTACGGACAATAGTCATCTTGGCAACAGGGGCAAATGTCTCCTCATAATCAATACCATACTCTTGTGAGAAACCCTTGGTAACCAAGCGAGCTTTGTAGCTCTCGAGAGAACCATTAGAATGAGTCTTGACTTTATAGGCCCATTTGCAACCAATCAGATTCTTGCTAGCAGACAAAGGAACCAACTCCCAAGTGTTAGTCTTCTGTAAGGCAAAAAACTCATCTTTCATAACTTGAACCCAATTAGGATCTTGACAGGCCTCCATGTAAGACTATGGTTCTAAAAAAGAATGAATAACAGACCAAAAAAGTACGAGAGGAAGCAGAAAAACATGTATTAGACCAACCCAACCTGTTTGAAGGATGATGCTCACGAGTAGGATATCTGTGTGCAGTAGGATCAGAGTCATTAGAAGTAGAAGGAGTAGCAACAGGAGTAGAGACAACTGGTGGTGGGGGACCTTGATGACGAGAATAGACCAATAACGGAGGGAAAGAAGAATCTGAATAAGGAGAAGGATTCATGGGTGACATAGATGGAGAAGTAAGAATGGGCTTAGGAGGAACAGTGGAGATGTACTCGTTAGACGAGACCTCAGAAGGAAATGAAGAAAATGGGTCAATGTGAACCAAATCTTCTTTGGAAACGGGAGTAGTGAGAGGAGAAAGTTGAAAGTAAGACAGACGTTCGAGAAAGGCAACATGACAGGAGACATAAAAGCAACGAGAGACAGGGTCATAACAACGGTAGCCTTTCTGAGTAGGACTGTAACCTAAAAAGACACAGAGGACAGAACGAGCACTAAGTTTGGTCATATCTTTGCGGGAAAGAAGGACAAAACAAGCAAACCCAAACATACGAAGAAGGGAGTAGTTAGGAATTTGAGAGAACAAAGCCTTATAAGGAGACTGACCAGAAAGAATGGAAGTAGGCATGAGGTTGAGAAGAAAAGCAGCAATAAGAACTGTCTTTCCCCATAATGGAGCCAGAACTAAGGTGGAGAGAAGAAGAGACCTAGCTGTCTCAAGGAGATGACGGTGGTTACGCTCGGCTTGACCATTTTGGGTAGGTGTATCTGTACAGGAAGTTTGGTGAATAGTATCCAAATTAGCCAAATACTCACAAAACTCATTTTTAAAATATTCCCCACCCAAGTTAGACCGTAATACTTTAATTGTACACCCAAACTGAGTAGTAATCATAGACTGAAAGGTACGATAGATCTGATAGAAATCAGACTTATGAGTCATAAGATAAACCCAAGTGTAACGGGTGCAGTCATTAACAAATGACACATAGTATGCAGAACCCCCCTTTCGTGAGAACAAGAGAAGGGCCCCAAACATCAGTATGAACTAAAGAAAATGGTGTATCGGATATAGAAGTACTTTTACGAAAATATAACACTGTCATTTTGGCAAGTTTACACCTCCGACATTCAGTAAGTTCAGTAGGAGAAACTTTACCCAATGTACCTGATTGAGCTGAAGACCATAAGCTGTCAACAGACAAATGCCCTAATCTAGAATGCCATAAATAGAAATGACTTGACAGAGAATTTAACTAAAAAGAAGAAAAGGCAGTCAGAAAGGTAGTCATAGGCAGATGCAAGCTATTCACCACATAGAGGTCTCTAACTCTACGGCCAGTCCCAATTTGCTGCTTAGAGATCTGATCCTGCACAGAACAAACAGAAGAAGACAAGATAACGTCAAAACCAGAGGCATCAAGCTGATTGATAGATAATAAACTGATAGATAACTGAGGGACATAAAAGACAGATGGAATAGAGACAGCAGACAGAGCAGACGGTAGGACAGACCTAACAAATATAACATACATACCAGACCTATTAGCAGCATTGACAATAATAGGAAAGGGAGGAGAAGTACAATTTTGAAGTAAGGAGAGATGGAGAGTCAAGTGATGAGAGACACCAAAGTCAAAAATCCAGACAAACGAAGAAATACCTGAAGAAGACCCAAACAAATTTGAATGAAGAGAGGAAACAATGGAGGTAGATGGGAATGGCTGGGAGGTAGACAATATATGCTGAAGCTGACTAATCTGAGCAGTCAAGGAAGCCAAGCAGGATCAGGAGCTGGAGTAGATGCAGTAGAACCGGTAAAAGCTTGAAAATTACTTGGAGAAGGACAAAATTGAGTCCGAGACTGCTAAGAATATGAGCCAAACAGACATCTCTTCTTAGGATAATGATACTTTTAATGACCCCTCTAATGGCAGAAAACACACTCATCTGAAGCAAGGAGCCCTTTTTTAGGCTTTACAGAAGCTGAAACCATCATCATCATAATAAACTGAAAGCTACTAGGGCAACAATGTAATAAACCAATATATCCAAAATCACAGTGTAAGAACCAAAAGAGTGTGGGGTCTAAATGTAATATCAGAAAATAATATGATAATAATCCAATATTAGAGGATTTCAGATGCAAAATCCAATGGGTTAATTACCGAGAAGTGACCAATCGAAAGATGGGGGTTTTGAACCAGCCTCAGATAGAGCTCTTTCGAGAGAAAGAAGCTGAGAGGTAACTTTACTTCGATGCAACCAACAGATACGACGAAGCAACCAGAGAACCATACACCAAGGACAATTGCAAGGCAGAGAGCAGCGAGAAGAAATCGCGAGTCAAAGACTTGCAAATCAGCTAGGTTGCGAAATTTGTCCAGAGAGCTTTGAACCAGAGAGAGAACTAGGGGTTTCGACAGACTGAACTAGAGATGGGTCGAAGTCTTGCAAAACCAAGATGGGTCGCGAGAACAGATGGGTCAAACTCCAATGACCTAGAGAGCAATCTCGAGTGAACCACCAACCAAACTCAAATCAGAATCAAAGGGTTGTGTGATTGCTGCTAGGGTTTTAAACATGTTTTTGATACCATGTAAGTTTTCTGAATAAAACTGTACATTCAGTTGTAGTATGCTTACAAAGAGTGTATCAGTTATATAGCCCTAATCTATGACAGAAAAAGGAAATACAAAGAAAAAGGAATTGCCTAATTCCTAATATACCATATATACAATATATATTCTCACATGTCATAGTTGGTATGCTCTCTCTCTCTATATATATATATACATAATTTTTTAGTTTTCTCGTAATAATTTATTCCCTTACAGGAAAAAAATTATAATAATTGGTTTGGTTAGTTTTGTTGATAGATATTATAAAATTGTGAGTTTAGTAGAAAACTACCCAACAATATTATCAAAGTTACGCGATTTTGAACGTGATAATGGATTTGGGCTACTTCCGATAACTGTGACAACATTAAAGCTATGAACCTTCTCTAAACTTTCAAAGCTATGAACCTTCTCTAAACTTTTATTGTTGTATTCCTCTCGTCTTATGGAGTTGTGACTACTAGAAAAACTTTCATTCATTGTCATTGCCGAAGAAGTGTAGGTAATCAAATGGTTGCCGGTGTTATAGCCGGAATATTGCCACCAATGAGTTTTTAAGATTTTGAGGGTGGGTAGGTTTTGAATGTGGGATTTGGGAAAGATGGGTGGGTGGTGATGGAGGTGAGTGCTCTCATAAACCCTAATTTATAATGTAGTGGGTGTGTAGGTTTAATTGTAAGATGGGGTGTCCCAAAATTAATAATGTCATTTTTAGTAATTTTATTTGAGGGTATTTTGTAATAAGAAAAAAGTTAAAAATTGAGGGGGTCGAAAATAAATTATGGAGTGCTAATAGCAACATTCTTATTTATTTTGCTTATTTGTTGTTTTCATTATTTGGTGAGGACCTGTCATTTCAGGAGAGTATGTACTTCTGTTGCCATGGAATCCCTCAAGTTTGCAGAGTTCCTTGGCCATGTAGTTTTTATGCTTTTTATAATAATTGATAGCTTATTGTCTATTTTATTGCATTTATTATTATTATTATTGTTTTTGTTGTTGTTGTTATTATTATTATAAAACTAAGTGGTCATATTTATAATGTTTTGAACTATTATTACGGGGCTCACTAGTAACTAAAGGACCAAGTTTAGCTCCTCTGCTTGGTATAGATGTTTGGGAGCATGCACACTACTTGCAGGTAGTTCTTTGTCCTTCAGTTGTTTCAATGGATATTTATTACAAGGGTAAATCATATTGACCTCCCTTGACAATTGCCCAAACTACAGCTAATCCATTAGTATGAAGAAATTACACCATCATCCCTGATGGGTTAATCGCATCACCCTTACACCCCATGTCATTAATTAACCCTGTTAGGCAATTGGATGAAATTTGATAATGTCATCAAATTTTGAATAAAAATGCTTCATTATGTTAACATTTTTGATCAATAAAAAAGATAAATTTGTCATTTCTTATGTTTGTTAATGGAGGTAATGCTTCAGGCCCATTAGGGTAGCTGTTGTAATTTCTTTGTACTAATGGGATCAACTATAATTTGGGTAACTGTTGGGGGGAGCTTCTATTTCCACACATCATTTCTTCTCAGTACACACTTCTTTTTGGTTTGGAAATCAACTTCTGAACCAAAAATTTGAAAATTAAATGTGAGAGCTGAGATAATGTCTTCAACAATGCTGTACATCAAAGGGTCTGTAGGAGATGTTTATATTTGTTTATCCTTGATTTAAATGTTCAAACTTGAGCATCAATGAGCTATAAATTTGTTACCGGGTGACTGTTGTAAATATGATGGGAAGACATTAACTGAAGGACATGAATTAAGAGATTCTAGTGTATCTAGGTAGCATATAAATTAGGAAGTGTTTTAGAAAAGTAGCTCTCGCTTTATCCCTGTTCAATCTGCAGAATCTTCGCTATTTACTTTTCTTCTCAATGCGCTTATTACTCTTTATTTTGGATGCAGTACAAAAATGTTAGACTGGACTACCTGAAGAATATTTGGAAAGTTCTGAACTGGAAATATGCCAGTGAATTGTATGAAAAAGAGTGCCCTTGAACGAACTCTAGATCAGAATTGGTTTTGCAGAGACGGTGTTTATGCTTCTGTTGGTTTTTGAGAGGAAATAAAATGGTGTTACATAGCTGAGGGGGCTCATGTTTCTAATGCGGGCCTTATCAAAAAATTAAAAAAGAAGAAAGAAATAAAAATATTTTTATGACATTTTTTTTTCTTCTTTCTTATGTTTTCCATGTGTAAAAATCAATAAACATGTTTTATGACCTCTGCTGTTCTATAGTTCTCCAATTTGCGTCTGGCAAACTATCCCTTTTCAACCCTTGTGTACCCAAACCTCCTGGGGATTGCACATGTCATGATTTAATTGCAATGGTTGACGTTTGTTCTGCATTACATAGAGAATTAGAATGAGATATCGAAATGTGATGGCAAATGTGTCCATAAAGGTATTGCCATGCTTATCAGATGCTTTGAGATATGAAATCACTGGTGAAGCAAGGAATCACTGGTGTGTGCACATGACTCAAAACTGAAGACAACCGCTTATTGAAGTAATTTTATCTTACACGAAATCGTATTTCAAATGAATCAAATTTTGTGAGTGTGACTAGTTTTTTGAGCTCAGTTAGTCGCAGCTCTTTTTTATCAAATGGACTATTGTATGGAAGAAATGACTAGGTGTTTTAGCTCAGTTAATTGGAAAGGATGAGGATGGTTTTGTCAGTTCTTGAAGTATTTTTGGCATTTATGATGACTTTTCAGATTACTGTGATCTTGGTTAGATGGATTTATTTCAATTGAACTAATTTTCCATTCCAAGGCTGTGGAGCTGGATGTCAAATTTGTTTGTTGTTTATAGGGAAAGGCTACCTTGTGTACCTTGAAAAAGGTTCATATGATATGCATTTGATTCAAAAAAATATAATTTTACCACAAACAATATAATTTTCATACATTTTGCTTATCTAAAAAATATAACTCTTCGCATATGTAATTTTTTGCTCATTACAAAAAGTATAATTTTTATTACGAAGTATAACTTTGGCTTTCATAACTTTTTGGGTGCATACCATAATTTTACCATTCATAATTTTCATCACAAAAATTATATATTTTCTTACTAAGTGAACCTTTTTAGGGGTGGGTACATATTGTAGCATTTCCTTGTTTCTATTGCATTTGAAAATCACAAAATAGGTATTAGTGTTATTGGTTTTTGTTGAAAAAGAGCAATGTATTTGACATTCCCCATTGGATTGAGTTTTTCCCGTGCCAAGAAGCAAGACAACAAGAATTGTCCATATCATAAAAGACAAAGTATGCTTTTTGTTCGAACTAGCCAAAAGTTTTATGTCTGCTAAGCCAACAATTACATCTTATGGTGACCAGAATCTTCTTGTTTGATCATACCAAACAAAGTTTATACATGTTCCACTATGTCAAATTTGTGATTTGATCAAGCCTTGCTGGAATTGTTCTTTTACAAGCACGGGAAAATAATCGAAGTCCTGTTCATCCCCATAAGTCATGAAGCATTGTTAGATAGAGGGTCCTGTTAAGTCAGCGAAAAGAGTCTGCTCCAGCAAGAATTCTGAGTTCACATATATACACTAACGCAGCTGTTCTTATAGTCGTCAAGAGTTTTCCCACATTTTGAGCGATGGAAGCCTTCAATTAAGTTAGTGGCTTACAATGCAAGGCCAGTGAACAGCTTGTTCCATTGGCAGCTTCTGGTTTCCCAAATTTGCAGGTTGGGAATGGAAGTCCTTAATTTTTTATGAAACTATCTGTCAAACAACAAGCAATTTTGAATATCGTGTAAGCATACAATACTTTCATTCATCTCCTAATAATCATCATTAAAGTACATGTTGGCCATCAATGAGTTTAATTTGAAGTCTTACCTGATTGACATTTGTTTTTTCTGTTGCAGGAGACTCGATGCTTTCTCAAGAGGCAACAGCAACAATTGCAGCCTCTACAGCCAGTTTGTTTTATCTACAAGACTAATTTGCTCACAGATCATTCTGAACCATTGATTTCCTTGGCAATCTTCACACACATTGCCATAGGACAGTTTGTTTTAATTGCATTGGAGACAATGTGTGATCTACTAACAGCATATCCTTCCTGCAAAGCCATTTCACCAGTTGGAAATGTCACAAACACGAATTAGGATTACGCTGTTCCAAAGTATCTACAATATGCCAAAACTCAATTGGGATCCAATTTACACTAAATCACCCATATATGGAATCAAACCTAAACTTGCCATGGAAGCTCTGACTAATCCCGATTTAGTTATTTTATAAGGTTTTGGTAATAGCTGCCAAATAAGTGATGTTCTTTGTTCCTTGCTTTCCTCTTGACCAACCATTTTCCAAAGGAAAAGCTGGTTGATAATTATGCTTTGTACCACAAATTAAATTCAACTTGAAAAAACTGATTCCCTTTTACATCAAAATTATTACCTTTAAAGTTACAAACAGAAGAAGAAAAAAAAACATAAATGATACCATGTTATCAATTATCATCCCAAAAAGCATAAATTAAAGATTTTAACACAGGCAAAAATTAATAGATCAAATAATTCATAATTTTAGGTTGAATTATGTATTTGAATTTCAAAATCATTAAACTAATTTTTATCAAGTATTTACATAAGCATTTTTTGGTAGAAATTCAAAAATAAAACATATAAAAAGTAAGCAAAAGCCACGTAGGCCTAAATAAGGCCCATTAAGGAACATTATTTTTGGTTTGCATTCACTACCCTTTTTAAAAGCAAGACTAATGATAATGCAATGTACCACTTTCAATTGAAGGTTAGATTAAATAAACAAAAATGCTAGGGACTCTAAATTTTTTACTAAACACTCATGTCCCACACCCATGTGAGTGTTTGGTAAAAATTTTGAGAAAATAATTTGTATGCTTAGCATTGCCCTTTATTAAATTTAACTCAAAGAACTACTGACACTATTTCACAAAAAATTATATCCTTGAGTCTTTTCAAAATTTCTATATGATTCTTTCTCAAATAAATCTGCAAATTTTCTATAAATGCTAGAGATATACAAAAATGCTAGAGACCCCAAATATTATACAAAAATTTTTACCAATCACTCACACTCATGTTCATTACTCTAAAAATACCTCGGGTGACAGAGCATTGTTAATTGGGTTCAGAGTACAGTAATGCATTGATTGTGTGTATCGTGCGCTGGACCTGAGCGAAAAATGCACTGGCAATAGGGACAGCCCAAAATCCAATGCTTCTATGATTTGGCATTATTAATTAGTAACAAAAATTCTCAAGCAACATTGATTGCCTTGTCTGTTCACTCATTTAAAATTGAAAATAGATTACTAGGGCAGTAGGACACTACAGCATTACCTTCTGCATGATGCTCATCATGGTCTTTAGTGGAGGAGAATTAACTTTGGCTCGTCTTGATACCTGAAACAAAATCAACAAGAAATCAACAATGAAATTACAAACAACATTAAGGTATCAGTTGCATTTTCTGAGAGTAATTGACAGCATATCATCCCATTGACACCAAGAACCCAAAACATAAAAAGTGAAGTTTTCAACAAAAACCTCATCCAATTTGATATATCCAGCTGGTAACTCGGGATCACTTTCATCAATCATACGTATTAATAGCTTTTCCAGATCCAGTCCCATGCCATTGCTTGTCCATCCCCATTCTTCAGCCAAATTTAGCATTTCTGTCATGTAGGTAGCATTGTGAAGAGGTCCTGTCCAAAGGGGCCCTATGACGCAAAGTGAACCAGAAACCTGAAAAGAACTAACAGGAATTTAGAATTCTCACGGTAGTGAAAGAATAAACCAAGAATCTCATGTGATATCTCGGTGTGTAGTAGAATCAGAAATAATAATTAAACAATCTCATGTTGTTTGCATTTACCAACAATAAGATAAAAGGTAGACTTGATGCAAAGATGCATTGAAGTAATTATGCAATTTTGATATAAATATGTAGTGTCAAAAACAATAAATTAATGGTGAAGGCCGGAGTACAATGTGAGTTTCGAAAATGTTGAGTCCACTTTTATTCTTTCTGTTTCCTCCCTTATTCTTATTTAAAAAGACAGGAATCCCAACCAACTATATGAAATCCTTTATCATATTAAAAAAAATAGTGGGAATCGAACCAGCCTCTTTTTCCTTGTAAAAGAGAAATTTTACCATTTGACCATATCCACATTTTATTTTTTTTTGTTCTTGATACGCAATGTCCATATATATATATGATACATATGCCTCAATTATATTTGTGTAGTGCAGGGCCAGAGACTCTTCCATTTGAATTTTGAAATGTGCATAGCACAAATGTTTTCAACAAGATATTAATTGGTTGAAAATATTAGTAAACAACTATCAATGCTCTGGATCTTTTGCTGGAAAGAAAAAACATAGGGATAAAGACAAACATTTGCTTCATTGCATGGGCAAGTGATGCAACCAAGTTTATCCCATGAAAATGCTTCAGAATGCCCACATTGCTTGCAGTAGCCGATGAAACCATAATACCTGGCTATGAACATATACAATCACCAAAATATTAAAAATTTATACAATTTGAACGAAATCACAATCATACAACACCTTTTGATGGGAAGCTTTCCACGGTTAAACCGGAGCATCACCCTGAAAACAGGTCCGTGGTATGAATAGTAAGAGAAAAGTGGTGTAACATGATAGCCCAATACAGAAGCTTCCCTCACCGCTCCACCTATAAGCATTCGCAGACCAATCTCATTCGAAAATGGCACAGAGCGAACATATGCTCCATATGCAGCTAAAGAACTAGAAAAAACAGAAACACAGCCATATCCATTGCGTCAGGCAATATACACAAAAATAGCAAAACTTCACATTCTCTGGGTAAACATCCCATGTCGTATATAACAACCTATTGTATGTAAAGTAGGTCGTAAACAAGTCAAGTAGAGTAACAAGTTGTTCAAGCTTAGTTTGAATACTTAACGAGTTTCAAAATCTATTCAAGTTGGTGATTTACATAACGGGTCAATCTCAAACGGATTTTTTAACAAGTCAAACACGAATAGCTTGATTTTTTATAGTCTCCATATGTTTATCGAGCATCTTGACTTGAAAATTTAACTAGTTCTTGACTTGCTTATATACCAAGATGATCTTGAAGAAATTTTTAACGAGTCGAACATGAATGAAACTCGAGTAGCTTAGTGCAATTTGCAGCCCTAATGTGAACTAACAGTAACCACCTCAAATTGATCCATTCAATCAAGATGAATAAAAAATGGTTTCAAGACAACGTACAGAGCAACAGGAACTAGGTAAACAATGGAAATGTGAAAGTAAAAAAAAAAAAAACTCACTGGTAAGGCCTGTGACCTCCAGAAGAGAAACCATCAGTGGAAGTGACATAAACCAACCCATCCAATTTCAAAGCATTAAGAGCAGACCTCAAGAAACTCGAATCACTCCCAAACGAATCAATATCAATCAGATCAAAATAATCTTTCTGAAGATAACACTCAGTCATTACCCTATTAGCATCGAAATGAGTCACAACCCACCTCTTCTCATCTCCCAAACCCCTCGGAACCCTAGAAAGATTCTCCAATATAATCCTCCTGTATTCATCGTTCGCGTCATTGGCCAACACAGAGTCCGCCTCTGCCTCCACCAAGTACCGCAGAGATCGAACTCCGCAGCCACACATTGCGTCCAGGATTTTGAGTTCGCCTTTCGATTTCTTGTAGAGCGCAGCCGCAAGAACGCCGAAATCGCGGCCAATGGCGCTTTCATGGCGGAAGAACGATTCGCCGATCTCGAATTCGAGCCCTCTCTCGGTTCGGAGCTCGGATTTGCAGACAAAATTGGGTGGCTTAGGGTTAGGGTTTTTGTGAGGAAGGTGAAGGAATGGGGGAGGGGATAGGGTTTTAGGAGAGAGAATTATCATGGTGGAAGATGGTTGGGCTCTGCAATTTTCGCGGGGTTTTTAGATGAGTTTTATCATCAGAACGTTGTTGTGTACATCGCGTGTTTGTCTACTCTGTCAATCAACGGTTGATATTGGATCGTTATGTTAAAAGTCAAAGTCAATTCAACTTTTTTTTCCCCATCAACGGTCGTTTTACAAGAGTGGGTTTTCATCAATATCACACACACCTCACTCTCCCACATAATCAAGATTTGGTGTTTGTTCTCTTTCACAATAAGGGTTAGGGTTTCTGATTCTCTCACTCTCTCACTCTCTCACTCCTCTCTTTCTCTCTCTCTAGAATTGCTGTGTTTGAGCTTTCCAGACTCCATGGGTACCCAAAAGGAAGAAGAAGAATGGATTGAAAATGAGAAGAGGAAGCATAAGAGAAAGAAAAAACAGTTTTTGCTTTCATCAATGAGGTTCTTTACTTCCCAAGTCTGAGCTTTATGTGTATAATATTGTTATAGCATTATATTTGTATATTTATTAGAAAGAACATAATAAGAATGCTTTCCTCGTGATTAATATGTTTGTTCGCGGTAATTATGACCTCTTGGAAGAATCAGTTATTGACATCTTTGATGAACTAGTTTTCCTTGTTTGTTTCTTGTTATGGATATTGTCACCACCTGGTTTACCTGATGAAAACTAAAATACCACATTAACACAAAACAAAGATGGGTATGGCAATTTTTATGAGATGTTCGCCGGTCATGGTCCTATTTTGAAGAATAGATGAGTGTAATCGTTCTTATGTGGAAGTTGTTCTGTTGAATTTATGTGCTGATAGATGATGGGGTTTGAGCCTGGCTTCAGCTACACCATGACCCCGAGTTAAAGAGGTCCATAAGTTTGCATGTTTGTACATCTTAATGTGTTTATCTACAATTTCTGCATTACTAAAAGGGAGATTCTGGAGACATTTGTAGTGAGATCTCTCCATCATAACTCCAATAGTTAGTTCCTTTGAGATTTAGTATGTTAGTTTGGACGTCTTTTTCCCAGTTGTGGTTCTGATTTATGTTGCACTTTCTTTAAGATGAGCAATGAAAAAAAATACGGGAAGCAGAAGCACCCACATAAACACAAGACAAGGTGGGTATGGCAATTTTTCCTGATAAGTAAGGTGGTATGGAAATTGTTATGAGATATGCGTTTGTCATGGTCCTATTTTGAAGCATAGATGAACATAATCGTCCTTGTGTGGAAATTTTTGTTAAATTTTATGTGTTGATAGTTGATGGGATTTGAGCTTGGCTCCAGCTGCACCATGACCCCGAGTTTAAGAGGTCCATAAGTTTGCAAGTTTGTATATTTTATTCATGTTTATCTACAACTTCCGTATTACTAGAAGGGAGATTCTAGAGTCAATTGTAGGGAGAGTCTCCATCATAACTCCAATAGTTAGCACTTTCATATGTGGTATGTGAATTTGGACTTCTTTGTCCCAGTTGTGGTTCTGATTTATGTTATATTTTCTTTAAGATAAGAGATGAAAAAAAGAGTCACTTGTGAAAGAAGGATAATGTAGCATATTTATGTCATGGCAGCAGCGCTGGTAAAATTTGGATACCTTTTCCTTTGTTTTCACTTTACGTCTTTCTTAGTGGTGGCTCTAGGAATTTTGGTCAGGGTATTCAAGAACTTTGACTAAAAATTGTTCAGGTATTACCTTCTTTTTCTTCTTATTTTTTTATGTGAGGGGAGCTTTTTTTGGTTTTTGTACACTACTACCATGTCTCAAGAAAAGTACTCAGAAATGAAGTGTATGGACTAGATGCATTTTGAATGTGGCTCAAATCACTCCAAGTTCAAATATATATACTTTTTGGTCACTTTTTCTGGGTACTAACATTTTTTATGAGAGTATTACATTCAGAATTAAAAGATACTATGAGTAGATTGTGAGGTGGGTATGCAAATTTTTAATTGAACAAGTTGTGTGTTCAAAATTTATAAGATGGGTATTCAAAATATGTGAAATTGAGTATTCAAATTATGAAGACTGGGTTGATTAACATACATATATTATGTATATATACATAAAGAAAAACGAAGTTAGGTAGTGGCGCTGCCCCTGATTCTTCTTTCTTATGGGAGTCATGGAAGTTTCTATTCTGGTGTGGAGTTCATTACTTATCATCTATTGCCAAATACTATTGCCTTAGTGTACTAAGCATGTACAATACATACGAGAAATTTCTTGAGGAGATTTTCTCCTTGTTCAACCAAATATAAACAATTCTCTTGTGCAATGAGCATGAGCATGCATGTGTATCTTTTAAGAGAATGATATGATTTCATTTTTCTAGTAGTTGCAATGGTTCATACAAAAAAGACATTATTTTGCCTTTATGTGTAAAAAAGAAATGAGATTATTATTTAAAGCAGGTTTAACGAATCGTCTAAGTTCCAGAGATTATTCTTAAGTTCAAGTTTTAGAAATTGCCTAAAAAAATAGATTGTAAGAATAAAATCAAGTAGAGATCCAGGGATTATTTCCCCACTAGATTATGCTTGTTCAATCTTCACAAGCTTTGTGCAAAAAAACGAAAGAATTTTTTTTTTTTTGTTACCTTTGTTTTTTTAGACCAAGGGATTGGTCTAGTGGATGAGGCACTCGCTTACTAGGTGTGATGCTTTAAACTATTTTAAATTGCTCAATTTTAGATACTAAAAGAATGTATGCAACCTTCTCAGGGAGAAACAAGGGTGGAATGGAAGATTAGATTATAATTTTCTGTATGTGCAGAATAATAAAGTTCAGTTGTGATTGGGGGTTTCTATTGAATAAAGAGTTTAGATGATTTTAATCCTGACCCCTGAATGTTTTGGACCCTCCCAAACAACTCACAACACTCCAAAATTGCATCTTTAATTTGTATTAGACTTCATTACAAGAATGACAAGTTGCTCGAGTGTTGGTGTGGCATGTATGGGAGATTCCTCTAAAGTTGATGTATTTAACAGTTGTTAGAAGGAAAGATGGCCTGGAACTTAGTAATGAGTTGGGGTATTAAATACGTACTTATCTTCCTATTTGAACATTATCAGTAATTAGTATGAACAATGCAAAATGGGAAAGTACCAAATATGCATTAAATGTCATTAATGCCAGCCTTGCAATGTTGCGAATATGGATAGGAAAAAAAAATGTTTTCTCCCATTGTAACCCACTAGTATAATCACTCTGTACCTCTTTTCCGTCATTTGAACAAATAAAGATCATTTCAACTTTCAGAGAACTCGTAATCTTTTCCCTTTATTTGCTGGTCAAACTCAATTCTTGGGCTTTTCTTTCAATAATCGGACTTTATTCAATGGTAGGATCTGTTCTCATATTACTCAAATCTGTGCTCTTTCTGTTTCTGATTTTCATTTCCTTTTCCCCGAAACCCTAACTCTCATTTCTATACTTTCCTTAAGGAGAAGACTTAGGTTTTTTCCTTCTCTTGCTTGTTTCTCATTTGTCTGTGCCCTTTAACCTGATTTCTCCCATGTTGTGAAGAGAATTGCCTCCCATTTATACCCGAAGCAAGAGACCCTAGTTCCTTTATCTTTGAGAATGCATATCTCACACTCTTTTTTCCTTTCCAAAGTAACTGTAATTTGTCCAATTTTCCAAGAAAGTACCAATGTATTTAGCTAATACAGTAATCCTGGGGTTTCTTATCATGAAGCTTCTGTGTATTTGTACTCCTGAAAACGTAGTGCTTAAAGCTTCACAAAACAGAAGTATGTTGGAGCTATTTTGGAGTGGCAAATCAGCTGGCTATCTTCTCAATTCCTTTTAAACTTCTCATTTTCTTGAGTAAGTTCTGCCCTGTTTTAGTTAAATTGTCCATCCAAGACTTTTTTGGATGATGATTTCATTTTATTCTTGCTCTGTAAATCATTGTTAGGCTGTTCCTAACACTGGATGCACCCATTTTTTTTTTTTTAGTTTTCTGAAAGCCTTCAGATTCATTTCACTCTGTATTCTAGACGTCTTTGACGATGTTTTGTACTCCATTGGTTGCATAATCGAAACTGGGCATTAAGTTTGTGAGGCTTCTGTTGTTTCTTTCTGGACACCAAAACTTCAGGCTTTTCCAGTAATGAAAAGAGCAGAGTATTTTTCATCCTTGCCATCTTCCTCCTCTTTGTTTAATGCATCCTCACACACATCAATTGATGCTCATTCTTGGCTGGTGGCTGAGCAAAGTGTCCAACGTATATTGTCTACCATACAACCAACTGTGGCTTCTGAGCATAGGAGGAATGAAGTTATTGGCTACCTTCAAAATATAATTAGAGAATATTTTGGGACAGAGGTGAGAAATCGTTTACACCTACTTTAATGAGTTTTTTTCAGTTACAATGTTAAATGTATGGCTAGGCATTTCCTTACTTTCATTATAATTTTCCTTTTTTCTTTTTCTTGTGTATATATGTATATTTAAGCTCTATTTATGTTATGTGCTTTTAGCTTTCCATGATAATGCAGGACAATTTTATGAAACTTGGGTTAATATTGCCCGCAATAGGTATTGCATTTGGTTTTGATTATGGAAACCTTCTAGGGTAGAGTTTTGAGGGAGAAAGTTTCTAAGGTTTCTACATGTAAAAGGCTAGGTTGGGCTTGATTTTTCTACATATTATGTCATTGAAGGCTTGGTGTGAAGTCTTGGGGTTGAACCACGTAAGTGAGTGTATGTGTAAGCTTAGTCAAACATAACTATTCTTGGCGAGCGGGCCACCCACCTTCGAATGGTGTTGATCCCACGGACTTTGAATTGATTTGCCTCTGGCCTTTGGGTACGCCTATCTGGTTTTTGTATAGAGCTGGATTGGCCTTCTTTGTACTTTAAGGTGAATAGAAGGTGTTGGAATGTATCCCACATCGCTTGGAATTGTCCCATCTGTGTTAGTTATAGGGCTCTAGTTTCCCTTTCCTTAATACTTGTGTTTTAAGGAGAAGTATGGGCTGGGCTTTTCAACTTGGTATCGGAGCTTGGTTGGGCCTGTGATTGGTGGACTATTTGTCTAGCTAGTGTGTGTTGTGGTCCAGGAGAGTGTGTTAGAATGTGTCCCATATCGCTTGGAGTTGCCCCATATGTGCTACTTATAAGACTTCAGTTTCCCTCTCCTTAATACCTAGGTTTTACGGAGAAGTGTGGGCTAGTCTTTTCAATTGAAGGTGCCCCAAACCAAGCGTGCTTGCTTTCCTGGTCTTCCAGCTCAGCTGGCTGCTTTCTCATTCGTGCCATTTGTTGGTGCCTTTCACAGTAACTGATTTTCCTCATTGAGATATCTCCCAAGGATACCTTCTCTACCATTTTCCCGAGATTTTTCGTTACAAAATTGCTCTCAGAGTCGATTCATAAAGAAGAGGAATGAAAAAGGTGTTCAGGCTTGGGCTTGGTTTGACCTGGAGATTGGTGGGGTGTTACCGGACTTCTCCTTCAAAGGTAAATCTAATCTGTCATTGTTGGAGAGTGCACTGTCAAATTCTATAATATAAATAGAACAAGGGGTTAGGTTACATATGTAAACATTGGTGGTTAACAACCACCTACTTCTTTGAAACATCAAATCAGTGTAGTACGAGTTTTATGTTAGTAAACGAAGAATTGGGTAATAGAAAACCCTATGTCCAAAAGTAGACCACCATTATCTGATCAGGCTAAACAAAAACTTCAGGCCAAAAAAGCTTAAATATGAGGAAATGTTGAAACGACAAGAAGAATGCTTTTAATGAGACAACACTGGAGGGTGGAAATTCTTGAGAATAAGGAAGCACGTCGACTCTGAAAGGAAGCATAGTAGCCGCTGATTGACTCAATAAAAGAGATTTCCTAGAGAGGCTCAATCAGTATAGCAAGTGTTGGAGGCTATCTGAACAACTAGATTCAATTGTTTACAACTTACCTGACTATATCCCCTTGCTAACTCCTAGCTCTCTGAAAACTGCCCCCTACCTAGGCCTCCTGTCCTCAACTCTGAGAACCCACCCTTGTCATGTCCAAGCACTGAACCTTCTGGACTCTCCAAAAATGCTGAAACCTCCAGCTCATATTCCAAAGGGAGGCCCTTAGCCCATTCCTGTCTTGAATGAAGGGTAGGTTAAGCATCACCCCTTATTAAACTACGTGTTACAGAAGGAAGGCAAGCTTTGAGGCATACATAGTTGGTTGGTTATTTGTCTTTCCCATCCATGCTGCTACTGTAGGTGCCTGGAATTCTTGGATTCTCTGGTAGAGGGGAGCCGATAAGTTCAAACCAAAAAGGAAGGCAAAGTATCAACCACATCTATCCCATGTGAATGCACAACTTTGTCCCGTGTCCCAACCAAGTCAAACCTAGGACACAGGCTCAAAGCTAGGACTAGTTCAATGCTTTGTCATTCGTCTGTGCCTCTGCCCCTCTCTCAGGTGCTGATGATTCATAATTCTGTACTTACTTCCATCGGTGATCTATCCTCCCTGGTTATCTGTTAATCTCAGTTGCTTTTCTTTGTATTCTGCTTTGAACATTCAGTCCACTGAAATGCCAAAGTAGACTTTGCCTTGTTGAGTTTGAAGAATAGAACATGAAATCCAGGATGCTTTGGGACATAGAAAGAGGGTCTTTGGAAGGCCAACTTTGGTTGGGCAGTACGATAATCTCATAGTTAAATATTTCTTTTTATATTACTGTCTTTCCTAACTTTCAAGACGAAGCCGGGCTGATATGATAGGTGGGTGAAGGGAGCAAGACCAAGCAGAGCCACTGTGGAGTGGCAAAGGAGGCCTATCAAAAGTTGCACTTACAGGATTTCTGAAATTAGTTGAAGGATTTATGTGGGCAGCTATTTTATGGTGTTGTAGTGTGAATTAGTGGCCAAAGGGTAAGGAAGAACGTAAGCTTGATCTGCTAGGGTTTAGGAGTTGAAAAGGTAACATTTTGATGGTTGTAAACTGTAAACCTGAGAATAGTAACTAAAGTCTGTTCAAGAAGAAGAAGAAAACAATAGCTTGCCCTCTCAAGGGTTAAGGAAATCTCACACAAAACACAATATTAATCGTTCATAATATCAACTACGTTGAATCATTGAGATTACACATATAGGCCAAAAGATGATCCTACTTCTATAAAGATTAGGAGTCCAATTTTGGAGACTAACAATATTTGGTAACTAGATCTTCTAGATCAATTACACTCTGAATAAAAATTAAATGACATTACTTGGCCCAATTTATGACTCATGGACTATGAATATACTTCCTATGTCTAGCAATTATTGAAATTATCAAAATACAGCTAACTACTAAAACCTGATATAATAAATGCTATAAAATCTGTCCAACATTATACTAGGCTAGAATAATTATCTGACTAAAGACCCCAAACTCTGCCTTGGACATTTCTCTTTGGACCCAAAAGGCTTCTTGATGATCATTTGTCCCATAGCCTTTGCTTTAGTCTTTCAAAGCCTATCATTCGTATTTTGGCCATGCAATAGCTGTTGAATCACATGGTTTTCACAAGTTGGATTTTCATGGAAATACAAACAATCATAATGTTTCTTCAATGTTCATGACGTGGGGTGGTTTGTTTTCAAGCTTTTGCAATGGTATTGGTACTAAAGTATATCATGTATGACACGTGAATGTCAATTATCATCCTTACTATGTTGGTTTAGCACTTATTATGTTTCTTAGGATGTCATCATTAGTTTTTAGTCTTTTTCTTATGAGAAAGCTTTATGAACAAAATCGCCAAAAAGGGGGCTTACCCTGTCCATTCATTAAAAAATTAAAATGTAAAAGATGTTACGAAGATGAAAGTTTTGGGGTATATCACACCCCTTTTGATGATGAGATGTTTGTACCTAGCACTCAGTATTTGGCACTCAATACCTCATTTTCCTAATTTGTTTGGCTCCTCAATGCAACTGAACATGCATCATTTTAGCAAAAAGCTTGGGTAACTATGGTTGGTTATTGTTTTAGACACGTATTTCTTGCTGCTGTTGGACAAACTAGGATAACAGTAACACTGCCCAAATACTAGCCAAACTATAGTCTATACCTTAGTACATCATCTTATTTGCTTCTTCATTGAAATAACTAGCATGCCAATTTTTATTATCCTCAAATGCACTGGGTACCTGACGGGAGTGGTGATGGAAGTAATCCTTGCTCATTTAAAATTTATTTCTTAAAAAATTTAGCATTCTTTTATTCCTTTTGAAGCATTAGAGAAACTCTGGCAAGTGTTCTTTGTCCTTGAGGTTCATGCTTACGAGCCGCATTGAGCTTTTTTAGCATATGAGAACATTCATTCAGCATGGGAGTTTATTGTTGTCAATAGCTTACTTACTATGCTCCTATTTCTTAACTTATGAGAACATTTATTCAATGTTTGACTATTTATTCCCCTAAAATTTCTTTTCTTTATTCTGTGCAATGTATCAAAATTATCATTATGATTATGTCTACATGCAGAAACAAAGTCATTGCAGATAACTACTGTAATTGTTGGCACCAACGGCAATTTTCAGTTTTGTGCATTCACTAATTTCAAAGGAAACAAGAAACCATGCTTTGTTTTAGTAATTGGGATTAAGGCTGTTAAGTTGAGTTCACTGTGCTTAGCTTATTAGTTAAGTGAAGTATCTGCATAAAGCTATTCACCAAGTCCAAAATGTAACAGATTGAATTTTCTCTGCAGGTTCTCCCATTTGGCTCAGTGCCACTGAAAACCTATCTTCCTGATGGAGATATCGACCTGACGGTTGTCTGCCGTCAAAGCACTGTGGAGGATTTGGCCGGATATATATGCAGTTTCCTTGAACGTGAAGGGAAAAAGGACACCGAATTTGTTATAAAAAAAGTTGAATACATTCATGCACAGGTTTTGTCGTTTAACTTGATTTATCTGTTTTTTTTTTTTTTTTTTTTTTTTTTTAATTCAGGAAATGAACTTACATTTAACCTAAAAAATTTCTGTTAAGTTTAGGTTTATCTTTTGTCAAAATTTTATGTATGACTTGAATCGTTTTTTCTTTCTTGACATGAGTTTTTGGTTTACCTTGCCCATACCTGCCATGGGGAAGAGTGCTAAGATGTTAAAAAGGCCATCTACGTTGTAATATGCTAATATGTTCACTGTTTGTATTTATGGGTGATCTACAAGTTGCTGTGAATCCTCATTTCCCCACTCTGAAAGAACAAATGACTTTCAATTCTCTCCCTTAATTTCAAAACTACCATGGTCACATCAGTTGGTAGAAACGATAGACATTTGACTCAATTTATTAACAAATTTATTCAGCTAACTCCTATGCTTTTGTCCCATTTTGGGATCTTTTAGAATGACATGAAACTCAGTCTTAATTATTTGAGGGAATGTTTTGAAGAAATCTGTCCTAGGTTGGCTCTTAGATTCTTTGCAAATATGCTGTCAATGTCAGTGCAGCTACTGACATTGTCTTCGTGGCAGTGCTGCCATCACTTTGCTGCCATAAAACAACTTCCACTTCCACCATCATCTTGACCAACACACCGACATGGGAATTTTCAACAAGTACTTACATGGACCTGGCAGGAAATAAATATATTTTATTAGTATACATGAGTTTTGTGTTATAATTTGCAAATAGATTTATAGAAGAAACCATTTTCCACATTTGAGATGTTGTGTGAACATGAAGTCTTAATATTTATTTTAAAAGCTCAGCCCTAAACAACTTGAAAGTTTTTTACTTGAGGTTTCCTAAAATAATATGTATTAAAGAGGAAATTTAATAGGTGTAAATCTGCAATGTTTTGATTTTAATTATTGACTCCCAAGGTCTTTATTTTTATTTTTATTTTTTTTAATTTGTGATGTGTTTCATATGGAAGGACATGTGTGGCCCCAAGTGTCTAATTCTAAAAATTAGAGACTAAAAGAATGGACACTTTTGGATGCATGCCTTCTTAGAAGTGTTTATAATTCTTACATTTGCAATGAACAAAACTTTTACATGCGAAAGTGAATTCCTTCCATGATGTATTACTGCTGGGTTCTAATATCTTGACAATGGATTTGCAATGGACAAAATTTTATTTCATGCTTGATTCCATGCCCTTCAATTGTTTGCATCTAAATCAAATACCTAAGATGATTAAGGCAGGTAGGTTTGTGATCTCCTTATTTAGTTTTTTGTTTTGATAAGCAGTATGTGTAGTAGGAAACATATATTATAGAGGTAGACATTTGTGGATAGTGCTGAACTGCTGAGCAGTCTTTTCAGAAAGCAAACAAAATCACCTCCAGGACTTATTCAAAGAGCAAAAATAGATGACAATATGTAATATGAGCAGTATTTGTAGTAGGAAACATATATTATAGAGGTAGACATTTGTGGATAATGCTGAACTGCTGAGCAGTCTTTTCAGAAAGCAAACAAAATCACCTCCAGGACTTATTCAAAGAGCAAAAATAGATGACAATATGTAATATGAGCAGTGCCAGAGACACCAAATTCCAATGGAGATATAACTATCAATGAAGTGTTCTTGTTCAGCGTTTCCCCTTTTTTTGCTGATAAATGCACCACCAAGTTTGGGGGCTCAGAATCTGCAAGCCAAACTTAGCTGCTGGTAGGCAGCGGGCGGCGATGGGTATTTTAGAAATCTGTGTATTATTTTTTTCTTTTTCAAATGGTTTGAAAATACCCATGTTAGGGAGAGCTCACAAATGCATAATATTATCAAACCCTATTGAATGTTGTTAGCCATGGAAAACAGTCTAAGATTTCATGAAGTGGTGGAATTAGAGAATATATTTTAAGCTATTATCTTAAAAAACCAAATTGGTAATGCACATCAACACAATAACTAAGATGCCAAGATAATGATTGTTTGTTGAAGAGGGAAAAAAGTTTATAGACACTATTATTGGGGAAATGTGAATGCGAGAACAAGTATCTCATAGCAAGCCCATACAAATTGACATATCCTAGAATAAATTAAGGAATTATTTGAAACAGAAAGTTGATGCATTGAAATCTTTTAGATTGGCTTAATGAGCCTTAATCCAACTACTCATGGTCTGTGTTACATAGATTCTTCTATTTCCCACACAATACCCGTGTCCATCGGATATGACATGGGTAAGTGTGTGGGATATGTGTTCCAGCACTCGTATCAATTTAGACACTTGCATCCTTTAATTTGTTACATTATATGATAAGAAAAAACTCGCATTTGCTAATAAAGCAATATTTTTAGCCTCTCACATGAATCGGATATAGAAATTTCATATTTTTTGTGAATCTTATTCAATTTTAAGTATATTTCTATATAATTTACAACATTTCATCTGAGAATATTATATAATATGCAATATACGTGTGTATATGATGTGTCCCCATACCCATATCCAATTTTCGCACTAACTTTTGGTCTCAAGGAAAAACCATTGAGCATTTCCTACAAAGACATCAACTCAAGAGTCTCCCGGTCATTGGGGTTTCTAAAAAAATTGAAATCCCAAGAAATCAGAACCAAATAGAAATGAACCATAAACGCAATAGAAATGAATAGGAGTGAGCCAACCGATACAAATGTGGAAACAACACATCACAGGAAGAGTCACCCACTCAAACATCCTCCCAAATCAAGTATATGCACCATTAACCACTTTGATGATAAGAATCTAAAAAAAAAGAGGAAATATTTTAGATATAGATTTCCATGGAAATCAACAATTACCCTTATTAACAATAGAAGAACTTTTACCATTCTCTTGAACCCTATATTTAGTCTTTATATTGGAATGACAAATGTATTACTTTCTGAAGGGAATTTCCATAGAAGCTTTCCTAGTAGAGCAATGTTCCTTGCCATGATGTTACCAATGGCAAGACCCCTTTCTCTTTTGGGAGAGACAATCTCCCAATTCACCAAATAATCTTTTTTCCCTTCACCCGTCCTTCCCAAAGAAAGTCCCTCGTCATTTTTTTTTTTTTTGTCAATTTTCTTAGCCATCCTAATTGGAATCTTAAACACAACAAGTAATAAATGGGAACGTTACACAACATAGACTGTACCAAAGTGAACCTACATCCTCTAGAAAACACGGCTCTTTTTCAGCCTTCCAACCTTACCAATCTTCTCTATCACTGGGCCCAAAAAGACTCCAATGGCAGACCTAAATACTTAAGTAGAAGCTTCTTTATGGGACATCCTAGAACTACTTCCAACCTTTGTAATAATGAAAGCAAATAAACTACCTTAGAATCTTCCCTATAAGAGAAAAAAATAGTATTGTAGGAAATTAATGTATTGATATTATTGATTGATATTCAATATACTTACAAGAGCTCTCTTTTATAGAGAGAAATGAGATACAATGGAGCCATAATTAATTGAGCAATAAGAACTAAATGGATCACTAAACTAATGGAGCACTCACTAAACTAAATGGAGCACTAAACTAAATCACTAACTATATGGGGCACTAACTATAGTGGAGTAGGTGGAGTAGGTGTAGGAATTGTTACATTCAACAGCCCCCCTCAAACTTAAGGGGGTTAGGAACTAACCAACTTGAGTTTGGAGAGAGTAACAAAACAGGAAAAATAATCTGACAAATAAAAGTGGATAGGAGACACTGTATGGTCGTGTCTTGTAGAAGACTGTATGGTTATGACAGACCGATGTAGAAGACAGTTTATGGGGTCATGTCGGACCGTTGTAGAAGATAGTTTATGGGGTCATATCGGACCGATGTAAAAGCAGTTCTGAGGTCATGTCGGACCGTTGAAAAGCAGTTCTGAGGTCATGTCGGACCGTTGTAGAAAAGCGATTCTGAGTCTTCTTTGGACCCATGTAGGAGACACTATATGGTCATGTCGAACCGTTGTATGAGAACCAAATCAATGTCGGAGCAGTTTATAGAGTCTTATCGGACCCATATAGGAGCTAACCGAATCAATGTCGGGGCGATTTCTGAGTCTTGTCGGACCCATATAGAAGCTAACCGGAATCAAAGTCGGGACAGTTTACCGAGTCTTGTCGGACCCACAAAAGTCGCACCCTCAAAAGGCGTGCCCAATCTTATCAAATGGCGTGCCATCAAAAAACTTGCCATCAAAAGATGTGCCCGACAGCCATCAAAAGGCGAGCCATCAAAAGGCGCGCCGATTTGTCGTCTGGCGTTGAGAGGCGCGTAAGGCGCGTGTATGCCTTGCCTATTTAAACCAAGGCGAGGCTGCCGCTGATGCAGAATAAACCAGCTGAAAAAACTCTTCGTTCTCTCTGTAACACTTCTGAGAGAGATATTCTGTAAAATGGCTTCTTCTTCCAGCCCCGTTACCCAGAACATAGCCTCTTCGTCCCGGGGTCTTACTCTCTTTCCCGACCTCAACGAGGCCACAACCCAGAATATGGCCCTTGAACCTCAACCAAGCGCCCCTGGACCAAACGCCCCTGGTTTTGTGCCTTTGAACTTTCCGATGTTGTCTGTGGAGCAAAGAATGGCTGCACAATCGGATATTGAGGCGAATTATTACACACTGAAGTCATGTGTTGAGACCATGACTGCGGTCTCAAACCTGTCGCACCGGCTTTAGAGCAGGACAAATGAGGTGCAGCGATTAAGCATGGCCAGCTCTGCTCCAGGCATGTATAAGGATGCGGCGAGATATGGGTGGCGAAAAATAAGGCGAAGCGGAAGGCCACAGTGATGCTCAGATTTGGAGGTCCTACATATGTGACGGTGGAGGAGCAACAGGAAGTGAACGTGCTCGGCGGCGTGGGAAACACGGAGGCAGCACCGGAAAGGGCCGCCCAAGACAAAGGCAAAAAGAAGAGAACAGCGGAAGAGGCGAAAAAGTAAGGCTGGTTGATGTGGTGGTTGTAGGTTGGAGATTGTTTTTTTTTTTTTTTTTTTTTTTATGTACAATGGTGATCGAGTTTGATCCCTGGCATGAATAAAAGAAAGTTGGTGTGCAAATCTAAATGGTATGAATTTGATTTGAAAAAAAAGATGAAAAATAATGTGAAAGAAAAAATAAAGAAGAAATAATGTGAAAGAAAATATATTTGGGGCGCGATCCGCCTGGACCACCTGATTTCTCTAATTGATCCACCAAATTGCCTTGGCTGATGATGCATCTCTTCATCACACTACCTCCTATAGATTTCTCCGATAGCGAAACCAATCCTCCCATGGCAGCAATGCTGCTTGCAACAGCACCAACATCACTAGCACCAATGTAAAGACCCCGGCTCCCAGTAGCAATAATGCTGTGTTTCTTCTCCTCTGTACTGGTCATAACAGACGGAAATACATCCATCAGCTGAGGGTTGGTCTGGCTGGAACTGATGAGCAGACGCAGAGTTTCTCTTGCATCCTTTTCAACAACAGAATCAGATTCTAGAATCAATGGATTCACAAGTTTTGGGTGTAATGGTGGAATGCTGGTCGAGATAGCAGGACCTGCACTCACAAGGTAGCTTTGGCCGGAGGAACAAACAGCAATGACTGGAATATGAACAATAGGGTCACACATTAGAGGTGTGAATGTTAGGATCTGGGGTGAACTTGATCTAGATAGTGGCAATCTGTCCAGTGGCTCAGGCAGCAACGTAGGAAAATCCATAGGGGGAAGATCAGACACATTAAGAGGTGATATTGGTGTCAACACACTAGAAGACCTTGTAGCTGGTAGTAAAGAAGAAAGTGGAGGTAAAGATAGTGATTCAGTGAATGATATAGGCAGTTGTGGAGGTTTTGCTGTGTATTGAAAAATGGATGCCATAGGAGGGCACCAACAATAATAGGGAGAAAAAAGGGATGAGCCCATTGAAGGTTCTTGAGATCCTGGGCATAAAAAAGGTGGTGTACCAGACTTGCCAAGTGATTCCAACAGATTTGGAGAGAATAAGCCCATTCCAGTAGCTTCTGGATGTTTATCCTTTCCAGAAAGATTTGAACTGGATGCATCCATGGTGCTTATTGGTGAAGAAGCAACAGACAGGTTATCAACAACTGAAAAGTGGATGTGCCTGAAGGGAACACTACAGACGAGACATGCAACTTTGTCAAGGCCTGCTCAACTGCAGCAGCAACAACAAGATCAAGATCAAGAAGAATAATTTGTGGCAGCGGAGTGAAGATATGTGTAGAAAATTCCAGCGGGCAGCGAAGGCAAAGTTACCGGCCGGCTGCCCGCCGGTGAGAAAGAAATACAGGCCTAAATCTTATAGCTCTGATACCATGTAGAAAATTAATGTATTGATATTATTGATTGATATTCAATATACTTACAAGAGCTCTCTTTTATAGAGAGAAATGGGATACAATGGAGCCATAATTAATTGAGCAATAAGAACTAAATGGAGCACTAAACTAAATGGAGCACTTAGTAAACTAAATGGAGCACTAAACTAAATCACTAACTATATGGGGCACTAACTATAGTGGAGTAGGTGGAGTAGGTGTAGGAATTGTTACATTCAACAAGTATCATCTATATACTGTAACTGGACATACAAATCCTATCCCTTCTAATAACAAATTGTCATCAAGACCATCCCTGGACTCAATTTCATCTTACTTTTCATTTTTTCTAATGAATTTATTCTTTGTCCCATTTATGTTTCCAAATATCTCCCTATTCAATTTTCCTTTGATCATTTTTAATTTCCTCATAAACTTAAAAGCCCCTCTTTCGTGGCACCTACTCCTACTCCAACACTCTTCGAAAGATCTCTTAAAAGATTGATGGTCCAGCTATATATTTTCTTTTACCTAAACGGTGATATCCCCCACTTAAAATGACAACTTTCTATCACCATAGGACGATGATCTAATACAACTTTAGGGAGCACCCCCTGTCTGATATTTGAAAACCTTTCCTCCCAGCCCAAAGAAAACAAAAAGCTAACATACAACACACCAGATTAGACTGAAGGTTAGACCACATAAAAACAAGCATTAGACAAAGGGGATCAATCAAGTCACATTCCCTAATAAAAGCATCAAAATTCCTCATACCCGTAGTAACCGTAGACCCATTGAGTTTTCAAGAATGAAACCTTACCACTTTAAAGTCCCCCTCCCCAACACACACACACAAACACAAACCCATGCACCAATTGGGAAAACATAAGGATAGGAGGCTCTTGAAGAAAATTCCTTTGTAAAGGGGATACACAAAGGTTTCTTCGCATGATCTATGGTGCGAGGAGGGTGCCCCGAAGTTGGAGCCTCCACATTAAATTCATTTGGCACACGAATATGCCTCTTGAAAGTGGCCTTCTATAGATCCTAGCAGCTTTAGAAAAGGTTTCTAAACTTGACAATTTTGTGTGAAGAGGTCATTTATTTTCTAATTGATATTGCATATCTAGGACCCTACATATCTTCATTGTATAGGATCATTTGTTGATTCATTTTCAATGGGAGGAAGTCATGGTCCCTTGTTGTGATAAGGACTGTAGAGGAATCCCTCTCCCTTTCCCTTTTTTTCTCTTCCCTTTTTTTTAATTTATTTTTTCTTTTGTCATTTTTAAGGTGGAGAGTTTAGTGTGGACACGGCACCTATGCCTTTGGCGGAGTGTTTGGAATGAGTAGAGTTAGCTCTCTTTTCAAAGAGTGGGGAAGTAGGGTCTACAACTAATTTTGGTTTTACCTCCCTTTATATCTACATTTGGGGGAGTAATTCCTTTCCTTTCAATTCCTTTGATTTTTCTTTTTAGGGAGATGGGAATAATGTAATTTTTAGTTGTTTTATTCCTTTTTATTGTATGGGCCACATGTGTTGTAGATTAGATTATATTGTTGAACATATTGTTATGCAACCCCCTTAGCTGTCTATTGGCTATTTCCTTATTTGTATATTTGCAAATATTCTGTTACATATATTTAGGCCTAGATTTAGGATTATGTTTGATTATGATTATCCCTAATTTCTGTAATGCTTTTTTCATACTCATTGTAACAACTATATATACCTCTATTTTGAGATGGATACAATTACTGAATTCTCAAATCCTTACATGGTATCAGAGGGTCTCACGACCTAACCTTCCACCTTTGCCTTTTTGCCCTTCACAATTTTCCTTTCCCTGATCAACTACCCAGTCCTCTATTCTTGTTGGGTCGGTTCCTCTTTGATTCAACAACTTATTTTCTTCTCTGTTTACTGCACCATGACATCCACTTCCAGTTCATCTGTTTCTATGGCCTCTAGTTCTACATTTTCAGTTACTCACATCACCAATTTAATGACTGTGAAATTAATTGATTCCAACTATCTTCTTTGGTGTTCTCAAATGAAACCCTTTCTTATTGGCCACAATTTTTGGCATTTTATTGATGGATCCTATCCTTAACCCTCGGAGTTTCTTCCAACCACTGCAGGCCAACCTACTGTCCGTAATCTTGAGTATTTATTTTTGGTTTCATACCGATCAAACACTTATTAGTCTCCTCAATGCTACTTTATCTAAGCCCATTCTAGGCTTGGTTGTTTATCTATTGTTGGATGTTGGCCTACTTTATCTGTTTGGTGTTAGTCTCCTCAATTTGTTTGGTCTTAGCTTCGATTGGCCAACTGGTGTCCAACGATGATTTAGTGACTTCTGTTCTTCGTGGTTTGGGCTCGGGCTATGAGATGATTATGATTGCGACCCTATACTTTCGCCATTACCTTCGTTTCAAGACCTTCGTGCTCGCCTCCTATCTTGTGAGGCTCAAGCATCTGTTGCTATTCCATCTCCACAAACTGCTCTTTTGGCCCAACAGTATTATGGTAACCAAACCCATCCTACTTCTGGATAAGGCACTAGTCTTGGTAACTGTGGGGGACATAATAGGAATTGAAATCGCAATAGGGGCCATCACAACCACAACAATCATGGTTTCAGAGCTCCTCAAGGTTCTGTTGGATCTTCGAGTTCCTTTTGTCAGTTGTGCAATGGTGTTGGGCACATGGCTCTTTAGTATCCTAGGTGGTGTACTCGCCTACCTCCTAACTCTCTTCATACTACCTTTGCTGGTCTTCAATTGGCACAACAATCTCCTCCATTGACTTATCCTCCCCAAGCTTATCATCAACAGGTCTCTCCGTTGCCCTTTCAACAATCCCATTTGTCTTATTAGCCCGAGATAGCTCATAACCCAACTGGTATCCTGATATTGGTGCTACCCATCACATGACTGAAGATGCTCGTCCTCTGTAAAATCGCACCCCTTATACTGGATTAGATTTAGTTTTTCTTGGCAATGGTGATAATCTTCCTATCACCCACACTGGTAACATGTCCTTACCCCTTGGTTCTTCTTTATTTTAGCTTCCCAATGTTTATCATGTTCCTGCTATGTGTAAGAACCTTCTATCGGTTGCTCAATTTACTAAGGATAATCATGTCTTACTTGCCTTCGATGCTAATTATTGTTACATTTCAGACTTGACCTTTGGTGCTCTTCTATTTCAGGGCCTATGTAGGGATGGTCTCTATCCTCTACTATATATTCATCCTGTTCCACAAGCTTTTGCTTCTACTATCTTGCCTTCGTCAGTTTGTCACAGTCGCCTTAGTCATCCATCTCATAAGGTTTTGCCTTATTTAGGGTCTAATAAAATGTTATCATCTGATTTTCGCTTTCAAAAATCCTTTTGTAAGGGATATGCATTGGGTAAATCCACACATCTTTCCTTTTCCATCAATAATGAAATAAGTGCCTTTGCTCCTTTTGAATTGGTTCATTATGATGTTTGGCAATCTCTAGTTCTTTCAGCATCTCGATATAAATATTATGTCTTATTTACTGATGATTTCATGCGTTACACTTGGATTTATTCTATGCGTCGCAAATCAGAGGTTATTATCCATTTTAAAACCTTTCTTGCATTTGTTAAAAATCATTTTGATAGTTCTCTAAAATCTTTTCAAAGTGATGGAGGAATAGAGTATGTTAATTATTCGATTGCTGAATTATGCATGACTCTAGGGATTCACCATCTCCTTTCATGTCCTCACACTCCAAAACAAAATGGTCTAGCTAAACGCAAGCATCGCCACATCTTTGAAATGACCCGTACTTTTCTCGAATCCAATTGTCTCACTCAATCTTTAGGTTGAAGCAATGTCCACTACGGTCTATCTTATTAATCGCCTTCCTACTCTAGTTTTGCAATGGGAATCTCCTTTTTCTTATCTATTTGGTCATCCACCATGTTACGTTGATCTTCGAGTCTTCGGGTGTGCCTATTACCCACATCTTGGTGATTATGTTACTAACAAACTATTGCCAAGATATATTGAATGTGTTTTTATAGGTTACAGCTCCCAGCACAAGGGATATCGATGCCTTGATCTAGTAACCAACAGGGTCTACATCTCCCGTCATGTACGCTTTGATGAGACGCCATTTCCTTACACTCAAAGGCAATGTCTCCTGCTCTCAAGAAACTTCAAATCTTACCTTTGTGCCTGTCTTTCTCCAGCAGCTACACGTCAATGTACTCGCAATCCACCTCTCCAGCAAGCCCCTGATGCATCAACTTCTGATTCTCCTATTGCCAGTATTCTTGCATCCAAGCTTATTGAACCTTTTCCACAACACTATCAACGCCTTCTGCTTCTGTGATAGATGTACCTTCAGTTGCTCCTAGTTCACACTCTATGCCAAGCTCTCCACCAGCACCATTGGGCTCTTTACCTAATGGGTCCTCTTCAAACCTTGGGTCATCTTTGTCAACGCTTATTCAAATACATCCCATGGTCACTTGTCTTCGTGATGGGATCCAGAGACCATTGGTTTGCATGGATGGCACTATGCGCTATCCTTTGCCCCGTGCCCTTGCAGCTCATATTTCGTCTTCTAGTGAGAAGCCTACTTGTTTTTCTTAAGCTGTTCGATATTCGGAATGGCAGGCTGCTATGACCTTTGAATTTAATGCTTTATTTAAAAATCAAACTTGGAACTTGGTTCCTCCTTCCTCGCATCAGAATGCAGTTGGTTGCTAGTGGGTTTTCAAGATTAAGCGCTTAGCAGATGGTTCTATTGAACGCCACAAGGCTCGCTTAGTGGCTAAGGGTTTTCATCAGCAATATGCCCTTGATTATGATGAGACATTTTGCCCCGTGGTTAAGCTAACCACTATTCGTACTATTGTTAGCTTGGCTGTTTCTTCTGGTTGGTCTCTACGACAATTGGATGTCAAGAATGCTTTTTTGCATGGATTTCTTCAAGAGACTGTTTTTATGACTCAACTAGCAGGGTTTATAGACCCCTAATGTCCTAATGACGTCTGCCAACTTCGTAAGGCTATCTATGGTCTCAAACAAGCACCTTGTGCTTGGTTTCAATGGTTCAACTCCTTTATTATTCAGTATAGTTTCACTCAAAGTTGAGTTGACCACTCCATGTTTGTATATCGATGCTCGTCTCAAGATATGATTCTCCTATTGTATATGGATAATATTGTGCCTACCAAAAATGAGTCATCTCTGCTCTCCTGCTTTGTTTTTACTCTTGGCATCGAGTTTGAGATAAAAGACCTTAGTCCCCTTCACTACTTTTTGGATCTTGAAGTGTCCTCACTAGGTTCTAGCTTACATTTATCTCACACTAGGTATACTATTGATCTTTTGCGCCATAGTTCTATAGTGGAGTGCAAATCGTGCAATACTCCATTGAGTGCAAAAACCCAACTCTCTGCCCTAGAGAGGGATCCCCTTTCCGATGCTACTGAGTATCGTCACCGGGTTGGTTCTCTATAATACCTGACCCTGACTCTAACTCGTCTAGACATTGCCTTTGCAGTTCATCATGTTGCTCAGTTCATGAGCACCCTCTGAACCACACATCTTGCTACTGTTAAGCGCATTCTACGCTATCTCAAAGGCACTTTAGACACTGAGTTAGTTTTTCACCCTTCCTCTGGTCCTTTAGCTCTTTATGCCTACTCTGATGCTGACTGGGCTGGATGTCCTGATACTCGGTGATCCACTTTAGGCTATTGTATCTTCTTAGGTCCAGACCTCATCTCTTGGAGTGCCAAGAAACAGACTAATGTTTCTCGTTCAAGTGCTGAGTCAAAATACCGGTCCCTAGCTTGTGTAAGTGCTGAGACGGTTTGGATTATTCAGCCATCATGTTTAGTATGTTCCATCTATTGATTAGATAGCAGATCTCTTCACTAAGGGGCTTCACAGGCATTGCTATGAGTTTTTACGTTCCAAACTCATCCTTCCTAGGCCGTCGAGTTTGCGAGGGAGTGTTAGGTACCCCCCTTAGCTGTCTATTGATTCTTTCCATATTTGTATATTTGCAAATATTCTGTTTCATATATTTAGGCCTAGATTTAAGATTCTGTTTGATTATGATTACACCTAATTTCTGTAATGCCTTTTTTATACTCATTGTAACAACTATATATAATATACCTCTATTGAGATAAATACAATTACTGAATTCTCTAATCCTTACAGATATCAGAATATATGGAAGATATAAGAATGTATGGAGATGGAGATCCCATAATTTGGTCAAAAAAGCGAAACTGTTGTTTACCACATCAACAACGCTACCCGAACAGGGGAAAAAGAAAAGGGGTGATATGGATCACTCTAAGGAGTTACGAGAATAATGAAAACAAATGGGCTAGAAACTTGGCATATCACAAAATAATGCTACTGAACATAGTGGCAGTCCCAAAACAACTAAAAATCATAGAGTTTGCTTATCACATCAGCAATCTAGTGGTCAACTCAAGGAAGAGGGGGGAAAAAAAGTCAAGGTGTTGACTAAATCAATGTGTTTTTTTTCCTCTTCCTTGATTTGATCATTGGTTTGCTAATGTGGTAAGCAAATTCTATGATTTTTACTTGTTTCAGGACTGCTGGTATGTTTGGTAGCATTATTTTGTTATATGTTGAGTTTCCAGTCCATTTGTTTTCATTATTCTCACAACTCCTTAGGTTGATCCGTATTAACCTTTTCTTTTTTTTTTTTTCCCTGTTCGGGTAGTGTTGTGCTGATGTGATAAGCAAATGTTTCTTTTTTTTTTTTTTTTGTGTGTGTGTATTTGGGACTACCAGTGTGTTCAATAGCATTCTTTGTGGGACGCTGCTTCTTTGGCAATCTTGTTTGTTTTGTGATACATCGTTCTTCCGACCTTTTTGTTTGTGGTGATTTGCCGTTGTTTCGACCTTATTGCTTTCCCTCTTGGTTGGTTTCTCTTGCTGCCATCATGACTGATTTCATGCACATTTCTTTATTGCAAAATGTAGATTCTTTACCTATGTTCTCCGAAATTGTCATTGAAGGGAGCTATTACAATTGTTGGCGTTTTTGAAGAACTTAATTGTAGTTGTTTGTGATGATAATCCTATTTTTGAGTTCAAGTTGGACATTTCACTTCAACTATTCTGTGTTCTAACTTGAGGGGGGAGTGTTGAAGATAAGATTACATTGTTAAGATATCAGAATATGTCAGATTGTATCTCCTACTCTATATATATATGGTGTATCAAGTAAACAAGAGTATTAAGTTGAGTGAATAAAAGATGTAACCTATAGGACTTTATGTGTGTGAATGTAGACCTAGATTGGCTGGACCACACTAAACCTTTATGTTCTTTCTTTTCTCTTTTGTGTCTTTATTATCTCTCCATATTCAACTTTATAGTCATATTACAAAATTCAACTACTTGTACATAAGGTTGTCTACTTGGCACTCTTAAAGAGTTGATTTATTATCAGGAAAGAGAAAATGTCACTAGGCAGGACAAGTGAATTTAATGTGTGAGTAATATAATGCAACTCATCCAAAACCTTTCCCAACTGTTAGCATTGTCTAATAATTACACAAGGAAGTGACAGTTTTTGGGCTTGGGATCAGCTGCGTATGGGATGAGAGCACAATGTAGATAGAGTTTTGGCTATTTTTAGCAACTTTTGATTTGATAAATTGATGTAGAAGTTTAAGGGAATAAAGCCATTGCAAATTTGGTGTAAGCTTTGCTGATGATTCTGAGTCAAGTTGTCATTCAACAAATTGTCTTTCGTGCATATGCACCATAAATGAAGATTATTAGAATGGATGCCCGCCTAACATAATTAGATATGTATTATTACCTGCCTTAGAGCATCCGCATCAACCTCAACAAATTTTGAGTCAAATTATAACCCAAAATCCACTTTTGTTATTTTAGCTAGACACCTTTTTAGTACTCACTACATCAAACTCTGTAGTCTAACTCAGTCTTATTAAAATATTAATTTCTTATTGTATTTGTTATTCTTTATTTTTTTATTAAATTGATGAGATGCCACCCAAACAATTCTTAAAAATGCAAAAAAAAAAAAAAAATACCGTTGATCGGCCGGTCGACTGATTAGGCTAATTTTGGGCATTTTTCTTCTTCTGCTACAGGCACTCACGAGACATTCGGTAGGATATCCGGGAGGACATCCGGGTGGACGACTGGTTTAAAGATTTTGGCCCAGTTTTGCTCTAGAAAATATAATAAAAAATCATGTAGCTAATGAACAGTGGCTCAACAAAGTTGTTGAGATACTATTGTAGCAAATTTAACAAAAAGTTCATTTAGAAAAAATTGTTGAGACTGATGGAAAACAAATTTGATGCTGATGCTCTCTACAGCCTGATGCGGATGCTCTTAATTGCCAGTATTTTCTTATTTAAAACTTTACTAATTTCATAACTAGAAAGTGTAGGAAATTAATGTATTGATGTTATTGATTGATCTATATCAATATTGTGTGTTTATAATGGAGAGAATGAACTCTCTTTTATAGGGAGAATGAGATACAATGGAGGAATTAAATTAACCTAAATGGAGCACTAAACTAACTTAATGGAGCATTAGGGTAAATGGAGCACTTGCTTCTTGTGGAGCACTTGCTGGAGTGGAGCACTTGTAGTATTAAGCACTAGTAATATTAACAGCTCCCCGCAAACTCAAGGAGGGTTAGGAACTAACCAACTTGAGTTTGGAGAGAGCAACAAAACAGGAAAAATAATCTGATACCATAGATAGGAGACACTGTATGGTCGTGTCAGACCGTTGTAGAAGACAGTTTATGGGGTCATGTCGGACCGTTGTAGAAGACAGTTTATGGGGTCATGTCGGACCGTTGTAGAAGATAGTTTATGGGGTCATATCGGACCGATGGAGAAAAACAGTTTATGGGGTCATGTCGGACCGTTGTAGAAAACAGTTTACGGGGTCATGTCGGACCGTTGTAGAAAACGATTCTGAGGTCATGTCGGACCGTTGAAAAAAGCGATTTCTTGGGTCATGTCGGACCGTTTAGGAGCTAAGGAATCAATGTCGGACGGTTCTGAGTCTTATCGGACCCATATAGAAGCTAACCGAATCAAAGTCGGACGATTCTGAAGTCTTGTCGGACCCTTAAAAGTCGCACCCTCAAAAGGCGTGCCCAATCTTATCAAAAGGCGTGCTATAAAAAAACGTGCCATCAAAAGGCGTGCCATCAAAAGACGTGCCATCAAAAGGCGCGCCATCAAAAGACGTGCCCGACAGCCATCAAAAGACGCGCCGCTTTGTCGTCTTGCGGTGAGAGGCGCGTGATACGCGTGGTTGTTGTGGCTATTTAACGAAGACGGAGGCTGAGGCTGTGACAGAACAAAACACCTGCTGAAAACCTCTGAAAACCTCTTCGTTTTTGCTGAGAGAGATACTCTGTAACACTTCTGAGAGATACTCTTAAACATTCTACAACCAACCCTGAATATGGCCTCTTCTTCCCGTGCAGCTACCCAGAACATAGCCTCTTCTTCCCGGGGTCTTACTCTCTTTCCCGACCTCAATGAGTGCACAAGAGAGATAACCGGGGCAGTTGCCCTGGAACCGCAACCAAGTGCCCTTGGACCAAGCCCCCCTGGGTTTGCACCGTTGAACTATCCGATGGTGGCAGTTGAGCAGATAATGGCTGCTCAATCTGATATTGAGGCCAATTATTATACATTAAGGTCATGTGTTGAGACCATGACTGCGGTCAACAACCTGTCGCACCGGCTTCAGAGTAGAACAAATGAGGTGCAGCAGGTAAAAGCTCAACTGGCTCTGCTCCAGCGCATGTATACGGATGCCGGCAGATATATGTGTCTTGGCGTAAAATAAGGAAGCGGAAGGCCACCGTGATGCTCAGATTTGGAGGGCCGCCATATGTGAGGGTTGAGGAGCAACGGGAAATTAACGTGCTCGGCGGCGTGGGAAACACGGAGGCAGCACCGGCAAGAGAGGCCCAAGACAAAGGCAAAAAGAAGAGGACAGCTGAAGAGGCGAAAAAATGAGGCCGGTTTTTGTTGTGTGGTTGATTTTTTTTTTTTTTGGTGTAAAAATGTGATCGGGGTTGATCCCCGAGATGAATAAAATAAGGTAAGGTTTGGTGTGCAAATTGATATGGCAGCGGTTTGACTTAGTGTTCAACAAAAAATTTGAGCTATCACACAACTGGAAACATGGCAGCATCTATTTCTATGGATATAGATGCGATAATCCAATAGATGAAACTGAGGATGATTCTGAGGATGAGCTAGAGGATGAACTTCCAGTTATTGCTGCAGACAGTGGAAAATCCAAGTCACAGGCTAAGCATGAGAAACCTCCTGCAGCTGAGAACGCTAATACTGCAAAGCCTGTCTCAGTTGGATCGAAGCAACAGTAAGATTCAGAGCAACACCTCCGGCTTTCAAGCTCATAAGGAAGATTTTGCAATCTGGATCATTAGTAAATCTTGTAATTGCAGCATCCCTAGCATTCATGGACATGGACCCTACTAACTGAACACAAGTAATGCCAGACTTTTGGAGGGAGTAGTGTATCAGATCCAAGAACGATGTGAATTGGCTGAAAACAATTCCTTTTGCAGAACCATCCCTTTCAACCATGAATCTGATTTCTTCCCTCAAAGCATCAATTTTTGTACTTGTCTGGAACTCATCAAGCCGGATCCTGTTTAGAATGCTTGATGATCTAAACCCTTTAATGGTTGTTTTAGTATTTGAATCTCCGCTATCCATGGTTGTACTGAAGTCAACAGTAAGTGGTTTTGAACATGAAGGGCACGAGACTTGTCCCATACTAGCAGAAAAATCGATCAAACAAGACTTACAGAAGATGTGTGCACATGATGTGACCACAGGATCTTCTGCTGGGTCATGGCATAAGCCACATATTTGTTCACCACCAACACCATCCGCCACAGTTCCACTTCTTGCAACAGCAGTACTAGAATATACCACAAGGTAAGGGTGATCAACTGCCTGCGGTGTTAGGCAGCAATAATCAGAGGAATATAACAGAAATTCCAAATGGCAATGAAGGCCACAGTGAATCAGTTATGAAGGCTGAATAATCCTAGCAATGAAGGCTAGGTTAAGAGGTGGGAGAGAGCTCAGCTATGGAGAAAGTATGTGTAGAAACACAAGCGGAATAGGTTGAGGTCCGGCGGACGGCCAAGGCAAGGTTGCCGCCCGCCGGTAAGGCGAAGAACACCAAGAGCTTAACCTATAGCTCTGATACCATGTAGGAAATTAATGTATTGATGTTATTGATTGATCTATATCAATATTGTGTGTTTACAATGGAGAGAATGAACTCTCTTTTATAGGGAGAATGAGATACAATGGAGGAATTAAATTAACCTAAATAGAGCACTAAACTAACTTAATGGAGCATTAGGGTAAATGGAGCACTTGCTTCTTGTGGAGCACTTGCTGGAGTGGAGCACTTGTAGTATTAAGCGCTAGTAATATTAACAGAAAGCATAATAGGGTGGATCGGAAGAAAGATATAACCTAGTATGGCAAAAGTGTAGTGAATTCAAAGAAGAAGCCACAAGACAGTGGTGGATCTCTCTCTCTCTCTCTCTCTCTCTCTCTCTGTCTCTCTCTATGTAATACATATATATGGTGGCATGTATATGTCCATAGAAATTTACATCCACAGTTATGATGATAGATGTACAATACTTTGACCGAACCAAAGTGGAGGAAACAATTTTTCCTAAATTGTAAAAGAAGTTTCAGACACCTTTCATTAAATCTTTACATGAAGTGGAAAATGATCCTAGAAAACAAGCAATATCTGTTGCCAAACATTCTCTATTAATCCCATGGTGAAAACTAGGGCTGCTAAGCTTGAGCACACAGGTTCAAGTCTGAGTCTGGCCGCTTTGTGCAAATAATGCAAAATGATAGGTTTGTACCCATTCTACCCCTCATAGCTCCTTAGATTAATGGGTTCCACAGTGGGGGTTGGCCTTTTAAGTTACTTTTTTCTGACCCCCAACAACTTGTGGTCCAATATAGGAAGTGTTAATCACTATTTAGTTCAACCTAGGACCATCATCTTTTTCTTAAACTTCCTAACTTTTCATTATACATTTATTTCATATTAATTCGGTGTAGATATTTCTTGCCCTTTAAACAATTTCTTTCTTTAGTATTAAATAGAGAAGCATGTTGACTGTTTAGTTGCTTTTTGTTTATTTTTGGTTTGCCTAGGACATTGTTATCAGCTTTCCATTGTAATAAAATAAATATTTCTTCATAATTTTTCTAGCCCATGTATATACTGGCCTTGACACCAGGATTTTTGGTGACAGGTTAGGCTTGTGAAATGCGTTGTGCAGGATATAGCAGTAGACATCTCTTTCAATCAAATAGCAGGGCTCAGTGCTCTGTGCTTTCTTGAGCGGGTTGGTACTATGATTACCTTTAGATCTTACTTAGTTTAATAAAATACAGTTATACATATATATATGAAGAACAAAAAATATATAAATAAATTATTAATTTAATTAAGAGGATATATTTTTTTTGGTAATTAGTAACAGGCTACATCTTATTTTATGATCCTCTTTCAAAATCTTCACTATTAAGTATCTTTCCATTCATTTTTTTCCTCATTTTTGTCTTCGCAAACTCAAAACTTGTAGTTTTCACTCATTTTCAGCTTATTATTACGATATATTGGTGGGTTTGCACTGAGGATAATGTCTTTGTTTACCTTGGGATTTTAGCTCTTTTTATTTATTTATTTATTCTCTTCTTTAGCTTAACTAATTTTTCACCGACTTCATTTAAAAAAAGAAAAGAGAAAGAACAATGTCTTCATCATAGTTACCCAAATACACTATCCCTAACTATTTACATTTTGGAAAATGCTTGTTTCGAAATATGGTACACTTTCATTCCAAAATAGTGAATTTTATCCTGTGTTAGATGGACTCTCCTCTTTCCCCAAGAGTACTCGTATCCACTGGATATAACATGGGTCAGGGTGTGGGATATGTGTTTGACACTCGTACCCAATTTAAATACTTTAATTTGTTACAATATATGAAGAAAGAAACTCACATTTGCTAGTAAAGTAATATTTTATCCCTCACATGAATTAGATATAAAAATTTCATATTTTTCCTTAATCCTATTTAATTTCTAGTATATTTCTACATAATTTACAACATCCCATCCGAGAATATTATGTAATAAGCAATATATATGTGTGTGTATATATGACATGTCCCCGTACTCACATCTAATTTTTGATATGTTTCTCAAGATCCTAAGAGTTAAATTTATGAAGGTCTGACTCTTGGATACACACTAGCACCCGATACTCGTACCTGAGTCCATGTAACATAGATTTTATCTATCCAAAATTTTATTTATTTATTTATTTTGTTAGTGTTTTTCTCATGAGAAAAAAAAATCATATATAATTAAGAAAATCTTGAAGGACCGGAGTTTTGGCATAAGAGTGCGTTTCGAAATATGGTACACTTTTGTTCCAAAATAGCAAACTTTATCCATTCAAATTTTTATTTTATTTTATTTCGTTAGCGTTTTTCTTGTAAGAAAAAAAATCACATATAATTAAGAAAATCTAGAAAGACCAGAGTTTTGGCATAAGAGTATCTAAAGAAAAGGGCTATAATGCCCTATGCAACAATAATTTGAACATAGGAAAACTTTGAAGTGAGTATGAATGAATGTCATTAAAGAATATTGCTATATACACCAATTAGTGTACTAAGGAGTGTACCAATTGATGATGTAGCGTAATTGAAGAGGTTTTTGGTATTTATAATTTGTATAATGAGTGAAGTCAATAATAATGTCATAATTAGTGTTGGTACACTAGTTAGTATACTAATTGGTGCATGTAGCACCACCGTTTATTAAGGGGTGGTTTGGGATGTCCTAAATAAGTGCACTTTTTGACTTTTTATGAAATATGGGTTGGGTATGGGTTGGGTTTGAAGTGATATGATAGAGAGATGATGTGACTTAAATAAGATGATGTGACTTAAATAGGATAGTGACTTTTTGACTTTTTGGATTTTTTGATTTATGCCAAACAAGGCCTAAATGTGTAATTGTTAATTAACATCATGCTCACATTTAGAAGACCTTAACAAATTCCAATGGCACAATCTAAATAAACCTTCCCCTAAAGATTCACAATATAGAACATATAGCATGCCACATTCCCATTCCTGCTCTAAAATTAAGGCAATCATAAAAGAAGTATGAACATAGACACGTGACACAGATACAACACGGGCACGCTGACACGTCATTTTTAAAAAAAGCAAGACACAACAGATGGGGAAAACGCACTAAATATATAGTTTTATATATTTATTATATGTCATGTATATGAATATATCATTCAAAGATAATTAAAAATGTAATATAACACTTAATTTATAAATTTACATTGTTTTTCTTTTATTATTGTTTCTTAAGTTATTTAGTTCAAACTTATAATTAGTTTCATTAGTGTCTAAGCAATGGACATTAGTGTCTAAGCAATGGACACATGTGTTTAAACAATGGACACGTGTGTCTTCCAAGTATCCGAAGAGTGTCCAGATCTAAAAATTTTTTTAAAAAATAGGACACGTTTTGACGAGTGTCAAACACGTGTCGGGAAGTGTCCAACGAGTGTTGGTGTCCAACACGAACATGACACGGATACGCCACCTTCTTAGAAGTGTCCATACTTCTTAGTAATAACTTTCTCTTTTTCTCCTTTCCTCTCCTAGTAAATAGTTCAAGAACTAAGAAAATAATGGCCTTGTTTGGTTTGTGTTTCCCAAAAATTTTTGGGAAAAATTCTCTACAAATAAGTTTTCAAAAGTAATCAAACCAAACAAATTTTTCCAAAAAAATTTTCCAAAACTTATTTGGTTTACAAGTTTTCCAAACAAATCTCTCTCTCATACACATCAAATCAATCACTTTTTCCAAAACTCTCTCTCAAAATAATTTTCCAAAACATCTTTTGAAAAAAACCAAACCAAACAACTTTTCGTACTTTTTATCTCTAAAACTCATCTCCCAAACTCAAACCAAACATACCCAATATCTTTGTTCTTCTCTTTTCTTGTTCCAGCTTCACGTTAGCTTGATAAAGAAGTGAAAGCATCCATCATTCTCTCTCTACATTCACTTTAGCTCACTAACAATACTGATCTTTTGATTATTTGACATCTCTCTGCTGCTTTCTTTTAGGTTGATCAATTTATTGGGAGAGACCATCTTTTCAAACGCAGTATAATCTTAATTAAAGCTTGGTGCCACTATGAGAGCCGGATTCTTGGTGCACTCCATGGCTTGATATCAACATATGCATTGGATTTGCTAGTCTTGCATATAATTAATCTCTTTCATTCGTCAATAGATGGTCCTTTCTCAGTGAGTGCTTTTGGTCTGCATTTCCATTTTTGCATCATTATCTAAGTAAATGACTGTTCTGCTAACTGTGATGTTATATTTGAAGGTCTTGTTTAGATTTTTGGACTACTACAGCACATTTGACTGGAAAAAATACTGTGTTAGTTTAAATGGTCCGGTTGCCATATCTTCTCTACCAGAAATAATGGGTAAGTGATATTTATTAATTAGGGATACTGGGAGTGTGCTGAGCTTGCTCTAAGCTCTCCTTGTAATTGCCACATTTTGGGCACATGTCAATTTACAGACAGCAAACCATCATTTTAAGCCCCAAGTGAATCCTAGATTCTAAATTTGGGCTCCAAAAGTTTTACACTATGGTCAGATGCATGAATGACTTTTTAAGAAATGGAGTCTGTCAACTAAAATTAGAAGAAAAAAGAAAATGATACGTTGGCTGACATTAATTTATGCATTTACCAATGAAAATGGTTTTCATTTTTTGTGGTCTGAACCAGACAAAAATGGTTGGATCTGTGTTTTGAAATAAACATTGTGTGATGTTGATTTAAATAGAACTCATAGCAGATTGTAGTGGCAGGGGGTTTTATTTATTTATTCTCGATCTAGTCCTTTGCATCTAATTGTTTAAGATACTCTTTTTTCCTGATTCCCCTTTTTTTTTTTTTTTTTTTGGGTGTACAGTAGGGGCACCACAAAATGATGGGAGTGACTTGTTGCTTAGTAAGGAGTTTTTGAAGAACGAAACAGATATTTTCTCAGTTTCAACATGGGGACTTGAGACTAGAGAGCAGGCATTTCCTTTAAAGCATCTTAACATCATTGATCCTCTGAAAGACAACAACAACCTGGGGCGAAGCGTCTGCCAAGGTACTTGACTTTTTTTTCTTCCTAGAAAGCTGTACTAAGAGGCTGTCTATTGACCTTTCGTGATTTAAACTTCCTGTAGATTTCGGAAAATGTAAACCTTTCCTTCCCTTCTCCTAGGGTTTTTAAATGATAAGTTCAAATGAATAATAGAGGTCATAAGATTCATATGGTGTGTACTACTAGATGATCATTTGGGCTACAAATTGGCTGAGCTGCTGATGAACAGCGCACGCTTGGGTGTGAAATTTATTTTTTCTTTTTTGCATAATTCATATTCAATCATTGTTGTCAAATCGTGAATCGAATCGTGAATCGCTTTGCTGAAATAGTGAATAATGAATTGTAAAATTCATTTTATTCAATATGATATATAATTCTATATATTTATATACATATAAAAATACGTAGTGTTTAAAATAAAGTAATTATCAATATGACTAAATTGTATACATGTATATACATATAAATCACGTATATCAATAGAACTAATTAATCTCTTCTATATATCTTTATAATTTGGTTGTAAACAAAAATAGAAATAGAACTAAATTGTAGTGAATCTTGTTAATCGTAATGAATTGTAGTGAATCGTAAATTTAATTGTACGATTCACTCAATTTCCAATTCGGCAGCACGATTTGAATCGTTTTCGTTGAAAATCACATCAAATCGTATGAATCGAATTGTGAATCGTACAGTTCTAACAACCATGTTCAATGATTCTAATAAAGGAGAGTGTTTTGGTTATTTGTTAGAGTGTGGAACTTATAGGGTTAATGAATATAAATGAGACTTTGGGAAGTAACATTTTTAGCTTAAAAGCCAAAAAGTCACTAAAAAAACCAAAAAACCAATAACTTATACCAAAAAGTCAAAGATTCCTTCTTCTCTCTACTTTTTGCACATCTTTTTGTAAAAAATCAAAAAATAATTCCAAACATACTAGTTTTTTTACATCATATTTTAGCCAAAAAGTCAAAAAGTTACTAAAAAAGTATGTTCCCAAACGAGGCTTTAACAAGTGCCATATATGGGACATGTTGCGATGTTTTTTGTATTGCAAAAAATGTTAACACAATCTACACTAGGAACCCATTTTTGTCTATAATTGAATTGTGTAGTATTTTTTTGAAGTTATACCAGGATGTAGGTGTTGTTAATTATTGATAATTTATTAGGCCACTAAATTTTAGTATGAAGTATTTTATTAGCCATATGTTTATTAGTCACATCCTTCGTGCCAATATAGGCACAAGCTTGCATGGATGGGATTGAGATTGACCAGTGCTTATATTGATACTCATTGAGAAGTTGTTCACATCATTGTTTGTGAATGCCCTTGCTCAATTGTCATCAATGGCTTTGTCATATGCGACCTTGGTTGGTTGATCATTACATGCACTATGCCATCTAGTTCTTCAGCTAAGAAGTATTGACAATTCAAGATGGGTATCGTGTTAGTGTCCGTGTTGGAGAAGTTACAGCGTCATATTTTTCTTTAGAAGAAACTTTCACGGTTCGGTTTCCATTGTTGCTTTGTCTTGCAGTAGATAAGGATGACGTGGTAGCTTCAGATTTGTCTTTAGAAGATGAGGGGGTGGTGTAGGATGTGAGGATTTAGAGGCAGGTTTTTGATTGGGAGATTGATCAATTGTGGATTTATTAGCTTTGCAGTATAGCATTCGAGGGGTTGGGTTGGGTTGGGGGAAAATGGTTTGGTTTGGTGTGGTGTTGTAAGGGTGCTAGAGGGGTTTTCTTGGTGCCCTCCTCTAGGTGAGTCTTTAAGATGTTTCATTTCCATGGCAGAGTGTGTGGGTTGTTGGTGCGCCATCTAAAGTGGCATTTTTTGTGTGGACGACGGTGTGTGATAGGATTTTGACTTTGGATAATTTGATTCGCTGCTGTCAAATTTTGGTCAATTAGTGTTTTATGTTGCTAGGATGCGGAATCTATCCTGAATTTGCTTTCATTGTCCTGTGGCCTTTCAACTCTGGGTATGATATTTGCTGTGCTTGGTTTGGATTGGGTGTAGCAGGGGAGTGTGAAGGAGGTGTTGTATAGTTGGAAATGGGGGGGGGGGGGGGGTTGGTGTTCAAGTGGAGAAGAGGCATCAGAAGGCTTGGAATTTGGTGCCTTTGTGTTTAATGTGGTTGGTTTGGTTGGAGCGTAATCGACGAGCTTTTCAAGGGGTACACGTGCTGGTGTCTTGTTTGAAGAATAAGTTTTATTTTTATTTTTATTTATTTTTTATTGGTGTCGTCTAGTTGGGTGTCAAAAGGGTGGAGCCGGATTTATTTTCCTTTTTGGATTTTGTTGATTCTTTATTTGTCTAATATGTAGTTCTGGTGGTGCTGGTTGTATTTGTTATCATCGTCTTGGTACTCTTTTTCTAATAAAACATTCTCTTTATTTATCACCAAAAAAAAAAAACACACGCAATGTGGCGTGTCCTTTTTTTTTTTTAAGGACACATTGGGGACACATCATGGAAATGCATTTTTTTTTTAAATTATTTTTTTAAGCACCATTGTTAAAATCCCCTTTCTTTTATTGTTGAATCCTAAAATATTTTGTTCAAACTTGGAATGTGATTCATGTGTGTTTAAGTGAAGGATACATCTCTCCCCCAAGTGTTCGTTTCAAAAGAAATTTAAAAATAAATAAATAGTGGGACACATTTGGACATGTGTCAAAAACATGTCGGGAAATATCCAACACGCCACCTTCTTAGAAGGGTCCGTACTTCTTAGTTACTGTAAGTGTAGAAATTGTATAGGAAAAGAGAGAGAATCAATTATGTATTTATTGATGTATTATTAATTTATATATGATTAATTACAATGACTCTCCTATATATAGGAGAGGAAGAGAATATACTAACACACTACTAACACACTTACCTACCACACTACACTCACCTACCACACTAACCTACCACACTACACTCACCTACCACACTAAAACTCACCTAACACACTCACTACTAACACATTAACATAAAATATTCTAACAGCCTCCCTCAAACTCAAGGGGGATAGGAACCAACCAACTTGAGTTTGGAGAGAGTAACAAAACAGGAAAATAAAATGACAAATAAAATAAAAGTGGATAGGAGACACTGTATGGTCGTGTCAGACCGTTGTAGAAGACAGTTTATGGGGTCATGTCGGACCGTTGTAGAAGATAGTTTATGGGGTCATATCGGACTGATGTAGAAAACAGTTTACAGGGTCATGTCGGACCGTTGTAGAATCTGATTTCTGAGTCTTCTTTGGACCCATGTAAGAGACAGTTCTGAGGGTCATGTCGGACCGTTGTAGAATCTGATTCTGAGTCTTCTTTGGACCCATGTAGGAGAGCGATTTACGGGTCATGTCGGACCGTTGTAGAATCTGATTCTGAGTCTTCTTTGGACCCATGTAGGAGACAACCGGAATCAATGTCGGGACAGTTTACAGAGTCTTGTCGGACCCATATAAGAGCTAACCGGAATCAAAGTCGGGACAGTTTACAGAGTCTTGTCGGACCCATAAAAGTTGCACCCTCAAAAGACGTGCCCAATCTTGTCAAAAGGCGTGCCATCAAAAGGCGTGCCATCAAAAGACGTGCTATCAAAAGACGTGCCATCAAAAGGCGTGCCCGACAGCCATCAAAAGTCGAGCCATCAAAAGACGCGCCGAGCGGCGCGCGATACGCGTGTCTGCCTTGCCTATTTAAACCAAGGCGAGGCTGTCGCTGATGCAGAGCAAACCAGCTAAAAAACTCGTCGTTCTCTCTGTAACACTTCTGAGAGAGATAATCTGTAATACGCTGTTGCTCTGAAAATGGCTTCTTCTTCCCGCCCCGTTACCCAGAACATAGCCTCTTCGTCCCGTGGTCTTACTCTCTTTCCCGACCTCAACGAGGCCACAACCCAGAATATAGCCCTTGAAACTCAACCAAGCGCCCCTGGACCAAGCGCCCCTGATTTTACGCCGTTGAACTTTCCAATGTTGTCAGTTGAGCAGAAAATGGCTGCTCAATCTGATATGGAAGCCAATCATTATACTTTGAGGTCTTGTGTTGAGACAATGACGGCGGTCAACAACTTCGTCAGAGCCAGAGTAGAACAAATGAGGTGCAAGCAGTAAAGCAATCGCTCTGCTCCAGCGCATGTATACGGATGCCCGAGCAGAGATATGTGTGCTGAAGGCAGAAAACAAGGAACTGAAGCGGAAGGCCACCGTGATGCTCAGATTTGGAGGTCCTCCATATGTTACAGTTGAGGAGCAACGGGAAGTGAACGTGCTTGGAGGCGTGGGAAGCACTGAGGCAGCACCGGCAAGGGACGCCCACGACAAAGGCAAGAAGAAGAGAACAGCTGAAAAGGCGAAAAAATAAGGCCGGTTTTTTGTTGTGGTGGTTGATTTGTTTTTGTGAGGTTTTATTTTATTTTATTTTATTTTATTTTTTGGGATGTAAAATGGTGATCGGGTGTGATCCCTGATATGAATAAAACAAAGTTGTTGTGCAAATATTTTTATTTTTATTTTTTTAAAAATTTTTATTTTATTTTATTTTATTTTATTTTATTTGAGAAAGAGTGGGAACAAGCCCATGTGATAATAATAATAATAATAATAATAATAATAATAGTAATGAGAAGTTGATCAGGATATTGCCCAGGAAAGTGATGGGAGATGGGAGGAGAGAGAGAGTGTGTGGATATTATAATAAAAGGAGATATATATATGTATAAAACAAAGAAAGGTGGGTATAGATATATATGATCAGGATAGATATATAAAATAAAGAAAGTTGTGTAGAGTGGGTGCAGAGGTGAAGATTGGTTTAAAAAAAAAAAGGGAATGGGCGTGCAAAAAAGGGGATGGGTGTCCTTACATAAAATAATAAGATAGGTGCAGTTCCTGTATCACTTCCAGCAGACATCTTATTTTCCAAGGGAGGTGCATCACTGACTGCAGTATCTGTCCTTAAGGATTTCCAAGCAGGTATACCATCATCAGGTCCATGAAGGAAAGAGCATCCATCACCTTTATTGCAAAACCCATTGAAATAAAAATAACAGGGAACATTGACCTTGTTCACAGGTGCAGAGCACTGATTTTGCGGAGGAGCAGATTTAGATGACACCTCAGTATGTGCATCTAATGGAGGATGTCGAAAAGCACAAGAGGGATTAAGACAGCTCTCTGCCAACCAGTACCAACAATCTCTAGGGTTGAGCCTCGTAATCTCACTGTGTCGATACTCACATTCAATCCCCTTCTTGCAGGTGAGAGGAGAGGCCAAGAAGTAGACGCAGTCGGTGTTTCGCTTCGGAGATGTACTAGTGCTAGTGGAACTGGCGCTAGCAGGATAAACGCAACCAGTAGTGCTGGGGTCTGAAGTAGTAACAGAGGCAGGGCCAGCAAAATCACAAGATCCTTGAGATTGACCCTTCTTTTGGAAGAAGCTGTTAACAACGTAGTTGCAATGAGCCTTAAGAGTGTTAGGGTTGTAGCAAGCAGCATTCTGGTGGATTGGGTTACAATCAGCCCCAGCTCCACATGCATAGTCCAATGTCTTCTGTAGTGTTGCATCACCTACTCCATCCTTGCACACACACCATGTTGCACTTGAATGACCAGCTAAGGCAAAGATAAGAGAATTCATTTGTGTGCAACTGTCCGAGTGGGTTGAATACGACAACAGATTGTTTCTTCGCAGCATCTTGGAACCATGGCTTAGTACTAAAGGGGTGATCTACTGTTTGGCATGGTTTCTGGTGTTGCTGTAGATTGAAGAAGAGCAGTGGGTGGAAATGAATTCCAATGCTGTGGAGAGGCTTGAGGTCCGGCGGACGGCCAAGGCGAGATTGCCGCCCGCCGGTGAAGCGAAAAAATAATAGATGCTAAACCCGCTCTGATACCATGTAGAAATTGTATAGGAAAAGAGAGAGAATCAATTATGTATTTATTGATGTATTATTAATTTATATATGATTAATTACAATGACTCTCCTATATATAGGAGAGGAAGAGAATATACTAACACACTACTAACACACTTACCTACCACACTACACTCACCTACCACACTAACCTACCACACTAAAACTCACCTAACACACTCACTACTAACACACTAACATAAAATATTCTAACAGTAAGCTCATATTGTCCCACTTAACTAAGTTCTAGATGCACTTATTATCCCACCATTGACATTTGTTATTGGAATGGAGTTTTAATATCATTTGCAACCCTGTTGTCTCTTTAATTTTCTTCTTATTTGCTTCTGTTAGGGATGAAGATCTCTAGCATTACAAAGGCTGTCAAAAAATATTTCTTGAATTCTCTTGGCCTGATTTTTATTTATTTATTTATTTTCTTTTTCCTGTGTAAAACAATTCATGAGATTTTGAGGGATGAATATGAACAGGTCTATTTTTTTCCAATCTATTGTCAACAGCTCCTTTACCTCCTTAATTGAACTCAAAAAACCTGAACCAACAAAGGAAGGTTTGAAGTTTATGGAAATTAGGACATTGGACTCTGCAACACTTGATACAACTGTGACTAGCAGCCCAACCAAAGACATATTCTAGGAAGTTGCTTATGATGGTTTCCTATCACGTAGGGTGACTGCAAGTGTAAGATGACTCATTTGGTTCTCTGGGATGGAGTGAATCTGACAATAGAAAGATTGAACACACCCAAAGTTCTGTGGAGAGAGAAAATATTGGCTTATTTATTCACCAACCATTTGAATGTGTGTTAGGATTTGAACTTGCAACCTGAGTATTTTGTCTAAGATGCATTGTTATTGTTGTTGTTGCATATCATCTCTTTTACAATAATTCCCCCCCTCCCTTAATTGTGTTTGTCTGCTTTTGGTGGTGGTGGGCAGCACTTTTATTATTTATTCCATAAGAAAGGGAAAAAGAAAAAAAGCTACTCTGTTTATTATTTTATGATGGTTGGTTGGTTGGTTGGTCTGTTTCCCTCTAGGCAATTTTTATCGGATAGGATATGCTTTATCCTATGCAGCTCGGAAACTTGAAGAGGTCATTATGCTACCTCCAGAAAGAATTGATGAGGGATTGAAGAAGTTCTTTGAGAACACTTTGAATTGGAATGCGATGGGGCGTAGGCAAGATGTAAGAGTTCCTGTTCCAGTATTTGGCTTTGGGGAACCTGAGGTCTCTGACCTCAGTGTGGACTACAACAGTTACTTTACCCATTTGATGTATTTCCATTACTATCACAATCAGAACTCATCTATACGGTTCGGCCCTCCTACATTATCTTTACAATTTGCCAATCTGTATTTTGTCTATCCAACAAACATGGAAGGTTTTGTGCCAAGACCATTCTACCTTCCATATGTTGCTCAGTCATCAAGTCCTGCTTTGGGTGATGAAGAAATTATGAAGTTTCTTGGAACTGGCACGCACTTCTCTACGGGGATTGTTGAAGAGAATTTGTACTCACAAGGTATAGGCACATACATTCCGATTATGGAGTCACGAGGAACAGGAACGTTCATCCCTAATAGTCACATTGAAGAAAAAATGCCGCAAGCTAGGTGCATCGTTGGAATGGATGTTGAAGACAAGGTGAAGTCAGAAGGAAGATTTATACCTGATAAGGGTGTCAAGGAAAAAGGAAAAATGTCACTAGGAAGAGCTATATGCATCTCTGGAATGGATGTTGAAGGGAAGGTGAAGTCAATAGGAGCAGAAACATTTATACCTAGTAAGGGTGTGGAGGAAATGAAAATCCCCAATATGGATGTAGAGGAAATGAACAAATCTCAAGGATCAGTAACCAAAATCCCCGATATGGGTGTAGAGGAAAAATCTCAGCCAGGAGGAACAGCCACATATATCCTCAATGTGGGTATCAACAAAAATGGTGAGTCACAAGGGTCTGGCATATACAACCATTATGTGGGTGTTGAAGGAAACACAAAATTACAAGGAAAAGGAAAACACTCATCTGAATTGGTATATCAGCCAGGAGGAACAGCCACATATATCCTCAATGTGGGTATCAACACAAATGCTGAGTCACAAGGGTCTGGCATAGACAACCATTATGTGGGTGTTGAAGGAAACACAAAATCACAAGGGAAAGGAAAACACTCATCTGAATTGGTATATCCATTTTTTATTTATTTTTTCTATTTATTCTTTTATTTTTCTGATTTCAAGAAAAAAAAAAAAAAAAAAATTAAACAAGTGACTGGGCCTCTATCTTAAAGTATGTCTGTTCTTGCAATTTAGGAGAGGGAAAGTCCCAAGAAGCAGATGCATATCTGGGAAAGGGAGATTGACGCTGGACAGACAACCCTAGGTTTAATGCCGAAATCGTCTCCAAAGAACGAGCATGTTAATGTTTTGTCAGAGACCGAGGAGGAAAGCTGTGGCTGTATTGATCTATCACTGGAAGATTTTCCCCATCTTTCTGCCACTGAGAAGACCATACCATCAAAAGCTCCACAGCCTGATCAGCCCACTATAGGGTCCCCACAAGCCAAAAAATCATCACACCTCTCAAAGAGAGTTGAGTTTGGGTTTTTTGGGCCTTCACTGCCACCATTGATACTGTCTTCGCCAATGGCAGACTCTGAACCACCAGAATCGTCCGAACATAAGGAAGATAGGTATGGTACACATCATGGTTGTTAGAATATTATGATTCATGATTCAAGCTGTTGAATCTTAAATCAAATGAGTCTTATGACTGTATTGTGATTCGGTGTGATTTATTGTGATTCATTGTGTTTCGTTACAAGTCACTTCAATTCACTGCGATCAAGTTTTGTTTGCATAATCACAAAAATAAAAAAGATCAATTAATGTTGATAAATGTGGTTTTTATGTGTTCATACATATATATAATTTAGTTATATTGATATTTATTTCATTTTAGATACTGTATATATATTTTTATATGTATATACATACATAAAATTATACATTATGCTAAATAAAGTGAAACTTACGATTCACAATATGTTTCGCAATTTGATAAGAATGGTACATGTAATAAATGGAAGATCTATCTGGCTTTAGAAAACGTTCAAAATGGCTTTTACACATTTTCTCATTCTGGCTGTTTTTGCAGGATTCCGGTACAACCATACAGACTGACAGATGAAAAGGACTTCCCGCCTTTGTCTCGGTGAACGTATTTTAGAGAAAGGAGTTTTAGGTGGAATGACAAAAACAACAGTATAGCCAATGACATTTTAGCTTACTTTCTTGTTTCGCAGTTAACTTCTGCTTGCAGAGTAATGTTCCTGCCATTCCCAAGTTTTCCAAGTAAATGTTGACTTTCTTTACAAACAAAGAACCTGTAATTTGCTTTTGTTTTCTCTCTTTTTGTTTTGTTCTAGGAGATAAATGATAAAGAAGTAAAAGATGTTTTATGCTACCTGTGCTGGTTACAAACAATGTTTGGTTATTTTGTTAATAAATGTTTTGTTGAACTTATTTTCTCATATCTTTGTTTTATTTCTTACAGTTACTTCCAAGAGTTTGCAAGATCAGTTCCTATTGCTCTTGGCCTCTCTCTCTCTCTCTCTCTCTCCTCTTATCAAATCTTTCTAGAGAGAGAGAGAGGTAGATATCTATACTGTCACAAATTTCTACAACTAAATTTTTTAAAAATGTTTTGGTAACTATTGAGTGTGATGTAATGATACACACAATTATATGATTGATAGATGAGTCCAGTCTTCATCAGCTTTGAAGGAGGTTAAATTACTCTTTTATCATCCTTTTTGAAAACATTTGTTTAAAGCATGGAGTATGTTTCATTGCAGGTGATGAGGATGACTTTGTTTGAGAACCCTTAAATGGCATTCAAAAGTTCTGATCTAATCTTTGATTATTTGTTTTTTCTTTTACTACAAACATAAAATGATTCACCTACACTTTGTACTTGTGTGATGGGTCAGATTGATCAAACAACACCATAAATTCATAGTACAAAAGCTTCGCATACACTGTATTTATGTATAAGGTGTATTTAAACACATTGGTCGCCATCCAATAGGTGAAACCCTTTTATCATATACCCGTGAGCACCCGGTTTGAGTCCATACCCGACCCAAAGCCTAACAATTGCCATCCTTCTTTGTACCACCTCTCTGGCTGCAAGTACCTTTTTTTTTTTGATACGCCAACAATTTTTTTATGCTTCAACTCAAGGGACATAAATTTTCCTTTCCCTTTATTTTTACAAATTTAATATTCAAATACAATTTTACAATGACTAATATGAAAATCTAGTCATTATTTAGCGTGACAATATCTCAAAACAAACAAAAAATTATTACATAAAACTGATGTAATAATTATTACATCACGTCGCTATTGTCATGTGTCTGTCCAATGGTGTTTTATAATTTGTCGAACATGTTCCTTATTTTCGGGATCATGTAAGCATTTGGCCTTATATTATTGGGCAAAAATACAACCAACATGATGTTTTTGAAATATTATTGGGTTATCATATCATGGTTAAACAGGATTAGCACTTGGACTAATGGATGTTAGATTTGGGCCAGTGTCTCTCATTTATAATCATACATTTATTTAGTAGTTTTTTTATTTTTCTGTGAATGATACAAATGAGCATAGAAAAACATAGTACATTAAGTTTTTGAGCTAATTACATTTTTTAGTGCAAAGTATGAGTTTCGTGTCATTTTAGTTCTCAATATTTAAATCGTGTCAATTTAATTTCTAATATATAAAAGTGTTTCAATTTGATTCTTAATGTTTAAATTGTGTTAATTTGATTCCCAATATATAAAAAAATATTTCAATTTAATCCCCAATATTTAAATAATGTCTATTAGTAAAGTTAGTTTAGTCTTTTAAAAAGTAAAATTCAATCAACAATCTGTCAGCACATCAAAATCATATTTGACTGTGGTAACATGTTAGACTCGGACTACCAACCCCCCAATGGTGTTGCTTTTTTTTTTTTTTCACAATTGTTTTGCATTTTCTTCTTGACAGAAGCTGAAACATATAGTAGCAGCAAAGAAAGAGAAACATAAGGCTTGAAAAACTGAAAAGAACTACAATAAAGTCCAATTTACTATATAGATTTATCCTTGGGTACAACTTCTACTTATTATTGAAACAAGAATACAACATGAAAGAGAGATTCAATTTACCAGACCAAAAGAAAAAAAGGAAAAAAAACAAAAAAGCAAAAACAAAGCTCACAAATAAATTTTTGAAGAAACTAACGAACCGTACACAAATTAAACTTGAATAGTCTAATTTTTTATAATGTATATAAATTTATCGTGCCAAAAAATAAATCTTTCCAACTTCGTTTACAAATTTACAAGTTTTAAAATATGTTCAAGTTTGACATGTTTATATAAAGAGTTAATGTCAAACAAATTTTTAACAAATCAAACACAAGTTAGACTCAAATAACTTAGTTTGTTTGACATCTCTACATGCGTCATTGTCTGTAGTATAATTGATAACTAATAATAATAATAATAATAATAATAATAATAAAAGAACTTGTATACAAACATTTTCACCTTTGATTTAAGGCCTAAAAATTGATGCTGCATAAAATTAGCACCCTAACGATGTATTTAGTTGAGAGATTTGGAAAAGAATTTAAAAAGGAAAAGGAAAAGTGTGAAATATAAGTATATTTTATTCACATTTCACCTACCTTTTTCCTTTCCAAATCCCTTCTCTAATCCCTCCAACCAAACACAGTTTAAGGGTTTCATGAAATTCAAACTCTGACTTATGCTTCCTGACACGTCTATCATGGCTCAACTTACAAACCCTTGGGTTGAAAGAACACAAAATTAGGTATCTCTAAAATATTTCCTTGAACACCTGTTTTCTTCGGCATTTTGATTATTCCATTTAACAACCACACACAGGAACATATCAAATATCATTCTCAGTGTTCTTTATAGAGTTCCACATATATATATTTCACATTATTATCTTCGACATTTCCGAGTAAGATGTTACAAACTGTTCATGCAGTCTAACAACTATGCACAATACTAACTGCAATATATTTAGAGATTAGAGACACGCACAACATCATACGTATAGACCCGGCTGCCCAAAGTTGAGCCAAGCTATGGATGAGGCTGCCGGTAATACCATGAACTTAAATCTCAGAGTGAGACACTGTCTGGAGAGTGAAAATGTACATCTCACAGCTGTGAGAATCAACTTGAGCACTAAATGATGCCACGGCATCTCCCACATCTTGATGCTGCAACGAGTTAAAATATTAAGAATAAAACAACGGTTGACAGGTCAAAAACTTAAAAAAGCAATCAAACAAACTAGCTGAAACTTTAACATTTTGTCATATGATTAAAATTTCTTATGTAATCCAAATGCAAAATAGAAATGTTGATTCAAGTCTTTGGAGTACTACTCGAACTAACAGCTGGTGGTCAAAAGGATTTGAAAGAAACCTTGGAAGGATTGAAGCATAGTCAGAAAGAGCTTAAAAAAGTGTCTTTTTAATCAAATAGGGAACAATATTGTAGTGTCCAATAGGACTTGGATGTGGTGCAGCAATGGACTAAAATTTGGGCATTTCTCGAGTTGTGCAGAACAACAAAAAGATAATTTTGGGAATTCAAGATCTTCAGAACAATATTTTTGAGGGATTTTAGTAGAGCCTGTAGCCGAGGCTAAATTTAAGCCACAAAATCCAGATACATTTAATATACTTTCGCTTAGGTTTCCATGAAGTCCAGTGTTCTTACCTTCCACAAATCTCTCACGGAGACGGTGGTAGAGGATTCAAGTCCAAGTGCATCCCATGCAGCTGTAATAGTTGCAGCTTCTGAACATCGATTCCAAAGAACAACAGCCAGACAATGTCCAGTCAAAGGACCAGCCCAAACCTGAAGATAGAATCATAATCAATGAACTAAGTTAGATATCTTTTGCACTTTTTCCTTTGATAAAAGAAGAAATTAAAGAAAAGAAACCAAGAAAAAACAAAAAAATAACATAAGCTCACACAATACCCCTATATTTCGAAAAGTCGAAAAGTTGTGGATTTGTGATGAAAGACAACTAGAAGAGAAGGATGATAACCTTCCAGCAAAAAGCAAACAAGAAAGAAAGCCAACATAAGCAAACAAAAAGAATCAAGAAAAGCTAGTGCTAATAATGAGAAGTGTCATTAACAATAGACAACACAGCAACCATTTGAACACTTGCTTTAGCAGTTGGCCAACTCCTCTTGGCTTCTGTTTCTAAGGTGTGTGCTTTCTCAAGATGAAATTAGCAGGAATTCAGACTTTGTATGATGCAAATAATCAATTCCTTTCTTAAATTAATCTAGTGTATATTCACCTTTGGCTTCCCAAGGAGTTAATTTTGGCGGAGTACTTACATGACACTATTTTTCCAATTATTTGATTTATCTTAACAAAAATGACACTAAGGAGTAGTTCGTAATTACTTTAAATTCTTCGGACACCACTAAAGGAGTTTGAAGCTTTGGCCTTGTTTGTGGTTTTACGTCTCCCAAATGGAAAGATATCCATCTTCTGGGAATTATCGGAGATGGTTGAGTGTTGTTTCCTTTGGCCCAGTACTTCAGCCACATTGGCCTATGCAGAGATGAAGTTTGAGGACTCAGAGGTTGACCTACTTAGCAGTGGATGCTTCAGCTATATGGGTTCCCTCCCTTTCCATCTTCTTGTTTCCTTCATTCATCTTAAGGAAATGTCCACTTTCATATTCTTCTTAGTTTGTACATACATCTCCAACTAATCAAATGAAAACACCATTTGTAACGAGAAAACAATTAACTCAATTGTAAAAGAATATATTTTGTCAGAACACACAAGAAATAATTCCATCTAAAACCATCCTATAAGAATGATTTCTGTGATACCCATTTGAACAGGGGAAAATGATTGGTCAAATTCTTACTGTCATACTTGGACTGATAGATTGATCGGGAAAAGATTTAACGTTGGTACTATGAGATAGGCTGTAGCTATCATCACAGACGATATAAAGAGGTGCAAGAAGGAAGTACCTGAAGGCAATCATCTGTTCCGGAAAGTTGCACTTTCCTCCCTTGAATGCCAAGTAGGTCTGCAAAAAGAAACAAAATCCTACTTAGCTTTCTCAATATGGTAGGTATACATAGTTTGGTGAGTGTGTGTGCTGATTTGACATGCAAATTTATCTTTGAACTAGTAAATAAAAACAAAGTTCTGAAGCCGTAAAAAATTGGCTTAAACTACTCACACCTCCATCTATTTCTCCTCCTTGCAGAGAAAGAGAGCGTCAGAGTATCAAAGAGAGAAGCAAAAAAGTCTACCTTGGTTCACAGCAATGACCTCTGTATTGCTTAGTATTTCAAATGTTTCTGCAGTCATGTTTCTTACATCACACCCAATCAAAAGAGGAGCCTGCATATTCAAGCAACAAAATTTCAAGTTGTTACAACATAAAGTGGTAAAAAGGGCCCCATAAGGTCAGAGGTAACATATGCATTTTATCAATTTACGCTATCCCTCGAGCAGGCTTCAACTAGTAGTTAGGTTGCTGCTCCTTTACATTGTCTACTAATAGAAGAGAAAGGGGGAAAAAGGTGAATCAAAGCCAAGTAATTAACAAAGAGCACACCTTCATCAAAGCCCAAATGCTAAAATGTGCTCGGTACTCCTGGTAAGTCATACCCCCATTGCCAACTTCTAACATATCCGGATCTGCCAGAAAAGTAGATATGCAGAATTAAAATCCAGATTCATACACACAAGTGGAGACTGATAGCCATCCCACACTCAAAAGCTCTTCGTAAATATCACATTCTTACCATTCCATCCACCAGGACCAGCATAGGCCGCCCATTTGTCATTAACATCAGCCATGGCAGTCATGCTAAACAGAAATTGGGAGAGGAGGGGGGGGGGGGTGTTAAGGTTCAGTCAGTGTAAAGATTTATTTGGCAAATGAACTGCACATGAATGTAAATGCAAGAGTGCATGCACATCACAAGTACTCTTTTGTTAACCAATTACCTCCAACAGTCCCTTCTTACAAACTGTACAGTAAAGCTCAGCAAACAATCTTACAACCAAATAATGACATTCATGAGGAAAACTAGCTGACTCAGATTCTTTTGAAAGGAGAGAAATTTCAAACGAAAAATGCATTTGATTATGTCAAATGGCTCACTCCATAGTCAACGTGAAAATATGGATCATACATCATACATTTCCATAATAGATGCGAGGCCTGAGTTTTGAAGTTCAAAACACCAAAACCTGAAGTTTGTACATAGCCATAGTTAACCTATTATAATGATTAATCATTGCAGATGCCATTAATGTCATTATCATCACCAGATTGATTTTAAAAGTATCTCAACTTTGTTGACCCCTAAAAATTCACTGCTGTTGATTAGGCTCAATGCCCTTTTACTAGACCTCCGTAATCAGGGTGTGACAAGTCAGGTGATAATTAGCAAAGAGAAAAAATACCTTCACCATTCAATCACTATGGGTATTTTAAAATTTTCAACTTAGGGTTTATGCTCTTCCAAAATATAAATAAATAAATAAAAATTAAGAGCCTGTGATTTGGGAAAAATAAGACAAACAGATTTTGTTTGTTATACCACCCAAGGATTTAAAAGTTGAGAAATTTAGAACCTTGCCCATGTATCATTGATGTCATCTGTTGTTCGCCAACTATTTCCAAGCTTGCCAGCCCATAAGGCAGGGTCATCAACACCCCTGCCAAACCCAAAAGAAGAGACAAAGGGTGCTCTTAAGGTGCACCAAATGAACTTAGATAGCTATACAACATAACCAAAAACCTGAGATTACCATTCACAAATGGAATAGAAAATTGTACGTCCAGTTGCATTTAGAGCATCACGCATTGGCGGGTATCTGGAATTATGGAACCGCATTACAGTCAATATTACAGATACTGATCTATGAGAATTAAAAATTCAACAAGACCAAAATGGGCCAAACCTTTCCTGTGGTTTGATTCCTAGATTGTAACAGTTATCATACTTCAAAAAATCCACACCCTGAATAACACATCATAAAATATCAATTAATGAAGCTCATGGATAGATAATGTGGTAAACTGGCAGGATTTTCATCTAAATTCATGAATTCCTGATTTAGTTTTAAGACACATTTATTTGGGTATTTTTTTATTTATTTATTATTATTATTATTATTTTTTTCTTTCAGATTTGGAGGTAATTTGGTAACTTTCTTTTTAATTCAGAGAACGAACTATTTAGGTGGTTGTTTATGAGAATTATTGTGCCCTTCCCTTATTTGGAATACCTTCAAGTTCTAGTTTGTCTTTGAAATACTTGTTGGAATTTCAGGAAATTCTTAGTCTAGCAAGATAGTCTTATAAAGTCAGCTTGCAGAGACAACGATACAAGTTTAGATAATGAAATTTCTCTTACATTTTTAGTGGTGGTGAGACTTCATTGAATCCTTCTAGATGCGATTCCTAGAAAATCTCAATGAGATTCAAAGGTTCTTCTTATATGTTTAAATTCCAGAAAGCCTCTGCATAAATAACAACCACATCTATCTTTTCTGTCACCTTAAGTGAGTCCTTAATAAAACCCTTAAACCTTGATCCAAACACTAACCTTTATATTCTAACTCTAAGATTTCTCTGTTGTCCAAAAAATTCCAGATTTACCCTACAGCCCAGAAAATCCAGCAACTTATCTCCTTAAATTTCCAATTCAAAACAGCATCAAACCTCAATGATTCTGACCACTATCTATGCTCAAACCCTCAATCCAATTTCCAAACCCTTGACGATTCCAAACCCACGATATTTAATTATAGGGCATCCTTAATCCACAGGGGCTAAGGAAAACACTTGACTTTTTCTTCTTCTTATATTTGATAAGATATGTCACAAACTAACCCAAGAGGCAAAGAGCTCTGCATCATCATTTTCATGGTAAATTGATCCAGGTCGAACTTGACATGTATACATCCTACAAATTAAGTTGAATAAGTCAGAAGAGAGAAATCAGATTGGGACAGCAGTATAGAACACTTCAGAAATAAAAACAAGATAATAATTTAATTGTGATCTAATTTATAATCCTCTGACACAATATTAGGAAATTAATTATACCCAGCATCAGAATAAATTCCAAGCTTGAGGCCTTTCTCATGTACATAGTCAGCCAGAGATTTAATTCCCGATGGAAAACTTTCTGAATCGGGGGCTAGTTGACCCTGCAAGACCAATTTACAATGAAAATAAATTTATTGCAAGTTGACACTATCTACGATACCTGGCTTTAAAGTTCAGTTTCTACTATTTCTGAGCTTAACAACCAATATATTTATATCAAAAGTGGCCTTTAGATCCATAGTAAACATTACTATGTTTTAAAGAGAGAAACAATATTTTCCTAATAGACCGCAAGGTATATTGTTCAAATCTTTTTTTAGTGCAATGGTGATGGACACAATGAGAGGGTAGCTATAAAGGTGGGACTGACAATTCCAATCCCAAGTCTTGAGTACCACCACCAAAAGACTTTACCAATTAAACTAGATGGAAAACACGGCATAAATGTAGTAGTAAGATTTAAATGTAGTAGGATTTAAATTGACCTCTGAATTTCGTTCTTGAGCCGACCAGCAATCATCTGATTTGAAAAAAAATTATTTAGTATGAAACAGAACCAAGTTGTGAAGGGGAACAAAACAAATAGACCATGTGGATGAATACCTATGTTAACATAAGCATAACCTAAATCAGCCAAACCAGTTCCGACAAGTGCATCAGCTGTCAAAGAGGAGAACATATGTTAGTATTTGTGACATTGAGTTTTTGAAAACGGGATAAATGAAAGGACATATTTCTATTCACGCATTCAAATGAAGCAAATTACAAGTATTAGAGTGGCATATATATTAAAAACAAAAAAATAAGTGAACCAAAGCAAGTGCAAGTTTGACTACATCTTATGCTATGCATTTACAATCTGCAAGGGATCCTTAAATTGCAGCCAAAGAAAATGAAGATTCATGTAAGTACGAATTTTTTTTGTGCATAGGTTTATTCAAAGGCTGATTTTCATGTTTCTGGATTCTTGAAGTACCAACTTCCAATCAGATGCTTTACAGCACCATGGCTGTTGAAGCACCACAACTCTAGCCATATACCCATTCCAGTAAGCACAAAAAAAAAATCCATAGTATCGAATTTGACTCCAAATAACTACAAGGGAAAACATTTGCATTTCTAGCAAGCAAATCACTGGCTATCAGGCATTAGACTAACAAAGTGCAAGACAATACCTGTTTCTTTGATAACTATTTCAGTAATGTTGCATGCAAAGAAATTCCAGCTATTCCATCTGCCCCACACAGAACAATCAAATTAAATAATCTAAAACTATAAGGGGAAATTACATCACCTCCCTTGAGGTTTAGAAAAAATACAGTTAGCCCACATTTTTTATATAATTATACTAACCTCCTTATTATAAGACTAAATCGACTGAAACTAATGCACATAGTGGGTAAACATTGAAATAAATAAAAATAAAATGTACATTTTAGTAGATAAAAGTTGACAACATCATTTTTTTCTTTCATACGACTAATGAATTATTGGTGGAAAAAGACCTAACTGTTATATAATTAACATCTTAAGGTATGTCCAGTGTAATTATGTCAAAAGTGTAGAGCCAATTGTATTTTTTCCAAATCCTAGGTGAGTGTAATTTACCCAACTATAAACTATCTAGAATTTTAAACTAAAACATTAGCAATTTAAATAGCTAAAAGAAATTCAACACACAAGCATATTTGCAAACTCTGATTGGTTATCCAATTTTCCATTTTCAATTCATATTTTTTTATTTTTAGTGAATTTTCAATATTTTCATCAAATTTTTTATTTTTTAAATACATTTAATCTAGATATACTCACAAAAATAAAATATTTATGAAAAAATCTTTAAAAAAAATAATAAATACAACAAAAAAAAAATACAAAAATTAACTGAATTTTTGTATTTTGTAATATTTAATGAATTCTTCACAAATATTTTACTTTTTATTACATCATCCATCTTAAAAAAAAAAAAAAAGGACCAAAATATTAAAAAAAATTAACTATAAATAAATACGAATATTCAAAATTTAATTTTGAAAACTGGATAATCAAACAGAGTATCATACATGATTCAATTAACGTATACACCCAAAAAAAAAAACTCCTCCCTCAATCAGTCAAAACATATTTTATCCAGAACCCAAATCCAATTTCTAACAAATTTCGTTAATCATTCAATAATCTAGCAATCCCAGAAAGTACAGTAAATAAATAGATAAATCATCAAACTGATCGAGACAGAATTTAAGTTTGATTTGAATGGTTGACCAGAAAAATCAGAGAAAATCGACATGAAAAGAAAAGAAAAGGAAAGAATAAGAGCATACCCCATGGGAGGAGTTCGAGCCAAGCCATTGTTGAGTTGAAGAAGACCATACTTGGAAGTATCAAAGATATTGGAACTGGGTTTTTCATGGTGGTTCTGCAAGAGAGGACGTGCTTGGATTGCAAGAGCAATCGATAGATGCAGAATCAGTGTGTAGTATAGAGTCTCCATGCATTTCATCCTTGCCATTAGTCTTCTCTCACTCGCTTGCTCTCAGAACAATTACAGACATACATATGAGGAATTACAACAGACAAAGACAAGGTTGGGGACGATTAATCTGAAGCTGTATATAAATAAAATAATGACAACAGCTCCTATCCGGGCCAGAAACAGATTAGACAGTTTGTTGGGCCTAAGTGGGCCGAACACTAAACTCATACCGACTATTCAAACCGTTTAATATGTAGAATTTGTTAAATAAAAATTATATTCATCCGATGTCAACAGTTGCTTGATCAGATTTTATTTGTATTTGTGGTTAATTTTTAAAGTTGTTAAAATAAATACAATCTGATTAAATAATTATTAATATTCAATCAAAATAATTTTTTATAAAAATAATAACCCTACGTAATGAATAATTTAAATCATCAAGGTGAGTTAAAAGTTAGGCCCATTATGGCTCAACAGCACCGTTTAGTGCAATTCCGAACAAGAGAGAAGTTGTTCTCATAAATCATTATCCATTCCTAACATAATTAATTCTTTTTAATAATCTTATTTGGATAATTATATCTTAGGCACATCTTGAAATAAGTATGTAGCATTTTGCAAGAAAGTATGTGATATAAAAAACATAAAATTTTATTAAATTTTCTTTAACATATTTTTAGAGAATTTTTTTTAAAGTTCTTGATATTAAAATTTTATAAGATAAATGATATATAATATTTTCATAATAATTGAGATCTCTCAATATTTTTACATAAAAAATTTAACTCGGAGAAATTTTAACTCCGACATAGAAATTTTGAAATTTTTCTAACTTGCATATAAAATTTCTTTGGAAATATAGTCAGAGAAATTTACTCTCTTGTGCATTTGATTTTCACTAGACACATTACACACTCGCATGTTGATTTCTTTAGCACATTTGATGTTTTTTGAAATTTTTCTTTCATCATGTTGATCTTTTTTGGTCACCACACACTTGCAATCTAACTTACATATAAAATTTATCTACAAATGTAGTTAGAGAAATTTACATTTTTAGCAAATGTAGTCAAAGAAATTTACTTATATGTTGATTTCTCTAGCACAATTGATTTTCCCTTAAATTTCTCTACAGATGTAATCAGTGAAATTTTCTTGCATGTTGATTTCTTTGGTACATTTGATTTTCTCTGAAATTTCTATGCCATATTAATTTTCTTTGGCCATCACACACTTGCATGTCTAGAGAAAATTACAAACTTATACGCATGTTAAACATAGAGAATTGCTAATTATTCCACAAAAACACACAGAAAATCACACTTGAACACAATTCTAATTAATTTCTCAATCCATACATCTAATCTAGAGAAAATTAAAAATCACAAATAAAAAACAACAAAAATAAACTTGCTTCAATTTAGCCAAAAAAAATTGAACATTTTGAATACAACCTTGTATTTGTTCATAATAACCCATAACAGAGCATTGTATTGGTTTCCTTCCAAAACAGAGCACTCTCAGATCTGCAATTCTCTTGTTTCTTTCTCTGAAAAGCTTAGATCTTCTATACTTTTGGCTCTTTTGTTTCTCGAACTCGGATCACTACCTTCAATCCTAGCTCTTGGAGTATATGAATCAGCTTGTAGGGTTTTAAATGTTAAGAAAAAGTGCAATCTAAGGCCTGAACAGACATTAAAGGGAGATTGATGGTGAGGGGTTGTCGTCGAACTAGTAACTAGTGACGGCGATGCAGTGGAGATCGGCGACGCTGCAGTGGTGTAGAGGTAGGAAGGGTGGGTAGTTCAATGGGTGAAGAAAGAAAGAGACTTGAAAACATGAGAAAGAGTTGGTTGGGTTAGTGGTGAGAGACTTTAGCTAATAAAAAAAGAAAATATATATTGGATTTCTCCTACTACTTAAAGTTTGGTAGAGATCTTTCATTAATTTACCTTTATTTTTATGAGTGTATTAATAAGAATTTAAAATTTTTTTTTCTTTTCTTCTAACTACGTAAGGTAAATGATAATGTTTAATGGGGATAAATTGGGTGGGTTTAGTTAGGTTAACTTGAGAGGTTATCCAATACAAACTAATTTGTACTTAGAATTACTCAAGCTTGACTTATCATTCAAACTTGTTTATTCAAGCCGTACCTAAACATAATAAAACAAAACTCAAGCTAGGCTCAAATTGCGTTCAAATTTAAGTTTTTTTTTTTTTTTAATTTTTTTATTTCAAACTAAGTTGATTAATTTATTAAAGCTAGCCCTCATTAACATTATTTGGTAAAATTATTAATAATACCAAAAAAAAATAATATATGGAATAAAAGATAAACCGAAAAGAGAGATGAGAATTGGAAAAAGTCAACTTTTTGACTGTTTAATTTTTTTAGAAAAACATGATATTATGGACGTTTCTACCATTTATGAGTTAGGGAAGGAAATAATAGGGTTTTGCGTTTTTTTTTTTTTTTTTTTCTAACTATTAAGTCCAATAAAAAATTATTTTGTAGTACATATTAAAAAAAGATATACTTTTATTACTTTATATGTTGGTCTCTAATGTTAGAATCCTAAACATATACTTTGTTGGCTAGTATTTTTATATAGTAATGATAAACTCCTTAACTTCATCTCTAGAAAAGTACAGAGTGGCCAATTAATCTAATCGAGTAGTTGGCTAAGTAATCATCAGTGATATTACATGTATTAATTAATATATTAATATTAATTATAATGTTATTATTAACTTTATTTATTATATAAATTATAAATATTAAAAATATTTTAAATTATATCATATTATTAATTAATATATTAATCAATATACGTAGCATTAGTCTAATGATAAACTCCTTAACTTCTTCTATAGAAAAGTACAGAGTGGCCTATTAATCAAACCGAGTGGTTGGCTTAGCCAAAAGGATAAGAATAAAAGAAAAGTAACCCACTTATTGTGAGGCCTGTGATTTGATCTATTTTTGACTAACACTCATTTCCAATTATATTATTCGTCGTCGTCGTCGTCGCTGTTGTCTAATGCACATTTTTTAGTAGCAATTATAGCATTCAACTTTTCGCAAAGGACAACAAAGTTTTAGAGGGTTAATATGTAATATTTTGTGAATTTAATGAGTTTTGTTATTAATTTTTTTGTTTGTGAATCAAAATATTATTAATATATAGCATTCATTATATTTGAAAATAATAATAATTTGTGAATCTTATTAGTTTCTAAATATTAATTATTTATATTATATAAATTCACATTAGCAGTGGAGTCAACTTTTTGATGGTCGTGTATTGAAATAAACAAAAGAAATTATAAAATTGTATAGAGAATATGATCTGACTTAATATGTTTTATTTTTAAATTAACATTAAACATCTTTTTTAAATTTAATCATAATAACGTGATAGGATTTCTTAATTATTCGATCCCTAAACAAATTGATATTCAACCGTCCACGTCACTATCTTAAATGTGGTGGTATTATTTTAGAGATTTTGCATATTTTTGTTTCAAAATTTCCATTTTCTTGGTTTTAATTGCAAATAAGGTGTGGAGGAATGTAAAATTCATTGACACTAGTTTCTTTTTTTTTTTACCCATAATTTAATTTCATATAAGAAGAAATATCATTTTGTCCCTCAAATTATTACGCGTTTTTTAATTTGACCTCATACTTTTATTAGTATCAATTTAATACCCGAACTTTTAAAAAATTGATTAATTTAGCCCTTACTGTCACACTTCATTTACAATTAGACGGATTGTGCTGAGCTATCTCTCTAAACTATCTTTTGAAGGAAATATAAGAGTCTTTCCTGCCATATTCAATCTCTTCCTTTTGCTATTTAACACAGGCAAGTTCTAAAAAAAAAAAAAAAGAGCTTTATTTTTGTGGGTGAGAGAGAATGAGAAATAAAGGGTCAAGAAATAAGGGAAGATAGAGCTCAACTGAAGGAAGATGGAGCTCAAGTGACATGGAAGATGTGAGATGCATCTTTTGTTGAAGACATCAGGTGACATCATGGACTGATGCAAATCCTAGTAGGAGGTTCCTTAGTTGTTCCAGTAATTGTTATAATCAGTTCATTTGGGCAGACCCACCTATGTGCTCACAGGTAGTGCAAATCATCTCTGGGTTGTTGAAAAAGGTCAATAAGTTAGAAGCACGATTACAGACAAGGAATGGAAGAAAGAGAAAGCTATGGTTATGCTTGGCTGTCTCATAGTGCATCATTTCATCAATGTAGTTTGTAATATAGCGTAAGAAAGAATGTAATAGGAGGGACTATTATGAATGAATGAATGTAATGGGGAAAATATTATGAATGAAATGTAATGAGGGAAGTGTTTTGAATGAAAATTTCATATTTTGTGTTAAGGTTGTACTCTAAAAAAAAATAGAGCATCACACCATTTGTTTGTCCCTTAAAAAATAATTTGTGTTCACCCTTACAAAAACAAAGCATTATCATTTAATAAAAATAATAATAAAAAAAAACGGTGTCATTGGTAAAGGTCTTAGACACTCGAGACCAAGTCTTGCAAGGCAAGACAATTCCCTTGCTTAAGGTATTGTGGCGACATCATGAAGTTGAAAAAGCAACTTGGGAACGTGAGTTAGAAGTCTGTGAGAAGCAGCCGGGCCTATTTGTTAATATTTGAGCATGTATTAAAACTTTTGTTATGTTGATTTAACATAAACATTGTATATGTTTTGAAAATGTGAATTGTATATTCAGTATTGAAAACTTGTTTATCATGTTGATAAGAATGAATGACCAGTTAATGGGTCATGGTATTGGAATTGATTGATTATCATTGTTGTAATCGGTTTAAACATGATTTTGATGTTTGATTTATAATTTCAGGGACGAAATTCTTTAAGGGGGAAATATTATAGCAATTTTGGTTTAGACCTGTCCTATTTGATATTCTAGATTCAGGCTTTTTGGTTTTGTACTGTTGTTTTGGTCTTATTCCTATTTTCCCTCACTGAGTTTGCCTATTTGGATGTGTTGGTTGTGTTTGAAATGGTTTGGTAGCTTGTTTTTCAAAACTTTGGTTGTCCAGATTTTGACCTCTATGCTCGAGCGTAGCTTCTTGTGCTCGAGCAGTCTTTGAAAACTCTGAGTACTTTTGTAGGTCTGCAAAACTACTAGGAGAGTGTATTCTATGCTCGAGCTGTGCTTCTTGCGCTTGAGCAGTCTTGGCTCAAGCAACCCTTTTTACGCTCAAGCGTTGGTCTGCTATCTGCAAAAACTACTGGGAGCGTATATTATGCGCTTGAGCGAAGTTTCATGCACTTGAGCGGAACAACTTATTGTGCTTGGCCACTTGAGCGACACATCTTGCGCTCGAGCGAACTGTGCGTATATCAATTTGTAAAAGTCACTTTTTACATCACTTTTTCACTTACTCTCTCTTTCTCTCTAAACATTTCAAAACTCTAAATCTAGAACTCTCTCTCTAGAACTTACTCTCTCTTTACAAATACACCAAGATCTACCTATTTCTCCACCCTACTCCCTTTGTTAAAAAGGTAAAGCTCACCTAGAGCTTCGTTTTCATCTGAATAAAGTTGGATTTCGACTTCCTTGAGGTTTCTCCACTCTCTCCTTGGTCTTCTAGCTTCTAGGTAGGGATTTTCTACACTCTTTTATGATTTTTAACCTAGCTATTTATTTTTCATAAACAATCTTGTGGTTTTGGAGGATTTTGAACAAACCTAGGGTTTTAGTTTAAAATCAAAATAGGGGTTTTCAAATAGATACATGGAGAATGGTTGTCGGGTTGGATATGAGGTTGAGTCGTGATGAAATTATTGATTTTGATATTTGGAATGGATTTTAGAAGAGAAAGGGGGTTTTACCCTAAATGTCTCAAATATTTATTTTGTATAAATAAATGGAATTGATGTTGAAAATATAAAATTGAATAGATATTGATATAGATGGTGGAGTTTGATATGTATTATCACTGACCTTGAAATTTGGAAAATTTATCTATATTGGAGATTTTATATCTGCTTAGAAATATCTATTTTGGGCTATCGGTGGAGGATAGTTATGATTGTTGTAGAAATTGCATGAAGATTAGTTAAATTGAAACTAATTTCTCATCCATGTGCATTAAGCATTGTTGCTCACCTAATACATTGCAAATGTATGAGATTTTGAGAAAAATGGGTAAAAGTTGGAAAGATGTGTGTATCACCAAACTAAGTTGGCTTGTGTATCCAGGGTGAAAGTCTCGAAAAACACACGTATACATGGGTGCCAAATTCTGGGGACGAAATACCGTAAAATGGCAATAGTAGCGCTTGTATAGGCTACGTTTACATGAGTGCCGTTTGACGATTTCCCGCGGACGAAATATCTGTAAAAGATTGTACCTGCCCCATTGTTTTCTATTGTAATAGACATGATTTGAGAATTGTGATATAAACTGAGCATGTCATCATTTTGGGAAAGAAATGTAAAACGTTTTGGCATGGGCATTGCTTATGGATTTCATCTTTATATCTTTCTTAAGATTCATATATTGTGTTGGATTATTTCTACTGGATTTTGGCTCACCCTATATGGAAAAAACTATTTTCAGGTGTTGGTGAAATGCCTCCGCTAAGGCAGTAGCTTGGGAGGATTAGAGCAAAGAGCTTCATTTTGTTTACTCGTTGATATTATTTGTATAAGCCTAGGGCTTATTCTGTATTGGATTTAAATCCATCTTGATGTAATCAAGCACAGTCTTTGAAAGCTATAGCCTTTAGGGCATTTCTATTTTCTATTTAACTTTTATTTCATATCTTTGTTATTGTCACATGCTATAGATTCAGGATTAGGACTTATGGATGTATATTCGCATATGTCACCCTTTTGTACAACTGAGTCTTATGTAATGGAAGAATATTATACTCTAATTTATGTAATGTAAAGGTGAAATGCATATGCAATGCCCATGCCCAAACGTTTTACATTTCTTTCCTAAAACCATGCCATGCTCAGTTTATATCACAATTCTTAAATCATGTCCATTACAATAGAAAACAATGGGGAAATTCTTAAACTGGTACAATCTTTCACGGATATTTCGTCCGCGGGAAACTGTCAAATGACACCCATGTAAACATAGCCTATACAAGCACTACTATTTCTATTTTACGGATATTTCGTCCGTGGGAATCGGCACCTATGTATACGCGTATTTTTTGAGACTTTCACCCTAGATACACATGCCAACTTAGTTTGGTGATACACACTTATTTCCAACTTTCATCCATTTTTCTCAAAATCCCATACATTTGTAATGTATTAAGTGAGCAACAATGTTCAATGCACATGGATGAGAAATTAGTTTCAATTCACCTAATCCTCATTCAATTTCTACAACAATTATAACTATCTTCCACCAATAGCCCAAAACAGATATAAAATCTCCAATACAGATAAACTTTCCAGATTTCAAGGTGAGTGATAATACGCATCAAAATCCACCATCTATATCAATATCCATCAAATTTCATATTTTCAATATCAATTCCATTTATTTATACAAAATAAATATTTGAGCCATTTACGGTAAAAGCCTTTTTCTCTTCCAAAATCCATTCCAAATGTCAAAATCAATAATTTCATCACAAATTAACCTCATATCCAACCCCATAACCATTTTCCATACATTCATTTCAAAACCCCTCTTTTGATTTTAAACCAAAACCCTAGGTTTGTTCAAAATCCTCCAAAACCATAAGATTGTTTATGAAAAACAAATAGTTAGGTTAAAAATCATAAAATAGTGTAGAAAATCTCTACCTCGAAGTTAGAAGACCAAGGAGAGAGTGGAGAAACCTCAAGGAAGCCGAAATCCAACTCTATTCAAATCAAAACGAAACTCTAGGTGAGCTCTACCTTTTTAACAAAGGAAGTAGGGTTGAGAAATGGATAAATCTTGGTGTATTTATAAAGAGAGAGAGAAAGAGAGTAAGTTCTAAAAAGAGAAGCTATAGATTTAGGGTTTTGAAATGTTTCGAGAGAGAGAGTAAGTGAAAGAGTGATGTAAAAAGTAACTTTTACAAACTGATATACGTACAATCCGCTCGGGCGCAAGATGTGTCGCTTGAGTGGCCAGACACAATAACTTATTCTGCTCAAGCGCAGACTACACACTCCCAGTAGTTTTGTAGATAGCAGACTGACGCTTGAGCGCAAGAAGGGCCACTTGAGCCAAGACTGCTTGAGCGCAGAAAGCACCGCTCGAGCATAGAATACACTTTCCCAGTAGTTTTGCAGACTTGCAAAAGTATTGAGACTTTGCAAAGACTGCTCAAGCACAAGAAGTTACGCTCGAGCGTATAGGTCAAAATTTAGGCAGCAATCAATGAATAAAAAACCTATGAGAAGCATTGTGTGTTACATTGATAATTTGTCATTGAAATCTTCAAAACACACAATTGGCAGCACTGATAAATTACATCCATTCAATACTTACTGAATTAGCATCATATGGCATTCATCCATCAAATGGTAACCAAAACCAACACCAGCTACATTTACATACAAATCAGAGCAGCATCCATAAAATAGAGCATCATGCACAAAACCAACATTCAGAAATTTGCTATTCAAGTTTTGAAAACACACAATTGTTTGTGACAACCAAAACACTACCTTTACATAGTTAAGAAGTTCAGGGCAACCATTCCAAACAAATAAACATTACATGTACAAAAAGCCTCAATGACAAAGTGATGTGGATGCTTCCTTTTTCTATCCCCCCTCTCCCACCCCCCTCCCCCCCCCCCAAAAAAAAAAGAAAAAAAAGAAAAAGAACTTCAATCTTCTGTGCAATGGATGCTTCCTTCTTCTACACAGTGGATTCAATGTCCAGGTGCTTCCTTTTTCTGTCCAGTGGATGTTGTTTTAAAGCCACTAGCATTGTACACTAGCTTGTCTCTCCACATTATTTGACCCTCCTTTGGTGTGCTGGTTGAACTCATTGGAGATGGAGTTGACTGACTTTCTTGTACCACTCTCCTTTTAACTTGTAGTAAGATTGAATTATCTATAATTAAACGCAATCAAATATAGGACAGTTAAGCTACTATTTAAAAAACTAAAAAAAATTACTACACTTACAACTAGTTTCTTCTCTCTTCTGTGTGGCTTGACCTCACTTGCTTCTGCAGTTAATAGACTCTAAGCTTGGCTTTCTTCAACTTGGCTCCCCTGAGGTTGGCCCCCTTTAAGTTGGCTTTCTTACATGTAGCTAAATCTTTCTTTCACCTTGCAACTTCTTCTATTGTGTCCCACCTTCCTATAATTATTACAAGTCCTTTTAGTGCCTTGCCTTCCTAGCTTTGTGCCTTCAGTTGATGCTTCAATCTCCTTTCTTTTATTTAGTTTAGGCCTTCCAGCTCTCTTTTCACATCAGGTGGCAACACCTTTGCATACTCAGTTCTTGGGCACATTTCTTTACAATTAATAGGACTCAACATGTTGTCATAGATCTTTAGATAAGTCTTCACCTTACAGTGCTGATGAACACATTTTCTTGGTTCTTGGACCAAGTAATTTACAGCAGCCACAACATGGGCACATGGAATGCTTGACAAATCCCACTTCCTGTAACCACAACTCCAAGCTTGCAAATCCACCTTGTATTGCTCACCATATGGCCCTACAACCTCAAATTGCTCATTACCATTCCATCTAGGAATCCATCCAGCTGCATCCACTTTCATTTTCTCCAACTGATTCTGAATCTTAGGACATATAGGACCACTGTGCCTTTGCATTGCATCTCTTCTTTTTTGAACTGTTTCCATTAAGAACAACCTAATCTTCTCTAACATTGTCACCACAGGTTTACTCCTAGCTTCCAAGATGCTTGAATGGAAGCACTCACATAGATTGTTTAGTAAAATGTCACACTTTGGAAAAGTGTTGAAGTGGCTCCTACTTCAATTAATTGGTTGTCTTTGTACTAACCAAGCATATGCCTTACAATCAACTTCTTTAATCTCTTTCATCACTCTGGTAAATGTAGGAACAGTAGTTGCCCTACCAGCCTTCCACAAATGATCTTTCAGAACCAAACCCTTGTGTTCACCCTTAAAATTGTTGTACAACTGCCCCACACAAAACCCATGTGAAGCATTTGGAAACAACTTAGCCACTGCATCAATAATGAGAATTTACAATATTCAGATTATGTTCTAGCAGTTCTAGAAACCACAACCATGTTTTCTTCTTCTCTTTCTCAACAATTGCATAGGCAAATGGAAATATGCAATTGTTTGCATCTATACCAACATCAGTCAAAAGAATACCACCATGTGATCCCTTTAAATGGCATCCATCAACTCCTATTATTGGCCTCCAAGCATTCATAAAAACTTTTTTTAATGGACCCCAACACAAGTATGACCTTTTGAACTTTGACTCTGTATTTCTCTCATCATTAACCTTTGGAATTTGTTTCACCTTTATGCACACTGTTGTGTCAAGATTGGTACTCCTGATCACCTCAATGTAACTCCATAACAGTGTAAATTGCTCAGCTGCAATACTCTTTACCAATGTTAACACCTTCTTTCTTACCCTTCTCACTTTTTGTAAGTCAACTTTGACATTGTGCTCACTTGAAATAGTGTCTGCCAATGACTGAATTGGCCATGTAAGATTTAACCTAATTCTTTCAAAGTACCTCTTCACAATCCATTTGGAAGTCATATGTGCCACATCAAAAGACTTATTACAAGTGTGCTAATCAACAAGTGTTTTGATTCTATACAACCCATCACTTTTTATATATGAAGCATGACAAACCCAAGAATAACCAAGTTTGCACTTTGCCCTAATCTTTTGTTTGTCACTCTTGGTAAATGTTATATGTTTGCCCCACTTAATTGCATACTTCTTCATAGCATCCCTAAACATATCATGACTCTTGAACTTCATACCAAGTTTAAATTGAGGATTGTGCATATCAAACTCAACATTAAAAACAGGGTATTTCCTCCTATGAGAATTACCACCTTCATCAGATAAGCTATCAATTCATTAGAGGAGTTTCCAAGGCTTTATAGCTCATCAACTGCCTCCTCCATTACATTCTTAATATTTCCTACACCAGCAAACTCTAGATCTTTGTCAACATTAGCCTCATACAATGCACCATCATCAGAAAATCCATAGTCACTATCCTCATATTTCTTAGACTCGTCAAATGAGGAAGAGTCTGAGGGATTAGGGTCGTAGTCATCACTATCTTCCTCTTCTGCTACCTTTATATCGACAAGTAGTCCTTTTGTTTGACTTCTTTTTGCACTTGATCCTACTTGATTAACTTGGGCACCTATAACATCATCCATTTCTAAACAACCTACATAAACCACTACAACTCTGTTTCTATCCACAAGTGTCTCCAACCTCATTACATCTTCATCAGTGTTAATCAACTCTAACTCAGCACAATTATTAACCTTATAGTAATAGATATTACATCCTCTACAGCTTACTTCCTTGGCCATATTATCCAACTCCATAATTTATATTTCATCAGAATTACAAACGTCAAAATAACTGATAAATCCATCACTATAAACCCTCTGAGGATTGTAACTAACCAAACCCCCGTGATGCATTTTGATTGTGAAATAACAAGATCATTTCTCTGCATTTTTTAAATGAAAAAATATGTTATTACAAACTATTTATACTAATAAATTAATAAAATTAGTATTAAACTACTATTATTGTAAGACAGTTCCAATTCAACAAATCTATATATAAATACAAAAAGAACAAATATTAGTCTATATTCTTGGTAAATTGATTTTTAATAATCATTACATAAAAAATGAGTTTCTTTTAAGACTGATTAAACTAATGCACTAATCAAATATTACACTATTCAAGTAAAACAATTCTGATTAAACAAATGCTTTTCAAAGACAAATTGTGGTCGATTCCTTCGCTTGCAATCCTTCTTTTTTTGAATCCAACCCATGATTCAATGTTAGTTTGTGCCCTTCGTGCAATGATGAACTTTGATTTCGATTTCGTATAAGGAATTTGAAAACCCTAAAAGCGATTTTGATCCCAACAAAGTTCTAGTTGAACCATCCGTCACACTAACTTGTTTTGTAAGCAAAACCTTCTTATATTCCCTCCAAAAGATAGTTTAGAGGGACAACTCAGCACATTCTATCCAATTATAGACGGAGTGTGACGGCATGGGCTAAATTGATCATTTCTTTTTTTAAAGTTCGGGTATTAAATTGATATTAATAAAAGTATGGGGGTCAAATTGAAAAATGCGTAATAGTTTAGGGGCAAAATAATATTTCCTCTTCATATAAATATGATTTTTTAGTAATGAAGCGAAAAATTGTTTGTTAATGCCGCATATGCAAAAACTCAAAGCAATACAAACTTAAAAGGCGGTATTTGTTACAAATTTATGAATAAATTAAATTTCAAAATACATGCAACTAAAAAGTATACATTAATTTGTCACATGGACATATATAAATCTATCCCAATAGAAACTCAAAACAACAAATTTACTTCTTGTTGGACACAAACCAATATATATAAAAAACTGCATTGATAAACTATAAAATTGTTACAAATTGGAAAATGATTTGGAGCCCTAAAAAAGTCCCCCCTAATCCCCCTAATCCCCAAAACGACGTCGTTTTGGGGAAATTTTTTTTTTTTTTTTTTTGCCTTGGTTTCAATTTTCGGGGGATTAGGGAGCTAAATTTTCGGGGGACATAGCAGTGCTCGTTACAAATTACTATAATTGAAAAGTAAAACGGAAGGCCCTTTTGATTTTTTTTTTCTTCCCATTTATTTTGGTTTTCGTTTTTATCATTTTTGACATGTAAGGAATGTTTGAAAACACAATCTTTTGTACCAAATCTTTTGTACCACTTAAGTTTTTTTTTTTTTTAAAAAAATTATAAACATTTTTCTAAAACAGTTCCACAAATCTATTTTAAGCAATATTTTGTTTTTATTTATTTTTTTAAAAATGGAAGACAATATTCGAAAATGATACCAAATCAGTCAATTTTTTTGAACTCATATTTGAATTGAAAATGTAGTCTCTCAATTGTTTTTTGGGATGAAGCACCAATAAATCTTAAAATGTGATTTTGTAAACTGCTTAGTCCTCTATTTTTTCTTATGAATTTAAATGTTTCATTAAAGTGGAAATTATACAAAATGATAGTCACTTACACATTTTAGGTTTAATCTTTTAGGGATAAAAGTGGGTTTCTCTAAATGTGAAATTATAAATTTAGGTAATCCGCACTATAAAGGTTATGGATTTCCTCTCCTTCTGGAACAAATCTTACATTACAAACAATAACATAACACTCTAATGTAACACACTAAAAAACTCTTTAGTGTATTTTTTCTAAGTCTAACAATGTAACACTCAAAAAAAAAAAAAAAAACTCCGTAGTTTAATTTTCTCAAACGTAACACTCCAATGTAACACATAAAAAAAAATTTAGTATACTTTTTTCAAACCTAACACTCTAATTAATGTAATCCCAAACGTAACACTACAAAGTAACACACACAAAAACACTAAAAAACTCCTTAATGTACTTTTTCAAAACGTAACACTCACAGTATGAAATTATACATTTTCTCAAAGCTTACTAAGAAATTTTTGTACTCCTTTTGGAATGGTTTGAAGAATCTCATATCTTTTTCTTTTTTTTTTCCATTGGAGTGTTACACTAAGGAGTTTTTTTTTTTTTTAAGTATTATATTGGAGTGTTACGTTTAGAAAAAGTACACTAAGTAGATTTTTTGTGTATTATATTGAAGTATTACAGTTTGAAATTATATAATTACTCAAAGTTTACTAAGGATTTTTTATACTCCTATTGAAATATTTGAAGAATCTCACATCCTTTTAGAATGTTTAAAGAATCTCATATTTTAAATCTTTTGTCTACTCCATTTGAAATGTTTCCAAATAAAAAAAATTCTCATATAAAAATTCATCTCAAATTTGATTTTCGTAGATCGTATATCTTACCTTTCCAGCGTGCGCACACACACAATAATAATAATAATAATAATAATAGAAATAAGAATATAATCGTAAATCTAATTTTCAAATAATATATTAAATCTAATTTTTCAAAATCAATGAGACTAACTAGGTAATTTCAAAATCTAATTTTTCTAATTTCTCGTAGATTGTGTATCTTACTTTTATTTTTTTTTATTTTTTCCTTGAAATTAGCATCATGTTTATTTTAAAATTTTCCAACCTACAATTATCTCATAACATGCACACAAAAATTCAAAAAATACACTACAAATTCTCTTAAAATACTAAATAGATATGTATTATAAGAAGTTTGCCATCAATATATATTTATGAAGTCGATATAAAATAGATGAGGAAGTAGACTCAATCATATTCACTTGAATAGTAAATTATTCATAAATAATGACTAGTGCGACAAAAGAAAAGAAAAGAAAAGAAAACTAAAAAATTATATAAACTTATAGATGTGTAAGCAAAGCATGTGAGAGACAAATTAGCTAACATTCATCAAAATAGTTACAACTATGGACAGAGCTATAGTTGAGAACATGCTAGATGTGTGTAGCATATTATATAAGAGAGAATGAAAGATCATTCATCTCTCATATGAGAGACTATTCATTTTTCCCACTCTCATTAAATGAAAATATGGAGAAAAACAATGAAGGAAAATAAAAATACAACAAAGAGAGAGAGATAATAGATAAAATTAAATAAATAACAAAATAACACATGACAACAAATAAGCTTGATGCATGGCATAATTTGTCACGCCCCCAAATAAATGACATAATAATAATTCTAATTATTCCATTCAATCAAAACAATCTCAATTCAATTGGTCAAATTTTTATATTTGTATTCCATATCATGTGAGAGATTTACAAAAGGAGTCCATATACAATACATATTCAATCCTCTTAAAGTTTGAATCCATAGCATGTGAGATAAATAGTACACAAAATAACACAAAAGAATGCCCTATAGGTTACAAATTCCAAGGCTTAGGCCTGACTACACAAAAGATGGTTATCAAACCCATACATATAAAGCCCTTGGCTTGCCAAAAATAATAACATTAAAAGAAAAGAGAAAGAGCCTCGAGCTCTCAAAAGATTTCTGGTGTCTCTAGCTAGACGGGATCACCACATCATTTTCCTGCACAAATCCACTAGAGGGGAACACAAAACTCAGTAAGAAGATCTTAACAAAATATATATGTTTAAGCAGTCTTATATACAAATGCAATGTCATGCCATGCTCCAAATTCAAAAGTTCCATACTTTTGAAATCACATCCAATGTTCTTTTTGAAAAGCTTATTATCTCAATGAATTTCAAATATAACATACGGGGTGGTAAATAAGGCTTAGGTAATTCCTAAGCTGATGTCTGCAAGTAGGCATATCGAGCACTACCAATTCCCACTTTACCGGTTTTTAATCGGAAGACACGTGGTACCTACTTCGTGTGTATTTTTGGTCTTTCTGTCACGACCCAACCCTAAGGGCTTAGGGCTAGAATTGCAACTTACTAATTAATTCTGATTTTAACAAATTAAATGGCACAAGCGGAGGTAGAATGGAAGTAAGAAAATAATTAAACAGAAAATTTACTTCGTTAATGATCGAAAATACATCCATTTGGATTTTATTATTTTATTATTCAGTGGCAGACTATCAGAAAAAAGAAAACAAAAGGGAGAGAAAAAAGAAAAAGAAAAACAAAATAACAGAACGACATCTAATTCTTGTGCAGGTCCCACTACACGAGGTTAAAGGTCTTCGTTACATCTCATCTCCTGAAAGGGTAACAGCTATAAGCACACAGCAGAGTGAGGAATATTATGCCAAGAGTATAGGGAATATAAAATAACCATGGATAGTTATTTAAACTAAAACATTAACATAACTTAGTTTGAATAAACAAATTATTTAAGTGGCAGAAACTAAAATACAAAAATTATATACAAAAATAACAATAACCACGGTACAGAACAGAACAGAATAAAGGTCATAGGAGTGACAATCAAAACAGAGGTCAATGGGTTCATGACAAACAGAGGGTCATAAGGTAAACAATCAGAAGCCAATAGTTTATTTAAGTCCCCCAAGGTATGGGACTCATGTGGTAGTACTTACAAAAAATAATTGTTTACAAAATCATTGTCAAATAATTATAAAATTTAAACAAACATACTCATGGGTTTCAATTTAAGCAAATAGAGTTCCGAAGATTATCAATGTAATCGAAATTTCAATATAATTTATAAAACATAAATTACGTAAAATAAGTTATGGTAACTCAAAACATACGTAAAATATATTATGGTGACTCAAGGTATAATATTACTCACATTAATATTAACCATTTACTCTTACTTTTCTGTTCACGAAAACACCCTTCTTCACGGACTAACTACCCTTATTGTATTTCCTCCTCCTCATGTCCTATTTATAGGGCGCTGGTGCATCACCCTTGGATCGAGCTGGCCACGTGGTATTCCCTCAATCCAAGCTTATCACCTTTTTTCTTTATTTTGTTTTTGAGATTATCCATTTTAAGCTTGTCTACATGAGCTTATCCATTTTAAGCTTATCTACAACTATTTGTTGAATTCAACATTGACCCTAGTTAATAGAATAATTGCATAATAACTCATAATGTAAATTAAATTACACTTTATCGCATACTATCATAGAATTAATTATTTTATTTTACTATTACTACCACTATTATTATTATTATTATTATTATTATTATTATTATTATTATTATTATTATTATCGTGATTGGTTGTGGTGTCAATTAAATATTTAGGGTGTCACATTTCTCCTCCTCTAAAAAGAAGTTTGTCCTCAAACTTGTCGTACCTTAATTGTCGAAGAAGTGTGGGTATTTGACACACATTTGACTTTCAGTTTCCTACGTCGCTTCTTCGACTCGATGATTTCGTAATAAGACTTTTACCAAAGGTATGGTTTTGTTTCGGAGAACTTGATCACAACGATCGAGAATCTATACTGGTTGTTCTTTATAAGAGAGATCTTCTTGAACTTTTAGGCCCTCATAATCCACAATATGCTCTGGATCTCAAAGATATCGTCGCAACATTGAAATGTGAAACACATTGTGGACATTGGACAGTTTAGGTGGCAGTGCAAGGCGATATGCCATAGGATCAATCCTTTCCAGTATCTCGAATGGCCCGATGTAACGTGGGTTTAACTTTCCTCGCTTTTCAAATCGAATAACCCCTCTTGTTGGTAAGATCTTTAAGAACACATGATCACCTATTTGAAATTCCAAGTCCCGTCTCCTTATGTCTGCATAGCTTTTCTGGTGGCTCTGGGCAGTGCGAATTTCGTTATTGGATGAGTTGAATTTTATCACTTGTTATTTGCACGATTTCAGGGCCTAATAACTTCCTGTCTCCAATTTCTGCCCAACACAGGGTGATCGACACCTCATTCCATATAGTGCTTCGTATACCATTCCAATGCTTGTTTGGTAGCTATTGTTATAGGCGAATTCTACCAAAGGTAGGTGCTCATCCCAGTTACCTTTGAGGTCCAATACGCATACACGTAACATGTCTTCCAAAGTCTGGATTGTTCTTTCGGATTGTCCATCAGTTTATGAGTGATAAGCGATCCTAAACTTTAGTATGGTTCCCAAAGCTTCTTGCAATCTGTTTCAGAAGTGAGACACGAAAAGGGGGTCTTGGTCAAACACGATTAAAATTGGGATGCCATGCAAACGAATGATTTCTTTGATGTATAAAACGGCGAACTTATTAAGGGAGTACGTGATTTTGATTGGTAGAAAATGCGCCGACTTCGTCAATTGATCTACTACAACCCATATTGCATCGTTATTCAAAACTGACTGTGGTAACCCGACCACAAAGTCCATAGTAATGTGCTCCCATTTCCATTCAGGAATAGGGAGTGGTTGCAGCATTCCTACAGGTCTCTGATGTTTTGCTTTAACCCGTTGACAATGCAGGCATTTGGAGACATGGCTTGCTATGTCTCTTTTCATTCCTGTTCACCAGTAGTGTTCCTTCAAATCATGATACATCTTCGTATTGCCAGGGTGGGCTGCAAACCTCGAGCTATGAGCTTCTACCAATATCTTTTTCTTGAGTTCTAGAAGGTCGGATACGCAAATTCGGTTTCAAAATGTTAGCATCCCATTGCTTAAGTGAAGTCAGGATCAAGCGTACTCCTTTACTCCTCGTACTTTTTCTGTAAAAGTTTATCTTCACATTAGCGTGCTTTAATTTCTTCAATCAATGTGGATTCCACAATTATGTTGGCGAGCAGTCCATTGATCTGGCAGGAAACGAGAGTACACACTGAACTTCTGGTCGTCTTTTGGCTCAGTGCATCAGCTACCACGTTAGTTTTACCTGGATAGCGATGGATCTCTACATCATACTCTTTCATAAATTCTAGCCATCGTCGTTACCTCATATTCAGTTCTTTTGTGTAAATAGATATTTAAGACCCTTGTGATCAATGTAAATCTCGCAAGTTGCACCACAGAGATAATGGCGCCAGATCTTGAGGGCAAAAATCACTGCAACCAACTCTAGATCATGGGTTGGGTAATTCTTCTCGTGAGTCTTTAGTTATCGCAAGGCATAAGCGATGACTTTTTCATTTTGCATAAGAACGCAACCTAAATCATTATATGAGGCATTACTATAAATGACGAACCCATCTATTCCCACGGGGAATACTAGTATAAGAGCTGGCACAAGTCTGCTTTTTAACTCTTGAAAGCAATGTTCTTATTTGTCTATCCATTCAAAGGGTACGTTCTTCTGAGTTAGTTGAGTTAAGGGTGATGCTATCTTCGAGAAATCTTAAATGAAACATCGATAATAGCCAGCTAGACCCAAGAAACTTTGAATTTCTAACACATTAGTAGGTCGTGGCCAGTCCACGATTGCTGCAACTTTTTGGGGGTCGACTGAGATGCCATCCTTGTTAATGATGTGACCGAGGAAGTGTACATTAGTGATCCAAAATTTGCATTTCTTCAACTTGGAATAAAGTTTGTGATCACGTAGTGTTTGCATGACTATTCAGAAGTATTGCTCATGGTCCTTCGGTGATTTGGAATATATGAGAATGTCATCAATGAAGACGATGACGAACTCATCAAGATAGGGTTTGAACACTCGGTTTATGAGATCCAAGAAAGCCACTAGAGCATTTGTGACGCCACATAGCATGATGAGAAACTCGTAGTGCCCGTAACGGGTTCTGAAGGCAGTCTTTTCGATGCTTTCGTTTTAATTTTTAGTTGATGGTAGCCAGAATGCAAGTCGATTTTTTAGAATACTTGGGTGCCTTTAAGTTGATCGAATAAGTCATCAATTCGTGGCAGAGGGTACTGATTCTTAATGGTGACTTTGTTCAGCTCCTGGTAATCAATGTATAACCTCATCGTGCCATCATTTTTCTTTATGAATAGTATTGGAGCTCCTCAAGGTGAGGTACTAGGTCAAATGAAATTTTTGTCCACAAGTTCTTGTAGCTGAGTCTTCAGTTATTTCAATTCCGTCATTGACATGCGGTAAGGGGCTTTTGATATTGGTTGGGTACCAAGTTGAGTTTCAATGGTGAATTCGATTTCCCAGTCAACTAGGGTACTAGGTAAATCTTCAGGAAAGACATCTGAGAATTCTCTAACCACGAGGATTGCATCAATGGTGGGGGCTTCTTTTTGTGTATCGATCACATAACAAATATAACTACAATAACCCTTTCTAAGAAGTCGTTGGGCTGTCATGGAGGATATAAGACAAGGAGGGGTGGAAATTCTTGTTCCATCAAAGACAAGCTCGAGTTGGTTTGGTAACTGGAGGGAGACCTTTTTGGCTTTACAATCAATAGAGGCATAGTTGGCAACCAGTCAATCCATTCCTAAGAATATATCAAAGTTACCAATGCAGAGGGGAATCAAGTCTACGTATAAGGTTTTGCCTTTTAGGGATATAGCACAAGATTTGTACACATTAGCACTAAGGGCGGAATTACCAGAAAGAAAAGACACAGACAATATATATCCTAAGGGTTCGGGTGTTGATGCCAACATGGCAGCAAAGTGTGGTGCAACAAAAGAATGAGTTGAACCAGAGTCAACGAGAATATGAGCTAAATGACCACAGACAGAAAGTGTACCTGACATAATGTTTTCGGTAACTTCCGGTTTTCCAAGTACCAAGGAAAAAGCCCTTCTTTGGCATTTTTGGTCCTTCCTCTCTCCTCCAGGTCCTGCGGGTTTTCTGATTGGTTCAGAGGGGCCGGCTGTAGGATTGGTAAGCTTTGGACAATCCCTTAACAAATGGCTAACTTGATTGCATTTAAAGTATGCTCTCATATCTCAATGGCATTGTCCCCAATGAGCCTTCCCACAAGTAAGACAAGTTAGAATAGTGTCATCCCTGGAGTTAGTAGGACCTTGATTACCTAAATCAGTTGTGCCCGTATTTACCCTCTTGGGAGGTGTAATATCGGATCTTCTGTTATCTCTTTCCCAAAATTGCTTCTTTTGGTTTGGTTTTCTAGAGCGTGAGGCTTTAATTCCTTTCTCCGTAATGTATGCTCAGTCTACCACTTCCGCATAGGTTGGTAGTTTCAAAACCTCAAGCCTATCTTTGATTTCAGTATCCAATCTTGTTTCGAATTTCCTTACTTTTCGAGCTTCGGTGGGAATGACATATGTCACAAATCGAGCGAGTTGTGTGAACTTGCTCTCATATTCGACCATTATCATTGTTCCTTACTTTAGATGTATGAATTCCGACGCTTTTTGTTCCCGCAGTGAATCTTTATAAAATACTTCCAAGAATCTTGCCCAATTCACGATTTCTTTTTTTTCCTGGGTAAAAAGCTACCATTTCTGCGCATTATCTTTGAAAGTGAAAATGACGAAAGTTACCTTCTGTCTTTCGATGCAGGATAAGGTGCGAAAAATCTTTCCCATGTCTTTAACCCAAGCATCTGCTACCATTAGGTCTAGACCGCTAGTAAATGTAGTAGGTTCTAGATCCTAGAATTGTTTTATGGTTACCGGCTCTTCTTGTTGTTCTGGCATCCCATTGTTTATGTTGGTTTGCAAGGCTTGCAAAAAGATGGTAACCACTCTTTCCATGATTCTTTCTATCGACTCAGTGCCACTGACCGTTGATTCGCTTCCATTACCATTGTTGACCATTCTATAAAGTAATAAACGAGGCATTACATTCATAACGCAACATATATATATTGCAGTATATATATAAAATACCAACTTTACTAGTTTTATAAGTATAATATTACATCCTTGTCCCAAAAGTCAAAAATTAAGTTAGTGTCTCATCCTTTTGGTACAAAAAATAGGGATCATAACTCATCATGGTTAGCTTACAAAAAAAAATTTCTTCTACGAAATCTATATTGGTGAGTGAAACAACCACGAGAAGTAATGTTGCATAAAAAGCTCAAATTCCCATTCTAACTATACCACACCGCAACAAACCCACGCTGCTTGGACAATATAAATGGGGACAGACTGTAGGTATCCCTAGAATGCTCGATCAACGATTCAGCTGGGCGTCTCGACGTATGTTAAGTCATTGCTAAAATCAGTATTCTAAATATTAATAATTTCCAAGGGGTTAAGGATGGTGGTGAATATGTAGTCTTCAGGGTAAACATTTTCCCTTCTTTTAGCAAAATCTGGGGGCAAAAGGCCCCTATGTAGTGAGGGCAGTCAAATCCTGGGGCAAGGCCGAGTATGTAGATAGGTCCAAGATATTGTCCGCATGTGTAGGCACGGCTCTACCTTCACAATAAGTATGCTACATCATTAGGATCTGCCTGCACATACATTGGCCGACCCATCAATTTGACAAGGCCTGGATGTAGTCGTCTAACTATGTCTTCCGAGTCTCCCTATCCTTCCGGTGAGGCGGAGGCGTGGTGTTCTGCTGAGATATCCTCCAAATTTATAGCCCCGAGTTCTTCCTAGAATGCCCTATTAAGATTCAACTCAGACATTCCTACATCACCAAAATTAGCCATAGTACAAACGTAAGATTCATACAAGGACTAACATGGTAGGTAAAAGTTTTTTTTTTCATTTTATTTATTATTTCTAACCATTGCTCTGATACCACCTTTGTCATGACCCAACCCCACGGGCTTAGGGCTAGAATCATAACTTACTAATTAATTCTGATTTTAAAGAATTAAATGGCGCAAACGGAGGCAGAATGGAAGTAAGAAAATAATCAAACAGAAAATTTACTTCGTTAGTGATCGAATACATGGGGCTTTTATTATTTTGTTATTTAGTGGAAAACTATCAAAAAAAAGAAAACAAAAGGGAGAGAAAGAAATAAAAACAAAATAACAGAGCGGTATCAAATTCTTATGCGGGTCCCACTACATGGGGTTACAAGTCTTTGTTACATTTCATCACCTGAAAGGGTAACAGCTATAAACACACAACAAAGTAAGGAATATTATGCCAAGAGTATAGGAAACACAAAATAACCATGGATAGTTATTTAAGCTAAAACATTAACATAACTTAATTTGAATAAACAAATTATTTAAGTGCCAGAAACTGAAATACAAAAATTATGTACATAAATAACCATAACCACGGTACAGAATAAAACAAAACAGAAGTCACAAGAGTGACAGTCAGAACAGAGGTCAATGGATCCATGACAAACAGAGGTCATAAGGTGACCAATCAAAAGCCAATGGTTTATTTAAGTCCCCAAGGCATGGGACTCCCGTGGTGGTATTTACAGAAAATAATTGTTTACAAAATTATTGTCAAATAATTATAAAATTTAAACAAATATATCCATGGGTTTCAATTTAAGCAAATAGAGTTCCGAAGATAATCAACGTAGCCGAAATATTAATATAATTTATAAAACACAAATTGCATAAAATAAGTTATGATAAGTCAAAACATACGTAAAATATATTATGGTGACTCAATGTATAATATAACTCACCTTAATATTAACCCTTTACTCTTACCTTTCCGTTCACGAAAACACCCTTCTTCACAGACTGACCACCCTTACTGTAGCCCTTCTCCACCACACACTTTGTAGCCCTTGATGAGCTCTTCAAATTTAATAAAGACACAAGGATTGAATCTCCAATGGATTTGGAGAAATCAAGAAATTTATGAGGATTGGTGGATGATTTCTAGAGAGAGATGAGACAAATGAGAAAGAGTGAAATGTAGAGAAAGAGAACGAAGTGAAAAGTGAAAGAAAAATGAGTGTTGCCTCATATTTTAAGAAAGTGGACACATTTTACAAAATTGACTCTGAACAGACCACTTGAGCTATAGATCCTGCATTCGAGTAGTGAATTTGAACTTTCATAATCTCTTTCCTCGCAAGTCGCATCCGACCAAACCCGCCCTATGGGTTTAGTATCAGTAAGGCGATGTCAAGATTCTTGAAGGCTTATATGATAATACACGAAAACAGAGTACAGGGCCTAGCGGAAGCCAATACAGTAAATAAATAATGTCCAATGAGTTGTGACAGTCAGTATGCAAAAGGGCTTTCATTCGAATATACATATAGCCAGTGACAAGACAGTATGTACAATATATACAGCCACTCAGTACAAGGACTTAATCCCTACTTAACAGTACAATAAACATTCAGTTTATACAATCCATTCGGTTATTACAAACCAGTAAGACAGTGCATAAGGGGGAAATACTAAAACACCCCTAAGCCTTAGCATGATAGGCTCGGAACCTCGCAGTGAGGCACATAGGCTGGCTCGACAAAACTGGAGTGACCCTGACGCTCCTATCCGCGGTCTGATATCTGTGCACCTACATATATATATGAGCAGTGAGCTAAAGCCCAGTGAATAACACAATGCGTAAAGGGGTTTAGAATGAATGTCCTTATAGTAATGAAAACAGTTCATTAAATCAGTATTTCAGTCTTTCAGTCTTTCAGTCAATCAGTCATATGTGGTACATCCATTAGCATAACAGTACAGTAAGGAGTAGGTCTTAAAGACCGAACAGTAATGATGGCCATCAATCAGTAAACAGTAATGGTTCCACGAGGGAACCGACAGAGATCTCTGTGACAGTAATAGTAAACAGTAGACAGTAGTTGCCAAGGATGCCACAGTACAGTTCAGAATATAGGACATACATTCATTCAGTAAACATTATCAGTTCAGTAAACAGTTCAGTTTAGTATTCAGAAGATAATAATTTTGAACATATCTTTACACAATTGTTACTCACAGAGTTCTGGGCTACAGTAGGCTAGAGTGTCTCCTCGAAATGCCAACCCTAAACAGTATAGAATGAGCACACGCTAAGCTACACAGTTGGGAAAGATAATAACTTAATCCCTAAATTTGCCTTGGTGTGTTCTACATCTAAATCCTCAATAAGATGTCTTAAACTAGGCCTAAGAATGCCTAGGATGGGATGAGGATGCAAAGATGTACTCATAAAACATTTTCAGAAATTTCAGTGAAACAGGGTCACGCTCGAGCGCAGGTTTCCCCGCTCGAGCGTACATGCAACAAAGGTACACGCTCGAGCGGCAACTATCTCGCTCGAGCGGACTGTAAAAGTACTGGATGCTCGATTTCTCCGCTCGACTCCCGCTTGAGCATGAGACACAAGGCCCCGCTCGAGCGCCAACTTCCCCGCTCGAGTGGACTGTAAACAAGGCCAAAGTGCTGGGAGCTTGATTTACCCGCTCGAGTGGCACTTCCCCCGCTCGAGCGAACGGTCAAAATCTGGAAAACCCATATTCGAACTCCAAGTTCAAAACCCAGTTTTCAAACACCAAAATCGATCCTCTTGGGCCCATTTTCTGGAAAACCTTTGTAAACACGTAGAATCACATGATTTGAAGCTCAATTTAAGAAATCAAAGCCCAAGGGTATTTAACTCAAACACAATTTCAAATCAATTTTCATGAACATAAAGAACATGCAACCATGCATGAGTTTAAATCATTTTAAATCTTCAATGCTTGCTCAAATGAGCTCAACTCTCCAAGAACAAGATGATCCCATGATCCTTAACAAAAGCTTGAACATGCATGTAACAACTTTCCATGAAATCAACTCAAAACTTCACAATACAAACATGCATGCATGAAATGAGCTCCAATTTGACATATATGGGCCAATTCAATACTCAAAACACTAAGGATACAAGAACTAGGCATGAACAAGCTTAAACACAACAATGAGAAGTTAAGTTCCTTACCTAGAGCTTCAATTACAAGGTTAGAGGTTCAATTTGCCAATTTACACTTCAATTCCCTCACTTCTACCAAGCAATTCAAGATGAACTCACTCAACTCTCTATCCTCTCTCTCTAATCGGCTATACAAGGAAATGGGCTGATGGAATATTGTGTCTTGAGTGTATACAAGTCTTTATATGTCTAGAGTAGTGGCCCACTAAAGGTTAGGTTGGTAAATAGGTCCAATACTAGCAATTAGGCTTATTTTAATCCAATTTAATCATACTAAATCATCTTTCAATTAAGTTTACCATAAAATCACATAAATTATGGGAATCATAAAACATTAGTCGATTCCGGATTCGGCCGCCGATAAGGCCTTCCATTAACAGTTTAAACATAAACAACGCGAACAGATAATTAGACAATCAAACAGATAAAATGCAATTCAAACAGATACAGGCAATCAATTCAGTTTCAGATCTCAGTTAGTCAGTTCAGTATTCCAATAATTCTATTGTCAATCAGAATCAGTCTCTGTTTAGCAGTAATCAGTAGTTAATTCAGTAATTTATCGGTAAACAGTATGTGGGTTGTTACACAAGCAAACCACTTAAGCGATGAACGCATACTCTGAGAATTTCAGACTTCAGAACTAAGAACTGGATGGACTGGTTTATTGCTCAAGCGACAAAAGGACCACTTGAGCGAATTCCTCTTACAAGAATGGCAAAAATCGACCTTTGAGCATTCCCACCATTCTTGGACTCACTCAACACCCAAAGACGCAAATTGACAACTCAGAAACACATAAAAGACAAAACGAAAAATCATGAGGAGGAAAATAGATGACGACACGTGACTCGTAGAACTCAAAAGCAATAAAGATAACAAAAGTATAGAGATTTTGAATGAATATACTCAAATTGCTTCAAAAGGCTCGGGACATCACATAATTGTAGGGCATGCCAATAAAATGCACTATATTATATATTAACGGCTAGGCACACACGATGCATGTGCAAATTTCAAAAAAGTACGGATAGATAATGATTATATAAGTTATTTGTTCTAAACATCACAAACTCATTTAAACATTGAAAAAATTATAAAAATGTGCGGCGAATAGAATAAAAAGATCAACTACTCCATTTTTGTGTAAGTATAAACAGAATTCTTTTACAATTATTCATATTTCAAGCATTACAAACCCAAGAAATACTTACAGTCAAAGTAGATAGGTGTTAATAGTGAACCACCCGAGAAATTATTTATTCTGAACATCACCAAGTCGTAAAACAACCTAAAAAATATTTATACTATTATATTAAGTGAGGCCCAAATTTGGTGCAATGAAGCTTCTGCCATGTGGAATTTAATTGATTAAAAAGAGAAAAGAAAAACCTCCACATTTTCCATTCCAACTAAGTCTACACTCCAATAATCACTCAAAATTTTCATCCTAACCAACTCTATACTGCTACAATCACTCGAATTTGGTATCATGAAGAATAAAAATTTAACAGCTTCTGCCAAGTGAAATTTAATTGATTAAAAAAAAACTCCACGTTTTCCATCTCAACTAACTCTACACTCTTACAATCACTCAAATTTTTCATCCCAACCAACTCTACACTATTACAATCACTCAAATTTTTCATCCCAACCAACTCTACACTCCCACAAAGTTTAAAAAATATATATATATATCCATGTTTTCGCTATACATTTTCCCATCTCAACTTACTCTACACTTCCACAATCAGTCAATTATTTTCATCATTTTTTTTCACTTTTTGATTTCTTCCTCTCTACTTTCTAGTTTCTCCTACCTTTTTATAATGGTATCCAGTGATTATTAAAAATAATTGAGAATACTAAACAGCGAAACCTTTGTTTCTTTCATTCCAATCATTTTGAATCACGATTGAAGCATTGACGGTAAAGAGACAAAGGTTTTTGCCATTTGGAATTCTCAATTTTTTGCAATTATCATTGAATACCATTGTAAAATGAGAGGCGAAACCATAAAGTAGAGAGGAAGAACCAAAAAGTGAAAAAAAAAAAAAATGATGAAACTAACTTGAAAAATTTAGAAACCTCTTAGATGTTGATTTGTGATTATGTATCAATTTTAAGCAGAATATAACAATGCCAATCAAACAATCAAAACAAATCGACACAACGATTTTACGTGAAAAAATCACAATTGGACACCTCCAATCGTGATCAAAAAATCAAGGGCAACAGCCACAAGAACAATCCACTAAGAAGATTTAAAGGAATTACACAGGTGTACTCTCAATTACCTAGCGAATCCACGCTTAATTGAACCAACCTCTATGTGCCTCTTCCAACCCCGTCTTCACCTCGGAATTGTCTTTACAATGAGTCACTCCAGAATCCACCGAAACTTCAGGCTCGAATTCTTCAGAATCCACCGAAGAACAACTCTCTCTCTCTTGTGTATAACAAACAAAACCTTTGATGTACTCTCTTTAAACCATGAGTTGAATAAATATCAAAGAAAACTAACAAAATATCCCCAGATATAAACCTTAAGAACCAAAAAGAAGATCTTGAGGAATTAAATAGTTTTGGGAGAAAACCATTTATTTATAAAAAATCCAAAAGTAATCATAATTTTGGAAGAAATCCAATTACTTATAAAAATTCAAAAGAAATCATTGTCAAACGAGATTGCCAATTATAAAACCTAACATAACTGATTGATTGTTGAAGTGTAGAGTAAGTTGAGATGGGAAAATGTATAGGAAAAATGTGGATTTTTTTGTTTAAAATTTTTTATTCTTGAGGATATCAAATTTGAGTGATTGTTGGAGTGTAGAGTTGGTTGGGATGAAAAATTTGAGTGATTGTAGAAGTGTAGAGTTAGTTGGGATGGAAAACGTGGAGTTTTTTATATAAAAAAAAAATCAATTAAATTCCATATGGCGGAAGTTTTATTACATCAAATTTGGGCGCCACTTAATAAAATAATCATATAGATGAGTTGTGATGTTGACTATTACGAATGTCGTTATTAAATTCTTTTCAACTATAAATAATAATAAAAAGTCATAATCAAACATCACATAAATATATTTAAAAAAAATTTTGAATTATAATTAAAATAATAATCAGAATAGATCATACCTATATCACAATCAATCATAATAAATTATAACTAAATACCACAAATATCACAACTAAAATATATGATCGACACCACATTTTAGAGTGTGCAATATAGAATTTTCCCAAAATATATGAGACTCTCTAGCTAATTATCATCTTTGGCTGGTAGGTCTTTTTTCATTGGATTATTAGGTAATTTACATTTTGCAAAGTTGGTTAATCACAAAAGATAAGAATAAAATAAAGGTTTTCACTTTAGCTTAGAGCAACTCCAACGGTGAGGTATTGGAGCTGCTATTGTTATAAAATAGTATGGAATTCACTTTTTTCATCTCCAACAGTGACCTATTAGAACTGCTAAATTATACATTTGTTATATCTTCCGTCAAATTTAACACCAATTTTACATATAGTTAAAGCTGCCATTGCAACAATTTTGGGAGGTCAATGGTCAACTAGGTGGTTGACCACTTGGTGAAAGTTGCAGAAAGTGTTAATTAAGTTTCAGAAATTTGAAGCCTGTCGGTCGTCCGATCAATCGTCTGGTTAAGCTAAAAAATAGCAATTTTCATGTTGGAGTAACATTGATATTCTAGAATTTTTTTCCACCGTTCATTACTAACTTTAGCTATCCTTTTTACCAATTGACCGTTGGAGTTGCTCTTACTTGTCAAAATTGGTTGTTGACTACGAAACTCACTCTATCCAAGTTTCATCCTCTCTTGTGATATTTGTAGTCTTGTGTAATCTATTACAAGTTTTATTTTAATTATTTAAATTATTTATTGTTTAGAACTTTGTATATAGATTATTCTATAAAAATATCAGTTACATATATATATATCTTTTTAAGAAATAAATAATTAATTTGAAAATAATTATTTTTGTCTATATTTTAAAAATAAATTTAATACAATTAAATAGCTACAGGGTTGAGTTAATTTTGTACAAAGATAATATACATAGAAAAATATATAAAATGAACAATTTGATTTAACAAAGTAAAACAATAATACTCCTCACAAAACTACCAACGTGGCAACATCTGATCAAAGAGAAGGCAAATCCTTATCATAATGGTCGGAGGGACAATATTTATTTAACAAAGCTTCAAAAAGCAAAAGTTTCTCCGCACTTTGCGTGTGGGACAAGAAATCTTATCTTAATTTATCTTCTTTTTGTTTTAAGGTAATATTAATTTATGTACTTTTTTTTTTTTTTTTTTTTGGGGGGGGGGGGGGGGGGGAACAAGGAAAGCCCAGCAAAGCCCAGCAAAAACAGAAGCATGGAATAATGAACAGTTGCAACAATGTCCATCGATGATGAATTATTTTTTCTCTTTCTAAGGATTCAAGATGTATTTATTGCACACTTATATACTTACAAAATTTTGGAATTAAAACAAAGGATTAGTTTTTTCACATTAAAAAACAAAAGGTAAAATTATGTGTGAGTCCTATTAGTTGGAGCTATCATCCATTAAGTTTTGAGTAAGATTTTTAGGGATATATAAATTCTAAAATTCTTTTTTTTATTTTTTATTTTTATTTTTACTAGTGACAATTGTTAAAAAAATAATAAGTTTGTTGTGAGAATCAATGTGAATCGAGAATTGTGGGTTAATAAATTGAGAATTGTGATAATAAAATGTAGGCCTATTAATTTAGAGTAGAATTTGTTGAGTAATAAATTCACTACATAGAATAGAACTAGCCCTAAATTCTCAAAATAAAAAGAGCAAGTTCTTTTTAGGAAGCAGCGTGCCTCCCGTTCAAGATCAGATTGGACGGTGCTGTTCGACTTGTGAGCTCCACCACGGGTCCCGTTTTGATAATCCGAACCGTTCAATGTATAAAATTCGTCGAGTACTACTATATGCCTGTACACAATCACGTTGATTGGATATCAATAACTATCTCATCGGATTAATTTTTTGTCAACCGTTAATTTGTTTACCACCCTTTTTAATACAAAACTGATTTGATCACATAGCTAGCGATATTCGATCAACATGATTTTTTACAGGCATATCATACTTAACGAGTTCTACACATTGAACGGTTCAGATTATCAAAACGGGACCCGCAATGGGCCTCCACAAGCCAAACAGCACCGTCCAGTCTGATCTCAGACTGGAGGCAACCTGCTCCCTTTTTTTTATGGGGTACTGACCCACGGGTCGAAGTACGAAATTTAAAACCTATCTAGTTTTAAAATAAAATATTTGCACCAATTAATTTTATATATTTTTAATTGTTACAAAAAAAATTTCTTTTTTAATTTAAATTTAAGGGCGGTGCACATCTCATCATCGTCGGACCTCCGCTAAACTTCCATCAGGCAGTCACTAGAGACTCACTGAAATGTTTAACATCGTCGAGAAGTCGTTGAAATATTGCTGAAATTCACCGCAGTATCGTTGTAGTGTTCTTAACGTCACCGAACATTGCCAGAAAAAGAAATAAAAAAGAATAAATAGAGAAATTATAACAAAAAAAATAGCAAAATTTGCTAATATTGACAAACTGAAAGGAAAAAAAAATGTTACAACAAGAAACAACAACAATGGGAAAAAAAAAAAAAAAAATTTCAATTTTTGTAGGGTTTAAACGAATAATCTCTTATATTGATCAAACTGAAAAGCATACTTTGAAATTGTAAAATTTTTATAGTTTTAAAGTACGATTCTATTAAGTATTTCTCCTTATTAATCAAACTCTACAAAATTTTGTAGTAAAAATATGTTATGAGACTGTAAATTTTACAGTTTTAAAGTGTGTTGTGAAATTGCACAAAATTTTATAATTTTAAAGTATGATTCATTTCAGCACTTAAAAAACTGAAATTAGAAAATTTTATAGTTTTTACTACCGGTAACTAAAACTCGAAAAAAAAAATTGTACAAAATTTAAATTTTTTTTCCATTAAAACAAGAAAAGAGAAGGTGTAGCAGAGAAAACGAAGAAAAACTGAGAGATCGAAGAAGAGAGAAGATTGTACTATGACAATCATTTTTTGTTTAGATCTGACCAAGTCTGATGTAGATTTATTCAAATCTATTCTAAATATGAATATTTCAGTGAGTCTTGTCTTGTGATCTTGGCAAGATCTGAGTAAATCTATGTAAATAATATCATCGAAAACTCATCTCTTCCATCGTCGGTAAGGGTGAAACAAAAAGTCAATGGTTATTGGTGAACCCCAATCGATGGTAGTTACCAATTATCGATGAGTATATATCATAAAGAGAAATAGAGAACAAAGACAGCTTAAGACTTTTGAATCTATACAAAAAGTTATGGGACTGAATAGAATACGCATGCTTGAAACAAAATTTGCAAATAATTTGTCCTTTTTTTTTTATAGTAGTTGGACCTCTACGCGCTACGTGCGTGGGGGTCGCATTGCTATTTGTTTTTTTAAGTTAGTTTCATATATGAAAACACACATTTATATTCTTAGTTATATAGTTGTTGATATTCTTCTGCATATTAAGTTGCTCAAAGCATTGAATCTGTCAATTAATCAAGTTTATATATATAGCAACTATTAATATTCTTATTTCATCTATTTATATATCTTCTTTTAAAAATTTAGTTTCTAAAAATATAAGTAAACGATGTCATAGGACTAAAAATGTCATATTGGGACAATTTTTTTTAACCATATCATCTAATAATTTAACTCTTCAAAATTCAATTACAGAATATCCTAATATGTTAAAAGTAATAATAATAATCATTTGTACTTTGGAAGATCATAGTATATGGACCATTTTTATTTTCAATTACAAAGCAGGTATGAAAATGAAGAAAAGTCATAGCTTTCATCAAATATGAAATATGCAATCAAATATTGGATGAACGCATGTTTGAAAAAATGAAGCAAACAAAACTAATAAGAAAATATTATCATCAAGGAAAAGTGAAAAAAATATCTTAAGGAATAAAAATTTAGTGGGATCCAACTCCTAAGTAGTTTTTGGTTCAATAAAATACAATTGAAATAAAATGATCGTTCTATTCTCAAGTTTACTTTACTATTACTACTCCCTAAATAAATTTGCATATATTCTACATAAAATTGCCATTTATTATTATCAATGAATGTTATTTCGTAGCAAAGCTAAGGAATTAATAGCTATGAAAGAGCACACAGATGACTATTATTTTGTACCAAAGCTAAGGAATAAATATTTATTAAAGAACACATAGCATTAGAGATTTTCTACAATAACTTACTTTGCCTTGTTCGGAAATAGTAAATGTGTTCTTTGGATAATTTTATCACATAGCTGGCACACTATATTCATGATTTATCAAAAGCAAGAAGAGTTAAACACTACAGAAACGAAAGAAAACAAAATACATTAGCTTCCCATTCAAATCAGAATACATAAGATCAAATGGAAAGCACTTTAAAAATTTTAGCAAGGCAAAGGCTTACCCAAAATTCTTTTTGTTAAGCGAGAAGTGAATTTGTAGCTTCCAAAAAATGTTGCCTCCGTTATTCTTCTATAAAATAGTGGTCCGAATAATTGTAGCATCTAGTACAAACACATTTTAACTTTTAATTGGTTGAGCCGACAGTAGTGTCTCGTGTCAACCACTTGAATAGAATACGCATGCTTGAAACAAAATTTGCAAATAATTTGTCCTTTTTTTTATATAGTGGCTCATCAAATTCTAGAAAGAGGCTGAAGCTAAGCTTGAAAGAATGAGTTGGGCTTTCAGATCTGCCAAGCCCAAGTTAGCAATCACGAACTGAGACATAACGATCAAGCATTCAAATAATAATATTATGGGTCATTTACCTCCCAGAGATTTAATAAAATTATAAAAATCTCTTTTGAAATGACTTAAACCATCTATGAGGTTTAATTTTTAATTGCACTGACGTTTTCTAAGGTTTAATTAAATGTACAAACCTCTCCTAAGATTTTTGAAGCGAAAGTAATTTCTTTTGAGATTTAGTGTTTAATTATACTAACTTTTCTTGAGATTTAATAAAATTATAGAAATTCCCCTTAAGGTTTATAAAATGACAGAAACCTCTCATAAAATTTAGTTGTTTATTACAAATTCCCCCTTATGTTACTTTATCATAAAAAAATGACAAAAAAAACCTGACATCATCAAATAATTTAATTGCATTTTCAATTTACTCTTTGAAATTATGTCCAATTTAAAAAAGTAAAAATAATTTTATTTTCTCTATTTATTATACCTGCAATTATTGTTGATTGCATGTGCCTCTTTTTTTCAAAACCCTCTTAACATCATAAAAATAAAAAATAAAATGAAAAAAAAATTATGACATCATCAAATAATTTAATACATTTTAAATTTACCTTCAAAATTATGTCCGATTACCAAAAAAAAAAAAAAACATATTTCTTCTCTTTATTATGCATGCAGTTACTATTGATTGCATGTGCCTTTTTTATTCAAACCCCAATAGAAATTGCATTTTTTTTTTTTATTTCTTTGTAATTGGACATAATTTTCAAGGATAAAATTGAAAATATAATTAAATTATTTAATGCTACCAACATTTTCTGTTATTTTTTATGATATTTCATTAAGGGTAATTCTACTTAAACCACCAATTTAACTCGTTACACCCTCCAAATTCAAATTTTTTATTATTTTTTTTTATAATTTCTATAATTCCTTTATTACCCTCATCTCCTTCCCTTTATATTCAAAACTTAAAAAACCCTAACCCTAAAATCCCCTACCATCACCTTCGACTACCATCTTCACTACCACAACCCTTGTTGCCATAACCATCACTCATTTCGTGTCACCGCAACCACCACTCACCGTTGTTGTCACCACTCCCTTCTTTAACACTTTCAGATTTGCATTCCCACCACCACAATCTACCACTGCTGGCAGCTATTGTCACCATTGTCGACCGCTATTGTCATTACCTTCACAGCTCTCCAACCAACGCGAGCAACATTATCTCACCACAACCTTGTGATCTTTCCTCCAAATCTCCACCCTCACGACCTTCTCTCTATCACTCTCTCGATTTTGCCACCATCGCCGATCTTTTTCTTCTTCTTATTCACGGCTAATCTAGGTTTCTAGGGTAGCAAAGATGGAGAAGAAGAAAGAAAAAATAGGGATATGTGGGTTAGTTGCAGTGGGGAGATCGCTAGAGTTAATGGGGTTAGGGTTTGACAAGGAGAAGAGATGGATCCTGGCTGGGTTGGGTAGGGAGTTGTCGGATCTAGACCAGGTTGTTGGAAGAAGAGGTGAAGGAAGAGAAGAAAAGAAAGAAGAGGGGCTCAGATGGCCGCGGCCGAAGCGCCGCGACGAGTGGCAGTGGTGGTAGTCCGATGAAAGCAGTTGAAAAATTGGGAGGGTATTTTTAAGGTTTGAGGATTTTTTAGTAATTTTATGTAATGACCCCGAAATGTACGTCATAATTATCCGTAATTAATTATGTGATTAGATGAATTAATTGCAAAATATCTGATGGAATTACAACTTTGGGACTGAAATTGACAACTGTAATGGGTTTAGAAAATGAAATTGAATATGCCTATGTGATATTGGGAATTTTTGGAACCAATTGGGACATTAAATTGAAGACTGAATTTCGTCTCAATCGCTAAGTCTTGTTTGGCTCAAGTTATTGGCATAAGTGTTCAAATATATGCTATGGGAACAAGGGCCTTGTTTGGCTTGACTATTTTGGGTGTAATGGTTTAATGGGTGTATATGACTCTTGTTGACCATTTGACTCAACACAAAGAGAAAAATCTGAGAAAAGAAAGAGAGGGAGGAGAATTCGTGAGAGAGAGTGAGAGACCAAGGGTAGGAGAGAGAGGAAGAAGAAGTCAAGTTAATCATTTTCAAAGGTGAGGATCTTCTTCTAATGTTGTGAAGTAAAGTTGATTCATGCATGAATTCATGGTAAATAAGAGATTGAAAAGGAAAATATGTTTAATTGAGCATGCATGGCATGAAGTCATGATGATTTAGCATGATTGAGGTAAAACCTCCATGGAAGGTAGAAATGAAGCTTGCATGTACATGTTTATGAGTTTTTATCTTAGTTCATGGTTGTATATATGATGCATGTGTTAATTCCTCTTACATTTTGGTCATTCAAATTGTTTTCCATCAAAATTACAAGTTGATTGTGTTTTAGAAAGGTTGAAACTAGAAAAAGTCCATGCATGTTGTGTTCATGAACATTTTTGAAGATAAGGTTGAAAATGTGGGTTTTTACCAAACCTTGGGCCATGATTTTTGTAAATTGATCTTTGAATGTTCATATTCTACAAGTTTACTATGTTGTCTCAAGTTTTAGGGCCCAAGAGATGAGTTTTGAAAGGTTGAATGTCGATTTTGAGCTTGAGGATGCAATCTGGAAATTCCAGATTTTGCAGGCTCGCTCGAGCGAAGGAGAGCTCGCTCGAGCGACCAGTCTGTAGTCGTGCTCTCCGCTCGAGCGACCAAATGCTCGCTCGAGCGTAAATTTCATGCTCCCAGAAGTTTTGCATCAGTAGCAGATCGCTCGAGCGAAGGGATATGCGCTCGAGCGACCAGACACATTTTTGCATGCTCGCTCGAGCGAGGAGGGCTTCGCTCGATCGAAGGCCCAAATTTCAGAAATTTTGTCTAAGTGTTCTAAGTCATATTTTGACATCCTTATGGCATTTTGAGCATGTCTAAGCCTTAAGTAAGTTAAGATAAGGAGATTATGAGATGAAATGAATGCGAGATGAAATGAAAATGAAAGAATGTAAATGAAGAATGGAATCGTGAATGATGATAATGAATGTTAAGAAATGCGTTATAATGTTAATGTTTGCAGGACAAAACGTGAAGACCGTGCTACCGGAAACCCACTGTAAGTAACATTTCTGTAAATGGTATGTTCTTATGAAGTATGTTCAAAAGTGATACATTATGATATGTTTTGAAATGGTAATGTTTTCTGTGAACGAATGTCCTATTTGCGAATCTAGTATGGCATCCATAGTTAGTTGAAGTCATGGGGGACGACATAGAAGTGCAGGCCCATGCGCTTGAGTCATGGGGGACGGCATGGAAATGTAGGCCCATGACCAGTTTACGAGATCTCGGTATGTGTTTAATCGGTGTCCGGAACCGGTTATTCTAGTCGTTGGACGACAAATGTTATGAAATGTTATGTTATGTCCTATGGAGTATGCCATTAAGTATGTTCTTATGAGATGATTATGATTATGTTTATGAATGATATGTTTTACAGATATATATGAAATGTTGGGATTCGTTCACTAACCCCTTTACTTAAATGGTACTTGCTGGGCTTTAGCTCACCCCCGTATTTATGTATTTATAGGTGAACAGTCTGGAAGTCAAGCCTAGGCCGAGTTTTGCATCGAGCCACAGTTTTGAAGCCACCAAAGTTTTGTGTGCCTCCGAGTTGGGGCTAGGCCTAGAAGGCCGTATGAGTTATGTTTTGAATATATATATGTGGCACGAGCCTATGATGTATGGATGATGTATGATCTTATCAAGACACATGTTATGTAATGTAAGTGGGTAAATTAACACTTTTGACATGTAAATGTATGTTCATTTAAATGCACAGCTCTTTGGACTATAGATTAATTGTTTCGCTTCCGCGAGCCCCGATTATTAATGTCAAGTACAGGAAGGCCTGTGGTAATCCATGGATTACTGGCCGGTCTCGTCACCGAACTTCTAGGGGCGGGTTCGGGGCGTGACAGAATGGTATCAGAGCGCACGAGTTAATTTACCCACACACGTGTCCATATGAGCTGTTAGGTGCATTAGAAAAGAGATAAGGCATGGCATAAACATGTGTGCATGGGTGTGTGTGTTTGAAATGAAAAAGAACAAGAACTGTAGATGGTAAGACGACAGAGGAAATGTTATGTTGAAAATGAATTGCTTTATCTGCTATCGGTCCTATAGATCAATGGAGAATACCAATGCAAGGAATGTAGATGAGACTGAATCTTCTGATGCTAGAATGACACGGTTGGAAGGAATGGTAGAAACTTTAATGGGGTTGGTTACACAACAAATTAGAACGAGGCCAACCACCACAGAGACAGCCATTTCCGCCTCCTCCTCCACCCCCTGTCCAAGTGGAACTGATGAATGATGATGATGTTATCACTTTGACACAGAAATACAAGAAACTGAACCCACCAGAGTTTGCAGGGGGTATTGAACCCTTGAAAGCAGAAGCATGGGTACTTGAAACAGAAAAGATCTTTGAAGTATTTCCATGTACTGATGTGTATAAAGTTCTGTTAGCAACATTTACTCTGACAGAAGAAGCTCGAAGATGGTGGATGCTTGTTCGAAATGGAAATAGGGATTTGACATGGGACCAATTCAAAGAAATGTTTTATGAAAAATACTTTCCACAATGTATGCGAGACAGGAAAGTATCAGAATTTGAACAGTTGAAGCAAGGTACAATGTCAGTAGCAGAATACGAAGCTAAATTTACTCAATTAGCCCGCTATGCTCCACATATGGTTGATACAGAATATAAGAAAGCAAGGAAATTTGAGGGTGGCCTACAGGTTGAGGTGCTTGATCGGGTAAATATGCTGAAATTAGAAAAGTATGTTGATGTGCTTGACAGGGCCTTGATGGCGGAAACAAATATTGCTAGCTTGAAAATGATTAAAACAATGACAATGACTGAAGGGGACAATAAGAGGTTCAAGAAACAGAAAGTAGAAATGGTTAGTGAATCAGTGGGCCCCGTGATTGATAAATCGAACTTAACCGTTAATGATAATACGAAGGGAGGTGTGCCTACTTGTAAAGAATGTGGAAAGCAGCATTGGGGCATATGTCGCCGTGGAACGGGAGTTTGTTTTAAATGTGGACAGAAAGGACACTTGGCTAGAGCTTGTCCACAACTTTACTACAGTAATGAAAGACCCGTGACTAGTGGAGTTAACTCAACAATGACACCGAGGACAACCACAACAGCTACTCCCGAGGGGACTACCTTGAGGCAAGGAAGGGTTTACACCTTAATTCCAGATAAGACACAGGATACTGGCAAAGCAAAAATAGGTATAATTTTAATTATCTATGATGTTAGCCTTATTACTTATGCGATACATAATATTGAACGTGTGACTATGGTAACCAACTGAATATGGATGATATGAAATAACTTGACTATGATACGGGTTGTTATACCCACATTATTACCTTTGCATGGAATGTTATGGAGCTTAGTAAAGTTTGGAGGACCAAACTTCTTAAGGTGGGAAGGATGTAATGACCCCGAAATGTACGTCATAATTATCCGTAATTAATTATGTGATTAGATGAATTAATTGCAAAATATCTGATGGAATTACAACTTTGGGACTGAAATTGACAACTGTAATGGGTTTAGAAAATGAAATTGAATATGCCTATGTGATATTGGGAATTTTTGGAACCAATTGGGACATTAAATTGAAGACTGAATTTCGTCTCAATCGCTAAGTCTTGTTTGGCTCAAGTTATTGGCATAAGTGTTCAAATATATGCTATGGGAACAAGGGCCTTGTTTGGCTTGACTATTTTGGGTGTAATGGTTTAATGGGTGTATATGACTCTTGTTGACCATTTGACTCAACACAAAGAGAAAAATCTGAGAAAAGAAAGAGAGGGAGGAGAATTCGTGAGAGAGAGTGAGAGACCAAGGGTAGGAGAGAGAGGAAGAAGAAGTCAAGTTAATCATTTTCAAAGGTGAGGATCTTCTTCTAATGTTGTGAAGTAAAGTTGATTCATGCATGAATTCATGGTAAATAAGAGATTGAAAAGGAAAATATGTTTAATTGAGCATGCATGGCATGAAGTCATGATGATTTAGCATGATTGAGGTAAAACCTCCATGGAAGGTAGAAATGAAGCTTGCATGTACATGTTTATGAGTTTTTATCTTAGTTCATGGTTGTATATATGATGCATGTGTTAATTCCTCTTACATTTTGGTCATTCAAATTGTTTTCCATCAAAATTACAAGTTGATTGTGTTTTAGAAAGGTTGAAACTAGAAAAAGTCCATGCATGTTGTGTTCATGAACATTTTTGAAGATAAGGTTGAAAATGTGGGTTTTTACCAAACCTTGGGCCATGATTTTTGTAAAATGATCTTTGAATGTTCATATTCTACAAGTTTACTATGTTGTCTCAAGTTTTAGGGCCCAAGAGATGAGTTTTGAAAGGTTGAATGTCGATTTTGAGCTTGAGGATGCAATCTGGAAATTCCAGATTTTGCAGGCTCGCTCGAGCGAAAGAGAGCTCGCTCGAGCGACCAGTCTGTAGTCGTGCTCTCCGCTCGAGCGACCAAATGCTCGCTCGAGCGTAAATTTCATGCTCCCAGAAGTTTTGCATCAGTAGCAGATCGCTCGAGCGAAGGGATATGCGCTCGAGCGACCAGACACATTTTTGCATGCTCGCTCGAGCGAGGAGGGCTTCGCTCGATCGAAGGCCCAAATTTCAGAAATTTTGTCTAAGTGTTCTAAGTCATATTTTGACATCCTTATGGCATTTTGAGCATGTCTAAGCCTTAAGTAAGTTAAGATAAGGAGATTATGAGATGAAATGAATGCGAGATGAAATGAAAATGAAAGAATGTAAATGAAGAATGGAATCGTGAATGATGATAATGAATGTTAAGAAATGCGTTATAATGTTAATGTTTGCAGGACAAAACGTGAAGACCGTGCTACCGGAAACCCACTGTAAGTAACATTTCTGTAAATGGTATGTTCTTATGAAGTATGTTCAAAAGTGATACATTATGATATGTTTTGAAATGGTAATGTTTTCTGTGAACGAATGTCCTATTTGCGAATCTAGTATGGCATCCATAGTTAGTTGAAGTCATGGGGGACGACATAGAAGTGCAGGCCCATGCGCTTGAGTCATGGGGGACGGCATGGAAATGTAGGCCCATGACCAGTTTACGAGATCTCGGTATGTGTTTAATCGGTGTCCGGAACCGGTTATTCTAGTCGTTGGACGACAAATGTTATGAAATGTTATGTTATGTCCTATGGAGTATGCCATTAAGTATGTTCTTATGAGATGATTATGATTATGTTTATGAATGATATGTTTTACAGATATATATGAAATGTTGGGATTCGTTCACTAACCCCTTTACTTAAATGGTACTTGCTGGGCTTTAGCTCACCCCCGTATTTATGTATTTATAGGTGAACAGTCTGGAAGTCAAGCCTAGGCCGAGTTTTGCATCGAGCCACAGTTTTGAAGCCACCAAAGTTTTGTGTGCCTCCGAGTTGGGGCTAGGCCTAGAAGGCCGTATGAGTTATGTTTTGAATATATATATGTGGCACGAGCCTATGATGTATGGATGATGTATGATCTTATCAAGACACATGTTATGTAATGTAAGTGGGTAAATTAACACTTTTGACATGTAAATGTATGTTCATTTAAATGCACAGCTCTTTGGACTATAGATTAATTGTTTCGCTTCCGCGAGCCCCGATTATTAATGTCAAGTACAGGAAGGCCTGTGGTAATCCATGGATTACTGGCCGGTCTCGTCACCGAACTTCTAGGGGCGGGTTCGGGGCGTGACATTTTAGTTAGAGTTAAAATTGTAATTATTTCTTAAAAAATTATAGAGTGGTAAAATGATGGTGTAAGTAGAATTTTCCTTTCATTAAATCTCAACAAAGATTAGTGTAATTGAAAGCTAAACAAATTTCAAGGGAAGTTTTTGTCATTTCAGCAATTTCATTAAACCTCAGAGGAGATCGGTTTTATTGAAAATTAAATCTCAAGAGAGATTTAAGTCATTTTAGAACTGTAGACACCACATTTTGATCGGCCCTAAGACTTGGGCACTTCCTTTTAATTGCCCGATAATGAAAATAAGATGGTGTTTCTCACATAATTCTCAGTAAGAAAGATAGAATTTGAGTTTCATTTCCAAACCTAAGCTTTGTTCAAGTCCCTTTCACGCCTCTTTTTCGACCCTTTCTTTTCGCACTTCATTTCGAATATTTTTGTAGTGTTCCGAGACTCACTTTTAAACTTCAAAATGAAACTTTTTCTGAGGAAATTAAGGAAAGAACAATGTGGAAATAGGAGGAAAGAATGAGAATTCTGCTGAAAAAACTCCGTTTTTCCTTTTTTTAAAAAAAGAAGAAGAAGAAAAAAAAATTCAGTGAATAGTGGCCGGCTGGCATGAATAGTGGCCGTCCATCTACTTTTGTGGCCGGGTGGATCATGTTCTAGCTGGCTAAGAGAAGAAAGTGTACGACCAATCACAAAAGTGGTCGGCTGGCTAGTTTTCCCAAAATCAGGGCAGTTTCAACAAAATTCTTGATGAAAACGTGTGGGTCATGCCCATTCTAGATCTTTTATGTTAGATACACCCTCCCTCAGCCCTGCACAATCCTTCCTTGGTCTCTTTTGTCAAAAGAGAGTTTGTCATCTTCTCAAAAATGGCAACCATTTCAAACCATCATTGTCCACCCATCAACCTTGTCTCCCTCCATGGTCTCCCATCTCGACTTGGCAATCCTCTCTGAATTCTTATAGAGAGATAGGTAATTAGAATGTAAGAGGAGGGGAGAGAGAAGAAAAGAAGAGAATTGCATTGAGAGAGCGTTGGAAAGAAAATAGAGATATAGAGTTTTGAGCCAAAACCTCCATTTCTTGAATATGCACACTGATTTTTCATCTTCAATACACCAAAACCATTCTAACAATTTTGCCAAGGCTTTCATCATCCAATATTCTTACAACACCCAGATCGAAGTAACTACCCGAGACCTAAAAACAACCCAACAAGAGCCTAGTGAGAGTTTTGTGCCCTTCATCACCAGATGGAGGGCAAGAGCGACCATGATGAGAAGCCGACCACTGGAAAAAAAATCAAGTCTGCATGATTGTTAGAAATCTACATAGAGAATTGTTGCAGAAGATAATAGTTCTTTCCCTTTTCAACTTCAAGGACCTCCATGAGACTTGGGTTTAAATTAAGGATTCTATCAGACAAGAGATCATTACAGAAGGGAATGAGCAAGTAAGGAAGATAGTCATTTGCAATTCCAATGCTACTCTCAGTAGTAGCACAGCTGCTAAAGCCATACCTTCAGAGATCAACACTATCACTGTAATGACCCCGAAATGTACGTCATAATTATCCGTAATTAATTATGTGATTAGTTCAATTAATCGAAGAATATTTGTTTATGTTGGAATTACGACTTCGGGACTGAAATTGATGACCTTAATGGGTTTAGAAAATGAAATTGAATATGCCTATGTGATATTGGGAATCTTTAGAACCAATTGGGATATTTAATTGAAGACTGAATTTCGTCTGAATCGCTAAGTCCTGTTTGGCTTAAGATATTGGCATAAGTGTTTAAATATATGCTATGGGGACAAGGGCCTTGTTTGGCTTGAATATTTTGGGTGTAATGGTTTATTTGATGTATAAGACTCTTGTTGACCCATTTGGACTCAAAAACAAGAGAGAAATATCTGAGAGAGAGAGAGAGAGAGAGAGAGAAGGAAACCAAGGAAGAAAAGGGAAGAAGATAAAAGAAAAGAGAAGATCAAGTTTACATTCTCTCCTCTTAAAGAAGCAAGGTAAGGATCATCTCTCATTGTCTAAAAGAAGGTTGAATCATGCATAATCTCATGATAAATAAGAGAATGGAAGAGAATCTATGTGTAACTGGTGCATGCATGTCATGCATTTATGACTATTTGGCATTTTGAGGTAGAATCTCCATGGATATAGAGATATGAAGCTTGTATGTATATGTTCATGGATTTCCACCTTGATTCATGGGTTTGATCTTGGTTATGGTTCATGTGGGTTTTGATTTGAAGCTTTGATGTTGAAATTATGTGGTTAAAATGTTTTGGATTTTGATTTCATAAGAAGGGAGGTTAATGTTTCAAGGAAAAGGATGAAGTGTAGAAGAAGAACCAGAATTTCAGATTTCGCAGGGTCCGCTCGAGCGGAGGGAAGCCCGCCGGCGTGAGAAATCACTTCCAGCCAGCTTTTGAAAGATTATCTTGTCGCCGAGCGGACAAAGGGCGCCGAAAGGAGGACTGCTTTTAAAAGTTTTTGGAAGTTGTTTCACATGATTTTTAGCATGTTAATGGCATCATTTAGCATCTCATGAGCATGAATTAAAGTAAAGAGAGATTAGAATGAACATGAAATGAATATGAAAGAGAATGAGCATGAAATGAATATGAAAGAATGTAAAAGAAGAAAGGAAATGGCATGAATTATGTGAATTGATGATGAATGATGAGAAATGTATTATAATGTAAATTGCAGGTCACGAGGTGAAGACCGTGCCATCGGTTTTGGAAACCCACTGTAAGTAACATTTCTGTAAATGGTATGTTCTTATGAAGTATGTTCAAAAGTGATACGTTATGATATGTTTAGAAATGATAATGTTTTCTGTGAACGAATATCCTATTTGCGAACCTAGTATGGCATCCATGGTTAGTTGAAGTCATGGGGGACGACATAGAAGTGCAGGCCCATGCGCTTAAGTCATGGGGGACGGCATGGAAATGTAGGCCCATGACCAGTTCACGAGATCTCGGTATGTGTTTAATCGGTGTCCGGAACCGGTTATTCTAGTCGTTGGACGACAAATGTTATGTTATGTTCTATGGAGTATGCCATTACGTATGTTCTTATGAGATGATTATGTATATGAATGTTATGTTTTTACGGATTTATAGGAATGTTGGGATTCGTTCACTAACCCCTTTACTTAAATGGTACTTGCTGGGCTTTAGCTCACCCCCGTATTTATGTATTTATAGGTGAACACTCTGGAAGTCAAGCCTAGGCAGAGTTTTGCATCGAGCCGCAGTTTTGAAGTCACCAAAGTTTTGTGCCTCTGAGTTGGGGCTAGGCCTGGAAGGCCGTATGAGTTATGTTTTGACTGTATACGTGGCACGAGCCTATGATGTATGGATGATGTATGTTATATGTATGATCTTATCAAGACGCATGTTATGTAATGTACATGTTATGTAATGTAAGTGGGTAAATTAACAGTTTTGTCATGTAAATGTGTGTTCATATAAATGCACAGCTCTTTGGACTATAGATTAATTGTTTTCGCTTCCGCGAGCCCCGATTATTAATGTTATGTACAGGAAGGCCTGTGGTAATCCAAGGATTACTGGCCGATCACGACGCCAACCTTCTAGGGGCGGGTCTGGGTCGTGACAGAATGGTATCAGAGCGCACGAGTTAATTTACCCACACACGTGTCCATATGAGCTGTTAGGTGCATTAGAAAAGAGATAAGGCATGGCATAAACATGTGTGCATGGGTGTGTGTGTTTGAAATGAAAAGGAACAAGAACTGTAAATGGTAAGACGACAGAGGAAATGTTATGTTGAAAATGAATTGCTTTATCTGCTATCGGTCCTATAGATCAATGGAGAATACCAATGCAAGGAATGTAGATGAGACTGAATCTTCTGATGCTAGAATGACACGGTTAGAAGGAATGGTAGAAACTTTAATGGGGTTGGTTACACAACAGCTAGAACGAGGCCAACCACCACAGAGACAGCCATTTCCGCCTCCTCCTCCACCCCCTGTCCAAGTGGAACTGATGAATGATGATGATGTTATCACTTTGACACAGAAATACAAGAAACTGAACCCACCAGAGTTTGCAGGGGGTATTGAACCCTTGAAAGCAGAAGCATGGGTACTTGAAACAGAAAAGATCTTTGAAGTATTTCCATGTACTGATGTGTATAAAGTGCTGTTAGCAACATTTACTCTGACAGAAGAAGCTCGAAGATGGTGGATGCTTGTTCGAAATGGGAATAGGGATTTGACATGGGACCAATTCAAAGAAATGTTTTATGAAAAATACTTTCCACAATGTATGCGAGACAGGAAAGTATCAGAATTCGAACAGTTGAAGCAAGGTACAATGTCAGTAGCAGAATACGAAGCTAAATTTACTCAATTAGCCCGCTATGCTCCACATATGGTTGATACAGAATATAAGAAAGCAAGGAAATTCGAGGGTGGCCTACAGGTTGAGGTGCTTGATCGGGTAAATATGCTGAAATTAGAAAAGTATGTTGATGTGCTTGACAGGGCCTTGATGGCTGAAACAAATATTGCTAGCTTGAAAATGTCTAAATCAATGACAATGACTGAAGGGGAAAATAAGAAGTTCAAGAAACAGAAAGTAGAAATGGTTAGTGAATCAGTGGGCCCCGTGATTGATAAATCGAACTTAACCGTTAATGATAATACGAAGGGAGGTGTACCTACTTGTAAAGAGTGTGGAAAGCAGCATTGGGGCGTATGTCGCCGTGGAACGGGAGTTTGTTTTAAATGTGGACAGAAAGGACACTTGGCCAGAGCTTGCCCACAACTCTACTACAGTAAGGAGAGACCCGTGACTAGTGGAGTTAACTCAACAATGACACCGGGAACAACCACAGCAGCTACCCCCGAGGGGACTACCTTGAGGCAAGGAAGGGTTTACACCTTAATTCCAGATAAGACACAGGATACTGGCAAAGCAAAGACAGGTATAATTTTAATTATCTATGATGTTAGCCTTATTACCTATGCGATACAGAATATTGAACATGTGACTATGGTAACCAATTGAATATGGATGATATGAAATAACTTGACTATGATACGGGCGTTATATCCACATTATGACCTTTGCATGGAATGTTATGGAGCTTAGTAAAGTTTGGAGGACCAAACTTCTTAAGGTGGGAAGGATGTAATGACCCCGAAATGTACGTCATAATTATCCGTAATTAATTATGTGATTAGTTCAATTAATCGAAGAATATTTGTTTATGTTGGAATTACGACTTCGGGACTGAAATTGATGACCTTAATGGGTTTAGAAAATGAAATTGAATATGCCTATGTGATATTGGGAATCTTTAGAACCAATTGGGATATTTAATTGAAGACTGAATTTCGTCTGAATCGCTAAGTCCTGTTTGGCTTAAGATATTGGCATAAGTGTTTAAATATATGCTATGGGGACAAGGGCCTTGTTTGGCTTGAATATTTTGGGTGTAATGGTTTATTTGATGTATAAGACTCTTGTTGACCCATTTGGACTCAAAAACAAGAGAGAAATATCTGAGAGAGAGAGAGAGAGTGAAGCCGTGAGAGAAGGAAACCAAGGAAGAAAAGGGAAGAAGATAAAAGAAAAGAGAAGATCAAGTTTACATTCTCTCCTCTTAAAGAAGCAAGGTAAGGATCATCTCTCATTGTCTAAAAGAAGGTTGAATCATGCATAATCTCATGATAAATAAGAGAATGGAAGAGAATCTATGTGTAACTGGTGCATGCATGTCATGCATTTATGACTATTTGGCATTTTGAGGTAGAATCTCCATGGATATAGAGATATGAAGCTTGTATGTATATGTTCATGGATTTCCACCTTGATTCATGGGTTTGATCTTGGTTATGGTTCATGTGGGTTTTGATTTGAAGCTTTGATGTTGAAATTATGTGGTTAAAATGTTTTGGATTTTGATTTCATAAGAAGGGAGGTTAATGTTTCAAGGAAAAGGATGAAGTGTAGAAGAAGAACCAATTTCAGATTTCAGGTCCGCCGAGCGGAGGGAAGCCCGCCGGCGAGAAATCACTTTCCCCAGCTTTTGAAAGATTATCGTCACGCCGAGCGACAAAGGGCGCCGAGCGGAGGACTGCTTTTAAAAGTTTTTGGAAGTTGTTTCACATGATTTTTAGCATGTTAATGGCATCATTTAGCATCTCATGAGCATGAATTAAAGTAAAGAGAGATTAGAATGAACATGAAATGAATATGAAAGAGAATGAGCATGAAATGAATATGAAAGAATGTAAAAGAAGAAAGGAAATGGCATGAATTATGTGAATTGATGATGAATGATGAGAAATGTATTATAATGTAAATTGCAGGTCACGAGGTGAAGACCGTGCCATCGGTTTTGGAAACCCACTGTAAGTAACATTTCTGTAAATGGTATGTTCTTATGAAGTATGTTCAAAAGTGATACGTTATGATATGTTTAGAAATGATAATGTTTTCTGTGAACGAATGTCCTATTTGCGAACCTAGTATGGCATCCATGGTTAGTTGAAGTCATGGGGGACGACATAGAAGTGCAGGCCCATGCGCTTAAGTCATGGGGGACGGCATGGAAATGTAGGCCCATGACCAGTTCACGAGATCTCGGTATGTGTTTAATCGGTGTCCGGAACCGGTTATTCTAGTCGTTGGACGACAAATGTTATGTTATGTTCTATGGAGTATGCCATTACGTATGTTCTTATGAGATGATTATGTATATGAATGTTACGTTTTTACGGATTTATAGGAATGTTGGGATTCGTTCACTAACCCCTTTACTTAAATGGTACTTGCTGGGCTTTAGCTCACCCCCGTATTTATGTATTTATAGGTGAACACTCTGGAAGTCAAGCCTAGGCAGAGTTTTGCATCGAGCCGCAGTTTTGAAGTCACCAAAGTTTTGTGCCTCTGAGTTGGGGCTAGGCCTGGAAGGCCGTATGAGTTATGTTTTGACTGTATACGTGGCACGAGCCTATGATGTATGGATGATGTATGTTATATGTATGATCTTATCAAGACGCATGTTATGTAATGTACATGTTATGTAATGTAAGTGGGTAAATTAACAGTTTTGTCATGTAAATGTGTGTTCATATAAATGCACAGCTCTTTGGACTATAGATTAATTGTTTTCGCTTCCGCGAGCCCCGATTATTAATGTTATGTACAGGAAGGCCTGTGGTAATCCAAGGATTACTGGCCGATCACGACGCCAACCTTCTAGGGGCGGGTCTGGGTCGTGACAGAATGGTATCAGAGCGCACGAGTTAATTTACCCACACACGTGTCCATATGAGCTGTTAGGTGCATTAGAAAAGAGATAAGGCATGGCATAAACATGTGTGCATGGGTGTGTGTGTTTGAAATGAAAAGGAACAAGAACTGTAAATGGTAAGACGACAGAGGAAATGTTATGTTGAAAATGAATTGCTTTATCTGCTATCGGTCCTATAGATCAATGGAGAATACCAATGCAAGGAATGTAGATGAGACTGAATCTTCTGATGCTAGAATGACACGGTTAGAAGGAATGGTAGAAACTTTAATGGGGTTGGTTACACAACAGCTAGAACGAGGCCAACCACCACAGAGACAGCCATTTCCGCCTCCTCCACCGCGCCCTGACCAAGTGGAACTGAGGAGTGATGATGATGTTATCACTTTGACACAGAAATACAAGAAACTGAACGCACCGGAGTGTGCAGGGGGTATTGAACCCTTGAAAGCAGAAGCATGGGTACTTGAAACAGAAAAGATCTTTGAAGTATTTCCATGTACTGATGTGTATAAAGTGCTGTTAGCAACATTTACTCTGACAGAAGAAGCTCGAAGATGGTGGATGCTTGTTCGAAATGGGAATAGGGATTTGACATGGGACCAATTCAAAGAAATGTTTTATGAAAAATACTTTCCACAATGTATGCGAGACAGAATTCGAACAATTGAAGCAAGGTACAATGTCAGTAGCAGAATACGAAGCTAAATTTACTCAATTAGCCCGCTATGCTCCACATATGGTTGATACAGAATATAAGAAAGCAAGGAAATTCGAGGGTGGCCTACAGGTTGAGGTGCTTGATCGGGTAAATATGCTGAAATTAGAAAAGTATGTTGATGTGCTTGACAGGGCCTTGATGGCTGAAACAAATATTGCTAGCTTGAAAATGTCTAAATCAATGACAATGACTGAAGGGGAAAATAAGAAGTTCAAGAAACAGAAAGTAGAAATGGTTAGTGAATCAGTGGGCCCCGTGATTGATAAATCGAACTTAACCGTTAATGATAATACGAAGGGAGGTGTACCTACTTGTAAAGAGTGTGGAAAGCAGCATTGGGGCGTATGTCGCCGTGGAACGGGAGTTTGTTTTAAATGTGGACAGAAAGGACACTTGGCCAGAGATTGCCCACAACTCTACTACAGTAAGGAGAGACCCGTGACTAGTGGAGTTAACTCAACAATGACACCGGGAACAACCACAGCAGCTACCCCCGAGGGGACTACCTTGAGGCAAGGAAGGGTTTACACCTTAATTCCAGATAAGACACAGGATACTGGCAAAGCAAAGACAGGTATAATTTTAATTATCTATGATGTTAGCCTTATTACCTATGCGATACAGAATATTGAACATGTGACTATGGTAACCAATTGAATATGGATGATATGAAATAACTTGACTATGATACGGGCGTTATATCCACATTATGACCTTTGCATGGAATGTTATGGAGCTTAGTAAAGTTTGGAGGACCAAACTTCTTAAGGTGGGAAGGATGTAATGACCCCGAAATGTACGTCATAATTATCCGTAATTAATTATGTGATTAGTTCAATTAATCGAAGAATATTTGTTTATGTTGGAATTACGACTTCGGGACTGAAATTGATGACCTTAATGGGTTTAGAAAATGAAATTGAATATGCCTATGTGATATTGGGAATCTTTAGAACCAATTGGGATATTTAATTGAAGACCAATTTCGTCTGAATCGCTAAGTCCTGTTTGGCTTAAGATATTGGCATAAGTGTTTAAATATATGCTATGGGGACAAGGGCCTTGTTTGGCTTGAATATTTTGGGTGTAATGGTTTATTTGATGTATAAGACTCGTGTTGACCCATTTGGACTCAAAAACAAGAGAGAAATATCTGAGAGAGAGAGAGAGAGTGAAGCCGTGAGAGAAGGAAACCAAGGAAGAAAAGGGAAGAAGATAAAAGAAAAGAGAAGATCAAGTTTACATTCTCTCCTCTTAAAGAAGCAAGGTAAGGATCATCTCTCATTGTCTAAAAGAAGGTTGAATCATGCATAATCTCATGATAAATAAGAGAATGGAAGAGAATCTATGTGTAACTGGTGCATGCATGTCATGCATTTATGACTATTTGGCATTTTGAGGTAGAATCTCCATGGATATAGAGATATGAAGCTTGTATGTATATGTTCATGGATTTCCACCTTGATTCATGGGTTTGATCTTGGTTATGGTTCATGTGGGTTTTGATTTGAAGCTTTGATGTTGAAATTATGTGGTTAAAATGTTTTGGATTTTGATTTCATAAGAAGGGAGGTTAATGTTTCAAGGAAAAGGATGAAGTGTAGAAGAAGAACCAGAATTTCAGATTTCGCAGGGTCCGCTCGAGCGGAGGGAAGCCCGCTCGAGCGTAGAAATCAGCTTCCCAGCAGTTTTGAAAGATTGTACTGTCCGCTCGAGCGGACAAAGGGGCGCTCGAGCGGAGGACCTGTTTCAGAAAAGTTTTTGGAAGTTGTTTCACATGATTTTTAGCATGTTAATGGCATCATTTAGCATCTCATGAGCATGAATTAAAGTAAAGAGAGATTAGAATGAACATGAAATGAATATGAAAGAGAATGAGCATGAAATGAATATGAAAGAATGTAAAAGAAGAAAGGAAATGGCATGAATTATGTGAATTGATGATGAATGATGAGAAATGTATTATAATGTAAATTGCAGGTAACGAGGTGAAGACCGTGCCATCGGTTTTGGAAACCCACTGTAAGTAACATTTCTGTAAATGGTATGTTCTTATGAAGTATGTTCAAAAGTGATACGTTATGATATGTTTAGAAATGATAATGTTTTCTGTGAACGAATGTCCTATTTGCGAACCTAGTATGGCATCCATGGTTAGTTGAAGTCATGGGGGACGACATAGAAGTGCAGGCCCATGCGCTTAAGTCATGGGGGACGACATGGAAATGTAGGCCCATGACCAGTTCACGAGATCTCGGTATGTGTTTAATCGGTGTCCGGAACCGGTTATTCTAGTCGTTGGACGACAAATGTTATGTTATGTTCTATGGAGTATGCCATTACGTATGTTCTTATGAGATGATTATGTATATGAATGTTATGTTTTTACGGATTTATAGGAATGTTGGGATTCGTTCACTAACCCCTTTACTTAAATGGTACTTGCTGGGCTTTAGCTCACCCCCGTATTTATGTATTTATAGGTGAACACTGGAAGTCAAGCCTAGGCGTAGTTTTGCATCGAGTCAGCTTTGAAGTCACCAAAGTTTTGTGCCTCTGAAGTTGGGGCTAGGCACGGAAGGCCGTATGAGTTATGTTTTGATCAGTACGGCACGAGCCTATGATGTATGGATGATGTATGTTATATGTATGATCTTATCAAGACGCATGTTATGTAATGTACATGTTATGTAATGTAAGTGGGTAAATTAACAGTTTTGTCATGTAAATGTGTGTTCATATAAATGCACAGCTCTTTGGACTATAGATTAATTGTTTTCGCTTCCGCGAGCCCCGATTATTAATGTTATGTACAGGAAGGCCTGTGGTAATCCAAGGATTACTGGCCGATCACGACGCCAACCTTCTAGGGGCGGGTCTGGGTCGTGACAATCACCACTACCAAAACAGCCAACTCAACCTACCAAACCTCAACTAGAGTTTTCAACCCTCTCCATATGTCCCTTACCGTAGCCATGAGAATCTTGATAGAAAGAGGATATCTCAAACTTCTTTATTCTTGACCACTTCCTAATCCACTCCCAACCAAACATGATCCTACCAAGCACTATGCTTTCCACCAACGGCCCGAACATGACACCGATTATTGTCATCACCTTGGTCATGAGATTCAAGATGTCATTGACAACAAAACCATAACTCCACCTCAAAAGCCCAATACTACCTCAAACCCATTTCCACCCCATAACCGAGTCCCACTGCCTAGGGCAGTTTCGGCAGAATTCTTGATGAAAGTGTGTAGGTCATGTCTATTCCAAATATTTTATGTTAGATACACCCTCCCTCAGCCCTATACGATCCTTCATTGGTCTCATTTGTCAAAAAAGAGTTTGTCATCTTCTCAAAAGATAGCAGTCATGTCAAACCATCATTGTCCACCCATCAACCTTGTCTCCCTCCATGGTCTCCCACCTCATTGACTTGGCAATCCTCTCTGATTGCTTATAGAGAGATAGATGATTAGAATGTAAGAGAAGGAGAGAGAGAGAGAGAGAGAGAGAGAGAGAGAGAGAGAAGGAAAAAAGAGAATTGCATTGAGAGAGAGTTTGAGAGAAAAGAAAGACATACAGTTTTAGCCAAAACCTCCATTTCTTGAATATACATACTGATTTTTCATCTTCAATACACCAAAACCATTCCAACAATTCTGTTAAAGCCTAATCCTTGAGCCTTAATCCAAAAGAGAGCGAGTGTTCTTGAATTAGAGAGAAAATAAAGTTGTTACTCTCTCCCTACATAAACCATCCAAGAACACCATTCCAACCACAATTTCGAATTTTGGACTTGAGAATTAAGAACACCCTTCTACACACTTGAGGGTGATCAAAAGGGAGTTTGTAAATCAAATCCTTATTTGGAAAGTAAACTTTGCACACTTTTCATTTTCTGTCATTTCTTTTATTTTCTTTCTTGTATTGCTTTTCTTGTTTCAATTACATATTATAAACCTGCTGTAAGCTAATTAGAAGTGGTTAGTTAAGCAACCTACTGTAATAACCCTCACTACTGCTTACCGATTAATTACTGTTTACCGCTAAACTGAGACCGTTTATGAGAAGTAATTGAACTGATTGAAATACTGGGCTCACTGACTGAAATCCGAAACTGATTTATTGGCAGTACTTGTTTAAATGCATTTCTATCTGTTTGTCTATTTGATTATCTGTTCATATTTTTACGTTTAAACTGTAAATTGAAGGCCTTATCGGCGGCCGAACCAAAAATTGATTAGTGATTTATGATCATGAGAATTTATGTGATTTTATGGTGTAATTATCTGAAATGTGATTTGGTATGCTTAAATTAGTTTAATAATGATGAATTGCATGGGTTGGCTTTAATTACAATCATGCCATCTAGTGGACCACTACACCATGCCTTGTCCAAGACTTGGTCTTGCATTATACAACATTTCATCAACTTTCTTGTTGAGCCAACCGAACTAGAGAGAGAGAGAGAGAGAGAGAGAGAGAGAGAGTGAGTGAGGAGAGAGTGTGTTTTCATCTCTAATTGGCTTGGAAACTTAGTAGAAGTGAAGGAATTGAAGTGTAGATTGCCAAATTGAGCTTCATACTTGTATTTGAAGCTCTAGGTAAGGAATTTAACCTCTCATTGTTGTGTTTAAGCTTGTTCATGCCTAGTTCTTGTATCCTTAGTGATTTGAGCCTTGAATTGGTCCATATATGTCAAATTGGAGCCTAGCTCATGTATGCATGCCTTTAATTTGAAGTTTTGAAGTTGTCCTTCATGAAATGGTATATGCATGTTCATAATTTTGCAATGGTCCATGTTTTCAACTTATTTTTGGAACAATTGGCTCACTAGAGCATCAAATTGAAGCTTTGAAATGATTTGAATTCATGCATGTTTGCATGTTCTTCATGTTCATGAAAATGGGTTTGAAATTTGGTTTTAATTGACTCGCCCTTGGGCTTTAAATTCACAAATTGAGCTTTGAAACTTGTTGTATATTGAGTTTAGATGTGTTTTCCAGAATTTGGGCCCAAGAGGTCGAGTTTAGAGCTGTAGAATGCTTGGTTTGAGCTTGGGAGGCAAATCTGGAAATTCCAGATTTGGCTTCTTCGCTCGAGCGAAGGATTCTACGCTCGAGCGACCATCGTTTACTATGAGCTACGCTCGAGCGACAGAATGGTGGCTCGAGCGTGAATTTCAAGCTCTCAGAATCTTGGTGCGCGCAGGCGTACGCTCGAGCGGAGAGACCTACGCTCGAGCGAAGAGCTGTGTCTCACGCTCGAGCGAGCGTCGAGCGAGCATCGAGTGTAAAAACTCAGCATCTAGAACTATTGCAGTTTTACAGACCGCTCGAGCGAAGGATTGAACTCTTTGTTTTGGCAAGCTCGCTCGAGCGGAGGAAGCCTCGCTCGAGCGAGACCCCTGTTTTCAGCAAATTTTGTAAAGTGTTTTCTAAGTGCATCTTTGCATCCTCATCCCATCCTAGGCATTCTTAGGCCTAGTTTAAGGCATCTGAAAGAGGATATGGATGTAGAACACACTAAGGCAAATTTAGGGATTAAGTTGTTATCTTTCCCAACTGTGAAACTTAGAGTGTGTTCGATCTGTTAACTGTATAGGATTGGCATTCCGAGGAGACGCTCTAGCCCACTGTAGCCCAGAACTCAGTGAGTAACAATTGTGTAAAGATATGTTCAAAATTATTATCTTCTGAATACTAAACTGAACTGTTTACTGAACTGATATTGTTTATTGAATGAATGTATGTCCTATATTCTGAACTATACTGTGGCATCCTTAGCACCTACTGTTTACTGTTACTATTACAGAGATCTCTGTCGGTTCTCTCATGGAACCACTACTGTTTACTGATTGATGGCTATCATTACTGTTCGGTCTTTAAGATCTACTACTTACTGTACTGTTACGCTAATAGGTGTACCACATATGACTGATTGACTGAAAGACTAAAATACTGATTTAACGAACTGTTTTCATTATCGTAAAGACATTCATTCTAAACCTCTTTACGCATTGTGTTATTCACTGGCCTTTAGCTCACTGCTCATATATATATGTAGGTGTACAGGCACCGGACCAATGTTAGAAGCGTCGATGTAAACTTCAGTTTTGTCGAGCCAACCACTGTGCCTCACTGTGAGGTTCCGAGCCTGCCAAGCTAAGGCTTAGGGGTGTTTAGTTTTTCCCTTTTTATACTGTTTTTGCTTATCAGTATAGATCGAACGTTTTTGTATCTTGTACTATTTATCGTGATTAAGTCCTGATACGACGGTTGTATATTATCATATCTTGTTTAAATCTTGTTCTGTATAAATGTATGAAAAATCTTTTTGGCATACTGTTATCCACACTCATTGGACATTGTTTATTTATCAGATTATTTCCGCCAAGCCCCTGTACTCTATACTATTGTATTACTGTTAAGCAGGCCTTTGGTAATCTAGGATTACTGGCTAAACCCATAGGGGCGAGTTTGGGTCGTGACACCTACACACTTTTCTATCTACTTTTCTAGTTTAGGGAGCAAAATTGAGCACTTGGCCTGGCTTGAGTGGCCGGCAGGCCACTTTTCTTGCTAGCCAACTACTTTTATGGGTGGCCAGCCGGCCACCCCTCTCTTAGACAGATTTCGATAACTTCCCAGCATTGCGCAGAACAGTTTCCAACGATCTCTGAGGTCCCATACAATTTCTATTTTTTTATTGTTTTTAGTTTAGTTAGAGAGTGATTGTGAGGTTTTTCAATTTGCTGTAATTATTTTCCTCTTCCCTTTTATTCAGATTTATAATATTCAAAGTGATGTAATAATTCTCCAACCCCGCTTCTTTTCTATCCTGTTCTTTTATGTGCTTTCTCTATCTGTATATATGCTATATATTTGGTTTTATCATCATATCCATGTTTCATATCCATGTCATATACCTTAAAATCCGAATAAAACTACATTTTGTGGGTTTAATCATTAATTTTGTGATTTTGTGCGCTACCTCATGATTTGAGCTATTTTACATGTCATATACTAGAAGTCGGACCTGTAGTTGTATTTCATGTATGAATTGCATTAGGATCTTATATATAAGGATCATGTATGTTTTACTAACTTTATTTTGTACCTTTTTGCGAGACGTCGGTAAATTTGTAAGTGTTTATACTTTAGCATTCCGTATGTGTATTTTTCTACTATGTTTAGCATCTTACCATGTGGCTATGTGCTTATTTAATATAACTCTATGCATGCCTGTGGGTGAAGGTTGTGTCATTTAATTTTGGATAAAATTGATTTTCATGATGGCACATATTCAAAACAATGAAATCAAATTGCTCCAAATTGGACGACACAGTCTATATTTGCTTTGCTCCACATAATAATTTTTAGGATTTATTAATAAGCAAAATATGAACACATATAGTCAATAAAAATCATACCATGGTTAGTAAAGGCCAATCTTTTGATCGGATGAGCAGGGGTACTAAATTAGTGACCTTCCCCTTCATACCTAAAGTTCCAAGCCAAGCATCCTTAGTTACAACTAACAATGGCCTTGGCACACAAGTCATGGGTTTCTTAATTCTCTCAAAATAAATATTAGGTGGCGACTCTGAGATCTGATGATGCAGTCCATATCTGGCAAATATTTTGTAATAAAATAGATTTTCTAAAAGTTACCAAATATAGACTCTCATCTACGTTTCACATTGCACTCGTGAGACTAGTTCAAAGAAACTGAGAGTCCGAACTGTTTAACATGCTCAGGTAATCCTCAGGCATGTTACAAGAACCCCCTATAATTTCATTAAATCTCAAAAGAGTTCGGTGTATATATACTTTGTCACAACATACAATAATTTAAACCATACTATTTTGTTGATATTTATTTTTGTTTCTTTGTTTTATGTATTTTTTAGGTATAAATAGTGATTTCACCATTAGGCAATTTAAATATTCGCTCTACATCCTGCACGTAAGAAGATCCTGTTTTTTTTTTTAATATATAAGTTTAGTATATAGCGTGTGTATATATATATATATATAACTAACCACAATAAAAGTAATGTTAAAGGAAATTTTTAAAAAATAAGCTGTAAAGATTTCTTATTAAATTGTATTCCATATACGCTGAAACAAACTACCCTATTCGCTCTCACTATCAAAAAATAAAATACAAAAAAAAAAAAAAAAGGCCCCTATATTATATATCTCTTTTGTAGAAAAACAAAATTATCATCATTAAATCTTTCTCAATCAAATAAAAAAAAAAATTTCTCTCTCAATCAAATACAAGCCCATAGAACTACCATAGAACAGAATCGTATATCACAAGAGATTTTATGATTGATCACATTGGTAACCGTCTATTTCAATAATATAAATAAATTGATATATATATATATATATTCCTTCATTTTATTTTTTTTCAATAAAATATTTTGTTTTTTTCCTATATATTATTTTTATTTTAAATTTTTAACTTTTAAAATCTCTTTTATAATCTAAAACTCCTTTGTCTCTTTTTATTTTACTTAATCTTCTTCTATATCTTCATTTATCTCCAATTTCTTATTTTTTCTTATTTTCTTTTTCTTTTTTAATTTTATCTCCAACTTCATTTTTATCATATTTTTCAAATGATCCTTTTTTTTTTTAAATGATAATTATCTTCATTTTCATTTCTATCTAATTATGATCTCCAATTTCATTTGTCTTATTTTTCAAGGACTTTTCTTAAGTGTGCAATTGCACACCATGTGCCACTTACACTTTTTGTGTAAGTGTAAGGTGTAAGTATAAGTATAAGGTGTAAGTGTAAGGTTTAATTTTTCACAAAAGGTATAAGTGTAAGGTGTAAGTGTAAGGTATAAGGTGTAAGGTGTAAGTTGCACACCATAACCAAACCCATTTTTCAAATGTTTCACATTTCAACTATATATTCTAACATACCATCCATTTTTTTTTTTATAGTGTTCCCATACTAAGTATAAAGTTTCATTCAACTTTGCGTTTAAAATTCGAATTTCATTCAAGTTTCAATAACGCCATAATCGGTTAGACAATTGTAGGACTTTAGAATTTGATGAATTTTATTCTCTCTGTGTGTCTAGGTATGTATGTGGTGGAGGCATTTTTTTATTGTTATCTTTAAAGAAGTTTCTGAACAATTTTACATTTTTAGTAATAGTATTCAACCTTTTTTTTTTTGATTAAACAGTTATAGAATTTTAAAATTTTATGAATTTTATTCTGTCTATATACCTATGTATGTATGTAGTGGAGGCATCTTTTATTGTTGTTTTTAAAGGATCCTAACATTTTTACATTATTTGTAGTAGTACATAACTTTTTTTTTTTAATTTCATTTATTTTATTTTTTTGATTGTTTATGTTGGGTTTTGCAACCTATAAATGTATACCTATTGGGAGCGCAAAAAATTAAAGAATATAAATTTGTTCAAATTATTTGTTTGATATTTGAACATTTAAGTAAAATGTCATGGGTTTGATTCACACTATACTTGAGCCATTAATTTATATATTATTGAGTTACACTTACACCAAGTTGGTAGATTATTGAACCTAACTTTTTACCTTTGTTATTTGGTTGATTCAAATTTTTTTTACTTAGACTTTTCCTCAATATTTTTTTCTTTGGTTGATACTTTTGTGGGAGTGCTGTAAAAATTTATTTTATTATATAACAAATGAAGTACACATTTTAGATGAAAGAAAGAAGAAATATGACAATTAATTAATTGTCATTGAATCTATTTTATCATAGAATGCCTATTATTGACATCGAAAATCATCAGTGGTGTGCTGTGAAAGCTGAAAATCTTGAGATAGATCTTAACATGCCTTCTCTGGAAATCCATAGTTTTTTTTATCTAATATATTCTCTAACAAGTTTTTCCAAATTATGAGCACAAATGTGAGAAGCCCATCTAACACTATCAAAGACTTTTGACATTTTTTTTCTATAATTCCATAGAAAATGCATACTGAAAATATAGGGAATTCTAGTCAAAGTTTGGATGTAAAATTTTGAATACAATTTTATCACATAAAGCTCTCAAAAAATAAAAAATAAAAAATAAATAGAGCAGGTTCGTAGAACCCATCAAATTCGGTAATTATTGGTTACGAGATGGTGGTGAAATTCAACCAGCAATACATAAATCTAGATAAATTAAGATATTAAAGTAGTATTTTTTTTTTTAAATAAACAAAAAACAATTCCTTACAATAATCCACCTCGTGGGAAGTGGGTTATAATCTACTTCCCAGATTATAAACCACTTCCTCTCTCACAAAAAAAACTGTTTATAAATAACTTTTAATCAAAAAACTGATTATAACCATCTTTCTAAAATAGCCCTACAAAATTATGAGTTTTATATAAGAAGTTATGAACGCAAATTTTATGAGAATAAAATTTCATTCTCTCATAAATTTTCATTTTAAGGTCAATTTAAGTTTTTGGTCGACTAATCATTTGATGAGTGAGAAATGAAAATTTCCGAACAATATATAAAAGAAAAATGAAATGATATTATGAAAATTTATCCATTAGTAAGGTCTCTTTCCTTTATATAGTTTTTCACTTCCTTAACGGATGGTTGTGATCAAATTAATCCAAATGTCATTATTAAAATACTTGACTCCCTCTTCGTTCCACTATAGTCTACAATTTTCTAACTTATTCTAATTCGTAGTGAAATTTTCTACATTTCTCTGGAATATTTTGGAAGATTCCGTATTTGTTTAGGCTTCTCACTTCATGAATTCTTTTAGGATGTATTATAATATTTTCAAAATTTTCAGAATTTTCTAAATTGTTTCAACTTTGTAAGATGTTGTGAAATTTTTGGAGTTTTCCAAATTATCCTAACATTGTAAAATTTTCTGAAAAGCTCTACAAAAGTCTGTGTCGAATCTAAAAGCAAATAGATGGCTAAAAGTCTATGTTGTGCAAATAAAAAGGGGGGGGGGGGGGGGTTGATTCGGAGCTCCAAAGGGAGCCCAAATCCCCCGAATTTTCTTTTCAAGTTAAAAAAAAGAAAAAAAAAAAAAAAATAGTTTGTCAAAAATGAAAATTAGGGAGATTAGGGGGAGTTTTTTTAAGAGAATTTTTCATTTTTCATAAAAAAGTCATGTAAAAATAAAAATTAAATATAAAAGCAATTGAATAAATATTTCTTTTTTCCTCTAATTTAATCATATCAACAATTTTCTCCTAAAGCAATATAGATGGCTATTATCATTATCAAAACTATTTTTGTTTCTATATTAAAATAAAAACTCTATAACATCAATTTAATTGTATTATCTTTGATTATTTTAACGTGTATTGTAATCTCCCACTTCTTCCTTCTTTTTCTCTAATATCTTTTTTAATTGAATTTTCTTTGATTGTTTTAACGTGTAATCTCTTATTTCATTCTTTTTAATTTTTATCTTCTAAAATTGTTATTATCTAGGGGTGTAAATTTAGCTCAGCCCACCGGGCCCGAGCCTGGCTAGGCTCATGGTGGGCCTCGTGGGCTCTTGCCAAAATTCAGGCCGATCCACGGGCCAAAAAATAGGCCCAGGCCTAGAGGTATTCGAGCCTTGGGCAGGCCGGGCCGGCCCGGTGGGCCTAGGCTTGGCCTCGGGCTTGGGCTGGCCTGACCCTTTTTTTTTTTTTTAAAAATTTTTTTTACCAAAATTTTATTATTTTCCATTAAAAAGACACTGGGCCTCGGGTGAGCCAGGCCTTGAAAGGACCTTAAGTGGGCCAATGGGTTGAGCCACGAGCCAGGCCGGGCTTCAAAATAATGGCCGTTATAGCGATCCCGATTTTAACTCGACTCTTGTGATGTTCCGGACTCGGGTTTAATGCTTTTGTATTGTTATTTATCTCCTTCTTTCCTTGTATACCTTTGAAATTGGTCTTTGGCTTATTGTGGGTGTGTTTGGAACAGGTTGGTTACTTAGTTTTCAAACTTTGTGTTGCTCAGATTTTTGGTCTTGCGCTCGAGCGGGCTATGTAAATTTTGGTCCTCCATTCGAGTAGACTATCTTGTGCTCGAGCAGGAGTTGCAAACCCTCAATACTTTGCATGTCTGCAAAAGTGCTAGAGGGATGCCTTTTACGCTCGAGCGGTGTTTCCTACGCTCGAGCGGGTAGGCGCTCGAGCGTCATTTCTTGAGCTCGAGCAGTTGATCTGTCGTCTGCAAAAGTTTTGGAGGTGTGTATTCTGCGCTCGAGCGGGCCTCTTCTTGCGCTTGAATGGAACAAAAGTTTGTGTCTGACGCTCAAGCGTCAAACTCTCTGCTCGAGCAGACTGCGCGTATATCAGATCACGAAAAGTACTTTTTACATCACTTTTTCATATATTTTCACCCAAAACCCTAAAGTTGAGAGTCTCTCTCTCTACAATTCACATTCTCTCTACATTTTGACCTAAATCTTTTGATCTCTACACCCTTGAGCCTTCATTAAAAAAGATAGAGCTCCTCAAGTTCTTCTCTTTGACCCAATTAAAGTTGGATTTCAGCATTTTTGGAGTTCCATTCTTACTTGGCTCATCTTCTCTCTTTGAGGTAGGAATTTTCTACACTTTGTTATGAGTTTTAACTTAGTTATTTGTGATTGCGTAACAATGGTGGATTTTGGTGGTATTTTGAACAAAACCTCGGGTTTAGATATAAAATGAAAAAAGGACTTTTTGGTGAATGAGAAGGAAATGATGGTGGGGTTTGAAAATAATGTTGTATGGTGTCAAAATAGTTGATTTTGATACTTGGTTGAGATTTGGGAAAAATAGGGAGTTTTCCCTAGAATGAGTATTATATTTATTTTGTATAAATAAATGAAATTTGATATTGTAAACTTGGAATTGGACAAGTATTGAAATGGATGTTGAAATGAAATAGATGATTTGTCTCATCTTTGGAAATTTTGAATAAATTACATGTCTTGAGAATATATATCTGTTTAGAAATATCTATATTGGGCAATCGGTAGAAGATAGCTTTGATTGTTATAGAAATTGCATGTGGATTAGGTGAATTAAAACTATCCCATGGTTAATTATCATTGACTGTGATCATGTTGTAAATACATTGTATATGTATGTTTATTTGGGAGTGGAAAGGAGATATACTCCATGTGTAATTATGTGTTTATATACATCGCATATGTATGTTTGTTTGGGAGGAGAAAGGAGATGGACTCCATTATAATTAAGTTGGCCGGAGTGTCCTGGATGAAAGTTCCGAAATCTATACATGAGTGCCGATCCCACGGATGAAATATCCGTAAAATGGCAATTAGAAGTGTTATGTGTTGATTATGAAATTGTTAGATCATTGAGTTATAGTCTCAATTGGAATATTGGAAGTTAATGGAAATTGACTTATGTATTGGAATGAATGAGGGGAAAAATGAATTGGAATTGTAGACACCCCATTTTTGACTACCTTTAAGACTTGGACGCGACTGATGGTTTACATGGTGGAGAAAGGTGTGCAGGGAAAAGGTTCAGTTTCTTTGGCAATGAGAGAGTCAAATCTGAACTTCATACCCCTTTTTGGACCAAAAAAATCTTGATCAAAATATTTTTAGACCTTAAAACCCTCTCTTTCAAAACGTTTTTGAAATAAAGTTTTTACGATGTTCCGAGGCTCGTATTTTGTCAAATGTTGCGCTTTTCGGTAAACCGAGCAAGGACAAAGTGGAAATGAATGAAAGAGAGATGAAAGCTTTGAAAAATCTTTCAAAACACCTTGTTCGGGGGTTTAGAGTTGAAGAAAAGAGAAGAAGAGAGAAGAAGACTAGTTTGGGAGAAGTTCGACATGAATCCGAGTAGAACCAAATCTGCGCGACTTCATTGAAACAGACATAACTCTTTGTACAGGAGGAATTTTGATGTGAGGTTGGCGCCATTGGAAAGCTAAATTCAAGGGCTTCAATGTGGCCACATGGGAGGCCAGCAACATTTCTGGCCGACCAGCTTTTTTTGGTCAAAAGTGATTCAGCATGAATCTGGGAAGGAGAGAAAACACTGCGCGGCTTCACCGAAATGGGTATAACTCTTTGCACAGGGGGAATTAAGGTATGAGGCCACCACCATTGGAAAGCTTACTTCCAGGGCTTCATTTTTTAGTCAAGAATCTCCTAAGGACAAGTCCGGGTGGGGGAGATATGGTTGTTTGAAGTCTGGTTGGACCGAATCTACGCGGCTTCACCAAAACTGGCATAACTTTTTCCACAAGAGGAATTTTAATGCAAGGTTTACGACATTGGAAAGATAACTTTTGGGGCTTCATCCTAGGGGGTGGCCGGCCACCTTGACCCTTTTGACCTGGTCGGCCGGCCACCTGAGCCTTCTGAACCTGGTCAGCCATGTTCCTCTCTCTAAGTGTATTCCAGTTGTGCCACCCTTTTTGCCTTAGATCCTGTGTCCGGGGGTTTGGCCTTTTGGGGGGAAATTTGAATTTGTTTTCCCCCCTTTTCTTTGCCTCTCTCCCTCTTTAAAACCACCACCTCCAGCTCCATTTTGAAGGGTTAGAAAAATTCATTTGAGAGCTTTGCCTTAAATCTCTCTCTCTCTCTCTCTCTCTCTCTACTCCAAGCCTCAAAACCTCTTTGCTCCAACACCATTTCTACACCAACCCATAGAACAACACATCCATCATCCATTCCAGCAACTTGGAGGCTATTTTCAGAGGTTAGGAGCCCCTTTTCTTGGACCAAAAGCTGCTAGAAGTTTGGGCTACAAGGGTAAGTCCCTATCTCCTCTTTTCTTGCTCTTTTTTGCATGCAATCTTAGACTTTGTTTCTTACATTTTTGGGCTCCGACCCAAACTGAAAATAGTCATATTTTTTGCTCCTTTTCATGTTTGATCAAGGACCTCTTACTGTTTGAGGACTCTCTTTTAGGCCTTTTTTTTTTTGCATAGTATTTTAGGCTTATTTTTGAGCTGTTTTGGACTTGGTCATAAAATGAAAAATATCTTTTTTTGAGCCCCTCTTCAACATTGTTAAAAGGCTCTCCTCTGTTTGAGGCCAGCAGCTGAAACTTGTCTCTTTATTCCTTTTTTAGGCCTTTTCTGGCATGGTAGTTTAGCCTCACTTGTGTTTATTTTCGTGACTTGATGTAAACTGTAAAGTGTCATTTTTTAAGCCCCTCTTCAACTTTGTTGAAGGTATCTTTTCCATTTGGGGCCAGCTGCTGTCCCTTGTCTCTATCCTCTCTTTTAGGGCCATTTTTGCATGATATATTAGCCCTATTTGTGTTCATTTTTGAGACTTCTTATAAACTGGAAAAAGGCTTGTTTTGACATCATCTTCATATTTCATTAGAGGCATTTTCTTATTTGGGGTTATATGCTCCCTTGTATACTTGATTGTTCCTTGTTTTGGGCCTTACACCCTAGCCCTTGTTGCATGCCTTGTTTGACCTTCTAGCCACTGGAATCCAGTGGATTTCCAGTGGCTTTGATGCTGTTTTGAGCCTACAAATCAGAGGGGGGTGACCCCTCTCACCTTGACTTTTTTGGTGGTCATTTTGGCCTTCCAAAGAGGCCCTATCTTGTATACTTTGTGGACTGATTTTGGGGCCAATTTGGTGAGTTTTGAGACTATCATATTTGATTTTCAAAGTTGATTCGGGGCTGCCACATGTCTATCTTGTATGTGCTTAAGAATCCCTTTGTATGCCCTCTAAAGAAACCCCTCATTTGTGCATGTGTTGGCTGCATTTCCATGATTATTTGGGCATATTTTGGCATGTTTGATTCATTGATTTTTTCTGGTTTGATGAGTTCTCACTTGCTTCATATACATGCCATGTAACCCTTGTTTGCCCGCCAAAATTGCATGCTAATTTAAGCCATCTTGCTAGCACCTTTTTGCTACACTTTAAACTGGAAAAGTTCATGTTTTGGGACTGCCTTGACTCTGTCTTCATGCTTCATGTTTCAATAATGCATGCTTTGTATAGCTATAAGTCATTCCAAGTGCCTAATTTTGTGTTTTGGGGTCCATCTCATGTATCGGGTGCCATGTTTCCATGTTTCCATGTTTCGGAGCTGTTTAGCATCATATTTTAGCGCTGAAATTTGCATGGTTGTATGCCATATTCCATGCCTTGTCATGCTTTGGTAGAGTGGCATTCGTGCCTTAGGTTCGGTCCTCGGTTTGCATGCACGTATGCATGTATCTCGAGTGTCTCTTTTTTTTATCTAATGGCCTCCTATGTGAGTGTGGCTAAGGTCCACTTGTGGTGGTGTAAGTCCATTATGCATTGTGTATGCCATTTCATTTCATAGCATTGTGTATGCTAGGTTGTATGTTAGCGCATTGTGTATGCCATGTTACCTCGTGCATCGTGTATACCATTTCATAGCATCGTGCATGTTAGGTTGTATATTAGTTGCATTCACGCATATCATGCATATTGCATTGTGTTTGGGATAGGAGTTAGCCCGAGCACGGGAAACGATGGATGTTTCATACTCCGAGTGACGGAACGTGTCTCAATTTCCAGTCACCGACACTCCGGATTATCCATGATGGAGTCTCGGTCTTGTTGTGTTTATGTGTGCATTCATTTCATATTAAGTCGTGCAATTCGACTCATCGGCCATCATGCATCGATATGCGTGATTGATGGCACGAGAATCGAGAACTACGCTCCCTGAAGAGTAGTTAACCATACATATATGAAAATACATTGCCATGCCCCTTTCCTGCTCTCTGTTGCAGCAAATCAGAAATCAGCAGCTTTCAAAAGCCTTGAACAGCATTCCGACATCAACTGTAAACAGAGGTTAATTGGGGCATCGTAGTGGATTTCCGCGCAAGGCAGCTCAAACATGCATCATCCATCATCCAGAACAGAGTCGAGGCAGTCCCTAGCTTGCATGCTAGTTTACAGCTTTCCTAGATTAATTTGTTAATTAATTAGGATTTTGTACTTATTCAGACTGTACTATTCATTTGGGACTGTATTATTTATTCGGACCCTCTGCGCGAGGGCAATGTTGTAATAAGTGTGCGTGAGTGTGATGTATGTCTTCCAACCCCACGTCTTTCTTTCATTTTATTTACCAGCTTATGATGGTTAGATTAGAGCATGTTTCAATTAGCATATAGTATGATAGCATGTTTGCATTCATTCATCTGTTTTGCATGCACCGGGCTCGGCGCATCATACTAACTGCACTTATATTTCAATTCCGAGTTGAATACCTGATAGCTGTTGCATCTCATATGCCATGTTTAGAATAGCTGAGCCTGCTATAGTTGCCTTTTTGCATGTGTTGCATTAGGCATTTCTGTATAGTTAGGGTCATGCATGGATTTCTAATTAGCTTCTGTTTTGGCTTGGAGTACTCGGTAAGTTTTATGCTTTAGCATCCTTGCGTGCGTGTGAGTGACTGCCATGATAGTATGCTTGCCATGACAGTATGCTTACCATGAGGCTATTTGCTTATGTGATATATCTGCCTGAATGCTTGTGGGTGGAGGTTGGGTTATCTAAATTGGAACAATTCATCGACTGTGAGTTTTAAGCCCACTAGATAGTGGCAAAACCATGTTTTCTAAGCCCGCCCGAGGGTGGCAAAATCTTCATTCTTAAGCCTACTTGTGAGTAGCTAACTGTTTTTCAAAAACATGAGATGTTTTCGTTCCAATTCAGGCGATCCAGTCTATACTTGTATGCTGTGCGCATCACATAGTAAATCTAGGCTAATAACCGGAATAAGAACGCATAATGTTTTCAAAACTAGATATCATGGTTAGTAGAGGCCGATCTTTGATCGGGCGAGCGGGGGTGCTCACGAAGTGACCTTCCCCAATCGTACCCAAGTTCCCGAGCCGAGGCAACTTTGGTGATGACGGACACGTGGCCTTAGGCAAACGAGTCAGGGTTTTCTAAATTTCCCCAAAAATAAAATATTTAGGTGGCAACTCTGTATCTGGCAAAGCAGTCCATGTTTGGCACATCTTTCAAAAATCTGTTTTCTCAAAACGATTTGCCGGATTTGGACTCTTTGGTTTAGATTACGAACCATGACAATTAGAGTCCTGAACTGTGGTGAGCCCAAGACGAACGGAACGGGAGGCCCATCCCTCCCGGGGCGTTCGGAGACGTCTACAGTTTCTGGCGACTCTGCTGGGGAGTTAGAGAACTTGACTCGAACTCATGATATCTGGTTTTGACAACACTTGTGTGTTTCTTTGCATTGCATTTGCATTGGTGCGCCTAGGACACCGTGTTTGCCATCTGCTATTCCTGAACGGTTTGCCGGAGGCTTGTCTTGTCAAGGCATGACCATAAGGCTAACCGGTTGTAGGCTCTGCCAGTATGGGAACACATACCCTGGTTTTACCGGGGCACCCTTTTTGACCATTCGACCTAGTGCATATTCGGATCCATAGTGACCATTCCAAACTAGGACAGGTTGCTTACCCGATAGGTTATTTGAAACCGCTGTGTGCATAGTGAAACCCTAGCTCCTGACAAAATAGGACAGGGAAACCCTACCCTAACATAGGGGTGTTTTGGCTCTCACTTGCTTGTTATGTGCTTTTAGAGTGCGTCTCTACAGGAATGCATGTATCAGTTTGCAAGTTTGGGCATCAGGCCTGAGGGCACCAGTTCAGAATTTTGGGATTCAGTTTACCTGAGGGTATCAGTTTAGGGGCAGAATTCTGTAGGGGCACGATCATTCAGCTCGGCTCATATGGGTTATCGTGAAATCAAGCTGAGATGCTCTCTGTTTTCCCTTTTGTAGGGTAGTCTTGGAACCATAGCTTCAAAAGGCTCCGATATCCCCCAGGTTCATTGGACTCGTGTCAATAGACTTTGTCAGGTCAGAGATTCCATTCAAGGGCAAATCAGTGTTCCTTCGCCAGAGACAGGGTAAAAGGGCCAATCAGGCACAGATTGCCAGTTTAGCAGTTACCAGATCAGTGGCCCTTATCCACCCCACCAGTGAACAGTCGGACTGAGGTCTCAATTGTTGCCATAGAGATAGATCTACCGGTCAGTCAGATGGATCAGCAGAATACATCAGGGATGGAGGCAATGATGCGTCAAATGCAGGAAACTATGAAACTCATACAGCAAGACGTTGTCCGCCAAGCAAAATTTTCCAAACAGCAGGCTGCAATCATGGCTTAGCAGGCTGAGCTCATCACCAGGCTGCAACAGCAAAGCGGCGCGTTTGCTTCACAACAAGTTCCTCCCCCACCAGGAGCTCCAGCACCTAAGGAGATGCCAAATGTCCAAGAAGGTACGGACATTCTAGTAGGGCCTGCTCCACCCCCAATTTTAGCCCAGCTATCCAAAGCACCTACCAATCTGCCGGACTCTCCCTTCGAGTTCGAGGTCGACCCTACGGCACTGAAATTGAGCAAGCTTGAGAAGCTATTCAAAAAATCCCAGGAGGTAAAGTCCATCCCGGACATCGAGGACGGATACACTGACTCAGCTGTGACACTGCCGGACAGGTTCAAGATGCCTCACATCGACCGTTTTGACGAGTCAGGAGATCCCATGGTCCACCTGAGTTTGTTTTCAGATGTTCTGCGCCCTATGGGCTTGACAAGATTACAGAAGCTCTCCCTTTTTGGCAGGACCCTGTCGGGTATTGCGGCCATCTAGTACGCCAAATTGGAGGATTCAGTGAAACGAAGCTGGGAGGAGATGGCCGAGGCCTTTGTCGCACAATATTCATACAATACCCAAATCGAGATTACGACCTGTGATCTTGAGACGACGAGGCAGGAGCCTAAGGAGAGCTTCTCAGAATTCGTGGCCCGCTGGAGGGCCAAGGCCTCAATGATGACCATTAGGCCAACGGATAAGGATCAAATACGGATGGTTGTGCGCAACCTCCAGCCCAAACTAATGCAGAAAATGATCGTGCTCCCCTTCTCTACCTTTTTAGATTTGCATGAGATGGGAGTACAGATCGAGGATGCCACGAAGCAGGGCCTCATTGACCAGGAGAAAGAGCAGCCTAGGCGGGCATTTTCCCGCAGTTCGAATGCGATCACCAGTGGTGATGCGGTTGCAAGATCTTCTGAAGTGGGCATGGTCACCACCACCACATCAAAAAAAGCTACCCCATTCACCGGTGCGTCCGGAAGTAGCTCACAGACAGCCAAATATCCACCCTGAGTCAAGAGGGTTTTCACTCCACTTCATATGCCTTTGTCAAAGGCTCTAGAAGTCTTACTCCGGAAAGGACATCTGAAATCGTTGGAACAACGGCCCCTACCCGATCCTATCCCTGCAAAGCATGACCAGACTAAATACTGTGCTTACCATCAGCAAACCGGTCATGACACTGACAGTTGCTTTTGTCTGCGCCATGATGTACAAGATCTGTTTGACAACGGGGTCATTGCTGCACCAGGTCCTGCAAAGTCTATCGGCACTTGATCAGTGAACTTGTGGGGGATAAGGTGACTATGTGATCGAGGGATGAACCATCTGCGGGCGGCACTCAGTTTACTCCAGACGTGGGAATGGCATGCACTGTTTTGAGCATTTGCGAATGCTAGTTTTGAAGTTTCTGACTTGGGTGTTGAGTCAGTTCTGTAATTTTGTTTTGAGTCTGTCTCTTTGTCTTGAGTCAGTCTTTTTTATTAAGGGTCAGTCTTGTTGTATCGAGTCAGTCCTGTTGTACAAAAGGTCGGGTGATTCCAGGGGTGTTACCTCGGGCATCACCATTTTGTTTTGTGTTTGTCTCTTCGTTTTCTTTTGAGTCTGTTTCTGCCAGGGAACCAGTTGTGCCAACAGTTATGAACGAAACAGCAGTGATTTTCACACTCTCGTATTTACTTCTGCCATGTGCTAGTTGTGCTGGGATTTGAATGAAATGGCAGCGCATTCCACCTGTTCTCTTGTGCCTTGAAGTCATTGTAATGACCTGAGTTTTTCAAAACTTTTTGAACACTGCAGTGAAAACAAATAGTGAGGAATTCCTTGGGATTTGCAAAACTTTGATCAAACTGAGAGAAAGAGAGGCGTGCTAAGCTCTTAATAAATGAAATCATGCTTGTTAGTGTGAGTACTGAAAAGGACCCTAGCTTTGATCCAGATTGGTTCTACACTGTCTTCAGTGTGAGCGATTTGTCGCTTTCTTAAAAATTTTCAAAAAAATGTTTTGCGCAATCCTGCGAAGACCTGTGTGGAATCGCTTTTGAGATTGTGCAGCCTAGGATCGCTCTCAACCTTGAGACTCGACCCTTTGCTTTCAAACCTTGAACTTAGATTCAGAATGTTCAATGGTCAACCACAATGTGAGGTCTGTGTGGCCAGATTCAAAGCAGCCCTCGAAGAAGAGACAAGAAAGTCAGATCAAGAAAACCAGATGTCATCAAAAGAAACTTGCAAAGCTAGATCAGAAACACCCCTGGAACTAGGGGCAAAGAATTTCAAATGTGCTTAAAGAGCCGAAGACGGATCATTCCACAAATCAAAGAAAGTCAGCAAGAATGCCAAATCCCAGAGGGAGAAAGAAGAAAGTATTGCTGAAGAAAAAAACTGAGTTCCAATCCACAACACTAGGGGCAAAAAATTTCATTCCCGGAGGAGAAGAAAAGAAATATTGAAAAAAAAAAAAAAAAAATTCATCACCACAACACTGGCAAATTTTTTCCATTTTGGATGGACTCTGCGCCGTCGTGATCGTCGTTAATGACCATTCTCCTGGATTCAGATGACTGCGGGATCTCAAAACCATTTGACATGGACAAAGCTACACTTTGAAAGGCTCGCTGGGCCGAAAACTCGGAAGGGCGACCCAGGCAAAAGTTAGAGCAAGAAAAGAAAGAAAAAAGAAAAGAAAAGATACAAAAAAGAAGAAAGAAAAAAGAAAAGAAAAGATACAAAAAAAAAAAATGAAGAAAAGAAAAGAAAAAGAACTGAAAAAGAAAAGAAAGAACAAAACTCGCAAGGTCGAAAACCTGCAACGAGCGCCTTGGCAAAAGTTAGAGCCCAAAAAAAAAAAAAAAAAAAAAGTGAAGGTTAAATACCCGAGTGTACCTTAACCCCGAACTACGTAAGGCTTGATTCCCATCTTTGGGATACGTAGGCAACTTCATTCTGAAGTCCAGTCGTAAAACACTTCAAATTCGATTGTGTCCATGTTATGGTTTTTAATCATCTTTGCCTTCTCTGTATCCGAGAGTTCGGTTGTAATCATCGCTCCAAGGACTGACTACAATGCGCTGCGGTGCCGTTCAAACAAGGGGCAACTTTCCGTTGCCACGCAGCTCTCTTTAAGCAAGGGCCAATTTTCCTTCAGATCTGAGGTTGTGCATCTCAGGAGTAGGTTTCATGTTCGTTGAGCAAGTGGCCGTTCGTAAAAATAGTTTTTGAGAATTTTTACTGAGGTTGACTAATTTTCTCAAAAATTATTTCATTTTCCGAAACTGGACCATTTTCTTGGACCCAAAAAGGAAAATTTTCAGTGCTCATGGCCTGACTTGCATGATTTCAAATCAAAAATTAAACAAGCGTGTTAATCTAACTCTCATATTGGTCAAAATTGTTTTAGTAGAAAAATCAAAACAAAAAATGGTCAAAATAATGAACTAGGGGCACAGTTGAGTCAGGTGTTCTGTTCTTTCCCCTTTGTCAAAATACTTGCTAGAAAGGGCACTTTACTTGCCGGAAAGGGCACCGTATTCACCAGAAAAGGGCACAACAAAGGGCTGAAAGCTCTCTCACCCTCCAAGCAACGAGGTATCAAGCCAAGTGCGAAGCACGAACTGGAATGGGGCAAGATATTCCACTCCATCATCTGGACAGATCTTATCACGTCCAAACTTCCCAGCAAAGCATCATAAACTGATATTAGCTGCAGATTTGCTACACACCCAGCTGTAGCGCAACCCATCTATGGGAGGAATTCACTAGCTGTGAACGGAAGAAAGAGAATCTAGCAGCATGCTAGGGGCAAGAGCCCACAACTTTCTGTTTATCCATTAACCACCCAGGGAAGGGATTGAAAAAATGAGAGATTGAAGAATAAAGAGATGTGCGATGAAAGAAAAAGTGAGAAAATGGCTTTTTTAGAAAACAAGAGATTGAGTGCCAGAGTGATGTGAGAATCACAAATAAGAAAGGGTGGGGAACACTACCCGGTAAAACAGGCTCCCTGTGCACGGCTGAGTGTCGGTTTTTTTTTTTTTTCATATATATATCTCGATTCTTGTTTTGAGTCGTTTCGAGTGTTACTCGATGTGTCTAGGTTGTGTGCCTTTTATTTCCTTGTTGAGTTGTTTTGCTGTGTTCAGTGGTAGGCTCAATACCTGGTCGAAAACTCATCTCTCAATTTCAAAAATAAAATCATTTTGTGCTCCGAGTGCCGTGCCGTTCTCGACATTTGTGCAAAACAGAATTTGTTCTTTCATAAAACCGTAGAGTTCAACCCAGGTCATGTGAGAACAGTGGAACCAGGACCTATCTGAAGCTATAATGGTTCCGGACTGCAAAGCAAAAGCAAAAGAGGAAAATGTCGGACATCTGAGTTTGTTTCAACTTCAGTAAGCTCCGAGATCGCATTTCGTATGCACCTTGACAGACCTTGTCAATGCTCCGAAGTATGAGTGTGCCTCTACCTCAAGCTCCAGATCAAGTCTGCCTCAAGCCAGAATGCCAATCAGAAATGCTCTCTCTGAGTACCAGTTCCTTGCCAGGGTCATCTTGGCTGTGTTCACAATGAGTTCCTAGGAGACCAACTGTGACGGTGGAAACTAGAGTTCGAATGGCCGTGGCCTAGAATGCAAAGATTTGGGATTTCCGAGACTAAAGTCTGGTTTAAATACCCAGGGGTGTATCCCCGGCTTGAAATCTGTAGGGAAGCCCCATAGGTTGCGACAGCGTGTATGCACCTCAATTCTGGATACTGAACCAACCTAGTCTATCACCCCGTTGGAGAATAGGGAAAGTTGTGAAAATGATCATGAAGAAAGGTAGCATCCAAAGTGTTCTACGTATAGAACCCTCGCCATCATTCCAGAGCCTTTGTACTGTGAGTTGAAGGTAAAGTGTTCGAAGAGCATAAGGGGAGATCCCAGTCAGAGAAGAGCGGTTCATCGCCACTCACCTCATGAGGTGCTTTCTAAAGCGCCGCTTTGTCCATTTATTGCTTTCCGTAAGCATCATGCATTGTAATGCATTGTACCTATCAAGTTTCTTTCTCAGTCATGCACGATATTGTATGTACGGTTCATTCAGAGAAGTTCCGTTTAAGATCATTCATTTAGTGTATCAATCACACTTTGTTCATATTGTGTATCAATCACACACACTCGCTTTGTATCTATCACACTATGCCTACTTTGTGTATCAATCACATACGCTCGCTTTAGTGTATCAATCACACACATTCTCATTTTGTGTATCAATCACATTCTCTTCACTTTAGTGTATCAATCACACTTCACTCATTTTGTGTAGCTATCACACACATCCTCATTTTGTGTATCTATCATGCACATATTCACATCATCACCTTTAGTATATCTATCATACTTGTTCACCAAGTGCATCTATCACACTTCGTGTTCACCTTTAGTATATCAATCATACTTGTTCACTAAGTGCATCTATCACACTTCGTGTTCACATTCAGTATATCTATCATACTCTGCTCACTTAGTGCATCTATCAGACTTTGTGTTCACTTTTAGTGTATCCATCACACTTGTTCACTTAGTGCATCTATCACACTTTGTGTTTACTTTTAGTGTATCAATCACACTCTGTTCACTTAGTGCATCTATCACACTTTGTGTTTACTTTTAGTGTATCCATCACACTTGTTCACTTAGTGCATCTATCACACTTTGTGTTCGCTTTTAGTGTATCCATCACACTTGTTCACTTAGTGCATCTATCACACTTTGTGTTCGCTTTTAGTGTATCAATCACACTCTGTTCACTTAGTGCATCTATCACACTTTGTATTCACTTTTAGTGTATCCATCACACTTGTTCACTTAGTGCATCTATCACACTTTGTGTTCGCTTTTAGTGTATCAATCACACTCTGTTCACTTAGTGCATCTATCACATTTCATGTTCACCTTTAGTATATCCATCATACTTTTTCACTAAGTGCATCTATCACACTTCGTGTTCACCTTCAGTATATCTATCATACTTGTTCACCAAGTGCATCTATCACACTTCGTGTTCACCTTCAGTGTATCAATCATACTTGTTCACTAAGTGCATCTATCACACTTTGTGTTCACCTTTAGTGTATCCATCTCACTCGTTCGCTTTGTGTATCTATCACACACGCTTGCTTTGTGTATCTATCACACACTCACCTAGTGTATCCATCACACTTTGCTTCATATAGTGTATCCATCACACTCGCTTCACTTTGTGTATCTATCACACGCTCGCTTTGTGTATCTATCACACACGCTCGCTTCGTACATCAATCACACACTTCGTTCACCTTTGTGTATCTATTGCACATGTTCGTGAAGATTCCATAATTTTCTTACATCCTTTCTGCATGAGGTATAGTTTGGTTCGAGTTTACTTGCTTGCCTAGCATTCGCTTAAAATGTTGCATTTATTTTGCATAATTGCTTCATTACAGCTCTCTTTGCATGGTCATGAGTGATGTCCGGCTTCGCGTAGCGTATAAGTCCAATTATCAAACCGGCTTTGCATAGCGTATAAGTCCAATCATCAAAATCTTCCTGCATATCATTTTGCATCATGCCCCTGAACTACGCTGGTTTGATTCCTTGCAAAAGGATACGTAGGCAGCCTGCGGGCACAACCATTTATTTATCTTTATTTTGTTTGTTTGTCCAAGTCTTCGGCCTTGTCAAAAATGGGTCGTCTCTGGGCTTTGACATTCACTCCCGTCACTTCTTGACTTCTGAGTTCTGTCAAAGAGGGGCAACTGTAGACACCCCATTTTTGACTACCTTTAAGACTTGGACGCGACTGATGGTTTACATGGTGGAGAAAGGTGTGCAGGGGAAAGGTTCAGTTTCTTCGGTAATGAGAGAGTCAAATCTCACCTTCATACCCCTTTTTGGACCAAAACAATCTTGATCAAAAGATTTTTAGACCTTAAAACCCTCTCTTTCAAAACGTTTTTGAAATAAAGTTTTTACGATGTTCCGAGACTTGTATTTTGTCAAATGTTGCGCTTTTCGGTAAACCAAGCAAGGACAAAGTGGAAATGAATGAAAGAGAGATGAAATCTTTGAAAAATATTTCAAAACACCTTGTTCGGGGGTTTAGAGTTGAAGAAAAGAGGAGAAGAGAGAAGAAGACTAGTTTGGGAGAAGTTCGGCATGAATCCGAGTAGGACCAAATCTGCGTGGCTTCATCGAAACGGGCATAACTCTTTGCACAGGAGGAATTTTGATGCGAAGTTGGCACCATTGGAAAGCTAACTTCAAGGGCTTGAATGTAGCCACATGGGAGGCCAGAAATATTTCTGGCCGGCCAGCTTTTTTTGGTCAAAAGTGATTCAGCATGAATCTGGAAATGAGAGAAAACACTGCGCGGCTTCACCGAAATGGGTATAACTCTTTGCACAGGGGGAATTAAGGTATGAGGCCACCACCATTGAAAAGCTTACTTCCGGGGCTTCATTTTTCACTCAATAATATCCTAAGGACAAGTCCGGGTGGGGGAGATATGGTTGTTTGAAGTCCGGTTGGACCGAATCTGCGCGGCTTCACCAAAACTGGCATAACGTTTTCCACAGGAGGAATTTTAATGCAAGGTTTGCGGCATTGGAAAGCTAACTTCTGGGGCTTCATCCTATAGGGTGGCCATCCACCTTGACCCTTTTGACCTGGTCGGCCGGCCACCTGAACTGGCCGGCCGGCCACCTAAGCCTTTTGAACCTGGCCGGCCCTGTTCCTCTCTCCAACTGTATTCCAGTTGTGCCACCCTTTTTGCCCCAGATCCTGTGTCCGGGGGTTTGGCCTTTTGGGGAAAAATTTGAATTTGTTTTCCCCCATTTTCTTTGCCTCTCTCCCTCTTTAAAACCACCACCTCCAGCTCCATTTTGAGGGGTTAGAAAAATTCATTTGAGAGCTTTGCCTTAAATCTCTCTCTCTCTCTCTCTCTACTCCAAGCCTCAAAACCTCTTTGCTCCAACACCATTTCTACACCAACCCATAGCACAACACATCCATCATCCATTCCAGCAACTTGGAGGCTATTTTCAGAGGTTAGGAGCCCCTTTTCTTGGACCAAAAGCTGCTGGAAGTTTGGGCTACAAGGGTAAGTCCCTATCTCCTCTTTTCTTGCTCTTTTTTGCATGCAATCTTAGACTTTGTTGCTTACATTTTTGGGCTCCGACCCAAACTGAAAATAGTCATATTTTTTGCTCATTTTCATGTTTTATCAAGGACCTCTTACTGTTTGAGGTCTCCTACTGCCACTTGCCGTTTTAACTCTCTTTTAGGTCTTCTTTTTGCATAGTATTTTAGGCTTATTTTTGAGCTGTTTTGGACTTGGTCATAAACTAAAAAATATCTTTTTTTGAGCCCCTCTTCAACATTATTGAAGGGCTCTCCTCTGTTTGAGGCCAGCAGCTGAAACTTGTCTCTTTATCCCTTTTTTAGGTCTTTTCTTGCATGGTAGTTTAGCCTCACTTGTGTTTATTTTCGTGGCTTAATGTAAACTGTAAAGTGCCATTTTTTGAGCCCCTCTTCAACTTTGTTAAAGGTATCTTTGCCATTTGGGGCCAGCTGTTGTCCCTTGTCTCTATCCTCTCTTTTAGGGCCATTTTTGCATGATAGATTAGCCCTATTTGTGTTCATTTATGAGACTTGTTATAAACTGGAAAAAGGCTTGTTTTGACATCATCTTCATGTTTAATTAAGGGCATTTTCTTATTTGGGGTCATATTCTCCCTTGTATGCTTGATTGTTCCTTGTTTTGGGCCTTACACCCTAGCCCTTGTTACATGCCTTGTTTGACCTTCTAGCCACTGGAATCCAGTGGATTTCCAGTGGCTTTGATGCTATTTTGAACCTACAAATCAGAGAGGGGTGACCCCCTCTCACCTTGACTTGTTTGGTGGTCATTTTGGCCTTCCAAAAAGGCCCTATCTTGTATACTTTGTGGATTGATTTTGGGGCCAATTTGGTGAGTTTTGAGACTATCATATTTGATTTTCAAAGTTGATTCGGGGTTGCCACATGTCTATCTTGTATGTGCTTAAGAATCCCTTTGTATGCCCTCTAAAGAAACCCCTCATTTGTGCATGTGTTGGCTGCATTTCCATGGTTATTTGGGCATATTTTGGCATGTTTGATTCACTTATTTTTTCTGGTTTGATGATTTCTCACTTGCTTCATGTACATGCCATGTAACCCTTGTTTGCCCGCCAAAATTGCATGCTAATTTAAGTCATCTTGCTAGCACCTTTTGGCCACACTTTAAACTGGAAAAGTTCATGTTTTGGGACTGCCTTGACTCTGTCTTCATGCTTCATGTTTCAATAATGCATGCTTTGTATAGCTATAAGTCATTCCATGTGCCTAATTTTGTGTTTTGGGGTCCATCTCATGCATCGGGTGCCATGTTTCCATGTTTTGGGGCTGTTTAGCATCATATTTTAGCGATGAAATTTGCATGTTTGTATGCCATATTCCATGCCTTGCCATGCTTTGGTAGAGTGGCATTCGTGCCTTAGGTTCGGTCCTCGGTTTGCGTGCACGTGTGCACGCATCTCGAGTGTCTCTTTTTTTATCTAATGGCCTCCTATGTGAGTGTGGCTGAGGTCCACTTGTGGTGGTGTAAGTCCATTATGCATTGTGTATGCCATTTCATTTCATAGCATTGTATATGCTAGGTTGTATGTTAGCGCATTGTGTATGCCATGTTACCTCGTGCATCGTGTATGCCATTTCATAGCATCGTGCATGTTAGGTTGTATATTAGTTGCATTCACGCATATCATACATATTGCATTGTGTTTGGGATAGGAGTTAGCCCGAGCACGGGAAACGAGGGACGCTTTCAGACCGAATGACTAACGATGTCTCAATTCGACCACCAACACTCTGGATTATCCATGATGGAGTCTCGGTCTTGTTGTGTTTATGTATGCATTCATTTCACATTAAGTCGTGCAATTCGACTCCTCGGCCATCATGCATCGATATGCGTGATTGATGGCACGAGGATCGAGGACTACGCTCCCTGAAGAGTAGTTAAGCATACATATGTGAAAAGACATTGCCATGCCCCTTTTCTGCTCTCTGTTGCAGCAAATCAGAAATCAGTAGCTTTCAAAAGCCATGCACAGCATTTCAGCATCAACTGTAAATAGAGGTTAATTGGGGCATCGCAGTGGATTTCCGCGTAAGGCAGCTCAAACATGCATCATCCATCATCCAGAACAGAGTCGAGGCAGTCCCTAGCTTGCATGCTAGTTTACAGCTTTCCTAGATTAATTTGTTAATTAATTAGGATTTTGTACTTATTCAGATTGTACTATTCATTTGGGACTATATTATTTATTCGGACCCTCTGCGCGAGGGCAATGTTGTAATAAGTGTGCGTGAGTGTGATGTATGTCTTCCAACCCCACGTCTTTCTTCCCTTTTATTTACCAGCTTATGATGGCTAGATTAGGGCATGTTTCAATTAGCATACAGTATGATAGCATGTTTGTATTCATTCATCTGTTTTGCATGCACCGGGCTCGGCGCATCATACTAATTGCATTTGTATTTCAATTCCGAGTTGAATACCTGATAGCTGTTGCATCTCATATGCCATGTTTAGAATAGCTGAGCCTGCTATAGTTGCATTTTTGCATGTGTTGCATTAGGCATTTCTGTATAATTAGGGTCATGCATGGATTTCTAATTAGCTTCTGTTTTGGCTTGGAGTACTCTGTAAGTTTTATGCTTTAGCATTCTTGCATGCGTGTGAGTGGCTGCCATGATAGTATGCTTACCATGAGGCTATTTGCTTATGTGATATATCTGCCTAAATACCTGTGGGTGGAGGTTGGGTTATCTAAATTGGAACAATTCATCGACTGTGAGTTTTAAGCCCACTAGATAGTGGCAAAACCATACTTTCTAAGCCCGCCCGAGGGTGGCAAAATCTTCATTCTTAAGCCTACTTGCGAGTAGCAAACTGTTTTTAAAAAACATGAGATGTTTTCGTTCCAATTCAGGCGATCCAGTCTATACTTGTATGCTGTGCGCATCACAGAGTAAATCTAGGCTAATAACCGGAATAAGAACGCCTAATGTTTTCAAAACTAGATATCATGGTTAGTAGAGGCTGATCTTTGATCGGGCGAGCGGGGGTGCTCACGAAGTGACCTTCCCCAATCGTACCCAAGTTCCCAAGCCGAGGCAACTTTGGTGATGATGGACACGTGGCCTTAGGCAAACGAGTCAAGGTTTCCTAAATTTCCCCAAAAATAAAATATTTAGGTGACGACTCTGTATCTGGCAAAGTAGTTTATGTTTGGCACTTCTTTTAAAAATCTGTTTTCTCAAAACGATTTTCCGGATTTGGACTCTTTGGTTTAGATTACGAACAGTGACAATTAGAGTCCTGAACTGTGGTGAGCCCAAGACGAACGGAACGGGGGGCCCATCCCTCCTGGGGCGTTCGGGTACGTCTACAGGAATATAGAATTGATATTCGATGGCAATACATAGTGTGAATGTTTTATCCCGGACATTGTATATGTATATGCACTTATATCTTCGTTAAATCACATATATTGTGTTGGATTATTCCTATCGGGCTGTGGCTCACCCTATTTGAGAAAAACATTTTTAGGTATTGATGGTATGCCTTCACCAAGGCAATAGCATTAGAGGAATCTTCGGGGAAGCAAGAGCTTCTTGTTTGTTATATTTTGTATAGCCCCGGGCTTTAAGTGTAAAGGTTAATCCCGCTTTTGTTGTAACCAAGTCAAGACTTGAAAATGTGTAAGCCCGAAGGGCATTAATTGTGATAGACTCTTTTGTAATACTAATTTCATGTAATGAAAGGACTATTTACACTTTGAATTATGTTGTTGTGTTTATGCCTCTAGGATGTATTTATCGTATTGTTTTTTTGAGGGTGTTACAATGGCCCATGCCCACGCCCAGGGGCTCGGGCCCATGGCCTAAACGGGTCGGGCCCACCCCCGACTGCTGACGAGCTTTGGGCCACCCACAGGCCGCAGACCATTTTTACACTCCTATTGTTATCTTTATTATAACTATTTTTGTTACTATTTTAGAATAGAAACTATATAGTATTGTTTTTGGGCTCATACTTTTCAATAATATAAACTAGCATAACAACTTGTGCTATGCATGACCTAAACAAATAATTAAAATTAATTTTAAAATTAAATAATAACATAAAATTTATTTTAAATGTATAAAAAAATAATTTAAAATGAATTAAATTGTAACCATTTTATTAGAATATATATATATATATATATTTTGCATGTCATTAATTGTATATTCTGAGTTCACAATAAGTGTAGCACTTGTGTCCTTTAAACTATTAGAAAGTACATTTAATTCCTTTATTTTCATTTTGGGATTCTTTGGAGTTGTTATATCTTGATTTTAGAGGAGTACAATTCAATTTAGACTTGTTAGGGTTGTTTATTACCGCTTGATTTCATCGAAAAGTTCTTTAGGAATTTAGAAATTCTGTTATGGTGTCGACACCATGGATTCCTGGGGTCGGCACCTCTTTGTTGCCTTACTCTTGGTGTCTCTACTATTTTTTGGGCTCGACACCACGGGTTCTGGGAGTCGACCCTTGTCTGCTGCTGTGTTCTGGGTTTGCTACTATTTTTTAGGATCAACACCATAGGTTCCTAGGGTCGACCTTTTTCTGCTGCAAACATTAGTGTCTTAACTTTTCTTCTTGAGGGTCGACACCATTGCCTTGGAGGTCAACCCCTGTGAGTTATTTTTAGATTGTTTATTCGATTTGGGGCCCTACTTTTGGGGGGTGTTTGACTTATTCTTCTTATTGACTTTGGGGCTATTACTCTATTAGTACTTTATTACTATAAATAGGCTCCAAACACTTGTTCATTTTACTTTCCTTCTCTTTTCCCTCGCTACATCGTGAGTTTCTCTCATCTCTCTCTAAACTTAAACTTTTTCACTTAGATCTTTAGATTTACACACCTAGAGTCATCTTCTCACCTTGGTCCTTTGAAAAATGTTGTAGATCTCATCAGGAGCTTTCTTTTGATCTAAGAGTTTCTTGGTTTCGTTAACTTTGAGTTTTCCGAGTTTTCCTCTTCACTTCTTGAGGTAGGGATTACTTTGACTCTTTTTATGATTTTAAACTTAGTTATTTGTTTTTTTAAAACAAGATTGTGATTTGGAGAATTTTAGATAAAAATCTAGGGTTTTGGTTTTGAAATCAAAAGAGGGGTTTTCAAAATGGATTCTTGTATATAGTTGTGGCCTTGTAAAAATGGTTGAATTGTGATAAATGGTGGATTTTATCCATGAAAATTGATTTTTAAAGAAAATTGTGGGTTTTTTTTTTTCTCCTAAATTGTGAAGGTTTGACTTTTGTAAAGAAAAATGAAATTGATGTTAGTTTTATAGAATTGGAATAATGATGATGAGGGAAATGGAGTTGGATATGAATTATCACTCCTAATTAGAAATGTTGGAAAGTATATCTGTGTTGAAATTTAATTATCTGTTTAGAGATATCTGTTTTGGGCTATTGGTGGAGGATAACTATGATTGTTATAGAAATTGCATGAGAACTAGATAAATTGAAACTAATTTCCTCATCCATTGCATTGAGCATTATAACATGTTTAACTCATTAAAAATGGTTATCGTTTTGAAAAAAATTGGTGAATACCTTGGTGAATCTGGGTAAAAGTGTAGTTATGGTATTAAGTTGGCCTGAATGTCCTTGGTGAAAGTCTAGAAACCTGGGCGATGAAGTGCCGAGCCTTCTGGTTAATGCCGATAAAAATGACAGATTGGTAGTGCTTGTAGCCTACTTGCAGACACGTCCTAGAGATTCTCAGTGTTGTATCCACTACCCTGTTTTCTCTTGAAAATGAATTGATTGCATGAATTGTGATATAAACTTGGCATTGCATTGTTTTGATGTCATGATCCAAACCCACTTGTAAAAGTTTGGATTATGACTGTCCAACAACCTCTTAATTACTTACGGCCTTAGGCAGATTACAGAGAATTTATAATAACGGGGCCTAAACGGAAGCAAATAAAATAATAGAACGTTCATTGAGCAGTGCTTATATGCTAGGATTTTAAACATCATGTCATATACAGAAAGTTCACATACACAATTCATACATACAAGTACGAGTCATGTAGGTACGTACAAGGAGTTAGCAACCCAAAAAGTTACATGTTAACAAGGTGTCCAAACAAAAATCACCAAAGACTTAATAACATTTGCCATCACAGAAAATCTCAAAAAATAAAAGGCTCCTTTTTGGAGGCTTATCAAAGTAGGTCCACCAAAAAGACTCCTGAAGCTGACCTAAGGCTAACCTCCAGGTTGAACACCTACATAAATATATATATATATATATATATATAAATACAGAGTGAACGAAGTTCAGTGAATAATAGTAAAGTAAATTAAATGAAGGCATGTGATGTAAACCCAATATTTGTCCAAAGTGTAATATTCAAAGCATCTACCATTCACCATAGTCACGCTAAACATAACGTTATTCATAATCATATTTTCATAATGGCCTCAGGCCCTTTTATTGCGGAACGGCCTCGAGCCCACATGTAACAGAACGGCCTCGGGCCTACAGATGACAGAACGGCCTCGAGCCCAATTACATGATATCAATTATTCAAAACGACCTTAGGTCTAAACACATCTTATCATAGAATAGATGGAACATCGACATGTCTCCATCTATCACATAGAACAGAACGACCTTGGGTCCCATAGAATGCTGAACAGCCTCAGGCCCAACATAGTAATAGATGTTTTGAACAATATAAGGTAGATGGAACATCGACATATCTCCATTTCCCTTGGCCTTAGGGCCATAGGTCATAAATAATCCATATCAAACATAACGGCCCATTATACATAACAGAAATAGAACGACCTTAGGTCCATATTTCATTCATTCATTAACTTTTGTCAAGCATCCTTTACCATTCGTAACAAGGCATTCTATAACGTTCGTAGCGCATTTATATCATAATCCACTACCATATATATATATATATATATCATTCAATCGTTCCCAAATAACAATTAGCCACATCATTCATATCAAAATAAAATAGAAAATTAAATGAGAACATATCTGTACAATACTATTACTCACTGTGATTTGGTCATGCAATGGTCCCTTCCGGCGAGTGCCCTACACATGCAACACATACAAATTTGATAAGCAACTCATTCTTTTCTTAGCTTCTTCTCATAATCATTTTTCCATTTCTTTCAATTTATATTCATTTTTAAGCATTTTGGGTGGGCTTAAATACACACATTAACATATTCAAAGGGTCGAAAAAATAAACAAAATGCATCAATTTTCCTCCCTATTTCCCGCACGTGCAGAAGACCCCATCGCACATGCGGAAAGGTGTGCCGCACGTGTTTTTATTTCAAAATGTTCGACTTGCTTACTCTGTTTTCCGCACATGCGGCTGTGAGCCTTGCACTTACTGCTGTTAGCCCTGCACGTACGACTGTGCATCCCGCACGTGCGATTCTGGGCTCTGTTTGTGCAGTTTGAAAATCCAACAAATTCAAGCTTTCCAAATGCATTTCTAAGGCCCAATTCAAGCACTTTTGCTTCAAAAACATGGCATATAAACATAATAAGCATGAAACTCAAGTTCAAAGAGATCATAACTTACTTTAATTTGACATATAGAACCCTAATTTCCATATTTCCTTAATTTCCTTCATCTTTTCATGTTATACATGTTGTATATGCCTACATATATGCTTACATGAGTTCAAAGCATGCAAAGACTCAAGATTAAATCACAATTTCTCACAATCATAATCCATAAACCCTAACTTTTATGAGTGCCAAAGTTTCATTTTAAGTCTTTGATTGTACTCAATTAAAGAAAGATTGAAGGTATTTTAGTTAATTTACACTTATCTTGAGCTAGATTCTTGATTTCCCTTTTAATTTCCAAGTTACAAGCTCTAGGTTGAGTTCTCCCTTGCTCTGTCTCTCTCTTTTCTCTTATTCCTTCCTCTAGAAGCTCCCTCTCCAGGAAATAATTTGAGTTGTGTTGAGTCTAAGGCTCTTATACATATCTTATATCACTTAAGCTTATTGAGTCTAATAGGGCTTAATTAAGAATTTAGACAAATAAATCCTATTAATTCATTACGAATCAAATTTTTACAAAATTTCATATTGTGTCTTAAAAATCATGCTAATCATAACTGTAAAGTCAATTTCCGTTTATCAATCCAAAGGTTGTAATTCCAACAGATTTTCTCATAACCGACAGATACAAGTTTAGAAACATGTAATTCACACATTTAAACATGAAATTTCACATCAAGCACATAAGCACACATATAATGAAGGAATTAAAGCATATAAGAGGGTCGAGTTGTTACATTTGAAAAAAGATATAAAATGTTTTAGCACAAGCATTGTATATGCATTCACCTTATAACTCTGTTAAGATTCATACACTGTGTTAGTATATCTTTACTAAGCTTTGGCTCACCCTATGTAGGAAAATATTTTCAGGTGCTAATGATATGCCTCCGCCAAGGTAATAGCTTGGGAGGATTTGGAGCAAGAGTTTCATTTTGTTTATTTATTGTGTTTATTTTGTACAAACCTAAGGCTTTATATGTATTGAGTTTAATCTCACTTCTGTTGTAACCAAGTATTTACGCCTTTAGGGCATTTCTTATTTATTTTAGATCTTATTTCATATATTTAACTTGCAACACATGCTATAGATTCAGGATTAGGACTTATGAATGTATAACCGCATGTGTTACCTTTTGTACCACAAGATTATATGAAATGAGAGGTTACTTATTTTAAAAAACTATATTTACACATTGTTGTTATTTATTAATATTGTGGATAATTTATTGTAATTGTTTCAAGGCATTACAATAAGAAATATATGTCAATTTAATTAGTAAAGATAAAAAATAGAATAAATTACAAAAATTATATTTATGATAAAATAAAAATAAATTTCATTTTATAAATTTTTTAATTTTAGTTTATTCTATGTTAAAGTTTGTCTAATTACATATACCTAAAAATTTCATTCATAGGTTTTATTAAAATATTTTTAAATTACAAATAAATAACTTTTATTTGGACTATTCTATCTAAAAAAAAAAATTAAATTGACCAACAGTTTTATACCATATCTTATGCCACACATTTTGAATTTATAAAAATAAAAAAATAGAAGGCTCAAATATGATTAAAATATACAATTGTATTTTTAAACATGACACATGTATTTTTTTATGTGGCATAAAAATTTGCACTACACATATTTTTCTAATTTATGTTTACATGTGCCATATATAAATGTGTTATAAATATTTGGACGCCTAAAATATTATTAATTTTTTAGACACCACATGTATTGTTTAGTTTTCATAATATATATATATATATATAATTTTGAAGTAAATATTTTTAAATTTCAAAATTATAAAAGACTAAAGTTATATTTGAAATTTCTTCTCAAAGATTTTTAAATTTTAAATTAGATATGAGTTGGATATGGCTGTTTATTTTTTTTATTTTTTTTGAGTGACTTTCTATATTAAGATTTTTAAATTCTAAAATCATAGACATGATTAAATAGATTAATATTTTTGTGCCATGTGTATTTCTTAATGTTTACAAATTTTAAAAAAATTATATTAATGCTTTGGAACTAATGGAAAATCCATTTTGCTTAATATATAATAGAGATATAGATTAGTCAATATTACATAAAGTATGGTTTAATTTGATACAATGAAAATCACTTAAAGTCAAATAAACTCAATGAATATGAGGTATAGTGCCTCTAACTATGTTAGGATTTTAAAAATCCTCTCTCCCACACCATAATTTTTTTTGAATTTTTATTTTTTATGAAATTTGAGATTTTGAGTGATATATTTTATATATATTGAATGATAAATATTTAAATTAAAATCAAGATAGTTAAGAAGGATTTTAAGAATAAATTTTGTGAATTAGTAATGTATGGAGGATCAATCAATCAACCAAAGTAAAGTGAACAACAATTTAAAAGTAAAGGTATGAACATATTTATTCCCCACCCCTCCCCCCTCCCCCCAAAAAAAAAGGTGTGAATATAAGTTAGGATACATTATACGTAATCAACATCAAACATATACATATATACAAAATGCATTAAATTTATACATATGTTCAACATTACATATATATACTAAATGCAAACGAAACGAAGAAATATTCAAACCTTCATTTAAAAGTAAATATTTGTACCAATCATTAATAATAAAAAGAGACAAATATATAAATATGTATAAAACTAACCTCTTTTAAAATATATGTTGCATTAGATTGCTTGTTTGTGTAGAATTCTGCCTTCTTCTAAAATGCCTGTCATGTTGAATTGTTATATATTGTTTAGGGTTTCAAAATTCTATATTTTGTAATTTTATTTTATGTTTTGGATTGGTATTATTTGGAAAGGTTGAGAGGGAGGCAAACATATGGGATAGGTTAATAATTTTCCATATTAGTTGGATATTTGAATTTTGAAATTTAAATTTAAAGGATAATTAGAGTTTTTATATATATATATATATAGTTGATTAACCAATAGAAAGTTTTTTAATTATTTAAAAATATTTAAAAAATCAACATAATTGGGTTAAAATTTTAGAGTTCCCGTAAGACTTTTTATTAGAAATTTCATTTTTCTTAATATATAGATAGACTAACGTATGCTCGTATCTGAAGGTACGGTGTAAATAATGTTAGGATTAGAATATAATTGTAATTTCAATACTATTTAAATTTATTTTTTAATTTGATAAAATCACAAATTTATTATAAAAAATTTTAATTCTCACAAAACTCCTCACGAAAACTCGTTTTTGCTTATATAGTATATAGCTAGATAGATAGATGTGTCTGACATGCATACAATTTCCACGGGCATAAATACAATAATGCTTTTGCTTATATAATTATATGAAAATTGTATGTATGCCCGTAATGTCCTAGTGTATTATGGGGCATACACACATTGTATGGAAATATATGTAAAATATCTTGAACAAAAAGGAGAAAATAAAAAAAATAAACAAATAGAGAGAAAAATAAAAACGGAAAAAAATAAAACAAATAAATAAAAAGAAAAGAGGAAGGAAGGTGGGATCATAGAATCATAGAAAGATGGGTGAGAAAAGAAAAAATTAAGAGAGAGAAGCAGGAAAGTAAAAAATGTACATGTAGGATATTTTTTAAAAAATATATCTCAACTATTGTTTTATAATTTAAACAGATCTGAACCATCCAGATATCCTAGTAAAATAAAAATATATTAAAGATTCAAAAACTCTCATGCTTTACCATATGGATAGATAGATATTTACCGGTGGGTTACTAGAACATTGAAGGGGGAAAATGATTTAAAAATAAAGAATTACAATTTAAAAATATATAACAATGTTGCTTGGTGCATAGGACTGTTCATCGCAGAAAAATACATGTGTGCTTCAAGTACATTTCAGTGTAGTGTGAACAACACCTTAAATTAAATTGAGCCGTCGATCTATTTTTCTTGAGCAAATTATAGTGGTAGTATTTATATTTTGTTTTTTATATCATTTTGATCATTACACTTTTAATTATATCTATTTTGATAATTAATTTTAGATTTGTGTTAATTCAGTCCAATTAGCAACCCCATTATGATTTTTTATATTAAAAAAAAATGATCACTGAATTAATTGAAATTAATTAATTAAATTGATCAAGTTATAATTTTTGCTCTTAAAAACATAACACGTACTGCTTATGTGTGCGTTTTTCGTAAAATAATGTTACTAGTTGTAATCAATTTAATTAAATTAAGACAAAAGAAAAAATTAAAAGTTAAAATTGAATCAATTAAAATTATAAGAACCAAAATGATATAAAAACAAAAGTATAGAAAATACCAATAAATTTTTCTATGAAAAATTCTACGGTTTGAATAAGTGTATATTGCATTTTTCCAATTTATAAAGCACCTAACTTAGATTTTTGTGTGTACGTATTAGCAACGGCATATCTATTCAACACTACACATCATATCACTCACTCGTCCACCTGTATGACTTGGACCAATTTGACTTGGATTCAATCCTATTCTCCGACGAAATTTGAGGGGAAGAATAGATCTAAAACTGGATCACAGACGAAAATGAACTGCTGGTGAGCATTAACATGCGAGGGGTACTTACGTGTAAGTCTTAATAAGTAGGTTTATTATCTAATAAGTCTTATGAAAAAAATTTGTCATAAAAAAAGTCACAAATTGTAAGTTTTAGTAACAATTTATAAAAATCGTGACAAAAAAAAGTCACTAATTGCCAATTTTTAGCGACATATAAAAAATTGTCACAAAAAAATTATTTTTAGCGACAAATTTATCAAGAATTATTTTCAATAAAACTTTATAGGAATTAAGTCTAACTATTATGACCTATTGATAATTTATTTTTATTTTTTTTTTAATCAAGGGTGGTAGTTGCAATTAGAGGAAACAGTGACTAATTAATGACTAGTTCTTGCTTGTTGCACCTCCACATTGCATGTCTTATTCATATATACGAGGACTTATTCGGAGAGCATTTAATACGTGATAAATAAGTCAAAAAATTGAAAAATATTCCTGAAATTATTTAATTTATTTTCATTTTTAATGATTTTTTAGGATTATATAGTCAAGAAAGATTTAAAAATAAAAAATATTGATATAATCTTTAAAAAAACTGAGAAAAAACCCAAGTATTAACCTGGCACAAAAAGAAGTTGGTAATATGGTTGCAGATTTTATTTTATTTTATTTTTGGTTAATTAAATTCAAAGTTTTGGTCAAGAGGCGGCCAAGACGGCCATTACTTGTTTTTCTTTTTTCAAACTGAGAAAAATAAAAAAACAATAAAAAGAGAAAAAAAAGTCTTTCACTTTCTACTTCATAGGTGTTTACACACAAGTACTTGTTAAGACTTCTTTGCAATACAATTGGATGGTTTGCCATTGTGGACTTTTTAGCTTTAAGACAAACAAAATGTTTACATAAAAGAAAAATAATTAAGAATGCATATATAACCCATCTTTAGTAAAAATAATAAGGGTAATTAAATTTGTCTACACTTGATAATCATAACAAAGAATAAGATATGTGTCATGAATCTACAAAATAAGACATTGTTATTGTTACTTGACTGGTGATTGTTGGTCGGTGGATAATTTCATGGTTAACTTAAAAAAGAAAATTTTAGAGATAGTGAGAGAATCATGAGTAGTTGTGTACAAAGTTTACGCATATATCAATTTTTTGGATTGTTTTTCTTGCCCTCCAAGTTGTTCAAGCCCTAATTAGCTTGGTTGGTCGGGCCTACTATGCCAACCTGGATGGATCAGGCTCAAGTTTATTTTATGTGTAAATGTTTTTCTCATAATACGAATAAGAATATCTTTGATAAACCAATCGTGTTATCTATACAAACTTAAACAAAAATATTTTCCTTTTGGAAGCTAATAGCTTCTCTAATAATTTGGTAAAGGACTAATTAATGCTAAAATATTGCATTAAGTTCAATTTGAGTTTCCAAATGACTAACCAAGTTTGTGATATAATTTTAGTATTGCTTATAGTTAAGTTTGACATTCTCTTTTGTTTCTACATCTCTCATTATGAGCACCATATAAGAATTCTATTTGCAAACTAGCTATTTTATTAAAAATTCAATAGAGCTGCTCTAATAATGACCCAAATGTACTAAGTTAAATCGTTGGATATGTCCTTATTTATCGGGATCAAATGATTGATGGGGGTGTTGCTTAATCGCCAACGCTCCTGGATTAGTCTAAAAGATCTGTTTAAAACACGTTTCAGTCATAAATATATATATATATATATATTGGAGATTGTGTAATGACCAAATTGTACTAAGCAAGGTCCAATAAAACAATAAAAAGAAAAGGTAAAAAAAGAGCATCTTTTGATGCTTTCAGTGAAACTATGTGGTGTAAATTTGTAAATATCAAAAGCATATAGTTTTGTTGTCTAGTTAAACCCCAAAAATAATAAATAATTTCTGGTTCAATATTAACATAAATAAATTGAGTGCTATATAAACATGAAGAAGAATCCAAAACCAATAAGTGTGTTTGGTTTCAATTTTATGAAAATTGAATTTTTTGTTTTCATGTTTTTTTTTTAGTGAATATTTTTAAAATTTTAAGTAATTTTTTTACTTTTTTAGATGTAGATGTATTTAAAAAGTAAAATATTTGTAAAAAAAATATTTCAAAAAAATCAATAAATACACAAGAATATAAAAAATCTACTAAATTCTAATTTTTTTTGGTATTTAGTGAATTTTCTAAAGATTTTTTTCTCAAATATTATACTTTTTAAGTATATTTATGGTAGGTGTATCTAAATTTTTTTTTTAAAAAAATGCTTAAAATATTAAAAAAATTTAGTTAAAACCAAAAAATACGGAAAATAAAAAATTTCAATATTTTAAAAAATGAATTCTAAAAATCCAAACAAAACAAATTGAATGATTCTTCCAACGGACGCTAGTACACGATCCACCTTATGTCCATATTAAAAATTACATTTTAAATTTTTAAATTTTTTTTTTTAGGGTTTAACCATACAAACAAAACCATGTTCTTCATATTTACACAATTTCACTGAAAACCATCAAAAGATGCCTTTTTAACTATAACCATGGGTGTAGAATGTAAATTTGTTCACTCATAACATCTATGGTCACACCAAAAGTTCAAAATGAGTCAATCAAATGTTGTGTATTGTTCACGAACAAATTTACACTTCAGTTTGAGAAGTAAGGGGAAAAAAAAATTATTTATTATTATTTTGTAGTTCTATAGCTCCGGGACACAAAGGCCAGAATAATCTTGTTAAATACATGTAATTACTCAAAAAGTTAGCTATATCAATTAAGTTTTAATAATATTTAAACTTACAAATGTCTACATTTATGATTCATCTCATAATTTGGAATAAGAAAAATAAAAAATAGAGCAGCGATTATCAATTAAGTAACAGTAAAAATTGGTATCCTTAACTAAAAATAAAATTATAGTAATTTCCATTATTCAAATTTTTAGCTACTCATGTTAAGGTAGTCATGTAATCACCACATATCATTACAACATATAAGAGTTTTAAAAATCAAATATTTTAGTATTTAAAAGTGAAATTTTTGTTACAAATGACATTTAGAGACCAATTTCCATCGTCATGAGAATAGTCGCTAAAAAGTCGTTCTAAAAAGTCAAAAATGAGGCACTAGCGACAAAATTTTGAAAATGTCACTGATACAAAATAATTTAACCTCAAAATAGTTTATTTTTTGAGACAAAAAATTTGGTCCTAAAATAATAATAATTCATCACTAATGTCCAATTTTTGTTGCTAAAAATATAATGATGACACTTTTTATAACAAAATTATTTGGTTTCTAAAAAATAATTTTGTCCCTAAATTTTGGTCTCTAAAACCTTAATTTTTTGTAGTGTATATATATAGTGGGATTGATCACGTTTACATAATAATTTATTTATTATTGAATAAAAATATTATGGGATGTTTTGGGAAGATGATTAAAAATTAACTTTTTGATTTTTTTTGTAATTTTGATTTTTTTTGTGAGTGAGAAAGTGAGTTAAAAGTTAAAAAGTGACTTTTAACTCACTTTTCAAAATAAGCCTATATATAAGTGATGAAGTAATATTACTGTTGTATTAAAAAAATATAGGATTAATTACACTAATAGTCCCTATAGTTTGGGACTTGTGTCACTTTGGTCCCTGACTTTTCAATTGTGACACATTTGACCCTGAATTTTGAATTTTGTTCCAAATAAGGACAATTGAAAATATCATTAGATTTTTCAAGGGTAAAATCGTCAATTTGATAAAATATAAACTAATTTCACAAAAATAAATATCAAAAAAATATTTTTAATTTTTTAAAATTATTTTTATCTACCAATGACAAAATTATGTAAAATTAATAAAAATTACATGATTAATTTTTTAAAATTAATTTTACATGATCATCATCCAAACACATAATAAAAATTAATTTGGTAAAAAAAATAAATAAATGTCTAAAAGATTTATCAATTTTACATAATTTTATTTTTAGTAGGTAGAAATAATTTTTAAAAATTCAAAAATATTTGTTTGACATTTAATTTTGTCAAATTAGTTTATATTTTATCAAATTGACAATTTTATCCTTGAAAAATCTAATTATATATTTAATTGTCCTTATTTGGAACAAGATTCAAAATTCAGGGTTAAATGTGTCACAATTAAAAAGTCAGGGACCAAAGTGACACAAGCCCCAAACTATAGGGACTATTTGTGTAATTTGCCCAAAAATATATATCACACAATCCAATGGTACTCATACCAGAATGTTGGTGATTAAAACTTTTGCAGAGTTGGGTTCACATTTAAGCTCAATCTTACATGTTCCAAACTCGAATCAATCATATGACATAACAAACAAATAAATGAAACAACGACAATAAAAACTCTTGAATTATTATCAAATATATAGTAACTAACTAACTAATGAATTATTTCAATTCTACTCTACGTATACAAATCAAGTGATTCAAACTTTTCCTAAACCCCACCATACTATTTACATTCCACGAATGAAAACTACTTAAAGTCGTAATCTTCAAAAAAAAAAAAAAAAAAAAAAAAAAAAAAAGAAGAAGAAGAAGAAGAAGAAGGATTATAGTATTCTCTAGTCATTGAAATCATAATAAATATGTTCACATCATACATGATGATATGATGTGAATACATTAATATTGTGTTTGGTTGGAGGATTTGGAAAGCGATTTGGAAAAGAAAAGGGAAAAAGTGTGTAAAACTGAGTGAAATGTAAATATATTTTATTCATATTTCACATTCCTCTTTCATTTCTCTTTCCAAATCTTTTTTCAAATCCCCCAACCAAACACAGCGTAATGATTTCAATTAAGTAGAGAAATCAAATAGAAATTGAACTTGATGATGACGAAGAACCGAGGGAATGTCTAGTTGATTCCTCCACTAGGTCCAGAAGGTGGCACAGTTGTGCCCTTGGGAAGCATAGCGAGAAACAGAGGTCCATATCTTCTTCCTCCAACTCTGTTCTTGGACTCCATTGATTCACATGGTTGAGAAGAGGATTTTGCGCCGCCGTGAAGGGAGAGGTTGAGGGTGTCTGGGTAAGAGGCAGTCAGCGGTCTAGCAGAGGAAGATTGGGAGATGATGAGGAGAATGAGTATGGTTGTTGTGAGGTGGCAGAGCATGTTTGGTTTGGCCATTGGAGAGATCTAAATTGAAGATTTGATGGTGTTTGAGAGAGACAGAGAGAGATAGCTTTCTCTGTAAGAAAGTAGAGAGAGATAGAGAGAAAGATTGTGGAGGATTTGGTGAGACTTTAGTGAGATTTATACAAAAAAATTGAGACATATGATTGTGAAGATACTAGGAAAAAACGGTTTTGGTTGTTTGGAAGTGGTCAGCGGCACTAACTATGGGGAGGCCTTACTACAAGTGTACGACCCACGCGCTTTTGCAAGCCCATTTGTAGTGGGAAAAAAACACATTCCCATTTTTTGTTTTTATTTTTCAAAAATAATTTTAAAATTTTAGTTTGTATTTTTAAAAATATTTTAGTTAATTTCTTTTTTTTATATTTACTTAATTTAGATATACTTAAAAAATATATAATTTATAAAAAAAATTTTAATTTACTGGTATTTTTGGTATTTATTATTATTTTTTAAATTCACAAATATAGAAGTAAAAAAAATTTATTTTATATTTAAAAAATTCACTAAAATTTAAAAATATATATATAAATTAAAATTTTAAAAACTGTTTCTAAAACTCAAGATCAAACAGAGTAATGTATTAATATCACGGTATTTTATTTTTATTTATTTTTTCTGTATTTGGAAATTGGAAGGAATGGGTGTGGGGAAGTTACAATTAGTTGGTATTGGTAATAAGTCTCATTAATTGAATGCAACATCCGTTGCCTGAAGTACATTTATAAAAGGATAAATTATAAATACATCTTTGAGGTTTGCTTAAAATATAAATTATTTTTTGTAATTTAAAAAATTACAAATACCTCCCTGTCAGAATTTTTTATTTAACTGAATTAATTGAAAAAGTGAAATTTCTAACTGTTCACCTATACAATAATAAAATTATCTGAATTATTAATTGAAATAAAATTTTAACATTATTAAAAACTGTTAATTAACTTGATGATTTATTAATAAAATGACATATTTGTTATGAAATTAGAAATCTTATGAGACATAATGTAATTTTTAGAATCACATGAGATAATTTATAATTTAAGTAAATTTCAAGGAGTGTGTTTTTAATTTTCCCTTTATAAAAATACTATTCACACTAAAAAAAAATTTGAAAACAATTCCACTTTTGCATAGTGTATCTCTATAATCTCAATGTAAAATGTCATTATTGTAAAGTCACTTTTTTATTTATATATGGATATATAATAACACTCAATTTGGATGGAGGGATTTGGTGAGGAAAACAAAATGGTGAGAATAGAAAACACATTCACTTGTTTGGATGGTTAAGTAAGTGAGAAATGATGAAAGATGGTGAAAAAAGAAATCTCACCAAAGTTGTGTTTTGTTTCTCACTAAAAGTAGTGAGATTTGGTAAGAAAATAAATAAATTTAATGAAAATTTTCTAAAATACCAAAATTATCCTAGGGTGAAGAAAGCTGGAAAAATAACTTATTAATATGACAGGTTATTTTGATAAAACGAAATTAAATACTTTCTTTTCTTTTGTCACCTAAATGAGAAACTACAATAATTTTTTATTTTTTTTCTCATCCCACCATCTAAACAAAATACTAGATTTTTAACTTGATGTCATAGTAAGATAATTTTCAAGTTTCAATAGTATCAAATTTTGGTTATTACTAAAAAAAGGACTTTTCTTAAGTGTGCAACCCTCAAGGTTACACATCATGTGCCACTTACACAAAAAGTGTAAGTGGAAGGTGAAAACAAAAGTAGGACTGCAAACAGAAAAGGCGTAAGTGTAAAGCGTAAGTTGCACACCATAACAGTACCCCTAAAAAAATTCCGGACTAAAAGACCTTAAAGTGAAAATTTTGAACTAAAAAAGCTCACTTGTTTGCATAACCTAAGGCCCTATTGTTGGTCAATAGACTAAAATAATTAAAAAGTTAAAAACTATTTAAAACGTCAAAAAATTATATAAAAAAGTTAAAAATCCTATCACATTCTTTTACTTTTTGCACATTTTCTCAAACTTTTTTTTTTTTTACCTCATATTTCACTAAAAAGCCACGAAATTGGAACCTAAATAGAGCCAATTGCTTCCAAGTTTTTTATAGCCCACTTTGTTTGGTAACAATTTTAAATTTTTGGTTTTATATCATGCAGTCACTATTTTACCCTTTGGGTTTTTATAATTTCCACTTTTCCACTTTTAATATAAATGAAATTCTAACACTTGTGGTAAACAAAAAGAAATAGTAGTAAAGCAAGATCATGTCGCCATGCCATTTAAAAAAGATTTTCTCATAAAAAAGTCCATACCAAACAATCAAAGGTATTAGCGGAATTTTTATTTTTTGGGGGGTTCAAAATCAAATGGCACCTACAATAGTCAACCCCAAACGAGGCCTATGATGGGAGCAGTAGTCGGGTGCCAAGGAGTTTTTACGCGTTTTTGATAGTGGCTTGGCTCAATATAAGTGAAGAAAAAAGAATTTGGGATGCAATTGCGAGGAAGCGCGTTGGATTGAGAAGCATGAGTGGATAGCTTCATTGCATAACTTGGGCAAATTCATTTATGTGAGGAATTCGGGAAGCAAATTGAAAAAGGAAAGAGAGAAAGGTATATTTTTTTTATATATTTTTTTTTCTTTTTAAAACTTTTCACAAATTTTTCAATTAAATATAGCGCTACAGAAAACGAGTGGGACTCTCCTTTTTTAGAGATTCTTATAACCTTTAGGCTCCGTTTATTTTCATAAGTAGAATGGAGAGGATTCATAATGAAAAAATTAATAGTGAGGGGATTAAGTAAAATTGTATTTGTTTTGATGATAATTGTTAGTGAAGAAATTGTTAAATTATTTTTATATAAAATAATAAAGCAAATAAAAATATATAGAAAATTAAACATTAATGTTTAAAAAAAATTCAATACGTAAAAAAAATAAAAAAATTTCTAGTCCTCTCACTATTTTTCTAATATCACCTCTACCTCCTCCATCTCAATCCCCCCTTCCAACCTCCATCTTAATCCCCTCTTTCATTCTAATCCCTTCTCTAACTCTACAAATAAACACAACACTAAATAACCCCACCTTCATCTTAATCCCCTCTCATCCATTACACCCCAAAACAAACGGGGCCTTAGAGTGATTCATATCACTCATAATGTATGGGACCCACTCATTTATGTGCGGGATTTATATCATGAGTAGTGTGGATCACTTTAAGAGTTGTGGGAGTCTCCAAAAAAGGGGGTCTCTATCATTATTGTTCATTTGCTTTAAATTCTTTCAACGATACTCTCCCTCTTAATTTATCACTTCTAAATTACTTTAGACCTTACATAATAAAATATTTGGCAAATTAAAATTTAACACTTATCAAACATATCATTAGAAGTGATTTTTAAGGTGTTGAATTAAGTATTTCAAGCATTTTTGAAATTCTTTTACTATAAACCATTTAAAAGAGTGATTATTGGATACTCCTCGAGTACAGTCACGTGATACTCCAGGGTATAGTGATTGGTAGAGAAGGCAAAACTCATGATTTGGTGTTCAGTGATTAAAAAAATGAAGGGATCATAGTGTATGATAATTAGTAAAGAGTATGAACACATCATACTTTAAGAACACCCAATAATTTTTCCATTTAAAGGGTCTCTATATGCACTGTGTTTTTATTGTATTGTGTATTTTAGTAATAAATGTTATTTTTTTTTAATAGATTACAATAATTTGTAATTTAAAAATAAAATTACGATAATGTTAATTTTTGTAATAAACATTACTATAGAAATACATAATATCATTTTTGAACGATAAATAATTATAACTTTATCAAAAATTATATAACATTTACTACAAAATAAACAACTACATGCATATAATACATATTCAAAATATAGATGATATTTTCGTCGTCAAGCAATGCTACACGTATTATTATTTTTAATATATTGAACTTATCATTTCATATAATTATTTTTAATATATTAAACTTATCATTTCATATATTATTATTGGATAAATTTATTTACTTTTTATTTAAAATTCAAATACAATATATAAATTTAGTCTACTTTTAATGGGATAAAGTAGGAGAGCCGCTAAACTTCAGATAGCAGGCTGTACAGATTGAATCTCCATAAAGGGTAGGGGAGGGGAGTCCAATGGTAACTTATTGAACCTAAAGTACCACTGCCAATGCTACTACAACGCGTATGCGAATTTTTTTTTTTTTTTTTTTTTTTTTTTTTTAATGAAAGTTGAACTCGAAACCTTCAACGAACTTGCACTATATATAACCATTAGACCGATAATCCTATCTTGTTTGAATTAATTTATTGGATGCTACTATTTATGTATATTATCAATGCAATAATCAAATATCACATTTGTGTAACGCCCCAATAAAATATGCCTAATAAAATACATCCATCACTGCTCCTTACGATAAATAAAAGTGAATCTCTAATACTAGAATACATACTCATATGACATTTACAAAATAGTTTCATATGCAATTATACATTCAATGACTTTAGTACATGAATCTATAGCATGTAAAATATCCAGTCAAAATAAATAAATGCCCTCAAAAGGCTACAAAGTCCAAGGCTTAAACCCGGTTACACAAAATGGTTACTCGAACCCAGACAAATATAGCACTTGGCTTGCAAAAATATAATCACAACAAAACTAGAACCTTGTGCTCTCAACATACACACCCATGCCCTTAGTTTGGCGGAATCACCACATTTTTTCCTACACAAAGTCTCATAGGGTGAGCACAAAGCCCAGTAGAAAATTTTTAACCAAGTATATACATTTTGCACAGTTCTCACAAGGTGAAATGCATATGCCATGCCATGCTTTTAAAATAAAGTCATGTTATCATCTTTTTGAAAACCATCATGCTCCATGAAAACTTGAAAATTTAACAATTCAATAATTTTACATCAAGTTTAAGGGGTAGTAAATACGACTTAGGTAATCCCTAGGTTAGTGTCTGCAAGTAGGCATAACTAGCACTACCAAAACCCCCACTTTACCGGTAGCTAACCGAAAGGCACATGGCACCTCCTCCGTGCGTGTTTTCAGTCTTTCACCTTAGACACTCCGGCCAACTTAATCAATTTCATCTACCCCTCCTATCTGGACTTACCAACGTATTTACCTCAAAACAATTCAATGCAAGATTTTTCAATTTCTCAATTCAAGACTCGTAATAATCAAATGAATTCAAATGGCAGTGTAATATATCTATCAATGCATTAAAATATTCTTCTACACAATTTTTCCATTTATGATCACAATTCCCAACTCTCTTTCAATGAAATTTCACAAGATAAATAAATGTTCATCAATCTCTATCAAGGAGAAACACATTCCACATTTCATGCATTTCCATCAACTTTCTCATTTCATGACTATATCAATACTTTTGAAAAACAAACTTCCAAACCCACTAATTCTCATATTCCATGAAATTCCTTATGCCCACATTTGTCATAATATTGGTCAAATGTAAATTTCATAACATCACCACATTTTCTCATAATTTTTCAAATTTCTAGGGTTTCCATAAATTAGGTTTTTTCCTCATTTTGAAAGAAATTATTTCAAGCTAACACTTCTCTACAATAATATAACTCACAATCTCAAGGATTTAAACCCAAAAAAAAAACTATGGAAACCCATCTTTAAAATCATTCACAACACACAAGTCAAAATCAAAGTTTTCATACTTCCCAAAAGAGTTCCAAATCAACATAATTTTGCAAAAATACATATATAACTCTAAAAAAATCTCTGCCTCAAATTTTGAAGAAGTGAGATGAAACCCCTAAAATCAACGGTGTTGAAATTTGATATCCATCGCACAAAACGTAGCCCTTGAGAAATTATCCAACTTTGATGAAGGGACTAGGATCAAAACTCCAATGAATTTGAAGAAATCAAGGATTTAATTTAGTTTGGTGTAGGAAATGTAGAGAGAAGAAAGAGAAAAGTGTTTTAGAGAGAGAGAGAGAGAAATATGTAAAAGTGGTATACACACAGCCCAAGAAGGAGAAAATGAGGGAATTTTCGAACTCAACAGCCTCCTGTACGTGCACGCCTTTCACCGCACGTGCGGCACGCCTCCACCGCACATGCGGCCTTCCCTTCCCCTCACATGCTACTTCACATGTAATTATTCCAGTATTGCACCCAGACCACCCATGTTTTCCGTACGTGAGGCCTCACCTCCTCGTACATGCAGCCCCTCCTCCCCGTACGTGCAGCCCCTCTTCCCCACGTGCGGCCCAAGCCCCCGCACCCACACGTGCGGCCTTGCTTCCCAGTTAGAAATTTTACTAGCTACACAGAAAATCCCAGATCCAACCTCATGTCTTCCGAAACATGTAAAACTTGACACCGGAATAAATAAGAACTAGGATTTTGAGAAAGGTTTCCAATTACAACAAACCCAAACAGTTAACAAGACTTTAAGTTAAACCCGACACTCTAACAAGAGTAACCCAACATAAATCAAACAGTTAACAAGACTTTAAGTTAAACCCGACACTCTAACAAGAGTAACCCAACATAAATCAAAGAAGAACGAGGCGGCTTTACGTACTTGGTCATCACAATTTGTATATAAATTTTATATAAAATGATGTAACTTTTAGGGCGACTTTTTTTTTTTTTTTTTAAAAATATTATACCATCAAACAAACCACTTACTCACAATAACTAGAATGTTAACCAAGCTGACGTAACGATCAATTATCAAGCCAATTAAGCCAAAACTCAACAATCATTACTAGTTACATACAACTCCCATAATGGAGGGGAAATAAACCACCAACAAAGGGCTTTAAACTCCTTTCCTTAGAAGTTGAATCTGGAACCTTATATTAGAAAGAGTATTATACAATCACTAGGCCAAATGCCTTGGTTTAAGAGAGTTTCTGTTTACAGAGAGAGAGAGAGAGAGAGAGAGAGAGAGAGAGAGATATGAGGATGCTTTTTAGATTTTGAAAAGTGTAGTGAGATAAAACAAAACTTTTGAATTTTGAAAAAAGATTTATTATACTTTTTGAGAGGGTAATTTATAATGAATTGGGCCGAGCTGGAGTTGGACCGAGGTAGCCCAAACATGTGTACTCCGGTATAAGGAGTACTACGGTAGTCCGGTCTAAGGAGTACTGCGGTAGTCCGGTATAGCTCGGTTCTTGGATAGTCCGGTTACGACTTCTAAATCGGAGTACAAAAGTAACATCTGCAAGCCGTTATGGTAGTTCGGTCTTGGCATGTGAAACCGGAGTAGAAGTCAGGAATGAGAGAGCCGAACTAAGAGTTAGTTCGGCCAGACTTACCTATGCAGTACGGCAGTGTTACTCCGGGCTTGAAGTAGTCCGGCCGTAAGGAGAACCATCTCACTTGGTTTAAGCAGTGAAGGGGGTGTTGGAGGATAAGCATTGTCTTCCAGGAATATGAATCCAAGGAGGACTCTACGCAAGGAGGAGTAATCCTAGAAGGACTCTACACTTGGAGGAAAAAGAGTCCTACCAGGATTGTGCTTCGCAAAACCTATATAAGCTCACTAATATCACCTTTGGAGAGGTAATGCAACTTTTGCTCCCTGAATACATAGAGCTTTTGGCTTCCCATCTTGCTTACTGACTTAGGCATCGGAGAGGTTTCCGGCACACACCCGCCGGCCAGCTCACGTTTATGTTTTCAGGTGATAGAGCGACGTCGTACAGAGGAACGCAGACTTGATCAACAGGATTATACGAGAAGGTATATTCCTTCCCCGTACAATTGGCGCCGTCTGTGGGAAACAACAGACAAGAACAACCTCTTGATCAAGCTTTCTCTCGAAGATCAATGGCGAACAACGAAGAGCTACCCCATTCCGCCATCGACGGACAGACCCCAGATGGGGGTGCAAGGCGCGAGGGCCTATCCTTGGTCGCTCCCATGGCGAACCTGGAACAACGACAAACTCCCAGGAGGGATGTCAGGGGTAGAAGGAGGAATAACAGCCCTCATCCCTCTCGTTCGCAAAGCCCAGAAAGGCAAAGGCGCAGGGTTGATCCTCAAATTCTAGAGGATCGCGTCAGAGAACAAGACGAGTTAATACGTCAGATGGCGGCGAACATGGAATCCTTAAAGCGCCAGATGAAGGGTAAAGAAGTGGCGACAGGAGAGGGGCGCAACAGGAAGACGCCCCCTCGCCACTCAGAGGGTCGTAGTAGGAATTCTACACCCTCCCAACCAGAGAACAGAAGTCTCAGGACAGGCGACACGCGATCCGTATCTTCCAAGACCCGTCACTCCAAGTCTGAGAGGGCAAGACCTGAGAGGTCCTATATGGAAGGGAGCACTTATTGGCCTTCGTATACACACCAGACAAGGTCTAGACAGACGGAATTACCCAGATCATCCGACCTGCGATCCATGCTAGAAGAGAAAGCAAGATGGAAGGAGGACGCCAGAGCCTTGCTTGAGCCACAGGTTCCTCGCTTTGCGGCGGTTATTCCTCGGACGCATGGAAGCGTCGAGGTTGGAATGCCAATGCCGCGCCCAAGATACGAACCAGGACAAGGCTTTGGCGAGGTCACAGACCTCACCATTCGTCCCAAAGAATAGAGAACGCTTCTTCCGTCAAAGCCTCTACCTAAATTCAATACATATGAGGGAAGACGGACCCTATACGCACTTGAGCCACTTTCGCGTGTCATGGTCAGATACCGCGGAATGAGGCCTTGATGTGCATCCTATTTCCTCAAGCCTTGGGGACCTTGGCTTGACTTGGTTTGAAAAACTACGAGGGCAAGATAGCCTCTCGGGCGCAATCAAGCGAGGCGTTTGTAACGCGGTTCAGAACAAACACAAAAACCCCGGTGGAGATCGACCAGTTACTCTCCATCGACATGGGCGACAAGGAGACCTTGAGGTCATACAACAGTCGCTGTTGGGAGACATTCAACCAGATTGGGGACTGCCCGACTAACCTCGCCATTGCGCAATACAAAAGAGGCCTTCCAATGGAAAGATCGAGGAATCTATCACCATGACGCCACCCCTTACCATGGAGGCCCTGATGGAGAGAGTGCATCAGCACATCAGGGTAGAAGAGGATGGCGCTCGTGCCAAAGCAAAATCTGGCGCGACCCCTGCCCCAGAGAAGAAGACCTTGGCAAAGGTCAATACGGTAGATCGCCAAAACCGAAACGGACGAGGCAGGCGAGACAATGGCGAGGACCAGGACAAGAGATGGTTAAGAGTCCACACCGCCATAACCACGGTATTCAAGAAGCCGATCTACCGTATACTTAGTGAGATTCGAGACTTTCCTTTCAAGTGGCCAGCCAAGCTAGGCGAAGCTCAGAAGGACTATGATGACAGATCTAGGTGCACCTTCCATAAAGAAAAAGGGCACCGCACTGAGAACTGCACCCCATTGAGGCAGCACTTAGAGGAGTTGGTGGCGGTAGGCCACTTAGACAAATACATAGAGGGAGGGCACAAATTTCAGACCGCAACAACCCCAATGGGACGCCAATCGACGCCCCGCTCCAAGGCGTCATCAACGTAATACATGGAGTCTTTGAACCTGAGCGTGTATGCGAGCTCAGAGGTTCAATCAAAAAGGATGAGCACTTAAGAGAGGTGCTAAGTGCCCAACCTGCTATCAAGAAGAGTAAGACAGAGGCAACAAATGTCATGTCTTTTTCGGACAAAGACTTGGACAGAATATATTGCCCTCATAACGATGCCTTGGTCGTCACTCTCCGAGTCAAGGATTTTGACGTCAAACGAATTCTTATTGACCAGGGTAGTTCATGTGAAATCATGTACTATGAGACGTTCAAACAATTGAAGCTGCAAGACAAAGACTTAGCGCCAGCAGTGTCACCCCTGATTGGATTTAACTCAATGCCAGAGTGGCCAGTCGGCAAAATCATCCTTCCAGTCAGGGCGGGAAGTGTGACAAAGCAAGTGGAGTTCTGGGTACTGAAGGTCCCCTCCACGTACAACATCATCTTAGGCAGAACATGGCTGTATGCCATGCGCTCGGTGGCATCCTCCTACCACCAAGTGATGAGGTTCCCCAACGACACCGGAGTAATAGAGGAGGTTTATGGGGATCAGATCATGTCGAAACAATGCTTTGTGACAGTGAACGGCAGCCGAGCTGCCAAAGGATATGTTCATTCGGTGGAGGAACCCGAAAGTAATGAACTATTCGCGGATGTTGGCAAAGCGGCTAGTCAGAAAGCTGTCGAGGACTTAGTGGAAGTCAGGATAGATGAGAAGAACCCGGATAAGTTCTTCTTACTTGGCTCGTCGTTGTCCAGCACTGAGAGATTGGAAGTCTTGGGATTCCTGACCTCCAACATCGAAGTGTTCGCCTGGACCCCATACGACATGCCAGGCATCGATCCCAACTTCATCTACCACCAACTCAATGTCCACCCTTCTGCCAGCCATTCAACAAGACTCCAGAGATCGGCGCCCACCACGCCAAATAGTGGCGAAGAAGTGGGAAACTTGTTGGAGGCAGGGCAATCGAGAGGTACACTACCCTGTGGATCTCCAACACCGCTAGGTGCCAAAGAAGAACGGCAAGTGGCGTGTATGCGTCGACTACAAGACGGTCAATAAGGCGTGCCCGAAGGATAGCTTTCCTCTACCAAGGATAGATCAACTGGTAGACCTGACGGCAGGACACAACCGGCTAAGCTTCCTTGACGCATACAGAGGCTACCATCAGATAGCCATGCACGAACCAGATCAGGAAGTAACATCCTTCACCACTCTAAGAGGACTGTAATGCTACAAGGTCATGCCCTTTGGCCTGAAGAATGCAGGGGCGACGTTTCAAAGAATGGTCACCAAGATGTTTGAGCCATTGTTAGGCAGAACAATGGAGGCCTACATCGACGATATGGTGGTCAAAAGCAAGGAAGCGGATGACTATCTAAAGGACCTAGATGAGATGTTCCAGATCCTGAAGAAACACAAGCTGCGACTTAACGCTTCCAAGTGCGTATTCGGTGTAGGGTCTGGCAAGTTTCTGGGTTTCCTGGTGACCAACCGGGGTATTGAGGCAGACCCCTCCCAAATCAAAGCAATTCAGGAGTTAGAGAGGCCTAACTCAGTAAAGGAAGTACAGCATCTCACCGGCATGGCAGCGGCACTTAACCGATTCATCAGCCGGTCTTCAGACAGATTGCGACCATTCTTTCAGTCATTAAAAGCTAAGTTCGAGTGGGACGAAGAATGCGATCGAGCTCTGGAAAGCTTGAAGGAATACATGTCTTCTCCACCACTACTTGTCACTCCAATACCTGGAGAAGAACTCTTCCTCTACTTGGCAGTATCGCAGCATGCAATTAGTGCAGTGATGGTCCGCGCAGAAGGGGTCCAACACTTGCCTATCTATTATGTCAGTAAGACGTTACTTGGCGCCGAAACAAGGTACTTGCCACTGGAGAAACTGGCATTGGCCTTGATGATGGCTTCAAGGAAATTGTCGCATTACTTTCACGCCCACACCATAGTTGTTCTCACAGCCTTCCCACTCAAGGCTTTATTTGAAAGGGTGAACTTTTCTAGGCGAATTTTGAAGTGGGCAGTAGAATTGGGACAGTACGACATCAAGTTCCAACCCAGAACCGCAATAAAGGCTCAAGCACTAGCAGATTTTTTCGCAGAGTTCACCCCTGGGAGTCATCACATCTGCCCAGTCGACTTGACTGAAATAGCCAAACTAGGGATGGAGGTTGACGTCGGAATAACGCAACACCTAGTGCTGGTTGCTCAGTCAGGCCCCAAGACGGACCAAAGTAAAGAAAGGGAGGAAGAAGTGAACCATGCTGCACCAAGTCAGGACTCACCAACAAACAAAGACTTGGTGCAAACAGAGAACAAGGCGACAAAGAAGCATCGACTCTGAAGAGGCCACCATCAATGTGGAAGATCCCAAGACATCATCTGATCCCTCCACTTGCTGGAAGTTGTTCGTGGGAGAGATATGGAAGCTCTTCGTGGATGGAGCATCCAATAGGCATGGAGCAGGACTAGGCATAGTCCTCATCTCTCCAGACGACCTAGTAATGGAGCAGGCAATCAACCTGGGCTTCCCGGCATCAAATAATGAAGCAGAGTATGAAGCGCTTCTAGCCGGTCTCAAGTCGGCATTCTACATGCAGGCCATCGAACTGATGGTCTACAGCGACTCACAGCTGGTGGTAAACCAAATATCGGGCGACTATGAAGCAAAGGATGATAGGATGGCCAAGTACCAAGACTTGGTCAGAGTAGAGATAAAGAAGTTCGAAGTAGTGAGAATTGAGCAGATTGGCAGAGAGGAAAACAAAGAAAGCATTTAACTCAAGAAGCCTCAATGGCGCATACCCATTCCCCATCCACTACTAATTGACTATCTGCCTAGACCAAGTATTGAAGACCCAGAAGCTAAAGAAGTATGTTGTGCAGAGTTAGGTCCTTCTTGGATGGATCCCATCATACTATTCCTAAAGGACGGCACCCTCCCAGAAGAGAAGAAAGAAGCCAACAGAATAAGAGCAAAATCGCAGCGGTTTTGGCTCTCTCCATCTTTGGCATTATACAAGAAGTCGTTCACAGGACCTTACTTAAAGTGCGTCCACCCCAGCAAGGTAGAAGCATTCCTATTCGAAATACATGAGGGGGTATGTGGCAGCCATCAAGGAGAAAGATCATTAGCATACCGAGCTATTTCGCAAGGATACTGGTGGCCATACATGCAAGCAGATTCAGAGAAGTATGTCAAAAAATGTGAGAAGTGTCAGAAGTTTGCGCACCAAATACACCAACCTGCCAGAGAACTCCTACCTTTGACTAGTCCATGGCCTTTCGCAATGTGGGGCTTAGACATAGTAGGTCCACTTCCAACAAAGCCAGTAACAGAAGTTCTTTCTTAAGCAACGGACTACTTCACAAATTGGGTGGAAGCAGAAGTCTTGGCGTCAATCAAGGAAAAAGATGTAAAGAAGTTTATTTGGCAGAACATCATTACTCGCTTTGGCATACCAAAAGCATCGATCTCGCATAACCAACGGCTCGGTTGACGGTAAAATTTTCAGAGGCTTTTGCGAAGAATACAAGATAGAGTTCTACAATTCTACACCGGCGTATCCCCAAGCAAACGGTCAAGCCGAGGCGTCAAACAAGGTAGTTTTAGACGGATTGAAGAAAAGGTTGGAGAAAGGCAAAGGCAAGTGGGCAGAAGAGCTCCCTCATGTTTTATGGGCTTATCGCACCACACCACGGCAGTCAACAGGAGAAACTCCATTCTCCTTAGCCTATGGCATAGAAGCAGTCATCCCATTAGAAGTCGGACTCCGGAGCGAAAATTTTGATCCAGACCTAAATGGGGAAGCCATCGCACTAGAACTTGACTTGGTAGAAGAAAGAAGAGAAAGAGTATTGGTTCACATCGCCTCCTACCAACAAGAACTATCTAGGAAATATAACAAAACTGTGCAACCAAGGCAGTTCAAGATCGGCGATTGGGTACTTCGCAAGGTGATGGGAAACACATTGGTCCCAGGAGATGGCAAGTTAGGGCCTAACTGGGAAGGCCCTTACAAAGTGGTCGGATTAGCAGGCAAAGGGGCATACCACTTGGAAGATGAGGACGGCAAAGCAATTCTTAGGCCATGGAACACTGCCAATCTTAAGTTATTTTACTTTTAGCTTTTTTTTTTTTTTTTACGTATGTGTAATTTTCTACTTCTTCAATAAAACAAGTCTATTCTTCTTCAGTATATTTGTTTTCCGTAGAAAGTAGCTTTAGTAAGTTAGTAGCATTGTAAACATAGTTGGCCGGAATAACCAACTATTACCCCTCCTAAGCCCAGGATAAGGATCCAGGCTGCAGGACGTTTGGTCGGAATAACCAAACGCTGTATTCTAGGTTGGCTGGAAAAACCAACCTAGAGGTTGGCTGGATTAAACCAACTCTTTGTACTCTTCAGCCGAAGTAAGTGTATGGCTGAAGAGTGGTTGGCTGGATTAAACCAACTCTTTGTACTCTTCAGCCGAAGTAAGTGTATGGCTGAAGAGTGTTGGCTGGATTAAACCAACTCTGAGTACTCTTCAGCCGAAGTAAGTGTATGGCTGAAAAGTGGTTGGCTGGATTAAACCAACTCTTTGTACTCTTCAGCCGAAGTAAGTGTATGGCTGAAGAGTGATTGGCTGTATTGAACCAACTCTTGGTACTTTGCAACCGAAATAAGTTATATCGGCTGAAGAGTGGTTAGCTAGTGAGTTAGATAGCTAGAACCGAGATCAAAGTTAGCACATGATTACATGGAAAATGCATTACACATGCAAGCATACACACACAACCGGAATAAGAGTTGAAGGAAATTTTTTCATTAAAAAACGGAGAAGTACAAGTGGAGGGGCTGCAGCCCGGTTACAAAAAAGTTCAAATACAACAAAAAAGAAAGAAAACAATCATTGAAGAAGTGCGTCTAGTTCGGCATCGACTCAGATCGCCAGCCTCAAGTCCCAGATCGAAGGAGCACGGTTTGAAGTGGGACTTCGTGTCAGCAGAACTTCAAAGGTCGGCCACCGCAGCCAAGAGTTGGATCCTCAATAACCTGCTCGGTCGAATCGCCTTATCGCTCATTGCTCGTTGACAACCGGAGTGTGAGATTGCTCCTCATCTTCATCATCATCTTCATCATCGTCATCATCATCACCAGACCCCTCAAGGAAGGCCTTTTGGAGATCGGCCGTGTATTGCAAGAGTGAGGCTGGAATGGAGTACGGTGGAGCGTTGTAGACCTCGGTGTCAGGCGTACAACCGAGCTTCTCCACCGCAGCCCTCCAGCCACATTTGAAAAAGAGGTCTTTTGTTGCTTTGGATTGCTGGGTGTAGGCTACTTCGGCCTCATTGAAGCCCCGCTTCTTAGCCTCCTTCACCTCCTTCTTCAAATGCTTTATTTCGGCGTCCTTTTTCTTTTCAATTGCGGCCAGGATACGTAGGTATCTATCTTTTGCCTCGGTGGCAACTCTTTTCTTCTCGGCCTCGACCGAATTGGCAACCTCGGTCAGACGACCGTTCTTCCGCCTGAAGCTCGCCATTGCTTCTTCGCCTCCTCCACTGCTTGCTGGGCCGGCCACCATGGCCTCTCTTGTACTCCTCCTAAGCTCCATGACCCTCCTGTGAGTGACTTGGTTCTTCTGGATGGCCTGTCAAGGAGAAGCAACGTTAGCCGGACTCCAAGTTGAAAACAAAAGAGAAGAAGGAATCTTACATGGAAAGTAGTACTGCTTACCAGGATCATGGACTTAGTGGAGGACCGGATTGATTTTAGCTCGGTGTTGAGCTGTTTGTAGTGGTGCTCCATGTCTTTGGGGAGGCACACACTCTTGGCCAAGTTGAAGGCCATCTGATGATCCTTCTCTGAGACCACCGAATCAGATGGGGTGATGTCTCGGTCATTGAAGGTAAGTACAGGAGTCCATTTGGGAAAAGCGGTTCGGTCGGTAGGCTCCGGTTGGAGGTTCGGTTGAGGGCTTGGTGGAGGACTTGCTGGCAGGACGGTCTCGTCTTCATCAGCAAGACGTGGCTCGGTTTGGTTAGTTCGGGCACGTTTGCTTGGTCGGGATGAAGATGGCCGTTGAGATGGGAGTGCCACCACGGTCTCGGTGGCATGGCCGATTCCCTGCACCTCGGCTGGAGTTGTTTCGGTTAAGAGGGCCTTCAATCTGTTCTTCTTGGCCATTTCTTGCTCAGTTGTGAGTGGAACAAGGTTGATCTGAGGCAAGTTTGGGTCCGGTTCTGGCGCGTCTTCAAGCAGGAAGTCGGTTACCCTTGCTTTGCGGCGACCGGAGTAACGGTAGGTCGGTTCGAAGTCTAGGAGCTTTGCCCAACTTCTCTCCTTTACTCGTAGTGCGGCGCGCAGAAGATCGAGGTTGGGGTAACCGTAGTTTGAAAGAAGATGGGCTTTATCTGCAAAAGAAGGTGAACTGTTAGTTCGGTTTAAGATAAAAGAGCCGAAGTAGAGGAAAATGTGAAATATAACCGAAGTAAGTGTACCAGGAATTCCTTTGTTCCAGTTTATAGCCCAGCCAGGAATCTGGGCCTCGTGGTCCTCGAAATTCCCAGAGACCCAAAAGAAGTCATCGCTGCTTAAGTCTTTGTCCGGTGTGTTTTATTATTTTCTCTCTACCAGCATTACTCTCAAGTAGTAACACCAGCCTTCATTCTTTGATCCTATGGAGTATTGGTGTAGTATCTTGGCCAAACCTAGGTTTAGACCGGTTTGTTGGTTCAGTGCGGCTATACCCATGATTATTCGGTATGTGTTAGTAGACAGCTGGGTGGAGCATAGTCTGGTTTGTCTTAAAAATTCACATATTAGGGGTTGGACTGGGAATCTGAGTCCGGTTTCTATTATGGATTGAAGGGTAAAGGGGACAAAGCCTTCATTGCCCCAAGGGTCTACGTCTTGTTCGGCTAAAGTGAGATTTACATCGGCTGGAATATTGTAATCCTTCCTAAATTCGGCTAGGCCGCCTGGGGTTTCTACTAAGAATCTGTACTTCCCCATTTATCGGATAAATATGAAATAAATTACTTCGGCTGGAGAAGTTGTGCTCAGTAGCTCGGTTGAGCCTTCAAAGAGAATGGCCTGGGCAACCTAAAGTCTGCAAAGTGGAAGAACAAAGTGGTCAAACACAGATCATTGACCGTGCTACGAGAACAAAGCAAGAAAGGATGCCTTATTTCGGCTACATACGGTAATACAGGATTTACTTCAGTCCCAACAAGGTGCTTTTTATCTCGGTTTGGCGTGATGTTTGGTTATCTCGGTTCCGCCTATGGTTTTTGTTGCTTCGGCTAAGCATCAAGGGGCAGCCTTCTGAGTTCGGTTTAAGGAACTGAGAAAGCTGGCCTAGCCCCGAGGCTTAGCTCGGATTGAGAACTAAGATCTTCTAGTTCGGTACGTTCTTATTTCGGCTGATGTGAGTCAGTTGGTGGCCTATTGAAGCTACTGTTATGTGTACAAGTGCTATTTCGGTTTCAGTTCACCTAAATTTGTATATAGCAAGAACAAATTCCTAGTTCGGTTGGATATATCTTTTGGATCAAATAGGAGGTCTACTGGTTATTGCTTAAAGATTCATGAAGTTTTAGTGTTCTTACGTAGTTTTTCCAGAAAATATGAAGCTAGCAACTAAAAGGTGTTTTGTAAAAACACACAAAGCAAAGCATGATAAAATAGAGGGATACAAAGGCAAGTTTATGATGTTTACCTGGTAGAGAGACTGAGGATGGAAATGGAGACAACAGCAACAGAAACACGAGCTCAGAAAGTTTGCAAAAATTGAAGAAAGGGAGCTCAGAGACGAGGAAGAGAGAGAGAATAGTAGCAGTATATGATTCAAGGTGAAGTGAAGGGTTTTTTGTTTTGATGGTTGTACCATAAGGCGGGAACTGTTCAAAATTTTTTCGGAGTACGAGGGCGGCGCAACAGATGTGGATGGCCAATAGGGGCTTGCCACGTGTCATTGGAATATGGAACGCTTCAGTTGCTGTGATTGAAGAGACGTTTGGCCGGACGTGCTCAGCTCAGCTTAAACCTAGCTCGGTTAGGCAAGTTGAAAAGGTTTTTTAGCTCGGCCGGGGTAGCTGAAGGATTGTAGCTCGGTTGGATAAGCTAAAACTTTAGTTCGGTTCGAAGACAGGTAATCCCTATCATGCTGTGCAGATGGAATTAAAGGGCAATTGAGAGGGTAATTTATAATGAATTGGGCCGAGCTGGAGTTGGACCGAGGTAGCCCAAACATGTGTACTCCGGTATAAGGAGTACTGCGGTAGTCCGGTCTAAGGAGTACTGCGGTAGTCCGGTATAGCTCGGTTCTTGGATAGTCCGGTTACGACTTCTAAATCGGAGTACAAAAGTAACATCTGCAAGTCGTTATGGTAGTTCGGTCTTGGCATGTGAAACCGGAGTAGAAGTCAGGAATGAGAGAGCCGAACTAAGAGTTAGTTCGGCCAGACTTACCTATGCAGTACGGCAGTGTTACTCCGGGCTTGAAGTAGTCCGGCCGTAAGGAGAACCATCTCACTTGGTTTAAGCAGTGAAGGGGGTGTTGGAGGATAAGCATTGTCTTCCAAGAATATGAATCCAAGGAGGACTCTACGCAAGGAGAAGTAATCCTAGAAGGACTCTACCCTTGGAGGAAAAAGAGTCCTACCAGGATTGTGCTTCGCGAAACCTATATAAGCTCACTAATATCACCTTTGGAGAGGTAATGCAACTTTTGCTCCCTGAATACATAGAGCTTTTGGCTTCCCGTCTTGCTTACTGACTTAGGCATCGGAGAGGTTTCAAGACACACCACGCCAAATTTCACGTTTGTGTTTTCAGGTGATAGAGCGACGTCGTACAGAGGAACGCAGACTTGATCAACAGGATTATACGAGAAGGTATATTCCTTCCCCGTACACTTTTTATTTTTAAACCATCGTCAAATTCTCTACTTAGTTCTTAAATTATCGGTTGAGTTTGCTCAATTATTAAAATCTATTTAATTCCCAAACTATTGATTGAATCTATTAAATCTCTAAAAGTATTTAATTCGATCTATTAAATGTCTAAAAGGATCACAAAAATAAAATATATGCCCATAAATGTTATAAATTAGTAAAAGATCCTACCTAATTAATATTTTATTCATAGAAAAATCTTAAATTTTTATTTTGTCTTTAAAAAGTGTTTTATTTCGTTATGTGTTTAAATTAGCATTAGAGTTTGGTTTCTCAATCTTACCAATAAAATTATATAAGTATTAATTATACTGAAGAAGTAGAATTAGATAATTTAAATAATAACATTTTGCTACAAATAATAATAGAACAAAATAATACATTAAATAAGTTATAAAAAGAATTTAACAAAAAACTTAAAAACAATTAATTAGAAATTACAAACGAAATCTAACTTATAATACTAGATAAGAGTAAGCATGTAGCCATTGTAGAAGAAAAGTAAGAAAATACTATAGATACACCCTTACCATTGTAAAGAAAATTCACTATAAGAATTAATGACCACTTTTTAAAGACAAAATAAATTTTTTTTTTTAAATCAAATTTTAACTAGATATTATTTCTTACTAATTTGTAATACTTATGAGCTGATATTTTATTCTTGTAATTATTTCAAAGACTAAATAAATTTGAATTTTAAATGCTTTAAGAATTTAATAGATTTAATAGTTTAAGATTAAATAGACAATTTAGCGATAATTTAAGAGTATAAACTGTAATAAACCCTTTTGAAAAATTGTGTAAGAAGTGTTTTTGAGATTTTGAAGTGCCTAATGAGATAAAACAAAACTTTTGAATAGGGTAATTTTTTTTTTAACACCCCTTAATCTTCAAATCCTAACTCTATAACCACCACCCCCAATCTTCCTCTATCATACAACCACTATTCAATACCCTATCCTCCACGTAGCGATCCCGTTATTTCTCGACAACTTTTCTTCTCCATCTAGTGACCCCGGTAGCCCTTCTATATCTTGCAATTACCACCTCAGTAACCCAGCATGACCTTTCTCTATCTTGACCTCACATCTGCAAGAAAAATAGGGATAAATCTAGGCTTTTTAAATTTGGCGGAAAAAAGAAGAAGAAGAAGAAAGAACGAGTTAGATCTAGGATTTTATTATAACGAGAGGAAGGGAATAGCAGAAGAAAATGAAGAGGGTTGGGCATTGTGTGGCTGTTCATTATCATTGATATCACTTATTATTATTTTTATAATTTTATAAATGTCCTTATCACATAATACTTACGCCAGTGATTGGGACCTCGAGGGATTGTCCCCCGAATCCCCCGAATTACCACATTAGGTAAAAAAAAAAAAAAAAAAAAAAAAGAAAAAAGAAAAGAAAAAAAAAACAGTTTCCAAAAATAGAAATTAGGGGGATTAGGGGGAGTTTTTTTAGGGGAACTTTTCATTTTCCTAATACTTATTTCTAAATTTTATATATAAAAAAATTATTAAAATAAAATTATAATAGAAAGAATGATACGTGTAGGATAAGTGTGTCACATTTTTCTACAAATGTAGTGTAGTGGGCTTGGACCATAGGCTGCTCTCGCCAGAGGGGATGACAGTTGAGAGGTCAATCCGGGAATCTGTCTGACCAAAATACGCGTCGATGTCTTCCAAATCAAAAGTCAAAATATCAAATTCCGGGAGTGTACGCAAACCTGTTTCGCACGTCATTTGCCAATTTTTTCATAGTTTTCTTTGTATTTAATTGGGCCATGAGGTTTGTGCATTGCGCATTGCATTGACTCTTCTTAGATCTCTTTCATTCCAGTTGTGTAATTTTTTTAGTTAGTTGGTAGTATGTTTGTCAAAGCTATACCTTGTTTAAACCCATCATCACTGGTTTATCATACATTTATGGCTTAAACTAGTTCCAACATTATGTATCATTTTAGTCCTTCATATTTTAATTACAAAAATACTATATTATATATTTGTATATGGTAAGAGAAACTGCAATTTTGTAGTGGTAGTTATAAATAATGAAATTATGATGTGAATTCTTAAAATTATAAATAAATAAAGTTATATTTTTTGTGATAAAAATTATATGATTAATAAAAATTGTACTTTTGGAATAAGATTTATATCATATGCACCATTTTTAGGATGCACATGATGACCTTTCCCGCCTTTCCCTATCAATCCTATCAATTTCATCTCTAATTTTGTCACTAAATGATTCTTACTACCGTTTCATCTGCAATTGATAGCGGAAGTAAATGTATTTTTGTAAAATCACATTTGCACTTTTGCAAAATGAGTGGGAAAATAAAAATAAAAATAAAAAAAGGGGCCAAATCCATTGTGGGCACCAAAATGTGTTTTGGTTCATTTTGATCTCTAAATTTCAATTGTGTCAATTTAGTCTCCAAATTTCTTAATGTTATAGGTGGTTTGACAAAAATACCTTTACTTCCATCAATTGATAACGGAAACAAAAGTAGAGGCCATTTAATGACAAAAATTAATAGGTTGTGGTTCAAATTAACACGTTTGAAATATTAAAGACCAAAATAACATAAGATACAGACTTTATGGACCATTTGCATATTTAACCCTATATTTTCCACATTTATTTTCATATTTTGCTTAATAACATGTAATGATAATGGGTGATTAGTGTAGGGTACCCCACATACGAGCTTTTCTACTATTAAGGTATAAAGGTAATTATTGCTAAAAATTAGCATGAATGATTTTTTTTTTTCTTCTCTCTTCAATGGCTAGTTAAAAGATTTATTACATTTAAGTAATGTTATACCTTGCGTCAAATTTGACATAAAATTTAGCTATGAGCTCAACAAATTTGTCTACAAACATATTTATCTTTCCAATATTTGAAGAACAATGTACATCTCCCCTTATAAATGAAAGAAATCAACGAAAAAAATTTCATAGTATTTCCATCAAAATTTAAGATTGATATTTGCAAAATAAAAAAGGCACACAAAACTCAAGCATAGAAACAGAAACCTTAAAATTTCACATATAGAATGGATCAAGCACATAAATCACTGAAAAAATAAAAAATAAAAAATAAATAAATAAATAAATAAATAAATAAATTGGCGTGTGCTTTTTTTTGCTATTTTAGTAAAAAATAAATAAAATAGACCAAAAAGTTAATAAGATAAAGGGTTGTTTGGAATGTCCTAAATAAGTGCACTTTTTGACTTTTTAGACTAGAAAGTTGATGAAAAAAATATTGTTGTTTGGATTAACTTTTTGACTTTTTATGAAAAAAATATGTATTAAAAAATTGTATAAATTAGTATGTATGAGAATATAAGGACAGTAAGCAGTAGGCCGTATCGTCTGGGGGAGTGAATTGATGATAAGAAATGGTTACCTACTTTCGGGCATTGCATTGGACAGTACTGTTCGGTCCGTGGAGGCCATCACGGGTCCCATTTTGATAATTTGAATTGTTTAATGTGTAGAACTCGTCGAGTACTATATGTTTATAAAAAATCACGTTGATCGGATATCGATAGATATCTTATTAAATTAGTTTTTTTTTCAATCGTTAACTATAACACCATTCTTTTTTTATACAAAACCGATTTAATCATATAGTTAGTGATATCCGATCAACGTGATTTTTTAAAGGCATATAGTGCTCGACAAGTTCTACATATTGACAGTTCAGATTATCAAAACGAGACACGTGATTCACGAGCCAAACAACATTGTGTTGTTTGTGCACCCCGCCTGTGTAATTTTTTCATATCATTTCAGCAACTCAGCAACAGTATGTGGGACGGTTCAGACTGTATTGTAATAATTTGTGTGTAAAATTATTATTGATTTTTTTATAAATAGTGATAACTTTTTAACTTTTTTAGTAGCTTTTTGAATTTTTTTAGGTATCCCAAACCAGCCCAAAATGTCACATTCAAATTATAATCATTTCATTTTTTCTTTCACAAAAGTCAAAAAACCTATTCCAAATGAAGCTTTTTAACCTCACGCCAAAAAGTCAAAAAGTCAACTTACATCCCAAATGAAGGCTTTGTCCAACAGCTCACATTATTATGTTCTTCTTTCTCATTCTCCATGATCATCTCATATGTTATTTTATTTTATAGTATGCAACTTTAATTTAATAAACTTTGATTATGTAGTTTTTTTTGCTAGCTCTTGTATGTACTATATTATTTTGAAATGGTAGTTAAAATAGGAGAATAAATAGAGGGAAAGTTTGTTGTACTAAAATAGTAAAGTCACCATTAAAGCAACATTGTTAAAATATAGTATTATATCATTATTTATTGTTAAAATATAGTAATTAATAAAGGAAAATGGTCTAACAATCTAACAATGTCATGTGGACCAAGGAGAGTTGGTAGAAGAGACCCATTCTTCAAAATTTCAAGAAACTTCTTTAATACAATAAGATTAATTTGAATATCTTTATGTTAAGTTTGCTTTATAATAGATTTTGGGGAAATTTTATACTCATTCCTTAAGATTTGTGATGACTTGCGAATCTGTGATGAGTTTGACCTCCATTTAATCTTTATTTTAAAGTTTAAAATCAACTCTTCAGTTATGTGTATGTTTCCCTCTCATTCTTTTAGCTCTTCTTTTCTCATTCTTTTCTTTTTTTTCTTTTTTCTTTTTTTTTTTTGTTTGTTTTGGGACAACTTTTTAGCAATTTACTTGGGCGTATATATTGAGAAAGATATTACTCATAGTTTCGATATTAGTTCTATATTACAAATGTAAAGTAGAGTAGTGGCAAATTACAATGTGTTTCTTATATTTTGTCCCTTATATCATTTTGGTACCTATATTTTCAATTGACTTAATTTTGACCCTTAATTTTAGATTTTGTGTCAATTCAATCCAATTTTAATAATATTATTATTGTTTTTGATAAAAAATAATCACTGAATTAATTAAGTTTAACTCACTGAGTAAAGTAACTTTATAATTTTGATCTTATAAATATAACATATATAACTTATATGCGTATTTTTCATTAAAAAAATAGTAAGAGTTATAATCAATTGAACTAAATTGAAACAAAATCATAAATTTAATATCAAAATTGAGTCAATTAAAATTATATAGATCAAAATAACACAAGAATAAAAGTACAGAAACTTCTATCATAATTTACCTATAGATCTATTATTGGATATGTTGATCATTTCGTACCAATCATGCAAATGTCTATTTTTTTTTTTTTTCATATCATTTTAGACTTACTACTATAATATGTTATATTTATCAACTGTGTTTTTATAATTTGAGAACTAAAACAACATAAATTTCTCCATCTCTTCAAATTATTTTGAAAGAGTCAAACAATCACCACCAGACAGAATTTAAATAGACCGCTTTATTTTTCAAAACAGACCATGGGCACTTCAAGTGTACATTTTCTGTCAAAAAAAAACCTAATCGACATCAATAATTAGACCAAATTAAAACAAATTAAAGAAACAAAAATAAAATTAATGTAAATAAAATTATATGAACCAAATCAACATAAAAGTCAAAATACTAGGGTCGCATAAAATTATCTATAGAATAAAAAAATAAAATAAAAAATCAGCACTCAAAACTTAATTATAACTTTTCACCAATCATTTCTACAGAATGGCCCAACTATACAGTATTGTAAATCCAGCATCAACAACTAATTAATTTATTTTGAAAGTAGGTCTCATTAATATATTTTATAAAATTTTATCACTTCATATGTATTATGTATTTTCTTCTATGTTTGATTTGTATAATCGTAATAAAACTGTAATCGTATATTTAAATATGATTTTTATTTAAGAGATACTTATCAATCAGTCCTGTTAGTTAAACTTATTTATCTATAAGTCTTAACTGCCAAAATTTATTACTGTAAATTTATTCATAAAAACAAGAAAGATTGATAAATTTATTAATAGGACTAATGGGTAATAAGTCCCAAAAGTGGGACCTATTCATAATTTATTCTATTATTAATCATTCAAAAGTCAGGTTTGCTCTAAAAATTAAACAATAAAATAAAAAAATAAAAAATAAAAAATCAGCTCAGAAAACATTTCTTGGATCTATGAAATGGGTGGCTAAAAGAGAATTCAAAGGTCAGTCTTCTGCTAAATGCATTGGTTCCCTTCTAGGTAAGTCTTGAGTGAAATTTGTATGAATCTAGTCCTAAAAATAATACTTTTTGCTGTTGAAAATCGTTAGAAAAACGATACGATTGTTGGTGTGAGTTGAGAATTATAGGTCAATGAGTTGAGTTGTAGGATAAAACAGATACGTGAATCTATTAATTTGATAGATGCATAGGACCGGCCCGTAAATCTTCTCTGTTTTATTGTGCTTATTGCTTTGCTTGACTGGAAAGTTGTTACTAGATTGAGCCAGCCTTCTACAACATGGATTGGACCCTTCCTTGGGTTGGGCTCGAACTACCAAGTAATAGCTGGGTCCAGTGAGCCTCTCTGGATTTGTAGATGAAGACAAAGAAAGCCCAACCTCGAAATGATCACAAAAAACACAGATAAAAGGTAAAGAGGACTTGGGGGTACTCATCTTTCTAATAGGACTTTCAAGCATGTCCCAAAAATATATATACATATTACTGAAAGGATAATGTTTGAGAGCTCGAAATATTGCTCCCCCGAATCCCCCTAATGCCCAAAACGACGTCGTTTTGGGCATTAGGTTTTTTTTCTTTTTTTTCCCTCCATTTTCGACCATTTTTCGAGCTCAAACGCAGGGAAGAGGGAGAGCGGAGAGCGGAGAGCAGAGAGGGAAAGAGAGGGAGAGAAGAGAGAAGGAGAGAGACACACACACACAAATGGCCCCTGCATTCCGGCCGAGCGTCCGATCGTCGCAGCTCTGTCCGATCGTCGAGCTCCGCCGATCATTGAGCTCCGCGTCTGCCTTCTTCCTCTGCCTCTGCCTTCTCTTCTTTCTTCTTCTTTCTTCTGCGTCTGATTCTGATTTTCTGATTCAAAAAAAAAAAATTCGAACGACGAAACGACGTCGTTTCGTAATTAGAGGGATTCGGGGAGGCTCAATTCGAGCTCTCTAGCACGGTTATTACTGAAAATATAAAAAAATGCCCTTTATTTTTTTATCAAAAATAAAAAAATGGGTATTGATTATTGAACTAAATTTTTGTGGGGCCGCCCCTTCTCAGAGGTTGGGAATTTGAAATCCTATGAGAGAACTGCCACATGATGGGGCCTAATAATAATATATGTTTCATTGATGGGCTAAGTTTACTTGAAGATAATGGATAGGCCCAACAAATTTCTTGCACAGTGACTCCAATTTGTAGTAGGCCTTTTTTCTTTTTCTCTTTTTTCTGTGGAGGCCATGTGGCGGCCAAGTTCGTGTGCGAAATTTGCAAATTTATGATGAAAGTGAGTCAAATATGCAAATTTAACGAAAAATATTTTTTACGAATGTTTCTTTAAGCGAATAATTTTCAAAGAAAATATCAAAAATATTTTTTATGTATAGCGGTGGTGAAATAAAGGTGGAGGTGGTTGAAATAAAGGTGGAGGTGGTTACGTGGTGATAGTGACAACAATAATGGTTCTGACTATAGTAACGATGATATGATGATAATATGGTAACATTGATTAAGTTTTAAAATATAAGTGAAGTTTTGTACCATTCCTAAAAATTTAAATGTTAAAATATTGAAATATCAATGCAAAAATAATGAATAATTATATACTTTGTCTTATCTACTTCTTTCCTTCTGCCACATTCCTTTTCTTTGGATTGTTTCGAGATGGTTAAAAATTAATTTTTTAATTTTTTTTTTAAAAATGTTTAAAAAATATGAGAGATAATGTGATCCCAAATAAGTTAAAAGTTAAAAAATGACTTTTAACCATATTCCCAAAATAACTCTTCCTCTTATTCTTGTGTACCTCCTCTTATTCGATTCAAAATTTCTTTTTAAAAGTAAAAAATGTTTAGTTTGATTTTCAAAATTTATTTTAGATTTTTTTTAATATAAATTAAGAATTAATTTGGTAAAAAAAATTTAAATACTTATTATTATATAATTTTATTTTTGGGAGAGCAAAAATAATTTAAAAATTTTAAAAATATCTTTTTGATATTTGTTTTTATCAAATTAATTTCTATATATATTTTTTTAATTCTTAAAATAGTTTCAGAAAATTAAATCAGACTTGGCCTTGTTGCTTCACTATTCAATGGGTATTCATTGAACTGGGCACAAATTTATGAATTAAAAACTGATGACTGATGAGTGTGACGAGTTGGTAGCAAAATATATGAGTTTTGTCAAAATAATTGGATCTGTGACTTCTTTTATCATATTTTTGGATTTTGGTTTTAAACTCTGTAAATTAGGATTTTTTGGATCGCAACATAGCATATAACTAATCTAATAAACATAGGCCTCCGTTTGTTTTGGGGTTAAATAGATGGGAGGAGATTAGGATGGAGGTGGGGTTAGAAAAAGTCAAGTTTAAGTCACATCACCTCTCTAACACATCACTTCAAAATAAGGCCAAGTTTGGGATGTTTAGAAAAAGTCAAAAAGTCACTATTCTATTTAAGTCACATCATCTTATTTAAGTCACATCACCTCTCTAACACATCACTTCAAACTCAACCCAAACCCAACCCATATTTCATAAAAAGTCAAAAAGTGTACTTATTTAGTCTTCCCAAACTTGGCCTTAGTATTGTGTTTGTTTATAGAGTTAGGGAGGAGATTAGGATGGAGGAGATGATATAGATGGAGATTGGAAGGGGGATTGAAATGGAGATGGTATTAGAAAAATAGTGAGGGGATTAAAAAAAAATTTATTTTTTATATATTGGGAATTTTTTTTAAATATTAATGTTTAATTTTTTATATTTTTTATTTGTTTTATTATTTTATATAAAAATAATTTAACAATTCCTATATTAACAACTATCATCAAAACAAATACAATTTTACTTAATTTCTTCACTAACAATCCCCTCACTATCACCTTTCATTCTACCTCTGAAACCAAACGGGACATAGTTGAATGCATTTTCAGGTAAGCGGTTTTGGGTGTTTCTTTATTTGGTTTAGACATTGGTTAGGCGTTGTTGGTTCTTATTTCTTCTTAGGTTTTAGAGGCTGTTTTTCGAATGGTACTTCTTTCAATGGGGGCAACACTCTGTTTATTTCCTTTATTAATGCAGTTCTCCTATATTTTCCTTTAAAAAAAAAAAAAAAATCCTAATAAACTAATCTTTGTTGTCAAGTTTTCTAGCAATTAATAATGACCCCCCTTATCCTATTTGTTATAATTCACTTTCAATCATAATGGAGAATGTTTGGAAGTCCTTTTTGGGGAGACCGCCATCACCTCACAGTGATATGAATTAATGATGTATTTGTATTTGTATTTTTTTTTCTTTTTCTTACTTGGACCAATCACAAGTAAGTGGAGGTTGTGAGAGTGATGTTTTGTGGAAGTCTGAATCATTACTGTTTACAACATATGTCCTATCTATGGGATTGGAAAGGCTGCTACCACTGTTGCGCGACTAATGGAGCCTTTTTTCGGTCTCATTTTGACGATTCAAACCGTTTACTCTTTAAAATATATCAAGTATAATATATTTATAAAAATTCAAGTTATATCTCTTTCATCAAGACATATTTATATCTAAAAAATTGAATCGTAAGTTTAATTTTATGTATAAATCTGATCGCAAACACAACTTGATAAAAAAGATAATCTTATTTTCGAATCATCAGAATGAGGTCCGAAAAAGGCCCCATTAGCTACCGAACAAACACTATCTTGCAACAGCCTTCACAAGCTTCCTATTTATAACACTAATCTATTTTATAAACTTCCGATAAAAAAACCATTTGTTGTTTAAAAAGTTGCTAAATAAGCAATTTATTAGCTATAAGTTGTTATACACGTATTACTAAATAAACAAATCCCAAACAAACCAAGTTTGTACAATTTTTTAGACAAGTCTGTGGACCATTTGTTGATTTTAAAATTATCTCTATGAAAAGTTATAATTTACTTTCACTAAAATCGATTCATTTTCCAACTTAATATTTGAAAACTTGATATATATTTGATGTATAATGTACTACATACCTCTAAACTATTGAGTTGAGGTTTTGTAATTGTAAAATTTCTCATCGCATCTTTTTTAACTGATAATGAAAATAGTTTATTTTACACTTCTTTTAGGTTTATTATTTGACACTTTTGAGATTTTTTTATTTTATTTTATTTATTATTATTGTTTTTTCAATTTTAAAGTACTTTCACTGTATAACATCTAACACTAGGCCACCAGCAGTTGTGAATTATTTGCAAAGTACTTTTTATTTTATTCCAAGTTTTTGAGTTTTTTTTTTATTATTTATTTTTCATATTTTATTGTCTTTAGTAAAGTTTTTTTTTAATATTTCAGTTTTTTTTTTTTTTTTGTTTTGGTTGTAATTTTTAAGATGCTTCTAATTTAAAAATACTTTAAAAAGTAAAATATTTGTGAAGAAATATAAAAGAGAATTTAATAAATATATAAAAAAATATGAAAATATATTGAATTTTTGTAATTTTTTGTAGGAAAATTTACCTATAAATCTCATATTGAGGAATGGTAATCCAATTAGTCTCAAGAGTTTTCTTATAGACCAATTAGTCCTACTAATTTTGGAAAAATAGATTTGATATATTATTTAAAAATTAGATTTACGGTTATAATCTTATTTTTATTATGTTTCCTTCTTCTTCTTTTTCTTTTTTTTTTTTTCTTTTTTTTTTTTTTTTGTATGTGTGTGCGTTCTAGAAAAGTGAGACACAAAATTTATGAAAATTAAATTTGAGATGAATTTTTATATGAGAATCTTTTTTATTTGGAATGACTTGAAATGTAAGATTTTTCAAACATTTCAAAAGGAGTACAAAAATAACTTGAAATATGAGATTCTTTAAACATTTCAAAAAAATGTGAGATTCTTTAAATATTTCAAAATGAGTACAAAAACTCTTTAATAAGTTTTGAATAAATGTATAATTTCAGTCTGTAACACTCAAACGTAACACTTCAATGTAACACTCAAATGTAACACTTCAATGTAACATTCCAAAAAAATTCGTTAGTATATTTTTTTAAACGTAACACTCTAATATAGCATTCCAAATAAATAAATAAATAAATAAATAAATAAAAACTCCTAATTAGTGTAACACTCCAATGTAATACACACAAAAAAATTTTAGTGTACTTTTTCTAAACATAATATTTCAATGTAACACTCCAAAAAAAAAAATATGTGAGATTCTTCAAACCATTCTAAAAGAAATAATTTCAAATTGTGAGTGTTAAATTTAGAAAAAAAATATACTAAGTAATCTTTTAGTGCTTTTATACGTGTTATATTGAAATGTTACGTTTGAGATTACATTGATTGGAGTGTTACTTTTGGAAAAAATACACTAGAGAGATTTTTGTTGTGTGTTATATTAGAGTGTATTACATTGGAGTGTTTTTGAAGTATTACGTTGTTATGTTTAAAAAAAATATACTAAAGAGTTTTTTAATGTGTTACATTGAAATGTTACGTTCTTGTTCCTAACGTGGGATTTATTCCAAAAAAAAAGAGAAAATTCAAAACCTCTATAGAACTGATTGCCCAAATATGTAATTTCACATTTGGAGAAATCTACTTTTATCCCTAAAATATTAAACCCAAACGTGTAAATGACTACCTTTTTGTGTAATTTCTATTTTAATGGGATCTTTGAATTCATAAGAAGAAAAAAATAAGGACTAAACACTTTATAAGATCACATTTTAAAATTTATTAATGCTTCACCCTTTTTTGTATTTAGTGAATTTAAAAAAGATTTTTTTTTTCCACAAATTATATACTTTTTAAGTGTATTTCAATTAAGTAAATGTAGAATGTAAAAAAATAATTAAAACATTAAAAAAAATTATTAAAAATAAAAAAATATCTATCAAAAATATAAAAATTGTTTTTAAAAACTCTAAAATCAAACAAATAGTGACTTAGGTGAGTAAACTAGTGAATAAACTATTTTTAAAAATTCCACAATGAAACAAATAGTTTACTCACTATTTGTTGAAATATTTCAAGAATAGCTTACTCAATACTTAATAATAATTTACTTTGCATGCGAATGAATTGAGCTATTCACGAGTTGACTCAGCTCATTTAGTAAATAAGCAGAGTTTGAGCTCAAATAAGTTTAGTTTGTTTATTTTTATTTAAATTATATAATAACTATATTAATTATATATTAAATAATACAAATATATATATATATATGTAATAGTATAAATACATTATTTATGTATTAAATAATATTTATAAAAAAAATCTTATCAAATCGAGTAGAACTCGAGTTTCATTGATATTAACGAGTTGAGTCGAGCTCGAACTCCATCAATTATCAAGCCAAATTCAAGCTCGATAAAAAAACAAACCGAGGTCAAGTTCAACAAAACTCAACTTAACTTGGCTCCATTTATTTGGAGCCCTATTGGCAGCCACTTTTGCTCTTATGTACGAGAGTATTGAAATTTTTTATTATTATAAAACTCAATACACTTTTTATTAATTTTATAATTTTTTTCGCTCATTTTAAAATATTTTTATTATCTTTAAATTTTTTTACACTAATCCCAACATTAAGAGCTTGTTTGGATACATTAAAATAGCACACTTTTTATCTTTTTATATTTTGGGTGAATTATACGAACGGTCCCTATAGTTTGAGAATTGTGTTACTTTAGTAACTGACTTTTCAATTGTGATATATTTGATCTTGAATTTTGAATCTTGTTCTAAATAAAAACAATTGAAGATATTATTACTCCATTTCAAGGACAAAGTCATCAATTTTATAAAATATAAATTAGTTTGACAAAAATAAATGTCAAAAAAATATTTTTTAATTTTTAAAAATTATTTTTACCCACAAAAGATAAAATTATATTAAAATGATAAATCTTTTAATTTTTAAAAATTATTTCTACTCACCAAAGATAAAATTATATTAAAATGATAAATCTTTTACATCTTTTTTTTTTTCAAATTAATTTTTAGCATGTGTTTGGATAATAATCATGTAATTGGTGGTTGTTTTTGTTGATATTTTTGTATGGTCATTATGTAATAAATTATTGTATTTGTTGTTAATAGATATTTTTTTATGGTTATCAAATAATAGATGGTTATTAGGCTTTTAATGTATAATCGATATATTAAATATATTAACGTAGACAACCCATTTTGACCAGGCTTAAGACTTGAGCACTTTTTTTTTATCACCCTATAAAAAATAATAAGAAGGTGTTTCTCACAAAATTCTCAACAAGAAAAATAGAATTTGGTTTTCTCTCAAAAATCTTACACTCCATTTTGGCTAAATTATTTTAGACCTTAAAACTCTATTTTCAAAATATTTTTCCTAATGTTTCTATGATATTCCGAGACTCTCATTTCAATTAAAATATTACACTTTTCAGTAAACCGAGTAAGGACAAAGTGGAAATAAATGGAAGGGATGTGAACTTTTTGAAAAATATTTTAAAACATCTTCTTTATAGGTTTATGGTTGAAGGAAATAGGAGGGGATGAAAAAAAACTAGTATAGAAAAAGGATGAGTATCAAATCCTTAAGAAAAAAATGAACAGCCTTCACTAAATTAGACATATCTCTTTGTACACTTGGAATTTAGAAGTGAGGCTACCACCATTGGAAAGTAAACTTCTTGAGCTTTAATTTAGACTTAAGAATAACCTAAAACCAAGTCCGGATATCAGAGATATGCTCGTTTGAAATCGGGCTTAAGAGTAGATTTTGTTGACCCGGCTTAAGACAGCAGCAGACTCTTTTTTTTTTTGTTTTGGTTCAGTTGGGACACCCCATTGACCCATTTTATGATCCATTCAAGTGCACCCATTCATCCTCCATTATCTCCACTCACCCTTCATTATCAAAAGAGGTTTTGGCCTTGTCATAAAGGATGAATCAAAAGCAACAAAGTTTTGATCATCATTATCATCCTTGTCATCCCCATCACCTTTGTCTTCCACCTTGTCCCCTATTCCTTGCCTTGTTTATTCCTTCATGGCTTGTACATTTAGATTGTATATTAAAGAGGGGGTGGATCGAATGAGAAAAAAGAGATCATTCGAGAGAGTTAGAGAAAAAAGAGAACAAAAGAGGAAAAATTGTCTAAATTGCAATCTTGAGCCAAAACACTTCCAAACTTCCATAGCTATTGAAACTCCTCATTTCCATATGCCAAAACCACTCCAAAAAGGTATAGCTAAAGATCAATTGCCTTGATCATAAGGAAGAGTGTTTAGTAATTGAAAGTGAGAAAAAACTAGAGAATTAGCCACTTTCCATACCATAAACTCCATAATTTCGAATTGAGGATTTGAGAAAACACTTCCTACACTTGAAGGTAATCAACATTGAGTTTGTAAACTAAGGAGTTCATCCTTTTCTTGGAAGATGAATTTCACAAACTTTTCATTTCCTTGCATTTCTTACTTATTTTGCTCTTTTGCTTTGATTTCTTGTTATATTATATATGGTTGTAATCTAATTGAAAGTGGTGAGTTGGGACTTCCATATATATTGTTTTTAGTTATGTTTTTGTTGTAGAAATCTAAAAAAACAAAGTTTGACTGAGCCTACCGGGCTACCTAACCCATTAGTTAGCTGGGTAGCCACTTAAAAGTATATCATCACGCGCGCAACCTTCATGATCATGCCCGCAACCTCTAGGAAAAACCGGACAGTTTTCCGGCGTTGAAAAGATCAACCTCCAATGGTCTTTGAGGCGCTTGAAGCTACTATTTTCTTATGTTTATTTTATTTTGAGTGTTTGTGAGGATTTTTATATTGTATTGTAATATTTATTCATCTCCCTTGGATTTATAATATTTAAAGTATTGTGATAATTCCCCATCCCACTTCTTATCTATCCCATTCTTTAATCGTTTTCCCTAACTATACATATGTATATATCTTGCATGTCATACATATCCATGCTTTTACATACATGATTCATGCCTAAATCCGGCTAAATTTGCATCTTTGTTCTTTAATCGATTATTACATGATTTTGTATGCTATCGCATATTTTGCGATGTTTCACATGCCATGTTTTAGAACCAGATCTTTAGAAACATTCTTGTGTATGTATTGCATTAGGATTTTGTATATAGAATCATGCATATTTTACTAATTTTGATTTGTAGCTGTTTGCAGGACGTTAGTAAATATATAAGTTGTTATGCTTTAACATTCCGCTTATACATAATTTTCTTATTATGCTTAGCATCCTACCATGTGGCTATTTACTTATGTGATATATCTCTATGAATGTCGGTAGATGGAGGTTGTGTCGCTTAATTTGGAATGATATTGATTTTCATTTTTGTAAACTCAATTTATTTGAGTTGTGCATCTTCAAAATCCTTTCAAAAAAATACATGAACTCAAATTATTCCAATATGAATGACATAGTCTATACTTAAATGCTTCACATAGTAAATTTTTAGGGTTTATTAAATAAATCGGAATATGAACATATAAAGTAAATAAAACTCATATCATGATTTAGTAGAGGCCGATCTTTGATTGGGTGAGCAGAGGTGTTCATTATTGACTTTCCCCTCTCATATCTAAGGTTCCGAGCCAAGCATTTTTTGTGACGACAAACAGTGGCCTTGGCACGGGTCATAGGTTTCTTAATTTTTCAAAATATTAGGTGGTGACTCTAAAATCTGATGACGTAGTCCATTTTTGACAAAATTGTAATAAAATGGATTTTCAATAAAAATTTCCAAAGTTATACTCTTTTTTATGTTTCACATTTCATTCGTGAGACTAGATCAAAGAGATCCCGAGAGTCTGAATTGTTTAATATGCGCGGGTACCTTCCAAGCATATTATAGTTTCTGGTGACTCTGTTGGGAATTTTATAAAACCTTGACTCGAACTTCATAATATGACTTTTATTTTCAATTATATGTTTATTGCATTATATGCATTGGTGCACTTAAAGTCCCTATGTTTGCCCAGATACTGGTGGGAGCAAATGTAAGCTTTTTGTGACACTATACCTATCTCTACATTACTTTAGAGGCATTGTGTTATAACCTATTGAGATCTGTCAAAAAGGTAGCTTCGCTATCTAAGGTTCTCAGACTTCGAAGAGTGACTATATTGACTCTTCTGACTTCCTGGGATCTTCATTGGTTATTGCTTAAAGGACTCTTTAGTAACGTCACCTTGACTTCAATCCCTAGAGTGGAGCTGACCTTATGCATATAGTCAGCTATAGTGCCTTCAAAAAATAGGACAGGATACTCTCTCATTTCTAAGTTGTATGATACCGCTTGTTTGAATAATAAAGCCCTAGATCATTTCAAAGTTAGGACAAGGTATCCCTAGCCTCCATAGGAATGTTTGTTCTTTTTCCTGCTATGTGCAATGTATGGGATCTGAGGTTCTCAAATTTTGAACAATGGTTTAGGTATGTCAATTTGTAGGGTTCAGGCTTTTTGAGGGGGCATGCAACGATTAGTTATGAGAATTGGGCCAAAGTGCTGCCATAATTCTGATTGGAAATTCCATTTTGTTTTTGCTAAATTGTTGTAGCATAATTGCTTCAGAAAAATCCGATATCCCACAAAGTTTACCAGTGTAAATAAATAGAACTCGTGGGATATCTAACCATTTCTGTAGTTAGGGAGTGACCACCCATTGATTACATGGGCTTTATTTTAAATGTTGTGGATGGCCCACACTTTGACTATCAATTTGAAAATGGTTTTATTCTGAGTTCTGAATTGAGTATTGAGTCTAAGTTTGATTTCACCAAGTTTGTAAAGTTGGGATCAGGCTGGAGTGATTCTAGTAAGTTAGAGTCTGTTGATTTCGAGAGTGCTAACCTAGACATTTTTGTCCTATCTAGGTCTTCTTTGTCATTTTCTTTGAGTCTGTTGTCATCACTGAGTCGTAGTTTCTTTTTAATAAAAGTGCCATAGATTTTGTCTACTTCTCTGTGCCTTTAATTCATTGTATTGACCAAAAATTACAAAAAAAAAAAATTTCAAAACTCTAATAAAAACGAAAAGGAAGAAATTTTTCAAGATTTACAAATTTTGATCGACTGAGAGGAAGAAGGGTGTGCTAAGCCCTTGATGAATGAGATCATTTCTGTTAATGTGGGTACTGAGAAGGATTCTAACTTGGTCCAGATTGGTTATATATTGTCTTTGTAAGAGCACGAGCGCTTAGTCACTTTGTTAAAAGATTTCAAAAAAATATTTTTGCGTGATCCTATGAAGACATGCTTGGAATTGATCTTAAGATTGTACAATATAGGATCCTTCTTAACTAAAGGTCTGACCTCCTTAGCTTTCAAACCTTGATTCAGAATGTTCAGTAATCAATCAAAGTATAAGGCTTGCAAAGCCGGAATGGAGGCAACCCTTGAACTAAGGGCAATAAAGTCGGATGTGATTCAGATTAGAAGCAGCCCTTGAATTAGGGGCAATAATGTTGAATGTGACAAAGATTAAAACTGGATCGTTTCTCAAGCTAATAAAGACCGAAAAAGAAGTCAAATCCCAGAATCTGAGATAATGAGTTTATTATTGAAGGATAATCGAGTTCCTATCCACGACTCTAGGGGCAAATTTATACCCAAACTTGAGGGATCCTTACATCATCAAATTTATCTGGTTAAGAGTAACGGCCATTATCATGGATTTGGATAGTTTAGAATTCTCACAACCAATCAACATGGACAAGCTAGAGAAATACTATCATTGAGAGGCTTGTTGGGCTGAAAACTTGGAAAGGCGACCTAGGCAAAAATTAGAGCATAAAAAAAATAGAAAAATTAAAAAAAAATGAAAAGCTCGCAAGGTTGAAAACCCGAAAGGGCGGCTTTGGCAAAAGTTAGAGCACAAAAGGAGAGTGTCAATACTTGAGTGAACCTTAGGCGGAACTACGTATGGTCTGATTCCTATCTTTGGGATATGTAGGCAGCTTTATCTTGAAGTTTAGCCCTAATCATTTTTCAACTCATTCATCTCGTCCTTGTTTGATTAGTGTATCTTTATTCGACTCGGCTATCCATATTTGATTGGCTCATCCCCATTTGATTCAGTTGTCATATTTCTCCTTCATGACGGGTTCAGTGGCAAGACGAATTCAGTTATACATCTCAAAGGTTGATTTCATGTTGATCAGGTCTGGGTCATTTGCGAAAATAAATTTTGAGGACTTTTAATGAAATTGACTAATTTTCTTAAAAATTATTCCATTTTTGCAAAACTCATACTATTCTTTGGACCAAAAAGAGAAAATGACTAATTTTCTCAAAAATTATTCCATTTTTGCAAAACTCAGATCATTCTTTAGACCAAAAAGGGGAAATTTTCAATGCTCACAGCCTGACTCACATGATTTCAAAACAGAGAAGCAAAACACGCACGCTAATCAAACTCTTATGTTGATCAAAATCTTTTTAGTCAAAAAACCAAAAGAAAAGGTCAAAATGGTAAACTAAAAGCACATTCAAGTTAGATTTTCTGTCCTCGTCACCAAGGTCACATTAACTTGTACTTTTTTTTTTCAATCAAACACTCGCCGAAATATGCACAGTAGTTGTCTCCGGCCATGTCCTTCTGTTGGGCAGTCGATCGGGCGGTTGACTGAGGATGTTTTGTTTTGTGTCCATTTTATTCCGGCAAGCATAAAGGGTTGCGTTTGGGATGGTTTTTGCTTTGTTTTCCTTTCATTAAGTTGTATTTTGTGTTTTGGACAATCATAGGCTCAACATCCAGCTCAGAATTCAATGAAATGCAATCGTTCCAAAATTCAAAATTCAAAACAAATGGCTTTTTATGCTCAAGTGTTATGTCATTCATGCCATTCGGATTTGCAGAACAAAACTATTTTATTAAACTTCAAGGATCCTCGATCAAAGTTGTATAAAAGAAAGTTGAAGCTATAGGTGCCCACTCCAAAACAAAAACAAAAAAAAACAAAAAACAAAAAGAAAACGAAAAAGGAAAAACAGATGAGGTAATTATTTTCTTGGTTTCTAACAGCAGTCCGGCTATAGAGATTATAAAGACAGCATCATCGCCCGACTCTACCGTTAGCTGTCTCACTTCAACTTCACTCCTTCGAAGCTCTTGATGACTCTACTTCAGCCTTGGTAGAGCTTCCAAAAGAAATTATTCCCCACAGGCCGTCTAATACAGAGTATAAGGGAATTCCAAATCGAGCCACGGAGGTGGCCTGTCCTTTAAGTTCTTTGTTCTACCTTTTCAGTGCACTAATTTCTACTTGAGCATCTTTGTACATACGTTGAAGCAGAGAGAGTTGCGCTGACAGTTGATACACTTCAAACGTCCTATTCTGCAGTCGATGAGATAAGTTAGAGATCGTTGTCACGATCTTCACACATGAACTCAGCGTATACGAGTTAGCCTCGATATCATATTGTGCTGCCATTATTTGCTCAACTGATATCGCTAGAAAGTTGAAAATAGGGGAAGGAGGAAGGGCGCGCAGTTGAGGTTCAAGGGAGTTAGAACTGGTTATTTCTATTGTGGACTCGTTGGGGTCTGGAAAGAGAGTGAAAGAACAACGGAAATAAGCCATGTCAGAGGAAAGTGATGCAAAAGAAAGGGGTTGTAGAGTGGTGGGAGAGAAAGTTCGCATCTTTTTGCTCTGTCTCTCTTACAGGCCTCGGTTTTAGAAGAGAACGAGAAAAGAGAAGAAAACAAGGGGGTGAAGGTGCTAAGGCAATTGTTGAAAAAAATCAAGGAGGGTCTAGCTTTATTGATTAGGTGACATATTTGTTGAAATCACGCTCCAGACACGACACTCGAAGTAGATGAAGGAAGAAAGAGAGAGAGAGAGAGAGAGAAAGAGAAAAACAAGAGAGGGAGTTGTATGTATATGTATATCTTTATATGTATATATATCTGCTTGTATATACTTTGTATATGTATGTATATTGATGTATATGTATACTTCTATTGTGTATACTGATGCCTTTGTATATCATTTGAACCTGGTTAAAACCTTCCCCTTTTCAGTATAAGATACGATTAGGTATGCTTGTTGGTTACACCACATTTTCACATTTCACGTGAAACGTATTAGGATTAGATATTTACCTAGTTAAAACCTTTCCCATTTCCGTATGAGATACGGTTAGGTATGCTTGTTGGTTATACCACATTTGCTTCTTTTACGTGAAACGTGTTAGGATTAAATGTTTACCCGGTTAAAACCTTCCCCCCCTCCATATGAGATACGGTTAGGTATGCATGTTAGTTACACCACATTTTCACATTTCATATGAAATATGTTAGGATTTAACGTTTACCTAGTTAAAATCTCTCCCCTCTCCGTATGAGATATGGTTAGGTACACCTGTTGGTTACACTATCTTTGCTCCTTTCACGTAAAACGTTTTAGGATTAGATGTTTACCCATTTAAAACCTTTCCCCTCTCCGTATGAGATATGGTTAGGTATGCCTGTTAATTACACCACCTTTGCTCATTTCACGTAAAATGTGTTAAGATTAGATGTTTACCTGGTTAAAACATTCACCCTTTTCGTATGAGATACGGTTATGTATGCTTGTTGACTACATTTGCTCCTTTCATGTAAAATGCGTTAAGATTAGATGTTTACCTAGTTAAAACTTTCCTTCTTTTGTATGAAATACAGTTAGGTATGCTTGTTGGTTACACCACATTTTCACCTTTAACGTGAAATGTGTTAGGATTTAATGTTTACCTGGTTAAAATCTCCCTCATCTCCGTATGAGATACGATTAGGTACGCTTGCTGGTTACACCACATTTTTTCCTTTTACGTGAAATGTTTTAAGATTAGATGTTTACCTAGTTAAAACCTTCTCCCTCTCCGTATGAGATATGGTTAGATACGCCTGTTGGTTATACCACATTTGCTCATTTCACTTGAAACGTGTTAGGATTAGATGTTTACCCGGTTAAAACCTTCCTCATTTCCGTATGAGATACTCTTAGGTATGCTTGTTAGTTACACCATATTTTCACCTTTCACATGAAACGTGTTAGGATTTGATGTTTACCTGGTTAAAATCTCTCCCCTCTCCGTATGAGATACAATTAGGTACGCCTGTTAGTTACACCACATTTGCTCCTTTCACGTGAAACGTGTTAGGGTTAGATATTTACTTGGTTAAACCTTCCCCCTTTCCGTATAAGATAGGGTTAGTTATGCTTGTTGGTTACACCACATTTTCACCTTTTCACGTAAAGCGTGTTAAGATTTGATGTTTACTTGGTTAAAATCTCCCCCCCCCCCTCTCTGTATAAGATACGCATGTTGGTTACACCACCTTTGCTCCTTTCATGTGAAACGTGTTAGGATTATATGTTTACCTGGTTAAAACCTTCCCCATTTCCGTATGAGATACGATTAGGTATGCTTGTTGGTTACACCACATTTTCACATTTCACGTGAAATGTATTAGGATTTAATGTTTACCTAGTTAAAACATTCCCCCTTCCCGTATGAGATACGGTTAGGTATGTTTGTTGGTTACACCAAATTTTCACCTTTCACGTGAAACGTGTTAGGATTTGATGTTTACTTTGTTAAAACCTTTCCCCTCTCCATATAAGATACGGTTAGGTACGTTTGTTGGTTACACCACTATACCTCCTCCCACGTGAAACACATTTGGATTTCGAGTTCATTATTTTCTTCTCTTGCGTGAAACACGTTTGGATCTCAGGTTCACTATTTCTCCTCTCATATGAGACGTGTTTGGATTTTGAGTTCACATTTCTTCTATCAATTGAGTTGTGACACATTTAATGCAATGATATGGCACATTTGTGTGTAATGCATTCTCTCTATTATTTGTGTTATGACACATTTATGTGCATTATTGTCACCACTCAAACCCGCCCCTACAGGTTTAGCGTTGTAACCGGCTAGTAATCCTTGGATTATCGAAGGCCTCCGACCTGATTAGCAAATTATAAGGGGCTAGCGGAAGCAAATATAGAAACATACATAATCCATTGAGCTGTGTAGACAACATATATGGGATGGAAATTTCAAAACGTTATATCCATATACATGACGTCATAAATACAATAGTCTTACCTCACATTCTTCACAGATATAGCCAAAAGGGAACTTAGCCCAATATACAAATAAACAGAAAACTTGTACATATTCCAGAAAGTGAACAAAGTCTTATATGTATTCTCAAAACATAACTACTTGACATTCGGAACCTTCTTGGGAGGTGCAAAGGCTGGCTGACAAACCAAAACTCTAGGTCATCAACTCTGAGCTTGGTTATACGCCTGGTCACTTACATACATAAATAATAAAGCGAGCGGAAGCCTAGTGAATAATAACAAGGTAAAGGGGTTTAATGAACGTTGTCCATACAATTATAGAAATCAGGATTCAGTAGATAATAGAAATAGAATTTATAGTCATATTTAGAAATCAGAGTTCATAGCAGAAACAGATTCAGAATCATATTCATAATCAGAATTTGCAATTAATCATAGGTGGTACATTCATTAGCACTAATAGAAATAGTTGACTCATAAAGGGACGGTCATAAAGGCGTACAGTTGACTCACGTGCACGTAGACAGTACAATTGGCTCATGAGATGTACAGTTAACCCATAAAGAAACGTATACAAAAAGACCCATAACAATTAGCTCATAAGACATACAGTTGACCCACAATTGGGACATAATAGAACAGATAACATATGTCATCTGAAGCTAAGAATGCCATGAATATATTTTAGAAATATTGGACAACCATTCATTCATGTAGAAAATAATATTTTAGAAAACAGATCATCTTATATCATTCAGAAAATACTTATAATTGAACATAACTTTACAAAGTTATTACTCACAAATGGCTCTAATAGTAGATAGACAGAACAGATAACCAAATAGCTTACGACGCGTGACCTATACAAACATCATAGATACACACACTTGAACACCAATTCAGAGTACTTAATTTATTTTGTTTCGTTCTTAGCGTGTTTCTAGTCCTTGTCATTATTATTATGTCTTAATCATGGCCTAGGAATGCTTAGGATGCTATGCGAATGCCAGAATACACTTGAAACCACTTGGTCAAATTTGCTGAAAACAGGGTCTTCGCTCAAACGCAGCTTCCTTCGCTCGAGTGGAGGTTCAAACATAAAGGTGGTCACTCGAGCGTAACTTCCGTGGCTCAAACGGTCTATAAACTCTACAAAAGTACTGGTTGCTTGATTTTTCCGCTCGATACACGCTCGACAGTCGCTTGAGCGCGAGACTAAAGTCTTTGTTCGAGCACAATTCTGGTCGCTCGAGCGATCTGCAAAACTTGTAAACTTCTAGGAGCATGCAATTTACGCTCAAACCAACTTTTGGTCGCTCAAGCGAGAGTGCAAAATTAAGAAGGATCGCCCGAGCGCATGATCTGTCGCTCGAACGGAAAGACAGAATTTTGGAATTTCCAGATTACTCTCAAGCTTCAAAATTCAATTCCAAACCAACAAAACACATTCTCTTGGGCTCAAAACTTGAGGAAACACATGCAAACTTGTAAAATAGTCATAAGTAAAGATCAATTCATGAAATCAAGGCCCAAAAGCTTGTCAATTGTGTAAAATCAAACTTGGTATTTCATGAATAAAACTTATATGAAGTAGCTTAGCTTCAAAGCTTTCAAAACTTATTCAAATGAGGTATTGAACACAAAAGCATGTTAAAGTCTTAAAACAAGAGCAAGAGTAGCACATGCATGTGAAAATCCTTTGAAAACAAACTCAAATTGTGGTGATATGAACATGCATGCATGATTTGAGTTACCATTCTTTAATTCTAGCTTAAATCTCATGTCAATCCACCTCTTTCACTTGAATTCTTACATGAACTAACTTAATTACACAACTAAGGGTTTGATTTCTTACCTTAGATGCTAAATTATGTTCTAGAGGTTCAATTGCTTGAGTTTCCAAGTCCAAATCATCAATTTGCCACAATTCTTCTCTTGAGCTCAAACTCTCTCTAGGCTTCACTCTATCACTCCTACGTTTTTGCTCTCAAGGGTGATGATATGAAAGTACAAAATGTATTCTAGAGGTTGTATGAGCCTTATATAGGCTCCATTAGTGGCACTAATTAATAATTAATTAATTGACACTATTTATTCTAATTATTTGGTTCTGATTCGAATTTCAATTAAATTTACCATAAAATTCTACAAATTCCAAATAACACATATATTAGGTCAATTTCATGTTCCGATGCCGAATAGGCCTTCAATTTGCAAAACAAAACGGAAACACAAACATATATTCCTATAGCAGACAGATATAAACACAAAGAATGCCATACACATGAAATTAATTCAAAATTTCACCTTAATTACTTATTAGGCATATTTAATCATGTTTTATCGGCTAATCATAGGTCAGGGTTGTTACGGTTATACCTTCTGTTATGCTTTATATCATTTGCATGAAGCTGGTCTCATATGTTACTATCTTCGTATCTTTATCATCACTCTACGACATCGCATCCTATTATATAATCATGAATTTTTAAAAAACCGGCTACGCAAAGCGTGTGAGTTCGACTTTCAAATTGTATATCGAGCATGTCATTTGCATTTTCCCCTAAACTAAGCTGGTTTGATTCTTTGCAATGGGATATGTAGGCAAACTTCAGAATCAACCACTTGTCTTGCATCTTGTTTGTTTGCCCAAGTCTTACGGCCTTGTCAAAAGAGTCGTCTTTAAGCTTTGACATTCACTCATGTCATGAAATGACTTCGAGCTCTATTAAAGAGGGGTAACTGTAAACACCCCATTTTGACTAGCTCTAAGACTTGAGCGCTTTCTTTTGATTACCCTATGATGGATAACAAGAAGGTGTTTCTCACAAAATCCTCAACAAGAAAAATAAAATTTGGTTTTCTCTCAAAAAACTTACACCCTATTTTGGCCAAACTATTTTAGACCTTAAAACCTTCTTTTCAAAATATTTTTCCAAATGTTTCTACGATGTTCCGAAACTCTCATTTCGATTAAAATATTACACTTTTTAGTAAACCGATTAAGTGGAAACAAATTGAAAGGAGGTGAACTATTTGAAAAATATTTAAAAACATCTTCTTTATAGGTTTAGAGTTGAAGAAAATTGGAAGGAATGCAAGAAAACTGGTTTAGGGAAAAAAATGAGCATCAAATTGTTAAGAAATAAATGAACAACCTTCACTAAATTAGGCATATCTCTTTGTACACTTGAAATTTAGATGTGAGGCTACCACCATTGGAAATTAAACTTCTGGGGATTTAGTTTAGACTCAAGAATCACCTAAAACCAAGTCTGGATAAGGGAGATATGCTCATTTGAAGTCAGGCTTAAAAATAGATTTTGTTGACCTGGCCCGAACCAACAACAGACCCTTTTTTTTGTTTTGGTTCGCTTGGGACACCCCATTAGCCCATTTTATGATGCATTCAAGTGCACCCACTCATTCTCTATTATCTCCACTCACCCTCCATTATCAAAAGAGTCTTTGGCCTTGTCATAAAGGATGAATCAAAAGTAACAAAGTCTTGATCATCATTATCATCCTTGTCATCCCCATCATCTTTGTCTTCCACCTTGTCCCCCATTCCTTGACCTGTTTATTCCTTCATGGCTTATACATTTAGATTGTATATCAAAGAGGTGGAGAATGGAATGAGAAAAAAGAGATCATTCGAGAGAGTTAGAGAGCAAAAGAGAAAAAATTGTCTAAACTGCAACCTTGAGCCAAAACACTTCCAAGTTTCCATAGCTACCAAATTCCTCATTTTCATACACCAAAACCACTCCAAAAATTCTAATATAGCCAAAGATTGATTGCCTTGATCATAAGGAAGAATGTTTGTTGATGAAAAGTGAGAAAAACTAGAAAGTTAGCCACTTTATATACCATAAACTCTATAATTTCGAATTGAGGATTCGAGAACACACTTTCTACACTTGAGAGTGATCAAGAGGGAGTTTGTGAACTAAGGAGTTTATCCTTTCCTTGGAAGGTGAATCTCACAAACTTTTCATTTTCTTGCATTTTTTACTTATTTTGCTCTTTTGCTTTGATTTATTTTTATATTATATATGGTTGTAATCTAATTAAAAGTAGCGAGTTGAGACTTCCATATGTATTGTTTTTAGTTCTGTTGTTGTGAAAATCTAAGAAAACAGAGTTTGGCCGAGCCTACCGAGCTACCCAACCCATTAGTTGGCCGAGTAGCCACTTAAAATTACATCATCACACCCACAACCTTCATGATCGTGCCCACAACCTCTAGGCAAAAATCGGGCAGCCTTCCGACATTGAGAAGATCAACCTCCGATGGTCTTTGAGGCGCTTGAAGCTGCTATTTTCTTATGTTTATTTTATTTTGAGTGTTTGTGAGGATTTTTATATTATGTTGTAATATTTATTCATCTCCTTCAGATTTGTAATATTTAAAGTGTTGTAATAATTCTCCATCCCACTTCTTATCTATCACATTCGTTAATCATTTTCCCCAACTGTACATATATATATATATATATATCTTGCATGCCATGCATATCCATGCTTTTACACACATGATTCATGCCTAAATCCGGCTAAATTTGCATCTTTGTACTTTAATCAATTATTACATGATTTTGTACACTATCGCATGTTTTGCAATATTTCACATGTCATGTTTTAGAAGCCGAATTTTTAGAAGCATTCTTGTGTATGTATTGCATTAGGATTTTGTATATAAGATCATGCATATTTTACTAACTTTGTTTTGTAACCGTTTGCGAGACGTTGGTAAATATGTAAGTTGTTATGCTTTAGTATCCCGCTTATACATAATTTTTTTATTATGTTTAACATCCTACCATGTGACTATTTGCTTATGTGATACATCTCTATGAATGCCGGTGGATGGAGGTTGTGTCACTTAATTTGGAATGATATTGATTTTCATGTTTATAAATTCAATTTCTTTGAGTTGTGCACCTTCAAAATTCTTTCAAAAAAATACATGAACTCAAATTGTTCCAAAATGAATGACATAGTCTATACTTGTATACTCCACATAGTAATTTTTTAGGATTTATTAAATAAATTGGAATATGAACATATAAAGCAAATAAAACTCATATCATGGTTTAATAGAGGTCGATCTTTAATCGGGTGAGTGGGGTTGCTTATTATTGACCTTTCCCTCTTATACCTAAAGTTTCGAGCCAAGCATCTTTGATTACGACGAACAGTGGCCTTGGTATGAGTCATGGGTTTTCTAATTTTTCAAAATATTAGGTGGCGAGTCTGAAATCTAATGACGCAGTTCATTTTTGACAAAATTGCAAGAAAATAAATTTTCAATAAAAGTTTTCAAATTTAAACTCTCTTCTATGTTCACATTTCATTCGCGAGACTAGATCAAAGAGATTTTGGGAGTCTGAACTGTTTAATGCACACGGGTACCCCCAGGCATGTTACAATTAAATATTTTTAGTTTTAGATTTTTTAATTTAATGGATTAACTTAATAATGACATTAATTTATAGTCATATTTGACTTTTGAAAAAATAAAAATTAATTTAACGAAAATAAATACCACAAAATTTATTTCCACCCTCTAAAAACATAAAATTATAGAAAAATAATGTTTTTAATTTTTTTTCACTAACTTATTATTTAGTTTCTTAAAAAAAATTCTAAAAGTAGATTATGAAAATTAAACTAAGCCAAACAAAACTTTATAACAAAAAAAATTTCAACATTATTCATTAAAAAAAAATCATTATATTTCAAACAACATATAGGTCTCGTTTGGAAAGTTGGTTATTTTGTTAGGCTATTTTAGTTATTGACTATTTCAGTAGGTTAAAATTTTTGTGTTTGGAAAGATAGTTTGATTTTTTTTTTATAGTTGGATGTGATGTTTGTGAGAGAAAAAGTGAAATGATAATGAGTTTGATGTGATATTTTATCTTATTAGTTGTTTCAACTTATTTTGTCTTTTTATGAATTTTAGCAAAAAAACCCACAAGCTAAACAGGTCTATAAGTTAACCAACACAAAATAAGTTATATGACAATTTTGCCATTCAAATGAAGTAACAATGTCTTCAATTGTCATTATTTAGAATGAGATTTAAAATTCAGGATCAAATGTATCACAATTGAAAGGTTAGGGATTAAAATAACACAAGCTCTAAATTATAGGAATTGTTAATGTAATTTGTCCTTATTTTTTTTGAATCAGATCATTTTTTCTACTTTTTTTTATATATATTTTTATAAAAAGTAAAAAATTATATTTATTTAGATCAATTCGAATAACCTTAAATAATGAAAAATACTCGATCCTTTCAATTTTTTCCCCCCGCGCCGGGCCCGGGGGGGCGCCAATTTATAAGGAATAATTATTAGCATTTGTCTATCAAAAATGTTATGAATCCATCATTTATTAATCTATAATTTGTCAAGAATTTATTTATATGGTGAAGGTTAAATTATTAATTATTTTTATTAAGTAAGGAATTATTTGAAATAATTTAAATATTTTTTAAAAAAAAATTTATAAAAAATATATAATGTAATGTAATAAAAAGATAATGACTTAAAAAAAACGGCACCGATTGGTAGCTCGAAACCATTTCGAGTCACACGGCTCGAATTTCAGCAGAGGAGAGGAGGGGAGGGGAGGAGAGTGGGTGGGCATCGGCGAGACGATCGGAGGTGGGCATCGGCGAGCGGACGGGAGCTGGGCGACGAGACGATCGGCGGCGACGATCGGAGCTGGGCATCGGCGTCTTCTCCCTCTCCCTCTCTTTCTCTCCCTCTCGTTCTCTCTCTCTCTCCTCTGTTGAAGTCGACGAAGAAGACGAAAGAAAAGAAAGAAAAGAAAGGAAAAAAAAAAAAAAAAGACAGACCAAAACGACGTCGTTTTGGTCCGTCGAGCCAAAACGACGTCGTTTTAGGACATTCGAGCCAAAATCGAGCCGTGATTTTTCGAGCTACCACGCATTTCCGTAAAAAAAATTAAAAAATATATACTAAGTAGGTGTTTAGAAAGTTGCTATTTGAATAGGTTATTTTAATTTTTGACTATTTAAATAGGTTAAAATTTTGTGTTTATAAAGATAATTAAATTTTTTTGTAATTGAATGTGATATTTATGAAAATAAAAAATAAAATAATTATAAATTTAATTTAATATTTTTTTTATTAATTATTTTAACTTATTTTATCATTTTATAAATTTTAACTCAAAAAATTAAAAAAAACCTTTGTCAAACACCCCTAAAAAAATATAATAATGTTTGAGGCCCTAAAAAAAATGGCTCAAATGGTTCAAATTGAATAAAATGTCGTAATTTTATGTTGTATTGTGCCCAAAACGACACAATTTTAAATAATTTGAACTATTTAAGTCGCTGAATTTAAGAGGCTCTGCCAGTGTTGAAAATAATACACCCAGACAACTTCTATATTTTAGATTCGTAAGTCTAAAATCTGTAGTGTTATTATAGGCTACTATTAGTGGGGATAGAGACTTATCAAATTAGTGGAGTCTTGTCGAAGAATTAATTTTGGCAGGCGCATAGCTACCCACTACTCGGAGAAGTTAGAACAACTACAACGGTACGGTAGTAGGTATTTTATTTATTTAAATATTATTATAAAATATTTATTTTATTTTATTTGTTAATTGTTTTATATTTTTATTCTAATCATATTCTTTATTTTAATTATTTATTCAAATATTATTAATTTTATAAAATGTCACGTCAGTAATAAAGATGGAGGGAAATAATTCTAATGATTAAATATATTTTGCCTAACTTTGAAGGCTAGCTACATGTAGCTAGTGAATGTGAGCTGAGCCAAAATGCCTAATCATATGCCTAATACATTAGAGTTGAAAAAAGTAAGTCACATTAGACATTTTAACTAACAAACATTATATATCTAGTGGGTTAAAAATGCTCTTACGCGGCGAAATCATATGAGGACGGTTGACATGTACTATAATTGGTAATAAGGTATGATTTATAATTTTGTATTAAGATTCAAATATATAAAAAAAAAATGAATAAAGATTGGTAGTTCGAAAATTTACCCCCTCTAATCCCCTAATGCCCAAAACAACGTCGTTTTGGGCATTAGGCTTTTTTTTTCTTTTTTTTCGAAGCTTTTCGAGCTCAACGCAGACGGGGAAGAGGGAGAGGGAGAGAGAGAGAGAGGGAGAGCGGAGAGGAGAGAGGGAGACACACACACACAGAGGCCCCCTTGCATTCCGGCCGACCGTTCGATCGTCGCAGCTCCGCCATCGTCGTAGCTCGGAAATGGATCATTGCGGATCGTCGCAGCTCGGAAATGGATCGTCGCAGCTCCAGTCCCTTCTTCTTCCTCCTTCTCCTTCTTCCCTTCTTCCTCTTCTTCTTTCTTCTTCTCTGCTTTCTTTCTTCTTCTTCGTCTCTTCTGATTTTCTGATTGAAACAAAAAAAAAAAAAAAAAAATTAAAACGACGAAACGACATCGTTTCGTCATTTAGGGGGATTCAGGGAGACTAATTTCGAGCGACGTAGCATTGTTGAAAAAAAATATAATTGGTAATAAGGTATGATTTATAATTTTATATTAAGATTTAAATACATAAAAAATATATATATATAAATTGTAATTGGTTTGGATCGTGGTCATGTGGTAACTAACCAATAATTTTTCTTATATTGGGTTCATTTGAAAAGTGAGTTAATTTTTTGATTTTTTGACTATTTTAATTTAGGATTAAAAAATTTCGTTTGAGAATAAATTTTTAAATTTTTTATAAGAGAAATAATATAATAATTATAAATTAAATATAATATTTTATTTTATTAAACTAAAAAATTTATTTTATCTTTTTATGACAAAAATAACCTCAAACCCACCCAACCCTTTCTTTCCAAACGACTATACTCTATTCGACGCTTTTCATTTTGTCAACAGCACATAATTACAACACTAACATTGTGCCATAACCTTTACAAAATGTTATTTTCCTAAACCTAACACAACTACTTTTTACTTTATAGGGCTTTTTTTTAGTAGAGAGTTAAAAGTTATTTTTTAATTTTTAATTTATTTTAAATTATATTGCTTTTTATTTTTTATTTTTTTAAAAAAAATTAAAAAATCAAAAAATTAACTTTTAACCAATTTCTTGAAACAATCCATAATCTTTTTGGGGCGTGAATTATATACCTCCTAATTATTATGAGAGTATTTTGAGAAGATGGTTAAAAATTATTTTTTAACTTTTTTTGTAAGAGAATGAAGTGGGTTAAAAGCTAGGCCACTTCCCAAAATAACCCATGATTGTGGTATTTAAAAAGAAAAAAAAAGAAGTGAGATTTACGATATTTCGTATTAAAATATATTTTGAAAAGATGTTAAAAAGTTAATTTTTGATTTTTTTAAATTTTTTTTAAAAAAAATATAAGAGATAACATGACTCAAAATTAATTAAAAGATGAGAAATAATTTTAATTCACTTTTCAAAAGAGACCTAAGTGATTGAAAATATGAAAAAAAATATATAATCTGTAATTGGCTTGGATTATAGTGACATGGGGGCCAAACAATAATTTTTCCAAGTCAACCTCACATAATTACAACACTAACATTGTGCCATAACCTTTACAAAATGTTATTTTCCTAAACCTAACACAACTACTTTTAAGCTTGCTTCATAATCTTTTTGGGGCTTGTATTATATATACCTCCTAATTATTATGATTGTGGTATTTAATTAGAACTTAATTATATATTATAGTATTAATTATAATTTATTATAATCTTGATTATGATAATTGTTTTGATTATGATTTAAAAGATTTTTCATTATACTTCATGTTATATTTAGTTATGACTCAATTTTTTCTTAGTTATGACCTTAAAAGGATTTAATTATAATATTTATGATGATCAACTCTATAAATATCATAACTTACCTAACATAATTTTATAATTATAAGTCTCCAAATATATTTTTGTTAACTGTCGTTTAAAAATCAATTTATAAATAAGTTAATTAATAAACAAACTTAGTGAAAGCGAATATTTTTTTTACCTTTCTATTTTTCAAATTAATAAAATTATCATGTAAAACAAAATGCTTGCATGTGGACTCACCTAGCTTTTTATTATTATTATTATTATTATTATTATTATTATTATTATTATTGTCCATAGAAAATTAGGTGGTCTAATTTTCATTTTTTTATTGCAAACCCCTATCATGTAGGTGGTTGATTGCAAACAATAATAAGGGAACTTGTATTGTTTACACAACATTTTTAACTATTACATCCATATTCTTACTATAACTAATTAAATTTTTCAAAATTTTTATTTCTAGCCTATCATGGACTGTTTGTTACAATTTAAAAGAGTTGATTGTAACTTATTTTAATTTAAAATTATGTATTAAACTGTTTGATGCATTTTTTGGTTATTATTAACTAGAAATAAGTTAAATAAGTTGATTTTTTAAAAGTTAAAAAATAGTGCTTTTAACTTTTATTTTTTTTATTATTAACTTTTAGTTTAAAAAAAATCTCTACCAAATAGGGCTTTCGTAAATGGTTGTTTGCAAACGATAATAAGGGTATTTCTATTTCCATAATTTTTATTTTTTGTTCTTTTACTCTCGTATTCTCATTACGCCTATTAGTTTCCCTCTTTTACACCTCTAATCCAAATCCCATCCATAAACCCACTCTTCTCTTTACATCAATTGTCTCCTTTCATTCCTCTGCATCTAGGATTTTAAAGTCACAAAGTGGCGGCTAGGGTTTTGAAGGTTGTAGAAGGGAGTCGTGGCTAGGTTTAGCAATTGGTCGAAATTAAGGATACTTATGTGTAGGTCTTAATAAGTAAATTTATTATTTAATAGATCTTATAAAAATAATTATCATAAAAAATGTCACTAATTGTAAATTTTAGTGATAATTTATAAAAATCATGATAAAAAAAATCATTAATTATCAATTTTTAGCGACATATGCAAAAAATTGTCATAAAAAAATATTTTTAGCGATAATCTTATCAAGACTTATTTTCAATAGGATTTGATGAGAATAGTCTAACTATTATGACCTATTAATAGTTTACCTTAAAAAAATTAAGGGTGGGGTTTAGATAGGGGTGTAAATCTGGGCCAGCTCAACCCATGTCGGGCCTCACAGGTTCCCGTCAAAATTCGGGCCTAGCCGGGCCGAGCCATGGGTTAAAAAAATTAAGCCAAGGCCAAAGCCCAAGCCCAAGCCTAGGGATATTCAGGCCTTGGGCGAGCTTGACTATATTTTTTTTGTTTTTTAAAATTTTTTCTATCAAAATTTTATTATTTTTAATTAAAAAATACACTAAGCCTCAGTCGGGCCAGGCCGAGCTTCAAAACAATGGCCCAAGACCTAGTCCAAGGGCTCGAGCTATGCCCAAGTGGGCCTAAACGGGTCGGGCCCATCTCGAGACGCCCACGGGCCGCAAGCTATTTTTACTCCCCTAGGTTTGGAAGGTGGCAGATTTGAGGGAAGGGTGACATGGAAGCAAAGAAATGAAAGGGCTTTGAGGTGAAAGTGAAAGTGGAAGTGGAGGTGGATGTGGAGGTTTGAAAAGTAGGGACATGAAGTGGCGATGGTCAGTAAGGTCCTAAATGGTGGCATAGACAATGATTATTAATCGGGAAATTATTTAATAATTTCGGAACACTAAGTGGTCATACTCCATCAATTATTAATTATTTAGCTCTCGTATTGTTCTCCATCCCCAACATAAATTGTGGGTCTCACCCTCTCTACAATCAAAATCTTATAGAGCACTACGTGTTCATATTTCGGGAACACTAAATAATCACCCTTAATAATCAACATAGTGGTAGTGAGCGGTAATAGTGCTGGTGCGAGGTTGAGAAGAAATGAGACTAAAATTATTATTATTATTATTATTATTATTATTATTATTATTTTAATTTAGAGTTTCTATTTTTAAAAGTAATTTTATTAAAAAAAATAATGAGGGTAAAGAAATTAAGTGGTCAAATAAATAGAAACAACCAATAATAAATGACACACGATATTATTGTAAGACGAGGGAATAAGATGGGCATATGAGAACTCATGTTTCAAGTGACTAATCACCTTGTTTGGTTTATTCTTCTTTCTAAAAATTGAATTTTTTTATTTTATGTATTTTTTATTTTTATTAAATATTTTAAATATTTTAAACAATTTTTTTTAGTTTTTTGATATAAAAATATACTTAAAAAATATAATATTTGTGAAAAAAATATTTAAAACATTTACTAAATACCAAAAATATAAAAAAAAAATACAAAAACTTATTACATTTTCTTGTTCTTGTGTATTTATTGATTTTTTAAAATATGGGCATTGCTATACAAGTCTAAAACGGCAATGCTTTAGACCCCCAGCTGGGCCCCAGTGACAGGTGGCGGGCTGCCACTGGCGAAAACCCAAAAAAAAAAAAAAAAACTGCTTTTTTGCCCAATCAGGAGAGACCCCCAGTGACCCCCACTGGGGTCTAAGTCATTTTTCAGTCTAAAATTGGACTCAATTTTTAAACTCAATGATATGACAATCAATTAGGATATTTAAAGTAACACACTCTCTCATATTTTCTCAATCATATCACTTACACATCATTGAGTCTAAAAACTAGATCTAGAAAGCCTGCTTACATATCATTTTCCTTGTGTTAAAATATTAAAAATATTCAGTGCAAATAAAAATTAAAAAAACAAAAAAAAAAATTCAATTTTTGGAAAATTAATCAAAACCAAACAAGATAAATATATTTAGGTACCTAGGCCGTGTCTTTTAGGGCTTAAAGTACATTTCCACACTCATATTGGACCAATTCACTATCTCACATCGAAAGAGTCTCCACTTAATTTTATGAAACATTAAAAAATATTTAACAATAAAAACTAAGCAAAAAACCTGATCACAACCAAATAATCAAGATTTGGGAACTAAAGTACAAAAGGAAAATGTCTTTGAATGATGCACCCCCTTTTACCCAATCAAATGATTGACCTATACTAATATTCTATTTATGAAATTAATGATTAATTATTTCACAAACTTCGTTATTAAACCCTAAAAACCTTTAGTACCCTAAAACTAAATCATTTGAATAAAGCAAATACTATCTAACTTGGATTCAATGAATAAAAACAAAGATTTTCCAACAAAATTAGTTTTTTTTTTTTTTTTTTTTTTTTAATCTTATAATGGCCATAAACATGAACTAAGTTAAGCAATATTCATAAAAATATCCAAAACAACCAATTTTGCATAAAAAGGCATATAAACTTGGGTTATTGGAAAATAATGGAAGGAAGAGCAAGAAAGTAAGAAGACTTACTTGGATTCCACCGCCACATGTCAAGCCATGCAAGATATGAATAAAATAATATAAATATGTTCTAAACATGAAACTAAACATACAACATGCAACCCTAAGCCCTATTTAAGGCTACTAACAAGATTTAATACACAAAAAGTAACTAGCAAATAAAAGATAGAAATATGCAGAATATACAATGATGCTTAAACCAAGCCACATACATGCATATATGAATACTAAACTAGCATAAACATGTTGTTTAAACAACTCAAACAAAACATGTGAAATAAAGTGAAAACATGCGAGATAACCACCCTACATGATGTTTTATGCTATACTAACACTCTAGCTATGATTAGCTATTGAAAATAAGACTAGAAGCTACTGAAATTAAATAAAAACAATGACTTACCCACTGGTTTTAAACAAACCAAAGAACACGCGAGAACGACAAATTTTGCTTGCTTGCTTGCTTGCAAGTTTCCCTCAGGTGCAGCTTTGCTTAGACGTGCTTTTCATCAAAATTTAGATCTACTTTAAGTTGTAGAGCTATCGCTGGGGTTTGATAATTTCGGATTTGAGGGTTGACTGTGAAGGAAGTAAGGGTGTAGTAATGGTCCGGTCCGGCCCATTCGGACTTTGTGGGTTCGCGATTTTTTAACGGGTCAGGTTGGGCCGGCCTATTGGCTAAAATATAGGGCCCAAGTCCAAGCCCACTCATAATAGGGCCTAGGGTCTGGGCTCGGGCCTTGGCCCGCGGGCCGAGCCTAGTCGGATTTTTTTTTTAATAATAGAAATAAAATTTTAAAAAAAAAATTATACTAAAGTAATTTAAGTACGATTAATGAGATATTTTGTTTGGTTATGTAATATTTTATAGTGATATTTAAATTTAATTATATATGACTTATGTTTTTTTAATTGTGAATTTATAATTAAAAAAGTATACAATTATGTATTTTTTTTTTCTTTCGAAATGAATAATTTTATATATATGAAATTGAAACTTTCAATATTACAGTATTAAATTATTTATATAACATTTATTGAATGAATAATTTTTATTTCAAAATGAAATAAAATATTACAAAAATTGATATTATTAAATAAATTAGGTGTAGATTACTGATGATAGTATAGCAATTGCATCACTATAGGTCAAGTACATCCCAACTAAATTGGCGCCTACTAACCTACCAATCATTTGCATTATACTCTACCTCAATAATCTAATACAAAAACAAAAACTAAGAAAAAAACGAAATGAAATGAAATAGTAAAAAATAAATTGTTGATCAATCATCGGAGGAGACAAACATTTCAGTCGCGTTGCCCGATGATATGTCATCCAAATCATATTGAATTCACTCATTTTCAATAAAATTTTGTCTTCTTGTAAGCGCGTGCATATGATCCCTGGATATCATCAATGCCTCAACCATTTCGGATGAAAGCCTGCTCCTGTAGTCACTCAGCACCCGTCCACCTGCACTAAAAGTCGTTTCTAAAGCAACTATAGAAATAGAAACGGTTAGTATATCACGGGCCATCTGTGAAAGCACATGCCACATAGATTCATTTTGTTTCCACCATTCCAAAATATCAAAATTATCGGAATCATCCACTGACGGGCTTTCCAAATAACATTGTAGTTCAGAACTACTTACACTTGTATGTTGAGATATTCTTCTACTTTTTATTGCTATGAAAATACTTAATCTCCCGCCTCGAGATTGTTGGACTGCTAGTGTAGTGTGTGTAGGTGTATTTATAGATGCAGATGCAGCCGCAACTGCCGTGTATTCTTGAAATAATCTGTTATATGTTTGCATAATAGGGGCAAACTGTATTTGATCATCGAAAATACGCTCTAAAAATTCTTGTAAACCAACTTCTTTACACATAGGATCAATTATTATAGCTAAACCTAATAGATGAGGCGAATGATGAAAATATTTATCAAATTTTTCTTTCATTAAAGTAATAATGGTTACATAAAGTTCATTACCCATGTATTTTATGAAAACTTTAATTATTTCTGCTAGCATATGTAAAACAAATGGTGAAGTAAGAATATATATATAAAAAAATAATTTTGTAGAAGTATCGAAAACTTTTAAAAAATATTTATACAAGACTACTTAGCGCCAATTAAGTTCAGTGGGTGTCAGTACTCCTCCTATTGATGTTGTTGCAAAAAATAAATCTATTACTCTTCTTTATTTACAAGCTATTTTTAACATATTATATGTTGAATTTCACCTACTATCTACATCTAAAATTAATTTTTTAAATGACATATTTTCTCGTTGACAAATTTTTATATATCCTGAAATTCAATTACCAGAAGACATAATAGTAACAACTACATTTTTTATTACAAGTACAGAAGTTTCGTATACATGCATAGCTTCTTTAACAATCAAATTTAAAATATGGATACAATAACGAACATGAAATAAATCACCATCAACAAGTAATTATAAATTTGATTTTAAATGGGTTACAGTTTGATTATAATATGATGCATTATCTAAACTAATCGTGAATATTTTATTATGTAAAACCCACTCATATAATACATTTCTTATTTCTACACCAAGCGAATGATCAGTGTATGGAAGTTCAATTAATTAAATGAAATAATTCTTTTATTTAATTTCCAATCATTATCAATAAAATGTGCAGTGATACATTGATATTCAAACCATTATTTGACCACAGATCAGATGTTAAACAAACTCTTCCATTCAAATTTTTAAAGATATCAAATGATTCACTTTTAATATCCTCAAATTTCTTTAAAATCCTGTTTCTAGTAGTATTTCTTGAAAAACTTTGATATTGCGGTGCAAAACTTTCGTGAATCATTTCGGTAAAATCAGGACATTCACTAGTATTAAAGGTTGTTCTTTTTTAATAATATAATCAATTACAAAATTTTGTACACGTATAGGATCATATAAAAATGTTTACAAATTACCAGTTGATGAAGCCCATAATTGCATTTAACTTCGAATGTCAGGTTATTTACTTTGTAAATGTTTGTCAGAATACCTTTTTAAATGACTAGTACAACCTGCAGATGCAGCACTAAGTAAAATGCACAATATTTACATTTTGCTTTAAATGTAATTGTGCCATCAGGATTATTTATAGACATTTTTTCAAAATATTCCCAAACACTACTACTTCTGCTCCTAGATGATGATGCAACTGTTGAAACATGGATATTAGAAGGAGAATCAACAGATTCATGTGGTGTAGTGTATGTATCAACATCGACATAAACATTAGGCATATTAGGATCCATAGTAATGCAAGTAAAACGATATATAAGAATTAACAATTAATTTAAATAATGTGTAAATTCAATCAGTAAAAAATAATAATTAATATATGTGCATAAATTTAATTAAACTAATTAATGTTACCGACTGGCGAATGCGATATAAAAATTTTCTTCTTTTGCTAAAAGTTTCTTATTGCATAATTGCAATAGCCACTTAGGGATGACACTTTAAAATTAATTGAGAGTTGAGAGAGATTGAGAGAGTTGAAGAGAAAGAGAGAGAATGATTTTTTGTGAAATATATTTTGAAAACTAAAATATATTTATACTAGTTTAAAATCTATCCGTTTGAATTATTATGACCGTTTTATATATATCCGTTTGAGTTTGCAACGGTTTAAAATTGAGGCTAGGCTAGGAAATGGCTGCCTCCTTCTCGGGCAACTATTTGGATGGTGCTCTTTGGCCAGTGGGAGCCATCACAGGTCCCGTTTTGCTAATCGGAACCGTTCAATGTGTATAACTTATCGAGTATTATATGTTTAAAAAAATCACGTTGATCGGATATCTATAACTATCTGATCGGATTAGTTTTTTTTTTGTAAACCATTAATTGTAACACCATGCATTTTTATACCAAATTGATTTGATCATGTAGTTACCGATATCCGATTAACGTAATTTTTTACAAGCATATAGTAATGGAAGAGTTCTACACTTGTACGGTTCAGATTATCAAAATGGGACTCGTGGTGAGCCTCCACAAGCCCAGTATTACCTTCCAACTTAGTATATATATATATATATATATTTTTTTTTTCTTTCACGTAAGCTTAGGACCTTAGGTGTACTTTCCCATATATATTATTAGGTACACTTTCCCACTTTCCCAGCCGCACACACAAACTGTGCTGCTGTGCACACAGTGATACATCATATCATCATTTTCCATTAAATAATTCATAATTTGATTTTAATTTAATAAATTATTATTTTTTTTATTTTTAAATTATTAATGTTATTTATTTAATTATATTAATTTTTATTTAAATTTTTTATGTTTTTATTTTTATAAGATCAATCTTTTTATTTTTTTATTTTTATAAGATCAATTTTTTTATTTTTATAAGATCAATATTTTTACTTATTTAATTATTTTATTTTTTTATTTTTATAAGATCAATCTTTTTATTTTTTTATTTTTATAAGATCAATTATTTTATTTTTTTATTTTTATAAGATCAATCTTTTTATTTATTTATTTTAATTGTTTAACTATTGTAAGTTGTTTTTTATTTTTATTTTTTGAAATTTGTTTGTAGTGGGCCTGAAGGCCTTAATTTTTTAGGCCAAAGCCAAAGCACGGGCTATGGGCCAATGGTCCGAGCCCCAAAATGGAAGGCCCAGGCCTAGGGTACTGGGTTGGGTTCGGGCCCGGGCTTAAACGGGCCGAAACAAGCCGGGCCCATCGCGGGCTTAGGGCCGCCCACGGGCCTCGGGCCATCTTTACACCCCTAGAAAGAAGGTAAGTGTTCTCTCTTAAAACTTTCAAAAAATGTTCAAAACCTAGATCCCCCAAAGAGAAGTAGGGGTCTTATTTATAGGATTAGGGAAGGGTTTCCTCATCGCTTTCCCATTATGCCTTCTGAACAACTCGCACTAATAGTCTTGCTACAAAACAAAACTGGGCATCGAGCAATTGTGTGGTCGCACAAGACATGTGTGGGCGTACAACCTATGTACGACTACACGACGTATTACCATGCATGTACGGGCTCCAAAGTGTACATGCCATTCATGTATGCACAAGTAGGTTTAGCCTATTAGATCTTTTTATCACCTAAGTAAGTTTGTTTGACTCTCAATTAACGTTTTTACACAAAACAAGTCAATGGTTTTTAAAATGTTCATCAATTTAGGCTTAACCGGACTTTTTCCTCCAAGTGGGACCAAAAAGTTTGGTTTTGACTAAAAATGGGTTTAGGGGTAAAATGGTCATTTTTACAAAAAGGTGATTTTTGACTAAAACGGGGTTACACAGTAGCTCATAACAACATTAAGCATCTCTAGGGATGAAGTAATTACCATTTCATCATCAAAAAACTTTCAAGCGCCCAAAATCTTAGGGTTAGTAAAAAATAGGGTGTTTATAGTACTTTAGTAGGTATCATAAGATACATTATTCGATGGTGATTAGGTTAGACAACAAAACTATTATGTTTATATTAATAGAATATTTAACAATAAATGATAATTGATGATTCAAATAGAAAAATTAAGTTCATTGAAAAAAATTTATGCGCCAAAGATTCAATTTTTGTATGGAGAAACTAATACTTCAAAGAGCAAATCCTTGATAAATCCAAATTCCCAACCCTATAAGTGATTGAAGACAATGAATGAATATGTTGGAGACATAAGGACCACTTTCTTGAATTTGTTGATCAAAAGTCCACTAACAGATTTAGTTCCATAAATACCACTTATACATTTAAATTTCTATTTTATCTGTTAAAACAACAATTCAACAAAGCAGTCAGTTACCTACGAATTTTCACATATTCATATGGTGAATGAAACCCTAGAAGAATCAACCATTTATGTAAAGAAGAGAGGCTTCGAAGATTGAGCGAAGAGAGATAGATTATAACGATCTGGGTTATGACCCAACCCATGTAAACTCCATGGTTTTGAGTTTTGTATATATAGATGTTGTTTATATTTGTTCTAGTCCTTGTTTTTTATAGGAAGTGTAAATTTAGATTATTGGTTATGTTTGAAACAAGTTAGGACGCAGTAGTTCTAGAAAAATTCTGTTTGTTTGTTCTTGGGTTCGCTCGAACAGTCTTTTCTTTGGCCAAGCAACAGTCTTCGATTTCTTCCGGTTTCAACGTTTGAAGTCTAAACTTCTAGGGGAGGGTCATTCTTCGTTCAAGCGGTATGTTGGTCGCTTGAGCGAGCGGTCTGTTTGCAGTCTGAAATACTAAAAGTTTCTATTCTTTGTTCAAACGATGTTTTGGTCGCTCGAGCGTTATGTTATACAAGGTAAATCCTCTGGAAGTTTGGTTTCTTCACTTAAGCCAAGCTTTGGTACTCAAGCGATGTTCTGTATCTGACGTTCGAGCGGTGTTTTAGTCGCTTGAGTGGTCTGTCTGTAAAAAGCTATGGGAAAAGATCTTTTATCACTTTTTCTAACTCTTCTCCCTCTAAAAGGGTTCTAGACCCAGTTTCTTTGCTTATTGCCTAGTTCATATATAAACCTCCTTATACATTCAAATCCGTGAACCTTGCCACCTTGGTGCTTTGAGATAAATGGTAGAGCGTAAAGAAGTGATCGTTTTAATCTGAAAAAGTTCAAGTTTTTTTCTCCATCATTTTTGGAATTGTTCTTTTCCTCTCTTTTTGCTTTGAGGTAAGGATTTCTTTGATGTTATTGCATGGCATTTAACTTCGTTATATGCTCTTTGAATAGAGTAGTATTTTGAGAGTTTTGGATTTGATTTGGGTTGGATTTGGCTTGATTTGGGTTATAAAAGAGGGGTTTTCCTTGAAATGATATTACAATTATTTATAGTATTGAGATTTGAGGGTATTGCTTTTAAAAGATGAAATGTGAAAGGAATATATGTTTGTGATATCCAAAAATCCTTAGGGATTCATGATTTGAACTAAGGAAAAAGGGACAGTTATTGAGATCTTTGAAATGATACTTTGGTAGTATATGTTGGGTTGGAAAGTGAAGTTGAACATGTATTGTTACTCCTACATTGAAATTATGAAATTTTATCTGTCTCTTGAAGTTTATCTTTTGAATAAAGATATCTGTTTTGGTTCTCGGTAGAGGATAATATTGATTGTTGTAGAAATTGCACGTAAACTAGCTTAATTGAAACCATTCACTCATGCATTGCATTTGAACACTTGCTTCATATTTATACATTGAAAATGTATGGTTTTGAAAAAAATGGATGAATACCTTGGTAAATCTAGTTAGGGAGTGTGGTTGTGGTTATTATTATGTTGGCCTATGTGTCCTTGGTGAAAGTCCAGAAATCCGCGCAGTTAGGTGTTGTTCCTTCCAGTTAGTATCGATAAAATAACTATGGCAGTGCTTGTATAGCTTACTGGCAGACACGTACCTAAAGATTCTTAGTGTGTGTATTCACTGCCCTGTTTTCTGTTTTGAAAGTAATGATTTACGAATTGAATTATAAACATGGCATTTTATTTTGAAAAGAGAAAATGTATATTGTTTTGATAAATGGCATTTATATGCATTTACTATATGGCTTTGTTAAGCATCATACATAGCATTAAATTTATCTCTATGAGGCATTAGCTCACCTTATATAGAAATCAACTTTCAAGTGTTAATGAAATGCCTCTGCTAAGGGTGTTGCTTGGGAGGATCGTGGAGCTGAATGCTCATTTATTTTATTTTGTTTTGTAAATGCCTTTTGTATAACCTAGGGCTTTTGTTTGTATTTGGGCATTGACCCACTTTGGTTGTAACCAAGCTAAGTCTTGGAAATGTGTAGCTTTTAAGGCATAAACTTGTAATTAGTTATTGTTGTCCTTAAGTATATCAGTCACATGCTATAGATTCATAGCTTAGGGTAGATGAATGTATCAATGCATATGGCATCTTCTTTTGCAATATTTTAAGGAAAATAATGAATGAATATTAGTTTTGGAATTGATCTTGGTATTGTATGATTAAGACTATAAGCTTCCGCATATCTGTTGGGGATTTTGAGGGTATCTATTGTTAACATTTTTAGGGGCATTACATAATTCAGAGACAAAAAACCAAAGATGAATCAATCGTTACGTTCTTGCCGCTGTCGCCAAACTTGTCTTTATAAACTGGTGTTGCTTGATGTATATTGCTTTGGCGTCTGTGAATTCGTCATTGTTAAAAGAACGAACAGTTGCAGAGGAGAAAGAGAATAAGAAGATGGGTAGTAGTAGTGGGAGAAGACTGAAGTAGAAATGATAGGTAGTCTTCTTCTTCATCTTACATGAGACATTGATATTTCTCTCTCTTTTTATATATATATATATATATAAGGGTTTAAATTAGGAATATGAGATGCTAATGGGGGAGATTTGAGAAGAGAGATGGAGATTTGGGTTGGGTGTTTAGGGAGAGAGAAAATGAGGATGGATGGTTTTTTGTAGGGATTTTTGAGGAAGCGCGCACGCGTGTGTGTGTGTGAGGAGACAAGAGGGAGATAGCTAAATCACAGCTCAAACGCCACCAGATTCTCTCAGTTTCTCTTTCAAACTTTCTCGCTCATCATTTTCTTTCCTTGTATAGGTATCTACATACCTTGTGGATCCAAACATAATGCTAATTTGGGCCGATAGACACAATGTCGTTATGAACCCAAACAAAACACATCTAGATCTATAGCCTTAAAAGTCATAGGTCTAGTTTGGGAATAAACTATTTTAGTAACTGTTACCCAAAAAGTAACCTAAGAGAGGGTGAATTAGGTTTCTACAAATTAAAATTAATAATACCCTAATAAAATTAACTACTAGCACAACAAATTATTAAAAAGCACAATGATGAACTTAGCGGTAAATGATCAAGCAAAATAATAATGAAGTATAGCTAATATACCGGGTAAATCAAATGATTAACACATAAATATTAGATAGCTATAGCAGTAGTAGGAAAGTAAAGAGATTAGGGAAGAGGAGACAAATAGATTTATAGTGGCTCGGCTTCAACCAAGCCTACATCCACTCCTCAAGTTTTACTTAAGATTTTCCACTATCTTTTAGCTTCATGGGGGTGCTAGCAACCTCTTTATAAATGGAGCAATCCTCCACGGATTTTACATATATTTCACAAGCCCAAACCCTTGCAAATTTTAGGTGATTCACAATCACTCTCAAGATTTCAAGAACACAGTGTTTACAACACTTTTATAAGATGAAATAGTATTTTTGCTTTCAAATAAAACTTACAATAAATATCTCTCAAAGATAGATATATAAAATGAAACTTTGATTTTTCTGTAAATCTCATACAGGAAAGATAAACTTAATGCTATAAGGCTTAGTATATAATTTCTGAGAGTAGATGTGAGTGATTATAGATCAAAGAATATTTTCAGATTTTTTGTAACTTGTTTATATTAGAAGCTTTATAATATATAATGAAAATTATAGCCGTTTGTAGCCGTTGAATTCATTTGAATTTATAACTGTTTATAGCCGTTGTAGTTATTTGAATTTATAGCTGTTTATAGCCGTTGTACTTTTATCATTACCAATTTGAATATCTTCCACTCCATCATTACAAATTTGAATATCTTTCACTTGAACCTTTTGAACCTTTTGGCCTTTTGAACCTTTATAGTCGTGTATAGCCGTTGTACTTCCATCATTACTAATTTGAATATCTTTCATTTGAACATTTTGAACCTTTTGGCCTGCTGCTGTGTTAGGCTGTTTGAACATTTGTTTTGGACTGTTTGAACTCCTGATTTAATCAAATATTAAATACATTCTAACAATATTTAGGATAAAGGTTTAGGTGAGAAATAATGGGACAAAATAAATTTTGATTCTATTTTTCTCGTTCAAATAAATCATCAAAATAAAATTTGATTCTATTTTTCTCTTTCAAATAAATCATCAAAATAAATTTTGATTAAAATATAATTAAATAAATCATCAAAATAAATTTTAGATGATATTTTTTTCTTTCAAATAAATTAAAACATAATTAAATAAATCATCAAAATAAATAAGTCTAACAGTAACTTTTTAACTTTTTATGAAAATATATGTAAAAAATAGAAAGAGTGATATAACAACTTAAAGTGACTTCTTAACTTTTTAGTTAAAAAGTTGCCAAACGAGAATTTTTTGACTAAGCCCCCTACTTAAAATGAATGTCTCAATAACAATTTTTTTTAAATGAATTTTTTAAAAGTAACCCATGACATTTCACATAGTATCTTATTAATATCCAGTAAATTTCAGCTTTGCTATGTATTTGTAATAATGTATTGAAATTTTTATTAACAAATAACTAGGAAAAACTGCAAATAAGTGGAATGTCTACGAAATATTTATAAATTCATGAAAAACCTTATATTTTTAATTGCTATTAAAATTGATAAATTTTTCCTTCTATTATAATTTTTTTTTTTTAAAAAAAAACTTGCATTGATATGCAATTTCTCCAAATAAATAAGTGTAGGTAAAAAAATTTTGGTAAGAGTTAAATTTGGTAAGAGTTACAAGTGTCATTTCTCAATAAATTTTGTTACTAAAAAAGATAGGGGTACAAATTAAACTGTCAATACTCTGTTTATTTTTTAATTTTCACATACATTTTTTGAGTTTTTACTCTTCTTTTTTTTTTTTTTTTTTGTATTTTTGTACCTTTAATTAATTTTTTTAATATTTTAAATAATTTTTTTTAATATGTTAGATATACCTAACCTAAATGTATTTAAACAGTAAAATACTTATGGAAAAATATTTACAAAATTCACTATTGAAAAAAAAGTACATTTTTGTATATATTGAATTTTCTTTTTTAGATTTCTCCCCAAAAAATTTACTTTTAAGGTGCATTTAAAAGTTTTTTTTTTTTGACTAAATATGAAAAAATTCATTAAAAAAAGCAAAATACAAAAAATATAAAACTTAAAAACCAAACAGAGTATTCTATCAACTACTCACATGTGTAAAGGTTGGTAAAATATTGTATTTTAGTTTGTAATCGTAGCAAACTTAATTACATTTTTTAAAATCTTTAGTAATATTTTTTGAAAATTATGTTGTTTTTTAAGGCCCATCTTGTGGAGATAAATTTAAAATATAAAAGATTTAAAAATTTTATAAAAATTAAAGGCAAAAAATATTAAAACAATGTTAACTATTTTTTTGTTCTTTGTAATATTTTTTTAAAGAAAATGATTTGTCTCCCTAAAAAAGTCCTTTCTAATCCCCCTAATGTCCAAAACGACGTCGTTTTGGGCATTTTTTTTTTTTTTTTTTTGCCTTGGTTTGAAATTTAGGGGGATTAGAGGGTCAAAAATTAGGGATGTAGCACAGCCATTTTTTTAAAAACTCAAATTTTCCAGTCTGTCTAATTAAATAGAAACTTAAAAAAACATACTGAAATTTTTTTTGAAAAAAACAATTCGAAATACGAGAACAGATTCTCCCCAATCTACAACCTAAATTAAAGAGTGCTGTCATAGTTTTGGGAGAGCCTCATTTTAATGTTTTAAAACGTATATTATAAGACTTTTGATGCATATCATTTCTATAAACAAATAAAAAAAAAATCGATAATTATAACCTGAATAATTTATCACAAGTGAATGATACACATAAAAATATATAAAATTAATTATCTGAATTATCAAAACATGACAGAAAATAGACCTCACAGATTAAACAGTGCCGCCTATTTAGATTTGGAGTGGAAGAGGTGTTGCATAACTGTTATGTCTTAAATTGAGATTTATTATAAGTTTATTTTTATGATATGAACGGTTTATTTTATAAAACTCATCGAATATTTTAAGTATGTCAAATTATATTAATCAGATATTAATAATTATGTAATTAGATTACATTTATCATAAAAAAATAAATAATATGTTTTTCTTTCAAAATGGTATAAAAATATGCAATCTAATTAAGTAATTATTAATATTTAATCAATATAATTTTTGATATATATAAAATATACTATAAATTTTATAAAATAAACAATTTAAATCATAAAAATGAATAATGAACCTCAAATAGATGTACCAAATGCACAGCAGCAACACCATACGCATTTGGAGTGGCCCAATCCCCCATGCACACACTTATCCGCCGTAACAGGTGCAAAACATTCATTGCCGCTTTCGGAGGTGGTTCATAATTTACTTTTCAGATCATAATTTACTTTTTAGATCATAATCTTTTTTTTTTTCATAAAAAAATTATTTATAAGTAATTTTTTATTAAAAAATTGATTATAACTATTTTTTCAAAATAATTTTTGATATTTAGCCTTTTTTTTCAAGGTTAAAATTCATAATAAATTAAAATAATTAATAAAATAAAATATTATATTATATTAAATTTATAATTTTTTTTTAAAAATATCACATTTAATTATAAAATTTTTTAAAAATATAAAAATTTTAATTTATTAAAATAATTAAAAATTAAAATAACATTAAAATAGTTTAGAAAAAGTGATCTGAATTGTTGGGCACCTTTGTCACCTTTGGTCAGAGATTCGTCACGGTCTGTTTAATTCTTATCATTCAAACGTGGGTCCATTTTGGAAAGGACAAAATAAGCAACATTTTTGCTTTTTTTGAAACAGGTAAAAAGTTGATTATTTAAAGATTATTTAAAATGATTTAAATAAATTTATTTTTAAATTTTTTATAAATAAAATATGTAAAAAATGATATAACTTAGATAAATATATTTATTTAAATAAGTTTACTTATAGTTTTTGTTAAATAATGCCTTAGACCCATTTTTGAAAGTAAGATATATTTTTTAGTTTTTTTGACTTTTTTATTTTTAAAATATGTAAAAAAATAAAGAAATAATAGTATTTAAATAAATTAATAAATTGGGTTTTTTTTAAATATTTTAAAAAAATATGTATGTTGTTGATAAAAATATTTTTAATAAAATTTAAGATTTTAGATTCAAATCTTATTTACGTATTTAAATAATATTATTTTATTTTAAGGTAAAAAAATTTAACACGTAAGAGAAAAAACAACCACCACACTGTTTGATATTAAATTATGTGCCCACATATATAGTGTATAGATATCAATAAATAATTATATAGTGTATAGATATCAATAAATAATTAATAATAATATTTCTCCAGCCACACTTATCACACTCACTCCCTATTCTCTGCCTCCGTCTTTTTACTCTGAGCTTCAGAGTCTCTCCAATGGCGGACCAGAATACAAGTGAGTTGTATATATATGCATGTGTATTCACAGTATATAAATCGATTCTTTTTTTGTAACTGACAAAATTAGTTGCATTAATGGCGGATAAGCCCTCCTCTACATTGCCAGACAATTCAAGTCCCAACCCCACTACTAGTACTAAAAGAAATTATAGTTTCAAGTGTTTTTCTGGGTTTTTTTCGTTTGTTCTTAAATCAGTGCTTAACCGGTACCAACTCGATTATTAAGGGTAATGGGGGATCTTCATCTTCAATTAATATGACTGTAAGAAACTTGGTTTTGTGCCTCTGATTTTTCTCAAATCCAAGTCATTTTCTCGGAAATCAAACAGGAGTGGTACCAATCAAGCAACTGAAAAAAGGACACAAATGGGGACCCAATTACCCAAACCAGCAAAACAAGAACACTTTAATGGAAGTTAGGGAAGGAGTGAGTATGGTTGGTGGGTTGTGTTCCATTTTTTTTAGGTCAATAGAGGAGCCAGCATGTTCTAATCATGTGGCTCTTCATTGTAGATCTAAATACTTCTCAAGTAAGTCCTTATGTTACTTCTCTTTACTTTTATTATTAGTATTTTTTTGTTCATTTTCTTTAGGGATTTTGGGTTGGGTTTATTTTCCAGATTTGTGAACTATGAAGGAAGTAGAAAAGTCTATAGATTGATTTACACTTGACCCATCTACATATAATTTACAGGGAGCACAAATAGCACAACGCTTATTCCATTGGTTTTCAATCTATTTAACTTATATTTTTCTCTGGTTGGTGGGATTTTGGGGAATCCAGTCATCTTTCTTCATTTTTTAAAAGTGGCTATTTTAGAGATTTTTTTTAACTTTTTAATTATTTTAGTAGATTATTTTAGTTTTTGTGTTTGAGAGGATGAGATGAATTTTTAGTTGAGTTGTTGTATTGAAAAGTGTGTAAAAATGATGTTTGAATTTAAAATGACAAATTTGTCCCTAAAATTAGAATTTTTTAAATTGATGAAAAGGGGCAAAACCATAATTTCACACGTGATGTAACAACTTGTCACTTTGGCAGTGTAGGCTGTGCCTACACTGTCACGGCAGTGCACCTATTTTTATTTATTTTTTTTTGTTGAGTTTTGCATCTCCGGCTACTGTTCATGCTTATTGGCTTATATCTGAAATGAGGTTATAATAGCCTGAACTTGTCTTTCCCAAACAGCGCCAACATATATTTTATTAGTCTGGATAACAATATGTATAGGGAAATAGCCTTTATTTCCGAGGGCTCATCTTGTTGGGATTGATTTGATAACTCAACTGTCATTGGGTCATGTGATTGTGGTGCTCATTCTCTATCACAATTTTACTTTCACTTTTTAACATTCTCTCCCTCATTTTTTTCCCCTTTGTTTTTCCTGTGAAAATTTCACTTTGCTTATAGTGAACTGTTATATATAAATATTCTCTGTAGTTTTTTGGCCCAGTATTTTTATGTTTGTTGGGTTAATTGTGCTCAAGAGCTGCACATTTCGTCTTGGTCTCTTTTGCTTAATTTGGGGACAACAGTGAGCTGTCTATTCCTTTCCTTTCTCATCAAAGAGCTAAAGAACAAGTATCAAAAATAAAAGTTTTAGAGAAAAAATAAAATTTTGTACCCTTGAATTATGAGGGATCTGCTGCATCTGAATAATTCTGGGTCTGCGGCATTCACTTTTCATTTTTGATATGTATTGCTTTCTTGAATTTTCTCACAAATGTCAGCCTGCTAAAAGGTTGCTGAGAATGATGAAGGTACGTATGTCATGTGGTTTCTTTATTGAATTTGGAAGTGTGTGAAATTGTGTTGCTTTTATCTCCTCTATACAGAAAAAAGTAGAGATATGGGTCTGTCTCTTTGGCTGCTCCTTCGAAATGTGCCTTTATTTCTGTTTATAAATTTTGATTCTATCCCAGTATATACCTTCAAATTTTTTGTTGTTTTAGTGAGGATCTGCATCTATCTGTCTCCACCAACAAAAATTCAGTTTGAAGATTGACAACTAAGAAGTATGGATGTTGATTGCGGAAAGTGTTGGGGTACATCAAAGGTTTTTCCACAACTTTTGTTTCATGTACAGTGATTTGTGTTTTCAAATAATTATGATCCCTAAACCTTAAGAAGTTTCTTTTTATATGGTTTGACAATAAGTTGTATAATATGCGTGAATGGTGTTACATTTACATCTTTGGATTTCTACTATGCTTTCTTAACTGATCGGTTCTGAGAAATTGATTGCTGAATTGTGTTTCAGAAGGATTCTTGGAAGAAAATTCTGCTCTTAGCTTATCAAAGTCTTGGTGTAGTCTATGGGGACCTGAGCATTTCCCCTCTTTATGTTTACAAGAACACATTTGCCGAAGACATTCATCACTCGGAGACAAACGAGGAGATTTTTGGTGTTCTTTCGTTTGTTTTCTGGACTCTAACTCTAGTTCCATTGTTCAAGTATGTCTTTGTGGTTCTTCGAGCTGATGACAATGGGGAGGGTGAGCAGTGGAATAATCTGAGAATTACCCAAATAAAATAATTTTTGTCTTTAAACTGAATTCTCTTGTGCATAATTTTTCAGGCGGTACTTTTGCCCTCTATTCCCTAATCTGCAGGCATGCTAAAGTAGGTCTTTTGCCTAACAGACAAGTTGCCGATGAAGCACTCTCCACGTATAAACTGGAGCACCGTCCTGACAAGAAGAGCAGCTCGATTGTGAAATTGTTCCTTGAGAAACACAAATCTTTGCACACTGCTTTGCTAATCCTGGTTCTTCTTGGCACATGTATGGTCATTGGAGATGGACTGCTCACTCCAGCCATGTCAGGTACTTCTCTTTCCTGGTAGACAATTTCTAACTTGTTTGTTATCATTTCTTCCTAATTTTCGGAGTACCTGTTTGTTTTGCAGTTTTCACTGCGGTTTCTGGCCTCGAGTTATCCATGTCTAAGGAACATCGAGAATGTAAGTTTCAAGCATGCAATGAAATTATTAGTTAATATTTAATCCAGTGTTCTAGTCTGTAGAGAAGAAGATTTCAGGTAGTTAAGATGACAATCTTGTTAACTGCCTAATTTTTTTCAAGTTGGCTTTCAGAGTTGAGATTATGCTACTTATGCATTTTTCTCTTATTATTAATTTCATTATAGAAATCTATAGAACCATCAGAGATTTACAAAACGTTTAAAAAAAAAAAAAAAAATCTATTTTGGAGTTATTAATGTCGTCTGTTTGTTATTACTTACTTGGTTTTATATGCGGTGTTTATTTCATAATTGTTGTTACGTGTTTTATTTTGGCAGCCTCCTGCTGTTCAGTCAGGGGTGGGGAATGCTAAAATTTTTTTCTGAAAATACTCAGATTTTGCCTTAGTTGAACTGTAGGTCCATTGTTTTTGAGTAAACTGATATCTCCAAAATTTGACAAAAGTATATGGTACTATAGAGGAGTCAAGATGTTGCGTGCTTTCAACATTTGGATGTGATTTTGGATAACAGGATTCACTTGGTTATCCCCACCCACTTAGTGAACAAAAACTAATTGACCTACGAAAATGAAAAGAGAAAAAAGAAAAAAAAAAAAAAAACAAAACAAAACAAAAACTAATTGGCCCACACTGCAGGGACCATTGAAATTGTCCAAGTTGTGGTCTGCAATGGCCACGCCTCACTTTTGATTTTGGGGGGTTATGGGAATACTGTTTCCTGATACATGCATCTTTACACACAGAGTAGCAAAAGGTATATAATTATGCAGCTGGGGGTCAAACATAACATTAAAGATAAATTGAGTTGGTTATTGCAATTTGACCATCTCGGAATTACTTATTTTGAGCAACTCCAACAGGGACTTACTACTCCAATAAAGTAACTTGAATAATTCCTGTGGATTTGACCAAAGATAGGTGCACAAATTTATGACCTATAACCTCAAATAGAATTACTATTAATAAAGAATATTTGTTTCCCTTGGAGGAGAGAACTCCCATGGAAAAATTTTAATTTCCTTATTTTATCAAGAAATTTCCCCCTTTGTTTACTGCATAATCTTGACTGAAAAACGATTGAAACCCCTAAAAAGCCTTCCCTAATTTTACAGACAATGACATGGCAGGAGGTTACATGTTAGGCCCAACTCCCTTGCCATGTCATTGTGGGTGCATTTAGGGATTTAAATTGTGAGTCTTTAGCATTCCTCATCAGGAAATAAAGGAATATATTACTTGAGGAATATGAGTTCAACGTAAGGTCACCCAATTAATGTTTTTCCTTTAGCAATTATATTTTAAATTTTTTAGATTAGATTTTACATGAGCATGCAAGATTTTGTATGTGTGCTTAGAGAACGTTAGGCTTGGAAGTTTTTAAATTTCATACTTTTTTCTTGTTAGGGACATTTGTAAATAAATGCAGAGATTTTATGTTTGTCCCAGGCTTCACTTTACCCTTTATGCCCCTTACATCTATATCTATGCCTCCATTTGCAGATGCGGTGATTCCGATTACTTGCATCATATTAGTCTGTCTATTTGCATTACAACACTATGGCACACATCGGGTTGGCATCGTTTTTGCACCAGTGGTGTTGACTTGGCTGATATGCATTAGTGCCCTTGGATTGTACAATATATTGCACTGGAACCCACATGTTTATAAAGCTCTCTCCCCATATTACATGTTCAAGTTCTTGAAGAAGACAAGAAAAGGTGGATGGATGTCATTGGGTGGAATTTTATTGTGCATAACAGGTAAGATTTAAAAACAATTGTATAAGGAAATTCTATGCTTTCTTTCTAGTCCTTCAAGTGTATTTGTTCTTTCTAAGCACTGTTGCCACTTAGATGAAGCAAAAACACACCAATGTAAATTTCATAGTTGTTGTGCTCTGTCATCAGACTGATCTTCATAAGGAACTAATTTGGATTGACACTCAAAATACTCATCTAATGTAAATTTCAGATCCCAAGAATATAAAATCTATGTGACATGAACTCCGGGCACAAAACGTGAACATTTTCAGATGTTTTATGTTTCGTACGTTCAATACTAATAATTTTCTGCAGATTACATCGAAAACTAAATATCTCAACAATAAATAAATGATAACACTTTTTATGACTGTAATTGAAGGTTCAGAGGCAATGTTTGCCGATCTTGGCCACTTCTCATATACTGCAATTCAGGTACATTTGCCCAGAATCTTTAATTTCTTGGTATTGGATATTTTGTGCTCACACAATCTTTTCTATCCAGTGAAACATATCTTTTGCTTACAAAATTTATTTTTTGCTCTTTGTCCAATTGCAGATTGCTTTCTCCTTTCTGGTTTACCCGGCACTTATTTTGGCATATATGGGTCAAGCTGCCTACTTGTCAAAGCATCACCATTCCATTAACCAGATCAATTTTTATGTCTCAGTCCCAGGTATAAAGATGTCACTGTTAATACTAGTTTAAGGCTTCGTTTGGTAAGTGGTGATCATAGTCAAAAGGCCAAAAAGTCACTAAAAAAATCAAAAAGCCAACAACCTATGCAAAAAAATCAAAGATTCATTTGTCTCTTTACTTTTTGCACATCTTTTCGTAAAAAATCAAAAAATTATCCCAAACATACTAGTTTTTTTTTTACATCATATTTTAGCCAAAAAGTTACTAAAAAAACCTGTTCCCAAACGAGGCCTAAGATTGCCTTCAAATTGTGATGCACTTTAGGCTCTCCGCATATGTCAAATGGCTCAAAGACATTTATGTGTACAATCAATGGTTGCATAGATCAATGCATGGTTGCCTAGATCGGTGCATGGTTGCCTCCTATTGAAGTAACCATAATGGTAGCCTATTCTTTTCACTGACAGAAAGTTTGAGGTGGCCAGTGCTCGTAGTAGCAATCCTTGCTTCTGTTGTGGGAAGCCAGGCGATCATAAGTGGAACGTTCTCCATCATCAACCAGAGCCAATCACTCGGTTGTTTTCCGAGAGTCAAGGTTGTTCACACCTCTGATAAGATACACGGCCAAATCTACATCCCTGAGATCAACTGGACGCTCATGATCCTCTGCATTGCTGTTACCATTGGATTCAGAGACACAAAGCATATGGGCAATGCATCAGGTAAATTATGCTTTAAATTTGTCCACAGTTGGATCATTTTCTTACATGAACTTCATATTGGTGCTAGTATTACAATCTTAATATTGTTTGTTGCAGGGCTAGCAGTTATGGCGGTGATGATCGTGACCACATGCCTCACTTCCTTAGTCATAATCCTTTGTTGGCACAAACCCCCTATAGTAGCACTTTGCTTCCTACTCTTTTTTGGCTCTATTGAATTACTGTATTTCTCAGCTTCGGTCATTAAGTTCCTTGAGGGTGCTTGGCTCCCCATCCTCCTAGCACTCTTCCTTGTGACTGTCATGTTTGTTTGGCATTACACGACCATCAAGAAATATGAGTATGACCTTCACAACAAAGTCTCATTGGAATGGTTACTAGCCTTGGGTCCAAGCTTGGGCATTGTTCGAGTCCCCGGGGTTGGCATAGTGTTCACTGATCTCACCTCTGGCATCCCTGCAAACTTCTCTCGCTTCGTCACCAACCTACCTGCCTTCCACCGTGTCCTCGTCTTTGTATGTGTAAAATCAGTTCCTGTCCCTCACGTGCCTCCAGCTGAGCGGTATCTTGTGGGCCGTGTGGGGCCTGCATCGCATCGGTCCTACAGGTGCATTGTCCGTTATGGGTACCGTGACGTTCACCAGGATGTCGATTCTTTTGAAAGCGAACTTGTTGCCAGGTTGGCTGATTTTATCCGCTACGATTGGTGTCAGAGGCATGAAAGTCTTAGTCCAGAGAATGTAGAAAATGGGTTGCAATCCAGTGGATCATCAAGTGAGTGCAGATTGGCAGTGATCGGAACAGTGTCACTCTCTGGCATGCCAGCTTTTGAGATAGAGGAAAGCGTGCAGCCAGAAAGTCTATCTGTTGGCTTCCCAACCGTGGCTAGCATGACAGATGTCATTGAAATGGAGCCCCTTGGTGTTGTGGAAAGAAGAGTGAGGTTTGCAATCGACAACAATTCTGAATATGCACGGTCTGAACTGAATACACAATTGCAAGAAGAGCTGCAAGACTTGTTAGAAGCCCAACAATCTGGGACCGCATTCATTCTGGGGCATTCACATGTCAAGGCGAAACAAGGATCGTCGATCATGAAGAGATTGGCCATCAATTTTGGGTATAATTTCCTGAGGAGGAATTGTCGGGGCCCAGATGTAGCGCTTAAGGTGCCTCCGGTGTCTCTCCTTGAGGTTGGCATGGTCTATGTTGTGTAGGCTACAATTTGTAACTACGAAAGGTAATTTTGCAAGTTAACCGGATCGATGTTATGCTGTAGGGAAAGCAAGCTGTTTTACTTGAAATCTTATGGTTTTGTCATCACATGGATAAGAAAATGAGAAGTAAAATGCCATTGTCTGGTAAATATATATATATATATATCAATTTGTAGAACTGTTTGCTTCTATGGTTCATATTTTAGATGGTTTTTCAAAGAGGAAAAAATCACGATTTTGGTCTATAAATTTTTCCTTTTTTCTATGTTGTTCCCTTCTGATGCTCCAAATTTCATGATCATTTTCATGAAAGTTTTTTCATGATTCCTATCATTTCTCAAAGATATAACATTGGAAAATGTTAGGTCAAAATTTAAAACTGATACAAAAACTTTTCTTTTTACTCTGTGATGATTTCTCAGTCATCACAAAGATTACTTTCTCTTCAATCTTTTAATTAAAATCTATCCAAAAATTAACAAATTTTTATGGAAAATATTTGGGGGCCCTAATTTTGTGACCCAAAAGTGTCGTTTTGGCTATTTAAGCTACTTTTGAGCCACAAAATTTGGGCCCTCTAGCGTTGTTGAATTTTTATATAGAAAAGATGTAACTCTTTGTGGCCATCCCATTTTATAACAAAAACCTATAATTTTGGTTTATAATATAAAAATGTCATTACCACATCAGTTTGAGTAAGATATATATATATATATATATTTATATTTATTTTAAAGTGATGTTTATATATATTTAAAGAAAAAAGAAAAGAAATAAAGAAAGCCAGACTATTTTGACAACTAAAAGAAATGGGCATTTATTCGTAAATTCTTCACTTATGTTTCACGTAATTCAAATTATTTTCTTATATTACAATAAATCCTATGATATAATTATCAAAATATCCCGAATAATAATAGAGTGAAGAGCATTAATGCTCACATTGATAATGTGTATGTTTTATGATATAAACATTTACATTGTTGATATAAACATTCACAATGTTAACGTGAATTTTCACATTATCAAATTTATTTAATGTGAATGTTTACATTATCAAGTTGTTAAGATTTTAAAAATATTTATAAGGGTAAAATATGATAATTAGAATTTAGTAGATCAAATATCCAAAATAATAAGACTCATTTGAATATAATAATATCTTATAGACTAATTGGGGTACAAATACTTTAAAAAAAAAAGAGAATTTTCTAATAAATTTTTCTTAAAAAAAACAATTTCCTTTTACTAAAATCCTCTCCACTATTTTGAAGTTAGTGGCTACTACCTCCGATCTGAAATCGAATGGGAGTGTATTATTGGGCTCCGTAGACCCATCACAAAGTCTACATCAATAATTTAAACCGTTGAATATTTATGACTCATCGAGTATTTCATTCTTATAAAAAATCACATTGATTAGATATCGATAGCTATTTGATTAAACCAGATATGTGTTAACGGTAATTATGATTTTAAAAATAAATTATTAATACAAATATGATTTGATCAAGTGGCTATTGATATCTGATCAACGTGATTTTTTTATAGGGATAAAATACTCAACGAGCCTTACACATTCAACGATTCAAATTATCTATATGAGTTCCGTGATGAAGCCACGAGGCCCAACAAGGTGCTTCAATTAGAAAATCCAACTGAAGACAAGCTCATCTCTTAATATGTCACCTAAATTGAAAGGTTTGTTTAATTGGCATCGTAGTAACAAATTCGAAATTAGAGAATTATTCAATTGTTAAAATAATTCATTAAATTCAATGGTGAATATGGTATATTAGTCCTAAACAAAATTTTACGAGAAAATTTATTTAAAAAGTAATTAGTTTGTTTGGTTCTGATTTTTAGAAAATAGTTTTTAGAAAATTCTACTTTTTTGTTTTTTGTAGTTTAATGTTTTCAATGATTTTTTAAAATATTTTGAGCATTTTTAAAAAAAAAAAAATTAGACACGCCTAACATAAATACACTTAAAAAATATAATATTTGTGAAATTTTTTTAAAAAAATACACTAAATACCAAAAAATACAACAAAAATAAAAATAAAAATTCAGTACATTTTTTGTATTTTTGTGTATTTATTAATTTTTTAAAATATTTTTTCACAAATATTTTACTATTTAGATATATCTAAGTAATATGTATCTAAAAAAGTTTTTTAAAAAAAAAATCAAAAAGTTTTTTAAAAAAATCTTAAAATTTAAAAAATATTCACTAAAAACAAAAAAACAAGAAAAACAAAAAACATGTTTTTAAAAAAACTAAATTCAGAAAACTGAAACCAAACATACCGAATGTCTTCCAAAAAAACACTTTAAAACACGAGTTCACATTATGTAACAAACTTGAATAATTTAGAACACAAAAATGCAAGAATTGTTTATAACATTTAAAGATTAGCAAAAACAAAAATTGAGAATTATATGAATATAAAAGATAAATTTGAAATGTGTTCATGTGATGAAAGTATCTACATTCAATAAATTTTTAACAAAATGTAGAGGGATAGCAAGAATGATTAAAAAAATATAGGCTAAAACCCAATGGAAGTGGGTCAATAGTGGCCCGGAACGGGTCAAACCCGTCAAAGGTCCGAACAAGCTCCATGAAAAAAAATAGTTCAGTTAAGTTGCAGGGAGAACACTTGTGACGACCGAGTGTGTAACCCATCTTACCTTCCTTGTGTATGTCGGGATTCACCCTGTTAGAGTGTCGGGGTCTAACTTGAAGTCTTATCAATTGTTGGGTTCATTGCTTTTGAAAATCTCTTTCTCAAATTTTCGTCCCTATTTATTTCAATTCCGAGTTTCGCTTGTTTTAGGAGGCTTGAGGTTGAATCCAAGAGTTTTTCATTTTAGTTGAAAAATTTCCTGGGCTAAGGGTAGAGCCGCACGTCTTGACGGAAAGGAGCGTCACGCGGGAAGCAAGGAGACAAGGGCGCACTGCTTGCATTATATGCAGGTGCGGGCGGAGATGCGGTTTGGGATCGTTGCATGTGCAGGGGTTAGTGCCGCGCGTGCGGGAGGTACGCTCCGCTGAGTCTGAAAAATCCAGCTTTTCTGCCTTCTTGGGCTGTGTGTATATCACTTTGTATGCCTCTCTCTCTCTCTAAAAACCATTTTCTCATCATTCTCTCTACATTTCCTATACCAAACAAGATCAAAACCTTGATTTCCTTAAATCTTTTGGAGTTTTGACCCAACATCCTTCACAAATCTTGAAGAGCTAACCAAGGGCTTCATCTTGTGCGATAGAGATTGGATTTCAACATCGCCAAATTTAGAGCTTTCATATCTTTTCTTTCAACAAGAGATTTTCTTTGAGTTATATATATATATTTTTGCAAGATCTATATGATTTTTGAAATCCCCTTTGATAGCTTGAAATTTTGTTGTTGGCTCAAGAAGATGAGTGATTTGAAAGTGGGTTATCTCTTTTCCATTTTAAATAATCACATTAGGGTTTCTTTTAAAAATTTTATTGATAAAAGAAAAATGTTTTGGTGTGATTCTTTCAAATGTTTTGGAGATGTAAGGTTGTGGTGAGAAAACCTAGGAAATTTGGGAATTTTTAAAATACATTGAGAATTCATGGATAAAATGACCATATTTTCTTTGGGTGCCAAAATGAATGAATGTTTTTTTGAAAATTCTTCTTTATGTTTATATAAATGTTGAGTTTCATGAAATATGAGAATTGTGATTTTGGAAATTGATGTTCAAAATATTGATATAGTCTTAAATTGACTAAATAGTTAAGAATACTCAAAATGTGGGAAACGTGCTATCCTTTGGTTGAATTTGAATAAAAGTGTATATATATATATTCATCTTGTGAAATTGCATTGAGAAAAGAATTGGGAATTTTGATCACAATGGTAATATTTGTGTGGAAGGATGGAAAATGGAAGTAATGTTGCATTGCATTATTAATTGACACATTGTTATATCGATTCATTTGATTATGTTAAGCTTTGAATTTAAACTTCGAAACTTTTGCATTGATAAATGAATGTTGTGAAACAAGTTTTTATGGAATGGTTTTGGGATAAATACAGTTCGGATAGGAGGTGTAGATGAAATTGATTAAGTTCGCCTGAGTGTCCAGGGTGAAAGACCGAAAACACGCGCGGAAGAGGTACCATTTCCCTTTCGGTTAGCAACCGGTAAAGTGGGGGTTTGGTAGTACTAGTTATACCTACTTGCAGACACCAACCTAGGGATTACCTGAGTCATATTTACCATCCCTTTGAATTAAATTGTAAATTTTGAATTGTTGAGATTTCAAGTTATTATTGAGCATGATGATTTTTCAAAAGATGTAAAAAAATATGATTTTTCCTTTAAAAGCATAGCATGACATGTGCATATCATATTGCGGAACTTGTACAAAATGTATATATTTTGTTAAGAAATTTCTACTGGGCTTTATGTTCATCCCTATGGGATTTTGGTACAGGAAAGAATGTGGCAATTCTACCAAATTAGGGCGTGGACATATTTGTTGAGGGCATATGGCTCATATTTTATTGTGATGTATTTTTGCTAGCCGATGGCTATAGTTGTATGGGTCCGAGAGACCATTTTTGTGTAACCGGGCTTAAGCCTTGAAATTTATAAGTCTTGAGGGCATTTACTTATGGATCTAATGTTCTACATGCGATATATTCATGTATCTGATATCATTGAATGTATAATTCGCATATGGAACTGTTTTGTACAAACCTTAATGATCAATGATGTAAATGTTGATGAATTACATCTTTTCTTATAATGAACGTTGGTTAGGGTACTTGTATGATTATAAAATTTTGGGGCGTTACAACACTTGCAGCGATCAAGTTGCTGAGACACTTTGTCTCAATGTATTATTGTCAGCGTCGCCATCTCTAGTAATGTTGGCACCGCCACTTGAACTTGTCGCGAGAAATAGCTACCGCAATAATTACAACCGCCGCAACTAACTTTTAAAGGGAAAACTTCACCAGAGTGATAGCAGCCTTTGAAAGAGGCTTCCCTTTCACAAGTATAATGTTTATCGCTAATAGCAAACCCCAAAGCATTATCAACCTACGGCTAGTAATAGGCCCCAAAGTCATTATTAGCTTGGCGCTGATAGCAAGCCCCATAGCTTACTTGTTAGAGTTGATAGCAGGCCCAGAGGTACTAGTATACTGTGGCGACCCTGCAAAGATGGAAATAGGGTAGCCCGAACACAAGAGACTCCCTTCCCATTTGCCCAAGGCATAGACCTATCTTGGTTGCACAGGCAGGACTAAGGAAGCCTTTTTGGGCTTGGTACAAGGCACACCCCTAACTGTGGCCTTCGCCTTAGAAAGTGGGGGAGTTTATGGTTATGTGGCTAATGATGGAGAAGTCACCGAGGTAAACATGAACCTTGCTGATAGCAAGCTATGAAATCTTGAGAATGAATGTCTTGGCCAAATTGAACTGAGAAGGCAAGTGCAGCAGCAAGTATTACAGCCGCAAATGCACTTGCTGAGGTTCAAAAAGGAAGTTGCTGAGGTATGTGCCAACAAATAGTACAATGCACATGCTAAGGCACCTGTGCCAAAAAGATAGTACATAATACATGCAGAGGGACACGTAGCAACTTCATGCTGGTGGTCTAAGACATAATATTCCATATGATCATTAGGAACACATATCCTTATCTTATTTGGCCACTTGGTATTCTTTAGTATCAAGAAAAAACCTATAAATAGGACCCATTTCCCAAGGCCCAAAAAAGAACTTTCGACTTTAGGGATATGCTACCTATTTGTGCATTACCATTTTTTTCTTTTTGAGCCATTTGCTCCATCTTCACCTAATTGCTCATCCTCCAACTTTCCTAGATTTGTTGACTCATTAACATAGTTTTACCTTTCTAATTATTCTCATAATCACTGTTCATTTCGAACCCTTTACATATGAATATAAAAGACAGAGTTGAAATGTGTTCATGTGATGAAAGTATCTGTATACATTCAATAGATTTTTAACAAAATGTACGATTTCTTATGAAATTCTCACAGAGAAATTAAAGGGTAAATTACACTTAGCTTTCGTTTGGTAACATCACATTTTAGCTTAAAAGTCAAAAAGTCGCTAAAAAAATCAACAAACCAACGGCCTATATCAAAAAGTCAAATATTCTTTTTTTTCTCTATTTTTTACACATTTTTTTCCTAAAAACTAAAAAGTCATCCCAAATATACTAGTTTTTTTTTTACATTATACTTTAGTCAAAAAACTAAAAAGTTACTAAAAACTTTTGTTCCCAAACAAGGCCTTAGTACCTCTACACTTTCATCAAATTTCATTTTAGTCATTTCACTTTCAGTTGAAACAGTCAATTTCTTACGCTTTAAATAAAGTTGCAATTTCACTCTTTCATCCATCTTACTAATAATAAGGTTAACAAAAATTAAAAATAAAGGGAATAAAGTGAGATTTTTATAAAAATGTAAGGGTACTAATGAGATGAGAAAATCACATATGCTTCGGATGACAAATTGTGTCAACCTTTTTAACGGCAAATAATTTGTTAGTAAAATTTTCGTTCGGCTTAAATTGACAAAATCTTAACACAAATTACATAAAACAATACAATGATCAAGTAATTGTGTTGAGATTTTATGTCCTGAAAGTTTCAAGAACTTCATTGAAGTAAAAATAATGACAATACAAACATGAACTAAAAAAAGAGAAAGAGAGAAGAAAATGATGAAATAAAATGATTGAATAAATAATCAAATTACAAGTAAATTACTTTTAAAACTACTCTTATTTAGGTTAGAACTATTCCTAGGATAAAAATAAATAGAAATCATGTATTTGATTTGTCGAACATCTTAGAGTATCAATATGAAACTAGTTAAAATTTTGTTATATGTTAACTTAAAAGCTATTTTTTCTATTTTGGTTCTACATATTTTTAAATACAATTTTCAATAAATTTTCAATAAACTTTTTATTATTTCTCTATACTCTTTAAATATTATTTTATTCATTTTAATTTGGAATCATTTTTTATAAACTCAACACAATTTCAAAATATAAAAAATAATACTTTTTTAATGTTTGACTAGGATAAACTGCTAGTTGCATTTTTTGAGTTAAAATAATCAAAACTAAAATGATTAAGGTTGGGTTTGGGTTGGGTTTGATGTGATGTGTTAGATAGGTGATGTAATTTAAATAAAATGATATGACTTAAATAAGATAGTGACTTTTTGACTTTTTATATTATTTAGTTTATGCCAAACTTGGCCTAACTTGATAACTAATTTGATAGATGTAAAATTTAGTGATTTATTTACTATTTTAGCTAAAAAAATAAAAATAACTATTTTAATATTGATACTCTTACAATAAAGCTATGAACGGCAATTTATTAAAAAAATGTAAGAAAAAACTACTGCTAACCACCTCCTAACAAATAATTACTCATAACTTCCATCATCTTACATCGTTTATCCTCCATTTATTGAATCTTTATTACGTCTCTTCACTGCCAAGATTTTCTTATATAATAATAACTAACAGAAAGTTTAAAATATGGCCATAATTGATATAATCAATAGGTTATAATTGATCAAAAATTTATTTATGGTGCAAATATAATTGGCCTTGAAGTATAAAAGATTGACTATCACAATTGTGAGAGAATATAGCAAAGTGAGATTTTGAAGAACGACAGTGCTGTACGTAATAATTGGTATACCAATTAATGTATCAACATATTGGTATACCAATTAATGTATCAATATATGCTATAACATCATTATTTTAAAATTATGACCTCATTTATTATACAAATTATAAAAATAAAAAATCTCTGGAACTATGCTATATCGTGTGGTAATAGACTAATTAGTATATTAATGGATGGATATAACATTATTGTTTGACGAAAGCGCAAATATGATAATTGTAATTAATCCGAAATCAAACTAGCCCTAATTAAGAAACCTGTAACCGGATTTAGAGTATCATCGCCCAAATTGGCGGGAAAGACCTCCACAGTTGGCGGGAAGCACATACCTAACCCTATTTTATCATTTCATTTCTCACAGATATAGATCGATATAGAGAAAGCGAGCGAGAGAGTGAGTGAGAGTCGAGAGAGTAGAGAGTTGAGTTGAGAGACAACAATGGTGGGTCTACCGTACGATTGCCTGGCAAACCCTCTCGGAGCCGTCCGATTGACCTTCGACAAGGCCGTTGCCTCCTCAGGCTCGGATCCAACCACCTTCAACGGCAGAGATTGGGGCGCCACCGATATCTTTCGCGACTTCCTCTTCGATAATGGCGGCCTCTCCCAGGTCCAAACTCTCTCTCTCTCTCTCTCTCTCTCTCTCTCTCTCCTGATTAATCGATAATATAGAAAAAAAAAGAATCAAATTTTATTACTGGGTTTGTTTTTATTTAGGTGCCGATTCTTAATGCTACGAATCTCCGATGGATTCAACCCAATACACTGGTTCGATTCAGGGGAATGATACAAGACATGTTGGGTAATGAGTTTTATGTTGGTGCTTATAAGGTAAATTGATCTCTTATATCCTCTCATGAACCCATCTCTAATTTCTTTTTTGTTCCCAAATTTTGAGCCTTTCAAATTGGGTATTTTGTTATGTAAAGGATGGAGCAACATGGAGAACCAACAAATTTACTGATGTTTCTCAATTTCCTATGGATTCATCGGCTGATACTCGCATTTGGGAACGCCGCCTTTTGTATTGTGTTCCTGTGAGTTGTTTACATATGCTATGAATTTATTTAGATGAGTGGTGGTGTATTAGAGTAATTTCCTAGGGTTTGATCACATTGTGGGGCATATTCAACTTTAAATTCTTCTTAAATCTCGGTCGGTCATGAATACAAGTCCCTTGCAAACAGTGCCCACAATTTGTTGTTAATTTATCTTACTTTCAGGTTCCGGGGCAGAATTCATGGACTGAATCTTCTTCTGAAGTTGTGTTAAATCCATATGTAAATTGGATATCCCCGACGAGGGAGAAGCGCCAGAGGGAGGACAATGCATCCACTGATGATGTTGATGATGTAGATATGCAGGTAATTTTCATTACTGTTTCTTTGTTGCATTTCAATTATTATCTTTCAATCAGTCATCTAAGAACAACCATTTAGAGAGCACTACGAAGCCTTAATACAGTCTGTTTCATTGGTATCCATGTGATGTGAATAGTTGGAGTCATCCAGTGGTTCTGTGCAAAAGATCTCTTTGGGTTCAATGATCTAGTTTGGTTTATACTTGTGTTTAGAAAATGTTTTGGAGTTACTTGCCAAAATAACGGTGTTTAAATTATATGTTGTGTTGATTTTGTTTTTTTTATGTATAGCTTACTTATGTTGACCCTTTTTTTTTTTTGGGGGGGGGGGGGGGTTTCTCATGCTGTGTTAGTGTTCTTATTATTCTGACGTATTTTGTTTGATGACAGGTGTCGGATCATGAGATTCAGGATTCTCCATGTACGAAGAAGATGGTAAGCTACTCTGACATTAGTTTGCCTCTTATTCTTTATGGATTTCTTTTCAATTTCCTGATAAAATATAGAAATTCATGGTTAATGCAAGTTATGTTTACTTATCAGGATAGCTTGCTTCAAGTTCATATCAAAATTTCTAATTGGGTGAAAACCAAGAAACTTCCATGCTGTAACTTTTAAGTTTCAACCATGTAGGTTTAATTGCCAGAAATTATAGATCGATAACTTATCACCACTATTGTTGTCGTCAAAACATTAGAGCAATGTCAATGGTGGCCTCATTTATGCTTTGTAAATCTTACCGTTACATGAAAGTGGTTGTCAAGTTAACAGTTGTCATATAATTATCTCAAGAAACCATGCGAAAGACCAAAATTTAAAGGGGGCAGAGACAGATATACAGTCACATAGTATAGAAATTTTCTTGAACATTTTTAGCAGATTTGTCCTTGAGGATTGAATCACTTTGAAGTAGTAAAGCAAATGAGAATTGTTGAAATGGTAGTTCTTTTATTATTATTATTTTTGAAATGGTGGTTGTCATTAATTTTCTTCCTTTAATCTGATAGTTCTTCCTTCCTTACAGCGAGAAGGTGGGCCGGTTTCCCTGTCTTCTCATCTGGAGGAGTCAACAACTGAGGGAACTTGTCCTAGTACAAGTATGGTGTTTGATTTTGACAGAAACTCATTTCCTTGTCTTGTGAAGGTGAATATGATCCTTTTCCTTTGTTTTAATTTACAGATATAAAAAAATATCATCCCTATAAAGCATTCTTTAGCAATATTGCTTCATCTTTGTATTTCCAATGATTTATGCAGGTATATGACTCTCTAGAAGCTGACTTGAAGCTGAATGATGTTTTTGAGTTTGTGGGTGTCCTCACTTTTGATCTGGAGCCTAGTGTAGACAAAGCTGATTGTGATGAGTTCACAAGTACTTTATGTGAAGATGAATTGTCTCATTCGCCTCCTAGCAAGGTTTTGAATATATCTTTTGTTTGCAGATATTTTGTTTCTGTTGTAGTATCTCTCTTCCTTTTTCCCCGGTTTGGTTTGCAACAACTGTAATTCTACAGACAAGTTCATCATGGGTTTATAACACCATCATCATTGAAAGGTTATGCTACTGAATACCTTGTGGGTGGTAGTCATTACTGATGGGGCGGAATGGAAAAACAAGAAGTAGTAGAGAAACTGGCTTTGTTGAGTTGCATCTTTTAAGAATTTTAATCTTCTGTTTTTCAATTGTCTATACATTACTTGAACCCACCAATGGTCTAAAGAGCATCTGCTCATTTCAGTGTGATGTCGTCACCATCGAAGATTGTACCACTTGACTGGTAAATCTAGTAACTCTCTCAATCAAACTTTTGACATGTGTTTGTTAGTGGTGTATGATTGTGCCATTAGGATGGCATGTTTGGTATTACAATGCCAGTTGGACTGGAATTAAACCATTAGTTTGAGCAGAAAGGGTTTTAAATTAAATGGAGTATGGAGTCATAATCACAGGGTAATTAAGTTGACAGTTTCAAATTTCAATCTCTATGGCTTGAGGTTAGCTACGAATCTTTAACCTTTAAAATATGAATTTTCCGACTGATTCATGTTACTTCAGTTTAGAGAAATTATGAAAACTATAGTTCACCATATCTCTCGAAGCATCAAGTTTTGATTTAAGCTAAAATCATGAGTTAGGATCGAGGAATGTAATTAGGATTCTCAAGATATGTAAGATAATTAAATTTCTCTCGAGTCAGATCATGCATTGGATAAAATTATAAATTAAGTTTAGATTTAGATCCTTAGTGCAACTTTTATGTTGCTTTTGCATATTTATGCTTTGCTTCATATATTCATCATTTGCATAATAAGATTTTCATTTACCAATTTATGTCTTCTGTCACTAAATTGGTTGTGTATATTCACTATCGCCTTTCAACTCTTAAGATTTTCTTTTGTGCTGGTATAGGTTATGTTGTAACTAGTTCTCTTTACAGGTGCCACGCCTCCATTGTCTTGTACATCGGAAGCTTGCAGTTCATGATTTTCTTTCTAGTTCCCCCATAATGGAGGTGGTTGAATTTCCCTGCTTTATCTCTATATAATTGGTATTATTGATTTGTAATCTCCCAAGTTTTAGTGTGTTTTTTGGTTCTTTATTTTCTTGCTTAGTTCACCATGTTCTTCAATTATTCTACAGCCAAAATCTAATTTGGTGAAAGAGATGAGGGAGACTCTTCTGGGACATCTTACAGCTGTTCTTGGAAATGATGGCGTGGCAGCTCATTTCATGTTATTGCATCTTTTGTCCAGGGTACAAGGCTTGTCCTCATAGTCACAGTTCTTTAATTTTATATAACGTGTTCTATGAAGCCCATACATCAGATATTATACCTTTTCATAGTTCCATCAGAGCATTTCTTTTTTCAAAACATTTGATATCGAATTTGTTGTGCTGGATTTATTGCCTTTGCACATTTTTTGACACAAGTAACAAGTTTCTTTATAACAGGTGCATGCCAGGGTTGACACACTTGCAGTGGGGAAGCTTTCACTAAATCTTACTGGTTTTAACAAGGAAAATGTGTCTATTTTTGGCAATCGTCTTAACCTTGCTGTCAAAAATCTTGTACCTTTTACTTATTTTATGCCTCTTACCGTGGATTATCTCAACACTGCTTCACTGGCCCCAAGAAAGGATTACGAAACAAGCAGGTAAAGATTTTTTGGTTTGTGCAACTAGAGATTGACATTTGTATTGCTCATTATTTTCTTACAAGTTCATATGCTTATGCTCCAGACTGGTGTCTGGAGTTCTGCAGCTAGCTGAGGGCTCGCACATGATGATTGATGAGACACATTTACAAGCAGGGACACTCAACTCTGTCGGGGTTGAGAATGCAAGATTGATAAAGAATCTAATGGAGTTGCAAAAAGTAATTTCCAACTTATGTCCCAATTGTATACATGTCATGTAAAATCGTGCGATAAAGGTTTATGATAGGTGTTATGTACACAAGCATTGGAAAGCTGTATAATTTTACTTTTACGATCTTGTTCTTGTGCATTGTTGAATGACTACAACATTGATTTCAGAGGCAACTTTTGGGGCTAAGTACATGCTTTTGTGTCTTTTACTTGCCAGGTGGAGTATGATTTTAAGTACTATAAGATGGAGATGGAAGCGGATGTCCAATTACTAATTCTTTCTGAGGGGAAATCAAACATCCTGCCGGCTGATCTGGTTCTTCCTTTCCGTCCATTGTCAGTGGAGTCCTGTGAAATTGGGGATGCAGAAGCTCTGAAAGCTTGGAGATGGTACTTGGCTAGTCTAAAATCATTACCTCATTCTATCGAGCCAGACATGCAAAAGGTATGAGTTGACTGACTCCTTTGGCTATACATGAGTAGTTTGTATTTTAATAAGATGGATTTCCATTTGCTAGGAAAGACAAATGTAAATCCTGTGTTCTAAGGGAATGCAATTTCCAACTCTAGGGACATGTTGCCACTTAAAACTGACAAAACTGTGTAACCATGCTGCTGAGCGTAGGGTAGTATGAGTGAAATGTTAACAGTTGATGGAGCCCGCTCAATCATCATAACTGTTTCATGCCAAGGCAAAAGCATTTGGGAATTGTTTTGCTTGGCAATTAAAATATCATATTTGACTTGCTCCTGGGAGCAAATATTAAATTACTTTTACTCTGAAAATAATTCTTTTGAAATTTCATTACAGTGGTGTTGGAATATCGTAGGATCATAGGATGGTTATCAAAATCGCAGGATTGAGGCTTTGTTGAATTAATATTTATTTATTTTTAATTGAAAGTTTATATCGAGTTATTTACCAAAAAATAAAAAGAGTTAATATATTGTGCCAAGTTGATTACTGTGCAAAGACTGGTTTATTTTATTCCTTTCATTTTCACAGAACATTTTGTGGAAATGAATGCATAAGGTTTCTGAATATTGTTTTGTATTTGCTTTCAAAGATACAAGTGTGTAAGCATTGGTTATAACTTAAAATGTAGTAACCCACTAGAGGATCATGTGCTCAACTATTATATAAGAACACACTGTTTCTATTCATTTGACATTATGATTGATAAAATCTAATGTAGAGAATGTGCTTTTGTGGATTCAGTCAAAAAGATGTGACAAATTGTAAGGTTCTTTGAACCATAATTAAATGTAATGTGTCAATTGGTATTCCTGGTTGCACATATCCCTTGACTGCATGAAGTTGTGTTGCTACATTCATTGCTGGACCTCATTATTATGGACTGATACCTTGCAGGTGGTAGAGGATGATTTAGTTGCAGCTAGGCAAGCAGATCGGAGTCTAGGCAGCCAAGATTTCAGCAGGTTAGTTGCACTTATATATATGTGTGTGTGTGTGGATTACCCGATTCATCATAGTTTTCATAATAGTTGGTTTTATTTTTTGAATGCAGATGGCTGACAATGGGCCGTTTAATGTCGGTGAGTTTTGGTGAAACCAGCCTCTCATTGGAACACTGGCAAATGGTTAAGGAACTTGAGAGGCTAAGAAGGGAGAGGCTTCAGTTAAAGATCAATTGATCAACTATTGGCAGGGAAGAGAAAAAAAAGAAAGAAATGGTCTTGTAAATGATGTAAACTGTAGCTTCCTGATGTGGATCAATTGCTCCAATGAGTTGGGCCATTTTGTATGCCATAGATGTTTTTCTTACTAAAAATGTCCCTTGGTTCTGAAAAAATTGCTGCTGTAAGAATGGTTTCTTTTAAATTGCCATGTTTTGCCATTCCAGTTTTCCTTGTTCCTCCACACTTGCAGGTTTCAAATTGTATGTGTAAAAGCGATGGAATCAAGCGCATAGATGTTATTCCCATCTTAAAATTGAAAACCATGCTCGAGTAAGCTCTTTTGTCATTGCTCACTCTTTTAAAGCTCTTGTTCAGATTATAAATCACATTGTGTCCTAATGGTTCAAAGTTGTAGCTGCGATCATGATGACTTGGCTGTCACCTCTAATTCCATATCACAACACAATACCATGTATTAAGCATATTGACCAATACGCGATTACCTTGGGAATAATAAAATTACAGCATACAATATAGCCCAAAATGTTGTGTTGACACTTTCAATTTCTAGTTAGAATTGAGCATTAGGTTTCAAATCCTTTGCTAGTAAATTCTGTGGCTAGGCATACCAAACACCTTATTCAAATCCATCCTCACCAAGACAATTTATGCATACAGGGAACTAGTGCCCTTTTGTCTATCCCATCACCTTTGCATTCCAAAATAAATAATCATTCATAAAACAATTTGTACTTCCATTCTTTGCGTGTCTTCTGTTTCTTCTTTGCCTTTTATTCGCATCGTTGAGTTGTGTATAGCAAAGGAGTACATATTTGGGAGATGATGCAAGGGCATCAATTACCCTGCTAGAAATGAAGCAAAATACTTAAAATCAGAGGGGAAAGTGGCTCCACAGTCAGGCTTCTCGCGCCATAAAGTGCACTGGGGAGTTTGTCTCTAGAGTTATGCTTAATGAATTTTAAGACAAATCTCAGAATCATTCTCAAGTTCCACGGAGGGAGCGGACCCCGTCCTGAATCAATTTCCTTTCCCAATTTGATAGGCCCTCAAAGGCATGTCCCGGAAGATTCTCAAAGGGCTCCTTCCAAGGATCATTATTAGCCAAATCATAAGTAGCTCCACGGATTGCACTTTTATTGGGTCCACAAGGTCTCTTTGAAGTAAGCCTATTATATGCCGTGTTCAGCTGTCACAATAAAAAACCAGCCTTAACTAAAATAATATATATACATATATATATATATATATTTTTATCAGGAATTTTGAACAAGGATTTTTTTTTTAGATAGGGAACAAGGGATTAAGCAGTGAAATAATCACTAAATAACTAAAAAAAGTCATGCTGTACAATGCAAATCAGTTTAAACTTCATTCCAATTACCAGAAGAAGCAAAAGAAAAATAGTGAAACACATCAACAAAGTGATGGAAAACATAAATCAAGCTGGGATAGCATATTGAAGAGTTGAGAACTTACATCTATGTCACAAAACCAAAACATGTAAGCAATCGCAACAGCAGGAGCTCTTCCCAATCCAGCTGTACAGTGCACATACACTTTTCCTTTTCCCTCTGAAATGGCCCATTCCAAAGATGAAACAGCTTTAGGTAATCCACTTCTCAAGGAATCTGGGTCAAAATCTCTTGCCTTCCAATGCATAACATGAAGATGTTAAGTCAAGTGCCCAAACGCACCAAAAAGACTCTCTCTCTCTCTCTCTCTCTATATATATATATATTATATTCAACTTGGTGTGTACATAATCTAAACACATGCTTTTAGAGAAATGAAAGGTAGAAGAGAAAGTCAAAAAGATATGGAGGTAAGGTTTACAGTTGGGTAGGTATTTATCTAATGGAAAAAGGTTGGGACCCCCTTTTTGGGGAACCCCCACCACCCTCAATGCATTATGATTGGCCAACTTTTTGTTTTTTGCTTTTTTTCCGTCCTATCTCTGGCTGACATGTGTCTGTAGGGATTGTAATGAAAAGTATAGAGTAAGAACACGAGAGGGAGGGGAGGGAGAAGTTCAAATGGGTAATTTTGTCTTTTTCCATTTTCCATCAAAGACATTCACATTTTCAGTTTAGTTATGAGAGCAGAGGTGCAAGTGTAGGTTTTATAAGGGCAAGGGCGGTACACGTCTTTGGGCAAACTACAAGGGGTAAAATGATTTTTCACCAATTTTGAAATAAGTAATGTGATTTTTCACCACATTGGTGTTGGACATTTTTTCATGTCAAGAAGTTTTTTTTTTTTCATGTCAAGAAGTTTCAACATACCAATTATCATCATATGTAGAAGTGATTTCCCAACATTAACAATTTATAAGCAAATAAAACTAACTTATTTGCAAAATCATTAGTATTGAAGGTGACTTGCTTACCGGCCTTCTCATGTGACGAATTTCAAGGTCTCGACACCTTTTTATTATAGACTTCAAGTCTATTCCCCAATACTCAATGTCTCTGTCCTGCTGCAAGTTAAGAATGTAGGCAACATCTTCTTCCTTCTTCAGATGATCTATGTCTTCAGGTTTCTGAGGTTGGGAGCCCACAATCAGCTCATTAGTTATCAATGTGTAGTTCATACCTGAGTCATGATGAGATTAATTAGACCACTAAAGAGACCTTAAAATACATCACAGATACTTTCCATATATAAAATGGGTAAATAACTTGGGTAGTATTTGGTTCACTAAAATGATTTTGAACATAAATGAAAATGGTCATTCCTTGTCCTCAATTACAAATGGTCAATTCTCATAAATTGGTGAATGATGATTGCATTTGGAATACACTGAATGTACATTCCATTCTAGCCTTTATTTTCTAGACACTGTTTTAGTTTTGTTCATGATGGAATTAAAACAATTTCAGAAATACAAATTGGGTATGAAAATGTTGATAATCTGAAACCAGATGAAGCCTAGAATGACAAAGCAAAAACAACTAAAATTAGCAAATGGTATAGATCTAATACATGTAATTAAGATGAATCAAAGTAAGTGAACATGAATCTGAATAGATTATTCAAGAAATTCACCTCATACCACAAAAATGACAAAAACCCAAAATCAATTTGGACCGGAGAAGTGAAACCCACTTGATAAATCAAATTCACCATCGCAATAAAAACAAATAAATAGAATTGAAGATATAAAAAATAAAAAAGAACAGATTTAGAGGGTGAGAAAGAAACACACCAAGATCGTGGTGATACTCATAAGGGTTTCTCATCATCTTCTTCATAGCAATGTTGTACTCTTCCATTTTGGTTGTAGGATTTTCAGATAACATACATGAAACTCTACTAGATCTAGAGGGAGTCTTAGAAGAAACCATGATGGTATTGGACATAGATTTCATGGTAGCATTGCGCACATCGTTTGGGAGTGGAGAAGGGAAGATCGATGGAGAAACGAAGCTGCTGCCAACAGTTGCCATTTTCTCCTCTGCATTTTTGTGTGGCAGAATATGTACTTGGGATATTAGACCAGATTGCCCTTTGGAATTACTCACTTTTCCATGATCTTTTGGTACACAATTTCTATTTTTTATGTGGTGATTCTAGCTTCCTCTGGGAAGAAAGGTTGGATTGGGTTGGATTTTGGGATATTTTTAATTATACAAAAGATAAAATAGATTTTTTTAGTTTAATAAGATAAAATATTATATTTGATTTATAATTATTATATATATATATATTTTTTTATAATTTTTTTTTTCAAACGAGACTTTTTAATCTCAAATTAAAATAATTAAAAAATTAAAAAGCTAACTGATTTTCCAAACGAACCCACTATTTACATACCATCAATCACACAATATAGTATTACTTATTTCACATCAATAATATTAACTTTTTTTGATTTTTCACTCAACATACACTATAATATTATTTTTTTAGCTTAATCCACACAACACAATACATACGGTAACACAAGATGATATGTGCACTATCAAAGTTGAAAAGACAATAACATTCAAATTACAATTCACGGTAATTTTAGATTGTTGTGTGTCTCTTTCTTTCCCCGATTTATGTTGAATCTATGGAAGTAACGTGAGAACAAACGGCGAGAACCACACAGTGGACTGAAATTTTATAGCGATGAAAGAGTTGGTGTGGTATTCTACAAAAAATTATATATATAAAAAAAGTATTCGTATTGTTCATATTCACAAATTTATATTCAAATTAAACCAAAATATTTTATTTTATTTTTTTATTTTTTTATGTATGAACATTTAATACTTGTTCAACTTTAATAATATGAATAAAATGATTATGTTTAAATATAAATAATTTAATATTTTGTAAATGTTCAACTCTGCATACATACGAAACGAATAAGCCATTGTTATAAAGATGAATAACGATCTATTGTTTCAAATCAATATGAACAAGATAAATAACAAAATAAACTGACATTTTCATTGTTATTTTGTTCCAAATCGATGTCATCCATAGTATGTAAATTTTTAAAATCAATTGATTTCAATGTTTTAAAACCCTAAATCTTCCAAAATAATAATATTTTGAGTTTGAAAAATAATAGAAAAAGAAAATTTGTGCTAGGGGATGGTGTGTATAGAGATATTTATATTTTCATATGTAAATTGTTGAAATGAGTATAAACATACCCATACCCATATTGTCCTTAATAGTCATTTTACTTGAGAATATTATTGTCATATAAATTTAATGGTTAAATAGTATGTATTGAGAGGATTGATGCTGTATAAATAGAATTACCCTTTTTATTTTTTTTTATTTTTTAGAGGTAAATTACAAATATGGGTTGTTCTATTTACAATCCAAATTATTGCTTAGACATTATAATTTAGGGTTATTTTGGATATGACTTATAAGCTGATTTTTTTGTTTATTACAAAAAGACATACAAAAAGTACAGAGATTATGTGACTCAAATAATAAAACTTTTTATTTTTTATTTTTTTATTACTATGTTTCTATTTAAGATGATCAAAAAGTATTTGATATTGAAAAAAGTACAAATCATATAGTGTTTCAGATCATCTTGTAAATGTCACGAACCAACCCCGAGTGCTTAGGATTGGATCGCAACTAGTTAAATAATTCTAATTTTAACAAATTAAATCGTGTAGGAGGAGATGAGATAAAGAATTAAATGGGTAAATAAAGAATTAAAATACTCAATAATGTTACCAAAAAAAAAAAATTCCTCAGGCTTTTTATTTATTTTATTAATGATCAAACAATTATTACCGAAAAAAAATAATAATACAAAACATCCGCATTAAGTCCTGTGCTAGTTCCATTACATGAGGTTACCACTGTTCCTTACATTTCATCACTTGAAAAGGGATAACAGCTATAAGCACATGGCAGAGTGATAAATATTATACTGAGAGTATAAGGGTATAAAATCACCATGGATAATTATTTAAGCCAAACAGAGAATAGTTGGGTTCGAGTAAATTATTTAATAACATAAACAAAATGCATAATTGTAGCAAAATTATCATAATCAAATGTAGACACCCCATTTTTGACCGCCTTTATGGCTTGGATGTCACTATGTGCACACCCAATGATGAATATGTAGATGCTTGTTAAGTGCTCAGGGTTTTCAACGGAATGTCACAACTTTGAGCCTTTCAAACCCTACACACCTGTTGCTTTATTTTTGGACCAAAACCAGAGTTTTTCAAGCCTACAATCCCTTGTAGCCTGCCGGCCCCTTTTATTGGCTGCAGGCCAATACTTCTAGTTGCCAGCCATTGATGTGGCCTGTCGGCCACAAGTGTGTTTTGTAGATATTTTTTTGCTAGTTGTGCCAGCTGTTGACACAGATGCATGCACCTTCTTACACGTGTATGTATTGATATTTTTGAGAGAGAGTGATGTTTTTCTATAAATAGAGGACTTTTCGTCTTGCTTTAGAGGTTAGAAAATTTTGGAGCAAAATATTTTCTCTCTTGCAATTTCTTACACCTTTGTCTACACATTCTTAACCAAACCTCTTAATCTTTGAGCTGAGGTACCTTTGAGCCTATCTTAAGCTCTTGAGGATGTGCAAGTGTGGTTTTGTTGCCTAGAATTGGTTCTCCTCTTCAAGAGGTATAAAGCTTTGCTTCTCTACTTGTTTTAATCACTCTTTTTCTTACTATTTTCCCACTATTTTTGGGCTGTATAAACTCTGTATTTTTGGGTTGAAACTTATGGTTTAAAGCCAATAAGGGTTGAGGGGTGGTTCACTCTTTTTTACACTTTATTTTCAAGGCCTTTACCTTTGTGTTTCCCACCTTTACACTATCTTTTTTTGAGCTTTTAACATTGATTTTCAGAGTTATTTCAGTGGCTAAAATCATGATTTGAAGTCCAAAATTGGAGGGGTTAGCTTCCCCTCCTTATGTTTTGCTTACTAGCCTAGTATGTTCTATGTTTTAGCTTATTGTTCTAGTTATTTTTGTCTTAATTCCAACATGTTTTAGGCCTTATTTAGCACTGTTTTAGGACTGTTTGTAAATGTTCATTGCATTTGAGCCTTATATTACATGCTTGTAGTGCAATTGTCTTCATAGGTTGGCGGTTTAGGTCTTAGCCACCATCCTATTTGAGTTGATAGCATTTATTTCATGCTTTCCTTACTTGTGATCACCTTTAATCACCTCTGTAACCTCTCTCATTTCTTGGCTTTTGCTTTGCTTTGAGAGTTGTTTCAAACCTATTGTTCTTTTAAGCTTGAGATTGAGGTTGTCATACTTAATGTTTTAATCCCTTTTAGGGGTTCATTATCAACGACATAACATCTCTCTCATGTCTTAAGCCAACTCTTGGTTTGCCACTTCTCTCCTTTAGAGAACTTAAACTCACTTTTGGACTTAATTGATTAAAGAATTGAGAGGTAATTAAAATGAAGTAATAAAATTGGTGACCAAAAAAAGGGCAAGATAATAATTTGGTTTGGGTTCAATCAGACGTTAATTAAACCCTTAAGTCTTGGGTTGTTTCATACTCATAAGTGATGCAAATGGCTCAAGATTTATTGTTAACTACTTCCTTTGATCATTCATGACATGGAGGTGGTTTTGAGAGTCTTGTTTTATTGCATTCATTGAACTTGCACACTTTTGGTTTATAAGCCATCATGCAATGAAATTGCATTCATTGATGGTTTATGAATCAAATTTTGCCACTCCTTTGAGCTGCTTAATAATAAGGAGGGGTAAGTTGTGCAAACAACCCTGGAAATTACTCTGCTCTTGCTCTGTTTGCTCTCTACTGCAGTAGAAAGAACCAGGCAGCAGTGGCCGGCAGGCCACCACTTTTAGCCTGCTGGCCACCTGTGCAAAAATCCAATAGTGTACTTTTGAAGCAGAACATAATTGGTCTTAAGGTGGAAAACAGTATAAGTGTTTTACTGTGCAACAGAGGCATTTGGCAGTAGAACGGTGGCCTTCTTTGAGTAAAAACGCATTCATTCATAAACCCTCCCTCAATCCTCAGGATCCGTGAAGTGATGTTAATATTAATATTGTGCTTGAAGTAGTGGCTTTGAAATAGTTAATTCGTTCCGTATTGTAATTATTTAATTAGGTAGAGTAGTTAATTAATTATTTTATTCGATTTGTAATAATTAGTTAAGTAGTTTAGCTAATTTATTCATTTGGGTTTGTAATAGTTAGTTAATTCGTAGTAATTAGCTTAGCTAGTTTATTCATTCAAACTCTCCTTCGTGAGAGCGCAAATGTTGTAATAATGTGCATGTCTTCCAATCCCACGTCTTTCTCCCTTTTATTTACTAGCTTATTATAGACACCCCATTTTTGACTGACCTTAAGACTCAGACGTCACTGATTGAGCGCTCGGTGATAGTGCATATTGTGCTTGTTCTGAGGTTTCAGAGTCTCGACTGCGAGCTTTGCCTTCGGACTTCAAGACTCTTTTGTGCTTTGTCTCGGTTTGCGAACCAGGTCATGTTTTCTCTGTTTTCTCTTCTCGAAGGGAGGGAGCGGTCTCGTAGACCATCTCTCCGTAGCCGTAGGCTACGTTTCGTGGTCGTAGGCCACTATTCCTGTTTGGAGACCAGTTTATGATTTTCGGAGCCGTCGGCCGTGCGCCTCAGTTCGGGATTGCTTAACTACCTTCGTTTGCTCCGGTTTTTGGCACACACCTTGTTTCCACTCCTTAGAGGGACACTGTGGTCCGAGAGACCACCTTCGTGGTCGTACGCCACCTCCGGTGCCTAACACTCTGTTTTCGGGGCCCCAGGCCGCCCGTTTTGGCCCCCGAACCCTCGTTTTGCATCGGATAGGGTTCATTTTTGGTATGGACCCTATCTTCATTGCTAGGAAGGTGGTAGGATGGTGGGAGACCAGAAATTCTTTTGAAAAATATTTTCTCTCTCCTCCAGTCGATTTTTCTGACAAAAAGCTGGTTTTTCTTACTTTTGAGCCACAATTTTTGGTTTTTCATACCACCATTGTGTTGTGCACACTTGGGAGGCCACCAATATGGGTAGGTCGACCAGTATTTCTTCTTGACCCTTTTGAACCTTGCTAGAAAGCTGGTTTTCCTCTCTCTTGGGTCACATTTTCTAGTTTTCCACCATACAACTGTATTCTACTCATCTGGGAGGCCACCTTTCTGGTATGGCCGACTAGCATTTCACCTTGAACCTTTTGACCCTTGGTCGGCCGACCAGGGGGAGTGGCCAGCCGACCACCTAAGCTGGTCGGCCAGCTTTCTGCTTTTTGGACTTTTTGAGTGCAACACAGCTGTGCCAGCTGTGAAGCACTTGACCCTTCCTCTGGAATTTTGACCCTATTTTTGGTCTTTTTAAGGTGGTTTTGCCCCTTTTGCTTAGCTTCAAGGAGAAGCTTGACCCTTTTGAAGCTTAACCCTTTTGGTTAAGCTTCTTTGAGAAGCTTTGACCCTCTCTTGAGGCTTCTCCAAGAAGCCTTGGCCTTCTTCTTCTTTAAAACAAATACTCCTTCTCCATTTGTAAGGGTTAGAAAAATTTAGCCAAGGCATATACACTCCACCCTTTATAGCTTTCTTCTTCAAAGCTCCAAACCCTAATATTCTTGGCCATTTACATTACACCTTATAGCCTACCACCTCCACCATCCATCCAAGCATCTTGGAGCTGATTTTCAGAGGTTGAAGAACTCCTTTCTTGGTCCAGAAGTTGCTGGAAATCTGCTCTTTAAGGGTAAGTCATCATTTTCCCCCTTTTTGCATTATTTTGCTCCATTGTTTAGCCTTATTTGAAAGCATTTCTGGACTTCGACATAAACTGAAAAGTGTCTTCTTTTGAGCTCCTCCTGAAGATTGTATAAGGACACTTTTCTTTTTGAGGTCATCTACCTCCTTGTATGCTCCATCCCTCTTTGTAGGCTTATTTTGCTTCCTATCTTAGCCTTGCGTGCAAGCATTTTCGAGATTTGTCATAAACTGAAAAAAGTTTCCTTTTGAGACTTCAGGTCACCTTTCTGTTTGGAGTCACCTTCCCCTTTGCATGCTTCATTCCCTCATGTTTAGGGCTATGCATTAGAGCACTTGCATTGGCCTTGGTTTGACCTTTTAGCCACTGAAATCTAGTGGATTTTCAGTGGTTTAGATGTGTCTTTGAGCTCTAAAATCAGAGGGGGGTGACCCCCTCTCTTCTTCTCTTGTTTGTTGGCCCTTTTGGCCTTCCAAAGGGGCCCCCATTTGTATGTTGTGAAGTCACTTTTTAGGCCCAATTTGGTGAGTTTCAGGGTCTGACTTAGCTCTGTTCGGAGCCCTTTTGACCATATTTTGTGTCCCTCATGCATGTGTGGAACAATCCTCCTCAAGGCCTTTCAAGAGGACCTTCATTGCATGCTTCCTTGACCCATTTCAAGGCCTTTTTGGTGAGTTTTAGGGCTGTCATAATTGATTTCCAAAGTTGGTTTTTCCATGTTAAGTGTTCTTGTTGCATGTGTTGAGTAACCCCTTGCATGGCCCTCCAAAGGAGCTCATCATTTTTGCATGCATTGGATGCATTTCAGTGGTTATTTAGGGTTTATTTGACATGCCATGTTACTATTTTGGGCTGGTTTGGTGACCTCTCTTATGCTTCATATACATGTCATGTAAACCATGCTTACTAGCCTAGGTTGCATGTTGTTTTAGCCCTTCATGTTAGCACTTTTTGGCCATGCTTTGAACTAATATTGTGCATATTTTAGGACTGCCTTGGCTCTGTTTTTGTACTTCATGATCAAATAATGCTTGCTTTGCATGATTATAGTTCAATGCATTTGCCCAGTTTTGAGTTTCGGGGCCTCTTTCATGCATTGGGTGCCATATTTCCATGATTCGGGACCATTGCGCATCATATTTCAGTACTGGAAATTGCATGTTTGTATGCCATCTTTCATCCCTTGCCATGCTTTGGTAGAGTGGCATTTGATGCCTTAGGTTCGGTCCTTGGTATTCGTGCATGTGTGCACGCATTTCGGTTGTCTCATTTTCATCTAATGGCCACTGATGTGAGTGTGGCTGAGGTCCACTCATATTGGTGTAAGTCCATCGTGCATTGTGTATGGCATTTCAGTCCATAGCATTGCGTATGCTAGGTTGCATGTTAGAGCATTGCGTATACCATGTTGTGTCACGTGCATTGTGTATGCCATTTTAGTCCATAGCATTGCATATGTTATGTTGCATGTTAGTCGCATTGTGCATGCCATCTTATTTGCATTGTGTTTGGGATAGGAGTTAGCCCAAGCACGGGAAACAAGGGACGTTTCGTACTCAAAGTGACGAAACGTGTGTCAATTCCCGGTTGCCGACACTCCGGATTACCCATGATGGAGTCTAGGCCTTGTTGTGTTTTCACGTGCATTCATTTCACATTGAGTCGTGCAATTTGACTCCTCGGCCATCATGCATCGAGATGCGTGATTGGTGGCACAAGGATCAAGGACTATACTCCCTGAAGAGTAGTCATGTATATATATGTGAGAATACCTTGCCATGCCCCTTTCTTGCTCTCTGTTGCAGTAAATCAGAAATCAATAGCTTTCTAAATCCTTGCACAGCATTCCGGGATTAATTGCAAACAGAGGCGAATCGAGGCATCGCAATGGATTTCTGCGCCAGGCAACTCAAGCATGCATCATTCATTATTCAGAATAGAGTTGAGGCGGTCCATGGATTTGCATGCTAATTTACTTGCTTTCCTAGTTAATTTGTTAATTAATTAGGCTTTTGTAATATTTAATTATTTTATTCGGACTGTATTATTTATTCGGATCCTCTGAGCGAGGGCACAATTGTGTAATAAGTGTGCGTATGTGTGATGTATGTCTTCCAACCCCACGTCAAGCGGAATTTGCCAAACAGCAGGCCGAGATCATGGCCCAGCAGGCAAAGATAATCACCTGGCTGCAGCAGCAAACCAGAGCCTCCGCTTCACATCAGGCTCCTCCCCCACCCAGAGTTCCAACACTCGGGGAGACAGCTAATGTCTAGGAAGATATGGACATTCCAGTAGGACCGGCTCCGCTTTCAATCCTACCCTAGCTATCTGAAGCGCCGATCAACCCGCTAGATTCACCTTTTGAATTCGAGATAGACCCTGCAGCGCTGAAGGTCAGCAAGCTGGAGAAGATGTTCAAAAAATCTCAGGGTGTGAAGTCCATCCCAGATATTGAGGATGGATACACCGACGCAGCTGTGACGCTGCCGGACCGTTTCAAGATGCCACAAATTGACCGCTTTGATGGATCCGGAGATCTCATGGTGCATCTTCGGTTGTTCTTGGATATACTAAGGCCGATGGGCCTCACCAGACTACAGAAGCTTTCATTATTTGGCCGGACCTTGTCAGGGGTGGCGGCCATCTGGTACGCAAAATTGGACGATGATGTCAAGAGGAATTGGGATGAGATGGCCGAGGCCTTCGTTGCATAATACTCGTATAACACGCAAATCGAGATTACGACCCGTGATCTTGAAACGACGAGGCAGGAGCCTAAGGAGAGCTTCTCAGAATTCGTGGTCCGCTGGAGGGCCAAGGCCTCAATGATGACCATTAGGCCAATGGATAAGGATCAAATACGGATGGTTGTGTGCAACCTCCAGCCCAAACTAATGCAGAAAATGATCGTGCTCCCCTTCCCTACCTTTTCAGATTTGCATGAGATGGGAGTACAGATCGAGGATGCCATGAAGCAGGGCCTTATTGACCAGGAAAAGGAGCAGTCTAGGCGGGCGTTTTCCCGCAGTTCGAATGCGACCACCAGTGGTGATGCAGCTGCAAGATCTTCTGAAGTGGGCATGGTCACCACCACCACATTAAAAACAGCTACCCCATTTACCGATGCGTTTGGAAGTAGCTCGCAAAAAATCAAATATCCACATCGAGTCAAGATGGTTTTTACCCCACTTTATATGCCTTTGTCAAAGGCTCTAGAGGCCTTACTTCGGTAGAGATATCTGAAACCGTTGGAACAATGGCCTCTACCCGATCCTCTCCCTCCAAAGCATGACCAGACTAAGTACTGTGCCTACCATCAACAAACTGGTTATGACACTGATAGTTGCTTTCGTCTGCGCCATGATATACAGGATCTGTTTGACAACAGGGTCATCGCCGCACCAGTCTTGCAAAGTTTATCGACACTTGATCAGTGAACTTACAGGGGATAAGGTGACTATGTGATCGAGGGATGAACCACCTGCGGGCAACACTCAGTTCACTCTAGATATGGCGTATGGCACGCACTGTTTTGAGTATTTGTGAATGCTAGTTTTTGTGCTTTTTGATTCGGGTATTGAGTCAGTTTTTGTTATGTCGTTTAGAGTCTGTCCCGTTATATTGAGTCAGTTTTTTCATACTGAGTCAGTTGGGTCTGTCTTGTTGTATCGAGTTAGTCCTGTTTTGTTAGAGTCGGGTGATCCCGGAGGTGTTACCTCGGATATCACTATTTTGTTTTGTGTTTGTCTTTTTGCTTTTTTCTGAGTCTGTTTCTGCCAGGGAGCCAGTTACACCAGTAGATCTAATTGAAACAGTTGTGGTTTTCATGCTTTCGTGCTTGTTTCTGCTTTGAGCCTGTTGTGTTAGCAAACTTGAATGAAACGGCAGTGCATTTCACCTGCTCTTTTGTGCCTTGAATTCATTACATTGACCTAAGTTTTTCAAAAACTCTTTTTGAACACTGCGGTGAAAACAAAGAGGAATGAATTCCTCGGGATTTGTAAAAATTTGATCAATTGAGAGAAAGAGAGGCATGCTGAGCCCTTAACGAATGAGATCATGCTTGTTAGTGTGAGTACTGGGAAAGATCCTGGCTTGATCCAGATTGGTTTCGCACTGTCTTCAGCGCGAGCGATTTGTTACTTTCTTAAAAGATTTCAAAAGATGTTTTTGCGCGATCCTACGAAGACCTGTGTGGAATCGCTCTTGAGATTGTGCAGCCTAGGATCGCTCTCAGCCTCGAGACTCGACCCCTCACTTTCAAACCTTGAACTGGGATTCAGAATGTTCAATGGTCAACCATAACATAAGGCTTGTGTGGCTAGATCAGAAGCAACCCTTGAACTAGGGGCAGAGAAGTCAGATCAAGAAGATCAGATGTCGTCAAAAGAAGCTTGCAAAGCTAGATCAGAAGCACCCCTCGAACTAGGGGCAAAAGATGCCAGATTGTGCTCGAAGAGCCAAAGATGGATCATTCTACAAATCAATGAAGATCGGCAAGAATACCAAACCCTAGAAGGGAGGAAAGAAGAAGACATTGCTGAAGGACAACCGAGACCCTATCCACAACACTAGGGGCAAATTCACCCTCCATTGGATGGACTTCTACATCATCAGTGAACATCAACCATTCTCTTGGATTCAGATGACTTCAGGATCTTAAAACCATTTGACATGGACAAAGTTACACTTTTACCCTTGAGAGGCTCGCTGGACCGAAAACCCGGAAGGCCGACCCAGGCAAAAGTTAGTGCAAGAAAAAGAAGAAAAAGAAAAAAAAAAGAAAAATGCAAAGAATGAAAAAAAAAAAGAAAGAAAAGAAGAAAAAATGAAGAAAATGAAAAGAAAAGATGAAAAAGAAAAGAAATGAAAAGAATTGAAAAACAAAGCTCGCAAGATTGAAAACCCAGAAAGGGCGGCCTTGGCAAAAGTTAGAGCACAAAAGGAGAGGTTAATAGCCGAGTGTACCTTAACCTCGAACTACGTAAGGCTTGATTCCTATCTTTGGGATACGTAGGCAACTTCATTTTGAAGTCCAGCCGTAAAACACTTCAAATTCGATTGTGTTCATGTAATGGTTTTGGTCATATTTGTCTTCTCTGTATCCGAGAGTTCGGTTGTGTTCGTCACTCTGAAGACTGATTGCAATGTGCTGCGGTGCCATTCAAACAAGGGGCAACTTTCCGTTGCCATACAATATGCTGCGGTGCCATTCAAACAAAGGGTAACTTTCCATTGCCATACAATGTGCTGTGGTGCTATTCAGACTAGGGGCAACTTTCCGTTGCCATGCAGTACCTTTCAGACAAGGGGCAATTTTCTATTTGTTTTGGATCTGAGGTTGTGCATCTCAAGAGTAAATTCTGCGTCGGTTGAGCAGTGGCCATTTGCAAAAAAATTTTTTGAGAATTTTTAATGAGGTTGACTAATTCTCTCGAAAATTATTCAACTTTTCCAAAACTGGACCATTTCTTGGACCTAAAAAAGGAAAATTTTCAATGCTCATAATCTAACTCGTATGATTTCAAATCAGAAAATCGAACAAGCGTGTTAATCTAACTCTCATGTTGGTCAAAATTGTTTTAGTAGAAAACCAAAACAAAAAATGGTCAAAATAATGAACTAGGGGCACAGTTGAGTCAGGCTTCTTGTCTTTCTCCCGTTGTCAATGCATTTGCCAGAAAGGACACCATACTTGCCGAAAAGGGCACCCTATTCGCCAAGAAGGGCACAGCGGAAGCTAACAAAAAAGGGCTGAAAGTTCTCTCATCCTCTAAGCAGCGAGGTATCAAGCTAAGTACGAAGCATGAACTAGAATGATCTAATCACGTCCAAACTCCCCAGTAGAGCATCGTCAACTAATGTTAATTACAGATCTGCTACACATCCAGCTGCATCACAACCCCTCTGTGGAGGAAGTTCACTGTTGTGAGCAGAAGAAAGAGAATCTAGCAGAATGCTAGAGGCAAGAGCCCGCAACTTCTTGTTTATCCATCAACCACCCATGGGAGGGGTAAAAAATGAGAGATTGAAAAATAGAGAGATGTGTGCTGAGGAAAAAAGTGAGGAAAATGGCTTTTTTTTTTTAGAGAGACAGAGCTTGAGGGCCGAGTGATGTGAGAATCACAAATGAGAAAGGGTGGGAAATAATACCCAGAGAAACAGGCTCCCTGTGCACGTTTGAGTGTCGTGTCTTTTTGTTTTATCTCGATTCTTGTTTCGAGTCGTTTCGAGTGTTACTCGATGTGTTTAGGTTGTTTACCTTTTGTTTTCCGTTGTTGAGTTGTAGTGCGCTATGTTCAGTTGTAGGCTCAATACCCCGATCAAGAACTCATCTCTCAATTTCAAATATAAAATTGTTTTGCACTCCGAGTGCTGTGCCATTCTCTACATTTGTGCAAAACAGGATCTGTTCTTTCATAAAACTGCAGGGTTCAACCCAGGGCACATGAGAACAGTAAAACCAGGACCTATCTGAAGGTATATAGGTTCCAGACTGCAAAGCAAAAGAAAAGAGGGAAAATGTCGGGTATCTGAGTTTGTTTCAACTTCAGTAAATTCTGAGATTGCATTCCGTGTGTACCTCTTCAGATCTTGCCAATGCTCCGAAGTATGAGTGTGCCTCTACTTTAAGCTCAAGATCAAGTCTGCTTCAAGCCAGAATGGCGATCAGAAGTGCTCTCCCTGAGTATCATTCCCTGCCAGAGGCATCTCGGTTGTGTTCGCAATGAGTTCCTAGGAGACTAACTGGGACGGTGGAAACTAGAATTCGAATGGCTGTTGCCTAGAACGCAAAGGTTCGGCATTTTCGAGGCTAAAGTCTGGTTTAAATACCCAGAGGCGCATCCTCGGCTTGAAATTTGTATGGAAGCCCCATAGTTTGAGATAGCATGTATGCACCTCAATTCTGGATACTGAACCAACCTAGTTTGTCACCCCGTTGGAGAATAGAGAAAGTTGTGAATATGATCAGGAAGAAAGGCAGCATCCAAAGTGTTCCACATGAAGAACCCTTGTCAGTATTCCAGAGCCTTTGTACTGTTAGTTGAAGGTAAGTGTTCGAAGAGCACGAAGGGAGATTCCCGTCAGAGTAGAGCGGTTCATCGCCACTCACCCCATGAGGTGCTTTCTAAAGCACCGCTATGCTTGTTTATTGCGTTCCTTCAACATCATGCATTGTATTGCATTATACTTATCAAGTTTCTTTCTCATTCATGCACGATATTGTATGTACGGTTCATTCAAAGAAGTTCCGTTTGAGATCATTTATTTAGTGTATCAATCACACTTCATTCGCTTAGTGTATTAATCACACTTCATTTATTTAGTGTATCAATCACACTCTCTTCACTTAGTGTATCAATCACACTTTTTTCATTTTCTGTATCTATTACACACATTCTCATTTTCTGTATCTATCACACACATCCTCATTTTGTGTATCTATCATGCACATACTCACTTCATTTACTTTAGTGTATCCATCACCCTTCATTACCTTTAGTGTATCTATCATACTTTGTTCACTTAGTGAATCTATCACACTTTGTGTTCACCTTCAGTGTATCTATCATACTCTGTTCACATAGTGCATCTATCACACTTTGTGTTCACTTTTAGCGTATCTATCATACTCTGTTCACATAGTGCATGTATCACACTTTGTGTTCGCTTTTAGTGTATCAATCACACTTTGTTCACATAGTGCATCTATCACACTTTGTGTTTGCTTTTAGTGTATCAATCACACTTTGTTCACTTAGTGCATCTATCACACTTTGTGTTCGCTTTTAGTGTATCAATTACACTCTGTTCACTTAGTGTATCTATGACACTTTGTGTTCACCTATTGTGTATCAATTACACCCTGTTCACTCAGTGCATCTATCACACTTTGTGTTCACCTTTTGTGTATCAATCACACTTGTTCACTTAGTGCATCTATCACACTTTGTGTTCACCTATTGTGTATCCATCACACCTGTTCACTTAGTGCATCTATCACACTTTGTGTTCACCTTTTGTGTATCCATCACACCTGTTCACTTAGTGCATCTATCACACTTTGTGTTCACCTTTTGTGTATCCATCACACCTGTTCACTTAGTGCATCTATCACATTTTGTGTTCACCTTTTGTGTATCCATCACACATGTTCACTTAGTGCATCTATCATACTTTGTGTTCACCTTTTGTGTATCAATCACACTTTGTTCACTTAGTGCATTTATGACACTTTGTGTTCACTTTTTGTGTATCCATCATACTTTGCTTCACATAGTGCATCTATCACACTTTGTGTTCACTTTTAGTGTCTATCACACTTTGCTTCATATAGTGTATCCATCACACTCGCTTCGCTTTGTGTATCTATCACACTATGCTCACTTTGTGTATCTATCACGCGTTCACTTTGTGTATCCATCACACTCGTTTCGCTTTATGTATCTATCACACTTTGCTTCACTTAGTGTATCAATCACACTTTATTCATATAGTGTATCCATCACACTCTCTTCACTTTTGTGTATCTATCGCACATGCTCGCTAAGATTGCATAATCTTCTTACATCATAAATGCATGAAATGTAGTTTGATTTGCCTTCTTGCTTAAAACTGTCGCATTTATTGTAAATATTTGCTTCGTTACAGCTTTATTTACATTATCCTTACTGCATGAAATGTAGTTTCGCCTTGCATTCTCGCTTAGAACTGTTGCATCTATTGTGAATATTTGCTTTATTACAGCTTGCTGTTTTGCATGGTCATGAATTATATTCGGCTTTGTGCACGTCGTTTTGCATTTTGCCCCCACCTGCGGGCATGCTTACGGGCACATCATCTCTTTGTTTATCTTGCCTATTTGTCTAAATCTTCGGCCTTGTCAAAAATGGATTGTCTCTAGGCTTTGACATTCACTCCCGTCACGTATGACTTTAGAGTTCTGTCAAAGAAGGGCAACTGTAGACACCCATTTTTTGACTGACCTTAAGATTCAGACGTCACTGATTGAGCGGTTGGTGATAGTGCATATTGTGCTTGTTCTGAGGTTTCAGGGTCTCGGTTGCGAGCCTTGCCTCCGGACTTCGGGTCTCTTTTGTGTTTTGCCTCGGTTTGCGAACCAAGTCTTGTTTTCTCTTCTCAAAGGGAGGGAGGGGTCTCGTAGACCATCTCTCAGTGGCCGTAGGCTACATTTCATGGTCGTGGGCCACTATTCTCGTTTGGAGACCAGTTTTCAGTTTTCGAAGCCGTCGGCCGTGCGCCTTGGTTCGGGACCGCTTAACTACCTCCGTTTGCTCCGGTTTTTGGTACACACCTTATTTCCTCTCCTTAGAGGGACACTGTGGCCCGAGAGACCACCTTCGTGGTCGTACGCCACCTCCGGTGCCTAACAGCCTATTTTTGGGGCCCTGGGCCGCGCGTTTTGGCCCCCGAACCCTCGTTTTGCATCGGATAGGGTTCATTTTGCGTATGGACCCTATTTTCATTTCTAGGAAGGTGATAGGATGGTGGGAGACTAGAAATTCTTTTGAAAAATATTTTCTCTCTCCTCCAGCCAATTTTTCTGAAAGAAAGCTGGTTTTTCTTACTTTTGAACCACAATTTCTAGTTTTTCATACCACCATTGTGTTGTGCACACTTGGGAGGCCACCAATATGGGAAACCGACCAGTATTTCTTCTTGACCCTTTTGCACCTTGCTAGAAAGCTGGTTTTCCTCTCTCCTGGGTCACATTTTTTGGTTTTTCATCATACAGCTGTATTCTACTCATCTGGGAGGCCACCTTTCTGGTATGGCCGACCAGCATTTCACCTTGAACCTTTTGACCCTTGGTCGGCCGACCAGGGGGAGTGGCCGGCCGACCACCTAAGCTGGTCGGCCAACTTTCTGCTTTTTGGACTTTTTTGAGTGCAACACAACTGTGCCAGCTGTGAAGCACTTGACCCTTCCTCCAGGATTTTGACCCTCTTTTTGGTCTTTTTAAGGTGGTTTTGCCCCTTTTGCTTAGCTTCAAGGAGAAGTTTGACCCTTTTGTCAAGCTTCTTGAGGAAGCTAGCTTCCTCAAGAAGCTTGACCCTTTTGGTTAAGCTTCTTTGAGAAGCTTTGACCCTCTCTTGAGGCTTCTCCAAGAAGCCTTGGCCTTCTTCTTCTTTAAAACAAATACTCCCCCTCCATTTGCAAGGGTTAGAAAAATTTAGCCAAGGCATATACACTCCACCCTCCATAGCTCTTTTCTTCAAAGCTCCAAACCCTAATATTCTTGGCCATTTACATTACACCTCATAGCCTACCACCTCCACCATCCATCCAAGCATCTTGGAGCTGATTTTAGAGGTTGAAGAACTCCTTTCTTGGTCCAGAAGTTTCTGGAAATCTGCTCTTTAAGGGTAAGTCATCATTTTCCCCCTTTTTGCATTATTTTGCTCCATTGTTTATCCTTATTTGAAAGCATTTCTGGACTTCGACATAAACTGAAAAGTGTCTTGTTTTGAGCTCCTCTTGAAGATTGTATAAGGACACTTTTCTTTTTGAGGTCATCTACCTCCATGTATGCTCCATCCCTCTTTGTAGGTTTATTTTGCTTCCTATCTTAGCCTTGCTTGCAAGCATTTTCGAGACTTGTCATAAACTGAAAAAAGTTTCATTTTGAGCTTATAAACATGTTTACTAAAGGTCACCTTTCTGTTTGGGGTAACCTTCACCTTTGCATGCTTCATTCCCTCATGTTTAGGGCTATGCATTAGAGCACTTGCATTGGCCTTGGTTTGGCCTTTTAGTCATTGAAATCCAATGGATTTTCAGTGGCTTAGATGTTTCTTTGAGCCCTAAAATCAGAAGGGGGGTGACCCCCTCTCTCCTTGTCTTGTTTGTTGGCCCTTTTGGCCTTCCAAAGGGGTCCCCTTTTCATGTTGTGAAGTCACTTTTTAGGCCCAATTTGGTGAGTTTCAAGGTCTGAATTAGCTCTGTCTGGAGCCTCTTTGACCATATTTTGTGTCCCTCATGCATGTGTGGAACAATCCTCCTCAAGGCCTTTCAAGAGGACCTTCATTGCATGCTTCCTTGACCCATTTCAGGGCCTTTTTGGTGAGTTTTAGGGCTGTCATAATTGATTTCCAGAGTTGATTTTGTCATGTTAAGTGTTCTTGTTGCATGTGTTGAGTAACCCCTTGCATGGCCCTCAAAAGGAGCTCATCATTCTTGCATGCATTGGATGCATTTCAGTGGTTATTTGGGGTTTATTTGACATTCCATGTTACTGTTTTGAGCTGGTTTGGTGACCTCTCTTATGCTTCATATACATGCCATGTAAACCATACTTACTAGCCTAGGTTGCATGTTGTTTTAGCCCTTCGTGTTAGCACTTTTTGGCCATGCTTTAAACTAATATTGTGCATATTTTGGGACTGCCTTGGCTCTGTTTTTGTACTTCATGATCAAATAATGCTTGCTTTGCATGATTATAGTTCAATGCATTTGCCTAGTTTTGAGTTTTGGAGCCTCTTTCATGCATTGGGTGCTATATTTCCATGATTCGGGACCATTGCGCATCATATTTCAGTGCTGGAAATTGCATGTTTGTATGCCATCTTTCATCCCTTGCCATGCTTTGGTAGAGTGGCATTTGATGCCTTAGGTTCGGTCCTTGGTATTCGTGCATGTGTGCACGCATTTTGGTTGTCTCATTTTCATCTAATGGCCACTGATGTGAGTGTGGTTGAGGTCCACTCATGTTGGTGTAAGTCCATCGTGCATTGTGTATGCCATTTCGGTCCATAGCATTGCGTATGCTAGGTTGCATGTTAGAGCATTGCATATGCCATGTTGTGTCACGTGCATTGTGTATGCCATTTTAGTCCATAGCATTGCATATGCTAGGTTGCATATTAGTCGCATTGTTCATGCCATCTCATTTGCATTGTGTTTGGGATAGGAGTTAGCCTAAGCACGGGAAACGAGGGACGTTTCGTACTCAAAGTGACGAAACGTGTGTCAATTCCCGGTTGCCGACACTACGGATTACCCATGATGGAGTCTAGGCCTTGTTGTGTTTTCATGTGCATTCATTTCACATCGAGTTGTGCAATTCGACTCCTCGGCCATCATGCATTGAGATGCGTGATTGGTGATACGAGGATCGAGGACTACACTCCCTGAAGAGTAGTCATGCATATATATGTGAAAATACTTTGCCATGCCCCCTTTTTTGCTCTCTGTTGCAGCAAATCAGAAATCAACAGTTTTTTAAAGCCTTGCACAGCATTCCGAGATTAATTGCAAACAGAGGCGAATCGGGGCATCGCAATGGATTTCTGCGCCAGGCAACTCAAGCATGCATCATTCATCATTCGAAATAGAGCTGAGACGGTCCATGGATTTGCATGCTAATTTACTTATTTTTCTAGTTAATTTGTTAATTAATTAGGGTTTTGTAATGTTTAATTATTTTATTCGGATTGTATTATTTATTTGAACCCTCCGAGCGAGGGCACAATTGTGTAATAAGTGTGCATGTGTGTTATGTATGTCTTCCAACCCCACGTCTTTCTCCCTTTTATTTACCGGCTTTTGATGGTTAGTTTACGGCATGTTTCAATTAGCATACTTATGCTCGCATATTTGCATCCATTTATCTGTATTGCATGTACCGGGCTCGGTGCATCATACTAACTGCATTGTATTTCAATTCCGAGTTGAATACTTGTTAGTTGTGACATTTCACATGCCATCTTTAGAATAGCCGAGCCTATTTTAGTTGCATTCCTGCATATGTTGCATTAGGCATTTCAGCATAGTTAGGATTCATGCATGTTTTCTAATTAGCTTCTTTCTTTGGCTTGGAGTACTTGGTAAGTGTTTATGCTTTAGTATCCTTGCATGTGTGTGAGTGACTACCATGATAGCATGCTTACCATGAGGCTATATACTTATGTAATATACCTGCCTGAATGCCTGTAGGTGAAGGTTGGGTTATTTGGATTGAAACAATTCATCGACTGCGAGTTTTAAGCCCACTTGAGAGTGGCAAATCATCGTGTTTTCTAAAGCCCACTTGAGGGTGGCAAATCCACATTTTAAGCCTACTTGCGAGTAGTAAACCATTTTTCAAAACGAACATGAGATGTTTTATTCCAACTCAGGCGACTCAGTCTATACTTGTATGCTGTGTGCATCACATAGTAAATCTAGGCTAATAATCGGAATAAGAACGCATAATGTTTTCAAAACTAGATATCATGGTTAGTAGAGGCCGATCTTTGATCGGGCGAGTGGGGGTGCTCACGAAGTGACCTTCCCCAATCGTATCCAAGTTCCCGAGCCGAGGCAACTTTGGTGATGACGGACACGTGGCCTTAGGCAACGAGTCAGGGTTTCCTAAATTTTTTCAAAAATAAAATATTTAGGTGGTGACTCTGTATCTGGCACAGCAGTCCATGTTTGGCATTTCTTTTAAAAAAATCTGTTTTAAAAAACGATTTGTCAGATTTGGACTCTTTGATGATTCATCGGTCTTGCATTGCACTCTGCGAGATTAGATACAGGACCGTGACATTGAGTCCTGAACTGTAGTGAGCCCAAATGAACAAAACGGGATTCCCTCTTGGGACGTTCCGGGACATCTATACTTATGATGGTTAGTTTAGGGCATCATGTTTTGTTTAGCATACTTCATATTTGCATCCATTTGTCTTACATTCATTGGGCTCTGCGCATCATTTTAATTTGCATTATTAGTTAAATACTTCTTTGAATACGAGCTTAGACCGCATGCTATCAAATTGATTCATATGCCATATTAGTAGCTGAGCCTAGTAATTGCATCTCGCATGCGTTGCATTAGTCATATTGCATTGTTAGGATCATGCATTGTTCTAACTCCTTTATCTTTTTTGGCTTGGAGTACTAGGTGAGCTTTTATTTGCTTTAACATATTGTATGAATGTAGTTGTTGCCATGTCTAGCATGTTCACCATGAGGCTAAGTGCTTAGATGATAAACTGTTTGAATGTCTGTGGATGAAGGCTAGTTGCTTGAATTGGAATAATTAGAGTAATATTTATATGTGATCATTTTTTCAAGTGGTACATATTCGAAATAATTTTCAAAACAAACATGAATTAAGTGTTCCAATTCATGCAAATTAGTCTATACTTGTGTGCGCTCATAGTAATGCTAGTCTAATAAATCGGAATAAGAGCATATAATGTAAATAAGATTCATATCATGATTAGTAGAGGCCGATCTTCGATCGGGCGAGCGGGGGTGCTCAATTCATGACCTTCCCCTTTCGCACCTAAGTTCCCGAGCTGAGACAATCTTGGTGATGATGGACATGTGGCCTTTGGCACGAGTCATGGGTTTTCTAAATTTCTCAAAAATATTTAGATGGCGACTCTGTATCTGGCAAAGCAGTCTATTTTTGGCAATTTGATTTAAAATCAATTTTCCAAAAAGATTTGCCGGATTGGACTCTTTGGTGTTTATCTATTTCACATTGCACTTGTGAGATCAAATTCAGAACTGTGGGAGTTTGATACTGTAGGGCTTATTCGTCTTCCAAAAGAGGGCACAAAAAGTCGAGATACACCATAGTACAAAACAAAACAAAATAGAAAGCCAATGGATCCATGACACACTGAGGGTCACAAAGTAACTAATCAAAAGCCCATGGTTATTTGAGTCTCCCAAGGCATGAGACCATCAGAGGGTCACTAAAGTGACAATTTAGAGGCCAAAGAGTGTTTAAGTCCCCAATGCATGGGACATTTATGGTGGTACTTATAAAATAATTGTTCAAAAACATATTTAATAAATGATTATATCCATGGATTTCCATTTTTACGCACATAGGGTTCATAAATAATTAATGTAATTGAAACATTAATATAATTTATAAACATGAATTACAAAAAATAATTTGTGGTAACTCAAGATATACGTAAAATATTTTATGGTAAATCAAGGTATAATATTACTCACCTTACTATTAATCCTTTACTTTTTCTTCTCTGTTCATCGAAACTCCCTCCTTTATTGACTCACTACATATGCTTTTGGTTCCTCCTCTTGCCTACGCCCTATTTATAAGTGTGCCGATGCATCTCCCTTGGACAAGATGACCACGTGGTGATACCACGTGGCAAGTCCATTCATTTCCCAACCTTATTTCCTTTTATCCTTAACACTTGTTTCAAATTTTTTTTTTCCAGTGGTTAAACACAATGACTGCTAACTTAAATTAAATTATATTTTAGCACATACAACTATGAAATTAAATATATTTATTATTATGTATATATTCTGGGTGTTAAAATTAATTAAACATTTGGGCTGTCAAATTTCTCTCCCTCTAAATAGAAATTTGTCCCCAAACTTGACGTACCTTAGTTTTCGAAAAGGTGTGGGTATTTGGCCCACATTTGATTTTCAACTTCCCATGTTGCTTCTTCGACACAATGATTTCTCCACAAGACTTTTACAAGAGGTATGATCTTGTTTAAGAGAATTTGATCACAACGATCGAGAATTTGCATTGGTTGTTCTTCATAAGGGAGATCTTCTTGAACTTTCAGGTTTTCATAATTGACAACATGCTTAGAATCTTAAAGATATTGTCAAAGCATCGAAACATGGAACACATTGTGGACATTAGATAGTTCAGGTGGTAGGGTAGGGTGATATGCCATAGGACCAATCTTTTCTAATATCTCAAATGGTCCGATGTAACGTGGGTTTAACTTTCCTCGCTTTCCAAATCAGATCACCCCTCTTGTTGATGAGATCTTTAGGAAAATATGATTTCCTATTTGAAATTCCAAGTCCCGTCTTCGTGTGTTTGCATAGATTTTTTGGTGGCTCTGGGTAGAACAAATTTGATGTTGGATAAGTTGAATTTTATCACTCGTTATCTGTACAATTTAGGGGTCAATAACTTTATGTTTCCAATTTTCGTCCAACACAGAGATGATTGACACTTCCTTCCATACAGTGTTTTGTAGGGTGCCATTCCAATGCTTGCTTGGTAACTATTGTTATAAGTAAATTCTACTAAAGGTAAGTGCTCATCCTAGTTACCTTTAAGGTCTAGTACGCATACCCGTAACATCTCTTCCAAGGTTTGAATTGTTCTTTTGGATTGTCCATCAGTTTGCGGGTGATAGACGGTACTAAACTTCAGTGTAGTTCCCAAAGTTTTTTGCAATTTGTTCCAAAAATGAGACACGAATCGAGGGTCTTGGTCAGATATGATTGAAACTGGGGTGTGGTGCAATCGAATGATTTTCTTGATGTATAAGGTGGTGAGCTTATTGAGAGAGTACGACTTTGACTAGTAGAAAATGCGCCAACTTTGTTAGTCGATCGACTATAACCCGTATCGCATCGTTCTTTGAGGCCAACTGTGGTAGTCCGATAACAAAGTCCATAATAATGTGTTCCTATTTCCATTTAGGAATGGGGAATAGTTGTAGTAATCTTGCTAGTTTTTGATGTTTCACTTTAAGTTGTTGACATTGCAAGCATTTGGAAACATGGCTCGCTATGTCTTTTTTCATTCCTGTCCACTAGTAATGCTCTTTTAGATTATGATACATCTTTGTATTGCCAGGGTGGACTGCAAACCTCGAGCTATGATCTTCCACCAATATCTTCTTCTTGAGCTCTGGAATGTCGTGTATGCAAGTTGGATTTCAAAATTTTAGCATCCCATTGCTTATAGTGAAATCAAGACCGGGTGTACTTCCTTGCTCATCGTATATTTTTTTTTTATAAGTTTATCTTCACACTAGCGCTCTAATTGCTTCAATCAAAGTGAGTTCTATGATTATGTTGGTGAGCAATCCATTGATCTTGAGGGGAATGAGGGTACATACCAAGCTTCTAGTAGTCTTTTGACTTAATGTGTCTACTATTACGTTAGCTTTGCTTGGATGGTGATGGATCTCTACATTGTAGTGTTTCATAAATTCTAGCCATCATTATTGGCTCATATTCAATTCTTTCTGTGTAAATAGATATTTGAGACTCTTATAATTAGTATAGATCTTGCAGGTTACTCCGTAGAGATAATAGCGCCAGATCTTGAGGATGAAGATTACCGCAGCCAATTCTGGATCATGGGTTGAGTAATTCTTCTTATGAGTCTTTAGTTGACGCGAAGCATATGAAATGACTTTTTTTATTTTGCATAAGGACGCAACCCAACCCAACTCATTGTACAAGGCATCACTATAAATTACAAACCCATCTATTCCTGTAGGGAGTGCTGGTATTGGGGTTGACACAAGTCTGCTTTTAAACTCCTGAAAGCAACGTTCTTGTTCGTCAGTGCATTCGAACGGTGTGTTTTTCTGGGTTAGTCGGGTTAAGGGTGACTCAAGCTTTGAGAAGTTTTGAACAAAGCATCGATAATAGCCTGCCAATCCCAAGAAGCTTCGAACTTCACATTAGTGGGTCGTGGCCAATCTATAATTGCTGCAACCTTTTATAGGTCAAATGAGATGCCATCTTTGTTTGTGACCGATGAATTGTATACTAGTGATCCAGAACTTGCATTTCTTCAACTTGGCATACAATTTGTGATCACATCGTGTCTGTAGAACTCTTTGCAAATGGTGTTCATGATTTTTTGGTGATTTAGAGTATATAAGAATGTTGTCAATGCAGATGATGACAAACTTGTCAAGATAGGGTTTAAACCATTGTTTAGAAACTTGGATCGGACTAACCGGTTGGACTGGTTGGACCGGGAACCGGGCCTTGTTTCGATTCGAAAAACCCTTTAAACCCGGACTAAGGGAAAAACCGGTGTAAAATTAAAAAATCAGCAGAACCGGCAGTTGAACCGCTAGAATCGGTGACCCGGACCGGGTTTTGAGACCCGGCCAGTTTCGTTATATATACATTTTGCTTTCCTTTTTTTCTTCTTCTTTTCTTTTTTTCTTTCTTTCTTATATATATATATATATATATACATACATATACATAAATATATTTCAAAATTTTGACTAAAAATTCTTACTTCAAGAGTTTCCTCTCATAAGGAGGAGTCTCATTGGAAGTTTGAGGAGATTATGAAAATCTATTGCTATTTATAGGAAGAGATTTTTCAAAGAGAACCTACAAAATTCTATGTGGGATTCAATCAAATTATTTGAATCATATTGATTGAAAGGAGAGTTGAAAATTTCATTTCCCTCCAAAATTAAATCTAGCATTCAATCAATTTGTTTAGAGGGAATGTTAAAAAAATTTAATTTCTTTAAAAAAATGACTTTTTCTTATCAATTATGACTTTATTAACCATTATTAATAAATACTATGCAACAATTTTTATTTTTATTTGAGTATTTATATATATATATATATTTATAATTTATAATTATATTTTTTAATTATATAATATTAATTATGACGTCACGGTTCGACCGTTTTGATCCGACGGTTGAACCGTGACCCGTCCACTCGGTCCCCTTTTCTGGTTCTCTCACCGGTCCGGTTTTCAAAACATTGGTTTGGACACCCAATTCATGAGGTCCATAAAGGTTGCTAGAGCATTTGTGACCCAACCTCGAGTGCTTAGGGCTAGATTGCAACTAGTTAAATAATTATAATTTTAACAAATTAAATGGCGCAGGCAGAGACGAGATAAATAATTAAATGGGTAAATAAACAATCAAAATACTCAATAATGTTACCAAAAAAAAAAAAAAAAAACATTCCTCAGGTCTTTTATTTATTTTATTGATGATCGGAGAATTATTACCCCCTCCCAAAAAAATACAAAACGTTCGCATTAAGTTCTGTACTAGTCCCATTACATGAGGTTGCTACTTTTCCTTACATTTCATCACTTGAAAGGGGATAACAGCTATAAGCACATACTAGAGTGAGAAATATTATACTGAGAGGATAAGGGTATAAAATTACCACGGATAATTATTTAAGCCAAACAGAGAATAGTTGGGTTTAAGTAAATCATTTAAATAACAGAAACAAAATGTAGAATTGTAACAAAATAATCGTAGCCACGGTACAGAACAGAACATAATAGAGGAGTCAATAGATCTATGACACACAAAGGGTCACAAAGTGACTAATCAGAAGCCCATGGTTATTTGAGTTCCCCAAGGTATGGGACCATTGAAGGGTCACTAAAGTGACAATTCAGAAACCCATGGTTGTTTAAGTCTCCCAATGCATGGGACTTCTATAGTGGTACTTATAAAATAATTGCTCAAAAATATATTTAATAAATGGTTATATCCATGGGTTTTCATTTTTACGCACATAGGGTTCATAAATAATTAATGTAATTGAAACATTAATATAATTTATAAAGATGAATTACATAAAATAATTTGTGGTAACTCAAGATATACGTAAAATATTTTATGGTAACTCAAGGTATAATATTACTCACCTTACTATTAATCCATTACTTTTACTTCTCCATTCATCGAAACTCCCTTATTTACTAACCGACTACATTTTCTTTTGGTCCCTCTTCTTTGCCTCTGCCCTATTTATAGGTGAGCTGGTGCATCTCCCTTGGACAAGATGACCACGTGGTGATACCATATGGCAAGTTGTTTCATTCCCCAACCTTCACTACAACAAAATTCACATTTGGCGACTAAAACATTTTTGGTTGCCAAAAGTCAGACCTTTAGCAACTAATTTTCCTATTGGTCAGCAATGTTGTGAATTTTAGCTACTAAAATTTTTTAGTAGCCATATAATAGCTATTGGCGACTAAAACAAAATTTAGTCACTAAAAATATTCAAAATAGGCGACCAAAAAGTATTTTAGTAGCCATATAATAGTTATTGGCGATTAAAAAGTTTTTAGCCGGTGTTTGTCAAAATTTTTGGCTACTAATTCTGCTTTTAGTCGGCATACGTTGCCTTTTGCTGACCAAAAAATTTTCGTCGCTAAAAAAAGGGTTATTTTTTTGGGAACTCTTTGGCGACTAAATAATTTAGTCATTAATTACTTAGTTTTTGCCAACAAAATAAATATTTAGTCGCTAAAGGCAAGAAATTTGTTCCGAAGGGAAGCGTAACTATTGGCGCCCTTCCCTTTGTTTCACATACACACACATACTGTTGGAAAAATATGGTTTAATATAGACATATTTTTTAGTCCAAATGTAAGTGGGTCCCAAACATCTTTTGGGGTTGGTCCGAAGAGGTGAAGTGTTCCTTGCCGCGTGGCAAGTCACACAGTGAAGACGGAACGTCAAAACCATTTATGAGTGAATGAGAAGTTGACGTCGTTTTCGGGTCTAACATTAATTTTTTAGAAAAAATTCGTTTGAATTTTTTTAATAAAAATTATTGTGGGAATTTAATTTAATTCTAAATTCAAATTTTGGGTTCCTGTGTGGTTTCCTAAAGTTTGAAATTGTGAGAATTTAATTTAATTATAAATTCAAATTTTAGGTTCCTTAAAAGTTTCCTAAAGTTTGTACCTCTTCATTTATTTATTTATTTAACTATTTCAATAGGTTAATATATATATATATATTTAATTAGTTTAATATATATATATATATATATTTGAAATTATTTAAATAATAAATGAACCTACAGTTCCAAACTGTTTGTGTTGGACCAACGGATTCTTTTCATTGTTTGAATATTAATATTCAAAAGTTTGAATTTTTGGTTTGCAACGGTCAGATTGAAATTTTCAATTTGCACCTGTTCGGATTCCTCACCTGTTGGGTTCTAATTTTTGGCTATATATACAACCATTTTCCAGCAGTTCGGTAGAATGAAAAATCAGTCTGTAAATTCAGTTTTTTCTGTCCTAAATTTTGCACTTATGCATTATTCTTTATATTAGATTTAGAATAAAATTCAGAGAGTTAGAACACAGGTTTGGTTCGCCGAACAAATTGTTTGGAGTACTACTACATTTTGTGAAGATCATTGTATCCTGGGAGATAGACGCCACTCAACCGTAGTAAATGCACGTAGCAGGCGAATCTGTCTTAAGGACAGAGTGTCACACACTCGACTTGGTCTTGTAATTTTTATTTGGTTCGACAAAATAAATCTGATATGTTATTTATTTATTTTGTTTGAATTTATTTCAAGTTATTTTATTTACACAGAAGATTGTTCCAACAATCTTAAGACAGATTCGATTTATTCTGTTTACAGAATTTTTCGTTTGTTTCCTTTTTCCATTCTTCGTAAATAATTTCGAAAGAAAATTATTTTCTGTGGATTTACAAAGTAATATTCTGGTTGGAAAAATAAATAGTGATTATATGTTATTTGACAGATAGTAGTAATATACTGTCTCTTTTCTTTGACAACAACTAGTAGTACGATAATGGTGTCATTAACAATTCAGAATATATTTTTGTGAAATTTTTTTAGAAATTAATTTTGGGTTTTAAAAATTATTTTCTGAGTTTTCATTAATTAAAATTCTGTTTTCATTATTTTAATTATTGGGGTGTAACAAGAGATTTAAATTTCTATGTGAAATTAATATAGTTAAATAAAATTTTATTTTTCCAAATTAATTGAAAAATAAAAGTTATATTTTTATTTCTTTTATTTTACAGAATTTAATTTCTTGTGTGGAATTAATTTGGTTAAATAAAATTTTATTTTATTTCCAAATTAATTGAAAAATAAAAGTTATATTTTTATTTCTTTTATTTTACAGAATTTAATTTTCTGTGTGGAATTATTTTGGTTAAATAAAATTTTATTTTATTTCCAAATTAATTGAAAAATAAAAGTTATAGTTTTCATTTCTTTTATTTTCTGTGTGGAATTAATTTGTTAAAATAAAATTTTATTTTATTTTCAAATTAATTGGAAAATAAAAGTTACATTCTTGTTTCTTTTATTTTTGCAGAATTTAATTCTGTGCATTTGGTTTAATTTTCTGTGTAGTGTAAATTCTAATTATAATTTTGTTTTATAAATTAGAATTGATGGCTACTAAAACAAATGCTCAAACAAGTACTACTGTGGTGGCTGCGATTGCACCAACCCCCTCTCATGTGATGACTGTACCGGTAAATCACGGTGAAAAGCCAGAGAAGTTCTCAGGAACTGACTTTAAAGATGGCAACAGAAAATGTTGTTCTATCTTACAACTCTGAACCTGGCTCGTTTCCTCCGTGAAGATGCTCCTATCCTGAAAGAGGATGAAATCGACCGGCAAGTGGTTGCTGCGGTTGATGCTTGGAAACATGCTGATTTCCTTTGCCGGAATTACGTCTTGAACGGACTTGACAACACATTATACAACGTCTACAGTCCAATCAAGACAGCAAAGGAACTTTGGGAATCGTTGGAGAAAAAGTACAAAACGGAAGATGCCGGTTCAAAGAAATTTGTGGTTGGCAGATTCCTGAATTTTGTAATGGTTGATTAAAAAACTGTGATCAGCCAAGCTCAAGATTTCCAACTCATTCTGCATGACATTCACACAGAAGGTATGTCTCTCAGTGAATCCTTCCAAGTTGCAGCCTTAATTGAAAAATTACCCAAAGGCTGGAAGGAATTCAAGAACTACCTTAAACACAAGCGCAAAGAAATTTCTATGGATAAGTTAATTGTGCGTTTAAGGATTGAGGAGGACAACCGCAATTTTGAAAAGCGGGCTGGTAAGAATCCTATGGAGTCTAAGGTAAATGTGGTGGAACATGCTTCAAAAACCAAGAAATGTAAGTCTTCTGGAGAAAGTTTATCACAAGGCTCTAAAGGAGGGGGGGGAATAATAAAAAGTACAAGTTTAATGGCAAATGTTACATCTGTGACAAAGAGGGACATCGGGCCAAAGATTGCCGTAGCAAAGGCAAAAGTAAGAAAAGAACAAGCAAGAAGCCTGCTCAAGCCCATATGACCGAAGTGGATAATATTTCCAATGGTGTCGATGACATCAATCTTTTCAGCTTGTTTAGAGGCAAATCTTGTCGGAAATCCTAAAGAATGGTGGGTGGACACTGGTGCTACTCGTCATATTTGTGCCGACAAAAAGATGTTCACATCTTATTCTACAGTGGACAATGGTGAACAACTGTTTATGGGCAACTCCTCAACTTCCAAAGTTGAAGGACAAGGAAAGATTGTACTCAAGATGACATCTGGAAAGGAACTCACTCTCAACAATGTGCTGCATGTACCGGACATTCGCAAGAATCTTGTTTCCGGATCTTTGTTGAGTAATAATGGGTTTAGGCTAGTATTTGAGAGTGATAAATTTGTACTTACTAAGAATGGGATGTATGTAGGAAAATGTTACACGTCTGATGGCCTTTTCAAGTTAAATGTAATGACCGTTGTACCCTCAGTTATTAATAATACTACATTTTCTTCTTACTTGCTTGAGTCTTCAAATTTATGGCATGGTAGACTAGGACATGTTAATTATGGATCTTTGTGTAGATTAATTAATATGGAATGTTTACCTAAATTTGACATTGATTCAAATCATAAATGTGAAATTTGTGTTGAGGCAAAAATTATCTAAAACTCCTTTTCATTCAATTGAAAGAAGTATGGAACCACTTGAATTAATTAATAGTGACATTTGTGATTTTAAATCAATTCAAACCAGAGGTGGAAAAAAGTATATAATCACTTTTATAGATGACTATACTAGATATAGTTATATTTATTTAATTCGAACCAAGGATGAAGCTTTGGAAACTTTTATTCAATATAAGAATGAAGTTGAAAATCAACTTGGTAAGAAAATCAAGAAACTTAGAAGTGATAGAGGTGGTGAATATGAATCACCTTTTGATGAATTTTGTATAGAACATGGAATAATTCATCAAACCACCGCTCCTTACTCACCTCAGCAAAATGGAATTGCTGAAAGGAAAAATAGGACTTTAAAAGAAATGATGAATGTCATGTTAATAAGTTTCGGATTACCTCAGAACTTGTGGAGGGAAGCAATACTTTCTGCTAATTATATTTTAAATAAAATACCTCGAAAGAAAGTAAATCAAACACCTTATGAATTGTGGCATGGAAGAGTACCATCCTACAAATACTTAAAAGTGTGGGGGTGTTTGGCTAAAGTGGCTATTCTTAGTCCTAAAAAGACTAAGATAGGTCCTAAGACCATTGATTGCATTTTCATTGGTTATGCCAAGAATAGTAGTGCATATCGGTTTTTGATTCATAAATCAGAACATTCCGAAATGCATGTAAATACTATTATTGAGTCTCGGAATGCATCATTCTTTGAACATGTATTTCCAAAGAAGACTGGACAAGAGACTAGTACTAATAAAAGATCTTTTGATGCTATTACTAGTCAGGATCAAGAACATGATCAAGAACAAGAGTTAGATCAAAATGAGGACGAGGAACTTAGGCGTAGTAAACGTGCTAGAACCTCAAAATCTTTTGGTCCAGATTTTCTAACATATTTGTTAGAAAATGAGCCTTTAACTTTTAAAGAAGCTATGTCCAGTCCTGAAGCTCCTTTATGGAAAGAAGCTATCAACAGTGAAGTTGAATCATTCTTGCAAAATCACACTTGGGAATTGGTGGACTTGCCACCAGGTTGTAAACCTCTTGGGTACAAGTGGATTTTCAAAAGAAAATTGAAAGCGGATGGATCAATAGACAAATACAAGGCAAGACTTGTAGTCAAAGGTTTTAGACAGAAAGAAGGTCTAGATTACTTTGACACATACTCACCGGTTACTAGAATAACATCCATTAGAATGCTAATTGCCATTGCATCTCTATACAATCTAGAAATTCATCAAATGGATGTTAAAACTGTTTTCTTAAATGGTGAGTTAAATGAAGAAATTTACATGGAACAACCAGAAGGTTTTTCTGTTCCAGGGAAAGAAAAGAAAGTGTGTAAATTGGTTAAATCATTATATGGTTTAAAACAAGCGCCAAAGCAATGGCATGAGAAATTTGACAAGGCAATGATGTCAAATGGTTTTAAAATTAATGAGTGTGACAAATGTGTTTATATTAAAAACACAAACAAAGGTTATGTCATTGTATGTCTTTATGTAGATGATATGCTCATCATAGGTAGTAATAATGACATGATTAAAACTACCAAGAAAATGTTGAATAAACATTTTGATATGAAGGACATGGGCATTGCTGATATAATACTTGGTATAAAAATTACCAAAACATCGGAAGGATATGCTTTGTCACAATCTCATTACATTGAGAAAATACTTGACAAATTCAGCAAAGATGATGATCATCTTGCTAGAACACCTGTAGATGTTAATTTGTATCTTTCTAAGAATGTACAGGAAAGTATTTCTCAATTAGAGTATGCCTAAATTATTGGAAGCTTAATGTACTTGATGAACTGTACTCGCCCAGATATAGTTTATGCAGTAAGTAAATTAAGTAGATATACGAATAATCCAGGAGTAGAACACTGGAAAGTAATTATAAGGGTTCTAAGATATCTCTGATTTACTCGTCACATTGGGCTTAACTATACTAGATATCCAGCAGTACTTGAAGGATACTGTGATGCAAATTGGATATCGGATACTAGAGACTCGAAGTCCACCAGTGGGTATGTCTTTACGTTTGGTGGGGCGGCTGTATCTTGGAAATCTTCCAAACAGACTTGTATTACTAGGTCTACTATGGAATCAGAATTCATAGCCTTAGACAAAGCAGGAGAAGAGGCAGAATGGCTTCGCCACTTCCTTGAAGATATTCCAATTTGGCCAGAACCGGTGCATGCTATATGCATACATTGTGATAGTCAATCAGCAATTGGTAGAGCACAGAGTCATATGTATAATGGTAAGTCATGACACATTCGTCGTTGACATAATACCGTGAGACAACTACTCTCTAATGGAATTATTTCCATAGAATATGTTAAGTCTAAAGACAACATAGCGGATCCACTAACCAAGGGGTTAGCAAGAGAGTTAGTTGAGAATTCATCGAGGGGAATGGGACTTAGGCCTATTAAATAAGAGTTACCACAACGGCAACCCAACTTAGTTGACTGGAGATCCCAAGATCTAGGTTCAAAGGGACAACCGAGTTGTGAATGACTCAGAAGGACCACTGGGGAGTTTAACTCGTACCCATTTCTATGATGAAATAGTGATGTCTGTAGCGTTTTAGGTTAAGTAATACTTTTAATGATTCTTATATCTAGGTATACCTAGTGGAGTATGGCAGGATACTCTTCATAAGAATTACCTATGTGAGTGTGAACTGGGCCGGTTTTGTGAGATTTGTGAATGGCTACAATTCTCTAGAGCACTCATGAAGACCAGGTTGTTCAGGGCCAAAATGAACACAATAGTGAGAACTAAACTGTGTCTGGGAATATACTGTGTGCGTTCTATTGTCTTGGTCTACACAAATGGCTGAACAGTTCAAGACATCATGTTCACTGGTTAGCTAGTAAATCCGATAGTGTCTCACAAGGGAAGGTTCAAAGCCAAAAGCTACCTATCCTTTGCAGAATATTTCCAATTTCTGTACTCTCTGTAGTTAGATCATGTTGTTGCATTTTCTCTCTGTCAAATTCCATTCATGTGGGGGATTGTTGGAAAAATATGGTTTAATATAGGCATATTTTTTAGCCCAAATGTAAGTGGGTCCCAAACATCTTTTGGGGTTGGTCCGAAGAGGTGAAGTGTTACTTGTCACGTGGCAAGTCACACAGTGAAGACGGAACGTCAAAACCATTTATGAGTGAATGAGAAGTTGACGTCGTTTTCGGGTCTAACATTAATTTTTTAGAAAAAATTCGTTTGAATTTTTTTAATAAAAATTATTGTGGGAATTTAATTTAATTCTAAATTCAAATTTTGGGTTCCTGTGTGGTTTCCTAAAGTTTGAAATTGTGAGAATTTAATTTAATTATAAATTCAAATTTTAGGTTCCTTAAAAGTTTCCTAAAGTTTGTACCTCTTCATTTATTTATTTATTTAACTATTTCAATAGGTTAATATATATATATATATTTGAAATTATTTAAATAATAAATGAACCTACAGTTCCAAACTGTTTGTGTTGGACCAACGGATTCTTTTCATTGTTTGAATATTAATATTCAAAAGTTTGAATTTTTGGTTTGCAACGGTCAGATTGAAATTTTCAATTTGCACCTGTTCGGATTCCTCACCTGTTGGGGTCTAATTTTTGGCTATATATACAACCATTTTCCAGTAGTTCGGTAGAATGAAAAATCAGTCTGTAAATTCAGTTTTTTCTGTCCTAAATTCTGCACTTATGCATTATTCTTCATATTAGATTTAGAATAAAATTCAGAGAGTTAGAACACAAGTTTGGTTCGCCGAATAAATTGTTTGGAGTACTACTACATTTTGTGAAGATCATTGTATCCTGAGAGATAGACGCCACTCAACCGTAAGTACTGTAGTGGGGCGAATCTGTCTTAAGGACAGAGTGTCACACACTCGACTTGGTCTTGTAATTTTTATTTGGTTCGACAAAATAAATCTGGTATGTTATTTATTTATTTTGTTTGAATTTATTTTAAGTTATTTTATTTACACAGAAGATTGTTCCAACACATACCACTTACAAACACACAGACCACTCACAAACCACTCACCACCAAACCTGGCGCCGGCTCCACCGTCGCACGTGGGCTACTGTCGCTCCCCACTATTGCAGGTTGCCATCGCCATCGCCACCGCTGGAAATCACCACTGCCACTACTGCAAATCAGAGATTTTTGTCTCTCTCTCTTTCTCTCTGTCGCTGCCAGTCTTCTCTCTTTCTGTCAATCTTGGGTCTTCTCCCTCTCAAGCCATCTCTTTATTTCTCTCTCTCTCTCTCTCTCTCTCTCTTCCCGTATTTCCCCATCTCTCACACTTCATCTATGGTTTATTTTTTGTGTTGATTTCGTAAATGGGCTTGGTTGAAGTTTTTGATTTGTACGAAATTAATTAAACCTTTATGTCCAAAATGGGTTTAATTTTAGTTTTGTGGGTTTGATTTTGTTCTTATGAAATCATGGGTTTATTGTGTTTGAATTGGAATTATGGATTTTAGTTTTAGGGGTTTATTGGTTTTTTTGTGGGTTTAATGTTGTGACTGCTCACTCTTTCTCTCTCACTCTTTTATAGTTCCAATGACTTCTTCTATGTCCACTGCCTTGCCAGTCAAATGAAGACTCTGTTTCTCAACCTCTCTCTAATCTGGTAGATTCATTTGAAAAATGAGGTATTAAGGAGAGGGAAACTGAAACTTTATTGGTTTATTAGTAGTAGGATGTAGAAGATGTTTCATGTTTGACAAGAGTCATTTGAAGGGGCTAAAACTGTAGTTTTAATACAGGAAAAAAAATTATTGTTACTGTATATTGGGAAACAAGTGGTTTCAAAGGACTATTTTCATTAGCCATGTAAAAGATATAAAAATTTGTAACTCTTTATGTAATGTTGTTACTTGAAGTTTTCACTTAACTTGAAAATGAAGATTTATGTGCCAGTGCCATAGTATAGCTCAATTGGTTGAATAATTGCATGGAAATTGGGTTCCACGCTCAGCTTCGGCTAGCAATGACTTGGAACTGCATTTAGTTTTCATTATTTGTTAAATTGTGGTGCTTGTGTTGAATTATAAGTTTCACTTAAGAGTTAGTTATACTTTGTTTATACTGTTAAGACATATTTCACTCTAAGATCCTTGATGGGTTTTGATTAATGGATCTCTCTCTCTCACTTGCACATGTTAACAGAGGCTTCAAGGGTTTTCCATATGCTTCGTTGATGGTTTAACTTTTATACTCTTGGTACGTTCAAACGTTGAATACTTAAATCATTCTTTTATGTTAATTGTAGTTAGCACGAATTTTTTCTCTGCAATTCTCTTTGTGCTCTGCCTAAATGCTGCACAGGAGTTACCTTGGGTTCCTAGATTGAATATTGAATTATCTCTTTGGTAGTATAGAAAATCTCTTTTTGCTAAGCACTTGAAACCCCAATATTATAGCTTAAAAGTGGATGAGTGTTTTGTTGTTTGAATGTCCATTCTTATTTTTACAGTTTGAGTTGACCCTGGTGTAACTAGTGATGGTATTAAACTCAACCACTGCTAACCAGTCACTTAGACTACTAAATCAAAGAATAGGCAGATCTGAACGTCAAGTGATCAATTAGTTAAGTGGGAGTTTGAGCGCCCATTTGTAAAAATATCTTGAGAGTAAGAGTCCCATAAAAGCGTCAATATACATACATAAGCAGAGACATTTATCAAGTGATTTTTTATGCATTAATCATGTGCAAAACTAATTATATCTATTTAAAAATCAACTGAATGCATTTCAAATAATGTTTTTATTAATAGTTCATAATACCAAAAAGACTTTAGGGAGAAAGGTGCCCACAATTGCATAATAAATAAAATTAGCACTTAATTACAATGATTGTTGAGTGTTCTACCATCTCTATACACTCTAGATCACATCGTACAGAGGTTTCCCACCTTTTGTGTGTGTGTGTTTTGTTGTGTGACCTTCAACACGTGGTTTGACTTAATCTTTGAGTTCTTGTCTAGTGGAAGGTATAATTTCTCATTCTATCACACACCTATACTCTAGTCACACACAGAGACACCATAGGAGCTCTAGATGAGCATCTCTATTGAAGTGCTTAAGACTGTGTTTAGTGGTTGTCAGTTTTAGGTGAGTTGAGAAAACCTTGTTTATTGTTATATTTGAGAGAGTAGTAATTGTGGAAAAGGTTGGTAGGTGATCCTACTGAAAACCTTTTGCAAAGTAAGTGGTTGTAAAGATTTTGGGTGACCTTAGTGAAAGCCCATTTTATAATATTGCATGGAGCCGTGCCAGTGAGGAATCATGAGTAGATATAGGTACAAGGGTTGTGTCGAACCACTATAAATGTTGGTATTAATCTCTTTTTTATTTTATTTTATTTCTTGTACCTTATTTTACTTAAAGGATGGGTTCGTTATATTTGCAACTTCTTTTCTTTTGTGATTTACTTGAACATTTATTTATTTTTGGTATGTGATTTACTTAAAATTGTAGTTCTTGATTTCAATTTTCTGGGCTTGTAGCATTTAACATGTCCTATTTCATGATAAAAGAGGTCTCACATGGTTATGTTATTGTATGCCTACGATGGAAACTAATCTAATTTTTTCCTCGATATTTTGTAGTCTATGCTTGTTTTCTTGAATCCAATCAAGTTTGGAATAACCTTTACCTTCGGCAATTTGCTCTCACGGGAGGGGGGGGGGGGTTTGTGCTTAGATTTGTATATTAGTATGTTTCTTGCCATTATTCCCTGTAAAGAAATTTGGCTTTTAGTTATTTAGATTTCTATTGAATTTTTGGGATTCTTTATTGATGTTTGGATTCATTCATTCATCCTTATATGTTCATATTGTTCAGTAGGTAAGTATACTATGATTTTTCACAGCCTTGACTTGTTTTCCTATTTGTCTTGATCTTTTCCTTAGCAAGTTGTAGTGCCTTTAGTTTGTACTCATGGTAAACATGTCCTCATTTTCTTCATTTTTCTCAATACTTGAATATTTATATCAAATTAGTTATATGAATTTGTGACTCTACCCTTGGTTGTCAAACATTATTTGGAAATTACTAAAAAAATTTGTGGACAAATTACTTTGACTGTCAAGGTTTGAGTCTATTTGCATTTCTAGTGCTTTGAGTTGATGAAATGACACTTCTAGCTTATAAAATTCTATTTGGACTTTGGTTCAACGCTTTTATCAATGGTGCAACATTGCACGTATAGGAAAAATACCCATGTGATCCTCACGTCATGTACGTTTACTTAATCGATCATTTCAACTGTTATAGATGTAGTGATCAAACCAGTCTCAAGTCAGATTCTAGATGTAGAATTAAGTAAATTCATAGGAGTGTGATAGTCTTAGGTCAATGATGAGGTTGGTGAAGAGATGGGTAGTTAGCGTTCCTTAAACTAAAAAAAAAAAACACATAGGACTTATGGCAAAACACCTTAATTAGCATGCCTTAAACTTACCCGAAAAATGGCGATAAGGGGGCAAAAATGAAAAACAGCCCTCGAACCACTGTACGAATGTCACGGCCACCATCCCTATGACAAATAGGACCTGTCACAACAGATGGAATGTCATTAGCACACGTAGTTTGGGAGTTAGAGCTGAAAACGTATTAAACTTAACCGAAAAAGGGCGATAAGGGGGCGAAAATGCGAAACAGCCCCCGAACCACCGTACGGATATTACGGTCACCTTTCCTATGACAAATAGGACCTGTCACAACAGATGGAATGTCGTTAGCACATGTAGTTTGGCAGTTAGAGCTGAAAACGCATTAAACATAACCAAAAAAGGGGCATTAAGGCGGCGAAAATATGAAACAGCCCCTGAACCACCGTACGGATGTCACGGCTACCTTCCCCATGAAAAATAGGACTTGCAAAATATACGGAATGAAATTAGCATGTGTTGGTTGGGAGGTAGAGCCGAAAACGCCTTAAACTTAACCAAAAAAGAACGATAAGGGGCGAAAATGTGAAAATGCGAAACAGTTCCCGAACCACTGTACGGATGTCACAGCCACCTTCCTTGTGAAAAATAAGACTTGTCACAATTGATGGAATTTCATTAGCACAATAGTTTGGGAGTTAGAGCCGAAAATGCCTTAAGCTTAACCGAAAAAGGGCGTTAAGGGGGCGAAAATGCGAAACAGCCCCCAAACCACCGTACGGATGTCACGGCCACCTTCCTCATCACAAATAAAACCTGTGATGACAGACGACATGTAATTAGCACACGTAGTTTGGGAGTTAGAGTTGAAAACGGATTAAACTTAACCGAAAAAGGGCGTTAAGGGGGCGAAAATGCAAATCAGCCCCTGAACCGTCGTATGGATGTCACGGCCACCTTCCCTGTGATGAATAGCACCTGTGACAACAAACAAAATGTAATTAACATGTGTTGGTTGGGAGTTAGAACCGAAAATGCTTTAAACTTAACCAAAAAAAGGCGTTAAGGGGGCGAAAATGCAAAACATCCCCCGAACCACTATACGGATGTCACAGCCACCTTCCCTATCACAAATAGGACCTATGATAATAGTAGGAATGTAATTAGCAGACATAGTTTGGGAGTTAGAGCTTAAATGCATTAAACTTAACTGAAAAAGGGCGTTAAGGGGATGAAAATGCGAATCAGCCCCTGAACCACTGTACGGATGTCACAGTCACCTTCTCCATGACAAATAGAACCTATGACGACAGACAAAATATAATTAGTACGTGTTGGTTGGGAGTTAGAGCAAAAATGCTTTAAACTTAACCAAAAAAGGGCATTAATGGGGCGAAAATGCGAAACAGCTTCCGAACCAGTGCATGGATGTCACGGCCACATTCCCCGTGACAAATAGGACCTGTGATAATAGACAGAATATAATTAGCACGTTTATGTTGGGAGTTAGAGCCGAAAACGTCTTAAACTTAATCGAAAAAGGGCGTTAAGGGGGCAAAAATGCGAATCAGCCCCCAAACCACTGTACGAATATCACGATCACCTTCCCCATGAAAAATAAGACCTGTGACAATAGAAAAAATGTAATTAGCATGTGTAGGTTGGGAGTTAGAGCCAAAAACGCCTTAAGCTTAACCGAAAAAGGGCGTTAAGGGAGCGAAAAAACGAAACAGCCCTGGAACCACTGTAGGGATGTCACGGCCAGCTTCCTCGTGACATATAGGACTTGTGACAATAGACAGAATGTCATTAGCACACATAGTTTGGGAGTTAGAGCCGGAAATGAGTTAAACTTATTCGAAAAAAGGAGAGTTTGACATCCAATAAATGTTCAACATTTTCATTGTAAATGATGCCATTGTTTCATCATACACGGTGGTCATTTGGGTGGTAAATGTATTAAGAAATCATGATATGGTTATGGAGATAACCCCGTACACTACTCAATCATTTTACTTTGACTAGGAAAATGAGAATGAAGAAGAGTTAAAATAAATTTACCACCAAAACATTCTACTCATAAAAATTTATTTTATGAAGAGGTACGCTCCTAAAAATTGTATTATTTATAAATTGAAATCAAGTTTGGAATAAATCTTTCATGATACATACATATGATTGTATTTCAAAAAAAAGGTTTTTATAGATTGTTCTACCTTAAATGCATGTTATTACAACCTTTTTCCTATGTCTGAATGAATTGATATTTTGTACTGGGTGCAATTTTTTTTTTTTTTTTAATTTTTTGTAGATGGCTTTTGGCGTGGACTTGTAGATAGTCTACATTTTTGTTTATGGAGAACACTTGACACTTTTGTATAATCCTGCTAACTATGTCTTCCTCTGCTTTTGTGAATATTAGCATTACTGACACATATAATTTTTGTAATCCAACTGATAGTTGCCGGCGCGGCATATAGATTACCTTTTGTCGTGGTATAGATTATGATGGTAAGTTGTACCACGCGAAATGGTCATATCGCATGGTAGTAAATATATTTTTTGTATATGGCGGGTTGGATTTTTGTATGGAAATATAATTTTAGTTTGGACAATAGTTGGTTTGTATGGAATACATATATATATATATATATTTAAAATTATTCATTTTTGGATGGTTGGAAGTAAGATGGACTGTGGTATGATTGATAATTTTACGTTATGAAATGATAGATAGTATATGTATTGTTTTGTTTATATATGTATTACAGGTTGCATGGAATATAGACAGCTTGTGAATAAATTATAATTTTGTGATGAAACATAAGAGCATGTTTTTGGCGACTAAATTGTTAGTAGCTAAAAAAAAAAAATTCAAAGAATAGTTTTGGCTATTAAAAGTTTAGTAGCAAAAAAAAAAAAAAAAAAAATCAAACATTTGGTGACTAAAATATGTCGTAGATAAAAAAAAAAGCTAAATAAATAAAAAAAACTTTTGGTGACTAAAACTTTAGTAGCAAAAAAATGTGAGACTTTGGGCGACGAAATGTTTAGTAGCCAAAACACAAAAATGTTTGCTGACTAAAATCTTAGTAGCTAAAAACATAAGACTTTAGGCAACTAAATCTTTAGTAGGCCAATTTTTTTTTAATTTTAGGCGACTAAAATCTTAGTAGTCAAAACATCGTTATTTACTTTAGGCCACTAATATATTTAGTAACTAAAACTCTTTTCCGTGACTAAATGATTAATCGTTAAAAATAATTGAACTTTTAGCGACAAAAAAATTAGTCACCAAAATATGATATTTAATTTTATTTCAAATCTTTTGGCGACTAAAAACCTAGTCGGCAATGTAGTACATTTGGTGACTAAAATAATTTTAGTCGCCAATGATCTTTCCCGATAATTCTTTACGACTAAATTTGCGATCAAATATTTTTGTCGCTAAAAGCCTTCGGCGACTAAATAGTGACTTTTGGCGACTAAAAATTTAGTCGCCAAAAGTGAAAATTCTTGTAGTGCTTATCTCCTTTTATCCTTATCACTTACTTCATTTTTTTTTTCAGTGGTTAAATACAATAGCTGCTAACTTAAATTAAATTACATTTTAGCACATACAACTATGAAATTAAATATATTTATTATTATGTGTATATATAGGGTGTTAAAATTAATTAAATATTTGGGATGCCACAATAAGTCTCAATCTTTCATTCTATCTTCTCTTTTCACTCTCTTCCCTTTGTATTTTTATATTCAATCATATTTTTCTTAAATCCATCATTCTTATATTCTATTTCATATTGAAATCAACAATGGACAATGAAGAAAATGTATTCAAGTTGTTTATTTATCTATTTAGATAGAGAATGTATATTTGTTGTTCATCTTTATCGTTTATGGTCAATAAATTTTCAGAATTTGTTGAAAAATTTAGTACTGAACAAATTATATTTATTCGAAAATAAATTTCATATATTCGACACTGTGTTTTTGAATGATTTGACATTGTTCAATATATCCAAACAAATTGTCTACGTTCAACTTTGTGTTTTTGAACATTTAATTTTCTAATTTTTCATATTCCAATTCCTAACGAAAAAGAATTATTCTGTATTATATCTCCAAACAAATTACATATGTTTGGAAACTTATTTCCAAATAAATTAATTTTGTTTGGTATTAAGTATTAAAAAAATAAAAATATTCAACTATGTATTTTCATATATTTAAATTGTCTAACTTTTGTTATTATGCTTTAAGGAGATGTTTGACATTATTTGTGGGTGACAACGGCCCCGACGGGGATGGGGCACGATGGGTGAGGTTTGATTTGTTATTCTATTTGAGAAGCTGAATTAGAGATAATTAGGATCAATTTGGTGTGTGGAGTATTCTAAGTATCTCTCTAAGGTTTTTGAGGATATAATAGGTGTTATTTGGAATGTTCCAAATAATATAATATATTTTAAATTTTAAAATGGGGTGTCCAAAGTATTGGGATGTCCAACTAATCTTTCTGGGGTGTAAATAGAGCCACCCTACAAATATAGAAAATCTAAAAGGATAAAGTACAAATACACCTTTTGAAATTTACTTAATATACAAATTATCTCATGTGGTTTTAGAAAATACAAACACTCCGTTGTCAAAAAAATTTATTTAACAAACTTAATAGAAAAAATAAAATTTTTAACTACTCTCTTATACAATAATAAAATTACCAAAATTGTTAATTGAATTAAATTTCTAATATTTCTAAAAACTATTAATTAACTTAATGATTTATTAATAAAATGAATAATTTGTTGTGCAATTAGAAATTTAATAAGGCTTATTGTAATTTTTGAAACTATAAGGAACAATTTGTATTTTAAGTAACGTTAGGAGTGTATTTGTAAGTTACCCTAATATAAAATTTAAATTCTTTCTTTTAATTTTAAAAAAAGAATAGCTATTTGCCCCCACCTTTTTACTTTGCTTCTCTCATTTCTTTGAATCCCTACTCAGCGAAATGAAACCCCTCCATTTTCTCTTTAAACCACCACCTTAATACCAACTATACCCCTAACCCTAAATCTAAACCCAAATCCTAATCTCATCCCCACTAACTTTGGTAAACCTCCACTGCTATCTCCAGTGGCCATTGAAAACAAGGCTAACTCCGACTACACCCTTCGCTGCGGCGCACTGCCACCAACCTCCATCGCCACCCCTAGCTTCTTCTTCTCTCCTACCATCTCTAGACCCCGATCTTGATCCCATTCGGCATCACTAATTCCATACTCAAAGCAGTCGACAACAAGGGCAAAAAAGAGCGCATTTGGGTTCGCGACGGTTGTGGAATGGGGTGGGGTGATGCATTTAGGCTCCAAACTCACATCTCGTCTTATCTTCTTTATGATAACGGTTGTGGGGTGGTAGTTGTGATGGTGAGATGGCCGCAAAGATAGTAGCTAGACGGCATGGACGGTGTGACCCAACCTAGAAGAAGAAGAAGAAGAACAAGGGTGGGGCTACCAATTGGAGTAAAGTGGAGTGGAAGTAGAAGTGGGGTTGGGGTTGGGGTTAGGGTTAGGATTGGAAGGATAGAGATGGGGTCAAAAATAAAAATTGATATTAGGGAAAAGTTATAATAAAAAAATAGAAGAAATGGCGGTAAAAAAAAAAAAAAAAAAAAGGAAAAATTACCCATAAATCCTATCCTTAGAAAAGTTAAACCATTTAGTCATTTAAGTTTTTTTGTATACCATTTAGTCCTATTTTATTGCCAGATTTTTGGGGGTGTGATTTGATTCCATTTGTTTTTACATCAATACCCTTTGCATGATTGTTTCTTTAAACATTTGATTATGATTTCGATTGGGTTTCGTAATGTTAACATATTGTGGGGATGTTTTATTCATTAACACTCTTTTCATTGTTTTTGGGACACAGAAAACGGTAAGCACCATTTTTCCCGGTCAATACACTGTGCATGATTATTTCCTTAAACATTTGATTTTGTTTTCAATTCGGTTAGGTAACGTCAACGTTTTGTGGAGATGATTTTTTATTGATTAGCATTGTTTTCACCATTTCTGTGATCTATTAGAAAGCGGTGACCACCATGCTTATTGATTAACATTGTTTTTGTATTGATTAACATTGTTTTCCACCATTTCTTATTGATTACCATTGTTTTTCTTAATTAACATTGTTTTCACCATTGTTTTTTGGAGACAGAAAACGGTGAGCACCATTTTTTCCCGTGGTGGGTGTCATTTTTCCCGGTGACCACTGCTATTCTTCGCACTGTAATTGTACAGTTGAAGGTGTTGTCTTCCTGTGTTGGCACTGCTGTGGTTAAGGCATCGAAACAAGTGTGTGGTTGGTTTTTTTAAATTTTTTCCCCCCCATTTCTATGATCTGTTAGTGGGATGGCTTTGCGTAGTTATACCAATTGCATGTAAACAAAAACTGTTCTGTTATGTTGTTTCCTGGGTATGTTGCCACAGTAATGGGTTCTCCAAATGTGTACAGGTATGGACGGGGGGATTTTGTTGGTGTGTTCGTATGGTTTAGTAAATGTTCTTATTCAGTTGCATCAGGATTCGTCATTCGTAAAGATTATTGATGATATTTGTGGGAAATTCGATGGATTAGTACCAGGTGTGGTGTGTTTGTTGTTCGATGTTCCCGAGTATAAGAAGTTTGAGGTGGATAGTGACGACGATATTCAAAACATGTGCCTTGCTAAGTCGTTTGGGATAAATCACATTGAGGTCCTCATTTAGAAAAGTACTATTGGTGTGGGGGGTAATTGTGGTGTGCTAGATTCCACGGACGATGGGGAAATTTCCCAAGATGTTAGTTGAAATGGGTGCGTGGATGACCAGATGGACTTGTTACTAATACATTGTCCGAACAAATCGAAAACGTTTTTGTCGACGCAATGAGCGTATGGGATTACCCATGTGGGACAATGTTTTGATAGTGGAGCAACTGAATTTTGTGTATGTCGTTGAACGTGGATTTCAATTCAAGTACATTAAAAATGATTCTGTTCGAATTACAGTAGTGTATAATTTTGCAGCGTCAACAGATTATTCGTGGTCAGTTCATGCGAGGATGTTATCGTCAAGTGGGGTGTTATGTATTAAGAGGTTCGATAGTGTGCATACTTGTGGGGCTGTTGTACGTACTTGTAGGAACCCTCGTATGGGGTCTGATTTGGTGTCTACCGTTGTTGTAGATCGGGTGCGCGATTAGCCATTGACGCGCCCTACTGATGTTGTGTTTGATTTGAAAAATGAGTATGGTTTGGACATTAGTTACCGGGTGGCATGGTTGGGTGTTGAGAAAGTGAGATGTGAAGTGTACGGGGATCACGCTACGTCCTTCGACCAACTCAGGTGGTATAGCGATTCCGTTATGCAAAAAAACCCAAACAGTTACATTAACCTTGAGTTTGACCAAAAAATCGGGAGCTTCGTTAGGTATTTCATATCATTCCGAGCTTGTATAGATGGGTTTAAACATTGCCGTCTTCTGCTATTTTTGGATGGAACGTTTTTGAAAGGTAGATTTAAAGGTAATTTGCTTGCAGCTACTGCTAAAGACTCCAATCAAGGTAATGATGTGTTATCTTATTCTATTATTCCATATTTTGTGCACGTACTAGTAAACAGCTACTTCCATTTTTCATATGTTCCAAAGGAGTTTTTTTTTTTTTAAATATATATATATATATATATATAACAACATTGAAATAGGGTGTCCTCAAATTAAACTGAACAGTAATGTAAAATACAATGGTAGACTTATTCATTTTTATTTTCCAAAATGTGTCGCACTTATTTTGTGTGGATGGTTGTATAACTTTACTCATGGCAAACTATTTATGTTACATGTTTGGTCATAGGATTGTTTCCAGTAGCCTTTGATATTGTTGATTCCGAGAATTCAACCAATTGGGAATGGTTTCTTCGTAATTTGAAAGAAGTTGTTGGGGGCGGGCAGATAATAACTTTCATATCTGACTGCCACATCGGATTATTACACTCTATGCCAATAATTTTTCCTTCAGCGCCTCATGCATATTGTTTGTTACATCTCCAAATGAACTTGCGGGATCGAATGAAATATGTTAATGCATCGCACAAAATTGGGTTGATGCGCACGTTGCGGGAATGTGCCTATGCGTCCACTGTTACTTGTTTTAATGAGAAATTGGAGGTATTGAAGAAGGCCAACCCAGTTGTGATTGAAGATTTTATGAAAGACTTGCACCCAAAACATTGATGTAATGCGTATTTCAAGTACTTCACGGTCCACTTAATGGGTTATGGCGTATTTTTAATTCCCATATGTTTTTTTGCAGTATGTTTTATTTTTGTCGTTATAATTTATGATCTATAAACGTTGAATTTGGTTATTTTTTAGGGGCTGATGGTACGGGGAGATGTGCTCAAATGTTGCTGAATCTTTTAACAATAGGGTTGGTGAGGCTCATCATCTTCCTATCACTAGATTGGTCGATATGATAAGGGGTCAAATAATGGAGCAGATGTCAGACTGTAGAGTTAAATGCACTAAATGGGCCGGTGTACTATGCCCAAAAATGGAGAAAAAATTGGTGGCAGTGTATAACAACAACAGGGCATGGTGTGTGAGCCAGGTTAATGATGATGTGTACGAGGTCCACTCCCACCCATCTGTGTTGGTTGATGTCGTCAAGCAGACATGTTCTTGTTTTCAGTGGCAGATAAACGGGTTTCCGTGTTCCCATGCTGTCATTGCATTTCGTAATAGCGGGAGAAACATCTACGATTCGATAGACTCTGCATTCTGCATCGATACATTTCGAGCTATTTATAGTGGAACTATATACCCCATCCCAACAGTGGACAGGCTGACGTTTAACCCAACTGAATGTTTGATAGCATCGCTGACGGCCAAGCGTCCTCCCAGTCGGCCCAAACGGAAGAGAATTCCGTCCAAGGGCGAGGTAATGCAACGTATACGTTGTGGGCGTTGCGGAAAATTGGGCAATCACAATAGGAAGACATGCAAAAAGCCGTTATAGATGGTCTGCCATATGATTTAATTTTTTCTCCAACAAACTGGGGTTCTGTTGGACTAGCGTATTTTGTTTTCAGAATTATTTTCCACATTTTTTTTAATCAGTCATTCACTTTTTGTTATTGGTTTAATCAATTTGGTAGGATATACACTTTTCTCTAACCCAGCTACCATTTCGGTTCCCACTGTTGAACAATCATCCACTACACCTTTAACACCCAACCAGCGTGGTCATTATGTTATGGCATCACTTTCATGTTGCTTTACTGTAACAGTAATGGGTGCCGTTTGTTTTCAAATCTGTGCACATCATACCAAACATTCAACCAAAACTGACTGTGCCAAATAATAACCGAAATGGCAATGGATTTTTTTATGTTTGGGTGGCTGTTTACAATTTAGTGTCATTATACAAAACATGAACCCAGTACCCACTGTTTTAAATAAATCGAATGCCAATGTAATATTATGTTACGGTCAAATGGTGTCTCTACAATTCTAATTAAAATGGTAATGGCAAATTAATCTTTTGTCATGCCATATTAAACACGTGGTCGACGTGCTCATTGTTTTTGCATGTCAACTTCTGTATACATCAAACCACGCTTAATCCCATGGTGGCAAAACAGGTTTCCCAAACTCATAGTCGGCATGTCAACTTCTGTATAGATCATACCATATTTACATACCCAGGTCCATTTGGCATTTAAAAATAATTTAATGCACATGCACATTAAAATATAACATACTATTAACATTAGTCGGACATTACCATCACAGCTCAACCATATGGTAATAGAAGGACAATTACGTACCAGTAATATCAATATTTGAATGACAAGGACAATAATGTTCAAACCTGATATTATGGAATAGGAGAAACTATTTGAATTACTTACCAAATAATATCAACATTTATGTCAAAACAATAACGGATCCTAACCAACGATTAAACCGTTGGTGCACCATTCAGCATGACAAAAAAGTAACGTAGGACAACGACGAAACCAGTTTTTCCCTCCTAACGTTCTACGTTCACAGAATAACAAAACATTTATGTACGTCCATAAAACATCAAAAATAAAACATTGTAATCCTGTTGTGGCACCTTCTGCAATGACTAACGTGACCACCTCTTACAATGTCCTCCCACGGAGTCCTCTGCCCAGGTTACTTAAGAACATGTCTACCATCGCAGCTCGTAGGCCAGTTGGGGTCAGACCATCCATCATAGTATTGACTTCTGCCCCACGAATGTATTGCCTGATTATGAAGCACACGAAAATCCTGCAATTCGACCTGTACTCACAAACATCGTTACCAACGTCACTTACGCAATACATCATCAAAACAATGCACTCAAACTAAAATAAACATTACTTACGACTCTGAAACTTGTTGTGGACAATCCATAATAGATACAAAAGTGCCATCAAATAGGTCTGCCCCAACACCCTCAGCTATAACTCTTGGCTTCACAAATTTGTTGTGGTGGCCGGCCACCCATTGTTTCTGTTGATTTTTCACATGTTAGTGTAGTTGTGTACACGGTAACATTAAAACTTCGAAAATTACAATTCGTCAATTATGCACATTCAAAACTAAAATTGATAAACAATACTTACAACTTTTAGAGCCTCATTGTAATGCTCATCGTGCACTCCACGTCTTGGCCTCATTGAGTTGTAATGTTTCCAATTCCCGTTTTCTGAATCGTGTGCCATGACTGTCCAATGGTTGGCATTGTAGATTGGGAAAAGTGTGTATCTGCAACCTCGCGCAGCCTTCATGTGAACGTTCAAGTACTTCATTCATGATATAGCATTACTGTTTTGCATCATATCCTGCACAATTATGCAAAACCACTCTAGTCGTATCAGATTTCATTACGAAAAATATTATTTTCAGATTTCGTGCAATCAAACGATAGTCAAGATATATACCGAACAAACGCTAGTGTAAATGTATGATGTGCCAACATATTCTGGTCTTCCAGACACCATCTTATGCATTTCAGTCAACATTGCAGCGTATGCATCGATTACCTACACCATATGTTATCCATTACAATTCCAATGCACTAGTAATAAGAATTTGTAAATTTATGTCCACTATGTGCTACTAGCATTTTGTGACTGCATTTACATATTCGTGACTGTGTGTTGTTAAAATCATCTGCCATTTCATCATAGCCGCATCAACCACGATACGAATGAAACAATGTTTAGATGTGCATAGGGGGTTTTTTCTAAAAAAATAAAATAAAATAATCAACGGTAAATTATACGAGACCAGCTTACATTCCCATGGATGGAGTTCTGCTGCACCAAATCTTTGATGTCTGTGAAATGCACTTGTATTCCATTGTGTCCACCGTCCCATACTATTAACTTACACATCATAAACCAAATTTAAGAACCACCATAAAACAGAATTTACAATTCTACATGTCAAAGAGTACAACATTCCATACGAACAACCTACCCGTCCTCCTCTAAACTATACATTCTCTGTAGTAGTTGCCCATTTTCATCCTTTAACATGTTCCACACAGTGTGCCTTCTTTTCATACCAAAACCATTCTAGGTTTTATGCTCCACTTCGACGTCCTCAACACTGTAAATCACCCCGGACTTAAACGATTTACCTAGTCTCACACTGGCATTTACTTGTGGTCGCCCAAACATGCCAGGATATTCGTTGACAGATAACCTAAATTCTCGTCTTGGCTTGTTCTTTACCCGCTTGACCAGTGACGTAATTTTCGGCCCAGAACTTGTTGCAGCTGTTGTGTGTTCACAACCAGCTTCCACGCTAACGACAGTTGCACCATTTTTTACATTACCACCTGACACTGACTGTGCATTTTGGGGACTACAACTACCGTCCACCCCTTGCACAGTCGAACGTACATTCCCATGGGCAAAGTCAACTGTCAAATCTTCAATCCCAGCTTCATTCTCAACAATTTTTAATTCGGTGATGCCAATGTCTTCGGGTTGGCCTGCAGGACATGCAGACTACTGCGCACTTTCGCCACTCGTTACGTTGCTAGAACCACTCACTTTCCCTGACAGACTGTTACTTGGTGTTCGCTGATTGGATCCATCATTCACAACAAATTGCGTGACCTCATGCACCTCAAGATCATCAAGACTATCCTTCAAATTGCTTATTTTTGACTCCAATCGATCAATCAGCTTACTGAGTCGAGCAATTTCAGAATCCTTCTCAACAATCACGCTATGTAAGTCTGCAACAAATTACCAACATGCCTCCTGAGCAGTTTCTCTAGATTTTCGACACGCTGTTCCAGTTCACGTACCTGTGCGTCTTTACTATTGATTTCACTCTCCAACTCAGTAATTTTGACTTTACAAGTTATCAACTTATCATTCACCCCCCCTTGTTCCTCACCCACAGTTTCACCATCCAGAGTGTTGGACAGTTCTAGAAGATCTGGGGACAATACCGGCCACACTTCTCCACCTGACGCTAGCTTCCCACCCACTTTTTCCTTGCTGGTCGGTATACCAGTATTCTTATTCTCATAATCATTCCCCCCCTCTATTTTCATGTTACCACCATTTGCTGTGTTCGGCTGCCAATAATTGAAGCTTGGCTCCACGCTGCCAACATCATCTATCTCAACAACAGCCCTACGCCCATCGCACACTTTAGCTGGATCCACATCCATCCTAATTCTACCACCTTCTTTTGGTTCATTTGCAGCAGTAGCCAGTTTCAGAATATGACACTCAGTAATTGTCCCAACAAGTTTCCCACACTGCACCTTCGAAAAATTAAAAAAAAAAACACACATGAACTTCAATGTTTGTGTTGAAATTTTTTTAAAAAAAATTAGAATGATTTTATTCCATACCTCAATGCAACCTTCTGCTGACAAATTTATTACTTTTAATTTCCCCACAGTTGCTCCTATGTTCCATCGACAAAACCTTGGTGTCACGTTAGGCCGTTCCGGAATGATGATGTTTGAATGTTTACAAATCAGAAACTGAAATTAAACCATCAAACAACCATTAAATATACGCGTAAATGACTTAAGACTGTGTTTTATGTTTATTGAATCATGTATGTGCTGGCTATGTTGTTATTGTACGTACTAGCAATGATACGACACAAACAGTCACCTTCTCTGGCCTGTTGTGCATCTCATTTAGCGAGCCAATCAACGTGTTCCTTATTGTTGCAGTCTAGTCATAGTATCTTAACATGTCCAGTTTGTTGATCACACGAACCAACGCCCAACCTATATGCTCGTCGGTCATTGCGAAAAATAATTTCGCACAAACATAAAGACACAACAATTTCGCCACATCTTCTTCGTCATGCTCTGTACGACCACAGATTGGTTCTGCTAGCAAATCCTTTATAACTTTTGAAGATATTTGGCTAACATTTGCATAACGTCTTTGCATGAAATTGGAGGGCCCTTTCCCACCTTGTGTCAAATCCAACTTCTCTTTCCTACATTGTACCCCAAATATCAACCTGATGTCGTTATTCCGCAATGGTAACTTAGCTTCACCAATGTAGAACTTCTCATCTTTAGGGTTGTAAGTTTGTATAATCCAACATACCGTCGCATCACACTTTTTGAATGATTTAGGATCAAGCTCGTGAACACAAATATCATCAATCATCACCCAAAACGGGGGTTTTCTGCAACTGTCTAATGTGTCCATCATGTAATTCTAATTCCAGCACTGTGCTAATCAGTCCTGATATGTTTGATCGGTACATTAACTTTGTCGGATCAACATCAGCTTTCCGAATAGCATTATCGGGCCCTTTTTGTTTCTTGAATGAGAGTTTTGATTGTCTTTTACTGGCCAGCCTTGTCGACATTTGTGGTGACCTCGTGCCAATGTTCCATTTACCATTCCTATTGCCACTGCTACCTGAACATGTGTTACATGCAAATTATCAGGAACAAACTAAAACTCCCAACAACACACGCAAAACGTCATGAATAATATCAACAGATCATACCCCACCAACCAAACGACACCAACCGACACCACGACATGTTCCACCATCAAACAAATCAGCAAATAAACTTATACTCTTACGCCCCATGACATACCAGAAACGTAAAACATGAACACAACATTAACATCACACACCAACATTTGTTTAAACCTTCCATTGCATAGTACATGACGATGACGTATTACATGCAACACTATAAAAAACTAGCCATTATCACTTTCCAACAAACTAATTTCACTATTTTGTACTACATTACATACAAATGCAACAAACCATAATTACGCAATTCCTGCAAAACCATACAACAATTACAGTCACGCTAACCAGATTATGTTAATTCATTAAAAAACAATACACATGTGTCACCACTTTACTATGATTTGAATGTTGTCTAACACACTACATAACATCATTACGACTAATCACACACCAACAAAAATATCCCACACACAATGACCCCCCATCTCAAATATGCAAGTACACCACTGACACATATTATGAACACCATTACTATTGCCTTCAATATAAAAATCACAAAAAAACCATACACAAACTCCCACAAGTACAGCATAATATGCACCACCAACAAAATAGCAAAACCATCTCCCCCTCCCAAGAAAAAAACCCAGGACACACCCGATCACAAAAGTCCATTACCATCACATTTACATCCACCACACTAACATTACCACAAATTCACAACCCTTAACGTGCCAACAACATTGACAAACTACCCTATGCAACAAGCATGCATTTCACAAAATCCTCCATATTAACAACTCTACATTAAATCCACCATTACTATTGCCGTCAATGTAAAAATCACAAAAACACCATACACAAACCCCCACAAGTACAGGATAATATGCACCACCAACAAAATAGCAAAACCATCTTTCCCCCCCTCCCCCCAAGAAAAAAACCCACGACACACCCGATCACAAAAGTCCATTACCATCACATTTACATTTACCACACTAACATTACCACAAATTTACAAATTCACAACCCTTAACGTGCCAATAACATTGACAAACTACCCTATGCAACAAGCATGCATTTCACAAAATCCTCCATATTAACAACTCTACACTAAATCCACAATATTCTACAGTTCGCCTAATATCACACACATCACAATTTCCACAAATCTCAACCGCGCCAACACAAATAGAAGCAAGGGTTGATGTATACAAACGATTAACGTACCTGGAGCCATTATTGCCAAACACGGTCACTTGCACCGAATTACAAAGGTTTTTCGGTCACTACTTCAATGCACAACAGCGTCATAACCACCCACTTCGCCGATATGGATGTATCAAGAACGAAGGGGTTGCGTATTTGTTACGGATTAGGGTAAAATAAAAATTCGTATTCTATTGTCCTAATCTACAAGAATTTCACATCGCCAAATAAGAATCTAAAACTGCATTGCCTAACATTACGCCATTAACATCGGCGTACTGTTAAAACTTCCATACACGACTCTTCAATTACGATCTGCTTGGAGGGAAAAGAAACATCTGCACAGTAAGGGTTTTGGGCATTTTAGTCAATACCACATTGGGGTATTCCTCATTTACCCTTACTAAAAGGTGCTAAACATAGTGTAGCACGGGTTATTTTGTCATTAACATTAGATTGGGACTAATTGGATCATAAGATAAAATATAGGACCAACTAGATCAAAAGATAAAGATTTGGGATTTATTAGTGCATCTCCTAGGCATTTGGTAGCCCTCTTTTAAAACTTATGAACACCCCTTTATTAGAAGTTGGCTCTACAATGCCAATATTCAATGTCAAATTACTCTATTGAAAATGACTTTATTATATTTATCTTCTACTTTGTCCCTCAGTTCTTCTTTTATACATTTCTTTTTTCTGGACACACATAAAAGAGTATCGAAAGTGAAATAGATATTTAAAAAAATTAACTAGTAAACCTAACAATTGACCAACGGAATGAAATATTTATTATACGATTTTAAATGTGCTTAAGGAAATATATTTTTCAAAACTTGATGAGAAGATAAAGGCTCTGTTTGGAACGATTTTGAAAATAGTTTTCTACCACACATTCTAACTTCACATTTTTTACGGTTTTCAAAACACATTTACACACCTGGGTTTGAAAAATTGTGTACTCGGACGTTTGGCCGGTTGACCGGAACAGTGTTCTTGAATTTTTTTTTTATATATATATTTTTTGCACTTGTTATTTTTATATATTAAATAAAAAATATTTTCACTTTTTTTTAATTTTTTATGAGTTTTGAATAGAATTTTGGATTGTATTTGGTTATAAGTTGTAAATTTTTGTATAAAAATTATGTCACATCACTCAATTTAAAAAAAAATTTCAAATTTTTTTTCAAAACTCTTTTCAAAATTCATTCACCAAACAAATTTTCTACGCTCAAATCATAATTTCAAAACTCACAACTCAAAATATAATTCATATTCTCAAATCATATTTACAAAACTTTACCAAATGCAACCAAAATGTATTTTAAATTAATTTGTAATTTATCCTTTTTTCAATGCCACCATAGTAGCATTTTTGCAGCTGGAGTAATAGGGAAGGTAGGAGTGGGCGCAAAGTGTGCTCTTTTTATTTTTATTTTGGGTTAATTACACTAATAGTCCCTATAGTTTGGGACTTGTGTCACTTTGGTCCCTGACTTTTCAATTGTGACATATTTGACCCTGAATTTTGAATCTTGTTTCAAATAAGGACAATTGAAAATATTATTAAATTTTTCAAGGGTAAAATCGTCAATTTGATAAAATATAAACTAATTTGACAAAAATAAATGTCAAAAAAATATTTAAAATTTTTTTAAAATTATTTTTATCCACCAATAATAAAATTATGAAAATTAATAAAAATTACATGATTAATTTTTTAAAAGTAATTTTACATGATCATCATCCAAACACACAATGAAAATTAATTTGGTAAAAAAAAAAAAAAATGTCTAAAAGATTTATCAATTTTGCAAAATTTTATTTTTAGTGGGTAGAAATAATTTTTAAAAATTCAAAAATATTTGTTTGACATTTATTTTTGTCAAATTAGTTTATATTTTATCAAATTGACAATTTTACCCTTGAAAAATCTAATTATATATTCAATTGTCCTTATTTGGAACAAGATTCAAAATTCAGGGTCAAATGTGTCACAATTGAAAAGTCAGGGACCAAAGTGACACAAGCCTCAAACTGTAGGGACTATTTGTGTAATTTGCCCTTTTATTTTTAAAAGCTTAGCTATGAGCGTGCCACATGTTTACAAAAGAACTGCAGTAATGTCAGATGAACAACTCAACACGTGTTCAAAATTATTCTTTGAAGTTTTGTGTTTAATTTTTATATGAAAATATTTCAATACCCAAAAAGGGTAATAGGAAAATGTAATGGTGATTTTTAGTTTTTGGACAACACATGCACAAAGGTTCACGTAATCAATCAATTTTATGCTCGATTAACAAGAATTTATTCTCTCCCCCACCAACTTCTTTTTCTTATTATCAGAATAAACAGTCAGTCATGTTTGGAACCAACATGAATCAAACGTTTGGTGGACATCAGTCTAATTTTTTTTTAGCTTAGGCTTGCATTGTATAAGAATCTTCCTGTAAATATATGTTCATTCTCTTTCTTTTGCAGTTTCCCCCTTCCCTTCCACTACAAAAAAAAAAAAAAAAATTAAAGTTTTAGAGATCAAAATTTAAAAATACAATTATTTTTTAGGAATCAAATATTTTTATTGCGAAAAGTGTTGTCATTATATTTTTAGCAACGAAAGTTGGACATTAGTAATAAATTTTTATCATTTTAGGACCAAAATTTGTCTCAAAAAATAAACCATTTTGAGACCAAATTATTTTGTCTCTAAAAGTCACTAGTGGCATTTTCAAAATTTTATCGCTAAAAGTCTAATTTTTTACTTTTCTAAATAACCTTTTAACGACAATTCTCACGATGATAGAAATTATTTCCTAAATGTCTTTTGTAACAAAATTTTCACTTTTAATCATATGTCAAAAAATCAAAAAGTCAATCCACATCTCAAATGAAGACAAAATATTACATAGAAACTACAATCCTCTCGTATGGTGGTGCCATCCAAAAAAATATGTGAGAAAATTATATTTGATTTTATGATAAATTTTTGTTTTATTTTGTTTTTATTTATTATTTATTATTTTTGTCTAAGAATCCCAATGATCCAATACAAGGACACAAGGACATGTGTTGTGTACTTTATTATCATGATCCCGGGCGGCTAAAGATGCCTACTTTGTTATCCTAACTTTTCTTTCCAAAATAAGTCAGTGTTGTTTGGTTTTCAGAAATTTATTTTAGAAGTTTTCATCAATCTTAATTATGTGTATCAGTTTTTAACATCTCTTTTTATATATGTGTGCAGAGAAAGATATCCATAAATATATTATTATAAAAAGTTACAAATTTGTTGTACCTCGTTATGATAAAAGTTAGGAATAAAAAATTTATAGTAAATCATTATGATTATGTTATGAACGATGAATATTATGAATAATTTGTGATGCAAATGTATGAATAATTTTGATTAGAAAGTTACAACTGCATGTGGTGTCTCTTATTCAACATTCAATAAAGATACATTTATCTAAAATTAGAGATTTAATTGAACTCTAGTGAGGTGAAAAGTTTAAAAAAAAAAGAAAAGAAAAAAAAAGCCAAAATATCATATCAAATAAGCCTCACATACATATTAAAGCTATTAGAGCTTACAAATTAAAATTTGAAAACATTTTTGTTAAACATTATGATTTGTTACATGTGATAGTGTATCTTGTATGCATTTTGTTAAAGTGCATAGTTTAACAACATATAAGTAATGGCATACATTATTTTGAAATGATCTAATATGGTTCGTTTGGTATATAGTTTTTGAATTAAAATAGTTATAAAAAGATAAAATAAGTTAAAAATTCAATAAGACAAAACATTATATTTAAATCATAATTAATTTTTTTTCTTCATAAAAGTCAAAAAAAAGTCAAAAAAATCTATTTCAAATGAGATTTTTTAATCCCAGATCAAAAAAATAAAAGATCAACTCATATTCCAAGGCAAAATATTTTTTTCTTAAGTTCTTCAATTTGCATAGAAACTAACAATCCTCTCATATGGTCGTGCAATCCAAAAAAATATCGATTTTATAATAAATTTTTGTTTTATCTTGCTTTTATTTTTATTTTTTCTCCAAGAACCGCAATGATCCAATACAAGGACACGAGGACATGTGTTCTGGACTTTATTATCATGATCACGGGCGGCTAAAGATGCCTACTTTGCTAGTTTGGATTTGGTTATGGTGTGCAACTTACACCTTACACTTACATCTTACACTTACATTTTTTGTGAAAAATTAAACCTTACCTTACACTTACACTTTTTTTGAGGTTACACACCATATGTAACTCACTTACACCTTACACCTTACACCTTACACTTACACCTTATACTTATACTTACACCTTATACTTATATTTTTTGTGTAAGTGACATATGGTGTACAATTGCACACTTAAGAAAACTCCACTTTGCTATCCTAATTTTTCTTTTCAAAATCAGTCAGTGTTGATAAATTTTCAGAAATTTATTTGAGAAGTTTTTTTAAAAAAATTAAAATTAATTTGGTGAAAAAAAAAAAAAACTTTTATATAATTTTTTTTGGGAGGTCAGAAATAATTTTAAAATTTTAAAAATTATATTTTTGATATTTATTTTTATCAAATTAATTTTTATTTTTTCAAAAAAATTTCTGAATTTCTTTTTCTAAAACACAAACCAAATATTTGACTTTTTTTTACTGTGTTAGCAAATTTTATGTCATTTTATTTTTATTTTTTATGTGCTTTTAGATTACAATTAAAAAATAAAATAAAATTATCCATTTTTTTAAAAAATGAAAAAATATTTTTTAATTTTTTTTATTTGATCCTTTTAAAGTGTACACGTGTGCGGGTGCATGAGCAAGATGTTACAAATTATTGAAGATCACTTTCATCACATCTTTTAACATAGAAAAAGTGTGATGATAATATAATATAATGGATTTATGCTTTCATTTAGGATGTTAGTTGGTTTTTTTAATTTTTTAATTATTTTAGTTTGGAATTAAAAAATTTTATTTGGGATAGACTTTTAAAAAAAAATTTTTTAAATTTTTATGAGAGAAAAAATCAAATAATTATACTTTAAATGTGACATTTTGTTGAAATAATCAATTTTATCCTATGTGACTATTTTAGTCCAAATAAACATACTAAAAGAATTTAAAAATAGAAAAAAATTACAAATGTGTGTATAATAATTATAAACACACACAGATATATATATATATATATATTTAAACAAAAAAAAGGTTTAACTGTCACCTTTTAGTAAATACTTTTCACACGTCCCACGAGCTTGATTGATTACAACACACCCACTATTTTATAATTTTTCCTTAAAAATATATTTACTCATTTGAAAGAGCTTGATTGATTACAACACTGACTGTATATATATTTTAAACCTCGGTTTGGCATTTGTTTTAGGCTAAATAATTACAAAATGATAAAAAAAAGTTATTGTGTAGGTGATTTTTTGACCACACTGCCAACTCAGTATTCAGGTGGAAAACACCGGCAGAATAGATAACTTTTAGCTAACCTGCAACAGAAAGAGAAGTTTCCGATGGTGGTTCGTCTACCCGGGGGCACTCCGACGATCAAGTCAGTTATCTTTCAAAGATAATCAATATCTAAACTCATAAGCTTGAGCATAAAAGCATACCTTAGACTCATGGGGCTGCATCCCTTTTATAGCTAACACAATCCTAGTCCCAATAGAAGCCTAACTTCAATGGACTTAGGATTATTGCCAATCTTAGACTCCCAGTAGGATTGGGATAAACTCTCTAAGAGTTTTATTTTTACCCAAACTGAAGTCTTCTCCCATTTTAGGACTCTTGTCCCTTATCCTGGATTCTGATATCCGCCCAGATTACCTCGGCCTAGCCGAGATAACCTCAGCATCATGACCAGGACATGTGGCACATCAGCTGACACGTCGGCGTCACCTTGGGCACGTGTTGGTGCTCAGAAAATATATCCCCACAACTGCCGCCTAGGTTCTATTACCTCGGCATTCTGAGGTGATGGAACCTATATCGATACTTTCCAGTATGTCGGCTTAAAGTATCGCAGCCGAGATCATCGTTAAGGCCGACACGTCTCTTTAAAGAACAAGAATTTCAAGAACCCGTTCACGCGTATGAGCTGTCATACATAATCTCGATTTAACTTTAACTTGTAAACTTTTCTCAAGTTTCAGCAAGTGTTAAATAATGATCTCGGTTTAACTTCAATTTGCAAATTGCTACAAATTTCAACAAGTTTAAACAATAATCTTGGTTTAACTTCAACTTGTAAATTGCTAAAAATTTCAACAAGTGTTAAACATCATCTCAGTTTAACTTCAACTTATAAATTGCTACAAATTTCAACAAGTGTTAAACAATGATCTCGGTTTAACTTCAACTTGTAAATTACTACAAATTTCAACAAGTGTTAGATATCATCTCGGTTTAACTTCAACTTATAAATTGCTACAAATTTCAACAAGTGTTAAACATAATATCGGTTTAACTTCAACTTGTAAATTGCTACAAATTTCAACAAATGTTAAATATCATCTCGGTTTAACTTCAACTTGTAAATTGCTACAAATTTCAACAAGTGTTAAATATCATCTCGGTTTAACTTCAATTTGTAAATTGCTACAAATTTCAACAAGTGTTAAATATCATTTATAACTCTTTGCCCCCTAATGTAGACTTATGTTCACATTAAGCTTGTGCATGTGATCTTGTTCGCCGAAGTTGGTTTCAAGCCGAGGTTGTTAGCCTTGATTTCTCTGTTGATCTTACTTGGTTTCAACCTGAGTTTGATTATCGACCTCGCATCGGCGAGCTGTTTTTCTTCTCGGACTTAAGTGCCGAGATCTTGTTTTCTGGAATCTTGGATCTGCTCACTCAGGTTGAGCTCTTCTCTTCTCGGGCTTATTCATCTAGGCCGAGATCATATCTTTTGGAATCTTGGATTTGCTCACTCAGGTTGAACTCTTCTCTTCTCAGACCTGCTTATTTAGGCCGAGATCTTGTCTTTCGGGATCTGGGGTTCGGGGCCTGAAATCTAGGATCTGCTCACTTAGGCTGAGCTCTTCTATACTTGAATGTCATCTCCTTGGGAGCGCTCATGCCCCCTGTCTTCGCGTCCCTTCTAGAAAGGTCTTTATTCCGTTTATGTCAACAGACTCTCCATTTTCGCTAAACTCGTCGTTTTCAACACGTTGATCTTGTACGGTGATGGCCATCTATTCTCCTTTCTTTCCCACAGATGGCGCTAAATTGTGTGGGTGATTTTCTGACCACACTGCCAACTCAGCATTCAACTGGAGAGCACCGGCAGAATAGATGACTTTTAGCTAACCTAGAATAGAAAGAGAAGTTTCCGATGGTGGTTCATCTACCCGGGAGCACTCTGATGATCAAGTCAGTTATCTCTCAAAGATAATCAATAGCTAAACTCATAAGCTTGAGCATAAAAGCATACCTTAGACCCATTGAGGTGCCTCCCTTTTATAGCCAACACAATTGTAATAACCCTCACCATTGATTACCGACTAATTGCCGATTACTGCTAAACTGAGAATGATTATAATTGATAATTAAATTGATTGAAATACTGAACTGATTGATTGACTGTATCTGTTTAAATGCATTCTATCTGTTGATCGTTTGATTATCTGTTCATGTCTTTGTGTTTAAACTGCAAATTGAAGGCCTTATCGGCGGCCGAATCTGAAATCGATTGATGTTTTATGATCATCATAATTTATGTGATTTTATGACATATTTATCTGAAATGTGATTTAGTACGATTAAATTGGATTAAAATAAGTTAGATTACATTGTTGGACTTATTCACCAAATTGCCATCCTAGTGGCCCACTATCTTGGGCTTATTGGAACCTTATTACATTACAACAAAACACATTTCATTAGCCCTTTTGTTGAGCTCAACCGACCAAGAGAGAGAGAGTGAGAGAATTGAGTTCAATTTGTCAATTTGCTTGGAGAATTGAAGGAATTGGAGGTTGATCTCCATATCTTAGCTTCTACACTTGACCTACTAGACTTAAGGTAGGACTTTATCTTCTTATTGTTGTCTTTGAGTTGGTTCTTGCATTGTTTATGTCAATTGAGGAGCCAAGTCATGTTTTAGTTCTAACATGTTGAGTTGAAGCTTAATTGTTGCATGCATGTATATATATTGAAGTTTTGGGGTTGTAGTTCATAATTTCTCACATGCATGTCCATGTTTTGAGAGTAGACCATGATTTCATCTTGTTTTGAAAAGAATTGGCTCATTAAAGCATGTTTTGAAGCTTGCAAATTGTTTAAAGTTCATGTATGTTCATTTGAAATCATGTTCATGAAATTTGGGTTGAAATTGGATTTAATTGAAATACCCTTGGGCTTTGATTTATCAAATCGATCTTTGAATCATGTTATTCTATGTGTTTACAAATGTTTTCCAGAAATTTGGCCCAAGTTTAAGACATCTTAACGAGGGTATAGATGTAGAACACACTGGGGTAAGTTAGGGATTAAGTTATTGTCTTTCCCAACTGTGTAGCTTAGTGTGTGTTCAATCTGTAAACTGTGTAGGGTTGGCGACTGGAGACGCGCTCTAGCTTCACTGTAGCCCAGAACTTTGTGAGTAACAATTGTGTAAAGATATGTTCAAAAATGATTATTTTCTGAACAATTGAACTGCATCTTGTTTTACAATTACTCGTTAATGAATGAATATATGTCCTATATTCGAATCAGACAGTGGCATCCTTAGCAACTATCATTCTTGTTATTCTTTACAGAGATCTCTGTCGGTTTCCTTATTGGAACCACTACTGTTTACTGATTGATGACCATCATTTACTGTTCGGTCTTTTAGACCTACTGTTTACTGTACTATTATGTTAATGGATGTACCACATATGACTGTTTACTGTATTGAACAACTGATATACTGATTGAAATGAACTGTTTTCATTACTGTAAGGACATTTATTTTAAACCCCTTTACGCATTATGTTATTCACTGGCCTTTAGCTCACTGCTCATATATATATGTAGGTAAACAGGCACCAGACCGGAGCTAGGAGCGTCGGTGTAGACTCCCAGTTTTGTCCAGCCAACCACTGTGCCTCACTGCGAGGTTCCGAGCCTGTCTAGCTAAGGCTATGGAGTGTTTTAATTTTCCCCCCTTCTGTTCTGTTTTGTAATGACTGTATAGACTAACTATTACTGTACTGTCTAATGGGGATTAGGTCCCTGTTTTATATGATTGTAAATATTGTGCATACCGTTCTGTATTGTATATATGTATATGTATGAAAAATCTTTTTGCATACAGACCGTCACAGCTCATTGGACATTGTTTATTTACTGTATTGGCTTCCGCCATGCCCCTGTACTCTGTTATACTATCTTACTGTTAAGCAGGCCTTCGGTAATCTTGGATTACTGGCCGGTTACGGTGTTAAACCCATAGGGGCGGGTTTGGGTCGTGACAACAATCCTAGTCCCAATAGAAACCTAGCTTCAATGGACTTAGGATTATTGCCAATCTTAGACTCCCAATAGGATTGGGATAAACTCTCTAAGAGTTTTATCTTTACCCAAACTGAAGTCTTCTCCCATTTTAGGACTCTTGTCCCTTATTCCGGATTCCGATATCCTCGCAAATAACCTCGGCCTAGCCGAGATTACCTCAGCATCATGACCAAGACATGTGGCACCTCGGCTGACACGTCGGCGTCACCTTGGCCACGTGTTGGTGCTCAGAAAATATATCCCCACAGTTATAAAATCATAAAATGTCAAAATTCTTGGGTTGAGATGCAAAATTACCAAACTGACCCATATACAAACAAAAAGTAAAAAAAAAGCATCATTTTCAAGTGGAGGGCAATTTTGGCATTTCAATACAAAAAAAGTCAAACAAGAAAACCAAACAAATAAAAAAGTCCCAGACTAAAAAAGTTAAAAAATTAAAAAAATCAACTAAAAAAGTCATTGCCAAATGAATCATAAATCCACAAAGTGGAGAAGGATCTTTATGATGTAAGTACTTATTACTCTTTTTAAAATTAAAAAAAAAAATTGTGAAAATATGTTAAGTTTGCAATTTTATTAAAATAAAGGGTGTTTGGGGCTTGTTTATTTTGAGGGGGTTTTTTTTTTTTTTTTGCTTGTTTTTATTTTTAGTGAATTTTTAGAAAAAAAAAAAATTCAAAACACTTAGGGTTCGTTTGGTTTGAATTTCCCAAAAATTTTTGGAAAAATTTCTCTACAAATGAGTTTTTAGAAAAACTCAAACCAAACAAATTTTTCCAAAATTTTTTTTCAAAACTTGTAAACCAAACAAGTTTTCCAAACAAATCTCTCTCTCATACACATCAAATCAATCACTTTTTCCAAAACTCTCTCTCAAAATAATTTTCCAAAACATCTTTCCAAAAAAACCATACCAAACAACTTTTCGTACTTTTTATCTCCCAAACTCATCTCTCAAACTCAAACCAAACATACCCTTAGGCTTCTAGAGTCAGTTCAATGAGATGAACCATAAAATTAATTTTTTTAATTTTTTTTTATAAATTATTGAAATAACAAAAATAACAAAAAATAGTGACATTTTTTTGGCTTATTTTAAATTTTGTTGATTCGTCTAAACAAGACGGACTGGAAAAGTAAGGTTGCATTTGGTAGAGTTTTGTAAATATGATTCGAGAGTATGAGTTGTATTTTGAGTTTGTGAGTTGTGGAATTATGATTTAAGTGTAAAAAATTTATTTGGTTATGATTTTTGAATAAAGTGTTGAATTGAGTTTTGAATTGTATATAAAATTGAGTTTTGAAAGTTTGATGTGACATGTGAAATAAGAAAATTTGTTTGGTGATGAGTTTTCAAAATAATTTTCAAAACTTAACTCAACCTATAATTGATAATCAAACACACAACTCATAACTCGATATCCGTATTTTTGATCAACAGTCATAACCAAACTATTTTTAAAATACTCAAATAAAAAAATAATTTTTTTTTCAATTAATTGTTTTTAAGTAATTTTTTTGAATAATTTTTTCTTTCAAATAACTTCTCTGTCAATTATTTTCTGTCAATTCATTTTTTAAGTCTGTATAAACATTAAAAATATTTAGAACAATAAAATATTAAAAATATTCCGAAAAAAAATATTAAAAATATTCCGAAAATTAAAATATTAAGAATATTAAAAATATTCCGAAAATCAAAATATTTACAATTAAAATATCAAAATATTAAAATTAAAATATTAAAATATTTTTATGAAAATTAAAATATTAAAAATATTCCTATAAAATAAATAAAAATATTTAAAATAAAAATTACGTTGTTTTTGAGTTTTGAAAAGAGTTTTGAGTTGTGTGTTTGGTTATGAGTTTTGAAAAATAATGATTATAGTTTGAAATGAGTTTTGAGAAATGAGTGTAGAATTATGATTTGAAAGCTGCAACCAAATACCACACTCAAATCAGTGGTGGAACTATGTTTTGAAATCTAAACTAAACAGAGCCTAAAATTTTTTAACAAAATTTAAATAAAAAAGTTGTAAAGACCAGAAAAATCATAAAAAACTTTGTGGTACTGTTTGGTTTAGTTTTTTTTTTGGGGATAGGAGTGTTTGGTTTAGATTGAAATCATGATTCTAATAAACAAATTTTAAAACTTATAACTAAATATATAATTCAAAATTTATAACTAAACACACAATTCAAAATTTATTTTCAAAACTCATAACCAAACATACAACTCAAAATTTAATTTAAAAACTCTTTTCAAAACTTATAATCAAACTCTTTTCAAACTCTATTTAAAATAAATAAATAATTTTTTTATTTTGTTTTTAAATTTTTTTTTATTTTATATATTTTTGAAAAAATATAAATTTTTATTTTTATTTTGGAAGAAAAATATTTTTTTTATATTTTTGAAAAAAATATTTTGTTATTTTTTTAAGTATTGGCCCTATAATTTGTTATGATTTAGATATATATGGGCGATAATTTTTTTAATTTTTTTTTTAAAAATTAAATATTTTTAAAAGAATTAAAAAAGTTTTTAAAAAATAAAATAAAAGGAAATTTTTTTCAAGGTCCCTGATATTAAGATTTTATAAGATAAATGATATAGAATATTTTTATAGTAGTTGGGGTCCCTCAACATTTTCACAAAGAAAATTTGACTTAGAGAAATTTGTGTCTGGCTCAAAGAAATTTCGGCCCAACTCAAAGAAATTTCGCCCTCAACACAGAAAAATTTCTCTGATATGATTACAGAGAAATTTCATTGAGAAACTTTAGCTAATAAAAAAAAATATCTTTGACCTCTCTTACTATACATAATTGGAGAGTAATGTTTCACTAATTTTCCCTAAAATAAAATATTTAAAATAAAAAAATATAACTCATTTTAAATTTTTAAATATTTTAAAAAAAGTATAGCCTACACATATAGTAAATACAAAGCACATTACAAGAAATAAATAAATATTTACAATATAAAATATTTACCCTAAAAAAATAAAATTAATAAAATTTTTAAATATTTAAAAAAATAAATCCAAGAAATTTCAAAATACAATTCAAAACTTTTTTCAAAATTCAAAACTCTTTTAAAAATTTATAACGAAACAAATTTTTTCTTTTCAAAACTCAACTAAAAATTCAAAACTCAAAATGTAACTCCGTACTCAAATGATAATTTTAAAATTAAACCAAACGGAATATGTGCATACACTTCAACAAATAAAATTATAATTAAAAAAAAACTTCACAATTGTAGTGTGAACGTATCATAAAACTACAAAATTCAATCACTCAAAAATTTTGCAAGCTATAAAATTTTCCTTCGATCTTAAGCACAATTGAAACACCACAACCTTAAAATTTGTTGCATGAGGAAGATGAACAATTTAATTATTTGCTACATATATATGTACTTTCAGCTTTGCATTCATGCGAGTGCTTTAGCCTAAAAATCAAATAGTTACTAAAAGAATCAAAAAATTATAACATGTACTAAAAAGTTAAAGATTTCATTTTTTCTGTATTTTTTGTACATGTTTCGTAAAAATTTAAAAATTTATTCCAAACATAGTAATTTTTTTTACCTCATATTTTAACTAAAAAATTAAAAAATTATTAAAATAATTTGTTTTCAAACAAGGCCACTAGAGAATAGATTGAAAAGGAAAAATTTGCCTAAAAAGTGGTTGTGCTTGCAATGCTCTTCTCAAAAATAACATCAATTATTTTCTTATTCCTCTTTCAATAATACTAATAACATGTAAGTTAAATACAAAATAGATCATAGATATTCACATAATTGTGGATCACATGTTGTATAAATTTTACAATCATGTAAGTATCTATGATTTATTATATATATATATATATATTGTGTTATTAGCATTTTTATTCTTTTCACTTGAAAATGTAAATATGATTCTCAATTAACACACCCTACTGAGGTCCCTAGATTTATATAATTGGATACTTATGTTGTATTTGGTTTGGAGATTCGAGAAGAGATTTGAAAAATGAAATGAAAAAACTAGGTGAAATGTGAATAAAATATACTTACATGTCATTTAATTTCATACACCTTTTTCCTTTATCTTTTCAAATCCCTTTCTAAATTTCCCTACCCAAACACAGCATTAGATGAACCATTCACCATTCATTTTGGGACCATTATTCAGAAAAGTATAATTTGCCTAGCAATAATAAAGATGACCCTAGACACATTAATGGATACCTCATCACCTTCGGATATATATATATACACATGGAAAGTAGAATTATTCTTTATAGGAAAAGTGAGATGAAGTGTCCTTTTTTTTTACTCTGTCAAAAGAAACCAAAGCGTCAGTGATCACCTCCATCCAGGATTGGTCAGGAGGACCCTCCAATGGTCAAGTTAGAACATTGTTTGGCCATGTGAATTTGTATTTAAAAGAGGATTCTTAAATTACCTCTGGCATGTCTCATTTGCTTCACTTGCTTTGTCTTTTATAGTATTCTTGACTTAAATCCCATCCATTAGATAAATGTTTGATCGGAGGGTTCTGCCCACTTCTCGATCTGGTCCAACAAGTGGCTAGGTTGCCTTTACTTTTGATCATTGGATTGTCTTATCTTGGACGGCTTAGATTGTGTTAGGTGCTAGTGGCCAACTTGTCAAGTGCTATGTTCGTCTGATCAAGCTGATTGAACGGTTGTGTCGTCTAGTAGACCTGACCTATGTCTCTGTATTTGCTACTTGATGTCTCTATCATTGGATAAGGACGAATCCAACGATCCTCTGGCATTCTACTGATCCCCTTCTAGAAGGATATCTGTATTTTTCCTTACTCCTCACTCGCTTAGTCACATGTCATTGTTCTACCAACTGTCTCTAATGGGCTCCTTAGAAACGTATTAGGGCCTTTCTTTTCCTTTGGTCTGCTTTACCTAATTGCTTTTAGGTTTGGGCCAACATTTTATCCTTCCACAATATATATTTAGGATAAAGTTTTTTTTTCCAGTCCACTTTGTAGATTGGATAGTGTTATTGGGCCCGTAAGACCCAATATAGGTTTTATTTTGATTATCCAAACTGTTCAAAGTGTAAAGTACTTCATCCATGTAAAAAATCATGTTGACCAGATATCGATAGCCCTTTCATTAGATCATGTTTTTGTCAATAGTAAATATAATTTAAAAATAAATTGTTGATAAAAATGACTATCGATACCCAATTAATGTGATTTTTTGCGAGGATGAAATATTCGACAAGCTCTATATATTGAACGATTTAGATTATCGAAATAGAACCCTCGATAAGTCCCATGAGCTCAACAACTATCCAATCCAAAAAATGGAGTAAAGAAAATTTGCACCCTCTATTTATTTTAGAATTTAAATTTCTATAGAGCGCATCATTTCCTATTATGTTTGAACTAGCTCTTTTTAAGCGACAAAGTGGGTTCTGATCCATCATAATTCTTCTCTAATCTCTCACTTTAACTATCAAAAAAATACTATTCACAATTTTTATTTGGGCAAACTTCAATTTACCTCTTATGGATTGGGCTGGGTGCGGTTTATCCGCTGACATTCAAAAATCACTACATAATCCTGTGAATTGTAGTTTATATTATTCATTAAGGATAGTTTAGTCCTTTAGGTTGTTAGGGTTTCATTACATGAAGCCAATGGGAATAATTAGTACCATCTAACTTAGTGGTGATAGCTTGTAATTTATCATCATCCATAGTACTATAATTAAGCAACATAGTAAAATCAAAGCAGAGAGACAATTACACAACCAGAGTTGCTGTTGCTATAATTAAAGAGCCCGTAAGGTCAATACTTATAATAACCAGACCCAATCACCCTCAAATAGTAATCAGAGAGAGAACCAAGGCAAAGCACATAATGAGAGAGAGAGAGAGAGAGAACTGAACCTAAACCCAGAAAGCGAAGTCGATGTCAAATAGCAGGTCTGGAGCGAGGTCGAGCAGTCAGACCTTACTTTGATCGCGTGAACTAAATGGAGAGACATAAAGATTACCAATCAGAGTCACACAGAGAATCGATCGAACCAGAGGTAGAGAGCTTCGATCGAACTAGATGAACCAGTTGAGGGGTCGAGCTTCGAAGTGCGACGAAGAGAACAGGGGTTGCGATGATCAATAATGATCTGCGAAATGTATGCTAACCTCTGAAACTTGGCTCTGATACCTTGATAACTGATAAGAAAGCTTGTATATTGATTAATCAAAAAGAGTACAAATATATAAAACCCTAAGCTAATAGAATGAAACCCTAACAACCTAAAGGACTAAATTATCCTTAATGAATAATATAAACTACAATTCACAAACCCCCATGTAGTTTGTGGACTAAAACGCACAGTTAACTTTTCTGTCTAAGATAGCGGAGTGTCAAAGTCACGCGCCTTTACAGAGAGTGAGCCAATTTTTATGACGAAAATACCCTTTATATCTCTTCAAATTTACAAAGGATGCCATTCTTTTTCTATTTCTATTTTTCAACCATTAGCAGCTCCACTCTTCCTTCTTTCTTGATCATGTATACATACATACATATATATACATATCAAATCCAATCCATATATATATATATATACATATAATTTTCTTAATCATGGATATGGGTGGATGAGGGGAGGAGAGAGAACATGGTTATACAAACATATCATACAAACATATATGGTGCAGACAACCCAGTTCATATTTTTTATCAAACCTAGTTCACATGTCTGTTTTATCTTTAAATTTGATTATCGCATATTAGTTCATCATCAATAATGCATCAAGAAACAAAACCAAAAGGAAGGTACAAAAAAAAAAGAAAAAAAAAAAAGAAAAAGAAAAAAAAGAACAGGACATATTAATCACCAAAAAAATTTCAGCCCCAATCAAATAATCTAATCAAGCCATCACAAATCCACCTCCATGAAGTTAAGAAAATACTACAAATCAACGCATAAAGAAGATATCAACCAAGAATAAGACCCAAAAAATTGGAAATACAAGAATGGTGATATGTATGATCTCTTTCTTAAGAAATACAATAAACATGATTTCCATTCTTGCAACTATGAGTTAACAATTGCTGTAGTAAGAGAATATTCAGTCATTGGGGTGTAGAAAGCAATAGGGGATGGTAGTACGATTTGATCCTTTGGGTTTTGTTAGTGTGTTTGTGTGTGTGTTTTGTGCAGTTCAATTGGGTTTTACCCGTATATATATATATATATATATGTTATGTTTAAAAAAAAAAAATTATTTTGTTTTTGCATCTGTTATATGTATATATATATGATTGCTAATCATTGAACACCAAATAAGATTGCTATGCATTGAACACCAGATGAAGAAGATGAAATGGAGAGAGAGAGAAGAAGAAAATGAAGATAAGGGTATACTTGTCAATTTATAACTTCTGTTAACAGAAGTTAGTGTGTGTTTTAATCCACAAATCACATGGATTATGTGATGATTTTTGAATGTCAGGCAGGTAAACCGCACCCGGCCCAAACCACAGGGATAAAGTGAAATTTGTCCTTTTTATTTTTTGTTAAATATTTTAATAGTTTCAAATCATTTCCTTGCTTCACTTTCAAGTGAAAACTATCAATTTAATTACTTGGCCTTTAAAATTTAATAATACAAATCTTACATACCTTCATTTGGGAAGTGGGTTGGCTTGTTAACTTTTTTATTTTTTTGACTATTTTAGGCTGTGTTAAAAAGCTTAGTTTGGGAAGGGTTTTAGGCTTTTTTGACTTTTTTGTGAGAGAAAAAATGTGATGATTATAAGTTGGATGTGATGTTTTGTCTTATTGGACTAAAAAATTTATTTTGTTTTTTATGACTAAAATAATCAAAAAAAAACCCAACTTTTACTTCCCAAACAAAGCCAAAAAAGCCCCTACAGATCGGCTTCAGATTTTTCAATAAATTATTACTTGCGATATCTTGCACGTACGTTTGGAATCATGTTTTCACAAAAATCCACAGGAATATGAATTTTAACAGTTGATGTATTGACGTTGAAAGATTGTTACGGAACAAAAATTGATAAAAAAAATTACTACGAAACTGATATATGAACTTTGCTATTCGAATATATGATAGTGATATTTTTATAACTTAATACCATTATTTTTAGTCTTTTGTATTCAAATTCTACATACATTTTTGGATAAATTACATTTTATCCTCTTTATATTTGGCTACTTTTTTATTTAGCCACTAAAGTTTATTTTTTCTTACTTTAGCCCTTTATGCTTAAAGTTTTTTCTAGTTTACTCCTAAAACTAATTTCTGTTAAAAATTAGACAAAAAATAACACAATGACAGTCACGTGACATAAAAATATTTTATTTTATATAACTCATATTAGTTACATAAACTTAAATTATAGTATTATAATATATTTTTTATGTTATATGAAAGTTATTATGACATTTTTTGTCTAATTTTAAACAAAAGTTAGTTTTATGAGTAAATTTAAAAAAAGCTTGAAACATAAAGCGCCAAAGTGGAAAAAAAAAACTTCGCAGGTATAGTAACTCCGGTCTTTTCCCATTTGGTGGTTGTATCCGGACTTACGTTCCGTAGATTCTGTTGTTATATATTTGTTGTTGTCATCTTTTAATTCCTTATTCTTGAGTTATAGGATGTATTGGGCAGGTTTGTTACAGATTGGTTGGGTTTAGAAACCAAGTGCTGCTGTCCAGAATTTTGGACCTTTGCTCGAGCGAGCAGTTTGTCGCTCGAGCGACCCTTATGTTTTTGGTCCTTCGCTCGAGCCACGGTTTCTTCGCTCGAGCGAGAGATTGCGTCTAGTATAGACTTGAGAGCTGTATTTGTTGGCCCGGGCGAGCTTTCCTTCGCTCGAGCGAGCATTCTGTCGCTCGAGCATGCTTCTGGGTTGCAGACTTGAAGCATTGCATTTTTGGCTCGAGGGAGATTTTTTTCGCTCGAGCGAGTCATTCTTGTGTCTGGTCGCTCGAGCGACCAATCCTTCCTTCGCCGAGCGAGCCTGCTCATCTGTGGCAGCTTTTAAAACACTTTTTCACCCTCTTTTTGACTTCAAAACCCTAGTTCCGTCTTTTCTCTCCCTCCACTCACCTTCTCTCTTAGATTTCATCTCTTTTTAGGGTGTTTCCACCCTAGGTTCTTTATTAAAAAGGTAAAGTGGGTTGAGGGTTTCGTTTTAATCTGAACGTTTAGCGGTTTGGAGCACTTTGGATTTTGGGTCATCATCTCCATCTTCTCCGTTGGGTTAATTACTTCGAGGTAGGGATTTCCTACTTCATATTATAGGTTTTGTTCTAAGTTCTAGCATTTTGATATGTTGGGAGTTGTTTGGTAATTTTGGGAAAAACCCTTGTGATTGAAATAAATTAATTTGTATAATTAATTTAGAGAAAAATGTGGAATTGAGTTTAATTCATGGAATTGGAAAATTTAGTGATTTAATGGTGTAGTTAGTTAGTTTAATTACTCACCTATGAAAATGTTAAATTTACATTTGTTGATACATTTATTTCCTGTTTAGAAATAACTGTTTTGGGCTATCGGTGGAGGATAGTCATGATTATTGTAGACGTTGTATGTGTATTAGGGAAAACTGAAACTAATCACATTGGTTAAGTCATTGATTTTGACTGTTGAATTAATACAGAAAATACGTGTATTGATTGTGTGTTGTATATGACAAGTGTTTAATACATTGTATATGCATTTTGTTTGGGATGAGATAGGGGATGTACTCCACGATTTAGGGGAAGATAGGGGATGGACCTCTAAACCGGATTTTGTTTGGGAGGAGATAGGGGATGGACTCCAGTAGCACCACTTTATGTGTGCTTATTGATTTATGGAAGTATTTTTACATGTTGATACAACACTAAAATGTGTATCAATTTGGAAGTATGGAAGTGTTTTGGTATGAGCCTTAGTCTCATTTGTTTTGTTGATATTAGAAGTAATATTAATGTGATATATAGTTCACTGTTATAGTTTGGCCACGTTCTGAGCCATATTGATATAAATGGGAATAATGGAAAGTGAAATGTGTCATAGACATTAAGGTCATGAAACTGTATGTTGGTTAAATGAATAGTTGTGTTAACCATCTATTGAATGCTATTACTTTATTCAATGCTTATATTTGGTTTAGTATATTTCTACTGGGCTGTGACTCACCCTATACAAGAACATCATTTTCAGGTCCAAGTGATATGCTACCTCCAAGGACTTAGCTTGGAAGGATTTGGACTTTGAAGAATTGTCTTTAGTTAGTTGTTTTTATTTGAGATTACATGTAAACATTCAAGCCAAGGGCTTAATTTGTAATTGAGTTAGTACTCATTGTTTTGTGTCCAAGTGTTGGCTTGGAAAGATGTAAGCCCTTAGGGCATTGACTTTTGATGTTACATGTGATGTCTTTCAATAAAAGTACTCTGATGGATAATTTGATAATTTGTTTTATTTTATTAATGCATGTTAATGTTATATATTATGGGTTTATTTTGAGGGCGTTACAGGAGGTCAAAGTGAGAATGTGGTCAAATATATAGGGGCAAAATATAATTTATCCTATTTTTTTTGGTAAATTACACTCATTTTTCTTGAAATTTAGAGAAAATATTGTTCGCCTTACATTTTTAACATAATTATTCTTTTTAGTATGGTTAAAGCGATCAAAACTAATGCCAATGGTGATTAAACACTAAAATAAACAAAGATTAATATCTGTTTTTGCATGAAATAAATAATTACATTATTTTTTCATTTATACAACAAATGAATTACTGATGAAAAAGAGTTCAGATATTATGTGAGTTAAAATATTAAAAGAAATTAATATAATTATGTCAAAAATATAAAATTAACTATATTTTTTTGAAACATCAAAATTAATGAAATACGCAAAGCCTCCGTTTGGGAAGATCTTTTTTGGCTATTTTAGCCACAAAAGACAAAATAGACTATTTTAACCACAACAAACAAAATATCACATCCAATTCATAATCATTACACTCTTCTCTCACAAAAAAAGTCAAAAAATCCTTTTCAAACCAAGCCTTTTAGCCTAGGCTAAAATAGCCAAAATAGCCAAAAAGAGCCAAAAAGTCAAAAAGCCAACCCACTTTCCAAACGAAGCCAAACTTCGTTTAACATTGGTTTTTTTTAATTGACTTTTTTGTGTTTGGACTTTTTTAGCCTGACTTTTTTAAATTCATTTGGTTTGACTTTTTTTGGTTTATTTGACTTTTGTGAGAAAAAAATATAATAATTATAATTTGAATGTGATATTTTATCTTATTAACTTATGCCAATTTCGTCTTTTTTTTGGTACTTTTTTTAATAAAAAATGAAAGGCTAAATGAAGCTTTTAGGGCTTGTTTGATTCATGGGATTAGGGGGGGACTATTTACTGTGCGGATTGTAATCCGCACAGTAAAGCTAATCCGATGTTTGTTTTTTTTTTAGTCCGCCGGACTCCATGTCCGGCCGGACTCCCAATCCCTCATATGGGGGATAAAATAATCCGGGGGGTGTGGGATAGAATTAGTGGGATTGTTTACTGTTTGGATTAGAGGGGTGAGATGACCATTTTGCCCTCATTTGTTGTGGCACATTTAATTCAAATTTAAATTTAATTATGTATTATATTTAATAAAAAAAAATTAATTTAAATGTCTCAATTTAAAAATAAAATAATTTTATTTAACTTTTTATTGATGTTTTATTTATTTAATTTTTTGAAATAATTTTTTATGGATATTTTATTGATGTTTTATTTTAAAATTTTGTTTATGTTTTATTTAATTTCATTATTTAAATGTAATAGATGTTTTATTTAATTTCATTTTTTGATTATTATTTTTTTTTAAACAAATTTATTTAAAATCTTAATTAAAAAATAATATATATTTTTATTGATATTTTATTTATTTATTTTTTAAAAATAAATTTATTTAATTGTGTAAAAAATAAAATAAAATAATTTTTTATTTAATCTAGCTAAAAATAATTAAAATATTAAAGATATGTTTAATATTGCTATTACTTAGTAAACTATTAAAAAGGGTAAAATAGTCATTTGTTCATTTATCCTATCCAGTCCGTCCAACCAAACGTTGGATTCACTAAAAATAGTCCGGGGGATTCACAGTCCGGACATCTAATCCCATGAAAAAACAAACACAGGATACATATCCAATCCGATCAAATAGTCCGGGGGATTCACAGTCCCAGGACTCCAATCCGATGGATTCTAATCCCCCCTTTTCCAGTCCGCCCAATCAAACACACCCTTAGTGTTAAAACTATTTTTAATTTATTTATTATGGTTTTTGTTGCATTTCGCAGGAAGTAGGTTCGTCCTGGCAAGCTGAGCAGCTTCTTCTGGACAGCCTAGCTCTAGTGCAACCGTTTGAAACTTTCGACCTTGTTTTTGTTCGTCTTTGGAGAGATAATTTTTAAGAAACATTTTAAAGTTTGTTCGGTTGAAAATTAAAAAAATAATAATTCAGATTGTGTTTGATTGTATTTTTTAAATATATTTCTACCTTTTTATTTGCGTTTGACATTTGTTTACGGTTTTCAAAAGTTAATTCTATATTCAATTTTGAAAACTTTGTTCAAGGCGGGAAAATTTGGGCTAACTAGTCATCCCATCGGTCATCCGGCCGATTGACTGGAACAGTAATTTTTATTTTTTATTTTTTTTGTATTTGACACATGTTAATTTTTATATATTCAACAGAAAATTTTTTCTGAATTTTTTAAAATTTTTATGAGTTTTGAATAGAATTTTAAATTGTGTGTTTGATTATGAGTTGTAAGTTTTTGTATCAAATATCATATTTCACATCAAAAATTCCTCACTCTTTTCAAAACTTATTCATCAAACAAAATTTTCACACTTAAATCATAATTCCAAAACTCACAAATTCAAAATATGACTCCTATTCTCAAATCATATTTAGAAAATTCTACCAAACACTACCTCAAATTCTTTTTCTTTTTATTATCTATTAATTAATTATTTTTTTCTCCCATCTCTCATTCTCTCCCACCTTACACATCAATAAATTACTTTTTGTTCTGACATCCATCTATTCAATAATAATAATAATAATAATAATAAAATTAAATCATCAAAAACTCTAAAACTATTTTCAAAACATGCAACCAAATAAATTTTTAAATTTTCTAAACTCTTTTCAAAAAATTATTTTTCAAGATTACTTCACAAAGACAAACCAAGAAATTAATTTTGTTGTGGATGCCTAAGCTAAATTTGCAGTTCAACACATATCCTTAACTATAGAAATAACAAAAAAGTTAGGGTCTAGAATTTGAGGGCCATAATGTATCCAAGAATGGGTATGTGTGGTGGAGATTGAATTGATAAAATGTGGGGTTTACATATAAAATGAATCTAAACTATTGATGTGAAATTCTGGATAATTTCTGACTTTTTATGTTTGGATCTGTAGCATTACTAATAGAAATAAATATGGCTCCTTTGTTTTTGAAGTTGTTTTTGGTATTGGATTTGTTAGATGGCCTAGCCTAATTAATCACCATAACTCTCCTAACGGCTTAATCCCAAGGGAGAAGTCATGGTTTTAAGCAATGTTTTAAAAACCGGACCGGTGAGCGAACCGGAAATAGGACCGGGTGGATGGGTCACCGGTTCAACCGGAATCAAACCGGAATCAAACCGGAATCGAACCGTGACGTAATAAATATATTAAAATTATATTTAAATAAAAATATAAGTAATAAAATTATAAATTAAAAATATTAAAAATATTAAATAATCTTAAATATTTGTCCTAATATTTTTTTTACTGAAAAATATAATAATATATTTTGAAATATTATTAATTTCAATTTTGGAAGATGAAATCAAATATTTAATATTCCCTCCATATGATTTTATTTCAAATAATTTAATTGAAAGGAGAACAAAAATTTTGGAGGGATATTAAAATTTCAAGTTTCCCTCCAATGAATTTGATTGAATCCCACATAGATTTCTTGAGTTTTTTTGGAAGAATTTTTTTCTTATAAATAGATAGAAGCTCTTTCACAATAATTTCAAGCTCTCAATGGGATTCCTCACAAGAGGAGACCCTTAAAAGAGAGTTTCCAATTAAATTTTTATTATATATATAATATAATATATATATATATATATATAAAATAAGAAAGAAAGAGAAAAGAAAGAAAGAAAAAAAAAAAAAAAGCCCGGACCGGTTCAATCGACCCGTGACCGGGTCGACCGGTTCACCGGTTTAACCGCCGGTTCCTCCGGTTTTCACAAAATACACCGGTTTTCACTTTGGTCCGGTTCTGAGGGTCAATCCGGACCGGAGCCCCAACCGGTCGACGGTCCAACCGGCCGGTCCGGTTTTTAAAACCTTGGTTTTAAGGAAGAGTTGAATTAGAAGGTAAGCACTTGGTGATTTGCAATGGTGGAAAAGCTAACTCCCATAAGTGCTAACTTAAAAACTTAAAAAAAAAGAATAAATGTTTCTCAATAAAGATATGTATATAATCCTAAACTTTGTACTAAGCTGATATTAATATAAATATCTTTTGTTTTGAGTTAAAAAAAAATAAAAATGAAGAGTAGTGTGTGTAATTCATCTATATTTTTTAGGGAGACTTACATGTAGATTATAATAGGTATATTTATTGTCTAATACGTCTTATAATAATTAATGACATTTTTCATCAAACACTATTAAAAAAATTACAAATTGTTAATTTTCAGCTACAGTTCGAGAATTTTGTCACAAAAAAGTTACTAATTATAAGTTTTGGCAATAGTTTAAAAAAATCGTTGCAAAAAAAACTAATTTTTAACTTTTAGTGATAGTTTAAAAAATATTTAACAGAAAAACGTCACTAATTGTAAGTTTTAGTGATAATTTATAAAAAACCGTGATAAAAAAAATCACTAACTATCAATTTTTAGTAATATGCAAAAAAAAATTGTCACAAAAAATTATTTTTAATGACGATTTGACTAAGACTTATTTCAATAATTTGATAAGAATTAAGTCCAACGATAAAAAATTATCGGTGATTTATCTTAGTTTTTATTTGTAAGCATCTCTAATAATTGAAGTCAAAATAACTTTTTTTTTTTTTTTTTGAACGAAAGGTATATATATAGAATCAATGAAGAGAAGGGGTTACATCAGCACTAATAAGAGCAGCAATAGCTGCAGGTGGGTTAGCCACCCAATCCAAAGGCAAAAGATTACAAGCATAGGTTTGTGCAACCCAATTAGCAACCTTCTTGTTGTTTTTGGTAGTCCACTGAAGAAGCAAGTTCCCCTCTCTAACCAGGTGGCAAATATCTAGCAAAATTGCCAAACCTTCCCACGGAGGCACAGTTTCACCCACTTTCAGTTGGATAACTTCTTTACAGTCACTTTCAATTTGCTAAAGCTATTTTTTGGCAGGTTACCGTGCACAAAAGTACATTTTTGAGTATACCATTCTAACGGAGACTTGTCAATTTGACACAATTGTTTGCCAAATTCCTCTTCTTCAACTGCTTATTATTGTCTCCGTACTCTGACGAAGACTCGTGAGGCCGAGTCCGGTGCTTCGACAAAGACTCAAGAGGCCGGTGCCGATTCACCTCCGTTTTCTTTGTTTATGAAAATTAGCTAGTTCAAATTGTTGTTGATTTCTTAAAATCAATTAATTGTTATTAATTTTTATTTTGACAGTAAGATAACTTTGTTAAATCTTGAATCAAATTTAACTTAAAGTTTGATTTTATCATTTTTTGACAAGAGCAATTACATGTTATTAGAGCACCAATTTTGTAAAATCAAACTATTTTAGTGTGATGAATGGCACAGTTATTAGAGATGTTCTACATTATTATTATTATTATTATTATTATTATTATTATTATAGATTGGAGATGCTCTACATTGTTGAAATGATAAAAACAGAACAAGTGGTGTTTCCAATGAAGACAAATGGTTGAAAAGCCACCTCATTGAGGAGACACATGAAGTTAAAATGTACTACATGAAAAATCTAAAAACCTCCTAGATGTTGATTTGTAATTATATATCAATTTTAAGCAGAATATAACAATCCCAATCAAACAATCAAGAGAAAGAGACACAAAGATTTTACGTGGAAAAACCACAATTGGATATCTTCCAATTGTGATTAAAAAACCACGGGCAACAGCCACAAGAACAATCCACTAAGAAGATATAAAGGAATTACACAGGTATCACTCTCAATTATCTAGCGAATTCACAACGCCTAATTGAACCAACCTCTATGTGCCTCTTCCAACCCCATATTCAGCACGGAATTGTCTTTCTGATGAGCCACTCCAGATTCCCTCCAAAGCTTCAGGCTCGAATTCTTCAGAATTCACAACTGAAGAACAACTCTCTCTTTTGTGTATAACAAACAAACCTTTGATGTACTCTCTTTAAACCATGAGTTGAATACTGAATAAAACATCAAAGAAAAATAACAAAATATCCCCAGATATAAACCTTTAAGAACAAAAAGAAGATCTGGAGGACTTCAATCAATTACTTAGTTTTGGGAGAAAACCAAGTATTTATAGAGAACCAAAAGTAATCCAAGATTGGGAAGAAATCAAACTCCTTGAGAAATCCGGATTCTGAGGCTCGCTCGAGCGAAGCTTTCCTGGCTCGAGCGAGGAGAGTAATTTTCATGATTTCTACTAGTGCCTTGGCTCGAGCGACGAATCCTTGGCTCGAGCGAGGAATACACTTCTTCAGGTTTTTGTATGGACGCAATCCTTGGCTCGAGCGAGCATTCCTTGGATCGAGCGAGCAAACCTTCGCTCGAGCGACCAATGGCAGATATGCAATTTTCAATGCAATTTTGAATTTTGCTTCGGTAGTGGCAATCTTGAAAGCATTAACATCACAAACTTCTCTGCAGGGCTCGATTCGGGTTTGGATTTGCATCTAATAAACTCATAGCCTCACTGAAATAAAAGTGTGAATAAAATTACAACTCAAAGGAGTTTTGTCAAACGGAGTTGTCAACAATAAAAACCTAACACTACACAATATATATTTTATAAAATGAATGTAATGTAATGTAATGTTCAAAGTTTTAATTGCTATATTTTCATTAACGTACGTAACTTGAAAATGTGTCTCCATTCGTTTGATTTGGATGGACTTTGTGAAACTATTATATGCTTCCACATGAAAAACTTATTTTAAGTATATTTGATTAAAAACAAATTGAATTTTTCATTGTACCCAAGTTGATTAGCTTGATTTTAGTTTTGAATTTTTATTTTGTCTCAAATTTATTCACATATATATATATATATATATATTTTACGACAAATGCATATATGAACTGTATGTATCATGCTTTTATAAGTAGAAATAAAATTATAAACTTATTAAATTAAGTAATTTAACGTCAATTAACTTAATGATTATTTTTGGTAAAAAAAAACTTAACGATGTTATTAATTAGATCAAATTGACGCAAAATTTAAAATTGATAATCAAAATTAACTCAAATGAAAATGTAAGGATTAAAATAACACAAGTAACAAAATATAGGAAGTACTATATAATTTGCCCAATGAATTATATTATTTGACACACTTATAATTTTTTTTTTGACATTTATAACCGTTAAAATATTGTTTGGCATTTTCGATTTATTTTTTATTTTTTAAAACTTTTTGATAAGCTTTTTTGATATGTGACAAATGGAAAAATAAGTCTTTATTTATCTAAAACAAATCAAATAAGTTAACTTGTAAATGTTCTCAAAAGCCTAAACAGATAGTTTTTATACATTTTAATTTCAGAGCATCTTGGTTAAAATTTCTAACATAACACACTAGGTATATGATATTAGTCTTTAAAAGTTAAAGCAAAACGTAATGGCCATTGTGATTCCTTTCTTCCATCTTTATTATTTATGTGACATTTTGTAACATGAATAGTGTTTATAGCAATAGCTAAAATAAGTAATAGTGTTAGAGTAAAAATAAAAAAATAGATAAAATAAAATGTAGACTTTATAGTAATATTTGAATATACACAATGACTAATAGTGTTGGCAGGGGCGGAGGTACATGGGGGCCACGGAGTCACGTGTCCCGTGACTTTTGATTTTTTTTTTTTTTTCTTCTTCTTCTTTATCTCTCTTTGTTACTTTATAATTTACCAACTTGTGATTCATCAAATTAGAATCACACTACAACTTTAATATATTCTCTTCATTATTTACAGGTAACTTTATTTATGATTTTTTATTTTTAAATAAAAATTATGAGTATCAATTTATAATTTGTTAAGTTTTGATTTGTAAAATTTTTTTATTTGTTATTATTTATGTTAAAATAAGATATTTTGATATACTAAAATTATGAATCTTAATTGGTGGTGATTATATTAAAAGTAGGGATTTTGGTTTGTTGTTGTTTGTGTTGAAATTAGGGATTTGATTTGTGCTACAATTAAAAATATTAATTTGTAATATTTGTTATTTAAATTAGGGACTTTCATTTGTTATAATATTGGTATATTAGAAATTTTATTTGTTGTGATTTGTGCTAAATTTAAATTTTTTGATTTGTATTAAAATTAGAGATTTTGATTTGTGGGGGGTTTGTGATTTTGATTATGAATTTTTATTTTGATTTTTATTTTTTAAAATAGTCATGGAGAAATATTTCAAAAGAAAATCAAAGTTGGAATCATCTCTTTCTCAAAAAAAAGATTATAATTATTCTTTCGCAAAACAAAGTGGCATAAAAATCAACTTAGTAGACTTTCCTGCAGATCCAGGACTACGGCCCTGGATTATGGACTATAATCAAGATTTCAAAAGATGAAAACTCGTCGGGATCAATTGTAAAAGTTTAAAATTAATTTTTTTTTGTAATGAATATTAATTTTTAATGTTTAATATTAGCTCCAATAATTATTATTATGTTGTTATTGATTAGGAAAGAAAAATTTTGAGATTATAATTAATAGGTGCCCCTACATTAAATTCCTGGCTCCGCCAAGTGTTGGGGATGTTTTTATTATCAACCATTATATATATATTTTTGGATAAATTATAAATATATCTCTCGAGATTTATCCAAAAATATACATTGCCCCTACACATTCTGCAAATTATAAATATCCTATTGTTAAAAAATTTCTTGTAACTGATCTAATAATTTTTTTATTTATTCAAATACCATCTAACACCAAAATGAAATTATTATATTTTCCTTATTTTCATCCACTCATCACTAAATCCTTTTTTTTACACCACAACAATATTCTCCAACCTTCCTTGGCCACACACCCAATGCTTGTAAACAATAATGATAGTGATGTTAATCGAGAGTGAGAGGGGATGGTGTGATGATTGGATAAAATGGTGTTACTAATTGAGAGAAAATGGGGAATAAGGAATGTAATGTAAGAAAGAGAATAAATAAATAAAGTGTTTAACTTCATAAAAGTTAATACAAGTATTTTTGAATTTTTTTTGTTAATTATGTCATACATTTTGTTTGTTTAGCTTAACAGTTGATTAATTGAAAGAGATATTTTTTATGTGATTGGAAACCTCAAGGGATAGGATGTCATTTCTCAAACGTGAAGAATGAATTTGTATTTCTAATAAATTTTAGGAGTGTTGTCTATGAAAATAAAAGGTAATTAATTATTTAATAGTTTTAGAAACCCATTGTAAATATAGGACATCAAATCAATAATGTAATTTTTTTTTGTTTAAAGAGAACTATTATTAGTACCTACTTAATTTCTTTAGACTCTTTATTTCTTTAAACCCCAACCTTAAACCTTAAATTTTAATGAGATTGCTTTGAATACTCTGCTTAATACTAATTTTACCTATATTCATAATATCATCACACCAAGTACACACCCACCTAATTTTGCACACCCTCTCTTCTTCTTCTTTTAGTAAACGAAGAACGGTTGAGAGATGATTGAGAACAACAAACGATTGAGAGATGAATCAACTGTCCCTCTCTTATCTTTCTCTCATAAACGATGGTTTATTTCTCATTGTCACCGTGAATGACGATATCTTAGTCAGAAATCTCTTCGACGATCTTTTTCTTCTTTTTTCAAGTAACCTTCAATTTCCCATCACATATTTTTTTTTTTGGTTTATTTCGGGATAAAACCCTCGATATAGGGGGTTTTAGAGGGAAAAAGCCTAAGAAAAAACAGAAATAAAGGAAAAATCCTACAAAATGGAACCATTCGGCATTTTAGTGCCGAACAAAATATTTATTTTTAGCATTGTATTACTAAACTAAATGTTTTTGTTCAACAATGTGTTACTGAACAAAACCTTAATAGTCGGCAAACCAGTACCAAACTGAAAACGACCCAGAATCGTAAATGTAAAATAAATAAACTTACCCATGCAACTCCAACCTTATTAGAGTTGTTGACTTCATCCTCTATTACTTTATAAGTATCAATGAATGGTGAAAACGACTACAAATGTAGAAACTCAGAGTCTGTAATACGATTGTTTGCAACTTTAATTGATTTGGAATATCGAACACATTTGAAACCATTGAATAAAATATTAACTGATTAGGTAATTTCAAATATTTTTAATTGAAGATGAATGCATGGGTTTAGGTTGGTGATAAAAAAGAATACAATTATGGTTTAGATTGGTAAGGAATATGTATGAATAGAGATGGAGGTAAGTGTACAATATTGTAGAGTGTCATTTTAATTATTTTCATTTGGTAGGTCGGTGTTCCATTAAAATTTGTCATTTAATGTAATTTTATTTCAGGGATTGTAATTAAAAAAATTGAGAATTAGAGTCTAAAGAAATTAAGTAGGTGCTCATAGTAACACTCTTTTTTTAACTGATAAAACATGTTAACTTACTTTGTTAAGAAGATGAGAGACAAAATTATTACTAAAATGTGTTGCAATATTTTATTTATTGAGAATACTTCAAGTATAACACCATACAACAGGAATGAGTTTCTCTTTAGGGTTTGTTTGGGATGTGAGTTAGTTTTTTAATTTTTTGATTATTTTAGTTTGAGTTTAAAAAGTCGGATATATTTTTTGACTTTTTAAACTTTTGTGAAAGAAAAAATAAAATAATTATAGATTAAATGTGATATTTTGTCTTATTAAATTAAAAGTTTATTTTATGTTTTTATAATTAAAATAACTAAAAATAACTAAAAAATTTGACATGCGATCAGTAAGTTTTTTGACTTGTGACAGTCCAATTTCCTAGCTGTGAGCCTAGCCCGGGATAATTTATTTCCAATGTCTTTAAGAAACTAATTTTACTCAAAAAATGAGTTCTCTCCATACTTCCCCACTCCTGTTATGTGCCCACCTCGCAGTTTGGCATTAACTTTTTTTAGCTTCCGTTTAGAAAGTGAGTTGACTTTTTAATTTTTTTATTATTTTAATTTGGGTTAAAAAACTTGGTTTGGAAAGGATTTTTTGACTTTTTAAACTTTTTTTGTGAGAGAAGAGTGTAATGATTATGGATTGAATGTGATGTTTTGTTAAAATAACCTATTTTGTTTTTTGTGGCTATTTTAGTCCCAAAACCACTTGCCAAACACCATGTGATGAGCTAGAACTTGTTTAGCTTGAAATTAAAAAGTATGTTTGGTTTAATTTTTGTGAGGAAAAAATTAAAATAGTTATAGTTTAGATGTTATATTTTATTTTATTGGTGTCTATTTTGTCTTTTATATTTTTTTAACCCAACTAAATTACCCAAACAAAGGCTAAATCTGGACACAAACAAATAATATGAACTGTTTAACTCGTAAGACTCACAGTAAAAGTTATCCATACAAAAAATATACATCATCAGACAACTAAAAAACATAATAATAAATTGTATTTTATTTTATAAAATAAATGGTTCAAATTTACAATCATATTTATCATTCACTTTATAAAAAAATAAAATGTGATTTGTATATGATGAAGTTGATTTTTTGTAGATAGGCGGTTCAAATTATTTGTGTGTACTTGGGTCAGAACCCTCGAGAGGAAATATGAAAAGGTATGAAGAGATAAATGTACAGAGAGGGGCTAATCACTCAATTTAGTTTGGTGTTTTCAAAAATAATTTTGTAAGTTTTTAATATGTATATTTTTTTTTGAAAACAAAATTAACATTTAAATCTAAATTTTGTAATTTCTAGAGCCATTTAATGATACACTCAAACAATATAAAAATCTTTAAAAACGTTATTGAATATAATAAAATACGAAAATATACATTTTTTTTTTTTTTTTTTGTATTCAATAAAATTTTGAAAGATGTTTGCATAAATTCCATACTTTTGAAGTATATCTAAATTAGCAAAATCTAAAAACTAAAAATAATTATAAAAATGTTAGAAAAAATCATTAAAAAAATCAAAAACTCCAAACCAAAATGAGTGAATCTTTTTTTTTTTTTTTTTTAAAATAAATACAACTCTTTGTTAAACCTCAAGAGCTTTTGTACTTGCATCCCCACCAGCAGCTTCACTATTGAACCCATTAAACCCATCATTATTACTTTTGAGCCCCTTCAAAACCCCAAATTTGGTGAAAACCCCCTCCCCCCAATCCCAAAGATGCAAAACGACATAAGTCCCAATCCCAGCAATCAAACCATAAGCAATCGAGTATGTCAATGGCATCAAAATCATCGTCACGAAAGCCGGTATCGCCTCCCTCATATCGTCCCACTCGATCTCCACCACCGCCCTCATCATCATCACCCCCACCAGTATCAGCGGCGGCCCCACCGCCCACGGCGGAATCGAAGCCAACAACGGCGTAAAAAAAAACGCCAACATGAAATACGCCGCCACCGTGACGCTCGTCAAACCAGTCCTCCCTCCTTCTCTTATTCCCGTTGACGATTCAATGAAGGCCGTCACTGGCGATGTTCCTAACAACGATCCCACAATGATTGATGAAGCGTCCGACATGAAAGCGAAGTATTGGCCCTCGAAATCGCCGTTTTCGTCCGTGAATCCCGCGAATTTGGCCATTGAATAGAGAGTACCGGTTGTGTCTAGAATGTCTACGTAGAGGAATGTGATTAGAGCTTCCCAGAAATACCCTTTTTCAATGCTTTTGAAGCTCAGTGCTCCGGCTGTGTCTGTGATTTTGTGAATGTCGACCACCCTTTTGAAGTACTCGTAAGCGGAGTCTCCGGCGGGGGTGTTTGGGAATGTGGTCACGGTGGTGTTGCGAAACCAGGACACGGTGGTGACGAAAATTATGCCGTATATCATCGCGCCTTTGATGTTTTTGACTAGACAGTAAGCGATGATGACGAAGCCAACTACTCCGAGCCATAATGTGGGGCTTTCCATGCGGTGGTGGAGGCAGAGTATGTCGCCGGACATGGCGGCGCCGGGGATGAGGGTGCCGTTGGTGAAAACAGGGGCGAGTGCTGCGCGAGAGGAGGTGGGGCAACCGCCGAGTGTGACCAGTGTGGATGAGCTGTAAGCGATGAGTCCAATGCCTTGGTTGTTTTGCAAACCGATGAAAGCGAGGAAGAGTCCGATTCCAGCGGAGGAGGAGATTCGGACTGGTTTTGGAATAAGTTTAGCAAGTTTTGTTCGCAACCCAATTGACGAAATGAAGAGGAAGATCAACCCTTCGGTGAACACGGCTGCGAGAGCTCCCTTATAGGAGATATGGCCGGAGCCATGAAAACCCACTAGAGTGTAAGCAAAGTAAGCATTGCTCCCCATACCAGGTGCGAGCGCTAGGGGAAGATTTGCCAATGTTCCCATGATTACACACCCGATGAGGGAGGAAGCGACGGTGGCGACGATGAGGTCTTTGCGGATTCGGCCTACGCAGGCGGAGTAGCCGGGATTCACCGGAGGGAACTTGCAGGACTCGTCGGGGATGATGAGGCGGTGGTTGGCGGCGGAGCAGTTGGCGGCCGAGATGGTGGGATCGGAGCAAAGGGGGATGCAGTCGGAGACGGAGCAGGTGCCGCCGGAGTCGGAGAGGATGGAGGCGTTGACGGCGAGGATGTAGGCCATGGTGAGGAAGGTGGTGGTGCCGGCGCGGACCTCCGTCGTGAAGGTGGTTTTGCGGTCGGCGAGCTTGAAGTGCTTTCCGACTCTGCTCTCTGCCATGAATGCGTTCAGTCTAGTGAGCCGTGAGCGCTTTGGTGTGCTACTCTCCATCTCCATCAGAGTTTGGATGTTAGAGAGAGAGACAGAGAGAGGAGGGTGATGATGGAATTGTGGAGGGAGGGGTTAAATAGTGAAGAAAGAAGAGAGGAAGGGGATAGATTCCATCGGGGAAGTATGTTCTTGTATAATTGGTGAGTATCTCAAAAGTTTAAATTAAATTCTCTTGAACAATTTTTACGTTTTTTATTAAATTTTTTACCAAATAGGTACATGTATTAAATTTGGTAAAAAATTAAGGTTTCGTTTGGTATAAATGGTTGGAATTAAAATAGTCATAAAAAAATAAAATATGTTAAAAAAATAAAATAAAATGTCACATCCATATAATAATTATTTTATTTTTTCTTTTACAAAAGTCAAAAAAATCAAAAAACTCATCACAAACGAAACTTTTTAGCTTTAATCTAAAAAAATTAAAAAATTAAAAAATTAAAAAGCCAATACACATCCGTCAAAAAGCCAACGCATTTTGGAAGAGTTTTTTTTAGCTTTTTTTGGCTACAATAGTATTAAAAGACAAAATAAGCTAAAATAATTAATAAGATAAAATGTCACATTAAACCTATAATTATTTTACTTTTTCTCTCACAAATATCACATCCAACTACAAAAAAATCAAACTATATTCCCAAATATAAAAATTTTAGTCTCTTAAAATAACTTACTAAAATAACAACTTTTCAAACATTCACAAAGTGTAAGTCTCTCACCTTTTTTATTTTGAAAGGCTTAGGCTACTTGAGTCAAAAACTTAAATTCAAATTTTAAACTCACTTATGACCAAATTTTAAAAAAAGAAAAAAAAAATCAATATATGGCAATCTATTTAAAGTCAATCTAAAAAATAAATTTGTATATTAAAATTAGGCAATGCTACCGCTTAAAATTATAATTACAAATTTATTTTTACAAGGGTCTTGTACAGGGGTGGGTATAGGGTTAGCTGACCTGTACAAACTGTCTGATCCTACTCGAATTGCATATTTTTGGGCAATTTTGAGGACTATGTAGAGTCGGGTACAGGTCTAGTTTAGGCATAATTTGTGGGTCGCGGGTTTTACACAAATTGCTTGCACTTTATATTTTTTTTTTTCTTTATTTTAAATCTCCATCGTCGTATGTTATTCATTACCCTAGATTAGAGCTTTTTCCTTGTAAACCTAAGTAGCAAAACTGGAGCTTTGCAAACTTTTGGCTGTATTTGTTTAGATGTGCAAATTATGATTCCACCGTTTGGTTTTAGTATGGTATTTATTTAGAGTTTTTAAAAGTAAATTTCACACACACTTTTAAAAATTCTTTTCAAGGCAGGAAAATTTAAGCTAATCAGTTGTTCTCTCCAATGTTCGGCCGGTCGTCCTCGCGGACATCCGGACGACTGGCCGATTGATCGGTATAGTGTAAATTTTTTTTTTTTTTTTTTACTTATTTATTTATTTTTATTTTTATTTTTTTTACAATTGATACCTGTTATTTTTTATATTTTAAATAAAAAATATTTTGGAATTTTTAAATTTTTTTATGAGTTTTGAATATAATTTTTAGTTGTGTGTTTGGTTATGAGTTATAAGTTTTTGTATCAAACAGTTCCACTACGTAGCTCGAAATTGGCTCGAATCCAAAACGACATCGTTTTAGAATTTTATTTTATTTTTTTCTTTTCTTTCTTCTTTCTTTCTCATTTTTTTTTTAAGATGAAGATGATAATGAAGAAGAAGAAGAAGAAGAAGAGGAGGGAGCAGCTGCTGAACACATTCATCAACAACAACATCATCATAAACACATCATCAACAGCTAACAATTTTTTTTTTTCTTTTTCCTTTCCCTTCCTTGCCTTCTACACAGTTTTCTCTCTCTCTCTCTCTCTCTCTCTCTCAAACATGACCAAGTGAAGTTCCAACCTTCTGATCTGTGTATACAAACAAACCCACAAACAAAACAAAACTAATCAACAAACAAACAAAATCAAATCAAAATCCACAAACAAAATCAAATCAAATCAAAATTCATAAACAAGATCAAAATCAACAACAACTAACCCACAAACAAACCCACAACAACTGATTTGCATATACAAATCAAAATAAAAAACAAACCTATAAATCAAAACAAATCAAAATAAAAAACAAACCCACAAATTAAAACCAAATCACATATAGATCCGTTGAGAGAAGAGGGAGGAAGAGACCTACTGTCATGCCATGACCGTCGCGCCCACCGTTATGCCATCACTGTCGCGCCATCGCCTCCATCATCGCGCCGCCATCGCCTCTTCTCTCTTTCTTCTCTCTTCCTCCCTCTTCTCTTTTTCTTCTCGTTTCTCTCTTCCTTCTTCTCATTGTTTCAGAGAAAATAGAGGAAAAACAAAAAAGAAAAAAAATATATCAAAACAACATTGTTTTGATATTCAGGCTAGTTGAGCCACGAAAATTTCGAGCTACCAAGCTTTATTCTTGTATCAAATATCATATGTTACATCAAAAATTCCCCACTCAATTCAAAACTCTTTTCAAAACTCTTTTACTAAACAAATTTTCCACACTCAAATTATAATTCCAAAAATCACAAACTCAAAATATAACTTTATTCTCAAATTATATTTAGAAAACTCTATCAAACGTTACCTTTTTTTTTTCTTTTTCTTTTTTTATTTTATTTTATTTCTTTCGGATTTTGGATGAAGTTTATGAAAAAGTTATTTTAGTTTTAGTTATTATTAGTATCGCATTTTGGATGAATGTAAAATTAATTGAGAACTAGTTTCTAGTAAATTTAGCATTTTGGATGGCTTTTAACTGTGTTGGGTTGACATATTAATGATTGGGTACTTGGTCCATAAATCTAAATTTGAATTTTGTTTAGCCAAAAGTCCACACTCTAAAATGCTTTGTCCGTAAGGACATACCTAGATAAAATGAACAAACTACCCTATATATGTATATATATTATAGCTACTGTATACACTCACATTCCCATGCCCTAATTACAGCTCCCTCTTTCTCTCTCTTTCTTCTATTCTCTCTTCTACACTGTTCATTGTTAATTCCAATTGTTAGAGATGGCGGCGATGCAGTGGTGACCAAGATCTAAGATCGGAATTGAGATTAAGATTTGAGATCGGAGGTGACACCGCTATACTCTTCATTATCTCATATCTTCGAGGTGACGACTTCAACAACTATCACCACTTTATCCTCCATCTCATAGCCGCTATTCATTTTTGACCAATGCCGCAGCTCCCGCGCCATCAGTCCATCGCGTTGCTGCCGACTCACCAGTTCTCACTTTGAGTTCATCTTTATTTATTTATTTTTGGTCTTTATGTGTGTAGCGGTGTAAAAATGGCCTGCGGTCTGTGAGCGGCTCGAAGCCCGCTAGCAGCTTGGGGTGGGCTTGGCCTGCTTAGGTTCGGTTAGGCCTGGGCCTAAACCCAGCTTGGAACCTTGGGCTTGGGTCGTTATTTTGAAGCGTGACTCGGCCTATCGGCCCACTCAAGGCCCATTTAAAGCTCAACCTAAGGTCCATCTCGGCCCGCCTGAGACCTAGTGCCATTTTTAGTGGAAAAGAATAAAATTTTGATAGAAAAAATAGAAAAAAAATTTAAAAAAAAAATGTTCAGGTCACCTGGCTCCACCCCGCCTCGCCCAAGGCCCGAATACCCCCTAGGCCTAAACCTGGGCTTGGGCCTAATTTTTTGGCCCGTGGGCCAGCTCGAATTTTGGCAGAAGCCCAGGCAGCCTGACATGGGCCGGCCTAATTTACATCCATATTTGTGTGTATCAAATGTTTGCCTTAACTTGGTTACTTGCTCAAATGCTGTACGTCTAGGGTTTTGTGATGACTACAGATTGATTTAAATTGGGCTTATCATATAATTGTTCTACTTCTTTTTAATATCTCATTATGTGTATTATAGTTTTTGGAGCACATTTGGTTGCAAGACTATTAATTTAAGGTTAATTGGTTTTATGTTTTAATGATCCGTTTTTTTTTTTCTTTTTCTTCCTTATTTCATGGATGGAGATGTAATTGAACTTGGTTGTTGGTTCCTCTTATGTTCCTGTAAATGTTAGAATGATTGGATTTTATTTGGTTATTAAATTTGTTATTATGTAGTCATTTTTTTTTATTTGGCTTGTTGTTGTTTATTATCTAATTATCTGTTTTTTTTTTGGTTGTTGTTCTCTCTCTCTCTCTCTCTCTCTCTCTCTCCCTACTTTGTATACATGATCTGTATAGCTTTAGATTTGTTAGATTTTTAACTGATAGTTAGAATTATGTTGGATTTGAACACATATCTATAGGAATTCTTTTTTCTTTTTTTCGTGGCTCTCAAATCTATTTGTTGTTGTTGTTTAGATTCTTTTTTTTTTTCTTGACTCATATCTGTTTGTTGTTGTTGATGAAGAAGAAATAGATTTAATTTACACAGATAACACAATAACAATTGCACAAATTTAATTTTTTTAAACATGAAAATTCTACATGATTCGTGATTAGATTAAGATTAAAATATTCCAAATCCTAAAAATCCAAAACACTCAATCTAAAATCATCAAGCACTTACGAGAGTGATTTTAGTTTGTTTGTTTTTAGGAATAAACAATAAATCAACACAAACGATTTTTTTACGTGGAAAAACCACAATTGAAGAACCTTCAATTGTAATAAAAAACCACGAGCGAACCGCCACTAATCAATCCACTACTGAAGAACTCAAAGATTACAAAGATAACATACAAATTATCCAACCCAGTCAATTTGTCTCTGAATCTTCTGTAACTCTTTCACCACGCATTCGTCACGGAACTGATCCTGAAGTTGAATCTACAACTTCACTTGTCGAATTAACGACTACGTAGAATCAAACGCCTTTTGAAACTCTAAGTTTTGATCTTCGGAATCCACCGAAGAGAACTCTCTTGAATATATAGTATCAAACTCTTTGATGTATGAATCTCAACTCATAAGTTTAGAACTCTCTCAAGAACATCAAAGAAAACTCACAAAAAAACTTCAGAAGAAAACTTCACACAAAACCCTAGGACTCTTGAATAAGATCTAGGAAAAGTAAATCTAGAAAAAGACCCAACCAGCGAATTTATAGAATTTGATCTCGCGCGGTCCGCTCGAGCGTGGGTCTTCTCGCTCGAGCGGAGACTTCATAATTTGTGAATCATATAGGCTTCCCGCTCGAGCGTCAATTTCCCCACTCGAGCGGGGAATCACACCATCCAGTACTTTGTCAGGCTGTGCAGAGATGCTGTGGACTTGTAATCCCCGCTTGAGCGTTACTTTCTCCGTTCGAGCGGGGCGACCAAAAGTGAGAAAACCTGAAAAACTTTATACGATACACACTTGGTTTTAATCCATAGATTTTGACAATAAAAGGTCCTAACAAAACAGAATCAATTTTTTTAACAAATCAGACTCGAACAGATAAAAATATTGATTAGATAAAAACAAATTAACAAATAAGTTCAACAGATAAAGAAAAATAGGGAAAATTGAGTAGATATGAAATTTAAACAAATAATTGAAAAATTCAACAAATAGATAATTTTAACAGATAATTTCAATAGATAAGGGAAAAATTTGAACAGATAGGAAAAAAATTGAACAAATAAGGAAAAAATTTGAACAAATAGAAAATAATTTAAATAGATATATATAAATTTGAATAGATAGTCAACAATAGTTAAAAAAAAGTTAACAGGTAGATAAAGAGTAAAATTGGAAACTAAATATCCTCTAAAACCAACAAAAGGACTTATCACCAAACTATTTCACAAATGGTGGACCTCTCTACCAACAAAAAATATCCACTAAACCTAATACCTTATAACTTATTTAGCTTGGACCTTTTAACAATTATCTCTTTTTTATTTTTTATTTTTATGACTTTTGAATAATAGATTTTTAATGCTTTAGTTGAGGCCGTTAATTGTTAATTATACATTGAAGTTTGAACTATTAATTTTACATATGTATGGTTTTCAAGTATGATATCTATTAATTTTACATATTTTGGCCTATTAAAATTAATTAAATAGTAGTAAACAAGTCCAAAAAAAAGAGTCTGAAAATTAAGCCCTACAAGAAAATTACATGAAAAAAACAGAAGTCCAACCTGCTTAACTGATTCACACCTATTTGCAAAACTGATTAACCCACTCGCACAAACCACAACCCACAGTTTGGGTGGATGTGGGTCTATTTTCTTCAACTTGAAGCTTCGTGGGTTGGTGCAACCCTTGTCTTGTTAACTAGGCACATGTTAAGAAAATAAAAATTACTGTTAACTATCTCTACTTATACAGGAATAAGAATATAAATAAATTTAGTGTTTTTCCCAGAAGCTAATAAATATAATGGCAAACTTCACTTTACTCTCATGTGGTTTGGACCGGGTGCGATTTATCTCCTTAACATTCAGAAATCATTATATAACCCTCACGTGGTTTGTAGACCAAAACGCACCGTTAACTTTTCCATCTAAGTTAACTGGCAGTGACATTTACGTGTTAATTTGGCGAGCAAACCTTTGTTTAAGACATAAATACCCTTTTATATCTTCAAATTTACAAAATAATACGATTGTTCTTTCTCTCAATTTTTTTTTGATGCAGATCTTTCTCTCTGTTCTTTCTCTCTATTTTTTTTTATATAGATCTTCCTCTCTACTGTATACTATCTCTCTCTTTCTCTTTCCCCTTCTAATTATCTCTTCAATATCTCCATATCCACATTTTATCTTGTGAATGAAGAGAAGATCATTGTGTATATACATACATATATATATATATATATCTTTGATTGTGTTGTATATGATTAGAAAAATGATCTGAACTAGTTTTGGATTTATCTACAACAAAATGATATGAAAATCAATGTAAGAGATACTGAATAAACTAGCCAAGTGAATTGGGTTTGGATTTGTATACGTGAATTGGGTTTGTATATGATGAAGAAAAAGTTTGTATATTTATATGTATGTATAAGATATGGATATGGTGGAAGTAGAGAGAGAGAGAAGAGTATAACTATCAATTTACAACTTCTGTTAACAGAAGTTAGGGTGCATTTCAATTCACAAACCACGTAATGGTTATGTGGTAATTTCCGAATATTAGGGAGGTAAATCGCACTTGGCCCAAACCACTGGGAGTAAAGTAAAGTTTGCTCTAAATATAATATATTTCTTTCATGTAGACAAAAAATACCCCATTCTTAGAGTAGGAAATTGACAATAAGATTCTTGGGCAAATTACACCAATAGTCCTTATAGTTTGGGTCTTGTGTCACTTTAGTCTTTAATTTTTCAACTGTGACATATTTGACTTTACATTTTGAATCTTGTTCCAAATAAGGACAATTGAATATACCATTAGTTAATTTCAAGGGCAAAATCATCAATTTGATAAAATATAAACTAATTTGACAAAAATAAATATCAAAAAAATATTTTTAAAATTTAAAAAATTATTTCTATACACAAAAGATAAAATTATGTAAAATTGATAAATTTTTTAGACATTTATTTATTTATTTATTTTTATCAAATTAATTTTTATTATGCGTTTGGATGATGATCGTGTAATGAGTGGTTGTTAAGATGTTAATGTGTAATCACTATATTTAATATATAAAATATTTTTAGTTTTGGATTTTTTTTTTAATTTAATGGATTTTTTTAATAACGATATTAAAATTGTAGCTATATTTGACTTTTGAAAAAAAAGAAAACTAATTTAATGAAAATAAAAACAACTACCATTATCATTATCCAAAACATAATAAAAATTAATTTGATAAAAAAAAATAAATGTCTAAAAGATTTATCAGTTTTACATAATTTTATCTTTAGTGGGTAGAAATAATTTTTAAAAATTCAAATTTTTTTTTTTGACATTTATGTTTGTCAAATTAGTTTATATTTTATCAAATTAACGATTTTGTCCATAAAATTAAGCAATGATATTTTCAATTGTCTTTATTTGGAATAAGATTCAAAATTGAGTATCAAATATGTCACAATTGAAAAGTTAAAGAATCAAAATGATACAAATTCCAAACTATAGGGATCGTTAGTGTAATTCATCGAAGATTTGTTATTACAAAGTAGTGTCAAATAAAAATAAAAGGGTAAATTACATTGACACCCCCTGAGATTTATATTTATTACAGTTTCAACCCCTTACCTTTTGAAAATTTCATTCCCCTCTCTGAGATTTAAAGTTTCATTAGAGATTGTTTCCTGAGATTTAAAGTTTCATAATAGTTTTCCCCTCATTGTAATGATCATCATACATAAAATTAAATTAATAAAAGGGTCAGTTTAACTTTCCAAATGTGAGGGAGAAACTGTATCAAACATAAATCACAGGGGATGTCAGTATAATTTACCCAAAATATAAAATAAATAAATAAAACTATCACATGAAAGTTCCGCCAACCGTTACGGTAAACGCTTGTCTAATTGTTCTCAATTTATTGTTACTTTTATTATGGGTATTGTATCGCGCGTTATTTTTATAATAAGTTATAATCTCAATTTTAAAAAAAATTTAGTTGGAAATTATTTTTGTTTAGTTGAATTTTGGTAATTTACTTTGAAAAATTAGAAATTAATTTGAATAGATACAAAACAAATATATATTTTTTAAATTTTATTATTTTGTTTTAAAAAAAAAGGCATATAAAAATAAGGAAAGTGAAAAGGTATAAGAAAAAAGTGCAGCTATTAGTACCCCATAAATTATTTTGGACTCCCCAATTTTTAGCTTTTTTTTATTACAATAACAACCTCAAATTCTCGCAATTAAGGAAAATGCTATAGGCCCCAAATTTTTTACAAAATAAATGACCAAATGTCTCATATTGTGAACCCCATACCTATGTGAGACATTTGGTAATTTATTTTGTAAAAAATTTGGTATCTATAGCATTACTCCACAATTAAATCTACACACCCACTACATCATGAATTAGGATTTATGAGAGCACTCACATCCATCACCACCCATTTATCTTCCCCAAATACTACATTTAAAACCTACCCACCCTCAAAACCTTAAAAATCCTTTGGCGGCAATATTCCGATTGTAACGGTGGCAACAATTTGATTAGCTACATTGAACGGTCAAAACATGAAAATTTCTTAATACATTGAACGATCAAAATTGTTAAGGCTTACAGAAGTTTTTATTTTTTTACGTTCGGGAATACAGGCCCGACCATTACTTATTTGTTCGGGAAGATGTTCCGAACAAATAAGTAACGTTTGGAAATGTAGGTCCGACTATGAAAATTTCTTAACACATTGAACGGTCAAAATTGTTAACGCTTGTAGCAGTTTTCATTTTTTCAAGTTCGGGAATACAGGCTTGAACATTACTTATTTGTTCGCGAACACATTCCCAAATATAGATTATTTGTTCAGGAATGCAGGTCCAAACTTGGAATTTTGTTAACACTTTTAACGGTCAAAATTCTTAACAGTTGTAGAAATTTTATTTTTTCAAGTTCGGTAGTTTCAGTTTTGAAGAAGCAATGTGTGTGTGTGTGTGAGAGAGAGAGAGAGAGAGAGAGAGAGAGAGAGAGAGAGAGAGAGAGAGAGAGAGAGCATACCAACTGTGACAATGGTTAAACCGGCAAAGACAATAGTCTTGTTCTTGTTCTTGTTCTTCTTTGTGGGTTTTGAAAATGATGAGATGTTTCTTCTTTTTAGTGGGATTTGTTAGGGTTTTTCGAAAGGGAGATTTTTTTGGAAGTGTAAGGGGTGTGCATTCAGTGGGTGGAATGTTTAAGGATAATTTTGGTATTATTTAGGGAGGGGGGAAGAAATTTTAAGGGCTTTAAAATTTATAAGTGGGAGTCTAAAGAAATGGGTGGTCCAAAATAATTCATGGGATATTAATAGCACCACTTCTAAGAAAATGAAGGATATGAAAAAATAAAATGGAGGAAAAGCAACCATTATGTTTTGGTTTTATTTTTTGGCTAAAATAATCAATACAGATAAAAAGTCTAATAGTTAATAAAATAAAATATCACATCTTATATATCAATCAATTACTTTTTCTCTCATAACAATCTATTCAACCAATAAATCTAGGAATACAAACACTAAACACAAAATGAAACACATATGTCTCACATGTGATGGGTCCCACATATACGTCCCACCCCATATGAGACATATGTGTCTCATTTTGTGTTTGAAATTTGTGTTCTTAACATTACTCCTAAAATAACCAACATCCCAAATGAATGCTGAATTTAGATAATTGTTGAACTGTTACTATTTTCTACACAAGTAGAGCTAGTTGTTTATATTGTATAAGAGTATCTCCAATGAGCTCTTTAAATGAGACATGTTAGTTATTATAACTAGTATTAACATATTTTAGAGCATCTCCAATGCACTAGGCACATAATACTTGTTAGTTAAAATACCTAGTGCGATTCACTTCTTTCAATTCCAATGCACTAGGCATATGATTAGGCATTTTGGCTCAATTCATATTCACTAGCTACATGTAGCTAGCCTTCAACACTAGGCAAAATGTATTCAATCATTAGGATCATTTCTCTCCATCTTTGTTGTTGACGTGGCATTCTATAAAATTAATAGTATTTAGATAAATAGCTAAAATAAATAGCATGGTTAGAGTAAAAACATAAAACAGTTGATAAGCAAAATAAAATATATATTTTATAGTAATATTTAGATAGGTAAAATGCCTACTACCGTTGGAGATGCTCACTTTAAGAGCATTTCCAACCCACTAGGCATATAATGCTTGTTAGTCAAAATGCTTAATGTGACTCACTTTTTTTAACTCCAATGCACTAGGCATATGATTAGGCATTTTGGCTCAGTTCACATTCACTAGCTGCATGTAGCTAGCCTTCAAGGCTAGGCAAAATGTATTTAATTATTAGGATTATTTCTTTCCATTTTTGTTATTTAATAGTATTTGGATGAATAGCTAAAATAAAGAGTATGGTTGGAGTAGAAATATGAAACAGTTGACATGTAAAATAAAATGTATACTTTATAGTAATATTTAGATAGGTAAAATGCCTACTATCGTTGGAGATACTCTAATGGGGCTAGATGTTACAATAGCTATATTAACAAAGGGTTTGGCTTCTCTCAGGTTGTTATGTCAACTTGAAAGGGTGTTTGGGCTTAATAGACCATTTTAGAACCGATTTTAGTGATCATAACCAATCACTTTTAGGACTCATTGAGAAAACTAGCCATGAAAAAAATAAGATGATTAGATATCGATAGCTATATATTTTTAAAAAAATTGATGACAAATATAAGAACAAAGATTGAGAGCTCTAATTTTGGAACTCTAAAGAGAGCTTTAGTGATGTGGCAATGAGTAGGGCCTACATGTGTTGTGATGTGTGTGCCTATTATTTTATTTTTTTTCTTCCTCTTGCCACATCATTAGAGCTCTCTTATAGCTCCAAAATTAGAGCTCTCTATTATTATTGTAAGGAAAATGATTGAGACCACTAATTAGTGGTAGCACTAATGACCCACTGTCACAGTGTTGTTGTGCCTTTTTTTTTTTTTTTTTTTTTAAGTGTGTACCAACTCACTAGTGGTGCTTTAGAGCACCCTTTTAGTGGTATGTGTCATTGCCGTTATTGCAAATATAATTTCAAGAATAGCCATCCATTTTTTGTAATACAAATTTAATTCAAACATATAACTATCAATATCCGATCATCTTAATTTTTTACATGAATATTCTTGTCCTAAAAAGTGAATGGTTCGGATCATCGAAATCGGTTCCAAAATGGACATACGAAACCCAAATGCTTTTTCAAATTGAGATAACCAATATGAAAGAAGTCCAACCCATTTCTTCAAGGCTAGTTACATTTAAAGAGCTTTGGGAGGTTCTTTAAACAGTTTGTGTGTATAGATAAATGAAGAGCAGGGTTGGAGTAATAGATAAAAAAAGAATTAGGTAAAATAAAGAACCTACATTTTTTTTTTATAGTTTAGCTAGTAAAAAAATGAAAAGTATGATTGGATTTGCTCTAATAGTTAAATTTTTGAATAAATTTATAAGCAAGAATTCAAATGATTAGTTTTATGCTTTGAAAATTATAATTGGGTTTTGTGAGGTTTTCGAAAGGAATTAGCATGTAGATAAAGTATAAATAAAATTACAGAAATGGGTGATTGTTACATATCACTCAAATTATGAAATAAATTATTAACAAGGTGCATGGCCTTGCTAGTAATCCATTTGGTGAATGGTAAGTGTATGTAACAAAACCATATATCAACGGATAGATTATCATTACATTATCAGAAAAATTTTCACTGTTGTCTCACCTCTTATGTGGATATAGACATTAATATTATGCATAAATTTAAGATCTGCCATATTTAAGAAATAATGCTAGGTATATTCATGATTTGTGCATTGTACGTGACTGATACAAAGGACCTGCAACATGATGATAGGGATGGCAATGGAGAACTTATCCTATGAATACCCATGGAGATCCGACAAAAAAATATGAATTTTCTCCTTTTTTTCTTACCCGTCAAGTTGGTTAAATGGTGTTTTTTTAAATATTCATAGGATATGGGTCGGGCATGGTACTCGCCCATTTCCCCCATACATAAACGTGTCTTCACATCATATGTCATGTTCATGGATGGACTTATCAGCAACCAGAAGAACGTAGAGGTACTTCTTCAATCTGGGGTTTTGCAGGGTTGAGTCAATGATGTGAGTGGATTGGTCTCTCTCTTTAATAGTCTCTCTACAAATGTGAATTCCAATCCAGAGGACTTTCACTTTGCAAATCAACTTAAAAAAACGAATGCATATTGTGAGATTGGATCTTATAACACTTTCTTCAAACAGGTAGTGTGCAATAAAGTAGTACATAGAAATGGAAGAAAGAATGTAACATTGTAGGAGAGGGAGAGGGTTGTAATTTTTTTTTGTTTTTTTTAAATATTCCACGTTTTTTCATATTTTTTTTTTCAATTACTAAAAATTTATTTGATTGTCTCAAAATTATATATTTGATTATTTAAAAACAAACTTTTTAATTAATTAATTAATGTGTATTTGATTTTGTCGTTGAGTCAAATAAAATAAAACAAGAGTGAATGTATATTTAGTTTTGACTGTGAATCTTAAAAAATAAAAAATAAAAAAAATGTCAAATTGGGTTGGGAAAAATCCTAATCCATTAAGAGATGGAGAGGATAGTATCCATGGGAAATGAGAAAAAATTATTATAGGAAAATGGAGATGGATAATTAATATTCACCCTATTAACCCCATTGCCATCCATTGATGATTGACGTCAATTGGACTGCACCTATGGATTGCATGCTTCCTTGGACTTGCTTAGTGGAACCATGCCCCATCCTGTCCCAGTTTCATTTAGTTTTACAATTTATATTTTTAGTGTGTGTGTGTCAATTTCCGACCACACTGTCAAACTGGTACTCAGCTGGAGAACACTGGCAAAATAAATTAAGCCCGAACAACCTGTCATAAAAAGAAGAGATTTCGGTGGTGATTCGTTCACCCAGAGGCACTTCAATGATCAAGTTAGTTATCTCTCAAAGATAGCAAAAATACTTAACTCACTATTCATATCATAAAAAACATATCTCAGACCCAAGAGGGTGCCTCTCTTTTATAGCCAACACTGACCTAATCCCAATAGAAGCCTAGCTTCAATGGACTCTGTCCAATTGCTCATCTGGACTCCTAGTTAGATTGCGATAAACTCTCTCAGAGTCTTATTTTTATCCAAACGGAAGTCCTCTCTCATTCTAGGACTCTTGTCCCTTATCCGCGTATCCCGAATTCCGGTATCTTCGTAGATAACCTTGGCCTAGCCGAGATTACCTTGGCGTCATGACTAGGACACGTGATACCTCGGCTAACACTTCAGTGTCACCTCGGCCACGTGTTGTCATTCAAAAATTATGTTCCTACAACTGCCCCAGAGGTTCTATTATCTCGGCATCCTGAGGTGATGGAACCTATATCATTCCTTCCATTTAGCACGTCGGCTAACTTCGTTTTATCCTTCATTACCGAGGTCATCATTCGTCGGCTCCAATATGACCAAGACTTAGCCTGTTTTCACCAATTCCTTAGAACCATTAACCAAGTTTATTCAAGTTTCTCAACCGAGATCGTCATCCTAGCCGAGGTTCTGCTCCATTAAATCAAGAACTCCAAGAGCTTATTTATGCGTATGAGCTGTCACGCACGGTATTTCAACCATTTCTGCCACGCGTCTTTTCTCCATTGAACCGTACTTGATATGCGCCACTAAGTCACATCGTTTTTGCGTGCGTCGTCTAACAAGCACATCATCCTAGGCAAAGTAATTGTGTTTTGCCGCCATTCTGTGTGTTTGATAAATCATCCCTCTCCATCTTTTCACTTTTTCACCATTATTTTTGTTCAAACTCTTTCTCTCTTTCTCTATAATCTTTCTTAATTTCTCCATTGTTTCAAGCTTTCAAGCTCTGCAACTACTCTGTTCACTTCCTCCGCTGACATTTTTGCTGTTCTTCTTCGCTTACGGCCACTGTCTGACCCCGGCGTACTTTACACCGGCTTCATCCTTCTTCGGTGAGTCATTATTTCCTCCTTTATCAGTCTGTGTTTTTCTTTAAAAAACTTTACTGTATTATTCGTTGCCATTTCCATTTTGTTCACGTTCTTGATTATAAATCTGTACGTATGAATTTAATCATGTATCTGAGCACTTTCATTTTACGATTTCGCTTTTGCCCAATCCATTTCTTGAATACACACTGTTCACCCATTTGTTCATTTTTGCCACTATTCTTGGCCTCACTATTCCTGATTCTGAATCTTTGTTCTTGTTTCTATTTTCTGTGTTTTCTCTAGATTCCTGACTTCAATTCTTGTCTCCATAGTCTTAGGTTTGGGATTTGTTGTAGAACCCACGAATTTTAGGAAAAACTGAAACAAGCTTCACTTAGATCCTCAAAATTTCTTGTCCCATCATTCTTCTAGGTTTTGCCAAGGTCCCTCCGACCTTTACAAAACACACCCTTATGAAATCCAATACCTTCTCCCCAAGCCGACATCATGGGTATGTGGAGGTATAGGGTAGACACCCTAACTAAGTTAGAATACTTTAGGCAGGAGTTTTCTATCCCGGCCGACGTTCACCTTAGGTTCGCTGGGGAGGACGATTACATCATGCCCACAGTTGGCTCCATGCCCTTCCCAATTGTAGTTTTCATAGAGTGTGGACTTAGGCTCCCTCTCGACATCCTTTTCCGAGAAGTCCTTCACTACTATAAACTCAACCCAATGCAATTAGCCATTAACTTCTACAGAGTCATCAATGGTATCATAGCCTTAGCTAGCCGAGAAAATGTTAGGGTAACTTTAGTCGACATACAATACTGTTACACCATGTGTGGCCTTAAGTTAGAAAAAGGTTACATTTACTACCTTAAGCCGAGGTCCACAGAATAGAAACTCGTTGCCGACCTCCTAGACTCCAACATGGGAGCTGGGGACGATTACCTCATTGTCTCGGGCAATTGGGAGTTCACTCCAGATGAGAACCTTCACCTTTACCCTCTTAGCCGTACTTTATTCAAAGAGGGAGATGGTAAGAACCAAGTGTTACATTTACTTACTTTCAAGTCTTTAATACTTTGTTCCTTCTATATGTTCTGACGTCTATTTTTTCTTACAGTTCTTCCATAGCCACCCAAGGACTTTCGCAAGTCCTTCTTTCCTAGCAAGGACCTCAAAAAGCTATTAGACCTGCCAGTTGAGCGGCGGAGAGCTCCTTTGCTACTCAATTTCATCCTGACTTACAAGTTGGTGCTTCCTGACGTCCCAAAGAAGAAAAGCAAGTCTCCCCCTTCCGCCACAACTTTTCCAACAGCTTCATCACCTCGGCTAGATCAGGGATCAAACTCTGATCTAGCAGAGCAACCGTCGACTTCGGCTCCATAACGGATTCCTCCATCTCAACGCCAATGCCGACGTCGAGCTCCACTGCAAGCTCCAACAGGCAGGACCCGAAGCTGAAGACGTCGAAGTGTTGAGGCGTCCTCATACAATCTAGCCAATCCTCCCACTGCTTTGCCAGCAATTCATTTCAGCACAAAAGTTACAGTTGCCGCGACGTCGGACGAGATGGGACGCAAAAAAGCAGTTGCCGACGACCTTTTAGCCGACATCCCCAATGTGGTCACCATCCAGTCTTCTCCATTGTAATCCTAGCCAAAGCCAAAGCCAAAGAGGCTGAAGAAGGCCCAAGCCAAGGACACAGTGACTCAGATTGATACTGAGGGCACCTTGCCGATTTCAAAATTGGCTGAGGGTGAAAAGACCTCCTCCGTTGCCGAGAAGAGGCCCACCGAGGCCGAACCATCCGAATCCACCAAGTCAAAGAGGCCGAGGTCGGCTTCTGCGGCCACCTCGGGGTCTCTAAAATCTGATGCCCCCTGGGCCCTCCAATCACAATTGAGGACAAACCAGTCAGAGCTGGTAATAGCACTCATTACATTGAGGTCGGCGTTGCTCTCTCTACTGCCTTGCTCCTTCTTAGAGATCTTGACCGTAACGCTGAATTTAGCGAGTACGAAAACTTTGCTCTAATGTTGCAACACTCCATCCAAGTAAGCCCTTAACACTTGGTACTTTTTCATTTTCTGTTATTTCATACTTAGAGAGTTTTACTAACTTGTTTTTTTCATTTCTTCTAGGTGATCCAGTATGGCCACTTCTTTGCGATGCAAGCCTTTGCCATCAAGAAGGAGTTGGCCAACAAGACCAGGGAGGCTGCTGGCTTGCAGAAGACCATCAACAAGGTCGAGGCAAAGATGAAGACCTTGACAGATCAGGTCGAGGTAGCCAAGAAGGCTCAGGATGAGGCCGAGGAAAAGGCTAATGCTGCAGAGGCCATTGCCAAGGTCCTTGCGGTCGAAAAGAAAGAGGCTGAGGCAAAGATGGTCAAGGCCCAAAAAGAGCTTCAAGATGCCCTGGCCACAAAAGAGGTCGAGATCAAAGCGGCGGATGAGAAGGCGTACATTGAGGGGGCAGTCGACATCAAAGGATACTACAAGAAACAAGTAAAACATGCATGCAACAAGGGTTTCACCCTTGGTTGGATGGCTGCATTAAAAAAGTTGGCTGTCCCCGAGGACTCGCCTCTCCGAGAAAAAAGCTGTATTGTCCTGCCATTCCCCCTTACTTCAAGCCAATCTAAGGACGAGGTTGAGTCCGAGGAGGAAACTGAGGCCGAAAAGATGGAGGAGGCTGCTGGGGCTAAGTCCCCAACTCTAAATGAGCAAGTCCTTGACTTGACTCAAGATAAGGAAGACGAGGTCTCAAAAGAAGCTACCCTTGAGAAGACAACATCTGACGGGCCTATCGCCGAGAAGAGCATCGACCAGACTCTCCAAGAGATTGATGTCGAGCTCACGGCTGAGAAGGCTGTCGAGAAGAGTTCTCAGATATCTTCCGAGCCCCAAACTGATGCTGATGCCGAATAGTCTTGTTTATAACCTTTTTCTTTATTTCTTGTACCTTGTACTTTTTTCTTCACTTTTGAAACAATGTTAGTTTTAATTTGGCCGACGTGCCACTTTTGTAGTCTGAACAATTTTTCTTCAATGTCAGGCCGAAGTGCCTTCTTTCCTTGTCTGAATGCAAGTCTTCTTTTTTGACTAAGTCTTTGAATGCTTGTCTTTTCTTTACTGTCTTGTATGCTTCCATACTTAGAATAATTTGCATGTGTTCAACGTACACCTTAATTGTGCAATCTCTTCAGGGTGGAATACCTCGGTTATACCCACTAACGATTTATTTCAGCAAGTACATAGGTACTTCTTTCAATACAATCTTGGCTTAATTTGTAAATTTTTTCTTAAAAATTTCAACAAGTGTTTAAACCAATCTTCCTTTAACATAACCTCAGATTCACTTCAACTTGTAAATTTTTCTTTAAATTTCAACAAGTGTTAAACATGACCTTGGTTTAACTTCAACTTGTAAATTTTTCTTTAAATTTCAACAAGTTTTAAAACCAATTTTAGCTTGTAAATTCTACCTTCCAAGTACCATTCTCTAACTCTCTGCCCCCTAACGTGAACTTAAGTTTCACTTGGGTTCTCATTAAGTGTGTGGCTTTTACCTCGTCGCTGAGGTTAGATTCAAACAAAGATTGACTGAGGTTTCCAACCTTGGCCTCTCTGTTCTGTTAATCTATGTACTTAGTTTCAATCTATGTTTGACTCTACTGATATGGCAAGTCTAGGTTAATTCAACTTAGTTCAACTCTATTATATGCAAGTAGGAACTCTACCATATAATAAGTCTAAGTTATTCATCACGTTTCAATCAAAAACATCGCCAACTTAGTTGAACTCTATTATATGCTAGTAGAAACTCTGCCGTATAATAAGTCTAAGTTATTCGTCATGTTTCAATTAGAAACATCGCCAACTTAGTTCAACTCTATTATATGTAAGTAGGAACTCTGCCATATAATAAGTCTAAGTTATTCGTCATGTTTCAATCAGAAACATTGCCAACTTACTGATCAGTCATACTACACAAGTGTAAAAATCAAGCTAAAACTTTTTTATTACTTCGGCTAATAACAAAAAACTTAAAAAGAAAATCTAATGATAGAAAAACTTCAGATTGCAAGTATTCTAGGGTCTTGGCAACTCTTTGCCTTCATTGTCTTCAAGCTGATATGCCTCATTGCCCAATACCGAGATGATTCTATAGGGTCCCTCCTAATTTAGGCCAAGTTTGCCCTCTCTGGGATCCTTCTTGTTGTCGACGATCTTTCTTAGGATGAGGTCCCCAACTTGGAACTCTTGTAGGTTGACCTTCTTATTATAAGCCCTGGTAAGCTACTGCTGGTATGACCTTAGTTGAATTGCTACCTTCTCCATTTTTTCTTCCAGTAGGTCCAAATCTCGGGTTAAGAATGCCTTATTAGTCCCATTCTCCACTCCCTGGGTTCTGATCCATGGGATGCCGACCTCTAATAGGATTACAACCTCTATGCCAAAAGCCATGGCAAATGGGGATTCCCTAGTTGATTTTCTCGGTGTAGTCTGATATGCCTAGAGTACATTGGGTAACTTATCCATCCACATTCCTTTAGCTATTTCCAGCCTTTTCTTGATTCCATCCAAGATGATCTTATTGGATGCTTCTGCTTGGCCATTGTTTTGAGGGAAGCTTGGAGTAGAGTAATAATTCTTGATCTTGTAATTTGCGCAGAAGCTCTTGATTAACTTACTATCAAACTGTGTACTATTGTCTACTATTATTGCCCTTAGGATCCTAAACCTGGTGATGATGTTCTTCCAAATGAAACTCTTCACATCAACATCTCGAATCATTAAGAGGGGTTTAGCTTCCACCCACTTAGTAAAGTAACTTGTTACTACTAGCAGGTACTTCCTTTGTCCAGTTGCTTGAGGCAGTTGTCTAACAAGATCCATGCCCCATTGGCCAAATAGCCAAGGTCTGGACGCTAGGTTCAAGTTCGCTGCTGGTTGATGTATCAAAGATGCAAACCTTTGAGACTTCTCACATTTTCTAATATAAGCTTCAGCATCCTTTTGTATATAGGGCCACTAGTACCCTTGAGTTATGGCCCTATAAGCAAGTGATCTGCCCCCTATGTGGCTTCCACATCCTCCTTCATGTATCTCATACAAGAAGTCTTCAACTTGTGAATGATGCACACACCTTAAAAGGGGTCCAGTAAAATATCTTCTGTAGAGATGTCCTTCTGCTGTCAAACTGAATCTTGCCGACTTTAGTCTGATCTTGTGTGCTACTTTGTGATCATCTGGCAATTTTCCTTCTTTAAGAAATACTATTATTGTATCCATCTAGCTTGGTCCTATCTCCACAAACATTGCTTCATGCTCTGTGTTCAGTGGTTCTATGCTTGGAACTGACAAGTAGTCCACAATTATCGTTCTTGTCTCTCTAGGTTTCATTGCACTAGCTAGGTTGGCCAGAGTATCAACATGGCTGTTGTCATCTCGGCTAACCTGCTGTAGTCGGCAATTCTGGAATAAGGTTACCAGTCTGCCCACTTCCTTTGCATAGGCCGACATCCTTTCATCTCGAGCTGCGTATTCGCCTATTGCCTGGTTGACGATAAGCTGGGAATTACAGAATATTATTACCTTGTCAGCTTTCATTGCTATTGCCAGCTTTAATCCTGTGATCAGTGCTTCATACTTTGCTTCATTGTTCGAGGCTTTAAACCCCAAATGAATGTATTGTTCTAGTATCTGCCCATCTGGCGATACTAGCACTACTCTTGCCGCCGCTTTTTGTCGATTTGAACTCCCATCGACAAATAGCCAGAAGGAGTCGCCGATGTAAATATTACATGGCCTGAGTTTTTCTTCTTTCCTCTGCTTGGCCATCCCCAACTGGGTTTCTCCTTGTTCACCTGGACCTCGGCATAATGGAGCCCGATGTGTGATAGCACCTGGTGTGAACTCGGCCACGAAGTTAGCCAAAACTTGGCCTTTAATTGCTGTTTTAGGTCTGAATTCTAGGTCATATTGGCCCAACACCACTGCTCATCTAGCTATTCTGCTTGTTAGATCTCCCTGTTGCAACAGGGATTTCAAGAGATGCTCAGTTAACATCATAATTTTGTGGGCTTGAAAGTAATGATTCAGCTTCTTGGAAGCCATTACTAATGCCAGTGTTAGCTTCTCTAAGGGTAGGTATTTGGTCTCTACATCTGCTAGGGTTTTACTCATGTAGTAAACTGTTCTTTGCTCTCCATTTTCTTCTCTGATTACTACTGCGCTTACTGCATGCTCTGAAACTGCCAAGTATAAGAACAACTCCTCTCCAAGTATTAGATTTGAGAGAACTGGAGCTGTGGTCAAATACTTCTTTAAGTCGGCTAAGGCGACTTCACACTTTTCTGTCCATAGGAAGTCTATGGCTTTCTTCACTAGGCTGAAGAAAGGTTTATATTTGTCAGAGCTTCTGCTTATGAATCTATTTAGGGCTGCAGTCCTTCCAGTCAACATCTGCACTTGCTTTGTCGATGTTGGGCTTTCCAACTCTAGAATGGCCTTGATTTGATCGGGGCTAGCCTCCATACCCCTTCTGGTGACCAAGTATCCTAAGAACTTTCCAGACCCAACTCCAAATTCGCACTTCGATGCTTTGAGTCGGAGCCGATATGTTATAAGGATGTCAAAAATTGCTTTTAAGTCTTCTAGATGATCCTCAGGTTCCTTGGTCTTCACGACCATGTCATCTATGTATACCTCCACTGTTTTGCCTATTAGATGCCTGAACATCTTGGTTACCAATCTTTATTAAGTTGCTCTTACATTTTTCAACCCGAAAGGCATCACTCTATAGCAATACAGCCCCTTTGGGGTGACAAATGCAGTCTTCTCCTCATCTGGGAGGTACATAGCTATCTGATGGTACCCCTTGTATGCATCCAGGAAGCTCATCTTTCTATGCCTTGAAGTGGCATCCACTAATTGGTCGATCTTGGGTATTGGAAAACTGTCTTTGGGACAAGCCATGTTCAGGCTGGTGAAGTCCACACAAACTCTCCACTTCCCATTCTTTTTCTTCACAACCACCGTATTTGATAACCATGTCGGATAATTTACCTCTCGAATGGTCCTGGCCTCCAAAAGTTTATCCACTTCCTCTTCTACTGCTTTGACATGCATCAACGTCGGCCTTTTTGCTTACTGGATGACAGGTTTAGCTGACCTATCTACATTTTGTCTACGGCAAATGACCTTGGGGTCAATGCTAGGTATCTCGTACGGCGTCTAGGCAAACACCTCAATGTTTGCTCTCAAGAACGCCTCTAGCTCTTTTTTCTCTTCCTCGGCCAAGCCCGAGCCGAGAAGAAAGAAGCGCTCTTCATCCCCTTGTTGGACAAGGATTTTTTTCCCGACTTCCTCACTCTTTTCAGCTGGCTCTTTGCCGACGTCCTCTAAGACTTCTATGTCCTCATCTTTAATCTCTATGGCTTTTGCTTCTCGTATATTGCAGATGGATTTCATTGCTGCCATAGAGTAATTCTTTGTCTGCACTTGATCCCCTCTGACCTCCTCATTTCCATGTTCTGTTGGGAATCGTAACAGTTGGTACAATGTTGAGGGAATAACTCTCATTGCATGCTGCCATGGCCTTCCTAAGATAACATTATAAGGGGAGGGAGTGTCAATTATTATGAACTTAGTTTTTATCTTCTTGGTGCTAGCATGCACCTCCAAACTAACTGCTCCCAGGGGCCATGTTGGCATTCCATTGAACCCGACCATTGGACCATTGGATTGTTCGAGATCATCTTGGTGAAGGCCAAGCTCCTTGTAACACCTGACATACATGATGTCACAAGAGCTGCCTTAGCCAATTAAGATGCGCTTCACTTGGCATTTTCGAATCTGGAGGGATATTACCAAGGCATCGTTGTGTGGATGCTGCACCATCTCTAGGTTGTCTTCAATAAAGGACACTACTGGTCCCTGGCATTCGTCTGCCCTAGGTCTTTTTTGCCTGACCTGGCACACATGTTGCAAGTGTTTTACCTTCTGTGTCTCCCCACGTATTTTGTTCTCATTAACCTTTGAATGAATCACATTGATCACTCGAGTTCCACCTGCCTGTGGTTGTGGTGCTGGAGAAGGCGGTGCTGCCTATGCCTGAGGCAGTCTTGCTTGTTCTTCCTTTGTTATGGCCTCGTCTATAAGGCCCCTTAAGTGACATTGTCTTACCAAGTCTTCCAGATGTGACTTCAGGGCCCTACACCCCTCAGTCAGATGTCCATCTTCGTTGTGGTAAGTACAGTGCTTGCCAAGGCTTTTTCCCATAAATTCGCTCGAAACCCTTACTAGTGCTCTGTAATAGGTCTGATTTTGGATTTTCTCCAAGACTTTGTGTACTGGAATTCAGAATACGATTGTGACTACCTGTGTAGCCCTTAATCCTGTCTCTTGCTTGTTGTACCCGCCATTACCTCGGCCTCGCTTCGGTAAGTCATTTCACTTCTCTTGCTTCGACGCCTTTGTCCCCGAAGTGTCTTCCTTGGCTCTGGTGTACTTCTCTATTTTGGCCATTAATTCCTCCATACTTTTTGGCTGTGTTTTTGCCAATGATTTTCAAAGCAAACAATCATCTTTTAGGCCGTTCTTAAAAGACACGACCGCCACCTCTTGGTTGCATCCTGGTATCCGGTTGAATACCTCATAGTACCTCTTGGCATAGGCCCTAAGGCTTTCATCCTCACTGATTCTCAGAGCCATCAAGGAGTCTACCCTTAATGGCTGTAGCTTGTTTGTCACAAATCTGGCCACGAACATCTCAGCCAGGCCTTCTCAGGTTTTCACAGTTCCTTTCGACAACTTGTGAAACCAGTCCGATGCAATTTCCCTAAAGGACGAGGGGAACATCTTGCAGAGTAACGGCTCGTTCCCGGTGTATAGTGTCATCGAGTTCAGGTACAAGCCGACGTGAAAGTTGGGGTCTGACTTACCGTCGTATATCTGGAATCTCGGCATACTGAACCTTTTCGGGGCCTCAAATTTGTCCAACTTTACTAAAAACGGCGTTCTCAGCTTGACTGGAGAGGTTACCTCGGCATTTTGTTGCTTCCTCTGGAGGTAATCCTTCAGATCCTCCTCGGTCCGTCTAGAAGCTCGGCTATCTCTGGATTTCAGGCTTTTCGGCGCGTTACTTCTGGTGTCATTGTGAGTCCTCTTGGACTTCTCTCTATTAGTTGCATCGAAACAGAGTTCCTTTCCTTGAACATGCCAATGTTCTTTGGGGTTAGCTTCTTTGGTACGATGCGTCCTCCGTGAATCTCCCTTTATTGACTCTCTTCGCTCGACCTAACTTGAAGGCCGGTGAGAGTGTTCCTTGGTCCTGGTGTGCTTGAGGGACTACAGGGATTGTTTTCTGCCCTCCCTTTTGAGTATTATTCTTGGTCCCTGGAATCAGCGTGTCTTACAGCGGGAACGGTGGCTGCATGACATTATTCTTCCTCATGAAATTGATGACCATTTACAAGTCTACCAATTTTTTTGCCATCCCCTTCATCTCTCTCTTCCTCCTCATTTTTTAGCATCTATCTTTCCATACCGAGGGGTCCCCCTCATTGTAATACCCGCTGCTCGATTTTTTTTTGCGCGCCTCTCTCTGGCTTTTTTTTCTCTCTGTTACACTGTTCTTGAGTTTCTTTGTTGCAATTATCCTCCTCTGCGTTAGGATCAATATGTTTCTCACTCCCAGTAGGGATGTCATCTCCTACCTTCTCTTTCTATCCGTCGTTGGCCATCTATTCTCCTTTCTTTCCCACAAAAGACACCAATTTGTGTGTGTCAATTTCTGACCACACTGCCAAACTGGTACTTAGCTGGAGAACACCGTCATAATAGATTAAGCCCGAACGACTTGTTACAAAAAGAAAAGATTCCGGTGGTGGTTCGTCCACCCGGAGGCACTCCGACGATCAAGTCAGTTATCTCTCAAAGATAGCAGAAGTGCTTAACTCACTATTCAGATCATAAAAAACATATCTTAGATCTAAGAGGGTGCCTCTCTTTTGTAGCCAATACTGACCTAATCCCAATAGAAGCTTAACTTCAATGGACTCTGTCCCATTGCTCATCTGGACTCCTAGTTAGATTGGGATAAACTTTCTAAGGGTCTTATCTTTATCCAAATTGAAGTCCTCTATCATTCTAGGACTCTTGTCCTTTATCAGCTTGTCTTGGATTCCAGTATCTTTGCAGATAACCTCGGCCTAGCCGAGATTACCTCGGCGTCATGACTAGGACACGTGACACCTCAGCTGACACTTCGGTGTCACTTCGACCACGTGTTGTTATTCAAAAATTATGTCTCCACATTTAGTATTAAAAATTTTATAGTTTAAGATATCAAAATAACTTAAAGAGAGGCAAAAGTACACAAACATTTCGAGATTGTAGAGAGCAAAAGTAAAAAGAAAGATGTACAAAAATATAGCTGCGGTGTTTGGGAACAACAATTAGAGGCTATTTAAACTTTTTGGCAAAAAAAAAAAAAGAAGTCGTAGGTAAGGCTCAATTTTTGGTTGACAGTGGATAAAAAGACGATTTTACCTTTTGAATATTTGACCAACCCGTAAACTCTTCAACAACAGCTTTGAAAAACAACTCTCTTATCTCTCTTAGGCGCAGTCGTTGGAAGCCGGTGAAGAAGTGAAACAAATCAGTACCGGTGAATCTCTCTCAGGCAGATCACGCTGCTGACTCTTCTCTGTCGCCAACCGTTGAAGATTTGCGATAGGTAAATCAACTAATCCAATTTTTGTTCTTTTTCTTACTTTTTCTGACTCTCTTTTGCTGCTTTTTCCTTCCATTGCTTCAGATTACACTGTATTTTGGGCCTTATTGATGGTATTTCATCATAGAATGGCTGATCTTGACATGTTAACATTTTTTTCTTATTTTTTTTTATTTTCTAGTTCGAAATTTGCCGTTTCAATTGTTATGGGACTCCAAATTTGGGCTTTTATTGTAATTTGTCATTTTTATATTGAAAAGTCAAATTTCTTACAAATTTATAATTTTTTTTATTATTTATAATTCGTAAAATCTATACTGAAAAGTTGCTTTTTGTAGGCTAGTTCTAATTTATTTTAATTCATTATTTTTAAACATTAACAGTCAATTTTTTTACAAAGTTGGCAATTTTTTTTTTTAATTCGGAATTTTTAGAATTTTAAGTCAAATTTCTTACAAATTTGACATTATTTTTAATTCGTAATTTTTATAATTAAAAGTCAAACTTCTACGCTATTTGAGTACTAATTTTAATTTAAATCGTAATTTTTGTAATGACAAATTAAATTTCTCACAATTTTCCAATTTTTTCTAATTCCTAATTTTTATAATTAAAATTCAAATGTTGCCCAAATTTGTAATTTATTTTAATTTGTAGTTTTTTGAATTAAAAGTCAAATTTGTAAGCAATATGTCATTTTTTTTTTAAATTCTTAATTTATAATTAAAAGTAAAATTTCTTACAAATTTGTAAATTTATTTGTAATTTGTAATATTTAATTTGAATTTCTTACAAACAAATATTTTTGTATCAAAAAATTCAAAATCTAGCCATTTGATGTATTCTGGAAGATGTGCACTGCCACGTCATCGAATGAACTTTTTTTTTTTTTTTTTTTGATCTTGGAAAACGGCCCTGCACAGTTGTAGGGGCATTTTGGTCATTTTGTATCCCAACATCATTTCAAACATATTTTCCAATACAACAATCCAAGGATGATTCTATTTATATATACCACCAATCCTCTCAGCACACACCATTTCCTTAAAAAAAATTATTACATCTTTATCTTTCTAGTCAATTACATTTTTAATGTTCACACAAATTTCTCAATCCACACAACCCAACCCCACAACCCTAATCCTGCCCCTAGTCGCTGCCGTTGCCGCCCCTACCTATCACCGTCGTAGCCATTACCAACTTTGGCCGCAGCTCCTTTGCCATCCCTAGCTCCGGCAACCCACCCCCTACCATCATCATCTCTCCCATCCTAACTTTAATCATAAACCCTAACATCTCGTCACTGCCGTCACTGATAAGCAGGCGTCGCCCCTCCAAATCCCCTTTAGTCGATGCCTCTCCTTTGTAAATCCCCACTCCACTGGTATTCCCTTCTCTCTCATGGCTCCTCTCTCCCCTTATTTCCACCCATGGCCTCTTCTTTTTCTTCTTCTTCTTCTTCTCTTCAAACCCTAGATCTAAAAACCTAAATCTCTCTCTCGCAACTGCAGATCGAATGATGGAGTGGAGGAGCTGAATCACGCTGTGGAAGGGATCTAGATGATAAGTAGCGGCAGAGGGTGGCCAAAGGGGCTGGAGAGGGATGACAGGGGTGAGAGAGATACGAGCTGCAGTGTTAGCGGTGAAGGAAAGGGCAACGCGAGTTGTTGCTGTGGCAGGAGCGCAAATGGATTAGGAATAGAAATAGAAGAGGAAATGGTATCGGTCGGAGGGTGGCGGTAGCAGAAAGAGGTAGGGTGGCTGACGGCAACGATTGATGGCGGCGGCGGCAGCCGCGAGACAAAGTTAGGGTTAGGGTCATGGTTAGAGAAAATGATGATATTTTGAAAATATTTAAAAATTGATGGTGTGTATAGAGTGAAAAATAGAAAATCAAAATTGGGTGTGGTGTGCAATGAGTAATTGGTGTGTACCAAGAGAGTTTGTGGTGTGTAAATAGAATTACCCACAATCCAACAAAAAATCTAACCCATCTTTCCAAATATAAAAATTAAAATAGTTTACTAAAATAGTCAAATAATCAAAAAGCCTAGAAACTAGTCACTCTCCAATGTTCAATAAAATAGAAGAATACCTTACAAATTATTTTATACCATAAAATTAATGAAAATACCATAATAAAATTGTGAATGTTTCTATAATAGTACAAAAAAACTGGGCTGACTTCTCCTTTCTTTACCTTTCACAAAATTCGATCAATTTCCTTATTTTTGGTTAAATTCGTCCTTTTCTATTAAGAACTTTAAATTCGTCCTTTTCTATTAAGAACTTTTTGACACTCAAAAACTGAAGCAAGCTCGATTCTCATTTATGTTGGCATAGCAAACCCATTAATATTTCAACTTTGATTGGTAGCTCGAATTCTCCTCCCCCGAATCCCCCTAATTTCCATTTTAAGTAAACTGTTTTTTTTTTTTTTTTTTTTCACTTGCCTTGCATTTTTTTTTTTTTTGCCAAAAATGGCATTTTCGGGGCTTTCGGGGGAACCCCCCTCGAGCTCCCACGCTTTTCCCTTAATATTTTCCATTAAAATGCAAATGACAACCGTACAAATTGGTAGTAAACAACATTGTATTAAGGCCTGTTTGGAATATGATTTTTTTTTATTAAAATAATCAATAAAAATAAAATAAATTAAAATAATTAACAACATAAAATATTACGTATAAACAATAATTATTTTATTTTTTCTCTCATAACTATTAAATCAATTATAAAAAAATTCAATTATCATCTCAAACATAATTTTTTTTAACTAAATTAAAATAGTCAAATTCCAAAGAAGACCTATATCTAATGGTAATAGTGATTTTGTCACGGAATAATAAAACCGTGAATTGTCTTTCAATTATATAATATATTAAAAATTAATAAATTATCAAAGATTGTACCACATTTCTAATCAACTTCAGATTAAGACTTATTTTGGGAAATAAGAAAAAAGTTAATTTATTAATTTTATTTGATTTTTTTTTATAAAAAAAAATATGTAAAAAAATAAAGAGATGATATGATTTAAATAAGGTAATAAGTTGGTTTTTTTTCATGTTCCCAAAAGAGGCTATTGGCCTATTTTGGCAATACGGTTAAAAGCCAACTTTTTAACTTTTTAAATTTTTTAGATCACATTACCTCTCTATTTTTTTACATATTTTTCTTTAAAAAAAAGTTAAAAAAATTAATTTTTACCTACTTCTCAAAATAGGCCAACTAGTTGGCAAAACTTGAGATTTGGGTGTGTTCCTTTTAAATCTTAGGTTCAATATCTACTAATAACAATATTCTTTCAAGTCATGTCCATACAGACGTTTGCTCTAACTTTAAAATGAGCCCTCCATCTTGAATACTCGACTATCAAAAATAAAATAAAATTAAGAGCAACATGTAGCACTGACTTCCATGTATAAAGTTTCACATTTTGATTTCTACAGGTTATATTATTTAAAACAATAAAGCTTCCAACCCCCAGTGGGAGTGCTGGGGTCGTGCGTGTCGCCCACTGATTGGCCAAAAAAAAACTGTTTTTTTTTTTTTTTTTTTGATTTGTTTGTTTGTTTTCAGCGAATGGGGAAAGTCCACGTCACTGAGGGTCGGACCTCCACTGGGGGTCGGAAGCACTTCTCGCTACCAGTGTGTCGCCCACTGATTGGCCAAAAAAAAACCTTTTTTTTTTTTTTGTTTTCAGCGAATGGGGGAAGTCCACGTCACTGAGGGTTGGACCCCCACTGGGGTCGGAAGCACTTCTCGCTACCACGAGTGATTCGAACCAATTAATTTATAAATTTGTCTGAGTAGATCATTTTTATCCAAAATAATAATAATAATAATAATTATAGTCACATGATTATATTAAATTTGGCTTCATCAAAATTGATAATTTATTTCTAAAGTCATACGTGTTATCTATTTTTTAAAAAATAAATATGATCAGATCAAATGATTATAATTATTTAATTAATTTAATTTTTTTTTAATAAAATTCTATTCGGAGGATTTTACATGTTGAATCGATGGGATCATTGAGTGGGGGCCATGAGGGGCTCATGAAAACCGCCAACACTCTCCAATTGGATGCCCAACTACGGAGGCTCCAGACTCTATTGAAAATGAATTACAGATTGTAATTGGTCCCAACCTATGGGGTCTATATCCAAAAAGTGTAATCCCCATCCCAGATTGTGGGTCTTACTATTTCAGGCCTGTAAAAATTTGTGTTTTATTCAGATTTCTACATTATTGTAATTTGGTTTTCAAACATGCGAATATAGATGCCACTGTTCCTCTATAAATTTTTGTCAGAAATAAAACAGTAGTCCTATTAATGAGTAGATTGAGAGCATTAGTTAATTTTAAACGTTTATGATGTGAATTTTATTTAAAATATATATAATTATTTCAAGTTTATTAAAAAGCATCATTGTCGTTAAAACAATTATATGAAGATAGAGAAGAAAAAGAGAGATAAAAGACGATCTCTGTATATTAAATAATATATTATTGTATTGTGTACAGAGATCGTCTTTTATCTCTGAAACACATATTTATAGAAAACAGATCTTCGATCTCCGCTCGAGCGCAGGAATGATCGCTCGAGCGCAAGAATGACCGCGCAAGCGAAAAAAAACAACTCCCAATACTTTTGCAGGCGAGTGAAACTTCTAAAAGGTCGTGATCTTCGCTTGAACACAGGAATTACCGCTCGAGCAGACAAACAACTTTGATCCCCGACATAGTTAGCGAAGTGGCAATCATGAAATAATTAACTTCTGAAACATCTTTGCAAGACACAATTTGAGTTAGATTTGCATCTAGAACTCAAAACCTCACTGAAATAAAAGATCGAATACAATCACAACTGAAAGGAGTTTTGTCAAACGAGATGACTAAGAATAAAAACCTAACACTAACAAATATGGAAAATAATATATTCTAAATATGTTTTAATAGCCCCTCAAACTTAAGTATGTAAACTAATTTGGAAGAACAAAACAAAAAATAAATGAGAATTTCTTGTGTACGACAAACAAAAGAGCCTACTTGAGGCAATTGAGAAGAGTCTGGTTTTAGGGCAAATGATAAGGGCCTGCTTGGGGCAATTGAGAAGAGTTTGCTGTTAGGGTAAACGATAAGAGCCTGCTAAGGGCGATTTTGAATTATGTGTTCACCGTGAGAGGGGCCTTGGGAGGTAACTGATGTGATGGGTCTTGGAAGGTGCTTGATCATGAACAGATGTTGAATTAATAGACGTGACACACACATAACTTATGATGTGGTACTGAATGATGATGGCAACATATGAAAGAATGCGCTAGGAGGCGGCTTATGACAAGGTGCGTTAGGAGGCGACTTAGGTGGTGTGCCACGGGCCGGCTTGAATGGTTCGCATGGTGTATTATCATACTTACCGTGATATATGTATATTACCCCTCTCAAACTCAAATAGCATTACTGGAAAAATGGGTATAAGACAGAACCTTTTGCGACAACATATTTTCTGTAGCAAAAAGTAACATTTTGCGACGGTTAATATCCCATCACCAATGGTCACTTTTTACGACGACAATTCTTGTCTCAAAAAGAGGAAAGAATATATTGAATGGTTTTTGCAATGGCAAACCATTAGCAATCATGGAAGGCCTATTTTTTAGATGGCTTTTTCTCCCCATCGCAAAAAGATTATTATTATTTTTTTCCATGGCCTTCGTTGTGTTGTGGCCAATAGACACACACACACACAACACAGACGTTCATTCTTTTCTTGAAACTCTTGACGCCTAAAATTCTTAAATTTCATCAAATCCTGGGCGCCTCTAATTTTTCTTTTTCCTTTCTCATTTTCACGCTCAACTCCCTCTCTCTCTCTCTCTCTCTCTCTCACAATCACTCTCTCAATTTGCATCTTCCATTTTCTTGCGACTCATCTTTACTACAGGAAAATACACTTTCAACGACTAAAAATGATGACTAAAAAAATTTAGTCGCCAAAGGTACACTCATTAGCTACTTAAAAAAAAAATTAGTTGGCAAAGGTATACACTTTAGCTACTAAAAATAATATAGTCGGTATTTATTTTACTTTGGGCGATTAATTATGTTTTAGTCGTTAAAAGGGCAACTAAAAAATAATTTGGTCCCTAATTGATCAATCTTCAGCTACTAAAAATAATTGTTAGTTTTTATTTCACTTTTGGTAACTAATCGTGCTTTAATCGTTGAAAATAAGGTTTTGAGTGACCAAAAAATAATTTGGTCATATATAATCTTAGCTACTAAAAATAATTTAGTCGGTATTTATTTTACTTTTAGTGACTAAATTTTAGTCGAAATACTATTAAAAGTTTTGGAGGAAGAAATTTGAATTTTGGAGGAATTTTTAAATTAATTGGCAACTAAAATTTTTTTAGTAGGGAAAAAAATATCTTTATTTGTATCTAGTGACTAAAAAAAGTTGGTCGGGAAAAAAATTTACAAGGGTGTAAAATGAAGCGCTGAGATCACTTGAAAAATCAAGAGGTGAGATTAATATCTCAATAAAACGATCTCGTTTTGGTGAAGTAATTCAAAATAATAATAATAAAAAAAACTCTCTTGGTTTCAGGCGTGAGAGAGAGAGAAGACGAAGACGTGTTTTAGAGAAAGAGAGAGAGAGAGAGAGAGAGAGAAGACGAAGGGAGTGGTTGAGTTGGGATTCAAGAAACTGTAATTCCTTCAACAGTTTGAATAGGTTCATCCTCCAAACTTAAAATATTAGGATTTTGAATTCAAAAGTTAGATTTATCTCTGGGTTTTGGAACCCTAGGCTTTGCTTGGTTTCAATTTGATACTTTTATGAGGTTTGGTGGTTTTTGCTATAGCTTCATTTAGGCTTATGGGTTGAATTTCGTTGTTATTGTGGTTTAATACAGCTGGGTTTTACATTTTGCCTTGTATATTTGTGTGAATTGTTTTATATAAACTCTAAATCAAACCTGCGTACAATGAAATTACAAACACTTTTTTCTTCTTGTTAACTCACTATTAGTTGCTTTTTTTCCTTTTTTTGAACCTTTCCTGTTCAAAATTGGTTACATGTTTTGTTACTGATATCTTCCTTCCCTCTCTGATCGAGATTGCAGAAATCAAATTATGCATGTGACTCTAGATGCTATAATTGTTTCATTTGTATGATTTTGATTATAGCTAAGAGTTTTGAAGTTTCACTTCTCTGAACCAGAATCCCGTTAATAGATGCTTTCATGTTCCTGAGATTAGACATCAACTGCACTAACTACTCTACTTCCATATTGCGAAACAAGAACCAAACCAACAGGTCTAGGACTGTTCTGCTTGTGGATCTTTTGGTTATGCTATTTATGGTGACCTGAATTTGCTAGAGAAATTGGTCGTGAAGACCAATGCATGTTACATTATTGTGGTGGAGAAGGTAATCTACTTCTTTGAATTCCTCGTGAAAAACTTACGAAAGTTTTGCCAGTATTGATGCAAAATGTGTTGGAAACCCTTGGATTTGTTCAGCATGCCATATTCCAGCGGCTAGCTGAGGACTGTGTGTGTAATCAAATTCCAAACATTCTCATTACTGCCAAAGGATATCCAGATATTGCTACACGGTAACTTTTAAGTTGTTCACACTCAAACTTTTGTTCTGATGCTCAGTCAAAGCATCTTCCATCTTTTCGTTTAACTTTTTGGTCCTTGATAGTCTTCAATTGCTTGAGATTGTTATGACTATAACCCAAGTTCTGAATTCCAAACAGGTTTCTTCTTTCATCGAACAAGCAGCTTTTCCTGATTAACTAGTATGGATGACTTTTACATTGTCACCGCATTAGATTTATAGTACCATCACCTATGAAGTACGGATACGGATACGGGTACGAGTACTGACACTAGTACGATATAGGTACGTTAACACGGTAAAATTCAAAAAAAAAAAAAAGGATACAAGTCGGCTCGGTACGCTTGTAAAAAAATATTTATTTTTAATTTAGAGTAATGCAAAAATTAATTAAATGATTTAATTTGTTAAGGTCCAACTTACAATTAACATTTAATGCCAAAAGTAAAGGTATAAATCAAAATTGAATGTCAATATATTAAATAACTTACAAACTATAGTTTAATTTTAAAATCATACTAAGTTTAAAAAAAAAAAAAAAAAAATCTAATGAAAGGAGTTTTATTGCTGTAATAGAAGAAAATATTGTTTCAACTAAGTTACGGTACGACTTGGGTATATACTAGGTACGCCAAAAATTAAAAAAAAAAAATTTAAATACGTGTTTCGTGTACCCAGTACGTATGTAGAAGTACCATACGAGGTACCATACGCCGGTAAGTATCCGATATGAATACGACATATTTTTCGAAATATCCACGTTTCATAGACAATCACTTATTCATATTTTTTCGACTGTGGAACTTTTTGAAGGAATTTGCATTAGATTTATAGTACCATCACTTTCAAATTCTTTGAATTTATGTTACTATCAGGCTATTTTAGTAACTTTTTGACTTTTTTGCTAAAATATGAGATAAAAAAAACTAGTATGTTTGGAGTAATTTTTTAACTTTTTACGAAAAGATGTACAAAAAATATAGAGAAAATAGAATCTTTGACTTTTTAGTATAGATTATAGACTTTTTAATTTTTTTAGTAACTTTTTAGTTTTTAGGCTAAAATAGCTACTTGCCAAATGAGACCTAAGAGACTAAATTTATTACTTTGATTATTTTCTTTCCACAATTCCTCTCTATTTTTGTAAGTCCACTGTCCAAAGTAAATTATTCAAGGATGTTTGTTGACCAAGGTTGCAGAATTAGATGAGTTTGAATGAGGTTATCGCTTGTAATTATTTCGGATCAAATTAAATTTTTTTTAACATGAATTGGGTAAATCTAAAAGTAGCTGAAGTTTTAAAATTCAATTGGGTATTGTTATGGTTGTTTCTATCATAACATTTTATAATTGAAACAAGTTCAGAAATCTTTATATACTTAACATTAGCATAGCCAGCTATAAAGACACTTTTAAATGTTTTAATGGAAGCCTATGATATGTTATACGTGTTAATTTTTAATTTATCATAAATTTAATTATATAAGACCTAATTTTTTATTTATCATAAATTCAATTCAGTTATCAAATACAATTGCTTACTCTGATAAAATGTGTGCTCATGGTGCTTGGAATTATGAATTAAGAAGAGATCACACTATCAAGCCGCTTGTTGTAGTTGGCTTCCAGGTTCAATTTAAGCCTCAAGGTTCATTTTTTCTATTTGCGGAGCTTCTTGAAAATCGTGCACTATCTGATGTATGTGTCTTCTCTACCTAGTCTATTCATATAAAGAATCCAATACATATATATATATATACTATTGTCAATTATGAGTTTCATATTGTTTCATATAATATAAGACACATAGAATGACGCAGATACTTATGAAAGAAATACACTACGTATTAGAAGTTTTATTTTGCAAATATTATATTGTAATGGACTATTATGGATAGCTTGAAATTTCAAAATATCATTTATGAGTGAATAACAGACTCCAAGTAGTCAATTTGAAAGCTAATAATTGGATTTTGATTTCACAGAGTGCTTCATTTATTTGCATTTTGATTTCTACACAATTGGAAAGCAGTGAAGTGAGAGTGCTGATTGTGGGGTACCATAGTCAACGCTCAGGTAAAGGACATATTTTGACTCACCACGTCCCTTCAGTTACATTTATATCTGACAAACATATAAATGCATAAATGATGAAATTGTATATGAATTCTGTACGAGTGTAAAGTAATTTTCTCGTATAATTCTATTAATTAAGTTTGTATTCTTTCAAACAATGTTGCTTTGTCACCTAAAAATACAAACGTGAGCTAATCGGTGGGTATATGCCGGAAACCCCTCCGATGCCTAAGTCAGCAACTAGACAATAGACAATAAGCTCTGTGTATTCTAGAGTAAGAATTGGGATACCTCTACAAAAGTCTGGTCATGAGCTTTTATAGATTCTGCTTGACACAATCCTAGTAGGATGCCAACTCTCCCTATGAGAGTCTTCCTAGGAATCACACACCCTACTCACTACCAACCAAGTGAGATGGTTTGCACAATTCCAGTAGGACTCTAACTCTCCTTAGCAGAGTCCTACTAGGAGTCTGATGCCCAAGGATAATGCTTACCCTTAAAACACCCTCATCACTGCAAGCCAAGTGAGATGGCCACTCCCGTTACCTTGGCTGACCCCTTTACCTCGGCTGACATTACGGTCAACCAAGTTATTCTGGCTCTGTGCTCAACTAAGTAATGGAAAAGAAGCATCGACCGAGCTACACCTAGCTCGGCTCTCCATCTTACCAAACACCTCGGCTCGGTCAACGCCTTTGCCCAGTTTGGTACTCAGATAAAAAGGGACCGAGCTACTCGACGTCTACACTCCGGCCCTTTAGTTCGGCCCACAACAGAAATCAAAGGATCGTGGCTCGGCCCAATTTTTCGTTATAAATTACCCTCTCAATTGCCCCTTAATTCCATCTGCGTAGTATAATTGAGATTATTTTTCCTCCAGCCGAGCTAAGAACGCCCCACTCTGCCGAGCTAAAAAGTTGTTCGGTTTCATAGCTCGTTTGGCCCCAATAAGTCTTGTTTGTAGCTCAACATGGCATTCCAAAAAATTTGAACAATCCCGCCTTTTTGCCTTCAACATTTATGTCTTTTGAGTTCGCAATCGTATGGCGAGTCGTTTTTTCTGTGTCTCACCAAGCAGACTTAACTCGGTTAACACTAACCCTGCCAACCTTCTTTGGCTGAGATAACCATCTCAGTCCAAGTATTCAAAAATATGTCGGTCAAACCTGTCAACTTGCTTTGGCCGAGGTACGCCTCTCGGTTGAAGAATCTAAAAAATTTTGTTGGTCAAACCTGCCAACCTTCTTGAGCTGTGATCCTTATCTTGGCTTAGGAAAGCTAAATGTTGGTCAAACCTGCCAACCTACTTTGGCCGAGGTAACTGTCACCCCGGCCAAAGAGTGCAAAAGTTTTGTTGGTCATACCTGTCAACTTCCTGCTGCCTAGATCCTTATCTCGGCTTAGAAGAGCTAAATGTTGGTTATTCCTGCCAACCTTCTTCAGCCTAGATTCTTATCTCGGCTGAAGAGAGCTAAATGTTGGTCATACCTGCCAACGTCCTGCAGCCTAGATCCTTATCTCGGCTTAGGAATGAAAAAAGTGTTGGTCAAACCTGCCAACGTCTTGCAGCCTAGATCCTTATCTCGGCTTAGGAATGAAAAAAGTGTTGGTCACTCCTGCCAACATCCTGCAGCGTGGATCCTTATCTTGGCTGAAGAAGAGCTAAATGCTGGCCAATCCTGCCAAGCTTCTTGATTGCCCTCCAGTCGGGCAAAGACTTGTTAGAGAGAGTTGGTCAAACCTGCCAACCTTCCTAATTGCCCCTCAGTCGGGCAAAGACTTTTGCGCGGTCAATCCTACTTGTCAACCGTGTTAACTCTGGCCAAAAAGCTTTTTGTCTAGTATCCCTGTTGCGCTGGACTCTGTCTCGGTGCGCGCCCCATCTTCCTCTACCCGGATGTGTTGGTGCACTCTCTTCATTAGGGCTTCCATAGTAAAGGGCGGCGTCATTGTCATTGAATCCCTCAACTCATTGCCAGCCAACAAACCTCGTTTGTACTGTGCGATAGCTAGGTTTATAGGGTAATCTCCAATCTGATTAAAAGTCTCCCAATACTGGTTATTGTAAGACCTTAATGTTTTTTCCTCGCCCATGTCTATGGAAAGAAGCTGGTCAATCTCCACTGGTGTCTTGATGTTCGTTCTGTATCTGGTCACAAATGCCTCGGCTAATTACGCCGACGAAGCTATGCTACCTTCTGGCAACCTTTCAAACCACGTTAAACCCAGGTCACCAAGACTGGAAAGAAACAGGATACACATTAGAGCCTCGTTTCGCTGATATACGACCATAACCTGGCAGAAGTGGCTCAAGTGCATGTAGGGGTCCGACTTTCCCTCATAAATAGTGAATTTAGGGTGGTGGAAGTCGGAGGGTAATGGTGAGTTCTCTATCGCCAGAATGAACGGTGAGCTCTGCAACCTTGCTAACGCTTTGTCTTCTGGTTCATAGGCAAGGTGTGGCTCTAGAATTCCAACCTCGACACTCCCATGTGTTCTAGGAGCCAATTATTGTAGTACGGAGACTCTGCGGGGGTTGCGAGCCTGAGTATCTTCTCTCTTTTGAGCCCTTTCAGTCCTTATTCTCTCAGGCCTAGAGTAGCGTGTCCTGGAAGTCTTTGATTGTGTATCGCCCGACCTGAGGTTTCTACTTTCAGTTTGTGATAGTGTGACTTGTCTGTCACGATCTTCTGAGTGGCGAGAGTGTGTGTTGTCTTTGAGCCCCTCTTTTGCTGCCACTCTTTTGCCTTTTATCTAGCTCTTTATAGACTCTATGTCAACCGCCATTCTTCTTATTACTTCGTCTTGCTCCCTTACGCGATCTTCGAGAACCTGAGGTTCCATCTTCCGCCTCTGTCTATCAGGGCTTTGAGAGCGGTGTGGACTTGAGCCCCATCTTTCTCTCACTTATCTCCACGGATTCCTTCGCTGGGGATCTAATTCCGCCATGGGTGGGATAGAAGGTAAACCTTCGTGCCTCCCACCCCCTTTCGGGGTTTGCCCATCAATAGCAGATTGCGGAAAATCTTCGTTGTGCGCCATTGATTTCAACTAGAGAGGAAAACTCGATCAAAAGGTTTTGTTCTATGTGTAATTCCCACAGACGACACCAATTGTACAAGCGTGAAATAATCTTTTCGTATAATTCTATTGATCAAGTTTGCACTCCTCCAAACAATGTTGCTTTGCCACTTGAAAACACAAACGTAAGCTAACCGGCGGGTGTGTGCCGGAAACCCCTCCGATGCCTAAGTCAACAACTAGACAATAGACAATAGACAATAAGCTCTGTGTATTCTAGAGTAAGAATTGGGATACCTCTACAAAGGTCTGGTCATGAGCTTTTATAGATTCTGCTTGGCACAATCCTAATAGGATTCCAACTCTCCCTATGAGAGTCCTCCTAAGAATCACACACCCTACTCACTACCAACCAAGTGAGATGGTTTGCACAATCCCAGTAGGACTCTAACTCTCCTTAGCAGAGTCATACTAGGAGTCTAATGCCCAAGGATAATGCTTACCCTTAGAACACCCTCATCACTGCAAGCCAAGTGAGATGGCCACTCCCTTTACCTTGGCTGACCCCTTTACCTCGACTGACATTGCGGTCAACCAAGTTATTCCGGCTCTATGCTCAACTAAGTAATGGAAAAGAAGCATCGACCGAGCTACACCTAGCTCGGCTCTCCATCTTACCAAACACCTCGGCCAACCCTTGGGTCTAGTATTAGGTAGCTCGGTCGACGCCTTTCCTCAGTTTGGTACTCAGATAAAAAGGGACCGAGCTACTCGACGTCCACACTCCAGCCCTTTAGTTCGGCCCACAACAGAAATCAAAGGATCGTGGCTCGGCCCAATTTTTCGTTAGAAATTACCCTCTCAAATTCTATAGATTGGTAGCAAAAGTGTTAAAATTGTTATTTTTTTTTTTTTTTTTAATTTTTGAGAGAGATTGTGGAACGAGTTATTGTAATCAACTCAAGAACTTTATTTTCTTATAAATTTGGAGTAAATCCAATTATGAAATGGTCAAATGTACCAATAACAGATTCAACCCGAGTTATTAAATATGACGATTCACATTTTATAACTCAACTAGGAGAGTAAGCAAGCTACTAGAAGCGAAGCTTTTGGCTCCTCCTTTTTTCTATATTCGTTGTTTAACTTGGACTTCCAAGTAAATATTGAATTGCTGTCCATGCTTGGCCTTGTAAGATATTAAGTGCATCTTTATGAATTATGTAGCTTTTTTTGTTGTTGAAGTTTTGTTGTTTCAACAAACATATGTTCATTGTTTTCGTTGTTCTATGGTGAGGATGGTGGTAGTCATTTTTTTTTCTTCTTGTCCTTTAGAAACTCTTTTTCCGGACCAGTTGACTCACTGAAATGCTCAAACGACATTTGGATGTCAACGAAACTTGATACACATGATTAACTAGGTACAAATGACTTGTAGGAAAATATGAGACTCCACACCGATTTCCGATTTTGAATTTGGAGCTTAATTTCCGTTTGTGAGAATTTGACATTTAGAAACTTTTTTTCAAAATCGGTTGACTCACTAAAATGCTCAAATGGCGTTGGATGTCAACGAAACTTGACACACATGACTAAATAGGCACAAATGACTAATAGGAAAAGATGAGACTTGAAATCGATTCCCAGTTTTGAATCTAGAGCCTAATTTCCGTTTGTGAAAACTTATCATTTAAAAACTCTTTTTTCGAATTGATTGACACACTAAAATGCTCAAAAGGCATCAGATGTCAACGAAACTTGACACACGACTAACTAGGTACAAATGACTTGTAAGAAAAGACTGGACTCAAAACTAATTTTCGATTTTGAATCTAGAGCCTAATTTTCGTTTGTGAAAACTTATCCTTTAAAAACTACTTTTTTGAATCGATTAACTTCCTAAAATGCTCAAATGGCTTCGGAAGTTAACGAAACTTGAAACACATGACTAACTAGGCACAAATGACTTGTAGAAAAAGACGGGACTATAGACCAATTCCCGATTTTGAATCTAGAGTCTAATTTTCGTTTGTGAAAACTTATTCTTTAGAAACTCTTTTTTCGAACCGGTTGACTCACGAAAATGCTCAAACGGTGTTAGATGTCAACGAAAGTTGACATACATGAGAGGCACAAATGACTTGTAGGAAAAGACAGGACTCAAAACCGATTCCCAATTTTGAATTTGGAGCCTAATTTTCATTTGTGAAAATTTGTCTTCTAGAAACTCTTTTTCTAATCGGTTGACACATTGAAATGGTCAAACGGCGTTGGATGTCAACAAAACTTGACATACTTGACTAACTACGTACAAATGACTTATAGGAAAAAAAGGGACTCGATTTCGGTTTGAATCTACAGCCAAATTTTCGTTTGTGAAAAATTGTCTTTTAGAAATTCTTTTTCTGAACTGCTTGACACACTAAAATGGTCAAATGGAGTCGGATGTCAACGAAACTTCACACACGACTAGTTAGGCATAAATGACTTGTCAGAAAAGATGGGACTCGGCCTTTTGGCAATGATTATTTATTCTTTGTTGTGTCACCTATATTGCCTTTTTGTTGTTGTTAATCTCACATTTGTTTCATGTTTAGTAGCATAAATTATTAGGAGCTGTTGTGCTTGTGTTTAAGCATAATTATTTGGCTAGATTTCTTATTTTGTATTTATTCGATTATTGTTAGATTATAACGGAATGTGTTCAATCAACACTTGATTTTAATAGTATTACCATTATTGTAGGATGTAATTAAAATTTCTTTGGATAGTTCACATATACCAATAGTCCAATTGGTGAAGGGACTTCTTATTAGTGATGATTTGTTGTGTGAAATTGATAAAGTTCCAATTGGGCCGGAATATTGCAAAGTCTTTGTCTTATAAGCGAAAAAGCCGAATGCTTGTTTGGAAACACCATCTCGGGGTCTAAGAACAATTGGAGAAGCTGTTGGAAGATACATTGTGTGGAGCTTCTATTTTTTTTGTTTGCAGATGCTACTTTTTTGAGTACGTGATGATATCTTTGCATATCGATATTGGAGTTTACTGTTAATATTAAAACAAGTTATAATATATATACTTTTTATTTTATTTTATTTGTACTATCGATACTTTTGTTTTATTTTAGATAAAATTTTAAGTTATTGAATTATCAAAAATTATAAGTATTGTTGGAGGATGTTTTATATATTTTTGTAAAAAATATTTAGTTGACACTGTATTGTTACAGGGTATATATATATATATTATTATTCGTATATATGATTTTCTGGATGTGGATGTGGATGTGGATGTATTTAGAAAATATTAATAATTTGTATAGAGAATGAATTAATAAAATATATATTTATTTTATGAAAATAATTTTTTTGTGACAATAATAAACCGTTGCTAATGTAATCATCATTTTCTTGCATTTTATTAGCAACGGGTTAACTTGTCGCATATACAATATTAGTTCAATTCTTTAGCGACTGTTTAAACTATCGCGGACACATTATTGATTTGATTTTATTTTTTTTGCAACATTTTAGACCGTCGCTAATAATCACTCTGTTTGTTTCTATTTTTCATAATTCACTTGTCATAAAATTTTACTTTTTCATTTTTCGTATTTTTTTGTTTTCACTGAATTTTTTTAATATTTTAAGCCATTTTTTTAATTTTTAGACACACCTAACATAAATATACTTAAAAAGTATAATATTTGTAATAAAAATCTTTAAAAAATTTACTAAATACCAAAAAGTATAATTTTCAGTACATTTTTTTGTATTTTTGTATATTTATTAATTTTTAAAAATATTTTTTCATAAATAATTTACTATTTAGATACATCTAAGTCAGGTACATCTAAAAAAGTAGAAATATTGTTTAAAATTTAAAAAATATTCCCTTAAAATAAAAGAAAAAAAGAAAAATAAAAGACTCAATTTTCAGAAAACTAAATTTAGAAAACTGAAACCAAACACATTGAATAGTTTTCGCAATGTCAATCGTCTCTAAAAAAGTTTTTGGTGATGACATCCTAAATTGTTGCTAAAAGTGGAAATTTTCTTACTTTTTTGTGTCAGGTTAAATTATCGCATTGCAAATACCTTTTGTTACTCCCCCTTCTATCACCCTCCATTTCCCATCGCTATTCCGTTGCAAAAAGTTTTTTGTGATGACATGTGTACCTTTTGTGACGTTTGAAACCGCTGCAAAAGTTCTGCCTTTTAGTAGTGTAGGTTTTAAGATAGAATATTTGAGATTAAATGAGAAAGAACTGTGAGAGAGTGGAAGCGCACACACACACAAAAAAAAAAGGATTTTAGTCCAGATTCAGATTTATATTGAAAGGGCGGAAGATTGAGATTTGATGCCCACAAGAGAGGTGGTGGTTGATTGGTTGTTGGAACTTGGGATTAACACAGGTATGTCTTGAAACTCTAGCGAGTCGCGAAGGCAAGGTTGTCAACCAGCTGCTTGCCGGTGAACCAGAAAGACAAGTCGGATCTTATAGTTCTGATACCATGTTAAGATAATTGTATGAAGAGAGAGAAGAAAAAGAGTGAGAAGAGAGAATCTCTGTATATTGAAAAATAAATTGTTGTATTGTGTATTGAACTATTATAATAAATGACCTATACATAAGACTTGTATAGAGTGTTAATCAAGAAACATGAGAATAAAAAAACTTATAAAAATATGAAAATTTAACAAATGTAGAACATATATTTTAGATATGTTTTAACAGTCTGTTGTTAACAAAATTCATAAATTACAAAGTATATTCTTTACTTATTTTACTTTTACAAGAGATTTACAATCACTTAATTAGAACATGGGGCACAAGTCAATGCTTGTGAATATACACAACTGGAACAGTCCTATCTTTATGACTGTTCTATGCCCCTTTACGTGGCTGAAGCACGGTATGAGTGCTGATACGATTAGGCTACATCGTATTTTAAAAAAAAGGGTAGGGTGTGGGTATAGATACGGGTATAGGTACGAGTATGGGTACGATTTGATAAGTTTGTGAAAAAATATTTATTTTTAATTTAGAGTAATGTAAAAATTAATTAAATAGTTTAATTTGTTACAGTGATTCTATATGCACCAATTAGTGTACACACTAATGTATTAACTAGTGTTATGATATTATTAATGACCCTATTTATTATACAAATTGCAAGTATCCAAAACTTCTAAAATTATGCCATATCATCTATTGATACACTGGTTTGTATACTAATTAGTGCATATAGCATTATTCCATTTGTTAAGATCCAATCTATAATTAACATTTAATGGTAAAAGTAAAGGCATAAATTAAAATTAAATCTCAATATATTAAATAACTTACAAACCATAGTTTAATTTTAAAATCATACTAAGTATAAAACTAAAAATAAAAAAGAAATCTAGTGAAGGGAGTTTTATCTCTGTAGTAAAAAAAAATATTATTTCAACGGAGGTACGATATGATTTAGGTATATATTAGCTATGTCGGGGTATGTCAAAAATTAAGAAGAAGAAATTTGGATACATATTTTGTATATCCGGTACGTATACAAAAATACCATATAAGATACAATATGTCGATAAATATCCGATACAAGTACAATATTTTTCAAAATACCCATACTTTATAGGTGACTGGGTTCTATTTTTTTTAGGTTTGTGAATGGTAAAATGTGAGAGAAGATTCACCAACCCAAGTAAATAGACACACAAACTTAAAGTTGTGGTCAAAATTAATGACATTATAGCTCAAAGGACTTTCCTCTTTTGGGATAGTATATAACACTTGGTTGAGAATAAATGCTTGACCAAAAGATGAAAACGTGTAAAATAAAATATAATACGTTAGGCTGACAGTGGTTGTTGGTCAATAAGCACTTGGTTAATTAATTAAACAAAAGCCTTTGAGAATACATAATTGTAGCTCAAGCGTGTAATAACTTATGTACCCTTTCATTTGAAGCCTTCGATGTATTTACAGGGGATTAGATTGCTTCGACCTCAGGAAATTTATATACGATTAGAATGTGCTTGATAATTAGAGAATTCGATGATACCCTCCTCTTTTAAGTCTATTTTATCTTGATTATGGTTGATTTAGTCTTGACCATTGTTAGGAATACGATTAATCTTATCATATCGTGCCATGTGGTTATAATCGATCACACACCCTATTGTATCTGACAAGTGAGGCCAGCTCGAGTTGGGACTACTAATCCTATTTTTCCACTTTCAATATATATAACTATATAGATATCATATAAAATAGTGTGCAGAGTGTTGATGGATTCATTCCCACTTAGACCTCAAGGAGCCTTTTTACTTTGGATGATTATGACAAAAGAGCAAATAAAATACATCTGGTGGGACGCAATAAAAATAATTGTACCAAAGTTCTGGGTTTCTTGTGCTGATTTTCCAATTGATTAGCTTTAAGGGAAAGCAATGGTAATGGTGATCTCATGGTTCAATTTCGTTTAAAATTCATATATCATTAAAAAATGTTGGGTACATAAAATTAGAACAGAAAAAGTGTACTTCATATGCAATGTGGATCACATTTTAACCATACAAAATATTTTCTATATATATTTTTCACAATATGATTATAGGTTGGACCTACACTTCAATTGTAGTGAAAATTAAAAATCATGATTAATTTTTGTGCTTTAATTGACCACTTAATGCGATATTAACTGGCAAACATAGATTTACACAACAAATCCTTTTCCTTAATAATATAATTAGCACCTTTACGACTTTTGTTGAACCCAAACTTTGCTTTTTGGGGGAAAAAGAAGAGGAAAATCAAATTCCAATGACAAGCACAATAAAAAGGACATGGAAAAGAAATTGAAGATATGGACCAGCACTTCCATATTCAGGAACTATGAATGGTCCTCAAATAATGAGGGGCTTTTTTTAATTTTTGTTATTACTTCCACTGTTTTAGAAAAGTAAATGCTACTATGACTAAATTTTATATTAAATTTACTTATTTTATGTGTATTAGTGTGAGGGGTGTTCGTGATTCAGTTGCGGCCAGGGAACCTCTACTCCGCTATCCGTCCGTCGGATTGACGAATTGAGAAAAATCAATCCGCATCTGTCCCCCAGATTGAGCGAATTGGCAGAAAGATACAAATCGGTTTAGTAATTTAAACTTTCACAAATTTTGAACATAATATAACAATTTGGCAAGATTTTTTTTTTGAATAACAATCCAACTCAACATAACCAAAAGATTATCAACTAAATTGTTAAATATCAATAATAAATACATATAAGAAAACCATGTATTATCAAAACTATTTCATTACTTTTTTTTTATTCAAAAATTATTTAATTTGATTTTTTTTTTAAATGACAAAATTAAGTCTTATATTTTCTATACAAAAATATCCAATATCAACATTTGCCATTTAATAAAAGAATTTACAAATTGAAAACACAACAGAATATCTAAACTATTTTTCAATCGAAAATACAAACAAAATATCTAAACGAATAGAAAATACAAAATCATACAAATTACTAGGGGTGCTTATGGTTTGACAGTTCGGTTGTGGCCAAAGAAACCTCAAATTTGCTATCCGTCCAAAACTAGACGGATTGGAAAAAATCAATCTGCAACCGTCCGCTCGTCATCACGCATTCATTCAAAATGTAACGAATCGAATCGGTTCAATCGATTTAGGTAGATTAAAATATCCACTGAACACTCCTAATTAATGCAATGAATCTCACCTTTTATATATTGCACTAATGCATAAATGTTATATGAAACAACACGTCAATTGATAAGTAAATTAATACAAAAATTTGGTCATTCTAATATAATTTATTGAATTTTAAAGAGCAGGGCAAAAGCTCTCCCCTTTCTTTTTGCTAGTGAAAGATGATGTTAGATGCAAGTACAAGTTGTTACTCTCTCTCTCTCTCTCTCTCTCTCTCATTTATTTGGTATTATTTGGAGTAGTAGTATCCTCACCACTACTCTAAAATGGTTAACATGTATCTTGTTAGATGTTGTCATTGACGGAGAGCGTAGAACTCATAAATTTGTATTAGGTATAACGAAATAACTGTAAGACTTATCATTTGATGATTGGTAGAGGTCAAGGACAAATGGTGCCCTAGACCACCTAATATTTTTTTCCCCTACTACACCCTATTTGTTTGTGCAATCACAAATACTTTTGCAACGTATAACATTTTGGTATCAATTTAACTCTCAAATATAGTAGAGAAGGTAAAAGAGGTCTTTTAAATATGATCAAGAATTTTTTGTCTTTAAATTCATTAAAGTTCTTTTATCTTAATACATTCTGTCAAACGTTATATTATATGAGAATCTGAAAACGTAAGTTTCAAAGCATAATTTCAAAAGTAGGAGTGTATTTAGACATATGATTCAAAACTCTCTTAAGTGAGATAGATAGTTAGGCCATGTTTGATAAGTCTCTTAGAGAATGGAATTGATTAACAATTTAGTGAGTCTCAAATAAATCCCGTTTGGTTGAAAAAGAAAAAGTATAGGTTAATTCATCCAAAGGTGAGATTAACATTCTCATAATAAGTACCTTTCATTGGATTGGACATTGTAAACGTTTATTTATAAATATCTTTCTATTACTCAATCTCATCATACTTATAATTTGAATAAATTGTATTGAACAACGAAAATGAAATCTCTTTGCACTTGCAGGTACCCTTAATTTTCAAGTCATGTCTGCTTTTGTGCTGATGAGTAATGTTCTACTTTAAGCTAAGAATATGAGCAATGTGCATATAAACCTAAATCAATATTGGGAATCAATTGAGTGAAACGAAGGCATCAAGAGGGACAACCTTAGAATGAGGATGGAGGGCATAAATTTTAGTTGTTAGTGTCCAATCGTGTCAAGAGCTTTCGGGTGCTAAACCAACCAACTTGCTGTGACACTATCTATATGCCTTGACTCCATTGGATGGATCCTATTGGTTGTGCAATCCATTGTGTTAATGGCATATTTGGAACTTAAATTTGTCATGAAAAATTATAGAAAAGATGTATAGATTCATTCAGATATCGGCTAGTTTATTGAAACAATAGCCTTGGGATAACAGAAAGTTTACTTGAAAAAAATACATAAAATAAATATTAAAGAAATAAGATTGATTTCAAATATGGGTCTCATTATCTATGATTAAATCTATACCATATATCAATATTCATGATGAATTCTAAATACTTTTTTCTCATATCTGAAAGTTTCTGTTGTTGAAGATAAGTTTTGGTTTAGAAGTATCGTGAGGAGTCTGGTGAATATAACTATCACATAACTCGATATTGCATATGTTGTTGGGGTCATTAGTTGATTCATACAAAATCTATAGAACATTATATCTAGATGTTGTATTTTATGATTAACCAAATAAAAGAAATTCAATTTTAAAAACAAATATATATATATATATATATTCTCATTTTTCTAATCAAACCAAAAAATTAGAAAAAACAAATCTTTTTTCTCTTCATTTTCTGTTCCTATATATATTTCTTTTCTTTTCTTTTTCTACACAAATCCAAGATATAAAGATTAACCCAAGTGCTGTGTTTGGATTGTCTTAAACTTGTAATGAGAAAGAAAAATAAAAGATTTTTTTAAAGAATAAATTACAAATATAATCTCTAAGATTTGCTTAAAATACGAATTACCTCCGATGATTATAGAAATTACATCCCGTTCCTTGACATTTTTAATTTGGAAAAATTACTATTTAGTGGTTATTTTAAAATTTTATTACAATTTTATAAAATAGAATAGAATTTTAATTATTAATATTTATACAGTTAATCATTTATTTGTAATTATTTTAAAAAAAAAATATATGCACTGTACTGAAATTTTTCCTTTTAATTTCATAACAAATAGCTTCTTTTGTTAATAAATTATCAAATCAATTAATAGTTTTTAATGATGTCAAAATTTTATTTTAATTAATAATGCAATTAATTTTATTATTGTATAAAAGAGTAGTTAGGAATTTTTTTAAAATTTATTTTGTTAAACACAAAATTCTGATAAGATAGCATTTATAACTCTAAACACAAGGAGATGATCTGTATTTTAAGAAAATTTTTAGAGGTGTAATCTTTTTATTATTTTTTATTTTATTAAATGATCTGCTCGAGATTGTTGAGATGGATTCTAGAGTCGACCCATAAGCCCAACTGTCCGTCGGGAGATTCTATTTACACTCAAAAAATGTTAAAGTGCCGAATTTTTTAATACATCCTATTAAATTATTTAGGGTCATAATTTATTTTTAGTACATCTTATTTTTTCCCCCTCAAATTACTCTTTTGAGGTACACCCAAATAAAAATAAATTTAAAAATTCAAATTATTTTTGAAAAACTTTTCTTTTGTTCATGTATATACATGAAATCTGATCAGGAAACCTAACACCAGCGAAGGCCACACTGGTTAAGGTGGAAGGTGAAGGAGAAAGAGAACGGCATAGGAGGACGATGAATATTCAACATGTTTCTCATCATTATTGTTTGGACTTCTAAAACCGAACAAAATGAATTTGTTCGGACTTTCAGAACTGAACAAATTCACTTTGTTTGGCTGTACACTGCCGAACAAAGTAAAATTGTTTAGTTCTGAAAATCCAAATAATAATAATGAAAAACAGCCTGAATATTCGCTTTTATGTATAAAAAAAAAATACAAAAATTAATAATTGTATTTTGATATTTATGTGAATTCTTACTTCTTTTTGATAAGTTTTTTTAAAAAATTGTTTTGATTATTACTCTCATCCACTATTTGATTTTGTTCAAATTTTTTTTCTATTTGCAAGTAACAATATAATAATAAACGATGATGTTGATGATAATGGTGAGTTTTGGTGGGGTGAATTGGAGTTTTGGAATTAGGAGGAAAAAAAAGGAAAAATAATTTAAACTTGGAGAAGAAGAAGAGATTTGAATAGAAAGAATACGTATAATTGATTAAAGTGTATTATTAGGAAAAAAAAAATTTATTTTAATGTTTAATATGTTTTTTTTTTAATTAGTAAATTCATATTAGAATATAATAGAAATTAAATTTTAAAATTTAAATTGAGTATATTAAAATAATTTTTGAATTCAAATAGAATGGCCCTTTCCGTTGAGCCTTTGAGAGTGGCCCACAATGGCCTCTCGACAAGAGTATTTAACATGGGCCTCTCTTGTGCTGATGTTGGGCTACTCATAATTTAGGCTAAAATTGTTCAATTAATAAAAAGGCAAGCATGAGTACTGGTCCAGGCCTTTTGCCCTTAGTAACTGTTTGGGAATTGACTTAAAGACTTTTTAATTTTTTTATGAAGTGAAAAAAGTTAATATAGTTAAAAATAGATAAAAAAGTACTTATAAATATATGAAATGTCTATTAAATTTTAACCTTGTTAATATTATTTATATCTTAACCAACTCTCATTTATATTGTGTTTGGTTGGGGGAGTTGAGAAGGAATTTGGAAAGGGAAATGGAAAAGGTAGGTGAAATGAGAATAAAATATGTCTAAATTTCACATAGTTTCACACACCTTTTCTCTTTCTCTTTCTAAATCCTTCTTCAAATCCTCCAACCAAACACAATATTAGGCAATCGTTAGCAAGACTCTTATATGAGCACATACGCATCTTTTGAGGTGTGTGGTGGGCTTAAAATTAGAACTTTGTTTTTTTATTTTATTTTTTTTTTAAATTTTCCTTCATTCCATCAATTCCCATATTCCTATGTTAAAACTTAGAGTTGGGCCTTTTTGTATGAACTAGACCCGTTTTCAGATTCTTAAGCTCCATATGAATTCGATTTGTTCATTTTAGAAGTTTTGTATATATATATATATATCATTCGTGATTAAAAAAATAGAAAATAAAAAGAAGTTACCAAACAAGTTTTTATTTTCAATAATTCAGAATTTTTTTATATATATATATATATAAATATTACAGTACCAAATAAAACTTAAAAAGTGGAGGTGCATATGGTAATCCTTTTGGCCCATGCGAGTTGGGCTTGCGGGGTGACTTCAGTGGCCCATTGTTTTTCTACCAGTCCAATCACATTACAAAGTTTAAAATTTATCTAATTCTAAAACAAAATACTTATACCAATTAGTTATACATATTTTTAATTATTACCAAAATTTTTATTTTTTTATTTTTATAGACACTGCTACATCCAACCATCGTTGGATTTCCGTCAGACAGTCATCAGAAACTTGCTGGAATGTTCAGCATCACTGGAAAGTAGCCGAAGTATCACCGAAAGTTTGTTAGAGGATCGCTGGAGTGTTTTGAACATCATTGAAAATCGCCGGAATGTCCAAAACGTTCTCGAAACATTAAAAATATCGTCAAAGACTCACCGAAATATCCAAAATATTGTCAAAAAAAAAAAAGAATAAATAGAGAAATTAGAGGAAAAAAATAGTAAAATGTACTAAATATTGATAAGGTAAAAGGACAAAAAAAAATGTAACAACAACAAACAACAATAATGGGGGGAAAAAAAACATATATTATTCTTCAATTTTTTTAGGGTTTAAGCAAATAATCTCCAATATTTTGATCAAACTGAAAAATAAGTTTTGAAACTGCAAAAATTTATTAAGCATTTATTTTTATTAATCAAATTGAAAAACATGTTATGAAACTATAAAATTTTATAATTTTAAAGCATATTATGAAATTGTAAAATTTTACAATTTTAAAGAATATTAAAATTTTATAGTTTTAAACCATGATTCATTACAACGTCAAAAAAATTAAAACTACAAAATTTTACAATTTTCACTGCCTATAACTAAAACTTGAGAGCAACATGTTCAGAACTTGAAAATGTTCTCTATCAAAACAAGAAAAGAGAAGTGTGTAGCAAAAAAAAGAAAAAAGAAAAATTGAGAGATCGAATGAGGGAGACAAATATAGAAAAAGTATTGTACTCCGACAACTATTTTAATTTAGATTTAGCCTGATTTGATGTAGATCTACTCAAACTTATTTTCTTCACTGAAAACTCATTTCCTTCGCAGTCGGTAAGGGTGAAGTAAGGAGTAGGTGGTTACCGGTGAACCACAATTGATAATGGTTGTCGGTCGACAGTGAGTAAATATCAAGAAAAAAAATAGAAAAAAAAAAAGAAAAAAGAAGAAACGAAACGTGGTCGTCGATCACCCATCGCTGGAAATCAAAAAGAGAAATAGACAAATAAGAACGAAGGTAGAGAAGAAAAAAAAACACTACAAGACTTTTGGATATAAACAAAAAATTGTGAGACTAAATAGCCCACACCTTTTTAAAAGAGGATTTGTTGATAATTTACCCCAATTTTTTTATTTTTATTTTATAAAATAACAATTGGTTTACCAATCACCTTACCTTATACAATTAGTTTAATGAGTTATACTATTCATACTTGTTACTAATGATAAAATGTAACAGTATTGATTCAGTACTCTAATTTGGTAATACTAATGTCAGTTCTAATGAGTTGACAGTGCCAAAAAAAAAAGAAAAAAAAAGGCCAAATTATCACATTAATAGTGAAATCCACATGTCGTCAATTAGTGAGCTTCAATTAATCATCTGAAACATTTTTTAAAATGTAATCATCAATCCTGATCAACGGCACATCAAGTAGACTGGATTGTTGGATCTGACATGAGTAAGGTTGTTTTTTTTTTTTTTTTTTTAAGTCAAATTTGAATTCTAGATCTCAAACTTTTAAAGTGGTGAAACAAAAATGACACCTAAAAATTTGTCCAATTGAGGAGAACTTATGTGCCAAGGATAAAAGGATGTCACTTTCTCATTTAGAAGATTTGTGCTCTAAATTTACTTATTTTTGAAGAATTAGCTTCTTCCTTTTTAAATTTATTTTTGTTTTGTTTTGTTTTGTTTTTTTTTTAATTTTATTATTTAACCAGCTACATTGGACATTTCCATCCTTCTTTCTCTTCCTTTTCCTAGTGAGGACACCAATTGTTATTGTTCTCTCTCATTCAAGACAAAGGGATTATTAGTAGGGGTGAAAGAATAATTAGAAGGACCGATCAAATCGACCGAACCAATCGAACCGAACGGTTTTCGGTGAGTGTTTTAAGTTTTCAATAGGTCTGTTCGGTTCGATATATTTTTTTCTGTACATTCGGTTCGGTTTTTGATTTTTGGTTTTTTGAACCGAACCGACTTATGTCATTTTAAAAATATTTTTTAAATATTTAAATTGATTTGAATTGATAAAAAGATAATTTAAGAGTATGAGTTGTATTTTGAGTCTGTGAGTTAAATTAAAATATTTAAAAATATTTTTATAAAATAGACTTTGAATTTATTTTTATAAAATATTTTAAAATTTAAAAAATTAAAATCGTAATATTTTGAAATTAAGGTCAAGTTTGGAAAGTTTCAAAAAAGCTAAAAAGTTAAAAAGTTACTCAAAAAGTTAAAAAGTTATCACTATTCACCAAAAGTTAACAATTACAGCTGCACAACTCCCAATTCTAATTTTTCCCTATAAACCAATTTTTACAATTTTTTATTACTCATTTTTTCATAAAAAGTCAAAAAATTAACCCAAACATTTATATTTTCAACCTCAACTTTGTAGTCTAAAAAGACAAAAAGTACACTTATTTAGGACACCCCAAACAACCCCTAAAATATTTAAAAATATTCAAAAAATTAAAAAAATCGTAATATATTTAAATATTAAAATATTTAAAATCTTAACAAAATTAAAATATTTTAAAAATATTTAAATATTTAAAATATTTAAAAAATTAAAATATTGATTTGAATTGATAAAAAAAAAAAAAAAAGCCAAAAAACTGAAAAACTGAAAAACCGAAAAAACCGTATTGCACCGTAATAAACCGAACCATGCCGGTTTATGTCATTTTTCTAGATAGTTCAGTTCACAAATATGCAAAACCGAAATTACCGGTTCGGTGCAAAACTAGTGAAAAAACTGACCGAACCGAACCGATTTCACCCCTAATTATTAGCCTAGTAGATAATATGTTTAATCAAATATGATATTTGAATTCAAGTCTTATCATTACACTATATAATTTCCCATTGTTCTATTCTCCCATCAACTGATTAAGAAAATTCTCTCTTTAACGAGAGAAGTCATGATGCTTAAATTCAAGACACAGGAATTACGCTCTCTTACCAAATGTGATATCTAGATTCAAGTTTTGTTTCCCATTCTTCTATTCTCTCTTTTACTAATTAAATTAAAAAAAATTATAAAAAAAAAAAATCTTTCTTCAACGAGCCCATAAATTGGAGTAAAGCATGACGCATAACAAGGCCTCGTTTGGTAATATTTAAAGTTGGCTAAAGAAAAGCATCCCAAATTCAGCTTGAAAGAAGTTCGTTGTTTCGTAAGAAAATGTAAAAAAGCTGAAAACTTTACCAAGCAAACTTTGTCAAAATACAAGAGCCCACAACAAAAGCTAAAAAAGTTGCAAAAATTTATTTCCCAAACGGAGCCCAAGTGAAAATTGGAATTGAGTAAGAGCACCAAACAAGTGCCCAGATATGTTGGCAATTCTGCTTCAGTCTCCTCTCACTTCTCACTTATCATTTTGTTGCAATGAAATTGGAAATTTTAAGACAGCCTTGGTGTAGAAATCAATCCAATATATAAATCACAAAACGCCTTTACAATGAAAACATTTAGAAACTATGTTCCCAAAAAAATAATAATAATGAAAACATTTATGCTGTGTTTGGTTAGAAGATTTGGAGAGAGATTTGAAAGGAGAAAAAGAAAAGATGTGTGAAACTAGATAAAATGTAGTATATTTTATTCACATTTCACCTACATTTTTCATTTCCATTTTTAAATCTCTCCTCAAATTTCTCAACCAAATACAGTCTTAGAAACAAAATCTCAAGCCATGAACAAAACATGCATCAAACACAAGCACAAGCACAAGCACAAACACAAACACACCAATGAGTAAAAGCAAAATGTTAGTTCACAACAGCAACAACTATCATTCTTCTATCAACCAAAGTCACCTCGTGTTTGGCGCCTGCGACTTTTTCTTGTTTTGCTTTGTCATGGGGAGTGAAATGTCGATGAATCCAAACTTCTTTCTCTGTGAGAAGAATTGCTTGTGAACAATCCCCTCTTTCACACCCTTTTTAGGTTGAAATATAAGCCCGCTTTGTTCACGAAGCATTTGACTTAAAGATGCGTGTTGTCTTTCATTGTGACCTTCCACATGACTTCCCACCATGAAATCATCTTGCAGAATTAGCTTCCTGCTCAGAATATCACCAATCGAAATTGTTGACCTTAAAACAGGCACGGTTTTTTCTTTCATTAGGTTTGATTTGTTCCCATCGAGCAGGTGAGAATCACAATGACCATAAGATGGACACGAATTTTTGAATTTGAACATGGAGTGGTGTCCCGGTTCTCTTATTTCACCGTGTTGTTCCATTCTCCCACCAAAGAAGGCCTCTTCCGTGACAAAGCTTCTTCTACTTGCAGCCTCTATTTTAGCTTCTTCTTGAAACTTTTTCCCCTGCTTAACTTGTTTCATTGTTTCCTCTGCTTTCTTTAAAATAGCCACTTCGGATACATTTGATTCATCAATACGACACACGACATCCCTACACACGACATCCCTACCTCTCTTCTTAGACATCTCGTCAGCTTTTTGAGCTTTTTGGGCTAAACAAGAGTACTCTTCAAATGAAAGCGTTACACCCTCACTGCACGATCGAGCATTCATTTCAGCAAAAGCAACTTCTTCAACTGCTCTAGCCGCCTCCTCCATCTTTCTTGCCGCAATCAATCTCATCTCAACCATATTAATACTTGTTTTCGTTTGCTCAATCTCCGACATTGCCTTCATTACCTCGTATTTCGCAGCTTCAGCTATTTTTTTGAACTGGTCAGCCTCGAAATTCAGTTGTTGGAAATTCATCAAAACATTCGTTGAATTCTTAGAATTGCCTTTAATTTCCCCATTGTTCACTAACTGCAGCTTCGCTCTCGCTCTATCAAGCTTCTCTTCCATGGACAGCACTCCTACACAATTTGGTACCTTGTCGGGGGGCTTCTCAATAGAAACTTTCTCTTTTTTCATTTTGTTATTCAAAGACTCGACAGAAGCTTGAATCGCCGCAAGATCGTTTGTACTCTTGTTCAAGTTCAATTTTGCTTGATTTAGCTCCATTACAATTAAACCAGGAGATGGAGCAGGGCACAGGGTCAAACTTTGCGATGAGCTTAACTCAGGAGGTGTCATGCACTCGGACACTTCTTTCACCAACTTCACTTTTAACCCTTCGACGAATCTTTTTGTGGCTTCAAGATCTTTTAAGACACTGAGTGTTTCCATTTCTTTCACAATAAGATCTTTCTCCAACTCCGATGCTTGCTCCTCCACTTTGTCCAAATCGTACTCAATGCCATGCTGCACATAGATTTAATGTTATTGCGAAGAGATTATAAGAATCATCGATCACTACTTAAGAGTAGAGATTACATGATGTTTATAATAAAAGTAAATATGTATTCATTGTGGAATCATGAATAAAATTTCCTTATTTTGTGTTTGGCGGCTGAGAATCCATGCCTTGGAATTAGAACTGGAGACCATCTTGGAATTTTGAACCAAGATGATCTTCAAATACTACGAATCCAAGGCATTCTACGCTGTCAAACACAATATTTGAGAAAATTAATTCTAGTTCCATGTACAACTAATAAAAGTTTTGAGTTCAATTTTGGATATCATTTCCAAAAAGATGTAGTGGAAAAATTCTACTCATAATTTACCAAGGGTATTCAAACTAGATAAAAATAGATAAATAAAAAAAAATGCAATTTAGTCATTATTACCAAGAATCAGATCAAAAGAAAACTAGGGAAAACTAATTTGACAAACCATTCTTGATTTATTCTTAGTTTTCTAAAAATACATATTTTAGGAAATACTAGAAAATTTGGAAAACTATATCAAAGTGGGCAATATATTCATGATAATGTGTAACACAATAACTATACACATAAAATCTAAGAGTAATGTTACAAATTATAAAATAAATAACATGAAATATTTTAAGAAACTAATCCAAAATTATTTCATAACTTATAATAAAACACTACAACTAATCTAATGGAGAATCTACATGAAACCTATTAATGATGGAAAATTCTACTATAGACACCCCTGTATGCATCCCTAAATTATATCATTTTCTTCTTTAATTAATTTAGTTATGATTAATTTTTTTCCAAATGACATTTTACTTATGTCTCGTTTACTGTTTAGTCATGATTATTATATTTTTTTAATTATGACACGTAAAATATAAAATTATATTATTTTTTTCTTTAATGATAAAGTGTATCCACTCTTGCTTCATATTTTTTTACGATGCCTCACATTATTAAAAATTTAACAGTGAACTTCAAAATAAAAACAGGACTAAGGAAATGTTAGAAATTAATATTAAAAAAAAGAGCTAAAAAATGAAAGCAAAAAATAGTAGTGTTAAACAAGGAAAAAGAGTTGAAGTTACCTGAGTAGCGAGTCGGAGCAGGTGATGGGGGATCCAAGAGGCGCTGCCTTCGAAACGGGTCACGGCCTCTTTAACCGACCCGAATGGAGGTGACGTATCGATTTCAGCTCTGGGATTGACGATCTTCTTGGTGTCGGAGCCAATTTCCGTCGCCGGAGCTGGCTCTGGAGTTTGGGCCATAGTTTTCAGCGGAAAGAGAGAGAGAGAGAGAGAGAGAGAGAGAAGGCTCAGAAGTTTAGGAGAAAATGTGGGTTTTGGATTTGGTACTTCAATTCTGTTGAAGAACGTTAGTGACTGCAGTTTTTCCCCCCCCCCCCCCCCCCCCCCTCCTCCTCTCCCTCTCTCTCTCTCTCTCTCTCTCTCAACTTTTAAGTTTTAGGAGAGAGAGAGAGAGAGTGTGTGTGTGTGTGAGAGTGAGTGAGTGAGTGAGAAAAGAGCTTTTTTTTCTTTAACTTTTAGTGTATGGTATGGGATTATTATGATGATGATGGTGAGAGGACATGGAGGAGGGTGAGAATGATGATAGTGTCGGGTTGGGGGTTGGTGTGGCTTGGTAAATTAGTTGATTTTTTTAATTATTTTAATTTGGATAAATTATACTAATCTCTTAAAGTTTAGTTCAATTATATTCTATCTCTTTACGTTTTGAAAATCATGTTTTTATTCTTGTGATTAATAGTCTCATTTCATAAACTCCTGTATTTATATAAAATTCAACAACTTTTAGTAGAAAACAGAGAAAATTATATTGAAAAAAAAGTAAAGCAAAGGAAAAGGAAAAAAAAAAAATAGAGGAAGTAAAGTAAAGCATGAAAATAGAGAATGTGTGATTTCAATATTTTCATTTCGTCTAAATAATTACAATGACAAGGGAGGTTAGTGTAATTTTTCAAATGTCATGGGGTGATATGTATTAAATTCAAACCTCAGGAGGTGTAAGTGTAATTTACCATTTTAATTTTGATTAAAATGTTTGTTTAGATTGATTGATTGATTTATTTATTTTTAATTTTGTGAGAGAAAAAATAAAATAATTATAATTTAAATATAATATTTTATTTTATTAAATTTTTTAATTTATTTCATCCTTTTGTGATTAATTTAGTCAAAAAAAATTAACATAACTTTCATGCCAAACAACACCGGTCTAAAGAGAGATAATTGGTAGCGAATGCTCCTTTTCTTGTCATTAATTAATATTGTGTTTGATTGGAGGATTTGAGAAAAAATTTAGAAAGAAAAATGAAAAAGATAGGTGAAATATGAATAAAATATCGGTAATGATACATCCCACTAAAAGTGGTGCTCTAAAGCATCACTAATGAGTTGTCAAGTACTTAAAAAAAAAAAAAAAAAAAAAAGCAGTGGGTCCCGTCCATTGCCACATCACTAGTAGTGCTTTTAGAGTACCACTTTTATTGGTCTAAAGCATTATTGATAAAATTACCATCTCTGAAATTTGTTTAATTTGTTAGGTACGTCAAAAGTTAATATTTTTTTAATTTTTATTTTTTTAAAATTGTATAAAAAAAATAAAAAAGTAAATATGATTCAAGTATTTTAACTTTTAACTCAATTGTCAAAACAGGCCATTATTACAAATGTCATATTAAACTTATTTAGGGTTATCATTAAGAAAAATGAGTCAACCAAACCTCACATAAAATAAAAATAAAAACTTTTTATATTGTAATTAAAATAATATTATAATAAATATTACAATAAATTATAATTAATATAATAATATATATATTTAAATTATAATTAAATCACAATTAATATTACAATAAATTATGACCCAACACTACAAACATCATGACTGATAAGCATCTAATGCACCCACCATAAAATGAAAATTGTTTAAGAGTTCTAATAGTTCTAAAAATACTGTAGCCCTAATTGATGTGATGTTTTACTCTTTGTTTTATTTTTATTTTTTTTTTAAATTTTCAGCAGTGATGCCTTTTTACTGATATGTAGCACCACTGCCATAAAATATAGGGAAAATAAGTTTAATAGATGAAAAGGACAGCTAGCTGATTCAATATCTCGCAGGTTTATACATTTAAAGTTCAAGTCATTAGAGTGATTATGATCATATTGCTATAATAGATGTTACCATGTTGTAATGTATCATACTATCTATTGTTTATGATCAACTTTACTGTTTAATAGATATTATTAAAAGATTTGTATTCACCCAAAAAAATTAAAAGATTTGGATTCCCTTCCGTTCATGATCTGCCGGTTCATGATCGGACCGAAGGGTGTTTGGTCTTGTGAGAGTCCATCACGGATTTCGTTTTGATAATTTAAATTTTTAATGTGTAAAACTCGTTGAGTACTATATACTTATAAAAAATCACGTTAATCGGATATCGATATTTATGTGATCAAATCAGTTTTATATAAAAAAAAATAAACCGTAAAAAAATAAACAATTGATAGAAATCTAATCCGATAAAATAATTATTAATATCCGATATGTTTTACAAGTATATAGTACTCGATGAGTTCTACATAGGTTCGAATTATCAAAACGAGACTCGTGATAAGTCCTCACAGGTCTACCAACACCCTCCAGCCCAACCGGAGGGAATCTAATCCCTTATTAAAATTGTTTTATGTGATTATCTAGTAGTGTTGGTACTTAAAAATTAAAGTGTTGCAGTGTATGTGAACAACCGTTCTTTGGCGTGCGAGTAAAACTTGGTGCTGATGGGCGATGAGACCGAACAAAAGAGAGCCCTTTTTGTTTTTTTGTTAGAATTATTGTCGACAATCAATATTTACAAGAATTTTGTTCAGAAAAAAAAAAATACTTCTAAAAATCTAACAATAAGATTTTAACTTCAACATCATCAATTATTACATTTTTCTATAAATCACAAAAAAAGAAAAAAGTGATATTGTATGCAAATGATATTAAAAATGGTGGCAGCGGTAATTGTGATGGAGTGAAAGTAACAATGATAGTGGTGGTGTGGGGATGGGACGATTGAGGGTGGTGGTGATGGTGATAGTGATCGTAGTTGTGGTAACTATGGGTGATGGAGGTGATAGTAGTAATGGCAATATGATGTGATTGATAAAATTTTAGTTCAAAAAATATAATCTTTTAAAAGTGAAAAATATTTTTCACTTAAATAAATTTATTATTTTATTAATTTTTGTTTTTCATTAATATAAAAAAAATTATGAAAAGTATTTTCTATTCAAGTAAAGAAAGACAGTATTAATTAACAAATTGGCATGTGTGGGCCAAGAAAACAAAAGTTGGATGTGGACCCAAGATTTTGCTTTGGTCCATCTTTATGGAAGGGGTGAGGAAGGAAAGCTCACACGTTTTTAAAAGGGGCACATTGATACACAACACACGTAGAAGGTTTTTTGAGGTTTGACCAAAGAAAAAACAAAAGCACAAATAAAAAAGAGCAACCACAAACACAATCATCAATTTCACTTTCACATAACAAACACTCGAAAAATGCAGGTGGGCACTCCACAATTTGATTGCCGCAATTTTGTGCTTAATTGCAGGAATCAAAGTGCAATTCCAAGTTTCTAGTATGATTCGTGGCACCCAATCTCTACCCAAAAGTTTTCTAATTTTTCATGTGTGTAATTCTAAATAAATAAAATTTAATTAATATTATACAAATTAATAAATTTTATTAAAAAAAATCATTCACATGAATTATTTCTATATTTTTTTAGGCGAATCATATTTTAATTAACAAACTTTGATTATGCCATGAATAAGAAAACTTCATAAGTTTGTATAATATTTAATACAAATAAAATAAAATAAAATAAAATTGTTTGCTCGTTGTGGTGCTCTCATTACAAAACATTTAGAAGAAAAAAAAATATCATTTAGAAATTATTTCAATTTTTTTTTTTTCCTTTACTCCATAAAAATTCTCTTTGCATTAAAAATTTTTTATTGTTATTTTTTAGATTTGGTTTGATTGTAGCCAAAAAATGAATTTATTGGCTAAAATTTTTTACTTTGTTGAAAAAAAAAATTAAAGTTTATTTGACAAACTTAGTTCTCGCAAAAAAAAAAAAAAAAAAAAAAAAACTCATTTTAACTAATTTAAAAAGTTATTAGAAAAGTTAAAAAACTAGAAATGTGATTTAAAAAAAAATCCACATTATCATTAACTTTATTGTGGTTCATTTTTAGTTTTTTTTTTATGAAAATAAATTTATTCACACAGTTTTTTAGTGTGTGAACAAAACATAAAATATGATTGATAATTATTTATATTGTAAAAGAAAAATTAGAAAAATATCCTTCTCAAACGTTGTGTAGCAGGAGAAGTCCAAGATATTTTTTTTTATTAATTAAGATCCCTTAATGAAATTTCTCTATGATCATACTAGAGAAATGTCTTCTTTGTGTTGAGGTTGAAATTTCTCTAAGTCAATTTTCTTTGTGAAAAATGTTAAGAGAACCCAAGTACTTATAAAAATATTATGTGTCATTTATTTTATAAAATTTTAATATCAGAAATATTAAAAAAAATTCCCCCATGTAAACCCATTATTTTGCACCAATTAAAACTTATATATTGTTCATACATTAGATTATGTGAATAAATTGGATTTGCTTTTTATTTTTATTTTTTTTTGGTTCACCACCCGGTATCCGACCCTTAGGCCGACTAATCCGGATTTGCTTTTTATTTATCCCAAAGGAATCCTTTATCTTCTTAGAGCTAAAGTGGGGTTTGAATTGAGAGCTCGGGTCCACATTTTAGTGGGTTGCTTACCGTGCTATGCTTTTTATTTTTCATTTTTTATTTTTTATTTTTTCACTGTCATTAGTGACACAAATGAGGTTAGTTAGATACCTTTGGAGGGTCAGCTTTGAATGATCTCAGTTGCGTTTGGTAGAATTTTTTAATCATGATTTGAGAATAAGAGTTATATTTTAAGTTTGTAAATTTTAGATTTATGAGTTGAGTGTGAAAAATTTATTTGGTGAAAGAGTTTTGAAAAGAGTTTTGAATTGAGTGAAAAATTTTTGATGTGCCATATGATATTTGATAAAAAAAAACTTACATCTCAAAATTCTATTAAAACATATAAAAAAATTTAAAAATTTAGAAAATATTTTTTTCGAATATATAAAAATTAACATATGCCAATTCCAAAAAAAATAAAATAAAAATTGCACTGTTCCGGTCAACTGGGCGGACGGCCGGTGGAACAACCGGTTAGTCCAAATTTCCTGCTTTCGACCGCATTTTCAAAAGTAAGCGTGGAATTAAGTTTTGAAATTTGTAAACAAATGCCGTGTTCAAATTAAGCTCTGGAATTTTTGTTTCAGAGCTATACCAAACACAACTCTCATTTTTGCTGCTATTTTCTCTCTTTGTTTTGTTTTGTTTTTTTTTTTACAAAGATGTTTTTTTTTTTTACAAAGATATTTTTTTTTTACAAAGTCAGATTAGAACTAAAAAGGTTCAAGGCTGCTCTATCAGCTTGAATTGTTGACCTCTCCCTTGTCACACTCTAAAGTATAGCTACTAGACCATTAGCCAAATTCCAATGTCCCATTTTTGCTACCGTAAAAAATAGGACTGTGAACGAGTCAAATTGGGTTGAATTTTAGAATGTTTGGACTTATTTATTAAGATTTTAACGAATTCGAACTCGAGTCTAAGTTCCATAAAAATTTAACAAACCGAACTCGAACTGAGTTGATTTAGGCTTGGCTCGAGTTTGAATCTGTTTACAAACCTTAACGAGCCAAAGAAATTATAAAATCATACTTGCGTATGAGACTAGAATTACAATTGAAATTTTAATTATACAATTATGTATACAATTTATATAAACACACTAAAAAAAAAATCAAAATCTTACCAAAATAATAATATCTACCACTACTATTATATAAATGTATATTCTATAGTTAACTATTATTTACATATAAATAAATTTAGCTATTATTTACATTTATATTATTTAGATATATAAATAACATTTTTATTCTATTTTTTATATAGAGTTTTATAATGTGACACTTTTTCATAAATCCCTTTTCACTTACTTATGTTCCATTTAGTTCACATTATTGTTTTATATTCCAATAACTTCTATGGGTGACATCGTTACCAAAATACTCCTAATAATATTTACATTTATAGTGAAAATGTTTCGTAATGTGAATGTTAATATGTCAATGTGAACATTCATATTGTAAAATATGAACATTCACATCATCAAATTGCTAACTATTCAAAAAATATTTGTAAGGGTAGAAATGTCCATAAAATACCTTAAATATGATAATTAAGATGGCAGATCAAATGTTTAAATAATAGAACTTATTGGAATATAAGAATATCTTATAGACTAATTGAGATACAAACACTTAAAAAACAATTTTCTAATAAATCTCCCTTTTATATTTTTAATATATAAATAATATATTTATTTTATTATTTAAATAAATATTAAACGAACCAACTAACGAGTAAAGAGCCGAGTTTTAATATGTTTGGATTTATTTATTAAGATTTTAAAAAGTTTGAGTTGAGTTCGAACTCAAATGCAATAAAAGTTAATGAACTAAGTTTGAATGAGCCTTTATCAAACCAAGCTTGAACATGTTCATAAACAGTTATTCATTTACAGTACAAAATAATGCTCTATTCACAATTTTACATTTTTAAAAAAAATTCAGTTCAAGAGATAATCGCTCTATTTAGTTTTAAGTTTTCAAAAATACAGTCTTGAGTTTTCCAATTTGTTTTTTTTTTTTTTTTTTGTAAGTGAACTTTATAAAATATTCACTAATGATTAAAAAAAAAAAAAGGAGCGAATTAAAAATGGAAAAAATTATTTTTACAAACTCAAAATCAAAACAGACAGAGAATGATGCAGTAGCAGGAAACTTATGATTTTAATGTCGTCACAATAAATGGTGCATGTGCTATTGTTCTTTTATCTCATTGTTTTTACCAAATTATCACCGGATTCCTACTCATTACTAATATCTCTGTCAAACGTCTTTTTTTTTTTTTTTAATTTTTTAATTTTTCAAAATTTTTTATAATTATTATCGGATTATCATCATTGAGTTTTTGTGATTATTGAAGTGAGTTTTTTTGTAAATTTTTTTAGTTATAAAATATTATTGGAGAAATTTTTTTTTTGTGTTTAAGAAGATAGTTGGATTTTTTTTTTTGTACTTGAATGTGATGATTGTGATAGAAAAAATAAAATGATTATGAGATTTAATGTAATATTTTTTTTAAATTTATTTTTTTTGATTTTGTAATTAATTTGTCTTTTAGAAAAAAAAATAAAAAAAACAAACTTCTCAAACACCGCATTTATCACTTTATGTGAATTGGCACAATAAACTGCAAAAGAAATCAATTTTAATTTGGACTACCATTGATTACCATTGATTGATCATTTCAAACCTTTCGTACGTTCGTATGTTTTGTATTAACGTGCCATGTTTAAGTTGTCATACTCAGTTCGTTGTACCCTATATGCCCAGAGCACTAAATTTCAAGTTTCGTTCCATTAATCACTCCGGTATGATTTGCATACAAATTTTAATTATAAATAAAAAAAGAGTTTAAAAATAGGGTAGGGCTTCTGTCCAGTCTGGGATCGGACTGGACTGTATTGTTGGGCCCGTGAGAGTCAACAATGGGTCTCGTTTTGATAATCTGAACCGTTAATATGTAGAATTCGTCAAGTACTATGCGCTTGTAAAAAATCACATTGATCGGATATCGATAGCTATATGATCAAATCAGTTTTGTATTAAAAAAATTGGACGGTGAATAAATTAACCGTAGACAAAAAAACTGTTTTAATCACATAACTATCGATATCTGATCAACGTGATTTTTTATAGGTGTATAGTCCTCGATGATTTCTATATATTGAACGGTTCAGATTATCAAAAAGGAACCCGTGATAGACCCTCACGAACTTAACAACACGGTCCAATCCGATCCCGGACTGAACAGAAGCTATACCCTTAAAGGGTAATAAAAAACCTTCATTGAAAATTGTGTTCAAAACTGATACTTTCAGCAAAGCGATCGATTCTTTTAAGATGCAATTGATCCCATATTTCTCATAGAGGAGGGATTGATATGAGATTGATCCCTCTTTACTGAGTGCAAATGATCTCTCACTTAAATTGATTGATCGCTAGTTCATTTTTAAAACTCAAGGCAGTTTTAAAAGTTGAATATCTACAAATAACTCATCAAAAATATTTTTTTGGCAGCTTGAATATCGTTTTACACAATAAAAGTTCTCTGAACTCTAGAATAATTATGAGTGATAATTCTGATCATTGTGAATTTTTTTTTGAGTTAGATTTGAAAAATCTAAAGTGGCGTATGGTAGAGTTTTGTAAATATGATTTAAGAATATGAGTTGTATTTTGAGTTTGTGAGGTGTCGAATTAAGATTTAAATATAAAAAATTTGTTTGGTTATGGTTTTTAAATAGAGTGTTGAATTGAGTTTTGAATTGTATGTGGAATTGAATTTTGAAAGTTTAATTTGACATGTGAAATAAAAAAATTTATTAGGTTATGAGTTTTGAAAAGAATTTTTAAAACTTAATTCAAATTGTTATAACTCATAACAAAACACACTATTTTCACACTATTGAAAATTCTAATCAACACTCATAACTAAACTCTTTTTAAAATTCAATTAAAAAAATTTATTATTAACAGAAAATAATATTAATCAATTTTGTAATTGAAAATACTACAAAGGAAATAAATTTTTTTCAAAATAAATATTCAAAAAATTTAAATCATAAATATTTAAATAATCTAAAAAATTTAATAAGTAAAAAATTAAAATAAATATTCAAAAAATTTAAATCGTAAAAATTTAAATAATTTAAATATTCAAAAAATTTAAATAATTTAAAATTTTAAAATTTTAAATTTAAAAACAACTCTACACTCAAATCGTAATCAAACACATAAAACAAAACTCAATTAAGAAAGTATTTTTAAAACTCATAACCAAATAAATAATTCGAAACTTCATACTACTTTCACAACTCTACACTCAAATCGTAACCAAATACATAACAAAAAAATTAAAATATTTAAAAATATTTTTATAAAATAGAGTTTGAATTTATTTTTATAAAATATTTTAAAATTAAAAAAATTAAAAAATTAAAAAAATCGTAACATATTTAAATATTAAAATATTAAAATATTTAAAATCTTAACAAAATTAAAATATTTTTAAAATATTTAAAAATTTTAAATATTAAAAAAATTAAAATATTGATTTGAATTGAGTTTTAAAAAGAGTTTTGAATTATGTGTTTGTTTATGAGTTTTGAAAAGTAATGATTATGTTTTAAATTAAGTTTTGAGAAATTGGTGTAGAATTATGATTTAAAAGCTCAAAACAAACACCACACTAAAATCAATGGGTGGAACTATAATTTGAAAGGCTTACCAAACGGAGCCTAAATTTTTTGAGACATTGATTTGTGATTATATTTCAATTTTATATAATGAATATCAATCCCAATCAAACAATCAATAATAAATCGATATAACGATTTAACATGAAAAAATTGCAATTGGAATACCTCCAATTGTGATAAAAAAATCACGGGTCAAAAATATAAAATAATCCACTAAAAAAACAAAAATGAATTACTCATGTGTATCATCAATTACCTAATGAATCTTCGTCTGAATTGAACTAATCCTGATGTGCCTGTACTACCACCGTCTTCACCACAGAATTATCTTACATAATGTTGAATTCATAACGCTGATGTCGAATCCATGACGATAAGTCATTCTAGAATCCATCGAAGGACACCACTCTCCTTTGTGAATAAAAGAACACAAACAAACGTCTTGATGATATTAATATGAAATTCATAGATCCATTGATCACTTTCAAATCATCAAGGAAATACTCAGAAAAATACCCTCCAATATAGAAAACCATGGTAGCTTTGCTCTCCCAAAATTTAGATGGCCTGAATCCTAAAAATAGCAAATTGCGAACTTTATAGTAAACTGGATTGCGAAATCCACTCGAGCACAAATTTCACTGCTCAAGCGGTGTGAGTAAAGGCGGTGCAAAACATATAGGCAGACCGCTTGAGCGCGACTTTCACCACTTGAGCGGTAAAACTTACTTCTCAGAAGTTCAGGCGCTTTGCAAAAATATTGGATGATACCATTCACTGCTCGAGCGCAAGGTCAAACCACTTTGGCTTTGGGGGCGTTGCCCTTCGACTTTGCTTAGGCACTCTTGAACCTGCCATAGGGCGTTACCCCTTGGACTCCTATGAGCTCCCCATACATAATCAGTAAAGTGGCAAACATGAAAGCCTTAAGATCACAAACTCCTCTATATAGGCACAATTTGGATTGAATTCGCATCTAAATACTCACATTCTCATTGAAACAAAAGAGCGAATAAAATTACAACTGAAAAAATTTTTGTCAAATGAGATTGTCAATTACAAAAATCTAACAAGATTTTCAAAAACCTTCAAAAAAATTACATTGATGTTTTCTACACCTAAGACTGATTGGGTATTAGAGCCGCTTGAGAATGGAGATCGTGACATGGCATTTGTGGTGTCCAAAAGATTAACCTAATTGGGTTAAACTATGTTCATGGAGTTTCTACAAGTTATCAAAGGTAGGACCTAGGGATTAGTTGAAGTACACATAAGGTGGTCAAGATACCTTGTTACCAAAAAAAAAAAAAAAAAAAAAAAGTAAACTTAGATGAATTGTTGTAAGAGTTTATGTTTGCATTTTGTATTCTTAAATCTTTTAGTGAATTTTATTTGGGTGTTGGGATCGTGATTTCTTCTCTTATTGGGTTTTCCTTGTTAAAATATTGCGCTATTGTTTAGATTGATTTATGGTGTTAATTCAAAGAAAATTTAAAATCAGCTAATTATCGATTAAATCATAATTCTATGAAATTAGCTCATTCACTCTTCCCTAGATACAATTTATTTAGATAGGTAGGGCAGTTGATCTAGTGGTCCATACAATTGTCCCTTGGGACGATAAAAACGTCAGAGGTTCAGGATTAGAGTTAGTGGAGCGATTGCGACCCTTTTGTTATAATCTAACTTATTAATCTCTTAAGAGCATTTCCAATGGTTTGCCATTGGAGTTGTCAAAGCTATAATATAGCAGCTTTGCACCAAAAGTGATTCTCTAATGATTGAAGATGGTAGCTGCTAAATTTGGCAAATGCCATTTGTGCCAACTCACCCAAAACCAACCGTTTCTTTCTCTCCCTCCCTCTCTCATCCTTCTTAGCAAAAACTACCAAAAACATAGTTATTTGAAAAAAAAAAAAACAAATTTCACCAAATTAACAACAAAATTCTTTAAACAGAATTTTTTTTTTGGATTTGTTTTAAACAGATTCATACCAACTTTAAAAAAAAAAAAAAAACAAATTCACTAAAAACAACAGCAACAATCAATTTCAAAAATATTATTGGTAATCTCAAACAAATTTCAACAAATCTTAAGCAATCTCAAGCAAAGATTCCAAAATCTAAAGTAAATTTTAAACAAGAAATACTTGTATTTCAATATGCTTACGAGTTTGGGCTTGTGATATGCGATCTACGAATAGGGTTGTGATCTACGAGGAGGGTTTGTGATCTTTGATCTCATTGACTGATGTTCACCAAAGAGGGGTTTGTGATGTTAGATCCTCGTCAACTGATGTTCACCGGAGAGAGATAAAAGAGATGGAGAGAAGAGGGGTAGGATGTCGACTGTGTGAGACCGATCGACAATGAGAAGAGAGAAAGTGAGGTGCTAATAGTCCCATTCATCAAAGAGAATAATGGAGAGAGAGAGAGAGAGAGAGAGTCTCACAGTTGTTGATGAGAGAGAGAGTGAGGGGGTTGGTGATGAGAAGGTTCTAGATTGGAAGAGCACAAATGAGTGAGAGATAAGAGAATGACATGGATGGAAAGAAAGAGAGAGACCAAATGGTCTGATGATCCCAAACAAATAATTTGTAAGTAATTATTTTTTTCAAATAATAATCTCAAGTGATTTTTATTTTTTGGAGTGAATTATATATATATATTTTAAATTTAAAATTTAAAATTTTTGTTTGGTCACGTATGATATAAATATTTAATTCTTTATATATATATATTTTTAAAAAGTCATAAAAGACCCCTCCCCAAAAAAAAACCTACTTAAAAAATTGGTTGGGATTGTGCCAAAATAGCGTTGCATCATATTTGTCTAGAGAAGTAAAATGTAAATATTTAATTTTTTAAGAAAAAATTTGAAAAAGGTCATAAAAGACAAAAAATAAACCAAAAAAAAAAAAAACTAAAAAATTTATATCCAAACAATAACTACAAATTTGGAGGAAAAGTTGGTTGAGATTTGTCAAAATAATATGTAAACCATTGGAGCACCATTGCTATAATTTGACGAAATAGCACTATTCATTCCCAAGCAACGACAATGCTATTTTAGCAAATACCATTGGAAATACTCTAACATCTTATCGTGGCAGGAAAAAAAAAAAAAAAAAAAAACTCAATCTATTCAGATTCTAATATTTTAATATCTCAAAATAAATTGTTCTTGAAATTTATGGAAAGTCATTAATAAATATAGTAAATTACTAGTCATTAATGTTTTTTACATTACACGATATAAATAATTGTAGAAGAATAAACTAATAAAAATTGAATAACATTTTTGGGGATCCAAATGCAAGAAAGGAAGATGGAAAAGGTGGATGATGTGTTAACCTCAAAACTGAGCTTCGGCCCAATGTTTTAGTAGTCGGGGCCCGTAAAAGTAGAAACTGGGCTGACCCAAACTTTGTCCGCCCATAGAGATGGTCCATATCTGAATTGATTGTGAGCCTGCTTGTCGCTAATAAGTTTGTTACCGAGTCAAGCGGAACTTAGTTTTAGAGGCATTTTCTGATTAACAGGATTAATAATGAAGGATTAAGAATCTCATGAATTAGCGTAGAATTAGTTATATAATTAAATTAGTGAGATAACAATTTATTATGTATTGATTTTTTATTTATTTTATTTATTTTTTTTCTTTCATACTTGAAATTATGATCCCTAACATTTTTCAATATTAAAAATTCGTCAATTTCGTTGGATTGAATATCCGCAGTACACGTAATCCAGTAAAAAAAAAAATTACAATCAAATATGGGATTGTGAGTACATAGACTAATAATTTCAATCCTATGCTATAATTCTTGTAATCAAACATGCCGAGAGTGTCTTAGCTCGGTTCATTAAAAATTAATCAAGTTTGGACTAACAATTCAAACTTGATTAAATTTTATTTGTATACTTTACAAATTTTTTACATAGAAATATTTTTATATGGGTCACTTTTATTTAAAAAAAATAAATAAAATCCATCTAGTCGAGGATAAAAAAGAGAGCCAATGCAACATAATTAAAAGGTTAATTGTATGTATAGTAGAAAATATTGTACAAATAAAATTTATACAACAATGACATTTATAAAATTATGCGTTTGATCAATGAGTTTTTCAAAGTTATATTATTTTGTTTAAAAAATTTAGAAAAAAACTTCATAGTATATAATAATACTAATCATGTCATCGAATATTTTCCCAGAAGTAAACTAATCATGTCATCGAATATTTTCCCAGAAGTAACAACTTTGAAAGATATCAAAGAAGTCGCAAAATTTTCATTGTATCTAACATGAATTTACTTGATAAATAAGCTATTATGGTACAATTGATACATAGGGGTGTAAAAATGGCTTGTGGTCCATAGGCGACTCGGGATTTGCTCGACCCCATTAGGCCCGTTTAGACTCGGACCTGACCCAGCCCAGGACCTTAGGCCTAGACCTGGGTTGTTATTTTGAAATCCGGCCTGATCTGACCCAAAAACAATTTCACCCTGTAAGCGGCTCGATACCTGGCCCCCTTACCCCCTTCAACGACTCTCTGCTATCCAATGGTCAAAATTCAAAATTAAAAATAATAATAATTTAATATTCAAACGGTTTACTTCCAATGGTATATATATATATATATTTTTTACAAATTGACCCCCTCCTTCCAAACTCCTATAAATATCCCCCTCTCCCATTTTCTTTCTCACAAACAATTCTCTCTCTCAAACTCTCACTCTTTATCAATTCTTAACTCTCTCAATTAATTTTGAAGTCTCATCCCTAAGTAGCAATTGTAATTATGCAAGAATAAACTTTTATCAGAAGAAGCTAATTTTTGTATCGTATTCGTCAATCGGTAATATTAATTAGTTGAATTAAATTTATTAGTTACTGATTTTTTTACATATATTATTTCTTAACATATATTAATTGTTATTGTTTACTCATTATTTAAATTAATTGTTAGTTCTTATATATTATTTTACTTCTATTACTATGGATCCTAATATTCTTAATGTTTATGTCGATATTGATGCATATACTACACAACATGAATATGTTGATTTTACTTCTAATATACCTAATATCTCTCTTCCAACATCTGGATCATCATCTAGGAGCACGCCTAGTACTGTTTGGGATCATTTTAAAAAAATATCTGTAAATAATTCTGATGGTACAATTATAATTAAAACAAAATATAAATATTGTGCACATTTACTTAGTGCTGCATCTGCAGGGCGTACTAGTAATCTAAAAGGCATGCTAACAAACATTTACAAAGTCAACAACCTAATATTAGAAGTCAAATGCAATTAGGGACTTCATTAACTAGTCATTTGCAAACATTTTCATATGATCCTATGCGTGCACAAAATTCTATAATTGATTATATTATTAAAAAAGAATAACCTTTTACTGCTAGTGAATATCACAATTTCTTACAAATGGTTTATGAAAGTTTTGTACCACTATATTAAAAGTTTTTCAAAAAATACTACTAGAAAAAAGATTTTAAAGAAATTTGAGGATATTAAAAGTGAATTATTTGACATATTCAAAAATTTGAATAGAAGAGTTTGTTTAACATCTGGTCTGTAGTTAAATAATGGTTTAGAATATCAGTGTATCATTGCATATTTTATTGATAATGATTGAAAATTAAATAAACAAATTATTTCATTTAGATTAGTTGAACTTCCATACACTGGTCATTTGCTTGGTGTAGAAATAAGAAATGTATTATATGAGTAGGCTTTACAAAATAAAATATTTACCAATAGTTTAAATAATACAACATATTACAATCAAACTATAGAAATCAATTTTACAATTACTTGTTGGTGGTGATTTATTTCATATTCATTGTTGTGTCCATATTTAAACTTGATTGTTAAAGAAACTATGCATGTATACAAAACTTATGTACTAGTAATAAAAAAATGCGTTTGTTACTTCTATGCATACCGGGATTCGAGTGCGCAGCGATTTGATCAGTTTGATCGGCAGTTCGATCAGCATGGCACTAGGGTTCATGATAAGGCATTCAAGACTCGGACATTGATGCATGCCCTACTTGAGCAGCATTTTCCATCGCCACCGCCAGATCCACATCAGCGATTTCTGTATATTTCCTTTATTTTCTTTCCTTATTCATTTTGTTTTGTTTTGTTTTATTTTCTTTTCCTTTCTCTTTTATACTGTACCCAAAAAAATAATAATAATAAATAAATAAATAAATAAATAAATTCCAAAAGTGTGTTTGGGTGTCCTTGCCTCGCTAGATGTGTGCCTATGCTGTCTGGTAAGATCCTCTCTCTCATTTTACAATCTAATGTCTACTTGGTTACATTGAGGACAATGTTATATTCCAGTTGGGGGGTGAGGGTATTTGTAATAACTATTCATGTTTGTACTTGCTGTACTTGATTGCACTACTTCACTTAATGTTTACTTTGTGCCAGTATGGTAATGATATGAGCATATGTTAATTGGGGAACATAGTGGACTTGTATGAAAATGGTTTATTGGGTAAATACTCACATGTGATGTTTGCAATAGGATAGTTGTTTGTATTTGTGATATTAGTACACTTGTTATGAGTATGTCTTAATTCACATGAACACACTATCATAGCAGTGACTTCTTTATTATAATACCTGGTGTACATTATTGATAATGGTTGAGGTTGTAGAAAAGAATAAATGAGTAGCCAAGATTCTTGTTAAAAAAAAAAAAAAAAAAAAAAACTTGACTTGTTTGGGTTCGTAGCCTCTTTAACTCGAGTTGCTAAGCTCGTAGGGGTATCTCTACACCTAGTGCTCTAAAACCGTCTAGCTTGGGAGTCATTGGCCCAATACTCGCTACATGGGTTAATTAGAAAGCTTAAGGGAGCTAGACATTGCACAGTTAAGGAAAAATAAAAATGACTTGGTCGGATTCGTAGCCTTTTTAGCTCGAGTTATTAAGCCCGTAGGGGTGTCTCTACACCTAGTGCCCTAAAACCGTCTGGTTTGGGAGTCACTGGCCCAATGCTTGTTACAAGGGTTGACTGGAAAATTTAATGGATTAGGACATTGCACAGTTTTTAAAAAAAAAAAAAAATTGAGAATCTTAGTTACAATAGTTTAGTTTTTCTGTATATGTTGAGTGTTATTATGAGTTACACTGGGCTATTATAGTGAACAGTTAACTAATATGGAGATTGCCTTTACACCGAGGGTACTAATGATGTGTCTACTAGCATTCACAAGTACAGGGGACTTTACTTTTGTATAAACTGAAGTGTGGTTTTGGCTCAATAGATTCCTTCATACTTGTCCACTGGGTCTCCAATGACTCATCATGTCTTGATATCATACTGTAGTGGCACATAAGTTGATTGTTGTGTGGAGTAATGTAGTTAATTGTTGTTGAGCGGATATGAATATGTTGATGTTTGTGGGTATCATATCTGAAAACCCTCACGAGCTATACTTGTCCACTTGGGGTAACCTTGTGGTTTAAAGGCTTGTTGCATATGCTAAATGCAATCGTGATCCCTACGAAAGTGGCTGAGAGTATTTTACTTTTCTTATTTCTTTTGTTTTGCTTGAGGACTAGCAAAATGTAAATTGGGGGTGTGATGTAGGCCGAAAGGTACCACATTGAGGTCACTTAAGTTACATTTTTAGTCTTTTAATTTTATTTATTTGATGGAGATGATGTGTTTTGTGCATTTGTACAGATTTGGCAGGAAATATGAAAATTCAATAAAAAAAGGCGCGAAAGCAGATCCTCTGAGCGAGAAGTAAAGAATCCGAGCCAGCCAGACCACCGCACGTGCGTCCAAGCTTAACCGCACGTGCGGCCCACATGGGCGCTCGAGCGGCCCACCTAGGGACGCGTGCACAGAATTTTTGGTCTGTTTTGCTCCGATTAAAAGACAGAAAAATAGCCAAAATGAGAGTTCGAAAATTAATTCCGAAAGAAGGGAGGCTAGGGTTCCAAAGAGGTGATATTTTACCAAAGCTTGAAGGACACTTCCATGGGGGTTTCTTCTTCATCTTCTTCTTCTTCTTCTCACTCCTCTATGAGTGGCTAGTCGTCTTTACTAGGGTTTTGATGAAACCCTAGCCATGTAACAGGATTTCTCATTAGCTTTAATTGTGAATTGGTTTGAATGGATGTATGGATGATTTAGAAGTTTTTAATATTCGTTTCTTTCATCTCTTCAAACATTTTTACTCTCTGTGATTGTCTAATGCTTTCCATACATTAGTTTTCTTTGTGTTTGTATTCAAAGTACAAGACGAGTCATGCTATGAGAGACGGGTCGTGTTGCTATCATAGTTTAGAGCAAACGACTCGTACTACTCGGGATGATTCGTGCCTGCACATTGAATGCAACAACCCTCTTGATCAATATTTCAAACTTGTAGTTGTAAAATATTGGGTAGTTCAAACCGAATCGCAATTGGTGGCCAATGTTAAATCTCATTCTTGTGGTTAGTGGTGAATTTTCTACCCTAGGATTTTTCCCGAAAATTAATATCTCAAACCCTAATTTTAGTTGTCAGTCTAATTCCTCAATTTCTTTTAATTGCTGTTTAGTTATAAAATCAATATTATCTTTTTAATCAAAATTAATTTAGGAATTTTGCGATTGAATTAATCTAATTTCACATTTGTCCCTGCAGATTGATACCTAGACTTGTCATTATTCTAAAAGAATTTAGTATAGTTTAGTGATTTATTTGGTGTGTTCAATGACCCATCAAATTTTGGCGCCGTTGCCGAGGATCTTTGGCGAAATTAGTTAATTTAAAGTTACATTCTTATTTTAATTTTTAGTTTAGGATTTTATGCTTTCGTGTTGCTAAGTGTGCAGAGCGTTTGAAATTGGAGCTATCACCGAAGTGCAAGCGGAGTGCAACCGAGCTTTAAAATAATAATTAAAAAAAAACCGCCGCACTAAAGTGCGTAAACAGAAGCAAACACTCGCAAGCAAAGCACCAAAGTGCTAAAAAGCAAGACGAAGCTCAATTAGAGGTTGGAGACAACGTCTACACGTCAAGCACCCGCAAGACGAGTAAAGCGTTTTCGTTAAACCGTTGTGAGTATTTCTCCCTTTGGTATTTTGCTTTCATAACTTAGTGCACAGAGTCAAAACTTTTTGTGTGTGTGTAGGTAGTGTATGCATGGGCATCGTTTTTGTCGCCCTGAATTGTGGAGTTTGGACCTTGAACTAGAAAGGACTCTTCGGAGACTTAGGGCCTCTGCCCATGTTCCTAGGCTTGAGTATTCATATTCATACATTGAGTCATTAGAGATGGCAGATCCAGATGTCCCGAATGTGCCTAACCGGACCCTTAAGGATTATTTCACACGCATTGCATGTACATCACCGTCATGCATCTAATTACCCAACACCACTGCTGTTCATTATGAGATTAAGTCCAGCACCATACAAATCCTTCCATCATTCCATGGACTAACTCATGATGATCCTTACAAACATTTGAATGAATTTCTGGAAATTTGCTTGACAGTGAGGATCCAAAATTTCAAAAATGAGTCCTTAATGTTACGATTGTTTCCATTCTCATTAAAGGATAAAGCTAAATACTGGCTGAATTCCTTACTTGCTAATTCAATCACAACTTAGGACCAATTACAACAACGGTTCTTGGAGAAATACTTTCCCATAGGTAAAACCAACCAACTTAGGCGAGCCATCACAAACTTTGCTCAAATGAATGGCGAGCAATTCCATGAGACATGGGAAAGACTTCGAGACCTTCTCCAACAATGTCCCCACCACCAAGTGCCTGATTGGCAACTTGTTCAAACATTTTATTATGGCTTAACTGAGCCGCATTGCAAAATGGTGGATTCATCCTGTGGCGGGACATTCATGTCCAAAAATGATGCCGAGGCATGGCAATTGTTTGAGAACCTAAGTGATAATTCCTTTCACCATGCCTTCGCAGCCCTGCAAATCCAGCAACTAGTAGTTGGAGCCTCGAAAAGAGGGGGCATTTAAGAGGTCGGGCAAAACCTAGAGTTAGCCCAACAAGTAGAGGCATTGTCCAATGGACCAATTATTAGCCGCGGGACATGTCCCTACCCAGCAAGATCAGCCTCAATTTCACGAGGCGTGTGTTATTTGTGTGAGCCTTGCTCATGACTTGAGTGAGTGTCCTTCGGCATCACAATTTCCGGAGTTAGTCCAAGAGCATGTGAATACGACTCAAGGATTCTCCAACCCGGGTAATGATCCATACTCCAACACATACAATCCAGGATGGAGAAATCACCCTAATTTCTCATGGAGACCCCCTTCACAAGACATTTCTTACAATCCTCCACCACCAAGGTAGAATTTCAATAATTTTGCCAACCAATCATCCTACCGACCACCGTAACCTTGTCGACCCCCATAACCGTACTGGCAACCACAACCCCCGCTTGTTCCTCAAGGCAACTCTATCTTTGAGACTCAGGTGTTGGAAGTTCTCTTAGAACTTAAGAGGTTAGCACCAGTAGTTCACTTCCACACTCACTCTATTGCCAAGTTAGAGGCCCAATTGGGTCAAATGGCTAACAACATGAATCGGAGAGAAGAGGAAAAATTACCAAGTCAAACTGTGGCCAACCCTAAGGGACAATACGGGGCAAAGAGTTCGGGTGGGAATGAAAAGCACCATGAGCAAGTGCAAGCAATGATTAGTTTGAGAAGTGGGAGGGAGTTAGAGCCTCAGTCAGTTGCATCTGATGTAACTAGAGCTAAGAAGGATGACCACAGTAGTACACCTAATGAGAGCAAGGATGAGGGGGAAACACTTAAGAGGGATGACTTAGTCCCTAGCACTTCACTTGAGCCCAAGGCACCATATGTGCCTAAGGCACCCATTCCCCAATGCCTTGATACACTGTCCCCGTTTAATAAGAAGGCGACATCTACGGAAGTAATGATGGAGGTTTTTAAACAGGTAAAAATCAACCTCTCCCTGTTGGAGGCAATTAAGCAAGTACCCTCCTATGCCAAATTTTTGAAGGATCTTTGTACACAAACGCATAAATCTAGGACACATGTGTCCCAAAAGGTCCTACTCACGGAGCAAATAAGCTCCATCTTGTTGAATGACACACCTCATAAACTTAAAAACCTGGGTGCCCCAACCATTGCATGCATTATAGGGGACCATTTCATTGATAGGGCCTTACTAGATTTAGGTGCTAGTGTCAATTTGTTGCCGTACTCGGTGTACGAGGAATTTGGGCTTGGCGAGTTGAAGCCCACTACTGAGACTCTTCAGTTGGCTGACCGGTCTGTCAAAGTACTACGTGGCATGATTGAGGATGTGCTAGTGAAGGTCGATAAGTTTTACTTTCTTGTTGACTTTTTGGTGTTAGATATGGAATCGAAAGCCAATTTTAGGAAACAAATCCCAGTGATCTTAGGTCGACCTTTCTTGGCTACGGCCAATGCATGCATTAATTGTCGGACCAGGGTTATGGAAGTTTCATTTGGTAACATGCAAGTGAAACTTAATGTTTTCCAAGCATCCCAACAACCCCATGAGAGAGAGAGAAGTGCTTATTTGTGGACGTTGTGGATGAGATTGTGGAGGAAGCTTTACCTTCCATACTTGTAGAGGACCCTCTAGAGGCTTGTCTAGTTCATTTTGGGTTTGAGACCATAGATATCGACGGGTCGGTTGAGGAGGTAAAGGCTTTACTTAATGCTTCCTCTACACCGGATTTTCCTCCGTGGAAAACTCGGTTTGAGTCACTTCCTTCTTTGTCGAGAGAGCCCGCCATACCATCTCTAGTCACACTACCTACACTTGAGTTGAAGCCACTCTCGGCCATACTCAAGTATGCATTTTTAGGGCCCCAGGACACGTTACCGGTCATCATTGCATTTGACTTGGCTGCTGAGCAGGAGAGTCAGCTAATAAGTGTTCTTGTGTCACATCGGAGTGCTATAGGGTGGTCAGTGGATGATTTGAGATGGATAGATCCCTCTGTGTGCATGCATTATATACATCTTGAGGAGGACACCAAACATTCTCGTGAAATGCAACGGAGGCTTAATCCGAATATGAAGGAGGTGGTGAAAAAGGAAGTATTGAAACTGTTAGATGCAGGTATTATATACCCCATCTCGGATAGCAAGTGGGTGAGTCCCACATAAGTGGTGCCCAAGAAATCGGGCATCAATGTTGTTGAGAATGAGCTAGGAGAGTTGGTCCCCACACGAACCACTACTGGGTGGCGAGTGTGTATTGACTATAGGAGATTGAATTCTATAACTAGGAATGACCATTTTCCTCTGACATTTATTGATCAAATTCTTGAGAGGTTAGCGGGTCAGGGGTTCTATTGTTTTCTTGATGGCTACTCGAGGTATAATCAAGTCCCGGTGTACCCTACTGACCAAGAAAAGACCACATTTACTTGCCCTTTTGGCACTTTTGCTTATAGGCGCATGCCATTTGGGCTATATAATGCACCAGCGACTTTTCAACGGTGTATGATGGCTATTTTTTCTAACATGGTAGAGAAATTTTTAGAGGTCTTTATGGATGACTTCTCCGTATTTGGGCCGTCTTTTGAGGAATGTCTCCAAAACTTAACTAAAGTCCTTATTCGTTGTGTGGAGACAAACCTGATTTTGAGTTGGGAGAAGAGTCATTTTATGGTTTGCGAGGGGATAGTGTTGGGACATATTGTGTCCCATCGAGGTATAGAGGTTGACAAAGCTAAGGTTGACCTCATTGTAGGTCTTCCTCCACCCAACTCTGTATGTCAAGTTAGGTCTTTCCTAGGGCACGCAGGTTTTTACCGTCGATTCATCAAAGATTTTAGTAAAATATCTTGTCCTTTGTGTAGTTTACTTGCTAAGGACACACCTTTTGTCTTTGAAGAGGCTTGCCTTAAACCTTTGAAACATTGCGAGCGGTTCTTTCCACTGCCTCTATCATGCAATCTCCTGAGTGGTCTCTTCCTTTCGAAATCATGTGCGATGCATCTAATTATGTCCTCGGCGCTGTCTTGGGCCAAAGGGTGAATAAAATACCCCATGTCAGATCCTATGCTAGTCGTACTCTTTCTGATGTTCAATTGAATTACACTACCACCGAGAAAGAGTTGTTAGCTGTGGTCTTTGCCCTAGATAAATTCCAGTCTTACCTCCTTGGGTCTAAAGTCATTGTGTTCACTGACCATGCCGCTTTGCAGTACTTACTATCAAAGAAAGAGACCAAACCTCGATTGATTAGGTGGATTTTACTCCTTCAAGAGTTTGACCTAGAAATTCGGGACAAGAAGGGATCCGAGAATGTAGTTACGGATCATCTATCCCGCATCTTTATTGAGCACACGAGTGATCCCTTAGCCTTGCACAACTCGTTTCCGGACGAGCAACTTCTTGCGGTTTCACACGCGACCCTCCCGTGGTTTGCTTATATAGTAAATTACTTGGCAGTTGGTCAAATTCTGAAAACTTGGTCTAAGCAAGTCAAAGACCGATTTTTTTCACAAGCCAAGCATTATTTTTGGGAAGACCCAGAATTGTTTAAGTATTTTCCGGATCAAGTGATTCGACGTTGTGTGCCTGAGAGTGAAACCCACAGCATTCTTACCTTTTGTCACTCTCATGCATGTGGCGGCCATTTCAGTGGGCAGAAAACGGCCGCCAAGGTTTTACAATGTGGGTTCTACTGGCCCTCTATCTTTAAAGATACCCATAACTTTTGTAGAGCTTGCGAGCATTGTTAACGCATGGGTTTTATGTCACGACGTGATATGATGCCAATGACTCCTATTTTAATTGTTGAGATTTTTGATGTTTGGGGCATGACTTTATGGGTCCTTTTCCACCATCTTTTGGCTTTGAATACATTTTGGTGGCTGTGGACTATGTTTCTAAGTGGGTGGAGGCAGTGGCAACCAGAACGAATGATCATAAGGTTGTGGTTAAATTCCATTATGAGACCATTTTTTGTCATTTTGGGTTCCCACGTGCCATAATTAGCGACGGTGGCAAACATTTTTGCAATCGATTCTTCGAGGCATTGGTGTGCAAATTTATGATCACTCACAAAGTTGGCACTCCCTACCATCCCCAAACTAGTGGTCAGGTAGAGGTTTCTAATAGGGAGGTTAAACACATCCTTGAGAAAACTGTGAGGCTCGATAGGAGAGATTGATCCACTAGGTTGGTTGATGCTCTTTGGGCCTATTGCACTGCATATAAGACACCTATTGGGATGTCTCCATATAGGATTGTGTTTGGAAAACCGTGTCATCTCTTGGTTGAGTTAGAACACTGGGCTTTATGGGCCATTAGGAAATTCAATTTTGATATGGCCAAAGCCGGTGATCGTCGAAAACTCCAACTTAATGAGTTAGAGGAGCTCCGCAATGATGCGTATGAGAGTTCTAAAATTTACAAGGCTAGAACTAAGGCATTTCATGATAAATATATTTCTCATAAGTTGTTTGAGCCTCACCAAAAAGTGTGGCTATTCAATGCCAAATTACGGTTGTTCCCAGATAAACTCCGGTCTCATTGGGATGGTCCATATGAGGTTATTGAAGTTTTTCTGCATAGGGCGGTTGAAATTAAAAATCCACAAGATGGTAAGACCTTCAAGGTCAATGGCCAAAGATTGAAACATTATGTGGATGGTACTGAGAAAGGGGAGAAGATTGAGGTTGTCCATTTGATGGACCCAATATATCTTCCATAGTGATTACTTTGAGTCTAGGAGACTTTAACTCCTCTAAAGATGTAATTCCTTTGGTGTTAGCCGTGCCCGAACGGCATTTGACGGTCTGGTATAGCTACCTAACCGTGTTTGTAGTGAGTTCCTAGGAGACTAACTGAGACGGTGGAAACTAGAGTTCGAATGGCAAAGCCTAGAACACAAAGGTTTGAAATTTCTGAGATTAGAGTCTGGCTTAAATACCTAGGGGTGTGGAGATTGCTTCAAAACTACCCCGGCTTGAACTCTATATGGTAGCCTCATAGGTTGAGGTAGCTTTATGCGCCTCGATTCTGGATACCGGATCAACCTAGTCTGTCACCCTGTTGGAGAATAGGGAAAGTTACAAACACAGTTAGGGAGAAAAGTAGTACTCGTGTTTTTCGTGTGAAGATTATACCCTTGTTAGGCATTCTGATATATATATATATATATATTTAAGTGCTGTATTTATTTCGGATGTCAATTGAAGGTAGAAATAGTTTAGCATGATTTGGGGTTGTACTTGGTAGTTAATTTCCTTTCTTTAATCTTTTAAACTATATATATACATATTTATACTAACAAAAAAAATAAAATAATAATAATAAATTTAAAAAAAAAAAGTGTTGTACTTGGTTAATTAATTAATTAATAATAATAATAATAATAATAATAATAATAATAATAATAATAATAGAATATATATATATATATATATAAAGAGCCAGACGAGCTCGGCCAAAATCAACGGCCCCATGTGGCTTAATTTGAGCGCCTATTTTAATAGAAAAAAAAATGCAGATTTATTTTAATTTTTGTTATTTCTTTTATCTGATTTTATTTTTTTTTCCTATTTCTTTTTCTTCTTCTTATACTAAAATAAATAAATAAATAAAGAAAAATTCTCTACAATTTAAAAAATAAATAAATAAAAATAAAGATAAAAATAAATTCGTGTATATATATATATAAATTAAAAAAAAAGGGCCTTTGACCAAACCCTATCACCCAGATTGCCTATCACTTTCCCAACTATCTCTCTCACTTTGCCTCTCTCATCTTTTTCTTCTTCTTCAACTTCTTCTTCTCTCTCTTAACCCCACACAACCATAAACTCCATCAAACCCCACCATCACCAACCTTCACCCTCTTTCCTCCTCACCACCATCTCACTGCCGGCGCCCCATTTCCTCTCCGTCCGTCGAATCTTCGGTGACCACCATTTTTTTCGACGAATCATCTTTCTTTTCCTCTTTCTTCACGACTTCAAGGTAAATCATACCTTTTTGGTTTCAAACTCTTTATTTCTTTTGTCAATCTTGCATTGTAGGTAGATTTAGAGTTAGTTTAGTTTTTTTAAAAAAAAAAAAAAAAAAAAAACTAATTGGGCAAGAAGACGGTCGCCGCACGTGCAGCTATCGATCCGCAGGGACAAATGTGAAATTAGATTAATTCAATCGCAAAATTCCTAATTTAATTTTGATTAAAAAGATAATATTGATTTTATAACTAAACAACAATTAAAAGAAATTGAGGAATTAGACTGACAACTAAAATTAGGGTTTGAGATATTAATTTTCAGGAAAAATCCTAGGGTAAAGAATTCACCACTAACCACATGAATGAGATTTAACATTGGCCACCAATTGCAATTCGGTTTGAACTACCAAATATTTCACAACTACAAGTTTGAAATATTGATCAAAAGGGTTGTTGCATTCAATGTACATGCACGAATCATCCTGAGTAGTACGAGTCGTTTGGTCTAAACTATGATAGTAACACGACCAGTCTCTCATAGCATGACTCGTCTCGTACTTTAAATACAAACACAAAGAAAACTAATGTATGGAAAGCATTAGATAATCACAGAGAGTAAAAATGCTTGAAGAGATGAAAGAAACGAATATTAAAAACTTCTAAATCATCCATACATCCATTCAAACCAATTCACAATTAAAGCCAATGAGAAATCCTATTACATGGCTAGGGTTTCATCAAAACCCTAAAAAAGATGACTAGCCACTCATGGAGGAGTGAGAAGAGGAAAAAGATGAGGAAGAAACCCCCATGGAAATGTCCTTTAAGCTTTGGTAGAATATCACATCTTTGGAACCCTAGCCTCCCTCCTTTCGGAATTAATTTTCGAACCCTCATTTTGGCTATTTTTCTGTCTTTTATTCAGAGCAAAACAGACCAAATATTTCGTGCACGCGTCCCTAGGTGGGCCACTCGAGCCCCCATGTGGGCCACACAAGCGGTGGTGGGCCGCACGTGCAGTTAAGCCTGGACCCACGTGCAGTGGTCTGGCTGGCTCGGATTCTTCACTTCTCGCTCGGAGGATCTGCTTTTGCGCCCTTTTTAATTGAATTTTTATTTTTCCTGCCAAATCTGTACAAATGCACGAAACACATCATCTCCATCAAATAAATAAAATTAACAGACTAAAAATATAACGTAAGTGGACTCAATGTGGTACCTATCGGCTTACATCAATGTCTTCTGCTAATCAAATTTCAGAATGCAAGAAAATTTGTTAACGAGAAAGTATGCAATTTAAAAAATTAATTTTAGTTGTAAACAGTAGGTGGAATTCAACGTATAATGTGTTAAAAAGAGCTTGTAAACAAAGAAAAACAATAGATTTATTTTTTGCAACAACATCAATAGGAAAAGTACTGACTTCCACAAAACTTAATTGGCGCCAAGTAGCCTTATATAAAGATTTTCTAAAAGTTTTTTTTTTGATACTGCAACAAAATTATTTTTTATATATATATTTTTACTTCACCATTTGTTTTACATATGTTAGCAAAAATAATGAAAGTTTTTGTAAAATATATGGGTAATGAATATTATGTAACTATTATTGAAAGAAAAATTTGATAAATATTTTGATTCATTGCCTCATCTTTTAGGTTTAGCCATAATAATTGATTTTATATGTAAAGAAATTGGTTTACAAGAATCTTTAGAATGTATTTTCGTTAGTCAAAAATAATTTTCCTCTATTATGCAAGTATACATTAGTCATAGTATGAATAACATGATTTTGATGATTGTTTTTTATTATTATTATTTTGTTTTGATTATGTTTTGTTTTATTTGAAAGAGTTAAATTGTTTGAAATAGTATAATAAATTTAACATCATAATTCATCATCTATTTGTCTTATTTATATTTATTAGAGGCCCAAATTTCAGCTCAACAAGCAAAAAGAGAGCAGCAGAACAAAGCAGCAAAGAGCGGCAAAACAGGAGGTTAAAGCCAACCTTAGGTGGTTGACCGGCCGGTCAACCGAGTGTCAGTCAGTGTAAAATCTGCCCAGTTCAGCTCCAGTTCACTCTGTTTTGTACTGACTGTTAGACCAATAGTATGCTCGACAACAGTGGTAGTCAACCTTCACGATCGGGACTTAACCGGATGACTGGGTGGTCGACCGGGTGGACGACCACCTTGTGCAGAGTTGTCAGATTCTGTGAACTGATAAAATAATAGTTTGCATCAGATACCTATCATTCAACGGGCAAATCTCACATGGGTTAAAGACAACTACTGAGCATCCATTTGTATATCATCTCACCCATCATCATCCCATCTCCTCAACAAGAAGAAGATGATGTGCTTGTCAGACAGAGCAAAGCACTGAGCTCTGCTATACATACAGAGCTCTGTGAAGTAAAGAGATAAAGAGGAGTGAACAACAAACCAAACATTTTCATATCATTCACCAATCACGTATCCTCTCTACACTGAGTACCTGAAGTGTTCTTCATTTGAGTTTTACATTCATCCTTCAGTAAATCAAACATTGAACCTTTAGCTTAAAGCTTATCTACCTGTGAGAGGTTATTAGAAAAATTAGAGAGACTTGAGCTAAGAAATTTCTTTGATTTTATCATCAGTCTCAAAATCATCCTTAGAGTTATCTAAAATATTCTCTATTATTGTGTTATTCATTTTCTTCAGAAAACACACACTAAGCCTAAACCTTATGCCTATTTGCCTTTGAGAGGTTTTTACACTGTGAGAGATATTTTTCTAGCTTTCGTTGAAAGCAAAACACTCATTTCCAATCTTGTAAAAGGTCACTAGCAAGCCTGTAAAGCTAGAGAAATCTGTCACTATAACAAAAAAGGGTTTTTATGGCACCAAATGCACGTCGTATAAACGATTCTATGAAGCGCAAGGTAAAGCCGTGTTATGACCAGTCATGGAAAGTCATTCACTTCAATGGCATGCTATAGTACGCCATAAAAAATATTTAACAATGGATCTTGTGTGTCGTGTTTGAGTTTTGTACAACTACTTTTGCATGCCATTAATTAAAAGGACAAACCACGACGTTCATTGCTAGTCGCTGAATATTTAATATAATGATCTATTTTGCCTGCCATAGATAGCCCAAGTTTCACAGCATTTTTTGCATGCCGTAGAATATATTTATTTTTTAAAAAAAATAAAAAAAAAAAAATTAGCAGGTTTTATTTGACCTATTTTGTACAATCTAACAAACATTACAAACAAGCTTCACAACATATCAATCAAACTATCAAAATATTGTTTCAAGCATAAAAAAGAAACAATATCCATAAATTATGAACATTCAACAATTATCTATACATTCTAAACATATAAAAATCATATCTTTAAGTGTTAAACTGTACAAAAAGTTTAAACCATCCAAAAACTATGCATATCTAGGTTTCTAAATATATCCAAAACTATTTAGAGATTATCCAAAACTACTAGCAACAATTCTTGCAGCAGTTGCAACTACAGCAAACCCGCTTGCTCCTATCACATGGATGGGGGTGCCCAATATATGTACCAAGGCACCTAAACCCGCAACAATAGATGGAGCAGCTAACACTTTGTTGGCATCTTCCACATGATTGCTTCTAATAAGTTCCTCTAGTTACAATAAGACTACCAATTTAGATTAAATGACAAAAGAGCAAGAAATAAATAAATCACATGCATCAAAAATAGATAAATCAAGGGAGAGGGTTAGTGTTTGCTCACTTTCTGCTAATCAATCCTTTGCATTGATATTCTTCTTTCCCTTGTAAAACTTCATAAGTTCTAACCATAACTGAATATTTAGTCTCATAATTAGAATAATCATAAAGAATAAAAAGACAACTAAAGGCATTACTCACTTTAGCCGAACAAAGATATTCCTTCCAATGCCAACAACAATCAAACCTTACAAAGAAAATGAAATCATAATCAAAACAAACAAACCAAAACTTATAACCAAAATCTGGTAAAGGAAAGAAATTTGTGCATGAAGTGAACCCCAAACACAAAATGAAACCCTAATATGTACATGTGCCTCCCCTCACATTTCTATGAACAGCTACCTTACAACATAAAATAGACTCCTAGAACAATTAACTTGAAAGCAAAAGAACAAGAACAAAATCACGTAAAGTATATTGACAAAAAAAGATATTTTGCACATAAAGTCAACTCCTAACAATGACAATAAATTCACCTAATACCAAATGTTGAATCCCTGGGGGACTAGTCGTCAGTTTCTTATGAAAGACTTATAAATAGATAAAATAATGGTGCTTAAGAAACAATTATGGAACCAACACAACTTGTACTATATTTAGCTCACCAAACAAAAGCTTCAAAGATGACATGCAACAAGTGGCATTTAGCATAGATGCCATTAGAACTTGACCATTTTATGCACTGTTCTAGAAAATGGTGCACACAAACATTCATTGTTGGAAGTATGGAAATGTTGCACGTATCTGTAGACGCGCCCAAGGACTCCCGAGCTCCGCGCTGCGAAAGGGCGCGAATCTCATTTGCTCTCTAGCTACTACAAGTTCGGACTCATGTCATGGTTCTGAATCTAATCTCATAATGTGCGATGTAAGATCGATAAATCACCAAAGAGTCCAAATCTAGAAAATCGTTTTGGAAAACTGATTTTAATAAAGAAGTGCCAAATATGGACTGCTTTGCCAGATACAGAGTCGCCACCTAAATATTTTATTTTGGGGGATTTAGGAAACCCTGACTCATGCCTAAGGCCACGTGTCCGTCATCACCAAAGTTGCCTCGGCTCGGGAACTTGGGTACGAGAGGGGAAGGTCATGCAATGAGCACCCCCGCTCGCCCGATCAAAGATCGACCTGTACTAAGCATGATATTTTGTTTTTGAAAATACATGTGCTCTTATTCCGGTTATTAACCTAGAATTACTATGTGATGTGCATAGCATACAAGTATAGACTAGATCGCCTAATTTGGAACAAAACATTGCATGTTCGTTTGTGAAAATGGTTTGAAGTTTGCTACTTACAAGTAGGCTAAATTCGGGATTCAATGAATTGTTCTAATTCAAGTAATCCAACCTTCACCCACAGGCATTCAGACAGTTATATCAAATAATCAGTTAGCCTCATGGCAAGCATGTTTTCATGGCAATCAATAACACACATGCAATATGCTAAAGCGAAAACACTCACAGTGTACTCCGAGCCAAAACAAAGAACTAGTTAGAAATCATGCATGATCCTAGTTCATGTTAATATAGCTAATGCAACACATGCGAGAATGCAATTAAAATAGGCTCGGCTATTCTAGAATGTCATGTGAAATGCATCTTGGTACATGTATTCAAATTGAAATTGAAATACAATGCAGTTAGTATGATGCGCTGAGCCCGGTGCATACAATACAGATGAATGATGCACGCATGCGAGCATAAGATATGCTAAATGAAATATGCCCTAAAACTAACCATCGAAAGCGGTTAAGTAAAAGGGAGAAAGAAATGGGGGTTGGAAGACATGCATCACACACACGCTTATTACAACAATTGGCCCTTTCGACGGAGGGACCGAATAAGAAGCTAACTAACTAATCTAAGCTAATTAAACTAATTATTACAAAACAAACTAATTAACTAATCCTAGTTAACTAATTATTACAAAACAGATTGGATAGTTAATGCATTAACTAATTAAATACAAACCAAAGCGTAAACTAGCTAAGCAAATTAGCTAAGTAAAGCAATAAAACAATGGCTTCAGAGGGAGAAGAGTGTATTCATGCCCGGTCGCCTCGTTCGGAAATCCAACGCGATGCCCCAACTTGCCTCTGTTTTCAATTGTTCTCAGAACCTTGCACCACGCTCCAGAAAGCTCAAACTCCACCATGGGAACCTGTAGAAGGGTGGCCGACTAGTTGTTGGGGTCTGTAGCCACCTGCTAACCACTTTTTGTATTGAAAATCAGAAAAAGTCGTCAGCCAGCTAGTTTTTCTGGCTGGCCGACCAGTTGTTGCCGCCAAACTCCAGTTTTCTGCAACAGAGAGCAAGAAAGGGCATGGCAATGTATTTGCAAGATATGTGTGCACAACCACCCTCCCTATCATTTCATGAACTCAAGGGAGTGTGGTTCCCGACCCTCAGGCCACCAATTGCGCATTTCAATGCATGATGGCCGAGAGGCGAAGTTGCACAATTCAATATAAAATGAATGCACAAGTAAACACATAAGGCCTAAAACTCTATCATGTCTGGTCAAGAGCGTCAGTGACCGAGAATTAAGGCACGTTTCATCACTTTAAGTATGAAACGCCCCTCGTTTCCCGTGCTTGGACTAACACCTATTCCAAACACAATGCAACACATAACATGGCATGCACAATGCGACTTAAGCATGCAAGTATACAGTACAACTTAAGCAAACATGCAATGGACTAGCATGCTAACAACATGCAAGGCAACATAACATAGCATACTCAATGCTCAATGGCATGATCAACTTAACAAAGCTAATGACATGCGAACAATGCTAATGCATGCATGCACAATGTGATGCTACAAGGGCAACTTAGCAATGTTAGGAACATACAGACTCAATGCAAAGAAACAACTTGGCATACACAATGCAAATAACCACATGGCATGCATAATGCCATGTAAGATGACATACTTAATACAATGAACAATAAGCATGCGATCAACATGTAAACAAACATGCTAAATGGACTTAAACCAAAAGGGGGTAGACCTCAGTCATGCCCAAATCAGTGGCCAAAATGCATCAAAACTAAGGCATGAAAGCATATATAAGCATGCACATGCAATGGCCTATTAAAGAGGCCTAAGAGAACAACTCTCAAGAGTGCTCAAAGAGTGACAAACATGGAAGTGTAACAACACCAAGTGCACTGAAATAAGGTAAGAAATGATGCCAAATCATTCAAACAAAGCAAGCATGGCATGCAAAGGTCCTAAAGCATTAAAGCTAATAAGGAGGACTACAAAGAAGGCATGCAATACATGGCACGGATGCATGAACCAAACATGGACAGCGCTGAAATAGGTCAGAACAAAGACCTAAACATGCTGAGGTAGGGGTTCAAAGACCTAGGCATGCAAGCATACAAGCTAAGCCATAAAAGAGGCAACAATGCACAACACTCAAAGGCACTTAAAGAGTGAATGAAGTGGGAACATGGCAATGTGATAAGCTCTGAAATGTCATGTTAAGTGATGCCAAATCACGTACACAACACAAATGAAGCATGCTATGGTGCCCGAAGCTTGAAGCTAGCATAGGCACTTGTACTATAGCTATACCAAACATGAAGCATATGGCCAAGGAAACCCAAAGTGGTCCTAGAACATGTCAAAATGATGCTAAAACATGTATGGAAGGAAGCCAAAATAAGCTAGCATGAAGGGCATAAAGCATGGAATATGCAAGGCGAAAAGGGAGGATTACACTACACCTACCAAGACCAAGCATGAGATGGCTTCGCCAACAAAAATCAAAGTTATATTATGGAAAAATAACCCCAAAAACATACTGAAATGATAGCTAGCAAGCTTAGGCATGAAGGCATACGCAATGATTCATGTTAAGGCATAAAGGGGCAAACCCTCCAACGCATTGAATGAGTGATAAATGCAAGTGCATAAGCATGAAACATGGACTGAAATCACATATGAAATGATGCCAAATCATTCAAATAGGCCAAGTAAAGCATGTTAGTGGACTTGATGCGTAAAGCTAACAAGCTAGATTGAACCATGGCTATACAAAGCATGACCAAAACAACCAAAATCGGAGCTAAAGTATGTTAAAACATGGACAAAAGCTTCTTGAAGTTAAGCCAAAAGCATGCTAGAATGACATGTCAAAGCATGATGCATGTTAGGCTATTTCGTGGAATTGCACTACAAGTGAATGAGGCATGCAAGAGGTGACCAAACCAACCCTAACAGAGGTACGATATGGAAAAATACCACCAAAAACATGCTGAGATAGACTCAAATGAAGCTAGAATGACATGCTATTTCATGAAGCATGCAAGACTAGTTCGTGTGATTTACACTACAAGTGTATTAAGCATGCAAGATCCAACTAAACCAACCTAAAACAAATCTAAGGCATGTTAAAAAAACACCAAAAACCTACTGAGATGGCACCAAAACAAGCTAGAAAGACATGCTCAAACATGAGACACATAAAGTTAGTTTGTAAGATTTACACTACAAGTGTATAAGGCATGCATGGAATGACCAAACCAAGTTAAAATAGATCTGAGGCATGCTGAAATAACCCCAAATACATGCTAAGAGCAAGCCAACACAAGCTTAATAAACATGCTCAAACATGAGGCATATGAAGCAAGTATACAAAACATAAGGATAGGGGATGACCCTCTCCTATTAGGGACCTCAAAACCACCTTTCTACCACTGAAAATCCTCTGAATTTCAGTGGTAGAAAGGTCATGCAAAGGCTACAATAAGAGCCTAAAGGGATGGCTCAAAACAAGTCCTAAGAGGGGGTAGACTACCCCCAACAAAAAAGTGACCTCAAACAAGATCTTAAGGACCAAAAAATAGAACTTTTTGCATTAAGAAGTTAGTCCTAAAACAGCATGCAAGTAGGTTCAAAAGCTTAAGCAAGAATGGAGGGATTTAAGGGTTAGAAACTCACCCTTGAAGACCCTCTTCAAAGCTTCAACTCCAGCAGGTATTTCAAGCTCAAACCAATCCAAGAACACCAAAAAGAACTCCTAAGCACCTCAGCAACAAAAGGATGGTGTTTGAATGTGTGTTTGTGTGTTAAAGTAAGACAAAATGACACTTTAAGGCACAAAAATGAAGAAGAAGAGCAATATAGAGACAAAGCTATATGTATAACTCTCAAGCTAATTTTCTGAACCTAGAGGAGGGAGGAGGAGCCTCCCTCTTATAGAGAGCAAAAGCACAAGCTTCTTGAAGAAGCTAAGGCTCAAGGCCATCCCTCCATACATGTATGGAGGATGGTTCTTGTGCTTTCCAACTGTGCCAGCTGGCCCAAAATATCTCAAAAAAGGTGACAAAAAGCAGCCAGCCACTTAAAGTAGTCGGCCGACCACTTTAAGTGGTCTCCCAAGAATAGAAGTGGTCGGCCATGGTGGGAGAGAGTCTAAAGCATGAAAACAAGAAAATGGTGTGGTGGTCGACCACCTTTAATGGTCCAAAGATCAAAGAGACTAGTTGTCAGACCAGAAAACTGGCTGGCAGGAAGAAAAGTGGTCTCTAAGGGGAAAAACTAGTCTCCCACCCTTGTACCACCTTCCAAACAAGGAAAACAAGGTTTGTACCAAAAGTAAACCAAAATGGATGCAAGACGAGAGATCGGGAGGCAAAGCACGCAGCCGGGAGCCTCGAAAACTAACTGCCGAGCACCAAAAGTGGTTCACGACCACAAAAGTGGTCTGCCGGACCACAGTGGCCCTCTAGGCCAAGGAAACAAGGTGTGGTTCAAAAACTATGCCAAATGGAGAACGTTAAGTTATTTCGAGACAAGACGTGCGGTCAAAGGCTTCGAAAATTGGAAACAAGTCTCCAAATGGGAAAAGTAGCCTACGACCGCGAAAAGTGGTCTACGACCACAAAAGAGTGGTCTACAAGACCTCTCCTTCCCTCAGGCAAGGAAAACAAGGCTTGGTCCGCAAACCGAGCTGAAGCACAAAGAGTTCAGAGGCCCGGAGGCAAGGCACTTGGCCAAAACTCTAGAAACTAGAAATGAGCACAACATGCACTATCACTGAGCGCTTAATCGATGACGTCTGAGTCTTAAGATCAGTAAAAAATGGAGTGTCTACAGTATCCTAAGGTCGGTCAAATATGCAGCCACTTGCCGACCACTTTTCATTCTTGCAGACCACTTTTTCCTCTGGAAAACCAAAAAAAGTAGCTGGCCGACCACTTCAACTAGTCGGCAGCTTTCCTTCAGCTTTCTGAAGATCTTTTCTTGCCAGTTGTGCCACCTGTTGGGCACAGAAAGCATCCTCCATACACGTTGCTTGAAGCTCCTAGTGTGTTCAACAAACTTGAACTTTGTTTTTTCTATATAAGGGAACCTCCACCCTCATGCCTTAGGTTCAGAATTTTGTGCTTGAGAGATATAGATACACATTTGTCTCTATCTTGCTCTTTGCTTCACATTTGTGCTTCCAAAGTGCCTTTTTTTTTTTTATCACACTTTAACATACAAACACATAGTGAAACATCATACTCTTGGAGCTGAGGTCCCTTGAAGTTGTTTTTGAAGTTTTTGGACTGGTTTTAGTTAGAAAAAGCTGTTGGAGTTGTTGCTCTAGAGTTGTTCTACAAGGGTGAGAAGCTAACCACTTAAACCCTTATTTTTGCTTAAGCTTTTGGCCCTACTTGCATGTTGTTTTAGACCTAACTTTAAACTACAAAAAGGTCTGATTTTTTATGCTTGTAATGTTTGTTCGAGGCCTTGTTGGTGTTGGGGGTGGTCTACCCCTTCTTGTGCCTTGTTTGGCCTTGTTTTGTGCCTTCTTTTTAAGCTATTGGGACCACCTTGTTTTGGCCTTCTTACCACTGAAACTCAGAGGAATTTCAGTGGTGGAAATGGTGTTTTGAGGTCCCAAATAGGAGAGGGTCATCCCCTCTCCTTGTGTTTTGTATGCTTGCTTTGTATGCCTCATGTTTGAGCATGTTTGTTAAGCTTGTGTTGGCTCCATCTTAGTATGTATTTGGGGTTATTTTGACATGGCATACCACTGTTTTGACTTGGTTTGGTCACCCCATGCATGCCTTATACACTTGTAGTGTAGATGTTACAAACTAGCTTTGGGTGCTTCATGAAGTAGCATGTCTTTTTAACTTGTTTTGAGTCCATCTCAGCATGTTCTTGATGTTGTTTGATAGCCCCATGCATGCTCTATGCACTTGTAGTGCAATTTCATGAACTAGCCTAATATGTATCATGCTTTAGACCATCATTCTAACATGATTTTTGGCTCAACTTTAAGAAATTTTTGTCCATGTTTTAGCATGCTTAAGCTCTGATTTGTGTTGTTTTAGTCATGCATGCATTGTATAGCCATGGTTCAATCTTGCTCATTAGCCTTGTGTATTAAGTCCATTAGCATGCATTACTTGGACTATTTTCATGATTTGGCATCATTTGAAATGTTATTTCAGTACATGTAGTGTGGTCATACACTCACATTTGTCACTCTTTCCATGCTTTGGAAGGTTCATGCTTTGTGCCTTAAACATGAGTCATTGCGTATGCCTTCATGCCTAAGCTTGCGAGCTATCATTTCAATGTGTTTTTGGGGTTATTTTGCCATGATATAGCTCTGATTTTTGTTGGTGAAGCCATCTCATGCTTGGTTTTGGTTAGTGTAGTGTAATCCTCCCTATTGCCCTTGCAAGATCCATGTTTTTGGCCCTCCATGCTAGCTTATTTTGGCTTCCTTCCATACATGTTTTAGCATCATTTTGACATGCTCTAGGACTATTTTGGGTTGTATTTGCCATATGTTTCATGTTTTGCATAGTTGTAGTATAAATGCCTATGCTAGCTTCAAGCTTTGAGCACCATAGCATGCTTCATTTGTATCATGTGCATGATTTGGCATCACTTAACATGACATTTCAGAGTATATATCATTGTCATGCTCCCACTTCTTTCACTCTTTGAGTGCCTCTAAGTGTTGTGCATTGTTGTAGACACCCCATTTTTGACCGACCTTAAGACTCAGTCGTCACCGATTGAGCGCTTGGTGATGTTGCATATCGTGCTCATCCAGAGGTTTCAGAGTCTCGGCCGTGAGCCTTGCCTCCGGACTTCCGGGCTTTTCTGTGCTTTGCCTCGGTTTACGAACCAGGCTCGGTTTTCTATGTTTCTCTTCCCAAAGGGAGGGAGAGGTCTCGTAGATCATCTCCCAGTGGCCGTGGGCTACATTTCGTGGTTGTAGGCCATTTTGCCCATTTCGAAGCCCAGTTCCCGGTTTTCGGAGCCGTCAGGCCGAGTGCCTCGGTTCGGGACCGCCTAACCACCTCCGTTTGCTCCGGTTTTTGGCATGCATCTTATTTCCTCCCTTTTGAGGGACACTGTGGTCCGAGAGACCAACTTCGTGGTCGAACACCACTCCCAGAGCCTAACAGACACTTTGGGCCTCGATCAAGGCTTTGCCCTCGAACCTTCATTTTCCATCGGTTTGCGTTCATTTTTGGCAGGGACCTCTGTTTCATCACCAGGAAGGTCATAGAAGGGTGGGAGGCCAGTAATTGTTTCAGCAACCAGTTTTATTCCTCCATCGCCCTCCGTCGCCCGTTTTTCTCACTCGAAAGCCAATGTTGACCACCCTAAGGCCACTCTTTCTTGCCCAAAACCACATATTTGTGTTGTACACACTTGGGAGGCCACCAATATCATATGGTCGGCTAGTAATTGTGATTGACCCTTTTGAACCCCTCCTAAAAGTGGCCTTTTCTCTCTCCTGGTTCACTGTTGCCAATTTTTGACCACAGGGTTGTGTTGAGAACACATGGGAGGCCACCAATTTGTAGTGGTCGGCTAGTAATTGCACTTGGCCCTTTTGACCCCTGGCTGGCCGGCCATGGGGAGAGCCGGCCGGCCACCTGTGACCTAGATACCTGGCCGGCCTGATTCTTTACAGTTGGTACATCACAAATCTCTATTTCATTTCCCCCCCCAGATTTTGTATCCGGGGGGCTGCCATTTTGGGGGGAAACTTGAATTGTTTCCCCCCCATTTTCCCCCCTCTTTTTGTCTATATAAACCAGCCTCCAGCTCTGGTTTTAAGGGTTAGAAAAATTCCCTTTGGAGCCTTGTATTACATCTCCCTCACTCCCTCACTTCAAGCATCCAAACCTCCTAAACCTCACACCATTTCTACACCATCACTTAGCACCACACCACCACTCCATTCCAGCAGCTTGGAGGATCTTTCCAGAGCTTAGGAGGCAAGATTTCTTGGTCCAAAGGCTGTCAAAGACTTGGTCTACAAGGGTAACTTCCATTTCCCCTCTTTTGTGCTTCATTTTGTTCAATATCTTAGCCCTTTGTGCTTGCATATTTGGGCTCTAACCCTAACTATAAATAGGATTATTTTGAGCCATTTTGCATGTTTGATTAAGGGCCTCTCACTGTTTGAGGCCTCCTCTTTGCACTTGCTTCTTTACCTCTCTTGTATGCCTATTTCTTGTGTAGTATTTTTGGCCCATATGTAAACTGTTTTGAGGCATGTTGTAAACTATAAAGTAGCTTTTTTTGAGCCCTTATTCAACATTGTTTAAGGGCTCATCACTTTATGAGGTTTCCATTTGTCACTTGCCTTTGTATCCATCTTATGGTCCTATTTTTGCATGATTTGTTAACCCCTTGTGCTTGCATTTTTGGACTTTATTCTGAACTATAAATGGCCTCATTTTAACCCCCTCTTCATGTTTGATTAAGGGTATTTTGCTTTTTGAAGCATCCTTTTTATACTTTGTGTTATAGCTCTCTTTTGGCCTTATCTTGCATAGTATTTTGAGCATGCTTGTGCATTGTTTTGGGTTTGATCATAAACTGTAAAAGGTCATATTTTAGGTCCCTATTCAACTTTGTTGAAGGACCTTCATCTTTTTGGGGCCAGAATGCATCACTTACTTCTTTGTCCTCCTTTAGGCCCACTTTTTTCATGAGAGTTTTGCCATACTTGTGTCTGTTTTTGTGGCTTGTGGTAAACTGTAAAGTACCATATTTTGGGACCCTCTTCGACATTGTAGAAGGGCCCTTCTTTGTTTATGGTCAGAAGCTGTCACTTGCTTCATTATCTTGCTTTCGGGGCCATTTTTGCATGCTAGTTTAGCCCCATTTGCGTTCGTTGTTTGGCCTTGCTTAGAACTGTAAATATGCTTATTTTTGGGCTGTCTTGATTCTGTCTTCACACTCCATGTTCGAATAATGCATGCATTGCATAATCATAGGTCATTCCGTATGCCTAATGTCGTGTTTCGGGATTCATTTCTTGAATCGGGTGTCATTTTGCCATCTTTCGGGGCTGTTTTGCATCACTTATTGCCTCTGAAATTTTCATGCTAATATGCCATATTCCATGCTTTGCCATGTCTTGTTAGAGTGGCATTTCGTGCCTTAGGGTCGGTCCTCGGTTTGCGTGCGCGTGTGCACGCATTTCGAGTGTCTCATTTTCGTCTAATGGCCTCTTATATGAGTCTGGCCAAGGTCCACTTGTGTTGGTGTAAGCCCATATTGCATTGTGTATGCCATTTCATTCCATAACGTTGTGTATGCTAGGTTGTCTGTTAGCGCATTGTGTATGCCATGTTACCTCGTGCATCGTGTATGCCATTTCATAACATGTTGCATGTTAGGATGTATCTTAGTTGCATTTCATGCATGTCATGCATATTGCATTATGTTCGGGATAGGGGTTAGCCCGAGCACGGGAAACGAGGGGCGTTTCGTACTTCGAGTGACGGAACGTGCCTCAATTCCCAGTCACCGACACTCTGGATTATCCATGATGGAGTTAGGTTTTTGTTGAGTTTTCATGTGCATTCATTCTATATTGAGTACTGCAATTCGATTCCTCGGCCATCATGCATCGAGATGCGCGATTGGTGGCACGAGGATTGAGGCATGCATACATTCGTGAAAATACATTGCCATGCCCCTTTCCTGCTCTCTGTTGCAGCAAATCAAGAATCAGCAGTCTTCCGAGGCTTGGTGCGCTTTCCAAAAAACCATTGCAAAACAGAGGCTAATTGGGGAATCACAGTGGATTTCTGCGTAAAGGCAGCCCGGACATGCATCATTTATCATCTAGAGAAGAGTCAAGACAATCCCTGGCTTGCATGCCAATTTATTATTTTTCTTAGTTAATTTGTAAATTAATTAGAGATTTGTACATATTTGGACTGTATTATTTGGACTGTACTATTTATTCGGACCCTCTGCGCGAGGGCAATGTTATAATAAGTGTGCGTGAGTGTGATGTATGTCTTCCAACCCCACGTCTTTCTGCCCTTTTATTTACCAGCTTATGATGGTTAGATTAGGGCATGTTTCAATTAGCATACAGTATGATAGCATGTTTGCATTCATTCATCTGTCTTGTATGCATCGGGCTCGACGCATCATACTAACTGCATTTGTATTTCAATTCCAAGTTGAGTACTTGATAACTGTTGCATCTCATAAGCCATGTTTAGAATAGCCGAGCCTGCTATAGTTGCATTTTTGCATGTGTTGCATTAGGCATTTCTGTATATTTAGGATCATGCATGGATTTCTAATCGGTTTCTGTTTTGGCTTGGAGTACTCGGTGAGTTTTATGCTTTAGCATCCTTGTATGCATGTGAGTGACTGCCATGAATAGCATGCTTACCATGAGGCTAACTGCTTATGTGATATACCTGCTTGGATGCCTGTGGGTGGAGGTTGGGTTATTTGGATTGGAACAATTCATCAAATGTTTGTTTTAAGCCCACTAGACAGTGGCAAAATCATGTTTTCTAAGCCCACCTGAGGGTGGCAAAATCTGCATTTTAAGCCTACTTGCGAGTAGTAAACCATTTTCACAAACAAACATGAAGTGTTTTGTTCCAATTCAGACGACTCAGTCTATACTTGTATGTCAGGCGCATCACATAGTAAACCTAGGCTAATAACCTAATAAGAACACACAATGTTTTCAAAAATAGATATCATGGTTAGTAGAGGCCGATCTTTGATCGGGCGAAGGGTGCTCACGGCGACCTTCCCAATCGTATCTAAGTTCCCGAGCCGAGGCAACTTTGGTGATGACGGACACGTGGCCTTAGGCAAACGAGTCGTGGTTTCCTAAATTTTCCAAAAATAAAATATTTAGGTGGCGACTCAGACCGCAAAGCAAATTCCATGTTTGGCACTTCTTTTCTAAAAATCTGTTTTCTCAAAACGATTTGCCGTATTTGGACTCTTTGGTTCAGATTAAGAACCGTAACACAAATCGAGTCCGAACTGTAGCGAGGTCCCCCGTGGGCTTGTTACAGTTTCTGGCGACTCTGCTGGGGAGTTAGAAAACTTGACTCGAACCCATGATATCTGGTTTTGATTACACTTGTGTGTTTCTTTGCATTGCATTTGCATTGGTGCGCCTAGGACACCGTGTTTGCCATCTGCTATTCCTGAACGGTTTGCCGGAGGCTTGTCTTGTTAAGGCATGACCATAAGGCTGACCGGTTATGGGCTCTGCCAGTATGGGAACACAAACCCCGGTTTTACCGGGGCACCCTCTTTGACCATTCGACCTAGTGCATATCGAAATCCGTAGTGACCATTCCAAACTAGGACAGGTTGCTTACCCAATATAGGTTGTTTGAAACTGCTGTGTGCGTAGTGAAACCCTAGTTCCTGACAAAATAGGATAGGGAAACCCTACTCCAACTTAGGGGTGTTTTGGCTGTCATTTATCTGTTATGTGCTTTTAGAGTGTGTCTCTACAGGGAATGCACGTATCAGTTTATGAGTTTGGGCATCAGCCCGCCGCATCACCATTATTTGAGAATCGGTTATCTGCGGGTATCGGGTTCAGCCTTTGGGGAACAAAGGATTCAGTGACAAGGATCAAGATTTGGAGACAAGCAGGTTTTCAAATTTTATCAACCGTGTGTTGTATGCCCGATCGTGTGTTGTGTATTTATTTTAAGTCATTATGCCGCTCATTTATCCGTTATTTATTTCCTTTTCGCTTTATTTATCTTTTGTTAGGGAAGTTTTATCACCATTGCTTCCGACCCAGTAGATATTCCCCAAGCACTTTGGACACGGGGTCGTCGACTCAATCGATCTGAGGATCTGGTTGACGGACATCCAGTGTTCTATTCTTTACCCCCCGTTGTCAGGAGAAAGCCAAGGAAGTGCATTGTGTTAGAACAGAGGTTGCCAGAACAATGGGTTACTCCATTAGAGGACAGTAGGACTGAGGTCTCAATTGTTGCTATAGAAATAAACATACTGATCAGTTGGATGGATCAGCAAAATACGTCAGGAGTGGAAGCCCTGATACGCCAAATGTATGAGAGCATGAAACAGATGCATGAGGACGCTGCCCGCCAAGCAGAGTTCTCCAAGCAACAAGCCACAATCATGGCCCAGCAGGCCGAGCTAATCACTAGACTGCAACAGCAGAATGCGGCATCTGCTTCACATCAGGTTTCTCCTCCACCAGGGGCCCCATTACCCGAAAGCAGCACCTATCGCCCGTAATGCTCGCCAAACACCCGTAACACCATGCCAAATGTCCGTAACATCCAAGAGGACACAAACCTTCCAACGGGCCCGCCTCGCTTCCGCCTCAACTGCCCAAGACCCATACACCCAACCACCCCGACTCTCCTCCGAAGTTCGAATAGACCATACAATTTAAACTGAGCAAGCTTGAGAAGCTTTTCAAGAAATCACAAGGGGTGAAGGCTATTTCGGACATCGAGGACGGATACACTGACGTGGCCGTGACATTGCCCGATAGGTTCAAGATGCCACAAATTGACCACTTTGACGGGTCCGGGGACCCCATGGTCCATCTTTGGCTATTCTCAGACATCCTGCGGCCAATGGGCCTAACCCGACCACAAAAGGTTTCGCTATTCGGTCGAACCCTGTCGGGTGTGGCCACCATCTGGTACGCGAAGTTAGAGGATGAGGTAAAAAGAAGCTGGGATGAAATGGCTGAGGCCTTTGTTGCATAGTACTCGTACAATACCCAGATCGAGATTACAACTCGTGATCTCGAAACAACGAGGCAGGAGCCTAAAGAGACTTTCTCAGATTTCGTAACTCGATGGAGGGTGAAGGCATCGATGATGACTTTGAGGCCTATGGACAAAGATCAAATCAGAATGATTGTGCGCAATCTCCAACCAAAATTGATGCAGAAGATGATTGTACTCCCCTTTCCCACCTTCTCAGATTTACACGAGATGGGGGTACAAATCGAGGATGCCATGAAACAAGGTCTGATCGACCAGGATAGGGAGCAACCTAGGAGGACTTTCAACCGTAACAACAATGCATGCCCGAGTGGCGCTGCAACTGCACGAGCTTCAGAGGTGAGCATGGTCACTACCATTCCCCCTCCCCCAAGACCCATGCCAGCCACGCCTTTCTCTGGCACATCTGGAAGTAATACCCAAACCACCAAATACCAGCCCAGAGGCCAAAGAACCTTCACCCCTTATATATGCCCCTGTCCAAAGCTCTGGGGGTATTAATCAGGAAGAAGCATTTGACGCCCCTAGAGCCGAGGCCATTGCCAAATCCACTCCCTCCCTCTCATGACCCGGCAAAATATCATACAGATCACCAACAAAGATGGTCATGACACCGACCGTTGCTTTAGATTGCGTCATGAGATCTAGGATCTTATTGACAAGCAGGTGATCGTGCCTCCCGACAAACCCAACATCACAACAAATCCTCTCCCACCACATAACCAAGCTCATCCTCCCAACAGAATCAACTTCATCCAAACTGGGGTTGCGTCTTACGATCCTAGTATCTATATCACTCCATCCCACCTACCTAAGCCGAAGGTGATCCTTCCTGTCTGCACTGACTTGTGCATGATGGACATCTCCACAACCCAATTTGAGCCAATGGTGGTGACCACCGAAGATGGGACAGGGCAGATTTCAGAGGAAAGTGGGGTTGTTGAATCTGGGATTGAACAGTATGGGAATCTCGCTGGAGGGGTCTACGATCCAAGTGAATACATCCAATCAGTGGGCCAGTCTGAGCTGAGTGTAGGGCTGCCAGAAAGAGCAGAATTATGTGTAATACAGGGGGACAGATTTGAACGGGGAACGGATGATCTAACAGCTGTAGGAGAAGACCTTGCCAACCTCCAGTTCTTCAGTGACCAAGAATCAGGGGATGCGGCAATCAACTAGTTCGAGTATGAGGAGTCGGCAGAAGTTACCGGATGGTTAGATGATCAACCAGACATCGTAGAATATCAACCAGAACAGGGCTCGACAGGGGCAAGAATATCAGTAGTGGCCGGAAGGGCCGAGAGTCAGGATACACCGCCAGAGAGCGCCGACACTAAGAATTTCGCTCAGAACTTAGGCATTGTAAATGCAGGAAGTATTGAACAACCAGCTGTACTGACGCAGTTGGAACAACAAAAATTTGAGGATTCCGAGAGAATTAGAAAAGCTAAGGCCCATGTGGGGGTCGAGAGTGCTGTGTGCACGAGAATGTAAAATGTCAGCATATGGATCAAGGTATCATGAAAGTACGATCATACCGAGTCGACAGTGTCTGCTTACGCCGACAGAATGTGGGAGGAAGACGATGATTTATGTCTTGCCCACATAGATGAAGATTGGGGAAATAATCAACCAGACGATACCTGGTATATTGACGAGGTCGCTCATATGACAAGAAGTGGGCGGTATTTCAAACCCCCACACTTAGACCAACCTGAGGCGTCTGGGAAAGACAAGGAAGTTGAGAAATAGAGGGAAAAACAGATTGAAGAAGAAGCTGTGCTTAAGCAATTAAAGAAGATACAAGCAGACATCTCCATCTGGGGACTGCTTATGGCATTGCGGGTACACAGACAGGCCGTCCTATCTACCATGGACAAGGCCAAACTCTCTATAGATACTACACCAGAGCAGCTGGTTGGGCTAGTCTTTCCGGGAGGAGGTTCCTCGGCATTAACCTTTTCAGACAAAGAACTACCGCCTGAGGGCACAAATCATAACAAACCCCTCTACGTTTCCATGGAATGTAGAGACAAGTGGATACCGGTGGTACTTGTTGATACCGAGTCCGCCATCAATGTCTGTCCAGCCAGAACAGTGTATGCAATCGGGTTAAAGCCCGCGGAGTTCGTGCCGACTAGTCAGGTGATCAGAGCATATGATAATACTAGCAGGGAAGTGATGGGGACTGTCAAAATTCAGACTCAGGTTGGTCCAGGACAACATAACATTGAATTCCATGTCTTGGACGTTCCCGCAACCTTCAATCTACTCTTGGGGCGGCCGTGGTTGCACCAAGTAGAGGCAGTCTCTTCCACTCTACATCAGATGTTGAAGTACCCTCACGGGAAGGGGGTGGCTATTGTCTTCGGGAATTCATCAATCCATCCGCCGCCAGAAGTGTCCACACCTATCTTGGAAATCGAGCATGGCACAGAGGATGTTTTCTTATCAGGGTTCACTTTGGCTGAGGCCCGGGCGGTGCAGAATATCATGGCTGTGAATGAGGGAGTGTACGTCAGTGCTCAATCTGTCTACCTCATGAACAAGCTACAACACATCCCCGGGATGGGATTAGGAAGGAGCGGTCGGAAAGGCATTGAAGCATTGGCCGAAGTGCCACACAACCCTCATACCTTTGGCTTGGGTTATTTGCCCACCAAAGAGGACTGGGTGAGGAAGGGAAAAGAAATGGCCGGAAGAGCCAGAGCAAAGCAGGCTGGGAAGCCTTTTGAGTTCATGCATAGGCCCATTCAGGGTACCCTAAACGGACGCTTCGTCCGGGAGGGGGAGGACTTTCCATTTTGCGGCTTCCCAGAGCTGTGGCTAAACTCGGAGAAGAAGCGCGTGCCAGGTTTTGAGATCTTCTTCGACCTGCAACTATCCGGGGATGACGTTGCCACAGAGCGCATGCACTCCATCACCGAGGTTGAGCAGGTAAGGTAGTGGATCCCGAGGGCAGAATTTGAAATGGGGTAGCAATCGCATGTCTACTTTCCGATCCTCCGATCGACCATAAGTGCTTGGGGATAACTTCGCTTCCATGATTGGAGATGAAACGTCAAGGGCCTACCAACGACTATCTTGATGCATCTATCGCACCCTCTCTCACTTGGCAATACGAGGAGGATTTTTGTCCAAAGAAGACGGGTCAGTAGTGAGCCGAATCGATTCCACCGAAGTCTTGTGAGTCGAATCAGTTCCAAATGACTAAGTCTCAACTGTAATCCCGGGATAATAACCCTGATACCACAGCCTGTCTAGGTCGTCTTTTTCCTTTTCATTTGAGTCTGTTGTAAATGAATCGGACGATTTGGATGTGCTTAATGAGAATCAAGTAACTGTGGTTTCTGAGTACTTTTCTGTGCCCTTGATTTATTGCATTAATTCAGACTTTCAAAACTTTGACGAAAATGACGAGGACGAAGTTCCTCCGGTTTTGCAACGTTTAATTGAGCAAGAGCAAGAGAGATTTGTCAAACCTTTAATGGATGAAATCACTACTGTGAACATTGGTACTGAGGAGGACCCGCGGCTGGTCCAGATCGGGTCCACGTTGTCTTCGGAGGAACGCGAGCGCTTAGTCGCTTTATTAAAAGATTTCAAAGATGTTTTCGCGTGGTCCTACGAAGACATGCCTGGAATCGATCCTGAGATTGTACAAAGATCGATCCCCCTTGACCCCGAGGCCCGACCTGTCAAGCAGAAACTCAGGAGGATTCGCCCGGACTGGGCTCTTAAGATTAAGGAAGAGGTCACCAAGCAAATCGACGCAGGCTTCCTGCTAGTATCCGAATACCCGACTTGGTTGGCCAACATTGTTCCGGTGCCGAAGAAAGATGGCAGGATCCGGGTATGTGTGGATTTTAGGGATTTGAACAGAGCTAGTCCGAAGGACGACTTTCCCTTACCGCATATCGATGAATTGGTGGATTTCACAGCAGGGCATGCTTTGCTCTCATTCATGGATGGCTTCTCAGGCTGCAACCAGATAGTGATGGCGCCAGAAGACCGGGAAAAGACTGCGTTCACCACCCCGTGGGGGACATACTGCTATAGAGTCATGCCATTTGGGTTGAAGAACGCTGGAGCTACTTATCAACGGGCTGCAACCACAATATTACACGACATGATCCACAAAGAGGTTGAGGTGTACGTGGACGACATGATTGTCAAATCCAAAGAAAGAGAGGGCCACTACACTGCCTTGCACAAGTTTTTTCAAAGGATCGTGAATTCCAGCCATGCCGAACCCTCGTAGTGTACATTTAGTGTTACAAATGAAAAATGCTAGGGTTTCGACACACAAAGGCATCGAGGTCGACCCTTCCAAAATCAAGGCCATCTTAGAAATGCCACCACCAAGGACCTAAAAGGAGGTGCGAGGCTTTCGGGTAAAGTGCAATTCATAAGACGGTTTATCTCAAAATTAACCTTGACTTGTGAACCACTTTTTGGCCTCCTCAAGAAAGGAAAGAAGTTCCAATGGGACGGCCCATGTCAAGTCAAGATTTGAACAGATTAAAGAATATTTACGTAACCCGCCTGCGTTGCCACCGCCGTAACTGGGAAACCGCTGATTTTGTATCTCACAAGAATCGAGACTACAATTGGTCAGATGCTTATGCAAGAATCAGAAGACAAGGTGGAGAGAGCCATCTACTATCTAAGCAAGAAGATGCTAGATTACGAAACCCGCTACACTCCGCTGGAGGAGGCTTGCTTAGCTTTGGTATGGGCTACCAGAAGTCATGACACTACCGTTAGCTCACTCAGAATGTTGGTTTCACGACTTGATCCCATCAAATATCTTTTTCGAGAAACCAAAGACTTACGGTAGGCAAGCTTGTTGGTTGCTGTTGCTCTCCGAATTTGATCTAAAGTATGTAACACGCAAGTCGGTCAAAGGAAGAGCAAAGGGCGTAGTTCTTAGTCGACCATCCAAAGGAAGGGGTGAAGTAGTCGAGTACTTATTCCCAGATGAGGCCATTTTACATATCGACGACGAAACTTGGACGATGTACTTTGACGGAGCATCAAATCAATACGGGTATGGGATAGGAGTGTTGCTGATAGCACCCGACAATTCCCATATCCCTCTAGCCTTCAAACTCCAATTCAAAGTCTCGAACAACGAAGCAGAATATGAGACGTGCATTGCTGGTCTAGAAGCAGCCTTGGAACTAGGGGCAAGACGGTTGGACGTCATCGGGGACTCGAACCTTGTTGTGTCTCAAGCTAAAGGAGACTGGAAAGTGAAAGAGGAAAATATGATGATGTATCACCAGACCTTGAACTTGCTGATTCCTCGGTTTGAGAAGCTAAGTTTTACTCATCTCCTAAGAGAGAACAACAGGTTCGCAGATTCTTTAGCAACTCTATCTTCCATGATAGACATCCCGTGTGGAGCCCGGATGCGTCCAGTCATCATCGACTAGAAATTTGCACCTGCCTACGAGTCGATTGCTGCTATAGATGAAGTTCAGGACGAAAACCCCTGGTATTATGACATCTGGAACTTCTTGGAGAAAGAAGCATACCCGCCAGGGGTAAATGCCAAAGACAAAAGGGCAATCAGAAGAATGGCCGCTCGCCCATCATCCGTGGGGTAAGTCAGATAAAAGGGGTCATCTGGGAATGCATAAACTGTGTGTTGATGCTGAAGAGTCAAAGCGTCTGATGGAAGCCATCCACGGGGGAGAATGTGGTGCGCACATGAATGGGGTAATGTTGGCAAGGAAGATCCTTAGACAGGGTTACTACTGGTCCACCATGGAGGAGGATTGTATTGGTTTTCTCCGGCGATGCCACAGGTGTCAAATTCATGCAAATCGCATGAACATTCCGCCGTCAAAGCTGTGCAACATGACTTCGCCATGGCCATTTTTAGTTTGGGGAATCGATGTGATCGGGGCTGTCACCCTGAAAGGGTCGAATGGGCATGAGTTCATCTTGGTAGCGATAGATTATTTCACAAAGTGGGTTGAGGCCCAATCTTATGCGGTGTTGAAGGCTTTGCACGTCGCAAAATTTATCAGAAACAACATCATCTGTCGCTACGGGGTCCCAAACGAAATAATTTCAGACAATGGTTCCCACTTCAAGAAGGAGGTGATTGGTTTGTTGGAGAAATACAATGTGGCTTTTCATAAGTCATCTACCTATCGGCCGTAGACCAATGGAGCGGTTGAGGCCGCCAACAAGAATATCAAGCACATACTGCAGAAGATGGTGGAAACCTATCGAGACTGGCCAGATAAGCTGCCGTTTGCTCTATGGGGCTACCGGACTTCAATCAGAACTTCTATTGGGGCAACTTCGTACTCATTGGTTTATGGGATGGAGGCCATTCTGCCTATTGAGATTGAGGTCCCGTCATTACGAGTATTGGCTGAGTGTTAGATAGCCGAAGCGGATTGGCAGCAGAGCAGATTTGAGGAACTCATGCTTTTTGATAAAAGAAGGCTGAAAGCACTGTACCATGTCCAAGGTTATCAACGCAGAATTGCCCGGGCTTTCAACAAGAAGGTTAAGTCCAGGAATTTAAAAGAAGGAGATTTGGTGCTCAAGGACAACCGAGCTCCCATCCACGACCCAAGGGGCAAGTTCAAACCCAATTGGACTGGTCCCTACATCATCAAGTCAATCTGGTTAGATGGAGCTGTGGTTCTGATAGATCTAGATGGCTTGGAGTTCTCACAACCGATCAATATGGACAAGTTGAAGAAATATTACCCTTGAGAGGCTCGCTAGGCCGAAAACCCGAAAGGGCGACCTAGGCAAAACTCAGAGCATAGAAAATTTGAAATCATAAAAACTGAGCTCGCAAGGTTGAAAACCCACAAAGGGCGGCCTTGGCAAAAGTTAGAGCGTAAAAGGATAGTGAAAATACCCGAGCGAACCTGAGCCTGAACTACGTAAGGCTTGATCCCCATCTTTGGGATACGTAGGCAACTTCATCCTGAAGTTTAGCCATAAACTTTTCTCCGATCAACTTTGTCCATTTTGATCATCTCAGTCATCTTTTTCCATCAGCATTCATCGCAATCTCCCAGACAAGGGGATTTTAGAGGGGGGGCAACTGCTGCCACACCATTGCCGCAGTGCTATTCAGACTAGGGGCAACTTTCCGTTGCCACACATTGCCGCAGTGCTATTCAGACTAGGGGCAACTTTCCAGTTGCTAGGATCCGGGGTTGTGCGTCTCAGTGACAGATCTCAGGCATGTCCAGTTCTGATCCATATCGAAATAGTTTTGAAAAGTTTTAATAAAAGTTGACTTTGTTCAAATTAATCTTTTTTACAACTAAGACCATTTTTGGACCCAAGTGGAAAATTTTCAGTACCACAACCTTCAATTTCATTGATTTCAACACAGAATTCGCTTGCTCTTGCATACAATTGAAGTTGCTTTTTTTTTATTACACTCATAAAGAAAACTTGAAAGTACTAATAAAGCAATAAATCCGGGGCATAGTTAAGTCAGGTGTCTCTGCGCTCCCTCCCAGAGCTAGTCGAAGCCTCTGATGCCAAGCTAGGCCCAACCTGTGCCTCTTCATTGAGCCAATCCCAGCACTCGTCAGAAAAAGTGCAATTGAAAGTGGGAGTAGGGGCCAGGAGCTCTCTAGTCCTCCACGCTGTGGCATATTGGGCAAGCTGTGCGCCTCGGACCGGAAAAGTAGCCAGGTACTCAATCCCCTCTAGCGGGCAAGTCTGATCATGGCCAAACTGGCGCTGGAACCGAAATGGAAAATAGAACACACAGTGAGTTAAACCAATCAGCTGGACCCCAGTCTGCCGGGACATGCTATAGCTCATTGCCGGAAGATTGAGCCAAGGACAGCGCCAAGCAATGCGGTCAGCAGACAAATTACACATCCAGTTGAACCACCATCCCTTATCAAGCGCATCAACCAGGCGTTGCTGAAAGAAGTAGCCGCGGGCTGAGTAGGCAGGGCAAGAGTCCACAACCTGCAGTTTATCCATCAGCCATACCTGGGGAGGGATGAAAAATGAGAGAATAAAGAATAGAGAGATGTGCGATGAGAGAACAGTGAGACAAGGGTTTTGTGAGAAAAACCGAGCTAGAGGGCCGAGTGATGCGAGCAAATACATATGTGAGATTGGGTGGGAAACATTACCTGCAGCAGTAGTGGACTCCCCGCAAATCTAGTCGTCTCTTGACGGTGGAAAGCGTCCAAGCCCATCAGTGTTTCGGCCAATGCCATAGCAATACAGCTCTTCCCTTCCTTCAAGCCCTGAGCAACTTCAATCAAACGGATGTTGGGTCCACCCAGGCTCGGGGCAAGCAAGAAGTGAGATAGCATGCACAAGCAGAGCGCATGTTGCCGGAAACCTTGCCAATGGTGGTCGCCGCGGTCACCGGCACCAGAAAAACGATGGATCAAACCGAGGATATCTAGCTCCCCATTACAGATCAGAGATCGAGCATCATGCGCGGTAAGTCCACATATCCGCCCTAAAGCTTGGGCGTGGCCAAAGCGGAACTGAGGCAAGATCTCTTCTGAACGTTCAGACTCCATCAAAACTTGAAAATCTTCAAAAGTTGGACATACCTCTTGCCCGCTAAAGCTAAAGACGTGCGTCACTGGGTTCCAAAACCTTGCTGCGGCATGGAGGAAAGGAAGGTGCAGCGGAGTACGACTCAGCGTGAATAGTGCATTCAAGCCAAAACCCCAGAAGTTCAACTTTTCCGAGCCATCTAAACAAGAGATCCAAGATGTGAGATTTTCTACAAGGAATGCCTCCATTTTTTGTGCAAAGCAGTGATGAAATGAATAAGTCCCAAAGTTAGGGCTTTTAAAGAGGATGGGACACTATTCGGGGGACACGTGTTGAAAATTTGGCGACTGCCAGGATAAGTGGCCGGCCGGCCACCTTTTCTAGCAGGCAGGCCACATTTCTCTCCTCACATACAAAAGTTGGCCGGCCGGCCCCCAAAAGTGGCCGGCTATGTTTTGATGTGTTCCTTTAGTCCTGTTTTACCCTCCATGAGGAAGTTTCAAGCATTTCCATGCAAAAGGGTATGTCAAAGGCCTCTATTTCCCTCGGTTTCGGATACATTCTATCGCCTAGATCGTCCGAAGCACACTTTGTTTTGTTAAGTTTTGTTTATCGAGTTGTTGTTTTGCTTATTGAGTTGTCGTTTTGCTTATCGAGTTGTTTGTCGAGCTGTCGTATTTTCATGTGTTTGAGTTGGTACTCTTTGTTTAAGCAATTTTCTTGTTAAGATTTGTTTATTAAGTTGTCAACACTGTTGTATTTTGCTTATCGAGTTGTAAACTTGCTAAGGTTTTGTTGTATCTTAGTAAGTTAAGTTGTTGCGTCGGTTCACTACCTGACTGGGCAAATGCACAATGCACATTTTCATTCAATCTCATTATGGTGCAAAACGATGCGATATGATGCTAAGAGTTTAAAATACAACACCTTTTTCAAAAGCTGTTTCATTCCATCATGCTTTATTTTGCAAACAAAGGGCACAAGTTTTACAAAAATAAAACTGCCTAATAATGCACAATGTTCTACAACTACTAGCAAAAGGGTAAATAAAACAGGGAACCGCAACATCAATGCTCTCGAGAGCGGGAATAAGAGGCCCTTTTCATCCTCTTTCGCGGAGCAGCCTCTGCACCCCCATCACCATCCGAGTCGGAGCTGTCATCCTCAAGATCCCCCTCAGCCTCGCCTCCACTCTCGGAGCCAAGACCAGAGCCCTCATCTCTGTCAGCAGATGTCTCCGACTGACGATCTGCAGCCTCCTCCTCCTCATCCTCACCGGGCTCCTCCTCTATAATGTGTGCTCTGCGCTTGTGAGACGACCCTCCTCCTCTGGCTCCTCGAAAAGGCATGGATGGCCCAGCTCCTCGAAAAGGCCTGGATGGCCCAGCTCCTTGAAAAGGCCTGGATGACCCAGCTTCCCAAGAAGGCCCAGGTGGCCCGGCTTGCGGCCGAGCATATACTGGAGGCATCTGAAAATGAAAAATGCATTTTGAATACATCAGCCAAAACATGTATATCAAATACAGATGCAAACAAGCTACGCAGGGTGGATATACACAGGAATAATGCATGAATGTGGTGTGTGTCAGATGTGCTCTACGCAAGTAGCCTATTAATGCAGTAAAATGTCCAAAATCAGCATGTTATCAGAAGATACAATGCTAGAAAACTAAAGGATACCTGGAAGCCCATAATAGACAACTGCGCCTCCCTCCGTAGTACCATCCCCTCGAGTGAGGCTACCATCTCGAGCACCTAATCCATATACTCAACAGGGGGCTGCAGATGCAAAAGGCAGGGGGATCAGTAAAGGAATGAGTGTCCAAGTATCTGAGTAGTGAATCAAAGCTGTAAAGCATACCGGTAGTGAGTCGGGGTCTCTGACATATCGGTGGCCAGGCATCGGAGGCTCTATCAGGATCGGAATCGAAGAGGTAGTCCCATATTGCCACCCCATCAGCTCAGTTGGCATATCCGGCCATCCAGGATGATGATAAGTTGGGGGAATCGGGGGAACTGATCCACCCCACCTCTAGATGTACCAGCCCTACTGGTGGAAGGGGCGTCCGCAGCCCGAGCCTGGGCCCGGCTCGAAGATGGCATACCAGCAGGCCTCATCGTCGGAGTACGGACTCTCGTTAATGGAGGCATCAGGTATATGTGACGGTAAGTAGCATAATCCCCCTCCTTAAGATGAAGTAAGGCGTCAGTACCCAGCATAGCATTAACAACATCCCGAGAAGAGAGCCTATCAGCAATCTGCATCTTGACTGGGGGTGCTGAGGGAGGGTCCTGAGAAGTATAGCCCCATACCTGACGCAAGAAGCGCTCCGTAAACCAAAGCCCTACCAACTGCCCTCGAATAGGATCTCAGATCGAGGCACTCGCCTCCAAAGAACTCGAATCGGAGACCCTCACCTAAGGGTGCCCAGGGCTTCCATGTAATCTGCAGATAACCAATCAATCAGAAATCAGGAAGGTACAAGACAAATCAAAGATGAAAACACAAAGAACTGAGAGTTCTGAAATACCTCCGTCGACCGCACCGTGTCGAATTACTGCCGTAGATAAACGAGAGACTCCCGAGGTCTTGGCCGGTGCTGGCCCTCAAATACAAGTGAGTACGGGGTCACGAGGGGCCCCTCCACCACCATCTCTGGGGCTAATGCCGGGAAGTACGCATAGACCCATAATTGTGGAAAACAGTGCAGAATGTAAATACAAAGTGCTGAGGGCAAAATACAGTGTGTAAAGTACGCCGAGTGTGCAGTTTACAAGTAATGAGGAGCAGAAATGTAAATCAGAAGGGCAAAAAGTACCTCCCAGGCTCTCCAGTAGCCACCAAGTAAGTCCCCTCGTCCGCGGGAGGTCGCGCTCATGTAGCAGTTAAGGGTAGCCAAGTCGGTGCCACCCCAGTCATACCGTCTGACCTGTGATAGGTCCACCAAAGCGCTCAACAGATACAGCCCAACCGTGTTCCCTCTATTGGCAAACAAAGTAGTCCCAAAGAGGAACATTAGAAAACCACGGGCATACTGTGCTGCCTCCTCAGGAGTCCTGGGCTCCATCTCCACCCTCTGAAAATGGGAAGAGAACCAGGTGTATCGGACTCTGCCTGAAGCTCTATCAACAGGCGGACGAGCCCCCAACAAATATATCCAAGCAGCCTCCTACTGACCTATGTCCTCGTCGTAAGGAATGGGCCAACCTCCCACGTCAAGGCCAGTCAATACAGCAAAGTCAAGCGGGGTCATAGTCAAGTCCCCCGTGGCAGAAAAATGAAAGGAGTTGGTGGTGTCCCACCATCTCTCCACCAAAGCTACGATTAACGTCCTCCTGGCAGGACAACGAGAAAGCCCAATACAGAAGGGCCCAAACCCTGCCAAATCAACCAAATCCCGGACAGCCTCCGGGAGCTCGGCGTACCAATCTCTAGCTACGGTGGAGCCGTATCCCCGCACAGTGCGAGAAGTCACCTGTATTCAGAATGAATACATGCGTTCAATAAAATGAATAAGTTGCGTGCAAATAAAATGAATAGGTTGTGTGCAAAATAATGTAAGCGGACTGTGTGTTCAGAAAATCAGTGTTTGGGTTGCGTGTTCAAAACTCAATCGGTGTGTGCCGTGTGTTCACCTTCAATTTGGGCTGTGTGTTCAGAAAATCAGTGTTTGGGCTGCGTGTTCAAAACTCAATCAGTGTGTGTCGTGTGTTCACCTTCAATTTGGGCTATGTGTTCAGAAAATCAGTGTTTGGGCTGCGTGTTCAAAACTCAATCAGCGTGTGCCGCGTGTCCACCTTCAACTTGGGCTATGTGTTCAGAAAATCAGTGTTTGGGTTGCGTGTTCAAAACTCAATCAGCGTGTGCCGCGTGTCCACCTTCAACTTGGGTTGTGTGTTCAGAAAATCAATGTTTGGGCTGTGTGTTCAAATCTCAATCAGTGTGTGCCGCGTGTTCACCTTCAATTCGGACTGTGTGTTTAGAAAATCAGTGCTTGGGCTGCATGTTCAAAACTCAATCAGTGTGTGCCGCGTGTTCACCTTCAACTTGGACTGTGTGTTCAGAAAATCAATGTTTGGGCTGCGTGTTCAAATCTCAATCAGTGTGCGCCGTGTGTTCGCTTTCAATTTGAGCTGTGTGTTCAGAAAATCAGTGTTTGGGCTGCATGTTCAACTCTCAATCAGTGTGTGCCGTGTGTTCACAATCAATTTATGGGCTAAGTGTTCAGAAACTCAAGTGATTGAACCGTGTGTTTAGAATGCAAACAGAATGCACGAAAAATGCAGAATACGTTGCAGAAAAGGTAAAAACGAAGTAAATACCTCTCGTGCCTCATGAGAGAGGTGATACTCCGGCTCCCGCAGAAGCAGATCTCCGGGTGCTCACTCATCAAAGTCTGTGAAGTGATGGAAAATAGCTCGCGGAAGAATGTGTGCTGGCGGGGTGTACTTCTCAGGTATGAAGGGTCGAACCCTCGGAGGCAGAGCCATAATGTCAGGATCATCCCTAGCGCTCGGAGGACCTCCACCGTGAGGAAAATGACCAGCCATTTCAGAAAATCTGCAAAAGGAGCAAAAATGAGCCAAAATTGAAAAAAGTCAACAAAAGTCAACTCTCGGGAAATGAAAAAGTCAACAAAAGTCAACTCCCGAGAAAATCTTCCAAATGTTGAGACAAACTCACCTCAAATGGCGAAAATGAAAAAAGAAGTACCGAAATCAAAATTTAATCGGTTCAAAGTGCTTAAAAATTAAAGTTTTCGCGAAAACAACTTGCGTGGGGCGTTGGAAAACGCATATAGGGCGCAGATCTGAGGAGGAAAATGGTTTGGGAAGCTAGAGGAGGTGATTTCGGAGCTGAGGTTATGAGCTCAAAGTGTTTGGCCGAATGAATTTAAAGAAAAGAGGGTGAAAGGACTAAAATGCCCGCGGATTTGGGTATGTGGCCGGCCGGCCACCTTTTCAGGCTGGCCGGCCATCTCCTTTTCAAAAACTAGCTGATGGCCTCCAATGGGAAAGAAAACTGGCTGGTGGTGATCCCTAGGTTGGTCCCAAGCTCTCTGCAAATTTTGGGGAAGATTGGAGTTCCCGGGACTTGAAAAAGTACAAAAGAAGTGCACTTTCTGTCGCGAAATCGCTCCGCCGGAACTTCAGCTTCAGCTTCCGATGCGTGTCTCATCATTATTCATCGAAAGTGAGAAGTATCCTTTTTGAACATGTTGTGACCCTCCCGGGAGGTGAACCGGAGGTCGCGATTGAGTCGCCCTTGCCGAAACGTGCATTTCCTTGCTCGTTGTTTCGTGACAAATGTGCATTCTAGTTTGTACTTGTTCTGCATTGTTGTGCACATAACTTGCATTCTCATGAACATACTTGCATTGTTATGTACGTCTCTTTGATATTAGCATGCCTTTGTGTTTAAGCTTGCATTGTCACGCACACTCCTTTCTCGTATTGCGATGCACTCGCCCACCGACACTGCGCTTGTTGAACTTTCGATATCGCATTGAACATATGTTGTTAGTATGTTGTGCTTGTTGAGTTTCTCTCTTTTGCAGGCACGATATTGTATGTACAGTTCATTTGAAGCTGGTGCGACCAGACGAATCGCATAGGTATCGTATCTTCTCCATGTGAGACGTGACGGGAATTGAATAATTCTCCGCATTCCTAAACTGCATGAAATGTAGTTGTTGCTTTGCATTCTTGCTTAAAACTGTTGCATTTGTTTGCGAATATTTGATTTATTACAGCTTGCTGCACTTACATGATCATCAAGTTACATCTGGCCTTGTGCATATCGTTTTGCATTTTGCCCCCTGCCTGCGGGCACATCTCTGTCTATCTCACCTGTTTGTCTAAGTCTTCGGCCTTGTCAAAAATGGGTCGTCTCTGGGCTTTGACATTCACTCCCGTCACTTATGACTTTCGAGTTTTGTCAAAGAGAGGCAACTGTAGACACCCCATTTTTGACCGACCTTAAGACTCAGACGTCATCGATTGAGCGCTTGGTGATGTTGCATATCGTGCTCATCCAGAAGTTTCAGAGTCTCGGCCGTGAGCCTTGCCTCCGAACTTCTGGGCTTTTCTGTGCTTTGGCTCGGTTTGTGAACCAGGCTCGATTTTCTATGTTTCTCTTCCCAAAGGGAGGGAGAGGTCTCGTAGATCATCTCTCAGTGGCCGTGGGCTATATTTCGTGGTCGTAGGCCATTTTGCCCATTTCGGAGCCCGGTTCTCGGTTTTCGGAGCCGTTAGGCCGAGTGCCTCGGTTCGGGACCGCCTAACCACCTCCATTTGCTCCGATTTTTGGCATGTATCTTATTTCCTCCATTTTGAGGGACACTGTGGTCCGAGAGACCAACTTCGTGGTCGAACACCACTCCCGGTGCCTAACAGTCAGTTTTCGGGGTCTCGGACTGCGCGTTTCGGCCCCCGAACCTTCATTTTGCATCGGTTTGCGTTCATTTTTTTGCAGGGACCTCTGTTTCATCACCAGGAAGGTCGTATAAGGGTGGGAGGCCAGTAATTGTTTCAACAACCAATTTTTTTCCTCCATCGCCCTCCGTCGTCCGTTTTTCTCACTCGAAAGCCAATGTTGACCACCCTAAGGCCACTCTTTCTTGCCCAAAACCACATATTTGTGTTGTACATACTTGGGAGGCCACCAATATCATATGGTCGACTAGTAATTGTGATTGACCCTTTTGAACCCCTCATAAAAGTGGCATTTTCTCTCTCCTGGTTCACTGTTGCCAATTTTTGACCACAGGGTTGTGTTGAGAACACATGGGAGGCCACCAATTTGTGGTGGTCGGCTAGTAATTGCACTTGGCCCTTTTGACCCCTGGCCGGCCGGCCATAGGGAGAGCCAGCCGGCCACCTGTGACCCAGATACCTGGCCGGCCTGATTCTTTACAGTTGGTACATCACAAATCTCTATTTCATTTCCCCCCAGATTTTGTATCCGGGGGGCTGCCATTTTGGGGGAAAACTTGAATTGTTTCCCCCCCTTTTTGCCCCCTCTTTTTGTCTATATAAGCCAGCCTCCAGCTCTGGTTTTAAGGGTTAGAAAAATTCCCTTTGGAGCCTTGTATTACATCTCCATCACTCCCTCACTTCAAGCATCCAAACCTCCTAAACCTCACACCATTTCTACACCATCACTTAGCACCACACCACCACTCCATTCCAACAGCTTGGAGGATCTTTCCAGAGCTTAGGAGGCAAGATTTCTTGGTCCAAAGGCTGTCAAAGACTTGGTCTACAAGGGTAACTTCCATTTCCCCTCTTTTGTGCTTCATTTTGTTCAATATCTTAGCCCTTTGTGCTTGCATATTTGGGCTCCAACCCTAACTATAAATAGGCTTATTTTGAGCCATTTTGCATGTTTGATTAAGGGCCTCTCACTGTTTGAGGCCTCCTCTTTGCACTTACTTCTTTACCTCTCTTGTATGCCTATTTCTTGTGTAGTATTTTTGGCCTATATGTAAACTGTTTTGAGGCATATTGTAAATTGTAAAGTAGCTTCTTTTGAGCCTTTCTTCAACATTTTTGAAGGGCTCATCACTGTTTGAGGTTTCCATTTGTCACTTGCCTTTGCACCCATCTTATGGTCCTATTTTTGAATGATTTGTTAACCCCTTGTGCTTGCATTTTTGGACTTTGGTCCAAACTGTAAATGGCCTCATTTTGACCCCCTCTTCATGTTTCATTAAGGGTCTTTTGCTTTTTGAAGCATCCTTTTTATACTTTGTGTTATAGCTCTCTTTTGGCCTTATCTTGCATAGTATTTTGAGCATGCTTGTGCACTGTTTTGGGTTTGATCATAAACTTTAAAAGGCCATATTTTAGGTCCCTCTTCAACTTTGTTAAAGGACCTTCATCCTTTTGGGGCCAGCATGCATCACTTACTTCTTTGTCCTCCTTTAGGCCCACTTTTTGCATGAGAGTTTTTCTATACTTGTGTCTGTTTTTGTGGCTTGTGGTAAACTTTAAAGTACCATATTTTGGGCCCCTATTTGACATTGTAGAAGGTCCCTTCTCTGTTTATGGTCAGAAGCTGTCACTTGCTTCATTATCTTGCTTTCGGGGCCATTTTTGCATGCTAGTTTAGCCCCATTTGCGTTCGCTGTTTGTCCTTGCTTAGAACTGTAAATATGCTTATTTTTGGGCTGTATTGATTCTGTCTTCACACTCCATGTTCAAATAATGCATGCATTGCATAGTCATAGGTCATTCCGTATGCCTAATTTCGTGTTTCGGGATTCATTTCTGGCATCGGGTGTCATTTTGCCATCTTTCGGGGCTGTTTTGCATCACTTATTGCCTCTGAAATTTTCATGCTAATATGCCATATTCCATGCTTTGCCATGTCTTGTTAGAGTGGCATTTCGTGCCTTAGGGTCGGTCCTTGGTTTGCGTGCACGTGTGCACACATTTCGAGTGTCTCATTTTCATCTAATGGCCTCTTATATGAGTCTGGCCGAGGTCCACTTGTGTTGGTGTAAGCCCATATTGCATTGTGTATGCCATTTCATTCCATAGCGTTGTGTATGCTAGGTTGTCTATTAGCGCATTGTGTATGCCATGTTACCTCGTGCATTGTGTATGCCATTTCATAGCATGTTGCATGTTAGGATGTATCTCAGTTGCATTTCATGCATGTCATGCATATTACATTATGTTCGGTATAGGGGTTAGCCCGAGCACGGGAAACGAGGGGCGTTTCGTACTTCGAGTGACGGAACATGCCTCAATTCCCAATCACCGACACTCTGGATTATCCATGATGAAGTTAGGTTTTTGTTGAGTTTTCATGTGCATTCATTCTATATTGAGTACTGCAATTCGATTCCTCGGCCATCATGCATCGAGATGCGTGATTGGTGGTACGAGGATCGAGGCATGCATACATTCGTGAAAATACATTGCCATGCCCCTTTCCTGCTCTCTGTTGTAGCAAATCAAGAATCAGCAGTCTTCCGAGGCTTGGCGCGCTTTCCAAAAAACCATTGCAAAACAAAGGCTAATTGGGGCATCACAGTGGATTTCGCGCAAAGGCAGCCTGGACATGCATCATTTATCATCTGGAGAAGAGTCAAGACAGTCCCTGGCTTGCATGCTAGTTTATTATTTTTCTTAGTTAATTTGTAAATTAATTAGGGATTTGTACATATTTGAACTGTATTATTTGGACTGTACTATTTATTTGGACCCTCTGCGCGAGGGCAATGTTGTAATAAGTGTGTGTGAGTGTGATGTATGTCTTCCAACCCCACGTCTTTCTGCCCTTTTATTTACCAGCTTATGATGGTTAGATTAGAGCATGTTTCAATTAGCATACAGTATGATAGCACGTTTGCATTCATTCATCTGTCTTGCATGCACCAGGCTCGGCGCATCATACTAACTGCATTTGTATTTCAATTCCAAGTTGAATACTTGATAACTGTTGCATCTCATAAGCCATGTTTAGAATAGCCGAGCCTGCTATAGTTGCATTTTTGCATGTGTTGCATTAGGCATTTCTGTATATTTAGGATCATGCATGGATTTCTAATCGGTTTCTGTTTTGGCTTGGAGTACTCGGTGAGTTTTATGCTTTAGCATCCTTGTATGCGTGTGAGTGACTGCCATGAATAGCATGCTTACCATGAGGCTAACTGCTTATGTGATATACCTGCTTGGATGCCTGTGGGTGGAGGTTGGGTTATTTGGATTGGAACAATTCATCAAATGTTTGTTTTAAGCCCACTAGACAGTGGCAAAATCATGTTTTCTAAGCCCACCCGAGGGTGGCAAAATTCGCATTTTAAGCCTACTTGCGAGTAGCAAACCATTTTCACAAACAAACATGAAGTGTTTTGTTCCAATTCAGACGACTTAGTCTATACTTGTATGTCAGGCGATCATATAGTAACCTAGGCTAATAACCTAATAAGAACACAGAATGTTTTCATAAATAGATATCATGGTTAGTAGTGGCCGATCTTTGATCGGACGAGCGGGGGTGCTCACGACGTGACCTTCCCCAACCGTACCCAAGTTCCCGAGCCGAGGCAACTTTGGTTATGACGGACACGTGGCCTTAGGCAAATGAGTCAGGGTTTCCTAAATTTCCCAAAAATAAAATATTTAGGTGGCGACTCTGTACCTGGCAAAGCAGTCCATGTTTGGCACTTCTTTTCTAAAAATCTGTTTTCTCAAAACGATTTGCCGGATTTGGACTCTTTGGTTCAGATTAAGAACCGTAACACAAATCGAGTCCGAACTGTAGCGAGGTCCCCCGCGGGCTTGTTACAGTTGTTGCCTAGCTTATGGCCTAGTGTGTATGCATGCATGCTTAGACATTTGAGCCCCCATCTCAGCAAGCTTTGGTCTTTGTTTTGACCCATTTGAGCTCTGTCCATTGTTGGTTCATGCATTTATGCCATGTATTGCATGCTGCTTCTATAGTCCTCTTTGCTAGCTTTAATGTTTTAAGGACCCTAGCATGTTTTGCTTGTGTTGTTTGAATGATTTGGTATCATTTCATACTTTATTTCTGAGCTTATAGTGTTGTTACACTCCCATGTTTAGCACTTCTTGAGCACTCTTGAGAGTTGTGCTCTTAGGCCTAGTTGATGGGCCAATACATGAGTATGATTGTCTTGCATTTCATGCCATCTTTCTTAGCATTATGACCACTGATTTGGGCATGATTGAGGTCTGTCCATTTTTGGTTTAAGTCTATTGAGCATGTTTGTTTTCATGTTATTTGCATGCTTATGTTGCTTTGTATTGAGTATGCATGACATTAGCATTGATAGGTTGCTTATGTTGCTTTGCATTGAGTATGCATGACATTAGTATCCATAGGTTGCTTATGTTGCTTTGCATTGAGTATGCATTCCATTAGCATTGATAGCATGCTCATGTTATATGGCATTGTGTATGCTATGTTGCTGTTTGCATTGAGTATGCCATGTTGTTGCATTGCATTGTATATGCATGCCATTAGGTTCCTCATATTGCATTGCATTGTGAATGCATGCATTACATTGTGTTTAGCATGCTTGAGTTGCATTACATGTTTGCATGCTTGAGTTGCTTTGCATTTGTTTGGATTAGGTGTTAATCCGAACATGAGAAATGAGGGACATTTCATACTTGAAGTGATGAAATGTGCCTCATTTCTCGGTCGCCGACCCTCTTGATCGTGCATGATAGAGGTCAAGGCTTTATGTGTCTTTTTGTGCATTCATTTACATTGAAATGTGCAATCTTGCCTCTTTGGTCATCATGCATCGAGATGCGTGATTGGTAGCCCGAGGGTCAAGAACTACACTCTCTTGAGATCATGAAATGATGGGGAGGGTGGTTATGCACACATATCTTGCAAATACATTGCCATGCCCTTTCTTGTTCTCTGTTGTAGCAAACTGGAGAAGTGCAGCAAAAACTGGTCGGCAGACCAGTAAAAGTGGCCGGCCGACCACTTTATCTGGTCTGCAGCAATGGTAAGTGGTCGGCAGGTGGTCTCCCCTATCAACAACTAGTCGGCCATGCTCTTGAGGGTCCCCAAGGTGAGTTAGAAGCTGTCTGGAGCTTAGTGCAAAGTTTTGAGAATAATTGAAAACAGAGGCAAGTTGGGGCATCGTGACGGATTTCCGAATGAGGCAACCTAGCATGCATGCACTCCTCATCTCGAGAACCTCTTTTTACTGCTTTCCTTAGCTAGTTTATGCTTTGGTTCTGTACTTAAATAGTTAATGCATTTAGCTATTCGTTTGTGTTTAATTAGCTAGTGTAGTTAGCTAATGAATTTGTTTTGTAATAATTAGTTAACTAGGATTAGTTAATTAGTTTACTTGTAATAATTAGTTTAATTAGTTTAGATTAGCTAGTTAGCTTCTTATTCGGACCCTCCGTCGAGAGGGCCAATTGTTGTAATAAGCGTGCGTGTGTGTGGTGCATGTCTTCCAACCCTCATTTCTTTCTCCCTTTTACTTATCTACTTTCAGTGGTTAGTTCTAGGGCATATTTCAATTAGCATCTTTATGCTTGCATGCGTGCATCCATTCATCTGTATTGTATGCACCGGGCTCGGCGCATCATACTAATTGCATTGTATTTCAATACATTTAGTTAAATATGTGTTCAACAGCATGTTATCAAGTTGCATTTCACATGACATCTTAGAATAGCTGAGCCTATCTTAGTCGCATTTTTGCATGTGTTGCATTAGCCATTTTCACATGAACTAGGATCATGCATGATTTCTAACTAGTTCTTTGTTTTGGCTCGGGGTACACTGTGAGTGTTTACGCTTTAGCATATTGCATGAGATGTGTATGTTGCCATGTTAGCATGCTTGCCATGAAGCTAACTGCTTAACTGATATAACTGCATAACTGATATAACTGCATAAATGCTTGTGAATAAAGGTTGGATTGCTTGAATTGGAACAATTCATTGAAATCCGCGACTTAGACTACTTGCGAGTAGCAAACTTTAAATCATTTTCACAAACGAACATGCAATGTTTTGTTCCAACTTAGGCGATCTAGTCTATACTTGTATGCTGTGCGCATCACATAGTAATTCTAGGTTAATAACCGGAATAAGAACACATGTGTTTTCAAAAACAAAATATCATGTTAGTAAAGGCCGATCTTTGATCGGGCGAGCGAGGGTGCTCATTGCATGACCTTCCCCTCTCGTATCCAAGTTCTCAAGCTGAGGCAACTTTGGTGATGACGGACACGTGGCCTTAGGCACGAGTCAGGGTTTCTTAAATTTTTCCAAAATAAAACATTTAGGTGGCGACTCTGTATCTGGCAAAGCAATCCATGTTTGGCACTTTTTTTTTATAAAAATCAGTTTTCCAAAACGATTTGCCAGATTTGGACTCTTTGGTGATTTATTGGTCTCGTATTGCACTTTGTGAGATTAAATTCAGAACCGTGACACAAGTCTGAACTGTAGTAGCTCAGAATAAAGCAATTCGCACCCTTGCGCGCGGAGAACGGAGTTCTCGGGGTGGTCTACACCTATCAATTTAAACCAGCTCAGAGTAATACCTAACCTCTCAATGTCTGACTTCAAACTTCCCCATACAAACTTACAGAAATAGGTGGATAAATTGTGTGGGCAATAGTAAAGATGATTTTTTTTTTTTTTTAATTAGAAAGTTAATGTCTTTGGTCTCATAAGTCATAACCACTTCATTTTATCTTTGTAATACATATGAAGGCTTAGGAAATAGATTATAAATAATTGAGAAATTAACCACGATCTATTGTACTTGTGTAGTAGGTAAAAAATCAATAAATTTGTTAATTTGATATTGCCATAATCCATGACCAACCCTAACCCAAATACAAGTTTCATATTATGCCCAAAAAATACATCTAAAATATAAGCTAGTAGACACACAACACATATATTTCAATCACTCAAACCTCATTTCCTTTACTAACCCTTTTATTTTCCTACAACTTCTTAGCAACCAAAAGGTCGGTAAAATACATTTTAGAACAAAACAATCAATATAGTGATAAACAACCATACAACATGCAAAAAATAATAATAATTTTAAAAAAATTAAATGGGTATGACTCACTTCGATTGGCAATTTATCTCAGTTTAAAAAAAAAGAAAAGAAAAACATAATTTTCAATCTCTGATTTTCTGCTAATTTATGATTAAAAAAAATTCCTGAGGTAATCGCCAATTTTTCACTAATTCTGCAATTTGTTTTTTTGAAAATTCATGATATTGTCTTTAACTTAAGGGCTGAGTTTTTCTGGTTTCATGGATTGACATCTGATTCGACCTACAAATTCTTCACTTCCTTTTGTAACTATTCTTGCTATGTAAGCAAAGAAACTAACCAAATAAAATGGAGTGAATAAGAGAGAGAGAGAGAGGATTTCGAATCCGAACATAACTCAAGAATCGAATCTCCTATTTTTTCTAAATCGAAGAGAAGAGAAGAACGAAACCCTTCCCTTTCGAACCGTTGATCGTTGTCGTCACCAAAACTGTCTCACCGCCAAAGGGTGCGTACCATTCCAAATCGAAATCTCGCACCGTTGAATCAGTCTTCCTTTCGAAACTCTCTTTGCTCCCTCTCTTCTAGGTTATCCCATATAGAACCCAATTAGAAGACAAATAGTGTGTATTTTGATATAAATTTTTTTTTTTGTCGCATAATTTTTGGTCTTTGGCGCTTGATCCTATTTTATTTGGTGCATAATTTGTTTGGGTCATATTATTCATGACATAAATTCTACGTCGTGAAAAATGAAATATGTTTAATGGTTGACATATGTGTCGTGTATAACTCATGTATTAACGGTACGTCATTTGCATGTCATAGAAAGTTTTATTATTTACGACTAACATTGTAAGCCATAAAAAATCATCATTATTAGCATTCACGGCATACGTAATAGACACATCGTGGTTAGAAAATTATTTACGACATGCAAAAAAAAAAAAAAAAAAAAGCCGTAAAAACGAGAAACCACGGCATGCATTTACTGTATGTCGTTGATGTGAAACCGTAAAAACTCAGTTTTGTTGTAGTGTGTTGAGGATTGCTCTATGTATATAAGGTTACTAACACTCTTGTGAAGCTAGAAAATTTGTGGAAGATTGCTCCATTTGTGAAGAAGTTGCTAGCACCCTTATGAAGTTAGAAGATAATGGAAAATCTCAAGTGAAGTTTGAGGAGTGGATGTAGGCTTAGTTGAAGTTGAACCACTATAAATCCTGTTTACATTTCTCTTCTCTAATCTCTTTACTCTACTGCTCTGGCTAACTGATATTTTTGGTTCCATTGATTGTGTTTGCTAGAATTTATTACTAATTTAGAACACATTTTGTTAGCTATTTGATATACATTGATATACTCTTTGTGTTAGATAGTCGACTACTATTTTACTTATTGTTTTAAGTTTTGCTTGATTTGTTTCTGTTTTACTAGTTAGTAAGCTTTTAATGGAGAATTGTTAGCTTTAATTTGTAGAAACCTATTTCACCCATTCTTAGGTTGCTTTTTGGATAACACATTATTTGAAGAATACAAGGCACTGCATTTGCAAATACACTTATACACACTATAATAGTAGCCTCATCTCGAGGTAGAATTTTTAATAACAAAAAAGTAGACAAATATCTCAACATACAAACGTATGTAATTATGAACTACAACATTATTTGATGATTTTGAAAATCTTGACATTTTGAATTGGTGGAAACAAAATGAAACTATGTGACCTATAATTTCACAGATGGTTCGTGATATACTAACCATTCATATTTGTATAGTTACTTCGGAAACAACTTTTAGTACAGGTGGACGGGTACTGAGCGATTACTGCAACAGGCTTTCACTCAAAATAGTTGAGACACTGATGATATCTAGAGATTATATGAATGCGCTTACGAGAAGACAAAATTATAGTAAAAATGAGAGAATTCAAAGCGATTTGGATGACATATCCTCGGGCAACGTAAGTGAATTGTCTGCCTCCTCCGATGATTGATCAACAATTTATTTTTTGCTATTTCATTTCTTTTTTTTTTTTTTTTTTGGAGGTATTGGATTATTAAGGTGGAGTATAATGCAAATGATTAATAGGCTAGTAGTTGCCAACCTAATTGAGATATACTTAACATATAGTGATATAATTGCTCTACCATCATCAATAATTTACATCTATTTTATTTAATGATATAAATTTTTATAATATTTTATTTTATTTTGAAATAAAAATTATTCATAAAATAAATATTATCTATTTAATTTTAATTGTTGTAACATTGAAAGTTTCATTTTGATATATATAAAATTATTCATTTTAAAAGAAGAAAATTACATAATTTTATACTTTTTTGGTCATAAGTTCATTACTAACAAAATATAAATCATACATAATTAAATTTAAATATCACCATACATAAAACATTACCAAACATTTCATTAATCTTAATTAAAATATTTTATTATATATTTTTTTATTTTTTATAAATAATCTATATACATAATATATTTATCGTTTATTTTTGTATTAAAAAAAAAGTTGACCAGACCAGGCTTGCGGTCATACGCCTGGGCCCAAGTCTAGGTCCTAATCTGAGTAGGTTTGGGACTCATTTTTCGACTCACAGCCGGGCTCAATCTAACACCTTAAAAAATAAATAAATAAATACCCTGCACGACCCACCTGTACCAGCTCAAATCTTGGCTTGAATAGGCTGGACCAGACTATATTTATACCCCCACGTAGACATGCATCATTAAGTTAGAAATCTTAAATAAACTGTCGGTGATACAATCAGAGTGAGCGAGTTAAAGTCCAAAAAGAGGATCCCACTCACATCTGATCTAACTACTTTGTTAGATACATAAACAGAAATGCTTTGGACCTTTAGTGGGTGATCTCCACCACTCTTATTATTTTTTAATCGGTTGAAATTTTTTATTTTTAACATCGAGAGCACAGCCCTTTACGTAGAGCTGGGAGTGGTGAGATCACCTTCATTGGGATTCCTAACATGATTGATATATAAATAACATACACAATGATAATCTAGAGTTTTAAAAATAAAATTTTAATCAGAATTATACTAATTTGGCAGATTCCAAAAGAAAAAAAAAATTCAAGTCAAGATATCACATCAAAGTATACCTCACATAACTGTCACCTCATTAAAGAGCTCTTCAGCATTTTTCTAAAACAAAATAAAACAAAACTTTCAGTGCAATAAGTATTGTTTCTGTAAAAGATGTAGTATGAACCATTCATGTTTGATGAAGACTTCTCATAAATTCACCAAACATTTATACTCATAAATTTTGGTCGCTGGAAAACATGAGGCGTAATTATGTTGGGGTGATTTCTTAAGTTCAACCACAAGGAATTGAGATTTTAGAGGTTATTTTTAAGGTAATATTATATAATAGGATCACTCAATTATATAATAAAAAGTAACGAACTCGTATATAGATAGAAATTCAAACTCATATTCTTGATACTGGATACGATTTGTGTAGCTTTGGAAGGTTCATCTTACTAACCGTGTGTGTTGTCGCCTGAGTGACTGGCCTAAGAAAGAATAAAACTTGGAACATGAAGACTTATGTCTCAAGATCTTACCAAGTTGTCACAACCCTTTTGAGTTATCACTACAAAAAATGTTGCCACAGAAGTTGCATTTTAGGAAAAAAAAAAATCAAAAAAAAAAAAAAAATATATATATAAATTATTACTTGCACATCCATAATTACATCTTAGGCTCCGTTTGTTTCGACGCAAAATAGTTTACACAAAAAAAATATTTTTCTTATAAATTAATTTTATTCACATTTTTTTTTTTTTTTGCATTTAGTTGACACTTGAAACAAAAATAAAAGAGAAATTTTGATTCAATAAAATGTCATTTATGACTTTTTAATGAGTTAAAATATTTATTTGAGAAGGCTAACTATGTCAATGAGTGAGAGTTAATTTTGTAAAAATAGACTTACGAAATTTTTAAAGGTAAGTCATTTTTTAAAAAAATAATGCAAAAATATAAAAAATATTTTACTTACTTATTATTCATGCAAATAATAATAATAAAAAATATTTTACCTCATAACAAACGGGACCTTAATTACAAGCCATATAGGTAGCCAGTATAACTTAAGATTAAGAACATCCATACCGTTGTTCTAAAATATCTGTTAAAATTAAAATTTGACAACATAACTCCAAGGCCTTTTTCAGAAGAAAAAAAAAGAAGAAGTTAAAACACTATATATATTTTTTCTTCAAATTAATCCTAAATATCATTGACAATTCTCTTTACATCCTTTATGGTGGGACGCATATACGAACTTTTGAAATAAATTTTTAAAAAGGTAAATTACAAACACACTTTTGAGATTTACTTAAATTATAAATTACTTTCTATAGTTTTAAAAATTATATTTTGCCCCTCTAGATTTCTAATTTTATAACAAATATATCATTTTATTAATAAATTATCAAGTTAATTAATAATTTTTAGTAATGTTAAAATTTTATTTCAATTAATAATTCAGATAATTTTATTATTATATAGGTGAACAGTTAGAAATTTTACTTTTCAATTAATTCTGTTAAATAAAAAATTCTGACAGAGAGGTATTTGTAATTTTCTAAACCATATGAGACAATTCGTATTGTAAGCAAATCTCAAAAGAGGTATTTGTAATTTACCCTTTTTAAAAAGTGACATTTATACAATTGAATTATAATTAACAAATTACAACATTTGGTACTATAACTTATTAAAATATAATATCCTTATTTTAACATCAATAACTAAAAATGCTTTAATATAGGGTAATTTATAAATACACCTTTGATGTTTGATTAAAATACAAATCGCTTCTTGTGGTTTTAAAAATTACATTTCACTCTTTGAGGTTTTTAATTTCATAACAAATCGTTTCTTTTATTAATAAATCATCAAGTCAATTAGCAGTTTTTAATGATATTAAAATTATGTTTCAATTAATAATTTAGGTAATTTTATTATTGTATAGGAGAGCAATTATAAATTTTATTTTTTACTTAATTCTGTTAAATAAAAAATTCTAATAAAAAAGTATTTGTAATTTTTTAGATCATAGAAAAAAATTTATATTTTAATCAAACCTCAAGGGTGTATTTGTAATTTATCCTTAAATAATACAATCCATCGGCTATTCTTAATGAACTATTGCAAAGTGAAGAGTTATGTGTAAAAACCATACTAAAATGTATTAGAAAAATATAAAAATATTTTGAAATACGTAAAATGTCTATTGAAACAATTTTGACATAATTATATTAAGTTCCTTTTTATTAAGGTTAAATGGATAAAAATTAATGCAAATATTGTAAAAATAAAAAATAAACAATGCAAACTCACTACAACATTTTCTTAGTTTAGTGACATTTGAAAGTGTCACAAAACTATTGGTTTAATGACATTTTTTAGTCTTGTGACGTTTTGAACAAGTGCCATTTGTATCTATGCCACGGTAGATACTTGCAAGTGTCACTAAACCATCATGGCTAAAAACTTTCAATGACATTTTGATGTCATGATAGATATTATTTGTGGCACTATAAAGTGCCATTAAAAAAAGAGTTAGTGACACTTATAAGTGTCGTTACACCATCAAGACTAAAACCTTTCAGTGACACTTTAATGTCATGGCAGACACTATTCGTGACGCTATCAAATGCCATTCGTGATGATAATTCGTTGTAGAACAATTTGATCTGCTTTTGCGGAGACTCGAACCGCCAATCTCTCGCACCGTAAACCTTATACACTACACTCTTCCCACTACACCTCTATAGCACCACATGATTATATATGCAACATATATTATTTATATAGTATATACATCCATATTAATATAAAAGTATATGTATAAACATAATTATTTTATTGAACATAATTTATGTAAAATAAACTATTTACTAGCAAAATAAAAAAAGACAACTTTTGGCGACTAAAAATATTTTTTAGTCACCAATTCTATACTTTTGGCTGCTAATTGTTTTTTAGTTGCTAAAAAACTTAACCTTTGCCAACCAAAATTGGATTTAGTCACCAAAGATGCACTTTTAGCTACCAAAATTTTGGTCGCCAAAAAATTTAATTCCCGCCTTAGGTTTTTAGTTCTCCCACACTAAAAATGACCACTTTTGGCAACTAAACTTATTTTTCAGTTGCCAATTGTAGACTTTTGGCTACTAAAATTTTTTTAGTTACCAAAAAGTTTTATTTTTGGCTACTAAAATTTTTTTAGTCAGTAAAACCCACATAATTAGCGACCAAACTTATTTTTAGTCACCAATTGAAGACTTTTGGCTACTAAATTTTTTTAGTCGCCAAAAAGCTTTATTTTGGGCTACTGAAAATTTTTTAGTCACTAAAACCCATATAATCAGCTACCAAACTTAGTTTTAGTCGCCAATTGTAGACTTTTGGCTACTAAAATTGTTTAGTTGCCAAAAAGATTTACTTTTGGCTACTAATGCTGTTTTAGTCGCCGAATGTGCTTTTTCCTGTAATGTATATTGAGTTTAATTTATTTATTTTTAATCATTTACTATATTTTAAAAATTTAGAAAATATATTGTCATTTTTTATTTTTTTTAAAAATGCCATTATAAGTTTGGAAAGTTTTTGACTTAGTGGCATTTGTCAAAATGCTATAAAATATTTGTTTATGAAACTTTTCACCTAAATGCCATAAAAAGTAATTTGCACCTACCTAGTGTCCTGACATTTTTTAAAAAATGCCATTGCTACTAAAGTTTAGTGGCATCTGTTGGTAAATGTCACGAATATAATTTTTTGTGTCATTATTTTATAAAATGCCATAAAATTGATATGACATTTCTTTATTGAAATGCCACTAAAGCCTTGTATGTTTGTAGTTCTGTGGTATTTTTTTAAAACATTTAATGCCAATTTTTATTTTTGTGGTATTTTCTAAAAACATACCACTAGCGTAGTGTCACTAATGTGTAAATTTGTTATAGTGACATTTTTGTTATAGTGAAGTGACACTTTTTTTTTAATTGAAATGCCACTAGAGCCTTGTATGTTTGTGGCTCTATGACATTTTTCTAAAAAATGCCACCAAATATTCTTTTTGTGACATTTTTTAAGAACATGCCACTAGTATGGTGTCACTAAAATGTGTTTTTGTTGTAGTGACTATACATTTTCGTATGAAAGTGTTGAAAACATTATTTTTTTTTATCGATATATCTAATAAATTATTGGGAAAGTTACCTGTAAATCCTAAAAGTTGAAATTGTATTCCATTTCGTCCCATAAAAATTCTGTTGACCCGTTTGATCCTTTTCTTTGTGGAAAGACATAAATACCACTGGTGGAAATATTTAACAGCGTGACAATTGTGTGGCTGTGGTTGGATGCGCGGGGTTATATTTTATTTTTTATGTAACAGGACTAGTTGGAGAGCGTGTGGGTCATGTGCTACAGTTGAAGTTTGTAGAATGGGCAAATGCTTCACAAGTGCCTTGTTTGGCGCGTATGTTGGGTGCCACATAATAGGAAAGCGCACTAAAGCTTTTTATGGGTTTTAGATTTGGTGTGCTGATTCCACATGCCACACACCTAGGTTACGTTTGTTTTTAATATACAACATTTGAATCTGGGTTACGTTTGTTTTTAGTTTTTTTAGAATGTCACATCATATCCGTTATGTTAGAGTGTCACATGTCACGTTTGGGAAAAGTACACTAAGGAATTTTTAATTTTTTTAAGAGTATCACATCATACCCGTTACGTTGTCACGTTTGAGAAAAGTACACTAAGGAATTTTTATTCACGTTTGAGAAAAGTACATTAAGTAATTTTTAATTTTTCTGAAGTGTCTCATCATACTCATCACGTTGTCACATTAAGAAAAAGTACACTAAAGAGTTTTAATTTTTTTAAATGTCACATCATACCCGCCATGTTATCACAGCAAGAAAAAGTACATTAAAAAACTTTTATTATTTTTTTTCGAATTAAAAGTTTTGAAGTGTCATATCATACGCGCCGCATTGTCACATTTAGAAAAAATACACTAAAGAGTTTTTAATTTTTTGGAGGGTCACATTGTTGGAGTGTCACATTAATATTTGCCACATTAGAGTATTACATCATACTTGTTACATTAATAAAAGGGTATAACTGTCCACCAAAACACTACCAAAATTAAAAATAGGATCGCATGAAAAAAAACTCTCTACTAATAGAACTTAACAGATTAATAAAAAGAAATTGAAACTAATTGGAGTAGCGTCATAATGGTAATGTTTATACTGAAATATTCAAATATCAAAATGTGCACACGTAATCCCACCAAAATCGTCCGCCAACAAATGAAAGGATATAATTGACCTCTAAATACTAACAAACAAAGGAAACAGGATCACATGGAATATATTCCCCAACTAATAGGACTATTAAGAACAATAAAAACAACATTGGGACCAATTGGTGCAACTGTTTGTGTGATATGATTTATCGGTAAATATCCCTAAATTATTAGTGAAAATGGGAGTAAGTGTTAAGTAGATTAAAATCACAAAGAAATTTAATTTAATTAGATCAGAATTGTAAGATTTATTGTATTTTTTTTTTTTAAATCTCCAGGGAGAAGTGTAATTGACCTTAAATGGTACCAACCTAGAGTGAGCTATTAAGTGTGGCCAACTTATCTCAAGCTCAAGAATCAGTAATGATAGAGACTCCCATAAAACAAAATCTCACAACTTTCAAAATGATCTGAACTGTTGATGTCACTGTTAGACACAACCTCCAAAAAATTTTAAATATATCAATAATCAATATATCAGTGAGAGTTGTAAAGATCCTCCTTTATAGGGTCTCGAACATTTTCCCTCAAACAATTTATGGGTGTAATTTACCTTACTCAAATGGTACCAACCTAGAGTGAGCTATTAAGTGCGGCCAACTTATCTCAATCTCAAACAATTTATGGGTTCATATATTCTTGCAGATCTTCCTGCACAACTTAGCTTGCACCTAAAAATTGTGACTACACCTTCTAAACCTAGTTTTGGGGTGATTTTATTTACACTCAAATAATAATTTAGTATATTTAATTAAAATTCTAAAATTTTAATTCATATTATACCTTAGTATAAATTTACTAATAAAAACAATACACATTAAATCTTAAAATATATATATTTTTTTCATTGTACACCCAAACCATTTATAGGTATTCATCATATTTAACTTTCTTTATCTTCTTTCTCAAGTTTTATCTTTGTCTTTTTTCCGACTCCAAAACTTCAATCTATCCTACTAAAACTCATCATTATCATCAATATTATTTCTTATTGTATTGTCATTTGCAAATAGAAAAAAATTTGAACAAAATCAAACAATGAATAAAAGTAATAATTTATTTATTTTTGAATCAATCCATCAAAGAACCATCTCATCATCATCATCATCATCATCATATATATATATATATTAACAAGCAAGTTTTTATGCTACAATCAACAAATAAATAAATAGAAGAGAAAATAATGAAAATCAACAAAAGTTTATGACAGAGCTCAAAATAGTTTATAAATAGGCCTAAAATACTATGCAAGAAAGAGGCATACAAGAGAGGTAAAGAAGCAAGTGGTAGTATGAAGCCTCAAAAAAGGAAATACCCTTAAACAAACATGAAAAAAAGCTCAAAATAATGCTATTTTCAGTTAGGGTCAGAGCCCAAAAATGCAAGCAAGAATGACTTATGTATTGAGCAAAATAAGCTTAAAAAAGAGGGAAATGTAACTCACCCTTGAAGATCAAACTTTAGCAGCCTCTTGGCTTGAGAAAAGATGCCTCCTAAGCTCTGAAAAGATCCTCCAAGCTGCTGGAAGGGAGTGGTGGTGTGGTGCTAGGTGGTGGTGTAGAAAGGGTGTGGGATTTGAAGGGTTTTGGTGCTTGGAAGTAAGGAGGGAGAGAGATGTAATGCAAGAGCCTAAACCAAAGCTTCTAACCTTCCAAAATGCAGCTGGAGCTGCTGGTTTTATAGAGAAAGGAGTGGAGAAAATAGGGGGAAATTCAAATTCAAAATTCCCCCCCAAAGGGCCAAACCCTCGGACATGGGTGATGTGCAAAACGAAATACATGGCTGGAACACACTTGGGAGGAGGGTCATGGCCGGCCAGCTCAAAAGGGCAAAAAAAGTCATCTACTAGGTAAGTGGCTGGCCGGCCAAAAAAAGGTGGCCGGCCAGGCAGGTCAAAAGGGTAAAGTGGCCGGCCACCTCCTAGGATGAAGCCCCAGAAGTTAGCTTTCCAATGCCGCAAACCTTGCATCAAAATTCCTCCTGTGGAAAAAGTTATGCCACTTTCCGTGAAGCCGCGTAGATTCGGTCCAACCGGACTTCAACCAACCATATCTCCTCCCCCCGGACTTGGAATTAGGAAATTCTTGAATGCAAAATGAAGCACCGGAAGTAATCGTTCCAATGGTGGTGGCCTCATATCTTAATTCCTCTTGTGCGAAGAGTTACGCCCGTTTCGGTGAAGCCGCGCAGATTTTTCTCCTTCCCGGATTCATGCTGAACCACTTTGGACCAAAAAAAAGTTGGCTTTTCAGAAAAAATGCTAGCCTCCCATCCACCTACAAGCTTTCTAACAATGAAAATAAGGTCCCTGCCAAAAATGGACCAAGACGGATGCAAAATGAAGGTTCGAGGGCCAAAGCACGCAGTTCGGGCCCCGAAAACAGGCTGTTAGGCACCGAAAGTGGCGTTCGACCACGAAGTTGGTCTCTCGGGCCACAGTGCCCCTAAAGAGGGAGGAAATAAGGTGTATGCCAAAAATCGGAGCAAACGGAGGTGGTTAAGCGGTCCCGAACCGAGGCGCACGGCCGACGGCTCTGAAAATCGGGAACTGGGCTCCAAACGGGAAAAATGGCCTACGACCACGAAACATAGCCTACGGCCATTGAGAGATGGTCTACAAGACCTCTCCCTCCCTTTGGGAAGAGAAAACGGAGAAAACAGAACCTGATTCGCAAACCGAGGTAAAGTACAAAAGAGTCTGGAAGTCTGGAGGCAAGGCTCGCAGCCGAGACTCTGGAACCCCTGAACGAGCACGATATGCAATATCACCAAGTGTTCAATTGGTGATGTCTAAGTCTTAAGGTCGGTCAAAAATGGGGTGTCTACAGTTGCCCCTCTTTGACAAAACTCGGAAGTCATAATTGACGGGAGTGAATGTCAAAGCCCAGAGACGACCCATTTTTAACAAGGCCGAAGACTTGGACAAGCAAACGAAGTATAGATAAATAAATGGTTGTACCCGCAGGCTGCCTATGTATCCCTTTGCAAGGAATCAAACTAGCGCAGTTTAGGGGCAGGATGCAAAATGATATGCAGAAAGATTTTGATAATTGGACTTATACGCTACGCGAAGCCGGTTTGAAAGTTGAACTTATACGCTACGCGAAGCCGGTTTGAAGATTGGACTTATACGCTACGCGAAGCCGGTATGAAAATTGGACTTATACGCTACGCGAAGCCGGTTTGAAGATTGGACTTATACGCTATGCGAAGCCGGTATGAAAATTGGACTTATACGCTACGCGAAGCCGGTTTGAAGATTGGACTTATACGCTACGCGAAGCTGGTTTGATAATTGGACTTATACGCTATGCGAAGCCGGTTTGAAATTTGGACTTATACGCTACGCGAAGCCGAATATCACTCATGATCATGCAAAGAGAGCTGTAATGAAACAATTATGCAAAATAGATGCAACATTTTAAGCGAATGCTAGGCAAGCAAGTAAACTCGAACCAAACTATACCTCATGCAGAAAGGATGTAAGAAAATTATGAAATCTTCACGAACATGTGCGATAGATACACAAAGGTGAACGAAGTGTGTGATTGATGCACGAAGTGAGCGTGTGTGATAGATACACAAAGCAAACGTGTGATAGATACACAAAGTGAAGCGAGTGTGATGGATACACTATATGAAGCAAAGTGTGATGGATACACTAGGTGAGTGTGTGATAGATACACAAAGCGAACGTATGACAGATACACAAAGTGAAACGAGTGTGATGGATACACTAAAGGTGAACACAAAGTGTGATAGATGCACTTAGTGAACAAGTATGATTGATATACTGAAGGTGAACACGAAGTGTGATAGATGCACTTGGTGAACAAGTATGACGGATATACTGAAGGTGAACACGAAGTGTGATAGATGCACTTGGTGAACAAGTATGATAGATATACTAAATGTGAACATGAAGTGTAATAAATGCACTTAGTGAACAAGTATGATAGATATACTGAATGTGAACACGAAGTGTGATAGATGCACTTAGCGAACAAGTATGATAGATATACTGAAGGTGAACACGAAGTGTGATAGATGCACTTAGTGAACAAGTATGATAGATATACTGAAGGTGAACATGAAGTGTGATAGATGCACTTAGTGAACAAAGTATGATAGATATACTAAATGTGAACACGAAGTGTGATAGATGCACTTAGTGACCAAGTGTGATGGATACACTAAAGGTGAAGTGTGATTGATACACAAAAGTGAATATGTGCGTGATAGATACACAAAATGAGAAATGTGTGTGATAGATACAGAGAATGAGAATACGTGTGATAAATACACAAAATGAGAATGTGTGATTGATACACTGAATGAAGTGTGATTGATATACTAAATAAATGAAGTGTGATTGATACACTAAATAAATGATCTCAAACGGAACTTCTTTGAATGAACCGTACATACAATATCGTGCATGAATGAGAAAGAAACTTGAGAGGTACAATGCAATACAATGCATGATGCAATAAACAAGCATAGCGGCGCTTTAGAAAGCACCTCATGGGGTGAGTGGGGATGAACTATTCTACTCTGACGGGGATCTCCCCTCGTGTTCTTCGAACACTTACCTTCAACTCGCAGTACAAAGGCTCTGAAATACTGACAAGGGTTTTTCATGTAGAACACTTTGGATGCTGCCTTTCTTCTTGATCATATCCACAACTTTCCCTATTCTCCTCCGGGGTGACAGACTAGGTTGGTTCAATATCCAGAATTGAGGTGCATACACGCTATCTCAACCTATGGGGCTTCCATACAGATTTCAAGCCGAGGACACGCCCCTGGGTATTTAAACCAGACTTTAGTCCTGGAAATCCCGAACCTTTATGTTCTAGGCATCAGCCATTCGAACTCTAGTTTCCACCGTCGCAGTTGGTCTCCTAGGAACTCATTGCGAACACAGCGAAGGTGACCTTGGCAAGGAACTGGTACTCAGAGAGAGCATTTCTGATTGCCATTTTGGCTTGAGGCAGACTTGATCTTGAGCTTGAGGTAGAGGCACACTCATACTTCGGAGCATTGACAAGGCCTGACAAGGTGCATACGGAATGTGATCTTGGAACAAACTTAGATGCCCGGCATTTTCCTCTTTTGCTTTTGCTTTGCAGTCCGGAACCATTATAGCTTTAGATAGGTCCTGGTTCCACTGTTCTTACATGACTTGGGTTGAACCCTGCGGTTTTATGAAAGAACAAATTCTGTTTTGCACAAATGTGGAGAATGGAACAGCACTCTAAGTACACAACAAATCATTTTTGAAATTGAGAGAAGAGTTCTTGACTGGGTATTGAGCCTACGACTGAACACAGCGCACTACGACTCAACAACGAAAAACAAAAGGTAAACAACCTAAAAACATTGAGTAACACTCAAAACGACTCAAAACGACTCAAAACAAGAAACGAGATAAAACAAAAAGACACGACACTTAGACGTGCACAGGGAGCCTGTTTCACCGGGTCTTGTTTCCCACCCTTTCTCACTTGTGATTCTCACATCACTCGGCCCTCAAGCTCTGTTTTTCTGAAAAAAAAGCCCTTTTCTCACTTTTTTTCTCATCGCACATCTCTCTATTCTTCAATCTCTCATTTTTCAATCCCTCCCCTAGGTGGTTAATGGATAAGCATGAAGTTACGGGCTCTTGCCCCCTAGCACTCAACTAGATTCTTTTTCTTCCGCTCGCAGCCAGTGAGTTCCTCCTACAGAGGGGTTGTAATGCGACCAGACGCACAACAGATCTGGAACTGACATCAGTTGACGATGCTCTGCTGGGGAGTTTGGACGTGATCAGATCTATCCAGATGAGGGAGTGGAATATCTTGATCCATTCCAGTTCGTACTTCGCACTTGGCTTGATATCTCGCTGCTTGGAGGATGAGAGAGCTTTCAGCCCTTTGCAATTAGCTTTAGTGGTGCCCTTTTCTGGCGAATATGGTGCCCTTCTTGGCAAGTATGTTGATAATGGGGGAAAGACAGAACACCCGACTCAACTGTGCCCCTAGTTCATCATTTTGACCATTTTTTGTTTTGGTTTTCTACTAAAATAATTTTGACCAAAATGAGAGTTAGATTAACATGCTTGTTCAATTTTCTGATTTAAAGTCATGCAAGTCAGGCTACGAGCACTGAAAATTTTCCTTTTTGGGTTGAAGAAATGGTCCAGTTTTGAAAAATGAAATAATTTTCGAGATATTAGTCAACCTCAGTAAAAATTCTGAAAAACTATTTTTGCAAACGGCCACTGCTCAACGAGCACGGAACCTACTCTTGAGATGTACAACCTCGGACCCATAGCAATGGAAAATTGCCCCTTGTCTGAAGGACACTGCATGGCAACGGAAAGTTGCCCCTTGTTTGAAATGACACCGCGGCGTTTTGAATGGCAACGAAAAGTTGCCCCTTGTTTGGATGATGCCGCAGCGCATTGTAGTCAGTCCTCGGAGCGATGAACACAACCAGACTCTCAGATACACAGAAGACAAAGATGACCAGAACCATCGCATGGACACAATCGAATTTGAATTGTTTTACGGATGGACTTCAGAATGAAGTTGCCTACGTATCCCAAAGATGGGAATCAAGCCTTACGTAGTTCGGGGTTAAGGTACACTCGGGTATTAACCTCTCCTTTTATGCTCTAACTTTTGCCAAGGTGCCCATTGCAGGTTTTCAACCTTGCGAGCTTTGTTTTTCTTTTCTTTTCATTCCTTTCTTTCTTTTTTTTGTTTTTCTTTTTTTGTTCTTTTCTTTGCATTTTTCCTTTTTTTTTTGTTCTTTTCTCCTTTTCTTTTTTTTTTTTTTGTTCTTGCTCTAACTTTTGCTTGGGTCGCCCTTCTGGGTTTTCGACCCAGCGAGCCTCTCAAAGGGTAAAAGTGTAGCTTTGTCCATGCCAAACGGTTTTGAGATCCTGAAGTCATCTGAATCTAGGAAAATGACTGCTGTATTGATTCGCAGAAGGATCCATCTTCGGCTCTTTGAGCACATCGGACATTTTTGCCCCTAGTTCGAGGGGTGCTTTTGATTTAGCTTCGCAAGCTTCTTCTGATGAGGTCTGATCTTCTTGATCTAACTTTGGTGCCTCTTGTTCGAGGGCTGCTTCAAATCTGGCCACACAGGCCTCACATGGTGGTTGACCGTGAAACATTCTGAATGTGAGTTCAAGGTTTGAAAGCAAGGGGTCGAGTCTCGAGGCTGAGAGCGATCCTAAGCTGCACAATCTCAAGAGCGATTCCACACATGTCTTTGCAGGACCGCGCAAAACATTTTTTGAAAGTTTTTAAGAAAGCGACAAAATTGCTCACGTTGAAGACAGTGTAGAACCAATCTGGATCAAAGCTAGGGTCTTTCTCAGTACTCACACTAACAAGCACGATCTCAATCATTAAGGGCTTAGCACGCCTCTCTTTCTCTCAGTTTGATCAAAGTTTTGCAAATCCCGAGGAATTCCTCCCTCTTTGTTTTCACCGCAGTGTTCAAAAAGTTTTGAAAAACTCAGGTCATTATAATGACTTCAAGGCACAAGAGAATAGGTGGAATGCGCTGCCATTTCATTCAAATCCCGGCACAACTAGCACATGGCAGAAGCAAATGCGAGAGCGTGAAAATCACTGCTGTTTCGTTCATAACTGTTGGCACAACTGGCTCCCTGGCAGAAACAGACTCAAAAGAAAACGAAGAGACAAACGCAAAACAAAATGGTGATGCCCGAGGTAACACCCCCGGAATCACCCGACCTTTTGTACAACAGGACTGACTCGATACAACAAGACAGACCCTTAATCAAAAAGACTGACTCAAGACAAAGAGACAGACTCAAAACAAAATTACAGAACTGACTCAACACCCAAGTCAGAAACTTCAAAACTAGCATTTGCAAATGCTCAAAACAGTGCGTGCCATTCCCATGTCTGGAGTAAATTGAGTGCCGTCCACAGGTGGTTCATCCCCCGATCACATAGTTACATTATCCCCCACAGGTTCACTGGTCGAGTGCTGATAGACTTTGCTGGACTGGCGTGGGAATGACCCTGTTGTCAAACAGATCTTGTATATCATGGCACAGACGAAAGCAACTATCAGTGTCATGACCAGTTTGTTGATGGTACGCACAGTACTTAGTATGGTCATGTTTTGGAGGGAGAGGATCAGGTAGAGGTCGTTGTTCCAATGGTTTTAGATGTCCTTTCCGGATTAAGACCTCTAGAGCTTTTGAAAAAGGCATATAGAGTGGGGTGAAAACCCTCTTGACTTGGGGTGGGTATTTGGTTTTCTGTGAGCTACTTCCGGACGCACCGGTGAATGGAGTAGCCTTTTTTGATGTGGTGGTGGTGGTGACCATGCCCACTTCAGAAGATCTTGCAGTTGCATCACCGCTGGTGGTCGCATTCGAACTACGGGAAAACGCTCGCCTAGGCTGCTCTTTCTCTTGGTCAATGAGGCCTTGCTTCATGGCATCCTCGATCTGTACTCCCATCTCATGCAAATCTGAAAAGGTAGGGAAGGGGACCACGATCATTTTCTGCATTAGTTTGGGCTGGAGGTTGCGCACAACCATCCGTATTTGATCCTTATCCATTGGCCTAATGGTCATCATTGAGGCCTTGGCCCTCCAGCGGGTTACAAAGTCAGAGAAGCCCTCTTTTGGCTCTTGCCTGGTCGTCTTGAGATCACGGGTTGTGATCTCAATCTGGGTATTGTATGAATATTGTGCGACGAAGGCCTCGACCATCTCCTCCCAGCTTCGTTTCACTGAATCCTCCAATTTGGTGTACCAGATGGCCGCAATACCCGACAGGGTCCTGCCAAAAAGGGAGAGCTTCTGTAATCTTGTCAGGCCTATGGGGCGCAGAACATCTGAAAACAAACTCAGGTGGACCATGGGATCTCCTGACCCATCAAAACGGTCGATGTGAGGCATCTTGAACCTGTCTGGTAATGTCACCACCGAATCAGTATATCCATCTCCAATGTCCGGGATGGAGTTGACTCCCTGAGATTTCTTAAACATCTTCTCAAGTTTGCTCAATTTCAACGCTGTAGGGTTGACCTCGAGCTCGAAGGGAGAGTCCGGCAGATTGGTAGGTGTTTTGGATAGTTGGGGTAAAATTGGGGGCGGAGCAGGCACTACTAGAATGTCCGTACCTTCCTGGACATTTGGCATCTCCCCAGGTGTTGGAGCTCCTGCTGGGGGAGGAACTTGTCGTGAAGCAGACGCGCCACTTTGCTGTTGCAGCCTGGTGATGAGCTCAGCCTGCTGAGCCACGATTGCAGCCTGCTGCTTGGAAAATTCTGCTTGGCGGATAGCATCTTGTTGCATGAGTTTCATAGTTTCTTACATTTGACGCATCATTGCCTCCATCCCTGATGTATTCTGCTGATCCATTTGACTGACCGGTAGATCTATCTCTATAGCAACAATCGAGACCTCAGTCCGACTGTTAAGGGCCACTGATCTGGTAACTGCTGAATTGGTGATCTGTGCCTGACTGGCCCTTTTACCCTGTTTCTGGTGAAGGAACACTGATTTGCCCTTAAATTGAATCTCTGACCTAACAAAGTCTATCAGCACTAGTCCAATGTACCCGGGGGATATCGGAGCCTTCTGAAGCTATGGTTCCAAGACTACCCTAGCAAAAGAGAAAACAGACAGCACCTCAGCTCAACTTAACCAAAGCAGATACAAGCATAACAGGATGACTATGCCCTCTACTGAATTCTGCCCCCAAAATTCTGCCTCAAATCTGATACCCTCGGGTAAACTGAATCCCAAAATATTGAACTGGTGCCCGTAAGCCTGATGCCCAAACTTGCAAACTGATACATGTATTCCTGTAGAGACGCACTCTAAAAGCACATAACAAGCAAGTGAGAGCCAAAAACACCCCTATGTTGGGGTAACGTTTCCCTGTCCTATTTTGTCAGGAGCTAGGGTTTCACTACGCACACAGTGGTTTCAAACAACCTATATTAGGTAAGCAACCTGTCCTAGTTTGGAATGGTCACTACGGATTTCAATATGCACTAGGTCGAATGATCAAAAGGGGTGCCCCGGTAAAACCGGGGTTTGTGTTCCCATACTGGCAGAGCCCACAACCGATCAGCCTTATGGTCATGCCTTGACAAGACAAGCCTCCGGCAAACCGTTCAGGAATAACAAATGGCAAACACAGTGTCCTAAGCGCACCGATGCAAATACAATGCAAAGAAACACACAAGTGTAGTCAAAACCAGATATCATGAGTTCGAGTCAAGTTCTCTAAATCCCCAACAAAGTTGCCAGAAACTGTAACAAGCCCGCGGGGGGACCTCGCTATAGTTCAGACTCGATTGTTGTCACGGTTCTTAATCTGAACCAAAGAGTCCAGATCCGGCAAATCGTTTTGAGAAAACAGATTTTTTTGAAAGAAGTGCCAAACATAGACTGCTTTGCCAGATACAGAGTTCCCACCTAAATATTTTATTTTTAGAAAATTTAGGAAACCCTGACTCATTTGCCTAAGGCCACGTGTCCGTCATCACCAAAGTTGCCTCGGCTCGGGAACTTGGGTACGATTGGGGAAGGTCACTTTGTGAGCACCCCTGCTCGCCCGATCAAAGATCGGCCTCTACTAACCATGATATCTAGTTTTGAAAACATTTTGCGTTCTTATTCCAGTTATTAGCCTAGATTTACTATGTGATGCGCACAGCATACAAGTATAGACCGGGTCGCCTAAATTGGAACAAAACATTTCATGTTTGTTTTTGAAAGATGGTTTGCTACCTGTAGGTAGGCTTAAAATGCAAATTTTGCCACCCTCAGGTGGGCTTAAAAAGATGGTTTTGCCACTATCTAGTGGGCTTAAAACTCACAGTTGATGATTTGTCCCAATCCAAATAACCCAACCTTCACCCACAGGCATTCAAGGCAGTTATATCACATAAGCAGATAGCCTCATGGTAAGCATGCTATCATGGCAGTCACTCGCACATATGCAAGGATGCTAAAGCATAAAACTTACCGAGTACTCCAAGCCAAAACAGAAGCTAGTTAGAAATCCATGCATGATCCTAACTATACAGAGATGTCTAATGCAACACATGCAATAATGCAACTATAGCAGGCTCGGCTATTCTAAACATGGCATATGAAATGCAACAGATAACATGTATTCAACTTGGAATTGAAATACAATGCAATGAGTTATGATGTGTCGAGCCCGGTGCATGCAAAACAGATGAAGGAATGCAACATGCTATCATACTGTATGCTAATTGAAACATGCCCTAATCTAACCATCATAAGCGGGTAAATAAAAGGGAAGAAAGATGTGGGGTTGGAAGATATACATCACACACACACACACTTATTACAATTATGCCCTCGTGCAGAGGGTCCGAATAACATACAGTCCCAAATGAATAGTACAGTCCGAATAAATAATACAGTCCAAATATGTACAAAAATCTTAATTAATTACCAAATTAACTAAGAAAACAATAAACTGGCATGCAAGCCAGGGACTGCCTTGACTCTTCTTCATATGACGAATGATGCATATCCGGGTTGTTTTTGTGCGGAAATCCACTGTGATGCCCTAATTAGCCTCTGTTTTGCAATAATTTTTGGAAAGTGCGCCAAGCCCCGGAAGACTGCTGATTCTTGATTTGCTGCAACAGAGAGCAGGAAATGGACATGGCAATGTATTTTCACAAATGTATGCATGCCTCGATCCTTGTGCCACCAATCACGTATCTCGATGCATGATGGCCGAGGAGTCGAATTGCACAACTCGATATGAAATGAATGCACATGAAAACACAACAAGACCTAACTCCATCATGGATGGTCCGGAGTGTCGGTGATTGGGGAATTGAGACACGTTCCGTCACTCGGAGTACGAACGCATTGCTTCCTCGTGTTTCTAAGCTAACTCCTATCCCGAACACAATGCAATATGCATGACATGTATGAAATGAAACTAAGATACAACCTAACATGCGAAATGCTATGAAATGGCATACACAACGCACGAGGTAACATGGCATACACAATGCGCTAACATATAACTTAGCATACACAATGCTATGGAATGAAATGGCATACACAATGCATAATAGGCTTACACCAACACAAGTGGACCTCGGCCACACTCACATAGGAGGCCATTGGATGGAAATGAGACACTTGAGATGCGTGCATATGTGCACGCAAACCGAGGACCGACCCTAAGGCACCAAATGCCACTCTAACAAGACATGGCAAGGCATGGAATATGGCCTACTAGCATGCAAATTTCAGTAGCAAAAAGTGATGCAAAATAGCCCCGAAGCATGGCAAAATGGCACCCGATGCATGAAATGAATCCCGAAACATGAAATTAGGTACATGGAATGACCTATGGCTATGTAATGCATGCATTATTTGAACATGTAGTGTGAATAAAGAATCAAGAAAGTCCCAAAACAAGCATATTTATAGTTTTAATCAAGGCCAAACAGTGAACACAAATAGGACTAAGCTAGCATGCAAAAATGGCCCCGAAAGAGAGGTAAAGAAGCAAGTGGCAGCTTCTGGCCATGAATGGCCAAGAGCCCTTCAACAAAGTTGAATAGGGGCTCAAAATGAAGCACTTTACAGTTTACGACAAGCCACGAAAGCAAACACAAGTATGGCTAAATTATTATGCAAGAAATGGGCCAAAAGGGAGACAAAGAAGCAAATAATGGTTTTTGGCCTCAAACAGAGGAGAGCCCTTCAACAATGTTGAAGAGGGGCCCAAAACATGGCATTTTACAGTTGATGACCAAACCCAAAACAGTGTACAAGCAAGCCTAAAATACTATGCAAGATAAGGCCAAAAAGGAGGTTTAAACACAAAGAGCAAGAAGGAAGCCTCCAAAAACAAAATACCTTTGATAAAACATGAAGAAGGGATCAAAAAAAGGCTATTTACAGTTTGGACTAAAGCCCAAAAATACAAGCACAAGGGGGTAACAAATCATGCAAAAATAAGGCCAAAAGAGGGATATAAAAGCAAGTGGCAAAAGGAAGCCTCAAACAGTGATGAGCCCTTCAACAATGTTGAATAAGGGCTCAAAATAATCTACTTTTCAGTTTAGTACAGAGCTCAAAATAGTTTATAAATAGGCCTAAAATACTATGCAAGAAAGAGGCATACAAGAGAGGTAAAGAAGCAAGTGGTAGTATGAAGCCTCAAACAAGGAAATACCCTTAAACAAACATGAAAAAAAGCTCAAAATAATGCTATTTTCAGTTAGGGTCAGAGCCCAAAAATGCAAGCAAGAATGACTTATGTATTGAGAAAAATAAGCTTAAAAAAGAGGGAAATGTAACTCACACTTGAAGACCAAACTTTAGCAGCCTCTTGGCTTGAGAAAAGATGCCTCCTAAGCTTTGAAAAGATCCTCCAAGCTGCTAGAAGGGAGTGGTGGTGTGGTGCTAGGTGGTGGTGTAGAAAGGGTGTGGGATTTGAAGGGTTTTGGTGCTTGGAAGTAAGGAGGGAGAGAGATGTAATGCAAGAGCCTAAACCAAAGCTTCTAACCTTCCAAAATACAGCTGGAGCTGCTGGTTTTATAGAGAAAGGAGTGGAGAAAAGGGGGGGAAATTCAAATTCAAAATTCCTCCCCAAAGGGCCAAACCCTCGGACATGGGTAATGTGCAAAACAAAATACATGGCTGGAACACACTTGGGAGGAGGGTCATGGCCGGCCAGCTCAAAAGGGCAAAAAAATTCATCCACCAGGTAAGTGGCCGGCCGGCCAGGTCAAAAGGGTAAAGTTTCCGGCCACCTCCTAGGATGAAGCCCCAGAAGTTAGCTTTCCAATGCCTCAAACCTTGCATCAAAATTCCTCCTGTGGAAAAAGTTATGCCAGTTTCCGTGAAGCCGCGCAGATTCGGTCCAACCGGACTTCAACCAACCATATCTCCTCCCCCAGACTTGGAATTAGGAAATTCTTGAGTGCAAAATGAAGCCCCAGAAGTAAGCTTTCCAATGTTGGTGGCCTCATATCTTAATTTCTCTTGTGCGAAGAGTTACGCCCGTTTCGGTGAAGCTGCACAGATTTTTCTCCTTCTCGGATTCATGCTGAACCACTTTGGACCAAAAAAAAGTTGGATTTTCAGAAAAAAAATGCCGGCCTCCCACCCTCCTACAAGCTTTCTAGCAATGAAAATAAGGTCCCTGCCAAAAATGGACCAAGACGGATGCAAAACGAAGGTTCGAGGGCCAAAACACGCAGTTCGGGGCCCCGAAAACAGGTTGTTAGGCACCGGAAGTGGCGTTCGACCACGAAGTCGGTCTCTCGGGCCACAGTGCCCCTAAAGATGGATGAAATAAGGTGTATACCAAAAATCGAAGCAAACGGAGGTGGTTAAGCGGTCCCGAATCGAGGCGCACGGCCGACAGCTCTGAAAACCGGGAACCGGGCTCCAAACGGGAAAAATGGCCTACGACCACAAAACGTAGCCTACGACCACTGAGAGATGGTCTATGAGACCTCTCCCTCCCTTTGGGAAGAGCAAACGGAGAAAACAGAACCTGGTTCACAAACTGAGGTAAAGTACAAAAGAGTCCGGAAGTCCGGAGGCAAGGCTTGCAGCCGAGACTCTGAAACCTCTGAATGAGCACGATATGCAATATCACCAAGCGCTCAATTGGTGACGTTTGAGTCTTAAGGTCAGTCAAAAATGGGGTGTCTACACTATCTTAGGCTTGCTTGGAAGATGAGGCGTAAGAAATTCTCTATCATTGAATTCATAGTCAATCTTTCTCTTTCTCTCTCTCTCTCTCTATATATATATATATCTATATAACAATTGAAGGTTGCTTTTGAATTCAAAACTAAAAATGTCTATGTGTCAAAATGTGGATCATTAGATTGCTTCAATCCAAGGCTAAAAATGTCTCATTCTCATTTGTCCTACAAGGACATTTCAATGGTTGCGATCAATATTGTTATTCACTCTAGATGGTCCAGATTTAGCCTTTGCTCTTCGTCTCTCCTTTTTCATCGCTGCCCAAATCCTTCATCTTTCTCATTTCAGAGAAATCCCTTCTCTTTCATGCGCTCTTCTCTCTCTCCCTCTCCTCTCGTGACGACACCGCCACTCACTAACTAATGACCACCTTTCATCGCCTCTTGTTGTCCTCTCTTCTTTTGACCATCGACCAGGGACTCTCTTCTCTCACCTCCCTGATTCGCCTCTCTCCTCTTGCGATGACATTGCAACTATTCAGAGGTAAATTACAATTTACAAATTTGCAAGTGATATTTTTGTGAGTTTCTCTCATCTTAGAAGTTTCACTTGATTTTTGCTTAGTAGTTTCACTTAGAAGTTCCAGGGGTTATGTGTATTTTGATTTATGAAGGCTTTATATGTATTTTTTCCTTTACAAAGTTTCTCTCCTCTTACAAAGGTTCTTGGCGTGAGTTTACTCTCTCTGTCAGGTTGGGGTTTTTTATTGGGTTTATTGGGGTTTTCTATTTGTGTAAAATGTGATATGATCGGTAATTTTTTATTGGATTTATTGGGGTCTTTAGGTTGAATTTGGGGCTTATTTTTATTTCATCTTCTCTGAGAACATAAATTGAACCAAATGAAAGCTTCAGAGCACTTTTTTTTTCTTTTTGTTTCACTCAAACATGTAAATTAAAGATGGACCATGCTAAGTCATTTCCACCAATTGAAAGCTTCATAGAATTCTTTTTGTTTTCTTTTTTTGTTTTTTTCTTTTTGCTTCGCTCACAAAAAGAAAAACAGAGTGTTAGATTTGTTTATGTAGATTTCAGATTTTTTTTGTTTCTATGCTAGAGTTTGATTTGTGTTAAATCATTGAGTTTGATTTGTTCTTCTTCTTCTTCTTCTTCTTCTTCTTCTTCTTCCTTTTTTCTTTTTTTTTTTAATTTTTTTTTCCCGATTAATCCACATTATCATCATCACTTTGTTTAATTTTAATTTTAAAATTAAAAAAAAAAATTAGAGGATTGCTCTGGCGGACGAAAAACAAAATGTCGGTCATATTATATAGATTTCATATTTGTTTTGTTTGTACTCAACAATCAGATTTGTTTTGTTTCTATGTTAGAGTTTGATTTGTGTTAAATCATTAAGTTTGAGCTTTAAGATTTTCTAAAAACTTTCTAAGCTTCAGAGCATTTTTTTTTTCTTTTTGTTTCACTCAAACATGCAAATTAAAGCTGGACCATGCTGAGTCATTTCTACCAATTGAAAGCTTCATAGAATTCTTTTTGTTTTCTTTTGTTTTCTTTTTGCTTCACTCACAAAAAGAAAAACAGAGTGTTGGATTTGTTTATATAGATTTCAGATTTGTTTTGTTTCTATGCTAGAGTTTGATTTGTGTTAAATCATTTAGTTTGATTTGTTCTTCTTTTTTTTTTTTTGATTAATCCACATTATCATCATCACTTTGTTTAATTTTAATTTTAAAATTAAAAAAAAAATTTGAGGATTGCTCTGCCGGACCAAAAACAAAGTGCCGGTCATATTATATAGATTTCATATTTGTTTTGTTTGTACCCAACAATCAGGTATTTTAATTAGTTAGTTATGCCGGATATGTTGAAACTATGGGAAAAGTTGCTGGAAACTTTAATTAATTAGATTTGTAATTAATTATGCTGGATTTAATTAATTAGATTTGTAATTAAATTAATTAGTTTGTTTTATTGCTAAAATTGTGATAAATTTGAACTATATCCTTTGGTACCTATTAATAGTTGAAGTTATTTGATGTTTTCTTCTTCTTTTTCTTATTATTATTATTATTATTATTATTATTATTATTATTATTATTATTATTATTATTATTATTGTTATTACAATTATTATTATTAGTTGAAGTTATTTGTTGGTTATAAGGTCCTTGGCTTCCATTGGGAAACAAATTCCATAGCAATTTGAGTTGACAATAATATTTGTGTGTGAGTTTTTTTCCCATTTTTTGTGTCTTGAGAATATTGCAAGCTTCAAATAATACAAAAAAACACTATCAAATTGGTTTTTTTCATTTTTTTTCCCTGTTATGAGTTGTCAATTTGATTTTGTTAACGTTGTGTGATTTCCCACTTTTGCGAGGTGACATATGCTATTTTGAAGATCATTAGAATCTCAGTGGAGTTGTTTTTCAGTGACTCTCTCTCTTTCTCTCAATTGGTAGCAGCGTATAACTTACGTTATTTCCTCTTTTCTTGACTGCTTTTGTTTAGTGTCTTTTGATGTAGTATTAGTTTTCTATCTCATTTATATGAATTAGTTTCCTTTTTGTTTACTCCAATTTGTTTAGTTTTACCTTTTTATATTAATTTATTTTTTACATTAATTTATTTTTTATTCCCCTTGGGATTTAATAATCTAGGAAAAAAATAAAAAAAAATAAACCAAAAATTAGACCCACTAGCAAATGCATGTCAGGTTTTACAATGTTTCCCAGTTGTGGGTGAGTGTACCTTGGTTTGTTTTCTCTTTGTGAGCATGCAATCTTTTTGTTTTACAATGTTCTACAGGTTGTGGGTGAGTGTACCTCAGTTTATATTCTCTTTGTGAGCATGCCATCTTTTTGTTTTACAATGTACCTTAGTTTTTATTCTCTTTGTGAGCATGAAAATCCTTTTATTTTTAAGAGTTGAACTTGGACATATCATTTTTTTGTGTTTGAATTCTTAATTTTATTGTTTCACATTTGAATTCAAGTATGTTGAGGAGTGCCATCGGCATGTGTCATCCACTTATTCTCTTTTTTTTTTTTTTTAAAAAAAGAAGCAAATTAAGCCATTTATTTGTGATATTTACATCCTCCATTTTTTATTTTCTCAACTGACTGTACGTTTTTCAATCCATACGGCTGCTTGGTTTGATTATTTCTCAAGTGGCATGACTTTGCTACCATGTTAGGTCTACTTACAAATGTTGATGATAGTGGTTAAATCTTATAGAATTTGAGACTTGGCTGATGACTATAATTGGAGCCTCCATTGAAGTACAAATATGTGAGAAGCCTAATTTTTTATTATTATTTGAGAATGTGGATTGGTATGTTGTGATAGAAACTATGCTTCGAGCTTTGTTTATTATTTTTTTTCCCTTCTTTTTTAGACTCGATAACTTAAGCAGTGCTTAAAGCTCAAACAATTACATTTTTTCTCATTTGTTTTGTTATGCATGTGTTTCAGTTGAATTTGGATTTTAATGAATCAATTTGATTTGGGTAATGCTTTACATTTGAATGATGGGTTTTTTTTTTTTTTTTTTGCTGTCAATCACCCCATTCATCTTTGTAACAAAATTTTTTTTTTTTCTTTAATTAGTGTTTTAGGTGTGATTTTTTCATTTTGAAAATGCTATACTCTGTAGAGTATGGACATCTATGTTGATTCTCTTTGATAATGAACTGTGAAAGTGATTCGAGCCTTGATAGAGTCACCTAAGATACCGTTATTTTCTTTTACTTACTCCATGTATAATGGACATCCATGTATATTTTCCCTTGCACTGTCTATAAACATTAATGGTATTTTGATTAATTATTTTCTTTCCTTTATTTCGATTGTTATATTTCTATAATTCAATTTCTAATATCTGATTTTTTCTTGCTGTAGTTCATCAATTTTTGACGTAGTTCATCAGTTTCTATAATGAAAGGTATTCAATTTTTTGATTTTTTTGATAATATTTTTCATTAAAGTATTGATAAATATCTTATTTCCTTTCTACCTCTAATCGTTAGTTTTTTCTCAAGTTTTAGTTTGTTACTTTATGCTGTTTTCGTATTGTGTTGTGTTTTTTGCTGGTGGTCATTAATTTCTAGGTTCTCGATATAATCAAAGGTATAAACCCTCTTACACAATTTTTCTTTATTACATCTATTTCATTACTCATATAATTTTGATAAAAGTTAAATTTTTTGGTCTGTTACTTATTAGGTCTTCGGTGATTATTGGGTTTATAAAAAAATTCTCCCCTCCCCATTTTGTAATTATGTTTTAAACAAAGCTCTCTTTTCATTTGTATAAAAGATGGAAGCAAAATGGGACTAATGACCAATAAATGATGAAAGAAAATAGTATTGCTCAAACCTTTTGCTTTCATTTGCTTTTTCCATTAGATTATTTTTCTCAGTCTTTCTTTTCTTATGGAGCTTAGTAAAGGGTGTTGTAGTAGTCTTTGTAGCTTTTCTGTGAGTGGTTATGGTGAATGTAAAGTAGTGGAATGAAATAGAATGAATTGGTATGACCTATGAGAAACCTAATATAATGGCTTATTTGATTGACTCATGCATTGTACACTAGATTTCTTTTCCCGCCATAAGAAAATGTTGGCTTGGGCATTACACATTTTGGTGATTATTGGGAGTATGTGTTGAAAATTTAAACCAAAAAGAAAATGAGCATAGTGAGGATTGAAAAAATTGAAAAAAAAAAAAAACCAAAAAAAGGGAAGATAAATATAGATAAATCTCTCTTTTTGTTTTGTTTTTTTTTTTTTAGTGAACACAGATTAATCTTAGAAAGAAAATAAATGCCTTTCTTAAGACAATATATGTTGGTAAATTTTGAGTTACTTTGGGAATAACTTTGTGCTAAGTTTTGGAATCCCAGAAGTTTGGAATTGCAGAGTACAGGTTGGTATATATTGTTTGATATTTAATTTTTAATTTAATTTGTTGAGATTGCAGAGCATTTGTTAGTGTGCTTTATGTGGTGTTCAGTAATTTTTTTTTCTTTTTATTATAGAATGTTAACGAGTATGCAATAGCGCTGATTTCTGTATTTTGTTTAGAGGGAGCTGTTATTTTATTTGAGTTCTATATAGTGTGTGGTACAAATAAAATTGTTACAAGTTCTTTAAGAAGAATAATATTTTTTTTATATTTTCTTAGTATCTTTATCAAAAAATGACACATATTTCATAAATTTCAACTTAATATGTATAAATTACAATTGCACTTTAATCCCAACATTATTTACACCGTGCCTTTAGGCATGGGCATAGACTAGTATATATATAATGTTAGGTTTAGTATATGATTGGATGACGTTGAACAGGAAATACAAAGACTTGTCATGAATCCATTTCAGATTAGGATAATGGACCTTCGAATACTGAATGCTCTGTAATGGAGAATGCAATCCTTGAATGCAATATGCTTCATCGATTACTTTTACCCTTTCCTTAAACTTGGACACTAACAACCAATTCAGGGCTTCACTTGTCCACACATTGCACAAGCCATTATCACAGTTCAAGGGGGTAAATTTACCATCATTACTATTTTATTCAAGTTAGTTGATAATTTGTTTGGTTTCCAAGAAAACCAAAGAAAAACCAAGATTGAAAATTATGATGGATTTATATTTGGGTTCAATTAAACAAGAATTGTGAAACCAAAATTTAAAATTTAACATTGCGTTTGGTAGAGTTTTCTAAATATGATTTGAGAATAGAGTTGTATTTTAAGTTTGTGAGTTTTGGAATTATGATTTGAGTGTGGAAAATTTGTTGGGTAAATGAATTTTGAAAAGAGTTTTGAATTGAGTGAGGAATTTTTGATGTGACATATGATATTTGATACAAAAACTTACAACTCATAACCAAACACACAACTCAAAATTCTATTAAAGCTCATAAAATTTTTTTAAAAAATTCAAAAAATATTTTTTGTTGAATATATAAAAATTAACATGTGTCAATTGCCACAAAAAAATAAAAAATAAAAAATAAAAAATAAAAAATTGCACTGTTCCGGTCAATTGGTGGGACGATCGGTGGGACGTTCGATTAGCCCAAATTTTCCCGCCTTCAACTGAGTTTTCAAAAGTGAGTGTGGAATTAATTTTCAAAAGCCACAACCAAATACCATATGCAAACAAAAAGTTGGAATCACAATTCCAAAGCTCTTCCAAACAAAGCCTAAAATTTTCCTTTTCATTTTCTTGCCAACTAATCAATGATTTGTTCTCTATAATTTGATTATAGATATGAGATTCATATGGTTCAAGTTGTCAATAATCGTGGCATCGGTAATTCTGAGTGCTTCATTGCAGGCTTTTCCCGCACAATTCCTTCAACGAACAAAGGCAGTCCTCCATTGGCACTACATTGATAAGGTAATAGAGTAATCAGCAACATAAATTCTATCACTTGCCACTTGTTTGGATGATGAGAAAACAAAAAGCAGAAGAAAGAAAATAAAATTAAAAAAAAATAATTGTGAATTTTGTTGTAATGTATACCAATTAATTTAACAAATACAGAATTCTCTTATGAACTCATGATTTATATATTTAATTTTCCTTTGGTTTCTCAGCAGTCAATCAAAGAATTTAAAATAGATTATAATAGTAGAGAGAGGAAGAGATTTATAGAGAGATTTCAATTCTTTGTGAACAAAGCCAAAGAAATTTCAATTTTCTCTGAATTTCTTTGATTTGAACTCAGAGAAATTTCAATTTTCTTTGATTTGAACCCAGAGAAATTCTTAGTACATAATTTTTCTAGATCGAAATTTCTCTGGAAAAATACTAAGGGACTTTAGCTATTGTGAAAATATTTCTCCAGTATTACCATCTCTTGCGATGTTTGGTTCATTTTTAGAACTTGTTTTTAGATATTTTTTTTTTTTTTCAAAAATTACTAACTAGTTTGAGGTTGTTTCTCTGGAAAGAAATTGTCTAGGAAGAAATTCTTAGAATTTCTCTGCAGTGAAATTCTTTATGAAGTTCAGAATTTTTCTGGAAAAAATTTCTCTAGAGAGTGGGAAGTTCAGAGAAATTCCTAAAATTTATCTGGATCGAATTTTCTCTGGATTGATATTGAGGGACCTTAGACATTATGAAAATATTAGATGTTCTTTATGCTATAAAAACTTAATACCAAGTACCCTAAAAAAAAAACCCCTAAATATAACCATTTATTACATGATAACCATCTAAAAACAATAAAAACAATCATCCATTACATTTTTATCATCTGAACACATACTAAAAATTAATTTGGTAAAAAAATAAAAATAATAAAAATATAAAAGATTTATTATTTTTATATAATTTTATCTTTGGTGGGTAGAAATATTTTTTAAAAATTCAAAAATAAGTTTAGATATTTATTTTTGTCAAACTAGTTTATATGTTATTAAATTGACAACTTTGCTCTTGAAATGGAGCAACAATGTCTTCAATTGTCCTTATTTGGAATGATATTTAAAATACAAGATCAAATGTATTACAATTGAAAAATCAGAGATTAGAGTGACACAACTAGGGATGACTACAGGGCTGGTTTGCCATTCCCCTTCTCCGCCCCTGCCCCATTCTCACTACGAGTGAAATTTTTCAACCCCATCCATGCCCCTGTAGATACCCGATACCCACGGATATCCGACCACATTTCAAATAGTCAAAAAAGTTAAGAACTATTTAAATTCTTAGCATGCTAAATAAATTTTTTTTTCATTTATATAAATAGTGAGACTTTTAAGATTATTATTTATTTGTGGGAACCAGAAATGAGTTTGTCCCGTATCGGTCTGAGAGGCATCCACAACCCACTTTATAAGTTGACTAACTCCTAACTAGCATGAGGCATTTTTTAAAGAAGAACAAAACTGTGAGGCTTTGGCCAAAGTAGACAATATTGTGCTAGTAAGGTTGGGTTGGTAACTTCGTTTGGCGCTGTCTGTGGGAACTCCCTCCAATGTGAGTCCCTTGGTGTTTGGAGCCAATCAACTGGGGACTTCTGTGGGAGCTAGAAATGTGTTTGTCCTACATCAGTCTGAGAGGCATCCACAACCCACTTAATAAGTTGACTAACTCCTCCTAACTAGCATAAGGCATTTTCTAAAGAAGAACAAAGCTGTAAGGCTCTGGCCAAAGCAGACAATATTGTGCTAGTGGGTTTGGGTTGGCAGCTTCATTTATGTGAGAACCCGAAATTGGTTTGTCCCACGTCAGTTTGAGAGGCATCCATAACACACTTAATAAGTTAACTAACTCCTAATTAGCATGAGGTCTTTTCTAAAGAAGAACAAAACCGTGAGGCTCTAGTCAAAGCGGACAATATTGTGCTAGTTGGGGTTGGGTTGGTAGTTTCATTTGGCGTTGTCTGTGGGAACTCTTTCCAATGTGAGTCCCTTGGCATTGCGGAGCCAATTAACTAGGGACTTCTGTGATAGCCAGAAATGGGTTTTTTTTTTTTTTTTTTTTTTTTTTTTTTTCACTTAGTGTAAGTTGTGATATTTTATTAGTTAATTAGGTATCACATAAATAATATCAGATAAATAATTTTCCTGATTTTAGTGGTGCTATTTCAAATGAGAAAGATTAATGCTTGAGGCCTCCAGCTTGCCTCGAAATTCAAATATTTATTTATTTATTTATTTATTTTTGCTGTGTGTTTGGTTTTTAAAATTTTTTTTTTTTCTATCTTTTTTCTCCCTTTCTTTTTGCAAGGGTGGTTGTGTATTAGACATCACGCACAAACTCAACTTATATGGTTTGATAAAATCTAACCTAACTCACTCACCTTATCAAACTATATAGGCTGAGTTTTTTTTTTCCCCCCTTCTATTCGTTGGGCTATGTTGGTTTATTTTATTTTATTTATTGGGCTATGTTGGTTTGGTATTTTTTTTTAAAAGGTGGTTATGTGTAGGGGTGTGCCAAAAAATTAAACATTTCGCATCAACTCATCGTACAAAATTATATGAAACTAACAAAATTTAACCAGCAACTTAATTAATCAGTCAATTAGGTTGAACTGGTTGAGTGATAAAATTGACTGATCAGTTAAGCTATTGGTTAAATTTTGTTAATTTCATATAATTTTATACGATGAGTCAGTGTAGAATGTCTAATTTTTTGACACATTCCTACACATAAACCACTTTTAAAAAAAATAAAAAATAAAAAAAATAGCTAACTAACACAGCCATCACCCCAAAAAAAAAAAAATGTTGTCAAGACAAATTCGAGACCTCTAGCACCGCTGATCTTAAAGAAAAAAGTATCAAAATTTATCAATTTGTGTAATATCTTTTATTTTATTACATCGAGAATGGCAAAAATGCTTTGCATTGCCTATATGTGGAGTCTGATTTTGTACATCTAAAATAATATAATTTATAATTTACGTGAAAATGATATATTTTATAATTTTAAATTAATCAAATTCTATATTTGCGAACAAATAATTTTCTTGTATGTATTTCACATATACAAATATCATCATGTTTGGTTTCAAAAAATTGAGTCAATTTTTTAGAAAATTGAGTTTTTTTTAGTGATTTTTTTTAGATATTTTACGTAATTTTTAATTTTTTTAGATACATATAATCTAAATATATTTAAAAAAAATATAATATTTGTAAAAAAAAAAAACTTAAAAAAAAGTAAATTGGTGATAAATTATATTTAGAGAGTGTCTAAGGCATTAGGTCTAATAGATTTTTATTTTTATTTTTATTTTTGTTGATGAAAAGTTCATCATTTGTGAAATAGTTTGGTAAGAAGTCATTTTGTTAGTTTTGAATGACATTTTATTTTCAGCTTTACCCTTTAATTTATCTATTGACTTTCGTTGACTATCTATCCAAAAAATTTCCCTATCTGTTAAATTTTTTTCTTATTTGTTCAAAATTTTTCGTATCTGCTCAAATTTTTACACTTATCTGTTCAAATATATATATCCAAATTTTACTATCTATTCAATTTTTCACTTATCTGTTTAAAGCTATATGTTCAATTTTTTTATCTATTTAATTATTTTATCTGTTCAAATTTTAAACACATTTTATTATATGTTCATTTAGGTTTACACATATAGAGAAAAAGAGTGTGGCTTATTTTCCACAGCATTCAAGAAAAGAATTCCATATCATCCACAGTATGAAAACCATTTCACAAAATAATGATTGATTCATTTGATATTAGTAGGAACAAAGTAATGATTCATTTGATATTACCGGAAAATAAGATCCACTTATCCATAAGAAGAAGAAGAAAGTAGAAAGAAATCAAATCAGATCTGATCTTTTTTCCACTTATCCATTGCAAAGTTTCATCATAAAAATAAATAAATAAATAAATAAATAAAAAAGCCTACTCTATTACAAAGTTTCATCATCGTCATCAACATCAACAATAACAACAACAACAATTACTACAAAATTCAGATCTAGAGAGAGATAGAGAGACATCAAACAAACATGTACATCTATATCTACATATACATCAATGATGCTGATGAAGATACATTAGTGGCAGAGGCAGAGGGAAAGATCCGTAAGGTAGACCGATCTGAGATCTGAAACTCTCCCAATAAAATGAAAGATGTTGCAACAAGCATATGTGGATGATCACTTGATGTACGAAATCGAAGACAACTACCTCTTCGCTACCACCATCATTAGTTATCATGGTAGTGTTTGGAAACCTCTTCTCAACACCACAGCGACGAGCACGGCTATGATGTACGAAGGTGACAAGGAAGTCACAATGGCATTAGAGCAGACGACGGCGTGAGAGGCGATGGAGGAAGAAGCCGCGGCGGCGGCGCTTGTCGGCCTCGTCTGAAGAAGCGAAGAGAGAGGAGAGATAGAGAGAGAGAGAGTAGAGGAATGTTTTTTTTTTCTTTTTTCAATATATATAGAGGGTATTTTGGTCATTTAACCTGAAGATGTGATAAGCTAATTGAGAGTCTGGATCTCTCCTCGAACAAAATTTAAAATTAATTTTTTGGCCCCAACGCCCTAAAAAAAATCTCTAAATACAAAAATATAAAGAATATAAAAATTCAATATATTTTGATATTGGAAAATATTGGATAGTTCAAAATTTTGTAGTTTAAATAGCTTAAATCTGTCAAGACGACGTCGTTTTACACTCATTTACACTGAAAACGACGTCGTTTTAAGTGATTTGAGCCATTTGAGCTACAAAATTTTGAGTTATCTAGCATTGTTGTTTGATATTTTGTTATATTTAATAAGAGTTCCATTTCATAGCTCGAAAGGTCAAGGGTCGAAAGGCCCGAATTTTGACCATTCTTTGTACACCCACCTTTTCTTCTTTGTACACAGGTAATTCTTACCAAACTTAGACATTCGTTTCCAAAAAAAAAAAAAAAGAAGAAAAACAAGAACACAGTATAGAGAGTGAGAGAGAGGACGCCGATCAAGGTTGTGTGTGCGAAAGGGTGCCGCCGATGAAGCTGTTGCCGTTTTTACTAGTACCGACGATTTGTTGCTAGGTAAAGTGCGAAAGAAGTCTGCCGCTGCATGTGTGTGCCGAAAGGTGAGTGAAATAAAAATTAATGTGGTATGATCTTGATGTTAAACTAGTAGGAAACATTGAGCAATCACCCACCGAATCTTGATGTTAAACTAGTAAGAAACATTGCTCAATCCATGTGCGTGCCGAATTTTGACCTTTTCCCACCTTTTGCACACCCACCTTTTCCCACCTTTTGTCAAAGTATAAATCCATATGTTCTGTTAAACTGGTAGGAAATGGGTTGTTTTTTGTTGATGAAAACAAATGTTGTATTGATGAAATCTGCTGCTGTTAAGGAACATTAGTGTTGATGAAAAATATGTTCTGTTGATGAAATCTGGTGCTATTAAGGAACATTGTTGTTGATGAAAATTAAAAAGGAACTTCATGAAAATTTAACAAGATTAACAAAATTCACATTGTTGTTGTTATGAAATATATTGTTGTTACAAAATTCAATGATATGTTATAAACACCATAATTCAATGCACAAAATTATAAACACCATAACTCATTGTATAAATTAATTCAATGAACAGATTCATAAGTTCCATGTTATGAACTACAATTCAATGGCTTCATCTTGTTATACTTTAATGCTCATAACAAGGTATTTTTATATGGATTGCCATTTTGGCGGTGATCCACTTACTTGAAAGTTATGTTTTCTATAATCAGATTCCATTGAAGGGCACTCCACATCAAGTCACTTACTTTGCTGAGAAGAATCTGTACCCACTTTGAAGCTACAATGGATATTGATTCAATGAATAATTCATTCAATGTGAGTGAGGAAGTTGAAGAACAAGATAACAATGTTGAATTTAATGAGAGTGGTGAAGTTGAAGAACCGAAGAAAGGGATGTGTTTTATCTCCAAGCAAGAAGTACACACATTTTATGCAAAATATGCAAAACAACTTGGATTTGCTATATCTTATAGAACACAAAATGTAACGACGGATGGGGAAGTAAAGTACTTTGGAATTGACTCGGGCGTGGAATAGAACAAAAAGATCAGAAGTAAATCCCCTCGAACCATCTTTGTCATCAAAAATAGATTGTAAAGCAAGGGTTAGACACTCTACAAAAAGATAGAAGATATATGTTAACTACGGTTGTGCTTGAGCACACTCATGATTTTATTCCGAGTGACTCACGGCATTTTCCAATGAATAAGAGGATTCTTACTCTAGTGAAGAGGAGACTAGAAGTTAACGATGCAGTAGGGATTGAGGTGGCTAGGAATTTTCATTCCATAGTTGTTGAAGCGGGGGGATATGAGGCATTAACGTTTGATGAACAAGATGCAAGGAATTATATTCAAAATGCTAGAAGATTGAGACTTGGGGTAGGCGACGCTGAATCAGTTACATTTTATTTTCATAAAATGCAACAACAAAATTCGAACTTCTATTCGGCAATTGACCTTGATGAAGATGGTTGCATGCGAAACTTGTTTTGGGCGGATGCAAGGAGTAGGGCAGCTTATAAAGCATTTGGGGATGTTGTCTCTTTTGACACAACCTATTTGACAAACAAATATGATATGCCGTTTGCTCCGTTTTTAGGAGTTAATCACCACGGTTAGTCAATTTTGTTTGGTTGTGGGTTGTTAAGTAATGAGAACACGGAGACATTTGTTTGGCTTTTCAAAGAATGGTTAAGTTGTATGTCAGATGCGCCCCCAAAAGCGATAATAACTTACCAGTGCAGAGCTATGCAAAATGCCATAGAAATTGTCTTCCCACAAGCTCGGCATCGTTGGTGTTTATGGCATATTATGAAGAAAATTCCGGAGAAATTGCGAGGATATTCGCAATATGAGTCCACCAAGGTTGCTTTGAGTAATGTAGTTTATGATTCATTCACAAAAGATGAATTTGAGGAATACTGGGAAGCAATGATTGAAAATTTCAATTTGAATAATAACGAGTGGTTGAGGGTATTATACCATGAGCGACATAGGTGGATTCCTGCCTATGTTAAAGACATATTTTGGGCTGGCATGTCAACTACACAACGAAGTGAGAGTATGAATGCATTCTTTGATGGATATGTGAACTCCAAGACAACCTTAAAGCAATTTGTTGAGCAGTATGAGAATGCGTTAAGAAGTAAGGTAGAGAAGGAGACAAAAGCAGATTTTAAGTCTCGTAACAAATTGTATGATTGCTTAACGGTGTATCGTTTGGAGAAGCAATTTCGTGCAGCTTACACTAATTCAAAATTTAAAGAAGTTCAACTAGAAATGAAGCGTCTAGTGTATTGTCGTGCAAATCTTATCAAAGAGGAGGGTGCAATTTGTACCTATCATGTGAGGGAGGCTGTTGTTGTGGGTAAGGGGATGAAGAAAGTGGAATTTGTTGTGTATTTTAATTCAACTGAATGTGAGCTCCAATGTATGTGTCGGTTGTTTGAGTTTAGAGGTATTATGTGTGCCCATTCACTTTGTGTGCTCATTGAGAGATCCATATATGAGGTGCCAAATAAATACATTGTTTTGAGATGGAGAAAAGACTTGGAAAGAGGCTACACATGCATTCCAACCACATATACTAACTTTGGCCCTTCTCTACATCCAAAGTTGCATGATAACTATCACAACACGTTGGATGAGATCCTAGAACTTGCTACAAATGATGATGGTAAACACAAAGTGATTCAACTTGGGTTGATGAAAATCAAGTATGAAGTGAGAACAGTTCAATCAAGTAGTGCGAGTAATGTGCCATGTACTAGTACTTTACCACCTTCGAGTACTACTTTACTACCTTTCCATACTTCACCAAAAAGTCTGCCTCGTATCAATACTAAAAAAGAAAGCATGACTTGCAAGGTGCTCAGTCCTTTGGTTGCTCGAAGAAGAGGCCGTCCATGTACGAAACGGAAGGTTAGCAAGGTTGATGCAATAGTGAATCGGTTGAAGGGAAAAAATAAGAAGGCTAATCCGGTACATTTTTCATTCCGCACTACATATACATATGTAGCCGAATTTGTTAAACTTCAAATATTCATCAATGAACTTGTGCTATAGGGTCAGAAGGTGCGTCAAGGTGAACCTCGTAAGTTAAGCTTTCCTTGTACGAGAGGCGTGCAACACATTATGTATGAACCGGTACGCGTTAAATATAAAAGTTGTTTGGTGTTAACATTTTTGGCTTTTAATTTTATTGCTTGAAATTACTAATTCACTTGTGTTACTATTTCATTATTAGGTGCCGCCAAATGAACCTTACTATTATCCTTCTATGGATACCATAGTAGACAATATGTATGTACCAGTATGTGTTGAACGGACTTAATATATTGCACTTTGTTTGTTATCGGTTGATATTGGTGAATATGTTTGTGGATTTTTTTTTAATATTTACTTTATTTTTACATGCACCAATTAGTACAATTGGGGACAACATTGGAAGCACATCTCATACTCAAGCTGGAATGCTCAACAGTATTACCAGTCAAAGTTCGATAGTACCATCAAATTTTGTTGACTTGAACATCGACGGGGATCCATTTTTTTTTAGTTTCGAAGTGGTAATTATAACCTGTGTATGTTGACTGAAAGAGTATGACTGACTTTGTATGTTCAGTGAATTTGTTGAATTTCAGCTGTTGAACATGGACCATTAATGAGTGAACCTGGAAATTTTGAACTTGTGTATGTTGTTCTGGTTGGTTGCATTATTCAATAGAGTTGCTCTGCTACTGTTGATATGTTGTTCTGATGGAATGTGTTAGGGTAATTATTTGTATGTCCATTAGTTGCATTTCACTCCCTTCTGGTGCTGCTGGTGTGTGGCTCTGCTACTGATGTTGTGTTGCTTTGCTGCTGCTGATGTGTTGTCTTGGTTGGTTGCATTATTCAATAAAGTTGCTCTGCTGCTGCAGATATGTGGTTCTGTTGGCATGTGTTAGGGTGATTATTTGTATGTCCATTAGTTGCTTTATGCTTCCTGATGCTGCTGTAGCTGGTGGAGTGAAGCTGCTGATTATTTGTATTAGGGTGATTATTTGTATGTTCATCCTTGGTTCTTTCTCAATGAAGTTCTATTTTGCTGATCAAAAAATTAACATAATAACAAGTGCCTAGAAACCTGTTATGTTCTGCTAAGCGAGCCAAACAAGTTCACTTAATAGAGCCAAACATGTTCACTTAAGAGAGCCAACCTATTTGTTCACTTAAGTGGCTAGAAACCTGCTATGTTCACCTGTTCACTTAAGTACCTGTTATGTTCACTTAGCAGATTATTCATCTCATAACAGACAAACAAGTTTAAACAAACAAACAAGTTCATTCATTCATCTGCCCATTCATTCATACCTGTTATGTTCAAACAAGCAAACAATTTCATTCATTCATTCATACACAGATTATTCAAGTACCTGTTATGTTCAAACAAACAAGTTCATTCATTCATTCATTCATTCATGTGTTACACAGATTATTGGAGTACCTGTTATGTTCAAACAATAGACCAAATTTTCTATTAACTATTAGACACTGTTAACAGAGCCTACATTCATTCAACCAACAAAATTAAAATACATTCATACAAATTGTGGACACTGTTATGTCCATTAGGTCATTCCTTTATACAATAAATTAAAATACATTCATATTAGACACTGTTATGTCCATCAAGTCATTCCTTCTCCTTAGATCATTAATTTCTGCACTACTTGAATCTGTCTGAGGTCCAGCATTAGCACGAATTGTGGACGTAACGTCGTCGTCGTCATCATCTATATGAACAAAATCTTTTTCTTTTAGATGGCAGGCCGCAATATGTGCTAGATCACCTTCAAAAATAATTGGAATCCTGATTCATGAAAAACAAAAAGTCATCATAAAGTCTGCTCAAGTTAGAAAAATATGATAAATAACAGAGAAAAGTTAGCAGAAAAAGATAGAACAACAACTCTCAAAAACAACAAAGCCACAAAGATGGTCCACTCACACAATGACATTAACACTCTATTTGGATGCATGACTTGATGAGAAATGATAAGAAAAGAAATAATGAGAAAGTGAACTCTTTTCATGTTTGGTTTATAACTGAAATGAGGGGTCACGAGAAATGGGGATAGAGAACTATCTTATTTAGTGCAACTCCAAGACAAGAGGCAAAATAAGCATTCTAGGCATTTTTGCTAGTGAAGCTCCATTTTGTGTCTTCAACAGGCTCTCTCTATCACAAGAGGCATTTTGCCTATTTTTACTTTCACTCTCCACATGTAGCTAGTGTCTAATGCTAAGCAAATGTGTATTCCCACCGTTATGTTGCTTGTTCTTCTCTACTCCTTTGCTCTAGACATCAATCTCACAACACAAGTCTTGTTTTATTTTATTTTTATTACACGACTTAAATTTGATAAATAGAGATTGCTAGTCTTATGCAATAGAGAAATTTAGAAATGTCCCCTCAAACTTTGTGCAAAGTAATTTATTTATTTATTAAAAGATATTACTGTTTTGCAAATATCACATCGACAACTACATCACAAATAAGAACTTATGTGTCATGCCATGAAAAAAATATTATTTTTTATGTTGTATATATATATTTTTTTTATGCACAACTAGGCAAAATGCATAGTAGTATTGGAGTTGCTTAGCTCATTTCATTTTTCACCAAAAGTGGTGAGATTTGCTAGGAAACAAGTTGATTAGTTATAAAATATTTATATTACCAAGATTGACCCTTAAATTACAAAAGGAATAAAAAAAATCTCAGTCATATCATGTCCCTCTTTCATATGTTTTGCTTTATTACCCATCCAATTATGATAGTGAAAAAATACAATCATTTCTTTTCTTTTTCTCACCTTACTACCCAAATTCTCTATATGGTTCGCAACAAGTCAAATACTAAGAAAAAGGGATTGCTTCTATCCTACAACAAATCAAAGCAAAAGACAGCCCTTAGACAACATTTCCATAACCAACAATTGAATTGAATAGTTCAAGAATTGAATAGTTTTAGAATCAGTAAAGACTTCTAAGTTCAAGAATTGAATAGTTTTAGAATTGAGGCACTATCTACCATCGTAGAAGACCATGTGCTATTTTAGCAGGAAACATTGAGCAATCATATGAATTTATACTTTTACATGTTAAATTTAGCTTATTGGAAATTTGGAAATCTTGAATCATCATTCCCAAATCAATTCTCAAGTAGTTTTTAGTCTTCGCTAAAATTAGACAAAGATGCTAAACTCAAGCAGTTTTCTTCAATGGCAAGCCTCCAAATTCAAGAATAACTAAAAAAAATTCCTTTTATTTTTCTATTATAGCTGACCTTCCTTCAAATTGGGTATCAATGACTTAGGAAATGGTAACATGAATTCACATGAATTCACTCTATTTTTAGTCTTCACTCTAACTCAACAGGACATAGTCTTCATGAAGTGGAGATGGTTACATGAATTCATTTTCCTCCAATTGCCTCTATTGGAGAGGCCATTTTCATAAATTGGAGGAATAACTCAACTTAATCAGATTTAGTTCAAGGAATATAACCATTTTTGATACAGTAGTTAGTGAAAATGAGGATTATACTATTTTTGATACAGTATTATAACTAACACGGAACAAGAGTATGAAATTCATATTCAACAGCTGAAATTCATAGGCCCCAAATTTTAAAATTCATGTTAGTGAAAACGAGGATTATACTATTTTTGAAATTCATGTTCAACAGCTGTTGAAAGAGTATGACTGAATTTGTATGTCCATTTTTGATACAGTATTATAAAAATGCAATAGGTAACCAACACAGAACAAGAGTGGTAGAAGCGGAACCTCCTGAACAAATTAAAGCCAAATCGCAAACCCTAACACAAATTGCATAAAAAATCCAACCCCAAACACTCCCAATCAACTCTGTTCTAAAAAAATTGAAGCCAAATGTAAAACCCTAACTTTGTAATTTTTAATTTGTACCTCAGATTCGCTGTCGTAGGCTTCCGTTCGTCCTCCGTCGTCGTTCGTCTACTGTCTCCTCGTCCCTCGTCCCCCGTCACGTGTTCCTTCGTACTCCTTGAAGGCGAGAGTGAAGAGATAGAGAGGAGAGACAGATGATATCGAGAGGAGAGGGAAGATATCGAGAGACGGATGGATGATTTCTTTCTAATTTCTTTCGAGCTATGAAGAAAAGAAAAATGGAGTTGTTTTCATTGCCAAGCGAAGAGGGGAGATGAGATGAAAAATAGCGAGAGGAGAGAGAAATTTCTAATTTCGAGCCTTTCGAGCCCTTCAATTTTCGAGCTACAGACCAATTTTGATTTAATAAATTTCTACAAATTTTTGTGTAATTTTTTTTAAGTGTATTATGATTATGTGAATTTAAAATTTTAAAAATTAATTAAGCTATTTTTAAATATCATTAAAAATATAAGATATGAATTAAAAACTCAATTTTTTTTTTTTAAAAGCGCAAAAATCAAACAAGGTGGAACTCATGGGAGAGGGAAACTTGAAAGCCACGTGCTTGAAGGAACTTGGCCATGTGACTCAGGGAGAGTCAGTGTTGTCACTGAATCCCAGCAAGACACGATAACTCAATGTTTCTTCTCCACTCAATTTTATTAATGTTCATTTGATTAGTTAAATTTAAAAGATTCAAATTTTTATTTATTATATTTATATATGTGAATTTAAGTTTGTTATTTTTCTTAATACTTCTATCTACTATTATTGTATTATATTTTTTCACTACTATCTCTATAGTTTCCGTTATATATGACCAAACCATTTCCTTCTATGATCTCTTAATTTATTTTTTATCGGTGCTACTCTTATTCATTTAAGAATAAACTCATTTATAATTCTGTCTTTTGTAGTCTTGTCACACATCCACTTTAGTGTCATCATCTTAATAACACTCATTTTATTTACATGTTGTTTCTTAATTACCAAATATTGCGTCCCATACAATATCGCTGGTATAATAGTCGTTCTATAAAACTTTCCTTTTAATCTAGTTGGTATTCGTTTATCACACAGTACCCCAGACGCACTTCTCCACTTAAGCCATCATGCCTTAATTCTATAGACCACATTTTCTCAAATTTCTCTAACTGTTGTGATGATCGATCATAAATAATGAAAATATTCACTCTTAGGTAATTCTTGATTCTCAATCTTCACTACTTCTCTGTTTCTATTGTTACCGTTACTAAAATTACATACCATGTACTTTGTCTTAGTTCTTCTTATCTTAAATCTTTTAGATTTAAGTGTTTTTCTCTAAGTCTCCAACTTATTGTGTTAATTCATTCTCTAATCTCATCTACTAAATATTTATAACTTTTATTATTAAAGTGCATAAGATTTACCATTGAATTAAATTTTTTTTTTTTGAAAAATTACGCTGCAGTGTATTTTCCCCAAATTATTAGATACTCCAAAAAAATATTATTTGATATTATTACATAATATGCTTAACATACAAAAATTTATAATATATTGTATAAAATAAGTTATTCTTAATCTCTTTTTAATATTTAACACATGTTATTCGTAAAATTTTTCATTAACAAACAAATCAACCCAGGAGGGCTAGTGCCACCTCTCACTTTTTTAGAAAATTATTTTTTAAGCCTTCGGCTTTTAATATGTTTTTTACTTTGCCCTTCCTAGATTGATTTTCTAACTCCGTTTACTATGCCTTGTTTTGATGCACTTTAGTTCGTGAGATTGTGCTTTCAAACATTAACTATTCTTTAGAGTATTATGTAATGTAGGAGCCAAAATTAAGTGGCCCAACACAATTGAGCTCAATTGGAGGTCAGCCCATTGGACAGATCTATTGGGTCCAATTAGAGCCGAATAAAATTGGATAGAGCAAATCGCCAAATAACGGGCCCTAATGCTTGGTAGTCGAGCCAAGTAGTTCAGGCAAGTCGGCGCCTTGTTCAGTTGTCGATTCCTCTCTATAGCTTGCTTTTCGTGTTCTTTTCGGATAAGATTAGTCCTACAGTTCTGACTTCCGTGGTTCTAAATCTGGTTTCACAAGTGCAATGTGAAACGGATAAATACAAAGAAGTCCAAATCCGACAAATCTTTTTAAAAATCAATTTATTATAAACAATGTCAAAAATGGACTGCATTGCCAGATTTCAAAGTCGCCACATAAATATTTTGGAAATTTAAGGAAACCCATAACTTGTGCCAAAGGCCATTAGTCCGTCATCACCAAAGTGTCTCGGCTCGAGAACTTAGGTATGAGAGGGGAAAGTCATGAATTGAGCACCCCACTCACCCGATCAAAGATCGATTTCTACTAATTATGATGTGATTTTTAAGTACATTAGATGCTCTTGTTCTAATTATTTGGCTAATTTTACTATGTGTTGCACACAAGTATAGACCAATTCACAAGATTTGGAATGCATTGATTTTATGTTTGTTTTTTAAAAAATGCTTTGAATACATGTTAGTTGAAAAAGTGAGCTCATATTTACATTTAATCAGATTATTCTAACTTAAGTAAAAAGGCCTTCATCTACAGGAATTCCAACAATATATCACTTAAGCACTTAACCTCATGGAAACATGCTCAATATGGCAACAATCACATAATGCAATATGCTAAAGCAATAAACATCCACCTAGTACTCCAAGGCAAGCCAAAGAAAATTAAAAGAATTAGAAAAAATGCGTGACCCTAAACAATGCAAGATGACTAATGCAATACATACATTATGCAATTAATAGGCTCGGCTACAGGCATGGCATGCCTGTAAGTCAAATCAAGGCATGTGACGAAGCACGTATTCGATTCAAGGAAGTTGAAATTGATGTTTGTTAGAATGATAAGCCGAACTCTTATGCGTGTAAAACAAATGGATGGAAGTCATGGAAAATGCGAAGTAAATATGATGCTACCATGTAACCATCATAAGTAGATAAATAAAAGAGAGAAAAAAAAATGAGAGTTGGAAGACATGCACGCATTATTACATATTTGCCCTCATGTAAGAGGGTTCGAATGAGGGTCTAAGTATCCGAATTAAACTAACTGTTACAAATCCAAATGAATAAATTCACTAAACTAACTACTTATTACAATTTTGGAATGAATAATAAATAAATAACTAAACCATCTAATTTATTACAACAAAGGCATTATGATAATAATAATTACAACAACAATAATTACAACAATGAAATTGTGACAAGATTATGTGCAACAATAATATGAACGACATTAATAATGCACAAGAATCGGATGCGCGCTCATGCGGACAGTCTGTAGAAGCTACTCTGTCTGCCTCCTTGGGAATCTGCCGTATTTTACCCTCAGCCACTGCCTCCTGTTTCTGCCAAAATACTCTGTTTACCAAACATTAGAGTCCGCCCGGGCCCTAATGACGCCCGACCAAATCCAAATAAGGTCGGTCGTGCCCTAATTTCTTGCAAAAATCTATTTTTGTGCTCTGGGGTGAAAACAGTGCAGATAGAGCAACTTTAAGCCATGTTTGCCCCTTCTGCTCTCCTCTATCATAAAACTCAAGAGAAGAGTGAATTCGAGTTCGAAACCATCAATGGATACAAGTTGATGGCTTGACGATTTCGAACACAATTTGGACAACAATTAATAAATGTAATGAAGACGACCACCCATTCCTCTCATCATGGAGGTTCAAAGAGGGAGATAGATACGCCTCAAGTTTCGTCAAAATATCATGAATCGATATGTGACAACTCTTGAAACGATGGACCTGGCATAACGTCCAACTGAATCTAACCAATTCTAAACATTTTCTTTATGTTGGTTTCATTGATTTTAAGCCAATTTTATTAATTCTTTTTGACTTACCTTCCATTACTTAATCATTTCATCCAAAGTGATATTTAAGTCCATTAAATAAAGAGAAATGTCAAACAAGAATTGATCCTTAGCATGAAAGAGAGACGATGCCTTGACAATGAACCTTCGAAGAGATTAAGCCATTGAGCATGGGAGGTTTCTTCCTCATACCTTGAATAACAATTAATCTCTTGAAACAACTCTCAAATAAGGAAAATCAAGAAATGAGGGAGGGTGCAGAAATGATTATGCGAAGTTGATTATTACAAAAAATAGAACTCTTCACATAGAAACTAAGAAAAGAGAGCTATCAACTCGAATGATTCGATGTCTAAGGCCTAAACACCTGAAGCCATGAGGACACACATCACAACAAGCAAAGTATTCAAAGCCTAAACAAATTAAACGAATTTAAACCACCCTAAACAGCCCCTAAAGGATTAAAAACTGTAACTAAAAGGGTGTTTACAGAGCACAAAAAGATAGACAAAAGCAAGAGATACAAAACTAGTAAGCAAGACTAAGGAGGGGTGGCTAACCCCTCCACTTTTTGGACTTCTAAACTATTTTTTTTTCAGCCATTTAAAACTTTGAAATAGAGGAAAAGAGTAGAAGAAGATTAAAGAAGAATGTGCAAAATTATACCTTTTGAAAGGAGAGGTAAGCTCTTAGTTAACAAACTTGATTCCAAATACCCTCAAGTTTCTGAAATATGGTTTGAAATCTCAACCAAAAGGTTCAAGAGCATGCTCTAATGGTGTATGTATTGTGTATGTATAGCTAAAGAAGGTTTGAAGGTGAAGAAAGGTGTTGAAGATGGATGGAGGCCTTTTTAGCTCTTCAAAGCTTTTTGGAAATTTTGCTAACCCTCAATTCTGAAGGGAGAGGTCGAATTTATAGAGTTTGAGCCAAATTGGTCAAAAATATTTTCGAAAAACAACAACTGGCGAATTTCCGCCAACTGTCCTATTTCTCGCTAATGAGACTTGCCTCGACCTTAAAACCCACGGCCAGACCAAATAATGCAAGGCCAAGTCTAAAAAGGCACTCTGGACAAGTTTTCATTGAAACCCGACCAGGTCTAAACAGGCCACGACTGGATCTAAACAAACCCGGCTGGGTCCAAAAAATTACATTTTAGGCCTGACTTCAAACGGGCATATCTCCCTAATTCGGACTTGGTTTTAGGTGATTCTTAAGTCTACATTGAAGCCCCAGAAGTGCACTTTCCAATGGTGGTGGCTTCACATCTAAATTCTAAGTGTACAAAGAGATATGCCTAATTTAGTGGAGGCTGCTTATTTTTTTTTTAACGATTTGATGCTCAACCTTTCGCCCAACTCGTTTTCTTCCATCCCCTTCTATTTCCTCCAACTCCAAACCTATAAATAAGATGTTTTTAAAGATTTTACTTCCCTTCCATTTATTTCCACTTTGTCCTTACTCGGTTTATTGAAAAGTGCAATATTTTAAATGAAATGCGAGTCTCGGAACATCATAGAAACATTAGAAAAAATATTTTGAAAAGAGGGTTTCAAGATCTAAAATAGTTTGGCCAAACTGGGGTGTAAGGTTTGGGATTAGAGCATGAATCCAAATTCTTTCGTTGAGAATTCAAAAGATTGCACAGTGTAACTTTTATCATTGGGTGTTTGGAATAAAGCGCCCAAGTCTTGCAAGCGGTCAAAAATGGGGAGTCTACGCTCTCCATAATGTGCTATGAGGGAATGGGTCCTAATAGGATGCATAGTAGGAGATAAAAACTTGAAGGAGAAACTCTATAAAAGAAGGAGATGGCTAAAAAATGAAGTAGGTTCTAAATATTTTACTTAAGAAAAAGAGCGACCTATATATTTGGGAGGTGAAAACTAACTAGATCATCGGAGAGCTAAATCCAGCACCTCCGACCAGAGTTATTCTTCTGTTTTAGGTGACCATCAAAGGACTGCTCCAAGATCTGCTTGGATAAAAGAGTATCCCAAATCCACTCCCCCACAATTGGCGTCGTCTGTGGAAATACTCAAACTTATCCACGACAGACCTAGCATAGGATCTTTCGCTCACTGAAGATAACGGTCCACCAGGAACAGTATTTGGGCCAGAAGTTACTCCGGCACGAAGAACTCTGAACTTCGACCCATTGACTCCTTATTTACTTTCATCTTCAGTAAAGAACGCCATCATAACCTTGATCAACCAAAAAAAAAAAGAAATGAACAACGAATAGAGGATATAACAGCTGATAATAAGCGCTTACGCCAGGAACTAGCCAAATCCCAACATGCGCCACAACGTGATTGAGGCTGGTCACCGAATAAGAAAGCAACACAGCAACGTCGGCCCCGAAGGCACGACGGGGATAGTAGCGACTCGAGATCATCAGACAAGGAGCCTAGAAAGCGTGGCTGTATGGACACCTCTAACTCATTCAACGATGGTCCACGGGTGTGACACAAACATAATAGGAGGAACGATGACTCAAATGAGGAGGATAAGTATGACCCCTTTGTACAACGTAATGCCAATGCCACTTTGCCTGTTCAAAGTGCCATCGCTTACATTGTACGATGGGAAGTCAGATCCTACAGATCATGTTTGACACTACAAACAAGTGATGACATTGCACACAGACGATGAGACGCTTATGTGCAGAATATTCCCCAGTAGTTTGGTACCACTCGTCGTCAGATGGTACTATAAGCTTGAACCTAGATCGATCGGGAGTTTCCATCAACTCTAGAAATCCTTCAGAGCTAGATTTATCACTAATGAAACTCTGTCAAAGCAAGCAGATTCTCTTTGGGCAATGAAGATAAAGCAGGGAGAAATGTTGTGCGAGTATTCGGCTTGTTATTGGGAATGCTTCAATCTCATAGACAATGATTGCAACGATGCCATGGCAGTTATAGCCTTCAAGATGGGACTGCTTCCAGAAAATTCGCGCCAAAGCTCACTAACTTAGAGGCCTCCTAAAATGGTCCGGTCCCTGATGAGAAAAGTCGAAAAATACTGTAAAATGGAAGATGATGCAATAAGGGTTAAAAACTAGCTTACAAGCTGAGGAATCGACAACACCCATCATGGCACAACCTTTAAATTGTGTCCCACTGGAAAGAAATCCACTAAAGAAGAGCCTGGACATAAGGGGACGATCTAGAAGGGAGAATCGTTGGGATTCGCGATGAAATGAGTAGTATAAACTGAAGAACAGTTGCCCAAAGCGGTCGGATAAACAATACATAGAGTTCATCGAGCCGAGAAGCAAAATTTTGAGTAAAATTCAGTATCAACCTTTTTTCAAATGGCCGAGTAAAATGTTTGGGCCGCTCGACAAAAGACAAAGAGATCAGAGATGAGAGTATTATACAGATAATGGACACATAACCGACAAATGTTATGCTCTAAAAGATCATCTGGAGGAGTTAGTCCAATGCGGCAGATTGGCCGAATACCTCCAAAAGATGGAAAAAAACACTAGGTGTGCTCATTGTACGTGCTAATTTACCACCAGTTAGCATGATCCATGTAATATACAGCATACCCCAATCTAACGCCATACACTTTGTTCAGCTACAATCTTTTGGCCTCAACTTGGAGTCTGGCGAGTTGGTCAAATGACCTTGTAGACACCTCATTTTTGACCGACCTTAAGACTCAGACGTCACCGATTGAGTGCTTGGTGATGTTGCATATTGTGCTCGTTCTGAGGTTGCGGAGTCGAGGTTGCGAGCCTTGCCTTCGGACTTCCAGCCCCTTTTGTGCCTTGCCTCGGTTTGCGAACCAGGCTCCGTTTTCTTCGTTTTCTCTCCCCAAAGGAAGGGATAGGTCTCGTAGACCATCTCTCAGTGGCCGTAGGCTGCATTTCGTGGTCGTAGGCCATTTTTCCCGTTTGGAGCCCGGTTCTCGATTTTCGGAGCCGTCGGCTGTGTGCCTCGGTTCGGGACCGCTTAACCACCTCCGTTTGCACCGGTTTTTGGAATACACCTTATTTCCTCCCTTTTGAGGGACACTGTGTCTCGAGAGACTAACTTTGTGGTCGAACGCCACCTCCGGTGCTTAACAGCTTGTTTTCGGGGCCCCAGACTGCGCGTTTTGGCCCTCGAACCTTCGTTTTACATCGGTTTGGGTCCATTTTTGGCGGAGACCTTATTTTCATTGTTAGAAAGGTCGTAGAAGGGTGGGAGGCCAGCAATTGTTCTGAAGACCAGCTTTATTCCTTCATCGCTCTTTATCGCCCGTTTTTTTCACTAGAAAGCTGACTTTTTCCATTCCCTGGTCACTTTTTCTAACTTTCCTCCACACCATTGTGTTGTACACACCTGGGAGGCCACCAATATGGATAGGCCGGCCATCAACTCTTCTTGATCCTTTTGAACCCCTCTAAAAAGTTGGTTTTTCTCTCTCCTGGGTCACATTTCCTGGTTTTTCTCTACATAGCTGTGTTGTGCACACATGGGAGGCCACCTTTTTGAGGTGCCCGGCTAACAAAGCTTCTTGACCCTTTTGACCCTGGCCGGCCAGCCAGGGGAGGTGGCCGGCCAGCCACCTGAACCCTTTGAACCTGGCCGGCTAGAATCCTCTCTCCTGGTTCCTTACAGTTGTACCCTCTGTTTCCCCCCAGACCCCTGCCCGGGAGTTTGGCCTTTTGGGAGGGGGGGGAATTTGAATTTGATTTTCCCTCCTTTTCCCTTGGCCTCTCCTTTATAAAACCAGCCTCTCCCTTTCATTTTTAAGGGTTACAAAAATTGTTTGGAGCCTTTACATACAAGCCTCCATCTCTCTCTCCTTGAACCCTCCAAACCCTAAGCTTCTTGCACTATTTACCCTACAACCCATAGCACCACACCTCCAAACTTCATTTCAGCCCTTTGAAGCTGATTTCCAGAGGTTGAGAGCTCACAAATTTGGTCCAAAAGTTGCTGAAGTTTGGTTCTACAAGGGTGCGTCTTCTTTCTCCCTTTTCTAGTCTTTTCTTGCTCCATTTATAAGCCATATTTGGTTACATTTTTGGGCTCCAAAATGAACTAGAAATAGTCATATTTTGAGCTCCTCTCCATGTTTGATCAAGGATCTCTTGTTGTTTGAGGTCTCCTACTACCTCTTGTCTCTCTATCCCTCTTTTAGGCCTATTTTTGCATGATATATTAGCCTTGTTTTTGAGCATTTCTGGGCTCCGAGCCAAACTCTAAAATGTCTTTTTTTGAGACCCTCTTAAACTTTGTTGAAGGGATATCCTCTTTTTGAGGCCATCTACTACCACTTGTCTCCTATCTCTCTTTGTAGGCCCATTTTTGCATGATAGTTTAGCCCTACTTGTGCTTATTTTCAAGACTTGATATTAACTGTAAAGTACTTTATTTTGATCCCCTCTTCAACTTTGTTGAAGGGATCATCACTTTTTGAGGTTAGCTACTGTCCCTTGTCTCTAATCTCTCTTTTAGAGCCATTTTTGCATGATAGATTAGCCCTACTTGTGTTCATTTTTGAGAGTTTTCATAAACTGAAAAATATCTTTTTTTAATCTCATATTCAAGTTTGTTTAAGGTCCCATTTTTTTTTGAGGTCATATGCCTCCTTGTATGCTTGATTGTCTCTTGTTTTGAGCCCTACACCTAGGCTCTTGTTGCATGCTTTGTTTGGCCATCTAGCCACTGAAATCCAGTGGATTTTTAGTGTCTAACACACTATTTTGAGCCTCCGATGACCCCCTCTCACCTTGACTTGTTTGATGGTCATTTTGGTCTTCCAAAGGGACCCCTCTTTGCATGCTTCTTAGCCACTTTTCAGGCCCAATTTGGTGAGTTTTAGGACTACCATATTTGATTTTCAAAGTTATTTATGCCATGCTATGTGTCCATCTTGTATGTGCTTAATAATCCCTTACATAGCCCTCTAAAGGAGCTCATTATTTTTGCATGTGTTGGCTTCATTTCAGTGGTTATTTGGGCATATTTTCACGTGTTTTGCTCATTGATTTTTTCTGGTTTGGTGAGGTTCCACTTGCTTCATATACGTGCCATGTAAATCATGTTTGCTAGTCGAAATCGTATGCTATTTTAGTCCATCTTGCTAACATCTTTTGACCATGCTTTAAACTGGAAATGTGCATATTTTGGGACTGCCTTGGTTCTGTCTTTAGACTTCATGATCAAATAATGCATGCTTTGTATAGCTATAAGTCATTGCATATGCCTAGTTTTGAGTTTCGGGGCTCATCTCATGCATCGGGTGCCACATTTCTATGTTTCGGGACCATTTAGCATCATGCATCAGTGCTGGAACTTGCATGTTTTGTATGCCATATTTTGTACCTTGCCATGCTTTGTTAGAGTGGAATTTGTGCCTTAGGGTCGATCCTCGGTCCGCGTACATGCGTGCACGTATTTTGAGTGTCTCATTTTCATCTAATGGCCATTGATGTGAGTGTGGCTGAGGTCCACTCATGTTGGTGTAAGTCCATGATGCATTGTGTATGCCATTTAAATTCATAGCATTGCGTATGCTAGGTTGTATGTTAGAGCATCGTGTATGCTGTGTTACATCATGCATTGTGTATGCCATTTCATAGCATTATGTATGCTAGGTTGTATATTAGTTGCATTCATGCATGTCATGCATATTGCACTGTGTTTGGGATAGGAGTTAGCCCGAGCACGGGAAACGAGGGACGTTTCGTACTTTGAGTGACGGAACGTGTCTCAATTCTCGGTCACCAACACTCCGGATTATCCATGATGGAGTCTCGGTCTTGTCGTGTTTATGTGTGCATTCATTTCATATTAAGTCGTGCAAATCGACTCCTCGGCCATCATGCATCGATATGCGTGATTGGTGACACGAGGATTAAGGACTACACTCCCTGAAGAGTAGTCAAGCATACATATGTGAAAATACATTGCCATGCCCCTTTCCTACTCTCTGTTGCAGTAAATCAAAAACCGGCAATCTTTTGGGGCTTCGCGCAACATTTTGGGCTTAATTGTAAACAGAGGCTAATTGGGGCGTCGTAATGGATTTCTGCGCCAAGCAACCCGAGTATGCATCATTCATCACTTGGAACAGAGCCGAGGCGGTCCATGGATTTACGTGCCATTTATTGCTTTCCTAGATTAATTTGTTAATTAATTAGGATTTTGTACTTATTGGGACTGTATTATTTATTTGGGACTGTATATTATTTATTTGGACCCTCCGAGCGAGGGCAATGCTGTAATAAGTGTGTGTGCGTGTGATGTATGTCTTCCAACCCCACGTCTTTCTCCCTTTTATTTACCCGCTTATGATGGTTAGATTAGGGCATGTTTCAATTAGCATACAGTATGATAGTATGTTTGCATTCATTCATCTGTTTTGCATGCACCAGGCTCGGCGCATCATTCCTCACTGCATTGTATTTCAATTCCAACTTGAATACTCGTTAGCTGTAGTATTCCATATGCCATGTTTAGAATAGCCGAGCCCATTATAGTTGCATTTTTGCATGTGTTGCATTAGGCATTTCTGTATAGTTAGGATCATGCATGATTTCTAATTAGCTTCTGTTTTGGCTTGGAGTACTCGGTGAGTTTTTATGCTTTAGCATCCTTGCATGTGTGTGAGTGACTGCCATGATAGCATGCTTGCCATGAGGCTATTTGCTTATGTGATATAACTGCCTGAATGCCTATGGGTGAAGGTTGGGTTATTTGGATTGGAACAATGCATCAACTGTGAGTTTTAAGCCCACTAGATAGTGGCAAAACCATGTTTTCTAAGCCCACCTGAGGGTGGCAAAATCTGCATTTTAAGCCTACTTGCGAGTAGCAAACCATCTTTCAAAAACAAACATGAAATGTTCTGTTCCAATTCAGGCGACCCAATCTATACTTGTATGCTGTGCGCATCACATAGTAAATCTAGACTAATAACTGGAATAAGAATGCATAATGTTTTCAAAACTAGATATCATGGTTAGTAGAGGCCGATCTTTGATCGGGCGAGCGGGGGTGCTCACGAAGTGACCTTTCCCAATCATACCTAAGGTCCCGAGCCGAGGCAACTTTGGTGATGACAGACACGTGGCCTTAGGCATGAGTTAGGGTTTCCTAAATTTCCCAAAATAAAATATTTAGGTGGCGACTCTGTATCTGGCAAAGCAGTCTATGTTTGGCACTTCTTTCAAAAATTTGTTTTCTCAAAACGATTTGCCGGATTTGGACTCTTTGGTTCAGATTACGAGCCGTGACAATTTGAGTACTGAACTGTAGTGAGCCCAAAATGAACGAAACGGGAGTCATCCCTCCTGAGGCGTTCGGGGACATCTACAAACCTCATCTATCAAATGAGATCAGTTTTTCTAATGCCAATCTTGAGGGAGTTACCATGTCGCACGACGACGCCCTCGTAATCGAGTTGTGAGTTAACAAGTTTTTCGTTGAAATTGTCCTGATTGACCAATGAAGTATTTCAGAGATTGTGTATTACAAAAAATTTCTCAAACTCAGCCTGAATGATGCAGACCTATTGCCAGCCGAGTATCCTCTTTTTGCCTTTAACAGCAATTCGGAGTACCCCCTCGAAAAAAATCGTGTTATTAGTGCATGCAGGCACCAAAACATTGGAGTTCGAGTTCTTAGTCATTAAACTCCCCTCGCCTTACAACATAATCATGGGCTGAACAAGATTTCATGCAATGCAAGCTGTACCAAGCACTTATCATCAGTTGCTCCGTTTCCCAACACAATATGGAATTGAGCAAGTCCGTGGCTCACAGGGGTCTTCGAAGGACTGATACCTTTTAGCCTTGATCAAGAAGCCCAAAGATTTGGAAGTGAACTCAATCGATATTCCTAATCAAGAGAGTCAAGAAGATGTTGGAAAGACCCCGACCGATAAAGTTACGGAGGACCTGGATCAGAAAATGATCAACGGGGATCCTAACAAATTCTTTTTAATCGACACAAGCCTCAACGTAGTCGAACGACAGGAGTTGATATTGTTTCTTCTTGACTATATCGATATCTTTGCTTGGACTCCCTATGACATGCCAGACGTCGATTCAATAGTCGGAATGCATAGCTTGAATGTCGACCCAAAGGCTAAGCCAATTACCTAGAAAAGTCGCCGCTCAGGCATGGAACATGCCTCTGCCGTAATCGATAAAGTTGACAAGTTACTAGAGGCTGGGGAAATTCAGGAGGTCACTTATCCCATATGGTTGTCTAATACTGTTGTAGTGAAAAAGAAGACAGGCTCGTGGCGTGTCTGTGTGGATTTTACAGATTTGAACAAGGCTTGACCAAAAGATTGCTTCCCATTGCCATGAATTAACCAACTCATGGATACGATTGCTCAACATTAACGTGTGAGTTTTTTGGATGCCTACATGGGTTATCATCAAATTGCCATGAATCCTGCCGATCAAGACAAGATGGCGTTCCTCACACCAAGAGGAACCAATTGCTACAAGGTTATGTCTTTTGGATTGAAGAATGTTGGGGCAACTTGCCAAAGATTAGTCACAAGCATGTTCAAAAACTAGCTCAGCAGGACTATGAAAGTCTACATCGACGACATGGTGGTAAAGTCCAAAACAAAAGGGGACTATTTAACTGATCTTGCCACAACATTCGACATTCTTTGCAAATACAGAATGAAACTCAACCTATCCAAATGTGCATTCAATATTGGATCAAGAAAGTTTCTTGGCTACATAGTGAATCATCGGGGATAGAAGCAAACTAGAAACAGATTAAGGATATCTTAGAACTCGATTTGCCGAAATTAATCAAAGAAGTTCAAAAGCTCATGGGAATGGCCGCAACTCTCAATAGATTTATCAATCGGTCTTCAGATTGATGTAGGTTATTCTTTCAAACACTCCGACAAGGAAAATCATTTCAATGGACCTCGGAGTTTCAAACAACCTTGGAAGGTTTGAAAGCCTACCTTGATGCCTCTTTACTGCTGACTACCCCCACACCGAGAGACGTGCTCATCTTATACCTGGTAGTCTCTGACCTAACAGTCAATGCCGTCTTGCTCAACGACGAACTCGGCGAACAGAAACCCATTTTTTATGTTAACAAGCAATGGTGGATGTCGAGACCAAGTACCTCCCCCTGGAAAAAGTAATCCTAGCTCTGGTAATGGCTATAAGGAAGTTGATGCATTATTCCAAGCCTACACAATTAGAGTGTTGACAAATCACCCTCTCCGATCAATCCTTCGAAAGATGGAGTCATCGGGACAGGTTTCCAAATAGGCCGTGGAGCTCGGACAATATGATATTCAGTTTTCACCAAGGATAGCTATTAAAGGGCAAGTATTGGCAGACTTTGTAGCTGAATTCACCATGCAACCAGATTTAGACCCTCAGCCCCAAGTAGCTCCAAGTGACCCCAGTATATCGATGCAGTGGCAAATGTACGTCGGCGATATTTGGCAGCTATATTATAACGAATCCTCAAATCAACGGAGCAGTAAGGCAGGAGTTGTGATCATGACACCTGAAGGGGTAGTGATCGAACAGTCTATTAAGCTCAACTTTAACGCTTCCAACAATGAAGCGGACTATGAAGCCTTGTTGGTCGGCCTCAGAAGCTCACTACTTATGGGGCCTAGGCCTGTCAACAGGTCGGATCTGGGTTGGATCTATCGGAATCCGATCCGATTAACTATCAATCCAAATCCAAATCTGAATCCGATTATTAAAAATCCAATTACTTGCAATCCGATCTGATCCGTGTTAAACAGATATCCAATCCGTATAATCCGATCCGATCCTTTTTCTTTTCCCTCTATCTCTTCTCTCTCTCTCTTTGTGGTTAGCAGCCATAGCCACTACCAGTAGTAGCAAAATGATACATAATGAGAAACCCAATAAAAAAAATTACATGAAAAGCTATAACCTTTCACAATATCATAAACAATTTTCATTTTTATAAGCCTGAAATTTGAAAATAAAATTTAAAGTTTAAACTTATTACTCCAATCCAATACGAAGGATTTGTTGAACATTGCTCCATCAAGCTTACCCCATGAATGTAAAGGACATTAAGGTCCTGTCCATCACAGATCACAACACTGATATTTCTTTCTCAAACAGACAATAACTCTCTCTCTATATATATATATAGAAAGGCATTTCAAGGTTAAATGAAAATTTATATTAAGAAATAATAAATAAAAGAAGTATAGGGATCTAACATTGACATTTTCCTTCAAGGTTTCATTAGTTTCATCCATCTGTAATATCACAATAAACACATGCATAACAAAATGTCCATATGGTTATATACAAATAAAAAAACAATGTCTAATATACAAACAATTTGACCCTCTTCACATACAAACAAATATACATCAAATGTTGATCCTATAAGATTTTGATATCAAGTTCACTAAGCACAAAATCCACCTGGATTAGATATAGCACCTAATTAATAGACACACACACAAACAAAAAACAAAAAAAGACAAAAATTCTTTTGTAAAAACATTTGGTATGAGATAGATTTCTATGTACAATAACAGGAAAATGATTCTTACTCGATGTATTTAACCTTTTTACTCAATAACAGGAATACATATAGAACTGTTTTAATAGCTGTAAATCAAGATGGCCTAAAGCTAAAAAAAAAAAACTAAACCCTTAATCATCCCAAAGATGATAAAAAACAGGACTAGAAGAAATAACTAAAATGGCTTCTGCTATTGAAACAGTTCCAACAGAATTAACTATCACAAAATACAACCATGAAGAAAAACAACTGACAGAAAAGGTCATCAAAAATGCAGAAAATTTGAAGGGAGAGACAACAGAACAAACTATGCCTCAATCTGACAAGGTTGATTACGCAAATAGTTTAATTTTAGCATATTCTTCTCCTCTTCTAAATTTGCAAGATCAAAAACAGGACATTGTAATTGGATCAGAAACTATCAAAAGCAATGTTGTGTTGTCAACAGGGTCAAAAAAAGATAGTTGTAGTGAGTTGTTAGTCATTAAAGCTTCAATTGTCGATTCCAATGATTCAACTTGCATAGAGAAAACAACACAAGCCATGAAAGAAAAGCAGTCAAGAAAAACAACCCTGGAACACTAGTGAATGTATATAATTGGAATTGAAATATATCTTAAAAAGTATGTAATGTAATGTAATTCTCATGGCATATCCCAAGAGACAATGAAAATGACAAACCAAGTGATTCAATTCAATCCATCTACTCATGTCAGCATTCTTCTACATCTGCAATTTCAAAATAATGTGACATTAAGATATTTATAGAACTAAACTAAAGAGCAACTAATTATTTAAAAACTTCAATATTTCACTTACTTCTATTTTTGGTTGATTCAATCCAATCATTGCAAGTGATCAAGGCCTCCACAATATCTGGAAGTAATGAAGCACGTGTCTCATCAATCACCCTACCTCCTACACTAAATGCAGCCTCTGATGCAACCGTAGTAGCTGGAACACTTAAAACATCACGAGCCATCCTTGCCAAAGTAGGAAATTTTGCTTTATTCACTTTCCACCAATGTAGAATGTTGAAACTCTCATTACTTGGAAACACCAACTCCTCCAAGTATTACTCCACCTCTGATTTTTGATAGGCGTGAATGTTAGAAGCACGTTCTTAGGCATACCATCTATGAAAAGCAGCCAAACTTTCTTGTTTCAAAGAACTGACAAGCAATTGATTACCACTTGAGCTACTATTTTCAGAAACAAGTGCAATGTAACTCATAGAATCAGAAGAATCACTCCTATACTCATGAAAGAGATCAACAGTACCATTACGGACCCTTTGAATATGCCTATTAGCATCAGCACCATAAATAAGCCCAAATAGTATTCCACCAAGTCCATTTTAAATCTCGGATCAAGAACCACTCCAATTGCTAACACCAAAGAACATTCTTCCCAATATTTTTGAAATTTCACTCTCATTGGATCGGCCATCAATCGAATGCAATCATACTCACTTTGCTCCCATTTTTTCATTTCAAGTTGAATAAGACAAATATCGGGAAAAACACACATTTGAAGTAGGAAAAGTGGTACCACTAAAGTGAGATGTAGCATCCAAAAAAATCTTTAAGCACCCACAATCACATTTGCCACATTCCATTCATCCTTATAAGGATTATGCTTATATTGTTTGTCAATTTGCCCTAAGCGGTGGAATGCAGTTTTCAAATGTAATGCAGCTTCAAGCATTGAATAAATGGAGTTCCATCTGGTAGGAACACCCATGGGGACTTTCTTTTTATGATGTAACTTAACATGATTCATTGCAACATCAAATTTTTTGTTTTCCGTAAGGAGACCTCCCTAAATATGTCACACTTTCTCGGATTTTTGAAATAAGACTCCCAATCACCTTCAAACCATCTTGAACAACTAAATTCAATATGTGCGCTACAACGCACATGAATCAATTGTCTACCAAAATGTAGTAATCCTTGGTCATGTAGCCATCGCTTTAAGAGTCTCACCATGACATCATTACTCGTTGCATTATCGACTACCTTTGAAAACAACTTCCTATCTATGTTCCATTCTAAAATTAGATCTTTGATAAAGTTAAACAAGTGGTCTCCATTATGTGGGTAGTCAACGCGTCTATAAGCAAGGATTTTCTTCTTTAACTCCCAGTCATTAGTTACATAATGGGTAGTCAAACATGTATAGGCAAAATTCTGATGGTCTGAATCAGTTATCAAGGTGATCTTAGAAGAGTTCATCCAAAATTTGATATAACTTGGCCTTTTCTATTTCATAAACATCAAGGACATCCGCTCTAACAATGTTACGAGACACAATTTTGAACATTGGTTGAAGATTATTGCAAAATATTTCAAAAAACTCATGCTCAGATATGTTAAAAGGATAATTATGCTTGATTACCATCCTAGAAAAATCCATACGACTTCTTTCTTGATCGAATTTAAAAGTTGCAGCCTTAGGAGTAGATTCAGAAGCAGCCTTACTAGCATTCCTAGGGGCATTTGATCCTTTAAGTACTAGACATGTCTTCGAAAAATGATTTTTTAAATGACTAGTCCCTTACGTACTCTCTCCAACAAATTCCCTATTGTAATGCTTACATCTGGCTATGTCATTCCATTAGGTCCTTTAAATTTGACAAAGTCATTCCATTAGGTCCTTTAAATTTGACAAAGTCATTCCATATCTTCGAAGTTAGTTTTCGAATCCTCTTCGTGGATCCTTGAGATACATCATCATTCAACTCGACATCATCAGCAATAATAGGTTCGCTATAATCCGAAGACATCTTTGGCTCAAAAACTCAAATATGCATTGCACAATAAATCAAACATAAAGGAGCAAGAGTTAGCAAGATAACTATACAGCGAACAAAACTGCAAACAAGCACAAAATAGTATCCACCAAACACTTCAATTTGGAAATTATATAGATTTTTGTGCATCTGATCAATCTACTGTAAAGGCATGCATAATTCATTTAAAAACGACAAAACTAATAAGCCAATTTATAATCAAACTCACAATTGGCAGTCCGAAAAATAAAATAATAAAAAAAATCATGAATACTTGTTAACATGAAGGAAAAACCTCATAAACAACATTCAATGAAGTGGAGAAAAAGTTGACAATATGATTCCACTGAAGAGGCAAATATCCCTCCATCAAAAGATACCATGCAACTTCAGGATTTCTCTGTTAAAACATACGGCAAGTCTGATCCTACAACTAACCAATATTATCAAATAACCAAACAAAGCAAATAAGACTCAGGATCTGACATTTACTCTCCATGAGATTTGGTGCTTTGTACAAAACTTCCAAGACCCTAAACACAAGCACATACCTCTTATATAAACCCTTAAAACAACAATTTGAAATCTAGACAATAAATGAACATTGAAAAAGATTACAATATGAACCCTTTAAAGACAATAAAAAATTCAGCTACCCTATTAAGTATAAGCACATTAATTTCAATAGAAGCAAATTGGTACGTATAATTTAAAAAAGCATAGCATATTTGCGAATTCGGGCATCAAAACCAAAATCCATGTAAATGGAATCTAAACAGATCCACAAGAAACCCTAGATTTTTCTACAGAAACGAAATGTAGGTTGGAAATGACGAACCTATTGGTGGGAGGTGCGGAGAGATTTGAGATCGTGAGAAGCTGTAGACACCCCATTTTTGACCGTCCTCAAGACTTGGACGTCACCGTTTGAACACTCGGTGATGATCCATGATTGTGTTCGTCTCAAGTTCCCGGAGGTCTCGGCTGCGCGCCTTGTCTCAGGACCTCTTGACTCGACTGCTTCGTGTTCGGTTTTGGCACCAAACACCTGTGTTTTTGCCTTGAAAGGCAGGGAATGGCTTTTTGGCCATCCCCACACCCCACCGGCCCTCCCCTACCATCACCGGCCGCATATGTGTACCACCGGCAGTGTTTTCTTAAAAACAATGGCCGGTCGGCACTATATGTTGCCGACTGGCACCTTTTTGTGCCGGTGATCCCTTTGGCTGGCCGGCGTGCACCCTTTGCACCCCTGAGGCATGGTGCATGCCAGCTGTGCCAGCTGGAATGCACCATCACTCATCCCCGTGCATGGGAGTGACCCCTTTGCACCTTTGAACCCCCAAACCTTCTAGAAGGTTGACCCTTTTGGCCAAGCTTCTTGGAGAAGCTTGGACAGCTATCTTAGCTTCTCCAAGAAGCCAAGACCCCTTTGCACCCTTTGGCCCTTTTAGTTAGCTTCTTGGAGAAGCCTTGAGCCTTGTTTTTTGCCTATATAAACACCATCTCTCTCCCTTTGTTGGGGGTTAGCCATTTTTCAACAAAAAACCAGAGCTTCTATATCTATATATCTGCCATATACTCCCTCTCTCTACACTTTCCCTCTCTCTCCTCTTGTGTGTGTGTTTTTAGGCCTAAAAGTGTGGTTTTACCTTACTTTTGCACCAATACACACACCATCACACCTTAGCTCGAGATTGGGAGGTTTGGAGGGTTGTTTGTTGAACTTTTGGACTGGTTTTGATCAATAGAAGAGGGCTGGATCAGCTGTTCTTGAGGTGTTCTTCAAGGGTGAGCACTTTACTTTAGTTTTCCCATTTTTGTAACTAGTTTTTACCTGGTTTGCTTGCTGTTTTTAGCTTTGTATATAACATAAAAAAGTCTTATATTTTCTTGCTTTTGAACTTTCATTAAGGTCACTTTGTGGTTCGAGTGCAAACTCACCCTCTTAGGCCCTATTTTGGCCTCTTTGGTACCTTTATTCTGAGCCTTGTTTGCTTTGTTATTTTGATCTTCTAACCACTGAAAACCAGTGGGTTTTTAGTGGTGAGGAAGGTGGTTTGAAGTCTTGTTTAGGGGAGGGACACCCCTCTCCCCTTTGTTCCTCTTTTGCCTATTGTTTTGGCTTAAAAGGCAGCATGCATGCTTGCTTGTTTTTGGCGCCATTTCAGAACTTTTTTGGGTGTTTTGGATCATATTTTATCTCTGTCTAATGGCATTTTGTTGGCCTCTTGCATGCTTAACATACTTGCTTTGCATTCCTCTATTTGGCATAAAAATGCATCTTGTGTTTAGGCCTTGTTTCTTGCATGTATTAGCATAACTCCATGAAGATATTAGCCTCATTTTGTCATGTTTAAGGGCTGTGAGCCACTAATTTTTCCATGTTTGGCATGCTTGATGTGGTGGTTTTGCATTTTGGGCTTGTAAGCCTTGAGTATTTTGGCCTCTAGCATGCTCACCTTAGACCATCCTCATGATTTGGCATCATTTAGGATCATATTTCAGTCCAAAAATCATGTTTGTATGTTTGTATATGTGACCTCTTTTATGCTTTTAGGATGTGTCCTTTTATGCCTTGAGATAGGCCTTGTGCATGTTTGTGTGTTTAGGGTATTTTGGGGCTACCATGTCAAGGGGTTTGGGTTTATTTTTGCATGATAGAACTCTGTTTTTGCTCGCCTAATACATGCCATGAGTGGTCATGTTAGTGGTAGTAAGATGCTCTCTTTGGTGCCTTAGGTTTAGGCTCATTAACTTGCATGCTTGTATAGCACTTTGTTCATGTTTTTGGGCATTTTTTGCCACTGTTTTGGGGAGGTTTAAGGTCTGCCCCATTGTGGTTAAGTCCACCATTGTTTTCTTATCATATGTTTGTTGCTTATTTGGTTCATTACATGTTGTCCCATGCTAGCTTCATGGCATTTTGGTCCATGGTTGCATCACATTTGCCTCCCATATGATTAGCACTATATACCTAACATGATATGTTGCATAGCATTTGGCATGCCTTGCATTTTAGCATCATATTGCATTGTTGAGCCATGTTTGCATAACATGCATTGCATTGCTTGGTTTGGGGTGTCAAACCAAGTGTGAGAAATGAGGGGTGTTTGTACTTCAAGTGACAAAACACATCTCAATTCTCATGTCACTAAGGCCCTTGATCTTGACATGATAGGGTCTTGGTTCTCATTTGTGTGCTGCGTGCATATTTACATTGAATTGTAATCTCGGTCCCTTAGGCCATCATGCACCAAAAGGCATAATTGGTGGCCCAAGGACCAAGGGCCATGCTCCCTTGAGTCCCATACGTGATAGGGGGCATTGGCCATGCTTACATATGCTCAAAATTCCACACCATGCATTGCTTGTCTGCTGTTGCTGTCAAAACTGTCTTCTGCAGGAATTGTTTGCCGACCGGCATAAAAGAGTGCCGACCGGCCATTTGCTTGTGGCCGATAACCTCTCAAGCAGCCGATGGTCATTTTGAATGGCCGGTGGTCATTTCCTCCAGCCGGTGGTGTACTGCAGTGTGCTTAGAAGGTGTCCTGGGACTTTGGCAGGTTTCAGAAAGGCAGACAAGAAAAACACAGCAGAAGTGGTATGGTGCGGGTTTTCGAGTAGTCGGATTCGAGCATGCATCATTCGCGCATCCGTGATATGGGTCATGCCTTTTCTATTATGCATTTAAATTATTAATTAAATTAGAAATTTTTGTAATAATTTATTCTGTATTTGGACTGTACTATTTGGGACTGTATATTCTTTTAGTCCCTCTGTGTGAGGGCAATTGTGTAATAAGTGTGCGTGAGTGTATGTATGTCTTCCAACCCCCACTTCTTTCTTCCTTTTTATTTACCTGCTTATGATGGTAGATTATGGCATATTCAAAATTAGCATACCTTATGTAATGCATGCGTGCATCCATACATTTGTCTTACATACACCGGGCTCGGTGCATCACGCTAATTGCATTGTATTTCAATTTCCAAATTGAATACTTGTTACCTGTAGCATTTCACATGCCATGCTTAGGATAGCCGAGCCTGTCTAGATTACACCCTTGCTTGCGTTGCATTAGCCACTTAACATGAACTAGGATCATGCATATGATTACTAACTAGTTTCTGTTTTGGCTTGGAGTACTAGGTGAGTTTTTACGCTTTAGCATATCGCATGCGTGTGAATGTTGCCATAACAGCATGATTACCATGAGGCTAGCTGCTTATGTGATATAACTGCTTGAATGCCTGTGGGTGGAGGTTGGATTGTTTGAGTTGGAAAAACTCATTGAAATCTGTGTTTTAGCCTACTTGCGAGTAGCAAATTTCAAAGCGCTTTTCAAAAAACGAACGGATATGCAATGCTTGTTTCCAAATTAGGCAATCTAGTCTATACTTGTTTGCTGTGCGCATAACATAGTAATTCTAGGCTAATAACTGGAATAAGAACGCATAACGTTTTCAAAATCGGATATCATGGTTAGTAGAGGCCGGTTTTTGGACCGGGCGAAAGGGGGTGCTTATAGCTGACCTTCCCCGATCGTACCCAAGCTCCCGAGCCAAGACAACTTTGGTGATGACGGACACGTGGCTTTCGGCACCGAGTCAGGGTTTCCTAAATTTCCCATTTTAAAAAATATTTAGGTGGCGACTCTGTATCTGGCAAAGCAGTCCATGTTTGGCACTTCTTTTCTACAAATCTATTTTTCTCAAAACGATTTGCCAGAGTTGGACTCTTTGGTTCAAGATTAAGAACCGTGACATTTGAGTCCTTTGAACTGTAGTGACCCAGAATACGAACGGAACGGGACTTAACCCTCCCGGGGCGTTCGGGGACGTCTATAGAAGCCAAAGCCTTGTTGGAGGTTTTCAGATTGAGAGAAAATGGGAGGCTTTCAACTCCAGATCGATCCACCTAACCACAATGCTTATGTATTGAAAGTGTTTTATCTATTTATTGAAAACAAAAATCTGAAATTTTAGATGGGCAAGCTATGATGATGACAGCCCATTTTGTGTTTTTGAAAAATTTATGAGTTGTTTGTGATGGAAGAGAGTGGTCGGAGAAGAATACCTAGATAAGAAACAACAGAGAGCTCGATTTGGCTAAGTTCATCATCATCAATCGGAGCATTTTCAGATGATGAGAGAGAGATTTGATCGTCTGAAGATGATGAGAGAGAGATTTTATCTTCAGACGATGAACTTAAACTACAGAAAGCACTTTTCAAACGATGAGAGAGAGATCTGCTTATGAGAGATTTGATTTCAAACCTAATGTGATTTCTTTGATGAGAGATGATGAAAGAGATGATGAGAGAGAGATTTGATTATGAGATCTAATTTCGTTTCTAGAAATTCAATGTAATCGGATTGGGCAAACAAACGGACTGGATCGGATTTATCCGAATTCGACTCGTTTAAAATCGGGCTACATAGATACGGATTAAATAGATATTCGAATTCAAATTTGTATAAATGGACCGGATTAATCGGATCGAATTCGAATCAGATTCGAGTTATACCTAATCCGTTGACAGGCTTAATGGGGCCAAACAAGTGCAAGCGTTCTACGATTCAAAACTTGTTATCAATCAATTAAAGGGGGAGTATCCAGCTAAAAACAACTGCATGGCCGTCTACATGAGAATAGCCAGTTCTCTGTTTGAGAAATTCGACAGACATGAACTTAATCAAATCACCAGAGACCAGAATACGCATGCTGATGCCCTCACTTGCTTAGTTTTAACTTTCAATTTAGAAGTGAAACAAACCATTGAAATGAGTTTCCTATCAGAGTTGAGCATCCACGTCCTCGAGCTTCATACTGTAAACGTCATCCAAAGAAGTCCGAGTTGGATGGACCCCATTACAGCGTTCTTCTCTACAGAACAATTGTTAGAGGATAAGAAAGAAGCTTACAAGCTACACAATAAAGCCTTGAGGTATTATCTGGATCCCCAAGGAAAACTCTATAAGAAATCTCTCTCCAGGCCTTACTTGGAATGCGTCCATTCAGACAAAATTGAAGACTTTTTTGGTCGACATTCACGAAGGCAGTTGTGGCGCTAATTCGAAAGAAAGATCATTGGCTCATTGAGCCATCACTCAGGGCTATTGGTGGCCAACTAACATATTTGCCCGCCTAAGCATTAAATTCTATGACTAGTCTGTGGTCTTTCACTTAATGGGGGCTAGACATTATCGGGCCATTGCCAAAAGCTCTTGGTAACAAACGATTCTTGCTAGTCGTTATTGACTACTTCACAAAAATGGATGGAGGCCAAACCATTAACACACATCAGGGACATCAATGTCAAACGTTTTGAATGGAAGAACATTATCACTCGTTTCAGCATACCCAGGGCACTTGTCTCTGACAATGGCACCCAATTTGATTGTGGAGACTATCGAGAGCTGTGTAACATGTGCAAGGATCCTCTCCTTGGCTCCATACTTGGTGGGTCATTGGACCCATGTTTGAGCCCAATTCTGGTAATTCGAACCGTTCACATTTTCAGATTTTTTATGTATATCATACCTGTAAAAAATCAAGTTGATCGGATATCGAAAACCATGTGAACTAAAAGTTTTATTAAACAATTAGATTGTTTATTAATTTTTTTTAATTAATGATTTTTAGTTCTTCTAATATCTGATCAATTTGATTTTTTACAGGTATGATATGCATAACAAATTTTAAAATATGAATGGTTCGGATTATCAAAATTGGGCCCAATAGCCCACTATGTAGGGAGCCAAGGAGAGGATCCAAGGAGAGGATCCTTGATCGTGCAACATGTATAAAATTTGGCTTCACTTCTCGTCGCCCGCTTACCCCCAAAGTAACGGCCAGACCGAAGCCTCCAATAAGGTAGTCTTGGACAGTATCAAAAAGCGCTTGGAGAAAGCTAAAGACAAATGGATTGAAGTGCTCCCAACTGTGTTGTGTGCCCATCTTACTACGCCACGAAGGTTTACAGGTGAAATGCCATTCGCTCTATGTTTTGATAACGAGGCTATTATCCCTCTTGAAATTGGTTTGCCAACTCTTTGCTCGAGGGCGTTCAATATCGGTCGTAACGACATGATGCTGGCCTTGGATATGAACTTGCTTGAAGAGCACTGAGATCAATTTTTTGTCGCCACAGAACGTTATCAACAATAATTGGCCAAGTCATACAATCAACAAGTACATCCACCCCACTACGTTCCTGGTGAATTAGTGCTTAAAAAGGTCTTACCTGTTGCCAAGACTCTGTCTGATGGGAAGCTCGGCCTCAACTGGGACGGTTCATATTAAATTGATTCCATCATCCAGGCAGAGGCATACCGACTCTCCGATATGAGCGGCATGAAGTTACCTCAGCCTTGGAACACAACCCATCTCCATATGTTTTATCACTATTTTTTTTTTCCAAATGTGGCTCTTTTTGCACTTACGATGTAATGACAGTGTTGTGTTTATATTTATTTGCCTTTTGCTCATTTTTTTTTGTCATCGCAACGAAAGTCTCTGAAATCGGAGTGCCCTTTATGCTTGGCATGCATGCATGTTTTGCACGAGGGGCCAACGAAAGTCTTTGAATTCAAAGTGTCCTTTGTACTCGGCATGCATGCATGTTCCGTATGAGAGACCAACAAAAGTCTCCCAATTCGGAGCGTCCTTTGTGCTCGACATGTATGCTTGTTCGGCACGAGGGACCAACGAAAGTCTCTAAATTCAGAGCATTCTTCGTGCTCAACATGCATGCATGTTCCGCACGAGGGGCCAACAAAAGTCTCCGAATTCAGAGCACCCTTTGTGCTCGACATGCATGCATGTTTCGCACAAGGGGCCAACGAAAGTCTCTGAGTTCAGAGCGCCCTTCGTGCTCGGCATGTATGCATGTTCGACATGAAGGGCCAACGGAAGTCTCCGAATTCGGAGCGCCTTTCGTGCTCGGCACGTATACATGTTTCGCATCAGGGGCCAATAAAAGTCTCCAAATTCAGAGCGCCCTTTGTGCTCAGCATGCATGCATGTTCGACACGAAGGGCCAATGAAAGTCTTTGAATTCGGAGCGCCCTTCGTGGTTAACATGCACACATGTTCAGTACAAAGGGCCAACGAAAGTCTCCGAATTCGAAGCGCCTTTCGTGCTCGGCATGCATACATGGTTCGTACGAGGGGCCAACGAAAGTCGCCTTTCATGCTCGGCATGCGTGCATGTTCGGCACAATGAGCCAATTAAAATACAATTCCGACAAGTGATTCTTGGTACAAATATAGAGGAGTTGGATTATGGAATCATAATTAAATTCGAAAGAGCAATTTATTCATATCATAATCAAACTTGATCGGAATACAAGAAACTAACCTTGACATTCTGTTTATAAAAAATAAATTTGCTAATTAAACTAGAAATGACGACACCGACTAAGTCTTCCTTGGATTGCCAACCTCTTCCTCATCATTGGTCTTCTAGGCGTCATAGGCTTCAAAAGGCATTGTGTATCCTTGATACAATGGGGATGTCGAATCTACCCTTGTCGCTTGCAACGTCTTGAGCCATTTGTGTTTGAAGCCATGGTTCTCGCAACGACACACATCAACAGCTAGCTTCTTCATCGTCTTATCAATGTTGACCTTTCGCTGTTCAAAAAACCCCTTAATAGAAACCCGAGTTTCTATGGCCTCATGCACAAAAATGGCTATAGTATCTCTATCGGCTATGGCATGATCCAAAAAGCGTTGCATGAGCGCATCTTTTGAAGGTGAGCCGCATCAGCTATTTTGAGTTCGACAATCTTTGCCTTCCGAGCTTGATTCTCGGGCCGCTCTTTCGCCTTCTTTAATTTGCGCTCTAGGTTCAGTATACTACCATCCTTCCGATCAGTTTCTTTACAAGCAGCTCGAAGACGCATGGCGATCTCATAGGAGCTGTACCGTCCCTTGACAGCTCCATGAATGCCCTCTTTAAACACCTCATAATCAGTATGCATCGCCACTGACTGGTGAACTTCGAGAGGAAACATTTGCAGAGTAAATTTAACTGCCACGTTTGGATCATGGACAATCGAATCAGCTTTAGTCATTGGTTTGTTTCCAATAAAAACTTAAAACTTAGAGGATGAGGCGACCTGTTGGGCTCATTGCGGACTGCAGATTGGGTGCCTGTGGCTTTTACACTTCTCTTCATTTGCGTCTTGGGAGATCTGCTGCGTTCATCTCTCTTGGAAGAGTTGTTTTGTCCTCCAAGCAACCTTCACCTATCCCTTTCCCTTTCAGTTCCTGCACCAGCACTATCATTGCGAGATTCTTGGTTCATTTCGATGTCAAGATCTGCTAAAGTTCTCCCTTCTCTTTTGCTGTTGTAGAAAATTCTGCCCAATAGAGAAGCCATTGACCACTTTGGAGAAGAAGTTAGTTTTTGAACAGTTCTTCCTTTTTGTAAGATGCTACAGCTCATTTAAGATACTTGCGGACACTGCTTGACATTAACTATGCATACGCCACACCCAATGCCCAATTAATCACGCCACGCACGCAATGGTAGACATACTCGGCTTTGACTCTCCATGCACCGCCTATGGTGTATTCGGCATATCATGTAATCTACTGGGGCAGAGGCATATATATGAATCTATTTGGCATTACATCCGTTTGGAAAGCACACGATGCCGAATTGACATGCAATGTCTTACTTGAGCATTTATTACTTGGTTTCGAATTTTCAGGTGATGCTGTTGCCGACCTGACATATAGTGTGCCAGTTAAGCGATCAGGTGGTCGCTGTGCCGACTCCACATATTTCTTAGGCTTGTACTATTTGGTATATCACGCAATCAACTAGGGCAAGGGCAGATATAAGAATCTAATTGACATTACATCTATTTAGGAAAAAAATGCTACCGAATTGGTATGCAACGCCTCACTGGTGCAAATTATGTGATGCTGGCCAAATAAGTTAACCCGGTTATACCATTTAGCATCATTTTCTAATTAGCATGTAATAATTCCTTTTATAAAAATTTAATTCATGGTCATGCAAGTAGAACATTTTGGTGCGCATTAAGGTGTTTTCATTAATAAACTGATTCAGTACATCTATTTCACTTTATACATGAAATCAGCCAACTTACATTAAACCAAAAACAACAAAACAAAAAACAAACACTAGCAAGATTAATAATGGTTACAAAATCAATCAAACTAACTACTCTAATCGGACCACTAAAGGCTCCACGTTGCTAGCAAACGGGCTTCAGATTTCCTGAGGGTTTGACTCCAGAGACTCCACTTCTTTTTGCTCGTAGGGAATCGGCATTTCAAGCGTGACTTTCGCAGCTGCTAAGGCTTTGAGCCAGCCATGCTTAAAACCCCCATTTTTGAATTTTAAGGCCTCCTTGGCGTACAGTTCTTTGGCAACTAATTCCCCAACTTCAAAGGCTTTGGTGGCTGCCACTTTCGCTTCTTCAATTGCCGAATTAGCCTTCTGGAGTTCAATTGCCAAATCCATCTATGCCATCTTTAGAGTGAAATTCGTAAGGTTTGCCTGTTCTTCGGTGGTGCGACACAGTAGATCCATGTGCCTCGTCTTTTCTTCCTCTGCAACGACTCTCGCGCACTCCACCTTGGCCATTCTTGCCTCGGTTTCAGCCTTTTTAGGTGCAATTTCCAGATCGGCTATAGCTGATTTAGATTTGCTATGTTCGGCCATCACCTCAACCCTTAATGAACTAATTAACTCCACGGTGTCATGTTGGCGATGACCGATTTCGGTGATACGTTTGGCAGCTTGAAATGAACAAGGCGATAAGCCAAGAACACCAAAACTAACATGTAGAAACAAAAATGCATACACAATAATACTTACCAAAATGGTTGATTGCGCAACCAAAGCAATCGAAACCCTATTCGGCTCGGCGCAATACATAGCCTTATCAATATGAAGGGCGATGGCGATGGCGATGGCGATGGCTGCAACTACAGCCAACGTGACTAAAGGATCCTTCTCTATAGAGGCACCAGTTAGAATTAATGACCCTTTCGCCTTTGGCTGAATTACGAACGGTGCCAGGAGGTCAAGAGGGGGAAAAGGCCATGGCCTCTTCTCAATCGATTGCCCAACCACGTCAACAGATTCAACAGGATGTTTTTTGCCCCTCTGTTCGACTACCGATTCTTTCACTATCGGCTCAATGATGGGATACGTAGAGTTTATCGGTTCAGCCTGAGCGATTTCAGTCACCAGTGAAAGGACTTCGTTACTTCCCTTAACGTTTATCGCTTTTTTCCACATTGTCATTTTCTCGGCGTTTCTTTACTTGGCAAACTACCCAAGGGATTTGCTGAGCAAGGGATTCGCCTGCCATATCTTCCGAGCAGACTCTAGGCAAGTCGTCCAAGTCTATAAAAATATCTTTTTCTTGGGGGTTTTCGATGTCAACTTGCTTGCTGGAGTCGAGTTGTTTGAAATCCAAAAATGGTTCCCTAGTTTCTTCGGATTGAGGAATGTTTAACTCAGCACTTTCGTCTCTAACTTTGTCTATTCCAGCGCCTTAATCAACGCCCTGATCAGCCCTTTGGTCACTATTGCCAGCCTGTTCACTAGCCGACGATTCCCCAATATCGATATCTCTTATCTTGGCAAAACTAAGGAAAACGAGAGCCACGAGTTCTTGTTTGCCTCTTGGAATGAGAATGTGATCAGCCATCGAAAAAGTGGAATATGATGGGTTGTATCAAAGTAATATATACACAGCCCGACTTTGTCCTTGTAAATTCGTCCGACTAACAAAATCAAGGATAGTCTTCACTTGGGCTAGCACAAGTTCATCTGTATAGGTGAAGGACCTTTTGAGATTGTTGCTTGCACAAGAGAGAAACGGTTAGAATAAGTGAATGCCAAATAAAAATACAAATCAATGTGAAATAATCGGCGACCTAGTTCACCCTTGCGCTTGGGCACAGGAGTTTGGCGATCTTCCCTGTTGCCGAACTCCCAATTGCTGTGAACGACCACCATTACGTCATCTACTCTTTTGCCAGAACTGGTGTAAAAACCCTCATCACTATTTATCGACAAACTACCAAATACTGTTAAACTGAGACTGATTATGACTGATAATTGAACTGATCGAATATCGAATCGATCGATCAAATCAAACCAATTGATTGCCTGTATTTGTTTGAATTGCAGTTTATCTGTTTGACTGTTTAATTATCTGTTCAGTTTTTATGTTTAAACTATTAATTGAAGGCCTTATCGGCGGTCGAATCAGAAATTGGTTGATGTTTTAGGATCAGCATAATTTATGTGATTTTATGACATAACTATCTGAAATGTGATTTAGTGTGATTAAATTAGAATAAAATAAGCTAAGTTAAACAAGTTGCTTTATTTACCATTTTGCCACCCTTAGTGGCCCACTACCTCAACATATTAAGCCTTACATACACTTAGGCAAACATTTCATTAGCCACATTTTGTTGAGCTCCACCGAATTTAGAGAGAGAGAGGAAGTGAGAGACTTGAATTCACTTGTAGATTGCTTGGAAATTGAAGGATTTGAAGTATAGATTGCATAGTTGAGCTTGTTCATCTTGCATTCAAGACTTAGGTAAGGGGTTCAACCTCCTATTGATGTAATTAAGATTATTCTTGCATGGTTTAGAGCTAAGTTGAGGTCTAGAGCCAATTTATGGCTCAAATTGTTGCCTTGGAGCTTAATTGTTGCATGCATGTGTATATTGAAGAGTTTTGAGCTTGATTTCATGGAAACCTTGCATGCATGTCTATCTTTTGATCATAATCCATGATTACACCAAGTTCTTAAAGAAATGAGCTCAATTGAGCAAGCTTTGAAGTTTTAAATTGGTTTGAATGCATGCATGTCATGTTTGAAGTTTGTTCATGAAAATTGATTTGAAATTTGGTTTAATTGAACTACCCTTGAGCTTTGATTTTACAAATTGAGCTTCAAATCATGTCATTCTATGAGTTTACTTATGTTTTTCAGAAAATTGGCCCAAGAGGATCGAATTTTATCCATCTAAACTTGATTTTGAGCTTGGGACTCAAATCTGGAATTTCCAGATTTTGGTCGTCCGCTCGAGCGGGGGAAGTGCCGCTCGAGCGGGGAAATCGAGCTCCCAACATCTTGCACTGTAGAACAATCCACTCGAGCGGAGGACTGGGTGACACGCTCGAGCGGGCGTCGAGCGTGAATTTCACCTATCCAGTACTTTTTGGTACGCTCGAGCGATGAAGTTAACGCTTAAGTAGGGACCTTTGTTGCATGTCCACTCGAGCGGGAAAACCTGTGCTTGAGCGGGACTCTGTTTTTCTGAAAATTCTAAAAATGTTTTCTGATCACATCTTTGCATCCTCATCCCATCCTAGGCATTCTTAGGCCTAGTTTAAGACATCTTAATGAGGATATAGATGTAGAACACACTGAGGCATTTACGGATTAAATTATTATTATCTTTCCCAACTGTGAAACTTAGTGTGTGTTCAATCTGTTAATTGTATAGGATTGGCATTCCGAGGAGAGGCTCTAGCTTACCGTAGCCCAGAACTCTGTGAGTAACAATTGTGTAAAGATATGTTCAAAATGATTATCTTCTGAATATTGAACTGAACTGTTTACTGAACTGATATTATTTACTGAACGAATGTATGTCCTATATTCTGAACTGTACTGTGGCATCTTTAGCACCCTCATCGCTTATTCTTATTCTGAGATCTCTGTTGGTTCCCTTTGTTAGAACCACTCATTTCTGATTGATGGCCATCATTTACCGCTCGGTCTTTTAAGACTCATCATTTCTTGTTATGCTAATGGATGTATCACATATGACCGACATCAGATCAACAACTAATATCGATTTAATGAACTGTTTATTATCAGAAGACATTCATTCTAAACCCCTTTACGCATTATGTTATTCACTGGGCTTTAGCTCACTGCTCATATATATATGTAGGTGTACAGGCACCGGACCAATGCTAGAAGCGTCGGGGTAAACTCCAGTTTTGTCAAGCCAACCACTGTGCCTCACTGCAAGGTTCCGAGCCTGCCAAGCTATGGCTTAGGGATGTTTTTATTTCTCCGTCTGTCTCTGTACCGTTTTGTAATGCTGTATAGACTGTACTGTACTGTTTAATGGGGATTAGGTCCCTGTTCTGAATGGTTGTAAATATTGTGCATACTGTCCCATACTGTGTATATATCTGTGTATGTATGAAAAATCTTTTGCATACAGACTGTCACAGCTCATTGGACATTGTTTATTTACTGTATTGGCTTCCGCCATGCCCTTGCACTCTGTTATACTGTCTTACTGTTAAGCAGGCCTTCGATAATCTCGGATTACTGGCCGGTTACGGTGCTAAACCCATAGAGGCGGGTTTGGGTCATGACAGAGTGGTATCAGAGCGATACTTAACCACGAGTTATACCGCACACACGTGTCCAAATGAGCTATAGGATGTCTTAGAAAAGCGATTAGGGCATTACATGAGCATGATAAGTGTGTGGTTATGACATGATTGAATATGTGCTAATGTGATAAACTGTTACGTATGCAACTGCTTATATTTATAATTGCTATAACTGCTTATAGTGAAATGGATAATGCAAATGAATCTGAATCCTCATCCACTGAGGCAAGAATGGCAAGAATGGAAAGAATGATGGAACTGATAACTACAAGATTAGAGCAACAACAGGATCAACAGCCCCCACCTCCTCCTCCGGCTATACCGGAACAGAATGTGAATGTACATAATGCGAATGTTAATGAAGGGGACATAATTGCTCTTACCCAAAAGTTTAGCAAATTGAAACCGCCATCCTTTCAGGGAGGCCTTGAACCGTTAAAAGCTAAAGCATGGGATTTGGAGACTGAAAAACTGTTTGAAGTGTTTCCGTGCTCGGAGGCACATAAGGTACTGTTGGCCACCTTCACCTTGCAGGAAGAGGCTAGAAGGTGGTGGATGCTTACCCGTGATGACAATATTGCTATGACCTGGGCTCAATTCAAAGTAGCCTTCTTTGAAAAGTACTTCCCTCAGTGTGTCAGGGATAGGAAGGTGACTGAATTTGAACAACTGAGACAGGGCATGATGTCCGTCGCCGAATATGAAACAAAGTTCACCGGACTTGCTAGATATGCACCACACATGGTGGACATTGAATACAAGAAGGCCAGAAGGTTTGAAGGCAGCCTGAATGTTGTAATACTGGATAGAATAAGTGTCCTGAAATTACCGACTTATGTGAATGTTCTTGACTGAGCCTTGATGGCTGAAGCAAACATTGAAGCTGTGAAACAATCTGAAACACTAGCGTCTGAATGGCGTGGTAAGAGGCAGGGTTTTAAGTTCAAGAAAGGCAAGAACAACCCGCTGAACAAAAAGGAAAATACAGGGTCAACGACTACTTCTAGTTAAGGAAACCGTTCCTTTCCGCCCTGTTCCAAATGTGGTAAGAACCATAATGGAGTTTGTCATAAAATTTCTAGTGCTTGTTACAAGTGTGGCAAGGTGGGCCACATGGTGAAAGATTGCCCTTCCACTGCTCCGGGCAATAGTAAAGCTGCAGGCAGCGTGGCAGCATCAACTGTAGCACCAAAACCGAACCCCAAAGCTACCAGGAAAGAGCCTATGAGGTAGGGCCGAGTATTCGCCCTAGTACCGGGAGATGTGCAAAATACCGAGACTGTTATGTCAGGTATTCTCTCTATTTGTACTCAAAATGCATATGTACTGATTGATTCGGGGTTTACACACTCATATGTATCGCATGCTTTTTCACGGAAATTGAATAGACCCTCAGAACCCATGAACTACCTGTTAGCTGTATCATAACCTGTTGGGGAATCCATGACATGTGTTTATATGTACCCTGCATATGAAATCATTGTTGGGGATATGCATCTGTTTATTGATTTACTGCCATTGAACATTGATCATTTTGATGTAATATTGGGAATGGACTGGTTACAAAAATATCATGCTACCATTGACTGTGTGACGAAGCAAGTTGTTTTCCGTCCACTTGGTTTACTCGAATTTGTGTTTAATGGGGTTGGAGTTGTACCTCCCCCGTATTTGATTTCATCTGTGAAAGCCATTAAACTGATTAGGAAGGGGTGTAAAAGGTATCTGTGTTCTGTATTGACTGTATCTACTGATGATGATGTTAAAACTGATGTGAACTGTATTCCTATAGTCAGAGAATTCCCAGATGTATTTCCAGATGATCTGCCAGGGGATTTGATTGACAGGGAGATTGAGTTCACCGTTGATGTGATTCCGGGTACACAGCTTGTATCGAAAGCTCCTTACCGAATGGCTCCAACTGAATTGAAAGATTTGAAAGTGCAACTGCAAGAATTGTTAGACAAGTGTAGCAGCGCCCGCGTGGGCCTCTATGCTACAGTTCGGACTCCCTTTTTGTGTTGCGGTTCTAAATCTGAACCAAAGAGTCCAACTCCGGCAAATCGTTTTGAAGAAAAACAGATTTTGAAAGAAGTGCCAAACATGGACTGCTTTGCCAGATACAGAGTCGCCACCTAAATATTTTTTAATGGGGAAATTTAGGAAACCCTAACTCGGTGCCAAAGGCCACGTGTCCGTCATAACCAAAGTGTCTTGGCTAGGGAGCTTGGGTACGATCGGGGAAGGTCAGCTATGAGCACCCCCTTTCGCCCGGTCCGAAGACCGGCCTCTACTAACCGTGATATCCGTTTTTGAAAACATTATGTGTTCTTATTCCAATTATTAGCCTAGAATTACTATATTATGCGCGCAGCAAACAAGTATAGACTAGATTGCCTAATTTGGAAACAAACATTGCATATCCGTTCGTTTTGAAAATGCTTTGGAATTTGCTACTCGCAAGTAGGCTAAAACACAGATTTCAATGAGTTTTCCAACTCAAGCAACCCAACCTCCACCCACAGGCATTCAAACAGTTTATCTCACATAAGCACTTAGCCGCATGGTAAGCATACTGTCATGGCAACATTCACACGCATGTGGTATGCTAAAGCGTAAAATACTTACATCGTACTCCGTGCCAAAACAAAAAACTAGTTAGCAGACATGCATGTCCCTAGGTCATGTTAAGTGGCTAATGCAACACAGGCAAGGATGCAATTTAGAGTAGGCTCGGCTAACCCTAAAGATCGCATGTGAAATGCACTTTATTCGATTCACGTATTCAATTTGGAATTGAAAATACAATGCAGTTTGTATGATGTACCGAGCCCGGTGCATGTTTAGACAAATGCATGGATGCACGCATGCATTGCATAAGGTATGCTAAAATAGACGTGCCCTAATACTAACCATTAAAAGCAGGTAAGTAAAAGGGAAGAAAGAAGTGGGGGTTGGAAGACATACACACACCTACTTACCCACACTTATTACAAATACGCCCTCGCTCGGAGAGACCAAAAGAATAATACAAATTAATCAACTACGCGAGCTAATTAAAATATTACAAATTAATTAAATTAACAAAATAATTAATCTAAGAAAAACAGTAAACTGCCTCGAGGCGAGGGCTCAATGCACGCGCGCTCGGATTCCGCTCGGAATTGCACTGCCATGCCTAGCTTGCCTCTGTTTTCTCTGCTTTGCTTCTCTGGAAACTGCCAAAGTCTCAGAACCACTTCTCAAGGCACTGGGGGGTATCACCGGCTGAGGGGAAAAACCACCGGCTGAAGTATATGGTCACCGGCACAAGATTAATCCATCGGCCATAAGTTTACTGCCGGTCAGCACTAAATACTGCCGGCCGGCACTAAATGTCTGCAAAACCTGCAACTCACAGTAGCAGAGGGCAAAAACTTGCATGGCAATGTAATTTCAACAATGTGTGCACCAATCATGCCCCTTATCATATTTGTGACTCAAAGGGGCATGTGCCTCGGTTCTCGGGCCACCAATCACGCATTCCCATGCATGATGGCCCAAGGAACAAAATGTGCGCTTTCAATTTCAAATGCATGCAAACCATATAAACAAACAAGGGTGCCAAACCTCTATCATGTTTATCTCAAGAGGCCTAGCATGCATGTGAATGCAATGAAATCCTAAGCATGTTGGCTAGCATGCAACATGGACAATGTAATGTAAGGATGTTAATATGCAAACACACCTACAAGACAAACATGTAAACCAAACAATGGGGTGGACTTAAACATGATCTAGGCAACTCTAACTAGGCCTAAAATCAATAGCCAAAATGCTAAGTATGAGAGCTAAACACACATGCACATGTACACATGTTAAGGCACACAACTTAAGCATTAAACAAACCACTCTCAAGCACACTTGAAAAGAGATAACATGGATGATTAGCATGCAACATGAGCTCTAAAATCATGTCAAAGTGTGGTGCTAAAACAAGCAACAAAGCAAACTAATCATGCTACAATGTCCCACGCATTCAAGGTTCACCAAAGAGGTAATGAACTACACTTAACACAACCATTCATGGCATACATTAGGCGACCAAAAACAGAGTTTTAACACATAAAACTAAGTCCAAAAGACCACATAGATGGCATCTAAGTGACTCAAATTTAAAGGCATGCATATTGGCCAAAGCAAAGGGCATACAATACATGCTTTCAAAGCAATAAAGAGGCATGCAAGGCAAACATATGGGCATGCCAAAGGGACTGAAATTACATGCTAAATGGTTCCAAACCATTGAAATGATGAAGGCAATGCATACTACACATGCACCTACTTGAAGCATGCAAGTTACAATGCAAAGGGGCTATATTGAGCATGCCAAGATCGACCCAAATGACTATGGACAGAGCTAAAACATGTCAAAATAAGCACAAAACATTCATAAGTCTAAGCCTAAAGTATGCTCAAATAAAGGCTAACAACCTAAGGTATGTTAAGGCAATACAAGGCATTACATGGCAACTATGCTAAGCATGCATAAGGGACCAAAACCAACACATAGCAATGTTAAATCATGATATCCTAAGCATGAATAACAGTCCATACATGCTCAACACACACTCAATCACAATGCTCCCTCAAGAAGCAAAATTTGCCCTTTTCAAGGACATCAAGGAGAGGGGGGTGACCCCCTCCTTCTTAGGACTTTAAGGCATCATCTTCACCACTGAAATCCCTCAAGATTTCAGTGGTGAAGAGACCCCAACACCAAAATCCCGGAGCTCTCACAAAATAGCACAAAAATGAGGCCTTTCAAGGCCTAAGAGGGGCCAAACTTCCCCAAAGCACAAAGTACCCTTAATAAACTATCAAGAGGACTAAAAAATAGAACTTTTTTGTATTAAACACCAAGCACAAAAATAGTTCTAAGCTATGCAAAAATGGAGTGCAAAAATGGGGTAAAAAGGGGGAGTTTCTCACCCTTGTTGACCACCTTCACAAGAGTTGATGTTGTTGCTTCCTTGAGCTCAAATCCAGCCAAAAACCTCCAAGACAACCTCTTGGAACCTCAGTTGCCAAGGAAGGTGAAACACTAGGTGTTGATGAGCAATAGTAAGTCACAAACACCTAGTGTACAAATAAGGGAGAAGAAGAGAGATAGGATAGATACAAAACTTCTAACCTAAAACCAGAGCTTCTTCTCTGTCTTTTTTCTCTAAAATGTCTAACTTTGCTAACCTCTTGAGCCAAGAGAAGAGAGCCTTCTCTTATAGGAAACAAAGCTTACAAGCTAAGTCAAAACAAGAGCTCATCCCTCCATACACGTGTATGGGGGGGGAAACAAATGCAAGACAGCTGCCTTAAAATATCTCATAAAGCAACTGTACAGTAGTTGGCAGGGCAAAATTGTCATTTTGACAAAATTGACTGCCGACCGGCACAATATAGTGCCGATGGCAACATCAACCAGCCGGTGGCCTCTAGCCACTGCCGGTGGTGTGTGGGGATGCCTTACAAAGCATTCTGTGCCCCTCCAAGGCAAAGCACAAGTGTTTGGTGCAAAACGAGACACAAAACGGTCAAGTTCGGAGGTCCTGAGGCAAGGCGCGTAGCCGAGAACTCCGGGAGCTCCAAACGAACACGAACATGGATAATCACCGAGTGTTCAAGCGGTGACGTCCAAGTCTTGAGGACGGTCAAAAATAGGGTGTCTACAACAAGAAGTTTATCAGGCCTAGTACTTTACCGTGTGGCACACCTGTCTTGTTCGTGAAAAAGAAAGACGGCTCACTGAGACTGTGTATTGATTACCGTGAACTGAACAAGGTAACTGTGAAAAATAAATACCCATTGCCTCGTATTGATGACTTATTTGATCAGTTACAGGGTGCTCAAGTGTTTTCTAAGATTGATCTCAGATCTGGATACCACCAGTTGAAAGTTAAACCTGAAGACATTGGCAAAACTGCTTTTCGAACGAGGTATGGACATTACGAATTTTTAGTTATGCCTTTTAGAGTTACCAATGCACCTGCAGCATTTATGGACCTCATGAATAGAATCTTTAAACCGTACCTTGATGACTTTATTGTTGTATTCATTGATGACATACTGATTTACTCCAAAAGTGTAGAAGAACACGAACATCATCTGAGACTTGCCCTACAGACCCTAAGAGAACATAAACTTTATGCTAAACTGTCTAAATGTGAGTTTTGGCTTGATCATGTTATGTTTTTGGGACATGTTATTAGCAAAGATGGGATTTCAGTTGATCCACAGAAAATTGAAGCCGTAGTGAACTGGCCTAGACCAACAAATGTGACAGAAGTCCGAAGTTTTTGGCGTTTGGCTGGATATTACAGAAGATTTGTCAAAGATTTCTCCAAAATTGCCCTACCATTGACTCAATTAACTCAGAAGGGGATATCATTTGACTGGACTGACTAGAGGGAATCAGCGTTTCAAGAGTTGAAAACTCGCCTGGTGACTGCACCTGTTCTTACCCTACCTTCAGGTACGGATGATTTTACCATTTTTAGTGATGCTTCTTATAAGGGTTTGGGATGTGTTTTAATGCAAAATGGGGGAGTCATTGCTTATGCTTCCCGACAACTGAGACCGCATGAAAAGAACTACCCGACCCATAATTTGGAACTTGCTGCAGTAGTATTTGCACTGAAAATCTAGCGTCACTATCTGTATGGGGCGACATGTGAAGTTTATACCGACCACAAAAGTCTGAAATATTTCTTTACACAGAAAGAACTGAACATGAGACAGCGGAGATGGCTAGAACTGATTAAAGATTATGACCTACAGATTTTGTACCATCCGGGAAAAGCCAATACTGTTACCGATGCACTGAGTCGGAAATCGATTGGGAACTTAGCTTGTTTGCTCACCGGACAGAAGGAGTTGCTTTGTGACCTTGAAAAATCTGAAATTGAAGTTGTTTTACGAGAACAAGGTGGAACAATAGCTACTATTTCTGCTCAACCGGCATTGATTGAAGAAATTAAAGAGAAACAGCAACATGATGACTCCTTGAAGAAGATTATCGAAGAAAGGGAATTTAAACCGAGACTGGGTTTCAGATTTGAAAACAATGTACTGAAATTTCAAGAAAGACTGTGTGTATCGAATGATCCTGAATTGAAAAGAAGAGTTCTGCAAGAAGGCCACAATTCAAAATTTTCTATCCACCCAGGAAATACGAAAATGTACCAAGATCTGAAACTGAATTTCTGGTGGCCTGGAATGAAGAAAGAAATTGCTGATTTTGTATCAAAATGTCTTCATTGCCAACAAGTTAAAGCTGAACATCAACGTCCCGCAGGCTTATTGCAGCCCTTACCCATACCGGAGTGGAAATGAGAACATATCACGATGGATTTTATCGTCGGATTACCTCGCTCCAGTAAAGCTATGGACTCAATTTGGGTTATTGTTGATAGACTGACTAAATCTTGTCACTTCTTACCTGTTAAGACGATTTATAATGCGGGCAAATTGGCTATACTCTATATTGATGAAATTGTTAGATTGCATGGAGTGCCTGTGTCCATTGTTTCTGACAGGGATTCGAAGTTTACATCAAGATTTTAGTAAAGCTTACAGACTGCATTGGGTACTGAACTGAGGCTGAATAGTGCCTATCATCCTCAGACAGATGGTCTGTCAGAAAGGACCATCCAAACTTTGGAGGATTTATTGAGAATATGTGTCCTTGATTTTCAGGGAAACTGGGAAAGCCATTTGTCGTTGGCTGAATTCGCCTACAACAACAGCTATCATTCGAGTATTGGTATGGCGCCTTTTGAGGCATTGTATAGCAGAAAATGTCAATCTCTGATTTGCTGGGCAGATGTTGGAGATAGGCCTTTGCTTGGGCCTGAAATTGTTTATGAAATGACTGAGAAAGTGAAATTGATACAGCAGAGACTGAAAACTGCACAGAGCCGACAGAAAAGTTATGCAGATGTCAGAAGACGGGACAGAGAATATGAAGTGGGTGATCACGTTTTTGTGAAAGTAAGACCAATGAAAGGCCAGACTCGTTTTGGAGTCAAAGGCAAGTTAGCGCCAAGATATGTCGGACTGTATGAGATTATTGAGAAGATCAATCCGGTGGCGTATCAAGTTGCGCTTCCTCCTGAAATGGAGCATATGCACAACGTCTTCCACATTTCAATGCTAAGAGATTATCTCCGGGATCCTTTCCATGTGATTGAGCCTACTCGTGTAGTGCTGAGCGATGACTACACTTACGAGGAATGGCCTATACAGATTGTGAACAGACGGATCAAGAAACTGAGAAATAAAGAGATTCCGTTAGTGAAAGTTAACTGGCAGAACCATGGTGGCGTGTATACCACTTGGGAAAAGGAAGATGAAATGGCTAAGAGATATCCTGAACTGTTTCCACTGAATCCTATTTTCTTCCAGAATGAAGGTAATTCGAGTTTAGAGGACTAAACTCTTTTTAAGGAGGGGAGACTGTAATAACCATCATCACTATTTACTGACAAACTATCGAATACTGTTAAACTGAGACTGATTATGACTGATAATTGAACTGATCGAAATACTAAACTGATTGACTGAAATCTAAAACTGAATTGATTGCCTGTATCTGTTTGAATTGCATTTTATCTGTTTGACTATTTAATTATCTGTTCAGTTTTTATGTTTAAACTATTAATTGAAGGCCTTATCGGCGGTCGAATTAAAAATTGGTTGATGTTTTAAGATCAGCATAATTTATGTGATTTCATGACATAAATATCTAAAATGTGATTTAGTGTGATTAAATTAGAATAAAATAAGCTAAGTTAAACAAGTTACTTTATTTACCATTTTGCCACCCTTAGTGGCCCACTACCTCAACATATTAAGCCTTACATACACTTAGGCAAACATTTCATCAGCCACATTTTGTTGAGCTCCACCGAATTTAGAGAGAGAGGAAGTGAGAGACTTGAATTCACTTGTAGATTGCTTGCAAATTGAAGGATTTGAAGTATAGATTGCATAGTTGAGCTTGTTCATCTTGCATTCAAGACTTAGGTAAGGGGTTCAACCTCCTATTGATGTAATTAAGATTATTCTTGCATGGTTTAGAGCTAAGTTGAGGTCTAGAGCCAATTTATGGCTCAAATTGTTGCCTTGGAGCTTAATTGTTGCATGCATGTGTATATTGAAGAGTTTTGAGCTTGATTTCATGGAAACCTTGCATGCATGTCTATCTTTTGATCATAATCCATGATTACACCAAGTTCTTGAAGAAATGTGCTCAATTGAGCAAGCTTTGAAGTTTTAAATTGGTTTGAATGCATGCATGTCATGTTTGAAGTTTGTTCATGAAAATTGATTTGAAATTTGGTTTAATTGAACTACCCTTGAGCTTTGATTTTACAAATTGAGCTTCAAATCATGTCATTCTATGAGTTTACTTATGTTTTTCAGAAAATTGGCCCAAGAAGATCGAATTTTATCCATCTAAACTTGATTTTGAGCTTGGGACTCAAATCTGGAATTTCCAGATTTTGGTCGTCCGCCGAAGGAAGTGCCGCCGGCGGAAATCGAGCTCCCAAAGATCTTGCAATCAGAGAACGATTCACTTGAGCGAGGATCGGTGACACGCCGGCGAGCGTCGAGCGTGAATTTCACCTATCCAGTACTTTTTGGTACGCTCGAGCGGTGAAGTTGACGCTCGAGCAAGGACCTTTGTTGCATGTCCGCTCGAGCAGGGAAACCTGCACTCGAGCGGGACTCTGTTTTTCTGAAAATTCTAAAAATATTTTCTGATCATATCTTTGCATCCTTATCCCATCCTAGGCATTCTTAGGCCTAGTTTTAGACATCTTAATGAGGATATAGATGTAGAACACACCGAGGCATTTAGGGATTAAATTATTATTATCTTTCCCAACTGTGAAACTTAGTGTGTGTTCAATCTGTTGACTGTATAGGATTGGCCTTCTGAGGAGACGCTCTAGCTTACTGTAGCCCAAAACTCTGTGAGTAACAATTGTGTAAAGATATGTTCAAAATGATTATCTTATGAATATTGAATCGAATCATTCATCGAATCGATATTGTTTCTTGAGCGAATGTATGTCCTATATTCTCGAATCTCATCGTGGCATCCTTAGCACTCACATCTTTATTCGTTAATCTGAAATCTCTGTCGGTTCCCTTGTTGGAACCACTACTATTTACGAATTGATGGCCATCATTTACTGTTCGGTCTTTTAAGACCTACTGTTTACTGTTATGCTAATGGATGTACCACATATGACTGATTACTGTACTGAACAACTGATATACTGATTTAATGAACTGTTTTCATTACTGTAAGGACATTCATTCTAAACTCCTTTATGCATTATATTATTCACTAGGCTTTAGCTCACTGCTTATATATATATATGTAGGTGTACAGGCACCGGACCAATGCTAGAAGCATCGGGGTAAACTCCAATTTTGTCAAGCCAACCACTATGCCTCACTGCGAGGTTTCGAGCCTGCCAAGCTATGGCTTAGGGGTGTTTTTATTTCCCCGTCTCTGACTGCTTTTGTAATCTTGTATAGATGTCTTGCATCGTTTAATGGGGATTAGGTCCCTGTCCTGAATGGTTGTAAATATTGTGCATACTATCCCGTACTGTGTATATATCTATGTATGTATGAAAAATCTTTTGCATACAGACTGTCACAGCTCATTGGACATTGTTTATTTACTGTATTGGCTTCCATCATGCCCCTGCACTCTGTTATACTGTCTTACTGTTAAGCAGGCCTTTGGTAATCTCGGATTACTGGCCAGTTACGGTGCTAAACCCATAGGGGCGGATTTGGGTCGTGACAACTGGTAAGCATGGTGACCAGATAGTGATTGGTGTCTTTTGCTCTAAGGAAATATTGCCCTCGTCGACCAGAAGTTTTGGCAAAGATGTAATAGTATCGAATGGTCGAAACCCCTAGGTCAAGACGAAGGCAGCGGTTTAACTCTATGACACGCATTACGATTTGGTAAAAATTAACATTTGGTTAGAATGGAATCAAACCCCAATGATGTAATACAAACTTAAGGGTGGGGTGAAGGAGGAAACGGACACCTCCTTCGGTAATCTCCGAGAAGGGAAAAACAATGGTGTTTTCATTAGTCCTCTCCATGTTAACTTCACTATCCCCGACTAGTTGAACGTCGTTGGGGATCGAAAAGTGATTATGAAAGGCTGCGACTCTATCTTCAGAAAGAAGAGCCTTTAGGTGATTCGCCATGGAAGGACCGGAGTAAAAGGTGAAAAGAAGAGGAAATGCGAGAGATCGAAAGCAAAAAAAATAAAAGAGAGAATAGAGCTTAGAAAACTTACGAATGAAAATGAAAAGGTCACAAGTAGGAAAAAGAGTAGGAAGGTTGCAGAGGAGGTTCTAAAGTTAGAAAATCACAGGTCTTGAACAACAGTGAACTCCCATGCGAAATGAAAAGGTGGAAAGATTTCAAATTGCATTAAATGAGAGGAGAGTACGAGGAGGCGGGAAGCAACAATCATTCTTCATCTCATCTTTTTTGTCACGATAGCGTTGAAAAGGCGCGTCTGCCTATTCCCAAATTCCAAAGCACTTCAAAATGTCAAATTGACCCTTCAGCGACTGAGTATGTTGACTCCACGAAACCACGCATAGCCGAATACTCGGGAAGCAATTGTGGGAGCCAAAATTAAGTGCCCCAACACAATTGACCCAATTACAGGTCTGCCCATTGTGCAGATCTATTGGGCGCAATTAGAATAGAATAAAATTAGATAGAGCAAATCACTGAATAACGGGCCTAGTGCTTGGTAGTCGAATCAAGTAGTTCAGGCAAGTCGACGTCTCACCCAGTTGCCGATTCCTCTCCATAAAGTGCAACGGGGGAGTGGGCCCTGATAGGATACGTAGTAGGAGATAAAAACCAGAATGAGAAACTCTATAAAAGAAAGGAGAGGGCTCATGAATGAGGTAGTTTCTAAATAGTTTACTTAAGAAAAAGAGCAACCTATATATTTGGGAGGTGAAAACTAACTAGATTGTTGGAGTGCTAATTTCAGCATCCCCAACCAGAGTTGTTCTTCTATTTCAGGTGACCATCAAAGGACTGCTATAGGATTTGCTTGGATAAAGGAGTATTCCAAATCCACTCTCTCACATGTAATATTATTTTTGTAGTAAATCTAATTAATTACGTATAATTTTTTTTTATAAGTAATATAATATTGATCTACTTTTATGTTGATCCACACGATAATATGTTGAATTTATTATTTTATTATATTTTTATTTTAATCTTGTTAGATTCATATGCCAAGTTTTGAAAAGAAAAATCTATTATTGTGAGTTAATAATAAAAAAATCGAATAAAAAGAATTAATACATACTTTATCATATGTCAAATTTAACATAGGAAAGGTCATGCCAAAATGCTACATAAGTATTTAACTCTTCGATTAGAGTTTAATGAATTATTAATACTTACTTTTGAAGTGTCAAGTAAAATTGAAAATATGATTTGAAGATTCTGCAAGGTACAGCATCTGACAATATTTTAATTTTTTTCTGAACAGTGTTTAAATAAAAATCAGAGGGTGTAAATTTGTGGGGCACCTAGCTTGCCCTTGTGAAGCACAAGTAGTAATGGGGTGGTTGGACAGTTGATTCCTACCTCATTATTTGTCGCAAGTTCACCCAAACTAGGGTACCCCAAATAAAAGGTCAAATTTGCCAAGAAACTACAGTCTTCTTTTTCAATAATGTTATGGAAAATATTATTTGATGTGTCACATCAAAAATATCTAAAATTTAATTATTGTATATTACATCTTTTTAGGTTTATTCCTAGTCTAATTTATAATGCAAACAAAGCTAGTTATTCAAAAAAAATTTGAATCAAAATCTTGCCTAAAATATAAAGTATAACTAAGTTTGAATTAATGTATTGTGAAGGCTCTGCATAGAATGAATTTAAATCACAAATTAATATTTTTTCATAAAATTCAAAGTATATGGTATCACTAAATTTAATGAGCTTGAATTAATATTTGGTTTGATTTTCAGAGTATGTTTGTTGAAATTTTTTGTGAAAAATTGAAAACTAATTTAGTGATAAAAAATAATAAAAATTACTCACCATTAAATAATTTTTAAAATTTTAAAAAATAATTTGGTGTTTTTTTTTTTTATCAAACTAATTTTTATTTTTTAAAAATTCAAAAAAAAATTTAAAATTAATTATGAAATTAAAACCAAATACAATAAATATCTCTAAATAAAATTTTGAGTAGGTGGTATGCCTGAATTTTAACTCACTCGTGCACCGAACAATTCAAGTAGCCCAAAGTTGGCATTTGTGCTAAGGTGGACCAATGAGAGCATAACATTAAATTTTGGTGCACCAATGTGAGAGAAAACTTTTTTTTGGGTAAGTAATGTTTGAGAGAACTTGGCTAAGTTATAATCACGAAGACAACATATCAACGAGTGTATGGACCACACCCCAGTACTAATTTATGAGACCCATATGATCATCTCTAACAAGGTTCCCTCAATTCTCAACCGTTTACTTCGTCCTATATTCATATCAACGGCTCATATTAAAACACATCATTTTACTCATCCAATGATCTAAAGGCTCTGGACTCATCATACACACAAAAAATAAATAAAACCTATAGCTTTACCAACCTGGCATTTATGTTGCATCCTTTTACAGTTACAAAAATATTTTGGAGGCACTATAACATTTTCTTAGTTTAGTGGCATTTGAAAGTGTCACAAAATTATATTTTTAATGATATTTTTTGGTCTTGTGGCATTTTGAACAAGTACCACTTCTATCGGTGTCACGGTAGATACGAGTACCACGGTAGATACTTGCAAGTGCCACTGCACCATCATAACTAAAAACTTTCAATGACATTTTAATATCATGGTAGATATTATTTGTGGCACTATCAAACGCTATTAAAAAAAGAGTTAGTGACACTTATAAGTGTCATTACACCATCAAGACTAAAACTTTTCAGTAACACTTTAATGTCATGGTAGGCACTATTCGTGGCGCTATCAAGTGTCATTCGTGACGATAATTCGTTGTAGAACAATTTGATCTGCTCTTGCAGAGACTCAAACCGCCAATCTCCCACACCATAAACCTTATACACCACACTTTTCCCACTACACCTCTATAGCACCATATGATTATATATGCAACATATATTATTTATATAGTACATACATCTATATTAATATAATGTATAAACATAATTATTTTATTGAACATAATTTATGTAAAATAAACTATTCACTAGTAAAACAAAAAAAGACCACTTTTGGCGACTAAAAATATTTTTTGGTCGCCAATTCTATACTTTTGGTTACAAATTATTTTTTAGTTGCTAAAAAACTTAACTTTTGCCGGCCAAAATAGGATTTGGTCACCGAAGATGCACTTTCAGTTACAAAAATTTTGGTCGTTAAAAAATTTAATTCCCGCCTTAGGATTTTAGTTATCCCGTGCTAAAAACAACCACTTTTGGTGACTAAACTTATTTTTTAGTCGCCAATTATAGACTTTTGGCTACTAAAATTTTTTTAGTCACCAAAAAGCTTTACTTTGGGTTACTAAAATTTTTTTTGTCAATAAAACCCATATAATCAGCGACCAAACTTAGTTTTGGTCGCCAATTGTAGACTTTTGGCTACTAAAATTGTTTAGTCGCCAAAAAACTTTACTTTTGGCTACTAATGCTGTTTTGGTTGCTGAAAGCTATACTTTCAGCGACCAAATGTTTTTTGGTCAGAAAATTTAGTCGCCGAATATACTTTTTCCTGTAGTGTATATTGAGTTTATTTTATTTATTTTTAATCATTTTCTGCATTGTAAAAATTTTAAAAATATATTGGCATTTTTTATTTTTTCAAAAATGCCATTATAAGTTTGGAAAGTTTTTGACTCAGTGACATTTTTCAAAATGCTAAAAAATATTTGTTTATGAAACTTTTCACCTAAGTGCAATAGAAAGTAATTTGCACCTACCTAGTATCCTGACATTTTTTAAAAAATGTCATGCTACTAAAGTTTAGTGACATCTGTTGGTAAATGTCACGAACATAATTTTTTGTGTTATTATTTTATAAAATGTCATAAAATTGATGTGACATTTCTGTATTGAAATGCCACTAGAGCCTTATATGTTTGTGGCTTTGTGGCATTTATCTAAATGTGTCACAAAATATTATTTTTGTGGCATTTTCTAAAAACATGCCACTAGTATAGTGTTACTAAAGTGTATTTTTGTTATAGTTTTGTGACACTTGTTCATTGAAATGTCACTAGAGCCTTTTATGTTTGTCGTTTTGTGACATTTTTAAAAAACGTGCCACTAAATATTATTTTTGTGACATTTTCTAAAAATGTGCTACTAGTGTAGTGCCACTAAGGTATGTTTTTGTTATAGTTTTGTGATACTTGTTCATTGAAATGTCACTAGAGCCTTTTATGTTTGTCGTTTTGTGGCATTTTTCAAAAATGTGCCCCTAAATATCATTTTTTATGGCATTTTCTAAAAATATGTCACTAGTATTGTGCCACTAAAGTATGTTTTTGTTGTAGTGAGTTTTGATTTGTGAGTTCTAATAGTTTTAATTGGGGGGTGGGGCTTCACTATGATATGATGTTTTAGTCTTATGTTGCATTTGGTAGAGTTTTGTAAATATGATTTAAGAGTATGAGTTGTATTTTGAGTTTGTAAGTTATGGAATTATGATTTGAGTATAGAAAATTTGTTTGGTTATGGTTTTTGAATAGAGTGTTAAATTAAGTTTTGAATTATATGTGGAATTGAGTTTTGAAAGTTTGATGTGACATGTAAAATAAGAAAATTTGTTTGGTGATGAGTTTTCAAAATAGTTTTCAAAACTTAATTCAACTTATAATTGATAATCAAACACGCAACTCATAACTCGATATCCGTATTTTTGTTCAACAGTCAAAACCAAACTATTTTTTAAAATACTCAAATAAAAAAATAAATTTTTTTAATTAATTGTTTTTAAGTAACTTTTTGAATAATTTTTTTTCAAATAGCTTCTACGTCAATTATTTTATGTTAATTAATTTTTTTGTCAATTCATTTTTTAGGCCTGTATAAACATTAAAAATATTTAAAATGTTTTAAAATTATTTAGAAAATTAAAATATTAAAAATATTTAGAAAAATAAAATATTAAAAATATTCCAAAAATTAAAATATTAAGAATATTAAAAACATTCCGAAAATCAAAATATTAAAAATATTCCGAAAATAAAAATATTTACAATTAAAATATCAAAATATTAAAATATTTTTATGAAAATTAAAATATTAAAAATATTCCTATAAAATAAAATAAAATATTTAAAATAAAAAAATAAAAATATTGAAAATAAAAATTAAGTTGTTTTTGAGTTTTGAAAAGAGTTTTGAGTTGTGTGTTTCGTTATGAGTTTTGAAAAATAATGATTATAGTTTGAAATGAGTTTTGAGAAATGGGTATAGAATTATGATTTGAAAGCTGTAACCAAATACCACACTGAAATCAGTGGTGGAGTTATGTTTTAAAATCTAAACCAAACAAAGCCGTTGTTTTTTTTTTTTTTTAGTTCTATTTTTAGAACTACCAATCACTGCTGATTTATTGTTGTAATAATTAATGGGGCAAAATATATGGGTAATATTTATATTTTAGTTTTATATTATTTTGATTTTTATGATTTTAATAGAGTCGATTTTGATCGTAAATTTATTATTTTATTTCAATATAGTCTAATTGATTAAAAATTTTAGTAATTTTTTTATTGAAAAATACATACGTAAGTAATATGTGTCATACTTTTATAGGTAAAATTGAAAACTAATTCCAATTAGCATAGCGACCATTTTTCTTCAAAAATCCTAATCGCCCTTATCAATTCTACCAAATTGATACAAAATCTAAAATTAAGTTAATTAAAATCACAGGGACTAAAATGATATAAAAAGCAAAATGCAAGAACTATTGATGTAATTTGTCCTAATAATAAGTTGATATTGAGATAATTATTTAACAGTTTCAATATACTATGTGATATATTGGTCCGGAATATCACGTAAATAGTATTATATAGTATTTTGAGAGTGTTTGATAATTTTTTGTTCATATAATTATGCATTTTGAAAGTTTGTCAATAATTTTATCCAAAATTTAAGAACTGTGATAAAGGCTTCAATAACCAAACAAGAAAAATGATTTGTGGCACTAATTTGTTGAGCACTAATGGCACTAATTTCTTGTTTTGGTAACCTTTTTTTTTTTTTTTTTATAAAAATTCGGGACATTAAGAATTTAGTGCCATAAATCACAACTCAACCAAACAAATGGAAATTGAACTATCATAGACACGTCATGTCCTTAAATTGATGAAGTTACATTTTATTAAAAACCTAAACTTGGGTCCATATATGAAATGTTGGGACAAAAGCTGAATGCAATGCTTGAACATGCTTGAACATGCTTGAAGTTAGTTGTCTAGGAAATCTAATTTAACACGTTGAAAGAAGTTTTGACACTAATAAGAAAAGGTTATTATTATTATTATTATTATTATTATTATTATTATTATTATTATTATGTGTGACTTATATTTCAACAAAGATAATTCAAAATTTTGGCTATATTGCTCATTGTGTAAGGTTCACCAAGTAAATTTAAAAAATCATTAAATTAATTTTTTTTTTCATTGCCTAAGATCTTAAATTTTCAAAAACTCAATAATACAAGATATTATTTTAATGTTTAGCCTAAAGTTCCAAAAAAATCAACAATCACTACAACATATATGAGTTTTAAAGACTAAATTTTTTTGGTCTCTAAAAATAAAAATTTTATTGTAAAAGACATTTATGGACTAATTATCATCGTGGGGATAGTCGCTAAAAGGTCGTTTTGAAAAGTCAAAAATAAGGTTTTTAACAACAAATTTTTGAAAATGTCACTAATAAATATACTTTTAGGAGCAAAATAATTTGGTCTCTAAATGATTTATTTTTTTAGAAAAAAAAATTGGTCTTAAAAAGATAGTAATTCATCACTAATATCTAATTTTCGTTACAAAAAATATAATAATGACACTTTTATAATAAAAATATTTGGTTCTAAAAAATAATTTTACCTTTAAATTTTAATCTCTAAAATCTTAATTTTTTTTTTTTTTGGTAACGAATGGGAATAATTTTTTTCCAAAATTCCTGTCCGTTCCCAGTGCACATCTCCCACTACACAATGCATTAAAAATTTAGAAAGAGGCATGCTAAACAAGTGCTCCAAGGGACACTTGAGAATTACACTTTGTTTCATTTAATGAATCTTGAAAGTTGTGTTACAGGTTTTATAATAATTAATGGTATTTTTTTTATCAAATATTATTAAAAATATTATTAATTATTAATTTTTAGCGATAATTTAAAAATTATAATAAAAAAGTCACTAATTATAAGTTTTAACAATAATTTAAAAAAATTATCACAACAAAAGTCACTAATTTTCAATTTTTAAAGACAGTTTGAAAAATTCGTTACAAAAAAACGTCACTAGTTGTAAGTTTTAGCGACAATTTATTAAAATCGTGAAAAACAAACTTACTAATTGTCAATTTTTAGCGACATGCAAAAAATATCACAAAAAATTATTTTTAGTGATGATTTTCTTAACACTTAATTTTTAATAGGACTTGATAAAAATTAAGTCTAATTATTGGGACTTTTTTGTAATTTATCCTAAAAAGTAAAACCTATTAAATGCATATAATTTAATTAATAGGTTAAAATAGAAAATCACTATACTCAAAACAATTTAATACATCATTAAATAAACGTTGACAAGTTAAAATTAACAAGATACTAAATTAAAGACAGGTTAATACACTATTAAATGCACATTATCAAGTGTCCAAAAGACATTGTTAGCATTAGCCTTTAAAAAATACAAAAACATCGAAATATAATAGTGCAATTAAAAAAACATTAGGATATGAACCATTAACTTTAGGGACACAATCCTTGCCCACATAGGCCATCCCCAAAGTCCCACCACAAACTTACCTATATAATCTTTTGATTTCATTCACACCACAAACTTACCTATATAATCTTTTGATTTCATTCACTTGATGTATGTATCTGGACATCTCTTCAAAGTAAGGCATATTCACTGACACAACCCCATAGAGCAAGCCAAAATGCTCAGTGGAGGCCATGATCATGCCCAAAAGTTCCTCCAAATCAAGCAAGAGGACAAGTTCTTCTCAAGGCTCTTGTCCAAAGAGAGCTCAAAGGCTGAACCATCATTCAGAGTCCTCTACTATGGTGGAGCCTCTGGTGCAGTACCATTCATGTGGGAGTCCCAACCAGGCACCCCTAAACACCCACTCTCTGACCCTTCTCTCCCTCCTCTCACCCCTCCACCCTCCTACCAATCCAATCCCAAATCCAAGTCCAAGCAAAAGATTTCAAAACCAAGTTTTCTATCCATCATTTTCCCTAGAATTACCACCAAGAAAAACCATGTTTTGCCAGCATTGTCTTCGTCTTCCTTCTCCACATCATGCTCATCTGGCTCATATTCATCATCTTTTGCTCCGATGAATAATCCATTTATTCATCCACGTGTTTGTTTGTCGCGTCAAAGATCCACCTTCCGATTTGGAGTTGATGATGATGATCATGGCGATGATGATGCTAGATCTCCTAACTCAACTTTGTGCTTTGGTGTTATTTTAAAGGAGTTTTGGAGAAGTCGGTCCAAAATGAACGTGAAATAGTCATTGTAAAAGGCATGCGATTCTCTATTTTTAAGTATCTCTAATTTCATGTCTCAATGTATTCGTTGTCCATAGTAAGGGTATTAATTTCATGATGTGGCTTGATAATTCTTCTATTATTTTGATTTTTATGAGTACCGTCATACAATTTAGCTATCTTATTCAAGTTTAGGGGTGTGAAAGTAATGTATTGTTGTTGGTTTTGGTCAAAATGTGTGGATATAAATCTGATGCTAGCTAGTGTGAATGCATTAATCGATGGTATTCACTTTTTCTAATTTTGTGCATTAATAATTGTGGTTATAAATTATTGTTATAAATATTTCCAGATTTAATTAATTATGACCTAGCATTCATGGGTGCTTAATTGTTAGATGAGTTCAATCTTTTGCCCTGAAACAAATTTTTTTTTTTTAATCGGCAAAGAAAAATTTCATTTAACGGCATGAAATTAAAAGTACAGGAAGATGACATGTATTGAGAGAGATTCGAAAGTATAAACAATTGTTTCGGGGCAAAAAAAATTGTCCTATCATGAAAATGTATTTGAGTGTATAAACAAAGATTGGTCCAAGATCTGGACTCTACATCCAAAGTGTATCGACCCCATTTAGAAGTCTAAATTTTATATTATTGAAAATACATTAAAAATTATAAAAAGATTGAAAATACCTCACCGAATAATAGCATCATGTTATGTTGAGCTGCCGGCTCTGAAACCCTACTTCATTTACAAAACCGTTGCGTATATATTGATAATATTAATTCAATGAAAGGCAGCTTAATTTATGTCCAGGTTTTGCGCCATACTCTTATGGACATTTGTTTCAAAAATTGCCGTAGAGGGCAGGCTAATTATTGTTGAAAAAGCATAATAATTTTTTAGCGAATTAGACTAACCGTTCCTGTAGTATGGAATTTATATCGCTTTAGTTTATGACCTTTCAATTATGACATATTTAACCATGAATTTTAAATTTCGTTACAAATAAGGAGAATTGAAGACATTGTTGCTCCATTTCAAAGGCAAAGTCATCAATTTGATAAAATATAAACTAGTTTGACAAAAATAAATATCAAAAAATTATTTTTGAATTTTTAAAAATTATTTGTACTCATCAAAGATAAAATTATATAAAAATAGTAAATCTTTTGCTTTTTAATTTTTTTAACAAATTAATTTTTAATGTGTTTGGATGATGATCATGTAATGACTGGTTATTTTTGTTGATATTTTGGATGATTATCATGTAATAGATGGTTATATTTGTTGTTAATAAATATTTTTGAGTGGTTATCATGTAATAGATGATGATTAAATTTTAATGTATAATCGGTATATTTAATATATGAAATATTTTTGGTTTTAGATTTTTTGATTTAATGGATTTGTTTAATAATGACATCAAAATTGTTGTCATGTTTGACTCTTGAAAAAATAAAAACTAATTTAACCACAATAAATATTAAAAAAAAATTATGTATACCATCCCAAAAGAAAAAATTATATAAAAATGATATATTTTTAATATTTTTTTTCTTACTGTTGTCACAACAATATTCTTGGCATCGGAGATGTAATGAACGATGTTTGATTGGAAATCAAGGCGCCCTAACATGCTCATCAACCCATTGATTTTTTATTTTTGTGGATAGTTGCATACATATCACTACTCAACAACACTGTCACCATTACCACCACCACCTCATTTTGTAAATAATGATAATGAAGTAGAAGCACTAGCAGCAACAACAAGCTAGGAGAAGGAGCCATGGAGGAAGATGAAGAAGGAAAAAAAGAAGAAGAAGAGAATAATCTTATTTTCGGCCAACTTTTAGAGCTCTGATAACAAGTAAAAAGAGATGGAACAAGGTGTATAAGGAGTGGAATGAAAACTGAGCTATGGGGTGAATCCAACGACACAAAAATGAAGTGAAATAGAGTAATGACAAGAGAGATACAAGGGTTTGAAGATGTAGGTTTAAATCTGAAAATTTTGTCCAAAAAAAGAAAAAAATTATTTTTGGCCAATTTTGGAGCTTCGACGGCATGCAAAAAGAGGTGAAACAAGGCTATAAGGGGTGGAATGAAAATTAGACAATAAGATGAATCCAACGACAAGAAAATGAGGCGAAATAGAATTATGACGAGGGAGGTATAAGGGTTTGAATATGTAAATTTGAATTTGAAAGAAAAAAAAATATGTAGTGAGACAGAGATGGACGGAAGGTTCATATTGAAACACAAATAAAACTTCAGGGTTTAATTTGTTGAAATTAAAACTTTAGGGTTTAAATTAAAAAAACAAACGAAACCATAGTTTTTTATTATTATTATTTATAATTAACCTATTTTTTTTTTCTTTTTCCTGAAAATAGATTTTGAGAACCAAATGAAATTGAACTTTATAACTAAGAAAATTTTAACATTATTCATTAAAAAAAAGGTCATTACATTTCAAACAATATACAAGTTTTATCAATATAAAATAAGTTGTATGACGACTTTGCCTTTGAAATTGATCGCTCGCAAAGAAAATATCTTTGATTGTCCTTATTTAAAACAAAATTCAAAATTAAATATATCATAATTAAAAAATAAAGAACTAAAGTAATATAAGTCCCAAACTACAGATACTATTAATGTAATTTGCCTATAATTTTTCAAACCACATCCCTCTGATCCTCTTGCGCCGTTTCTTTTCCTGGCCCCTTAAAAATATTTGAGACTGTTACAAAAAAATTCCTAGAGCTTGACCCTAATAAGAAAATAAATCTCGCCTTTTTAATTTTATCAATTTAAATTTTAATATTTTAATTTATTTTTAATCTAAATTATTTATCTATTTTCGTTAACTAAAATTAACGAAAAATAATATTTTAGCTATTAAACTCAATGTAGATATACATAAAATAACTAAAATACTTATTTTCATTGAATTTAATAACTAAAATACTTATTTTTCTATTGATTTTACTTAATAAAAATAGATAAATGGTTCATATTGAAAATAAATTAAAAATTTAGGGTTTAAATTAATAAAATAAAAAAATCAAAGTTTATTTTGTTATAAGGGTCAAATCCAAAAATTATATCTGTAATTTTTCCAAAATATTTATATGTATATAATAAATATAATTTAATTTCTTTTACAAATATAATAACACTATAGTTATCATTCATTTTAAATTTATTTATTTTCTATTTATTTTTTAATTTACTTAACTTTCATTTGGGATGTGGGCTGACTTTTTAACTTTTTAATTGTTTGGCATGACATTTTATCTTATTAATTTTTTGATCTATTTTATATTTTTTTAATTATTTTAATTCAAACCATTTATACCAAATGAAGCCTTACTTTTTATTTGACAACAATGACCAGGGAAGACCACGATTAGAGGGAAGTATAAATCGGAAAAGCTGTGGGAGTAAGGCATGAAGGGATTAATTTTATAATTTTAAAGATGGCAGTAAGTACTACTTATGTCCTCATAATTAGAGGAACTCCTAAGTAAAACTGTAAAAATTTTCACTATATCCATCTTATGTATTGAGCAACCCTAATACTTCATTGAAAATAAAATATATAAAATAAAAAATAAAAAATTTACTTGCACTGTGAGTTTAGAGAATATTTTTTTGAATGTATTTCGCTCCGTTCCATTAATAAACATGAATTTTGTTAACAAGTATTTTAAGAATATTTATTAAAATATTTATAAGTTCTTTACAAGAATGTGTACTAAAAAAAAATGTATAATAATTTTAAAACTTTATTAACCAGTACTTAAAGAACACCATAATAAGATCCAATAAATTGGGGATTTTCCGGACCAACGCCACGAAATACAATGGGATCTTCGTAAAATTGACCATTATAATGAGGATAGCTAACTTTAACGGTTTATTATTATTATTATTATTATTATCCAGAAACAATAGTTTAACAATTATAAGGGTGTTTTGAAAAGTTCGTAAAAAATTAATTTTTTAATTTTTTTAATTTATTTTTTCTTTTTGTGAGTAAGTTATGTGAGAAGTGATGCGACTCAAAATGAGTAAATAACTGAAAGCTGACTTTTTATCACCTTCCCAAAAGATTCCATAATTTCAACTCAAGAGTTTATATGTAAAGGTTTATAGAAGTGAGCAGCGAATATTTTGATTCGTCCGAACTGACTGAACTGAACCGATCCGTCACATTTTGGACGGATGTGTGATGATGAGTAGATGGTTGCAGATTGATTTTTTTCAATCCGCCAAATTTTGTAAGGATGACAAATTTGAGGTTTCTTTAACCGTAACCGAATCGTCAAACCACAAGCACCCCTACTAATTTGTAAGACTTTTTGTTTTTAATTTGTTTAGATATTCTGTTTGTGTTTTCAATTGAAAATAAGTCTAAATATGCTTTTGTGTTTTCAATTTGTATTCAATTTGGAAATCATTTTATTAAATGGTAAGCGTTGATATTTGGTATTTTTGTGTAGAACATATAAGGCTTAATTTTGTCATTTTTTTAAAAATCAAATTAAATAGTTTTTGAATAAAAAAAAGTAATGAAATAGTTTTGATAATGCATGGTTTTCTTATATTTATTTATTATTGATATTTTGACAATTTACTTGATAATTTTTTAGTTATGTTGAGTTGGATTGTTATCTAAAAAAAATATTGACTAATTGTTGTATAATGTTCAAAATTTATAAAAGTTTCAACCGCCAAACCGATCCGCATTCATTCGGCAATCTACTCAATCCTCATTCGTCAATTCGGCAGACGGATGCAGATTGATTTTTTTCAATCCGCCTATTTAGTGAACGGATGACGGATTAAAAAATTTCCGACAGTAAACGAACCGCAAACACTTCTAGTTTATACCATAGGAATGAATATTATGTTTGCATTTCGAACAAACATGAATATAACTGAGTAGACCAAACCGACAAATTCCTAATATGTTGTAAAAGGGACTATTATCTTAGTGGTACAGCACGTATCTCAGTCCCAATGTGGCTAGTCAGTAGTTAATGGTGGAGTTACCATTATCTTTTTTGTAGTGACGCATCTTGTATGTGTTCCTAATAAAAAAGAATTTATCCATTTTTCGACGTCTTAAAGGGGAGTAAAAATTCAGTATAATAGTGACACCAATGACGTGGTATGACCAAGAAACAATAAACCCTACATATGGAGGGTCAATCCCCACTTTTTAGGTGCCATATATACATGAGAAGGTAAATGGTGAGAAATTATTAGACCGTGGTACCGATAACATGATATCACCGTTGCATTAATTTTTTTTCCCTTAAGGGAAATGCAATAGTACTCTTATTGTAGTTGCTATTACTGTTTTCTTTACCTTGGTGCCGAATTTATTCCAATTCCAAGAGCTTCGATCGAATCATTAGAAGAGCCTAATTGAAACTAGACTCAAAGTATAGAGACCAAGTTGTTAAAATTGAAATAATAGAAACTAAAATAAAATTTGATTCAAACTATAAATGTTAAAAGTATAATTTACCCATAGTTATTTATTTATTTATTTATTTATTTTTTATTTTTTAAGTAAATAATAACCTTATTATGTATCTCAACGATATAAAACGTTTAAAAAAAAAAAATCTTATGATATATTAAGGAACTAAATATGAAATGGGTCGGACCCAAACCTTGAGCCGGTCTAATCTCCCAAGCCCAAATCCAAATGGGTTAGATGAGCATGTGGGCAACCCAACTAAGCCCAATTCCATTACTAACAGTCCACCAAAGTCCTCAAAGCACTTGGGCCCAACTCAAAAGTGGAAAGGCCAGTCCAGCTGTGATACTGGGCTAGGACCGAGCTGCAAGACCCATGCTATGGGCCAAACTGGTGGGTTGAACCCATAAGCAGAACCAAAGTGGGCCGAATCCGTACACAAATATCTAAATGGGCTAGCCCAAACCAACAGTAGCCTCGCAAAGGGCTGAGCTGAAGCACTACGACGCTAAGCTGAGAGAACCTCTCAAAGAAACGTGGAAACTATGAGTATATGTATGTGCAAGTTGCCACCTCAGCTGGTCCCTTATACCTAGAATCACGGAAGCAGGTAAACTAGAAGAATGTGGTTTGTTATCAACATGACTACAATGAATATGAGAACCCTTTGATCTCCACCTTGGGCCATGCTAAAAGGAAACTTGGCAGCACCAGAGCTCCATGAAGCTATCTTGGGAAGCAAGCAAAGAGTTCTATATAAACTAGCCTAACTTCACATTGAAGGTAACTGAACCAATCCGAACTGAACCCCACTTACTAAAAACTAAACTCTCTATACTTCTTCTCCGATCAGTGATTCCCACACCGGAGGGGTTATCTGGCCAACTCTGGTCGGGCAGCTCTTACGGTGCGTCTTGTTGCAGGAACTTCAATCCTTGAATAGTCCAACCGAATGTGGAGCCCCGATCCACTTTCATCTAGTGCAGTATCCGGTACGCACAATATATATCATTTGTTTAAGGTAAAGGCTGTAATTAATCTCCCAAGCTTCATTCTTTTTAAATTATAAATCACAATAACAAGTATTTAATTTGAATTAAAAGGATAAATGGTCACACTATTTATTATAGGAATTTTGTTCACAAACAAAAGAAACAGATCATAATCGTCATTGAACTTCAGAGCTCTGTGTGGGCTACAGTAGAAAAGCCCAGCGAAGTTCAACCTGCAAAATTAAACCAGGCCCAACCCAATACTATATCACTGATTCCTTTTTTTTTTGGTGGGGGGGGGGGAGGGGGGGGGCGGTGGTGGTGGTGGTGGTTGGGGTTTCGTATTTCTGTTAGAAATTCTTTGAATTGTGTGAGGTTTGGGAATTAAATAAAGGCTTTGAGAACTAAATTGCACAATTATAGATTAAAAAAAAAATACATAGTAAATATGGACAAAAATTGTATCTAACTCATTATATAGACTTTTGTACTATATGATAGTTACAATTTATTCAGAATTCAACAATAATCAATGAATTTTTGACATAATGCTTCAGTTGTGTTTAGATTTTGATAGAGATCTGTATTATAGGATTGTTGCAATTCACCCAGAGTTTAACCACAACGAATGAATTTTTTATATAGCAATTAACTCGTGTTTAGATTTTGAATTTATGCAGAAATTTTGTATCAAGAAGAAATACGAGAGAAATATAAATAAAATATAGACTAATTTTGCTCAACATTTTTTAATACTTTTTTATTATTATAATAAATATCATTTGCAAATCTATAATATAAATACAATATTTTAACCTTAGATAAGATTTGTACTCTACACTGACATCTTGGATCCATAATTTGATTTGAGGGGGTCGAGGATTATGTTTAGTTTTCTAAAAGGATTGGCCGGTCTAGCTCAAGCTTTAGACCTATTATGAGTTTTATATTAATGATTATATTAATTAATTTTTAAGATTTTATATATAAATTATTCATAAAAAATAATATTAATAATTGTGTTGGTGTTGGTGTTGGTGTTGGTGTTGGGGGGAAACAAGGAAAGAGAGAATGAAAGAGTAGAATGGCAAAAACAACTATGCAAGTAATTAGCCTTAAAATACGGGGTCAAACAAGATCTCACGCTGTCATTTCCTTACGATTTAAGCAAACGTTTGTGACATAAATTAATCCAATCCAAATATATCATCATGTTTTCATGTGTTTGGGATTAATTTTTTTTGTGATTTTTTATTTTTTTTTTCCGTGTTCTAATGATTTTTTATATTTTTTTTAGCCTCTATATGACTAGACCAATTGAAATTTTTTTAAAATTTTGAAAAACAAATCCAGAAAGGACAAAAAAAAAAAAAAAAAAACAAAAAAAAACAAAAGGAAAAAATTATTAGATATCCCATATGTTAACAAGTTATTTCAATTAGTCTCATAATTTTCTAATACACTGAGGTGCCGTTTGGTAACACTTACGTTTTTAGTTTTCTGTTTATATTTATAAAAATTTTAAAAACTCAAATAAAAACTTTTTTGGTAAAATTTTTGATTTATAAATCAATGGTCTCAGTTTATAAATTTGGCCAAAAAATGAAAACACAAAAAATGTGTTTCCGTTTTGAGTTTTGAGTTTTTTTTTTTTTTTTTTACCACCCAACACTAGCCACCACCCGCCATCATTTTCTACCACCGTCTTCTACCACCACCACCTGCTACCAACACTCACAACCCACCTGCCACCACCACCCACCACCACCAGCTACCACCACCCGCCACCACACACCACCCACTTGCTACCACCACCCGCCCCTTGCCACCGCCACCACCACCACCACACACCTGCCATCCACCCGCCACTATCATCCACAGCCCGCCACCACCACCCGCCACCTACTTACCACCACCACTCACCACTCACCTGCCACCACCATCCACCACCTGCCACCACCAGCTACCCACTGCCACCAGCCACCTGCCACCTACCCGCCACCACCACCCCCCACTGCCACCACCACCACCCACCTACCACCATCACCCATCACCACTACCACCACTTCCAACTCGTTACCACCTACCACCCGCCACCGCCACCGTCACCGTCACCCATCCACCCACCACCACCACTACCACCCGTCACCACCCGTCATCCGCCATCCACCTGCCACCACCACCCACCACCCGCCACCCCCACCACCACCACCCTCGCTACCACCCATCACTCCCCACCACACCCACCCACCCACCATCACCACTCACCACCCACACGCCACCACCCACCACCACCCGCCATCCGCCACCCACTGCCACCGCCACCCGCCACCACCACCCGCCACCGTCACCCACCCACCACCACCACCACCACCACCCGCCACCTACCCCCCACTCCCACCCACCACCACTTCCCATAACCACCCGCCATGTGCCACCCACCGCCACCACCACCCGCCACCACCACCACCACCCACTCGCTACCACCCATCACCCGCCACCGTCACCCACCCACCCATCACCACCACTACCACCCGCCACCGTCACCCACCCACCCACCACCGTCGCCACCATCCCCCACCTACCTGCCACCACCACCCACCCGCCACTACCCCCACCACCCGCCATCCGCCATCCACCTGCCACCACCATCCACCACCCGCCACCACTACCACCCACTCGCTACCATCCGCCACCACCCACCACCACCAGCTACCCACCATCCACCGTCACCACTTTCTACCACCGTCTTTTGCCGCAACTTGCCGCAACTTGCCATTTCTCACTCTTTTTTATATTTTAAATTTTTTTAAAACATTTTGTCAATTACCAAACGCATTTGTAGTTTATGTTTTTCTAAAAAATAAACAAAAATTAATTTATAAAATTTTTGTAAATATAAACTGAAAACGTAAACATTACCAAACACACCCTGATAGATCCTGTTTGTTTTGACAATATTATCGTGAGATCTTATTTTAAATTTTAGTATCATTTGATGAATGTTTCTACTCTTGCTTATCAGGGACACCATCTTAAAGAAGTTGGATATAATTTTTAGATCATATTTCCGTTACTCCAATATAACACTCAAACGTAATATTCCAACGTAATATTCTAAAAAAACTACTTAGTATACTTTTTCCAAATGTAACACTCTAAAAAACTCATCAATATACTCTTCCAAAAAAAAAAATCATTTGTTTATTTTTTTTTCCAAACATAACACTCTTCCAATGTAACACACAAATATGGGTGAGAATCGTGTTGTGTTGTTTTTGTGTTATGTCATATTGGGTTTGTGTTTAATATAATACAACACTAACACAATCCATTTAATTAAATGTGTCAATTATTGACATTGACCTGAGCTATTTGTAATCATGTTAACATTAACACGACACGTTTAATACAATTAGCAAAAGTTTATGATTCAAATTATAAGCAAATTGTACCATCCATTTAAAAAATAAAAAATAAAAAAACTTGTTTCACATAACATGTATAAGAACAATTTGCTTAAATATTGACACACAATGATAATATATATGACAATATCTATGAAAATAATTAAAAATATTTATCACCAATCCATTACACATTCACTCTAAACTATTGTCACTTATTAATATTTAAATATCCAATAAAATTTTAAAAGAAAAACAAGTTTTCATTCAATACTAAACTAATAATAATAATGTTGTAGATATGCCACATCTAAAATAACATTGTTGTGATTTTTTCACATTGACTTCTGTCACAAAAACATTGCTGCCACACATTCAAAATCTCTCATGTCTATCAATCTTGACTTCTACTAATTTATCATTAATTTAGGATTGCACTTCATTAGTTATATATATTATATAGAGATTTAAGTTTTAATCTAACGAATGATAATGAATCACTTAAGATCTTATGGTTACTAAATTCATATTGTATTTAAGTTATATGCGAGTCAATAGTGAGTATGTGTCAACGTGGCGGCAAGAATTTTTATGCGGATCAACGTGTTCATTTTGAGTTTCGCGTGTTCAATCCAAACACAACCCATTTAATATTCGTGTTTTCGTATTGTGTCATATTGTGTTCGAGTCAAAAAATGATTAACACTAACTCTCTAATTACATGTATGATTTGAGTCGTGTTAATGGGTTATGTGTCCAATTCTCACCCCTACACACACAAAAAACTCCTTAGTGTATTCTTATAACACAACACATAAAACTCCTTCAGCGTAACATATTACAAAACTCCTTAGCGTATTTTTTTCCATACGTAACACTTCACATTAAAAGACTCATTAATATATTTTTCCTAAACGTAACATTTCAATAACGTAACACTCTAATATAATACTTCAAAAACGTAACATACTAAAAAAACTCCTTAGTGTAGTTTTTCGAAACGTAATACTTCAATGTAACTCTCCAAATGTAAAACTCCAATGTGTGCGGGCAAATGAGTCATTACACATAAAAAATGACTAAATAGATTACAAGAAAAGATATAGGATTATACGAATTACAAGTTCAAAATATGAGACTTATTGGTTAATTTAAAAAAAAAGTCAAAAAATAACTTTTTTGTGTGTTTTTTTCAGTAATTTTTTTAATTTAATTTAATTTTTTTTTGTAACTTTTTAGATTTTTACACACTAAATGGATATGAAATTTTTTTTTTTTTTTTTTTTACTATGAAAAAAAGATCATTAACAAAAAGTTCAGAAAAAATAAAACTTTTTAAACTAGATAATAGGCCTTTAGGATTAACTTTTTACTGATTTTTTTTACTACTATCAACTTTTTTAGTTATTGCATTTGAAAAATTACAAAATTTTGTAAGGGAAAAAATACTAATGTAATGTTTGCCTTTTTTAATTCATAATTTGGACACTACAAGAAAACACACCTTTGGCGACTAAATTTTTAGTCGCCAAAGGTCCATTTTTAGTCGCCAAAAGTCGCTGTTTCACCTTCCCCGACTAATTTTTTTGGTCGCCGGTGTTGTCGCCAATAAACGGTCGCAGAAGGTTTTGGCGACTAATCTGTGTTTTAGTCGGCAAAAGGCAGATGTTTAGTGACTAAAGGTTTGGTCGCCAATACTCAATTCCATTTTTGGAAATTATACCTTTGGCGACTAAAATGTTAGTCGCCAATAGTTAAATTTTTTTTTTATTATTTATACAATTGCCACTCTTTTGGCGACCAAAGTCTTTTGTCGCCAAAAGCATTTGTAAAAAAAATAAAAAATAAATGCACTGTGCAGCCTCAGGAGCTCCCAAGGAGTTTCGACCACCTTCCAAACCTTAACACAACACGCCAGCCCACTATGCCACTCAACCATCACATGATTATAATTGCAACTTATATTATTTATATATTATTTTCACAGTATTAATACAAAAGTATATATTTAAATATAATTAAATATATTGAATATAATTTATGTAAAAAATAAATGATTTACTAAAAAAAATTATAGGCCACTTTTGGCGACTAAAATAAATTTTTAGTCGCCAATTTACTAATTTTCGGCTACTAATTATTTGTTTGTCGCTAAAAAATGAAGTTCCGTCTACAATGAAGCAGTTTTGGCGACTAAATCTGGTTTTAGTCGCCAAAAACGTCGCCTTTTGGCTACTAAATAGAGTTTTAGTCGGCAATTGCTAGTTTTTAGCTACTAAACTTTTTTTTGTAGCCAAAACTTTGCACTTTCAAATGACAAAAATGTCGTTAGTCGGCAAAACACCTACAATCGGCGATCGAGCAGTTTTTAGTCGCCAAAACCATCACTTTTGGCGACTAAATTATTTTAGTCGCCAAAACCATCACTTTTGGCTACCAAACAACCTTTAGTCGCTAAAACTTCTACATTCGCGACCAACAAACAGCTTTAGTCGCTAAAATCTGTCAGATTCGCGACTAATTCATTTTAGTCGGCAAAAGTCTTGATTTTTGGCGACCAAATCCAGTTTAGTCGCCATTTGTGCAACTTTCAGCGACGAAATTCAATATTTTAGTCGCCAATGATGCTTTTTGTTGTAGTGGGAACAAATTAAATTAGTTAAAAAGTCAAAGAGTCAAGGGATTCCCAGTTTAGGATAATTACCCATAGGTATTATTTTTTAGACTTATTACTTATTAAGTCTCATTGATAAATTTATCAAGTGATAAATTTATAAGTCTCTCTTGATTTTATGAATAAATTTACAGTAATAAATTTATCAGTAAGGGCCTGTAAGTAAATAAGTCTAGTTAATAGGATTAATCGATAAGTGCCCTGTAGTTTAAGGTCCATAATATTAACATTTTATAAAATAACATACATGCAATATTTTTATAGCAGTTGGAGTTAGGGATGGTCATTTGTCAGGCTGGGCTGGGCCGACACTATATAATAAGGGATTTTTTACTTATCCAAACCTGGCTCGGCTCTAACATCGGGCCTCTGCTTCTACCCAAACCCGGCTCAAACAATAATTATAAATCCTAATCCCAACCATCGTGCTATATGTTAAAAAAATTAAAACATTTCATAATTAAATTCAATTGCACATTATATTTTTTAAATAAATATATTGACATCATTATAAATTAAAAGATTTTGTGTATAAATTGAAGGATTTCTTAAATAAATTCAATCAAATATTGTCACAAATGTGAGTTTCAATAAAATCAACAAAGATAAAATTTAGATCCCAACAAAAAATATATATTTTAATATATTATAATTAATTAGTTAATTTAATAGCAAATCGGGCCAGGTTGAAAGTATAAATTTCAAGCCCGATACATTATTATATCGGGTTGAAATTTTTGGCCTAACAATTGTCTTATGGTCTAAAACAACTTTTCTAAATTCTAAAAATATAAGGCCAGGCCGATGGGCCAATGCCCACCCCTAGTTAGGGTCTATCAAAATTTTATAGAGAAATTTCAGGACAGGGAAATTTCTCTAATAATATTATTGATGGATCTTAACTAATAAGAAAAAGCATATGGGACCTCTCATATTACCAAAAGTTAGAGAGAGATATTTTACTAATTTTCCCAAGAGTCAATATAAAAAGTCAAATCTATTTTTCTTATTTTTTTTAATATGAAAAATAGAGTTTTTTTCGTTTAAGCTCCCAAAGAATAATTTTTTAATTAGCTCAAAGACAAGCAAAATATGTGTTAAAATCAATTCCTAAATGTCTATCTAAAAAAATTCAATTCCCAAATGAACTATAAAATTTTGATTTTATTGTTTTACTTTTTAAAGTATTCCTTTGTTTCCACTACACACTTTTTCACGCAACATTTTCATAATCGAACAAATTCATTAGCTATGTATTACGCATTAGTTTGGCGTTTGGAGTTCGATTAAAAAATCGGTTCCGATTCGTAACTCGAAAGTTCTAACTCGATTTTGACTTGAGGGGTCAAAACGATGTCGTTTTAACCCCCTTCCCTTTTTTTTTTCTTTTCTTTTTCTTATTTTCAACTCCATCTTCTTCTCTATATCTTTTTTTTTTTTTTTTTGCAGAAGGAGAACGTAGACCAGGAAGAAGAGGAGGAGGAGGAGGAGGAGGAGGAAGGAGGGAGAGGAGGAGGAGGACTGGAGGGGGCATAATATTCGGGGAAGGAGGAGGCGGAGGTAGGGCGACGGCGGTCGGAGGCTGCGACAGGGCTGGGCTGGGCGACGATCGGGGGCTTGGGCGGGGCTGGGTTGAGCGACGATCTTCTTCGATCTACCGCCGTCGACGGCCTTCTCCACCGCTGCATCTTCTCCTCCCATTACCGCCATCTTCTTCTTGATCTCCTCTCTCTTCCCCTCTGCTTTTCTCTTTCTCTCCCTCTCCCTCTCTTCCTCTTTTCTCCTTCTCTCTCTCTTTTCTGTTTCGAGCCACAATTCGAGCCATTGTTTCGAGCTACGAAGTATTTCTCTTAAAAAATTATAAAAAATTAAGTAGTCATAAAATTATTTGTTATCAGTTAAAAAAATCAAATGTCACATTAAAATTTTACACTCACAAAAATTTATTTATTTTTTAACAACTAAAAGATTTAAAAGTCATCAAATTAAAAATGTTAGAAAAAAAGAAACCCCAACCCCAAAGAGTCAACCCCTCATAAAAAACTAATCCCAAAATACTGTGTTTTTATTAGATTTTCTATTCACTATCTTTTTTTTATTGGCAAAAAAAAAAAAAAAAGTTTTATTAGTGCATACAACAATAAAACAAAGCATGCAAAGGGGAATCATCAAAGCTTTAAAATGGATCCTAACAAGGTTGGCACCCTATGAAGCACAGGTACAAGTACAAGTATTGGTACTGGTACGATACGGGTACGTCGATATGGTAAAATTTTAAAAAATAGAGTACGGGTACAGCTTGGTACGTTTGTAAAAAAATATTTATTTTTAATTTAGAGTAATATAAAAATTAATTAAATGGTTTAATTTGTTAAGGTCCAGCCAATAATTAACATTTAATGCCAAAAGAAAAAATATAAATTAAAATTAAATATCAATATATTAAATAACTTACAAATCATAGTTTAATTTTAAAATCATGCTAAGCATAAAACAAAAACTAAAAAAGAAATCTAGTGAAATGAGTTTTATCTCTGTAGTAGAAGAAAAATATTGTTTCAACTGAGATACGGTACGGCTTGGATATATACTAGGTACATCTAGGTACGTCAAAAATTAAGAAGAAAAAACTTGGATATGTATTTCGTGTACTCGGTACATATGCAGAAGTACCATACAATATACGATACACCGATAAATATCCAGTACGAGTACAGCATATTTTTCAAAGTACCCATGCTTTATAGTTGGCACCCAACAAAAAGCAAGAACAAAACAGCCCAAAGCATGAGATACAAGGGGAAGAAGGCAAGATGCCAAACAAAGCCCAAGACAAAACCCACAAAAAGAATCTAAAAGAAATAAATTGAAAAAGTACACAAAATATAGGAAACTGAAAAAACATAAAAGCTTATTTCCTCTTCTTTGCTTTGATCTTCCGAATGTCAGAGTCTTAGACCGAACAGCACTACTCATGTGTCGTTGTTGAGTACTGCTATACATATTATATTTTTATATCACTTTTAATAGACTATCTTATGTGTCAGTATTTTATTAAAATAAATATAAGTGATCCATTTATTACATTAATTATGTATTGACGGATGAGATATTACATTAAAATTGATATAAAAACGTAATATGTGCAGCATTATCGGTCATTGTTTACTCGATGGTCCAAATTAATAGTGTAGAGATATATTTCTGAGTACTAACATGTGGCATGGTGACGCCGACGTGTCAGCCGAGGTACCACGTGTCGTGGTAGTTATGCCAAGGTAATCTCGGAATTGTCGAGATTATCTCCGAAGATATCGGAATCCGGGATAAACGGATAAAGGACAGGAGTCCTATATTGGGAAAAGACTTCAATTTGGGTAAAGATGAAATTCTTAAAGAGTTTATCCTAATTTCATTGGGAGTTCCAGACTAGCAATAATCCTGAGTCCATTGGAGTTAGGCTCCTATTGGGACTAGGATTGTATTGGCTATAAAAGAGAGGCACCCCCATGCGTTTGAGGTATGTTTTTAATACTCAAGCTTGTGAGTTGAATACTTGATTATCTTTGAGAGATATACTGACTTGATTGTCGGAGTGCCCCCGGGTGGAAGAACCACCGCCGGAGCCTTTTCTTTCTGTGCAAGACAGCAAGGTGCCATCTATTCTACCTGTGTTCTACAGCTGAATTACTAAGGAGGGCAGTGTGGTCAGAAAATCACTCACACAATTTGGCGCCGTCTGTGGGAAAGAAAAACGAATAGATGGCCAGTAACGCACAAAACGAAAAGGTCGGGGACGATGCTCCCGCTGGGAGTGGCAGGCCTATCGACCTTGACGTCGAAGGAGACAACCACAATGAAGAAACCCGCAACCAGGGGAATGGAGGAAAAAACGTCGGCCAGGAGAGCGACACCTCAAAGAAGACGGACCAGGACAGATACTACAACGAAGATAACCTCCAGGTATGGAGGGATAGGTGCCTGTGGAGGGATGAGGAAGTAAAAGATTTGGCAGACAAATTGGCAGACCTACAGTCGGTCGTCAATTTCATGATGTAAAACAATGCCATGCAGCCACCATACCCGCTGTAGAATACGCCAATTCCAGCAGTTAATACTCAGAAGGGAGGAAGGAAAATAATTCCTGAGGCACCAGAGCACACCAGGAGCGAAAGGCACTCTCACTCGCCTTCCGGGGAGGTTGGGCGAGAGGAACCAAGACAAGAGAAGTCCTAGAGGACGTATTATACGAAGGATCAGGAGCGCAAAGAACATCGGCATATTCGAGGGCAGGCGCTCTGCTTTGACACAACCCACGGAGAAAGATCAAAACGGGCCCATCACGAGGCCGAGAGTAATGTGCCGAAGAGACTGAAGTCCAAAGATAGTCGGGCTCCGGGGAGGAGTAAAGAAGACTTGAGAAACTACCTCAAGAGGAAGGAACAAAACGCTGAAGCCGAGGTAACCTCACCCGTCAAGCCGAGGACACCGTTCTCGGTAGAACTGGACAAATTTGAAGCACCGAAAAGATTCAGTATGCCGAGGTTTCAAATATACGATGGTAAGTCAGACCCTAACTGCCACGTTGGATTATTTTTTAACTCAATGGCACTGTACAGCGGAAACGAGCCATTACTCTGCAAAGTGTTCCCCTTGTCCTTTGGGGAAATTGCATCAGATTGGTTCCACAAACTGCTGAAGGGAAGCGTAAAGACATGGGAAGGCCTGGCCGAGATGTTTGTAGCTAGGTTCGTAACAAACAAGCTACAGTCATTGAGGGTGGACGCACTAATGGCTCTAAAGATCAGCCTGGATGAAGGCCTTAGGGCCTATGCAAAAAGATACTACGAGGTGTTCAATCGAATACCCGAGTGCAACCAAGAAGTGGCGATTGTATCCTTCAAGAACAGCCTAAAAGATAACTGTTCACTGCGGAAATCTTTGGCAAAGACATTGCCAAAGAGCATGGAAGAACTCATGGCAAGGATCGAAAAGTATGCCCGAGCCGAGGAGGATACATCGGCCCACAAGGAAGTCAAACAGGAAAAAGGGAACGGCTCGCCGAAGCGAGACCGAAGTAACAACGGATTCAACAAAACAGAGATAGAGTTAAGGGCCAAACAGGTAGTGACAACCGTGTTCCGAATTACAATTCAAAAAGTCCTAGGAAAAATTCAGAACCAGCCCTATTTCAGAACGCCAACAAGGGAACCGGGAGAATTTATGGGAAGAAACATGGATAGACATTGTGCTTATCACAATGAAGACGAACATACAACATAGGGCTGCAGAGCCCTAAAAGCACACTTGGAAGATCTGGTAAGGCAAGGCCACCTGAGAGACCTGGTCGATGAAACTAGAACAAGAGAAGAACAGGCAAGACTGCCTCAGGCTCCAGCAGCCCCACCACCTCCGCAACCTCGGGCAGAAGGACCTCGGATAGTTAATGTGATTCATTCAAAAGTTAACGAGAACGAAGTCAGAGGAGAGACTCAAAGGGTAAGGCATCTGCAATATGTCTACCAAGTCGGGAAAAAAAGACATCGGCTAGTGGAGTGCCAAGGACCGATGATAGCCTTCACCGAAGCTGACCTAGAGATGGTACAGCACCCATATAATGATGCCTTGGTAGTATCCCTCCAGGTTGGGGAGTGCCAAGTAAAACGCATTCTAATAGATCAAGGCAGCTCTTGTGACATCATGTACGTTAGATGTTACAAGGAGCTAGGCCTTCACTTAGATGGCATGGAGCAATCGAATGGCCCGATGGTCGGCTTCAATGGAACGCCGACGTGGCCACTGGGCGCTACAAACTTGAAAGTACAGGCCGGCACTAAGAAGATCAGGACAGAATTCATCGTGATTGATACGCCTTCTCCTTATAACATCATATTGGGAAGGCCATGGTTGCATGCAATGGGGGCAGTTCCTTCAACGTTGCATCAACTATTGCGGTTCCCAACAAAACATGGGATTGAAAAAGTCAGAGGAGACCAGCTACAGGCCAAAAATTGCTCCATGACAGCAATGAAAACAACCTGCAACATACAAGAACCAGGGAAGGTAGAAATTGAAGATGAGGACATGGAAGTCCTAGATGATGTCGGCAAGGAGCCGGCCGAGAAGAGCGAGGAAACATTGAAGAAAATCCTCGTCCAGGAGGGCAATGAAGAGCGCTTTTTTCTTCTCTGCTCAGGCTTAGCCGAAGAAGAAGAGAAAGAACTGGAAGCTTTTTTAAGAACAAACATAGAAGTGTTTGCCTGGACACCTAATGAAATGCCTGGCATTGACCCCGAGATCACATATCACAGACTGAATGTCGACAAGTCGGCTAAACCTGTAATACAGCGAGCTAGAAGATCGACGTTGATGCACGTCGAAGCAGTGGAGGAAGAAGTAGACAGACTCCTAGAAGCCAAGGCCATCAGAGAAGTCAATTATCCAATATGGCTATCAAACATTGTGGTGGTAAAGAAGAAAAACGGTAAATGGAGAGTCTGCGTAGATTTTATAAGCCTGAATAAAGCTTATCCCAAAGACAGCTTTCCTCTGCCCAAAATTGATCAATTAGTAGACGCCACATCTGGACATGGAAGAATGAGCTTCCTGGACGCTTATAGGGGGTACCACCAGATAGCCATGTACCCCTCAGACGAGGAGAAGACATCGTTCATCACCCCAAAAGGACTATATTGTTACAAGGTGATGCCTTTTGGGCTGAAAAACGCAGGAGCAACCTACCAAAGGATGGTAACCAAAATGTTCAAGCACCTGATAGGCCAAACAATAGAAGTCTACATCGATGACATGGTCGTGAAGACCAAGGAGGCTAAGAGTCATCTTGCCGACCTGAAAGAGGTATTTGAAATACTCAAAACATATCGGCTCTGACTCAACGCATCTAAATGTGTGTTTGGAGTTGGATCTGGTAAGTTTCTAGGGTACCTGGTAACAAGAAGGGGAATAGAGGCCAGCCCAGATCAGATCAAGGCATCCTAGATCTACAGAGCCCAACATCGGCAAAACAGGTTCAAATGCTCACTAGCAGGGCCGCAGCCCTAAATAGGTTCATAAGCCGAAGTTTAGACAAGTGTAAACCCTTCTTCAACCTGGTAAAAAAGACCGCAGATTTCCTATGGACTGAAGAATGTGAGGCCCCTTTGGCCGACCTAAAAAAGTATCTGACCACGACCCCAATCCTCTCAACACCTGAACCTAGGGAGGAGTTGTTTCTGTACTTAGCCGTGTCAGAACACGCAGTAAGTGCAGTGCTAATCCGAGAAGAGCAAGGAGAACAGAAGGTTGTCTATTATGTAAGTAAAACCTTGGCCGACGCAGAAACAAGGTATCTACCGCTAGAAAAGTTAATGCTGGCCTTAGTAATGGCCTTAAAAAAGTTGAACCACTACTTCCAGGCACACAAGATTGTAGTGCTAACAGAGCACTATAGACAGGCCCACGGGGGGGACCTCGCTACAGCTCGGACTCGATTCGTTGTCACAGTTCTTAATCTTGAACCAAAGAGTCCAAATCCGGCAAATCGTTTTGAGAAAACAGATTTTTTTTTTAAAGAAGTGCCAAACATGGACTGCTTTGCCAGATACAGAATCGCCACCTAAATATTTTATTTTTGGGAAATTTAGGAAACCCTGACTCGTTTGCCTAAGGCCACGTGTCCGTCATCACCAAAGTTGCCTCGGCTCGGGAACTTGGGTACGATTGGGGAAGGTCATTTCGTGAGCACCCCCGCTCGCCCGATCAAAGATCGGCCTCTACTAACCATGATATCTTGTTTTGAAAACATTGTGTGTTCTTATCCCGGTTATTAGCCTAGATTTACTATGTGATACGCACAACATACAAGTATAGACCGAGTCGCCTGAATTGGAACAAAACATTTCATGTTTGTTTGTTTGAAAATTGTTTGATGGTGCTACCCGCAGGTAGGATAAGACGTGGATTTGCCACCCTCGGGTGGGCTTAGAAAACAATGGTTTTGCCACTATCTAGTGGGCTTAAGACACACAGTCAATGATTTGTTCCAATCCAAATAACCCAACCTTCACCCACAGGCATTCAAGCAGTTATATCACATAAGCACATAGCCTCATGGTAAGCATGCTATTCATGGAAACACTCACATGCATGCAAGGATGCTAAAGCATAAAACTCACAGAGTACTCCAAGCCAAAACAGAAACCGATTAGAAATCCATGCATAATCCTAAGTATACAAAAATGCCTAATGCAACACATACAAAAAATGCAACTATAGCAGGCTCGGCTATTCTAAACATGGCATATGGAATGCTTCAGCTAACATGTATTCAACTTGGAATTGAAATACAACGCAGTTAGTATGATGCGCCGAGCCCGGTGCGTGCAAAATAGATGAATGAATGCAAACATGCTATCATACTGTATGCTAATTGAAACATGCCCTAATCTAACCATCATAAGCAGGTAAATAAAAGGAAAGAAAGACGTGGGGTTGGAAGACATACATCAAACTCACCCACACTTATTACAATTATGCCCTCGCACAGAGGGTCCGAATAAAATAGTACAGTCCAAATAATACAGTCCAAATAAATAATACAGTCCAAAATATGTACAAATTCCTAATTAATTAACAAATTAAACTAGGAAAGCTGTAAACTAGCATGCAAGCTAGGGACCGTCTTGACTCTTCTTCAAATAATGAATGATGCATGTCCGGGTTGCCTTTGCGCAGAAATCCACTGTGATGCCCCAATTAGCCTCTGTTTTGCAATGGTTTTTGGAAAGCGCGCCAAGCTCCGGAAGGCTACTGATTCTTGATTTGCTGCAACAGAGAGCAAGAAAGGGGCATGGCAATGTATTTTCACATATGTATGCATACCTCAATCCTCGTGCCACCAATCACGCATCTCGATGCATGATGGCCGAGGAGTCGAATTGCACAACTCAATATGGAATGAATGCATATGAAGACACAACAAAGCCTAACTCTATCATGGATAATCCGGAGTGTCGGTGACTGGGGAATTGAGACACGTCCCGTCACTCGGAGTACGGAATGTACCTCGTTTCCCATGCTCGGGCTAACTCCTATCCCGAACACAATACAATATGCATGACATGCAAGAATGTAACTAAGATACAACCTAACATGCACAATGCTATGGAATGGCATACACGATGCACGAGATAATATGGCATACACAATGCACTAACATACAACCTAGCATACACAATGCTATGGAATGAAATGGCATACACAATGCATAATGGACTTACACCAACACAAGTGGACCTCAGCCACACTCACATAAGAGGCCATTAGATGAAAATGAGACAACTCAAAATGCGTGCACACGTGCACGCAAACCAATGACCGAACCTAAGGCACGAAATGTCACTCTAACAAGACGTGGCAAGGCATGGAATATGGCATACTAGCATGAAAATTTCAGTACCAAAATGTGATGCAAAACAGCCCCGAAACATGGCAAAATAGCACCCGATGCATGAAATGAATTCCAAAACATGAAATTTGGCGCATGGAATGACCTATGGCTATGCAATACACGCATTATTTGTACATGAAGTGTGAAGACAGAATCAAGAAAGCCCCAAAAAAAGCATATTTACAGTTTTAAGTAAGGCCAAACAGTGGTCACAAATGGGGCTAAGCTAGCATGCAAAAATGGCCCCGAAAGCGAGATAATGAAGCAAGTAGCAGCTGCTGACCTCAAACAGAGAAGGGCCATTCTACAATGTTGAAGAGGGGCCGAAAATATGGTATTTTACAGTTTACAACAAACCATGAAAATAGCACAAGTATGGAAAAACTCTCATGCAAGAAATGGGCCAAAAGGGAGGCAAAGAAGCAAGTGATGGTTTATAGCCTCAAATGGAGGAGGGCCCTTCAAAAAAGTTTAAGAGGGGGCCCAAAACATGGCATTTTATAGTTTATGACCAGACCCAAAACAGTGCACAAGCATGCTCAAAATATTATGCAAGATAAGGCCAAAAAGAGAGCTATAACACAAAGAGCAAGAAGGGAGCCTCAAACAACAAAAGACCCTTGATCAAACATGAAGAGGGGGTCAAAATAAATCCATTTACAGTTTGGACCAGAGCCCAAAATCAGAAGCACAAGAGGCTAACAAATCATGCAAAAATAAGGCCAAAAGAGGGATACAAAGGCAAGTGGAAAATGGAAGCCTCAAATAGTGATGAGCCCTTGAACAATGTTGAAGAAGGGATCAAAATAAGCCACTTTTCAGTTTATGACAGAGCTCAAAACAGTTTATAAGTAGGTCTAAAATACCATGCAAGAAAGAGGCATACAAGAGAGGTAAAGAAGCAAGTGAAAAAAGGAAGCCTCAAACAGTGAGAGGCCCTTAAACAAACATGAAAAAGAGCTCAAAATAATACTATTTTCAGTTTGGGTCGGAGCCCAGAAATGTAAGAAAATATGGCTTATAAATGGACCAAAAAAATACAAGTTTGAGGGAAATAGGGACTTACCCTTGAAGACCAAGTTTTCAGCAGCTTTTAGTCCAAAAATCTGAGCTTTCAACCTCTTCAAATGTCCTCCAAGGTACTGAAATGAGTAATGGAGGTGATAGGCTAGGGGTTGTAGTGCAAATGGTGCAAGAAAATGGATATTTGAACTTGAAAATGGAGAGTTATGGAGGAGGAGGAGGGTTATGAGCCTAAGCCAAAAGTGTCTAACCCTTAAAAATGGAGCTCAAGGGTGTATTATATAGAGAAACTCATTTTAAAACCCAAAAAATGGGGGAAAAAAAGAGGGGAAAAAAAGAGGGGAAAAAACCAATTTAAATGGAGCAAAACAAAGGGGGAAAATTTTGGAAGTGGCGTTTTGACCACGAAGTTGGTCTCTTGGGCCACAGTGTTCTTCAAAAGGGAGGCAATAAGGTGTGCGCCAAAAATCGGAGCAAACGGAGGTGGTTAAGCGGTCCCGAACCGAGACACTCGATCGACGGCTCTAAAAATCGGAAACCGGGCTTCAAACGAGAAAAATGGCCTGCGACCACGAAGTTGGTCTCCCAGGCCACAGTGTTCCTCAAAAGGGAGGAAACAAGGTATCTGCCAAAAACTAGAGCAAACGGAGGTAGTTAAGCGGTCCCGAATCGAGACACACGGCCAACGGCTCCGAAAAGCGAAAACTGGGCTCCAAACGGGAAAAATGGCCTACGACCACAAAACGTCGCCTATGGCCACTGAGAGATGGTCTACGAGACCTCTCCCTCCATTCGGGAAGAGAAAACAGAGAAAATAGGGCCTGGTTCGAAAACCGAAGCAAAGCACAAAAGAGTCCGGAAGTTTGGAGGCAAGGCTCGCAGCTAAGACTCTGAAACTTCAGAACGAGCACAATATGCAACATCACTAAGCGCTCAATCGGTAACGTCTGAGTCTTAAGGTCGGTCAAAAATGGGGTATCTACAGTTGCCCCTCTTTGACAGAACTCGAAAGTCATAAGAATGACGGGAGTGAATGTCAAAGCCCAGAGACGACCCATTTTTGACATGGCCGAAGACTCGGACAAACAAACAAAATATAGATAAATAAATGGTTGTGCCCGCAGGCTGCCTACGTATCCCTTTGCAAGGAATCAAACCAGCGTAGTTCAGGGGCAGGATGCAAAATGATATGCAGGAAGATTTTGATAATTGGACTTATACGCTACACGAAGCCAGTTTGAAAATTGGAATTACACGCTACGCGAAGCCGGTTTGAAGATTGGACTTATACGCTACGCGAAGCCGGTTTGAAGATTAGACTTATATGCTACGCAAAGCTGGTTTGAAGATTGGACTTATATGCTACGCGAAGCCGGTTTGAAGATTAGACTTATACGCTACGCGAAGCCGGTTTGAAGATTGGACTTATACGCTACGCGAAGCCGGTTTGAAAATTGGACTTATACGCTACGCGAAGCTGGTTTGAAGATTGGACTTATACGCTATGCGAAGCCGGTTTGAAGATTGGACTTATACGCTACGTGAAGCTGGTTTGAAGATTGGACTTATACGCTACGCGAAGCCGGTTTGAAGATTGGACTTATACGCTACGCGAAGCCGGTTTGAAAATTGGACTTATACGCTATGCGAAGCCGGACATCACTCATGATCATGCAAAGAGAGCTGTAATGAAGCAATTATGCAAAATAAATGCAACATTTTAAGCGAATGCTAGGCAAGCAAGTAAACTCAAACCAAACTATACCTCATGCGGAAAGGATGTAAGAAAATCATGGAATCTTCACGAACATGTACGATAGATACACAAAGGTGAACGAAGTGTATGATTGATGCACGAAGCGAGCGTGTGTGATAGATACACAAAGCGAACGTGTGATAGATACACAAAGTGAAGTGAGTGTGATGGATACACTAGGTGAGTGTGTGATAGATACACAAAGCGAACGTGTGATAGATACACAAAGTAGGCATAGTGTGATAGATACAAAGCGAGTGTGTGGTAGATACACTATATGAACAAAGTGTGATTAATACACTAAATGAATGAAGTGAGCAAAGTGTGATGGATACACAAAAGGCAAACGCAAAGTGTGATAGACGCACAATAGGTGAACATGAAGTGTGATTGATGTACTAAGTGAACAAGTGTGATGGATACACTAAAGGTATGATGGATATACTAAAAGCGAACACAAAGTGTGATAGATGCACTATGTGAACTAAGTGTGATTGATACACTAAAAGTGAACACGAAGTGTGATAGATGCACTTAGTGAACCAGTATGATTGATATACTGAAGGTGAACACGAAGTGTGATAGATGCACTTAGCGAACAAGTATGATGGATATACTAAAAGCGAACACAAAGTGTGATAGATGCACTATGTGAACAGAGTGTGATTGATACACTAAAAGTGAACACAAAGTGTGATAGATGCACTATGTGAACAGAGTGTGATGGATACACTAAAGGTAAACACGAAGTGTGATAGATGCACTTAGTGAACAAGTATGATTGATATACTGAAGGTGAACACGAAGTGTGATAGATGCACTTAGTGAACAAGTGTGATGGATACACTAAAGGTGATGATGTGAATATGTGCATGATAGATACACAAAATGAGGATGTGTGTGATAGATACACAAAATGAATGAAGTGTGATTGATACACTAATAAATGATCTCAAACGGAACTCCTTTGAATGAACCGTACATACAATATCGTGCATGACTGAGAAAGAGACTTGATAGGTACAATGCATTATAATGCATAATGCTTAAGGAAAGCAATAAATGGACAAAGCGGCGCTTTAGAAAGCACCTCATGAGGTGAGTGGCGGTGAACCGCTCTTCTCCGACGGGGATCTCCCCTCGTGCTCTTCGAACACTTTACCTTTAACTCGCAGTACAAGGGCTCTGAAATGCTAACAAGTAACAACATCTGTATATAGGAGCCATGGCTGCTGCTTGTCTTCTTGATCATATTCACAACTTTCCCTATTCTCTAACGGGGTGACAGATTAGGTTGGTTCAGTATCCAGAATTGAGGTGCATACACGCTATCTCAACCTATGGGGCTTCCATACAGATTTCAAGCCGAGGGCACGCCTCTGGGTATTTAAACCAAACTTTAGTCTCGGAAATCCCGAACCTTTGCGTTCTAGGCTACAACCATTCGAACTCTAGTTTCCACTGTCACAGTTGGTCTTCTAGGAACTCATCGCGAACACAGCCAAGATGCCTTTGGCGGGGAATGGTACTCAGGGAGAGCACTTCTGATCGCTATTCTGGCTTGAAGTAGACTTGATCTTGAGCTTGAGGTAGAGGCACACTCATACTTTGGAGCGTTGGCAAGATCGGAAGAGGTACACACAGAATGTAGTCTCGGAACTTACTAAAGTTGAAACAAACTCAAATACCCGACATTTTCCTCTTTTGCTTTTGCTCTGCAGTCCAGAAACCACATAGCTTCAGATAGGTCCCGGTTTTACTGTTCTCACATGACCTGGGTTGAACCCTGCAGTTTTATGAGAGAAAAAATCTTGTTTTGCACAGATGTGGAGAACGGCACGGCACTCGGAGCGCAAAACGATTTTATTTTTTTTTGAATTTGAGAGATAAGTTCTTGACCGGGGTATTGAGCCTATGACTAAACATAGCGCACGGCGACTCAACAACAGAAAGGAAAAGATAAAACAACCTAAACATATCCGTTGACACTCAAAACGACTCAAAACAAAAAAATGAGATAAAACAAAAAGACACGACATGCAGACGTGCACAGGGAGCCTGTTTCACCGAGTCTTGTTTTCTACTCTTTCTCATTTGTGATTCTCACATCATTCGGCCCTCAAGCTCTTGTTTTTTGAAAAAGCCCTTTTCTCACTTTTTCTCTCATCGCACATCTCTCTATTCTTCAATCTCTCATTTTTCAATCCCTCCCTTGGGTGGTTAATGGATAAACAGGAAGTTGCGGGCTCTTGCCCCTAGTATGCTGCTAGATTCTTTTTCTTCCGCTCACAGCTAGTGAATTCCTCCCATAGAAGGGTTGCGCTACAACTGGGTGTGTAGCAAAACTGCAGCTAACAACAGTTGATGATGCTTTGCTGGGGAGTTTGGACATGATAAGATCTGTCCAGGTGATGGAGTGGAATATCTTGCCCCATTCCAGTTCGTGCTTCACATTTGGCTTGATACCTCGTTGCTTGGAGGGTGAGAGAGCTGTCAGCCCTTTATTGACAACTTCAGCTGTGCCCTTTCTAGTAGGTATGATGCCCTTCTTAGCGAGTAGGGTGCCCTTTTTGGCGAGTATGTTGACAACGGGGGAAAGACAGAACACCTGACTCAACTGTGCCCCTAGTTCATCATTTCGATCATTTTTTGTTTTTGGCTTTCTACTAAAACAATTTTGACCAAAATGAGAGTTAGATTAACATGCTTGTTCAATTTTTGATTTGAAATCATGCGAGTCAGGCTATGAGCACTGAGAATTTTCCTTTTTTTGGGTCCAAGAAAATGGTCCAGTTTTGGAAAAGATGGAATGATTTTCGAGAAAATTAGTCAACCTTAGTAAAAATTCTCAAAAACTATTTTTGCAAACGGCCACTGCTCAACGAGCACGGAACCTACTCTTGAGATGCACAACCTCGGACCCACAGCAATGGAAAATTGCCCCTTGTCTGAAGGACACTGCATGGCAACGGAAAGTTGCCCCTTGTTTGAAATGACACCGCGGCGTTTTGAATGGCAACGGAAAGTTGCCCCTTGTTTGGATGATGCCGCAGCGCATTGTAGTCAGTCCTCGGAGCGATGAACACAACCAGACTCTCAGATACAGATAAGACAAAGATGACCAGAACCATCGCATGGACACAATCAAATTTGAATTGTTTTACGACTGGACTTCAGAATGAAGTTGCCTACGTATCCCAAAGATGGGAATCAAGCCTTACGTAGTTCGGGATTAAGGTACACTCGGGTATTAACCCTCACTTTTTAGGCTCTAACTTTTGCCAAGGCGCCTGTTGCAGGTTTTCGACCTTGCGAGCTATGTTTTTCTTTCTTTTCTTTTATTCTTTTTTTTTTCTTTTCTTTTTTTTTTATTCTAACTTTTCTTCAATTTTCTCATTTCATTTCTTTTTCTTCTTTTTTTGCATTTTTTTTTCTTTTTTTTTTTTTGTTCTTTTTCTTACTCTAACTTTTGCCTGGGTCGCCCTTCTGGGTTTTCGGCCCAGTGAGCCTCTCAAAGGGTAAAAGTGTAGCTTGGTACATGTTGAATGGTTTTAAGATCTCGAAGCCATCCGTATCCAGGAGAATGACTGCTATATTGACTTGCAGAAGGATTCATCTTCGGCTCTTCGAGCACATCTGACATCTTTGCCCCTAGTTCGAAGGGTACTTCTGTTCTAGCTTCGCAAGCTTCTTCTGATCTTCTGATCTTCTTGATCCGACTTTCCAGGCCTCTTGTTCGAGGGCTGCTTCAAATCTGGCCACACAGGCCTCACATTGTAGTTGACCGTTGAACATTATGAATTCAAGTTCAAGGTTTGGAAGCAAATGGGTTGAGTCTCGAGGCTGAGAGCGATCCTAGGCTGCACAATCTCAAGAGCGATTCCACAGTGTCTTCGCAGACGGTATAAAACATTTTGTTTTTGAAAATTTTTAAGAAAGCGACAAACCGCTCGCGCAGAAGATAGTGTGAAACCAGTCTGGATCAAGCTAGGGTCTTTCTCAGTACTCACGCTAACAAGCATGATTTCATTCATTAAGGGCTTAGCACGCCTCTCTTTCTCTCAATTGATCAAATTTTTGCAAATCCTGAGGAATTCCTTCCCCTTTATTTTTCACCGCAGTGTTCAAAAAGTTTTGAAAAACTTAGGTCATTACAATGACTTCAAGGCACAGAAAAGACAGAGTTCTTAGTCAAATACTGTCATCTCATTCAGAACTTCTGGCATAACTGACACAAGGCAAAAGCAAATGCGAGAGCGTGAAAGTTACTGCTGTTTCATTCAAAATCTACTGGCACAACTGGCTCCCTGGCAGAAACAGACTCAAAACAAAACGAAAAGACAAACGCAAAACGAAATGGTGACGCCCGAGGTAACACCCCCGGAATCACCCGAGTCCTATACAACAGGGCTGACTCGATATAACAAGACAGACCCGAAACAAAAAGACTGACTCAAAACAAAAAAGACAGACTGTAGACGTCCCCGAACGCATCCCGGGGGAAGGGAGTGCGAGTCCCCTCCCGTTCTGGTTCGATATTGGGTCACTACAGTTCGAAGGACTCAAATGTCACGGTTCTTAATCCTGAACCAAAGAGTCCAAATCCGGCAAATCGTTTTGAGAAAATAGATTTTTTGAAAGAAGTGCCAAACATGGACTGCTTTGCCAGATACAGAGTCGCCACCTAAATGTTTTATTTAATGGGAAATTTAGGAAACCCTGACTCGGTGCCAAAGGCCACGTGTCCATCATCACCAAAGTTGCCTCGGCTCGGGAACTTGGGTACGATTGGGGAAGGTCACTTCGTGAGCACCCCCGCTCGCCCGGTCAAAGACCGGCCTCTATTAACCATGATATCTGATTTTGAAAACATTATGCGTTCTTATTCCAGTTATTAGCCTAGGTTACTATGTGATGCTCGCAACAAACAAGTATAGACTGAGTCGCCTGAATTGGAACAAAACACTTCATGTTTGTTTGTTTGAAAATGGTTTGATGGTACTACCCGCAGGTAGGCTAAGACGTGGATTTGCCACCCTCGGGTGGGCTTAGGAAAACGTGATTTTGCCACTATCTAGTGGGCTTAAAACAAACATTTGGTGAATTGTCCAATCCAAGTAACTCAACTTCCACCCACAGGCATTCAAAGCAGTTTATATCACATAAGCATTTAGCCTCATGGTAAGCATGCTATCATGGCAACACTCACACGCATGCAAGGATGCTAAAGCATAAAACTTACCGAGTACTCCAAGCCAAAACAGAAGCTTGTTAGAAATCCATGCATGATCCTAGATACACAGAATTGCCTAATGCAACACATGCAAATATGCAAATTATAGCAGGCTCGGCTATTCTAAACATGGCATATGGAATGCTACAGCTAACATGTATTCAACTTGGAATTGAAATACAAATGCAGTTTGTATGATGCGCCGAGCCTGGTGCATGCAAAACAGATGAATGATGCAAACATGCTGTCATACTGTATGCTAATTGAAATATGCCCTATATCTAACCATCGTAAGCAGATAAATAAAAGGGAAGAAAGACGTGGGGTTGGAAGACATACATCCCACTCACCCACACTTATTACAATTTTGCCCTCGCGCAGAGGGTCCGAATAAATAATACAGTCCCAAATGAAAGAATAATACAGTCCGAATATAAATACAGTCCGAAATAATATACAATTTCTAATTAATTAACAAATTAAGTAGGAAAACTGCAAACTGGCATGCAAGCCAGGGGGCTGCCTTGCTGTGATGAGTGATGTATGCCGGGCTGCCTTGGCGCGGAAATCCACTGGGATGCCCCAATTAGCCTCTGTTTGCAATGTTTCTCGAAATGCGTGCCATACTTCAAAAAATTGCTAATTCTTCATTTTGCTGCAACAGAGAGCAAGAAAGGGACATAGCAATGTATTTCACAAATATATACATGCTTCGATCCTCGTGCCACCAATCACGCATCTCGATGCATGATGGTCGAGGAGTCAGATTTGCACAACTCAATATAGGATGAATGCATATGAATGCTACAACAAAACCTAACTCCATCATGGATAATCCGGAGTGTCGGTGACTTGGGAATTGAGACCCGTTCCGTCACTTGGAGTACGAAACGCGTCTCGTTTCCCGTGCCCGGGCTAACTCTTATCCCGAACGTAATGCAATATGCATGGTATGCATGAAATGCAGCTAACATGTGATATAGCATGCACAATGCTATGAAAGTGAGATGCCTCGGAATGTGTGCCCAAAGGGCACGCAAACCGAGAAATGCATGAATGCAATCTAAGATACAACCTAGTATGCACAATGCGGATGAAAATAAAGATGCCTCGAAGTGCGTGCACACGGGCACGCAAATCGAGGAAATGTATGAATGCAATGCAAATAGGAATGAATGCGATCTAATATATAATTTAGCATGCACAATGCTATGAAAATGAGATACCTCGAAATGCGTGCACATAGGCACGCAAACCGAGAAAATGCATGAATGCAATCTAAGATACAACCTAGTATGCACTATGCTGATGAAAATGAGATGCCTCGAAATACGTGCACACAGGCATGCGAATCGAGGTGATGACATAAAAACATGAAATGACATGAAATATGATATACAATGAGACTAAAATGAAATGCCTCGAAATGCGTGCCCACGGGCGCGCAAACCGAGAAAATGGCATACGGAATGCGATGAGACTACGATGAGATATGCGATGCAAGATGGACTTATACTAATATGGGAGAGCCTCAGCCGCACCCACATAAGAGGCCATCGGATGAGACTGAGGTGCCTCGAAATGCGTGCACACGGGCACGCAAACCGAGGCGATAATATAAAGGCATGAAAATGCAAATTGGGCTTACACTAACATGAGAGGGCCTCAGCCAAACTCACATAAGATGCCGTCGGATAAAAAAAGAAGTGCCTCGAAACGCGTGCACACGGGCACGCAAACCGAGGCGGTGGCATACGCAATGCAAATGATATGGAAAATGCAAATTGGGCTTACACTAATGTGAGAGAGCCTTAGCCGCACTCACATAAGCTGCCGGAATGATAAAAATGAGGTGCCTCGAAATGCGTGCCCGTGGGCACGCAAACCGAGGCATGGCCCTGAGGCACAAAAATGGCATGCAAAACAAGACGTGGCATATGGCATACGAAAAATGCAAATTTCAGCAGCTAAAATGATGCATAAATAGCCCCCGAATTATGACAAAATTACACCCAATGCCCGAAATGCGATGTTATGCACCCGAAAAGGCCTACAGCTATGCTAAACATGCATAATATGGACACGACATGTAAAACAGTAGCAAGGCAGCCCCTAAACTAGCATTTTTTCAGTATAAAGCAAGACCAAACAATGATCACAAGTATGGCAAAAATAGCTTGCAAAAATGGGAAAAAAGAGGGGAATTACAAAGCAAGTAGTATATACAATGCTCAAACCAAAAAAACCAGTTCTAAAACATTAAAGATGGACCAAAAATATGCATATTTACAAGAGATGACATCCCCCAATTCAGTGTGTAGGTATGATAAACAAAGCATGCAAAATAGTGAGTCAACGGAGGCTATAACATGAGGTACCATAAGCATACACCAAACAACTTTGGACCCTCAACAAAAAATGACAAGAAGGACAAAATAAGGCTCTTTTCAAGCCTGATGAAGGCCGAAATCAGAAGCCAAATAAGCTTAAAGAGGCATGCAAAATGGGGCCAAAGAGAGGTATAAAGAGAGGCCATGCATGGAGGCCCCAAACAAGATTTACCCCTTCTACAATGTTGTAGCGGGACCTAAAATAAGCTCAATCTCAGTTAATGGAATGCTCAAAATCAGACTTCAAATAGGCTAAAGAAACCATGCAATTTTACGGTAAATTGGAAGAATTACAAAGCAAGTGCATGATAGAACCACTAAACATGGTTGAGCCCTTCTTAAATGTTGAAGAGGGGCTCAAAATAAGCCCACTCACTGTTTATATCAGGCTCGAAAATGGATCACTCATAATCCAAACAAAGCATGCAAAATATTGGCATAAAGAGTGATATTGAAAGAGGTGCATGATAGAGATGCCAAACAAGGTTGAGCCCTTCTACAATGTTGTAGAGGGGCTCAAAATAAGCACAAAATCAGTAGGGGTCGGAGCCCAAAACAGTGAGAAAATAAGGTAGAAAATTGATGCAAAATTGTGCTAGAAAAAGGGAAACGAAGACTTACCCTTGAAGACAAGTCTTTTGATACTTCTTGGCTTGAATTTGCTGGTCCTTAGCCTCTGAAAAACCTTCCTTTGCTTCTGAAATGGAGGTGGTGATGGTGAGGCTTAGGGTTGATGAACAATTGGGCTAGAAACTTGAAGAATTTTTGAGCTTTTGGAGATGAAAATGGAGGCAAATGGAGATGAAGTCTTGAGAAGAATTTTTCTAACCCAAACAAAGGAGCTCATCAGCCCCTTAAATGGACCAAAAGGGGTGTAAAAGGGGAGGGAAATGCACCCAAGCTTTCCCTCCCAAAATATCCCTCGGAGGGCTGAGATATTTAGAAAAACAGCTGGACAGCTGTAAAGTGGTCAAAAGCAGGAAGCAGGCCGGCCAGGAGCTTTTCTTGAAGGTGGCTGGCCGGCCACCGCAACTGGTCGGCCAGCCACTCACCATGGCCGGCCGGCCATGGCCAAAAAATGAAGTCAAAAAATTCTGGCCGACCACCAGTGTTTAGGGTCCTTCCAAGTGTGTAGAACAAGGCCCCAAGGTTGGAATTTGGCAACACTGAAACAAGAGTCACAACATAGAACTTGAAGGAGAGGCTCAAAAATGAAATTCACAATTACTGGCCGACCAGTACTTTTTAGGGTCCTCCCATGTCCCCTTATCACAGATATGTAGTCCCGGCTCGAAGAAAATACCCCTAGGGTGTTCAACATTAGCCCAGCGAAAAAGCAGGCGTCGGAAGAGCGGCGGTTTTCGAGATAATTCGCCTCGCCCCCAAAGGATCTTCCTAGTGTTGAAACAGAGGTACCTGCCAAAATTGAACAAAAACTAATGCAAAATGAATGCTCGGGACCCAAATCACGATTCAGGCCCAAAAATGGGGCCGCAGTAATCAAAGTGGTGTTCGGCCACGAAGTGGGTATCTACGACCCCAGTGTCCCTCGGTATGATAAAACAGAGGCACTTGCCAAAAACCGGAGAAATCGAAGATGGTTGAGCGGTCCCGAACCGAGGCACACGGCCTGATGGCTCCGAAAACCGGGAACCGGGCTCCGAAATGGGCAAAATGGCCTACGGCCACGAAAAATAGCGCACGGCCACCGAGAGATAGTCTACAGGACCACTCCCTTCCCTCAGGAAAGAAAACAGAGAAAACCGAGTCTGGTTCGCAAACCGAGACAAGGCACAGGAGAAAGTTCGGAAGTCTGGAGGTAGGGCGCACGGCCGCGACTCTGAGACTTCTGAACGAGCACAGTATGCAACATCACCGAGCGCTCAATCGGTGACATCTGAGTCTTAAGGTCGGTCAAAAATGAGGTGTCTACACAGACTCAAAACAAAATAACAAAACAGACCCAATACCCAAGTCAGAAAGCACAAAAACTGGTATTTGCACATTGCTCAGAACAGTGTGTGCCATTCCCACGTCTGGAGTAAATTGAGCGCCATCCGCAGCTGGTTCATCCCCTGATCACATAGTCACATTATCCCCCACAGGTTCACTGGTCGAGTGCCGATAGACTTTGCAAGACTGGTGCGGCGATGACCCTATTGTCAAACAGATCCTGTACGTCATGGCGTAGACGAAAGCAACTATCGGTCTCATGACCAGTTTGTTGATGGTATGCACAGTACTTAGTCTGGTCATGCTTTGGAGGTAGAGGATCAGGTAAAGGCCGTTGTTCTAATGGTTTTAGATGTCCTTTCCGGATGAAGACCTCTAGAGCCTTTGACAAAGGCATATAAAGTGGGGTGAAAACCCTCTTGACTCGGGGTGGATATTTGATTGTCTGTGAGCTACTTCCGGACGCACCGGTGAATGGGGTAGCTTTTTTTGATGTGGTGGTGGTGACCATGCCCACTTCAGAAGATCTTGCAGTTGCATCACCGCTGGTGGTCGCATTCGAACTGCGGGAAAATGCCCGCCTAGGCTGTTCCTTCTCCTGGTCAATAAGGCCCTGCTTCATGGCATCTTCGATCTGTACTCCCATCTCATGCAAATCTGAAAAGGTATGGAAGGGGAGCACGATCATTTTCTGCATTAGGTTGGGCTGGAGGTTGCGCACAACCATCCGCATTTGATCCTTATCCGTTAGCCTAATGGTCATCATTGAGGCCTTGGCCCTCCAGCTGGCCACAAAGTCAAAGAAGCCCTCTTTTGGCTCTTGCCTGGTCGTCTCAAGATCACGGGTTGTGATCTCGATCTGGGTATTGTATGAATATTGTGCGACGAAGGCCTCGGCCATCTCCTCCCAGCTTCGTTTCACTGAATCCTCCAATTTGGCGTACTAGATGGCCGCAATACCCGACAGGGTCCTGCCAAAAAGGGAGAGCTTCTGTAATCTTGGCCTCGTTTGGGAAGTGGCTATTTTCGTAGGCTATTTGGCTTTTTGGTTATTTTAGTAGATATTTTAGTTTTTGTGTTTGGGAAGATGAGATGGATTTTATTTGAGTTGTTGTATTGAAAAATGTGTTGAAATGATGTTTAAAATTAAAATGACAAATTTATCCCTAACTTTTTATTTTTTAATTTGATATAAAGGGACAAAATGGTAATTTGACCTTGGTGTTGACAATGGCATTAATGTAGGTCAGCCTACTTGTCACCGGCCCTAACCCTATTTTTTTTTTTTTTTTTGAAAAATGTGAATAGTGAGGCTTTTTGGATTTTTTGTAAAAATAGCCTAAATTCGGCTACTTTTTCCCTTCCCAAACAGCGCCCTTGTCAAGCCCATCAGGCGCAGAACATCTGAAAACAAACTCAGGTGGACCATAGGATCTCTTGACCCGTCAAAACGGTCGATGTAAGGCATCTTGAACCTGTCCGGCAGTGTCACAGCTGCGTCGGTGTACCTGTTCTCAATGTCCGAGATGGATTTTACCCACTGGGATTTCTTGAACAACTTCTCAAGCTTGTTCAATTTCAATGCTGTAGGGTCGACCTCAGACTCGAAGGGTGAGTCTGGTAGATTGGTGGGTGTTTTGGACAGCTGGGGTAAGATTAGGGGTGGAGCTGGCCCTACCGGAATGTCTGTACCTTCCTGGACATTTGGTATCTCCCCACGTGCTGGAGCTCCTGCTGGGGGAGGAACTTGTTGTGAAGCAGACGCGCCGCTTTGCTGTTGCAGCCTGGTGATGAGCTCAGCCTACTGAGCCATGATTGCAGCCTGCTGCTTGGAAAATTCCGCTTGGCGGACAGTGTTTTGCTGCATGAGTTTCATAGTTTCTTGCATTTGACGCATCATTACCTCCATCCCTGATGTATTCTGCTGATCCATCTAACTGACTGGTAGATCTATCTCTATGGAAACAATTGAGACCTCAGTTCGACTGTTCACTGGTTAGGTGGATAAGGGCCACTGATTTTGGTAACTGCTGAACTAGTAATCTGTGCCTGACTAGCCCTTTTACCCTGTTTCTGGCGAAGGAACACTGATTTGCCCTTAAATTGAATCTCTGACCTAACAAGTCTATCAGCACTAGTCCAATGTACCCGGGGGATATCGGAGCCTTCTGAAGCTATAGTTCCAGGACTACCTACCAAAAGAGAAAACGGCAAAGATCTCAAATTTAATTTTGCCAAAACAGATAACAGATGACAAATACTTTCATCAATTCGCCCCAAAATTTCGCTCAGAATCGTTACCCTCGTGTAAATCAATCCCAAAATCTGAATCGGCGCCGCAGTTCGAGGCCCAAACTCGCAAACTGATACATGCATTCCTGTAGAGACACACTCTAAAAGCACATAACAAGCAAGTGAGAGCCAAAACACCCCTATGTTGGGGTAGGGTTTCCCTGTCCTATTTTGTCAGGAGCTAGGGTTTCACTACGCATGCAATGGTTTTAAACAACCTATATCGGGTAAGCAACCTGTCTTAGTTTGGAATGGTCACTATGGATTCCGAATATGCACTAGGTCGAATGGTCAAAAGGGTGCCCCGGTAAAACCGGGGTTTGTGTTCCCATATTGGCAGAGCCCATAACCGGTCAGCCTTATGGTCATGCCTTGACAAGACAAGCCTCCGGCGAACCGTTCAGGAATAGCAGATGGCAAACACGGTGTCCTAGGCGCACCAATGCAAATGTAATGCAAAGAAACACACAAGTGTAGTCAAAATCAGATATCATGAGTTCGAGTCAAGTTCTCTAAATCCCCAGCAGAGTCGCCAGAAACTATAGACAGGCCCGCGGGGGGGACCTCGCTACAGCTCGGACTCGATTCGTTGTTACGGTTCTTAATCTTGAACCAAAGAGTCCAAATCCGGCAAATCGTTTTGAGAAAACAGATTTTTTTTTGAAAGAAGTGCCAAACATGGACTGCTTTGCCAGATACAGAGTCGCCACCTAAATATTTTATTTTTGGGAAATTTAGGAAACCCTGACTCGTTTGCCTAAGGCCACGTGTCCGTCATCACCAAAGTTGCCTCGGCTCGGGAACTTAGGTACGATTGGGGAAGGTCACTTCGTGAGCACCTCCGCTCGCCCGATCAAAGATCGGCCTCTACTAACCATGATATCTTGTTTTGAAAACATTTTGTGTTCTTATCTCGGTTATTAGCCTAGATTTACTATGTGATGCGCACAGCATACAAGTATAGACCGAGTCGCCTGAATTGGAACAAAACATTTCATGTTTGTTTGTTTGAAAATTGTTTGATGGTGCTACCCGTAGGTAGGCTAAGACGTGGATTTGCCACCCTCGGGTGGGCTTAGAAAACAATGGTTTTGCCACTATCTAGTGGGCTTAAGACACACAGTCAATGATTTGTTCCAATCCAAATAACTCAACTTTCACCCACAGGCATTCAGGCAGTTATATCACGTAAGTACATAGCCTCATGGTAAGCATGCTATTCATAGCAACACTCACACGCATGCAAGGATGCTAAAACATAAAACTCACCGAGTACTCCAAGCCAAAACAGAAACTGATTAGAAATCCATGCATAATCCTATGTATACAGAAATGCCTAATGCAACACATGCCAAAAATGCAACTATAGCAGGCTCGGCTATTCTAAACATGGCATATGGAATGCTTCAGCTAACATGTATTTAACTTGGAATTGAAATACAATGCAGTTAATATGATGCGCCGAGCCCGGTGCGTGCAAAACAGATGAATGAATGTAAACATGCTATCATACTGTATGCTAATTGAAACATGCCCTAATCTAACCATCATAAGCAGGTAAATAAAAGGGAAGAAAGATATGGGGTTGGAAGATATACATCACACTCACCCACACTTATTACAATTATGCCCTCGCACAGGGGGTCCGAATAAAATAGTACAGTCCAAATAATACAGTCCAAATAAATAATACAGTCCAAAATATGTACAAATTCCTAATTAATTAACAAATTAAATTAGGAAAGTTGTAAACTAGCATGCAAGCTAGGGACCGTCTTGACTCTTCTTCAGATGATGAATGATGCATGTTCAGGTTGCCTTTGCGCGGAAATCCACTGTGATGTCCCAATTAGCCTCTGTTTTGCAATGGTTTTTGGAAAGCGCGCCAAGCTCCGGAGGGCTACTGATTCTTGATTTGCTGCAACTGAGAGCAAGAAAGGGGCATGGCAATGTATTTTCACATATGTATGCATACCTCGATCCTCGTGCCACCAATCACACATCTCGATGCATGATGGCCGAGGAGTCGAATTGCACAACTCAATATGGAATGAATGCATATGAAGACACAACAAAGCCTAACTCCATCCTGGATAATCCGGAGTGTCGGTGACTGGGGAATTGAGACACGTCCCGTCACTCGGAGTACGGAACGCATTCGTTTCCGTGTTTCGCTAACTCCTATCCCGAACACAATACAATATGCATGACATGCAAGAATGCAACTAAGATACAACCTAACATGCACAATGCTATGGAATGGCATACACGATGCACGAGATAATATGGCATACACAATGCACTAACATACAACCTAGCATACACAATGCTATGGAATGAAATGGCATACACAATGCATAATGGACTTACACCAACACAAGTGGACCTCAGCCACACTCACATAAGAGGCCATTAGATGAAAATGAGACAACTCAAAATGCGTGCACACGTGCACGCAAACCAATGACCGAACCTAAGGCACGAAATGCCACTCTAACAAGACGTGGCAAGGCATGGAATATGGCATACTAGCATGAAAATTTCAGTACCAAAATGTGATGCAAAACAGCCCCGAAACATGGCAAAATAGCACCCGATGCATGAAATGAATTCCAAAACATGAAATTTGGCGCATGGAATGACCTATGGCTATGCAATACACGCATTATTTGTACATGAAGTATGAAGAAAGAATCAATAAAGCCCCCAAAAAAACATATTTACAGTTTTAAGCAAGGCCAAACAGTGAACACAAATGGGGCTAAGCTAGCATGCAAAAATGGCTCCGAAAGCGAGATAATGAAGCAAGTAGCAGCTTCTGACCTCAAACAGAGAAGGGCCATTCTACAATGTTGAAGAGGGGCCCAAAATATAGTATTTTACAGTTTACAACAAACCATGAAAACAAACACAAGTATGGAAAAACTCTCATGCAAGAAATGGGCCAAAAGGGAGGCAAAGAAGCAAGTGATGGTTTCTAGCCTCAAAAGGAGGAGGGCCATTCAACAAAGTTTAAGAGAAGCCCAAAACATGGCATTTTACATTTTATGACCAGACCCAAAACAGTGCACAAGCATGCTCAAAATATTATGCAAGATAAGGCCAAAAAGAGAGCTGTAACACAAAGAGCAAGAAGGGAGCCTCAAACAACAAAATATCCTTGATCAAACATGAAGAGGGGGTCAAAATAATGCCATTTACAGTTCTGACCAGAGCCCAAAATCAGAAGCACAAGAGGCTAACAAATCATGCAAAAATAAGGCCAAAAGAGGGATACAAAGGCAAGTGGAAAATGGAAGCCTCAAACAGTGATGAGACCTTGAACAATGTTGAAGAAGGGATCAAAATAAGCCACTTTTCAGTTTATGACAGAGCTCAAAACAGTTTATAAGTAGGTCTAAAATACCATGCAAGAAAGAGGCATACAAGAGAGGTAAAGAAGCAAGTGAAAAAAGGAAGCCTCAAACAGTAAGAGACCCTTAAACAAACATGAAAAAGAGCTCAAAATAATACTATTTTCAGTTTGGGTCGGAGCCCAAAAATGTAAGCAAATATGACTTATAAATGGACCAAAAAAAATACAAGTTTGAGGGAAATAGGGACTTACCCTTGAAGACCAAGTTTCCAGCAGCTTTTAGTTCGAAAATCTGAGCTTTCAACCTCTTCAAATGTCCTCCAAGCTACTGAAATGAGTAATGGAGGTGATAGGTTAGGGGTTGTAGTGCAAATGGTGCAAGAAAATGGATATTTGAACTTGAAAATGGAGAGTTATGGAGGAGGAGGAGGGTTATGAGCCTAAGCCAAAAGTGTCTAACCCTTAAAAATGGAGCTCAAGGGTGTATTATATAGAGGAACCCATTTTGAAACCCAAAAAAGAGGGGGGAAAAAGATGGGGAAAAAAAGGGGGGGGGAAAAGAGGGGGAAAACCAATTTAAATAGAGCAAAACAAAGGGGGAAAATTTCGGAAGTGGCGTTTTGACCACGAAGTTGGTCTCTTGGGCCATAGTGTTCCTCAAAAGGGAGGCAATAAGGTGTGCGCCAAAAATCGGAGGAAACGGAGGTGGTTAAGCGGTCCCGAACCGAGACACGCGGCTGACGACTCCAAAAACCAGAAACCGAGCTCCAAACGGGAAAAATGGCTTGCGACCACGAAGTTGGTCTCCTAGGCCACAGTGTTCCTCAAAAAGGAGGAAACAAGGTATGTGCCAAAAACCAGAGCAAACGGAGGTAGTTAAGCGGTCCCGAACAAAGACACACGGTTGACGGCTCCGAAAACCGAAAATTGGGCTCCAAATGGGAAAAATGGCCTACGACCACGAAGTTGGTCTCCCAGGCCACAGTGTTCCTCAAAAGGGAGGAAACAAGGTATGCGCCAAAAACCAGAGCAAACGGAGGTAGTTATGCGGTCCCGAACCGAGACACACGGCCGACGGCTCCGAAAACTGAAAACTGGGCTCCAAACGGGAAAAATGGCCTACGACCACAAACGTAGCCTACGGCCACTGAGAGATGGTCTACGTGACCTTTCCCTCTCTTCGGGAAGAGAAAACAGAGAAAATAGGGCCTGGTTCGAAAATCGAGGCAAAGCACAAAAGAGTCCAGAAGTCCAGAGGCAAGGCTCGCAGTTAAGACTTTGAAACTTCAGAATGAGCACAATATGCAACATCACCAAGCGCTCAATCGGTGACGTCTGAGTCTTAAAGTCGGTCAAAAATGGGGTGTCTACAAGCACCCACTGAAGTCCTTGTTGCAACAAGGAGACTCAACAGGAAGAATTGCAGGGTGGGCAGTGGCCTTGGACCAGTATGACCTGGAGTTCAGGCCTAGAACAGTAATTAAGGGCCAGGTTTTGGCCGACTTCGTGGCAGAATTCACGCCTGAATCCATCGAACATCGGGCTCCGTTGAGCCAAGATGAACGAGGTCCCAAAGAAGGTGGAGAATCGGCCAAAGGCCAAGGAACAAAGGAAGGAAAAACTCAGACCCTGCAGCATCTACATCGGCGACTCATTCAGACTGTTTGTCAATGGAAGTTCAAACCGAAAAGGAGCGGGGGCAGGAGTGCTGCAGATATCCCCAGATGGAGAAATAATAGAATAATCTATCCGTTTGGGGTTCAAGGCCTCAAACAATGAAGCAGAATACGAAGCATTAATTGCAGGACTAAAGCCGGCGAAGCGAAGGTATGTATGAGGTAATAGTTTTTTGTAATTCACAGTTAATTGTTAACCAGTCAACAGGAGAATTTGCAGCCAGAGACGAGAGGATGTCGGCATATGCAAAAGAGGTCATCAGATTGGCAGCACTGTTTCAGAACTGCCGACTTCTCCAAGTAAGCCGAGATGATAACAGCCATGCCGACGCGTTGGCCAACCTGGCAAGTTCAATACAGACTGGAAAAACAAGAACAATTATGATTGACTATATGTCGGGCCAGAGCATAGAACCACAGAACGCAAAGCAAGAAGCAATGTGTGTGGACATGGGGCCAAGCTGGATGGACGCAATTGTCGCATTCCTGAAAGAAGGAAAGCTGCCAGAAGACCGCAAGGAGGCACACAAAGTCAGGTTGAAGTCGACAAGATCCAACCTGACTGCGGACGGACATCTCTACAGAAGGTCCTTCACTGGACCCCTTTTAAGGTGCGTACACCCTTTACAAGTTGAAGATTTTTTATATGAAATTCATGAAGGAATTTGTGGAAGCCACACTAGGGGTAGATCATTAGCCCATAGGGCCATTACCCAGGGGTATTGGTGGCCCTACATGCAAAAAGATGCAGAAGCATACGTAAAGAAGTGCGAACAATGCCAAAGGTTTACACCTTTGATTCATCACCACCGCCGACTGAATCCGATTCAAATTTCTTGGTCGTTTGCCCAATGGGGCATGGATCTGGTTGGACAACTTCCCCAAGCAACTGGGCAGAGAAAATACTTGCTGGTAGCAACAGATTACTTCAAAAAGTGGATAGAGGCAGAACCTCTTGCCAAAATCCGAGATGTGGACGTCAAGAATTTTATATGGAAAATCATTATCACCAGATTTGGCATTCCAAGAGCCATCGTTGCCAACAACGGAACGCAGTTTGACAGCAAACTTATCAAGAACTTTTGTGCGAAATTCAAGATCAAGAATTACTTTTCAACACCAAGTTTCCCCCAAAGTAATGGGCAAGCAGAAGCATCCAACAAAATAATTTTGGATGGAATAAAGAAGAGGTTGCAGGCAGCAAAAGGAAAGTGGGTAGACGAATTGCCCAACATACTTTGGGCATATCAGACTACGCCGAGAAGATCAACAAGGGAATCCTCCTTTGCCATGGCTTATGACACAGAAGCAGTCATTCCACTAGAAGTCGGCATCCTAGGGATCCGAACCCAGGGAGTTGAGAATGGGACCAATGACATACTCTTAGCCCGAGATCTGGATCTTTTGGAAGAACGAAGAGAGAAGGCTGCAATTCAGCTTGTAGTATACCAACAACATCTTGCCAGAGCTTACAACAAGAAGGTCAACTCAAGAGATTTTCAAGTCGACGACCTAGTCTTGAGAAAAGTCGTCGGCAACAAGAAGGATCCCAGAGAGGGCAAGCTTGGCCCAAACTGGGAAGGACCTTACAGAATTACTTCGGTGTTAGGCAATGGAGCTTATCGGCTCGAAGACAATGAGGGCAAAACATTGCCAAGACCCTGGAACACTTGTAATTTGAAATTTTTTTATCATTAAGATATTCATTGTATTTTGCCGACGTCATCAATAAAATCTTTACAGAATTCCCCAAGACCTATGAATACATAATGTTGTCTCTAAGTAATGAGAACCCGAGTGAAACTCAAGTTCACATTGGGGGTAGAGAGAAGGCAAAGATACAAAGTTTACCACTTGTTGAAATTTGTAGCAATTTACAAGTTGGTCAAACCGATACAAAGTTTACCACTTGTTGAAATTTGTAGCAATTTACAAGTGGGAGTCAAGTCGAGATTACTGTTTCTCTTCGCTTATTGAAATTTGTAGCAATTTACAAGTCGAAGTGAAGCCGATGTTATTACTTACAGACTTATGGCAATCTACTGGTTGGCTAAACCAAAAATGATGCTTAACACTTGTTGAAATTTGTAGCAATTTACAAGTTGAAGTTAAGCCGACATATGATCATCTGTTGAAATTTGCAGCAATTTACAGGTTGAGATAAAAGCTAAGTATATTGTTTAAACCCTTGTTGAAATTTGTAGCAATTTACAAGTAGACCATTGTTAACACTTGTTATAACTTGAGAAAAGTTTAACGTATATGTTAGTCCTTGTTGAAATTTGTAGCAATTTACAAGTAGGTTAAAGTGAAATTAGTGTTTGCACATTTGTTGCAACTTGAGAAAAGTTTGCAAAGTTTACATTGAAAAGTATATGTTTTATACTTGTTGAAATTTATGAAAAGATTGCAGATCAGTATCTTGCCGAAGTAAAACTTGCAGTTATTATACCCGAGGTATGTAACCCCGAGAAGATTGTGCAAAGGAAGAATTATTTAAATCACGCAAAATATTCTAAGTGTAGAACCATACAGAAGCAATGAAGAGAAATTAAAGACTAAAGCATTCAGAGAAAAACAGTTGCAGTTGTATATAATGAAGGCACTATGGCCTAGCAGAAGTAAATTGTTCACAAGTAACAAAGAAAGGCACATCGACCATAAGAGGAAGTTTATATTGTTCAGAAAACAAAAAAAAGTACAAAAAAGAAAAGAGTACAAAAAACATTTAGGATTCTTCAACATCAGCAGATGGTTGGGCTGGGACCTCGAAGGACTCTGGAAGAACCACCTCGGCATCTTTTTCTGCCACAATCTCGGTGTCGATCTCTGCGAGTGATTTATCAAGACTTCTTTCAGCCAAAAGAAGGTCGGAGGATAACCTCCCTATGTCAGCTTCCTTGGACACCTCTTCAATCTCCTCATCCTGGGTTAAGTCTAGGAATGGCTCAATTTGAGGAGGAGACTTGTCCCCAGAAGCATCCTTGGATTTCCTCACCAAAGCCTCATCGTCATTGTTGTCTTCATCCTCATCTTCGGCCTCGGATTCAGACTCAGATTTTTCCTTAGCCTAACTTGGAGGTGGAGGAGGAGGGAATGGCAGAGGAATAGTATCAGCATTGCGGAATGACGAATCAGCAGGAAGATCAAGCTTTTTTATCAGGGACATCCAACCAAGGAAGAAGTCCCTGTTGCATGCCTGCCTGACTTGAAGCTTGTAGTCTTCAGCAACGTCGGACATACCCTGAGTATAACCTTTCTCGTCAGCCGCTTTGATTTCAGCGTCTTTAGTGGCCAGGGCTTCCTTAAGCTCCTTCTCGGCTTGGGCTGCTTTTTTCCTCAGCCTCTTTCTTTTGAGCTTCGGCGACATTCTTAATGGCCTCAGCAGATTCGACTTTTTCTTCAGCCAGGGTTTGGGCTTTAGTGGCAGCCTCGGCCTGATCCTCTAGCGTCTTCATTTTTGCTTGAAGACTCTTATTGATCTTTTGAAGGGCAGAATATTCCTTTTTCATGTCAGACAACTTCTTCTTGGTTTCAAAAGATTGCATAAAGAAGGAATGGGCGTGCTGAACAGCCTGAAGGAATATAAAAATAGAAGTTAGTGCAAAATTTACAAGTATAAAAAGATGAAGAAAGACAGGTTACAAGGTGAAGACACTTACTTGAACGCAACATTGAAGCATCAGAGCATAATTTTCATACTCACTGAACTCGACGTTCTTTTCTAGATCTCCTGGAAGAAGCAAGGCTGTGCTGAGTGCAACGCCGACATTGATGTCGTCGGCGCTATTGCTGGCAAGAACAGGCTTATTCTCTAGGGTAATCTCAGGTGTCGAGGGGACATTTGGTACCTTGGACTTTGAAGTTGTTGCAGAAGAAGACCTCGGCTTCTTTAATTTTTGGGATTCTGATGGCTGAGTTTCAGCAGACCTTTTGACCAAGGTAGAAGCGATCTTCTTGCTCTCGGCCAATTGAGAGATGGGCAGAGCATCTTTAGTCTCAGCCTCAATAACCTTGGACTTCGGCTGGGCCTTCTTGGTTCTTTTTGGTTTTGGTGGTGGCATGGACTAAGTGGGGACAGCGTCAACGTCAGTTGGGAGGTCGGCTAGGAGATCTTGGGCGACAGGCTTTGGGCGAACCATTTCGGCAGTTTTGACAAGTCTGTGCCGGCGTTTTCGTTCAGGTATTGGTACCAAGTATGGTGCCGAGGTGGAAGGCTGATTGGTTGGGTCAGATGTGGACTCTTGATCTGTTCGGGATAAAGAAACGGCTTGAGTTGTGACAGTAGGTGGAGAGAGGCTCTTTTTCTTTTTCCTTGGAACGTCGGGCAAAGTGGATTTGTACGTGGGGATGAAATTCAGTACCAATGAAGCCTTGCGCTTTTGGATCGGAAGGTCTAGGAGCATCTTTAAGTCTTTGCCAAGAAAATAGGACTAGCGAAAGTCCTTTGGTGGCTTACGAATGTCTGCAAAGAAGAACATGACATCAGAAACAGATAAAATTTTTGAGGACTTAAAAAAAAAAAAAACAACTAAGTAATTGGCATTAGGCTCTTACCCTTGCCCTCTTTAACTGTTCAAAGAAGAGGGTAAAGATGAACATCTTCGTCTGGGCCAAACTCCTAATTTCAAGAAGCAATAAGATAGTCATCTCCAGCCCCTTTGTTGGAGTCTAGGAGGTCGGCTACAATTTTGAATTCAGTGGACCTCGGCTTAAGGTAATACACGTAACCTTTTTCTTTCAGGTTAAGAGCGCACATAGTATAACAGTATTGGATGTCGGCGAGAGTGATCCTAACATTCTCCTGCCGAGCTAAAGCTATGATACCATTAAGCACTCTATAGGAGTTAATGGTGAGTTGCATAGGGTTCAAGGTGTAGTAGTGAAGGACTTCACGAAAAAGGGGATTTAGTGGGAGTCGAAGTCTACATTCAACGAAAGCAACAATAGGAAAAGGCATTGTATCATTCGTGGGCATAATAGAGTCATCCTCCCCAGCTAGTCTCAGGTGGACATCATCTGGGATGGAGAACTCTTGCCTAAAGAATTCGAGTTTGGTTGGGGTGTTTACCCTATGTCTCCACATGCCCATGGTGTCAATCTAAATATAAAGGGATAGGTTTCAGAAGAGAGTTAATTCAGAAGGGTTGTAAGAACCTCGGCTACAAATCTGGGTAATTACAGGTAAGGGTTGTTTTAGTTTTTCCTAAGAATCGAAGGTTCTATAAACAAATCCCAAACCTAAAACTATGAAGACGAAGATCAAGGGCACAGATCTGGAAAAAATACAAAAGGCAGAAAACAAAGACGAAGTTTCAGAGTCAAGAACAAAAAATGGGCTATTAGAAACACGAAGATTACAAAGGGTTGAGGGCCAAGAACAGTGGTGAAACAGTGCAAGTGTTTATAACATGTGTAAAATCATAAAATAAGATGCATTCAGGTGAATGATTCACAAATTAAATGCTTGAGCAGAACAGTAAAAGCAGGAAATTCCAGAAACGATCAAGAACTGGGAAAGAAGGGCCAGTTGCTTACCAGATAAAGTGAGGCCAGAATGAAATTCGCCGAGGATAGACGACGGTTGAAACAGTGGCGAAAGCTTCGCAGGAATGGCAGAATGAAAACAGTTGCAGAGTTTAGAGCTTAGAGCAATGGCAGATTCGAAGAAGAAAGAGCTTTAGAGAGAGAAAAAGCAAGTAAACAAGTGAAAAGGTGAAGAGACAGAGGAGAGAGGCAAGAGTTTTTGTCAAAAATGTGAAACGGCGGCAAAATAAGGCATTTATTGCGCCTAGAGCAACGCATGCGTCAGACGGCGCAGACAGATGAAAGACGGCTTATAAGCGCGTCACAGGCACGGGCCAATGAAGATAAAACATGTAAGAGAAACGGTTGAGAAGTGATGCAAGACAGCTCATGCGCGTAGAAGAGTTCATTTGAATTCTTGTTCTTGGAAGAAGACATGTCGGCTTAAAGAGAATAATCTCGGCAGAAGAGTTCTTATGCCGACGTACTGAAAAGAATTAACAGTATAGGTTCTATCACCTCAGAATGCCGAGATAATAGAACCTAGGGGGCAAATGTGGGGATATATTTCTGAGTACCAACACGGGACATGGTGACGCCGACGTGTCAGCCGAGGTGCCACGTCTCGTGGTAGTTATGCCGAGGTAATCTCGGAGTTGCCGAGGTTATCTCCGAAGATATCGGAATCCGGGATAAACGGATAAAGGAGAGGAGTCCTAGATTGGGAGAAGACTTTAGTTTGGGTAAAGATGAAATTCTTAGAGAGTTTATCCTAATTTCACTGGGAGTTCTAGACTAGCAATAATCCTGAGTCCATTAGAGTTAGGCTCCTATTGGGACTAGGATTGTATTGGCTATAAAAGAGAGGCACCCCTATGGGTTTGAGGTATGTTTTTAATACTCAAGCTTGTGAGTTGAATACTTGATTATCTTTGAGAGATATACTGACTTGATCGTCGGAGTGCCCCCGGGTGGAAGAACCACCGCCGAAGCCTTTTCTTTCTGTGCAGGACAGCAAGGTGCCATCTATTCTGCCTGTGTTCTACAGCTGAATTACTAAGGAGGGCAGTGTGGTCAGAAAATCACTCATACAAATAGTGTAGCGGCAATTTTTTAATCTTTTATGATTTTTATCTTTCTAAATTATTTGTTTAAAAGAATTAAAATAAATTCTAGATTTGTTGGGTGCAATTTTTGATAATTTGATAATAAAAAAAAAAGAATTAAATCTGTTAACTTAGATAAATAATCACATAACCTTTTTGTTGGGCTAATATCTAAAATTGCTTCAAAAGTCTTTTTACACCATTAATTAAGATAAAAGAGATGAGATACTTTTGTCTATATGTATTTAAAGATTTCAAATAGTCTTAAAAAAAGCTATGTATTGTAGATTAAATAGATTTTATTCTTTTGGCCAATTAGATTGAAAAGGTTAAATAAGTTATAATTTAAAGGGTAAATTACAAATACATCTCCTGATGTTTGATTAAAATACAAATCGGCCCTTGTGATTTTGGAAATTACATTACATCCCTTAAGATTCCTAATTTCATAACAAATCGTCCCTTTTATTAATAAATTATTAAATCAATTAACAGTTTTTAATGATTTTAGAAATATGTTTCAATTAATAATTTAGGTAATTTTATTATTGTATAGGAGAATAATTATGAATTTTATTTTTTAGTTAATTTTGTTAAATAAAAAATACTATCAAGGAGATATTTGTAATTTTTCAAACCACAGGGGACAATCTGTACTTTAAGCAAATCTCAAGTAGTGTATTTGTAATTTACCCTAATTTAAAATTGCAAAACAAAAATCATTACTCAAATATTTTTTTAAAACAAATAAACTAAATAAATTGATTTATAAGTGTAACTAAATAGGCCAAATATTAGTTTTGAATGGAAAAAAAAAAATAGTAGACATCTCAAGAGTATCATGACATTGTCTATGTAGCACTTCTGACAAGAGGGAACCACAATACATATTAAATAAGTCATCATTTGTTTGTCAATCAAATAATAAAGGAGAATCAATATTAGGGATGTAAATTTGACTCGGCCGACCCAGACTCGGGCTTGGGCAGGTCTATGTTGGGCCACGCAAGCTCCCTCTAGAATTCAAATTGGGCCGAGCCGGCTTACGGGTTAGAAAAATAGGCCTAGGCCCAAACCTAGGGGTTATTCGGACCTTGGGCGGGTTAAGGCCTAGCCTCAGGCCTAGGCTGGACCTGATCATTTTTTTATTTTTTTTCACGAATTTTTTTTCCACAAAAAATGACACTGGGTCTCGAGTGGGCCGATGGGCCAATCTCTAGAACACAATGCCCAAGCCTAGGGTCTCAAACTGGGCTCGGGCTCGGGCTCGAGCTTGGGCCTAAACTGGTCGGGCCACAAGCTGGCTTCGAGCATTCCATAGGCCCACGGGTCAATTTTACACAATCAATATGTTTTACTCATAATTATTTTTTGTTATGTGATTAACTTGGAATATCATTTAGTGCTATGAGATTACGAAATAATTAACCTCCTCCCCCCTAAAAAAAAAAAAAAAACAAAAAATAGTAGCATTTCATTGGTGCATAACATAACAAGAAAATTATAATCCAGTGGTGTTTTCATAAAAAAATTAAATATTTATGAAAAAAGTTTAAGATTTTAATTATTAATATTAGTAAAGTTCATCACTAATATATGAAATTATTTTTAAGAAATTACACCGAATTAAAATTTTCCTAATATAATCTTGAGCATGAGCATGCCATGTGATTGCACCTGTACTAAGGAAGTAATTATTTGGTGGTATTGGAATACTCTAACACACCATTTATTACTTAACACTTGTAAGGTTATCCTTTAAAATCTTAACAAAAAGTACTGGATCTCACTGATGAGCAATTGAAACTTTCATTATTATTTTCTTATGATCATATACAATGTATATTTATACAGATGAGTGCAACAAACTCCTAACAAACTTTAATAAACTCTAACTGCTAACTAATCTTGAGTTAACAAACTCTAACTACTAACTAACTAACTTGAGCTAAACTTGAGTCGCATCTGGTGAGCGATAGATTGGAGTCATAGCTGTTGGTGCTGAGTTAGCTGCTGGTGTAGCTGCTGATGCTGAAGTAGTCTTATCATTCCCCTACAAGCTGATGAGAGAAGAGTGGACCAGCAGCTTGGATGGAAGGTACCAAAACCGATCAGCAGACAGAGGTTTGGTGAAGACATTTGCAATTTGTTTAGCAGAGGGTATGTATTGAAGAAGAAGCTTCTTGGAAGCAATTTTTTCTCAGATGAAATGACAATCAACTTTAGTGAGTTTGGACATTCTGTGAAACACAAGATTAGAAGCTAAAGTGATGGTAGATAAGTTATCACACCAAAGAATAGGAGTACTGACAAGAGGAAGAGAAAGATCATAAAGTAACATTTGCAACCAACTCAGTTCAGTAGTAGCATGAGCAAGAGAGTGATACTCAGCTTTAGTGCTAGATCGAGATACTGTAGGTTGCTTTTTAGCAGACCAAGAGATGATATTAGAGCCAAGGAAACACAATAGCCAGAGGTGAATTTTTTATCAACAGAGTCACCAGTCCAATTAGAATCAGAAAAAGCCTGGAGCTCAAAATAGCTAGGATGAAAAGTCAAGCCATGAGAGAGAGAGAAAACCTTGAACAAATTGAAGAATCCTCTTGAGCAGAGCAAAGTGAGCATTAGTGGGTTCATGCATGTGTTGGCAAGCTTGGTTCACAGCTAAGGACAGATCTGGACGAGTAAGAGTGAGATACTGGAAAGCACTAACTAAACTTCTGTATAATTGAGGTTGGTTAAAGGGTAGAGAAGCAGCAGGAGTGAGAACAAGTTTCGTGGACATAGGAGTATTACATGGTTTACAAGAGGTCATCCCAACCTTAAGTAGAATGTCAGAGGCATATTTAGATTGAGAGAAAAAATAAGAATCACTCCTAGATTGAATAGAGATGCCCAAAAAATAAGAAAGATCGCTTAATTCCTTCATGGCAAAGGCAGAGTGCATTTGGTGAATGAGAGTTTGAATATGACAAGGGCTACTACCAGTGAGTAAAATATCATCCACATACACAAGAAGGACTGTAATGGTAGTGGAAGTCTTGTGAATAAAAAGAGAGTTATCACAATGACTATTCACAAACCCTTGAGATAACAAGAACCTAAAGAAAGTAGAATACCAAGCTCGAGGAGCCTGTTTGAGGCCATAAAGAGCTTTCTGTAACTTGTACACATGATGAGGAGATGAAGAGCTAACAAAGCCAGGTGGTTGAATCATATACACCTCTTCATCCAAAGTGCCATGTAAGAAAGCATTATTGATATCAAGCTGCTTCAATGGCCAATGATAAGATAAAGCCATACAAAGCAAAATCCTGATAGTGGGATGTTTAGCCACAATGCTAAATGTCTCAGTATAATCAATGCCTTCTTGTTGTAAAAAACCCTTAGCAACCAATCGAGCTTTATATCTAGCAATGGAGCCATCACTGTTTTGTTTGATTCGAAAAACCCACCTACAACCAATAGCTTGCTTAATAGAGGGAAGAGGGACAAGGGACCAAGTGCCTTGAGCAAGTAAGGCATTATATTCTTCAAGTATAGTAGAATGCCAAAGTCGAGAGGTAAGAGCTTGGTGATGAGAATGAGGCTTAATATTTGCAAAGGAAGGAGTAGTACAAGCTACAAGACCCTTAGTTTTAGATCTGGCGAGCATGGGATGAAAATTAGTAGAAGAAATAGAAGGTAGAACAGGTGGGGCCGAAGAAGGTAGAGAAGGTAAATTAATAAAAAGAGAGTGAATAGGAATAGAGTGAGAAGGAGGACAGATGGTAGATGTCTGTTCAATAAGTGAAGTAAGTGGGGAAGCTAAAATCTGAGGAGCTACAATAGGCTGAGATGGAGGCAAATGAAGGAAGAGCATAGAAGTTGGCAGGAGAACAGACCAGAGACACTGCAGAGGGAACAGCAGAAGGCTTGGCAGGAGAACAGACCTGAGGGGCTGCAGAAGAAGAAAGCAGAGAAGGTGCTGGTAGACAAAACTAAGCAGCAGCTATAAGAGACTTGGATGAAGATTGAGCAGTAGTAGGTGTAGGCCAAAAGAAAGAGTGAAGATGAGATAAAGACTGAGCAGGAGCAGACGAATGAGAGGAAAAAGAAAAAATATTTTCATGAAACTGTACATGTCTAGAAATATAGACTTGACCTGTGGTCATATCCAAACACCTGTAGCCTTTATAAGAGGAGTGATAGCTAAGGAAAACACATAAAGAGGACCAAGGGTGCAATTTAAAATAAGTATAAGGTCTTAACCAAGGAAAGCATTGGCATCCAAAGACCTTTAAAAAGGAGTAATCAGGTAAGACGTGATAGAGAAGCTCAAAAGGAGATTTGTGAGACAATTTGGCACTAGGCTAGGCATTCTATTAATGAGATGAATGGCAGTAGCAACTGCATCAAACTAGAATTTAGTGGGAACAAAAGAATGATGAAGCAAAGCAATGGTAGTTTTAACAACGTGTCATTTTGTGGTAGAGTATATGGGCAAGAGAGTTGATGCACAATGCCTTGAGCCTTTAAGAATTTAGTCATGGAAGAGTTCACAAATTTAGTGCCACTATCAGCCCTTAACACTTGAAGTTTAGTAAAAAATTAAGTCTCAACATATGCTTGAAACTCTAAGAATTTTGAGAAAACTTCACTTTTGTAACATAGAGAATAAAGCCAAGTAAATCAACTATAATCATCAATGAAAAACACATAATACTTGTATTCAGATATAGTAGAATGAAAAGGACCGCATACATCACTATGAATGAGAGAAAGAGAGGGTTATTCACAGTGGAATTTGATAGCTTAAAGGAAAGTCTATAACTCTTAGCCACACTACAATGTGTACAAGTAAAAGTTGAGATTAGAGAGATCATGAGTAATGTGATAAGAGGTAGCAGAATCAAGATACCAGGGAGCAACCTCAGATAGAGAAGGAGAAGGAGCAGAAGCAACATAAGCTCTTGGTGGAGGATAACTAGAAGAGAAGACCGAAGAAGACTGAGAAAAAGAGTGTTTGGAAGAAGCATTTGGATGCACAGTCTGATGAAAATCAGCATCTAGTCTGTGCCAACAGTCAAGAGTCGTATGGTTACCGTAGACGTCCCCGAACGTCCCGGGAGGGAAATCCCGTTTTGTTCATTGGGCTCATTACAGTTCAGGACTCAAAGTGTCACGGTCCTGTATCTAATCTTGCAGAGTGCAATGCAAGACCGATGAATCATCAAAGAGTCCAAATCCAGCAAATCGTTTTTGAAAACAGATTTTTTTTTGAAAAAAGTGCCAAACATGGACTGCTTTGCCAGATACAGAGTCGCCACCTAAATATTTATTTTGGGAGAATTTAGGAAACCCTGACTCATTGCCTAAGGCCATGTGTCCGTCATCACCAAAGTTGCCTCGGCTCGGGAACTTGGGTACGATTGGGGAAGGTCACTTCGTAAGCACCCCCGCTTGCCCGATCGAAGATCAGTCTCTAATAACCATGATATCTAGTTTTGAAAACATTATGCGTTCTTATTCCAGTTATTAGCCTAGATTTACTATGTGATGCGCACAACATACAAGTATAGACTGGATCGCCTGAATTGGAACGAAACATCTCACGTTTGTTTTGAAAACGGTTTGCTACTCACAAGTAGGCTAAAATATAGGTTTTGCCACCCTCGGGTGGGCTTAGAAAAGATGGTTTTGCCACTATCTAGTGGGCTTAAAACTCACAGTCAATGCATTATTCTAATTCGGATAATCCAACCTTCATCCACAGGCATTCAGGCAGGTATATCACATAAGCACATAGCCTCATGGTAAGCATGCTATCTTGGTAGTCACTCACACGCATGCAAGGATGCTACAGCATAACCACTTACCGAGTACTCCAAGCCAAAGAAAGAAGCTAATTAGAAAACATGCAAGGATCCTAACTATGCTGAAATGCCTAATGCAACACATGCAAAATGCAACTAAGATAGGCTCAGCTATTCTAAACATGGCATATGAGATGCTACAGCTAACACGTATTTAACTCGGAATTAAAATACGATGTAGTTAGTATGATGCGCTGAGCCCGGTGCATGCAAGAAAGATGAATGGATGCAAACATGCGAGCATAAGTATGCTAATTGAAACATGCCCTAAAACTAACCATCATAAGCTGGTAAATAAAAAGGAGAAAGACGTGGGGTTGGAAGACATGCATCACACACACGCACACTTATTACACAATTGTGCGCTCGCTCGGAGGGTCCGAATAAATAATTAAATATTACAAAACCCTAATTAATTAACAAATTAACTAGGAAAGCAAATAAATTAGCATGCAAGTCTATGGACTGCCTCAGCTCTGTTCCGAATGATGAAAGATGCATGTGTGCTCGAGTTGCTTTGTCGAAAAATTCCTCGCGATGCCCTGATTTGCCTCTGTTTGCAATTAATCCCGGAATGCTGTGCAAGGCTCTAGAAGGCTGTTGATTTCTGGTTTGTTGCAACAGAGAGCAAGAAAGGGGCATGGCAAAGTATTTTCACATATGAATGCACACTTCGATCCTCGTGCCACCAATCACACATCTCGATGCATGATGGCCGAGGAGTCGAATTGCACGACTCGATGTGATATGAATGCACATGACAACACAACAAGGCCTAGACTTCATCATGGGTAATCCGGAGTGTCGACGATTGGGAATTGAGGCACGTTTCGTCACTTTGAGTACGAAACGTCCCTCATTTTTCGTGCTTGGGCTAACTCTTATCCCAAACACAATGCACATGAGCTATATGGCATACACAATGCTCTAACATGCAACCTAGCATACACAATGCTATGGACTAAAATGGCATACACAATGCACGATGGACTTACACCAATACGAGTGGACCTCAGTCACACTCACATTAGTGGCCATACATGAAAATGAGACAACCGAAATACATGCAAACATGCACGGATACAAAGGACCGATCCTAAGGCACAACATGCAACTCTAACAAGGCATGGCAAGGAATGAAATATGACATAGGATAGCACATGATACAGCTCTGAAATGGCATAAAAGATGGTCCCGAAACATGCAAGTATGTCACACAATGCAAGCTAGATGACCCTAATACCAAAACTAGTGAAGTGCGTCACACTAGAGGTACACAAAGCAATGCACCAGTGGTAAAACCAACCCCAAACAGACCCTAGGCAGGTTTGAAATAGTGGGGAAATGGCCTAAGATGATGGCTCGGAATGCAAAGAAATGGAGCTTATTCAATGGTCGGTAAATAAGGCATACAAGCCCGACTCTCAATCGCACTTAAGGAGTATAAAACATGGCAATATGGCATTGATACAAGCTCTAAAATATGATGTATAATGGACCCAAAACATGAACACACCTCAGTATATGCATGGAATGAGCCTCGAAACTCAAAGTTAAGCATGGGTATTGAACTACAAGTATGCAAAAAAAAACATCATTCGACCATGAGACCCAAACAAAGAGCTAAAGCAGTCCAAAATATGGATAAGATCAATTTAAGGCATGGCCAAAAAGTGCTAACATGAAGGGCCAAAACAACATGCAACATAGGCTAGTAAGCATGGTTTACACTACATGTATATGAAGCACAAGAGAGGTCACCAAACCAGCCAAAAAAAGAAATATGGAATGTCAAATAAACCCCAAAAACCCACTGAAACAAAGTCCACACATGCTAGAATGGGGTGCTCCTTTAATAAGCTACAAGAGAGGTTACTCTACACATGCAACAAGGACACTCAACATGGAAAAACCAGCTCTGGAAATGACTTATGGGGGTCCTAAAACCCACTGAAAAATTCTTGAAACAAAGCTTGGAAGCTTGCAAATAGGAGCTCCTTTGGAAGGCCAAAAGGGCCAACAAACAAGACAAGGAGAGAGGGGGTCACCCCCCTCTGATTTTGGCTCTCAAAATAGTATTATAGTCACTAAAATTCCATTGGATTTCAATGGCTAGAATGCCAAACAAAGCATGATACAAAGGCCTAGATGCAAGGCTCAAAACAAGATGCAAACAAGCATACAAGAGGGTAAATGACCTCTAACAGAAAAATGTCCTTAAACAAAATTCAAGAGGGGCTCAAAATAAGACACTTTTCAGTTTATGTCAAAGCTCAAAAATTCTTTCAAATAAGGCTAAGATATGAAGCAAAATAAGCCTTAAAAGAGGGATGGAGCATGCAAGGGGGTAAATGACCTCTAACAGAAAAATGTCCTTAAATAAACTTCAAGAGGGGCTCAAAATAAGACACTTTTCAGTTCATGTCAAAGCTTGAAAATGTTTGCAAATAAGGCTAAACAATGAAGCAAAACAATGTCAAAATGGGAGAAATAGAGACTTACCCTTGTCGAGAAGACCTCCAACAACTTATGGACCAAGATGATGAGCCTTCAACCTCTGAAAATCAGTTCCAAGGTGCTTGGATGGATGGTGGAGGTGTTGTGCTAGGAGGTGTAGTGTAATGGATGCAAGAAATGGAGTTTAGAGCTTGAAGAAGAGAGTTATGGAGGGAAATGTATGTATGCCTCAGCCAAAAAGTTCTAACCCTTGCAAATAGAGAGGAGACCCTTTCTTATAGAAGACAAAGGGCCAAGGCTTCTCTAAGAAGCTTCAACAAAGGGTCAAAGCTTCTAAAAGAAACTTAACCAAAAGGGTCAAGCTTCTCTTAGAAGCTAAGCAAAAGGACCAAAGCTTCCTTAAGAAGACAAACAAAGGGGTTAAATCTCGGAGGATGGGTCAAATGCTTCCTAGCTAGTACAGTTGTGTTGCACTCAAGAAGAGCAAAAAGAAGATAGCTGGCCGACCAGTTCAAGTGGTCAGCCGACCACTTGCCCTGGTCGGCCGACCAGGGTTCAAAAGGGTCAAGAAGAAAAGCTGGTCGGCTTACCCAGAAAGGTGGCCTCCCAAGTAAATACAATACAGTGGTGGTATGAGAGACTAGAAAATGTGACCTAGAAGAAAGGAAAACCAGCTTTCTAGCAAGGTACAAAAGGGTCAGGAAGAAAATTTGGTCGGCTTATCCATATTGGTGGCCTCCCAGATGAATGCAACACAATGGTGGTATGGGAGACCAGAAATTGTGGCTTAAAAGTGAGGGAGACCACCTGCCTGCCAAGAAAATCGGGCGGCGAAGAGAAAGGTGGTCTCCAAGAAGAATTGATGGTCTCCCACCTCCGTACCACCTTCCTAACAATGAAACTAGGGTCCACACCAAAAATGAGCCAAGACGGATGCAAAACGAGGGTTTGAGGGCCAAAACGCGCAGCCGGGGGCCCCGAAAACTGACTATTAAGCACCAGAGGTGGCGTACGACCACGAAGGTGGTCTCCCGGGCCATAGTGTCCCTCTAAGGAGAGGAAACAAGGTGTGTGCCAAAAACCGGAGCAAACGGAGGTAGTTAAGCAGTCCCAAACCGAGGTACATGGCCGACGGCTCCGAAAATCGAAAACTGATCTCCAAACGGAAAAAATGGCCTACGACCACGAAACGTAGCCTATGGCTATTGAGAGATGGTCTTCGAGACCTCTCCCTCCCTTCGGAAAGAGAAAACAGAGAAAACAGGACCTGGTTCGCAAACCGAGGCAAAGCACAAAAGAGTCCCGAAGTCCGGAGGCAAGACTCTCAACCGAGACTCTGTGACCTCAAAACGAGCACAATATGCATCATCACCAAGCGCTCAATCAGCGATGTCTGAGTCTTAAGGTCGGTCAAAAATGGGGTGTCTACAGTTGCCTTTGCCACAGATTTGACAAATTATAGCAGATGATGAATAGATCCTTCATCTGCCTCGAGAGTTCTGTCGTCGATTACTACGAAAAGAGCCTCGAAATCCCCCTTTTTGGCTTCGAAAAGAGGATCGTCCTCTTGAAGAAGAAGATCCACTAGTCCAATCTCTCATGGACACATAGGCAACTGTGTTTTCATGTGATTGCATTTTTCTCTGTTTGGATTCTATATGTAAAGACTTAGAACACAAAAGAGAAGTTATGTCTATCATGGAAATAGGTTCAATCCGAGCATGAACAGTAGTTTTAAGAGCATCAAACTCATCTAGCAAGCCATTTAAAGTAAGCAATATCAGATCTTCATCATCCATAGGTGATGAAGCGAGAGCCAATTGATTAGCAAGCTCTTTGATTTGATTCAAATATTTTTTAATTGATTTGAAACCTTTGGTTAAATGAGTCAATCGATTTTTTATTTGATGGATGTAACAACGAAAAACCATGGTGAAATGTTTGCAAAGAACAAACCATACCTCGAAGCTGTGTTGCAGATGAAGAACGGAAGAAAAAATCGTAGGTGTAAGAGTAGCAATTATATAACTGAGCAGATGAGTATCAATCTTGTTCCAATTTGCTCGATCTGGATTCAAAGTTTCAAGGCCATTAGAGTCGGTGATCATCAATAGAGGAAATGGAACTGATCCAATTGCAAAATCTATCCGATCAATAGCTCGGAAAATATTCTGAAATTGACTTCGCCATATAAGGAAATTGGTGGAATCGAGTTTAACGGTGATGAAAGAATTCAAATTAAAATCAAGAGATTGAGATTTGCAGGTAAAGAAGAAGAAGATGATGAAGCAACCATATGTGGATCGGAACTATGCTCGTAAGAGCTTAACTAATGCTCTGATACCATGATGAACAATTGAAACTTTCATTGTTATTTTCTTATGATCAGATACAATGTATATTTATACAGATGAGTGCAACAAACTCCTAACAAACTTCAACAAACTCTAATTGCTAACTAATCTTGAGTTAACAGACTCCAACTACTTACTAACTAACTTGAGCTGAACTTGAGTTACATCTGGTGAGCCATAGATTGGAGCCGTAGCTGCTAGTGTAGCTGCTGATGCTGAAGTAGTCTTATCACTCACAACTTTAACTAACAAATAACACCATGTGAATTTGTCCCGAGACCATTATATAATTTTTCCTACCAAGGATCCTGTAGGCAGGGCCGACCCTGAGATTTGTGGAGCCTAAGGCGTACTGTGAAAATGGAGTCCTTCTAATATATTTTTTTTAATAAAAAATTTATGCATAAAATGATAAGTATTCACAAATTTTTTATTTAAGTATACTTGAACATATAATCATTAATTGTTCTACTTTCATCCTCTTCTTTCTCTTTTCATTTCCAGAACTATACTTCCTAGGAAACATGGCTATAATCACAAACATTTCAATCCACAAATGACAAACACTTCAAATCAATCCACAAATCACAAACACTTCAATCCACAAATCACAATCCACTGATCTAAGAGCAAATAAATTATAAAAAAAATAATTTAATGAAACAAAATTAGGGCAAACAAATTGTTCTATTAAAACTAATAAATACCTAGGTAAAAAATTAGGGCTAAATTATTTATTCCACTAAAATCTAATGGATAAAGAAGGTAATAAAAAAAATAGGGCAAATTTATTATTCCACTAATTGATAGAGAAAGAATATAAAAAAAAAAATTAGGGTAACTTTATTTAATAAAATATGATACTGAGAAGAGAGGACTTACATGAGAGAGAGTGTATGTGAGAGATAGTAAAAGAGGGAGAGTGAGTCTATGCTATGCTATACTCGTCGTCTGCCTGCCTTCAAGTCTTTCATTTCATTTCATCACTTCACTTCGTTTCGTCAAAGAGAGATAGAGATTGAAAACAAAAGCACTAGCTGGACATGTATGTATTGTATATTATTGTATTTATATGTGTGGTTTGGGTTCCAAACACATTTTGGGGCCCTTTAAATACATTTTCAGTTTGGGGCCCTTTAAATCCTCCAAACCTGTTTTCAGTCCCACACCACACCAGATAAACTTTCGGTTGGGCCCAAACACTTTTCAGCTTTTGTTTTTTGTTTTTTTTGTTTTTTTTTATATATATATATTTTTTCATTTTAAAAAATATGGGCCAAACACATTTATAAATAAATATGGGCTAAATTATATATAGGCCCAATAAACATTTGGGACCCTTTAAATTGATCTTAAAACCAAAAAAAAAAAAAAAGATTGGGCCTATAACAATTTTTCAAATTTTGGGGCTTTATTTTTGGGCCAAAATTTGGGGCCTAAGGCACAAGCCTTACCTGCCTTATGGCAGGGCCTGCCCTGCCAGTAGGAGAATTCAAGAAAAGAAAAAAAATAAACTCTTAATATGTTGTTGCTGATGAAGACTAGAAGAGTGCTATAGATAAAGAAAAAAATCTTTTGCAAGACTATTTTGTTGGGCAATCTTCACTGTATTTAAATAAATTAAATTCTGTTGTGTACTAAATAACAATCAGAATTTAAAGATATAAAGAAAAGGAGAGAAATTTGTTTGATTACAAAAAACCAAACTCAAAATAAAAATAAAATAAAATAAAACAAATAAAAACAGATTTTATTTTGTTACAAAAACAAAATTAAAATCTGATTTTAATAAACAAATAAAGAAAACAGAAAAATAATTTAATCAACTTACTTGGTTAAATACTTGGAATAACTTTCTGATCAAGTCCAAGGTGTTGAACACTGTCCTTAAAACGATTCGTCCTCTCCAAGGTGCTTTGAACTTGGGCGTCTATCTCCCAGATGAAATGATCTTATCAACAATTAAATGCAAGACTACAATTTAATTGTTAAATCGAACACACTAAGTGTTTACACTCTTTCTTTCAGAAATAAAATGCAGCAATATGGCAGAGATATAAAGCAGAGATGGAATACGAAAATTGGTGTTATTATCCAAATGGGAGGCTGGTCTATTTATAGATGTTAAGGTGGTCATAGGATTTGAATTGAGCAATTATGAAACCTGTTGGGTTTGAATTTCAACGATTTGAATCGTTGATTAACTATTCAAACAGTAAAAAGCAGGAAGACCTGTTTGGATGAACCAAAATGCCAAACCAGTTTAATTCTGTTTGAAAACGGGAAGGGCCTTGTTTGGATGAACAGAAAATCCAAAACAGTTTATTTGAATTAAATTCAAATGTTTTTGGCCCAAAAAGATTAGTATTGGGCCGAACAAGCCCAACCCAACCTCACACCACGCACCCGCGCGCGCGTGTGTGGTGATTTTTGGGTCCAATGGGTCTAGCCCATTTTGCCCATAACCTCTCCCTCTAAAACACTTGGGTACCCCTTGGGGCACACCCCAAGTATCAAACCCAAGCCTTATAAACCCTCTCAAAACCTCCCACCAAATCAATGTGGGACAAGCCTTATATATACCTTTAAGGAATTTCCACCAAAACTCCATTTCCATGGAGCATACTTTGGCTTCAATTTCCCATTCACTCGGTAATGGTTTTGAACAACCAAATATACCACGTGAATCACAACGCGGCATAGAACGCGTTACCACTTTGACCCGTGTAAATCGATGCACGGGGCCTACCTAAAAATTAGACCAAACTTAGGAAAAAATTCTGGTTTTACCCAGAATTTTATAACCGTTTCCTACAATCCCCCACATGAATGGAATTTGATGACAACGGAAATGCAACAATATGCAGACTTAACGAAAGGGCATAAGTCGAAAATATCTTGCATCAGGATAGGTAGTTTTCGGCCTTGAACCTTCCCTAGTGATAACCTATCGGACTTACTGGCTAACCAATGGACGCGATGCCTTGAATTGTTCAGCCGTTTGTGTAAGCCAAGACAATAGATTTCACACAAAATATTTTCTAACACATCGTGGTTCTCACTGTTGTGTTCATTTTGGCCTTGAACGCTCCTGGTTTTCATGAGTGTTTCTAGAGAATGTAGCCTCTTTCATTCTCATAGAACCGGCCCCAGTTCAACACTCATATAGGTGATTCTTATTGTGAGTATCTCCTTATACTCGTCTTGATTTTATGCCTTAATCAAGATATAAGTAATCATTAAAAGCAAAGCTTATCCTTATGCCCCTGCAGACAACATATGTTGCAGATATCACTCTCATCATAGGAATGAGTAGGGAATTTTAATCCCTTGGTGATTTCTGGCGAGCCATACATAACTTAGTTGTCCCTTTGAACTTAGTTCTTGGGATCTCCAGTCATATAAGTAGGGTTCCCATTATGACGACTCTTATGTAATAGGCTTTAATCCCATTCCCTTCGATGAACTATACACTAGCTCTTTTGTCAAACCTTTTGTAAATGGATCCGCAATATTCTCTTTAGATTTTATATAATCTATTGAGATTATTCCGTTTGACAACAACTGCCTAACGGTATTATGTCGACGACGAATATGTCGTGACTTACCGTTATACATATGATTCTGTGCCCTGCCTATTGCAGATTGACTATCACAATGAATGCAAATAGCTGGCACAGGTTTTGGCCACATTGGAATGTCTTCTAAGAAGTGACGAAGCCATTCTGCTTCTTCACCTGCTTTGTCTAAAGCAATGAACTCGGATTCCATTGTGGATCGTGCGATGCAAGTTTGTTTCGTGGATTTCCAAGAAACAGTAGCACCCCCTAGAGTAAAGACATATCCACTAGTGGATTTTGAATCTTTAGTATCCGATATCCAATTGGCATCACAATAACCTTCGAGTACTGCTGGATATCGAGTAAAGTTCAAACTATGATCACGAGTAAATCTTAGTTATCTAAGAACTCGAATGATCGCTTTCCAATGGTCTTCTCCGGGGTTACTAGTGTACCTACTCAATTTACTGATAGCATAAGCTATATCAGGACGAGTACAATTCATTAGGTACATTAGGCTTCCAATGATTTGGGAGTATTTTAACTGAGACACTGCATCACCTTTATTTTTCGATAAATAAAAACCGATGTCTACAGGTGTCCTTGCTAAATTCAAATCATCCTTGATAAATTTATCAAGAATTTTCTCAATATAATGAGATTGAGATAATGCATATCCGTCAGATGTTTTAGTTATTTTCATTCCTAATATAACATCTGCGACCCCCATATCTTTCATATCAAATCTTTTGTTAAGCATTTGCTTAGTTGATTTGATCATGTTTTGACTGCTTCCAATGATAAGCATGTCATCCACATAAAGACAAACTATGACATATCCTTGGTCAGTGTTTTTAACATAGACACATTTGTCACATTCGTTTATCTTAAACCCATTAGTAAGCATTGCATGATCAAATTTTTCATGCCATTGCTTAGGTGCTTGTTTTAATCCATAAAGGGATTTTACAAGTCGACAAACTTTCTTTTCTTGCCCTGATACTACAAACCCTTCGGGTTGTTCCATATAGATCTCTTCATTTAGATCACCGTTTAAGAAAGCTGTCTTAACATCCATTTGATGTATTTCTAAATTAAACAACGCTGCTATAGCAATAAGCATGCGAATGGATGTTATTCTTGTCACAGGGGAATATGTGTCAAAATAATCCAGACCTTCCTTTTATGCAGTAACCTTTAACTACAAGTCTTGCTTTATACTTGTCAATTGAACCATCTGCTTTCATTTTTCTCTTGAATATCCATTTATATCCAAGAGGTTTAGAACACAGTGGAAGATCCACCAATTCCCAAGTATGATTTTTGCATAATGGATTCAATTTCATTATTAATGACCTCTTTCCACAAAGGTGCTTCAGGACTGTCATTCTTTGTTAAAGCTTTGAGGTTCATTTTCTAACAAGTATGTCAGAAAATCTGGACCAAAGGATTTTGATGTTCTTGCTCTCTTACTTCTTCTTGGTTCATCATCAGTTAAATCCTGTTGGTTGAGACCATTACTAGTCTCTTGTGTTTGATTGTCATTAGTCTCTTGACTTTGTGTACAATCATAAGTTCTTTTCTGTGAACTTAATTCCTGTCCTTTCTTGTAAGGAAAGACATGTTCAAAAAACTCAGCATTCCTTGACTCTATAATAGTGTTCACATTTATATCAGGTATTTCTGATTTATAAGTCAGAAACCGATATGCACTACTATTCTGAGCATAACCAATAAACACACAATCTACTGTTTTTGGTCCAATCTTAGTCTTTTTAGGAACAGGAACTTCAACTTTTGCCAAACACCCCCACACTTTCAAGTATTTGTAGGAAGGTGGTCGACCTTTCCACAATTCATAAGGAATGCTTTTAGTTTTCTTGTGGGGTATTCTATTAAGAACATAATTAGCTGACAATATTGCTTCCCCACAAGTTACGTGGTAAGCTGAACTTAGTAACATGGCATTCATCATTTCTTTTAGAGTTCTATTCTTCCTTTCGGCAATTCCATTTCTTTGTGGAGAATAAGGGGTCATAGTTTGGTGAATAATGCCATGTTGTGCACAAAATTCATTTAATGGTGCATCATATTCACCACCCCTATCACTTCTAACCATTTTAATGGTTTTACCAAGTTGATTTTCAACTTCTGTGTTGTAGAGTTTAGACACATCTAAGGCTTCATCTTTACTTCTAAGTAAATAAACATAACAATATCTTGTGCAATCATCGATAAATGTTATGAAATACTTTTTGCCTCCTCTAGTTTGAATAAATTTTAGATCACATACATCAGTATGAATTAATTCTAGAGGTTCAGTTGTCCTTTCAACTGATTTAAAAGGAGCCTTAGTTAGTTTTGCTTCTACACAAACTTCACATTTATGATTAGGATTAATTTCAAACTTTGGTATATAATCCAAACCAATTAATCTCATAAAGCATCATAATTTACATGTCCTAATCTACCATGCCATAAATTTGACTCAAGAATATAAGCAAAAGATGTGTTATTCTTATTCATAGCAACTTTCGGTACAACAGTCATTACATTCAATTTAAAGAGACCATCACTCATATATCCCTTACCAACATACATACCACTCTTTGTTAATACAAACTTATCAGACTAAAAAACAAGCCTAAAACCATTTTTACTTAACAAAGAACCGAAACTAAATTCTTAGGATGTCGGTACATGCGATGCGTTGTTGAGGGTTAGTTCTTTTCCTGATGTCATCTTCAAGATTACTTTTCCTTGTCCAGCCACAGTAGAAGTAGAAGAATTTCCCATAAAAAGTTGCTCACCATTTGCAGCCTCATTGTAGGTAGTGAACATCTTCTTGTCTGCACATATGTGACGAGTTGCTCCAGTGTCAACCCACCATTCTTTGGGATTTCCAACCAAGTTAGCCTCGCACACCACAAACAGAGAGGTTGATGTCATTCACTCCGTCGAGATGTAATCCAATTCTGTCATATTGGCTTGATTGGTGGTCTTCTTGCTTGTACTTCCATGATCCTTCTTGGTGCGGCGGTCGAAGCTCGATGTCGATCTTGCCAGATTATAGCATTTTCCTTTGAACTTCTTGTTGCCATTGTTGTTGCCTTGTTTAGGACCATCTCCGATAAACTTCCTCTTTACATTATGTGGTTTTTGAACTTGTTCAACCACATTAGCCTTGGACTCAATGGGATTTTTCCCATGCCTCTTGTCGACCTTCGGTTATCTTCCTCAATTCTTAATCTTACAATTAACTCATCCATGGTCATCTCTTTGCGTTTATGTTTTAAATAATTTTTAAAATCTTTCCAAGCCGGTGGTAACTTTTCCACCAAAGCAGCGACTTGGAAAGATTCGCTAAGAGACATACCTTCTGAATGAATATCATGCAAAATAATCGAAAATTTTGAACTTGAGATATTACCGTTTGGGAGTCGACCATTACAAAATCTAGAAATTTACCGACAACAAATTTCTTCGTGCTTGACATCTTCGCTTTTGTATTTCTTCTCCAAAGAATCCCATAATTCTTTTCTTGACTTGAGGAATTGTATACATTATCTGACATGTTGTCAAGGCCATTGAGGATGTAATTTCTACAGAAATCTGAATGTTTCCAAGCATCTCTGGCGGCAACAACTTGCCGATCACTTTCACCCTCTTTAAGTCTTTGGAGCCTCTTCATGGAGAAAGCTGGCCAAATTAAGAGTTGTAAGATAGAACGGCATCTTCTGCGCCATCTCTTAAACTTCGATGCAGATAAATTTTTCGGTTTTCTCCATGATTGATTGGTACATGAACATGGTTACGAATAGGGACGATGTTGGTGTAACAACAGAGTACCAACGCCAGATGCGATTTCGGTTGTACTAGCCATAATTTACGATTACAAAAATCGGAAAAATTAAACACAAATTAATTTTCTAGTTACTAAAACTAGAAAATAAAATATAACACAAAATAATTCTATTTTCCTTGTTACTAAAACAGGAAAAATAAAATACCAAAATAATTTTCTGTAATACCAATTAATATTCTGAAATTGTTAATGACACCAGTATCGTACTACTAGTTGTCAAAGAAAAGAGACAGTATATTACTACTATCTGTCAAATAGCATAAATCACTATTTGTTTTTCCAACCAGAATATTACTTTGAAAAACAGAAAATTAAATACAATGAAGATACCAAAAAGGAATCTGTCTTAAGATTGTTGGGCAATCTTCACTGTATTTAAATAAATTAAATTCTGTTGTGTACTAAATAACAATCAGAATTTAAAGATATAAAGAAAAGGAGAGAAATTTGTTTGATTACAAAAAACCAAACTCAAAATAAAAATAAAATAAAACAAATAAAAACAGATTTTATTTTGTTACAAAAACAAAATTAAAATCTGATTTTAATAAACAAATAAAGAAAACAGAAAAATAATTTAATCAACCTACTTGGTTAAATACTTGGAATAACTTTCTGATCAAGTCCAGTGTTGAACACTGTGTCTTTAAGACAGATTCGTCCTCTCCAATGTGCTTTCAGAACTTGGACGTCTATCTCCCAGGATGAAATGATCTTATCAACAATTAAATGCAGCACTACAATTTAATTGTTCGTCGAACACACTAAGTGTTTACACTCTTTCTTTGAGAAATAAAATGCAGCAATATGGCAGAGATATAAAACAGAGATGGAACACGAAAATTGGTGTTATTATCCAAATGGGAGGCTGGTCTATTTATAGATGTTAAGGTGGCTGTAGGATTTGAATTGAACAGGTATGAAACCTGTTGGGTTTGAATTTCAACAGATTTGAATCTGTTGATTAACTATTCAAGCAATTAAAAAACGGAAGGGCCCTGTTTGGATGAACCAAAATGCCAAACCGGTTTAATTACGTTTGAAAGCAGGAAGGGCCTTGTTTGGATGAGCAGAAAATCCAAAAGCAGTTTATTTGAATTAAATTCAAATGTTTTTGGCCCAAAAGATTAGTATTGGGCCGAACAAGCCCAACCCAACCTCACACCACGCACCCGCGCGCGCGTGTGTGGTGATTTTTGGGTCCAATGGGTCTAGCCCATTTTGCCCATAACCTCTCCCTCTAAAACACTTGGGTACCCCTTGGGGCACACCCCAAGTATCAAACCCAAGCCTTATAAACCCTCTCAAAACCTCCCACCAAATCAATGTGGGACAAGCCTTATATATACCTTTAAGGAATTTCCACCAAAACTCCATTTCCATGGAGCATACTTTGGCTTCAATTTCCCATTCACTCGGTAATGGTTTTGAACAACCAAATATACCACGTGAATCACAACGCGGCATAGAACGCGTTACCACTTTGACCCGTGTAAATCGATGCACGGGGCCCACCTAAAAATTAGACCAAACTTAGGAAAAAATTCTGGTTTTACCCAGAATTTTATAACCATTTCCTACATATTTTAGCAGTTGTAGTATCTGTCATATGTGCTTCTTACTATTTGGAGAAGATCTAGTTGACATGTCTTTGTATTAGCATATGTGATGTTAGTATTAGTCACTCGCTTAGGATTTATCCATAAAAGTTGTTGAACTTTGTGTGTGGAAGGGTGCCCTGTCTTTCTCTGTGAATTTAGTGACAATGTAGTCTATTAATCTCAATCATGTGTTAGAGATTTTGTTAAATATCCTTCCCATGATGATTAACAAGAAGAAATTTAGCAAATATATGCTTCACTAAGTACTTAAATAGGAACAAATAAGAGAGAGAGAGAGAGAGAGAGAGAGAGAGAGAGAGAGAGAGAGAGAGAGAGAGAGATATGGGCTTCAAATGTAGTGGTTATAAACACAGATTTACCACAAAATTTTTGAAATAATGATGGTCTAATGGTTGCCGGTTTTGCATTCTAATGATAGTGGATTCTTCATTCAAACCATTATTATATGTGATTTAGGTGCATTCAAAATCAAAAGAAGTTTTTGTATTAAAAGAGTTATTATTCAGTATCACCAATAATATTGACATAACAATGTTACATATAGTTTTATCTTTGACTTTAGTGGAATCCATCTCATCACTCTTAATTTTTGTGAGACTCGTGTAAATCAAGAATGTGAATGTGTTGTGACATAATAACCACGATAGTTAATAATTTTTGGTATTATAAAAACTGTATTTTGGTCTTTCTAAGCAAGACCACATGCAATGCAACTAGGAATGAAGGCAATAAACAATTCAAGCAAAATCGAAGGGATGCTTCAAAAAGTCAACATCAAGCACTAATGCGACCAATATATGATAGCTAGATGACTCAGTTGGCTACCTTTATGCTTTTATATGAGAGATAAGGAGTCAAATCTTTAAAAATTGATAAATTTTTATTTATTTATTTATTTATTTATTTTTCCGATTTTTTTCAAAAGTTAATTGTTAGATTGATAGGCGAGTTCTTTGTTGCGTTGGTTGTTGGGTTAATATTTCTGTTGGACTATAATTATTCAGTTATAATTCTCTTCATATTAAAAATAAAAAATAATAAACAAAAAAATTCGCTTAATTTAAACATCCATTGGTACATCACAATCTATCTCTCTAGTACTAACCCTTTCTACCATTGTTGCTCAGCTTGATCTCTTATATCACACTGGCTTCTCTGCAAACTATTCCCTTAATTTAATCAACCACCAACAAAATAAACAAAAACAATACTACTTCTAATATCCCTTTTGTCTATTTGTTTTTATTGAGCTTGATCTTTTTTTCATTTTTTTTCATTTTTTTTTTTTTAAAAAAAATTTATAATTTTTTTTAATACCTTGCCTTTTAAGCACTGGTTAGTAACCCCTCATATTTCTTTCTCTCTTATTCAAAGCGCCTCTCTCTCTCTCTCTCTCTCTCTCTCTCTCTCTCTCTCTCTCTCTACAACTCCAGCATCACATAACAGATATTATGCCTGAATGTCCAGAGGAAGGTAACTAATAACAGTGTTCTCTCTCTCTCTCTCTCTCTCTCTCTCTCTCTCTCTCATCCACCCAAAAAATTAAGGTAGAAAAAACTGAAACCATAGTTAATTTCCACTCTATGTTATGTACTTGTGTTTCCATCATGTAACACTTTTGAACTATAATGCTGCAAAGTGAGTATCAGTATCATATGTCCAAAATTCTTATACATCAGCTGATATTTCTTTTAATAGATCAAATCTATTGAACTTTTAAACTCACTAACTTGTGGCTCTTCTTAGGGAGAGATTTGATGAGATAGGCAAGAAGATCAAAAGAGAATCTGATGCTTCTTCACAAATCGGAAGAGGATATATGTTGGGGACTCCTGGAGGAACCCTAAACACCATCACCCCTTGCGCTGCCTGTAAGCTATTGAGGCGAAGGTGCGCCCAAGAGTGCCCCTTCTCTCCATATTTCTCCCCACATGAACCCCTAAAGTTTGCTTCTGTTCACAAAGTCTTTGGTGCAAGCAATGTTTCAAAGATGTTGATGGTAAAGTAAAACCCTAATTCCTCATAATCATGGTTATCTTTTTCGGCATTGAATGATAACCTAGTTTTCGTTTTTAACTGACATTACTCGATCACCTTTTTTTCTTTTTCTTTTTTTCGCGGTTAATTTAAACCAGGAGGTGCCAGAGAGTCTCAGAGCCGATGCAGCGAATAGTCTTATTTATGAAGCTAATGTGAGACTTAGAGATCCAGTTTATGGGTGCATTGGTGTGATATCGGATTTGCAACAAGAAGTTCAGTCTTTACAAGCTGAACTTAATGTAGTGAGGGCTGAGATACTGAAATACAAGTATAGGGAAAGTAATATTATTCCTTCTTCTCATTTAGGTTTACTTTCTTCCGGGGTGGTTTCGATTGCTGCAGCAGCACCACCACCTCCGCCTCTTCCTCCCACTTTTATATCTTCTTTGTACAACATATCAAAGTAAAATGCCTCTTATTTTAGTTAAATTTTTAGGATTAATATATCTTTTATTTGTCCATATTATGAATCTAGTTAAATAAGACAAGTATGCATGAGATTATTGGAATTGTTGGTTTCTTTGAGTAGTACTTTAATTACTGTCATAGTCTATGAAATGATAGAATTCTTGTATATGTTTAGATATTGGTGGTTAGCCTGCTTCTTTATTTTGTTTTCCTCATCGTGATTGAATTACTTTTCAGAGTAATATTCTTATAATTTCCCTCTTGGAAGGCCAGTATTTGGGAGGATGAGCTAGAGATGATGAAGTAAGTATCATATTTTCCGTACAAGATACATCAGCATGACTAATTGTGACCCTTGCCTTAGAGCATCTCCAACGGTTACTCAGATTTTTCACTAAATCTGAGTTAAAAAGTGGTCATTTCCTTAATCTGATACTTCGCGCTCCAACGGTTCAGTATCAAATCATTTTCATCAAATTTGCGCCGGGCAACCGGTTGGTTGACCGGCCGGTCAACCGGTAATGGCAAAATATTTTTATTTTTATTTATTTATTTTTTGGAACCTTTTGGTGGTCGACCGGTTAGGCAAAAAAAATTTTTTGACCGGTTTGAACCTTTTTTTTGGACCTGTTTGAACTTTTGGTGGGCGACCAGCCGGTCTATTGGCCGGTCGACCGGTTCGTCTCCTGGCAACGGTCATGTACAGTGTTTTGTTTAAACGCGGAGTCTGTCATCAGTTTGGTGAAACTTTTGCTGAAATCTCATTTTGATATGACTTTGGTGTAACCGTTGGAGCATGAAAAAGTGGGTTTTTCATCAAAATTTAAATATGATGCTGGGTTTGGTTCACCGTTAGAGATGGTCTTAGAGCAACTCTAATTTTTGAAAAAACCTTCAAAAGTGAAGGGTACAGTATAGATTTAAAATTTGTATATCTAAGTCATACTTAAAATGATTGTAATTCATATATATATTTTTCATGATAGTTTACCTAGATATTAAATACTTTTTATTTTTTATTTTTATTTTTATTTTATTTTTTAACCGGGTAGTGTTCGGATTAATTTACGTAAATCTCAACTAATTTCGAAATATTAAAAATAACAACCGGATAAACCTCCAATAGTCCCAAGATTTAATATATTTAACTTTCATAAAATTTGACCCTTCAACTTCTTAAGTGATAAGTCTTTTGATTACCACTCTTCTTACAAAGTTAAATCACTTGAGATTCTAACAAGATTTTAACAACAAATTTTTTCGTGGAGAGATCTTTGGCGGGGATCCCTATGTTCAAAATTTCTACCCCCTTTCTTCCCATTGAGTGCACCCACTTAGAGTTCCTCGACTTAAAAATTTCTATCCCTTCATTCTGAATGCACTTTAAGGCGGTTGCCTGAAAAAATTTTCTGTTTTGTTTCAATTAATGCACTACAACTTTACGATATAGTGAAAATATCAAAATACAAGAATTTAAAATTATAAAGATTTTGAATAGAGTTTGGAAATGAGTTGGCGTGCGGCATTGATGTGGGGATTTGGTTGACTGAAGATGAGCTTTACGAACCTGGGGTGAGTGTTATGAGCTCGTTGTGTTCCAAATATATTTTGATAATTCGAATTATTCATATTATATAATTTGTCGAGTAAATTTTCTATGTAAAAAATCAGGTCAACTAGATATCTGTAACTTATAACAAGACCACATTTATGTTTAAACAAAATAAATATTTAGTATGATTTTGATAATTGTTTAAAAAACAATTATAATCTGATCATGAAATTACACATGTCTGATTAAATTCATTTTTTATATAAATCAAACAAATCATATAATATGAATAGTTTAAATTATCAAAATAAAATTATGAAGTGTCGCAACACAGTATTGAGAGAGCACGCTCCCCAATTCTCGGTTTACATATGTTTGTCTGTGCCATTGAAGGATCTGAATTGTTGCTTTTAAGTTGGGGAGACAAAAGTTACGGTTGTGATCCTTTCCCATGTAGGTTAGAATTGCCTGAGAATTTGATCCTCTGAAAAGAAACCAAAGCAACAAGAATGGCTTTTTCTCGACCTCGTAGGTACCTAATTATTCTTGCGAATTAAATAATCAAAAGTTAGTATTGAGATTTTTATTTAGGGAGAGGTTTCTCTCCAATTTATATCGGATTGGAATGTATTATTAGGTCTCTGTAAGTCTATCACAGAGCCTACATTGATAATTCGAATTGTTTAATATGTAGAGTTCGTTAAGTATTTCATTCTTACAAAAAATTACTTTGATTGAATATCGATAACCACTTGATTAGATCACATTTGTATCAATAGTAAATATGATTTAAAAATAAATTGTTCAAGCAAATATGATCTAATAAGGTGGCTATTGATATTCAATCACTATAATTTTTTTACAAAAATGAAATGCTCAACTAGCCTAAAATATTAAACGGATCAAATTATCAATATAATAGCACCCTGTAGTTGGGTTCCCAGTTGGAGAAGCCTCTCCTTTTGCTTAAATGGTAGTGTTTTCAATTGTTACATAGTCATATATTTTTTTACAAAATTTTTGATGAAATTATTTACCAGAAAAATATTTGTAGTATTTTTGTAATTAAATATCAATTTAATGGACAATTTATCTTAAAATAATAAGTCATAATAATGCAGTTATATTATTTTGTATACAAAATATCTATATGTTTTGTTTATATATCATTACTTTTAGGGTAATGTTATGGCACATACTTTTTAAAAGGTGTGTACCATATGCAAATTATGACATTTGTCAGATTGATTATCACAAATGTTATAACTAAAAAATAAAAAGTTATAGTAAAACATTTCATAAAGTATTAATTAAAGAGCTCTTGAATTATAACTAAAATAATGTCATAAGTAATATCATAATGAGTCATAAATAAGGTTTTAGAAAGTGGCTGTAACCATTACGTAATACTGTTACATAACAGTTGTGGTGGTTATCGCCACCTATTACAACTGCTATAATGGTGTGACAAAAATTCACATATGTAACGGTCGTTTCAGTGTTACATAACGGCCTTAGCAATATTGCAGCGGTCCGTTATACGCTGTTACACACTTTTACAATATTCTAAATAGCTTCATTTCAAAAAAATAAAAAAACTTAAAAAAAAGATCAAATACTTACCGATATGCCTATTTTTTTTTGTTTATGGCACAATTTTTACTTTTATAATCATTTCATTTAATAATTGTGAATATTTTTTATTTAGTTAGTCCAGGTATTTGTCAAAAATAATTTGTAGACATTTAAAATCAATTTGAAAATCCTATGTGATTCGTGATTAGATAAGGATTAAAATATACCAAAGTCAGAAATTCCAAAAACACTCAATCTAAAATCATCAAGCACTTACGAATGTGATTTTAGTTTGTTTGTTTTTTAGGAATAAATAATAAATCAACACAATTGATTTTTTACGTGGAAAAACCACAATTGAAGAACCTTCAATTGTAATCAAAAACCACGGGCGAACCGCCACTAATCAATCCACTATAGAAGGACTACAAGGTTACAAAGAAACCATACAAATTACCCACACAGCCAATTTGTCTCTGAATCTTCTGTAACTCTTTCACCACGCCTTCGCCACGGAACTGATTCTGAAGTTGGTTCCACTCCTCAACTTCACTTGTCGAATTAACGACTACGTAAAGAACAAACACCTTTTGAAACTTTACGTAAAGACAAAACAAGGTCACCCCCCAGAGGATCAAATAAGGGACGTATTTGAATAGACTCAAAGGTGTCAGGTTGGACATTTCTCTCGAGGTGAACAGTACGCGACTCAAATGATTTGGAAAAAGACTTAGAGTGCTTAGCTGATTGGAATCGGGCAGAATCAAACGAAGGACGGGACGCAGTGGACTTACGACGTTTAGGAGCCGAGGAAGACATGACTACAAAACAGACTACGACAACCACAACCCCAAACACAACAAACATCACAAACCATTAGTACCACAGTGTTAGATATCAAAATGAAGCAGAATAACAGAGTAGAGAATGGAAAACAAGTAAGCATAACATACTCAAATATGGCAATATGACATACTCAAATATGGCAAGTAAGCATAACAACTTAGAAACAGAACATATCCAGAACAGAATGTAAGCCTCACAATCAGTGCTAAGCTAAAAACCACCAAAATCAATGCATTCAACATGAAGACATAAAACAGGGTAATCATAAAAAGAATATGATGAATGGCATATGATTTGTGAGAATGCAAAACCAATGCTAAACAAAATAAGCATGAACAAATCAGGAATGACACACTCAAACAGACAAATCCGCAACCAAGAAAACCCAAAATAGACAAACCCAAACTAACAATGACAGAGACAAACCCTAAGACAAAAGACAGATAACACAAAAAAACATGGAGAAATTCAAATGAAAAGACAAAATAAAGCAATGAGAATGTGTGTGTGAAACACCCACACAACCTAGACTCAACTACGACATCAAAACCCAAAAAAAAAAACCCAAAAGCCGAAAAAAAAACAGGGGGAAAAGAAAAATAAGGGAAGAAAAAACTTACCAACAACCAAATTGGCAAGAAGGAGGATGGAAAAGACCAAAGATGACCGAAATCGACCGAAAAGCAAGCCGCTGGACAAAAAACCTAGAACGAGGGAAGACAAAGAGGGAAAAAATGTGACCTGAAGAGTCGAGGGAGGGAATATATATGAAAATGGTCCGCTCGAGCGTACATAGTACCGCTCGAGCGTTTAAGCAAAGCAAAGCCGACTCCTTGAAGCGCCAAAAAGACCGCCGGCGCTAAAACCATCCTCGAACTGTCAAAAGCTAACGCAAGAGTGAAAACTACGCCGGCGTGAAAAGTCCGCCGGCGGAAAACAATTTTTTTTTTTTTTTTTTTTTTTTTTTTTTAAATAAAGGAAAAAACACCTAGGAGACTCTTGTAACAAGCAAAGTGACCAGTTGACAGACTATTCCATAATGACAAGAGTATCAATTCTGAGTCCTGAAAATTTTGAGAAAAGAGGTGAATCAACAGCTCATGAATAAAACAGATAAAATTAAATCAATGCCACACACATCATGAGAATGCATAACTCAAAAACACACATGAGAGCTCATATAAAGAATGTGTGTGTGTGCAATCCTTGAGAGCCACAGAGCTAGAGTTAATCCTGGTAGTGATCGGATGGCTGAACCTCCAACAAGAGTGACTGACAATGACAGAGAAAAGTCAAACCACTGGGAATCACGGGGTATTTGTTGAGTAAATGCGGAAGCTCCCCCTCAGACAATGATCCCTTTTTTTTTATATTTTTTTAACTTTTCTTTATTGTGGGCACTCACTGGTGGCATACACGCTCAAGAGTATGGAGTCCAAACCAGAGAAGAATGAAATTATAATGATGGCCTGGTTGGTGCCTCTGAGGTAGCCTTTTCCTAATGCCCGGAAATCATGTACTGAGAGAGAAGCCATGGAAGTGAAATAAGATGGTAGATGGTTAAGAGACTTAACATCACCCATGATATACCAGTATAGGTCAATTCCTCAGAAGAGTACAAGAAACACCGCTGTCGATGGTCCATAGAGAACTTTGATCACTTGTGCGGAAACCCCGCAATAGTTTATCTCAAGGATGTGTCTGAGAATGAGATCATGAAGTAAATGAGTATGGGCATTCGAATGAGCTATGAACAAAGATGAAAAAAGATCTTGTATGCAAGATGAGCGGTGTTCATATAAATTTTGATGAAAAGATATCGAACTCAAACACGATAATCATATTCAAGAACAAGAAGTCAACCACTCACACTCACCTTACAAGAAACAAACCTAGTTCTTGAGACATTACACCCAAGGTCTTTCTAAGAAACTCAAAACGAAGAAGATCAAGGGTTTTGTAAAAATATCGCCTTTTGATGCTCGGTAGAAACATGTTCCAAAACAACAAGGCCTTCATCCACTAACTCTCGAATAAAATGATGACGGATGTCAATGTGTTTGGTCGAGAGTGTTGGACAGATTTTTGAAATGTTTATGGCACTTGTGTTATCACAAAAAGAGTGAGTGTTCTGTTCAATTCCATAATCATGAAGCATTTGCTTCATCCACAACATTTGGGCACAACAACTCCTCGCAAAGAATGTATTCAAATTTCGTGAAGAGACGAGAGATAGCATTTTGCTTTTTACTATGCCAAGAAACCAGATTATTCCCAAGGTAAAAACACCCCCCGGATGTACTTTTCCTATCATCAGCACACCCTGCCCAGTCGGCATCAGAAAAACCAGTAATTTCAGCTGGAGTATCAGTGGAAAACCAAACCCCAAACCCCAAGGTCCCATTAACATACTTGATGATGCGTTTTACCGCAAGAAGGTGAGACTCTTTAGGATTGGCTTGGTAACGGGCACAGACACCAACACTGAAGGAAATATCAGGACGACTGGCTGTGAGATACAAAAGACTCCCTATCATACTCCTATAAAGGGTAGGATCAACATCAATACCAGTGGAATCTTTGGAAAGGTGAAGAGTGGTGCTCATGGGAGTGCGGGCATGTTTTGCAGACTCAAGACCAAACTTTGACACAAGATTTTTAGCATACTTAGACTGAGAAACAAATATACCCGAAGGAGACTGTTTAATTTGGAGACCCAAAAAATAAGACAACTCTCCCATCATGCTCATCTCAAACTCATGTGTCATGCAATCCGAAAAATATTTCACAAGATGATCAGCAGTGGAACCAAACACAATATCATCAACATATATCTGAGCAACAAGAATATGAGACTTAGTATGTTTCACAAATAATGTCTTATCCACACTACCCCTTTGAAAATCATTATCAAGAAGAAAGGTAGTAAGCCTATCATACCAAGCCCGAGGGGCTTGTTTCAACCCATACAAAGCCTTGTCTAACTTGTAGACATGAGTAGGACATTTAGGGTCCTCAAACCCTTTTGGTTGCTCAACATATGCCTCTTCTTTTAAGTACCCATTCAGAAAAGCACTTTTCACATCCATTTGAAACAATTTAAAGCCAAGAAAACATGCAACACCAAGTAAAATGCGAATGGATTCGAGACGTGCAACTGGGGCAAACGTCTCATCATAGTCAATACCCTCTACTTGTGTGTAGCCTTGAGCAACCAACCTGGCTTTATTTCTCACAACAGTACCATTCTCATCAGATTTATTTTTAAAGATCCACTTGGTACCTATCACATTCATGTCTCTAGGTCTGGGAACAAGAGTCCAAACTTTGTTACGTTCAAATTGACCTAATTCTTCATGCATAGCATTAACCCAACTATCATCTAGCAAGGCCTCTTTAACATTCTTAGGTTCAATCAAAGAAACATAACACATATGTGATACCTCATCCCGAATCTGTCTTCGGGTTTTCATTCGATCTGAAACACTCCCAATTACTGTTGAATCGATGATTCGGGCCACCCTTGCCGATGGTTTAAGTTCCGGACTTTGGGTGACTGGAGAAACAGAGTGTTGTTCTTTTGAGCACTCTTTGGACTTGAACTTACTGTGAGGATGGTCTTGTAACAATTTCTTGTGATTGAGCCGCAAAGATCTCCTTGATTTTGTGGTTCAAGATATCCAAGATTGGAAGCTCACCATTGTCATCCTCATTTGTTCTTTGAAGTAGGTGAACTGTGTCATCTATAACCACATTGATAGATTCCATTAATGATGAAGTTCGCAGGTTATAGACTCGAAAAGCCCTACTGTTGGTTGAATACCCTAGAAAAATACCTTCATCACTTCGGGAGTCAAATTTGCCCAAGGGCTCTCTATCTTTGAAGATGTAGCACTTACTCCCAAAAGTTTTGAAGTATTTTACATTAGGTTTCAAACCCTTCCACAATTCATAAGGAGTTTGTAAAGTACCGGGCCTTAAATACACACGATTTATGACATAAACAGCAGTATTTAAGGCTTCGGCCCAAAACTTTGGAGGAAGACTCTTACTAAGGAGCATGACCCTAGCCATTTCTTGAACAACTCTGTTCTTCCTCTCAACCACTCCATTTTGTTGTGGAGTAATAGGTGCAGAAAACTCATGCTTAATTCCATGCATATCACAAAAATCCGAAAAAGAACTATTTTCAAATTCACGACCATGATCAGTTCGGATTCTTATGATACGCCCAATGGGAACACCCTGTTCATTTTGGATTTTAAGAACTAAAGCCTGGAAAGCATCAAACGACGATTTTTCCCTTAAAAATTTACCCATGAGAATCGAGTAAAATCATCAACGTTAAAAAATGTATCTTTTACCTCCAATGCTTTCTTGAGTAGGACCCATTAAATCCATGTGAACCAATTCAAGAGGACGTTTGGTTGTTAAGCTGTTCACCTTTTTATGCGGAGCACGGGTTTGCTTGCCAAGCTGACATGGTCCACACACGTGGCTCAAATTTTTACCTAGTTTAGGTACTCCTCTCACAAGTTCTTTGTTGGCTATCTTAGTTAGGTCTTTGAAATTCATGTGACCTAATCTTTGCTGCCAGATCAATGTTACTTATGATGGCGAATGGCAAGTGAGATCATTAGTAGTAAGAATCCATCCCATAGCAGTTATCAGATGTGCGAACCCCATGTAAAACAGTATTTCCCTTTTTATCCAAAATTTCACATTTATCTTTTGAAAACAATACTTCATGATGGGAATCACACATTTGACTAATGCTCAAGAGATTAGCTTTAAGACCATCAACAAGTAAGGCATTATCTAGCTTGGGAAGACCAGCAACACTTATAGAGCCCTTACCAATGACTCTAGAAGTGCCGCCATCTCCAAAAGTAACAATTCCTCCTTCATATTTTTCAAGGGAGGTGAAGTAGGATTTGTTACGGACATATGACGAGAGCACCCACTATCAAGATACCACATGTGTGAGTCACGTGCTTTTAGAGCAGTGTGAGCAACAAAACAAGTCAAATCATCTTTTCTAACCCAAATCTTTTTAGTCTTGGTGTTCCGCCTAGACATGTAAGGTTGTCTCCTAACCCAAAAAGTGTTAGAATTTCTACCCTTTTGAGACACCTTACCAAACAATTCAAAACAGTAAGGACGAATGTGGCCATACCTACCACAGTGATGACAAATAAAAACAGGTTTTACCTCCTTTTTGTTGATCTTACCAGCTTTTGCTTGATGAAGAGAAGGATCAACCTGGTCTATCTTCAATTTGCCCTTTGCTTGAGTCTTCAAATTATGTGAAGTAGAGGCCTGTTCCTTGTGAGCTGTCGTACCATAGCCTAGCCCTCTTTTGTCAGAACCCATTTGTTGAGACCCAAGTATGTCTTCTAGAGATCTGGAACCTTTGTTCCACATGGCAATTGTTGCTCGAGCAATACAGAGTTCTTCGTCTTTCTGTTTGACTTTTTCTTCCAATGCAGCTTGTGTGACTCAAGACTCTCAAGCTTTTCTTCATATGTGGAATACACCTTCAAAAGTTCATTCCTTTCGGTTTCACAGATAGGAGTTTTCCACATAAGTCTTGCTGTCACTTGAGATCTTGATGACATTACATTTTCTTTGTCAAGAGTTCTCCTTGAGTAGGACATTCTCACTCTCGCATGTTTTAAGCTTGAGAGAGAGTTTGTCGTTGGTTTTAGACAAATTCAGAGATTCCTCGTCTGACTTCTCGTAAGCTTGTTGGAGCTCTTCACCATTGATCTCATCAATGTCTTCAGATAGTTCATCATCCTCTCTTTGCTCCTCATTCTTCTTAACCTCATCCAATCTGGCAACCAAGGCAGACAAGTCGTTGGATGTAGGTGGAGGTGAATCTCCTCTTTCATGGAATTGGCTCAGAATTTCCCATGCATCTTTAGCCTTTGTGCAGTGAGCGACCCGTTGCTGTTCTTCATTAGAAATTGCTCCACGAATAATGATTAGGGCTCTCGATTGCGGGATTATCTGCACTTTCAGATCTTGTTCAATGGTTTGCCAACCTTCTGGTTCATAGGCTCTCAGAAAAGCCCTCATTCTGATTTTCCAATACAGGTAGTTGGTCCCATCAAAGGTGGGAGCATGATGCAAGTTCTGACCACGGGCTGATCCCGAAGGCTTTGGAAGAGGTTGAGAAACCGTGGCCCAAAATGCCATGAAAGCACTATCCCCATCTTCACCAGATTCAGGTTCTTCGGGTTCTTGCTCCGACCTGCTTCGTCATCCCAAGTTACGGTGTAGACTTTCTTCCGATTCTTTTTCAGAGGGCATTCAAGAGATATATGGCCAAACCCTTGACATTCAAAGCACTTGACCCCTAGCCCCCTAACAGCCTTCTTTTCAGTAGTTTGAGCTAATTTTGGTGGAAAAGTTTTGGGTTTGTCATTACTCTTCTCTTTTGAAATAGGGGCTCTGAAATTAGGCTTCTTTTTTAAAAATTTTTTAAACTGTTTTGTAAGCATAGCCGTCATCTCAGACTCTAAATCAAATTCAGTCTCCGGAGTTTTTGCAGTCTCATGAGTACTAGTGAAAGCCATACTTTCTTTTTGCTTTTTCTTAGAAATTTGGTGTGCCTCATAAGTCTGCAAATTTCCAACCAATTGATCGAGCTTGAGGGTATCAACATTCTGAGCCTCCTCAATCGCTGTCACCTTTGATTGGAACCTCTCGGGAAGGGACCTCAAAATTTTTCCCACAACTTTAGCTTCCGGGATTTTTTCACCGAGAGTGAAACAGGAATTCACGATATCACTGAGTTTTGCATAGAAATCATCAAACGTCTCATCGTCGCGCATAAAAAGGGTTTCAAAAGCAGATGTGAGACGTTGAAGTTTTGACCTTTTGACAGAGGTAGTTCCTTCGTGAATTGTTTCAAGAATATCCCACGCCTCTTTTGCTATTTCACACGTGCAAATTCGACGGAATTCTTCAGGTGTGACAGAGCAGAAGAGGGAGTTGAGAGCCTTGCTGTTCCAACTCGAGTTCTGATAATCAGTTGTGTCCCATTTATCTAGAGGTTTAGGAATATCAATGCCATCTATAGTGATAGTAGGTTCACTCCACCCAAAGACAACACAGTGCCAAACTTTCTCATCGATAGATTTTAAAAATGCTCTCATGCGAGCTTTCCAATAAGAATAGTTTGTACCGTCTAGTAAAGGGGGTCTATGAGTCGAGTTACCTTCACGAATAGAATCCATAAAACTAGTCACACAAAATCACACTCCTATAGTTTTGAAAAAACAAAGAGTGACCCGCTCTGATACCAATTGAAAATCCTATGTGATTCGTGATTAGATAAGGATTAAAATATTCCAAAGTCAGAAATTCCAAAAACACTCAATCTAAAATCATCAAGCACTTACGAATGTGATTTTAGTTTGTTTGTTTTTTAGGAATAAATAATAAATCAACACAATTGATTTTTTACGTGGAAAAACCACAATTGAAGAACCTTCAATTGTAATCAAAAACCACGGGCGAACCGCCACTAATCAATCCACTATAGAAGGACTACAAGGTTACAAAGAAACCATACAAATTACCCACACAGCCAATTTGTCTCTGAATCTTCTGTAACTCTTTCACCACGCCACAGGCCGATTCTGAAGTTGGTTCCACTCCTCAACTTCACTTGTCGAATTAACGACTACGTAAAGAACAAACACCTTTTGAAACTTTACGTAAAGATCTTCGGATCACACCGAAGAGAACACTCTTGAATATTAAGTATCAATCTCTTTGATGTATGAATATCAACTCATGAGTTTTAGAACTCTCTCAAGAACATCAAAGAAAACTAAACAAACTCTCAGAAGAAAACTTCAAACAGAACTCTAGAATTGTTGAATCTGATCTAGAAAAAGTTCAATTGGTTTTAGGAGAAAACCATCTATTTATAGAGAACCAAAGAAGCCCTAGATCTGAAAGAAATCCAAATCTGCGAATTTGTCATCCGCGATCTCCGCTCGAGCGCTCCACTCTCCGCTCGAGCGGACAGGTCAAAAACTGTGTGTCACAAAACTGATGTACGCTCGAGCGCTTCTTATTCAGCTCGAGCGTAGAATTACACCCTTCAAGATTTCAAGAAGGTTGTCTAGATACTGAGTACCTCCATTCTCCGCTCGAGCGCACATGTCCCCGCTCGAGCGGGAAGAACAAAAATACAAAATTTACAATTTGAACAAACACAAAGTTTTGTCTCCGGATGTGACAATAAAGGGTCCTAACACAATTATTTTTAAAGTCATTAACTATTGAAATAAAATGTAAAAACCTTCTTTTATGGAAATTTAAAAATATAAAATATGCTGGATCATACTTAAAAATGAACAAAAATTGATCAAAATTCATTTTAACCCCAATAAATGTGATTCTGGAAAGAAGAAGAAAAAAAACGTATCGGTTAGTTTTTTTCAAATTGTGCAAAAAATTTTTAAAAAAATCACGATTTTGGTTACCGCAACTGTTACGCTACGACCTTTATATTCTGTAACTGTAACCATGCCACCGCAACCGTTACAACGAATCTGACCGCATTTCAAAACCTTGATCGTAACTAATACTGCAATGTACAACTAAGTTACAATTAACACTCCAACAAATCAAAATCAAATACTATAAAGATCGTACTTGAGGACATATGGTATACACACCAAAAGGGATGTGTACCATAAAAATTTCCCTTTTATATTTTTGTATTCTTTTTTACTGGATAAAAATGGTTTACTTAGCTTTTCTATTTGGTTCTTTCCTTTACTTTGATCAGGAGTGTTAGTGATGCTAATGAAAGTTCATTATACTGCCAATAAATAAGCAAAGAAAAAACAAATTATTAAAAAAGGTCAAAATTTTAAGGTAACTTTTACATGTTTCAAATATGATTTTTTATACACTCTTAATATAAAAATTAAAGAAACACCAGTGAACTGTTAATTGTTATTGTCAAATTATAATAATTTCACCCAAGAAACTCTCATATGACTTGTCAAAAGATGATATTGTCGGCAATTTTGTTTGTGTCAATTCAGCTCGTTCAACAAAAAGTTTTAATTCAATAATTTAGATGTGAAACATCCAACATATAAATATAAAAAAAAAAAAAAAAAACGTATCTACCAAAATGACATTTATACCATTAAAGCAATATTGTTTAAAAAAAAATGCCAAGTGAGAGCGACAAATGGGGTTGCTCTTACGGTCATCTTCATTTCTTTCGCTATCGCCTTTCTTAACTTTTGATTTTACTCTCTTACTAATCCATTTAAATGTCTCTGTAGAGATGTGATAGAATTTGGTCTAAGGTCATGGTCACTTAAAATAGTGGCATCTTATTTTTATGCAACTTCCTATCTTTACATTAAAAAAAGTAGTCTACATAATTCTAATAGTATATCTCTTCTCTCCTATCCCCAAATCTCATACCTCTGTGCAGCAAGTGATATTGAAAAGTGCTTTCAAACAAGCTATGCCCATTTTAAAAGCAACTTAAACAAACCACAACTGGTGATCTTAAGCTAGAAAGGAGACAATGCTAGGTTGGTTTTGTGTCTTTTAATATGAGTTTCTTCATTTAGTTCAAGTGAGCAATGACCAGTGAGCTTATCAATGCACATGAAGATTAGAGTTTCTTGTCCAAATTATTTGCTGAGCAGACTTAGATTTCACTCTACCTATTGCCGACATTTTTATTGATCTTGAATATATAAACCCTAGCACTTCAAATTTTCTTATTTATATTTGATTTTACCAAAGAAGTATTCAATGTATTCATTTTCATCTTTTATTTTTTACGTCACCTTGGCAAATCTGTTGGATGTAGTGGTTCTGATGGTGGCATGTGTTTTGCCTGCATGTAGGTGCTAATCTAGTAGGGATATGTGAGCTTGGGCCATGATGTTCCTTGCCTTGACCTTTTATTGATGTTATCGATCATTTGTTTTGTTTCAGATATATCAAATAAAATTTTCCTTGCTGATAGATATATATAAGAGAAGAAGCAATATTCAATGGATTGTTTCAAACTAGTTCACAACAAGGTTTTGTTAAAAAAATAAAATAAAATAAAATAATCAGCAAAATAAAACTTTTGTTGATGTAAACCAAAGAAGCATTACACAACAACTGTTAGATTTTTGTAATCTTTTTTTTTTTTTTGATCAACAAAAGAAAGTTTTATTGATGAAGAACCAAATAGATGAGAAACTTACATCAATGAAATAAGGTAGTGTAAACAAGCATCATAGCTAAACTCTACAATCCCAACTAGGTTGACACCGAAGAGATAGCGCAATCATATGCTAGCACAAATTCAAGATTGGTGAAAGACCAATCAAAACAACCAAAAACAAAGAGAAACAGAGTAAACTACAGCAACCAATAAGAGAAAAGCTCCCCTTCCACAGCAGCAATAGTAGTATATTAGCAACACCAAACCAAATAGCAACGGGTTGCCCGTAATAGCCAACATACAGCCGCTGCAACATCTGAATACCATCACCAAAACCAGTTAGTTGACAATAGTTACAACTGGACCTCTCCAATGGTTGCCAAGCAAAAGCAACCAGAAGAAAAAAACAAAAGGAAGAAAACAGAACAGCAAAACCAATAGCCATGCTACAATACAGCAACCTCAGCTTAAACACCTCGATATACCTAATTGGATGCTCAGTAACTAATTTAAAGAAAAACCCCTACAATTCCATTTCAATGAGGCTGAAAACAAAATGAGAAACTTGATTGAATCCAACAACTCCTCCCAATTCGGTTGGGTGTTCTCAAATATACACTTATTTCTCAACCTCCAAATTGACCACATGACAGTAAAAGGAATAATCTCCCACACTATTTTCCTTTTCCTCCTAAATTTCCAACCCATCCATCATTCAGGCAATATAGTCATTGAACCAGGAACCACTCACAATAGTTCCCACTATCGCAAAATTGCGGTCCAGATCCTCCAAACTTTCTCGCACCAAATTAAGACATGTTTTGAAGATTCATTTTCAATGCCACAAAATTTGCACTACCCATCAATATGGTTGTCAAGAATCCCTAACCTAGCAAGCCTATCCTAGGTCTTAACTTTATCCCTCCGTGCTAACCATCCAAAGAACTTGACTGATGGTGGTGCTCCATTTCTCCAAATCAATTTTGGTACTTCCATATGAGAACCCATCTCAGCATCAATACAATTATACATTGATGCCATTGAATAAAAACCGCAGGTAACAGCCTTCCATCTAATTGTATCATCCTCTCTCTAATTAAACCCCGAAACCCCATTAAGAGATTGTTTATCATAGCGACCTGTTCTTCCTCCCAAGCCATCAATGGTCTTCGAAACTCCACATTCCATTCATATCTTTCGCTTACAGACCATAAAGTCTGCCACTCTCCCTTTCTTATTAGAATTGATCTGGTATAGTCTTGGAAAAGTGTTTCGTAATACAATTCTCTCCCTTAACCACCCATCACTCCAAAACTGCATCTCATTTCCTCTACCAAGGCTATATTGGATATTATTTAAGAAAGTAGCAAAAACTTGAGGCCAATGAACACATACCTTAGAGATGTCCGACCAAACTCTAGAAGTTTGACAAAATTCCTTTCAATTGTAATTTTATTTGCTCTTTTGTTTTAGTAAGGTTATGAGTGGTTAGATGTGAATCCAACGTGAATTGTGCTTGTATATTCCATATTTTAAGTATTTCTTATAAACCACATTCCTGACTATGTACGGGGATCGAACTGCATTCAAAGTTTCTAAAAAACGTGTTTTACCTCTCGAGCAGTGGATGTTGCGCTGGAGCAGTTGTCCTATATGTTTTGCATTGCCTTTACTTATACCGCTCAACTAGCCAAGTGGTGGCTCGAGTAGTCTTCGCTACTCTATTTTCTGTAAAGCGCGTCGTTTGCTAATTTTGGGGTTTAATCCAGTACAAATTCTTAGAGAGGAGAAATATACAAAGTGTTTTATATTGCACGGTGTTTTTATATGAGTTTTCTTGATGTATAGAAGATGATCGGTTGATCAACAAATTATAGAGTTTTACACATCAAGGGTTGAGTTTGTTCTTTTATTCACATAAAGAGAGATGTGTTCTTCGGTGGATTCTAAGAAATTTGGGCCTGAAGCTTTGGTGGATTTCGGAGTTGCTCATCATTGTGGATTCGACATCAACGCTGTAGATTCAACGTTGGACAAAACAGTGTAAGATTCTGAATAAACTTGTATATTCAATTGTGTTTATTTACAAAGAGTTCATCCGTTTATATAACCCTAAATCTATGATTAAAAAAGGAAATACAAAGATTCCTATTTACTTATTCCACAATCTTGCCTAATTCTTGCCTATTTCTAATATACACAATGCCATATATAAACACAATGCCATATATACAAAATTTATTCTCACACAACCGCTCAAACTCAAGGTGTTTTAGCAGAAAACACTGAGAATTTACTAAGAAGAAACCAAAACCGAGCGGTAGCGTGAGTCTTGGTGAATAAGTCCGCAAGTTGCGAGGCCGAGGAGACGAAAGGAAGCGAGATAAAGCCAGACTGCAAATGTTTGAGGACAAAGTGACAATCAATCTCAATGTGTTTTGTCCGTTCATGGAATACAGTATTGTAGGCAATCTGAATAACACTGCGGTTGTCACAATAGAGAGAGGTCAGAGAAGACTGAGATCAACCCAAATAAAAAAGAAGACAACGAAGCCAAAAAGCTCAGTAGTATGAGCCATAGCACGGTACTCAGCTTCGGCAATAAAGTGAGCAACAACAGTTTGTTTCTTATTTTTTCAAAAGATCAAGAAATTGCCAAGAAACATACAGAAACAAGAGGTGGACCTGATCATTAACATCACCAGCACAATCAGAATCAGCATAGGCCACCAAGTCTAAAGAGGAAGTAGAGGACAACAGTAAGCCTTAAAAGATAGTACCCCAGAGATAGTGAAGAATGCGAACCAAGCCCAATGAGTAGAGCGAGGAGTAGAAACGAACTGACTAACCACATAAACAGCATAAGCAAGATCAGGGTGAGTGACAGTCAAATAAACTAAACAGCCCACAAGCTCACAATAGAAAGTGGGATCATCTAGAGGGAGACCATCGATAGAGTTAAGCTTCATATTAAGCTCAATAGGTGTATCAGGAACCTTAGTATCAGTAAGACCGATACAATGAATAACATCATTAGCATACTTGGCCTAAGACAAAAAATAGACCTTTGGAGAAGAAACAACCTCAATACCAAGAAAATACCACAATAGACCCAAATCCTTTATTTTGAGGGTGTGGAAGAGATGTTTCTTAACCTCAGAGATAACAGAAGAGTCAGAGCCAGTAATGATCATATCATCCACATAGAGTAGGAGAGCAACAAAACCAGTCGAGGTATGTCTCATAAACAAAGCAGAGTCAAAAGTAGAAGGATGAAACCTAAGCTCAGTAACAGCAGTCTGAAAGCGATCATATCAAGCATGAGGAGATTTCTTCAAACCATACAGAGCACGCCGAAGATGACAAACCTGCCCAGAAGAGTGAAGAAGGCCAGGGGGAGGATGCATGTATACCTCCTCAGCGAGATAACCGTTAAGAAAAGCATTCTTAACGCCCATCTAATAGAGAGGCCAGTGTCAAACAGCAACAACAGAAATCAAGGTACGGACAGTAGTCATCTTGGCAACAAGGGCAAACGTCTTCTCATAATCAATACCATACTCTTGTGAAAAATCCTTGGTAACCAAACGAGCTTTGTATCGCTTGAGAGAACCATCAGAATGAGTCTTGACTTTATAGACCCATTTGTAACCAACCAGATTTTTGCCTGTAGGCAAAGGAACCAACTCTCTAGTGTTAGTCTTCTGTAAGGCAAACATCTCATCCGCCATAGCCTGAACCCAATTAAGATCCTAACAGGCCTTCGTGTAAGACTGTAGTTCTGAAAAAGAATGAATAACAGACAAAAAAGTACAATAAGAAGCAGAAAAACATGTATTAGACTAACCCAACTTGTTTAGAAGACGACGCTCAAGAGTAGGATATCGGTATGCAGCAGGATCATAGTCGTCAGAAGCAGAAGGAACAGCAACAAGAGTAAAGACAACTAGTGGTGAGAGAGCCTTGCGACGAGAATAGACCAACAGCGGAGGAAAGAAAGAAGCCAAAAGAGGAGAAAGAGCCATAGGTGATACAGACGGAGAAGTAGGAATGGCCACAGAAGGAATAGTGTAGATGTACTGTTCAGATAGGACCTCAGAAAGAAATGGGTCAATGTAAACCAAATCAACTTTGGAAATAGGAGCAGTGAGAGGGGGAAGCTGAAAGTAAGACAGATATTCGAGAAAGGAAACATGACAGGAGACATAAAGACAACGAGAGACAGGGTCGTAATAGCAGTAACATTTCTGAGTAAGATTGTAACCTAAAAAGACACAAAAAACAGACCAGGCATTGAGTTTGGTCCTATCTTTACAGGGAAAGAAGAAGAAACAAGTAGACCTAAAGATACGTAGGAGAGAATAATTGGGAGGTTGGAAATACAGAGCCTCATAACGGGATTGACCAGAGAGTAGGGGAGTCAGCATACGATTAAGAAGAAAAGCAGCAATAAGGATTGCATCACCCCAGAATGGTGCCGGAACAGAGACAGAGAGAATGAGAGATTGAGCTGTCTTAAGAAGATGACGATGTTTACGCTCAGCATGACCATTTTAGACAAGGGTATCAATACAGAAGGTTTGGTAAATGGTGCCCAATTTGGCCAAAGATTCACAGAATTCAGTTTTAAAGTATTCCCTACCCAAGTTAGATCGGAGTATTTTAATTATGGCCCCAAACTGTGTAGTGATCATAGACTGAAAGGTATACATCTGGTAAAAGTCAGATTTATGAGCCATAAGATAAACCCAGGTATAGCGAGTACAATCATCAACAAAGGACACATAGTATGCAGAACCCGCTTTAGTAAGAACAAGAAAAGGCCTCCAAACATCAGTATGTACGAGAGAAAATGGGGAAGCAGAAATAGATGTTATTAAAAGGTAAAACTATCATTTTAGCAAGTTTACATTCTCGGCACTCATTAATTTAACTAGGAGAAACTTTATCTAACAATCCTGACTGAGCTAAAGACTACAACCAGTCAACAGACAAATGACCTAAACGAGAATGCCATAAATAAAACTGACTCGACTGAGAATCTAACTAAAAAGATGAAAGTGCAACGAGGGAGATAGACAGAGGAAGATGCAGAATTTCTACCATATAGAGATCTTTAACTCTATGGCCGGTCTTAATCTGCTTCTTGGACACCTGATCCTGCACATAACAGACAGAAGAAGAAGAGATAACATCAAAACCAGAAACATCAAGCTGACTGATAGAAAGCAAGTTAATAGACAGTTGAGGAACATAAAGAACATAGGGAATAGTAACAGCAGACATAGCAAAGGATAAAACAGACCCAATAGATAAGAGAGACACACTAGACCCATTAGCAGTATTAATAATAAGAGGAAAGGAGGGGGGAATACAGTTTTAGAGTAAGAAAAGGTGAGGAATCATATGATGAGATGCACCAAAATCAAAAAGCCAGACAGAGGAAGAAATACCTGAAGAGGACCCAAGCAAACCTGAATGAAGAGAGGTGAGAGCAGAGGTAGATGAAGATGATTAAGAGGTAGACCAGAGATGCTGGAGCTGAGCAATCTGGGCACTCAAGGAAGCCAAGTTAGGATTTGTAGTCGGAGCAGATGTAGTATACGCAGCAGGAGGGCGAAAAGTACTTGAAGCAGGACCTCAGAACTGTGGTTGAGACGGCTGAGAAGACTGGACAGATTGACGGTCCTTCTTGGGATAGTTATACTTCCAATAGCCTTTTTGATGGCAAAAATCACACTCATCAGAGGCTAATGGCCCCTTCTTGGGCTTTATAGTAACCTGAAGCTGAGGTAGAGGGTTCAACAGTAGAGGAGGCTGAGTAGGAACCAAGAAGACAGATGGAGATAGAGTCTGACTGGCTGTCTTAAGACAGGATTCCTCGGAGAGGAGCTCACAAACAATAGCATCCACAGAGGGAAGATGAGACTGATGAAGGATGCCATCATGGATAGCCTTATATTGAGGAGAGAAAGCCGTTAAGAACTGCACTAAACGACCTTGCTCCCGAAACTCAACATAAGCGTCTAGTGCCTTGAGGCTAGATGGTTCTATGAGAGTCAACTGATCCCAGAAGCCTGTCATCTCAATGTAGAAGTCCTGAATATATTGATCCTAGTGACAAGCACTCTGAATAGCTGTTTGCAACTTATAATGTTTAGAAAAATTAGATTGCTAATACACACCCAATAAATAGTCCCACATCTCCTTGGCAGTACTGTATTTGGAAAACATTATTCCAATGCGGTCATCCACATAATTATGAAACCAGGTTAGATCTTGGGCATTATCATAATCCCAAGTGTCATAGGAAGTCAAATTTCCTTCTTGTTTCGAGTCTAATGGACGAGGAACAGAACTAGAAACATAACTCCATTTTTTCTGACCAAGAAGGAAATTCTTCACGACACTAGCCCAATAAGCATAATTGGCACCAGTGAGTTTACATCTAATTGCTTGAATTTTGGTGACCGTCATTGTAATAAACCAAATATTACAAACAATTTTTTTTTAAAAAATAAAACAGAATTTATATGAGAGATATACTATACCATAAGATGATCAAATAACAGTGAGAGAAAGAGAACTGGACCAGTCAAAACAAAGAGACAAGCACCAGCACCTCATGAGTCTAGCAATAGCGGCGACTCAACTTCATAAGCCCAACGACAGATCACATGAACCAGAGAAATCACGAACTAGAGGCTAAGGTTCTCACGAATATACGAGGCAGAGAACGAGAAAGAGAGATGAACCAGATGACCAGACGAAGGACGATTCGGGACCTTCTATCAAACCAGGCGAACATAGAAAAAGAAGAAAGAGTCGACTTCTAGGGTTTCAGTTCAGAGATGGCTCTGATACCATGTAAGATTCTGAATAAACTTGTACATTCAATTGTGTTTATTTACAAAGAATTTATCCATTTATATAGCCCTAAATCTATTATTGAAAAAGGAAATACAATGATTCCTATTTACTTACACCACAATCTTGCCTAATTGTTGCCTATTCCTAATATACAGAATGCCATATATACACAATATATTCTCACAAGGAGTTCTGTGATGAAGATGATGTTGGAAGAGGTATGTTAGATTTGGTTCAATTCGAGCGTGGATTCACTACGTAATTGAGGATATTCATGTGTAATTTCTTTTTATCTTCTTAGTGGATTGTTTTGTGACTTTGACCGATTTGTTATTTTTTTCACGTTAAATCATTATGTCGATTTGTCGTGATTGTTTAATTGGAATTGTTATTTACTGTTTTAAATTAAAATATAATCATGAATCAATATCTCGAGAGTTATTTAGATTTTTCAACAACAAAATACAATGAAGGGGAAATGGAAAGTACTAATTGCATCATAGCAAAACTCTCCCATCCCAACTAGATTGGCTTGAAAAGGCTAATAAAATCATATGCAAGCATAAACTGAAAGCAAAAAGTTGGAGAGAAGCCGACTAAAGATTTTTTTAGTGTAGATTTTTAACAACAATTTAGGGTAATTACATTTTTTGAATCATATTTTGCTTAATATCTAATGTGACACACTTATAATCATTAATATGATAAGTACCACATGAATTCCATTAATATCTAGTCACCGACAGTAAATAAAAATGAGACAAATGTGATTAGTATAATGTTATTGAATTTTTTAAAAAGGAGTGCATGTAATGTATGACAAATAGTTTCGGGTGAGGAAAACCAAGGGTTGGCCTAGTGAATGAGATACTTCCTTTTTTCAGATGTGATGTTTGGATTCGACTCTTACCGCTGCATGATGCAACTTTTCATTTATCTATTTTCTTCCCATTGATTGTAAAAATAATTTAGGATAAGGCATTGTTAATGAAATTGATTTTAAAATATAATTTCTATCCTATGATGCAGTAGGCATTCCTAGCACGATTTGGTTTGATTTCCCAATCTATGCTATTGTTACATTTTGTTTTTGTTTTCGTTTTTGCTTCTTTTTTTTTTTTTTTTTGTTGTTTTCCAGGTATTTGATCTAGGTTTATAATCATGTCCATAAATAAACAGTCCAGTAGTGATTGTATAAGCAATTTTAGATTATAACATGATTTAAAATTTGCTCGTGTTTTTATTTTTTTTCCCCTTTTTATGTATTTATGCTACAAGGAGCCCACCAACATGGTGAGGAATGATTGGGTATATACTTAATAGCCAAACATTTTAGAAAAATACTAAGAATACATAATGGAATGTAATATAAGGCTCGAATTAAACCCAGTTATGAAAGGGTCCACATCAAAAATAAATTATGTGTTTGTAATATTAATGAATATTTATATCTATTTTTTCCACATCAGGAATAAATTTCGTGTTCGTAGTATTAGTGAATATTTATCTCCATTTGATAAATAAATATTGTCACCTCGATAGGAATTTTCCTATCACTTTCAAGGCCATTTATCTCCATTTGATAATCTGTATGAAGGCATGGGCCGAATTTCAAGCCCAACCCAATAAGTGGTTGCATTAGTATATGAACCTTTTGGAGGATCATTAATCTTGCCTATTTGTTAGATTTTGAAATATATATTTTTAAGGGTTCTATTCATGTTTCAAGATAGTCTTGTCATATGTCTGCTACTTTCATATATTCTTGTGTTACTAATGTTAGGTAATGTCTCAATGGGACCACATAATTAAATGTGGTGTTATCATTTATAAGAAGCCTACAATTTAAGTGATTCAATTTAGTTAATAGGCTTAAGGGTATATGTGTTATGGACCTAATGTGTAGATACTAGTTGAATAATTTCTATTTCTATGAGGGGCAGAAATAGAAATTAAAACATATTGGTTAAAGTTGGTTTTCATTCCTTTTGAACTTCCATAACCTTTCAGTTTTGAAAACCAATAAATAGAAATTAAAACCAATAACGGTTAAAGTTGGTTTTCATTCCTTTTGAACTTCCACAACCTTTCAGTTTTGAAAACCAATTACAACCTTTAAAAGCTTATGGTCCCTATTCCTTCCCAAGTGGAAAAAAAAGAACACTGCCATTTTTCTAAATCCTCTCAAGGAGAAACATAAGGTACCAAAGGAGAAATGATTAGAAGGCAATAACATAATCAATAACAAAGAGTTTATTGATAATCACGCTTCCGTTTAACCGTTCATCAATGGATTCAGGTATGTCATTTTGTCTTGATTTCTTGATAATACACATGGTAAATGATCCGAAGTGTAAGGTTTATGTTCTGAAATTTATGTTTACAATTGGTATCGAGCCAAAGATATCATGTGTCTTATCGAATTGATATGCTTTATTCATTCTATTTAGTTTCACGAATCGATTCAATTTTCTTATGGATGTAAATTCTGTTTTTTCTTGTTTTGTTCTGTGAAAATGGCAATCTGTTTTCTAGAATTGTAAAATGATTCGGTGGGCAGTTTTTTTTTTTTTTTTTTTTTTTCTCAAATGGATGAACATCATGTGTTTATATATATATATATATAGATATATCTTGCGATTTGATCGGTTTAATTTTGAACATCATAAAAAAAAAAAAAAAAAAAACTATTTGTTTTTGGACCCGTCAATTCTATTTATATATGTATGTATATAATTGGGATTGCTGCAGATTATATAATATATACGGGGTCACAAATTTAGAAATCTTTAAATTTAATGTAATTTCATACAACGTCTACAGAAATTTAATTTTCTAACATTCTCAATATAAGTCAATTCAAACAAGATGTCACAAAAGTGATATCTCTTGTCTAGATTGTTTTATATGGAATGTTTTGATGTTCATGTCTGTGTATCTTATGCGAGTATTTATCGGTCCAAAGACATGATTAAGACTTGGCAGAATTACACACACATTTTGTGGTGATAAACATGTGCCAATTGTCAAGAAAACCTAATGTGAATAATAAATCCATCAAAAGATAGATTTGTTATTTGACATAACTTATTGTCAATGTTAGATCATTACAACAAGAATACCACTTACAGTTAATATCACTACCCAAAGGCTTGGTATTAATGTTGTGCTAGGTATCTTGAGATGTTGTCATTAAATTAATTTATTTAGAGATTATCTGTTTGGTAACTTAATGTGAGCATAATTGTTTATTCCTTTTATTTTCTTTTCTATTCAGCTTTAATGTCAACTACTTCAACCTCTGCCAACATGAACAATGTTCCAATGTTAAATGGAACAAACTTTAAGGACTGGAAAGAGAACATATTGATTGTTCTCGGCTGCATGGACATAGACTTGGCATTAAGGATGCCAAAACCGAATGCTCTCACTGCACAAAGTACTCTTGAGGAAATTGTGTACTTTGAAAAGTGGGATCGTTCTAACAGGCTAAGTCTTGTGATCATGAAGCATAGGATTCCAGAAGTCTTTCGGGGTGCAATAACAGAGGATGTTACCGTTGCTGGTGAATTTTTTTCAGAAATTCAAAAGCGTTTTGCTAAAAACGATAAGGCTGAAACAAGCACACTTTTAGCAAGCTTGATTTCAATAAAGTATAAAGGCAAGGGTAATGTTCGCGAGTACATCATGGAAATGTCTCATCTTGCTTCAAAACTTAAGGCACTAAAGCTCGACCTATCTGATGATTTGCTCGTGCATTTAGTTCTCATCTCTCTTCCTGCACAATTTAACCAATTTAAGGTCAGTTATAACTGCCAGAAGGAGAAATGGACTCTCAATGAGCTCATTTCATTTTGTGTGCAAAAGGAAGAGAGATTGAAGCAAGAAAGGACTGAAAGTGCTCATCTGGCAAGCACCTCCAAGCATACGGGCAAAAGAAAGCATAAGGGAAAGGAAGTTGCTATTCCTCAGGGTCCGGAACCAAAGAAACAGAAAGTGCAGGATGGTTGTTTCTTTTGTGGCAAGCCCGGACATAGAAAGAAGGATTGTGCCAAATACGTCGCCTGGCGTGTAAAGAAAGGTACATTTCATGTTTTGGTCTGTTCTGAAATAAATTTAGCTTCAGTACCAAGAAACACTTGGTGGGTAGATTCTGGTGCTACTACTCACATATGTGTTTCTATGCAGGGTTGCCTGAACTACCTAAAGCCAACTGATGCTGAAAGATACATCTTTGTGGGTGATGGCAAGTCAATAGAAGTGCAGGCAATAGCGCACTTTAGATTATTACTGAAAATTGGTTATTATTTGGATTTATTAGACACTTTTGTTGTACCGTCCTTTAGACGGAATTTAATTTCTGTTTCTGTATTGGACAAATTGGGATATTATTGTTCTTTTGGAAATATGAAGTTTAGTATGTCTATTAATTCCAATGTTGTTGGTACTGGTTTACTTAATGTGTTTGATAATCTATATTTGCTCGAAACTATTGCATCTTATAATGCAACCTTGCACGTGGAATCATGAGGTACAAAGCGTAAATTAACTAAGGAAAATTCAGCCTCATTATGGCACAAACGCCTAGGTTACATCTCTAAATCTAGAGTTGAGCGCCTTGTGTCTGATGGAATTTTGGACTCTCTTGATTTTTCAGATTTTGATGTCTGTGTTGAGTGTATCAAGGGAAAACAGACCAAAATAAAGAAATATGGTGCCCATAGGACTACAGATGTCTTAGAATTAATTCATACGGACATTTGTGGCCCATTCCCTATGGTGTCTTGGAATGGTCAACAATATTTTATCACATTCATAGACAACTATTCTAGATATGGGTATCTATTTCTTATCCATGAGAAATCACAGTCTTTGGACGTATTCAAAAAATTTAAGGCCGAAGTTGAGTTACAACTCAACAAACGGATTAAAAGTGTCAGGTCTGACCGTGGTGGTGAATACTATGGCAGATATGATGGATCAGGTGAACAACGTCCAGGACCGTTTGCAAAATACCTAGAGGAATGTGGAATCGTCCCACAATACACCATGCCAGGATCACCTAGTATGAATGGTGTATCTGAGAGACGAAACCGGACTCTTAAGGATATGGTAAGAAGTATGATCAGTTATTCTACTTTACCAGAGTCCCTCTGGGGTGAGGCTCTAAAGACAGCAACTTATAGCTTAAATCGGGTGCCAACTAAAGCAGTTGTAAAAACACCTTATGAGCTTTGGGTTGGGCGAAAGCCTAGTCTAAAACATTTGCATGTGTGGAGGTGTCCTGCTGAGGCGAGGCCTTATAAACCTCATGAATGAAAATTGGACTCTAAAACCATTAGCAGCTACTTTATTGGCTATGCCAAACGATCACGGGGTTACAAGTTTTATGATCCCACAAATAGGTCAATATTTGAGACGGGAATTGCAACATTTTTTGAGGATGTTGAGTTTCGGGGGAGAAATCCAGTTAGAGACATTGTCTTTGAGGAGGAAGCAAGAGTAATCCCACTTTCTACTACTACTTTTGACCAATCACAGGTTCCTATACCTGTCATTGCTCGAGAAGTAATTTCGGATCCTCAACCAGACAATGTTGTTCAAGATAATATAGTTCAAACCCCCATTCAAGATGAGGTAATTGTTCCTGAGGAAAAACTCTACAACCTCAACCTCAAGAATCTGTGCCATTAAGGCGATCCACAAGAGAAAGGAGATTTGCACTTTCAGATGATTATATTGTATATCTCCAGGAACATGAGGTAGAAAATGGAATGTCGAAAGATGATCCAATCAACTTTCGTCAAGCCATGGAAAGTTCCAACTCTCATAAGTGGATAGAAGCCATGAATGAAGAATATAAGTCTATGCAAGACAATAAAGTTTGGGAACTTGTCTCATTACCAGTTGGTGCGAAGCCCGTAGGTTGTAAATGGATATTTAAAACCAAAAGGGATTCAAATGGTAATGTGGAGAGGTATAAGGCACGTCTTGTAGCCAAAGGCTTTACTCAAAAAGAAGGAATTGACTTTAAAGAAACTTTCTCTCCAGTTTCTTCGAAAGATTCTTTTAGGACAATTATGGCGCTTGTTGCATATTTTGATCTTGAGTTGCATCAGATGGATGTCAAAACAGCTTTTCTTAATGGTGACATTAAAGAAACAATTTATATGGTGCAGCCAGAAAACTTTGTGTCAGGAGACCCAAAGAATATGGTTTGCAAATTGACTAAATCCATCTATGGACTCAAACAAGCTTCTCGTCAGTGGTACTTCAAATTTCATCAAGTTCTCACTTCGTATGGTTTTGAAACTAATATTGTTGATGAATGTGTGTATCACAAGTTCAGTGAGAGTAAACACATATTTTTGGTTTTATATGTTGACGACATATTGCTTGCCACAAACGATATAAACTTATTGCATGGCACCAAGAGATTTCTATCTAAGAATTTTGAAATGAAAGATCTTGGTGATGCTTCCTTTGTATTAGGAATCGAAATACACCGAGATCGTTCTCGGGGTATTCTGGGATTATCACAAAGGAGCTATATCGAAAAAGTACTCAATAGATTTGGCATGCAAAATTGTAAATCAGGTGAAACCCCGGTTGCTAAGGGAGACAAGTTTAGTCTCAGCCAATGCCCGAAGAACAGTCTTGAAATTCAAGAAATGCAGAAGATTCCTTATGCCTCTACTAGGGAGTCTAATGTATGCTCAAGTATGTACGCGTCCGGATATTGCGTTTATAGTTGGCATGTTAGGCAGATATTTAAGTAATCCTGGCATGGATCATTGGAAAGCAGTCAAGTGTGTTATGCGATATTTACAGAGAACAAAGGAATATATGCTCACATATAGGAGATCGGATAAGTTAGAGGTCATTGGATATTCCGACTCCGATTTTGCTGGATGCCAAGACAGTAGGAAATCCACATCAGGCTATATTTATCTGTTAGCTGGCGGAGCAATTTCTTGGAGGTCTGCAAAGCAGACGCTCATAGCTTCATCCACCATGGCCGCAGAATTTGTAGCATGTTATGAGGCATCAAACCAAGGGATATGGCTGCGGAATTTTGTCACTGGGTTGCGTATTTTGGAAGGCACTGAAAGACCACTTAAGTTATATTGTGACAATAAGTCTGCAGTTTTATATTCCAATAACAACAGGAGCTCGACAAAATCAAAGCATATTGATATCAAGTTCCTAGTTGTAAAAGAAAAAGTGCAGAGTGGACAGATTTCCATAGAGCACATTGGGACAAACTCCATGATAGCGGATCCACTTACGAAGGGACTACCACACAAAGTCTTTCATGAGCACCTTGCTTTCGGATGGGTGTTGTTCTATTTGAGAACATTCTGGTTTAGTGGGAGTTTGTATTTATATTACTACTTTATGTCAGCCTTGAGTTTTATCTATGTAATTAGATTAATTTCTGCAGAAATGAAATATTCAGTTTATTACGCTCTGTTACGTATTGTGAAGTATTGATCTCAATAAAGTTAAGTAGGACCAGTTGGAAATAGGTATGTATGGATCACATCACATGTAATTTCCATGCTACGCATCCATGATTGATCTATGTCATTTAGCTGTATTGGTATACGTGACCATTGGTGGGTCGAGTTACGATTGATGTAACGAAGACCGCTTTGATCCTATATTAATATAGTTAATAGACAAGATTGTTTGGATACCCTCAAGTTATGATAACAAATTTCTGAGCTCACTAAAGTTAAGCACATTTTTTAGGATACGTATGTGGTCCAGTGGGAGATTATTAGATAATGTCTCAATGGGACTACATAAGTAAATGTGGTGTTATCATTTATAAGAAGCCTACAATTTAAGTGATTCAATTTAGTTAATAGGCTTAAGGGTATATGTGTTATGGACCTAATGTGTAGATACTAGTTGAATAATTTCTATTTCTATGAGGGGCAGAAATAGAAATTAAAACATATTGGTTAAAGTTGGTTTTCATTCCTTTTGAACTTCCACAACCTTTCAGTTTTGAAAACCAATAAATAGAAATTAAAACCAATAATGGTTAAAGTTGGTTTTCATTCCTTTTGAACTTCCACAACTGTAATAACCCACATTCATATCTTAGTCATGTTCATGTGCATTTCCACAACCATGCTTTTGTTAAGTTGCATTCATGAATTTTGCCTTGTTTTGTACGTATGTGATTTGCCTAAGTGTATATGTATGCTTTGTTCCTCCCTAGTATTGTTAAGCCTAGGTTGTGTTAAGCCTAGGTCATGCTAAGCCTAGATCATTTCCAAGCCGAGGTCATCTTAAGCCTTTAGCTATTTTGGAATCCCTTTGTTTGACCTCCACCTTCGTCCGGGCATATTGGCCGAGATGATTATCATCTGGGCCGAGGTGTGTATCGCCGAGGCCGAGATGTGTATTATCTGGGCCGAGATGTTATCCTCGTACCGAAGTGATCTTGTCCTGGAATGGTGTGACCTAGACCGAGGTGTGGCACATCTAGGCCGAGGTGTGGCACAGCTTAGTCAAGTGTTTCCTTCCTAGCCGAGATCATTGTTACCTTAGTTGCCGAAGTCATTGTCCTCTGTTGCCGATGTCTTGACCCTTGCTGATGTCATTTCTTCTTGAGTGTTTCTTTGGGTAGCTTGTTGAGTACGCTTTGTCGAGTCAAGTCTTGTCAATCATCACCTTTTGGGGAGAGCCAACCCAATGACGCCACGGTCCGGAAAGGAGGGTTAAGTCAGCCGATAGAGAGAGAAACCTATCATTTGTTGTGTTTTGTTCTAAGGAAGAAGAGGGAGAAGCTCTAGAAGAGGGAGAAGGAGTTCTAGAGAGGGAGTAGAGATCCAAGCTTGATTCCTAGAGATCAAACCGTTAGATTTGTGTTCCAAGGTTAGATTCTTGACTTGCTCATGTCGTTCTTTATGTTTATGTTATTTCATTGCATGATTGAATGTGATTTGTAAGCCATGCATTGTTTTGAAGCTCGGTTTTAGAGAGAGAAAATGATATTCAAGTGTTCTTCAAGAAAAGTCATGTTTTGATCCGTGAGCTCATGTCAAGATTCATGTTTTCATGTTTGTTTTCATATGATCTTCAAGTATGGGTGCCCAGGTCCATGTTTCGAACTCATGGCATGAAAACTCAGATTTTGTATAAGCAAGTTATGATTTTGGCATTCATCATATTCATGTTCATCATGTTCATGTTCTTCATGTTCTTCACGGGTGGAAACCAGTTTCGAACTTCACTTCCCGAAGTGTAGTCACCGAGATCATTCTTACCTAGACCTTACACTTAGGCCAAGCATCGTATCTCACCTTGGCCTACCTTGCATGATCACTTGCACTTGTCTTGTTTGAACCTCGGCCTGCAGCCGCACGCCGAAGCCGTGGCAACCACACCTCGGCCAGGAGGTGTGGGACCTCGGCATAGACCTGGTTGGTGCCCAGCATGTCTCATTGACATGTACAGCAGTGTTTTGACTTCCAGCATGTTTTCCGAGATCATTTGCATGTATGTGAGACTTGTTTGAGAAGTGTGTTCAGTAGACTTTGCCATGTGTTTGTAGGACTTGGACCTTTGTTGTGACACCGACGTTCCAAGAACTAGGTGAGTGGTACCTTTAATAAAGTTATGTTCTAATGTTTTGAATAAGCTTTGCTTTGCTTCGTTTTGAAAAGTATTTGTCAAGCATGAATGATTATCCCTTATTTTATATATCAAGTATAAGCTCTGTTTTGATGATGTTTGAGACAAGTCCGTGCGTGCCAGGGGACTTTAAGCATAAGTGGCACAAGTCCGTGCGTGCCAGGGGACTTTAAGCATAAGTGGCACATTCAAGTTAAGTCTCTCGTGTTAAAGCGACTCACGGGCCTAAGTAACAGGTCCCTTGTCTTTGGAGGACTCTAAACTTTCATGACACCATATTGTGAAAAGCAGACTCTGCCTAAGTCACACAAATCTCAAGGTGAAAAGCAGACTCACGGGCCTAAGTCACACAAATCTCAAGGTGAAAGCAGACTCACGGCCTAAGTCACACAAGTTTGTAAGTTTTGTAAGATCAAGATTGATGAATACGGTTCATCCTATGTTTTGATAAGTAAGCAAGTTTTGAAAGCTCAAGTATGTTTTGACACAAATTATGCCTAGTATGTTTTGTATACGTTATACTAAGTACAAGTTTTGAACAAGCTATGATATATGTATTGTTTTGACAAGGCCTCGGGAATCATTCATGAAACCCTTTATTACTTGTACCATTCACTGAGTATCCAAGCTCACCCTCTCTATGTATATATGTAGGTTCCAAGCTAGAAGTCGGCTACGCCGAGCTGCGTGTTTTGTGCTGATGTTTTGTATGCATGTTAGGTCGGCATCAAGGATGTTGGCAACTATGAAGATTATGCTTTCGACTTTGTATTTCATGTGCCTTGTTTATGTCGGCTTGAGAAGCCCTTTTGTTACGATGTAATGTATATTTATAAGTTGTAAAGTTATATGTAAAGATGTATGCCATTTCATTTGACTTACGCACAGCTCTTATGGACCACTCGTATTTTAAGTTATTGCTTCCGCTCTTGTTAGCCCCATATGTATACTCTGATTGTGTGTGATCTTTGTAAGTTGGCCTTCGGTAATCTCGGATTACTGGCCATCACGGCACCATTCTACTAGGGGCAGTTTGGGGTCGTGACAACAACCTTTCAGTTTTGAAAACCAATTACAACCTTTAAAAGGTTATGGTCCCTATTCCTTCCCAAGTGGAAAAAAAAGAACACTGCCATTTTTCTAAATCCTCTCAAGGAGAAACATAAGGCACCAAAGGGGAAAGGATTAGAAGGCAATAACATAATCAATAACAAAGAGTTTATTGATAATCACGCTTCCGTTTAACTGTTCATCAATGGATTCAGGTATGTCATTTTGTCTTGATTTCTTGATAATACACATGGTAAATGATCCAAAGTGTAAGGTTTATGTTCTGAAATTTATGTTTACAACTAATAGTTGTTTTGCAGATCATGGCACTAATAGCATCTTGGTTGGCTGTAATGGGCTAGGGTGATTAGGATTTTCTTTGTTAGGTGTGTTTTCTCACAGAATTTCCATAAGGGGAGATTGTTAGATTTTTGTAATTGATAATCTCGTTTGACAAAACTTCTTTTAGTTATAATTTTATTCGCTCTTTTGTTTCAGTGAGGATGTGAGTGTTGAGATGCGGATCCAACTCGAATTGTGCCTATGTAGAAGAGTTTGTGATCTTGATCTTTTCCTATTTGCCACTTCACTGACTATGAACAAGATCGAGCTCAAGCGGTCATTTGTGCACTCGAGCAGTGTATGGCATTATCTAGTATTTTTGCAGAGTAGACTAAACTTTTAAGAGAATCTTTTATGTGCTTGAGCGGTGGAGTCTTGGTTCGAGTGACGGGCATGCATTTTAGTGAGCTAACTTGAGCGATGAAATGGTTATTTGAGCGGTCTTTACGGCTCTGTTTTCTAGAAAGTGCAACATTCACTGTTTTTAGGGTTTAGGCCGTTCAAATTTTGGGAGAGCGAAGCTATCAAGATTTTTTATATTGGAGGGTATTTTTCTGAGTGTTACATTGATGATTTAAGAGTGATTAATAGATCTAAGAACTTCATATTAACATCATGAAGGAGTATGTTTGTTTTCTTTCATTCACAAAAGAGAGTGGTGTTCTTTGGTGGATTCCAAGGAACTTGGGCCTAAAATTTTGGTGGATTCCGGAGTGGCTCATCATTATGGATTCAATATTAGCGTTGTGGATTCAATGTTGGGTAAGACAATTCCGAGGTGATGACGGTTGTGGAAGAGGCACATTGGGTTTGGATTCGTAAGGTAATTGAGGGTATTCTTGTGTAATTCTTTTTGTCTTCTTAATAGATTGTCATGTGGCTTTGTGTAAACACCTTATTTTGACTAGCCTTAAAACTTGGGCGCTTTCTTCTGAACACCCGATGATGAAAATTAGAATGTGCTATTTTACGAATTTGCAGCAGAAAAATCAGATTTAGGCTTTAATTCCAACCTTTTAGACCTATTCAAAAATATTTTTCAAAACTTTTTCTTTTCTAAAAAATTTAGCAATTTTGCAAAATCAGCTCTCACACCACATGACAAGCTACATGGTTTTGAGATATCACATGGCAAGCCATGTGTGTTCAGAAATACCACATGGCTAGCCATGTGTTTTGAGTGTTTGAGAATTCTATAAATACTCTCTCATTTTGTTGTTTTAAAAAAGGAGACGAAAAAAGAGAAAATTTTGAGAAAAAAATTTTTTGTTTCAAAAAGAGGAAAAAAAGGAGAGAAAATATTGAAAAAAAATTTGTTTGAAAAAATTTTGAGAAGAGAAAATTTTGGAAAAATAATTTTTGTTTCAACAAATCTTAAAGCTTTCTATCTATTGATGTATAACACTCAAAAATTCCATTAAAGATTAAACTTGCAGCTTCTTGTTGAGAGCTCAAAGCATACTCCATATCCATGAGGGTGGTACGAAGAAAGTTTGATAATCAGAAAATTTATCTTTTGCTCCAAACGTGAGTTTTTGTACTTTTCTCAATTATTTTATTTTTTGTTTTTGTTTTTATTTCTCGTCTTTAAATATATAATATAACATGATAGAAATGGTTAGCTGATTTATCAAATGTAATTTCTTTACTTTCTTTTTACTATTTTACATATGTAGTTTTTTTATTTTATTTTAATAATAATGTAAATAATATAGTAATATATTGATTATATTAAATAATAATGTAATAGTTAACTATCTAGTTAAACAGAAATATATAGTAATATATTGATTATATTATATTGTACATTATTATATTATTATACTATAATAATATATGTTTTTTGTGCAATGGTGGATGAAACCGTCACACACACTTCTCTAAAATATATGTATTATTATTATTATTATGTTGTTGTTGTTGTTGTTGTTGTTGTTGTTGTTGTTTGATTTGTTAGATTCAGCTTATGTTTAAGTTAGATAATCATTTGCTGTAATAATTCCAGCCTCGTGTCTTTTATTCGGTGTTGTGAATATTCAGTGTTGTAATAATTCCTCACTCCCACTTCTTTTGATCCATTTTCATTTATTTGTTTTTGTTTTTTGTTTTTTAATCTATAAATAAGCATCATGTTTAATTTTTCACCATATCCATGTTTTGCACTCATATGTCATGCATTAAAATTCGGCTCATTTGCATAAGTGGGTTTAATAAATTTCTATGTGATTTTGTGCGCTATCCTTTGTTTTGAAATGATTCATACATCATGTATTAGTAGCTAAATTTTAAGTAGCTTTTTTGTATATGTATATGTATATATTGTATTAGAATTCTGTATCTAGGATCATATATATTTTCTAACTTTGTTTTGTAATTGTTCGCTAGACATTGGTAAATATATAAGTTTTTCTGCTTTATCATCCCACTTGTGTGTGCTTTTCTTACTATATTTAACATCTTACCATGAGACTATTTGCTTATTTGATTATCTATATGAATGTCGGTGGATGGAGGTTATATTGTTTTTTAGAAATTGAGTTTTTTGTTTTTCGTTTTTTTTTTAGTGAATATTTTTAAAATCTTAAGCAATTTTTTTTTTTTAAACTTTTTTAGATGCACCTTACTTAGATGTATCTAAATAGTAAGATATTTTTTAAAAAATATTTTAAAAAATTAATAAATACACAAAAATACGAAAAATGTACTGAATTTTCGTATTTTTGATATTTACTGAATTTTTAAAAGATTCTTTTCACAAATATTATACCTTTTAAGTGTAGTTATGTTAGGTGTGTCTAAAAATTAAAAAATTTCTTAAAATATCAAAAAATTCAATAAAAAAAATACGAAAAACAAAAAAGTAGAATTTTCTAAAAAGTTAATTCTGAAAACTGAAATCAAACAGAGTAATTGATTTTAATGTTTGTGAACTCAATTTCTGTTGAATTGTAAATTATTCAAAACTCTTTCAAAAATACATGAAATTAAATCATTCCAAAATAAATGACACAGCCTATACTTGCTTATGCCATATAGTAATTGGGTAAATTATACAAATAATCCATGTAGTTTACACGATGTGTCAATTTGGTCCCTATTTTTTAATTTGCTCTATGTTGCCTCTTAATTTAACGGATTGTGTCATTTTAGTACAATAAATGACGGTTGTTAAGTTTGGTGGATGGAAAGTCAAATTATGTGTCAATTTGATTTCTGTAGTTTACACAATGTGTCAATTTAGTGGACCAAATTGACACATTGTGTAGACTTTCCGTCCACCAAACTTAACAACCGTTATTTATTAGACTAAAATAACACAATTTGTTAAATTAAGGGGCAAAATCGAGGAAATTGAAACAAGAGGGACCAAATTGACACATCATGTAAATTACATGGGCCATTTGCATAATATACCCATAGTAATTTTTAGATTTATTGAATAATAGAAATATGAACATATAAAATTCATATAATATTTTAGTAGAGACCGATCTTTAATCGGGTGAGTGGGTGTGCTTAATTAATGACCTTAAGGTTCCGAACCGAGACATCTTTAATTGCGACGAACAGTGGCCTTGCCATGAGTCACGGATTTTCTAATTTTGCCAAAATATTGGGTGGTGATTTTGAGATATGGTGAAGTAGTCTATTCTGGCAAAGAATTTATAATAAAATGAATTTTCTATAAAAGTTGTCAAATTTGGACTATTATCTATATTTCACATTGCACTTGTGAAACTAGATCAAAGAAATTGAGGGTCCGAACTGTTTAGCGCATGCGAATAATCCTTGGGTGATGTGACACTCTGACATGTGATTTTTTATTACAATTAGAGGGTCTCCAATTATGAATTTTTTTCACATTAAATCGTCGTGCCGATTTGTTTTGATTGTTTGATTTGTATTGTTATTTATTGTTTTAACTTGAAACATAATTACGAATCAATATCTCAAAGATTATATATATTCATTGATGATCACCGAAGTACTAAATGTTCAAAAACATGAAATAGAATTAAATTCACATATGTATAAAATTAACTAAAATTATATCTACTTATGATTTTCAAACAAAATCATAATAGAACTTTTTAAGGAAAGTCTGGATTAGGTTAGACTGGCGTGGTTCAGGTGTGAGGTTGCTTATAAAGTTTCTTGGTCAGAGACTCAATCAATTTTGAAGTGATCTTGCAAGATAATGGAGTATTTCAAGGACAACAAGGAGTGTAATATTTTCTTAAGCTCAATTGCCTAGATCTGTTGGTTTGTTTGGAAAGACCATAATGATTTTGTTTTCTCTCAAAAACCAGTTGATCCGATCTCCACGTTGCATCGGGCAGGGATGGCAAAAAAGGAATTTGATACGCGGAGCAACTTGCATGGGGTTGATCAAAGTCACAGTTTTAGAAGCAACCATCCACGGGAAGCCAATTGGAGACGTCCAGCTGCTAGAAAGTTTAAGATAAATTATGAAATGGCTATTCAAAAATGCTCAGATCGTGCTTCAATTGATGTCATTCTTCAGGATTCGAATGGTAGGCTACTAGATGGTTTGGTCAAAAAGACTCTGTGTTCTTTTTCTCTCCAAGGTGAGGCCCTCGCATGTCGGTTAGCATGTCAGTTCACTCTAGCTCGCAACCTTTCAGGGGTGGAAATTGAAAGAGATAACAAGTCTGTTATTCAGCTAAGTATATCTGAACTTAATCCTCCGTGGGACAATGGTGATATTTTTTTTGACATCAAACAAATTGCTAATTGTTTGAACTTGCTATTTTCTTGGAGTCCTAGAGCAGGAAACAAACCAGTGCATTGGGTGGACCAAGCTTCTCTTAAGAATGCCCTCCCCCTAGACTAGATTTCTTGTCCTCCTTTGGCTATTACTACTTTATTAAGGTTGGCCTAGTTTGTGTTGTTTTGGTTGTGTTTCCTGGTTGTTTTCCTAAAATTAAAAAAAAATAAAAAAATAGTTCTAGAACTCCAATAAAATACATTTCTAGACTACTTTAGCAAGCATTGGCTTGGTACGGCCAAGTCTAGGGTATCCCATGAAATAAACACACACACACACACACACACACACACACACACACACACACACACACAAACACACACACAAATATGTATTATTTTCAAACATCAATATCTATCATCAAATAAAAAAACAATCAATTAATTTATTAGCAATATTTGAGCTCCCATGATCATGATCACGACCATGACCGTCCATTAACCTTCTTGCAATTAATCCTTATCTCTCCTTTTGATCTAATGAGGGGTCCGATATCACCTATCTTGATAATGGCAGCGACAAAATTAGAGTTAAAGGTGCTCTGGCTTTCTCTATATTTTTGCACAATTGAGTCAATTGATCCACCATTGAAAAGTTGCTGATCAGAGTGGAAGAGTCCCTTTTGGTTAACAAGGTTCATTAAGTACTTGTTGTCAAAAGTTGTTGGAGTTTGAAGATCAATAGGTTCCAAATTGCTATCTCCTAAGCCAATGTTTCGCTGACAACTATGTCGCCTTATTTGCGCAAATGAATTATCTATGTTGGTGTCATTATACACGCATACTCTGAAGGTGGTGCATCTTGCTTGTCCAATTGTGTGTGAACCTGATTTTGTAATGCCAAATGTGGGGACATAACTTTTGAATGACAACACATAGCCGAGGTGACACCGAAGTGTCAGCCAAGGTGCCACGTGTCTTGGTCATGACGCCGAGGTAATCTCGGCTAGGCCGAGGTTATTTGTGAAGAAACCGGAGTCCGGGATAAGCGGATAAGGGACAAGAGTCCTAGATTGGGAGAGCACTTCAGTCTAGATAAAGATGAGACTCTTAGAGAGTTTATCCCAATCTAACTAGGAGTCCAGGATTAGCATTGAGACAAAATCCAGTGGAGCTAGGCTTCTATTGAGATTACATCAGTGTTGGCTATAAAAGAGAGGCACCCACATGGGTTAGATGTACTCCTTTTGTGTTCTGAATAGTGAGTTAAGCACTTTTACTATCTTTGAGAGATAACTGACTTGATCGTCGGAGTGCCCCGGGTGGACGAACCACCACCGGAATCTCTTCTTTCTGTGATAGGTCGTTCGAGCTTAATCTATTATGCCAGTGTTCTCCAGCTGAGTATCTGTTTGGCAATGTGGTCAGAAATTGACTCACACAATTTGGCGCCGTCTATGGGAAAGAAAGAAGAATAGATGGCTAATAACAGACAGAAAGAGAAGGTTGGGGACGACACTCCTACTGGGAGCAAGAAACATATTGACCTTGACATCGAAAAAGACAACTGCAACAAAGAGACTCATGATAAGAATCACGGAGAGAAGGACGTCGGCCAAGAGGGCGACGTACAAAGAAAATCAGACCAAGACAGGTATTATAACAAGAACGACCTCCAGGTGTGGAAAGAAAGATGCCTGCAGAGAAACAACAAAATGAAAGGAATGGCAAACAAATTAGCAGACCTACAAACGGTCGTCAACTTCATGATACAGAATAATTTCATGCAGCCACCACTCCCGTTACAAGATACGTCGATTCCAGCAGCCAAGAAAGATACCTGAAAATATGGGCAGAAAAAAGTCCCTATAGTCCCCCAGCACACCAAGACTGAGAAACACTCTCACCAGCCTTCAAGGGAGGTCGGGCGAGGAGAGTCAAGAATGGGAGATTCTAGGAGGACGCATCGTACCAAGGAAGTTGACCCCAAAGAACATCGGCATATTCAAGGGCAAGAGCTGTGCTTTGACGTAACTAATGGAGAAAGGTCCAAGAGGACTCATAATGACACTGGGAGTAGTGCACCGAAAAGGCTGAAGTCAGGAGATAACCGAACTGCAGGACGGACCAAGGAGGATCTGAGGGATTACCTCCAGAGGAAGCAACAAGATGCCGAAGTAACTTCCCCGATTAAGTCGAGAACACCATTCTCGGTAGAATTGGACAAATTTGAAGCCCCGAAGAGGTTTAACATGCCAAGATTCCAGATATACGACGGTAAGTTGGACCTCAACTTTCACGTCGGGTTGTACCTGAACTCGATGGCATTGTATACTGGGAACGAGCCATTGTTTTGCAAGGTGTTCCTCTTATCCTTCGGAGAAATTGCATTGGACTGGTTTCACAAGTTGCCGAAAAGAACTGTGAAAACCTGGGAAGGCCTGGCCGAGATGTTTGTGTCCAGGTTCGTGACAAACAAGCTACAACCATTGAGGGTGGATGCTTTGATGGCCTTGAAAATCGGCGAGGACAAAAGTCTTAAGGCCTATGCCAAAAGGTATTATGAGGTATTCAACCGAATACCAGGATGCAACCAAGAGGTGGCGATTGTGTCGTTTAAGAAACAGCTTAAAAGATGACTACCTGCTTCGAAAATCACTAGCAAAGACATTGCCGAAAAGCATGGAGGAGCTTCTGGCCAGGATAAAAAAGTATGCTAGGGCCGAGGAGGACACGCTGGGGACAAAGGCATCGAAACAAGAGAAGAAAAGCGACTCGCCGAAGCGAGGTCGAGGTGATAGTGGATATAATAAGCAAGAGACAAGATTAAGGGCTGCACAGGGAGTCAAAATCGTATTCCGGATCCCAGTTTACAAAGTCTTGGAGAAAATCCGAAATCAGCCCTATTACAGAGCACCAGCAAGGATACCAGGCGAATTTATGGGAAAAAGCCTTGGCAAGCATTGTGCTTACCACAATGAAGCTGGACATCTGACTCAGGGATGCAGAGCCCTGAAAGCATATTTGGAAGACCTGGCAAGACAGGGCCATTTAAGGGACCTAATAGACGAAGCTAGGATAAGGGAAAAGCAGGCAAGATTGCCCCAGGCACCGCGCAACATCGCCACCCCCAGCACTGCAACTATAGGCAGGCGGACCTCGAGTGATCAATGTGATTCACTCGAAGGTCAATGAGAACGAAATCCGTGGGGAGACTTAGAAGGTAAAGCACTTATAGCATGTGTACTAGGTCCGTCAGAAAAGACCTAGGGCAGACGAATGCCAAGGACCAATGGTGTCCTTTACTGAAGACGACTTAGAGATGATGCAGCATCCACACAACGATGCCTTGGTAATATCTCTCCAGATTGGAGAGTGCCAAGTGAAGCATATCTTAGTTGACTAGGGCAGCTTTTGTGACATCGTATATGTCAGGTGTTACAAGGAGCTTGGCCTTCACGAAGATGATCTGGGGCAATCCAATGGCGCAGTGGTTGGGTTTAATGGAACGCCGACATGGCCCCTGGGAGCATCGAGTTTGGAGGTGCAGCTGGCACCAAAAAGTTAAGAACAGAGTTCACCATAATCGACACCTCCTCCCCTTACAATGCTATCCTAGGAAGGCCATGGTTGCATGCAATGGGGGTTGTTCCCTCAACATTGCATCAGCTATTATAGTTCCCAACAGAGCATGGAATAGAGGAGGTTAGAGGAGATCAAGTGCAGGCAAAGAATTGCTCCATCGCAGCAATAAAATCCACCTGCAACATACGAGAAGAAAAAGCAGTAGAAATTGAAAATGAGGTCATGGAGGTCCTTCAGAACGTCGGCAAGGAACCAGCCGAGAAGAGTGAGGAAGCCCTGAAGAAGGTCTTGGTCCAGCAATGGGATGAAGAGCGTTTCTTCTTTCTTGGCTTAGGATTGGCTGAGGAAGAGGAAAAGGAGTTAGAGGCATTCTTGAGAGCAAACCTTGAGGTGTTTGCATGGACACCATATGAAATGTCAAGCATTGACCCCGAGGTCACTTGCCACAGATTGAATGAAGACAGGTCGGCCAAACCTGTCATCCAGCGAGCAAGAAGGCCGACACTAATGCATGTTGAGGTAGTAGAAGAGGAAGTGGATAGACTTCTGGAAGCCAGAGCCATTCGAGAGGTAAATTACCCAACATGGTTATCAAACACAGTGGTTGTGAAGAAAAAGAATGGTAAGTGGAGGGTCTACGTGGACTTCACCAGCCTGAACAAGGCCTGTCCCAAAGACAGTTTCCCATTGCCGAAAATTGATCAATTAGTAGATGCCACTTCAGGGCATGGAAGGATGAGCTTCCTGGATACCTACAGGGGGTAACATCAGATAGCTATGTACCCCCCAGATGAAGAAAAGACTGTATTTATCACTGCAAAAAAGGTTGTATTGCTACAGAGTGATGCCTTTTGGATTGAAAAATGCAAGAGCAACTTACTAGAGATTAGTAACTAAGATGTTCAGACATCTAATTGGCAAAACTGTGGAGGTATACATAGATGACATGGTCGTGAAGACTAAAGAACTTGAGGGTCATCTAGAAGACTTAAAGGCAGTTTTTGATATCCGTAGAACATATTGGCTTCGACTCAATGCATTGAAGTGTGCATTTGGAGTTGGGTCTGGTAAGTTCTTAGGATATTTGGTTACCAGAAAGGGCATTAAGGCTAGCCCAGATCAGATCAAAGCCATCTTAGAACTGAAGAGCCCAACATCGGCAAAACAAGTGCAGATGTTGACTGAAAGGGCTGCAGCCCTGAATAGATTCATAAGCAGAAGCTCTGACAAGTGAAAACCTTTCTTCAGGTTAGTGAAGAAAGTCACAAACTTCTTATGGACAGAAGAGTGCAAAGTCGCCTTGACCGACTTGAAGAAGTATTTGAACACAGCTCCAGTTCTCTCAAATCAAGTAACAGAAGAAGAGCTGTTTTTATACTTGGTAGTTTTAGAACATGTAGTGAGTGCAGTAGTAATCAGAGAAGAAATGAGAGAGCAAAGGGCAATTTACTACGTAAATAAAACCCTGGCAGATGCAGAGACCAGATACCTATCCTTAGAGAAGTTAACACCGGCTTTAGTAATGGTTTCCAAGAAGCTGAATCATTACTTTCAAGCCCACAAAATTGTGGTGTTAATTGAGCATCCTTTGAAGTCCTTGTTGCAGTAGGGAGATTTAACAGGCAGAATAGCCAGATGGGCAGTAGTGTTGGGCCATTATGACCTGGAATTCAGACACAGAATAGCAATCAAAGGCCAAGTCTTAGCCGACTTTATGGCCAAGTTCACGCCAAACACCGTCATACATCAGGCTCCATGGAGCCGAGGTATACAACGTCCAAATGAGCAAGGAAAAACCCAGCGGGGGACAGCAGAACAAAGGAAGGAAGAGAAACTCAGGCCCTGCAGTATTTACATCGGTGACTCCTTCTGGCTGTTTGTTGATGGGAGTTCAAACCGACAAGGAGCAGGGGCAGGAGTAGTGCTAGTATCTCCAAATGGGCAGATATTGGAACAATCCATTCGTTTAGGGTTTAAGGCCTCAAACAATGAAGCAAAGTATGAAGCACTAATTGCAAGATTAAAACTGGCAGTAGCAATGGAAGCCGACGAGGTAATAGTCTTCTGTGACTCCCAGGTTATAGTCAACCAGGCAACAGGGAAATATGCAGCCCGAGATGAAAGGATGTCAGCCTATGTAAAGGAAGTGGGTAGACTAGTAGCCTTACTTCAAAATTGTTGACTATAGCAGGTTAGCCAAGATGACAACAACCATGCTGATACTCTGGCCAACCTGGTCAGTGCAATGAAGCCTGGAGAGGTAAGGACAATAATGGTTGACTACTTGTCAGGTCCAAGCATAGAACCACTGAACACAGAGCGTGAAGCAATGTGTGTGGAGATGGGACCAAGTTGGATGGATGCAATAATAGTATTCCTTAGAGATGGGAAGCTGCCAGATGACCGTAAAGAAGCGCACAAGATCAGACTGAAGTCGGCAAGATTCAGTTTGACAGCAGAAGGACATCTCTACAGAAGATCTTTTACTGGACCCTTTTTGAGGTGTGTGCATCCTGCACAGGTTGAAGACTTTCTGTACGAGATACATGAAGGAGTATGTGGAAGCCATGTTGGGGGCAGGTCACTTGCTCATAAGGCCATTACTCAGGGATACTGGTGGCCCTATATGCAGAAAGATGCTGAAGCTTATGTCAAGAAATGTAAAAAGTGCCAAAGGTTTGCACCTTTGATACATTAACCAGCAGCAGACTTGAACCCAGTATCTAGCCCTTGGGCATTTGCCCAATGGGGCATGGATCTTGTTGGACAACTGCCTCAAGCAACTGGACAAAGGAAGTATCTACTAGTAGCAACAGACTACTTCACTAAGTGGATAGAAGCTAAGCCCCTTGCCAAGATTCGGGACATTGATGTGAAGAACTTCATATGGAAGAACATTATCACTAGGTTTGAGAACCCAAAAGCAATAATAGCTGACAATGGTACATAGTTTGACAGTAAGCTAATCAGAAGTTTCTGTACAAAGTACAAAATCAATAATTATTACTTTATACCAAGCTTTCCTCAGAGCAATGGACAAGCATAAGCCTCTAATAAAGTTATCTTAGATGGGATCAAGAAAATAGGGAGTCCCCATTTGCCATGGCTTATGGCATAGAAGCAGTCATTCCACTGGAGGTCGGCATCCCAGGGATCAAAACCCAGGGAGTAGAAAACGGGACCAATGAGGCATTCCTGGCCCGAGATCTGGATCTACTAGAAGAAAGAAAGGAGAAAGTAACAATTCAGCTGGGGGTATACCAGCAGCAGTTTGCCAGGGCTTATGATAAGAAGGTGAAGCCGCGAGAGTTCCAAGTTGGTGACCTTGTCCTGAGAAAGGTCGTCGGCAATAAGAAGGATCCCAAAGAGGGCAAGCTTGGCCCCAATTAGGAGGGACCCTATAGAATCATCTCGGTCTTGGGCAATAGGGCATATCGGCTTGAAGACAGTGAAGGCAAAGAGTTGCCAAGACCCTAGAATACTTGCAATCTGAAGTTTTTCTATCACTAGATTTTCTTATTTTTTAAGTTTTCTTCTGTTTTGTTATTAGCCAAAGTAATAATAAAGTTTTAGCTTGATTTTTAAACGTGTGTAGTATGACTGACCAGATACTTGACGATGTTTCTGATTAAAACATGACGAATAACTTAGACTTATTATATGGCAGAGTTGAATTATATTGCATATAATAGAGTTGAACTATGTTAGTGATGTTTCTAAGCGAAACATGACAAATAACTTAGACTTATTATATGGCAGAGTTGAATTATACTTGCATATAATAAAGTTGAACTAGGTTGGCGATGTTTCTAAGCGAAACATGACGAATAACTTAGACTTATTATATGGCAAAGTTGAATTATACTTGCATATAATAGAGTTGAACTAACTTGGCGATGTTTCTAAGCGAAACATGACGAATAACTTAGGCTTATTATATGGCAGAGTTGAATTATACTTGCATATAATAAAGTTGAACTAGGTTGGCGATGTTTCTAAATAAAACATGACGAGTAACTTAGACTTATTATATGGTAGAGTTGAATTATACTTGCATATAATAGAGTTGAACTAAGTTGGATTAACCTAGATTTGTCATATCAACAGAATCAGATACAGATTGGAGCTAAGTGCATGTCAGTCAGATTAACAAAGAGACCAAGGTTGGTAACCTCGGCCAGTCTTTGTTCGAATCTAACCTCGGCGACTAAGTCAAAGCCACATGCTTAATAAGAACCCAAGTGAAACTTAAGTCCACATTAGGGGGCAAAGGGCTGGAGAATGATGCTTGGGAGTTGGAATTTACAAGCTAAAATTGGTTTAACACTTGTTGAAATTTTAAGAAAAATTTACAAGTTGAAGTTAATGCAAGGTCTTGAGTGAAGTGGCAAGTTGTAAGTAACACTTGTGAAAATATTATAAATATTTTCAAGTGTTAGGTCAAAATCGAGATAAACTGTTAATGGATATAGCCGAAGTATTCCACACCGAGAAGATTACACAGTTAAGGTATACATTGAAGGCATATAAATTATTCTAAGTATAGAATCATAAAAGAATAAAAAAAAGACAAACATGCAATCACATTGAAAGAAGAAATTCAAAGTTGCATTTAGATAAGGAAAAAAGGCACTTTGGCCTAACATTGAAGAGTAATTGGTCAAGACTACAAAAGTGGCACATCAGCCAAATTAAAGCTTACATTGTTTCAAAGTAAGAGAAAGTACAAGGTAGAAGAAATAAAGAAAAACATGAAAGTAAACTACTCAGCATCGGCGGCGGGTTGTGTCTCACCCCCAGAAAATAGTTGGGAAGACTTATCGGTAGTCTTCTCAGCCGCGAGCTCAGCATCGATCTCTTGAAGAGTCTGGTCGATGCTCTTCTTGGCGATAGGCGCGTCAGATGTTGTCTTCTCAGGGGTAGCATCTTTGGAGAGCTCACCCTCATCATCTTGAGACAAGTCCACGACTTGCTCATTCAGAGTAGAGGACTTGGCCCCAGCAGCTTCTTTTTTCTTCTTTTCGACCTCAGCTTCCTCCTCGGACTCAGCCTCGTCCTCGAATTGGCTTGGAGTAGGAGGGAATGGCTGGGTGAGATTGCAGGCATCTTTGAGAGGAGAATCCTCAGGGACAGCCAACTTATTCAGAGCAGCCATCCAACCAAGGGTGAAACCCTTGTTGCATGCCTACCTACCTGACTTGTCTCTTGTAGTCTTCTTTGACGTCGGCTGCCCTCTCGGCGTACGCCTTCTCATCTGTGGCCTTGATCTTAGCATCTCTGGTGGCCAGGGCAGCAATAAGTTCGGCCTGGGCGTCGGCGGTCTTTGCCTCGACCTCTTTCTTTTCGGCCTCGAGGACCTTGGCAATGGCCTCGACAGCCCCCGCCCTCTCCTCGGTCTCTTCTTGAGCTTTTTTGGCTTCTTTGGCCTACTTCATGAGAGTCTTCATCTTGGCCTCAGCCTTGTTAATGGCCTTCTGCAAGCCAACAGCCTCCTTGGTCTTGTTGGCCAACTCCTTCTTTGCATTGGGAAGGAGTGGCCATGCTGGATCGCCTAGAAGAAATGGACAAGACAAAAAGTTAGAAAAATTTTCTGAAGTACAGAAAAATAGAGAATATAAAGCACCAAGTATTAGGGGTTTACTTGTATGGAGTGCTGCAACATTAGAGCGAAGTTCTCGTACTTGCTCATCTCGGCATTGCGATTGAGATCTTAGGGGAGAAGCAGCGCGGTAGAGAGGGCAACGCCAACTTCAATATCATCGACACTGTCGCTAACTCTAACCGGCTTGTCCTCGATTGTAATGGGGGGAACCCAGGGGGCATTAGATTTCAGAGAGCCCGAGGTTGTTGCCGATTCAGACCTCGGTCTCTTTGATTTGGTTGATTCGGAGAGTGTGGCCTCGACGGGCCTCTTTTCAGCGACGAAGGCACTTTTTTCCGCCTCATCAATTTTGGAGATCAACAAGGTGTCCTCAGTGTCGATCTGAGTCACCATTGCCTTGGGTTGGGCTTTCTTCAACCTTTTTGGTTTCAGCTTTGGCTGAGGCTAGGATGGTGCTGCTTATGCAGTGACAGTATCGGGGATGTTGGCTAAAAGGTCGTCTGCAACGGCTTTCTTACGACCCATCTCGACGACGATTGCAGTTCAACATCGGCGTTTACGTTAAGATAGAGGGATCAGTTGTGGAGCCGAGGTCGATAGTTGTTCTACTAGATCAGAGGTTGACCCCTGATCTAGCCGAGGGGATGAAGTTGTTGGAGGAGTTGTAGCAGAAGGAGGCGACTTGCTCTTTTTTGGGACGTCGGGCAAAACGGATTTGTAAGTCGGGATGAAGTTGAGCAACAAGGGAGCTTTCCGCTGCCCAACTGGCAAACCCAACAGCTTTTTGAGGTCCTTGCTAGAAAAGAAGGACTTCCGAAAATCCTTTGGTGGTTGAGGAAGAGCTGCAAGAAAAAACAGACATTAGCACATATGTAGAAGGAACAAAGTGCTAAAGACTTGAGAGCAAGTAAGGTGACTCTTGGCTCTTACCATCACCCTCTTTAAAAACTGATTGGCTCAAGGGATAAAGATGGAGGTCCTTATTTGGTGAGAATTTCCAGTTGCTCGAGACAATGAAATAATCGTCCCCGGTATCTTTGTTGGAATCAGGGCGGTCGGCAATGAGTTTGTATTAGGTCGACCTCGGCTTAAGATAGTAGATGTAGCCTTTTTCTAAACTAAGGCCGCATATAGTGTAGCAGTACTGGATGTCGTCTAAAGTTACCCTAGCGTTCTCTTTTTTGGCTAAGGCTATTATGCCGTTGATAACTCGGTAAGAGTTGATGGCGAGCTGCATTGGGTTCAATTTGTAGTAATGGAGGACTTCTTAGAAATGGATGTCAAGTGGAAACCTGAGTCCACATTCTGTGAAAGCTACTACAAAGAAGGGCATGGAGTCGACTGTGGGCATGATGAAGTCATCCTCCCTAGCCAACCTGAGATGGACATTGGCCGGGATGTCAAACTCATGCCTGAAGTATTCTAACTTAGTTGGGGTGTCTACCCTATATCTCCACATGCCCATGATGTCGACTTGGAGGAAAGTGTTGGATTTCAGAAGGAAGTGTTTTGTGAAGGTTTGAAGGACCTTGACTAAAACTTAAATGTGTGCTAAGGTAAGAATTTGTGAGGATCTAAGGGGAATTCGTTTCAGTTTTTTCTAAGATTCGTGAGTTTTATGACAAATCCCAAACCTAAGTTTTGGCAAACAAAGATTGAAGGCAAGAATCTAGAAAAGACATAGAAAATAGAAACAGGAACAATGATTCAGAATCAAGAATAGTGATAAAGTTTGTGTAGGTGTGTAAGGCCAAGAACAGTGACAAAAATCAATAAATATGTAAGTAATGTATGTATACATAGGAAAAGATTGGGCGAAAATAAAATCATGATGCAAACATGCCGTTATACATGATTGAATTCAATGCACAAATGAAGGTTCAAGAACATAAATAAAGTCACAGTAGTAGAATATAAAGGTAACAGTTTGAGGAGAAACAAGAAATAGAAACAAGGAGGAATAGTGACTCACCGAAGAAAATGAAGCCGGTGTTGAATACGCTGGAGTCAGATGATGACAGCGACCGGAAAAGATCAGCAAAGGCTTCGCTGGAAGAGAAGAATGAAAGTGGTTGTAGAGCTTGAAAGCTTGAAACAATGGCAGATTTAGGAGAGTAGAGAGAGAAAGTTTGCACGAAAATGATGGTGAAAAAGTGAAAAGACAGAGAGAGAGAGAGAGAGAGAGAGAGAGAGAGAGAGAGAGAGAGAGAGAGGTAATTTTGAGCAAAATACCATCAATATGCCTAGGACGACATGCTTGTCAGACGGCGCACGCAAGCACGATGTGACTTAATGGCGCATGTCAGGTACAGCTCAGTAGGGAAAAGACGCGTGACAGAAACGGTTGGAATACTGTGCGTGACAGCTCACACGCATGTTGAAACTCTTAAAGTTCTTGATTTAATGAAGTAAAGACCTCGGCTAGGAGGATGATCTTGGCTAAATAATTTGAACCGACTTGGTTATTTATTCTAAGGCATTGATGAAAACAGATTACAAGTCTTGGTCGTAGGGGGCCAACGGATGATGACCTCGATAATGAAGGATAAAATGAGCTTAGCCGACGTATTAGGTGGAAGAAATGATATAGGTTCCATCACCTCAGGATGCCGAGATAATAAAACCTAGGGAGCAGTTGTAGGGACATAATTTTGAATGACAACACATAGCCGAGGTGGCATCGAAGTGTCAGCCGAGATGCCACGTGTCTTGGTCATGACGCTGAGGTCATCTCGACTAGGCCGAAGTTATCTACGAAGAAACCGGAGTCCGAGATAAGCGGATAAGGGACTAGAGTCCTAGATTGGGAAAGGACTTCAATCTGGATAAAGATGAAACTCTTAGAGAGTTTATCCCAATCTAATTAGGAGTTCAGGATTAGCATTGAGACAAAATCCAGTGGAGCTAGGCTTCTATTGGGATTAGATCAGTGTTGGCTATAAAAGAGAGGCACCCTCATGGGTCAAAGGTACGCTTTTTGTATTTTGAATAGTGAGTTAAGCACTTTTGCTATCTTTAAGAGATAACTGACTTGATCGTCGGAGTGTCCCCGGGTGGACGAACCACCACCGGTGATAGGTCGTTCGAGCTTAATCTATTCTGCCAATGTTCTCCAGCTGAGTATTTGTTTGGCAGTGTGGTCAGAAATCGACTCACACACCAAACAACATTATACCATAATTTAGAAGAATTGCATTGTTAGAGAGAAAGAGAGAGAGAGAGAGAGAGAGAGAGAGAGAGAGAGAGAGAACCAGATAGAGCAACCATGTTCCTGCTGGAAAGGCCAAAAGCATTGAATCTAGATATAAGTTCATTAAGATTAGAAGTAAGAGGGGGAATATTTTTATTGGCAACGGCTAGGCTTGGCATCTCTTCTTCCTAGTTTCATATTGCAACTAGGCCCTCCAAGTTGTGATTTATGTAGCATGAATTATAAAAGATATGTTGATGATTTGTAAACCTCAAGAGAAAACATAACTTCTATTTGTTGAATGGAATGATGTATTTTATCCATTTATTTATTACAATAACAACAAAGTCTCTTGTAGCTACGGCTAATATGTCAGCACATGAAACTACACTGGGACATACAAATTTCATCATAATTTTTTTATTGTCAATAACATCAAATCCCCTGTTAGACTTAACATTTGATAATGCCGTCTTCTCCCCTTATGAAAGAAGATGTATCATGTCATCATTTCTAGAGCCCAAACAGCCTACTTTTCCACACGTAGAATGATAGTGAAATCAATCATATCTTCTAACACTAAAAACATGTTTAATAATGGCTTATTTTGATAAATTGGTTAAAAATCTATTTTTAAATTTAAAAAAATTTTAAATTGTATTATCTCTCTTTTTTTTTTTTTTTTTTTGTATTTAAAAAAAAAGTTAAAAAGTTGATTTTGAACCTACTTCTCAAAATAGATCAATGTTTTCAAGTCAATAAAAAACTTAATACTATAATTAGGTGGGGGCAAATTTTATTTCAGATGTACATTTAAAAAAAAATACAATACAGTCAAGCTAGTTATTAAAAAATGTTAAATTTTGTTTGTGCCTTTAAGACATGTACGTTTTGACAAGAATACATCATTTTCCTCTCTCCTAACAGTATTTTATTTTTCAATTGTTTAAGTGTGTGCCCTCCATTAGCTGTGGACTTTCAATTAGCAGCTAACAACGTTTGACTCTTATTCGAAATTAAATTATACAACAAAACCAACAACAAATGAATTTCCTACTGCTTATCCAATAAAATAAATAAATAAAATAAGAAAATCTCGAGACATAGCAACACCAATAAAATACACTAGTTACATAAATTAACATAGACACAGTAATTATAAAATTAACACCACAACAAATTAAAGTTTAGGGATATGATTATCTTTTAAGAATGAAATATTTTAATTATCAAAAGTTTCATTATTGTAATTTAGCGATGAAATTAAATATTTAATGATGAATTTTTTCTTTTTAAGACCAAAAGTTTACTCAAAAAATAATTATTTTTGGTACCAGTTTGTTTTGGCCCTAAAGTGTATTTATTGGTGATATTTTTAAAATTGTTGCTAAAAGTTTTTTATTTGACTTTTCGGGAAGTTTAGCAATGACTCTTGTGAATGACACAAATTGATCTCCAAATATTTTTTGTAACAAAATTTTTATTTTTACAGAAAAAGTTTAACCCCTAAAACTCTTATATGTTATAATGTAAGAAATTTTTTAAATAATAGCTAAATAGTGGTGACTCAACCATTATTTAATCCATTACCTAAGGCTACAAAAAAAAGGTTCAAAAAATTCTTAATACCAAAAGCTCAAAAATTTTAGTTACTTAATAAAATAACGTCTCATTATAATATTTAGCATGAGTTTTTTAAAAATCTTAGGCCGTTACTGCAAGTGAAAGCACAGAGTAATAATGACATTAACGAAGCAATTGTGGAAGAATAAGCGAAGAAGGGAGGCACCCATCCGAGCTTATTTTGATATTGCAGATTTCACAGTGGTGAAAAGGTTTGGGCAAGACTTGGAGTCAATGTTTCAACATGCGTCATTACGTAATGGTTGCGGTTGTTACGTGATGGTTGCGGCAGTAAGTACCACGCATTATTTTCGCTTTTGCAGTGTGATTGAGATTCACAGGTGTATCCGCTGTAGTGGGTGTCCTAGCAGCCATAACGGTGCCGTAACGACCCGTTACACACCGTTACACAATGTTATGAAATGATTCTTTAAAAAAAAAAAAAAACAAAACAAAACAAAATAAAAAAATGAAAAAATATATATTGAACATATTTTGTACATACCTTTATGGTTGAACAGATTTTGTATAGATTTTGTCTACAAAACTCTTAAGTTCTTTTCAGATTGTAAACCTGTGAACCACTTTGAAGTGAGATTCTTCAGACCCATAATCTTTTGATCAAATCCACAGCTTTTAGAGTACTTCAAAACTCTCCAATTGAGATTCAGATCTTCAAATTCACAAATTTTCAACAATCGTTAACTGAGTTTTTGATAATAATAATAATAATAATAATAATAATAATAATAATAATAATAATAATAATAACAACAACAACAGAGTGGTTCACTAGAAGAGGGATACAAAGAGAAGAAGAAAGATGGAGGAGTGAGAAATAGAGAGAGAGAGAGAGAGAAGAGGAAAGAGATGAAGAAACCGTGTTGAAGATGAAGAAGGAGATGAATCTTGCAAAAGGAAGATGTGAATCTTGTTAGGGAAAATACATGATTTCCCACAACTAAATCAATCAATGGAAATAAAAACTAATGAGAAAAAATTAAATCAATAGCAACACAAGAATTTTTACGTAGTTCTCTCAATATGAGGTACGTCTATGGAATCGAAATCTGATTCCACTATCAACCAAAAAGTTTTCAAACAATTACAAACAAGACATGAATGGTCTCACAAAACCACCCATAGGTAAATTCCAAATAATCACAGATAATCACGAGGAAAAACCTCACCAAATAGATGAACAAAATTTTTCGAAATAGAATGGAAGAAGATCCAAAATAATAACCCAAACTAGCTTCACCAAAGCAACCAATGCTTCAAAGAGCTAAACAGCGAAGCAAGAAAGAGAACTTCCAAACAGAGCCGAAAAACAGAACTCACCCAATTTGATTCCACTGAAGATATGATGATCACGGTTGCTTTCTTTTTTTCTTTTTTTTGGGGGGGGGGGGGAAACAAAACAATTCCAAATATATTGTAGATTTTTCGGCTTTTTATCAAAATCCTAATTATTACCAAACTGATTATAAAATACCCATTGGATATCTACAAGTTAGATATAGTATATTAAAAATATATTATTACCAACACCAAACCAAATTAAATATTTTAATAAACCAGTTGGGTCCCATACTTCACTAAGGTGGAGACATCAACCATACCTGCTAAAGTTTGACACTTTAAATGTTTGTCCCTCAACAAAGTCTTAGTCAACATATCCGAAACATTATCATTCATATGAACTTTTTCAAATTGTAACAATTTCGAATTTAACACATTACAAATCCAGTGATATCTCACATCAATGTGTTTTGATCTCAAATGAAAAGTGTAATTTTTACTCAAATGAATAGCACTTTGACTATCACAATAAAGTACATACCTTTCTTACTTCAAACCCAACTCTTGTAAAAATTTCGTCAACCATAACTCTTCTTTGCAAGCTTCCGTAATGGCAACAAATTCAGCTTCGGTAGTTGACAAAGCAACACAATTTTGTAATTTGGATTGTCATGCCATAGCTCCCCCTGCAAATGTCATCAAATACCCCAAAGTAGATTTTTTAGAATCAACATCACCGGCCATGTCAGAATTTGTGAACTCATCAAATATCGGCTTACCATTCACTACAACAAATTTGAGATTTAAAGACGAAACAAATTTGTCCCAAAATGTATATATTTCGTCACCCAAACTAATTACGACAAACATTTTTCGTCACCCGTTTTGTCTCCAAAGGGTCGTCGCTAAAGGGTCTTAGAGACGAAAAAAAAAAATTCGTCATTGAAAATGATAAATTTGTGATGAATTTTTTTGTCTCCAATACACTTTGTTGGGAACATACTTGTAAGTAATTAGCGACAAAATATTTTGTCATTAAAGAAGAAATTAAAGACAAAAGTATTTCGTCATAAATATAAGAAATAGAGACAAAATAATTTTGTCACGTTTAATATAAACGAAGACGAAAATTTTTTGTCAAAGAAGCTACCAATAGAGACGAAAATTTTTTGTCAAAGAAGCTACCAATAGAGACAAAAATAAATTCATCATTAAAAATGATAAATTTGTGACGAATTTTTTTGTCTCCAATACACTCTGTTGGGAACATACTTGCAAGTAATTAGCGACAAAATATTTTGTCATTAAAGAAGAAATTAGAGACAAAAGTATTTTGTCATAAATATAAGAAATAGAGACGAAATAATTTTGTCACGTTTAATATAAACGAAGACAAAAAAAACATTTGTCAAAGAAGCTACCAATAGAGACAAAAACAAATTCATCATTAAAAATGATAAATTTGTGACGAATTTTTTTTGTCTCCAATACACTCTGTTGGGAACATACTTATAAGTAATTAGCGACAAAATATTTTGTCATAAATATAAGAAATAGAGACAAAATAATTTTGTCACGTTTAATATAAACAAAGATGAAATTTTATTGTCAAAGAAGCCACCAATAGAGATAAAAAACAAATTTATCATTAAAAATGATGAAATAATGTCAAAAAAAAATCGTCACACATTGAGGGTAATAGTGACAAAATGTGACAATATTTTTTGTCATGACAAATTCATTTAGCGACGAAATAAAGAATTTATGACAAAATTAATCATCCACCTAAGCCAAATAAGAGACAAAAAAACCTTTTTTAGGGATGAAAAATTTTGTCAATAATTTCATAATATTTTTTTCCACATTATATACCTATTTTATCGAAATCTAAATTTTAGTTCAACAAATATGACCCTGTTCATGTTGAAACCTGTTGAATATAACAATTCCATCACAATTTAACCTAACCTGTTATAAACACATTTACGAATTAACAAAATGAAAATATCCATTCATCATTATAAATAATTTCATCCTGATATAATAAAATAGTGAAATATTCACAAAATATCTAAAAGTTATAACTTGTTCAATTCCACCAAAAATCCAACAATAACTAGTGTAACTCCAAAAAGTATGTGTATCCTTATCAAACAAAAATGAACATTCAAACAAATTGCATCATTGTTGCACATCAAAAATGCCACCCCAATCCAATCTGCAAAAAAATAAATTAAAAGTTTTAATAATTAATCAATTATACAAAAGATTAAAAACATTAGTAACTCATCAATTTACAATTAAATCAATTACACAATTTATCCCTGTAACAGACTTTTTTTGGATTATGAGAACAAAAAATTAATTTTAAGGCTAATTCACAAATGGTGCATCCCATTAAGGTGCCGTAAGTTCATAGAACTTATATTGGTCCCTCCTAAGGTATTTCTATTGGTTCTTGTACAAATTTGTAATTGTGTGATAATTTAGCATTTCTATTGGATCACATTTACTAAAACAAATTATTCATATTCCAGGTTACTGAAAGCTTATCCTTGAGCATCAAGAAAATGAACTAACTGACTGACAGGATTACCGTTCCAAGATACTTCTGACCATTTTTCACTCCTCCAAGTACAAGTGAATTCCATAGTGGGTTGAACTTGTTGCGACGATTGTACATCATCCTAGTCAAATAGTTGTGCACTTCCTTAGGCCCCACTAAGTTCCCATCATCCCACATATTGTCATACAAACTGCCAAATTAAGCACTCACAAGAAAAAAGTCAGCACGAATCTACAATGAACACTAGGAGCGCCACCATCCTCCATATAGTGATAGGAACAATAGAAAACAAATAAAAATTAATAAATACAAAAGGGTCAGCATTTTATCACTTGCCAAGTCTTTCTGCAAGATCAGATGCTTACATGAGCTTGTCAAGGTTGCATAAAATCTCCTGGAAATCACTTATTTCGCCACTTGCACCAAGGAGAGTGTTTCCCAACTGACTTCAATCGCTCCACACTCTTATAACGCAGGGTAGACCCATAGGAACCTGTAAATGAAAGCATCAATCACTTGAAGTAGACATAATTTTAGAATTGTCTCAAGTACCCAGATAGAAGCATATGTGAAACATGAGGAATAAAGAAGTATCAATGCTATCTCTACTAGTATGAATAACTAAAAAGTGCAAATAGCCAAATCTTCGGTGTTGACTTCCGATGAGATTATCCTTTATGCGCATCTAAACAATTATACTCTTCAAACAGATGTTTTGGTACCAAAGAATTGGATATTGACAACAAAAAAAAAAAAAATCAAATCAATTAAATCAATAAATAAGTATATGTCATGCGAATTCAAGTAAGACAAGTTAAGGAGCTACCTCCCATATCAGCAGCCATGAGAATACCATCCTTGAACTTGATGCCAATTACTGATGTACCGGTCACATATGGATAACTGTACCAAAATTCATCAAGTAATGATTTCATACTTAACATACACACACACACCAAAAAAAAAAAAAAAAAAAAAAAAAAAAGAAGAGAAGCTAATCCATTACTTGGCATGCATCAATATACGTATATACACGTGTTTGTTGATATATATGGTATAAATTCAGGTCCAGCAATTCAACCCTGGTTCAAAGTTTCAACTCCTAACTAAAGCCATGAGATACGAACATGACTAGTGACCCTCCAATAATCTACCACTCAATACATTCTTGTATTTCAGTAATGAGTACCCATCATAGAAAGGCCACATTTGGTTGCACAAATTCAACCATTCCATTTAGAATTTAATAATTCCAATGAGCAATCCTAAATTAGTTAATTCAAAAACTGGTATAGCCATAAGAGGACAAATATATATATATATATATATATTAAATCTCCCAATTATAGATTACGTAATTCTTTAGTTTATAACGAATGATTGATTTTAAATTTTTAATACAAAAGCAAAATATAGTAGATTTGGGAAAAAGCACGAAGAAGGAAAAAAGAAAAAAAAAATAGTACACCATTGTTCTTTTCTCGAACCTTAAAAAGCCAGTCTACCCTGTTTACAACAAAACCATAAACACTGAATTGTGCACAAGTAATGGTACCTGCACTTACCTGCCCAAGTCCAAGCACACAGCTCCACGTAACATATGTCATTTAAAAAAATGTCATCAAGATTTTTTTTAATTTTATTTATTAATTTTTATTATTATTATTATCATTTTTTTGGATCTTTGACTCATGAAGATCAAACAACTGAAGCCTCAATATCAATCATCGTATGAGTACTTGAATTCATTCGATGAGTTTGGACATCGGAAAAAATCTCCGACAAATTCACATTCACATATGCATACAGGCCAATTAAATGACTATCTGTGTTTTCAAACAAAATATTGCAGATTGAGGCAGATAACAATATTATGGTAAAATTTTCTTTTGCCAACATGCACAAAGAACACAACCAAATAAAACTTGAATTGAATAATTCTATAACAAAGCTCAACCTATTCATATTTCCATCACAGCAATGAGTTGCAACAAGGAAACATATATTGAAAAACCACATATTAGGACTACATTAATTTCATCTTCTAAAAGCTAATTCCAAATGTTTGAACTCTCTAGATTAAAACTCTTGACAAATCATGGAATTGATTACGTGTCGATATCAAAATACAGGTATCATACATATGTCATCATCAATATTTCAAACTTCAACACATGCTTTCTACTTTTGTATGTATTAAAGTCATTGTGTATGCCATTCTATTAACTACTAAATTTCACCACTTCTATAATGTTAATATCACTACTAAAGTTAACTACCACCGTCTCCGCAATAATCAACATCAGAAAGTCCCTATATTTTTTGAACCTTGATATCACTACATTCATATTTTACTCCCACAAACAGAAAGGGGCCCTAAATGAATGGAGGCATAACTTAAGTAGATTGGAACTTGGAAGTAGCGACTACACTACTATCCATTAGGAAATTTGGGCAGCATAACTTAAAGGGCTATGATGCAATATTAAAGGATGCTCTTTGGGCAGTTAGGAGGACCAATAAATATTGGCAGCACTATTGAAAAGGTGAAAACAAAGGCATCTAAGTCATTCCAAAAGCTTGACATGCACAAGTGTTCATATAGGGGTTAAAAAATTCACTACGCTTTCAAGGTTTAAACATCCCAACAATTTCAGGTTTTTGAATAATAATAATCAAGCGCTATTTGACCATTTCAAATTTCTGAATTTTGAACATCAGAGAAAAAAAAAATCCCAATTTCAACCACAAAATAATAAATAAAATTCTCATTGGTAGCCTAGCCATTCCTTCTCATCTTAATTCTTTATCATTTCAAAATAAACATTTCTAGGTCAGACATTTTAACAAACAGTTCAAAGACTATTTGGTGACTTGAAATTGTAAAGCTAGATCAAAGAGTAACATAAATAAACAATATACATACCATGTAGTGGTTGCCTTCAACAGAAATTGACAAAGGTATAGTCCTCATAAAGACTTCAAAGTTCAAACCCAGCTAAAAAACAATAGACAGAGTAACAAACCCAAATAAATTAAATTATGTTGCACTATTAATAGTCACTTCATTCAAGCACATAACACAAAATTCCCAAAATCAAATAATTGAAACAAGAAACTGAACCCAAAAAAGAAAAAAAGAAAAAAAAAGAGCAAACAAGATAAAAATAAATTTAATAGCACTTCATCCTATCTGTCTCTCATAGCACTTCATAGAAATATAAGACATCCTATCTACAAGACTATAGTATAGGATATCAAATGACATGGATATTCAAATTTAAAACATCCCATTTGGAATTCAAATCCAATTTCCATAAAGGAGAAAAAATAATAAGAAGAATAAGAGGAAAAAAATACAAGAGAACAAAAGAAATAATCATTCACATTCACACAATTAAGAGATTGCATGCAACAAAGAAATATTTATTACAGAACATCTGTGCCTCTTTGTGAAAAATTGTTCTTTAATATGCATTTATTTATGTTCAAGTTTCTATTTGTAAGTGGACGAAATACTGATCACAAAATTTATAGCAGAAATGAATGAATCACTTCTTGTACAGCAACATTTCATAGAAGTATTCCAAGTATTGAGGATAAGATCATCCAGAAATTACTTACTACTTCAATGCACTGACCAACCCATGGACAGTGATGGTCAAATCTTTGAACACAGTTCCTTCTGATAACACCTTCTCTAATAAACAAAAGCAAAAGGAGGGCTTGTCCCTGATAAAAAAGAACTTTCTATTAAAGCTTTAATTCTTTTGGAAGCTGATCTCCAAAAATAGGGGATAGTTAAATCTCTTGCTCTCTTTGTTAACTACAATACAAGTACCATATAATGGAACATGGTATTCATTACTGGGCCTAGTTAAATCTCTTTCTCTCTTTGCTAATTTTTTATCCATCACCAAAAATATCAATCACCTAAAAGATGTTTCTGATAAATATCAATCGACAACAAAACAATTTTCATGCACACCTAAAAGATTTGGCCACCACCGCAAACTTCAGCAATAAATCCATAAAGCAAGTCTAACAACCGAAACCAATCAAAAATATAACAGGCACATGGATAGTCACTCTGGTTCTTTTGCCGGGTTTGGACAAAACAAAAATATAATATTGAGTCTATTGACACACGCATGATTGAAGAATCCACCAATTGCTCATAATATATATATATATATATATAGAGAGAGAGAGAGAGAGAGCATTTGAATAAAACAAAAAACCCATCAAATTCATGTAACAGAAAATCAAACCCACAACAACAATGAAGAAAGAATAATCAAGACCCACCAACTGTTCGATCAAATGTATGAATCAAAAAATGCCGAGATTGATTAGAAACTGTTACCTTAGTACCAGGGGCTACTTGGCGGATCTCCTCCTCGGGGATAATAACAGGCCACTGCTCACCGGTGGTGTGTTCCAACATTTCTAGTATTCTTTAATGACAACAAAGCAGTCAAATAAACCAAAAAAGTTGAAATGCAGTCCAGCCCCCAAAATGAGAAATAGAAACCTAAAGTTGGAATTACCATAGTAAATAGCATCAATGTAATCACAGGGGACAATATCTATTACAACACTTTCTAGATAGAGAGCCACTTTTTCATGTAGATACTCCAACAATAACGAAGTTTTTACTTTTTAGTGGGCTATTCAAACAAACTACTACCGGCAACCTAATCCCTTTTTATAAACCTTTCTGGTTGTCCAAGCTCAACTAAACAAGATGGTGAATATTTGGAGTTCTCCAATCAGCTCAACAGTTTTTGGAGTGCTCCAATTCAGGAGGCTCAAAGTTTTTAGGGTGCTCCAAGCCTCAATGCTTTGAAGCTCCTTGCCAAGACCAAGTCAGCAAGTTTATAGCTTCAACCTACTTTCCCCTTCTTTTGCTCTCATCCAATTCTCCTCATTCCCCCTAATCAATAAGTGCTGTAAATAAGGAACGTTTTTTGGAGGCTCAATCCCTCTTCTTCATAATATTTTTCTTTTCTTTTCTCCTTCGTCTTCTTCTACCTTTTATTTTTATTTATTTATTTGAACAAGTAGAATTAAATTAGAAATGGCACCAATTGGGCACTGCCCATAAACCCCCCAAAAAATACTCAATGGCTAACAATAGCTAAATCGTCACACTCTTTCCGACAATCATAATTGATAGAACATTGAAGACTTTTAAGTCTTATCTCCTTCCTACGCAATGGAATTCTCCTCCCCTTTTTGCTCCTCACTACACAGGCTTCCTAACTCGATCTTTTATAAATATCCCCCTAAGTTACATACCCTTTGACTCAAAACCCCCAGAAGTCACTCCCAGAAAATCACACATACCACTCATATTATGTTTTATCCAGTCAATCCACTCTTCCTCCTTTCCACCACCTACAACCTTGTATTCTTCCCCTACCCTAATTACAGACAAATATGACCAATAACCATATCATCAACTCAATTTGTTGCAAACCTCCTCTAACTTAAACCGACTACTGTCAACACCTTCCCTGAACTGACAGAGTCAGCTTCTAAACTACTAGCCAAAAAACACTCTCATGATCCAAAGTTTGCATAATCATCCTCTCCAAAATAAAAGAGGCTTTTGGGAAATTTCTAAAAGAGAGAGTCCAGACTGGTAGAGAGAGAAGGGGAAGTTAATATTGCACAAAGAAAAAATTAATAGTTGGCTAGTGCACACAAGGCCACCAAATCTAGCAAGCCAAGAGAGGTGAGCTAAAATGACTAGAATGTTGGTGACACGAAATGAGCAACAGGCAAGCTTAAATGGGTAAGAGGGGGTTCGATGTAGCTAAGAAGATGTAGCCTTTATCAGACATAAAGAACTAAAGCTGACAATGGTAATCAACAGATCTATTGGTGCTTCCTCAATAATTTCCTAGGTAAATGTCAACATTATTCCAAAATCAACTAGATTTAAATCAAAACATAGCTATTAGCAAGATATGAGACGACAAATAAGCAAAGTTCAAAGGTGCTAGTATTTTGGACATGCGATGCAGGCTTACCAACATTACCAAAAAAAAAAAAAAAAAAAAGGACCATTAAAGTAAAACCCAGCATATGGTTAACCTAGAAAAGATTTTTCTGAACACTAAACACACGTAGCGCATTCTTACATAAAAACTTTTAGAGCTGTCCATGAGACAGATTTGGTGCTATCCTTTTTCTGATTTGATCTTTAATTCTAGCTTGAAACAATATTGAAAATGCCTTTATTCAAGTTCTTCAAAGGCACAAAATTCTGACAATTTTTGGATATCATAGTTTTAGTTGGGCTTGTACTGAATCTAAATTTCATGGGGTTGATTGTGATCTTGGCCTATCCAAAGCTGAAAAGCAGTTCTAAAGTAGTCAGTCTGTTACAGCTTTTAAAGATATGTAGAATTATTTGAGACGCAGAAGCAAATTTCATAAGAAACAGTGACCTTACCCTACGTTTATTAACGGAACTTTCAGTAGAAGAACATTTATCTGTTTAATCAGAAAAAAAGCTCGGTGAATCTGACTCTTTGTTACGCAATATTTACCTGATGGGTTGGGTTCCCAAGAGCCTCCCGCTACAGTTCAGTGCTTCAATGGCACTCTCTGCCTGCACGTAAAGTAGAAGAATCAGTTTTGTAGACGAACCCAAATGTTGAAAAATATTTATATGTGACACCTTTTCTTATTCCTTTCCTTCAATTTGTAGACAAACAAAGGAAAGCATAAAAGGAACAATTTTCCAATAAGTTTATCCATTTGCAGTTCATTATTGTTATCCATAAATAAATAAACAAGGGCTTGATATCTTCCACATTCTAGCAATTTTCCCATTGTGTTTACAAGAAAGACTCACTTCATCTGACTTATAAGCATATGCTCTTATTTTGATTGGAATCAGATCTGATGTCTCCATTTACTACTGCTCTTTAGGAAATATTTCACTACTAGAGATGGAAAGCAAAGATCTAGTATCAAGCTAAACATAATTAGTTTAACTAGGAAAGATAAATCATATCAAAAGGTATGGTCATGTAGAAGCAAGACAGATGTTGGAAATTTTAGCTTAACGATGTTAAATGTTTCAAATTTCCATACAAATCACGACACCAGATAAATCATGGGTTCAACAAAGTTAACATACAAATAATCCAAGTCCTATTTTATACTAGGAATGCTAATATATTTTGTCTTGAGAGAGACATTGTAAAGGATTTAGAAATTGTTAATGCCTCAAACACACACATCGAGTGTAACCAACATAAATGCATAAGAGAAAAGGTTTAATGAGCAATATTTAAATTTTGTTAATAACATGAAATACAGATCCAATTGTCCACCTTAAATGAATCACATTTCAACAATTTATTTTCCAATAAAGCTAAACATTGAGCTAAGCAACACGTATGCACCCATAAAGTGACGTAGATATCAGATGGATGACAGCCTCAATCCTAAAGAACAAAACTTAAGCAAGTGACTTAAGAACAAAAGAAGTCATGCCGATAAGAAAACAAGATAGCAGAAGAGCACTCATATGAAAGGATACCATAATTTCCCATACATAGCAAAGCAATGAAGCAATAAATTACAACTGAACAAGAAGAATCTCAAAGAATAATTGAGTTATCCTCAAGTCGACACGTAAAATTGAACTCACCACAAAGAAATTCAACAAAAGCAATGCGGGTTGAATGCACATTATCCCCAAAAGCCTCGGTAGAAACCCGCATCGAGAGAAAATTTAGCCAAGATTGAAGAAAACTTCTTACCTACCTGATTGTGTGAAAAAAGAGAAAAATACAAATTTTGGGCTCTGCACTGACCTCACCACAACAAGATTCGAAAAATAACTTGACATCAGCTTGAGAAACCTGTGCATTAACAACAAATTCTTTTTAATTATCTTATGAATAGAAAATGAATTCTTTCAACACGCAATTTCTCAATTACATGTTGAGAGTTATCCAATCACAATTTTCTATGTACAAGTAGGAGAACAAAAGAACCAACCTAGAAAGCATCATATGAAACACAATGATGAAATCATAAAAAGTATATGGAATATTGATGTATACACCTGCTCATCAATATTTGTACAATATCTGATCCTTGCACACATCTCTCGTTCATCTTCTCGATCAGATATAAAAAATATGTAAAGCTTCAAAGATGGAAGCTTCCATAGACCTAAAATTTAAATATTAACAAAAGGTTATAATATCGCTTTCTAACACATCAAACATCCAAGAAACATAATCATATTGTCTAGTATCTACGAAAAAATTGTTTACTGAAAGTTAGGGAAAATATATATATTTTTAAAAAATGGGACAGAAAAGGACAAGTGGAAAAAAAAAACAAATTCACTTATAATGACAAATGAAGTGACAAACCACTAGTAAAATACAATAATTCACCAATGGAATGAAAGCCTTAAATTGAGCACTTCAGCACATTTTTAACGACATCTAAAATGGCACAAAGTTGAACATAGGTATATACAAAGAAGGAAGAACGACAAGATCTTAGGCATAGCACTATGGAACGATGTTAAAGCAATTATTGGACCTTGTATGGAATTCAGATGCAACACTTCTAAGAAGTAAGCAGGGTAATTAACAAGTCTCCTACAAGAATAGAAATTATGAGTGCAAAATCTCTACTTTAATCAAAATTAGTTCTAGTGGTTGGATCGAAACAAGTGATACAACATAAGCGTTTCTCATAAAACACTCCAAAAGGGCCCATACAAGAAATACTTTCAAATAATGCATGCTATGGAAGATGAGATGCAATGATGCACCAAAACCATGGATTCAAACCAATGTGTGAACAAAAGTTACAAAATCGTTTACATAGCATGCATCTCACACGAGAGGACATCATTGGTAATGATGCGTACAGCAAAAAGTTGAAACAATATTCTACAGAATGTACTATCACCTCAATACAAACACATTTATGTTTTTATGGATTTTATTGTTGCATGAGCAATATTTTGATATCTTCTGTTGATTGTTGGGGTTTGTACTATTTATGGATTATTATCTTCTATCAATTCTCATAGGTGTTTCACGAGATATTCTTGTTGACTATTTTGAAACGAGTGTTTTTTATGTCATATACTTGGCCTAGAATGACATATAATTAGTCTTGTGTTCTTTGTCATTGAAAACAATTTGAAAGAGTGTGCCCAGCATAAAGCAGCTCTAAGTCCAATCAAGCAAGGTACTGCTAGAAAGGCGTGCTCAAGCAGGGTCATGCTAGAATCGTGTGCTCGAGCAGAGGGTTGTAAGAGAAAAATGGATTGATTGATATATATGATATAATATTTTATCTTATTAACTATTTTAGTTTTTTGTTTACTATTCTGGCTCCAACTTCAGTTCCCAAAGGCCTACTATTTGACCTTTTCAACCATTGAATTTTCAACAAATTAAGAGATTTAACATTTAATTTTAAATATACTCGAAAAATATTTAAGAAATCAAATGATTAATTTTTTTTTTTTTTTTGCTGGTCAAATTAAATTTGTTTAAGAGTAATTCATTTAGGCAAACTATACAAAATACTAGGTTCTTTGTTTTTTGAATAACTATAATTAATAAATCGAGCATCAAATCCAACCCTATAATCTATGCTAGCTCGCTTCAATTAATTCGTGTGTTTTTTCACAAAAATCGTGTTTCATTACCAAAAGATTTGCCAAACCTGAGCTTCGGATTCATGAGCTCTGTGTATCTGATTAATTACAACATCATTTTCTCAATCAAAAAATAAAAAATAAAAGATCGAAGAATTTACCAACTTGAACTATCTCTCTCTGATAGAAAGAATCTAATTAATTGACTTGTGACAATTTCTCATTGTATGCAAATTACACTCTGTACATGTGTAAGTAAACTATTGAGGTACATGTGTAAGTAAATTGTAATTAAATTCACAATTTCAGAATTCAAGTATGATAGATTCTAATTCACTCTTATCCAATACGTCCAATTAAACACAAATAGAGCGAGACAGAGAGAGAGAGTACCGATTACAGTTCAGAAACAAAGTAGACTGTTCAATGGAGCTTGAAATGTGAGTAATTAAGAGGTCAGAGAGTTCAGATCTGAATCTTCGACATCGCTTCAATGGAGCTTCGAAATCGCAGGCGATGGCGCTTCGAAATCGCGTCGATGGAGCTTCGATCTGAATCTTCGATGAAGCTTAGATTTGAAACTTCGATGGAGCTTCAATCTGCATCAGGTTTTGTTCAATCTGAATATTTGAGCTTCGATGGAGCTTCGATGGAGAGGGTTGAGAGAGAGAGAGAGAGAGAGAGAGAGATCTGTGCGTATGTATCAAGGTTGAGAGATCTGTGTGTATGTATTAAGGCTCTGATTCAAGGTTTTCACAAAAGGGGCGCGTGTAGTTTACCGCATTCGGAGGCGCTTTTAAACGCCTCCCATTATAAAACGGTGTCGTTTTGTTTAGTAGAATATGTGGCGTTTATAAAACGTCGTTAAATACTAATAACAGTGACGTTTACAGAAACGTCGTTAAAAATACGCCACCAAATCCCCCTTTTCCTGTAGTGAATCAAGAACTATTTTTTTGTGGTAGAGGAGAGAGAGCGACAGCAGTAATGAAAGTGGTGGATAAGAGTTGATGGTGGTGGTGATGGCGAAGGAGATTAGTGATGAAGTTGTGGTAGTGGTATAGGTGATAGAGTGGCGGTGGTAGATGAGAGGTAATAGTAGTAGTAGTAGTGGAGTGGTAACGATGGTGGTAGTAATGGTAGTCGTAGAGGTGGAGTGGCAACAATGGTAATAATGCTGGTAGTGAAATGACATTTGCAGTAGTAGTGAATGTGGTAGAGGAGATGGGTGGTGAGAGAGAGATGAGTGAGAGACAGATAGAGAAGAGAGACAAAGAAAGAGAGAGACAGAGACAGAGTGATGAGCGAGAGAGAGACAAAGTAGTCGCTAAAAGTGCATTTCTTGTAGTGAAGAGCTCAGTAAATAGAGAAGAGGGGATGGAGAGAGTGAGCAAGGTGAACACAATGGGGAAGAGAGACAGACAGACAGACATACAGAGAGAAAGAGAGAGAGAAGAGTGATGAGTGAGAGAGAGAAAGAGAGAGAGAGACAAAAAGAGAAAGAGATAGAGACAGAAACAGAGAGAAACAATAGATGAATAAGAAATAGACAAAGAGAGAGAAAGAGAGCAAAAAGAGATGATCGAGAGAAAGACATAGAAAAAGAGAGAGATAGAGAAAGAAGAAAGATGAGCGAGAAATTGTTAAAATAATAATTTTTTTATAGTTAATGAATTGTTTTTTTTTTATTCTTTTTTTTAAGTAATTAAAGTTGAAAATTTATTTGTTTCATTTTTATTTTAATGAATAAAAAATTATTCTTATTTTTTTACTTTGGTAGAAGTAGGGGTAATATTTTAATGAAAAATATTTTCCATAAATTTTATAAATTGGTTTTTGTTTATTTTTAGAAAAACATAAATTACAAACGCGTTTGGTTTGAACAAAGTGTTTTTAAAAAAATTAAAATATAAACTAAAAAACATGTTTGTCTAGGCCTAAAATATTTATATTTATTTTTTTTATTATTTATGATGATGGGATCATACACATTATAATTGAAAAAATAAATTATTGGAAAAAAAATAATTGAAAAGAGATGAGAGAGATAGAGAAGAAAGATGAGTGAAAGAGAGAGAGAGAAGAGAATGATCAAAGGTGTGTCTTCAGGTGGTGAACAAGGTAATGGTGAACAATGAATATACAAACTCTACAAGCGTAATGAAATAGATATCAAGGTAATGAAAAACAAGATTGCAGATTCATTGTACATGTTGATAGACCAAAAACTCTACAAAGGAACAATGAACAAGCAGAATGAAAGGGTACCGTGAGAGCCTCTTCCAATCAGATTGTGGAAGAATGCTTCAGAGTGTGTCTAGGAATGAGGGTTTCTAGGAAGTGTTTTCTTGGGTCACGACTTGAGTGTCCATGCATATGAAAATGAGTGATAAGGGTCAGAGTGTGTCTCTTGGGGTGACGGTTTCAGTGCTCTGAAATACAAAACCATAGCATTTTAATAAAGAGAAATAATTAGTGATAAAATATTTTTTGTCTCCTTAAATACAAGAACAGAGAATTTATTATTGGTGACGAAATATTTTTGTCTTCCACAACATAACCTTATGAGACGAAAAATATATTCATCACGCAATCAATCAGAATTTATTAGTGACGAAATATTTTCATCTCCCACAACTTATTCTTCCAAGACAAAAATATATTTGTCGCCCATTTAATGGAAAGATGAAACGACATCGTTTGCATGACGGAATGTTTATTGGTGATGAAATATTTTCGTTTTTCATAACTTATCATTCCTAGACAAAAATATATTTGTTGCCTAATAAATAGAAATATTCAACGACATTGTTTAATAGGTAGGGAATTTATTGGTGATGAATTACGTTCGTCGCAAAAAATATATATATTTTGTGACAAAAATGTTCGTCTCCAATGAGTTAAAATAATTCGCGTCAATACAAATGAAATTGGCGCCTGAATTTTGCAGACGAAATTTTTTTTCGTCTCCTATACGTTTGAGAAAAATTAAAACAAACGACAAAATTAATATTTTCTCATCTTTGGGTTAAATTTTAAGTCACCAAATTTTGTCATAATAGCCTAGATTTCTTGTATTTTGTTTCCTTGTTTAATTATTATTATTATTATTTTCTTTTTGTGGAGAGGGGTTTACTGTGAGAAAGAATAGTAGCTTTGCACAAAATGTCTTCTTGGATAACAATGTTTGCATGCACAAACGGCTTAAATGTGAGAGAGAATAGAGAAACTTCAGTGCGAAATAGAAGAGATGGTTTATAGAGATTGTTTTCTCGAGTCACAGCTTCAATACTTGTGAGAGAGGAGACTCAAGTGCGAGAGAGAAATGAGGATTTGTAGAGGGTGTCTTTTCGGGTCACGACTTTAGTATTTGTGTGTGTGTGAAAGTAAGTGATTAAGGTAAGAGCCTCTCTTAGTTTCTGACAACATTTTAATAAAGAGAAATAATTAGTGAGAAAATATTTTCGTCTCAAACTCATATGTTCATTGCCTAATCAACAAAAATACAAAAACAATGTTGTGTGGGGATGGAGAATTTATTGGTAATGAAATATTTTCGTCTCGTTCAACTTAACCTTATGAGACGAAAATATATTCGTCGCACAATCAATCAAAATGCAACACGACACATAAAAAATTTATTAGTAACGAAATATTTTTGTCTCCCAAAACATATCCTTCCGAGACAAAAATATATTTGTCGCCTAATTAACAGAAAGATAAAATGAGCATGAAGTGTTTATTGGTGATGAAATATTTTCGTCTTCCATAACTTATCATTTCCAAACAAAAAATATATTTGTCACCAAATAAATAAAAAAATGAAACGACATCGTCTAATAAGTTTGGAATTTATTGGTGACGAATTCCTTTTGTCGCAAAAAACTTTAAATTTTGTGACAAAAATGTTCGTCTCCAATGAGCTAAAATAATTGGCGCCAATAAGAAAAAAAAATTGGTGCCGCTTTTTTTCAGACAAATTTATTTTTTCGTCTCCTATAGTTTTGAAAACAATTAAAAGAAACAACAAAAGTAATATTTTGGTCATGTTTGGGTTACATTCTAAAATGAAAATAAATTTTATCACCAAATTTTAAAAATTAATTATTGAAAACTCCATACTAAACAAGGTAATGTTTTCTATTAATTTTGAAAATTAAAAATTTTTTATTATTTGTTTCTCTATATTTTTTCTCACAAAAAAAAAATAGCTACATTAATTATCTTTTTTTTTTTTTTTTTTTTTGGAGAGAGGTTTTGACCTTCGATTTTTCTGAAATGGGTGTTCTAGACAAAAAGGATAGAGTTGGTTCAAACAATGAGAAAAAGTGCTTGCGTGCAAGAGGGGCCTTCACTGTGAGAAAGAATAGTGGGTTTGCATAGGGTGCCTTCTTGGATAATAGCTTCAATGTTGGCATGCACAAAGGGCTTAAGTGTGAGACAGAAGAGACAGGCATTAGCGCGAAATAGAAGAAATGGTTTACAGAGTATCTTCTTGAGTCACGACTTCAATACTTGTGAGAGAGGAGTAGACTCAAGTGCGAGAGAGAAATGAGGGTTTGTAGAAAGTGTTTTCTTGGGTCACGACTTCAAGGTCCGTGTACATGAAAATGAGTGATAAGCATCATAGTGTATCTCTTGGGGTCACAGTTCCAATGCTTTGAAACACAAAATCATGGCATTTTAATATAGAGAAATGATTAGTGATAAAATATTTTTGTATCCTTCAATACCAGAACAAAGAATTTATTATTGGTGATGAAATATTTTTGTCTTCCACAACTTAACCTTATGAGACGAAAAATATATTCGTCACGCAATCAATTAGAATTTATTAGTGACGAAATATTTTCGTCTCCCACAACTTATTCTTTTGAAACAAAAATATATTTGTTGCCTATTTAATAGAAAGATGAAATGACATTGTCTGCATGATGGAGTGTTTATTGGTGACGAAATATTTTCGTCTTCCATAACTTATCCTTCGCAGACAAAAATATATTTGTCGTCTAATAAATGGAAATATGCAACGACATCGTTTAATAGGTATGGAATTTATTGGCGACGAATTACGTTCGTCACAAAAAAAATATATATTTTGTGACAAAAAATGTTTGTCTCCAATGAGCTAAAATAATTCGCGCCAATGCAAATGAAATTGGCGCCTCATTTTTGCACACGAAATTTTGTTTTCGTCTCCTATACTTTTGAGAAAAATTAAACAAACGACAAAATTAATATTTCGTCATCTTTGGGTTAAATTTTAAGACAAAAAAAATTTCGTCACCAAATTTTGTCATAATAGCCCAGATTTCTTGTATTTTTTATTGATTTTAAGCATTTGGTGATGAAATTTGGTTTTCCTCTCTAAAAATAATACATTTAGAGACGAAATTATTTCCTCTCTAAAATTTTTTACAATGGTGACGACAAATTTTGTCTCAAAAATGGCGCCAAATCTTCCACCAAATTTTCCAAAAGCGGGAAATTGTTTTGTGACGAAAAATAAAATTTAAAGACGAATAAAATTTTCGTCACCTATTGTTTTATTTGATTTTAAGCATTTGGTGACGAAATTTGATTTTCCTCTCTAAAAATAATACATTTGGAGACGAAATTATTTCCTCTCTAAAATTTTTTACAATGGTGACGACAAATTTCGTCTCCAAAATGGCGCCAAATCTTCCAAGGGCGGGAAATTGTTTTGTGACGAAAAATAAAATTTAGAGACGAATAAAATTTTCGTCACCTATTGTTTTATTTGATTTTAAGCATTTGGTGACGAAATTTGGTTTTCCTCTTTGAAAATAATACATTTGGAGATGAAATTATTTCCTCTCTAAAATTTTTTACAATTGTGACGACAAATTTCGTCTCCAAAATGGCGTCTCTTAGTTTCTGACGACATTTTAATAAAGAGAAATAATTAGTGATAAAATATTTTCGTCTCAAACTCATATGTTCGTTGCCTAATCAACAAAAATACAAAAACAATGTTGTGTGGGGATGGAGAATTTATTGGTGATGAAATATTTTCGTCTCTTTCAACTTAACCTTATGAGACGAAAATATATTCGGCGCACAATCAATCAAAATGCAACACGACACATGGAGAATTTACTAGTGACGAAATATTTTTGTCTCCCAAAACATATCCTTCCGAGACAAAAATATATTTGTCGCCTAATTAACAGAAAGATAAAACGAGCATGAAGGGTTTATTAGTGATGAAATATTTTCGTCTTCCATAACTTATTCTTCCCAAACAAAAAATATATTTGTCACCAAATAAATAAGAAAATGAAACGACATCGTCTAATAAGTTTGGAATTTAGTGGTGACGAATTCCTTTTGTCGCAAAAATTTTTAAATTTTGTGACAAAAATGTTCGTCTCCAATGAGCTAAAATAATTGGCGCCAACAAGAAAAAAAATTGGCGCCTTTTTTTTTCTAACGAATTTTTTTTCCGTCTCCTATAGTTTTGAGAACAATTAAAAGAAACGATAGAAGTAATATTTGGTTATGTTTGGGTTACGTTCTAAAACGAAAATAAATTTTATCACCAAATTTTAAAAATTAATTATTGAAAACTCCACACTAAACAAGGTAATGTTTTTCTATTAATTTTGAAAATTACAAATTTTTTATTATTTGTTTCTCTATATTTTTTCTCACAAAAAAATAGCTACATTAATTGTCTTTTTTTTTTTTTTTTTTTTTGTGGAGAGAGGTTTTGATCTTCGATTTTTCTAAAATGGGTGTTCTAGACGGAAAGGGTAGAGTTGGTTCAGACAATGAGGAAAAGTGCTTGCGTGCAAGAGGGGCCTTCACTGTGAGAAAGAATAGTGGGTTTGCATAGAGTGCCTTCTTGGATAATACCTTCAATGTTGGCATGCACGAAGGGCTTAAGTATGAGACAGAAGATATAGGCTTTAGCGCGAAATAGAAGAAATGGTTTACAAAGTGTCTTATTGAGTCACGACTTCAATACTTCTGAGAGAGGAGTAGACTCAAGTGCGAGAGAGAAATGAGGGTTTGCAAAAAGTGTTTTCTTGGGTCACGACTTCAAGGTCCATGTACATGAAAATGAGTGATAAGCATTAGAGTGTATCTCTTGGGGTCACAGTTCCAATGCTTTGAAACACAAAACCACAGCATTTTAATAAAGAGAAATGATTAGTGATAAAATATTTTTGTATCCTTTAATACCAGAACAAAGAATTTATTATTGGTGATGAAATATTTTTGTCTTCCACAACTTAACCTTATGAGACGAAAAATATATTCGTCACGCAATCAATTATAATTTATTAGTGACGAAATATTTTCGTCTCCCACAACTTATTCTTCTGAAACAAAAATATATTTATCGCCTATTTAATAGAAAGATGAAATGACATTGTCTGCATGATGGAGTGTTTATTGGTGACGAAATATTTTCGTCTTCCATAACTTATCATTTGCAGACAAAAACATATTTGTCGCCTAATAAATGAAAATATGCAACGACATCGTTTAATAAGTATGGAATTTATTATTGGCGATTTAATTACGCTCACAAAAAAAATTATATTTTGTGACAAAAATGTTTGTCTCCAATAAGCTACAATAATTCGCGCCAATGCAAATGAAATTGGCGCCTCATTTTTGCACACGAAATTTTGTTTTCGTCTCCTATACTTTTGAGAAAAATTAAAACAAACGACAAAATTAATATTTCGTCATCTTTGGGTTAAATTTTAAAACAAAAAAAATTTCGTCACCAAATTTTGTCACAATAACCCAGATTTCTTGTATTTTTTATTGATTTTAAGCATTTGGTGACGAAATTTAGTTTTCCTCTCTAAAAATAATACATTTGGAGACGAAATTATTTGCTCTCTAAATTTTTTTACAATGGTGACGACAAATTTCGTCTCCAAAATGACGCCAAATCTTCCACCAAATTTTCCAAGAGCGGGAAATTGTTTTGTGACGAAAAATAAAATTTAAAGACGAATAAAATTTTCGTCACCTATTGTTTTATTTGATTTTAAGCATTTGGTGACGAAATTTGATTTTCCTCTCTAAAAGTAATATATTTGGAGACAAAATTATTTCCTCTCTAAAATTTTTTACAATGGTGACAACAAATTTCGTCTCCAAAATGGGGCCAAATCTTTCAAGGGCAGGAAATTGTTTTGTGACGAAAAATAAAATTTAGAGACGAATAAAATTTTCGTCACCTATTGTTTTATTTGATTTTAAGCATTTGGTGACGAAATTTGGTTTTCCTCTCTGAAAATAATACATTTGGAGACGAAATTATTTCCTCTCTAAAATTTTTTACAATTGTGACGACAAATTTCGTCTCCAAAATGGCGCCAAATCTTCCACCAAATTTTCCAAGGGCGGGAAATTGTTTTGTGACGAAAAATAAAATTTAGAGACGAATAAAATTTTCGTCACCTATTGTTTTATTTGATTTTAAGCATTTCGTGACAAAATTTGGTTTTCGTCTCTGAAAATAATATAATTGGAGGCGAAATCTTATTTTCATCATTAAAACATGCATATTTGGAGGCTAAATATTTTTTCGTCACGCATTTTTGTCACCATAGACCTTTTTTGTTGTAGTGATTCCTAAAACACAAACACGCCTTCGAAATCCCTTGAAGATACTTTAGAATCCACTTCACCGCTGCCCAATGTTCTTTACCCGGATTAGAGAGAAACCGACTCACCACACCAACGGCGTGAGCAATATCCAGCCTTGTACAAACCATGTTGTACATCAAAGAACCAATCGCTAAAGCATAAGGAATTTTCTGCATCTCTTCCTTGCCTTTCTCACTTGTAGGACATTGATTCGAGCTAAGTTTGAAGTGACCCGCAAGTGGACAACCAACCGACTTTGCTTTATTTGTGTTGAACCTCTCAAGAACTTTTTCAATGTAACGTTCTTGAGACAACCAAATCAGCCCCTTTTTGCGATCACGAACAATTGTTATACCAAGTATTTACTTTGTCGACCCCAAATATTTCATAGCAAAGGACTTGCTCAATTCCAATTTCAACATGTTAATCATAATATAATCTTGACTCACAATTAATATGTCATCAACATAAAACAAAAGAATAATAAATTTGCCATCTGAAATTTTTTTCACAAACACACAATGGTCCGAAGTGGTCTTAGAAAAACAATTATTCATCATGAAAGAGTCAAATTTTTTGAACCATTACCGCGGGGCTCACTCGAGGCCATACAAACTTTTCTTCAAATTGCAAACGAATTGCTCTTTCCTTTTCTCCACAAAACCCTCCAGTTGCTCTATGTAAATTTCTTTTTCAAGATCACCATGAAGAAATGCGGTCTTCACATCAAGTTGTTCAACTTGAAGGTTTATACTTGCAGCCATGCCAAGTACAACCCGAACAGAAGACATCTTCACAACCGACGAGAAAATATCATCAAAGTCAATACCTTTCTTTTGCTCAAAGCCTTTCACAACAAGACGTACTTTGCATCTCAGATTTTTGCTGCATTCTTTAATTTGAAGACCCACTTATTTTTTAGAATTTTCCTTCTCTTAGGCAATTTCACTAAATCATAAGTGTGAATTTGAAGCAAGGAATTCATCTCCTCTTCCATGGCCTTTTTCCAATAATTTTTCTTTGCATGCTCAATTGCTCCTTGGTAGCTCTCGGGCTCCCCTTGATCAAAAATCAACACAAATTCATTGGAAGGATACTTTTTCGAAGGTTGTCAGTCCCTTGTAGATTTTCTCAACTCAAGTTGTGGTGGCGATTCTTGAGTTAGATGCTCTTCCTCAATTTTGGGCTCAACGTTATTTGGAGTAGCATCATTATCTACATCTTCAATAGGTGGCTGCACATCTCCTCCATTTTCATCATCAACTGAAGATGAAGGAGATGGATCCATGTCAATGAGATCACTAGTTTTTGGCTCCAGTTGATCACCTTTGCCAAAGTTTTCAATTATTTGGTCTTCAAGAAACACAACATCACGGTTTCGAATGACTTTCTTGTCAGCTGGATCCCTCAATCTATAACCAAATTCATCACGCCCATAGCCAAGAAAGATGCATTGTCTTGACTTGCTATCAAGCTTGAACCTCTCATCCTTTCGAATGTGAACAAAGACTCGGCAACCAAACACTCTCAAATGCTCATAAGACATATCTTTGCCCATCCAAACTCTTTCTGGAACATCACCATTCAAAGGATAGGAAGAAGACAAATTAATCATGTCAACTGCTATCCTCATTGTCTAACTCCAAAAGAATCTTGGCAATTTAGCATGTGAAAGCAAACACCTTGTTCTTTCCACAATGGTGTGATTCATCCTCTCGGTAATGCCATTTTGTTGAGGAGTCTTCTTAATTGTCTTTTGGTGCCAAATACCTTGGTTATGACAATACTCATCAAATAGCCCAATGTATTCACCACCATTATTTTTTCAAATGCACTTCAATTTCTGCCCTATTTCTTTTTAAACCATGGCCTGAAAATGTTTAAATACATCTAGAACTTGATCTTTAGTTTTTAGTATAAAAGCCCAAGCTTTTCTTAAATAATCGTTAATGAAAGTAACAAAATAAAGTGCACCACTATGTGTTCTAACTTTCAAAGGACCACAAACTTCCGAATGAATCAACTCCAAAACCTTTTCTTTTCTAAAAGCAACATTTTTACGAAAAGAAACTCTATGTTGTTTACCTGCCAAATAATGAACACAAGTTTTAAGATGTGTACCTTTCAAACCAGGTAGAAGCTCTTTCTTGAACAAAACTTGTAGCCTCTTTTCACTCATATGGCTCAGCCGCTTGTGCCATAATTCAGTAGAAATATCATCTTCAAGTGCATTGATAACACCTTTACAAATTTTTCCTTGTATTGAATAAAGTGTATGAGTCTTCTTGCACTTAGCCACCACCAAAGAACCCTTTGTTAGCTTCCATATTCCATCACCAAATTTGTTGTTGTAGCCTTCATCAGCTAGCTTTCCGTTAGAGATCAAATTGAGGCAAATGTCAGGATCATGCCTCACATCTTTAAGCATCAACTTACGGCCCAAATTTATTTCCAAGCAAACATCACCCATGCCAATAATCTTGGACAAACCTTCATTACCCATTCGAACACAACCATAATCTCCTTTGGTGTAGGTAGTGAAGAAATAAATTGGAAAAGTCACATGAAAAGAAGTACTGGAATCAATCACCTAATTGCTCTCTTAACCCACAAAATTGATACAATCATATTCACAAACGACAATGAGATCATTGGCAGTAACTGCCGTTGTGTCTTCTTGCTTCTTATCCACACTTTTGTCACGCCTTTTCTCATTATTTTTGAGCTTTTAGCATTCCAGCTTCATGTGCCCTTTCTCATGGCAATAATGACACTTAATGTCTTTCTTTGAAAAAGAACCATCTCTTGATTTGTCACGGCTTTGATCATGACCATGAGGACTCTTACTCCTCTCCCTTGTTTTGTTTCGGCATCTCATAACAAATGCTTCTGAATGAGAAGAACTCACTGATTTTCTTCTAGTTTCTTCATTCAACAAGCTGCTAGTGACTTGGCTCATTGTGACAACTTCATCGAGCGCCAAATTATTAACCGTCGCAACCAAAGTCTCCCAACTTTCGGGTAAAGAACTAAGTAGTATCAAAACTTGCAACTCATCATCAAAAAGAATTTTTATAGAAGCAAGTTGGCTAACAATACTCTTTATTTCATTCAACTGTTCCGAAATAGAACTACCATCTTTATATTTTAAATTAACGAACTTACGAAACAGAAAGGCATTATTTGTGGCTAATTTTCTATCATAAAGGCATTCTAATTTTTTTTTCCATAAATCATGTGTTGAAGTTTCAGTAGCAAAATGATGAAACACATTGTCATCAATCCATTGACGGATAACACCAATGGCTTTTCGATTACGCTTATTTCATTCATCATCTTTCATACCATCAGGTTTGCCACTATTACCCTCAATAGGTCCATACAAATCTTTAGAAAATAATAAGTCCTCTATTTTAGTTTTCCAAGTTATCCAATTGCTTCTACTGAAGCTAGACATACGACCCACATTCCCCTTTATTGTTTTACACAAATAAATAAATCCAAATAAATCGTAACATCTAATACCAGTTGTTAAGAAAAAAAAATGATTTCCCACAAGTAAATCAATTGATGGGAATAAAAACTAATGTGGAAAAATTAAATTAACAACGACACAAAAATTTTTACGTGGTTCCCTCAATGTGAGGTACGTCAACAAGATCGAAATCGATTTTACTATTAACCAAAGAGTTTCCAAACAATTACAAATGAGACACAAATGGTCTCACAAAACCACCCTTAGGTGAATTCCAAATAATCACAAATAATCAAGAGAAAAGACCTCACCAAATAAACAAACAAAAGTCTTCGAAGCAGAACCAAATCAACCCACTGCTCCACAAAGCAAACCCCACTGAATTGATTACCCAGCACACACACACACAAACCAGCCCCACAGCACTTCAGAAGAGATGGAACAAAATTGATAGCAGCCACAACACTTTTTTTGGAGAACTAAAACAAATAGTTAACTTTTGAGCTTTTTTCAAAACCCTAGCTACTATCAAATTGACTATTAAATACCCATGGGGCCTTCAAAAATAGATATAATATATTAAAAATATATTATAACTAATACCAAACCAAATTAAATATTGTTAATAAACCAATTGGGTCTTATACTCCAATAAGGAGGTATACCCAACAACATGATGAAACATACTGTCATCAATCCATTGACGGATAACACCAACGACTTTTCGATTAAGCTTCTTCCATTCATCATTTTTCATACCCTCGGGTTTGCCATTATCACCTTCATTTGGTGCATATAAATCTTTACAAAATAATAGGTCTTCCATTTTAGTTTTCCGAGTTACCCAATTGCTTCCATTGAAGCTAGACATATGACCCACATTCCCCTCTGTTGATTTATACAAATAAATAAATCCAAATAAACTGTAAGCTTTGATACTATTTGTTAGGGAAAATAGAAGATTTCCCAAAAGTAAATCAATCAATAGAAATAAAAATTAATGCGGAAAAATGAAATCAATAGCAATACAAGAATTTTTATGTGGTTCCCTTAATATGAGGTACGTTCACAAGATCGTAATCCGATTCCACTATTAACCAAAAAGTTTCCAAACGATTACAAACGGGACACGAATGGTCTCACAAAACCACTTTTAGGTAAATTTCAAATAATCACAAACAATTAAGAGGAAAAGCTTCACCAAATAGATGAATAAAATTCTTCAAAACAGCGTTGAAGAAGGCCCAAAATAATAACCCAAACTAGCTTCACCAAAGCAACCAAAGATGCACACATACAATGCATCAAAAAGCCAAACAACAAAGCAAGAAAGAGAACTTCTAAAGGGAGCCAAAAAAACAGCACTTACCCAATTTGATTCCACCGAAGATATGATGATCACGACTGCTTTCTTTTTTCTTTTCTTTTTTTCAAAAAAACAAAACAATCCCGAATGTATTGTAGATTTTTAGGCTTTTTATCAAAACCCTAGTTATTATCAAACTGATTATAAAATACTCATTGGACCTCTAAAAGTTAGATATAGTATATTCAAAATATATTATAATTAATATCAAACCAAATTAAATATTTTAATTGTAGCAATTGGGTCCCATACTTTACTAAGGAGGTATACCCAACAATTCTTCCCTTACTGACTTAGATAGAAACATCAACCATACCCGTCAAAGTTCGACACTTTAAATATTTGTCCATTGACAAAGTCTTAATCTACTGCAACTCTGTAAGTAAGACCAAAGTTCAAAGTTTTGTTCGACTGCCTCTTTGCTGCCTCTAGAAGAGGTGTTTAATACTGTTTTGTTTTGTTTGTGTGGTCTCCAGCAGACTTGCCAACAAAAATGTTATGGTCATTAATGATGTATTTAGCAATTTTGATTTAAAACATATATATATATATATATTTAGGTATTTATTTTTAGTATTTTATATATAATAGTTAGTGATTGATTTTTTTTTTTTTTTTATAATATCTAAAAGTCATAACACCTATAATTATATTAGTACATTTTATACATGTCAGTTTTTATTGATTAATTTATTTTTTTTCTTTACAGGTTATTCAAATAGATGACAAATATTCAAGTGATTTAAGCCCCAAAAAAATAATGTATGAATTTTTTTTTTTTTGTATAATTTATTTTTTAATTTTTATATGATTGCATTATCATATATAATCCAAATGTATAAATAGTGGTTGCATTTTTTTATAATCATTTTATTTAATATTTAATTATAAATATTTTTATTTTGTTATCGCAATGTGTTGTGACAACAATTCTTATGGCACAATTTTATTTTATTTTTTATAAAAAAATCTTTTTTTTTAAGTAATAATAGCTTAAAAAAAACACTTTATAATTTATTTTTTAATTTTTATATGATTACATTAGCATGTAAAATCCAAATGTATAAATAGTGGTTGCATTTTTGTTTTATAATCATTTCATTTAATATTTAATTGTAAATATTTTTTATTTTATTATTGTAATGTGTTGTGACAACAATTTTAATGGCACAATTTTTTTAAAAAAATAAGAAAACAAAAAACAAAGCTCAAATTTTTTTTTATAATGGCACAATTTTTTTAAAAAAATAAGAAAAGAAAAAAAAAAGCTCAAATTTTTTTTTATAATTTATTTCTTAATTTTTATATAATTACATTAGCATACAAAATCCAAATGTACAAATAGTAGTTGCATTTTTTTTTATAATCAGTTTATTTATTATTTAATTATAAATAGTTTTTATTATTTTATTGCAATGTGTTGTGACAATAATTTGTATGGCACAATTTTTTTTAAAAAAAATCAATAGCTGAAAAAAAAATTCTTTATAATTTATTTTAAAATTTTTATATGATTACTCCAAGTAAGGTTTTGAAAAGTGGTTGTAGTCGTAATGGCAACAAAAATTGTAAAGAAAATTTTTAATCATATAAAAACTTGGAAAAATTACCCATAAATCCTATCTACAAATAAGTTGAACCATTTAGTCCTTTAAGTTTTTTTGTATACCATTTAGTCCTATTTTGTTGGTAGAGTTTTTGAAGTGTGATTTGATTCCATTTATTTTTACATCTATACCCTTTCCATGTTTGTTTCCATTAACATTCAATTGCTTCCGTAATGTAAACTTGTTGTGGGGAATTCATTACCATTGTTTTCATTGTTTTTGGGGAGTCAGAATACGATGAGTGCCATTTTCACCGGTCAATACCCTTTGCATGATTACTCCCTTAAACATTTGATTATGTTTTGTATTGGGTTAGGTAATGTTTATGTAATCTGATTACTCCCTTAATTTATTAACATTGTTTTTCACCACTTTTGTAATTTGACCGAAAATGGTGACCACCATGTTTATTGATGGGCATTTTTTCCACTGCTTTTTTTTTTTTATTGATTAACATTGTCTCGTTATTGATTAACATTGTTTTTCATTATTTAGAATTGATTACCATTGTTTTCATTCATTAACATTGTTTTCACCATTGGTTTTTGGGGACGGAAAATGGTGAGTTTTTTTCCGGTTGGCCACCGTTTTTGTCACACCGTAACTGTACACGACAGAGTGTTGTATTGCTGTGTCTAAACTGCTGTGGGTAAGATTTTCAAACAAGTGTGTGCTTGTTTATTTTATTTTATTCCCCCTCCTCCTCCATGTCTGTCATCTAGCAGTGGGATGGCTTCGTTTAATTATACCATTTTCATGGATAGAAAAAGTGTTTTTGTTATGTTTTTCCTGGGTATGTTGCCATTGTAATGGGTTCAACAAATGTGTCACAGGTATGGACAGAGGGATATTGTTGGTGTGTTCATACGGTTTAGTCAATGTTCTTATTCGATTGAATCAAGATTCGTCATTTATACAGATTGTTGATGATATTTGTGGGAAGTTTGATGGATTGATACCAAGTGCGGTGTGTTTGGTGTTCGATTTTCCCGGGTACAAGAAGTTTAAGGTGGATAGTGACGACGATATTCAAAACATGTTGTGCCTTGCTAAGTCGTTTGGAATAAATCACATTGAGGTCCTCATTCAGGAAAGTAGTGTTGGTGCAGGAGGTAATTGTGGTGTGGTGGATTCCACGGAGGATGGGGTATTTTCCGGAGATACTAGTCAGAATGGTTGCATGGATGACCAAATGGACTTATTACCAACACACTGTCCAAACAGATCAAAGACGTTTTTGTCGGCTCAATAGGCATATGGGATTACCGATGTGAGACAATGTTTTGATGGTGGAGCAACTGAATTCCGTGAAGTTCTATGTAAGTATGCCGTTGAACGTGGATTTCAATTCAAGTACATCAAAAATGATTCCGTTCGAATTACAGTAGTGTGTAAGTTTGCGGCATCAACAGATTGTTTGTTGTCAGTTCATGCGAGGATGTTACCGTCAACTGGGGTTTTATGTATTAAGAGGTTCGATAGTATGCATACTTGTGGTGCTGCTGTACGTACTTGTAGGAACCCTCATACGGGGTCTGATTTGGTGTCTGCTGTTGTTGTGGATTGAGTGCGTGATCAGCCATTGACGCATCCTACCGATGTTGTGTTTGACTTGAAAAACGAGTATGGTTTGGACATTAGTTACCGGGTGGCATGGTTGGGTATTGAGAAAGCGAGGGGCGAAGTGTACGGGGATCACGCTACATCTTTCGATCAACTCAGGTGGTATAGCGATTCCGTTATGCAAAAAAACCCAAACAGTTACATTAACCTTGAGTTTAACCAAAAAACCAGAAGGTTTGTTTGGTATTTTATATCATTCCGCACTTGTATAGATGGGTTCAATCATTGTCAACCTTTGCTATTTTTGGATGGAACGTTTTTGAAAGGTTGGTTCAAAGGTAATTTGCTTGCGGCTACTGCTAAAGACGCTAATCAAGGTAATGGTTTCATTTTGCTTTCATTTGGAAAGTTAATGGTAATTTTCTTTCATTTTTCAAAATGTGTCATAATTATTTTGTGTGGAAGTTGTACAACTTTACTCATGGAAAACTATTTATGTTTTATGTTTGGTCGTAGGATTGTTTCTGGTAGCCTTTCCTATTGTTGATTCCGAGAATTCATCCAATTGGGAATGGTTTCTTCGTAATTTGAAAGAAGTTGTTGGGGGCGGGCGGACATTAACTTTTGTATCTGACCGTCATGTCGGATTAATACACTCTATACCAATCATTTTCCCTTCGACGCATCATGCATTTTGTTTGTTGCATTTCCAAATGAACTTGCGGGATCGAATGAAATATGTTAATGCATCACATAAAATTAGGTTGATGCGCAAGTTGTGGGAATGTGCCTACGCGTCCACTGTTACTTGCTTTAATGAGAAATTGGAGGTATTGAAGAAGTCCAACCCAACTGAGATTGAAGATTTTCTGAAAGACTTGCACCCAAAACACTGGTCTAATGCTTATTTCAGGTACTTCACAATCCGCTTAATGGGTTATGGTGTATTGTTAATTCCCACATGTTTTTTTTATAATATGTTGTCGTTATAATTTATGCTCTCCGTAAACTTTTACTTCGGTCATTTTTTTAGTGGCAGACGGTACAGGGAGATGTGCTCAAACGCCATCGAATCTTTCAACAACTAGGTCGGACAGGCCCGTCATCTTCCTATTACTAGATTGCTTGATATGGTAAGGGGTCAAATCATGGAGCAGATGTCGGAGCGCAGAATTAAATACACTAAATGGGCTAGTGTAATATGCCCGAAGATGAAGAAAAAATTGGTGGCAGCGTATAACGATAGCAAGGCATAGTGTGTGAGTCAAGCTAATGATGATGTGTACGAGGTTCACTTCCACCCATCGGTGTTGGTAGATGTCGTCAAGTAGACATGTTCCTGTTTTCAGTGGCAGATTAATAGGTTCCCGGGTTCCCATGCTGTCGTTGCATTCCATAATAATGGGAGAAACATTTATGATTCAATAGACTCTACACTCTACATCGACACATTTCGACCTACTTATAGCGGAACTATATACCCCATTCCAACAGTGGAAAGGCCGACGTTTAACCCGAATGAATATTTGATAGCACCGCCGACAGTCAAGCGTCCTCCCGGTAGGCCCAAACGGAAGAGAATTATGTCTAAGGGCGAGGTAGTGCAACGTATACGTTGTGGGCGTTGCGAAAAATTGGGCAATCACAATAGGAAGGCATGCAAAAAGCCGTTACAGACGGTTTGCCATATGGTTTAATTTCTTTCGCCGACAACTTGGGGTTCGTTGGACTACCGTATTCTGTTTTCCAAGCTGTTTTTGACATTGTTTTGTAATCAGTCATTTACTTTTTTTAATGGGTTTATTCAAATTGGTAGAATATATACTTCTCTTTAACCCAGCTACCATTTCGGTGCCCACTGTTGAACAATTACACACTGCACCTTTAACACCAAACCACTGTGGTCATTACATTATGACATCACTTTCATGTTGCTCTAGCGTAACAATAATGGGTGTTGTTTGTTTTCATATCTGTGCACATCATACCAAACAGTCACCCAAAACCCATTGTTTCAAATAATCGGAAGGCAATTGGTTTTCAATGTTTGGGTGTATGTTTGCAATTCAGTGTACATCTTACACTATATGCACCATAAACCCACTGTTTCAAAAAATTCTAATGCAATGTAATATTACGTTTACAATGAAATGTTGTCTCTACAATTATAATTAAAATGGCAACGGCCAATTATGCTACTGCGATGCCATATTAACCACGTAACCGATGTGCGCATGTCAACTTACGTAGAAATCAAACCGCGCTTACTCCCATTGTGGCAAAACAGGTTTTTCAAACTCATTGTTAGCATGTAAACTCTTGTATAGATCATACCATATAAATATACCAAGGACCATCTGTCATTAAGAAACAATGTCATGCCTATGCATATGAAAACCTAAACATACAGTTAACATTTTGAAGGACATTACCATCACATGTCCACCATACGATAACAAAAGGACGATGCCATACTAGTAGCCGTGTAAGAAATACTTTTTTCGCACGCAAGGTTTAAAGGTGATAATATGGAATCCAAGAAACTATTTGAATTGCTTACCAAATAATATTAACATTTCTGTCCACCAAAAAAAACAATTCTAACCAACGCTTAATGCGTTGGTGCACCATTCGCCATGATAATAAAGTAACATAGGACAACTACCCAATTTAAAATTTCCCTCCTAATGTTCTGTTCTACCAGAACAACAAAACATTTATATACGTCCATTAAACCCAAAAAAAAAAAACATCGTAACCACATTCTTTGCACCTTCTGGAATGAGCAACGTGAACACCTCTTACAATGTCCTACCACGGAGTCCTCTGCCTGGGTCACTCAAGAACATGTCCACCATCGCAGCTTGTAGCCCAGTTGGTGTGAGACCGTCCATCGTAGTATCAACTTCTGCCCCCCAAATGAACTGCCTAATAATGAAGCATGCGAAAATTCCGCAATCCGACCTGTATTCACAAAAACCGATTCCAACGTCACTTACACAGCACATCATCAAAACAGTTATCTCAGTCTAATATAACAACTACTTACGACTCTGGAACTTGTTGTGGACAATCCATAATAGATACAAAAGTGCCATAAAAAAGGTTTGCCTCATTCCCATCAGCTGTAACTCTTGGTTTCACAAACTTGTTGTGATGGTCGGCCACCCATTGTTTCTGTTGTTTTCTCACATGTTAGTTTACATACGTATTGGGTAACATTGAAACCAAGAAAAATTACAATTCATCAACCATGCACATTCAGATCTCAATCTGTTAAACTAGCATTGCACCACCACTACAAATCGACAAAAAATCATATACAAACTACTAGTTGTATTGCTGTACTTACAACTTTTAGAGCCTCATTGTAATGCTCATCACACACTCTACGTCTTGGCCTGATAGAGTTGTAATGTTTCCAATTCCTACTGTCTAAATCGTGTGCCATGACTGTCCAATGGTTGGCATTGTAGATCGGGAATAGTATGTATCTGCAACCTCGCGCAACCTTCATGTGTACGTTCAAGTACTTCATTCGTGACATTGCGCTGCTGTTCCGCATCATATCCTGCACAATTTTCCAAAGCCACCAAAGTCGTGTCAAATTTCATTGCAACAAATATTATTTTTAGATTTCGTGCACACAAACACACATAGTGGTACATACCGAACACACACTAGTGTAAATGTATGTCGTGCCCACATATTCTGGTCTTCTAGACACCGTCTTACGCATTTCAGTCAACATAGCAGTGTATGCATCGATTACCTACAGCATATGTTACCCATTACAATTTCAATGCACTATTAATAACATTTTGTAAATTAATGTCCAGTATGTGCTACTACCATTATCGCACCATCAAGTGAGAGTGCATGCATTTACATATTCGTAATGGTGTGCTATTAAATTCATCTGTCATTTTGTCACAGCCACATCAACCACGATATGAATGACACAATGTTTACATGTCCGTGTGGGGTTTTTTTCGTAGGGAAATAAATAAATAAATAAAGGGCAAATTATACGACACCAGTTTACATTCCCATGAATAGAGTTTTGCTGCACCAGATCTTTGATGTCTGTGAAATGCACTTGTATTCCATTGTGTCCACCGTCCCACACTATTAACCTACACATCATAAACCAAAATTAAGAACAACCATAAAACAGCAATTACAACTTCTACATGTCAAAAAATACAACATTCCATACAAACTACCTACCTGTCCCCCTCTAAACTGTACATTCTCTCTAATAATTGCCTATCTTCATCCTTCAACATGTTCCACACAGTGTGCCTTCTGTGCATACCAAAACCATGCCAGGTTTTACGCTCCACTTTGATATCCTCAACACTGTAAATCACCCCGGGCTCAAACGATTTACCTAGTCTCACATTCGCACTTACTTGTTGTCGCCCAAATATGGCAGGATATTCGTAGTCAGACAACCTAAATTCCGGTCTTGGTTTGGTCTTCACCCGTTTGACCAGCGATGTCATTTTTGGTCCAGAACTTGTTGCAGCATTTATGTGTTCAGAACCAGCTCCCACGCCAACCATAGCTGCACCAACATTTACACTTTCATCTGACGCTGGCTGCTCATTTCGGGGACTGCAGCTACCCTCCACCCCTGTCATAGTTGGACATACATTCCCATGTGCGAAGTCAACCGTCAAATCTTCAATCCCAGCTTCATGCTCAACAATCTCTAATTCGGTGGTGTCAACGTCTTTGGCTTGGACTACAGGACACGCAGAGTGCTGTGCACTTTTGACACTCGTGACGTGGCCAGAACCATTTACTTTCCCTGAAAGACTATTGCTCGGTGTTCGCTGATTTGATCCATCATTGACAACACATTGCGTGACCTCGTGCACCTCAAAATCATCAAGACTATCCTGCATATTGTTTATTTTTTACTCCAATCGATCAACCACCTTACTGAGTCAATCAATTTCAGAATCCTTTTCGACAAGCACACTATTTAAGTCTACAAACAAATTACCAGCATGCCTCCCGAGCAGTTGCTCCATCGTTTCGACACGCTGCTCCAGTTCGCGTACCCGTGCGTCTTTACTCTTGATTTCACTCTCCAACTCAACAATTTCGGAATTACAAGATCTCAACTCATCATTCACCCCCCTTGTTCTTCACCCACGGCTTCACCATCCAAAGTGCTGGCCAGGTCTAGAAGATCCGGGAACAATACCAGCCACACTTCCCCACCTGACACTATCTTCCCACCCACTTTTACCTTGTTGGTTGGTGTACCAGTATTATTATTCTCATAATCATCTCCACTTTTCATTTTGATGTTACCAGCATTTGGTGTCTCCAGCTGCCAACAATTGAAACAAGGCTCCACGCTGCCCACATCATCCGTCTCAGTAGTAGCCCCACGCCCATCGCACACTTTAGCTGGATTCACATCCATCCTACTTCTACCACTCTCGCTCGGCTCATTCGCAGCAGCAGCCAGTTTAAGAATATGACACTCACTAATTGTTCCAACAAGTTTCCTACACTGCACTTAGGGATTCAGAAAATTTTTAAAAAACCAACTTCAATGTATGCATTGGGAAAAGAAATTAAAAAAAATGGAAACGATTTTATTCCATAGCTCAATGCAACCTTCTTCCGTCAAATTTATTACTCTCAGCTTCGCCACATGTAACACCCTCAAAAATAACCCATTAAATATAAAACATGACATGCATTATTTAAAAGAAAACAATATATTATACCAACCATCAGAGTATTACGAAATAAAACATAATAATAAGTGCCCTACGGGCTTACATCTTGCCAAGCCAACACTTGGACACAAATCCATGAGTTCTAACTCGAAACAAATAAAGCCCTAGGCTTGAATGTTTACATAGTTCAAATAAAGCAAATAAAACAAATAAAGAAAATCTTCAAGTCCAAATCCTCACAAGCTAAGCCTTTGGAGGTAATGAACCACCTGATCCTGAAAAATGAAGTTCCCATAAAGGGTGAGCCACAGCCCAATAGAGAAATACTAAACCAGGCATAAGAATTAACTAAAGCATTAGCATCCGATACATGGTTAATACAAGATAATCAATTTCCAATGTCTACATTGTCTATGACATATTGTCTATGACACCTTTCACTTTCCAATATTTATTCAACTTTCCAACTATATCATTATGGCTCAGAACCTGGCCAACTACAATAGTGATCCAGATGTCACTAAAATCAATGCGACTAAAGCTCAAACCACAACACTTCCATACTTCCAACTGATACACATTATAATGATGTATCATATCAACAACAAATAGCAATATTGCTATTATCAATAAGCATACATATGAGTGATGCTACTGGAGTCCATCCCCTATCTCCTCCCAACAAATCCGGTTTAGAGGTACATCCCCTATCTTCCCCTAAACCGTGGAGTTCATCCCCTATCTCCTCCAAACAACATGCATATGCAATGAAACACACAATTGCCATATACACACATAATCAATACAAGTAATGTTCTGTATTAATTCAATCAGTCAACATAAGTGACTTAATTCCAGTTATACCTAGGCCACATGCAAGGTCTACAACAATCACGACTATCCTCCACCGATAGCCTAGAGCAATTATTTCTAAACAAGATATAAATACAACGGTGAATGATTAAAATCACATTCTAATAGGTAAGTATTTACACTACCCAACTATATCATTAATCTCATAATTTCCCCAACTTCATGAATTAAACCCAAATCCACGTTTTCCCTTCAAATTAATTATACAAATTAATCTAAGCCAAAACCCTAAGGTTTCTCCCAAAATTATCAAACTACCCCCATATACCAAAAACACCAACACTTAGGATTAAAGCGTATAAATGGAGTAGGAAATCCCTACCTCGAAGCAAGAACCCAAAAAGAAGAAGATGAAGATGATGCCCAAATTCCAAAGTGCTCCAAATCCAAAACTGTTCAGATTAAATGAAAGCCCTCGATTCACTCTACCTTTTTAATGAAGAAACTAGGGTAGAAATACACTCTAGATAGATCAATCCTAAGAGAGAAGTTGAGTTGGGAGAGAGAGAACTCGTAATCTAGGGTTTGGAATCTGAAAAGAGGATGAAAAACTGCTTTAAAACGTCAAAAACACGATTTTGTACCCAGACTCCTTTCGGCGGACAAACCCCCTTCGGCGGACACTCCTGAACTCGCTCGGCGGCCCAACTCCCGCCGGCGTACAACCTCAAGCAAGAAATCTTGGATGGGTGTTTTTCGCCGGCGCCAAAACCCCCGCTCGAGCGGACAAGGAACAACAAGTCCCCGCTCGAGCGTTAAACTCCCCGCTCGAGCGGACAAGCCAAAAACTGAACATCAACACTTGGTTTCTAAACTCAACCAACCTGCAATCAACCTGCCCAAAACATCCTATAACTCAAGAATAAGGAATTAAAGGACAACAACAAATAATAATAAGACCATAGAATCTACGGAACATAAGTCCGAATATAATAATCAAAAGGGAAAAGACCGGGGTCGCTATAACCTCCCCCCCTTAAAAGAATTCCGTCCCCGAAATTAAGTATGAGTTTGTAAAAATAAGTTTTTCTCAATTCCCAATGATATTATAAAATAATAAACAATAACTTGATTCAATACCGTCCACTTCATCTCTTATCAAGAGGCATCTCATAATATATATAAAACAACATATATTTCAACCTGCATCAAGATTATGCATTATTCCCTTCAATGTTAACAATTTCCATATCATATTCAATCTCATGATATAAACAACACATTCACTATAAAAATGTTATATTACACTTCCATAAAAGGCAAGTTCAGATGTTAACATTAAATCCAGAACATTCTCAATGTTTTCCAACTTAAGACATATATAAAATTCTCAAGTTCCACAATATTATATAATCTAAATACAAGATTACAAATCAATAAACATATCCGGATATTTCTCACGGACTTCCAACTCACGTTCCCAAGTGGCCTCCTCCACTCCGTGATGCTTCCATAAAACTTTCACTAAAGGGATGGTCTTGCCACGCAAAACTTGATCCCGCCTATCCAAAACCCGAACCGGTCTCTCCTCATACGAGACATCCTCATCAACAACTAAATCAGTCCAATCCAACACATGTGACGGATCTGGCTCATACTTCCGAAGCATACTCACATGAAACACGTCATGAACTCCGGATAACTGTGGTGGCAAAGCTAAACGATAGGCAGCCTCACCAATTCTCTCAAGGATCTCAAAAGGACCAATAAACCGAGGGGATAACTTCCCACTCTTCCCAAACCTCATCAAACCTCGTTTGGGTGATATCTTCAGAAAGACATGATCACCCACCTCAAATACCAAAGGTCTCCTCCTACGGTCAGCATAAGATTTCTGACGACTCTGTGCTGTAACAAGCCTCTTACGGATAAGCTCAACTTTCTCCGTTTCCCTCACCAACTCTGGACCCAACAGAGGTGCATCACCCACCTCGGCCCAACAAACAGAGATCTACGATTCGGCCATACAAGGCCTCAAGCGGTGCCATACCGATACTAGGCTGAAGCTATTGTTGTAGGCAAACTCCACTAATGGTAAGTGCCTCTCCCACGACCCACTAAAGTCGAGAACACAACCCAAGCATATCCTCAAGGATCTGAATAATGCGCTTCGGATGCCCGTCGATGCGAGGATGATAAGCGTGCTAAAGTCAACTTAGTGCCTAAAGCACTCTGCAAACTCTGCCACAACCTAGCGGAAAAGCGAGGATCTCTATCTGAGACGATCGTCACTGGGACCCCGTGCAACCTCACTATGTCCCGTATATATAAGTCGGCAAGATGATCTACCGAATCTTTAACACGCGTAGGAATGAAGTGCGCTGACTTCGTCAATCGGTCTACAACCACCCAAATAGCATCACTACCCCGCTGAGTCCTCGGAAGACCCACAACGAAGTCCATAGTGACATGCTCCCACTTCCACTCGGCAATAGGCAAGGGTTGCAACAAACCCGCTGGCCTCTGATGCTCGGCCTTCACTTGCTGACAAGTAAGGCACTTAGATACGAAAGCTGCCACATCTTTCTTCATACCCCGCCACCAAAACTGGCGACCCAAATCCCGATACATCTTAGTGCCTCCCGGATGCACCGCAAGGCGCGAATGATGAAACTCTCGGAGTACCTCCTCTCGGCAAGACTCCGGCACAAACAGACGGTCTCGGTATCTCACACTCAGGTCGGGAAACACCGTCAAACCCTTCTCAACCTTCCCAATGGAAATCTTTTCTCGGAGAGATTCTACTTCAAGATCACCCCTCTGAGCCTCTATCACTCGAGTCACAAGTGTAGGCTGTGCAACAACAGAAAACAAGGCCGCAGCCTCAACGGATTCACCCAGAAGCAAATCAAACTCCCCAAGTGCACCCAACATCTCCCACTCTCGGATGGCTATACTAGCTACGTCACCAACAGATTTCCTGCTAAGGGCATCGGCCACAACATTGGCCTTTCCCGGATGATAGTGCAACTCAAAGTCATAATCCTCAATGAACTCCATCCACCTCCTCTGCCTCAAATTCAGGTCTTTACGTAGCAGATACTTGAACTCTTATGATCCGAGAATACCTCGAACTTCTCACCATAAAGATAATGCCTCCAAATCTTCAAGGCAAAAATCATTTGCTAATTCTAAATCGTGCGTAGGGTAATTCTTCTCATGAATTTTCAACTGACGTGAGCCATAGGCAACCACTTTTCCCTCTTGCATCAACACACAACCCAGACCCTCTCGTGAGGCGTCGCAGTAAACTGCATAACCCAACCCTCTCTCCGGAATAATCAAGACCGGAGCGGTGGTCAATCTAACCTTCAACTCCTGAAACGACTTTTCACAAGTCTCACTCCATACAAATTTGACTCCCTTCCGAGTCAATCTAGTCAACGGTGAAGCTAACTTGGAGAAATCCTTCACAAACCGACGATAATACCCTGCCAATCCCAGAAAACTGCGGATCTCAAACACACTCTTAGGCTGTGCCCAATCTTGCACTGCCTCAGTCTTGGATGTATCAACAGACACCCCTTCCCCAGAAACTACATGGCCTATGAATTTCACCTCATCTAACCAGAACTCACACTTCCCGAACTTAGCATAAAGCTTATGGGCTCTAAGTAACTCAAGCACCACTCTCAAGTGTTCCTCGTGCTCCTCCCTCGAAGGTGAATAAATTAGAATGTCGTCCACGAAGACGACCACAAAACGATCCAAGAATTCTCGGAAGATCCGGTTCATCAAATCCATAAACACTGCCGGTGCATTGGTGAGCCCAAACGGCATCACCAGAAACTCATAATGACCATACCGCGTACGGAATGCCGTCTTAGGAATATCCTCCTCCCTGACTCTCAACTGATGATAGCCCGATCTCAAATCTATCTTAGAAAAACAACGAGAACCCTTTAACTGATCAAACAAATCGTCTATACGAGGCATAGGATACTTATTCTTAACCGTAACCCGATTCAATTTACGGTAATCTATACACAGTCTCAAAGCACCACCTTTCTTTTTAACAAAAGAATTTGGCGCTACCCCAAACACTAGGACGGATATAACCCTTATCTAACAATTCTTGGAGTGAATCTTTAACTCAACTAACTCAAATGGGGCAAAACGGTAGGTGCCATAGAAATCGGCCGTCTTGCACTAAATCAATGGAGAACTCAATCTCTCGCTGAGGTGGCAAACTAACAAGATCATCGGGAAAAACGTCCGAATACTCACAAACCACCCTCGGCAACACAATCTGGGTCTCATTACCCTCACTAATCGAAAGACTAGCAAGTAGACCACTAAGCTCACTCCGCCGTCGCGGATCATAACCCGGTGGCAAAACACTACCAACTCGGTCCCCCAAAAAACGAAAACACTCCCCGTTCACGGTACAACAGGTGACCCTCTGACGGTAGCAATCAATAACTGCCCGGTATGACGACAACCAGTCCATACCCAAAATAACATCAAAGCCCTTCATGGGCATAACTACAAAAGAGAAAGGGATTCTATGATCATCGACCTCTATGTCACAACCCCTAACACCTTGTTTCAAAATCAATTCACCCCCAAGAGGTGACACTACACAAATAGGAGACGCTAACTGTGCTAACTCCAACTCCAAAACAGATGCAAATGCAGCAGACACAAAGGAATGAGATGCACCCGTATCAATCAAAACATTAGCAACCGAGTTGCAAAACAAAAAGGTACCTCTAACCACAGATGGAGCTGGCACAAGATCTGCTGTGATAAAGATACAGCGCCCAGATGCCCTCGATCAACCTTTGCTCACCTCGGAGCATAAGATCATTACCGATTGGGACGAAGAAGCCCCTGATTGACCCTCGAGGCTGAATCGGTGGCGGGCGGTGACTCTGATGCCTCGAACGGATGCAGATGTGCCACCCAACTGTGGGCAAAATCTCTTCATGTGCCCTAGTTGACCACACTGATAACACGATAGTGGCTGACCTCTACTCTGACTCTGGCTCTGAGATCGAGCCGAAGAAGATGCTGCTCTCTGGACTCCTCCTCTCTGAGGACAAACTGGAGCCTTGTGACCCAGCTGGCCACACTTGAAACAGTAACGTCTCGACTACCTTTCCGGAACTAGCACTCTCGGCCGGAAGAGTGGATCTAGAAAACTACTCGAGGTCAGGCGAGGAGTGAAACCTCTCTGCCTCCTGCCGTCACCCTGGCCATCCTGACTCCTCTTGGAGCCTTTCTGCCTTTCCCCCTCTTCCTGCATCATAATCTCGGTATGGGCTGCTGCATCAACCAATCGTCCAAAATCTCTAATCATAGATCCGACAACTCTCAGCATGAGGCCACGCCTCAACTTCTTCTCAAACTCAATGCAACGGCGTTCCTCAGTCGCCACCAACTCAGGTGCAAACCTGGACAAACTAGTGAATGCAGCCTCAAACTCGGCCACTGACAAACTGTTCTGCTCAAGATGGCAAAACTGATCTCTCAACTTCTCCTGAACAGCTGGAGACAGGTACTTCTCCTGAAACGCATCAACAAAAGCCTTCCAAGTAGCTCCAATACGACCCTTGGTGAATTTCCACCACTGACCCGCATCCCCTTTCAACTGGAAAGATGCCAAGGTCACCTTCAATCCCTCGTCTTCGATGCCTAGCATCTCAAACGTTTTCGTTGTCTGTTCGAGCCATTCGTCTGCCTTAAGCGGCTCGCTAGGATCACCTAAAAATTCGTCCGGGTGAGACCGGAAGAATTCCCTCTTCAGAAAAGAAGGTCCTGTATCTGCCACAACAACCTGAGCCTAATTCTGAGCCCTAAGAATGCCCACTGACTCCCTAAAAGCTCCAGCTATTTCTTGGGCCAAAGCGCCCATAACCTGCTGTCCTACTGGCTCGGCCACATTGGCCTGGCCAACACCCTCTTGAACTGCCGGAATTTCATCCGGTATAGGCACTTCCTGCCTGGTCTGCCTACCACGCCTACCACGACCTCGTCCTCGTCCTGACATCCTAATAAAGGAAACAAAGGCGTTAGCACTCTAAACAATATGCCAAAACTATGACACTCGCGTCCTAATACATTGGACAACAATAAATCACACCACGTAAGCACATAATCACATAAGCACCTACGAATTTCATTCCTGGATAATGATAGTCCCGAGGCGTCACTAAAGTTCCGGTTGGAAACAACATTGATCAAGTGCCTTTCCAACAAGACTTTCAGAAACTCAAGGGTCCAATCAATATCCTCGAAACTACATTCCATACCCACATAGTCACATAAACATGTTATCATATAAGCATGTAATCATTACACTAAGTCTCTATCAAACGAGACGAACCCATTGTGATACTAATCACTTCCCACGTACCCAAAGTATTCTAACCCGGTACGCTCTGATACCAAATTGTAACACCCTCAAAAATAACCCATTAAATATAAAACATGACATGCATTATTTAAAAGAAAACAATATATTATACCAACCATCAGAGTATTACGAAATAAAACATAATAATAAGTGCCCTACGGGCTTACATCTTGCCAAGCCAACACTTGGACACAAATCCATGAGTTCTAACTCGAAACAAATAAAGCCCTAGGCTTGAATGTTTACATAGTTCAAATAAAGCAAATAAAACAAATAAAGAAAATCTTCAAGTCCAAATCCTCACAAGCTAAGCCTTTGGAGGTAATGAACCACGATCTGAAAAATGAAGTTCCCATAAAGGGTGAGCCACAACCAATAGAGAAATACTAAACCAGGCATAAGAATTAACTAAAGCATTAGCATCCGATACATGGTTAATACAAGATAATCAATTTCCAATGTCTACATTGTCTATGACATATTGTCTATGACACCTTTCACTTTCCAATATTTATTCAACTTTCCAACTATATCATTATGGCTCAGAACCTGGCCAACTACAATAGTGATCCAGATGTCACTAAAATCAATGCGACTAAAGCTCAAACCACAACACTTCCATACTTCCAACTGATACACATTATAATGATGTATCATATCAACAACAAATAGCAATATTGCTATTATCAATAAGCATACATATGAGTGATGCTACTGGAGTCCATCCCCTATCTCCTCCCCACAACTCCGGTCTAGAGCTACGATCCCTATCTTCCCCTAAACCGTGGAGTTCATCCCCTATCTCCTCCAAACAACATGCATATGCAATGAAACACACAATTGCCATATACACACATAATCAATACAAGTAATGTTCTGTATTAATTCAATCAGTCAACATAAGTGACTTAATTCCAGTTATACCTAGGCCACATGCAAGGTCTACAACAATCACGACTATCCTCCACCGATAGCCCAAAACAGTTATTTCTAAACAAGAAATAAATACAACGATGAATGAAAAAAATCACATTCTCATAGGTAAGTATTTACACTACCCAACTATATCATTAATCTCATAATTTCCCCAACTTCATGAATTAAACCCAAATCCACGTTTTCCCTTCAAATTAATTATACAAATTAATCTAAGCCAAAACCCTAAGGTTTCTCCCAAAATTATCAAACTACCCCCATATACCAAAAACACCAACACTTAGGATTAAAGCGTATAAATGGAGTAGGAAATCCCTACCTCGAAGCAAGAACCCAAAAAGAAGAAGATGAAGATGATGCCCAAATTCCAAAGTGCTCCAAATCCAAAACTGTTCAGATTAAATGAAAGCCCTCGATTCACTCTACCTTTTTAATGAAGAAACTAGGGTAGAAATACACTCTAGATAGATCAATCCTAAGAGAGAAGTTGAGTTGGGAGAGAGAGAACTCGTAATCTAGGGTTTGGAATCTGAAAAGAGGATGAAAAACTGCTTTAAAACGTCAAAAACACGATTTTGTACCCAGACTCCCCGCTCGAGGGGACAGACCCCGCCGGCGGACACTCCTGAACTCGCCGAGCGCCCAACTCGCCGAGCGTACAACCTGCGAAGAAATCTTGGATGGGTGTTTTTCCGCTCGGCGCCAAAACCCCCTTCGGCGGACAAGGAACAACAAGTCCCTCGGCGTTAAACTCCGCCGGCGGACAAGCCAAAATCGAACATCAACACTTGGTTTCTAAACTCAACCAACTCGCAATCAACTCGCCCAACATATCCTATAACTCAAAAATAAGGAATTAAAGGACAACAACAAATAATAATAAGACCATAGAATCTACGGAACATAAGTCCGAATATAATAATCAAAGGAAAAGACCGGAATCGCTATAACCTCCCCCCCTTAAAAGAATTCCGTCCCCGAAATTAAGTATGAGTTTGTAAAAATAAGTTTTTCTCAATTCCCAATGATATTATAAAATAATAAACAATAACTTGATTCAATACCGTCCACTTCATCTCTTATCAAGAGGCATCTCATAATATATATAAAACAACATATATTTCAACCTGCATCAAGATTATGCATTATTCCCTTCAATGTTAACAATTTCCATATCATATTCAATCTCATGATATAAACAACACATTCACTATAAAAATGTTATATTACACTTCCATAAAAGGCAAGTTCAGATGTTAACATTAAATCCAGAACATTCTCAATGTTTTCCAACTTAAGACATATATAAAATTCTCAAGTTCCACAATATTATATAATCTAAATACAAGATTACAAATCAATAAACATATCCGGATATTTCTCACGGACTTCCAACTCACGTTCCCAAGTGGCCTCCTCCACTCCGTGATGCTTCCATAAAACTTCCACTAAAGGGATGGTCTTGGCACGCAAAACTTGATCCCGCCTATCCAAAACCCGAACCGGTCTCTCCTCATACGAGACATCCTCATCAACAACTAAATCAGTCCAATCCAACACATGTGACGGATCTGGCTCATACTTCCGAAGCATACTCACATGAAACACGTCATGAACTCCGGATAACTGTGGTGGCAAAGCTAAACGATAGGCAGCCTCACCAATTCTCTCAAGGATCTCAAAAGGACCAATAAACCGAGGGGATAACTTCCCACTCTTCCCAAACCTCATCAAACCTCGTTTGGGTGATATCTTCAGAAAGACATGATCACCCACCTCAAATACCAAAGGTCTCCTCCTACGGTCAGCATAAGATTTCTGACGACTCTGTGCTGTAACAAGCCTCTTACGGATAAGCTCAACTTTCTCCGTCGTTTCCCTCACCAACTCCGGACCCAACAGAGGTGCATCACCCACCTCGGCCCAACAAACAGGAGATCTACACGGTCGGCCATACAAGGCCTCAAACGGTGCCATACCGATACTAGACTGAAAGCTGTTGTTGTAGGCAAACTCCACTAATGGTAAGTGCCTCTCCCACGACCCACTAAAGTCGAGAACACAACCCCGAAGCATATCCTCAAGGATCTGAATAGTACGCTCGGACTGCCCGTCAGTCTGAGGATGATAAGCCGTGCTAAAAGTCAACTTAGTGCCTAAAGCACTCTGCAAACTCTGCCACAACCTAGCAGTAAAACGAGGATCTCTATCTGAGACGATCGTCACTGGGACCCCGTGCAACCTCACTATGTCCCGTATATATAAGTCGGCAAGATGATCTACCGAATCTTTAACACGCGTAGGAATGAAGTGCGCTGACTTCGTCAATCGGTCTACAACCACCCAAATAGCATCACTACCCCGCTGAGTCCTCGGAAGACCCACAACGAAGTCCATAGTGACATGCTCCCACTTCCACTCGGCAATAGGCAAGGGTTGCAACAAACCCGCTGGCCTCTGATGCTCGGCCTTCACTTGCTGACAAGTAAGGCACTTAGATACGAAAGCTGCCACATCTTTCTTCATACCCCGCCACCAAAGCGGCGACCCAAATCCGATACATCTTAGTGCCTCCGGATGCACCGCATAAGCGCGAATGATGAAACTCTCGAGTACCTCCTCTCGGCAAGACTCGGCACAAACAGACGGTCTCGGTATCTCACACTCAGTCGGAAACACCGTCAAACCCTTCTCAACCTTCCCAATGGAAATCTTTTCTCGGAGAGATTCTACTTCAAGATCACCCCTCTGAGCCTCTATCACTCGAGTCACCAGTGTAGGCTGTGCAACAACAGAAAACAAGGCCGCAGCCTCAACGGATTCACCCAGAAGCAAATCAAACTCCCCAAGTGCACCCAACATCTCCCACTCTCGGATGGCTATACTAGCTACGTCACCAACAGATTTCCTGCTAAGGGCATCGGCCACAACATTGGCCTTTCCCGGATGATAGTGCAACTCAAAGTCATAATCCTCAATGAACTCCATCCACCTCCTCTGCCTCAAATTCAGGTCTTTCTGTGTAAACAGATACTTCAGACTCTTATGATCCGAGAATACCTCGAACTTCTCACCATAAAGATAATGCCTCCAAATCTTCAAGGCAAAAATCACAGCTGCTAATTCTAAATCGTGCGTAGGGTAATTCTTCTCATGAATTTTCAACTGACGTGAGCCATAGGCAACCACTTTTCCCTCTTGCATCAACACACAACCCAGACCCTCTCGTGAGGCGTCGCAGTAAACTGCATAACCCAACCCTCTCTCCGGAATAATCAAGACCGGAGCGGTGGTCAATCTAACCTTCAACTCCTGAAACGACTTTTCACAAGTCTCACTCCATACAAATTTGACTCCCTTCCGAGTCAATCTAGTCAACGGTGAAGCTAACTTGGAGAAATCCTTCACAAACCGACGATAATACCCTGCCAATCCCAGAAAACTGCGGATCTCAAACACACTCTTAGGCTGTGCCCAATCTTGCACTGCCTCAGTCTTGGATGTATCAACAGACACCCCTTCCCCAGAAACTACATGGCCTAAGAACTTCACCTCTTCTAACGTAACTCACACTTCCCGAATTTAGCATAAAGCTTATGGGCTCTAAGTAACTCAAGCACCACTCTCAAGTGTTCCTCGTGCTCCTCCCTCGAAGGTGAATAAATTAGAATGTCGTCCACGAAGACGACCACAAAACGATCCAAGAATTCCCGGAAGATCCGGTTCATCAAATCCATAAACACTGCCGGTGCATTGGTGAGCCCAAACGGCATCACCAGAAACTCATAATGACCATACCGCGTACGGAATGCCGTCTTAGGAATATCCTCCTCCCTGACTCTCAACTGATGATAGCCCGATCTCAAATCTATCTTAGAAAAACAACGAGAACCCTTTAACTGATCAAACAAATCATCTATACGAGGCATAGGATACTTATTCTTAACCGTAACCCGATTCAATTTACGGTAATCTATACACAGTCTCAAAGCACCACCTTTCTTTTTAACAAAAAGGGCTGGCGCTCCCCACGGCGAAACACTAGGACGGATATAACCCTTATCTAACAATTCTTGGAGCTGAATCTTTAACTCAACTAACTCAGCTGGGGCAAAACGGTAAGGTGCCATAGAAATCGGCGCCGTGCCGGGCACTAAATCAATGGAGAACTCAATCTCTCGCTGAGGTGGCAAACTAACAAGATCATCGGGAAAAACGTCCGAATACTCACAAACCACCCTCGGCAACACAATCTGGGTCTCATTACCCTCACTAATCGAAAGACTAGCAAGTAGACCACTAAGCTCACTCCGCCGTCGCGGATCATAACCCGGTGGCAAAACACTACCAACTCGGTCCCCCAAAAAACGAAAACACTCCCCGTTCACGGTACAACAGGTGACCCTCTGACGGTAGCAATCAATAACTGCCCGGTATGACGACAACCAGTCCATACCCAAAATAACATCAAAGCCCTTCATGGGCATAACTACAAAAGAGAAAGGGATTCTATGATCATCGACCTCTATGTCACAACCCCTAACACCTTGTTTCAAAATCAATTCACCCCCAAGAGGTGACACTACACAAATAGGAGACGCTAACTGTGCTAACTCCAACTCCAAAACAGATGCAAATGCAGCAGACACAAAGGAATGAGATGCACCCGTATCAATCAAAACATTAGCAACCGAGTTGCAAAACAAAAAGGTACCTCTAACCACAGATGGAGCTGGCACAAGATCCTGCGCGGTAACAGCATACACGCGCCCAGATGCCCTCTGATCAACCTGCTCACCCCTCGGAGCATAAGACTGTTACACAGATTGGGACGAAGAAGCCCCCTGATTGACCCTCGAGGCCTGAACTGACTGAGCAGGCAGCTGACTCTGAGTCTGCCTCGAACCAGATGCACCAGATGTGCCACCCAACTGTGGGCAAAATCTCTTCATGTGCCCTAGTTGACCACACTGATAACACGATAGTGGCTGACCTCTACTCTGACTCTGGCTCTGAGATCGAGCCGAAGAAGATGCTGCTCTCTGGACTCCTCCTCTCTGAGGACAAACTGGAGCCTTGTGACCCAGCTGGCCACACTTGAAACAGGTAACGTCTCCCTGACTACCTTTCCCAGAACTAGCACTCGGCACTGGAAGAGTGGATCTAGAAAAACTACTCTGAGGCTGCTGAGGAGTGAAACCTCTCTGCCTCCTGCCGTCACCCTGGCCATCCTGACTCCTCTTGGAGCCTTTCTGCCTTTCCCCCTCTTCCTGCATCATAATCTCGGTATGGGGGAGACCTGATCAACCAATCGTCCAAAATCTCTAATCATAGATCCGACAACTCTCAGCATGAGGCCACGCCTCAACTTCTTCTCAAACTCAATGCAACGGCGTTCCTCAGTCGCCACCAACTCAGGTGCAAACCTGGACAAACTAGTGAATGCAGCCTCAAACTCGGCCACTGACAAACTGTTCTGCTCAAGATGGCAAAACTGATCTCTCAATTTCTCCTGAACAGCTGGAGACAGGTACTTCTCCTGAAACGCATCAACAAAAGCCTTCCAAGTAGCTCCAATACGACCCTTGGTGAATTTCCACCACTGACCCGCATCCCCTTTCAACTGGAAAGATGCCAAGGTCACCTTCAATCCCTCGTCTTCGATGCCTAGCATCTCAAACGCGTTTTTCGTCTGCTCGAGCCATTAAATGCGCCTTAAGCGGCTCGCTAGGATCACCTAAAAATTCGTCCGGGTGAGACCGAAGAATTCTCTTCGTAAAAGAAGGTCCTCAGATTCGCCACAACAACCTGAGCCTAATTCTGAGCCCTAAGAATGCCCACTGACTCCCTAAAAGCTCCAGCTATTTCTTGGGCCAAAGCGCCCATAACCTGCTGTCCTACTGGCTCGGCCACATTGGCCTGGCCAACACCCTCCTGAACTGCCGGAATTTCATCCGGTATAGGTACTTCCTGCCTGGTCTGCCTACCACGCCTACCACGACCTCGTCCTCGTCCTGACATCCTAATAAAGGAAACAAAGGCGTTAGCACTCTAAACAATATGCCAAAACTATGACACTCGCGTCCTAATACATTGGACAACAATAAATCACACCACGTAAGCACATAATCACATAAGCACCTACGAATTTCATTCCTGGATAATGATAGTCCCGAGGCGTCACTAAAGTTCCGGTTGGAAACAACATTGATCAAGTGCCTTTCCAACAAGACTTTCAGAAACTCAAGGGTCCAATCAATATCCTCGAAACTACATTCCATACCCACATAGTCACATAAACATGTTATCATATAAGCATGTAATCATTACACTAAGTCTCTATCAAACGAGACGAACCCATTGTGATACTAATCACTTCCCACGTACCCAAAGTATTCTAACCCGGTACGCTCTGATACCAAATTGTAACACCCTCAAAAATAACCCATTAAATATAAAACATGACATGCATTATTTAAAAGAAAACAATATATTATACCAACCATCAGAGTATTACGAAATAAAACATAATAATAAGTGCCCTACGGGCTTACATCTTGCCAAGCCAACACTTGGACACAAATCCATGAGTTCTAACTCGAAACAAATAAAGCCCTAGGCTTGAATGTTTACATAGTTCAAATAAAGCAAATAAAACAAATAAAGAAAATCTTCAAGTCCAAATCCTCACAAGCTAAGCCTTTGGAGGTAATGAACCACCTGATCCTGAAAAATGAAGTTCCCATAAAGGGTGAGCCACAGCCCAATAGAGAAATACTAAACCAGGCATAAGAATTAACTAAAGCATTAGCATCCGATACATGGTTAATACAAGATAATCAATTTCCAATGTCTACATTGTCTATGACATATTGTCTATGACACCTTTCACTTTCCAATATTTATTCAACTTTCCAACTATATCATTATGGCTCAGAACCTGGCCAACTACAATAGTGATCCAGATGTCACTAAAATCAATGCGACTAAAGCTCAAACCACAACACTTCCATACTTCCAACTGATACACATTATAATGATGTATCATATCAACAACAAATAGCAATATTGCTATTATCAATAAGCATACATATGAGTGATGCTACTGGAGTCCATCCCCTATCTCCTCCCAACAAATCCGGTTTAGAGGTACATCCCCTATCTTCCCCTAAACCGTGGAGTTCATCCCCTATCTCCTCCAAACAACATGCATATGCAATGAAACACACAATTGCCATATACACACATAATCAATACAAGTAATGTTCTGTATTAATTCAATCAGTCAACATAAGTGACTTAATTCCAGTTATACCTAGGCCACATGCAAGGTCTACAACAATCACGACTATCCTCCACCGATAGCCCAAAACAGTTATTTCTAAACAAGAAATAAATACAACGATGAATGAAAAAAATCACATTCTCATAGGTAAGTATTTACACTACCCAACTATATCATTAATCTCATAATTTCCCCAACTTCATGAATTAAACCCAAATCCACGTTTTCCCTTCAAATTAATTATACAAATTAATCTAAGCCAAAACCCTAAGGTTTCTCCCAAAATTATCAAACTACCCCCATATACCAAAAACACCAACACTTAGGATTAAAGCGTATAAATGGAGTAGGAAATCCCTACCTCGAAGCAAGAACCCAAAAAGAAGAAGATGAAGATGATGCCCAAATTCCAAAGTGCTCCAAATCCAAAACTGTTCAGATTAAATGAAAGCCCTCGATTCACTCTACCTTTTTAATGAAGAAACTAGGGTAGAAATACACTCTAGATAGATCAATCCTAAGAGAGAAGTTGAGTTGGGAGAGAGAGAACTCGTAATCTAGGGTTTGGAATCTGAAAAGAGGATGAAAAACTGCTTTAAAACGTCAAAAACACGATTTTGTACCCAGACTCCCCGCTCGAGCGGACAAACCCCCGCTCGAGCGGACACTCCTGAACTCGCCGAGCGGCCCAACTCCGCCGGCGTACAACCTCAAGCAAGAAATCTTGGATGGGTGTTTTTCCGCCGGCGCCAAAACCCGCCGAGCGGACAAGGAACAACAAGTCCCTCCTCGCGCGTTAAACTCCCCCCTCCGGCGGACAAGCCAAAAACTGAACATCAACACTTGGTTTCTAAACTCAACCAACCTGCAATCAACCTGCCCAAAACATCCTATAACTCAAGAATAAGGAATTAAAGGACAACAACAAATAATAATAAGACCATAGAATCTACGGAACATAAGTCCGAATATAATAATCAAAAGGGAAAAGACCGGGGTCGCTATAACCTCCCCCCCTTAAAAGAATTCCGTCCCCGAAATTAAGTATGAGTTTGTAAAAATAAGTTTTTCTCAATTCCCAATGATATTATAAAATAATAAACAATAACTTGATTCAATACCGTCCACTTCATCTCTTATCAAGAGGCATCTCATAATATATATAAAACAACATATATTTCAACCTGCATCAAGATTATGCATTATTCCCTTCAATGTTAACAATTTCCATATCATATTCAATCTCATGATATAAACAACACATTCACTATAAAAATGTTATATTACACTTCCATAAAAGGCAAGTTCAGATGTTAACATTAAATCCAGAACATTCTCAATGTTTTCCAACTTAAGACATATATAAAATTCTCAAGTTCCACAATATTATATAATCTAAATACAAGATTACAAATCAATAAACATATCCGGATATTTCTCACGGACTTCCAACTCACGTTCCCAAGTGGCCTCCTCCACTCCGTGATGCTTCCATAAAACTTTCACTAAAGGGATGGTCTTGCCACGCAAAACTTGATCCCGCCTATCCAAAACCCGAACCGGTCTCTCCTCATACGAGACATCCTCATCAACAACTAAATCAGTCCAATCCAACACATGTGACGGATCGCTCATACTTCAAGCATACTCACATGAAACACGTCATGAACTCGGATAAGCGTGGTGGCAAAGCTAAACGATAGGCGGCCTCACCAATTCTCTCAAGGATCTCAAAGGACCAATAAACCGAGGGATAACTTCCCTCTTCCCAAACCTCATCAAACCTCGTTTGGGTGATATCTTCAGAAAGACATGATCACCCACCTCAAATACCAAAGGTCTCCTCCTACGGTCAGCATAAGATTTCTGACGACTCTGTGCTGTAACAAGCCTCTTACGGATAAGCTCAACTTTCTCCGTCGTTTCCCTCACCAACTCCGGACCCAACAGAGGTGCATCACCCACCTCGGCCCAACAAACAGGAGATCTACACGGTCGGCCATACAAGGCCTCAAACGGTGCCATACCGATACTAGACTGAAAGCTATTGTTGTAGGCAAACTCCACTAATGGTAAGTGCCTCTCCCACGACCCACTAAAGTCGAGAACACAACCCCGAAGCATATCCTCAAGGATCTGAATAGTACGCTCGGACTGCCCGTCAGTCTGAGGATGATAAGCCGTGCTAAAAGTCAACTTAGTGCCTAAAGCACTCTGCAAACTCTGCCACAACCTAGCGATAAGAAACGAGGATCTCTATCTCGAGACGATCGTCACCGGGACGCCGTTCAACCTCTCTATGTCTCGTATATATAAGTCGGCAAGATGATCTAGCGAATCTTTAACACGTAGGAATGAAGTCTTGTGACTTCGTCAATCGGTCTACAACCACCCAAATAGCATCACTACCCCGCTGAGTCCTCGGAAGACCCACAACGAAGTCCATAGTGACATGCTCCCACTTCCACTCGGCAATAGGCAAGGGTTGCAACAAACCCGCTGGCCTCTGATGCTCGGCCTTCACAATTACGCACTCGTGCAAAACCCGACCACAATTGCACCGAACAATAAATTTAACTCTAACCAGATGATGTTTATTCATTAAACAAACTTATACATGTGTGATTACTTTACTTTGAATTGAAGGTTGTGTAACACACTTTATCAATCCATGACGACAAATCACACACCAACGGGAAACCCCCCAAAAAAATGACCCCCCATCTCAAATATGCGACTATCTCGATCAACGTAAAAAACCCACAAACCCACAAGTATGCATTTCACAAAATCCTCCATACTAACAACTTCATATCAAACCCACAATAGTCTACAGTTCGCCTGATATTACATACATCACAATTTTGGCAAAACCCAACCGCACCAACACAAACAAAAACAGGGGTTGATGTAGACAAACGATTAACATACCTGGAGAGATTATTGCCAACCACAGTTATTTCCACCGGATTATGAAGGTTTTCCGAACGGTGCTCCAAAGCACAACAGCGTCACAGCCACCCAGTTCGCTGGTATCGATGTATCAATAGGGAAGGGGTTGCGTATTCGTTAGGGTTTCGAGTAAAATGCAAATTCGTATTCTATTATCCCAATCCACAAGGATTTCACGTTGCCAAAAAAAAATCTTCAACTGCAACGCCTAACATTACGCCATAACATCGGCGTACTGTGGCAATTTCCTTCCACGTCTCTTCGGTTCCGATCTGCTGGGAGGGAAAACAAACATCAACAAATTAAGGACTTTGGGCATTTTAGTAAAATCCACATTGGAGCATTCCTCAATTACCCTTACTAGAAGGTTGTAAACAGAGTCAAACACGGATAATGTTGCCATTAACACTACATTGGGACTAATTGGATTATAAGATAAAAAGTAGGACCAAATGGGTCAGAAGATAAGGATTTGGGATTTATTGGTGCATGTCCCAAAAAACTTACATGTTAACGTAATCATATAAAAATTAAAGAAAAATGGTTTAGACCACTAAATGAGGAGCACTAATTTGTCCTTTTTCTCTTTGTATTTTGTCTTTTTTCTTTTCTTTTTTTTTTTTTTTTTGGAGGGGGGGTATGCATGCCAGCTCAGTAGAGCTGTATTTAGAGCAGCTCTACTAGTGGTCTGTATCACCACTGAAAATTAAAAAAGAAATTATAAAGATTTTTTTTTTAGCTATTGATTTTTTTAAAAAAAAAAACAAAATTGTGCCATAAAAATTGTAATCATATAAAAACTAACATACTAATGTAACCATATAAAAATTGAAAAATAAATTATAAAGAATTTGTTTTTTTTTTTTAGCTTATTTTTTTTCAAAAAAAAAAATTATGCCTTAAAAATTGTAATCATATAAAAACTTACATGCTAATCTAATCATATAAAAATTGAAAAATAAATTATAAAGAAATTTTTTTTTTAGCTTTTTTTTTTTTTAAAAAAAAAGTGTGCCTTAAAAATTGTAGTCATATAAAAATTTAAAAATAAATTATAAAGAAATTTTTTTTTGAGCTATTGATTTTTTAAAAAAAAAATAATTGTGCCATAAAAATTGTAATCATATAAAAACTTACATGCTAATATAATAATATAAAAATTATAAAATAAATTATAAAATTTTTTTTAAAAAAAAAATTTGTTGTCACAACACATTGCAATAACAAAATAAAAAATATTTATAATTAAATATTAAATAAAATTATTATTAAAAAAAAATGCAACCACTATTTATACATTTGGATTTTGCATTCTATTGTAATCATATAAAAATTAAAAAATAAATTATAAAGAAAAAAAATTCATACATGGTTTTTTTTTGGGGGGGGGGCTTAAATCACTTAAATATTTCTTATCTTTTTGAATAATCTGTGAATAAAAAAATAAATTAATTAATAAAAACTGACATATATAAAATGTATTAATATAATTATAGGTGTCATGATTTTTTTATATTAAAAAAAAAAAACCAACCACTAACTATTATATATAAAGGGAAAGTCTACAATGTGCACCTTATAAAAGGGCATATGATATGCACTTATTGTATGGTCCATATCGTGCCACATCGTAAAAAATGACCTGCTAAATCGGTCATGTAACAGGTTACAGAAAAAATCATAACTTTTTTTCAAATATCATAACAATATTACAATGAATCATAACAATGTCATAATAGTCACCAAAGCGTCATAACAAAGACACTATAAATCATAACAATATAACGACAACTCATAACAAATATAGTTATTTCTAATCAATTATCATAACATTTGAATCGTAACATTTTTTTATTATGATTCACCATGACAAATCATAACTTTTGGTAGTAAAATCATAACTTTTACTAAAATGAATCATAACCACAACTTTTTTCTCCACAATCATAATAAGATTAACAAATGTCATAACTTTTATTAATAAATCATAACCACAATACACTACAAGAATTTTCACTTTTGGCGACTAAATTTTTAGTCACCAAAAGTTAATTTTTAGTCGCCATAGGGTTTTAGCAACTAAATTATTTGGTCGCAATAGTCGTTGTCAAAGAATTGTCGGTAAAAGTAATTAGCGACTAAAATTATTTCAATCTTCCATTTGAATTCACCTACACACTAAATGTAAACAGGATTTCGCATTCAAGAATCAATCATGCATGCTTTCTTCGGATGCTTTTGCAAAAGTTAAAAAGAATTCTGGTTTAATGATCATACACTAGGTTGTCTTTTTTTCTTTGGCAAGCAAAAAATTGGCTGATTCAAGCAAAAAATGTTTTCAAATCTAATGAGACAAACTAAACACCATCGGATCTAATGAGCCCTTTTTAAATGCAGTTTAAAAAGGGCAAACTATGACAGTGGTGTAGGATGGTGTAAGGGAAGAGAGAGTAAACACTCATAATGTTATTAATGAAACTGTGAATAATTTTATACAAAGCCTATGGACCAAGAAGCCTTTGGTCTGCACAATAGATTCAAGGGATTCACCCTAGGTTTCCAAAGCGGACAACGGGCCTCCAACCAATTAAGGGTTGCACCACGACAAAGGTCTTTGTCTTTGGAATCCCAGTTTTGGCCCCTGGCATGGTATTATCGAGGTCAAGGCTCATTCCAGTTAACAGAGCCTAAAGAGCAAAACATTTCTACCAAAAAGACTATCTTTAATCCAATGAATCATCATCTTCCTTTTTCTATTCAATTGCCAAAACACACCTCCAACCTAGGAAAGTATCATTTCAAAACTACAAATCCTGCCAAAGACACAGGCACAATAAAATTCAAGCAAGAGGGAATGGTAACTTTTCGTGATCATCAAGCATGCAGCATTTATGCAGCCAAGGCAACTATATACTAAAACACAAAACATGTTGATGAAGGTCTGAAAAGTGCTTTAAATATACAGTGTAGGCCATTATATTAATACTGGAATAATTAATGTTTACACAGAACTTAATTTTGTACTTTCATACAAAGCTAACTGTGGTGTGGTACTAAGAACCTAACCCACAAGTAATATGATACACAACTAGAAATGATTAGCTATGAATTGAACCAGATTCATTGTATCAGTAGATTTACTAACAAATGGTACAATCCTTAGAAGGTAATTTTCTAGTATTGTTTTGACAAGATTAGATATTCAGACTTGGAGTCAACAGTGAGTTTTGAGTACAAAGATCCTGCAGCAGGGACGTCATGTGAAGAAACTGTCGTCAAAAGAGGCTGGAAATTTGAGTTCCCAACAAACTAGTATAGAGCCCATTTCAGATTACAGAGCGTGTACTTAAGAGCTTTAGTCCAATTCTCCTGCTTGTTGAAGCTCTGCGTTATAGAGTAGTTTTCCACTCGATCATTCTCAATCCTGTAAAAAACAGAGTGAGAAAAATATATATACATTTAGAGTTCTGACTTTTCGTACACGTCCACAACTGTATGTGTGATTCTTCCATTAAGCATGCGAAAGATACAGGAACTGATTCACAAATTTAGCCAAATACACATGCAAAGCTCTAAATTGCTTTTTGAAGTACCCAGAATGACTTACTTATAAGGCAGCTTGAAACATTTCTCGGCTGGTATGTTGTTTTCTTTATCCTTGGAATTTGCAAACTCTGCAAACTCCTTAAGACAAGTCAAGAACAATGTCATGGCTTTGTCATAGCAAGTGCTCCAAAACAAGTTCACGGGACCAAACCTGTGAAAACTTGTATCAGGTTGAAAATTCAATAGGGAAAAACAAAGATAAGAGAAGTGAAGAGGACAAATTGACCAAATATCAAATTTGGGTGTGAAACATACATAAAATGCTTGAATGGTTAGTTTCCAACTAGGAAGCACTGGTGGGTGTGAAACATACACAAAATGCTTGAATGGTTAGTTTCCAACTAGGAAGCACGGGTGCGGGTGCGGGTGCGGGTGCGGGTGCGGGTGCGGGTACGGGTATGGATATGTTATAGTACGCCAATAAGGTGAAACCTAAAAAACAAAAAGGATACGGGCACAACCAGGGAACACCCATAAAAAATATATATTTTTATAATTTGTGGTAGTGCATGATATATAATAATTACAGAAGGAGCAATGACAAATAATTTGATTAAAAAATTTGGCCCCAGATAGGGGTAAATAGTAAAGCACAATCCATGCCTCAGTGTTGGGCTTGTAGGCTTTATAAAGTTGCGATACAAATTACAATTATCTAGGCAGGCTACTTGAGAAAATTCTTAGCAAGTCCATCAAACAGTGAATCAAAACAACCCTTCATATGCACCATGTACTGCTAGGTACTAGTACTTTATTCAAATCTAAGCTGCATCTACTTTGAAAGTCTGAATCAATTCAAATAGGCCAATGAAGAATCAGTACTCTGTACTTACAGTTCATATGTATTGTTGCTGCTGTCCATTATTCGAGGATAGTTCCCCATGGGAAGGATTTTTGTCCTATATCTGAATACCAATAATTAAAGTATACAACACGTGCCAATGAATACAGATGACTTTTGTTAGCGACAGATGATGGGACCAACCTGGCTAAACCAACGTCGCTGATCTTGCTCACGTAGTTTCGGTTTAAAAGAATGGTTGCTGGTTTGAGGTTTGGCTTTGTTCGGTGAAGAAAAAGAAGAGCAGCGGTGACCTCAGCAGATATTCTGAAGCGTGTTTTCCATGGCAATGGAGGAGAGTTGTTTTTCCGGAAGAGCCTATCTTCTAAGCTGCCATTTTCCATGTATTCATAAACAAGGCATCCATACTCGTAAGGTGCACCGTAAGAAGAACCATGCTTGGATGTCTTATGTAGCTTAGTACCTCAACCTGCATGGTGAGAACAATAATAGAAAGTTAGATGCTTAAGTTGGTATTTGGACACAGGCAGACATAATTAGCTTATTAAAAGCTGCAACCTTCATATATGGTGTTTGTTCAGGATAGTTTTCTACATGATCCGAGTATACATCTACAAATTGGCAACAGAAACAAGGAATACATAATACCTCTCGTTGAAATTGTTTATTCCCTTGTGACATTTCCGACCTTAGAACCTTAATGGCAACGGGTGTGTGGTCAAGAAAGGCTTTATAAACAGGTCCGTATCCTCCTTCACCAATCTTCAATGAATTGGAGAAGTAGTCTGTTGCAACTTCAATCTCTTTAATGGGGTACTTTCTATACCGAATTTCAGAGCAAGTCAACATTATCTTTTTTGTGCACAACAATGTGTTTAATTTCAGCCTTCTCATTGACAACCAGCAAAAGAAAACAAAGCTAATAAAGCATAGAGCATAGGCAATTTCATAATTAACATATGTGTTAGTATTTTACTAACTTTGAAACATATTGACCACTGGGGTCAAAAAATTGTGGGTTTTATCCTTTCAATCAAATGAAGAGAACAAACTACCTTCCTCGGTGCTTTAAGTTAATGTTTCTTGCTCATGAATTGGATGGATGCTTGCTTGGTGCCACTGAAATGACACCCTGTAACAGCAAAGTTTTTTTATAGGCACTAAAAGCTAGAAAATACTGTAAAACTGTTGTATGCTTGGACATACCTCAGTCTATTTTGTTTGAAATACATATGCAATGAGTTTATCAGTCCATTGTGCTACCTATTTTTCTTTCCTTGAAACTAATTTAAATAAATACACATTAGAATTATGAAGAATGTCTTATATTTGGTTTTGGAAACTGTGGCAGGAGTAGCATTTGAATGTGAGTACCAACTACAAGAAATCCTTGGGTCAAATTTAAGTCACACCCATAACAAATTAAATATAATACGAGGCTACTTATCACGATCATTCAATTAGGGTGCTCCATTTGTTGATTAAGATATAATCATATAATCATGATAGATGATCCATAATTATGATCCCATTGATTAATAATTATATCAAGCTGTCCAGAATTTCTGTTGTATTCAACTTACCGAAGTTTGGGAAGAGCCAGAAGTCCTGGAAACATATGATGTGAGGGAATAGTCCAAATTTTCACAGGACATTTCAGTTGATTGAAAACTAGGCGGTCCTGAAAAATCACTGACGTCTATAGCGGAATCTTGATTGGATGAACTCCCTTTGAAGCGAAACCAAAGATCAAGATTGCACATTGGATGTTGCAGTGAAGAAATCATTCTGCTAGTTGAATGTTGAGGTGAAGGCACAATGCTGTTCGAGGTCGAGAGCTTGTCACATGAAGTTAACTGCATCAAATCATTGTTCCTGTCAAATGACATTGTGCTGCAGCCTCCACTTTTCCAACTCCTGTAACTATTACTTCTGTAATAGCAGGTAAATATCGAACAATGAGAAACCTAAGTGTTCTAATCTGGAAAGATTACTTAGGAACTTTGGTTTAAAATTTGGCCGGTGGACTTTTTGTTTCAGTACTACAAACCATAATCTTGATTTTATTTATTTATTTATTTTTCTTTAAATTTCCTACGCTAAATGAAACGAGAAAACTAAAAAGGCATAACATTAGAGTCTGAATGACATACTTCTTTGTCTCGAGGCTGAGAAAGCAGAGGATTTAAAAGTAGAAAAACCAAATATTACATCCTGGGTGTTGTCACAAGCCCTCTTTTTCATGGGGAAGCTGTCCATGATAGTCACACGGAAAGCTCTTTTTCGAGTAAGTTTAAGGCGTATTCAGCTCTAACTCTCTACCTACGGGTTCGAATTATGTTCTGTCAGTTGTCACATGTCTTATTTGTCATAAGGAAGCTGTTCGTGAAATTCACCCTGTGGTTTGGGGGCTATTTTGAATTTTCGCCCCTGAAATCCCATTTTTCAACTAAGTTTAGGGCGTATTCGGCTCTAACACCCAACCTACGGGTCCGGATTACATTCTGTCAGTTGTCACAAGCCCTATTTTTCATGGGAAAGCTGTCCGTGAGAGTCACACGGTTGTTCGGGGGCTGTTATGAATTTCGCCCTCGGAAAGCTCTTTTTCGAGTAAGTTTAAGGCGTATTCGGCTCTAACTCTCTATCTACGGGTCCGAATTATGTTCCGTCAGTTGTCACGTGTCTTATTTGTCATAAGGAAGCTGTTCATGAGATTCACCCTATGGTTCGGGAGCTGTTTTGATTTTTGCCCCCAAAACACCCTTTTCGACTAAGTTTAGGGCGTATTTGACTCTAACTCCGAACCTACGGGTCCAGATTACATTCCGTCAGTTGTTGCAAGTCTTATTTGTGATGGGGAAACTATCCGTGTGAGCCACATGGTGGTTCAGGGGCTGTTTTCAATTTTCACCCCCAAAACACTCTTTTCCGACTAAGTTTAGGGCGTATTCAGCTCTAACGCCCAACCTACGGGTCCAAATTACATTCCGTCAGTTGTCACAAGTCCCATTTGTCATGGGAAGCTATCCCTAAGAGTCACACGGTCATGCGGGGGCTGTTTTGAAATTTTCCCCCCGAAACGCTCTTTTTCGAGTAAGTTTAATGCGTATTCCACTCTAACTCCCAACCTACGGCTCCGGATTACATTCCATCAGTTTTCACAAGTCCTATTTGTCATTAGGAAACTGTTTGTGTGAGCCACATAATGCTTAGGGTGCTGTTTTGAATTTTCACCCCCAAAACACCCTTTTTCGACTAAGTTTAGGACGTATTTTGCTCTAACACCTAACCTACGGGTCTGGATTACATTCCGTCAGTTGTCACAAGTCCTATTTGTCATTGGGAAACTGTCCGTGTGAGCTAGACGGTGGTTCGGTGGCTGTTTTGAATTTTTCCCCCCCGAAACGCCTTTTTTCAAGTAAGTTTAGAACGTATTCGGCTCTAACTCTCTATCTACGGGTCCGAATTACATTCCGTCAGTTGTCACAAGTCCTATTTATCATGGGAAAGCTATCCGTGTGAGTCACATGGTCATTCGGAGGCTGTTTTGAATTTTCTTCCCCGAAAAGCTCTTTTTCGAGTAAGTTTAAGGCATATTCGGCTTTAACTCTCTACCTACGGGTCTGAATTACGTTCCGTTAGTTGTGACAAGTCTTATTTGTCATTGAGAAGCTATCCATGAGAGTCACATGGTGGATCAAAAGCTGCTTTAAATTTTTGCCATTCTCAATTGGTTGGCCATTCGCAATTGGTGTGGTCCAGGTTGACATCAAACAACATTCAATACAATGGATTGACATCAAACAACATTCAATACAATGGACTGACATCAAACAATAACTAAATCTACACGCCATTTGCAAATGAGATCATTGTATCCAAAATGACCCCGCAGAAAAGCTTGAACAGCAGTAGCATCAAGCAGAAAATCAGACAGCACCCCTTCCTCCTAAACACAATCTAACCTGATTTAAATTTGAAATGAAGTCGATTATGGAACAGTACATCTCTTGTGAGTTGCTTTTTACCCCGAAAAACAATCCTTGTTTTGGCAAGTTGACATAACTCCTCCATATCAAAATGAGATGTATTACACATATAGTCATTCCTTTGCTTCCATATGGACCAAAATACTGTGAGTAGAATGTTCTCTAAATTTTGTTATTAAATTTCTTCCATCTATACCCTGCCTGCCATTGTAGAACTCCCTCCACTAAGTTTGGCATTGCCCATTGAACTCACTAGCACTTTAACATTGCAGACCACAAGCATCGTACAGGTTTACAACTCAAGAATAAGTGATTCACATCATCAGCCTAACCATTACATAAGACACAAGTAGTATTAGCATTAGTATTTACAACCCCAATTTTTTAATTGTAATACCTTAGTTTTTACTCTCCATTTCCAAGCAAACCAGCTTAGAAATTGAACTTCTGGATGACTAATGTTGTTCCAGAGCAGCTTAGGAGGTAGCATGATTGGGCATTGAGAATATTCACACCATTTACAAATTGAGTCAACACTGAATTCCCCTGAGGGTTCTGCTCTCCATCTTAATTTGTCTTCAACACCTTCTGTAAGATGTGTTGCATCATTCAAAATAGTAATAAGCCTTGTTAATTCCTATTGTTTTGGGTTCAGGCTAGTAAACTTGTAAGAGACTCCATTTTATCTTAAGACACGAAGAACAATCTAGGGAACACATCTGTAAGCCTTTGATTTACAATCCAAATATCCAACCAAAAGAGGCATCTCCTGTCATTTCCAGGTACTATTTCTGTATTTGTCACAAAAAAATTATGAAGATTTGGGTTGATCTCAGTAATTGGCACAACATGGAGCCAAATTATGGAGAATTTAGACTTCCCACCGAAAAATCATAAAAGCTTTGATTAATCACATCCTTTGGTCCACTGAAACACAACTTTCATCATCAACTAAGACAACTATAATAGCATTGTTACCGCTACTAGTGTCATGTTATCTTCATGTCGAAATGATGACGTCACCTATGAATCAGTTTGACACATTTATGACTCTAGCACGTACTGGTATTAGCCTTTGCCTATTATCTCATAGATGGCCACAACCTTTTTACCGTTACTCCGTTTTAAAAATAATAAATTGTATTTTCATTCGTAGATATATATTGTTTCTCACTGTACCCACCCTAATGACTACATTATTTGTCTTTTCTTTCTTACTTTGGTCCAATTGCTAACTTCTGAGGGAAACTTTGGAATTTTTAAAATTAACTTTCCTACCTTGATCACTTGGAGACCTTTGTTTTCACACTTCAAAATAGATGGTTCATGGTAGGCAGTAAATGGAAGGGTTCTATAATGGAGGTTCAAAAATACGAGAAATGTACTGACTTTTCATTTTCAATTTTTTTTTTTTGGGTATCTAGTGTATTTTGTAAAGCTTTTCTTCCACAAATATTATACTATTTAAGTGTATTTATGTTAGGTGTGTCTAGAATTTTTTAAAAAAAAGCTGCTTAAAATATTAAAAAATTTCATTGCAAACATTAAAATACGAAAAATTAAAAAGTAGAATTTTTTTAAAAATGTTTTCCGAAAACCAAAACCAAACACGCTGAATAGTATGGAGAACGAAGTGACAAACTGTAAATGTGTAATTAAGCATTTTAAAAAATACAAATCATGCCCTAATCTGTGAAGAAATTATTTATGTAAGTAATGTCATAATAAATTATAATTATTATTTGAAAATAGGCTAACATAATTTAATATGAAGATTTAATTATTTTATAACAGGTAAAAGAGGAATATCATTTTCCCCATCAAAGTATCACTCAAAAATTAACTTAACCTATGTTATTTTAATAATATTAATTTTTACACATAAATTATTTGATTTTGGATTAATTATGGATTCATTATCAGATCAATCTAATTTTATTTCTGAATAAAATACACAAAACGCATGACAAAATAAAGGGTTTTGTATTGAAAGAAGGCCCAAACAACATGGTCCGGTCCATATTGTGGGCTGAAGTCAATCCTATTTGGGAACCCAATGCCTATTTGGGAACCCAAAAGCCCCCACCCAAACGAAACCCTTCAGATACTTGTCCCTCACGTTTCTTTTCTCCCATTCTCTCTTTCTTAGCCCCCTATTCTGTTACATCCGTGTACTCCTTTTGGTGGAAACCACACAGTTGCTGCTGCCACCACCATTACTAGCCAACACCTTCATGATGTAGAGACGTATGGTATGTTTTCATTGATTGTAAACTCATGTAAGTTGATTTTAGTTCCCTGTTTTAAACTTGTTTTGGTCTGTTTGGATTTTTTTGTGTTCATTCAATTTTTCGGTTGTGCGTATATCCTAATATGTATATATGTGTTGTTCATGTGTTTAAAACCTAATATGATGTACCTAATATGAAACCTAATATATATGAGTTATATATTTGATGAGTTTTAAAAGCAGAACAAATCTTGCCAAGAGGCCAACCGCAACAAGAGGAGAAAAAAAAAAACTGTGTGAAATCACCTAGCAATCCCGGTGTGACAATCTTTCGATTCATACGTACATATATATATGTATATATATGTATATGAGAATGAGACATACAATCTTGCCCTACAGTTTTTTTAATTCATAGATGAAATCTTTTTTTCTGATTTTGTTGTGATAGTAGATAGGTTTTTTTTTTTTTTTTTAAATAAAAGAATATGTGATTGTTGACACAGTTTGTCCAACAAAAGAAAATTGGTACTTACAACTTCAACTTTTGTAGTTGTATTGACAATAAAGCTTTTATTAAAACAGATACATATTCATCTAATAGTCAGAAATTGTTTAGAAGTTGGTATGAGGTTTTGTTAGATTTGTTTTTCCCTTCCCAGTGGTGTGTAGATTTATGGTAATAAAAATTTGAGTGTTCAGGGTGATGGGGAGAATGGTGTTTTGGTGTGGGAGAGAGGAATGGAGCCTTTGGGACATTGAAAGCTAAAAAAAATCTGTGGAGGACTGCTGGTTGCATATGGGCAAAAGTGAAGCAAGTTCTAGAGATTATAGATATAGTCATAGAGTTTGATGTGTCAAATGTTAATAAAGTAGATGCTAGTTAATCTAATCAACAACAATGTTTATTTGTTAGCCTCATTTAATTTTTATTTTTTTTATTTTATATTTATAAACGATGTGTAATTGAACAGTTTGTCTTTACTATTTTTCTTTTATTTTGTGTACTTTTCTCGCACTGACTAACTTGATTTAATTTTCTCTCGTACAATTATTTCACGATTTGCTTTTGTAGATAATATATAACAATACACAATGAGCGAAGGAAGTAACAAACCTTGCATACACAAACGATTTACATCGGCATTTTTTTTCTACAAGTATCATTTCTTCACACTACTCAATTTCTTATTTTAATTGCATTTGTTATGTTGGGTTGAAATATTAATCCTTATTATTCATTTGGTTGAACCTGTAGCGAAGATGAAAACAAAAGCAAGCAGGAAACACAAATAAAAGTCACCGACACGGTTTGTACATTGCTTACCACATATTGTTATCATATTTAATGTTATCTGTATCTGTTTTTTTTTTCTACAAGCATCACTTATGTTCACTTTTGAGGCAATGTAGATGACAAAGGACATAGGACATCAATGGAGAACCCAACGGAAGGAGGAGAAGAATGATTACAAAGAGATGGGAAGGTGTAGTGTTGTTGATAAGCAAGCCAATCTGAAAGGTCCCCTTTCCACAAAACCAAGAAAGGTGAAATATAGGGAGAGCAAAAAACGAATTGTTTTAATATGAACTATTTCACACATTGTAATAACATGTTTGCATTTGCATATACTCACATAAATTGATTCATACATTACTGTTAATTTATTGAAGTTGTGTATCTTAAATTATTCTAACACCCACTATATTCTTTTTCAGTGGCATTTCCAAACGCGAATTTCCTTGAGATCAATTGTTAACATAATCAAAAGATTGAGCTTGGAACAACAAGATGCAATTAGTAATAGTGGTTTAGGGGGCCTATTGAATCTCAGATGTACAAAGCTTGATCATGACCTTTGCGAATGGTTGATTCAGAAATTTGATCCCAATACTTGTTCATTAAATGTTCATGGGCGACAACTCCTCATTACAGAACTAGACGTTCACAAGTTATTGGGCATTCCTGCCAAAGGAAAAACCATAGAATTGAATAAATCTTCAAAAGAATTTCCCAAACTATTTGAAGAACTTGGAGTTGTCCAAGGTGCTATCAAATTAAATGCTTTGAGAGATTATTTAACCAAAACTGATGGAAGTGGAGAGGAATTTAAGAGGATATTCGCTCTATACATATTAGGTGCATTCTTATGCCCAACCACAAAGGATGTTGTTAAGCAATCCTTCATTCACCTCGTTCAGAATGTGGATGGCATGAAGGATTATAATTGGTCAAAGTTCACTCTTCAATTCCTTGTTCGTGGTTTACGCAAGTATAGTTCAAAAAGTCAATCGCAACCAAATGGATGCTTATTTCTTATAATGGTATACTTGCAACCAATTAATAATTGTTTTGTTATAAATACTTGATTTTAATGCCTATTTCATTACATAGTACGTGTTAAATTCATACATTTTTGTGATGCAGTTGTTTTACTTTGATCGTGTTGCTCCGAGTGGTTGTCATGTTGCTCGTGCTCACTCGGTCCCTTGCTTGGCTGATTGGGGCGATGCAGAAATAAAAGAGACATTGAAACTATTTGAATATTCAGGAGGTTACCAGAATGAGAAGGTTATCCTTTGTTTCTATTCTTTTAGGTTTGGTTTTGTTTGTTCTTATTCATGTTGAAATGGAAAACTAAATTCTCTATTAACATGTCTTTAAATAGGTTGCTGTTAATTTTGTTGTTGAAGAGCAAATGTCACCATCAGTACAAAGCGAGGGAATGAAAAATATTGATGATAGTCGGATTTCAAAAATTGAGACGACTGTTTGTGACATTAAAAGTATTTTGGAAGAACTAGTTGTCATTGTTAAAAGTGGAATGGCTAATTCTTCCATTCCCAAAGTCACGGAAAGATTGGAGACACCACAAATGCCAAAGCAACGAGAAGTGGATCACAACCAATGTAATAAATTAGCTGACATAGTTGCACATGGAGTTGTAGAATCTACGGTTGTACCTATAGTTCAACATGTGACCAATGTGCTCCCGCCAAAACATGATGTTGTGGTAGAATCTACGATTCTACCTATAGTGGAACATGTCACCCCTGTGCTACTGCCAGAACCTGCTATTATGGAAGCATCAAAAAACACGGATGAAAAAAGAATTCTGCTCACACCATCAATCTTGAAATTGGATTCCCATCTTCATGATCAGACCACCTAGGTTCAAAAACAAGTAACAAATTCACCATTATTTTATTCCATTGATGGTTCTTCTCATACAAATGGTGCTCCCATTACACATCAAATACAAGGGAGGAATAATAAGCAAAACAAAATGACAGTGGGATTGAAGAATAAGCGAAGGAAAAAAATCCAAAACTCCAACTTGTTGATGAATCTAGTTCATCAACTGGTCCATATGGCAGTCGGTGCACTCGACGTTCAGATGAGGGGGTGGAAAGTCAATATGCGCGGTCACCTTATATAGCCATCGCTAGTAACAAGAGAAAAGCCATTCCAAAAAAGCCAACCCAAACAATGCTTGACTTAAATGCAGCAGATTCATCTCTCGATACAAAGGGTGATAAGTTTGATCAAGTAAGTCATGTAGATTATATATGTATTATACAATGTTATTCATTTGTGATACTATATTTCACGATTTTTGGTTTTTTATTTTTGGTTGCAATTTGTGGTAGACTTTGAACTTACTTGGAAAACTACTTGGCGCCAATTTTGATGCTATTGAGGTTATTACTCATTCTGTTATTGTTTTTGATCTCCAATCCCCTATAACACACTGTACGAAGTTTGACAATTTGTTATTTATGTATTGGGTTATATTTATAAGTCATCCACTGCACGAATTGTAAGGCCATGTCCTTTATCTACCGAGGAAAAAATTCTGAAGGAATATTGTTTCGATAAGGATTTGGAAGACAGGTAATTTTATTGAGTTTATATGTTCCTCTATCAATAATAACCGTAAGTTTAACCCTTCAATTTTCACATGATTCAGTGAGGATATTGTGGTGATGGAGCTGTTTTACACGCCGATTGAACTTGCCACCTGCTTAGATTTGTGCTCATTACAACCAAAAACCTGGATTCGTGGTTCCGTAAGTGTTCATTACATACATCAATATTGCTATGTGATGTCATTTTCAATGATATAGGTCTGAAATTATTATTTGTTGCATGTATTGTAGATTATCAATTTAGTTGTAGCAAAATTGACAAATGCCCAAAGAAGGCTTTTTCCGGATAAGTGTCATAGTACATGGTACTTTCCCACATATGTATCGGTGAGTAGTATAGTGTGTCATGTTTATGTTTCGGTGTTGATGTACACTTAATAAAGCATACTTGTACATTATTGAATGTAGCAACATATTTTGATTGGGACGGACCATGCAAAGCTATGCGACGAATATTTTGGGGAGTCTCGATACACTGGGAAGCTTTATGCCTGTGAAGAAGTAATGGGTCAAGCACTCTTACATTTTGCACGACTATTCTAAATATCGTCTCTATTGTACTGCTATTATTAAATTTTTAATATCTGTTTTATGGCATTATTATTATTTATTTATTTTTTATTTTCTAAATTGGTTGGGCAACATTGCCCTAAGTTTTGTTATTTTTGTTGCTTAGATATATATTCCGGTGAATGACAATGGAGAACATTGGTTTTGTGTCAAGATAGATATGGCACATCGCATGGCCTATCTATTTGACTCGCGTCCTAGTCGCACAAATGATGAAAGTCGAGAATTAATGACAACGAAACTGGTAGGCCATTTAATATTTTTTTTTTTTTTTGTCTTTGGTAAAATAAACATCATAATCTATATTACTACGCTCATGCATAGGTTCAAACAATGCATTTGTTATTGCAACACTATTTTGGAGACCAGTATGTTGCAAATGTCAAGGAATTTGAATTAGAGAGATTGAAAGACCCTTGTCTCCAACATAAGACTGATAGGTATACTAAAAAAATTATTCATTCACTCTCCAATTTTGGCTCTCCTATTAATATTACACACAAGGTTGACCTTCACATGCATCTTTTCATGAAGTTATGACTGTGGTATGTTCGTCATAAAGTATATGTAAGGTGTTGTCATGCCGACCGGCGTTGTAACGCCCTCAAAATAATGATATTAAACCAACAATATTAACATGCTATGATATATAAAAGGTCCACGTCCTTCCATTCATCAGAGTGCTATTACAAAAGGTATTACATGTTAACAACAAAAGCAAATGCCCTACGGGCTTACAGCTTTCCAAGTTAACACTTGGTTACAAGAAAGTAGAGTGCTAACTCATTTACACATTAAGCCCTAGGCTTGAATTTACATGTAACACTGTAAAAGGAAAGACAACCAAAAAGTCCGTCCGCCACTAGCCTCCCAAGCTAAGTCCTTGGAGGTGGCATGCTACCAGTACCTGAAAATGATGTTCCCATATAGGGTGAGCCACAGCCCAGTAGAAATATACTAAACCAGTTATAAATAATGACTAAAAGATTAACAATTGATAGATGGTCAATTCTTTTACATTCTTTCATCACATCAACAAATATAAACAAAACAGTTACATTCATACTTTCCATGACAAGCATACATGCTCGCCAATATATTTCTAGATAAGCATACATGCTCTATCTACTGAGTTCATCCCTATCTCCTCCCAAGAACATCCGGTTTAGAGGTCCATCCCTATCTTCCCTAAACCATGAGTACATCCCCTATCTCCTCCAACACAACACAATGCATATATATAACAATTATACACATCACATATCAATACATAAAATCAATGTATTCTTTCCATCGTCATAACCCATGACCCAATTCTATCTCAATTCCTCATTTTCCACAATTAATTATTCAAATTAATTAATCAATGTAATTAGGACGTTTCCATAATTAACATTTCAACCCTTAGGTTCAAATTTCACTAATGTTTCAACATTAATTCCATGTTTCTATACCAAACATGCTTCTAGGTTTATTATAAACAAAACCCCAAACTTTTATAAAATTACACAATGGCCCAAAGTTTTCCCAAAATTACACAACAACTACCAACATATCAAAATGCTAAAATTCAAAGACAAAATCCATAAAGAGGAGTAGGATATCCCTACCTCAAAGTTTGAGCTCAAAAGGAGATGAAGACCCAACACCCAACTTGCTCCAAAACCGAATATTTTCAGATTATATCGAAGCCCAAGTCACCCTCTACCTTTTAACAAAGCACTTAGGGAAGATTCACCCTCTAGGAGATGATTTCTTAGAGAGAAGGCAAGTCTAGAGAGAGAGGCTCTCGATTTAGGGTTTTAAAAAGTAAAAGCTTCAAAAAGTGAAGTTTAGATCGCCGTCGCGAATCGATATAAACAAAGCTCGCTGAAGCGAAGACTTGGTCGCCGAGCGACCAGAACCTGAAACCGTAGCTCGAGCCAAGAAGGTCTCGCCGAGCCAACATCCTAGAAACTCGCCGGCGAAGAAAAGCTCGCTCGAGCCAGAGCTCGACCCTTCAGTTCGCATGCATTAGACGCACGCTGAAGCGACGAACCGCCGCCGAGCGAAGATCGAACCAGATCGCTGAAGCGAAGAATCACCGCTCGAGCGAAATCATGGTGTTCAGTCCAGCCAGAGACGTTAGCTGCCGCTGAAGCGGCCGCCTGCTCGACCCACCGAATTAGAACTCAACGCTTCGCTCGGCGACCAACTCTCGCCGAGCGAAGGACAAAAATTTCAGGCAAGAACCCTTGGCTCCCGAACACAACCAACCTGAAACAAACCTGCCCAACACATCCTATAACTCAAATACAATATATGAAAGGTCGTAAACAGGACAACAATCCACTACCAACATCCACGGACACACGTCCCGATCACTATACAACAAGGTAAACCCGGGATCGCTATAACCTCCCCCCCTTAAAGAATTTCGTCCCCGAAATTAAAACAAGTTTTTGAAAAACAAGCCTTTTTCTCCATTTTAAACAATGTCATAACACAACATTTAACAATTCGACCCATTACCGGTCATCCATCTCCTATTAAGAGACATTTCTCAACATGTACATTTCAACATGCAATTTCTTTCCATTTCAACCATTTCCCACATATATGGTTTACAATTTATATCATAAGCAATAATCATGATACAATTTTTTTTCTATAATATAGCCAACATATGCAATATTATAATCAACTCCCATAACAAGGCAAGCTCTACAACATTTACATTAACCAAAACATACATCATGTTTTACAACTTAAGACATTTCAAATGTTCTTAAAGTTCATTACAATTACAAAATTGCAACACTTGATTACACATCAACAAATAAGTCCGGATATTTCTCACGGACTCCCAACTCACGTTCCAAGTGGCCTCCTCCACTCCGTGATGTTTCCACAAAACCTTAACCAAAGGGATGGTCTTACCACGCAGACTTGATCCCGCCTATCCAAGACTCGAACCGGTCTCTCCTCATACGAGGCATCCTCATCTACCTCTAAGTCGGTCCAATCCAACACGTGTGATGGATCCGCTCATACTTCAAGCATACTCACATGAAACACGTCATGAACTCCGGACAATTGTGGCGGCAAAGCTAAACGGTAAGCAACCTCGCCAATCCTCTCAAGGATCTCAAAAGGACCAATAAACCGAGGGGATAACTTCCCACTCTTCCCAAATCTCAACAAACCCCGCCTAGGGGATATCTTCAGAAAGACGTGATCACCCACCTCAAACTCCAACGGTCTCCTCCTACGGTCAGCATAGGACTTCTGACGACTCTGGGCTGTAACAAGCCTCCTACGGATAAGCTCAACTTTCTCCGTCATCTCCCTAACCAACTCCGGACCCAACAAAGGTGTGTCACCCACCTCGGCCCAACAAACTGGAGACCTACAAGGTCGGCCATACAAGGCCTCAAACGGTGCCATACCGATACTAGACTGAAAACTGTTATTGTAGGCAAACTCCACCAATGTAAGTGCCTCTCCCATGTCCCATCAAATCAAGGACACAACTCAAGCATATCCTCAAGGATCTCAATGGTACGCCGATCGCCCATCGACCGAGGATGATAAGTCAGACTAAAGGTCACTTAGTACCTAAAGCACTCGCAAACTCGCCACAACCTAGCAAGAAACGAGGATCTCTATCTCGAGACGATCGCCACCGGGACCCCGTGCAATCCCACTATGTCTCGAACATTCAAGTCGGCAAGATGATCTACTCAGTCTCTCACGCGCATTGGAATGTAATGCGCCGACTTGGTCAATCGGTCTACAACCACCCAAATAGTGTCACTACCCCGAAGTCTTCGAAGACCTACAACGAAGTCCATGGTGACATGCTCCCACTTCCACTCGGCAATAGGCAAGGGTTGTAACAAACCCGGCTGCCTCGATGCTCGGCCTTCACTTGTCGACAAGTAAGGCACTTAGACACGAAGATCGCCACATCTCTTCATACCCCGCCACCAAACCGACGACCCAAATCCCGATACATCTTAGTACCTCCGGATGCACCGCAAGGCGCGAATGATGGAACTCTCGAGTACCTCCTCGACAGACTCAAGACAAACAGACGGTCTCGGTATCTCAAACTCAGTCGGGATACGCCGTCAAACCCTTCTCAACTTTCCCATCGAGATCTTCTCTCGAGGATTCTACCTCAAGGTCACCTCTGTGCCTCTAACACTCGAGTCACAAGTGTAGGTTGCGCAACAACAGAAAACAAGGCCGCAGCCTCAACGGATTCGCCCAGAAGCAAGTCAAACTCGCCAAGTGCCCCCAACATCTCCCACTCTCGGATGGCTACACAAGCTACATCACTAATGGATTTCCTACTAAGGGCATCGGCCACAACATTGGCCTTCCCTGGGTGATAATGCAACTCGAAGTCGTAATCTTCTATAAACTCCATCCACCTCCTCTGCCTCAAGTTCAAGTCTTTCTGTGAAAACAGATACTTCAGACTTTTATGATCCGAGAACACCTCGAATCTCTCACCATAAAGGTAGTGCCTCCAGATTTTCAAGGCAAAAATCACAGCCGCTAACTCTAGGTCGTGTGTAGGGTAGTTCTTCTCGTGTATTTTTAACTGACGTGAGCCATAAGCTACCACTTTCCCTCCCTGCATCAACACACAACCCAAACCCTCTCGTGAGGCATCACAATAGACTGCATAACCCAACTCTCTCTCCTAATAATCAAGACCGAGCGGTGGTCAATCTAACTTTCAACTCAAACGACTTTTCACAAGTCTCACTCCATACAAATTTGACTCCCTGGCGAGTCAACCTAGTCAACGGCGAAGCTAACCTGGAGAAATCTTTCACAAATCGACGGTAGTACCCAGCTAATCCCAGAAAACTGCGGATCTCAAACACACTCTTAGGTCAGGCCCGATCTTGCCTTGCCTCGCCTTGGATGTATCAACAGACACCCTTCCCTAAACTACATGGCCTAAGAACTTGACTTCTCTTAGCCGTAACTCGTGCACTTCCCAAACTTGGCATACAATTTATGAGCTCTAAGCAATTCAAGCACCACTCTCAAGTGTTCCTCGTGCTCTTGCTCGAGGGTGAATAGATAAGAGTGTCGTCCACAAAGACGACCACGAAACGATCCAAGAATTCCCGGAAGATCCGGTTCATCAAGTCCATAAAGACTGGCGGTGCATTAGTGAGCCCAAATGGCATCACTAGAGACTCATAAGGGCCATTCCGCGTACGGTATGCCGTCTTCGGAATGTCCTCCTCTCGACCCTCAACCGGTGGTAACCCGATCTCAAATCTATCTTAGAGAAACAACGGAACCCTTCAACCGGTCGAACAAATCATCTATACGGGCATAGGGTACTTATTCTTAACCGTAGCCCGATTCAACTTCCGGTAATCGATCCACAACCCCAAGGCACCGTCTTTCTTTTTAGCAGAGAGGGCCGGTGCTCCCCACGACGATACACTAGGGCGAACGAAGCCCTTATCTAGCAATTCTTGGAGCTGAACTTTCAACTCAATCAACTCTACCGGTGCAAAACGATAAGGTGCCATAGAAATCGGGCGCTGCGTCGCACTAAATCAATAGAGAACTCGTCTCTCGGTGGGTGGCAAATCAATAAGATCCTCGGGAAAGACATCTGCGTATTCACAAACTACCCTCGGCAACTCAATCTGGTCTCATCACACTCACCATTCTCAAAACTAGCAAGTAAACTATTAAGCTCATTCCGCCATGACCGCACTTCGTGGCACAATACTACCAACCCGGTCTCCTAAAAAGTGGAAAAACTCCCGTTCATCATCAAATAGGTAACCCTCTGGCGGTAGCAATCAATAACCGCCGGTATGACGATAACCACCCATACCCAAAATAACATCAAAGCCCTTCATGGTCATAACTACAAATGGATAAGGAAGTCGATGATCGTCAAACTCTAAATCACAACCTCTACATCCGTGCCTCAGAATTACCCCACCCCCAATAGGTGACACAACGCAAATAGGAGATGCTAAAAGTGCTCACTCCAGTTCCAACACAGATGCAAATGCAGCAGATACAAAAGAATGAGATGCATCCGTGTCAATCAACACTCTAGCAACCGAATTGCAAAACAAAAAAGTACCTCTCACTACTGATGGAGCCGGTACTAGGTCCTGCTGTAATAAGATACACGCTACCAGAGGCCTCGATCTACTGCCGCCTCTCGGAGCATAGGATCACAGATCTTGACGACGAAGTCCCCGGATTGCCCCTCGAGGCCTGCAGACCGAAATGGGTTGAAATCCTGCGTCTGTCTAGAACCAGACGCTCTGGTGGCACTCAACCGTGGGCAATACCTCTTCATGTGCCCGGCCGTCCACACCAGTAACACGACACGGCCCCGCCCAACTCGACTCTGTGGTCTGGCCGACGAAGAAGCGACTCTCGACCCCGCCTTCAAGGCAACAGAAGCCTTGTGACCCTAGTGGCCACACTTGTAACAGAACTCTCCCGACCGCCTCCCGAGCTCTTGACTCGGTCTTTGGAAAGTCGACCTGGCCAAACCACCCTGGGACGGCTGAGGGTTATAACCCTTCTGCCTCCTACCATCACTCTGTCCCTCTTGGCCCCTCTTGGAGCCCCCATGTTTCTCTTCTTCTCCCTCCTGCATCATCACCCATATGAGCCGCAGATCCACCAAATGCTGTGCTCTCGAATGTAAGGTCCACCAACTTTCAACTTGAGGTCCCACCTCAACTTCCGCTCAAACTCATAGCAACGGCGCCTCTCTGCCACAAGTTCAGTGCAAACTCGACAAGCTAGTAAATGTAGCCTCAAACTCGCCACAGACAAACCATCCCGCTTAAGCTTGGTAAACCGATCCCTTAGTCTCTCTCTAGCCATCATGATAAAACCTCTCCCGAAAGCATTCACAAACGCCTCCCAAGTACCACCCACACGAACTTTCTCATACTTCCACCATTGACCCGATCTCCTTCAAATGGAAGGATGCCAAGGTCACTTTCAATGCTCCGTCCTCAATGCCTAGCATTTGAACGCTTTACTCATCTGTTCTAGCCACTGCTCGCCTTCAATGGCTCCTTAGGATCCCCAACAAACTCCTCCGGTTAGACCGAAGAACTCCCTCTTCAAGAAAGAAGGTCCCGCCTCGGTTGCACGATTTCTGCTCCGAGAATACCTAAGGCCCTCTATCTCTCTGCCAAGGCACCCATAGCTCGCCGACCACCGGCTCGGCCACATTGGCTGACCAACCCCTTCTGAATCGCCGAATCTCATCCCAGAATGGCACTCTGTCTTCTAGGCCTACCACGCCTACCACCTCTTGCTCGTCCTGACATCCTAATAAAGGTAACCCAAAACATTAGCACATTTATAAGCGTGCCAAAACTAGACACTCATGTCCTAATACATGGATAACTGTAATTCATTCCACGTAAGCACATAAACACATAAGCACTTACGAATTTCATTTCCGGATGATAACAGTCCCAAGGCGTTACTAGAGTACCGTTAGAAACAAGATTGATCAAGTGCCTTTCCAACGGACTCTCGAAACCCAAAGATCCAATCAACATCCTAGAAACTAAATCCCATACCCAAATAATCACATAAGCATGTTATCACATAAGCATATATCGATACACCTAAGTCTCTATCGAGCGAGACAAACCCATTGTGATTCTAATCACTTCCCACGCACCCAAGGTATTCGAACCGGTATGCTCGATACCAAGTTGTAACGCCTCAAAATAATGATATTAAACCAACAATATTAACATGCTATGATATATAAAAGGTCCACGTCCTTCCATTCATCGAGTGCTATTACAAAAGGTATTACATGTTAACAACAAAGCAAATGCCCTACAGACTTCTGACTTTCCAAGTTAACACTTGGTTACAAGAAAGTAGAGTGCTAACTCATTTACACATTAAGCCCTAGGCTTGAATTTACATGTAACACCGTAAAAGGAAAGACAACCAAAAGTCCGTCGCCACTAGCCTCCCAAGCTAAGTCCTTGGAGGTGGCATGCTACCAAGACTGAAAATGATGTTCCCATATAGGGTGAGCCACGGCCAAGAGAAATATACTAAACCAGTTATAAATAATGACTAAAAGATTAACAATTGATAGATGGTCAATTCTTTTACATTCTTTCATCACATCAACAAATATAAACAAAACAGCTTACATTCATACTTTCCATGACAAGCATACATGCTCTGCTAATATATTTCTAGATAAGCATACATGCTCTATCTACGGAGTTCATCCCTATCTCCTCCCAGAACATCCGGTTTAGAGGTCCATCCCTATCTTCCCTAAACCGCATGAGTACATCCCCTATCTCCTCCAACACAACACAATGCATATATATAACAATTATACACATCACATATCAATACATAAAATCAATGTATTCTTTCCATCGTCATAACCCATGACCCAATTCTATCTCAATTCCTCATTTTCCACAATTAATTATTCAAATTAATTAATCAATGTAATTAGGACGTTTCCATAATTAACATTTCAACCCTTAGGTTCAAATTTCACTAATGTTTCAACATTAATTCCATGTTTCTATACCAAACATGCTTCTAGGTTTATTATAAACAAAACCCCAAACTTTTATAAAATTACACAATGGCCCAAAGTTTTCCCAAAATTACACAACAACTACCAACATATCAAAATGCTAAAATTCAAAGACAAAATCCATAAAGAGGAGTAGGATATCCCTACCTCAAAGTTTGAGCTCAAAAGGAGATGAAGACCCAACACCCAACTTGCTCCAAAACCGAATATTTTCAGATTATATCGAAGCCCAAGTCACCCTCTACCTTTTTAACAAAGCACTTAGGGAAGATTCACCCTCTAGGGAGATGATTTCTTAGAGAGAAGGCAAGTCTAGAGAGAGAGGCTCTCAGATTTAGGGTTTTAAAAAGTAAAAGCTTCAAAAAAGTGAAGTTTAGATCGCTGGCTGCGAACTGATATAAACAGGCTCGCTCGAGCGAAGACTTGGTCGCTCGAGCGACCAGACACAGGAAACCGTAGCTCGAGCCAAGAAGGTCTCGCTCGAGCCAACATCCTAGAAACTCGCTCGAGCGAAGAAAAGCTCGCTCGAGCCAGGAGCTCGACCCTTCAGGTCTGCAACTAGACGCACGCTGAAGCGACGAACCGCCGCCGGCGAAGATCGAACCAGATCGCTCGGCGAAGAATCACCGCTCGAGCGAAATCATGGTGTTCAGTCCAGCCAGACGCAGCCGCCGCTGAGCGAAGCCGCCTGCTCGACCCACCGAACATGAAACTCAACGCCGCTCGGCGACCAACTCTCGCCGGCGAAGGACAAAATTTCGGCAGAACCCTTGGCTCCCGAACACAACCAACCTGAAACAAACCTGCCCAACACATCCTATAACTCAAATACAATATATGAAAGGTCGTAAACAGGACAACAATCCACTACCAACATCCACGGACACACGTCCGGATCACTATACAACAAGGGGTAAACCCGGGATCGCTATAGGCGTACACAAGGTGACTATTTCATGTTTAACCACATAATTACACTACTACAATTACATTGTCATATTATGGTATTGTTGATGGTATATTGTCTGTTCTATTTCCTCAGTTTGATAAGGTGAAAAGGTTTAGGCTGCTAGTCGACCTAGTGAAAGATTTGTCGAACAGTAAGTATATTGAAGTTATGGATCGGTTGGACACATACAAAGAGAGGTACGTGCCGAAACCATGAACAACTTATGCCCTTCATAAGCTCAGCTCATTACTTATGTAATTTCCTTTTAAACAGGTACGTTAGGCTCCGGAAGGCCAAAGGGAAAAAGAAAGATTGATAACAAACATCATTTTTGCCACTAAGTTTTTTTTACAATTATGAGCATATTTTATGGTTGAAGAAGCTTGGACGAATGTAACTAACTTGGTTTGGCAATTTTTTGTGGATGCTTGAATAAGTACATTTGTTTTGGATTTTTTTTACCAATTTTTATGGAATATCTACTTAGTGCTAAAGATTGGTGTGATGAAACTACATCTGATATGTAATTGTGAAGCAGTACTCTTAGTTGTTACAATTACAATCACTCAAAAATTCATAGAAAAGCTTTGATTGTTTACAATTTGTTTTACAAGTGAAGAAGGAAAAATTCATCTTGATTGTTTTACAATTTGTTTTAAAATTCATATTTTATTTTATTTTTTTAACTTTTTAAATCAAATTAATGTAGATCGAATAAATAGAGTAATCCATTTATTAAATAGATCGAATATGCAAAAATCCAATTCAATCTGGTAATCCAATCAATTATTCTCAATTTGAATAAAGAAAACACAAAATGAAAAAAAAAAAACAAACAAACAAACAAACAAACAAATTATATAAAATTATAGCTCAATGAATAAATAAATGGATCGGATTATCAAATCGGATATCTGAAATTATTAGATTCGGATCTATAATCAGATATGGGCTAAACGAATTCAGATTGGATTTGAATTTGTCTTGATCGAATTGTATTTGAATTTTGACAAATCCGATCCATTTACAGGCCTAGTTAGAACACCTGACAAAATGGACCTAGACGAGAGATCTGCACACAAAAAAATTTGCTAGTGCTCCCTCAAGAAAGGCTCGACCCATAAACTGACCGAACACAAAATGACAGTTGGTGACCCCAGATTAATGACCATGAGTGTCGATCCAATCATTGCCCCAAAGACTCAAACCCATGTCCCCTTAGGGCACCAAACACATGGAATAAGCTCCCACCCTAGGGTGCCAGAGCATCAACTAAACCAGTGCAACATTGTATCATATCCATCCAGAAGAGCATCCAGCTACTATAGTAACATCAACATGATAGCATAAACAAAAATATGTCAATGACCAAACTATTAACATTACTCCCAAACATGAGTTGGTGCAAACAAAAACAAATTTCAAACTATTACGGTTCTTCCATAATGTCATCAAACATAACCACTAGAATAAAACAAATAAAAAAAGAACCACCACAATAAAATATAATCACATTTCCGGATCAAAGCGATGTTAGAAGTATATCTGTATGGGAAGAAATAGAAAAGCATTTACAATTTAGACCAAGAAAAAGAATCTCCACTAGGCTCCTATATTCAGTACTTGGCTATTGAACTCCAAATCCTATACAATCAAAATGTGACACAAATCAATTGTTAAAAAAATCGGATCAACTCAATTCTTCCACAAATCGCATGATCTCTTTGTAAAATGAAGCCTGCTCTTTTCTAGCAACTGCCAAAGATCTATCGTTAGAAAAAGCTTCTTCAAATGTGTAGCTACTGCTGCTGCTAATAATAATGAATCTATTGAAATATGAGCATTGAATTACACTATAAAGAATACCCTAATTAGACCATGAACAGGTACTTCAAGTCCTTTCATCAGTTTAGTCCGACAACTACCGTCTCATTATTCGCTAAATGCAGATGCAAATCACTCTCTTTTTGTCAAAAACAGAAAGTGAGTACTCAACATCAGCATTGAAAGGAGATATAGAATATAGATACTAAGTTTGGACCATAAGCCAAATATACGTGATTGATTTAACATAACAAAAGCTTTTCTCAGGAATAGGGAAAAATATATGAAGTAGCAATGTCCTATTCAGATTTCAATAATTCGGTTACCTGTCAGATAATAATAACCCTCTACACACTTGAATCTGTAAACAATGCCATCACTAACTATAAAATATTGTTTACAACAGGTGTGAGAGGATCTTCATCCACAATTATTATATGGGTAAATTACATTGAATCTCACAAGTTTGGCATAAATACACCAACCTCCCTTTTAGATTCAGTGCCAATCAGCAGATGGTGAACATTTCTACACTTTAAAAAATCTTACGAATTTTACATTGACAATGGAAAAAAAATAGGCCACAAGATTGGAGCAAAAAAAATAATACCTGAAGAGCTAAAATGCGATCTTCAACTGTATCTTTTATCACAACCGCAAATCAGAATCGGACGGGTCTGTCCAATCCGATGGGCTCTATCTATTGCTTGATCTTCAGTTGTTGGGTTCCACCAGAGGTCCAGAAGAAGAACACAACAAGCTGCAACCATGTTCAGTCCTTAGAATTTTTACATTCCAATCATTTTCCCTCTCCTCATTTCCCCTCTAATCTACACCTTCGTCAGCAACTCCAGCGCCAATTCCCTCACAAGCCCACATCATGCCCTGCCAAGACCTCCCTCCGTGCCCCCATCTCTAACAACTAGTTTCGCCTACCCATCGGGGCCATCCGACCGCTGAGATAGAGTCAAGGAAGTTAAACAAGATTTTATCAATTGTCCACAAAAATTATCACAATAAGGAATAATATGGCACACCACCACCAATTGCAAAGGACATATACCAAAACAAAAGGGTGGCAAAGAGCAACAGGTTATACAATTACATAAAACTTCTATGACTATCCTTTTGCCTTCTTTCCCTGGGGGTGGGGCCACAAATAACAAAAACAAAAAGTAAACTGGGCACTGAGTTTCACACTAGTCTGCTTCGAAAAATGACAAATTGCGTTAGACACAGGCAGGCAGGAAAGAAAATAAAGACTGATTGGATAAAAACATTCCACAAAAACAGACCAATCATAAGTGCCCAATTTCAAAGCACAGGACGACAAAATTGATAGCAATTGTATATTTTAATGCCAATATTTTAAGCATAAGAGACCAATCATAAGTGCCAAGAAACCAAAAAACGAACCATCACACTAAATTTGAGTGTCAAAACTAAGATTAAGATATTACAACTACATATCAGGAAATGATTCCCCAAGGTCTAGCAGGCTTGCACTTCCGAAATACCGGTCAATGATTTGGGATTTATTCATCTTAATTTTTTAAATGAATCCCCAAACTAAGAAATTTACAAGTAGAACAAGGTAGACAAATGTCAATTTTGATAAGAAAACGAGGTAATTTCAAAAAATCAAAACTGAAATATGAAGGGAGCCCCACACGTGTGGGGTGACATAGCCATATTTATGCATTCTTTGTTATTCATTAAAAAGAAAAACAAATAATAGAGTTGAAAAAGAGAGAGAGAGAGAGAGAGAGAGAGAGAGAGACACACATTGCAATATTAGTAGTGATTGTAAACTCATCTAACATAAGGACAGCTCATCCAACTTAAGGACAATATTCGAGCAAACATATTTGGGAGTTATTCACCTTTATTTTTTTAAATGATTCTCCAAACTAAGAATTTATGGATATTGTGAAAGATAAAAACACCTAAGACATCAACAAAACGTAAATAATATGCACTAAAGTCTCCTTGCAAAAACAACGTATTAATCACTATAAGGCTCATCATAAAACTAAACTACACTTGAGAATTTGTCAGTTCATCAATATCTTCCATGTGGGGCTCCAACTCTGTGTTCAAGAATGTTTCAATGTCTGAGTCGCTACCCTCTCTCCGGCTAGTTGACCCCAATTTTTTACACGTTCGCTTCGTGTGTCCGATGCTCCTATAATAGCAAATAATGCATAAACAATTTTAATAATCATGTACATGCAACAGGATGGAAAAAGGACATGCAATTAAAGTACCATACCTACAATACCCACAGCGCCTTGGTTTTAGAGGTTTACCCATAGAAGATGTCCCTCCGGGGTTCCCTTTGGTCTTCACTACATTAGGATCACCAACGCCACATAGTTTGGGTGCAATATTTTTGTCCCCAACCTCAGTATTATATTTTGTTCGCATTGCCCAACGCTTTTTCATCTTCAATGTCATATGGAAAGCCATTTCCCTTGCCTCTTCAAAATCGTTGTCTGCGTGTGAGGCATAATATGACATTTCACTAAAACATGAGCTTAGTATACTGAACCGGGCTGTCTGTGTTAGGGTGCTAGAAATTTGGGTAAGACTTGGTTGTTGATATCCTGACCTAGCACGTCTTGTCCATCTCTTCAAGACACAACTCGGTGGAATACACATTAATTGTTCAGATTTCATGACAGCAACCATGTGGCAACAAGGGATGCCAAACGATTCAAACTTCAAGCAACAACATTTTATTGTGATATCTGCTGGAAAATACTCAACCGTCCATGTGCTTGTTGGTGCCTTGTACTCACCAAAACGATAGGTGTGACGATCCTCTAACTCTACTCTTTCCATCACAAACAATTTACCCTCTTTGCTAATTTCACGTCGAAACAATGAAAAAATCTTCCGAGTAAAGAGCTCAGCTGCATGTTTTTCCAAACTTCTCAATGGCGTAGTCAAAACCGGGAAACTATTCTCTGTTTTAAATTCTATTTCTGCCTCATTAACACGCATCCTAGCAAGAGCCCTATCATATTGTACTACAAATTCATATAACTTTACCTTTTGTTCTAGGAACATATTGAAATATGCATTCATACCCTCGACACGTTGAGTGCTCCTCATCCCAGCAAACATGTGACCACGAAGATACGCCTCAGCCCACTTATCACGCTTGTGGTGAATCTCCAACACCCAGTTATTGTTCTCCAACTTGTATTGTTTCACTATACGAGCCCACGCATTGTCAAACTCAACAATTTGACATTTCTTTAACATCAACTGTGCGAAATCACTAGTAAATTCTGGTATGTGGACATTTGTTGAGGCATTTTTCTCCAGATGCCAAGAACATAAACGATGTCTGCAATTTGGAATAACTCTTTCGATTGCCTGACGCATTGCCCTATCACCATCTGTTACAACAGAGATGGGTCTTTGTCCATCCATGGCCTCCATTAACGTTTCCAACACCCACGTGTATGTCTCCATTGTCTCATCAGGCAACAAAGCACATCCAAATATGATTGTCATAAAATGGTTACTCACGCCAGCTAGAATCACAAATGGCTTCTTATACTGATTTGTACGATAAGTTGTATCAAATACCAATACATCACCAAATGCAGCATAGTCCATCCGAGACCTACCATCTGCCCAGAAAATCTTGTCCAACCAGTTATCCTTATCGACGTTGTACTTGAAAAAAAATAATGGATCTGCATCTAGTTTAGCTGATAAGTATCCTAAGGCACCCTCTGCATCCCCTTCTGCAAGTTGTACTTTGCGCTCAGCTTGGAACTGGTTGTGCAAATCTCTGTGAATGAAGCCCACCTTCTCATAACCCCCTGATTGATGGACCATAAAATCCATGATTTGACTCGTTCTCATACCCACATTGCGTATGGCCTTTGCTTGAGCTTTGTCTGCACTTGTTACAAACCTATGTGACCACAAAAAAGGGACGCAGTGTGGTGCTGCCAAGGGATGGTTGCGTTCCCTTACAAAGTGGGTCACAACATATTTTTTAATTGTCTTGTCATAATGCACACGAAATGTGGCACTACAAAAAAGTCTAGTTTCTGCCCTGGGAGTTCTCACTCGTTCCACACGCTGTAAGTATTTCTTCTCTCTTACACCTTCCCTTGAACAAACCCATTTCCTACTCTCTACAAATTTGTTGTCTCCACAAATTCGTTTCCTACTTCTTCGTACGCTAAAACCGATGACCTTAGCATATGCATTGTAGAAAGAATAAGCATCCTCCTCTGAATTGAATTTCATTTGCAAAACATCAACCTCAGTAAGCATTCGTAAACTATCATAGGTTTGGGAAGCTAACCGTTCTTCTTTCCCATCGACAACGTCATCATTGCCATCCGGAGCAACTTGATTGTCAATTTTACTGTTGACCTCTTTCTGCCTACTACTTTCAAGTTCATCTGTCATATCTACATAACAAATCGCATAGACAACAGATGTGCACGTAGACAACCGACGTGCATATTTGGCATCAGTTAAATGCAAATAATAAAAAAGTACACTCGTAAATGCGATTATATAAATTAAAATCAAACAAATCAACAAAAAAACACACCCGCCAGTGCCCTCCTATAAATTAAAATCAAACAAATAAATAATCACACCTGCTAGTGCCCTGCTATCAATTCAAAGCAAATAAATACAAAAATACACCAGCAAGTACCCTACTATAAATTAAAATATGAAAAAGCACACCCGCCAGTGCTCTGCTTTCAATTATCAATTCTTAAAAGAAAACGAACAAATAAGCACATCCACCAGTGCTTTACTATCAATTAAATGCAAATAATAAGAAAAAAACACTTTCAAGTACTCTACTATCAATTAAAATGAAACAAACAAATAAAAAAGCACATCCATCAGTACCCTGCTATAAATTAAAAGCAAACAAATAAATAAGCACACCCGCCAATGTTTTGCTATCAATTCAAAGGAAATAAATTCAAAAACACACCAGCCAGTGCTCTGCTTTCAATTATCAATTATTAAAACAAAATGAACAAATAAGCACACCTGCCAGTGCTCTGCTTTCAATTATCAATTGTTAAAAGAAAATAGAAAAAGCACACCTGCCAGTGCTCTGCTTTCAATTATCAATTATTAAAACAAAATGAACAAATAAGCACACCCGCCAGTGCTCTGCTTTCAATTATCAATTGTTAAAAGAAAATAGAAAAAAGCACACCCGCCAGTGCTCTGCTTTCAATTATCAATTATTAAAACAAAATGAACAAATAAGCACACCCACCAATGCTCTGCTTTCAATTATCAATTGTTAAAAGAAAATAGAAAAAGCACACCTGCCAGTGCTCTGCTTTTAATTGTCAATTGTTAAAAGAAAATAGAAAAAAGCACACCCGCCAGTGCTCTTTTATAAATTATCAATTCTTAAAAGAAAATGAACAAATAACCACACCCACCAGTGCTTTGCTATCAATTGAACGGAAATAATAAAAAAACACCTGCAAGTACTCTACTATCAATTAAAATAAAACAAATTAACAAAAAAGCACACCTGCCAGTGCCCTACTTTAAATTAATATCAAACAAATAAATAAGCACACCCGCTAGTGCCCTGCTATTTATTGAAAGAAAATAAATAAATAAAGCACACTTGCAAGTATCCTATTATTAACTAAAATAAACAAATAAATAAAAAGCACACCTGGCAGTGCCTTGCTATTAATTAAAAGTAAATAAATTAAAAAGCACACCTACCAATGCAACTGCTACGGAGGGAGGGAGAAGGGAGGTATAGCTTCACTTCTACGTTAAGATGTAGAAATTGAGGACCTGTGACAAACAACAACAGAACATCGAAACAAAGTTAGTAAAGAAGACAATACTTAAGGAGATTTATGATTATGGGGCGAAAAGGAAGGATCTATGTATGAAAAATATTATTTTGCACATCTTTTCACATTAACAAACTGCATAACCAATAATAGAGATGAAACTGTACTACTTTTGTTCAAAGAATCAATAACCATTACATAAACAGTTAAACAAATGTACCAACACCAACCGATTAATCAATTAAAAGATAAAAAACAAAAGATCTAGAAAGAAACAATATATATATATATATATATTATTTGATTGGATGGACTATTGGATCATTTTTTTGATAACTCGGTAACCACATATTCCTAAATCTAGATTTTAGATTCAAAAGTTCAATAAGAGTGTGGGACATCTCTTAAACACCCATATATATTGCATATTGCATAATATTTTTTGATAAAATATTGTCAATTATTTAGGAATATACATCAATTAATATCTCTATTCGTTTGAGAAGAAATGTGTTTACTTGCTAATGTAATTGTCTTCTTCTTCAAATATTATATAAAATTAGTGAATTTAATTGAGTTTCTGCACCCTTAATCTTGTCATATTTAGTGAACACAAGTATAAATGGAAAAAAGTAAAAGAGTTCATGTAACACATTTGTTAACCTAATGTCTATTTTACTACTTCGGATTGCAACATACAATTCTTATATTGAATGCACTCATGCCAATTGACAAAGAAGCCAGCCCACCACCCCTCACTATCTTATACAGGTACCTTCATTGGATCTTTACCAAAGTATTTAAAGATAGTTGCTTTTACTAGTATTATAATATATCATGAAAACAGTGACATTTGAAGAAATTTTTAGTATGTAGGACATAGTAGCAGAATGATGAGTATGTGTTGTCACTACCACTATTGCTATGAATCAAAAAAAAAAAAAACAAATAAAGTTGTCTCCATTAACTTGGGAGATTGCTCCATAGTGTTCACCCTGAAAGTTCCATGAAAGCTCTTCTAAATCTTTCATTTTCAAGGATAGCCTTGTTCTTGGTAACATAAACTAGTTTTATGAGTGAAGAGATGATATAGGATCAGTATCTTCTACAACGAAGTAGAGACGTCAGTGGACATAGGACATAATGATTTTTAAAAAAATTAGGATGCCTACATGGTGGGCAAATTTTTAAAATATTTTTATTGTTTATGTATATGAATATAAATTTAGGGCATAGAAATATACGAGGCATCAATATATATGTACATGTTTTTTTTTGTTTTTTAACTTCTACCCTTCTTTGTTTCTGTATAGTTTAAAATAGAGAAAAACACTAAGTTTCCAAATGAGACCGTAATATAAGTATGAGGTTCAAGTACTAGTTCTTTCATAGGATTCCACACACAAGCACACAGTGCACCAAAATCTACAAGTTCTTTCATAGGATTCCACACACAAGCAGATTTAGCGTATACAATGGATGTGGATCCCAATAGGAACTACTCCATTTGGTTGCATTTTGCAGAGATTGATATTTCTGTCACTGGTATAGGTCAAAGGGTATTTGACATCCTAATAAATGGTGATATTGCTTTTCAAGATATTGACATTGTGAACATGAGCAGAGATCTTTACCGTGCTCTTGTACTGAACAAGACTGTTGCTGTTAATGGGAGAACTTTGACAATAACCTTTCACCCTACAAAAGGTCATGCCTTAATTAATGCTATTGAAATCCTTGAGGTTATTACAGCAGAGTCTAAAACTTTGCCAGATGAAGATAAATATGCATTCCTTAATTTTCAAATGTTTGAGAATTTGTTTTACTGTTTGACTTTGACATGTTTTTACACTTTGATGAGGTTGCTAGATTCATGTTTATTTAAAGAGTAATGATATACAAATAAAAAATTTACTCACAACATCTATACATAATTATTTGTCAAATTTATATTCATCCATTTTGAATCAAAAGACCCAAAAAAGTGACATTATTTCGAAACTGTACCCTGTGATAATATTGAAACTACCTCCCTAAGAAACTCTACCGCTTGGTTTTTAGAGGAAAATTTTGATATTAAATAAGGGTATCAAAAAAAAAAAAATTTTTTGGATAAATAATAAATGAGGGTATCAATATTGTTAAGAAAGTTTAAAAAAAAAAAAAAAAAACTCTGAATTAAATGTCTATGACTGTCTTCATACTAGATCATTTAGTGGCGATGGAGAAAAGAAGTTTAAAGAACAAATAGAACAAGAAGTTTAAAACCAATTCAAAGAAGTTGATCATTTGTTTGAAGTGATTGGAACCATGCATGGATTGTGTGTCAATCTAAAAGAACAAAAATGGAGGTATAAAGGAGATAACCACTTGCAGGAGTTTCTTCTTCAACCCAATAGATAAAAGAGCAAGTAAAATAAGTCTCCAACTCTAAATTTCTTCTGGCGGGTTAAAATTTGTCCAATTTTTTAGCATTTAAAAGAAAATATTGTTAACTCAATATTTTCTTATTTTTTTCACATTTGATTAGTTAGTTTATAGTTCGGTTAAAAAATTATTAGCTTTATGAGTTTATCTATACAAGTGGTTTGGTTGTGATAAACAGAACAGATCTGGTATTATGATACTTTTGATAGACATTAGACAATGTTAAAAACCAGTCCACAATAGCCTAAGTACCCATAAGAACCAAGTTATGAAATCATTACAAAATTAGTTTTTTTAACTCATGTGCCCAATTCCCACACCACAATAGAAAAATTCTCTGTATGTTTTCTCTTCAAGTATGATAAACTGTCTATTTATATTAATATAGTTAGATAAAGGTTCATATAATGTTAAAATCTTCCACATTACCCATGGGAAAATGAAAAAGATGGAAGCTGCAATATAGTATTCTAAGAAATAGAAATACGAGAAAGAGCAACAGAACACTGATAATGAATCATGAAAATATAAAATGTGAGGAAAGGGATTGCGATCTAGGGTTTCATAGACCAACCCAGGGATTGCGGTCTAGGTATTTTCCTATTTTCATCAACCAACCCAGTGAGTTCACAAACGTGAAAGGGGCAGTTTCAAAGAAAGGGATTGCGATCTAAGGTTTCATAGAATGGATATGGAGAAAGGGGGAGAGAAAAAAGTTGCAGAGAGAGAGAGAGAGATACCTTCAGGCGAAGTCGAGGGTAGGTCTTGCTCGCAGGGATGGTCTTCGAGGATGGTCTTCGAGAGCGAAGAAGAGGAGAGTGTCTCCGTGCTGTCCCAAAAACAGGGGCTTTGGGAAAAAAACCTGAACAAATTTGAAAAAGGGTAACCGGTTGAAGAGGTTGTGCATATTTTTAATCAAATTATTCAGTGGCTGAGATTAATTTGTAAAAATCTAAAGGTTTAAAATAAATGTGTATATGATGTGCACATATTATTGAGGTGCACATCTTAACAGCTCCCATATATAAAATACTAAAAATAAATGCCTAAACATATATATATTTATATACTCAAAGTTGATAAATCAAAGTTGATAAATGCATCATTAATGACCATAACTTTTTTGTTGGCAAGCCAAAGGAGACCACACTAAAAACAAAACAATATTAAAAACCTCTTCCAGAGGTAGCCAAGAGGTAGCCGAACAAAACTTTGAACTTGGAGTCAAACTTATAGAATCACAGTAGATTAGATTGACATTTTCCCTCTACAAGATTCACCTCCTTCTTCATCTTCAACACAGGTTCTTAATCTCTTCCCTCTTCTCTCTCTCTCTATCTCTCACTCCTTTATCTTTCATCTTCTCTTTATATCCCTCTTCCCGTGAACCATTATTTTTTATTTATTTATCGAAAACTCAGTTGAAGAGGTTGAAAATCTGTGGATCTGAAGATCTGAATCTCAATTGGAGAGTTTTTAAAAACTCTAAACGTTGTGGATTTGATCTGAAGATTATTGGTCTGAAAAATCTCACTTAAAAGTGGTTCACGAGTTTACAGTCTGAAAAGAACTCAAGAGTTTTATAGACAAAATCTATACAAAATCTATTCAACCATAAAGGTATGTACAAAATATGTTCAATATATATTTTTTCAGCTTTTTGTTTTGCTTTGTTTTTATTTATTTATTTATCTATTTTGGAAAAGAATCCGCTCACAACATTGTGTAATGGGTCGTTAAGGCCATTACAACAACGTTATGGCTGCTATGGTCGACACACCTGCAAATCTCAATCACACTGCAAAAGCAAGGGTAACGTGTGGTACCTACTGCCACAACCATTACGTAACAACCGCAATCGTTACGTAACGCCGCATTTTGAAACATTAATTACAACTAACAACTTCTCAGTGTGTGATGAAAATGTGTTGTGAATGAGAATGGTATAGAGATTGGTGGTTTATATAGAGAACTTCTAGAGATCTCAAGGTGTTGGCCTAAGCAGGTGGAAGAGCCCTTTCGGTAACAAGGTTTTACGTAGTTCTTGTTGTCGAAAGTTATTGAAGTTTGAATATCAGTAGGTTCCAAATTGTTGTCTTATATGCCAGTGTTTCTTGGAAACTATGTCGCCATATTTGAGCAAATGAACTATCCACGTTGGTTTCATTATACACAAGGTGGTGCATCTTGCTTGTCCAACTATGTGTAAACCTGATTTTATAATGCCAAACAACATTATACCATAATTTAGAAGAATTGCGTTGTTTGAGAGAGAGAGAGAGAAAGAGAGAAAGAGATAACGAACGAACCAAATAGAGCAACCATGTCCCTGGTGGAAAGGCCAAAAGCACTGAATCTAGAGATGAGTTCATTAAGGTTAGAAGTAAGAGGAATATTTTTATTGGCAACAACTAGGCTCGCCATCTTGGCATCTCTTCTTCCTAGTTGTTGTGATTTATACAGTAGCATGAATTATAGAAAGATATGTTGATGAATTGTAAACCTAAAGAGAAAACAAAACTAGTGCTTCTATATGTTGGATGGAATGATGTATTTTCTTTATTTATTTATTAGTACTCACAATTACAACCGAGTTTCTTGCAGCAATGGCTAATATGTCAGCACAAGAAACTACACCGTGGCATGCAAACTCCACCGTAATCTTTATATTGTCAATAACATCAAATCCCCTGACAGAGTTAACATTTGGAAATGTTGCCTTCTCCCCTATGAAAGAAGATGTGTCATCAAGTAGGATTAATCCATCACATTCCTTGAACAGCCACCAAAACACATTTAGACAATTATGGTCTAAGGATATACAATCTTAGCCATCAAAACAAAACATTGAATAATATTTAGGCGTCATAGATACCAATCCTTTATGGTCATGAATTCAAGATTAGATGCTTACATCTATATTTTGAACACTTAGAATGCTGGGAAAACGTATTATGTCACATAGAAAATTAGCTATGCAGTTTCTAGAAAATGAAAAAGAAAGTAGAATTACATTAACGAAGCAGTTGTGGAAGAACAAGCGAAGAAGAGAGTCACCCATCCTGGCATCTTTTGATATTGCAGATCACAGAACAGATTTCACAGTGGCGAAAAGTTGTGGAAAAGATTTGGAGTAGAAAGTAGGAGAAAGTTGAGCTGAAGAGCTTCCCATGAAAAGCACAAGGAAAGCCAAAGTCACAATGGCCTTGAAAAAAGAAGAAAATGACGCCATTCTTGTGTATTAAAACTCAAGTAATTTACGAAGAGATGTGTTGTGAACAAATGGTGTAGAAAAGGGGTAGTATATATAGAAAGCTTCTAGTATGACATATCTCAAGGTATTGGCCTCTGGCAAGTTCCATAAACAAACATTGCATAGCATTTCTATGTTTAACAATAAACAAATTAGGGATTGAATTGATTGATAAGCCCATACTACTTTTGAAAACAGGTGTTGCAAATTAAAAAAAAAAAAAATGAATCATGGTTTTTCTACTAATCTAACATTAAAAATATATAATTTTGAACGATTTTGTGGAGAGAGATTGCGTAGCTAAGTTGGAGAAAAGAACTTCAGAGAAATGAGTGCAAGGGTTTGAAAATGTTGATTCAAGTAAGAAGAGAAAAGGGAATATGAACAAGATAGAGATGAAAATAATAATGTGGCAGTTATAGCCATAAAATTATTTGTCAAATAAACCAAATTCTCACTTTTAAATTATGAACAAAATAGAGATGAAAATAAATAATGAAATCTTCTTTGAATCATGAAGTGACATATTATGTGTTGTTTATGTTATATTATGCAATGATTGGATTAAATAATCTTTGTAACTAAACAACGTGGAACGAAAAAGTAATATTCAACAACAGAGGATCTCTTGCTTCCTCTCAAAACTATATGATTTGGTCAGCCAATTCATTTTGTAGACGCTTTTTTTAATGTTGTGGTTCATACATTCGGATAGAGATTTGAAAAGAAAAATAAAAAAAATAAGTGAAATTGTAATAAAATATAATTATATTTCACTTAGGGTGTGCACGAGTTAGAGTGGTGTGGGTTGAAGTGAGTTTCAATTGCATCGCCTATGGTGGTTTATGTATTTTTCCCACCTATCGTTCAACTGTGGATAAGTAAATCAATTAGATTTTATAGGTAGTTTTAACTGGACAGTTGAGCAGGTGCGACAAACACAGCTTTAAATAAAGCAACAAAATCAAATAATGGTTTCTATATGGGGAGCAAATATTTAGGCGAGCCCGTACTCCTTTCTTCCAAGCTTCTGCCTGTCCGATCGACCTGCGAGCACAACGACGGTGAGCTACCCGGTGGTGTGTGGCCAGAAAACCCCTCCAACGATTAAGTTAGAACACACACAGAGGCAAAAATAGATAGAGAAAAGGGAGAGTGTAGAGTGTTTATCTCACCAAATGTTCATCTGTTTCAACATGGGGGGCGCAAACATGCTTATATACGTTCTATGCCCCAAATCTACTCCCATTAGTCTCTCGACACGTGGTGCTGCTATCCCATCTGTCAGCACAAATCCAACTGAACATCACCTACCTAAACTGCCAACCCACTCTACTGGGAGCTCGGCAGCCGGGATGCAGCATCTCGGCTTCCTGGGGCCACGCCGTACTTCACACCCAAACGCTCTAATAACTGAGCTCTGTAAAAGCCGAGCTCGGGTGCATTCCAGCAAAGCCGAGCCTGAAGTAGGGCATGCCGGTTAACCAAAGGCCTTCATGCCGAGCCACGGGTGCGTGCCTTCCGACCGAGCAATGTACGAACCGTGGAACCCTGTGAGGCTGCGGACATCCCAGCCGAACCCTCACTTGACCAGCTTCCGTACCAACAAGTCCGAGTAGCTCGGTTCCACACGCCCTTTGCCGTTACAGAGCAAAAATCCCTTCTGGACAGGCCCAGGCTACCACGGCCCAAATGTGTTCGGCCCACAATTTGTCCGGCATTACCACGGCCCAATCCAGATCATAAATCTCCCTCTCAGTTTCAATATTCAAGACAAATTTATAAACACATTAAGGGGTTCGAAATCAAGACTTTTCCCCACTTGAATAACACACAATATATGTTTTTTTAAATCAAAATCAAATTTATATTTTACAAATTTGCACACACCCATATATTAATGGATGTGCTTGCAAATCTGAAGATATAAATTTAATTTTGATTTTAAAATATAAATATTTGGTGTTGTTCAAACGATAAAGATGAAGTTTTCAAGAGCGAAGGAGATCTTCAAATAGAGTGTCCATTTTTTTAGGATTGCTCAATTGAGAACTGCCTATGAAGCAAATTCATTTTGAGTTTTAGTTACTCAATAATTATAAAATAAAAAGATAAAAAAAAGTAGTTAATTTCATTTTCCATAGTGAATATCTTTCATGCCTTCTTATACTTTATTTTTCGATCCCACTTTGAACTAACAACGATAATCTGAACTATTCATCTTATAAATCTCGTAATAAAACTCATATGTTCGAAAAGTCAAGTTCGTAAGATATTAATGAATAGATGAAAATTTTGTATTTTTTTATTTTATTTTTATGATATAAACGGTTTAATTTTAAAGTTATAGTTGTCCATTTAAAAATTTTAAAAGGTTATTTATTCATGTATTTATAGTAATATCTGATGAAACTATTTTTACACAACTCAATTTTATTACTAAACCTACCAGATAAATGATTCAAATACTTGCTGTGGGTTTGGAATGCGATTCACAAAATAGAATATAAAAATATATAAAAGATAATGGTTTGAAGCAAAGTCATTGCCTTTTCAACAAAACTAAATTGATGGATTAAAAAAATAGCTGCCCTAAATCATAGAAGTCTCGTGCAGATCTTGCTCAATTATAGGCCCATTCTGCCTTCAGATTGGGACATTGTCAATCTTGGAGAAACATACAACAAACTCAGGGTAACTCTATTTGTACTTAAATAATAATTTAGTACATTTAATTAAAATTTTAATTTTTATTATATCCTAATATAAATTTATTAATAAAGACAATATACAATAAATCTTAATAAAAATATTATTTTTCTCTTATGATATGCCCAAACTACTTATACGTGTTTTTTTATATTCAACTCTTTTCATCTTTAGAACAAAACCAAAGATATGTTAAAATATCACCGTGAATTTGCTTTACAATATTTTTTTCGTTTTTTTTATAAATTTTTTAGATTAGCTTAATCAATTTTTTTAAGTGAGGGGAAAGACAAATTGTTCCTAAACATTTCAACAATGTAGTGGTAGTTCTGTAGATTGTATCCTCGGGATACAACTGCCGTTCTCTAGCACCAACAAGCACGAGTCTATTTTTGTAACAATCCCAAACTGTGATTAGCCACTAATCCATGATTAAGAGTATTTAATTAGTAATTAAGAAGAAATTTTGAATTAATTGCATGTGTGTTGCATTATTTGTATTTGTAACTGTCTGTTGTAGAAATATCTGTCTGCGTTTCTGTTCTGTTTTGTGAATTGAAGGCCTTATCGACATCTGATTACGAAATTGACTTGGTTTATGTGTTATTTTGAATTTTTAGAACATTACTGTAGGATTAATTGAAATTCGATTCGGAACCAAATAATTAGAATAAATTTACTTAAACTTAAGCAAAGATTAATTAAGTCCACTAACCAAGCCTATATAAGGCCTATACACACTCTAGAACTCCCACACACTTACACTCCTTCATCTTTTGAGGCTAAAACGTGAGTGAGTGAGTGAGAGAGAGAGAGAGAGAGAGAGAGAGAGAGAGAGAGATCAAAGCTTAAGAAGGGTGCATTGCAGAGAGAAAGAGAGATCAAAGCTTAAGAAGGGTGCATTGCAAGGATATTGAAGGGAATTGGCTTGAAAGTTTAAAGACATAGCAATCTAAAGCCTAATTAAAGAGGTTAGGTAAGGATTTAAGCCTTTAATTGTGTAATTGAGACTTAACACATGAATTCAAAAGGAATTAGATCAAGAATTAAGCTTTTAGGGGTGAATTAGAAGTTAAATCATACATGCATGTTCATTTCCTCATATGTTGAGTATGATTTCTAAGAAATTCTCTCATGCATGCCATTGTTCTAACTTATCTACATTGATCATGTTTTTGAAAAGTTTGAGTTCATAGGCATTGCATACATGTCATATACATGTAAGTTTCCAATTTGGTTTGAATAATTGACTTAGTTTTTTGCTATGATTTTGCAATATGATTTTGAATTCACCATGTTTCACAAGATTACATATGTTTCCTCAAGTTTTGGCCCAAAATGATGTGTTTTGTAGCTTTGAAATTGAGTTTTGAGCTTAGAAGACCAATCTGGAAATTCCAGAATCTGCATCACCGCTTAAGCAACAGATTCTGTGCTCGAGTGACCACTCATGGTTTTGCACTTCCGTTTCGAACGTAAAATTTATGTTCCCAGAAGTTTACAACATTTTGAAGACCGCTAGAGTGAACAAGGTTGCGCTTGAGCAGAGACTTTGTTCACTCAGTCTCACGCTCGAGCGGCCGTCGAGCGGAAAATTCACATAACTAGTACTTTTGCAGACTTTACAGACGCTCAAGCGACAGAATTTGCACTCAAGCGGACTGCCCTATTTTTGAAATTTTGACTAAGTGTTTTGAGTTATATTTTGGCATCATCATTATATCCTAAGCATTTCTATGCCATGATTAAGACATAGTAATGGTAATGAAGATAAGGATTAGAAACACACCAAGATAAGAAAGAACTAAGTTAAAGAAATTTCGGGTGTGTGTTTCAATATGTATTCGTTCTATGTTTGTGTAGGTCACGCGCCATTAATCGCCTGATCCGTCTGCTGTATCTATTTTGCTATTGGTGCCAACTGTGAGTAATAACTTTGTAAAGTTACGTTCACGTTTAAATATTTTCTTATTTGATATGATAAGAAATGATCTGTTTACTGAAATGCTATGTTCTGTATCAATGAATGATTGTTCATATATTGAAAAGTATTCGTGGCATCCTTAGCACATGTCCCTTGCCCAGGGGTAACAATACCATGGTCTATGAGCAGAAGGCCCTTGCCCGGGGGTAATAATACTGTGGTTTCATGGTCCTCGCCCGAGAGTAACAATACCATGGCTTAAGTATGTTATATGTTTCTGGTACTGGAGGTTCCTTTATGGAACTAGTCAAGTATGACAGTTAATGCTCTGTATCTGATCTGTTAGTGGTAATGAGTGTACTACGTATGTGTAGACACCCCATTTTTGACCGCCCTTAAGACTTGGGCGCTACTGATGGTTTGCTCAATGATAAAAGGTGTGCAGGGCAAAGGTACAATTTCTTCGGCAAGGAGAGAGACAAATCTCAACTTCACACCCCATTTTGGACCAAAGCTATTTTGAATGGTTTTTAGACCTTAAAACCCTCTCTTCCAAAACATTTTTGAAATAAAGTTCCTACGATGTTCCGATGCTCGCATTTCGGTAAATGTTGCACTTTTCGGTAAACCGAGCAAGGACAAAGTGGAGATGAATGAAAGAGAGATGAAATCTTTGAAAAATCTTTCAAAACACCTTGTTTAGGGGTTTGAAGTTAAAGAAAAGAGGAGAAGAGCGGAGAAACCAAGTTAGAGAAGAAAATAGGCAAGAATTGCTAAGAGAGGGACGAACAGTCCTCACTAAATCAAGTTTATTTGTCTATACACTTGGATTTAAGCTATGAGGCCACCACTGTTGGAAAGAAGACTTCCGGGGCTTTATTTTTCATTCAAGAATCTCTTAAATTCGATTTCAGAGGGCGGAGATATGATTGGTTGAAGTCGGGCATCATCCCAGTTGGACCGAAACTGAGCATCCTTCACCAAAACAAGAATAACTTTTTGCGTAGTTGGAATTTTGATGCAATGTTGGTGCCATTGGAAAGCTTACTTCCGGGGCTTCAATTTTGACACAAGAATGACCTGAAAAGGAGTTCATATGAAGAAGTTATGCCCGTTTGAAGTTGGACCTGTAGAGTAGATTTTTCCTGCCGACCGGCCAAAACAAATGGCCGACCGACCAAATAGATGGCCGACCAGCCAAATAGATGGCCGACCGGCCAGAAAAGATGGCCGACCGACCAAGTTTGCTAGCCGACGACCTTCCGGAGTATTCTACAGATTGAATGGATGCTACCGTGCAACGGAATGCACAGACTCTGCTCCCCATGCACGTGTGTGGCTGTTTTGCACCCTTTGCACCCCTTTTCACCCTCTTTTTGCACCCTTTGCTCAAAGCTTCTTGAGGAAGCTTTGACCCCTTGTCTTGGCTTCCTCAAGAAGCTTGCACCTTTGCATTAGTTTCTCTTAGAAGCTTGATCCCTTTGACCCTGTTGTATAGCTTCTTTGAGAAGCTTTATGCCATTTTCTTGCTCTATAAAAGAAACCCATCCTCCTCCATTGTTTTGGTTCAGCAAAATCAAACCTAATACATACATATAACATATATATCACCCTCTCTCTCTATATCTCTCTCTCTACATTTGGGTGTGTTAGAGTGTTCAAAGACCCTTGTTCTTGGCCTATTGCACCACACCTCATAGCCATACACCACTACCATTGGACTGAGGTTCTTGAGAGGGTTTATTGAGCTCCAAAAGCTGGTTTTTGGCCCCTGAAGTTGCTGGTCTCGAATTTGGTCTTCAAGGGTAAGTTTCTTCCCCTTTTTAGCATTTTCTTGTAACTCATTTTAGCCTGTCTTGCTTGCTGATTTGAGCTTGGTGTATAACATAAAAAAAGTTCTGTTTTTTTGTGTTTAAGATACTTCATTAAGACCACGTTGGTGTTTGGGGTTGTTTGACCCCTCTTAGGCCTTGTTTGGCCTCATTTTTGTGCATTTTTTGTGAGCTTCGGGACCACCTTGTATTGGCCCTCTCACCACTGAAATCCAGAGGGATTTCAGTGGTGGGGGTGGTGTTTTACGGTCCTAAGAAGGAGAGGGCCATCCCCTCTCCTTGTTGTCTTGTTTGATGCCCTTTTTGGCCTTACAAAGGGGCCTATATTTGCACACTTCTTGAGCTCGGTTCAGGCATTTTTCAGTGGGTTTTAGGACCCCCATAAGCCATTTCCAGAGTTGTTTTGATCATATTGAGTGTCCCTCTTGCATGTGTATAACAACCCCTTGCATGGCCTTCCAAAGGAGCACCTCATTCTAACATGTGTTGGCTCTATTTCAGTGGGTATTTGGTGTTTATTTAGTATGTTTTATCTCTATCCCATGTTGTTTTGTCGACCCTTGGCATGCATCATGCACTTGCTTTGTATTCCTCTATTTTGCCTAGAAATGCATCTTGCCTTTGTACCACCATGCTTGCATATTTTGGCTTAGCTTTGTGAAGTTTTTGGTCATGTTTTAACATGCTTAAGGTCTGTCTTGGGTCTTTGGAGTCATGTTTTCCATGCTTTGTATAGCTTCTTTGCATTCTAGCTTACTAGCCTTGGGTGTGTGGGTCACTAGCATGCTTTACTTGGCTTGTTCTCATGATTTGGCATCATTGGAGACCACATTTCAGTCCATGTTCCATGCTTGCATACTTGCATTTTCCATCCCTTTCATGCTTTGAAGAGTTGATGGCTTATGCTCCATGTTTAAGGCCTTGTGCATACATGCTTGTGTTTGTTTTCATGCCTTTGTTGCATCATTTTGGCCACTGTTTTGGACCTAGTAGAGAGCTGTCCAAGTTGGTGTAAGACCATCCTTTGCATGTTGATGCATGCTCACCTTGTGTGTTGTGGCATACTTGTGTGTTGTTGCATGTTTAGGTTGCTTAATATGATGCATGCCTTGCACACTTGCATGCTTAGATCACATCTTGTATGCTTGTCACTCCCATTATTTTTCCATATCTTGCATGCTTGCTCATTTAGGTTGTGCGCCTAACATGCATTGTGCATTACTTGCTTGCATGCCCATGTTGCATACTTAGTTAACATGCCTAGGTGGCATTGCATGAGCATACATGCCTTGCCTCTTGAATTGAGTATGATGGAGGTTGGGTTTCACTTGTTTGTTTGATGTGCATCTCATTTGAAATCAAAGTGCATACTTGGTTTCTTGGGCCATCACACATTGAAATGCGCGATTGGTGGTCCGAGAATCGAGAACCATGTCCCTTTGAGTCACAAACATGATAAGGGATGAGTTGGTGCACACATTTGCTTGAAATGCATTGCCATGCCATGTTTTGCCCTCTGCTGCTGTCAAAACAGGTCTCTGCAGGAAGTTTTGGCCGGTCAGCTACATGGAGTGCCGACCGACCAATTATTGATGGCCGATAGCTCAACAAATGGCCGATGACCATCCGGACATGGCCGGTGGTGTTCCCACTTGGTCGGTGGCACTCCACAGTGTGCAGAGAGCATACCTTGGGATTTGTGCAAATTTCAAAAGAGCAGAGCAGGGAAAATAGAGGCAAACTTGTGCATGGCGATGGATTTCCGAGCAAAGCCGAGCATGCATGCATCCATCCCTCTTCCCGAGGCCTTTTACTGTTTTCAATAGCTTAATTGATTTGTTAATTAATTAAGTGGTCTATAATTATTTAATTAGCTTGTCAGTTAGTTAAATTGTATTATTCTTTTGGTCACTCCGAGCGAGGACGAATTTGTAATAAGTGTGAGTGAGTGTGTGTATATCTTCCAACCCCACTTCTTTCTCCCTTTTACTTACCTGCTTTCAATGGTTAGTACTAGGGCATATTTATTTTAGCATACCTTATGCTATGCATGCGTGCATCCATACATTTGTCTTGCATGCACCGGGCTCGGCGCATCATGCTAACTGCATTGTATTTCAATTCTAAATTGAATACGTGTTATCTGTCGCATTTCACATGCCATGTTTAGATTAGCCTAGCCTATTTTAGTGACATTCTGTATGTGATGCATTAGCCATTTTTAACATGAACTAGGATCATGCATGATTACTAACTAGTTTCTGTTTTGGGCACGGAGTACTAGGTGAGCCTTTTATGCTTTAGCATACCGCATGCGTGTGAGTGTTGCCATGATAGCATGATTACCATGAGGCTAGCTGCTTATGTGATATAACTGCTTGAATGCCTGTGGATGGAGGTTGAATTACCTAAATTGGAATAATGCATCAAAACTGTGAGTTTTAAGCCCACTAGATAGTGGCAAAATCACCTTTTCTAAAGCCCACTTGAGGGAGGCAAAATCTACATTTTAGCCTACTTGCGAGTAGCAAACTGTTTTCAAAACAAACATGAAATGTTTTGTTCCAATTTGGGCAATTTGGTCTATACTTGTTTGCTGTGTGCACAACATAGTAATTCTAGGCTAATAACCGGAATAAGAACACATAATGTTTTCAAAATCGGATATCACGGTTAGTAGAGGCCGATCTTCGGATCGGGCGAGAGGGGGTGCTCATAGCTGACCTTCCCCAATCGTACCCAAGTTCCCGAGCCGAGGCAACTTTGGTGATGACGGACACGTGGCCTTTGGCACCGAGTCAGGGTTTCCTAAATTCCCCCATTAAAAAAAATATTTAGGTGGCGACTCAGTATCTGGCGAAGCAGTCCATGTTTGGCACTTCTTTCAAAAAACTGTTTTCTCAAAATGATTTGCCAGATTTGGACTCTTTGTTTCAGATTAAGAACCGTGACACAAATCGAGTCCGAACTGTAGCGCTAGGTCCCTCGCGGGCTTGTTACAGTATGATTATCTGTTGAAATTGAATGAGTACATGCTTCTAAACTCTGAATAAGAATATGAATCTGACATAGGATATCATTCATTAAACCCTTTACTTTGTTATTATTCATTAGGCTTTCACTCACTATTTATATTATGTATATAGGTGATTAGGAGTGTGACTAGGCTCAGTGATGACTTCCTGGGAGTCTGTTGTCAGCCAACTTTTGCGCCTCTCGAAGAGGTTCCTATCTGAAAAAGTCAAGTTTTTGTGGATCATGTTAAGGATTTATTTTGTTTTTGTTTACCCGTACACTGGGTTAAGTTCATTTTGTTATTATCCGTGTAGTGATGACTTATGAAATTTTGACGTCATATGTATATATTTAAGTTTTAAATATTCTATCCTATATATGTCTACACAGTTTAGTGGACTATGCATGTTTTATATGTTTGCTTCCACAGCCCCTTATATGTCTTAATTTGTTCAGAGGCCTTTGGTAATCTCATGATTATTAGCTGGTTACGGCACTAAACCTATAGGGGTGGGTTTGGGTCGTGATAGTTTTCAACTTCTATGAGAGGGTTCAAGAATGTTGTCGGAAAATTCGAATTCTTTAGAAATGATGAGAGGCTTAGATTCTTTAACAGTCACTACTAGGAACACAATAGCAAAGAGATGATAGACATAAGAGATTGGGTAACAAAGAAGGCAAAGTAGTTAGAGAGAGAATAATGACAAGGCGCTCCATGGATCTCCCACTTTCACTCTCAAGGTAGATAATGGAGAAGGGAAATTAGTTCTCTTCCAAGAATTGTCTCTTCAAAATTCATCCCCTGTAAAGCTATGAGTGGGTGCTATTTATAGACACCTCATGATATAGGATGGAGCCCATGTGCAAGACATATGGGGAATATTCCCTTTAACTACCTTGTCCAAGGAAGTAACCTTTCCGAGGATGAAAAAAACCCCGAAGAGGAGATCAACCTCTCAGCGAACCCTTCTTTTTAGCCACACTTAACCAATGATCCTTAATTATCCAAAGGGGATAAAGGTAGTCCTAGAAGACGTCCTACTTGTAATGCTTACAAAATAATTACAATAAACTAACTCCAAACACTAGTACAATATGATATAAATAAAATAAGAAGCTTTCATTAATCAGAGTTAATAAACAAAAGATGACATATGCGATATACATTCATAAATCGTTCATCCTGAATCTACAGTATATGTTACAAGAAAATAAGAAATAAAAGTTAAACAGATATCCATATGCCCTAATGGCTTACATCTTTCCAAGATCGTGCTTGGTTACAACAAAACAAGTCATAAGAACCATACAAATAAAGCCCTAGGCTTATGAAAAGTAAATACAAAAATAAGTAGGAATTGAGCCTTCAGCTCCACAAGTATATCACCAGCACTTCAAAATAGTTTTTCCCAAGTAGGGTGAGTCAAAGCCTAGTAAAGACAATCTAGCACAATATATGAATCTTAACAAAGATAGAAGTATGCAGTGTATATATATAACACCCATGATAAAATCATTCGTATTGTTACAAATCATAATGTGCCAAGTTTCATGTTTCAAGCCATTTTATCTTAATTCATTTCAAGACAATTCATTTCACCTCAATCCATAAGTCAAGTCCATTGTTATCCAAACAACGCAGCAAAGGCTACAACTCAGTGATTCTTTAACCAATACAATCATTACCCAAACACTTTAAGTTTGCCATTTTATGAAAATTGGACTTTCACCCTGGACACACAAGCCAACTTAATTCAATGGAATCTATCTCCTTTCTTCTCTCAAATATGGAGTTTATCTCATTTCTTTTCCCAAACATTATACATATACAATGTATTAAAAACACAATCATATTCAATGATAACTGATAGGAGATTAGTTTCAATTCACCTAATCCTCATGCAATTTTTACAACAATCATAACTATCTTCCGCCGATAACCCAAAAAAGATATTTCTAAACAGATATACAATCTCAAAAACAGATAAACTATCCAAATTTCCATAGATGAAAGATAACAAGCATCCAACTCCACCATTTATATAAACATCTATCAAATTTCACATTTCTAATACTAATTACAACTATTTATACAAAAATAATTAATTAAGACATTTTAGGGCAAAACTCTCATTTTCTTCCAAATCCAATCATTGTGTCAAAATCAACAAATTTAACACAACACATCCTCATATCTACATCCACAACCATTTTCATTACCTTCATTTGGAAACCCCTCTTTTGATTTTAAACCAAAACCCTACGTTTGTCTAAAATCCTCCAAATCCCAACATTATTTACACAATTAACAAATAACTAAGTTAAAAATCATAGGAGACTGTAGAAAGTCCCTACTTCAAAGTTAGAAGACGAGCAAAGCAAGAAGAAAACTTCAAAGATGCCGAAATCAACTTTTGTTAGGATCAAAATGGAGCTCTTGAGATGCTTTAATTTTTTTTCCAAAGACACTAGGGCAGAGAAACCAACGGATCTAGGTGAAAATGTAGAGAGAATGTAAGTTTTAGAGAGAGAGGCTTTAGATCTAGGGCTTTGGAAGGAAAAAAGATGAAAATGTGATGTAGAAGGAGGCTACTGCGAACTGATATATGCACAGTTCGCTCGAGCTCAAGAAATGATGCTCAAGCATCAGATACAGTAAGTTGTTTCGCTCGAGCGTAAAAAATGACGCTCGAGCGCAGAATGCACACCCCTAGTAGTTTTATAGACAATAGACAAACGCTCGAGGGCAATAAGGGTTGCTCAAACGTAGAAAAGACCACTTAAGCGTAAAATACACTCTCTCAGTAGTTTTGCAGGCTTATAAAAATACTAAGAGTTTACAAAGCCCATTAAAGCGCAAGAAGTACCACTCGAGCAAGAGAGCAAAATTTTAGGCAACAAGAGTTTGGAAACTAAGCAACCAACCTATCCCAAATGCAACCACAACAATCCCATAGCCAAATTTAAGGAGATACAAGGGAAGCAAGATGTGAACAACAATATGAAACTATTAAATCCGAGTCTAGGATACAACAAGAGTCGGGTCAAAACCGGAATCGCTATAACCTCCCCCCCTTAAAGAATTTTGCCCCTAAAATTTCAAATCAAGTTTTACAGTTATACTTAAACCAATTACAATAATGATCATCAATCAATTCCAATTCTGTGACCCATTCTCTGGTCATCCATTCCCATTAATTCGATACACAAGTTCCAACATTGAAAGTAAAAATTCATAGTTTCCTAAAACATTTACAATGTTTTTATTAAATTCATGTTTCCAAAACATACACAACATCTACAATGTTTTCATATTCTCAAAACATATTATAACATGCTTGGGGGGTACCCGTGGGCGTTAAACTTTTCGGACCTTCGATCTCTCTGATCTAGTCTCACTAGTGCAATATGAAACATAGATGAGAGTCCAGATTTGAAAACTTTTAGAAAATCAATTTTATTGCAAAACCTTTTGCCAGAAATGGACTGAGTCATCAGAGCTCAGAGTCACCACCTAATATTTTTTAGAAATTAAGAAACCCATGACTCGTGCTAAGGCCACTGTTCGTCATAACCAAAGTTGTCTCAGTTCGGAACCTTAGGTATGAGAAGGAAAGGCCATTAATTGAGCACCTCCGCTCACCCGATCAAAAGATCGGCCTTTACTAAACCATGATATGAATTTTATTTACTTTATATGTTCATTTTTCAATTATTTAATAATTTTTAAAAATTACTATGTGAAGCATGCAATTATAGACTAGGTCATTTATTTTGGAATAATTTGATTTCATGTATTTTCAAAGAGTTTTGAAGATGTACAACCCAAATAAATTGAGTTTACAAATATTAAAAATCAACATTATTCCAAATTAAGCGACACAACCTCCATCCACTGACATTCATACAATTATATCAAGTAAGCAAGTAATCACATGATAGGATTGTAGACTCGACTTTCTTCGCGCACCCCCCTTTCGGAGAGGCGCGAATTTGGTCTTACTACAGTTTGGACTCCTGTCACGGTTCTGAATCTAATCTCACAAAGTGCCATGTGAGACTGATAAACACCAAAGAGTCCAAATCTGGCAATTGGTTTTGAAAAATCAATTTTGAATGAAAAAGTGCCAAACATGGACTGCTTTGCCAGATTACAGAGTCGCCACTTAAATATTTTGTTTTTGGAAAATTTAAGAAACCCTGACTCGTGCCAAAGGCTACGTGTCCGTCATCACCAAAGTTGCCTCAGCTCGGGAACTTGGGTACGAGAGGGGAAGGTCTTGAAATGAGCACCCCTGCTCGCCCGATCAAAGGATCGGCCTCTACTAACATGATATGTTGTTTTATAAACCTCATGTGTTCTTATCTAGTTATTAGCTAACTTTACTATGTGATGCGCACAGCATACAAGTATAGACTAAGTCACGAGATTTGGAACAAATCAACTCAGGTTTGTTTTTGAAAATGGTTTGAAATTGCCACTCACAAGTGGGCTAAAACGTAGATTTGCCACCCTCAAGTGGGCTTAAAAAAACATGATTTTGCCACTTCGCAAAGTGTGCTTAAAACTTACAATTATTGAATTGTCCCAATTCAAGTAATAAAGCCTTCATCCACAAGCATTCATGTAGTTAATCAAGTAAGCACATAGCCTCATGGCAAGCATGCTATCATGGCATGTATGGCAATTGCACTCATGCAATATGCTAAAGTGTAAAACTTACAGTGTACTCCAAGTCAAAACAAAAGCTAGTTAGAAATATGCATGATTCCTAACTATGTTAGCAATGCCTAATGCAACACATGCAATAATGCAATTAATAGGCTCAGCTATCTAAGATGACATATGAATGCAACACTTTGATAACATGCTTTGAAACACGTATTCAAATAGGTATTGAAATACGATGCGGTTTGAATGATGCACCGCGCCCAGTGCATGCAAGACAAATGAATGATGCACGCATGCAACAATAAGGTATGCTAATCAAAACATGATCCCTAAACTAACCATCAAAAGCGGTTAAACAAAAGGGAGAAAGAAGTAGGGTTAGAAGACATGCACACACACACGCACCCTTATTACAACATTGTGCCCTCTTGAAGGAGAGTCCAAATAAATAAGCTAAGCTAATCTAAGCTAAGCTAAATAACCAATCTAATTAAACTAATTAGATTAATTATTACAACGCAATAAAGAAATAGCTAAACTAAGCTACGTAATTATTACAACACTTAATCAATTAACAATCTAATTAATTAAATTACAAAGTCAAGCTAACTAACAAGTAAAGCTTTAAACTTATATTGCCTCAGCTCTGTTTGAAGAAGTTGAACATGCATGGCTCGGTTTCCGTCCCGAAAAGCTCTCTGGTTTGCTCTTTAGAGGCCTTGTTTGCAGGGTGTCTCCAAGAATTTTCTGCTGAAACTTACCAAAACAATGCTGGGGAGTGCACCAGTGGCTTGCCGGCCATCTGCCGGCCAAGAGTGTGGCTCTGCCGGCCAACAATGAAAGGGTGCCAGCCAACAATGAAGAATTGCCGGCCACTGGTGCTATGACACCAAACTACAACAGAACACAAAACAGAGAAAAAGAGAGGTTCTTCCAGGGACATGTCTGTACTATGCCACTCCTTATCATCTCAAAACATCAAGGGAGTGGCACCATTGGATCTAAAGCCACCAATTAAGCATTTCAATGCATGATGGCCAAGTATCCAACTTGCACAAATTTAATGAATGCACAACAAACAAGACTCTAGACCATTACCTTATCATGGACGATCAAAGGCAATGGAGACAAAGGGGATTAGTTCATTTTCATCACTTTGAGTATGAAATGGACCAATCCACCTTGTGTTCAATATAATGTTCGATTGAACACGATGCAATGCAACTCAACAATGCTTATCTTAGCATGTTTTACTTGAGTTCAATTCTTGTTTACACATTTTGGGATTACCAAGTAATTCCTTAATTGGTTAAGTCCAAATGTGAAAGTCCTTTAATGAGTGGAAGGTCAATCAAAAGATGACTTAGGGCATAGGAGAAACCATGCCTTTGACTAGGAGGAACCCTCAAAGAGGGTTAAAGCCATTTAAGCATAAGCCTCAATCCTAAGCTTAAACACAACTTTATGACCAACCAACCCTCAAAGCAAATTGAAAAGTGAAGAAATGAGGGAGATGACAAATATTTCAGTGCTGAAATGACATGCTAAAGACCTTAAAGCATGCAAGCAATACAAGCATAACATGTTGAGGGCCAAAAGCGTCAAAGCTAGTAAAGAGCATTACACAAGAGGCATATAATACAATACTCAAAAAAACCAAACCAGCTCTGGACAGAGCTCAATCATGCCAAAACAGAGGCTAAAATGAGCTGAGATGACAGCATGAAAAGCAAAAATTACATGCTCATGTATTGGCTCATAAACGAGGCATAAAGGCACAACTCTTAAGGTCATAAAAGAGTGGAACATGTGAGAGTGTGACTACACTATATGCTCTGAAATTACATGCTAGATGATGCTAAGTCATGCAAACATCACAAACAAAGCATGCTAGATGCCTCAAAACTCAAAGCTAGTCAAGGCTATTGCACTACAACCATGCATAACAAGCATCATATGACCAAAAAGGTTCAAAACAGAGCTAAAGCATGTTAAAACATGAGCAAAAACATGCTGAAGTGGAGCCAACACATGCTAAAATGATAGGCTAAAACATCAAGTATGTTAAGCTAGTGAGCATGATTGCACTACAAGTATAAGAAACAAGTAAGAAGTGACTTGACCAGCCTAAAATAGAGTTATAACATGGCAAAAAAGTCACAAAAACATACTGACATCAAGTCATGAAATGGTAGAAACACATGCTTAAAGGTTAGGCCATCTACATAAGCAAACAAGATACAAGGAGAGGGGATCACCCCCTTCTATTTAGGACCTCAAAATCACCTTTCTACCACTAAAATTTCTCTGAGTTTTAGTGGTTAAAAGGCCAAACTAAGGGTGTTCCAAAAACTACCAAAGATGGCTCAATAGGCTTTACAAGCCAATGAGCAAAGGGAGGGAACCACCCCCTAACCACACAAGGCTCAAACCAACATTATAAGACCTTAAAAACAGAAGTTTTTATAGGTGAAAACCAACTTCAAAGTTGCATACAAAGATAGCTAAGCTATGAACTAGAATAAAGCTTTAAAGAGGTAAATGCTTACCCTTGAAGAACAGCAACAAATCAGCAAGCAAATGGCCAAACTTTTGAACCAAAACACTCCAAGGAGCTCAAACAAGGCCTCCAAGAACCTCAACACTAAGGTAAAGGTGTTTGGCTAAGGGTGCTAGCACAAATGTGTAGAGAAAATGCACTTTCAAGCACAAAATATAGAGAGAGAGAGAGAGAGAGAGAGAGAGAGGATTCTAGAGAAAGAGATATCTCAACCAAAATTTTCTAGCCCCTCCCATGCATATAGATGAGTTCTATATATAAGAGATACAAGAAGCTTTCAAATAAATCCATCCCTCCACGTGCAAGAAGATGGGCTCACCTGTGCAAACATTTGTCAAAATATCTACAAAAATATCTACTAAAGCAATAGTGGCCAGCCGGCCATCAGTGGTGGCCGGCAGTGCCTCATTGATGGCTGGCAGGCCTCATCAATGGCCGGCAAGCCAAGATGCATAGCCGGCAGAACCTAATCATGGACTGCAGTGCACCACAAACAACAATATAGAAGGACCAAGTCATGGTCCAAATATGAGACAGAATGGAAATAGGGTCTGGAAGGATCAAACTTGGAGCATTTCGTCGCGAAAGTCGAGTACTCGACGAGCGATCAAACTTGTTGCTCGATGTACCCTGGAAGAACATCCAAGTCTTGAGGTCGGTCAAAAATGGGGTGTCTACAAGGATGCTTAAACATAATAAAAAAAACACACACAAACGGGATGTTAAAATATAAAAATTTACATATTTGACGTCCCACGAACAAGCTACAAAACAAAGTTAGTAAATCATGCATGATCATATATACAAAATCCTATTGCAATTCGCTCATAAGATGCAATTAAAGATTCGGCTTCTAAGATATGACGTGTGAATCATCTCAAGAACATGAGGTAGCGCACATGATCACATAGGAATTGATTAAATCTAAAAATGCAAAATTTGCCAAATCAAGATGCACGAAACATGGATGCAAAGCAAGGATATACTAAAAAAATAAAATAAAACAAACATGATCACTACTACAAAAATAGATAAAGATCACACTTTGATACATGAAAATATCTCACTTTTATTGGAAGTGTGATAAAAAAAATTAGATTGATATTTTAATCACACTTGATTTGATTAAGTGTGATAATATTTATTTTTTATCACATTTTTCAATTAAGCCTGTGTTTGGGAAGAGCTCATCAGGCTCAAATAGCACTGCAGGACAAAAGAGGCTCAAATAGCCAAATGAAGACAAAAAAAAGGAGTTCTGATATTTTACCATCAATGACTAGCTAAATTTACGAAACTACCCTCGCATGATTTGCAGGGGCATCGCCTCAGGTGCTGAAAAAAAAAAAAAAAAAAAAAAAACTTTTCCCTTTTTATAACCTTTCTCCAGGAAAAGACAAAGAAAGTAGAAAAAAAAAATTTAAAACATTTTTTTTTGTTTTTCTGTTAAAATATTTTATAAAAATATTTTTAAATATTTTAATTTTTTTTGTTATATATTTAGTTATGATTTGAGTGTAGAGTTGTGAAAGTAGTATGAAGTTTCGAATTATGTGTTTGGTTATGAGTTTTAAAAATAATTTATTAATTCATTTTTATTTTATGTGTTTGGTTACGATTTGAGTGTAGAGTTATTTTCAAATTGAAAATATTAACATTTTAAATTATTTAAATTTTTTGAATATTTAAATTATTTAAATTATTACGATTTAAATGTTTTGAATATTTATTTTAATTTTTTACTTATTACATTTTTTAGATTATTTACATTATTTAAATATTTAAAATAAAATTAAAAGTAAAATAAAAACTACAACGCAAATTAAAATAAAAATAAAATTAAATATTTACAATAAAATTAAAATTAAATAACTTAAAATACACAGGACAATAATATAAAACCTCACTTTTTTATTTACATACATAAAATGGAAAAAAAAAATTAATGTATACAAATAAAAAAAAAATTGCAAATAAAAAAAATGATAAAAACATAAATTAAAAAAAAGAACGACCAAAATACGGCTTATCCAAACAAAAATTAATAACATTTTAAATTATTTAAATTTTTTGAATATTTAAATTATTTACATTTTCTTGTTAAAATAATTTTTTGAATATTTAAATTATTTAAATTTTTACGATTTAAATTTTTTGAATATTTATTTTAAATTTTTACTTATTAAATTATTTAGATTATTTACATTATTTTAATACTTAAAATAAAATTAAAATTAAAATTAAATTAATATTAGACAAAAAAACGTAAATTAAAGAACAAGAGCTAATTAAAGTATAAAAAAATAAAATAAACAAAAACATAAATTTTTTTTTAAAAAAAAAGTTAAGCAAAATACACCAAATTCAAATCCAAAATAAAAAAATAAATATATTACCAAAATACGCCAAAATAAAAGCTAAAATAAAAAAATAATAAATAATAAAATTTAAACAAAATACGCCAAATTCAAACACAAAATAAATATTTTACCAAAATAAAATAAAATCCAAAATAAAAAAATAAAAAATTAAAACAAAATAGGCCAAATCAAAAAAAAAAAATTTAGGAAAAAACGCCAAATTCAGACCGAAAATAACAAAAATATAAAAAATATAAAAAAATAAACAACAAGAAGTTCGGACATTTGAAGCTGACGTAGACGTCAAATTCATTTTTTATTATAGGTACAAATCTTATCAGGGGCACTTTGGTAAATTTGTAGGAAGACATCTCACCAAAAAGTCAAAAAACTAAAAAAGCTCATCCCAAATCAGGTTTTTGAGCCCAGGCTCATATAGCCAAAAAAGTCAAAAAGCTAAAAAGCCAACCCACTTCTAAGTGTGATTATAGATATACATTTTTTAATCACACTTTTTAATTAACATGTGATATATTTATTTTTTATATCATTTTTTAAGTAAGTGTGATTATATATATTTTTTTATCACACTTTTCAATTAAGTGTGATTATATATATACATTTTTAACCACACTTTTAAATTAACATGTGATATATTTATTTTTTATGTCACTTTTTAATTAAGTGTCATTATATATATTTTTTTAATAACACTTTCTAATTAAGTGTGATTATATATAAAAAATATAAATGTGATTATATATATATACATTTTGAATACATTTTTTTATACAAAAAATATATCCCAAAATTGGTGCCTTTTCCTCTTCCACTACTCCAGCAGACACGCCTTAGAAGTTCCAAACATATACCAGACTCTTCCTTTTCCAATTCTATTTTGCCTCTCTTTCTGATTCGTTTTTCCCTAATTCGATTTGCAGCTCCAAAATCCCCATTGTTACTCACTCAAGTCTTCGTCTCTGTTGAATCTGGAAACTTTTGGTGAGTTCTGTTCTCTTTCTTTTTTTTTTATGCCCCTTTCGTATGTCATTCATAAGATATATTTGTATATGATTATGATTATTATTAGTGGAATTATATAAATATAGTGTTTCATTTGGAATGAGGGTTTTGGGTGGGAATGTTGATATTGTATTTGGGTTTTGTAAATCAGAGTTGGAATTTTTATTTTTTATTTTTTATTTTTTATACTGTATGTCGATTCAGAATTTTGTATGTTGATACTGTATTTGTATCTTTATGTGTGGAAGATATGGTCTAGGGTTGATGAAATGGTGGGGATTGCAGTGGGTTCATTTGAAGCTGGTTCTTTGTTTTTTGAAGTTGGTTCTCTATTTTTCATCATTTGAAGCTGGTTCATTTGTTTTTGAACAAGCCCATTAGAACCTCTGCTAGTGACAATCACTTCTCAAAGGTTGGAAGTTTTTAAGTTAAACAAAATTTTGCATTTCATTGCAGTTGTGAATTTGTAATCAACATTGCATCTACCTTTTTCTAAGAAAAATTGATTTAAAGTATAGCGTAGTGGCTGGTGGGTTACTATTGTTGAGTCTGATTGCAAAACTTGGAGGCTTGATTATTGAATTTAATTTCACGAAGATACTATATAGGTATTGGGACATGGAAGAGCATCTCACCTTCAATTAATTTTCATTCAACCGGTGCTGCAGCTTAAGTAGTCTTCTGGTGCTTTTTTATTTTTTATTTTTTTATATCTTTTACATCATGTCTATCTTGATAACAACACATTGCAATGCTCTCTCTCTCTCTCTCTCTCTCTCTCTCTCTCTCTGTGACACCGATAACTCCAATAAACAAGTTATTGGTGTTAGTTGTAGTTTCCAATTTGTGGGTGGGCTTAATCTTCTAACTGTGGTGTTTGGATATTAGATTTGAGTAGGGATTTATGGATGGAAAGGAAATGAGAAGGGAAAAGTGATAAATTTAGACGTGATCTTTTGAAATTTAAAAAAGAAAAGGGAGACCAAGAAAGATTACAGATTGCGTTCACTAATCAAATTAGATTGATGAATTCTTAACGTAGAATTGTGGCAAAGAATGAGAACTGTTGAGGAGCATAATTTATGTGTATTTTTCTCGATAACCATGTAATGGGCTTATGGTAAATTAAGGAATTCCCATTTCTAGAGTTTCAGATATTAGTTACCAAGTCTACCACAATGACCCAGCATAAAGACTATATGATATTTCATTTTTGCTCTCAAATTGTCACTTGATTTTGTCACGCTGATTTGATTTTGATTAGACAAATGGGACTGCTTAGCTGATTTATGAGTTGCTTGGTTACCAGTTTTCCAAAACACTTTTCAGAAAATTCTACTTTCTTATTTTCTGTGTTTTTTTTGTTTTTACTGAATTTTTTAAATATTTTAAGCAATTTTTTTACTTTTTAAACACACCTAACATAAATACACCTAAAAAGTAAAAAAATTGTAAAAAAAATCTTTTAAAAATTCACTAAATACCAAAAATACAAAAAAAATACAAGAATTCAGTACATTTTTTGTATTTCTATGTATTTATTAATTTTTTAAAATATTTTTTCATAAATTTTTTACTTTTTAGATACCTCTAACTAAGGTACATCTAAAAAAGTAAAAAAAATGTTTAAAATTTAAAAAATATTCACTAAAAACAAAACAATACGAAAACCAAAAAACTCAGTTTTCAAAAAATTTAATCCAGAAAACTCAAACCAAACACACTGATGGCGCTCACTTTAAAAACTATGTAAGATGCAAACTACAATTATAAAGGCATTGTGGTCATCTGTCTTTGTGCTTTTTATTTTTGTCGTATTTTTTTCCACTCTTAATAAAAGTTAGGTTTTTATAAATATAAATATTTTTTTATCATGTTATTGTTTGTTGAAACATATTGATATTCATGCTCAAACTATGGTTTTTATGTGTTTTCTTGTTCTCCAGGTTGAGGATGCTACCAAAGCTCTTGGAGCAACAAACGGGGCAACTATAGAAAAGAACAGACAGATTCTGCAAGTAGCATATGCAAAAAGCATTCTTGGACCAGGATCAGCGCCATCAGGATCTTCTCAGTCAAGCAGTCTTGCGGCTGCCGCAATTGAGGCAACAGCATTTGCTCAACAGGTAGGCATGTATTGTTTCATTTTTATTATAAATGTATAGTGGTCTATTCTATACTAAATATGTTAGTGTGGCAATTTTGGATGTTCACTTCTTGGTTATATGTATATACACAGCCATCATGTTGCAACCTGCTCTTTTCTGCTCTCTAGTGCTAGTTAACTTGATCTTATGATATGTAGCACCAGGGGCGAAGGGAAGGAGGGGGGTTTGTGGCCCCTTCAAGGTTCTGAAAATTTTCATTTGTACATATGTATGCTATTTCTAATTTTTATTTTATTTTTCATATTACATGATAGCCCACCAAATTCAATGTAGCACTCCCAAAAAATTTGTGAAGTCTGCATTGCATTAGAGTTGGCTTTCAAAATTTAGGGGTTGTTTGGGGTGTCCTAAATAAGTGCACTTTTTATCTTTTTAGACTAAAAAGTTGAGATTGAAAATATGAATGTTTAGGTTAACTTTTTGATTTTTTTTGGAAAAATGTGTATTAAAAAATTGTATAAATTAATGTATAGGGAAAAATTAGTATTGAGAGTTGTGCAGCCGTAATTGTTGACTTTTGATGAATAGTAATAACTTTTTAACTTTCTGAGTAACTTTTTGACTTTTTGACTTTTTTGAGACTTTCCAAACTGGGCCTTAGTAACTCATATAGTGGTCTCAAACATTTACAATAATATTATGATAGGCATATTTTCTTACCATGTTTTGTTTACCATCTTATGTATCAATTCTACGTTAGTATTAAGCATGAATGGCTAAGGTGATAAACAAATTGTGGTAAAAAAAAAATATGATCATCCTAACATTAAGATCCCCTAAACTATTAGCAAATATCACCTTACCGCTTATCTATAAATTCATACATTTTGACCCCTTCAACTATAAAAACTATACAAATAATGTTTAATTGAGATTAATCTCTTATAATTTTATTGTTTCAATTGGCCTCTATTAAGTAATATTCAATAATGATTTAATCAAATAAAATTCATGCCAATCCATTAACAGCTCGGCGAGATCTGCCGTATGACTTCCTATGGAGGAATCCTGGCTCTGCCCCTACGTAGCATCATATACGTTGCAGGATACACTTTGTGCTTGTTCTTGGATTTTTCATAGTTTATTCATCCCATTCTTTATCCCTGCTATCTAGAAAACCACTGTGGTCCTTTTGCTGACCTGAAGCTGAAGTGTTATGTAATTTAAGGAGAGGATTCATTGCAATGGTAACTCAGGAAGCAAGCACTTTGAATGCTCATGATTGCTTCCAAAGACACTCACACGTGTATGCACACATGCACACATTCTACCTGGCTAGTCTCTTCTTATTTTCTTGTATTGGTTAGATGCAATTAGTCTGTATTGTTGATGAACCTGATTGAATAAATACATTCCCTCCTTTCAATCCTTGTAGTATGATGCTGTTGGATGGGCACCAAAGAAATATAATCCAGACAATAAGCAGCCCTCTGGTGGGCAGGAGCCAAGTGGTGGAGAGGTTGCAGGTCCAAAGGATGCTTATTCATTACAATCTAGCTTTGTTTGGGATGAAGCATCTGGCTATTATTATGATGCTTCTTCTGGATTCTATTATGATGGAAATACAGGTATTTATTTATTTGGAAGCTACATTTTAGTTGTTGTTTTCCTCATTGTTACTATAAAAGCTGTCTTAATTTTATGTTTATGCATAATATAGGCAAATGTTGCAAGTGTTGTTTCATGTGGGCCATAGCCCCCGTGATATCAATGTTGTATTCTATAAGTGAAAGTTCTGATATGTGTTTCTCATGCAATTGGACTGGTGCACTAGTGTGGCATCCTAAATCTTTAACAATCTTATTCAGTGTGCATCAAATAATTAGTTTCATTAATCATTGGTCTTGTGGTGGCATTCAATTTTTAAAGGGCCTCTAGTTTGGATTTCTGGTATCAACTGACCATTGCATTGTGACAGCATTTCTATTTTGGAGTTTATGGTTGGCTTGGATTGCTCTGCATTTGTTGATGGTTTTCAGTATGGATTATTTTAAGAAAATATAATTTTAGTAATTGTTACAAAGTTTTTTATATTTGAAATTTTGAGCAGAGCCCCGATATTTCTACACTATTCAGAGAGATGAGAGGAGAGACATCACTCAATAGAATTGTACAACTTTGAGAGCAGTATTTGTTTGGTGCTGCTAACAAACCTATCCAATTTACTGATGGGGGATCTTTCTTCCAAATTTTGAGGTTTACAGAGGGTTAATTTGTGGAGATATACAAAAGTTTTCATGAGGAATATTTCTTGAAAATAATTAATATTTTTGTTTTATAAAAAATATTTACTCCTACCAGTTTCTTGTGTATTTATTATCGGCTCATTCACAGATGCCATTTCTCATGAACAAATGGAGTTATGGCCACGAGAAGCCTTAACCCCACCTTAAACCCCCCAACCCCATGATATTGTCATAAACAGAGTGAAAGGATGATATTTTATATTGACATTCGCAACTTCTCAGATAGAAAATGTCATTATTGTTTTGATTTCAACATCTTCTTGTTGTTTTATAATTGTGAGAAAACTTGTGAAATATTCGTATATCTTCATATTCTGTTTTATACTCTGAAAATTCAAAACAATACTAATCAATGAAGGCATGGTTTGTTAGTTAAAATTAGGTTAGTGGTAAACAAATATGCAACATAAAGTATTAATCTTTTTATTTTATTTTTAATGCCATGATCAGGTGAAGCATATCTATGATAATATGTATTCTATTTTTATGCAAGCATGCTTCATTTTGCTGCTAATGAACTGGACGGGAACTAGTGCTAGTGGAGTAGACCAAACAGAATTTGGTCTAGTTTCTGATGAAGATCAATGTTTTATTTATTTATTTATTCTTGTGTTTTGCAGGATTATATTATTATTATTAATTTTTTTTTATTTTATTTTTTTATAAATGTGCAGGATTATATTATGATGGTTACAATGGGGTTTGGTATTCTTATGATCACCAAACTCAGCAGTATGTCCTCTGCTCTGATCAGAGTGACAATAAAACAGCTGGAAAACAAAATGTGAGATAAATTCTATACTTTTATTACTATTATATGATACTTGTACATCTTTTTCATATTATTTAATTGTTTGTAAATAACCTCTTGCAGTTCAATGAAAAAAAGACTTACTTGGAAATCGAACTTGATGAAGTGCGAGTTGAATGGATTAATTTCGTACTAAAGAATATGAGTTGAAATTCAATATAAATATGATATAATTTCCGTTATTTAAATTGCTAATCAACAATTTCTTTAGTTGGTAAGAAATATATCACTTCAAGATTTCATTTTAGATTTGTTGATTCTATATATATTTGGTTTTATGACTTTAAAATATCTACTCATACATTGAAGATTTTCATTTTGGATTTATTGATTTTATGTATGTGTCATATTTATATATGATAATCCAAACATTTTATACTAGTAATAATCAAAGTTGTTATTCATTTTCTATTGATGCAGGAGATGAAGAGTCAGTGTGATGAGAAAATATTTGATTTTGTCTTTTGTAAGATAAGAACAATCTCTACAAAAATATTAAGTTTGTTCATATGCTTCTAGCGGTTTTTGAATTAATTTGTGTTTTTTATTTTTCAGGTCAGAAATTTCTTGGAAAAATGCAAAATATGGTCAAAGAATTCAATAATTTCGTTTTTTCAAGTTTTTTTTTTTTTTATTTTTTAATATATGTAGGCACAGTTAAAAACTTTTTATTAATTCCTTTGTTATACTTTTGAACATTTAACTATCATTTATAAAATATATGACGTTATTCCATTTAATATATGGTTGTGATTCAAAATATAGTATATAGTGTGTATTACATTCTTCAAATGCATATAACGTGTGATCTTATCTGGTTATTAATCACATGTTTGATTAGATATTAATCACACTTAAAATCTGTAAAAGATGTGATCTAAATATTTTTAATCACACTTAAAATGTGTGATCTAAATGTTATTAATCTTACTTAAAATGTGTGATCTAAATATTATTAATCACACTAAAAAAAGATGTGATCTAAATATTTTTAATCACACTTAAAAGCTGTGATCTAAATGTTATTGATCACACTTAAAAGGTGTGATTAAAAATGATCCCTTTTAATCACACTCCCAAAGATCAAACTTTAACAAAATTTAAAAGGTGTGATTAAATAACATATATCACACAAAAAAAAGTGTGATCTTTATATGTTTTTGTAGTAGTGGATGCATATTCACAAATAAGGAAAGCAAGTAAAAGAACAGGATGGAAAGAAGTAGGACGAGAAATTATTACAACACTTTGAATAAATTATTACAGACCAAATGAGAGAGGAGGGAATATTGCAATAAAATAAAATAAAACTTCATAAAATACTCAAAATAAAAATAAAAACAAAATAAAAGCTACATGTGCCTTGGAATCGTCGGCGAAATTGGTCAACATTAGAAGATTACGCTATCTTGTCCGAAAGAAACTAATCAACTGGCCAAATAGGCCAAACTAGGCCGAGCAAAACCTGTCTTGTTACGAAACCAAGAAAAGGAACAAACAAGAAATATATAGGTGGCTCAACTAACCACTACCGGTTAGCTTTACAGCATAACTAATATGAAACAAGAGTAAGCAAATTATTATTATTATTATTATTATTATTATTAGCTAAACAAATCACTTAGATTACAACAACACACTATGAAATATAAAGTATTAAAATAAATATGAGATAAACAAACCACTTAGATTATAACAAAACACTATAAAATATAAAATAAGAAAATAAATATAAGATAAACAAATCACTTGAATTATAACAAAACATTATGAAATAAGAAGCAAAATAATAAATATGAGATAGAAAATATAAAAAAATAAAAGACTAGAAATTCATCTTCCAAAGAAATATTGAACTTCTTAATTTCCAAACTTTCTCTTGATCACCCTCAAGTTTAGAAAGTGTGTTCTCAATCCTCAATTCGAAAACTAGAATTTGAGTTTGGAATGACGGTTTTGAACAAGGGCATGATCACTCTTTTCTTGGCAAGAATATTGTCTCTTTGATTAAGGCTTTGAGTGATTTTGACAAGAGAAGATAAGATGTAAGAGCTATGTAACTTCACTAGTTTGGAAAGATAACTCTCTTGTTTTTAAGACTTTCTTTTCTTTCAAATTCTAACACAATTTTAGCATTCTCTCTTTACACTTCTCTTCTTCAAAATTCATCTCCAAATTCAAGACTAGAGCTTCATTATATAGCCAATGCAAGTGGGCAATGGTGGAAGACAAAATGGAGCATTTTTTGGAAGATAATAGAGTTAATTGGGGGACAATGTATAATAAAGGTAAATGATAAATGGTGATGATGGTGTGTGATTATGAAAATAGATGATGAGTTAGGATGGTAGAATGTGATTATGAAAGTAGATGGTGAAGGGAGATAATGGGATAAGATTATGAAAGTAGATGGTGAATGGAGATAGTGGGATGTGATTATGAAAGTAGATGGTGAGTGGGGATGGTGGGGTGTAATTATGAAAGTGGATAGTGAGTGGGGATGGTAGGATGTGATTATGAAAGTAGATGGTAAGTGGTGATGGAGGTGTGTAATTATGAAAGTGGATGGTGAGTGGGGATGGTAGAGTATAATTATGAAAGTAGATGATAAGTGGGGATAATGGGGTGCGATTATGAAAGTAGATGGTGAGTGTGAATATGGAAGTAGATGGTGAGTGAGGAGGGTGGAGTGTAGTGAATGATGAGTGAGGATGGTGGGGTGTGATTATGAAACAGTCAAATATTATTTGGGAGAAAATATAACAGAATATGATGCTTTGGCAGAGTGATTAAGGTTTAGGATGTGGAGTCTTAGGTTAAGGGTTCAAACCCCCTTCACTAGCATTCTTATTTCTCTATTTTTCTTTTCTTTTTGGGTAAAGACATGTCATTGCCACATCATCAGCACGGATCAATCCAGTTATGCCACGCCAACAAGACCACCACGTCAACGTCATAGTCAGCATTGACGGAATATTCTGCATATGGACAGAATATTCCCTAACTTAATAGAATATTTCCTCATATAACAGAATATTCCTTGAGTTTTGAAAATTAAATTTGGCCCATAAGTTTCAAATAATTGTGCTGTAACCCAAATTTTGGGAGAATTTTTCAATGAGGCCCCCGAAAGTGCTGGAAAGGTTGATACTAGCTAAACGAACCATTCTGAACGCAACCGTGAGGTCAGAATATTCCCTTGGAAAGGTAATTTGTGGTTGTTTAAATTTGAAAATAGAGCTCAAATTCTAAGTTTTCTTATTGAGGATTTTGTGAGAAACACCTTCTTGTTTTATCATCATAGGGTAATTAAAAGAAAGTGCCCAAGTTTTAAAGTCGATCAAAATGGGGTGTCTACACATATATAATATTTTCATAGTTCATTAATATAATCAAAATTCTAATACATGTTCAAACATCAACAAATAAGTCAGGATACTTCTTACGGACTTCCAACTCACGTTCTCAAGTTGCTTCCTTAACCCCGTGATGTTTCCACAATACGTTAAACAAAGGAATTATCTTACCTTGCAAGACTTGGTCTCAGGTATCTGAGACTCTCATCGGTCTCTCCTCATACGAGGCATCTTCATCTACCTCTAAGTCAGTCCAATCCAACACGGGCGATGGATCCGGCTTATACTTCCGAAGCATGCTAATATGAAACATATCATGAACCCCGGAAAGCTGTGGCGGGAAGGCCAAACGATAAGCTACCTCTCCAATTCGTTCAAGGATCTCAAAAGGCCCAATAAATCGAGGGGACAACTTCTCATTCTTCTCAAATCTCATTAAACCTCTCCTAGGTAATATCTTTAAGAATACATGATCTCCTACATCAAAAGACAAAGGTCTCCTTCTGCGGTTAACATAACTTTTCTAGTGACTCTGAGCCGTAACCAACCTCTTACGGATAATTGCAACTTTCTCCGTCGTTTCATAGACTAACTCCAGACCCAACATTAGTGCATCACCCACCTCTGCCCAACACACAGGTGATCTACATGGTCGGCCATATAAGGCCTCAAACGATGCCATACCAATATTCGACTGGAAGCTATTGCTATAGGCAAATTCCACTAAAGGCAAGTGCCTTTCCCACAAACCCTTAAGGTCAAAGACACAATCTCGAAGCATATCCCCAAGGATCTGAATAGTACACTCAGACTGCCCGTCATTCATAGGATAATACACAGTGCTAAAAGTCAATCTCGTGCCCGAGGCACTCTATAGGCTTTGCCACTGCCGAGCCATAAAATGCGAATCTCTATCCGAAACAATCGCTACTAGGACCCCGTGTAACCTCACTATGTCTCTAATATAAAGGTCAGCAAGATAATCTACCGAGTCACTCACACGCATAGGTATAAAGTGCACCAACTTGGTCAACTTCCACCCAAATTGCATCACTATCCCGTTGAGTCACTATAACAAAAAAAGCCTTTGGTGACAGACTGATTTTGTCTTCAAACATCAAATTTTTGTCACTAAAGTGATCTGCAATGAAAAAAATGTCACCACGTTCGTGGCCTATACGTCGTTGCTGAAAGTACCTGATAATGAAAAACAGTTTCGTCGCCTATTTCTAATTTTTGGCGACGAAATGTTTCGTCTCTGAATGTTGAACTTTGTCCTCTATAACATCAATTTCGTCGCCAAAACTAAATAATACTTTATTTTAATTGTTTTTCGCGACGAAATATTTTGTCACAAAATAGATTTTAGTGACGAAAATTTTCCTCACCAACGATATAGATTAAGGTGACAAAAAAAAACATCACTAAAATGAGCAGAAAAGAAAATTCTTTAATGACAAAACATTTTGTCACCAAATATTTCAATTTAGCGACGAAATATTCAGCAAATGTGACGAAATTATTTGTTTCGTATTGTATCATTAATGACAATATTAGTCGTCATGTTTTTTGAAAACTAATAGCGACATTTTTTATTTCGTCACTAATAAAAATTAAAAATTTTGAAAACAGAGACACTATTTTCTTTTGAAATTTTTTCTTTTTAGTAACAATTCCCTACCCATTTCAATAACATGTTCAATAAAATATCTGTTACAAATCAATACAGAAATGTGTTCATTTTCATAAACATCACAATCAAATTTCAGCACTATCCACAAAAATACAATATGAACTGCATGCGAATTATAAACATGTCTCCTAATAGCCAAAAAAAAGGTCTACTAATATCCACAAAAATATAATATCAACTACATACAGATTACCAAACGCATCTCCTAATATCCAACAAAAAACATGTCCACTAATATCAACAAAAATAAAATATCAAGGGCAGATTACCCCACATGCCCTGTAATACCAACAAAAATAGAAAATTTACAACGCAACCAAAATACATGTAAGGTAATATGAACAAAAACAAAAAATGAGCTACCACCTGCCCTCTAAATTACCAAACATGTCCATATCAAATCTCGAATCTGCAAAAAAATGAAACACAAAAAAAAAAAAAAATGTAAGTTAGACAATTATTTTCTTATTCATAAAATATACAATTTAACATGCATTTTTCGAATTAGTTTTCAAATTGAGAGTCCGGTGCAAGTTCCGTAAGTTTCCACAACTTACATTGATCCCTCCCAACATGTTTGAGGTGTTCCCCGGGCCATGTCGTGGCTGTTGCACGATTTTGGCCCTCGAATGTCTATTTTCAAGCTTAAGTGTGAAAAAAGTGCAATTTTGGACTTAGTTTTCAAACCAGGAGTCCCGTACTCGTTCCGTAAGTTTTCACAACTCACGTTGGTCCCTCCCGAGGTGTTTGAGGTGTTCCCCGGGCCGTCTCGTGGCTGTTGCACGAATTTGGCCTCCGGTGGCCTATTTTTAAGCTTAAGTGTGAAAAAGTACCTTTTTGGACTTAGTTTTTAAACCGGGATTCCCGTGCTAGTTCCGTAAGTTTCTACAACTCACATTGGTCCCTTCCGAGGTGTTTGAGGTGTTCCCCGGGCCGTCTCATGGCTGTTGCACGATTTTAGCCCCCGAAGGTCTATTTTCAAGCTTAAGTATGAAAAAGTGACTTTTTGGACTTAGTTTTCAAACCGGGAGTCTCGTGCTAATTCCATAAGTTTTCACAACTCACATTGGTCCCTCCCGAGGTGTTTGAGGTGTTCCCCAAGCTATCTCGTGGCTGTTTCACGATTTTGGCATCCGATGGCCTATTTTCAAGCTTAAGTGTGAAAAAGTGCCTTTTTGGACTTAGTTTCCAAACCAGGAGTCCCGTACTAGTTCTATAAGTTTTCACAACTTACATTGGTCCCTTCTGAGGTGTTTGAGGTGTTCCCCGGGCTGTCCCATGGTTGTTGCGAGATTTTGGCCTCTGGTCGCCTATTTTCAAGCTTAAGTGTGAAAAAATTCATTTTTTGACTTAGTTTTCAAACCGGGAGTCCCGTGCTAGTTCCGTAAGTTTTCACAACTCACATTGGTCTCTCCCAAGGTGTTTGATGTGTTCCCCGGGCCGTCTCATGGCTGTTGCATGATTTTTTCCCCCGAAAGTCTATTTTCAAGCTTAAGTGTGAAAAAGTGCATTTTTGGACTTAGTTTTCAAACCGAGAGTCCCGTGCTAGTTCCGTAAGTTTCCAAAACTCACATTAATCCCTCCCGAGGTGTTTGAGGTGTTCCCTGAGCCGTCTCGTGGCTGTTCCATGATTTTGGCATCCGGTGGCCTATTTTCAAGCTTAAGTGTGAAAAAGTACATTTTTGGACTTAGTTTCCAAACCGGGAGTCCCGTGCTAGTTCCGTAAGTTTTCAAAACTTACATTGGTCCCTCCTGAGGTGTTTGAGGTGTTCCCCGGGCCGTCCCGTGACTTTTGCACGATTTTGGCCTCCGGTGGCTTATTTTCAAGCTTAAGTGTAAAAAAGTGCATTTTTGGACTTAGTTTCCAAACCGGGAGTCTCGTGCTAATTTCATAAGTTTCCACAACTTACATTGATCCCTCCCGAGGTGTTTGAGGTGTTCCCCGGGCCGTCCCATGGCTGTTGCACGATTTTGGCCTCCGATGGCCTATTTTCAAGTTTAAGTGTGAAAAAGTGCATTTTTGGACTTAATTTTCAAACCAGGAGTCCCTTGTTAGTTCCGTAAGTTTTCACAACTCACATTGGTCTCTCCTAAGGTGTTTAAGGTGTTCCCCAAGCCGTCTCGTGGCTATTGCACGATTTTGGCCTCCGATGGCCTATTTTTCAAGCTTAAGTGTGAAAAAGTGCATTTTTCGACTTAGTTTTCAAACCGGGAGTCTCGTACTAGTTTCGTAAGTTTTTACAACTCACATTGGTCCCTCCTGAGGTGTTTGAGGTGTTACCCAAACCGTCTCGTGGCTGTTGCATGATTTTTCCCTCCGATGGTCTATTTTCAAGCTTAAGTGTGAAAAAGTGCATTTTTGGACTTAGTTTTCAAACTTGGAGTCCCGTACTAGTTCTGTAAGTTTCCACAACTCACATTGGTCCCTCCCGAGGTGTCTGAGGTGTTCCCCCAGGCCGTCTCGTGGCTGTTGCACGATTTTGGCCTCCAATGGCCTATTTTCAAGCTTAAGTGTGAAAAAGTACATTTTTTGACTTAGTTTTCAAACCGGGAATCCCGTGCTAGTTCCGTAAGTTTCCACAACTCACATTGGTCCCTCCTAAGGTGTCTGAGGTGTTCCCCGGGCCGTCTCGTGGCTGTTGCACGATTTTGGCCTCCGATGGCCTATTTTCAAGTTTAAGTGTGAAAAAGTGCATTTTTGGACTTAGTTTTCAAACTGTGAGTCCCGTGCTAGTTCCACAAGTTTTCACGACTAATATTGGTCCCTCCCGAGTGTTTGAGGTGTTACCCGGGCCGTCTCGTGGCTGTTGCACGATTTTGGGCTCCAATGGCCTATTTTCAAACTTAAGTGTGAAAAAGTGCATTTCTAGACTTAGTTTTCAAACCGAGAGTCTCGTACTAGTTCCGTAAGTTTTCACAACTTACTTTGGTCCCTCCCGAAGTGTTTGAGGTGTTACCTGGGCCGTCTCGTGGCTGTTACACGATTTATCCCTCTGATGGCCTATTTTCAAGCTTTAAGCGTTGAAAAAATTCATTTTTTTACTTAGTTTCATGCCTACATGTTGAAATAGTGCAAATTTCAAAGTAGTTTTCAAATTAGGAGCCATGCGCTTCTTTCGTAAGTTTGCATAACTTATGTTGCTCTGTCTCAAGGTGTTTGTGTTGTTTCTTGAATCTTTACATGCATATTTCACTATTTTCCTGTGACCTTTCTCCACTAAATATCAAAGTTTTTTTTTATTCTACCCTAGTTGATTAAGAAATTTCTACTAAATTAACATAGAAACATAATATACTAACAAAGCCTACTAATCCAATACAATAAATTAGTAGAACGCACTGAGCTGTATACCCTGACCGGGATTGATCTTGTGCTTATTCCATGAGTTTCTACAAGTCACTTATATGCTTAATAAGGTGCTCAAACCAATTCCTTGGCATTTTCATAGCTATTAGACAAATGTTCCCTTCGAATGCCTATTTTTAAGTCTAAGTGTTCAAAAAATAGAAGTTTGAGCTTAATTTTGAAACTAGGACTCTCATGCTTGTTCTGTGAGTTTCTATGAGTTACTTTTCTCCTTGTTACGGTGTTTGAACCAATTCTTATGGCTAATTCACTAATTTTCCCTCCGGATGCTAATTTTCAAGATTAAGTGTTAAAAAAGATGGCTATTTCACAATTATGCTCTTAAAACGCCTATTTTCAAGCTTAATAACAAAAAGAAGGGAAAAAAAAAAGTTAATAACAGTTGCATCATTCCTTTTGCATACTTAAAGGAACAAATTTGCCAGAGAGCTTATTTCCAACAAGAAAATCAGTCACTGCTATGAACAAATTCAGCAACCTACGACGGTGTAAAATTCAGTGCTATGAACTCATCAAGATAAAATCCAATTCTACGACAGTGAAAAATTATTACCCCATAATGCAGAGGATGCAATGGATTTGTAAGCTACATGGGGGAAGTATGACATGAACTCTAAAACATAACATAACAGCGATGAGAAGATCTGTGTTACCATATGCCTCCATAAACTTGGGATCACCGGATGATTTTGGATCTGCAACACAATAGACAAAATAATAACAATTTAAAGTGTGTAAACCATATTTAAAAAATAAATAAATAAAAAATGAAATAATAGTACTTCTCAGACAAATAGGTCTCACTAAGCTTTATAAGAAAGGACAGCATATAGGCAGACAAATTGTTTTACGGAAGCAAAATTTACTCTTCTATAACATGTTAAAAGCAGCTGCAAATAGAGGCTACAATTGTTATAGTCAAATTGGGAAAGATAAAGCTTGTAGTTTAACAGACAAATAAAACAGATTTTTGCATACTTTTCCTAAGATGGCAGGGTCAACAAGGCAATAACTAATGAACCTAGAAGATGGAAAAAACAGGCAAAAAATTCCTTTTATGATCATATATATTTTTATTTCTTACAATTAGATCAACAGGAATAGGAAATCTATCCAATGGGAGCAATCATTGTATCCAAAAAGGGAGCATGACAATGTAACATACCTGAGAAGAATTGTCGAGCCAAATTTGGATGTTGGCGTTGAGCAAATGCAAGCACAACAGCATCCTCGACCTTAAAGGAGCAGTAATAATCGGTCTTGCTACGTAGCTCGAAAGCTACGTAGCTCGAATGCCCCGAATGTCGTTTTTGTTTTTTCTTTTTTTTTTTTCTTTTTTTTTTCCGACGCAGAAATCAGGAGGAAGGAGGGGCGAGGAGAGGAGAGGAGAGGAGAGGAGAGGAGGAGGGAGGAGGGGACTGGAGGGGGCCTAAAAAATGGAGGGGGAGGGGAGGGGAGGGGAGGAGGAGGAGGAGGAGGAGGGGGCGGAGGCGACGCGATCGGGGCAGAGCCGACGAGGGGCGGAGGCGACGCGATCGGGGCAGAGCTGCGAGCTGCGACGGGCCGGCGGACGGCCGGAGGCGAGGACCTCCTCTTCCTCTTCCCTCTCTTCTCTTTCTCTCCCTCTCCCTCTTCTCCCTCTTCCTCTGCAACGAAAATGGCAGAAAAAGAAGAAAAAAAAAAATCAAAACCCAAAACAACGTCGTTTTGGGTTTTGAGCCACATTCGAGCCTCTAGTTTCGAGCACTAAAACATTTTCCCAGTAATAATATACCATTAAGGATGTCAAAAGCAGTAAGATAAAGAAAAATGAAAGAAGAAAAAATGGAATATAAAGTAAAAATGATTTTTCTTTTTATTTTACTATATTAATAAAAGAAAGGGAAAATAATCAATAAGTCCTATTTTGCTCTTAAGATTACTGTGAAGTCCTATCAAGTTTCAATATAGACAACTAAGTCCTATTTTTCATAACATATTTTCAAAATGTTCATTATTCCTCCATAATGGTGGATGTTATTTCAAAAAGTACATGATTCCATAATGGGATAAGACACACCATTATGGAGCAATGAATGTTTTGGGAACGTTTTATCACAAATAGGACTTTGTCCATATTAAAACTAGATAGTAATCTTAAGAGCAAAATAGGACTTATTGGTTATTTTCTCTAAAAGAAATTACAAACAATGAAGACCATACTTCCATTAGTTTATGCCTAATGTTGGTTTTTTACTCTAAAAGATAGAAGACGAATCAAAATTAGAAACATATGCATTTAAAAAAGCAACAATAAAAGAATGTACTGGAGAAAACCTTCATGGAAGCTAGTTCCCTTAAGCCCATTTCAACTGAAAGCATACTTTCAATATTTCCCTCTCCACTTAGGTCATTCAGATCACAAACAAGTTTGATCCTCCTATCTGAATCATCGTTACTCACTCCTTTTTATAAAGAATGAAAGCCTAGATAAGTCAAAAGTGTTATGTTCTGGATAAGCTTGCCGCTCACTGAGACTCTTGATGAAAAGATTGGAGATGGTTGTTATATCCAAAATAGGTTAAGGATTAGAGTTGCTCTTAGTAGCAAATAATAAATAATAGAACCTAATAAACCTTAATCCTAGAAATTAAACTAAGAGTACACACAATGCTTTCAATTTGAACAACATTTCTACAATTATTTCAGGAAAGCAAAATTGAAGCCACTCACAAAGTGAGTGTGTATATGTTTATATATATATATATATATTCAGAGAGAGTTTACCAGAGACAAACAGAGAGACGAAGAAAGCGCAAAGCTATCCAAGCAGATATTCAAACCCTTACCAGAGATCGAAACTTACACCGAGTGCATCGAATCAAAGACTCGCAAGAAGAAACCCTTCTGTCCTTTCTATCAAGAAAATCATATACGAATCTAAGATAGAAAGGCCACAGCTTGAAAATCGAACAACAGAGAGAGGGTAGAGGGCATCAATCGGAGAGAGGGTCACGATCGGTGCTGCTCGCGATCGGCTGTGTGAGAAAGGAGCACGAAGGGGCAGCGCCGTTCGAGGGAGTGTAGTCGGCGGCGCTCTCTCTATAGTCGGCAGCGCAAGAGAGGGAGAGGGAGACGGAGAGGGAGAGAAGACATACCTTTGCTGTGACAGTGAGAGTGAGAGTGAGAGTGAGAATGAAGAAAGAGAGTGAGATGGAACTTCAAGGGTCAATTTTCTATTTATAAAAATAAAATTTAGAAAGATATATCTATATATATATATATAATCACACATCAATTAAAAAAATATCATTAAAAAAAAGAGATATAATCATAGTTAATTAAAAAGTATTATAAAAAATAAATATTATCACATTCAATTAAATTAAGTGTGATTAAAATATTAATTTAATTTTTTTAATCACACGTTCATTAAAAGTGTCATGTTTTAATTTCCTTAAGTGTGATCTTTAAGCATTTGTGTAGTAGTGAAATCTGTGTGTGAGAAGAAGAATTGATATATCTAAGGTAAGGGTGCAACTCGGGCGGGCTCAACCCGAGCAACCCGAGCCCAGCCCGAGTTTTTTTAGGACTTGGGCAACTATATCTTATGTCTGGGCCCGAACTGGCAGATTTTTGATGCCGAATTGTAATCGGGCAGCTTAAGCGTAACCAATGGCCAACCCGAGCAACCCGAACCCGAATTAAATTTAATATATTATATAAATTATATAATATATATATAATTTAATAAATTATATAATATATATAAATTAAGTAAAAGAGTTAGTCTTAATTTTTAATTTTTATTTTTTGGTGACTAGAAAATAACTTTGAATAATTCTCAATTCTTTGTTAATTATCAATTCTACCTACATGTTTCAAAACAAATCTACCTACAAGTTTCTGGGCAATTCGGGCTAACCCGAGTTCAAAATACAAAGCTTAGGCCGAGCTTGGGCAGCAAAGCTCGGGTTCATGTTCGGGCTTGGGCGGGCTTGAGCCTTTGCAACCCGACCGAACCCGCCCGAGTTGCACCCCTAATCTAAGGCGTCAATATATTCATTTCCCTCTAAAAACCTTTAGCAACTAAACCATTTATTTGGTGACAAAATTATTTCATCACTAAAAGATAAAATTATTAGTCACGAAAATAGTTTTCTCACTAAATAATATTAAAATATTAAAAATTATTGGTGACAAAAATATATTCGTCATTAATAATTTTATTATTGGTGACCAATTTTTTCCTCACCAAAAGTCTAAAAATTTTGGCACCATCTGAAAAATTAGTGGGAAAATCTTTAGTGACAAAAAAAATATAAATAATGACGAAAAATAATTTCGTCACCTAATTTTTTTATTATGTATACAGATTGGTGACGAAATTTTACTTTTGTCTCTAAAAATGGTACATTTGGAGATGAAAAATTATTTTCTTCACTAAAAGGTACGTCTTTCGTAACAAAATTTATTTTCGTCATTAGTTTTCGTCTCCAAAGACACTTTTCGTCGTAGTGAGTACTCGGAAGGCTCACAACAAACCCACTAGTCTCTGATGTTCGACCTTCACTTGATGACAAGTAAGGCACCTTGACACAAACGCGACAACATCCTTCTTCGTTTCCCTCCACCAAATCTAGCGACAATGGTCGTGATATATCTTTGTGCCTCTCGAATGCACCGCAAGGCATGAATGGCGAAATTCTTAGAGTACCTCCTCTCGACAAGACTCTGGCACGAAAAGATGATCAAGACATCTAGCACTTGAGTCGGAGTACACGTTCAAGCCTCTTTCTATCTTCCCACTGGAGATCTTCTCCCGGAGGGATTCTACCACAAGATCACCCTTCTGTGCTTCTATCACTTGGTTCATAAGTGTAGATTGTGCAACTACTGAAAACAAGGCTGCAGACTCAACAAACTCGCCAAAATGCAAGTCAAACTCTCCAATGGTACCCAACATCTCCCATTCTCGGATGGCAATACAAGCTACACTGCTCATGGATTTCCTACTCAAGGTATCGGCCATAACATTGGCCTTTCCCAGATGATAATATAACTCAAAATCATAATCTTCTATGAACTCCATCCACCTCTTCTGCCTCAAATTCAAATCTTTCTATGTAAACAGATATTTCAGACTCATGTGATTGGAAAACACCTTAAACTTCTCACTATACAGATAATGCCTCCAAATCTTTAGAGCAAAAATCACTGCCGCTAACTCTAGGTCATGAGTAGGGTAGTTCATCTCCTGTGTTTTCAACTGCCGCGAACCATAGGCCACTGCCTTCCCCTCTTGCATCAAAACGCAACCCAAACCTTCCCGTGAGACATCATAATACACTAAATAGTCCAAACACCTCTCCATAATAATCCAAACTAGAGCAGTGGTAAGTCGAACCTTAAGCTCTTGAAAAGACTTCTCTGAGGTCTCACTCTACACAAACATGATCCCTTTTCTCGTCAGTCTAGTTAATGGTGAGGCTAGCTTAGAGAAATTTTTCACAAATCTACGACAGTACCCGGCCAATTCCAAGAAACTACGGATCTCAAAAGCATTCTTAGGTGGTTTCCAATCTTACACTGCCTCTATCTTGGATGAAACTACAGTTACCCTTTCCTTGGATACCACATGGACTAAGAACTTAACTTCTCCCAGCCAAAATTCACACTTCCCAAACTTAGCATACAGTTTGTGGGTTCTAAGTAACACAAGTACTACCCGTAAATATTCCTCGTGCTCCTCAGAGGGTGAATATATCAAGATGTTGTCCACAAAGATAACCACGAAACGGTCTAGGAACTCATAGAAGATCCGGTTCATCAAATCCATAAACACAGCCGGTGCATTGGTTAGCCCAAAGGGCATCACTAGAAACTCATCATGGCCATACCGCGTACAGAACGTCGTCTTCGGGATATCCTCTTCCCTTACTCTTTACTGGCGATAACCCGACCTCAGGTCTATCTTAGAGAAGCAACAAGACCCCTTCAACTGATCAAATAAATCATCTATACGAGGTATTGGGTACTTGCTCTTAACAGTTACTCGATTCAACTTCCGGTAATCTATATAAAGTTGCAACGCCCCATCTTTCTTTTTGGCAAAAAAAGCCAGTGCTCCCCAAGGCAAAATACTAGGGTGAATAAAACCCTTATCTAACAATTCTTGGAGTTGAATATTCAACTCACTCACCTCGGCAGGTGCAAATCTATATGGTGCCATAGAAATCGGTGTCGTGCTAGGCACTAAATCAATAGATAACTAAATCTCTCGGTGAGGTGGTAAACTAGTAAGATCCTCTGGAAAAACATCCGAGTATTCACAAACTACCCTTAGCAACTCAATTCGGACTTCATCACACTCAGTACTCAAGAAGTTGGCAAGAAGGAAACTAAGCTCACTCTGCCCACGCGGATCATACACCAGTAATAAAACTTTATCCACTCGGTCCCCTAAGAAATAAAAGCAATCACCGCTCAAGGTACATATAGTAACCCTCTGACGGTAGCAGTCTATAACCGCTCGATAGGATGACAACCCATCCATACCTAATATAACGTCAAAGCTAGACATATCAATAAATACAAATGCAAAAAGAAGTCGGCAATCGGCAACCTCTATGTCATACCCGACATCCCTGCTTCAAAACAATCTCACCACCAATAGGTGATCCTACACAGATAGGAGATGTTAACTAAGCCAACTCTAGTCCCAAAACCGATGCAAATGCAGACGAAATAAATGAATGGGATGCATCTGTATCAATCAACACATTAGCAACCGAATTGCAAAACAAGAAGGTATCTCTCATTACCGAAGGCGTTGGTACAGGATCTGCGCGCGGTAACTGTATACACATATCCTGTAAGTCTCTGCTACACCGGTTCACCCCTCGAAGTATAAGCCTAATGCACTGATTGAGCTGAAGAGGCTCCCTGATTGGCCCACAAGGCCTGTGTTGACTGTGCAAGCTAGTGGCTCTGTGTCTATCTCAAACCAGACGCACTGGGTATACCACCCAACTGAGGGTAAAGTTTCTTCATATGCTCTACCTGTCCATACTGATAATAAGTGAGTTGTTGCCCTCTCCCTTGATTCTATCTCTAAGAACGAGTTGAAGACGATGTAGATTGTTGCCCCCCTTCTCTCTGCGGGCACGCTAGAGACTTGTGGTCTAACTGACTAACCCTCCCAGAACTCAAACTCGGTACTGGAAAAGTGGACCTCGACTGTGCTCCCTAAGACTGTTTGGGGTTAGAACCCCTCGGCCTCTTACTGTCCCCCTGAATATCCTGACTCCTCTTGGAACCCCTCATCCCCTCCTCCTTCAATTGCATCACAGTCTCAAGATGAGCCGCCACCTCCACAAGGCATCCATAATCTCTAATCATCGACCTGGCTACCTTGAAAATGAGCCCGGTCCTCAACCTCTTCTCAAACTCCAAACAATGGCACTCCTCTGTCGCCACAAGTTCGGGTGCAAACCTCGATATGCTAGTAAATGTGGCCTCAAACTCGACCACAAGTGTGCTCAACTGCTTGAGCTTGGAGAACTGATCTCTCAACTTCTCTCTAACAGTGGGAGGCAAGAACTTATCCTAAAAGGCGCTGACAAAAGCCTCCTAAGTCACTCCAACGCATTCACACGCATACTTCTACCACTAACCTGCATCTCCCTTCAGCTGGAAGGATGCCAAGGCCACTCTCAACAGGTTGTCCTCAATGCCAAACATCTCGAACATTTTCACTATTTGCTATAGCTACTCATCTCCCTTCAGTGGCTCCTTTGGATCACCCACAAACTCATCCGGATTTGACCGAAAAAACTCTTGCTTTAAGAAAGATGGTTCTGCCTCAGCTACTTAGGATTAGACTTGACTCTCAGCTATAAGAATGTTTATATACTCCCGCAATGCTCTGGCCATTTTGCGGGCAAAGACGTCCATGGCCTGCTGACCAACTATTTCGGCCACATTGGCTTAACCAACCCCTTTTTCCTATGCCAGAATTTCATTCGGTAAAGGCACGTCATGCCTCATAGGCCTACCACACCTATCACTACCACGTCCACATCTTGACATCCTAATGAAGGTAACAAAAGAGATTAGGACATTTACAAATGTGCTGAAGCTAATTCACTCACATCCTAATGCTGTAGACAACGGTAATTCACTCCACATAAGCACATAGTCACATAAACACATACGAATTTTGTTCTCAGATAATGACTGTCTTACGACGTTGCTAGAGTTCCAATTAGAAATAGCAGTGATCAAATGCTCTTCTAATAGGACTTCCAAAAACCCGTAGACTCAATCAACTTTCTAGAAACTAAATCCCATAACCATATAATCACATAAACATGTTATCATGTAAGCACATCGTATATACTAAAGTCTCTATCAAGTGAGACAAACCCATTGTGGTAATAACCATTTCCTACATACCGAAAGTATTCAAACCTGGTACGTTCTGATGGGTGTACCACGTATGATCATCTGTTGAAATTGAATGAGTACATGCTTTTGAACTTTGAATAAGAATATGAATCTGACATGGGACATCATTCATTAAACCCTTTACTCTATTATTATTCACTGGGATTTCACTCATTATTTATATTATATATATAGGTGATTAGGAGCGTGACCAAGCTCAGTGTGGAAGTCTGTTGTTAGCCAACTTTTACGCCTCCCAGGGACATTCTCGTCTGAAGAAGTCAAGTTTTTATGGATCATTTTAAGGATTTATTTTGTTTTTTTTTTTACCCGTACACTAGGTTAAGTTCATTTTGATATTATCTGTATGGTGATGCATGACTTATGAAATTTGACATCATATGTATATATTTAAGTTTTAAATATTTTATCCCATGTATATCTGCACAGCTCAGTGGACTATGTATGTTTTATATGTCTACTTTCGCAGCCCCTTATATGTGTTAATTTGTTTAGAGGCTTTTGGTAATCCCAAGATTACTGGCCAGTTTCGACACTAAGGCCAAGTTTGGCATAACCTAAATAATACAAAAAATCAAAAAGTCACTATCCTATTTAAGTCACATCATCTTATTTAAATCATATCACCTCTCTAACACATCACATCAAACCCAACCCAAACCCAACCCATATAAGTCAATAAGTCAAAAAGTACACTTTTTTAGAATATCCCAAACCAACCCTAAACCTATAGGGTCAGGTTTGGGTCGTGACAGTTTTCAACTTGTATGAGAAGGTTCAAGAATGTTGTCGGAAAATTCGAATTCTCTAGAAATGATTAGAGGCTTAAATTCTTTAATAGTCACTACTAGGAACACAATAGCAAAAAGATAATGGAGATAGGAGATTGGATGAAGAAGAAGGCAAAGCAGTTAGAGAGAGAATAATGACAAGGCTCTCCCATGAATCTCCTATTTTCACTCTCAAGGTAGATAATGGAGAAGGGAAATTAGTTCTCTCCCAAAAATTGTCTCTCCAAAATTCATCCCCTATAAACCTATGGGTGGATGCCATTTATAGACACCTCATGATATATGATGGATATTCCCTTTAACTACCTTATCCAAGGAGGTGACCTCTTCGACGATGAGGAAAACCCCAAAAAGGAGATCAACCTCTTGGCGAACCCTTCTACTTAGCCACACCTAACCAATGATCCCCAATTATCCCAAAGGAACAAGGGTGGTCCCAGAGGATGTCTTACTGTAGAAGCGTCAGGGGTAGTTCAAGAGAATGCCCTACTGCAAATATTGTCGAGTCTCAAGGACCTCCTAGATCGTGCCACTCGACCCGGGGTATAGGCTAGTTTAACCGAAAAGTGAATTTATCTTCACTCACCGTCCTTGGGATTGGGTCCTTTCTTCAGACTCCATCACGCCCATAGTTCTAGTGCCTAGATCCCAGAAAGCTCCAAGCCCGCAATTGTTCTGGGATTCATTAACGGATTGACTTCTAGATTGCATTTGAATCCATTTGAAGCCAAGTGTTTCGGATCTCTAGGTTCCTGGATCCCCCTTTCAAGTATGAGCTCAAATAGCTCTCTAGGTTCGTGGTTCCAAACCCTTTCAAAACTAAGCCAATACCTCGAAGAATGGATCTCCTCCGAGGGTTTCATTTCTTCTAAAAACAAGGGCTAACCTCCTCGGACACCTGTATAATCTAAGCCTCCTCGGATGGGCTTGTTGGACTCTCTTTAGAGATATATGCTTGATGGGTTTTCCTCGACCCAATTTGTTGGCCTTTTTGTGTACCCGTTCAATAGAATTCACTTGGGCCCATTTGGCAATAATTTCTCTAAACTCACCAATTTTGGGGTTTTTCGATTAGGCTTCGATTGGGGGCCAATCAATTTAGTGGGCTCAAGTTAACCCCTCTTACATTTTGCCCTTTGCATGTATGGGAAATTTTGAATTCTCAAACATGCATATTTTCCCTTCTTCGGCCATGCTTCGCATCATTCCCTCAGGAATATTTTGTCTTCATGTGGCTTTTGGATAAGATTGATGACTCATCATAATTTATAGATAAGATTGTCAACTAATATTGATAAGAATGAATCTTTTATCCTTATGCCATGTTTGACAAACACACTTTTATGCCTTTGATTTATTCTCCCAATGAAAAAACAAAATTTGAATATTCAATACTCCACCCACCAAGAATGATTAAGAATTAAATTCTTCTCCCCAGGAAATGGCCGGACCCTTTTTTTTTATTTCTTTTTATTCCTTTGAAATAAATAAAAGTTTAAGCTTGACTTTTTGCTTTGCTTCTTTTTTTTATTTTGCAAAAGTCCAAATCAAAAGACCTCCGTTTATATATGTATATTTGCTAGTTACAAAGGCCTGTGCAAGGCACGAGCTATTATTACATTATATTTAAGTTTTATATTTTAATAATTTTTAAAAATAAGAATATTATTTTATAAAATTAAATAGAATAAATCATTAGATATATGATGGAATTATATAAATTATATTATAAATAATAACAAGAAAAAAAATATAAGAAATTCTATCATTTTAACATAATTATATTCTTTTCTTTTTTAGTAAGACTAAGTGTGAAGATATAAAGATAAACAAAATAAAATATACATTTTAGTATAAAAGAGATAAGATAATTCCCCATCTAAAAAAAAAAAAAAAACCTAAACTAATAAAGAAGTAGAAGAGAATACATACACACACACACATATATATATATATATATATAAATGATCCATTTTATTAATAAATAAATCATACTCGCATAACAAATGATCAATTTTAGTAATAAATAAATTCTTAAGTTAATTAACAATTTTTAATGATGTGAAAAATATCTTTCAGACAACCATTTTGTTAATAAATAAAGCATTAAGTCAATTAATAGTTTTTAATGATATGAAAAATATTTTTCAATGAAAAATTTTGATAATTTATTATTGTGTAGGAGAGTGGTTATTTTTTTTCTTCTTCTGATTATTGGGTTAAATTAAAATTTATAACAAACGATAGTTGTAATTTGTATTATTATAGGACTAATTCATATTTAAACAAACATTATGGGTGTATTTGTAATTTGTTAAAAAATAAAAGATTTATGTTTTGCAATTGACCAGAATGTTTGCATATATATGAGAAAACTTTCATTCAAATTATTATACTATTAGTAAATTATACAAAATAAAAGGGCAAAATAAGAAATTCCTAAACAATGTAAGGGCAAAATAGGCAACCCAAAACAAACCTTCACAACCAAAGCAACCAAAATGTCTAATATAATTTCCAAAATGCCACCACTCAAATTGTTTTACCTACCAACTAAAGAACAAAATAGCAATTTTAAAATAAGCTAAGGGTGAAATAGGAAAAGAAATGACAAGTCATAGGAAAAAAGAGCTTTATATATATATATATATAGATATACATATCTCTCTTAGAATATTTGAGGGACCACCAACCAAATGACAAAGACCTCGTCCTTATCTTTTCTTTTTTTCTTTTTAATTCTAAAATGTCCACCTCCAATCCTTTGGAAACACCTTTTATTTATTCTTTATTTTTTATTTTTGTTTGGGATACCAGATTCGAAGGACCCAAAAGATTTCAATTTCTTCTTCCATACAACGTCAATCAACTTACTCTTTGACGGAAGTATATCCATTGTTGGTGTGTCGCTATCTCTTGCCAAAGCTCTGTTACAGCACCGGTCTTCTTAGCATTTTCCAGTACTCTATCGCACAAAATATTATCTTTAGATTTATCCCTTCTTCGCGAGAGCCAATTGCGGCCTTGCCTGTGCACGCGACCAGCCAGCTCGCACGGCCTGTGCGCTTTTCGTCTGTCACTTGCAGCCTCACCACTACTTGCAGTTGCGACTAACCAGCACCGACCACGCCACCTACTCAACACGACATTGGTCTACCCAATTGCTTCACCAATTTGGGATTGTTGACTTTGACGTTTGCTCACTCCGGCGCCGTTCATGTCGTTCTGCTCTCCCTTGGCTTGTCTTCATTCAATTGGTTTCATCTTCTCGATTGTCCTAGATCTGTGAGTGAGCTCCTTATATATATATATATGGGCTTTGATTTTCTTTTAACTAATTCCATTCCCTTCGTTGTTTCAAATTTGTGAAAACCCTACTCTATTGATCTTTGGGCTTCAAGATATAGGTGAATCTTTGCTTAAAGCCCTCTTCCTTTTTCTTCTTGCATTTATGTTTTTCTAATGAACTTAATACTCTAATGAACTCTGAATATATGAACTTCGGTGGAAATTTTATTTGGATCTTAAATCCTGTAATTTTTTGTCCTAAAATAACTAGTGTTCCTTGTTGAATCTTGGACCTGTGTCGATAATATTGACATACATAGAGGCTTGATGTTGAAAATGAAGGATTGGTGTTGAGAGAGAATGCAATCATGATTTGAACATTGTAGCTTTACGTCAGCTTGAGAGGAATTGACCTGGAGAGACAAAACATTGATTGTTATTGTTGCATTTTTCATGAACTTGCTCGGAAGAATAGAATTATCGTAACATAAGTTGTTCATTACTATTGTTGATGTCGTCTTTATTCGATAACACTTGAATATTGTTTATCTCGTTTGTCGGCTTTACTATATGAAGCAAATGAATTCTTGCACGAAATCCATGACCCCGGGGCCTTTAGTACCCGCACTAATGAGAGCAAAGGTTGTCCCTTGGAAGTCTGAACAGAAGCAAAACTGTCTCTCAAGAGTCCGAAAGTAGCACACACCCTACTTCGGCAAGAAAGATCCCTTCTGGTAGGCAACCAAGTCTTGAGGGATATTCTTTGGAAGTCTAAGTAGGGCACACACTCTACTTTAATAAAAGAAAAAATCCTTGAAGCTCACACTGATGGAAGCGAGGTCTGTTATTTGAAAGTCTGTGTGGAAGCACACACTCTACTTCAGCAAGAAAGATCCTTAAAGCTCGCACTGATGGAAATAAGAGTTGTCCCTCGAAAGTCCAAATGGAAGCAAGGGCTATCCCTCGAAAGTCTGAGTGGGAGCACATTTCCTTTTTCAACAATAAAAATCCTCGAAACCCGCACTAATGGAAGCAAGGGTTGTCCCTCGGAAGTCTGGGCGGAAGCACACTCCTTTCTTTGGCAAGAAAGATCCTTTTTGCTTAGAAACCAAGTCTACTACTTCTTCTTCTTCGAGGGGCAACAAAAATTGAAAACTGTCTCAAGTAACGTAACATAATGAAGATGCACAATATAGAGAAAATAAACTTCTAATAGAGATACACAATATGGAGGAAATAAATTTCTTCATAACATAAAAAAGAAAGATAAAACTTCTTGGACAATGTAGTAAATATAAATTGTAAATGTCATAGATAGAATTCTTTTACGGAATGTTGACCTTTGTCCTTAGAGTTGCAAGGTCATTTGGAAAGCTTTCACCAGTTACTTGAGTTGTGGCTTCGGTCCATCTTCCATACATTTCTGGAGCCATTTTGGGCTTTAACACTATGTCCTCGTCGGGAGGTTCTTCCTTCAACTAGGGGCCAGCTATGGGAGAAACAGATCCCCCACACCTTCATAAGTAATACACCGTCTTGCCTCCCTCTCGAACCTTTATCATCTTCCAAGGGACAAGAGTACTTTTGGACAAAGAGAAAAGTTGGGACAATGGCTGTTTGCTTGACTCGACCTTTCATTTGTCATCCGAGTAACAAGGCTCAGATGTACCAAAAAGTCTTTTTGAAGCCTCTATAGTCACTATCTCATTTCCCAACTTAGCTTTGACACATTGATGATAACTTGAAGGCACGACACCAAACTTGTGCATCCAAGTCCTCCCCAAGATAATATGATAGTTTGTCTCAGAGTCAAAGATATGAAACCTAGTGGCCGAGCGAATCACCCCTACAACCAAATCAACTGTCACATACCCTAGAGCAACTCTCTCGTCTCCTCCGAAACCCGTGATGACTATTGGTTGTTTCACGATGTGGTTTTTGAAAATCCTTGCATTCTCTAGAGTTGCCCGGGTTATGATACTGATGGAAGCTCCGCTATCTAGCAAAGCCCTCTTGAACTCAACCTCATTGATGTAAGGGGTCACATAGAGTGGTCGGTTGTGTGGAAAAGGATACTTTTGATCTACCTCAGAAAAGATTATAGCACTAGAGTAGACACCCCATTTTTGACCGTCCTCAAGACTTGGACGTCACCGTTTGAACACTCAGTGATCATCCATGTTTGTGTTCGTCTTGAGTTCCTGGAGGCCTCGTCTACGCGCCTTGCCTCAGGATCTCTCAACTCGACTGTTTTGTGTTTGGTTTTACACCAAACACTTGTGTTTTTGCTTTGGAGGGCAAGGAATGGCTTGTTGGCCATCTCCACACTCCACCAGACATGGCTTGAGGCCACCGGCTGTGTTTTGTTGCCATCGGCCAAATGTTTGGCCGGCCGGCACTATAGATGGTCGACCGGCCATCTTTTTTGGTCAAATTGCATTTTTGGCTGGCCGACCATTGTTCATCTGCTTTTGCAGATATTTTTGTGCCAGTTGTGATAGCTGGCACCCACCTTTGCTCCTCTCCATACTCGTGTATGGAGGGATTTCAACCTTGTTAGCTTGCCTTGGAAGCTTTACAAGATTGAATCTTCTATAAGAGGAAGCCTCTTCTCCCTCTTTTAGGTTAGACAACATTTTCAGAGGGTTCTGGTTTTAGGGTTTGAGTTGTGTATCTATCCTATATCTATATCTCCCTCTCTCTTGTGTTTTGTGTGTGTTTTGTCTTACTTTTGTGCACAAACACCCACCATCACACCTTCCTTAAGCTACTGAAGTACTAAGAGGCTGTTCTTGAAGTTTTTGAGTTGGTTTGAGCCAAAGAAGCTACTGGTCCATCATTTTTGAAAAAGGTCAACAAGGGAAGCTTTGGCCGGTCGGCCATCTGCAGTGCCGACCAGCCATCCATCAGTGGCCAATGGCTTAATCAGTGGCCGGTGACCATTCTCCATGGCCGGTGGTGTTCCACAGCACTCATAGAAGCAACCCTGGAGTTTGTGCAATTTTCAGAGGTGCCAGGCAGGGAAAACAGAGGCAACTTGTGCATGGCAGTAGACTTCTGAGCGGAGCCGATCACACATTGCATTGGGCCCTCTTCCCGAGGTTATTTATTGCTTAAATTAGATTAGTTATTTTCTTAACTAGTTTAATTAGTCTGTAGTAATTAATTAGCTTGTAGGTTAATTAATTGTATTATTCTTTTGGTCCCTCCGAGTGAGGGCGAATTTGTAATAAGTATAGGTGCGTGTGTGCATGTCTTCCAACCCCCACTTCTTTCTCCCTTTTACTTACCTGCTTTCAATGGTTAGTATTAGGGCATATTTACTTTAGCATACCTTATGATAGCATGCGTGCATCCATACATTTGTCTTGCATGCACCGGGCTCGGCGCATCATACTAACTGCATTGTATTTCAATTCCAAGTTGAATACGTGTTAGTTGTAGCATCATCATATGCCATCTTAGAATAGCCGAGCCTATCATAGTTGCATCTTGCATGTGTTGCATTAGCCACCTTAACATGGACTTGGATCATGCATGATTGCTAACATGTTCCTTATTTTGGCTCGGAGTACTTGGTAAGCTTTTATGCTTTAGCACCTTGCATGAGTGTGAGTGCTTGCCGTGACAGCATGCTTACCATGTGGCTAGATGCTTATGTGATATAAACTGCCTGAATGCCTGTGGGTGAAGGTTGGATTGTTTGAGTTAGAACAACTCATTGAAATCCGTGTTTTAGCCTACTTGCGAGTAGCAAATTTCAAACGTTTTTCAAACAAACGGATATGCAATGCTTCGTTCCAAATTAGGCGATCTAGTCTATACTTTTGTGTTGTGCGCATCGCATAGTAATTCTAGCTAATTAACCGAAATAAGAACGCATACATTTTCAAAATCGGATATCATGGTTAGTAGAGGCCGATCTTCGGATCGAGCGAGAGGGGGTACTCATAGCTGACCTTCCCCAATCGTACCCAAGTTCCCGAGCCGAGGCAACTTTGGTAATGACGGACATGTGGCCTTAGGCAAACGAGTCAGGGTTTCCTAAATTCCCCCATTAAAAAATATTTAGGTGGCGACTCTGTATTTGGCAAAACAGTCCATGTTAGGCACTTCTTTCAAAAAAAATCTGTTTTCTCAAAATGATTTGCCGGATTTGGACTCTTTGGTTCAGATTAAGAACCGTGACAATTTGAGTCCGAACTGTAGTATACCCACAGACGAACAAGACGGGATTCATCCTCCCGGGGCGTTCGGGGACGTCTACAGTTTCTAGTGACTCTGTTGGGGATTTTAGAGAGCTTGACTCGAACTCGTGATGTCCTGTTTTGACTACACTTATGTGTTTTTTTGCATTGCATGTGCATTGGTGCTTCTAGGACACTGTGTTGGCCATCTGCTATTCCTGAGCGGTTTGCCGGAGGCTTGACTTTGTCAAAGCATGCCATAAGGCTGACCGGTTGCGGGCTCTGCCAGTATGGAAACACAAACCCCGGTTTTACCGGGACACCTTTTCGACCATTCGACCTAGTGCATATTCGAAATCCATAGTGACCATTCCAAGCTAAGACAGGTTACTTACCTGATGTTAGGTTGTTTGAAACCGCTGCGTGCATAGTGAAACCCTAGCTCCTGACAAAATAAGGACAGGGAAACCCTACCCCAACATAGGGGTGTTTTGGCTCTCTTTTACTTGCTATGTGCTTTTAGAGTGTATCTCTACAGGAACGCACATATCAGTTTGCAAGTTTGCAAGTATCAAGCCTGAGGACACCAGTATCAGTATTTGTGAGAATCAGTTATATTTGCGGGTATCCTATTCATTGTTTTGACGCAGTGATTTTTGGGAACAGTGATCGATATTAAATCTTCTTTGTTCACCACGCTTGTTTGTTCCGTTTAATTTGAAATGTTTGTTTGTTTTTCCTTTCAATTCAGAGAGTTGATACAGAATAGCCAATGTTCCCCCTTGCTGAGGCAAGACAGATATCTGATCCGTCAGTCACCGTTCAGTACAGCGGGTTTATGATGACGCAGAATTCAGAGGAGATTGTGGTGATGACAGCCGCATTAGATCAAGGGATCACCCTGCAGAGTGAAACTAATGTTGACGTGCCGTATCCACCCAGGTCACCTGTCGCGCACCCGGTCTGGACCCCTCAATTGTATCAGGCTCGTGAGCCCACCACATTCAAATTGATGGGGATGATTGGTGACCTCCAGAGGTCTGTGGCAGATCTTGCTTACGGAATGTCGGCTTCGCCACCAACCGCACCATATACCGAGAATTTTGTACCGCAGGAGCCCCCACTATTGGTGCGAATTGTGATCGAGCTTAGCCAACCTGAGGTTGCCTCCAGCTACGGCAATGACGTGTCAACATTAACCCAAACTCTCAATCAGGCTGAGGCCAGAGGCAAGAACAAAGTGGGAACAGATGCTGATCTTATTGAACAACTGCTATGGGCAGTCGAGGCTTTGAAAGCCGGGGGGATGAGTAAGCAACAGGTATTCGCAGTCGCGGCCAAGACTGTAGATGATGTTTTCCCCACTCCAACTAAAAGCAGTTCAAGCCAGGCAGAAAACCGGGATAGGCCCCGTCATGCCAGAATAGTCCCTTCCACTCCCAACTCTGCACCTGGGAAAGATCAGAAAGCTAAGGCATGCCTGCCGACCCTTTCGCTAGTGCGTCTAGCAAAAGTTCTCAAACTTCAAAGTATCTGCCCCGAGGGCGCAGAGTCTTCCACGCTCTCTACATGCCTTTGTCTAGGGCACTCCAGATCCTTACTGAAAGGGGGCACCTTAAACCCCTCGAGCCTAGGCCTCTCTCGAAGAATCTCCCTCCCACACATGATGCTGCTTTATACTGCGCATACCACCAGCAAACCGGTCACGCTACTGATAATTGTTTTCGCCTTTGCCATGAAGTGCAAGATTTGATCGACAATGAGGTTATCCTCCCACCCACCTCAGCGAAGTCTGTCACTGCTAGCTTGCTGGATTTTGAGGATACTGTGAGTATGTGATCGAGGAGTGAACCACCTGCGGGCGACCCTCGGTATATTTTGGATGTGGCGTCTGGCACGTATTTTTGAGCATCTGCGAATGCTAGTTTTGTAACTTCTGGCTTGGGTGTCGAGTCAGTCCTTTCTTTTGTTTTGAGTCTGTTTCACCGTCTTGAGTCAGTTCTTTTTGCTTAAGGGTTTGTCATGTTGTAGCGAGTCAGTCCCCTTGTATAAAATGTCAGGTGATTTCGGGGTTGTTGCCTCGAACATCGTTTTCGTCTTCTTTTGAGTCTGTCTCTGCTGTGGAGCCAGTTGCAACCAGGAAATTTGAATGAAACAGCTGCAGCTATCGTGTTTCCGTGCTTATTACTATCTTGAGTTAGTTGTGCCGGAGGATTTGAATGAAACGGCGGAGCATTTCACTTACCCTTTTGTGCTCTAAACTCATTGTATTGACCTAAGTTTTTCAAAACTGTTTTTGAACACTGTGGTGATAAAAACGAAGAGGAAGGAATTCCTCGGGTTTTACAAAACTTTAATCAATTTGAGAGAAAGTGAGGCATGCTAAGCCTTTAATGAATGAAGTCATGCTTGTTAGCGTGACTACTGAGAAGGACCTTGGCTTGATCCAGATTGGTTCCACACTATCTTCAGCACGAGCGATTTGTCGCTTTTGTACAAACTCTCAAAAACAAAATGTTTTGCGCAGTCCTGCAAAGACCTGTGTGGAATCGCTCTTGAGATTGTGCAGCCTGGGATTGCTCTCAACCTCAAGATTCAATCCATTTGTTTCGAACCTTGAACCCATTCAGAATGTTCAACGGTCAACCACAATGTGAGGCCTGTGTAGCCAGATTTGAAGTAGCCCTCGAACAAGAGGCACCAAAGTTAGATCAAGAGGTCAGACGTCGTCAACAAAAGCTTGTGAAGCTAGAACAGAAGCACCCCTTAAACTAGGAGCAAAAATATCCTATGTGCTCAAAGAGCCGGAGATTGATCCTTTTGCAAATCAATAACAACAGCCACTCTCCTAGATACGGATGGCTTCAAAACCCTAAAACCATTTGGCATGGACTTGTTACACTTTTACCCTTTGAGAGGCTCGCTGGGCCGAAAACCCGGAAGGGCGACCTAGGCAAAAGTTAGAGCAAAAAAGCAAAAAAAAGAAAAAAAAAAGAAAAACGAAGAAAAAAAAAGAAGAAAAATGAAGAAAATGAAGAAAAAAGAAGAAGAAAATAAATGAAAAGAATTGAAAAGAAAAGAAAAACAAAGCTCGCAAGGTCAAAAACCCACAACGGGCGCCTTGACAAAAGTTAGAGCCTAAAAAAAGTGAAGGTTAAAATACCCGAGTGTACCTTAACCGGAACAACGTAAGGCTTGATTCCTATGTTTGGGATACGTAGGCAACTTCACTCCGAAGTCCAGCCCCCAACGCTTTCATAGCGACTCTGTCCATGTAATGGTTTTGATCATCCTTGCCTTCTCTGAATCCGATAGTTCGGTTGTGACACCAGAACTACGTAGGCCTGATTCCCATATTTGGGATACGTAGGCAACTTCATCTTGAAGTCCAACCACCAACGCTTTCAGAGTGACTGTGTCCATATATTGGTTCTGACCATCTTCATCTTCTCCGTGTCCGAGAGTTCGGTCGTAATCATCAATGAGGACTGTTTACAAAGTGTTACGGCATCATCCAAACAAGGGGCAACTTTCCGTTGCCGTAAGTTGTCGTGAGTCGCCATTCAAACCAGGGGCAACTTTCCATTGCTGTGTAGTGCCATCCACACAAGGGGCAATTTTCCATTACCTCCGATCCGAGGTTGCGCATCTCAAGAGTAAGTTCTGTGCTCGTTGAGCATTGACCATTTGCAAAAATAGTTTTTGAGAATTTTTACTGAGGTTGACTATTTTCTTGAAAATTATTCTATCTTTTCCAAAATTGGACCATTTTCTTGGATCCAAAAAAGGAAAATTTTCAGTGCTCATAGCCTGACTTGCATGATTTTCAAATCAAAATTGAACAAGTATATTAACCTAACTCTCATATTGATCAAAACTGTTTTAGTAGAAAACCAAAACAAAAAAATGGTCAAAGGGATGAACTAGAGGCACAGTTGAGTCAGGTGTTCTGTCTTTCCCCTCCATCATCAACATACTTGCCAGAAGGGCACTCTATTCGCCAGAAGAAGGCACAACTGAGGTTAACAACAAAAGGGCTGAAAGCTCTCACATCCTCCAAACAACGAGGTATCAAGCCAAGTGCGAAGCACAAATTGAAATGGATCGAGATACTCCATCCCCCATCTAGAACATCGACTAGACGTCCCGGGAGGAAATAACCGCGAGCTGAGTATGCTGGGCAAGAGTCCACAACCTGTAATTTGTCCATCAACCATACCTGGGAAGGGATAAAAAATGAGAGAATAAAGAATAGAGAGATGTACGATGTGAGAAAAATGAGAAAAGGGTTTTGAGAGAAAAACTGAGCCTGAGGGTCGAGTGATGTGAGAATCACAAATGAGAAAGGGTGGGAAACATACCTGAAGGAACTAGCTCCTCGTGGTTTGAGGTCTTTCGTTTTTTTTTTTTTGTAAACACGTCTGTATGTCGTGTCTTTTGTTTTGTTTACCTCAACTTTTGTTTTGAGTCTTTTCCGAGCGTGTCTCGTTGCGTTTAGGGTTGTGTCCTTTTTTGTTTGAGTCTTTTTTGCTATGTTCAGTTGTAGGCTCAATACCCAGGTTTGAAAAACCCTTTTTCAAATTTCAAAAACAAATCAGTTTGCGCTCAGAGTGCTGTGCCATTCTCCACATTTATGCGAAGCAAAAGAAGAAAGGGAAAATTTGGGGCATCTGAGTGTGTTTCAACTTCAGCAGATTCAACCTTTGTAGTCCGTCTTGACAAATTGGACTGCTTGTTCAAGATTTGCCGTATACAGAATGAACCAAGCGCTGTGTTATGGGCTGTATGCAAATTAATTCCCAGTAGAGTATGAGCCGAGTGTTCAGAATGAGCAGTGGTTTGTATGGGTTGTTTTGCTATTGGTTGGTTCATTACCTGGTTATTACAATGTAAATGGTTGGTTTTCAAAACAAGAGATCAATCTCATTTATATTAAGGTGTAACATGATGCAATGCAATGCAATGTATGAAATGTACTAAATATAACACTTTTTTAGACAAAAAGTTTGTTTCATTTCATCATCTTTTCAGTACAAAATTTTGGAGAAATCAAAAACCTGCCTGCAGCAGTACAAGGTACTCTAGCTACCAACAAAAAGAAAAAGTACAAAAAAGAAGAAAAACAGCAAAAATCTGGATCAATGTCAAATGGTCTTAGGCCTAGGGGTCTGTCCTCGTCCTCTTCCTGGACGAAGGTCCAGGAGCATCGTCATCTGAGCCTGAGTCAGTGCCATCTCTGGTCTCCTCCTCAGATGACTCCGCCTCTGCCTCTGCCTCGGACTCATCATCATCATCAGGGACGGGTGCTCTAGAGCTACTCCCAATATGAGTGTGCCCCGCCTTGGTGTAGGGATATACTCTGCCATCTCCTCCAGCAGGAACAGAAGGTCTAGCTGGAGCATCTCCTACGGCAGGGATTTGGAAGGGAGGCTAAAAAGTACAAAACGCAAACGCATTAGTATACGCATAAAGACAGTGTCAATCGCAAGCAGTCTGAGGTATGAATATCGTAAACAGAGTATCGCGATGTAATGCAGCAGGTATGAGCAAGATGTGAATACAACGAAAGCGGTATCGCGATGCACGCACGATTTGAGTGCAGTGTATGAATGCCGTAAGTAATGCTGTAAACAATCTGTGGGCTACAATATATCAGATGCCATGAAGGTCGTGTATTGGGTGTTGTGTTGGTAGTATGATGCATCTGATTGTGTAAAGTTTGAGACTGCGGTTGAAAAACATACCGGAATGCCATAGATGGCTAGAAGATCAAGGCTCCGCTGGAACATCCCCATCACAGAGGCGGTCACCGTGGATCAAGGTGTACTCGGAGGAAGCCTGCAAAAGTATTAGATGCATCAGTATTCTGCGGAATATCAAATAAACTGAAATAAAATGGCAATGCAAGATGCAAGATGCAAGATTCAAGATGAAGTACTACATACCGGAGGTAAGTCGTGGAACCCGACTAACTCATGATCAGCCGGAGGAAGAGCAATGGGGATCTGATAAGTCTCCCCACCCTGCTCTTGGCATGTCATCGTAGTGAGTAGTGCTGGCCAACTACCCCCCTCCGTCCTCTCCGAGCTCCACTTCTGCCACGGACTCGAGCCGTCCTCAATGTCCCTACCCCGCCTCCTGTCCTAGCCGCTGGTGCCGCGGGCCTCTCTCGCTCAACTCGACGGCCACCACTCAGAGGCCGCATAATGTACGTCCGAACGTACTCTGAGTAGTCGCCTATGCCTCTGAAGCGGATCGCATCCCAGCCGATCGTGTAGTCGGCCATCTGCTCGGGAGTGAACCTCTCCGTATCCCTCATATGCTTAGAAGGGTGGACCGGGACTATCTACTCCAGTAAGCCTAGGGTCTGGTGTAGGAAACGCTCACCTAGGTACCAAGCCCGACAGACTGGGCCCTCTAGCAAGATCCTGAACCGGGTGGTCTCCTCAGCACCGGCGAACCTCTCCCGAATCGTCGCAGGCAATGGAGCCCATGGCTGCCAGGTGATCTGTGAATGACATATAGTTTGTTATCTACCGTTATCAGAAAATACAGTGTAAAGCAAAGCTTAAATGAACTGCGAGTTCTAAACATACCTCTGTGGGGGTGATGGTGTCAAAGTAGCGGCGGAAGAAGATAAACGTCTCCCAGGATCTCCGCACACACCTGACGTCGAAGCGGCGGGAGAAGGGAACATCGAGAGGGGTCTCTATGTTTGGCACGGGCGTAAGTCTCGGAAGGTAGGCGTAGACCCACAACTGCAGAGCAAATATCAATATGCTTATCAGATAAGGCAGAACACAGAATAAAGCAGAAATCACAGAGCCGCGTATTGTGCAGTGTATTGTGCAGAGTGTACAGTGTGTGCAGTGTACAGTCAGTGTAAAGCAAAGTATGTGTGTGCAGTATACAGTCGGTGTGAAGCAGAGTGCACAGTGTGTGCCGTGTACAGAGTACAGAAAATGTAGAGTAGAAATAAAAAACAGAAGAAGAAAATGTACCTCCCAAGCTCGCCAGTAGCCCCTGAGCAACTGTCCACTGCAATGGGAGGCTGAGCTCATATATCCGTATAGAGTGGCCAAGGCAGCGCCACCCCAGTCGAAGCGCAAGATCCTGGTGACGTCCACGAGAGTGCTGAGCAGACAGAGGGGCACGGTGTTCGCCCGATCGGCGAAAATGGTTGTCCCCAGCAGAAACATCAAGAAACCGCGCGCATACTGCTCCACCGCCTCTTGGATCATCGGTGCCTCCTCAACTAAGGCTAGCTGAACCTTGAACTGGACCTCGAACCATGAATATCTGACGAAGTCGGGACGTGCGAGAGGCAGCACCTCGCCAAGCAAGTAGATCTGAGCGGCCTTCCACTCATCCATGTCGGTGTCGAAGGGGATCGGATCACTCCCTACCCCGATGCCAGTGAGCATCGAGAAGTCATAGGAAGTCATCGTCATGTCTCCCGTAGCGGAGAAGTGGAAGGAGTCGGTGGTGTCCCACCACCTCTCCACCAGAGCGGCGAGGAGAGGCCTGCTCGCGGTGAGTCTGGAAAGTCCCCTGCAAAATGCGCCGAAGCCGGCCTGGTCCACAATCTGGCGGACCGCATCGAGCAGCTCCATGTACCAGTCTCGGGTGACAATGTTCCCATACCCCCGGAAGGCATGTGAATCTCCCTGTATTAAAAAACAAAACAGTTGCGAAGCAATATAAAATGCACAATTTTGAAGAACAGTCAAAATTGAGGCAAATACAGCATGTGTGCACGTTTTCAAGTTCAAACAGATATCGGGTGCCGGTGTGCTCGCAGTGAACTACAACATATGATGTGACAGCGTGTTTGGGTGGTTTAGTGACAATACAGCGTGTGTACACGTTTTCAAGTTCAAACAGATATCGGGTGCTGGTGTGCTCGCAGTGAACTACAGTGTATGATGTGTTAGTGTGTTTGAGTGGTTCAAGGCAAATACAGTGTGTGTGCGTGTTCCAATTCAAACAGATATCGAGTACAAATTTGTTCACAATCAACTACAATATGCAGTGTATCGGTGTATCCGGGCTAAGCAGTTAAAGAACAGAATCAACTATAGCAGTTAAAATGTTCTATATTGCTGAAAACGAAATGGGAAAGAATGTACCTCAGAAGCGCCAAATGACAAATGCGACTTCGGCTTGCGCTAGAGAAGCTCTGGAGGCACCGTCCTATCGAAGCTCCTAAACTGGCGAAGTCCATCGGGAGGCAGTATGTAAATCGTTGGCCGGTAGGTCGCCGGGTCGAACGAGCGAACGCTCAAAGGGAGGAGCTCGGCCCCGGGATCCATCTCGTGCTCCCGGGGAGTCCCGTCCCGTGGAATATCGTCCGCCATGTCAAAAGTGATGAGAAAACGACCGGAAGAGGGAAAACCGGGCTAGAATACGAAAGGTCAATGAAAAGTCAACCCCGAGAGGGCGAAAAATGGTCGGAAAAGTCGGGGTGCAGAAAAGACACGAAGATCAAGAAAAACTCGGGGGAAACAAACCCCAAGAGGCAGAAATCGAAAAAGAGACACCGAAACGAAGTTTCGTTCGGATGAAAATGTTCGAAACGCGAAGAACTTCGCGAATCAAACGATGAAACGGGCACGAGAATCAAGGAAAACAGAGAATAAGGCTCAGGAAATACTCTAGAGAGAGAGAGAGAGGAAGATTTTTCAGCCAAGGCAAAGTGAGAAAAATAGGGTTTGAAACCCTATTTTAAAAGACCCAAGGCCAAAAGTCCAAACTGCCTCGATTCAGGCATGTTTGGCCGGTGTAATGTTTTGATGGCCGGTGGATGGCCGGTGACCTCCCCTGATGGCCGGTGAGCCTCCTATAACCTTGTTTGGGTTAACTGTGTAGTTTGGGGCCTTCATTGCTCAAGACAGTGCAAGGAAAGTGCATTTTCGAAGCTCAACCGGTCTCCATTTTGACTCCAAACCGTATCCTCTGTGCGTGGCACTTGAATACGGGTGCGGTGTATCCTTTTTGTATCCTTTTGTCTCTTTCAAGATTCGAAAGTTGCCCCGCATGCATTGCTTCGCAATGCTCTGTCGTGAACATGCATTGGTTATGCGTCATTTCATTCACATTGATATGCACCTTTCATTTGCATTATCCAACTTGCATTGATGTGCATACGATGGTCTGGCAAGACCTTAAACACGCACGGTCTGGCGAGACCTTAAACACGCTCGGTTAGTGTTTGCATGTCGACATGCATCATAACGCACGCCATGCATGCATTGATATGCACAGTTTATCTGCATTGTCATGCATCTCAAAAGCCGTGCGTTGTCGCGCATTTCGAACTCATGCATTTTCATGTATTTCAAAAATCAGCACACATTTTCATGCATTTCAAACAACGCGCATTGTCGCGCATTTCCAGTTTATTTGCATTGTCTTGCATCTTAAGCCGTGCGTTGTCGCGCATTTCAAAATCATGCATTTTTATGCATTCAAAAAAAAAAAAAAAACAAAACAAAAAATGCATATGTCATGCATCATTGTAAATATTGCATATGTCATGCATTCACTCTATACATTCCATTGCATATTTGTAAATATTGCATATGTCATGCATTCACTCTATACATTCCATTGCATATTGTAAATATTGCATTGTAGATTGCATGCATTCACTGCATCACTTCCATCTATGGCTTGCACCTTTCCATGTTGAGCTTGGTCTGGTATGTGCCCATACTCTTCACGTCTATACACTCATAGTTCTGTATGACCTTTTCTATGTTAGACGCGGTTTGTGTGTGTCCATGCCTTTCCTAGGCAAGACACGGTTTGGCCGCAGGCCTTATCCATTGTATCCTATCCATTCCATTGCATATTTGTATATATTTCATTGTAGATTGCATGCATTCACTGCATCACTTCCATCTATGGCTTGCGCCTTTCCATGTTGAGTTTGGTCCGGTATGTGCCTATACTCTTCACGTCTATACACTCATAGTTCTATATGACCTTTTCTATGTTAGACGCGGTTTGTGTGTGTCCATGCCTTTCCTAGGCAAGACACGGTTTGGCCGCGGGCCTTATCCATTGTATCCTATCCATTCCATTGCATATTTGTATATATTGCATTGTAGCATGCATGCATTCACTGCATCACTTCCATCTATGGCTTGCGCCTTTCCATGTTGAGCTTGGTCTGGTATGTGCCCATACTTTTCATGTTGAAACAGGGTTATGAGATTTGGTGTACGTCGCCTATTCCACGCTGGTATGTTGGTTTGAGGGTGACGGCGCCATTTTCCGTGTTAGATGTGGTTTCTTTGTGTCCATGCCTTTCCTAAGCAAGATATGTTTTGGCCCGCGAGCCGTATCCATTGTACATATTACATTGTAGTGTAATTTTTGCATCCAGCATTAGGATCATTGTTCTTTCATTAGCGGGTTATTTCCCCACTTATGCCATTCCACCAAATTACTTGTCCTTGTGTCCGTCTACATCACTCATAGTTCTGCATGTGTACGCGCTTATTCTATGTTGAACTTGGTTTGAGGGTTGCGGCACCTTTTCTATGGTAGATGAACTTGTCATCTCCATCAATCTATTTGACATTTGTGTGGTTTTGAACCGCTCATCATTGGATCATGATTCGATTGCATTGCATATCGTTTGCATTGTTTATACATAGTTTTATTTTGCATTGTTTTTACATTTGTTTTGTAATTTTGCATATCATTTGCATTACATTAGATTCAATTGCACATCATCGCACTGTTTGTGCACCCATTGGTCTAAGGAGACCTTAAATCCTACATTCGCATTGTCGCGCACTTCCCGCTTGCATTGTCATGCATGTTGCTAACAATATCGTACCTGTTAAGTTGCTTTCTTTTGTAGGCACAATATTGTATGTACGGTTCATTTGAAGCTGGTACAACCAGACGAACCGCACAGGTATTGTATCCTCCGAGTGAGACGTATCGAGAATTGCATAATTCTCTTACATCCTTTCTGCATTGTAGTGTAGTTTAGTGTATGCTAGCTTAAAACTGTCGCATGTTATGCTTCGTTACAGCTTTCTTTGCATGATCATAAGTTATGTTCGGCTTCTTGCATTATCATTTGCATTTTGCCCCTGCCTTCAGGCGCATATATTTGTCTGCAGCTTGTATGTTTTGTCTAAGTCTTCGGCCTTGTCAAAATTGGGTCGTCTCTAGGCTTTGACATTCACTCCCGTCATTCCTATGACTTCCGAGTTCTGTCAAAGAGGGGCAACTGTAGACACCCCATTTTTGACCGTCCTCAAGACTTGGACGTCACCGTTTGAACACTCAGTGATCATCCATGTTTATGTTCGTCTTGAGTTCCCGGAGGCCTCAGCTACGCGCCTTGCCTTAGGATCTCTCGACTCGACTGTTTTGTGTTTGGTTTTACACCAAACACTTGTGTTTTTGCTTTGGGGGGCAGGGAATGGCTTGTTGGCCATCCCCACACTCCACCGGCCATGGCTTGAGGCCACCGGCTGTGTTTTGTTGCCATCAGCCAAATGTTTGCCGGCCGGCACTATAGATGGTCGACCGGCCATCATTTTTGGTTAAATTGCATTTTTGGCTGGCCGACCACTGTTCATCTGCTTTTGTAAATATTTTTGTGCTAGCTGTGATAGCTGGCACCCACCTTTGCTCTCCTCCATACACGTGTATGGAGGGATTTCAACCTTGTTAGCTTGCCTTGGAAGCTTTACAAGATTGAATCTTCTATAAGAGGAAGCCTCTTCTCCCTCTTTTAGGTTAGACAACATTTTCAGAGGGCTCTGGTTTTAGGGTTTGAGTTGTGTATCTATCCTATATCTATATCTCCCTCTCTCTTGTGTTTTGTGTATGTTTTGTCTTACTTTTGTGCATAAACACCCACCATCACACCTTCCTTTAGCTACTGAGGTACTAAGAGGCTGTTCTTGAAGTTTTGGAGCTGGTTTGAGCCAAAGAAGTTGCTGGTCCATCATTTTTGAAGAAGGTCAACAAGGGAAGCTTTGGCCGGCCAGCCATCTGTAGTGTTGACCGGCAATCCATCAATGACCGATGGCTTAATCAGTGGCCAGTGACCATTCCCCATGGCCGGTGACCATTCCGCATGGCCGGTGGTGTTCCACAGCACTCATAGAAGCAACCCTGGAGTTTGTGCAATTTTCAGAGGTGCCAAGCAGGGAAAACAGAGGCAACTTGTGCATGGCAGTAGACTTCCGAGTGGAGCGGAGCACACATTGCATTGGGCCCTCTTCTTGAGGCTGTTTATTGCTTAAATTAGATTAGTTATTTGCTTAACTAGTTTAATTGGTCTGTAGTAATTAATTAGCTTGTAGGTTAATTAATTGTATTATTCTTTTGGTCCCTCCGAGTGAGGGCGAATTTGTAATAAGTGTGGGTGCGTGTGTGCATATCTTCCAACCCCCACTTCTTTCTCTCTTTTACTTACATGCTTTCAATGGTTAGTATTAGGACATATTTACTTTAGCATACCTTATGATAGCATGCGTGCATCCATACATTTGTCTTGCATGCACCGGGCTCGGTGCATCATAGTAACTGCATTGTATTTCAATTCCAAGTTGAATACGTGTTAGTTGTAGCATCATCATATGCCATCTTAGAATAGCCGAGCCTATCATAGTTGCATCTTGCATGTGTTGCATTAGCCACCTTAACATGGACTTGGATCATGCATGATTGCTAACATGTTTCTTATTTTGGCTCGGAGTACTCGGTAAGCTTTTATACTTTAGCACCTTGCATGAGTGTGAATGTTTGCCATGACAGCATGCTTACCATGTGGCTAGATGCTTATGTGATATAAACTGCCTGAATGCCTGTAGGTGAAGGTTGGATTGTTTGAGTTGGAACAACTCATTGAAATCCGTGTTTTAGCCTACTTGCGAGTAGTAAATTTCAAACGTTTTTCAAACAAACGGATATGCAATGCTTCGTTCCAAATTAGGCGATCTAGTCTATACTTTTGTGTTGTGCACATCGCATAGTAATTCTAGCTAATTAACCGAAATAAGAACGCATACATTTTCAAAATCGGATATCATGGTTAGTAGAGGCCGATCTTCGGATCGGGCGAGAGGGGGTGCTCATAGCTGACCTTCCCCAATTGTACCCAAGTTCCCGAGCCGAGGCAACTTTGGTAATGACGGACATGTGGCCTTAGGCAAACAAGTTAGGGTTTCCTAAATTTAAAAAATATTTAGGTGGCGACTCTGTATCTGGAAAAGCAGTCCATGTTTGGCACTTCTTTCAAAAAAAATCTGTTTTCTCAAAACGATTTGCCGGATTTGGACTCTTTGGTTCAGATTAAGAACCGTGACAATTTGAGTCCGAACTGTAGTAGACCCACAGACAAACAAGACGGGATTCATCCTCCCGGGGCGTTCGGGGACGTCTATAACTAGCCTGCTCCTTTGCTTTCCTTAGAATAGATCCCTTAACTGTCACACCTCTCTCATGGTCTGCCTTGGCAATGTTGATAATGGACTTGGTAATTTCAGTTCTCACTTTCCCGGAAAACCCAAGCTGATTGAAGAACTGTTTGAACTTGATATTATCCTAGAGAGTCTTTACATAGTGATCTAGATCTTTCTCTATACTTGGCGGATCATAGTTAACCAACTCCTCAGTCTCATTGAAGTAGAATGGCATACAAACATGATGCTTTCTTCTTGGATTGAAGGATGCTTCGTAACCAACTCTTCCTTCTGGATTGAAAGGTTTACTATAAGAAACTTCATCACCTTTTGGCTCAAAAGTGTCTTCGAAATAGTGTTCTTCATCTTCTAGCTCAAGGGCATCTCCGAGGGAGTGCTCTTGATCCTCTGGCTTAAGGGCATATTCAAGGAAGTGATTCTCATCCACCGGCTCGAGGGCGTTTCAAGGGAGTGCTCCCCATCCTCCGAGTTTTCAATTGTTTTAATCATTGGCCTGTCATACGCCATCATATCCACATTTTCTAGGATATCATGGAGCCCTTGTTCTTTGAAACTTAGCTCATCTGCTTTAACTTTCTTTCTAAAGATCTTCTTAAGTGTCTGACACTTTTCTGCAGGATGTCCTAGTGATTAGTGGAAAACACAATAATTAGGGCCCTTGCGATCCTTCTTCGGTAAAAGCTAGTCGATATGAGGCAACTTCAATTCCCCGTTTGTCACCCATTCTTTGACTAAGGCCTTCACCTTCTCAATACTACACGAAAAACAAGTGTTAGCTTTGTAGCTGTTCCTCTTCTGCCCTTTGAATCCCTCCCCCTGTAACTTTCAGGTAGAAGACGCAGAAGTCGCAGTAACAAAAGGTCCTCGAGATGATTTGAAGTTGGTTTTATAACTAGTCTCAAATCTAATCACCTGAGACTGAGGTATGTTGATGTTCCGAGATACTTCAATTAGTGCCGAGAAGGCGGGTAGCTTGTGATTAACAATAAGCATCTTGTACCCGTTCAATGCCCCTCCAACACAGATTTGGACCAAGTAACTTTCCTCCACAACCTCGTGACAATCCACGACTTTGTTTTAGAACCTCTTTACATATTCGAGAATGTCTTCACTCTCCCGCTGCTTTTCCTTATACAAGGTAAGTATGGTCACTTTCTCGGCCACTTAAAAGAATTTAGCGTGGCATTTGTTGACCATCTCCTTCCAACTTCGGATAGAGTTTGGGGCCAAGTTAACGTACCAACTATATGCTCGGTCAGTAAGGGACTTGGAGAATTCTCTCAATTGGAAAACATGATTTGAACGATGAACCCCCAGAGTCTCGATGAACTAAACAAAATATTCTCTAGCATTTCCTTGTTTGCAATCGAATTTGATGAACTTCGACACTGTGTACCCCTTCGGGTATGGATAACTCAATATCTCGATAGGGTATGGTGGCTTAACATTCGAATCAGGCAAAGAGGGTAAAGTTCTCTTGCCCCATTTGAGATCAAACATAGATCGCACATCGGCAAGACTGAGAAACTATTAAGGGAGAGAACTTGATGATGGTATTCCTGGAACTTGGCTTGTGGACTCGAAGATCGAGCCTGGAGCGACTTAGCTATTTGGGTGTTGAGAATTCACCATTGGTGAAGACACATGACGATATTGGCCATTGGCACCTATGGATAAGCCATTTGGTGATGGGGCATTGAATTGAGTCCCATAAAGTCCATTGCACTCCACGACTTTACTAGGTTGGGCTTACAAACTCGGCGTCAGAGCCAAAGGAGACCCGCTCTGTATATGAGTAGCACGTACCATCGGTGGAACGAAATTAGGTATAGATAGAGCTCCATTTTGTGTAAACATACCCCTGGAATTTTCTTGAACACCAACTGTTATCGGAGAGCCATTCATTGTGCCAGAACCTGCCCTGGTCACCATCAGATCATGGCTTGGCCCAGCATGGAGCCCGGGTGCAAGCAAGCTACTACCATCTACCGTGGTCTAAACATGTGTTGCTGCTGTTGTGTTGCTGTGAGCCATGAGCTGGCCGTGGCCTATTTCTCCTTAGTTTGCAGGTTGGAAATCAAAAACTCAGTTGAAGATGGTTAAAAATCTAAGACTCTAAAGTGGTTCATAGGTTTACAATCTGGAAAGAACTCAAGAGTTTTGAAGACAAAATCTATACTAAAATCTGTTCAACCATAAAGGTATGTACAAAATCTGCTCAAGATAAATTTTTTCAGCCTTTTGTTTTGTTTTGTTTTGTCTCTTTTTTTTTTTCTTTTTTTTGTTTTGAAAAGAATCAACTCAAAACATTGGGTAACAGTGCGTAACGAGCTGTTATGGCCATTATGGCACAGTTATGGCCGCTACGGTTAACACACCTACGAATCTCAATCACACCGCAAAAGCAGGGGTAACGCATGGTGTCTACCACCGCAACCATTACGTAACAGACACATTTTGAAACATTAATTACAACTAACAACTTCTTAGTTTGTGATGAAAATGTGTTGTAAATGAGAATGGTGTAGAGATTGGTGGTTTATATAGAGAGCTTCTAGATATCTCAAGGTGTTGGCCTAGGTAGGAGGAAGAGCCCTTTTTGGTAACAAGATTCGTGTAGTTTTTGTTTTCAAAAGTTATTAAAGTTTGAAGATCAATAGGTTCCAAATTGTTGTCTCCTAAGCCATTGTTTCTCGGACAACTGTGTCACCTTATTTGAGCAAATGAACTATCCATGTTGGTTTCATTATACACAAGGTGGTGTATCTTGCTTGTCCAATTGTGTGTGAACTTGACTTTATAATGCCAAACAACATTATACCATAATATAGAAAAATTACGTTATTTAAGAGAGAGAGAAAGAGAGAGAGAGAGAGAGAGAGAGAGAGAGAGAGAGAGAGAACACCAAGAGAGCAACCATGTCCTTGGTGGAAAGGCCAAAAGCATTGAATCTAGATATGAGTTCATTAAGGTTAGAAGTAGGAGGAGGAAAATTTTTATTGGCAACGGTTAGGCTCGCCGTCTTGGCATCTCTTCTTCCTAGTTTCACATTGTAACTAGGCTCTCCAAGTTGTGATTTTTGTAGCATGAATTATAAAAGATATGTTGATGATTGGTAAACCTCAAGAGAAAACATAATTAGTACTTCTATATGTTGGATGGAATGACATATTTTATTTAATTATTTATTAGTACTCACAATAAGAACAGAGTCTCTTGCAGCAATGGCTAATATGTTAACACAAGAAACTACACCGGGGCAAGGAAACTCCCTCGTAGTTGTTATATTGTCAATAAGATCAAATCCCCTAACAGAGTTAACATTTGGGAATGTTGTCTTCTCCCCTATGAAAGAAGATGTGTCATTGAGGAGGATTGATCCATCACATCCCTTGAACAGCCACCAAAACACATTTAGACAATTATGGTCTAAGGATATACAATCTTAGCCATCGAAACAAAACATTGAACAATATTTAGGCGTCATAGATACCAATCCTTTATGGTCAAGAATTCATGATTAGATGCTTACATCTATATTTTGAACACTTAGAATATTGGGAAAACTTACTATGTCACATAGAAAATTAGCTATGCAGTTTCAAGAAAATGAAGAAGAAAGTAGAATTACATTAACGAAGTAGTTGTGAAAGAATAAGCGAAGAAGAGAGTAACCCATCATGGCATCTTTTGATATTGCAGATCACACAACAGATTTCACAATGGTGAAAAGTTGTGGAAAATATTTGGAGTAGAAAGTAGGAGAAAGTTGAGCTGAAGTGCTTCCCATGAAAAGCACAAGGAAAGCCAAAGTCACAAAGGCCTTGAAAGAAGAAGAAAATGACACCATTCTTGTGTATTAAAACTCAAGTAATTTACGAAGAGGTGTGTTATGAACAAATGGTGTAGAAAAGGGGTAGTATATATAGAAATCTTCTAATATGACATATCTCAAGGTGTTGGCCTCTAGCAAGTTCCATAAACTAACATTGCGTAGCATTTCTATGTTTAACAATAAACAAATTAGGGATTGAATTGATTGATAAGCCCATACTACTTTTGAAAACATGTGTTGCAAATAAAAAAAAATGAATCATGGTTTGTCGACTAATCTAACATTAAAAATATATTATTTTGAACGATTTTGTGGAGAGAGATTGTGTAGTTGAGTTGGAGAAAAGAACAAAAGAGAAATGAGGGCAAGGGTTTGACAATGTTGATTCAAGTAAGAAGAGAAAAGGGAAAAAAAACATCGACAGACAAAAATTGTATTTAAAATAAAATAAATTTAAAAAAAAAAAAAAACTATTTAAAAACATGTGCTAATTATAGCCATAAAATTATTTGTCAAATACACCAAATTCTTACTTTCAAATTATGAACAAGATAGAGATGAAAATAAATAATGAAATCTTCATTCAATCATGAAGTGACATATTATGTGTTGTTTATGTTATATTATGCAATGATTGGATTAAATAATCTTTGTAACTAAACAACGTGGAACGAAAAAGTAATATTCAACAGTAGAGGATCTCTTGCTTCCTCTCAAAACTACTACAAGAAATTACATTTTTCACAACGCAACAAAATATGTTGCTAAAAGGGAAAATTCGTTGGCAAAGAGTTTTGCCAACACACAAAGCTACGTTGGCAACCCGTAGGCAAAAGTGAGTTGGCAAAAGTTTTTGCCGACGAAATTATCACTGCGTTGGTAAAAGTAACACCTTTAGTGACGAACACAGTCGTCGCTAAAAGCCTCCATCCATCGTCGGCAATTTACCTTGCGTTGGTAAAAGTCATTCAAATATGATGATTGTGTAGCACTTTTCGCGACACAAATTTGCATGGGCAAAAAATATACTTTTAGCAACAACATATGCGTCGGCAAAAGTAAACTTTTGGCGACACATTTACGTCGGTAAATGTTGCCATTTGCCGACGATTTGTTAGTCGCTAAAGCTTTACTTTTGGCAACGACAAATTAGCATTGGCAAAAAATACACTTCTACCAACACAATATGAGTAGGGAAAAGTAACTTTTAGCGACACATTTACTTCGGTAAATGTTGCCATTTACCAACGATTTGGTTGTCGATAAAGCTTTAGTTTTGGCAACGACAAATTGGCATTGGCAAAAAATGCACTTTTAGCAACACAATATGAGTGAGCAAAAATAAACTTTTAGCTACACATTTACCGACAAGTTATTTGTCGAGAAAGCTTTACTTTTTAACAACGACAAATTTGCAGTGGCAAAAATAATTGAAACTCATTTATAATTTTTTAAAAGATTTACATTTTTACAAGAGGCATCCCTCAGGCACCACTATAACAAACTAATAACATTGATATGAAATCACACAAAATACCCCCTCCATACCCTTCCATCCAAAACACCAGCAGTTGCCCGAACTTACACCTAATGACAACCCCCATTAATGAAAACCTGATCTATTACAGATTGGACAAAAAGTCCTGTACCCTTCCAAACACCGACAGCACCAGCAAGCATCCTACAACAACTCCGCAACACCTTATCATAACAAGCACCATCACAAAGATCACCACAAGATCTCAAAGAATAAAGCGAGAACATCACAAAGAACACCGTAAGAATAGCAGATTAGTATAGCAGATCAGCAAACTGATTCAACACAGATCATCACCAGTTCAGAAAACCATTTCAACTCAGCAACCCAAACAAAATCATATAACCAAATCAGAATTGAGGCAGCAGTTTACCTCATTTACCAGAACAGTAAGAAAACAAATCAAACAAAACCAGTAACAAAACTATACAAAATGCTCAGAAATCAGTTTACCATGTTTGTCATCCATCAATTGTTCAAATAGCCCTCAAAACTATACAATTCTTAGTAACTTTCAAGCCATCAGGTTAACAGAAGTTAAGTAAAAATTCAAACTAATTCACTGGCTGTCATGTTTACACTAGGAGAGTGAGTTATATAAAAACACTCAATTCAAGTACACCACAATGTTTACCAAGCTAACCTTATACCAATGCACTGGAAACAGTAAAAGTAACTAAGCATTGAGATTGTCCATACACCACAATGTTCACTGATGGCTCTCTTCACTGCTTTAGAATGTGACTGGTGCACTGAAATATGAAACAAAGTTGAATCATTTCACTCAGAACCATTAGTGGCAAATTTATTACACTCAAATCATTAAATTAGTCATGAGAAAGTCAACAAAATGCTTCTATAATGAAGGTACCAGTAAACAAGATCAGAAACATTGACCTCATTCCCCCACCATCTGCTAGTGGGGAAAGAAAAGAAAAAAAAAAAAATTAGGTGGTTTGGAATTCAAAGTGCACCTTCTGGCTCATGCAAGCTATGAGAAGCGATTTGCTTCTTAAGCAAACCTTCAGCTAAAAGCAACAGTTTCTCTCCCCCATTACCACATAAAACCTACAGATATACAAAAACTGTTAAAAAAGCAGAACATAAAAATGCACTTTTATCTAAAAAAATCTAGCAATAGACATGGGCAATCTATAAGAGCATTGGCTAAAAAGAAAAAAAAAAGATAATAATAATAAATACTTAATCATGTTTTATGTTGCGGCATGTATAAAGATATGAACTATCAATGTGCATTGAGAACTTGCTCATGTAAATCTAGCAATATTACTCATAAATTATATCAGCTTTTGTCATTTATGCTATAGACACATCATGTGCTAAAACCGACAACATTTACATGAAAAACTGAAGAACAAAAGAAAAAGGAAAGAGAGCGAGAGACAAAAGGTCAACAGAACACATGAATCAATGCTCTGATCGCCCAAAGCAAGAACCTTTCTTTACCAACAATCTTGTACATTTTAATAGCAATCTGACAAAAAAGATAATATGTAAATAAGCAATGCTCTATCCTACTTTAACAACCCATATGCATGTAGATGTTATAAAATAACAAATATATATACATATATATGATTATAGGATACCATCAACCTGTTGCTGCTTCACAAATGAGTACTCACAAACGTAACAGTTAAAAAGACCCATCATTAATTCCATATTGTTTGGAAACTTCCCACAGGCATACTCGTAGCAACTAGTAGCCATGTCCACTGCCGACATAAAACAATTATTGAGCTATGTAAATCTATTGATATAAAAATTTAAAAAAAAAAAAAACATATATATAATCACGTATGTACGCACACTAAGCAATACTTATACTGACAATGATCAAGTCATTGGAATACAATCTGCAACGTGCTGAGAGTGAGATCATCAATTAAGATAGTCATTGGTATGCAATAGGTCTTTGGCATTTAAGCAAACAGAGTGCTTCGTCAGATTTACCCATCCTTTCCAAAATAAGAGCCTTAAGTGCCTGCATAATAGTTAAAAGCGTAAAAATGAGAACCCTTACACCACGTATGATGTTTTTTATACATTAATGTCTTTGAACATCAATCAATTCTATAAATGATCAAAGAGCTCTCATGATATTTCCATTCAAACCTAAAAAATTATCCAAATGAAACATACATCTGCTATATGTGCATGTCGAAGCTCTAGCCAAATGGGATCATGATCCTCCAAAAGAACTTCTTTTTTCTCAGGGGCACTACCTGCTTTGCAGGACCTAAGAAGTATACTTGCTGGTTATGATATGCAGAGACAAAGGACACTAAACATCAATTTCACACAGAGAATAAAATTGACCGCAGGACTTACCTCATGCACATATTTATTTCCCTCCATATTTAATAAATCATGGCAAATGGCATCATATGTCCATTCATGTATCACAGAGCAATCTAGGAATGCAAAATAAGCATATTTAGTATAAATTATAATCTAAGTAGACAAGACAAGAAGCACCACTTAAGCGACACATGCATCCAAGAACACGGTCTATAGATCTATCCAAGATAAGCGACTCACATGTTTACATGCAGGAAAAGTTAGGAGGTTAGCTTTATATTTCATAAGATGATTCCAAACACCAGTAGCTAGCTTTGTGGGAATTAGATCACGAAATGTTGTCATTGTGGTTGGATCAAGGGATTTGGCTGCACGATAGCGTACTAAAGGAAACTCCTGAAAAACACAAGATCATGCATGTTTAAGAATTGTTTAATACAAAGCAGATTAATAATTAAGAGTCATAAATTACATACTCGTAATGAAGCAAAATCAGAGTAACTGAGTAGCCATCACACTCAAACACGCATCACCTTTGAGTACTCTCTTCATCCCCAAAAAGTTCTTCTAAAGCCCTCTCATTATCAAGGACAAAACCTGTATTGTTAAAACAATAGTTGAGAAGAAGCATGATATACAATAATATTTTTTTGATCATATTATGATACTAATTGCCTTTTTGGGCAGTAGGTGGGCTTATTTGAGGTGGTTGGGGGAGGAATGCATGGATTAAATTGCTGAATATTAAGAATAACAGTGAGATAAAATTGTTCAAAAATCTTGAGTTTCATAAGTTCTTGGTTTTTCTTGCAGAGAAATCCCTGAAGAAGCAAACAATTTGGGAGCAACAGTAGCCAGAGATGAATGGCAAAAATATACTAAAAATTTGGGAGCAACAGTAGCCAAAGATTAGGAGTTCTAGCTAAAATGAAATCAGACTGTCAAGAATTTACACAAATTTCAGTGCATCAGCATAATGTACCTGATTATCAATGGCTAAGTACCCCAAGTTCATCTGCATATTTCCCACCAAAATGAGAAGAATGGCAAAAATATACTAAAAAACAGTTGACAAATGCAAATTGATTCACTAAAATCACAGAATCAAGAACAATCTTGAAGAAAACAAATAAATCATAACCTCTCTCAAGACACCTATGCGAGCTAGCACAGCTCCATCTCTCTTGATCTAATTAACCAATTCTCGTGGAACAGATGAACTGAAAAAAACAAAAGCCCTAGAAACAGAATAGCAAAAAGGGAAGGGGGGGAGTGAATAAAAATCATCAAGAAAATTACAACTTCCAAGAAATTAAATTGCACAAACAATATCAAATTTAAAAAAAAAAATTTGCTTAATATACTTTTTATATAGAGGTGCTCTTCCAGACATGTCCGACAGAAACATAATAACACTGCATGTCAATAAAAAAAGCATGAGAGAGAGATGGTGGGCGGGTGTTACCATCCAAAAACCATGATAAAAACAAGGGAGAATAAATTTACAAAAATGTCACTAACATACAAATATTTGACTAATAAAAAAATACTAATAATAATAAAATAGCTACAAAAATGTAGTAAAAACACCAAATTGGGAGATCAAAATACCAAAAACTGCGATTTGCCAAAATCACAGGGAGAACACAGCATAATCAGATTCATATCCATAAATGAATTCAGTTTTTAAAAAATCTATATAAGTCAAAGTAACCAGTATTTAGTTGAAAGATGAATTTATACACAACTATCAAAATAGAGCATTTCTTTCTCAGAACCAATATAGCAGTGAATGTTTAAATCACTGAAACTATTGTTTACCAACTAAATCCAATAGACTGAATGAAATTAAGTACAAAAATCAATACCATATGCAGCAGAAAATAAAAATAGAAACTATTTACTTTTCTTTGGTTGGCTGGATGTAGTATATGGCATCCATGGTGGGCAATGGTCATTTGCTCAGATATATCTTCCACCATTGCGTAAAAAATAGAAATGACAACTACTCAAAACAATACCAACATTCCAATAACAAGAGGAGGAAAATATGTCAGTAGCTAGTTTTTCACATCCCACAAGCCATTGTCTATTATTCAAAACTTGTCAACTTTGCACGTCTGCTAACTTCTGCATCAAGCCATCATAAAGGAGAAAACAGAAAGGAATTTTTACCAAAAGCTAAATTAATTTCCCAAATTCAGATGTGAGATCAAATTGTCCGAAACTAGGCAGTTTTTGTTGTTTGTATTATTAAAACAGAATGATTTTAATAAATAATAATGGTGATTAACATGTCATTTGTATACACATACTCTCTTTCTACTTTTTTATTTCTGCATTTTTTAAACTATTTTTTATTGTTTCACATACACATTCTCTCTTTAGTCTTACAAAGTAGTTGTTTATTATTTATTTATTTTCTTCTTTTTCTGGGTTCTTTGTAGATATTATGGTTTATTTTTTTTGTAAATGTTAATATAAATATAATATTGCACACGCATCGCGTGTGCACATGCCCTCTAGTTCATATGAAGATAGTAATGAAGTTTTTCACAACCGCACAAAGATCTTAATTACATAAGACCAGCCCAGATTCCTCAAGACTAGAATTCAACGTCTATGACTGGTTTGTAAGATTCAGCATTAATTGCCATAATCAAGACCGACCAAATACATTGCAACGCAGATGACAAAATGTTCAACATTCAAACCATTTAGGAACAGGGCTTCTGTAAATGACACCAGCATTTTCTCCAAATAACATCAATCACATTGCAACAAATTAGAAAAACTAGAACATATAAAAAATAAATAGAAAAGTGGTCACTGCATGCTCTTAATATGAAGTATTTTAAAGCATTAACTCATGCAACAGGCCTACAACAGCTATTAAAATAGACAAGAACACAACAAAAAAAGGGGAAAATGTGGAACCTGGCCAAGAGCATGGACATGATGAAAATATGAACTTATGCGCAAAGCCAACAACATGCATGAATATTCACCAAAAAAAAAAAAAAAAAAAAACATGCATGAATTTGGCAGAAACATCTAAGCAACTATAGAGAAGAAGGAATTCAAAATTTATCAACACTGGCCTTCTTATGTCTTACATGAAACTCCTTCCTCTGTGATATCTGCCATCTTGCATGAGCAAGACATTATTTTGGCAGTCACTTTGTCCATGATGAGCACCTACAGGTAAAAGTGTCAGCTAACTGACAGGTCTGAAATATTTAAGCTTGAAGTAAATAGAGGGCAATAATTTTTAAGTATTACAGAGAGCACTATTAAGCAAAAATCACAAGAGAGAAAATAATATTGAACAAGAAGAAATTATGAAAGACATAGAGGAGCAGGGAAAAAAGTCACTGCATTAACTAAGAAGAGTACCAGTTCTCTATTCTGCACATGGGTTACTACAAATGGGGGGAGGGGGAAAAGGAAAGAAAAATAATTTGCGGCCCCGTGGGAAACTTGAATGCAGAACAGAAACAATAGAAGTAGATAGTCCAATGCTTATATTATGAAACCTCATGCAACAGTTGACAAAGCACAAAAGAAAACTAAATGGTATTGATTTGGAAGTAATTTGCAGGTACTATGACTAGAAATAACAATTCTATGATTCAAAATGTAGTTGGCATGGAAAATATCCCCAAAACGTTTGAAATAATCAGCAAAACAATAGTCTTCAAATTGCAAATGACATTTTAGAACAAGTTGCTGATACCTTCCACGTTGATTTCGAGCCCCCAGTTTTCGTTGATCTAAGCATTTCATACAATAACCCTGTCAATAAGAATTAAAAAGTTATTAAATAGATAAGCAATGTACCATGCACAGTTTCTAGTGATATCAAACAAGAAAAAACAGAATAAATCAGTCTACATCAATGAACTTCAGGTTCCTCATAGGTGATAAAAATGAGATATGGAGGCATGCACAATTATAATTATTAATCACACTCACAACATAATGGCAAGTGTGAATTAAAAGCTTGTCTCCAAACCCTCTGACCTCTGAGGGCTTTTTGCCTAACACCCAAAACCTCTTATTAGCTACTATCCAGCCATTCCAGCATTATATTCCTAAATTTCCCACAACCAAACACCTCCAAAACCAATCCAATTCAAACACTTAACCTTCTATAAAAGCCTACAATGTTACTTCTTCTACATAGCAAAGCCCTACACCTACAAGCTTTTCTTAACTACACCACACATGAAACCGACCTTATTATCATTGTTCCTAGCTTTATAGTATTGTCCAACATGCACTAGGTATTTGGACACAAAACCTCAGTTGTGCTCCAACCAATAATAATTGCTCTCATCCACAGTTGCACACATAGAAGGTCTAAAAGTTGAGAATGCCTAGGGAAACGGTTATGTAATTTATATATAAATATATTGTAAGAATATTTATTTTATTTAGTTGTTATATATATATATATATATTAAATGTCAACAGTACACTATCACTTAAATTGTTAAATATAAGCATAGTAACAAAGTCTAGTACATGTTATTGTCCCTTTTTCGATTTGTTCTTCATTTTATTCATATTAGAATTTATGTTCACAAGAGATCTAATGGGAATTTTTATGTGTTAATTGCCAGACTAACTAACACACAATCCTCTTTCTTATCCGAGCTAGGGGTACAAAGCATAATTTGACTGAGCATATAACACTTAACAAAACGGAATGACAAAAAATTATCTATATAACCAATCTCACCTTACTAGGATACAAAGCTTAGTTTGGTTTGGTTTGGTTTGGTTTGGTTTAATTTGGTTTACATTGATATAATCATTCTTCTTAACCGCAAATACTATATAAGTTCTCAACATTTTTTCTTTTTTCATTTTTTTGTGCCTTGGTAGCTCCTGTTTGATTTATTTAATATTCACATATTTGAGTGGTCCTACCCCAGTTTATAGGATGCGATTGTAACTCGATTCTTGTTCTTAATAATAAAATCACAATTCTCAAGCCAGGAGGCAATTTTGACAACTAAGCTCTTGTCTTAAGAAAATTTTGTGTCCATAGTACAAAATCACATGACTTCAAGCTTCCATCTTGACCCAACCAACTACAATTTTGTACAAAGGCAGTGACAATAAATCAAGATGTATACATCAATATGTGTGTGTCTGTGTGAGAGAGGGGGAGATAGAGTTCTTAAAACCTTACAAAACACGCAAATTAAAACTCTCTTTTTTTCAGTGTAAACAGAATTCCCTAAAAATATTTTCACATTTTATGGAGTTTGGTTGTACATTAAGCTCCATAAAACTTTTATTTTGTAAATCACATTTTACCCCAGCAACATAATACTTGTAAAGTTTACCACTTATTTGTAATTTTTTTAAAAAGCCTACCTTGCATTGAAAATTCAACATGACTTTGCAATCAACATCAACAAACCTAAGAAGTTTCCTCATCGTACTCAAGCCCATGTAACATAGTCCCTCACCAATGGTATCGAAGTGATGTTAGTAATAACTCTTAAAAATGATACCACTAGGTGATATGAGAGAAATTATTATCTGAAGATAACCGACACCAAAAGAGTGGGAGCTGTTTAGAGGGAAAAAGGTACAATAAGGTGAGGAGTGTCCCACCATAGTATATATAGTATAAACTCAAGTGTGGATATATATATATATATATATGTTAGAAACCAATATTTCCCCAATTACTGCATTTTCATAACAACAAATCATAGTTGTTAATTACTTAACACAAAAACTGAGATCAATATATATAATCTTAAAGATAAAACAATTCAGAAAATGAAAAGACAAAAACAAAAACAAAACCAAATTCTGGAGAGTAGAAATGACATAAGCAAACTGGCCTTGTTTGAACCAAAAACTCTATATAATTCCATTAAATGGGTCCCTCTTTTTCCATTTCTCTTCGCTGATGGGTTCACAATAGTAAGACACAACTAAAATTTAATCAAATTTAACATAAACTTACCCAATTAACCAATAAATAAATAAATAAGCAATTAGACAGACATGCACTGTAAAAACAAAAACCCATTTTGAAAGCAGCGAACTTCAACCAATGAAATTAACAAATGCATCATACACACATATCTCAACAACCCAAGAAGAAAAAAAATTATTCTACCAATTCAAGTCAAATTTAGTTAAATTACCCATGAGGAATTGAACCAGGAATGCATGCGAAGGATCAATAGTCCATAGGTACTGCATTTGCAATTGGTGTTAACATAACTTGACTAAATGGATGGTTAATATATGCACTAGAGGTCAGACTCCCGAAACTCGTAATAGTGAAAATAGACAAGCATAGATTCATTTAAGAAATTGAGAGAGAGAAGCAGGGGCATTGAGATACAAAGCAAAAGGGAACAAACCTGTAAGGGCAGATTGAAGCACCAATCTCGCATGGCAGCAGCAAAAGCACAAACCCTACGATCAAGAGTGAAATCATGAGGGAGAGAGAACTACGAATTCTGAGATAAGGATGCGTAAGAGTGAAATCGTGGAGATTGATATGGGGAGATTTGATGAGGGAAAAAAAAGGAGGGAATTTTACCGCCGATCAGCACCTGCTACCCCAAAAAAATAAAAAAAATAAAAAAAAATATTCAAAACAATTTTTAGATTTGTTTTTTTTTTTAAATTAAAAATAATTTCAGAGCAATAAAAATCAAAATTATATTTTTAAAATTTTAAAAAGTATTTATAACCTAAAAGATTAAAAAAATCAAAAAAAAAATTAGATTTTTTTTTTTGAAAAAAATTAAAAATAATTTGAAAGTAATAAAAATCAAAATTATATTTTTCAAATTTTAAAAAGTATTTATGGCCTAAAAGATAAAAATATACAAAAAATACTAAGTTTTTTTTTTCACCCAATTTTTTAAAAAAATTTTAGGAAAAAAATTTGAAACTAGTTTCTGAAAATAAAAACAAACATTTTGAAATTGATAATCTAACCATATTCTTTGAAAAAGTTTAAATTATCTCAAATTAATCATCTCAACTTAAGAGTGTGTTTGAGCTCGATGGGTTCATTTTGTAATCTAATTCAATGATCATTTTAATTTTACAATTCAATAACAAAATATTTAAAACTCTTTCAAAAATTATAATAAAAAACACAAATCACTAAATCACATCATTCCATTAACAAAACTTTTACCGACGAATAGTGTCATCGTCGCTAAATGGTTAACTCTTTGCCCACGCCAACTTGTCGTCGCCAAAAGTAAGCACACTAATAGCAACGCTCATTGTGTTGCTAAAACATAAGTCTCGTAGGTAAAAGTTTTGAAATTTTGACGCCAACCAAAAAATTTGGTGCTAAAATAATTTTATGCCTTTTTAGCAACGACAACAAATTGCGTCGGTAAAGGTATATTTTTACCAATGAAATTGATCACTGTGTCGCCAAAAATATACTTTTGGTGATGAAAAATTGACGTCGTCGCCAAAAATAGTTGCCAAAAGTGCAATTTCTTGTAGATTTGGTCAGCCGATTCATCCTGTACACACTTTTTTTAATGTTGTGGTTCATGAATTTAGATAGAGATTTGAAAAAAAAAATTAAAAAGATAAGTGAAATCGTAATAAAATATAATTAACTAAGGTGTGCACGGGTTAGAGTGGTGTGGGTTGAAGTGAAAATATCAATTGGATCGCCTGTGGTGGTTTGTGTATTTTTCCCAGCCCAACTGTCATTCAACTGTAGATGAGTAAATCAATTAGATTTTATAGGTAGTTTTGACTGGACGGTTTGGCGGGTGCGACAAACACAGCTTTAAAGAAAGCAACAAAATCAAATAATGGTTTAAGTATTCAACAAAATTTTATAAACACATTAAGGGGTTCGAAATCAAGACTTTGGTTTGGGAAATAATATATTTATCACTTGAATAACACACATTATATATATTTTTAAATCAAAATTAAATTTACATTTTACAAATTTGCACACACCCATATATTAGTGGATGTGCCCACAAATCTGTAAAATATAAATTTAATTTTAATTTTAAAATATAAATATTGTGTGTTGTTCAAATGATAAAGATGAAGTTTTCTAGGGCCAAGGAGATATTCAGATAGGGTGTTCATTTTTTGAGGATTTGAGAACTGCCTATGAAACAAATTCATTTTGAGTTTTAGTTACCCAATAATTGAAAAAAGTAGTTAATTTCATTTTCCATAGTGAATATCTTCATGTTCTTTTAAACTTTATTTTTGGACCCCACTTTGAACTGATAACAATAATCTGAACTATTCATCTTGTAAATCTCGTAGTGAAACTCGTACATTTAAAAAGTCAAGTTCATTAGATATCAATGAACAGATAAAAAAATTAAAAAAATTTTTTATAGTGATATCTAATGAAATTGAATTTTTGCACAACTCAATTTTATTACTAAACCTACCAAATAAATGATTCGAATAATTATTGTGGAACTGGAATGAGATTCACAAAATAGAGTATAAAAATATATAAAAGATAATGGTTTGAAGGAAAGTCATAGCCTTTTCAACAGCATTAAATCAATGAATAACAAAAATAGCTGCCCTAAATCATAGAATTCTCGTTCAGGTCTTGCTCAATTACAGGCCCATTATGCCTTCAGATTGGGCCATTGTCAATCTTGGAGAAACATACAACAAACTCGGGTGCTTCTATTTGTGCTTAAATAATAATTTAGTACATTTAACTAAAATTTTAAAATTTTGATTAATAAGAACAATACACAATAAATTTTTAAAAAAAAATTATTTTATATGCCCAAACTACTTATACGTGTTTTTTATATTCATTTTTTTTCATCTTTTAGAATAAAACCAAAGAAATGTTAAAATTTCACCGTGAATTTGCTTTACAATATTTTTTTCATTTTTTTAATAAATTTTTTAGTTCAGCTGAATCAATTTTTTTTAAGTGAGGGGAAAGACAAATTGTTCCTAAACATTTCCACAACATAGTGGCAGTTATGTAGATTGCATCCTTGGGATACAACTGCCAATCACGAGTCTATTTTCAACTCTTGGGGTGTAAGGTAAAGAACCTTTGCCAGTACAAGTCTCTATAGTTTTTATTTGAATCAAGAGTTTCATGGTATTATCAATAGGAACACAGAAATAAATATGATGTTATACTGTATAACTTACACCAATTGGTTTTATATGTGAACAGAACGAATAGTTATAATGAAAATTTTGTTTAATGATTTTTAAAGGAATTTTTTAAAACAGTGTAACTTAGGGTTTTTAATTTTTTTATTGTTTAGGTATAATTTGAAGGATAATTTGAGAAAAAAATATAGGGTGTATTAAGAGTAAATTATCATTTTAAAATAATTTATAGGATATATTGAAAAATTATAGGCACTTAATGATTTTGGGGTGCAAATAAAATCCCTCCAAACTCAAGGGCCAGATATGGTCAGTGGAGGCCCAAATGCATGTATCACCTAAATTAACATAGTACTCTTTGATTTTGGCCAGATTATTATGGATTTCCATCCCCTTTTACATGTAATTCATACTGGAAATTGTTATGTTGTATTTGGTTGAGAGATTTGAAAAGAAAAAAGGATAAGAAAAATAAAATTAGATAAAATATATGTATATTTTATTTATGTTTCACTACATTTTTCCTCTCCGTTAATAAATTTCTTCCCAAATCTCTTGATTAAACACTGCGTTAGAGATACTTTGTAGTTCCATGCTATACATTTCAAGGCCCATTTATAGCCTTCTGACAATATTTGCGTAAATTGGCCCAATTAAAAGCCGGAACCCAGTTTTGTGGCGATACCCAATTACAAAACTTCAAACAAAATTAAAAGTCCAACCACCGGTGAGATCACGGATCATAGGACTAAATGTTCAAAAACTTCAAACAAAATTAAAAGTCACATCCATATAAAATTAACAAAAAAGTGTGTTCATTTAGGACTTAAAAAAATTGAAAGTCTAACCACATCCATTTATAGCTTAACATAGCAAGCATTCTTCTCACCCTTGCCCATAAAATGACACCAAAAAGTACTATTGCAAACATATATTTCTATCACCAAATTAAGACAAGAAACTAGTTTATTAGTAATATTGAAGATGAAATGATCACTACCCTGATTAATTAGTCTTCCTGCAATTCTTCCTTATCTCTCCATTCGATCCAGTGAGGGGGCTAATATCACCCATCTTAATCATGGCTGCGACAAAATCAGAGTTGAAGGTGCCTGGATTGTTGCTGTATGTCTGCACAAGTGAATCGGTTGACCCACCATTGAAAAGTTGTTGATCAGAGTGGAGGAGTCCTCTTCGATTGACCAAGTTCTTGTAGTAGTTGTTTTCGAATTTTGTTGGAGTTTGAAGATCAAGAGGTGCCAAATTGTTGTCTCCTGAGCCAACGGTTCTTGGGCAGTTGCCTTGTCTTGTTTGAGCAAATGAACTATCTATGTTGGTTTCATTGTACACACGTGCTCTGAAATTGGTGCACTGTGCTTGTCCAATTGTGTGAGAACCTAGTTTTGTAAGCCCATACAATAACTATGTCAAACAATAGAGAGAAAGATTGAATTTAAATGCTTTTTGAAAAGGTGTATGTGTACAAATGCAACTAGAGCAATAGTATATTTCACTAGATTTTTTCACTCATTTTATATCATAAGGGCACATTATATATAGAGATTATTTTCTTGGTTCTTTTTAAATAAAGAACCAATCCGTAGAATTTACGCATGCAATGTTACAAAACAATGGCATATAGCACTTTTATTACAACTATGTAATTAGTAATGCTATTTTGCTAAAAGTATTTGTTAAAACAATACATTTTGAGAGAGAGAGACAGAGAGTACATACCAGAAAGAGCAACCATGTCCTTGGTTGAAAGGCCAACAGCACCGAAATTAGAGATAAGCGCACTAAGGCTAGAAGTTGGAGGAGGAAGGCTGCTATTGGCAGCACCCTGACTCGCTGTCCTGGCATCTCTTCTTCCAAGTTTTACATTCCAATTGGGCCCTCCAAGCTAAAATACAACATGAATAAAAGAAATACATGTTCATGAACTACAAAAAATTATTACAAAACCTAATAAAGTAGCTTGAAAAGCTGCCAAAAATTAAGAAGTGGATCAAATTCATTAAGTGCAATACATATCACACTAAATCTGAATTTGCACCACACCTTTCAGACTTTTTCTCCTAATTTCATAATTGTTTTTGAGTTGAACATGAAGGAAAGCATAATTACTACTTTGTACTTACAATAACAACCGAGTCTCTAGCAGTAACAGCTAATACATCAGCGCATGAGACTACACCAGGGCACGCCTTTTCTACTGCAGACTTTATATTGTCAATAACATCAAATCCCCTGACAGAATTAAAATTTGGAGCTGCCCTTTTCTCTCCTGTAAATGAAGATGTGTCATCAAGAAGGATTGATCCATCGCATCCCTGAAAAATTCAATAGAAAAATCAAAACACAAACATTGAACAATATTAGCCATCGAAAGCAAAACACTAGAAACGATAATGCTATCAGAGCCGAACCTAACTTTCTTGGTGCCTATGGTGAACTAAAAAAATGGGTCCCGACGTTCATACATATTTTAATATTGATATAAATTTGGAATATTTTTGTTTGTTAACATTGTTAGTTTGTCACATTTTTTTGGTGACATAGTAGATTGAATTGTAAAATTTGATAAATTTCAAACTACAAAACAATCTTATTTCTCCAAAGGCAATTGTAACTGGTATAGTCAAACAATATTCTATAAATAATACACACATTTGGCAAACAACCATCTAATATTTTTAAATAATTCACTAATTCAGTTGTTTAAACAAATTTAAAAAACTTCATTTTTATACAACTAATATACTGTTTGGTTCACTGAAATGAAATTGAATTAAATGAAATAATCATTCTTTAATCTCTTTATAGATTAACTATTCCATCACAATGGTGAATGATAATTTTATTTGTAATATTTTTTTTTTATTTTTTAGTAAATCAAATATGAGGATGAAGGGTTGTTTCATTCCATTTTATTTCAATAAATCAAATATAACTGAAGATTGAAAATTATTTAAGAACCCTATTTGTTAGACAGAATTCAGAGGCCTGACGCAACAACCTTGCTCGCCTTGTCTTAGGGCCCGCCTTGAATGCTATACACCAAAACGTCAACTTTTTTTTTCTTATTGGTGTGTAAAACGACGAACACAATTCTAAAAAAATATAAAAAAATATAATTAAAGAGTACATAACACCACCATTTTGACTTGTGACATTAATAACATCTCTTTAGATGTCATAAATGCCAATCTTTTTCTTTTTTTTTTTTTAAAAATTTTGGACTCGAGTCTTTGTGATTAATTATTGGTTTACATGGTCATTTCATCAAATCATAGAATGATAGTGAAATCAATCATATCATCTTCTAACACTAAGAACATGTTTAATAATTGTTTCAAGTCAATAACAAAATCATACTATAATTAGGTAGGGGCAAATTTTATTTCACATGTACATTTAAAAAATAAAAAATAAAAAATACAATACAGTCAAGCTAGTTATTAAAAAATGTTAAATTTTCTTTGTGCCTTTAAGACATGTACGTTTTGACAAGAATACATCATTTTCCTCTCTCCTAACATTATTTTATTTTTTAATTGCTTAATTGTGTATCCTCCATTAGCTGTGGACTTTCAATTAGCAGCTAACAACATTTAATGTTTTGCTCATCTCATCAATAAAGTTTCTCTTTTCTTTATTGATCAAAAAAAAAAAAAAAAACATTTAACTCTTATTTGAAATTAAATTATACAATAAAACCAACAACAAATGAATTTCTTACTGTTTATCCAATAAAAAATAAATAAAATAAAAAAAATCTCAAGCCATAGTAACACCAACAAAATACACCAGTTACATAAATTAACATAGACACAACAATTATAAAATTAACACCCCAAAAAATTAAAGTTTAGGGACAAGATTATCTTTTAAGAAAGGAATATTTTAATTATTAAAGTGACATTGTTATATTTTAGCGATGAAATTGGATATTCGATGATGAATTGTTTCCTTTTGGGACCAAAATTTTTCTCAAAAAGTAAATATTTTTGGCACCAAATTCCTAAAGTACATTTATTTGTGATATTATTAAAATTTTGTCACTAAAAATTCTTTTTAAGACTTTCCAGGAAGATTAGCAATGACTCTCGTGAATGACATAAATTGATTCCCAAATATTTTTTGTAATAAATTTTTTATTTTTGTAAAAAAAATGTAATTCTTAAAACTCTTATATATTGTAATGTAAAAAATATATATATATATATATAAAAAATTAACTAACAACTAAATAGTGGTGACTCAACCATTACTTAAGCCATTACCTATGGCTACCAAAAAAATGTTCAAAAAATTCTTATTACCAAAAGCTCGAAATTTTCAGTTTACTTAATAAAATAAAATCTCATTATAATACTTAGCATGAGCTTTTAAAAAATCTTAGGGCGCTACTGGTGAAAGGACAAAGTAGAGAATTACATTAACGAAGCAATCGTGGAAGAACAAGCGAAGAAGGGAGGCACCCATCCGAGCTTCTTTCGATATTGCAGATTGCACTACAGATTTCACAGTGGTGAAAAGGTTTGGGCAGGACTTGGAGTAGAAAGTAGGTGAAAGATGAGCAGAAGAGCTTCCAATGAAAAGCATAAGGAAAGCTAAAGCCACAAAGGCCTTCAAAGAAGATGAAAATGAAGCCATTGTTGTAAGTGTATTATAACTAACAACTTCTCAGTGTGTGATGAAAATGTGTTGTGAAGAAGAATGGTGTAGAGATTGGTGGTTTATATAGAGAGTTTCGAGAGAGTTATATCTCAAGGTGTTGGCCTTGTCGGGTTACCTAACTCGGAGACTTTTAAGTATTTGCATGGCATTTCTACGTTTCAATTAAGGAAAAGAAAAAAAACAATAAACAAGTTAGGGATTGAATTGATTGATTGAGCAAAAAGACTAATGATGGGAATTTTGAAAAGTACGATTGGAACTATACATGAAATTGACGAGTGAGGGTTGATTTCTTTTTTTTAAATAAAAAAAAATATATATATATATATAATACGACCAATAATGCAAGTGTCAAATTTAAATAAGACAAAAATGATACGGATAACTTGTTTAATGAAAATTTAATTAAACATTTTAGTGTTAAATTTACTAAAAGGTGTCATGATATTTTTGAATTTCTTATATAATTTCATGTCACTAATTAAAAATATATGTGTAAAATTGAATTTTAAATTTAATATTATATTTAAATTGAAGGTAGTGTATTTTTTTTGTCACTATTTTAAAGCTAATCTAATAAAAAATATATATAATAATAAGACATAATTTTTGTGTATTAGAGAAATGAAATGAATTGTGACATGGATAGGTCCACAAAGGCCACAGCCCACAGTGAATAACCCCAAGTCCACCATTTGGAGCCCATTGCATAACTCGGTTGGTAAAATCCAGGACAGCTGGAGGCCAACTGGGTGTGAAGGGCCAATGACATTCAGATATATGGCAGGTGTAAGACAGGCCACATCAGCAGACAAAGATCTGCAAAATTATTGCCACAACACATCACTATTAATGCAGCCCATCATAGTATTTATTATGATAACACCTCCCCGTCGGAACAGTGCCCCCCTTATCCTGAACAAGGTAAGCTACAGCACAGGCTTTGGGCGATGTGGGCATGTCGTAAGGGATAGTGAAATGATTACCGAAAGATATAAGCAAGCATCAAAGACAAGAAGAAGGTTAAGCTTTCTATCTCCAATCTCTCTCTCTCTACACACTTTATCTCTTCTCCCTACTTGCTAACTTGCCCGTCAGAGGGTTCGCTGGGGGACTACCCCATTCCCCATCGAACTTACTTGCAGGTCATGTAGTGGGCTTGGCCACTCGGACGTGGGCTTGAGGAGCTTGGATCGGTCCAGTCCATCCACGAGAGCGAAGCGAATTATCGGTTAATGGTACCGTCTCGTGGAAGTGTCCTGTCCATGCGCCAGTTGTGCTCATTGTCGCCGGAGACCCTATTCCAGCAACCTTTCTCTCCTACCCATCAAGGTGCATAGTCACGACTAGATCCGTGGCTTCTCACCATAACGCTGCCGACCATCAAACCGACCCTCCCAATCCAAAAAACCCACCTCAGTATTTCATCGAGTTTACCAACAGCAGTAACCGTATGGCCGAGCAAAATCAGGCCTTGATAAATGCTTTACTCCAAAGAAACCTCCCCATTCCTCCACCACCACCTCCAGATATTTCACCAAATCCAAAACGAACTCTGAGCCATACTGTCCCACAACTCAATCCACCTGACTTGGGAGGTTTGCAACCTCCTCACCCACATATAAATCCACCACCTCTACCCCCACACCCATCGGTCGTAGCACCAGCCCCCAAGGGAGAAGCCAGCAGCGTCCAACACCTGTCTCCCTCTAGTGGCGACAACATTCCCCTATGGGACGCTGAACTCCGCGCCATGAAACTCCAGCTCCAAGGGGTTATGCAGAACATCCAGCATGAGCCCTCCACTACGGCAAACTCACCATTTGTTGCCTCCATCCGAGACAAGTCTCTGCCCCCCAAGTTCAAAATGCCCACCATCGACTCTTTCGATGGAATGACGGACCCGGTCGACCATCTGGAGACCTACCGCACCCTCATGATCCTCCATGCCTTCCCTGACGAGATCATGTGCCGAGCTTTTCCCGTGACACTGAAGGGGTCAGCTCAACTGTGGTTCAGCCAGTTGCCACCAGACCCTATCTCCACTTTTCAGCATCTCAGTGATTCTTTCCTGAGCCATTTTATTGGAGCCCAGCGCCAATGACGCCCGGCCACCCAACTCCTCAACATTCGTCAGACCGAGGGGGAATCACTGCGTAGCTTTGTCACTCGCTCCAACACCGAAGCCTTGCAAGTGGTAGAAAACGATGACAAGGTCATCCTCACGGCTTTCATGGCCGATCTGCGGTCATCCGATTTCTTTTTCTCCCTCTCTAAAAACCCCCCGACCTCAATGGCAGCCCTACTCTCCAAAGCCCAAAAATACATGAATGCTAAAGATTCACTAGCCGCTCGGCAAGATCCAACAGCTAGAAACCCGACTCCCCGAGAAAAGAGAAAAGACCCAGACCCCAGAAACACCTAGTATAATAGCCCAACACCCTACTATAACGCCCGCCCTCTCCGCGCTGACCGGTCGGCACCTACCCGATCGCCCGGTCGGTTCGAGCGGTACACACCTCTTAATTCTCCCATGGAACAAGTCCTTCACCAGATCCAACGACACTACCTCCTTAAATGGCCTCCATCTCCACGGAACCCTTTCAGCCGGAAAGACCAGTCCAAATATTGCCGTTTCCACCAAGACCATGGCCATAACACTGATGACTGCATTAACCTCAAGGATCACATGGAGACCCTAATACGTCAAAGGCGTCTAAGCCGGTTCACGGACAGCCCCCCTCAACAGAGGCAAAGGACCAAACCCCACAGAGACAATCGCCGGCACACCCCACCCCGGCAGCTAGCTCAACCGAATCAAGGCCATGATCGACTTCCGCAACAACCTCGACCACAAGGTAATCCACCCCCACCCGTTGGTGAAATTAGAGTCATTTCAGGTGGACTTGCTTTCGGGGGACCATCTTGCTCGGCTCAAAAGGCAGAACTCAAAAAAATAAGGCAGGGCTCAGATAAGGCAGTCACCACGGTAGACCGACCCTCCAAACAGCCCAAGCAGTGGACAGAGCCCATCACCTTCACGGACGCCGACTGTACAGGCATTCGTTATCCTCATGATGATCCTCTTGTCATTTCTGCCATCTTCTCCAACTATAAGGTCATACGAGTTCTCATCGACAATGGAAGCTCTTCAGACATCATATTCCTCAACTGCTTCCACCAGCTCAAGATCGGGGAGGAAAGTCTGTCTCCCCTCCAAACCCCTTTGGTTGGTTTTACTGGTGACCGGGTGACCTCCATCGGCTCCATTGATCTCCCCATTACCATTGGCGAATATCCACGGCAGACCACGAAGTTGCTTACCTTCCTTGTTGTCGATTGCCTCTCTGCCTACAATATCATCCTTGGTCGCACTACCCTCAACGCTTTCCAAGCGATCACCTCCACTTACCACTTGGCCATCAAGTTTCCCACTGATCTCGGGGTCGGAATAGTGAGGGGAGAACAAACCGTGGCCAGAGAATGCTATGTCGCTTCACTCAAGGAAGCTAAACTGAAGGAGGCCATGATTATTGAAGGACTTGACGTCCGAGACGAAGATGAGCTAGTTAGAGGATAACCTGTTGAGGAGCTCGTTGAGGTTCCCATCGACCCCACCAACCCAATGAAAACCGCCAAGATCGGCAGTCAGCTATCCTCCCAAGCCAAGGCCGACCTTACTGCCCTCCTGACTGAGCACAAAGATGTATTCGCCTGGACCTATTCAGACATGCCCGGTATTGACCCATCCTTTATAACCCATCGCCTCAGCATCGAACCTCATTTCTGACCTTACCGCCAGAAGCAACGCATCTTCCATCCGGAGCGCAATACTCTTATTGCAGCAGAGATCGACAAGCTCCTTGAGGCCCAATTCATCACAAACGTAGACTATCTTAAATGGTTGTCAAACGTGGTCCTAGTCCGCAAAAATAATGGAAAATGGCGACTTTGTGTCGATTACTCCGACCTGAACCGAGCTTGCCCAAAGGACAGCTACCCTCTTCCCCGCATCGATCTACTGGCCGACGCCACAGCCGGTCATCAGATGCTCAGCTTCATGGATGCTTTTTCTAGATACAACCAAATCTTGATGCACCAGTCCAACCAAGAACATACCTCCTTCATTACCGATCGAGGTACTTACCACTATCGCGTGATACCATTTGGACCAAAAAATGCTGGGGCCACCTACCAATGGCTAGTTAATGCCGTTTTCCAACCCCAGATAGGTCGAAACATGGAAGTATACGTCGACGACATGCTGGTCAAGAGCAAACTCTCTATTGATCATCTGACTAACCTCCGAGAAACCTTCACCACCCTCCTCAAGTACCAAATGAAGCTCAACCCAGAAAAGTGCACCTTCGGCGTAGGATCTGGAAAGTTTTTGGGTTTTATGGTTAGCCAGCGCGGCATTGAAGCTAACCCCGAGAAGATCAAGGCCTTGATTGAAATGCAGTCACCCAGGACGGTCAAAGAAGTTCAACGACTCACCGGCCGAGTGGCGGCCCTCAACCGCTTCATTTCCCGCGCAACAGATAAGTGCTTACCATTCTTCAAAGTCTTTCGGCAGACTTTTAAATGGACAACCGAATCCGAAAAGGCTTTTTAGCAGTTAAAGCAATGCATGGCCAACCCTCCCCTCCTTTCACAGGCAGTTACGGGCGAGTCCCTCTTCCTCTATCTAGTAGTGTCAAGCACCGTAGTTAGCGCAGCTCTTATCAGGAAAGACGACTCAGTCCAACAGCCGGTCTACTACATCAGTCGAGCTCTCAGGGGAGCGGAGCAGAATTACCCATTGCTAGAAAAGTTGTCCTTGGCCTTGGTTATCGCCTCCAAACGACTCCGTCCTTACTTCCAAGCCCATTCCATAGTGGTCCTCACCGACCAACCCCTGAAGAAGGTCATGCAGCAACTAGAACTTTCTGGCTGACTTATGCAGTGGTCAGTAGAACTCAGCCAGTTTGATATCTCCTACTACCCTCGCACAGCAATCAAGGGACAGGCCATAGCCGACTTCATCCTGGAATTCACCAACCCTACCTCAACCACTGCCTCTCCACCCCCACCAATTCCTGCCAAGCCAGAAGACCCCCATTCTTGGACTCTCAACGTCGACGGGTCATCCCGCAGGGAAGGTAGTGGGGCTGGCCTCATCCTCACCTCCCCTGAGGGTGGCTATTTCAAATGTGCTCTCCGCCTCTTGTTTGATGCCAGCAACAATGAGGCCGAATATGAGGCCTTGATAACAGGACTCCGCCTTGCCAAGGACATCGGTTTCAGCCATATTTGGGTGTTCAGTGACTCCCAACTCATCGTCGACTAGATCACGGGGGAATTCGACGCCAAGGAGGACACAATGTGGGCTTACAGGGATCTGGCACTCCCTCTTGTTCGCCTCTTCAATACCTTTCACATCAAGCACATACCTCGGGCGGAAAACTCCAAGGCAGACGAGATGGCTCAGCTGGCCTCTGCAGACCAGCCCGACCTCAGCCATGGAGTTCTCCTCGAATACCTAGCCCACCCGACCATCTCGCCCGACCTACAAGAAGTGCAGTTCCTCCAAAATGAACCTATCCCCTGTGCATCTGACATCATCCTATTTTTGACAACAGGAGAACTCCCAGATGACCAACAGCAGGCCGCCAAGGTCAGGGCTCGGTCATCCAACTACGTTCTGGTCAGTGGCGTCTTGTACAAACGTGGCTTTTCACGACCATATTTGCGATGCCTCAACTCGGCCCAAACAACCTATGTAATGCAAGAAATCCATGAGGGAATTTGTGGCAATTATTCGGGCGGTAGGTCTTTAGCCTACAAAATACTCCGTACTGGTTATTTCTGGCCGACTCTCAATCAAGATGCCACTGATTTTGTGCTTAAATGCGACAAGTGTCAGCGCTTTGCCAAGATCCCCCATGCTCCTTCCACTGAGCTGATTACACTCTGCAGCCCTTACCCGTTCGCCAAATGGGGGATCGACCTGGTTGGTCCACTTCCCACTGGCCGAGGCCAGACCAAGTTCGTGAGATTTGCCATTGATTACTTCACCAAGTGGGTAGAGGCAGAACCCCTCGCGACCATCACCGAGCGAAACACAACCAAATTAATCTGGCAATCGATTGTTTGCAGATTCGGCGTCCCTCAAGCCATTGTCTCCGACAACAGCAAACAATTTGACAATGCCAAGTACAGGAAGTTCTGTGCCGACCTCCAGATTCAACCATGTTTCTCTTCCCCCGGTCATTCCCAAGCCAACGGCCAAGTTGAGGTCACCAACCGTTCTTTCTTGAAGATCATCAAGACTAAGCTTGAAGCTGCTAAGGGACTTTGGGCTGAGGAACTACCGAATGTGTTATGGGCATACCGCACCACCGCTCGGACTCCCACTGGGGAAACCCCTTTTCATTTAACATATGGCGCCGAGGCGGTTATTCCGGTGGAAATCGGTCTGCCTACCCCCAGGGTTTTACATCCAAATCCAACACTCACCGAAGAACTCCGTTGGGCAGACCTAGACCTAATTGAAGAACTTAGGGAGACCACTGCTGTCAAATTGGCCTCATACCAACAGAAAATGAGAACACATTACTGCAAAGTCCGACCAAGGGAGTTTGCTGTTGGGGACCTAGTCTTGACAGAAGCAACCCTTGCCACCAAGAATCCGACTGAGGGTAAATTGGCAGCCAAATGGGAGGGACCTTATATTGTGAAAGCCAGACCACGTCCAAGCACTTACCGGCTTTAGGATCTGAAAGGTCGAGACCTCCCGCACCCCTAGAAGGCCGAACATTTGAAATGTTACTTTCAATAAACTACTACTTTTGTGTTGCTCAGTTATTGTATTTTCTTTTCGGAAAGTCACACGCTTGAACATTCTTGTCATCCTTTTTGTGCAATGTAACTTTTTGACATTTATATATCTCAGTCATCTATATGGTGCCTCAATGACGTTTTGGTTCTAGTAACTAACAGCCTCAGCTAGACCGAGCACTCAAAGCCTCAGCCAGACCGAGCACTAAAAGTCTCATCCAGACTGAGCACTCAAAGCCTCAGCCAGATTGAGCACTAACAACCTCAGCCAGACTGAGCACTAAAAGCCTCGACCAGATCGAGCGCTCAAAGCCTCAGCCAGACTGATCACTAACAACCTCAGCTAGACTGAGCACTAAAAGCCTCGTCCAGACCGAGCACTCAAAGCCTCAGCCAGACTGAGCACTAAAAGCCTCGTCCAAACCAAGCGCTCAAAGCCTCAGCCAGACTGAGCACTAAAAGCCTCGACCAGACCGAGCATTTAAAGCCTCAGCCAGATCACTGACCTCGGTCGGTGAGCACTAAAAGCCTCGTCGGGCCAGGCACTCAAAGCCTCGGCCAGTTGAGCGATGCTGACCTCAGCCAGATTGAGCACTAACAGCCTCAGCCAGACTGAGCACAAAAGTCCCCACCTAGACCAAGCATTACAAGTCCTAACCAGACTGAATGCCACCATTCCTGGTCCAGAGTGAGTTACTTGCAACTTTAATTCCAGGTCCAAACTGAGATAATCCTATCATCAATGAAATTTCCTAATTATGGCATTAGTAGGACACTCAGTCACACTTTGACACTTAGTTACAATTCCAGGCCAAAATTTTTATACCACTCTTTACTTAGTCAAATACCAAAAATGTTCTCACGTGTTTCATTTATTAATCAGATTATTTCCTCCACCATCTAGCGTAACTCCAATAAACCACTCTCATCCATGGAGTTTTTATACAAGTCCCATTTCAGTCTGCATTGCGCATTAAGGAGTTCTCTACTTTACTTTGCAAGTCCAATTTTACTCTGCATTAAGGAGTTCTTTACTTTACTTTGCATTGAATTTTTATACAAGTTTAATTTCACGCTGATTTACATACAAGCACAAGCAACCGACTGAAAAACATAAATGAAGTTTTATTCATTCACAAATGTGTACACAAGTTCATTACATCAATTCAAAAAGAAAAAAAAAAAGAAAAAAAGAGGGGTTGTTCTTCATCTTCCCCAGTCATTCCTCTCCACTGGATACAAGATCTTCCTCTTCAACGCCTTCATCCAGGGGGATCCGGGCCACATTGTCTTCCCCAATTGTCACACTGTTGAGGTCTAAGTCTAGGAATAGTTCTTTAGCTCTGCGTTTGAACATCTTCCAGCCACTGTCCCAGAACTCAGCTATATCGTGCTTATAAAAATCTGACTGCTGGAAGCTCTCAATAACTTCTGCTTTAGTTCTGCCTCCAGCAGTCATCCTAGATGGGCCCGAGCCCCCCAGCTTCTTGCCCAGCCAGATTGCTGGCGATAGCGGCGTCAACTGCCATCTGAAATTCGGCAGACCCTTTGAATTGCTCCACAGCTGCGACACACAGATTGGGATAAGCCGCCCTCTCAGAAGCTGTCTTCACCCTCTTTTGGTCCAGCTCTTTTTGAAGGGTCACCCTTTCAGATGCAGCCTTCGCCTTTTCCTCCTCCACCTCCTTCTTCAAGCCCTCCTTCTCTGCCATCACCTTCGCCCTCTCTGCTTCCAACTTCTTCTGAAGCTTCTCCCTCTCCTCCCCTGCCTTGGCATGCTCGGCCTCCAACTCCTTTTGCAGCTCACTAACTTTGATGTCTGCCTCATCTTTCTGCCTGACCAGCTTTTCATTACTTAGCATGGCCTCTTCATGTCGCTCGACCGCGACAGCGCAGGCTCTCTGGGCCTCCTCCAACTTCTTCTGCTCGCCAGCAAGTTGGAACTCGAGCGACACAACCTGACGGCATATATTCTCCAGCTCCACTTTGGCAGCTTACAGATCAATGTGAGCAGTTTCCCAGCTTGCACTTTCCTTCTTCAACTTGGCTAGCTGAGCCTTGGCCTCATCAGCCTTGAGTTTGGCAGCCCCCGCTTTCCTCAGCAGAGCCCCTGCCAGGGTGGTTACCTTCATTTGGGTAGAGCATAACCCTCTCAACAGGTCAGCTTCGTTAAATCTTGATACCGAGCGCAAGGTTGCCTTTTCCACAATGCTCACCAAACGGTCTGCCCCAGCTCTGGCTGGGCCTTCTTCTCCCTCCAGCCACCCAGCCACCGCCCGAGCGTGATAGATCGCTGTGGCTAGGCTAACTCCTCCTCCTTGGGGGACAGGTCCCCCTGGGGCTGTTCTTCCCTCCTAAATTCAGGGGCAACCCTACCGACCCCTACACCGATTGCTGCCCCCACTGGCACAACCTCTTTCACTTTTGAGGCAACGTCTACCACCTCTGGGGCGATTACTCTCCCTGGAGTCTCCTCCATCCTAGCAACCTCTCCCTCCTTGGCCAGACTGGCCTCCTTTGCCCTCCCTTCTTTCCTTCTCTTTTGGGTAGGCTCTTCCTCACTCCGCCTCAATCTCTTCTTCTTCTTCCCCACGCCCAACGCCTTCATCTCCTTCAACGAACTCTCCTTTAAAGGGTCCTTTGGGGGCGGTCGTGGTACAAACTCACCTAAGTCTTTCTCTCCGAGGGGTTTGGGACGAGGTCGAATCCTCTCCCTCGCAACTGGTTTGGGTGGTCGGTTGGCTTGAGACTCTTTGAATTTCTGGGCTTTCACAAGGATGGCCTGATCCTCTGCCTCTTGAGCTTTTCTCCTTGCTTCCAACTCCACTCGGTCGAGGTCCCCATCAATCAGCTGTGGACCCAACCCTGCCTCAAACAGTGCGGACGGCTGAACAAGCTCGTCCTATTTGGCTTTTTCCCTCTCCCTCCACTCCTTTACCCTCTTCACCCTCTCCTCTGCCGCTGCCCCCAACTTTGGCTCCACAGATCTGGTTGGCACTTTCCATATCGTACGCACACCAGCCCCTCCAGAGGTGGACACATAGAACCACCGTGGTCTCCAACCTTTGATCGACGTTGGCAACCCCGACACCAAACCCTTCCCTACTGCTGCCTGTAGGGTGACCCAAGTCTCCTACTACCCTAAAGCCTTGTAGCAGCCAAAGAACTCGTCCACCGTCATGGCCTGCCCTCTATTCGCCTTCGGCCATGCACTTGCGCAGGCCAGCAAGATCTTTCATGCATTGGGCATTAGTTGCCCTAGTGCTACCTCCAGATGGTTGAGCACATCCACCACTATTTGCGGCAGTGGTAACCTCAGTCCACCATTTAGAGCTTCCTCATAGAGGGAAAACTTTCCTGGCCTGGCGTCAGATGGCCTCTCCGTTGATGTCGGCAGCAATAACTCCACTTCCGCAGGGATCTGGAACTTTTCGCGAATAGCCTCCAACTCCGCCACCGTAATCGTGGATTTGTCAGCCTTCGTGTGCCAGTGATCTGGTTCCACCTGGCTGATTGGCTTTGGCCCTGCTATCATGGTGGAACCATGGGATCGTACCACCGACTCCCCCACCTTTTCTGACCTATACTGCGCCGCTAGCTCCTCTGCATCATCGTCTCCAAGTGGGTCCACCCTCACATTTACAGCTCCTTCTTGTGCCATTTCTAGGGTATGTTTGCGAATCGCTTCCGCTGCAGGTGTAAGAAAATTGAAGAAATATTGCAAAGGTGTATCGTGAGCAATAAATGAAGTAAGACTTGGAATGTTTTGGTTCTTTGTAAACAAGTAGGTGAATCGAATGATGCCAAAAGCTCACGGTTTGCCTGTATTCCAAGGATCCCAATTAATTTTCACCAGTTTGAAAACTTTTCAAATCATCCGCCAAAACTGTCTTTTCAACCCCATAATGACCTATCGTTTCATTTCTGCTCCAACGCCTAACTCCCCTCCATGATATTGCCACGTGAATGGCTACGATGTACTGCCTCCCCCCCTTCCCCTGTCTTTTCTACTTCAAATCATCATTTCACACGGCACCTCCTGAGCCCCGCGCCCTTCCGCTCGGCCTTCGCATAGTCAGCCCTCCTCACAGTCAGTTCACACGGTCGGCCTTCACACGGTCGGCTTATCTGCTCGGTCTTCACATGGTCAGCCCTCCTTACGATTAGCTCACACGATCGGCCTTCACGTGGTCGGCTCATCCGCTCGGCCTTCACATGGTCAGCCCTCCTCACGGTCGGCTCACATGGTCGGCTCGTCCGCTTGGCCTTTACGCGGTCAGTCTTTCTCGCGGTTTTTCTTTCCGCTCAGCTTTTACGCGGTCAGCCTTCCTCACGATTTTCCTTCCCGCTCGGCCTTTGCGCGATTGACTTTTCCCACGGTCGGCCTCCCCGCTCTGTCTCATTTTTACGATCAGACCATCCCCCGCTCGGTCATCCCGGTCGGGCTCACCTTCCGCATAAGTATTCCCTTCGTTGGACTGAAACTGCACTCGGGAATGGGGGACTACTGACATGGATAGGCCCACAAAGGCCACAGCCGCATAAGTATTCCCTTCGTTGGACTGAAGCTGCACTCGGGAATGGGGGACTACTGACATGGATAGGCCCACAAAGGCCACAGCCCACAGTGAACAACCCCAAGCCCACCATTTGGAGCCCATTGTATAACCCGGTTGGTAAAATCCAGGACAGCTGGAGGCCAACTGGGCGTAAAGGGCCAATGACATTCGGACATATGGCAGGTATAAGACAGGTCACATCAGCAGACAAAGATCTGCAAAGTTATTGCCACAACACATCACCATTAATGCAACCCATCACAGCATTTATTACGACAACACCTCCCCGTCGGAACAGCGCCCCATTTACCTTGAACAAGGTAAGCTACAGCACAGGCTTTGGGCGATGTGGGCACGTCGGAAGGGACAGTGAAATGATTACCGAAGGATATAAGGAAGCATCGAAGACAAGAAGAAGGTTAAACTTTCTATCTCCAATCTCTCTCTCTTGACACTTTATCTCTTCTCCTTACTTGCTAACTTGCCCGTCGGAGGGTTCGCTGGGGGACTACCCCGTTCCCCATCGAACTTACTTGCAGGTCATGTAGTGGGCTTGGCCACTTGGACGTGGGCTTGAGGAGCTTGGATCGGCCCAGTCCATCCATCGGGAACGAACTACATTATCAAATTGAAATAAAATATTTTACAAATAATTTTATTTAGTAGAGATTAGTTTTATTAAATTTAATTTATGAAAAAAAATAATTTAGGGGCACTTTGGGAAGATTGGTAAAAAATCAACTTTTTGGCTTTTTAGTCAAAAAAATTATTTTTTTTTACCTAAAACAACCTAGTTTTTTTGCCAAAAAAACTACTAAAAAAGACAAAAAAAATTAAAAAATCAATTTTTTACCAACTTTTCAAAACACCACTTAATTGTTTCATATATTAGATTTTTTAACTAAGGATAATAATTTTTGACAGAATACGTTAATATGACACAATAATATAAAATAATAAACAGATTAAATTAGGGTTAAAAACAAACTATTGAAAAAACGTGTTTTTTTTAATAATATTTTTATATTTTTTAAGTTTGTGTAACAATTTGTCAAGAAGGGGACCAATAAAGCGATCTTAAACTCATGATTCGGTGAAGATTGATGAGATCATGAGAATAAATGTGTGAAGTGGACTTTTCTCCACACCAAAAAGATTGAAAATTTGAACATTTCAACAGAAACTATCCTTATTGGGTAATTTTAGATTTGCAAAAATTAGTTTTGATTAGGAACCAAGTTACAATGCCTGACAATGGAGGTAATTGGGCATAGGAAGAAAAGTATAGGAAGACGTGTGATTGCGAAGAAAGTTATTAAGATTCAAGAAGTAGATGAAGTTACTAGTTAAACTTCAAAAATTTATCATTAATTACATCAAGTCTTTTTCGACATATTAAGCGTGGATATTTTAAAAAATATGTTATATTCATATTAAGTATTTATTAAATATGGTATTTTGTATAGTACTTTTGCATATATATTGATTATATGAAATATATATCCAAATTTTTCTTTTTAACTTTTTAACATATTCAGACATACCTAATATATACTCAAGTTATACCGTAACTTATTCGAATCAATATTTTTTTTTTATTACAGAGATAAAATTTCTTGGACTAGTCTTCATTTTTATTTTTTGTGTTATGCTTAGTATGATTTTAAATTTAAATTATGTTTTGTAAGTTATTTAATATAATAACATTTAATTTTTGTTTATGCCTTTAGTTTTTGCATTAAATGTTAATTGTAGGTTAGATCGTAACAAATTAAACTATTTAACCAATTTTTGTATTACTCTAAATTTAAAATAAATATTTTTTTACAAATGTATCAAGCTGTACTCGTACCTTACTTTTTTTAGATTTTACCGTATCGACGTATTTGTATCGTGCTAATACCAGTACTCATACTCATACATATGCTTCATAGTTTTCGACTAATAGCTAATATCGTTTTATTCTATTTATATATGACCTTACATATTTTGCTATAATTAATTATAAGAAAATGACTGATTACATAAGACTCACTCAACTATTAACGAATTCAAAAATGCTTGGGACTTCCAAAGTTAGGGATCTCATAACTCCCAAAATGATGTGGACCAAATTTTTTTTTTTCTTCCTAGACCAATCACAAGTGAAGATTGTAGAAGTTATATTTTTTTGAAGGTATGTAACATTGCTGTAACGAATTTTATGTTACTGTCCTTATTAACCCACACACTTTGCCTTCAACTATAAAAATACGTTATTTTTACTTCTCCACAAAAGGGACACTTGTACAATTTTTATAATTGAGAGAGTTAAAATGTATGAATTAATAGATAAAGAGATTAAGGTGATTTAATAATGTATCATTTTCACCCCTTCAAAACGAGAGGTTTTTTTTTTTTTTTTTTTAATTAAAATGGTTAAAATGTACAGATTTATAAATAAAAAAGATAAAATAATATTTACTAATAGTTAAGGCAATCTTAATTTAATTAACTCAAAAAGTTAATGAATAATTCTTTGATAATTTAAATATTAAATTAGAAAAGATTACAATCTATGACATCATATGTTTTTACCGTGTGCTCACAATGTGGACCCACACCATGGAGTGTAATGTGGTGTCCATGACCTAACTCGATTAAATTAGAGTACAGCATGACACTAATCATACCTTTTGATGAGTCATCTTCTAGTTAAAAAGAGTCATGCTAATAACCTTAAATATTTTATTAAATATTTTATCATACTTTTTATATGGATATGAGACCTACACACATGTAGATTTGTGTGAGTCTCACCCCATGTGAAAGGTTTGGTAGAATATTTAGTATAATATTTGAGATGTATAGCATTTCTCAATTAGAAATTATCAACAAAAATATTTTGCAAAGCAGATTAGATGATATATTTAATGCTAAATAAAATCTTAAATGTTACTCAAATATAGTATTCAATTGTGATCATCCAAACAATACTCACAAAATACAACTTCCTTTGGGTGCCCTTGATATATTTAGGGAACATAATTTCAAGACCCTTTACATATTCTTTCATTTTACTTTGTTGATGAAATTGTATTCTTTTTCGAGTTCATATCTATCCAAACTGCATGTGATTAAGGCTAAACAAGTCACATAAAAATTATTGCTCCCAATTAGTCGGGAGCTTTTATTTTTCACATATTATATTATCCCAATTCATTGTTTTTTCTCAATAATTAATTTCTCAACAAAATCTTATAATTCAGCTATATCTTTAGTTTACAAATTGATTTTCGATCCATTAATTTTAGTTGGGAAGTTATTTTGTTAAAAAATTCACTTTCGGTTGAAAAATAATGTATGAACCAAAAAAAAAAAAAAAAAAAATCATGTGGGGGAAAACAGATGCCCGTAGTTAATTGATTGTTCTTTCCCCACCTATTTTGTAGTGGGAAGAAGTCAGAAGATATGCACTCCAAAAGTCCTTGCCATTATTATTGATAGACATTTTTGTATTTAATGTATTTATTATGGTAGGCTTTTTTTTTTTTTTTTAATCTTTGGAAAAATAAAAAAGTCTATCATTAGATTTGATGACTTTTTTGTTTGTATATGTAAATTGTAGTCTATAAATTAGTTTTGAAGTCACGGAATATACAATATAAATTCTCTCTGACTTTATGCTTCCAACTTTGTCTCTAACTTCTCTATCATAATTTCATATTCCATAACTCCATAATAAAAATAGTAAAAAGCTCCTTTCCTTTTTTTTGTGTAATTGGTATCAAAGCTTGGTGAAGAGTTTTTAAAAGTAAGATCAAGCTATGTAAGTATTACTATCTATGAATAAATTTTGATATATATAAATGTATATGGTGTGTTTTATGTTAAAAAAAAAAAAAAATTTGTCTAAGTTTTTAGTTGTGTATCCTTTGTATTTTATATCTTCATAATTATTTATTTCATTTATAATTGTTGTAAAACATATATGCTTAATATTTGTCAAAGCCCATATATTCATTAAGATCTTCTGATTATTGGCCATAATTAAGTCTTTAAGATCATAAAGAGAGATTTTAGACACCAGATAATACACTAGGAGGGTCTTAGGTATCAATAACAATCTATAATGGCAATTAACCCTGAAGATATAATATGCTTTGAAAATACAAAAAAATAATATTAATAATAAATATGATCATAGTTTACATATTACTAAAGAGTCTGCAAGTATAAATAGTGTGTGTTCTAGTTTAAATAATATTATGTATATTATGTGTTCTTGGTTTTCTAAATTAGATAAAAATCAAAATTATCTAGAAACCAAAGTTGAGTCTAGATAATCTAAAATAGACAATTTAGGTTCAATAATAAATATTGACTTAAATAAAGAAGCAAAAAATCAAATAAACAATTTGGTGACAAAATTAGAAACTATATCATTCATAAACAATGATTGAATGAATTGTTCAGGAGATAATTACATTCCTAGACTATTTTATGGTACAGAAGATATTATGACAGTCAATCATCATCATCTGAAGAAACATCAGATCAAGATATTTCACCAAAAGTAAATAAAGGGAAAAGAAAGGCAGAAGAGCCAATTGATCCCAAATTATTTGCCACATGGGGAGATGGAGAAAATTTTGATTTTATTCAAACAAATGAAGTTTAAAATGATACCAACACTTGAAGTACCTCCAATCTTACACCTGAACCAGTAATATCTAGAAAAGATAATAATCATAAGTATCAAATAGCTCAAAATGGTACCTATTTAGACTTGTCTCATGTTCCATTTAAGAATCAGGAACAAGCAATTGATGATTGGGCACAATCCTTGTCCATTATTATTACCAATTATAAAAATAGTTGATCAAAGAAAAAATTCCTTGATTATATTGCAACAACTCTCCGGGGAGATGTGTTGCACTAGTTAAGACAGTGAGATAAATCTAAAATTGGAAAAAGTCAAAAAATGGCTTTGTTGACAAATTTTCTTACACTTGATACAATTTTAGCTGAGTTTGCAAAAATCAAAAAAGAAAATTTATGTGATTTTGCTGGAAATACTAATTTGCAAGCAGATGAAAATTATATTTTGACTAAATTAGAATTATGTAATATTTGTCGTTTTGAAGACTATGTTCAAACATTTAAAAAATATTATTATCTTATTGATCCACCAACAAATCAACCATGGTTAGATCAATTTTTTCATAAACTCCCTAATCCATGAGATGAGTTATGTATTAAAACATATCTTAATTTTCTCAAAAAAATGAGGCAGGAAGAATATGATAATCTTGGTTTTCGCATTAATTATGTTCTAAGATTGATAGCAGATCAGTGTCTAGAAGCAAAGGCGAAAAAACAATTAAAAAATCAAAGTTCTAATCCACAATATGGTCAAACATGTTGTGATAAAATTTTAAAAGAAAATTGAAAAATTGGTTGTAATACATTTCCTGAACGAAAAAGATTTTTTAAAAAACGCAGAAAACATATATGGAAATCTTAGAAAAAGAATAAAAATTTTTTAAAAAAGAAAAAATATATTCGAAAAAAGAAAGCAACAAGTGTTTCAAAAAATAAAACTTGTAAATGTTATATTTGTAACGAACAAGGTCACTATGCACCAAAATGCCCAAAAAAGAGAAAAAGTGACAAGAAAATTATCAAAGTTTTTGAAGAACAAGATTTTGAAATAATATATGGCGAAGAAATTTTTGATAAAGAAGAAATCTTATACGAAATATCTAATGATGAAGAACTAATCTTCATGATGACTAATATTAATAATCAAGAAATATGTCAAGAAGAATTACAAGCAATTCGACTTGGAGATGTAATCAGAGAAGAAAAAAACTTTTATCAACGAAGAATTAGCAAAATTCAAAAAAATGCAAGAAGTTACTGTTCTAGAAATTTATAAATTTTTTAAATTCAACTTCTTTTCAGTAAAAGTGTTTGAACAATACAGTGGTAACACTCAAGCAAAATGGTCAGAAGAAGGAAATATTGATATTCTTTTTTTTTTTTATAAGAAAAAGGTTGCAAGATGAAAAAAGAAATATCATGAAATTCAATATATCTATATTGGATTAATTCATGTAACTATAACAGCCTTATTTCGCCAAGGGATAAATACTCCTATTTTGGCAGTAATTTTTAATAAAAGATTTTGCTATCCAATGAAAGCAATTATTGAAGAAATCCAATTTAATTTGGCTAATAGAGTAGTTTGGTTTAATGTTAGACCAAATTTCTTTATGTCCATAAATGATCCTAATCTTGAAGATACAGTTAGAATAAGAATTAAAACACAAGGATTATGAATGAAATCAAATTCTCAAAATTTGATTATTCATTGGAAAACAATTCACGAATTAACCAAATTTCGTGAAACAAAGACAAAATCAAGCGATAATAAAATCGTTGAAATCTTTAAAACAAGACCATTTGATACAATAATACAATCTCGTCTAATAAATTGGAACGATTTAAAAGTCTCTCAACAGAAACTATCTTTATTGGGTAATTTTAGATTTGCAAAAATTAGTTTTGATTAGGAACTAAGTTACAATGCCTGACAATGGAGGTAATTGGGCATAGGAAGAAAAGTATTGGAGGACATGTGATTGGGAAGAAAGTTACTAAGATTCAAGAAGTAGATGAAGTTACTAGTTTAAACTTCAAAAATTTACCATTAATTACATCAAGTCTTTTTCGACATATTAAGCGTGGATATTTTGAAAAATATGTCATATTCATATAAAGTATTTATTAAGTATGGTATTTTGTATGATATTTTTGTATATATATTGATTACATGAAATATATATCCAAATTTTTCTTCTTAATTTTTTAGCATACCTAGACATACCTAATATATACTCAAGTTATACCGTAACTTAGTCGAATCAATATTTTGTTTTATTACAGAGATAAAATTTCTTTGACTAGTCTTCATTTTTATTTTTCGTGTTATGCTTAATATCGTTTTAAAATTAAGTTATGATTTGTAATTTATTTAATATAATGACATTTAATTTTCGTTTATGCCTTTAGTTTTTGCATTAAATGTTAATTGTAGGTTAGATCGTAAAAATTAAACTATTTCATCAATTTTTGTATTACACTAAATTTAAAATAAATATTTTTTTACAAATGTATCAAGCTGTACTCGTACCTTACTTTTTTAAAATTTTACCGTATCGACGTATTTGTATCGTACTAGTACCAGTACTCATACCCACACATATGCTTCATAGTTTTCGACTAATAGCTAATATCGTTTTATTCTATTTATATATAACCTTACATATTTTGCTATAATTAATTATAAGAAAATGATTGATTACATAAGACTCACTCAACTATTAACGAATTCAAAAATGCTTGAGACCTCCAAAGTTGAGGATCTCATAACTCCCAAAATGATATGGACCAATTTTTTTGCCAACTCAAAAACCTCTCTCTTTCTCTCTCTCAAAACCTCCTTCCCCGGCCTCTCTTTGGGCCGGCCGGCCGCCTTTGGCAATGGCGGTCGGCTGGATTTGCTTGTTTCGGCGTTGTGCCTGTTAATCTTTTCTTTCAATAAACTTGAGTCCCCTTTTTCTCCACCTAGGTGTGTTCTTTGTTGCTGCGAGGGAGTTTTTTGTGGTGAGTTTGCAGTTGTCCAGGAATTTCATTCTAGCGCTTTTTGCGAATAGGAGTTTGAGGGGTGTACTCTGGTTCAGATTGGTGGAGATTTGGGTGTCGTTGGTGTTCCAGTTCTGTCCGGTTGTCACTCGAGCGCTCCTCTTCGTTTGAAAGTTTTGAGGGGTGATCTTCTTCGGCAGTGGGTGGTGTTCTGTGGTGGTTGGCAGCAGCTTAGGTGTTGGCAGCAGCTTATCATAAGTGTGGGTTTTGGGAGTGTGCTAGAAGTAGTCTGGGTAGGTGATTGTCTGTGGGTGGCTGCGGTAGTGGGTGATGTCCCCGGTGGTGGCTATGGAGTACTCTCGGCGGAGGCTTGTCCTATTGGTGGCATGGACAGCAGCTAGGAGTGGGCGGTTTGGGCGTTGTAGCTGGTGGTTGGTGGCTTGGGTGGTCAGCTCAGAGGTGGTCTGGACAGGGGTGTTGTAACTGTCGGCAGAGGGTGTCTTCGGAAGTGGGTGATGTCCCCGGTGGTGGCTATGGAGTATTCTCGGTGGAGTAGCTGGTGTTCGGTGGTTTGGGTGGACAGCTCAGGGGTGGTCTGCACAGCAGCTAGGAGGTGGCGTGTTTTGCTCATGTCGCAGAGGTGTAGCTGCAAAGGAGTTGTAGCTGGTGTGTTGGGAGTTGGAGTTGCAGAGGAGTGGATCTGGCAGTGGTGTTGGTCCCGGTGATGGTTTAGTTAGTTTAGTTTATTTTGGGTATAAGGTTTTGTTCTTTTAGTTTGTTTTGGGTGTTTTGGTGGGATGATTATGTAGGGACTCTTGTATTTTAATTATTCAGTTAAGTTCTTCTTAGCTTTTGTTTTAAAAAAATAGAGAGGCTTAGGGGTTGGTTGTATGGATGCGAGTAGCAGTAGTAGGGGTATTTTTATACTTCCGAATCTCTTTCGATGCATGTCATCTTCCTGTACCTTAAATTTCATGCTGTTAAATGAAATTTTTCTTTGCTGATCAAAAAAAAAAATATGGACCAATTTTTTTTTTTTCTTCCCAGACCAATCACAAGTGAGGGTTGTAGAAGTTGTATTTTTTTTTTTAAGGTATGCAACATTGCTATAACGAATTTCCTCTTACTATCCTTATTTATAAACCCACACACTTTGCTTTCAACTATAAAAATACGTTATTTTTACTTCTCCGCAAAGGGGACACTTGTACAATTTTTATAATTTGAGTTAAAATGTATGAATTAATAGATAAAGAGATTAAGGTGATTTAATAATGTATCACTTTCACCGCTTCAAAAGGAGAGCGTTTTCTCTCTTTTTTTTTTTCTTTTTTTTTTTACGGATTTTATAATTAAAATGGTTAAAATATACAGATTTATAAATAAAAAAGATAAAATAATATTTACTAATAGTTAAGACAATCTTAATTTAATTAACTCAAAAAGTTAATGAATAATGCTATGATAATTTAAATATTAAATTAGAAAAGATTACAATCTATAATATCATATTTTTTTACCGTGTGCTCACAATCTGGACCCACACCATGAAGTGTAATGTGGTGTCCATAACCTAACTCAATTAAATTAGAGTACAATATGACACTAATTATACCTTTTGATGGGTCACATCTTCTAGCTAAAAAGAGTTATGCTAAGAACTTTAAATATTTTATTAAATATTTTATCATATATTTTACATGAATATGGGACCTACACACATGTATATTTGTGTGAATTCCACCCCATATGAAAGGTTTAGTAAAATATTTAGTATAATATTTGAGATACATAGCATTTCTCAATTAGAAATATTCAACAAAAATATTTTGCAAAGCACATTAGATGATATATTTAATGCTAAATAAAATCTTAAATGTTACTCAAATATAGTATTCAATTGTGATCATCCAAACAATACTCACTAAATACAACTTCCTTTGTGTGCCCTTGATATATTTAGGGAACATAATTTCAAGACCCTTTACATATTCTTTCATTTTACCTTGTTGATGAAATTGTATTCTTTTTCGAGTTCATATCTACCCCAACTCCATGTGATTAAGGCTAAACAAGTCACAAAAAAATTATTGCTCCCAATCGGGAGCTTTTATTTTTCACATATTATATTATCCCAATTCATTTTTTTTTTCAATAATTAATTTCTCAACAAAATCTTATAATTCACCTCTATCTTTAGTTTACAAATTGATTTTCGATCCATTAATTTTAGTTGGGAAGTTATTTTGTTAAAAAATTCACTTTCGGTTGAAAAATAATGTATGAACCCAAAAAAAAAAAAAACAAAAAAGTTATGTGGGAAAACAGAAACCCCTAGTTAATTGATTGTTCTTCCCCAACTGTTTTGTAGTGGGAAGAAGTCAGATGATATGCACTTCAAAAGTTTTTTTCATTATTATTGATAGACATTTTTGTATTTAATGTATTTATTATAGTAGACTTCTTTTTCTTTTAGCCTTTGGAAAAATAAAAAAGCCTAGATTAGGTTTGATGGCGTTTTTGTTTGTATATGTAAATTGTAATCTATAAATTGGCTTTGAAGTCAACGGAATATACAATGTAAATTCTCTCTAACTTTATTCTTCCAACTTTGTCTCTAACTTCTCCATCATAATTCCATATTCCACAACTCCATAATAAAAATAGTAAAAAGCTCCTTTCCGTTTTTTTTTTGTGTAATTGGTATCAGAGCTTGGTGAAGAGCTTTTGAAAGCAAGATCACGCTATATAAGTATTACTATCTATGTATAAATTTTAATATATATAAATGTGTATGGTGTGCTTTATGTTAAAAAAATAAAAAATAAAAAAAATTGTCTAAATTTTTAGTTGTGTATTCTTTGTATTTCATATCTTCATAATTATTTGTTTCATTTATAGTTGTTGTAAAACCTATATGCTTAGTGTATGTCAAAGCCCATATACTTATTAAGATCTTTTGACTATTGGCCATAATTAAGTCTTTAAGATCATAAAGAGAGATTTTAGGCATTAGATAATACACTAGAAGGGTCTTAGGTACCAACAGCAATCTATAATGGCAATTAATCCTAAAGATATAATATGCTTTGGAAATACAAAAAATAATGTTACTAATAAATATGATCATAGTTTGCATATTACTAAAGAGTCTGCAAGTATAAATAGTATGTGTTCTAGTTTAAATAATATTACGGATATTATGTGTTCTTGATTTTCTAAATTAGATAAAAATCAAAAAAATAAATCAAAATTATCTAGAAACCAAAGTTGAATCTATAGAATCTAAAATAGATAATTTAGGTTCTATAATAAATATTGACTTAAATAAAGAAACAAAAAACCAAATAAACAATTTGGTGATAAAATTAGAAACTATATCCTTCATAAATAAGGATGGAATGAATAATCCATGAGATAATTACATTCCTAGGCTATTTTATGGTACAAAAGATATTATGGTACTTTAAACCAATACCTATAATAGGACTGAATATGAAAATATTGTTGAAATATTGGATTATTGGAGAAAATTATATAAAGACCCTGATTTAGGTATTGATGAAAGAAATAGGCTACTAGATCAGATAAGAGAAACTTATCTAGAACATGAAACCCTTTTACAGCACTTTAATTATGATATTAATATGTCAACTAATGATGATGACAGTCAATCATCATCAGATCAAGATATTTCACCAGAAGTAAATAAAGGGAAAAGAAAAGTAGAAGAGCCAATTGATCCCGAATTATTTGGCACATGGGGAGATGGAGAAAATTTTGACTTTATTTAAACAAATGAAGTTTAGAATGATACCAATACCAGAAGTACCTCCAATCCTACACTTGAGCCAGTAATATCTAGAAAAGATAATAATCATAAGTATCTAATAGCTCAAAATGGTACTTATTTAGACTTGTCTCATGTTCCAATCCATCATTATTACCAATTATAAAAGTAGTTGATCAAAGGAAAAATTCATTGATTATATTGCAGCAATTCTCCAGGGAGATGTGTTGCAATGGTTAAGACAGTGGGAAAAATCTAAAATTGAAAAAATTTCAAAAAACGGCTTTGTTGACAAATTTTCTCACACTTGATACAATTTTAGCTGAGTCTGCAAAAATCATAAAAGAAAATTTATGTAGTTTTGCTGGAGATACTAATTTGCAAGCAGATGCAAATTATATTTTGATTAAATTAGAATTATGTAATATTTGTCTTTTTAAAAACTATGTTCAAACATTTAAAAAATGTTATTATCTTATTGATCCACCAGCAAATCAACCCTAGTTAGATCAATTTTTCCATAAACTCTCTAATCCATGGGATGAGTTATGTATTAAAACATATCCTGATTTTCTCAAAAAAATGGGGAAGGAAGAATTTAATAATCTTGATTTTCGCATTAATTATGTTCTAAGACTGACATATAGTAGATCGATGTCTAGAAGCAAAGGCGAAAAAACAAATAAAAAATTAAATTTCTAACTCACAATATGGTCAAAAATGTTGTGATAAAATTTTAAAAGAAAAATAGAAAATTGGTTGTAATACATTTCCTAAACGAAAAGGATTTTTCAAAAAATACAGAAAATATATATGGAAACGTTGGAAAAAGAATAAAAAATTTTCAAAAAAGAAAAAGTATATTCGAAAAAAGAAAGCAACAAGTACTTCAAAAAATAAAACTTGTAAATGTTATATTTGTAACGAAGAAGGTCACTATGCACCAGAATGCCCAAAAAGGAGAAAAAGTGTAAAGAAAATTATCAAAGTTCTTGAAGAACAAGATTTTCAAATAATATATGGCGAAGAAATTTCTGATGAAGAAGAAATCTTATACGAAATTTCTAGTGATGAAGAAAGTTCAGATGAAAAACTAATCTTCATGATGACTAATATTAATAATTAAGAAATATCTCAAGAAGCAAATAGTATATCTCAAGAAGAATTACAGGCAATTCGACTTGAAGATGTAATCAGAGAAGAAAAAACTTTAACCGACGAAGAATTAGCAAAATTCGAAAAAAATGCAAGAAGTTGCTGTTCTAGAAATTTATAAACTTTCAAAATTCAACCTTTTTTCAACAAGAGTATTTGAACAACACAGTGGTAACACTCAAGCAAAATGGTCAGAAGAAGGAAATATTGATATTCCCTTTTTTGATAAGAAAATGGTTGCAAGATGGAAAAAGAAATATACTGAAATTCAATATATCCATATTGCATTAATTCAAGTAACCATAACAGCCTTATTTCGCCAAGGGATAGATACTCCTATTTTGGTAGTAATTTTTGATAAAAGATTTTCCGATCTAATGAAAGCAATCATGAAGGAATCCAATCTAATTTGGCTAATGGAGTAGTTTGGTTTAATGTTAGACCAAATTTCTTTATTTCCATAAATGATCCTAATCTTGAAGATACAGTTAGAATAAGAATTAAAACACAAGGATTATGAATGAAATCAAATTCTCATGATTTGGCTATTCGTTGGAAAACAATTCACGAATTAACCAAATTTTCTGAAACAAAGACAAAATCAAACGATAATAAAATCGTTGAAATCTTTGAACCAAGACCATTTGACACGGTAATACAATCTTGTCATGACCCGAACCCGCTCCTATGGGTTAAGGACATAACCGGCCAGTAATCCTAAGATTACCTACGGCCTCAAACCAAAACAGATGTAGCTCAACAGAGTAAAGGGGCCAAACAGAAGCAATAATTAAAAACTTTGTCCATAGAGCCGTGCTTATATGCACTTTAAGACAAACCATGCACATATACGTTAATAACCTACAACAAAATACAGTACCATAAAATCCTTTACAGACAAGATTATCCAAACTGAGTCAACCCATAACAAAACTGTATACAGATATACATAAAGTCCTTGCCAACAAGACAAAATATAAATACATAACAAAATGGCAAGGATGGGTCTCGTGCGTGAGACACAAGGCTGACTCTCCAAAACTCAGGTTGTTCCTGGCAGACTTCACTGGGGCTGGGTTTGAACTTCTCTTGGCTCACTTATAAATACATGAATGAGTGTGAGCAATACCCCAGTGAATAATATCAAATACAAAAATTACATAACAATGTAGAACGACAGGTTCCAAACGGCCTTGGGCCCAATTCATATTTCTATTTAACAGATATATAACTACACGAAATTCAAATCAAGTGACTGTAGTTCCAAACATTCTGGCCCTTGGCCCATTCAGATTTCTATTCATGTCAAAACGGCCTTCGGCCCATTCATTTATGCCAAAACGGCCTTCGACTCATTCGTTTTTGTCAAAATGGCCTTCGGCCCATTCATTTATGTCAAAACGGCCTTCGGCTCCTACATTTGTGTCAAACGGCCTTCGGCTCACTCATTCATGTCAAAACAACCTTAGGTCCATTCATATATGTCAAAACGACCTTCGGTCCACTCATTTCCATCAAAATGACCTTCAGTCCATTCATTTCTGTCAAAACGACCTTCGGTCCATTCGTTTACGTCAAAACGGCCTTCGGCCCATACATTCGTGTCAAAATGGCCTTCAGCCCACTCATTCATGTCAAAACGACCTTAGGTCCATTTATTTCTATCAAAACGACCTTCGGTCAATTCATTCGTTCATGTCAGACTTTTGTCCACAATCCCAATTAGCAACTCATAAAGCTTATAAGGAAATAAACAGTTGGACATTGCTAAGCTTTCAAATATCGATATTACTCACAGTGATCGGCTTGTGGATTTGCCCCAGAGCTTGACCCTACACATTTCATGAACACAAAAGGGTCACTAACAATTCAATCCGTTCTTTAATTCACATATTCCTCTTTAGGCTTTATTTTCATCTCATTAACTCATTTACAATGCTTAACACATGCCTAAGAGTGCTTGCAAGTGAAAGAGAATGGAAAACGAAACACAGAATGCGAAAATAAAATTTCAGAAAACAGGGTCCCCGCTTGAGCGTGGACTCCCCCGCTCGAGCGGACCCTTAAGGCCTGCAAAAATACTGGTTGCATGAAAAATGAGCTCGAGTGTGGAATAGAGCGCTCGAGCAAAAGGCCTGTCTACAAAAGCTCTACGCTCGAGCGTGAGATATCCCGCTCGAGCGGACATCCAACTCTGCAAAAAGTGCTGGGAGCACGAAATTCGGCCGAGGAGGGTTTCCGCCGAAAGGACCTCAAATTTCTGGAAAACCCAGAATTGCATTCTTGAGCTTCATTTCGACTTTCCAGCCACAATACTTGCATGCAATGGCTCAAATCCCAAATATAATCATACTAACATGGCACCAATGCAAGATTATAACATTATGGAGCTCAATTTCTTGATTTATCTACATGCATGTCCCAAAATATGTCAAACTTAACACCAATATAACAAACTCATGCATTCAAGCTCATATCTTCTCAAATTGTACATGCATGTGATGAATTAGCCACATTCTCAACTTAGATAACACAAATGGTGATCAAGACATGAGTTTCCTTTAACATTTTATATGGATTATACACATTTGCGCTCAAACGTGCAATATCAAGGTGATTTCCTACATGCATGCACATATTAAGCTTCAATTCAACGAACACAACCCAATTTCATTTCAATCTTACTCTTGATCACTAAATTAGCTTGAGCACACAAAATTACAAACTATAATCCAAGAATTACTCACCTAGAAGCTTTGATCTTCTAAGCTCTAGTCAATTCTTGAGCTAAATCTCCAAGATTTCCAAGCTTTAGGCCAAATTAGCACAATTCTCTCCCTTTCTCTCACTATGGCCGGCCCCTCTCTCTCTCTCACAATTGTCTAACTCAGATTTTTGAGTTCCAAAGAGTTAAAGGAGAGTGTAATGCTAACATACAACAAGGCCCACTAATACAATATTTCAATATAAAATATTTGGGCACTAATTCACTAATTTAATCAGTTTAATCTGACCAGAATCAATTTCGAATTAAATTTCACCGTAGGCTCTAAAAATTATGCCAATGACGATGGCGTAATCAATTTCGGGTTCTGTGGCCGATAAGGCCCTCAATTTAATTTCCGAAGCGGATTATTCAAACAGATATTCCTACGGTGAACAGATAGAATTTCAAAATTACATATATTCACATAATGACACATAAAATCATGCTAAACACATAATCATACTCAAATTAAGGACCAATTAGCGTACTACAGAACAGGGGTATCACAGTCTTGCCCCCTTTAGGAAGTTTGGTCCTTCAAACTTAAGTTACCTTCGTCGGGAAACAAATGTGGATAGCGTAGTCACATCTCCTCCTCTTTTTCCTATGTGGCATCCGTCCCATAGTGCTCTTCCCATTCCACTTTCACCATTGGAATGGACTTGCTTCTCAATTGTTTCACTTGCCGATCAACAATCTGTTCCGTCCATTCAGTATATTCCATATTTTCATCAATAGCAACCCGGTGATAATCAATCACATGAAATGGGTCTCAGAGGTAACCCCTCAACATCGACACATAAAACACATTATGGATTTGCTCGAATCCCGGCGGCAAAGCAACTCTATAAGTAACTGGACCGAGCCTCTCCAAAATCTGAAACGGCCCAATGTAGCGGGGCGACAACTTCCCATTTTTCCCAAATCTGACTTGGCCTTTCATTGAAGAAACACGGATGAACACATGGTCACCAACCTCATACTCAAGAGGTCTTCTCCGGACATCTGCATAATTCTTTTGTCGGTCCTGAGCTGTTTTGAGCCTTTGATGAATAGTCTTGATTTTCTCAGAAGTGTTTTACACAATTTCTGGCCTAAGCAAAGCTCTATCCCCGACCTCTGTCCAACAAATAGGTGATCTACACCTCCTACCATACAAAGCCTCGTATGGTGCCATACCGATGTTGGAGTGGAAGCTGTTATTATAAGCAAACTCTGCAAGTGGCAAATAGTATTCCCAACTACCCTAAAAATCCAAAGCACACATGCGAAGCATATCTTCCAAAGTTTGTATCGTTCATTCTGACTGCCCATCTGTCTGTGGGTGGAATGCAGTACTGAATCTTAGTTCTATTCCCATAGCTTCCTGCAAACTCTTCCACAGTCTAAAGACGAATCTCGGATCTCTATCCGACACAATGGATACCGGAACTCTGTGTAAACGGACAATCTCATCAACATAAATGGTAGCCAATCTATGAGCAGTAAATGTAGTTTTGACACGCAGAAAATGTGCAGATTTAGTCAATCTATCAATTATAACCCAAACAGAATCCATACCTCGAGAAACCCGAGGTAGGCCAACAACGAAATCCATAGTCACATGTTCCCACTTCCATTCAAGAATAGGGAGAGGTTGAAGTAGACCGCCTGGTTTCTGATGTTCATCCTTAACTTGTTGACACTGAAGGCACTTGGACACATATTCTGCAATCTCCTTCTTCATTTTAGGCCACCAATAGGTTTGTTTCAAGTCCCGATACATTTTATTGTTACCCAAATGCATAGCAAATACGGATCTGTGGGCTTTATCTAGGACCCTCTTCTTTAGTTCCGGAATATCTGGGACACATATTTGGTCCCGGAATTTCAACATTTCATTCTCAACACTGAATTCTGCTTTCGAGCTTGCCTCAAATTTGTCAATCACTTTCCTGAGGAACTCATCCTCTTTCTATTACTGTTTAATTTCATCAATGATCGCCGGCTCGGCTGCAATAGCGGCTATCAATCCGCCCTGTTCACACATTACCACTTTAATTTTAGACTTCTCAAAGTCTTGCAAAATCTCCCTTTGTTCAGTAAGCAAACAAGCCATACTCCTCGTTGATTTCCTGCTCAAGGCATCAGCAACTGTATTAGCTTTCCCGGGGTGGTACTGAATTTCTAGGTCGTAATCTTTTATCAGTTCCAGCCATCTTCTCTGACGCATATTCAACTCTTTTTGTGTGAAGAAGTATTTCAGGCTCTTATGATCCGTGTAGACTTCACACTTTGCCCCATACAAATAATGCCGCCAGATTTTCAAAGCAAAAACAACTGCGGCCAATTCTAGGTCATATGTTGGACAATTCTTCTCATGCGGCCTCAACTGTCGAGAGGCGTAAGCAATAACCTTTCCGTTTTGCATTAACACACAACCCAAACCCTTATAAGATGCATCACTAAAAATCACAAAATTTTCCGTACTTGAAGGTAGTGTCAAAATTGGTGCAGTAGTCAATCTTGTCTTCAATTCATGAAAGGCTAATTCTCTTTCACTATTCCACTCAAATGGTTGTCCTTTACGTGTCAATTGGGTAAGAGGTACTGCTAATTTCGAAAAGTCCTTCACAAACCTCTTGTAGTACCCAGCTAAGCCCATGAATCTGCGAACGTCACGTTAGTCGGTGTAGGCCAATTCACAATTGCCTCTATTTTCTGCGGGTCCACTGAAATTCCTTCCTTGTTGATCACATGCCCTAAGAAAACAACTTCATCCAACCAAAACTCACATTTCTTTAGTTTAGCAAATAATTTCCTATCCCGAAGTATTTGTAAAACAGTCCTCAAATGATGTTCATGTTCAAGTCTATCTTTAGAGTATATCAAAATATCATCGATGAAGACTACAACAAACTCATCAAGGTAGGTTTTAAAAATTCTATTCATTAGGTCCATAAAGGCTGCCGGAGCATTAGTCACTCCAAATGGCATAACAAGAAACTCAAAATCACCATACCTCGTTCTGAATGCTGTTTTCTCAACATCCTCTACCTAAACTTTCAGCTGATGATACCCGGATCTCAAATCAATCTTAGAAAACACCTGTGATTCCTGAAACTGGTCAAATAAATCATCAATACGGGGTAAAGGATACTTGTTCTTTATCGTTACTTTGTTCAATTCCCGATAATCGATGCACAGGCGCAAGGTACCATCCTTCTTTTTCACAAATAACACCGGTGCGCCCCAAAGCGAAGTGCTAGGCCGAATAAACCCCTTGTTAAATAAGTCTTGCAACTATTCTTTCAATTCTTTCATCTCGGCAGTAGCCATTCTGTAGGGAGTGTTAGAAATAGGTTGGGTGCTTGGCACAATCTCAATAGTAAACTCTATCTCCCTGTCTACCAATTCCCTTGGTAATTCATTTGGAAACACATCTGAGAATTCTCAAACAATAGGAATATCATTTAATTTAACATCCACAGATTGTTCAGTCAACACATAGCACAGATAACCCTGGCACCCCTTCTTGATCAGTTTACATGCTTTCATTGCAGATATCAAATAAGGTGGAGGCACTACCCTATTACCCACAAACACAATTTCTTTTTGTTCTGGTGGTTTAAATACAACCCTTTTTGTCACACAATCTATGGTGGCACAATACTTGGTCAACCAATTCATGCCCAAAATTATATCGAAATGTCTAAAGTTCAAGGGCAATAAATCTACATATAAGGTAGAATCCTCAATATGCATGTCACAAAACCGATATATATATAGTCACATAACACAGATTCCCCCGATGGAGTAGACACACACAACAAATATGGCAACAACTCTAGGGGTCTTTTCAGTCTAGATGCAAATGTATATGTCACAAATGAGTGTGTTGATCCAGAATCAATTAATACAAAGGCATCCTGATTACATATTGAAATGGTACCTGAGACAACGGCGTTGGCATTCCGTGCATCACCCGAAACAAGCGCAAAAACTCTCCCCTATCTCACAGTATCCCCGGTAATAGCGGATCTCAAAGTATTTCCTGGCTTTGGAACTGATGCAGTGGAACTAGCTGCTATCTTTCCACCATTCTGATTACACTCTCGGGCCATATGCCCTTGTTTCCCACACTTGAAACAGGCTCCTGATGCACGATAACAGACTCCACGGTGCTTTTTCTACAGATATTGCACATGGGAGCTGTGTCTCGAGAAGAATTTGAAGTAGTGGAGGAGCCCGTGTTTTGCTTTTTTAGAAATTTCTTCTTCGAAAGAAGCCTTGCCTTTTGTTATCTTTCCATTTTGTTGCTGGCTTAGCTTGTCTAGTTATATTAGCCTCTGATATGATGGCCCTGTCAAGTACCCCAATGTAGGTCTCCAACTTCAGGACATTCACTCTCTCTAGGATGTCACTTCGGAGCCCTCCTTCAAAATGTCTTGCCTTCTTATAATCAGTGTCAATTACGTGTGGTGCAAACCTGGCCAACTCAGTAAATTTGGCCTCATACTCAGCTATAGTCATGCTATCTTGCTTGAGTTCCATGAACTCTGCCACTTTTCTATCCCGGACACACTGCGGGAAGTACTTGTCATAAAAGATTTCTAAAAATCTCACCCAGTCAACATCTTTGTGGTTTTCTCGCATTAACATCCACCATCTTCTTGCCTCGTCTTCTAGCATAAAAGTGGCTAGAAGCACCTTCTGTGTCTCTGAACAGGGGAATACTTCAAATAGTTTCTCAATGCCGAGGACCCACGCTCGGCTTTCAACGGATCTAATCCTCTGTGGAACTGTGGTGGTTTCATTTTCTTGAATTCCTTGGAGAGAGCTATTATCCGGTCATCATTTTGATTATCTGGCACAGGTGGTGCCGGAGGTGGAGGTGGCGGGTGTGGTTGCTGCCACTGTTGTTGCCACTCTTGTTGCGGTCTCAAAGTCTCTGCCATTTCCTGAATCAGTCTTTCCATTCTGTCCAGTCTGGCAGTGGAAGATTCCTCTATCTCATCACTTCTGGTTCTCACCATCTGATTAAACTTGCATTATATTTTACACAAAAGGTACACAAGTATGCGTATACTAAGAAGCATATATATTCAGATAATTGCAATGCAAGTAAATTACAACTTATAGCACATAATTACTCAAATCAAAACGCTTAAGCATATTCTTGATGCTTTCACAGTTCGTATCAAAATAGTTAAGCATATTATCAATGCCTCCAAATTCATATTTATCACATGAATGCATCCTAGATCTTATCTAGACGCGTATTGCTCTTTTTGGACAAGTGTGTGAGTTATTAACTCGTGCTCTGATACCACTCTATCATGACCCGAACCCGCCTCTATGGGTTAAGGACATAACCGGCCAGTAATCCTGAGATTACCTACGGCCTCAAACCAAAACAGACGTAGCTTAACAGAGTAAAGGGGCCAAACGGAAGCAATAATTAAAAACTTTGTCCATAAAGACGTGCTTATATGCACTTTAAGACAAACTATGCACATATACGTTAATAACCCACAACAAAATACAGTACCATAAAATCCTTTACAGACAGGATCATCCAAATTGAGTCAACCCATAACAAAACTATATACAGATATACATAAAGTCCATGCCAACAAGACAATATAAATACATAACAAAATGGCAAGGATGGGTCTCGTGCGTGAGACACAGGGCTAACTCTCCAAAACTAAGGTTGTTCCTGGCAGACTTCACTAGGGCTGGGTTTGGACTTCTCTTGGCTCACCTACAAACACATGAATGAGTGTAAGCAATAGCCCAGTGAATAATATCAAATACAGAAATTACATAACAATGTAGAATGATAGGTTCCAAACGGCCTTGGGCCCAATTCATATTTCTATTTAACAGATATATAACTACACGAAATTCAAATCAAGTGACTGTAGTTCCAAAAATTCTGGCCCTTGGCCCCTTCAGATTTCCATTCATGTCAAAACGGCCTTCGGCCCATTCATTTATGCCAAAACGGCCTTCACCCATTCGTTTCTGTCAAAATGGCCATCGGCCCATTCGTTTACGTCAAAATGGCCTTCGGCCCCTACATTCGTGTCAAACGGCCTTTGGCCCACTCATTCACGTCAAAACGACCTTAGGTCCATTTATATATGTCAAAACAACCTTCAGTCCACTCATTTCCATCAAAACGACCTTCGGTCCATTCATTTCTGTCAAAACAACCTTCGGTCCATTCATTTATGTCAAAACGGCCTTCGGCCCACTCATTCATGTCAAAACGACTGAGAGGGAGATTTACGATCTAGAATTGGGCCGGACAGATTTAGGCCGAACAAGGGTTTGGCCGAGATAGTGCGGCCCTGTCTTGAAAGAACCTGCTCGGTTAATGCAAGGCGTGGTTTGACTGAGCTACATAGCTTCATGGTATCGAAGCCAATCAAGTGAGTTTTCTGGTGCCAGGAAAGGCGTGGTTGGACCTAGCTACTTGTGTTTGCTCGGCAGTAAGGCCGACGGCAAACCAGCATGAGCTGTCCCGAGCTCGGCTATACCGGGATACAGCCGAGCTCGGTCTTCATTGAGCTTAGCTATTGGAATACTTAGGCATGAAGCACAGCATGGCCGTTGATAGCCGAGATAGTGCAGCTCGGCTGCCGAGCTCCCAATAGAGTGGGCAGGCAGTTAGGTTAGGTGATGTTCAGCAAGATTTGTGCTGACAGATGGGATAGCAAAGCCATGTGTCGAGAGATAACTGGGAGTAGATTTGGGGCGCAGTGGATATATAATCATGTCTGTGCCTCCCATACGTAGAGAGACGAATGTCTTGTAAGAAATACTTACACTCAAACACTCTCTCCTCTTTCTCTCTCTATCCCAAGGTGTGTGCTAACTTGATCATCGGAGGGGTTTTCTGGCCACACACCGCCGGGTAGCTCACTGCCGTTATGCTCGCAAGTGATCGGATAGAAACGGAGCTTGGAAGAAAGGAGTACGGGCTTGCCAGAATATTTGCTCCCCGTACAATTGGCGCTGTCTGTGGGAATCTTTGCAGACAAAACCTTGTCTTCCAGGCTCATCTGATCGCCGTTCATGGTGAACAACGACGAGATTCCATTGTCTGCCATCGACGGAGTTACCCTAGAGTCAGGTAGACGGAGAGAAGGACATCCCACCATCCTTCCAATGGCGGACTTGGAGACATTCCCAGGAGGGTAGTCGGGAGACGCGCAGGATAAGCGTGAGAGGAGCTATGGTCATTCACGGAGCCCAAACGGTCATCGGCGATGGAGAGAATTACACGCCAGACGTCTAGAACACAAGCTAAGGGACCAAGACGCCGTCATCCGGCGAATGACGGCAGAGATAAAAGAGCTGAAGCGGCATGTCAAAGGGAATGGTGTAGCTGGTGTGGGAGACCACAGTGAGCGCACCCAACCCCGCCGCTCAGGCAGTTAGAGTCAACGGCATACTCCGTCCATCTCTATTACCAGAAGTTACAAGGTTGGTGATTCCAATGTGCGTGCAAAGAAGTCCAGCGTGCAAGATAGCACTTACCAGCCCTCACGTCCAGATACGACGTCGAGGTACTCTTATTCCGCTCGTTCAGAGGATTTGTGGGCAGTCTTAAAGGAACGGGCTCGCCGGTGGGAGGCTCAGAGGGTGCCGACGTTCCAGCGGCTATCCTACGGAGTTCACACCAGCGAGGAGGTCGGAATGCCTCTACCCCGCCAAGCAGCGCCGCTCCTTGTAGACTCAGACTTGGCGAGGCTGAGCGCCACCCCTTTCTCCTTAGAGATAGAAACAACACCGCTTCTGGAAGGCTTCCACCAGCCTAAATTCACACTATACGATGAAAAGACCGATCCCTATATGCATGTAAGCCACTTCCGACAGGTTATGGCCGGACATAAGCGGAATGACGCACTTATGTGCCTTATCTTCCCGTCAAGTTTAGGCGAACTGGGCTTGAAATGGTTTGAAAGGTTGCCGGAAGGGAGTATCGAGAGGTGGCATCAGTTGGCCGAAGCCTTTGTGACGCGCTTCAAAACCAACACCAAAACACCAAAGGAAGTTGATCACCTACTGAGTGTCAAGATGGAACCGAGCAACACATTAAAGCCGTACAACTCCAGATATTGGGAGACCTTCAACGAGATCTTGGATTGCCCGGTCAACCTTGCAATCGCTCAATACAAGCGTGGTCTCCCAGTCGGACATAGACTGCGGGACTCGCTTACCATGCACCAGCCGACATCCATGAGCCAGCTCATGCAGCGTATTAATGAGCACATCCGAGTAGAGGATGATGTGTCAGCATCTACCGCGAAGGTGATTCCGGTAGCAACAAACAAGAGGTCAGCTGGCAAAGTGCACATAGTTGGGCAATAGTCCAGCTAATCAAGTGACCGCGCTGAGGAATCAGACCGTGGCTCGAATCGCAAGAATTCGGGAAGATGACGTCGGAATGACCGGGATGACTACCCCCGAGATGACGTGGCCAATGCAAACAGAAGGTTGAAGGCCAGGACAGACATGACCACAGTCTTCAAGATTCCAATCTATCGCATACTTAGTGAAATCCGAGATGAGGAGTATGTCCGGTTTCCAGCTAAGTTGGGCAACGGTCAGATGGGCTTCAATCCGTGGTACCGTTGCACGTTTCACCGGGAGCGCGGCCACCGGACAGAGGATTGTTTTCCTTTGAGGCAACACTTGGAAGAGCTAGTCGCAGCTGGACACATGGACCTTTACATCGATGGGGGAGTTAAGGCGAATCAAGCTCTGGTTGATCGGTGGGGACCGAATGACCGTGATGCGCCCCCACAAGGAGTTATTAATGTCATCCACGGCATAGTGGAGCTGGCACGGGTATGCGAGCTCTGGGGTATGATCAAGAAGACAGAACACATGAGGGAAGTCTTGTCGGTTTAGTCTGCGATCAAGAGGGGGACGAACGTTTTGTAAGAAATACTTACACTCAAACACTCTCTCCTCTTTCTCTCTCTATCCCAAGGTGTGTGCTAACTTGATCATCAGAGGGGTTTTCAGGCCACACACCGTCGGGTAGCTCACCGCTGTTGTACTCACAGGTGATCGGACAGAAACGGAGCTTGGAAGAAAGGAGTACAGGCTTGCCGGAATATTTGCTCCCCGTACAACGACCTTGGGTCCATTTATTTCTATCAAAACGACCTTCGGTCCATTCATTCGTTCATGTCAGACTTTTGTCCACAATCCCAATTAGCAACTCATAAAGCTTATAAGGGAATAAACAGTTGGACATTGCTAAGCTTTCAAATATCGATATTACTCACAGTGATCGGCTTGTGGATTTGCCCCGAAGCTTGACCCTACACATTTCATGAACACAAAAGGGTCACTAACAGTTCAATCCGTTCTTTAATTCACATATTCCTTTTTAGGCTTTATTCTTATCCCATTAACTCATTTACAATGCTTAACACATGCCTAAGAGTGCTTACAAGTGAAAGAGAACGGAAAACGAAACACAGAATGTGAAAATAAAATTTCAGAAAACAGGGTCCCCGCTTGAGCGTGGACTCCCCCGCTCGAGCGGACCCTTAAGGCCTGCAAAAGTACTGGTTGCATGAAAAATGAGCTCGAGCGTGGAATAGAGCGCTCGAGCGAAAGGCTTGTCTACAAAAGCTCTATGCTCGAGCGTGAGATATCCCGTTCGAGCGGACATCCAACTCTGCAAAAAGTGCTGGGAGCACGAAATTCGCGCTCGAGCGGAGGGTTTCCCACTCGAGCAGACCTCAAATTTCTAGAAAACCCAGAATTGCATTCTTGAGCTTCATTTCGACTTTCTAGCCACAATAATTGCATGTAATGGCTCAAATCCCAAATATAATCATACTAACATGGCACCAATGCAAGATTATAACATTATGGAGCTCAATTTCTTGATTTATCTACATGCATGTCCCAAAATATGTCAAACTCAACACCAATATAACAAACTCATGCATTCAAGCTCATATCTTCTCAAATTGTACATACATGTGATGAATTAGCCACATTCTCAACTTAGATAACACAAATGGTGATCAAGACATGAGTTTCCTTTAACATTTCACATGGATTATACACATTTGCGCTCAAACATGCAATATCAAGGTGATTTCCTACATGCATGCACATATTAAGCTTCAATTCAACAAACACAACCCAATTTCATTTCAATCTTACTCTTGATCACCAAATTAGCTTGAGCACACAAAATTACAAACTATAATCCAAGAATTACTCACCTAGAAGCTTTGATCTTCTAAGCTCTAGTCAATTCTTGAGCTAAATCTCTAAGATTTCCAAGCTTTAGGCCAAATTAGCACAATTCTCTCCCTTTCTCTCACTATGGCCAGCCCCTCTCTCTCTCACAATTGTCTAACTCAGATTTTTGAGTTCCAAAGAGTTAAAGGAGAGTGTAATGCTAACATACAAAAAGTCCCGCTAATACAATATTTCAATATAAAATATTTGGGCACTAATTCACTAATTTAATCAGTTTAATCTGACCAGAATCAATTTCTAATTAAATTTCACCGTAGGCTCTAAAAATTATGCCAATCACGATGGCGTAATCAATTTCGGGTTCTGTGGCCGATAAGGCCATCAATTTAATTTCCGAAGCGGATTATTCAAACAGATATTCCTACGGTGAACAAATATATTCACATAATGACACATAAAATCATGCTAAACACATAATCATACTCAAATAAAGACCAATTAGCATGCTACAAAATAGGGATATCACAAACCTCGTCTAATAAATTGGAGCGATTTAGAAGTCCCATGACAATGGTTAATCCATGACCTAGTGGGATAAGGAGAATCTTCTAAAATGAAAAATCCTGCACAATTACAAGTAGGAGGAATATTTTTATTGGCAGCAACTAGGCTCGCCATCTTGGCATCTCTTCTTCCTAGTTGTTGTGATTTATGTACTAGCATGAATTATAAAAAGATATGTTGATGAATTGTAAACCTAAAGAGAAAACAAAACTAGTGCTTCTATATGTTGGATGGGATGATGTATTTCATTTATTTATTTATTAGTACTCACAATTACAACAGAGTTTCTTGCAGTAATGGCTAATATGTCAGCACAAGAAACTACACCGTGGCATGCAAACTCCATCGTAGTCTTTATATTGTCAATAACATCAAATCCCCTGACAAAGTTAACATTTGGAAATGCTATCTTCTCCCCTATGAAAGAAAATGTGTCATCAAGTAGGATTAATCCATCACATTCCTTTAACAACCACCAAAACACATTTAGACAATTATGGTCTAAGGATATACAATCTTAGACATCGAAACAAAACATTGAACAATATTTAGGCGTCATAGATACCAATCCTTTATGGTCATGAATTCAAGATTAGATGGTTAAATCTATATTTTGAACACTTAGAATGCTGGGAAAACATATTATGTCACATAGAAAATTAGCTATGCAGTTTCTAGAAAATGAAAAAGAAAGTAGAATTACATTAACGAAGCAGTTGTGGAGGAACAAGCAAAGAAGAGAGTCACCCATCCTGGCATCTTTTGATATTGTAGATCACACAACAGATTTCACAATGGCGAAAAGTTGTGGAAAAGATTTGGAGTAGAAAGTAGGAGAAAGTTGAGCTGAAGAGCTTTCCATGAAAAGCACAAGGAAAGCCAAAGTCACAATTGCCTTGAAAAAAAGAAGAAAATGACGCCATTCTTGTGGATTAAAACTCAAGTAATTTACGAAGAGGTGTGTTATGAACAAATGGTGTAGAAAAGGGGTAATATATATATATATATATATAGAAAGCTTCTAGTATGACATATCTCAAGGTGTTGGCCTCTGGCAAGTTCCATAAACTAACATTGCGTAGCATTTCTATGTTTAACAATAAACAAATTAGGGATTGAATTGATTAATAAGCCCATACTACTTTGTAAAACAAGTGTTGCAAATTAAAAAAAAAAAAAAATGAATCATGGTTTTTTTACTAATCTAACATTAAAAATATATAATTTTGAATGATTTTGTGGAGAGAGATTGCTTAGCTAAGTTGGAGAAAAGAACATTAGAGAAATGAGTGCAAGGGTTTGAAAATGTTGATTCAAGTAAGAAGAGAAAAGGGAATATGAACAAGATAGAGATGAAAATAAATAATGTGGCAGTTATAGCCATAAAATTATTTGTCAAATAAACCAAATTCTCACTTTTAAATTATGAACAAGATAGAGATGAAAATAAATAATGAAATCTTCGTTCAACCATGAAGTAACATATTATGCGTTGTTTATGTTATATTATGCAATGATTGGATTAAATAATCTTTGTAACTAAACAACGTGGAAGGAAAAAGTAATATTCAACAGCAGAGGATCTCTTGCTTCCTCTCAAAACTATATGATTTGGTCAGCCGATTCATCTTGTAGATGCTTTTTTTAATGTTGTGGTTCATGAATTTGGATAGAGATTTGAAAAGAAAAATAAAAAAGATAAGTGAAATTGTAATAAAATATAATTATATTTCACTTAGGGTGTGCACGAGTTAGAGTGGTGTGGGTTGAAGTGAGTTTCAATTGCATCGCCTGTGGTGGTTTATGCATTTTTCCCCACTGTCGTTCAACTGTGGATGAGTAAATCAATTATATTTTATAGGTAGTTTTGACTGGACAGTTGGGCAAGTGCGACAAACACAGCTTTAAATAAAGCAACAAAATCAAATAATGGTTTGAATATTCAAGAAAAATTTATAAACACATTAAGGGGTTCGAAATCAAGACTTTTCCCCACTTGAATAACACACAATATATGTTTTTTTAAATCAAAATCAAATTTATATTTTACAAATTTGCACACACCCATATATTAATGGATGTGCTTGCAAATCTAAAAATCTAAATTTAATTTTGATTTTAAAATATAAATATTTTGTGTTGTTCAAACGATAAAGATGAAGTTTTCTAGAGCGAAGGAGATCTTCAGATAGAGTGTCCATTTTTTGAGGATTGCTCATTTGAGAACTGCCTATGAAGCAAATTCATTTGAGTTTTAGTTACTCAATAATTATAAAATAAAAAAAATAAAAAAAGTAGTTAATTTCATTTTCCATAGTGAATATCTTTCATGCTTTTTTATACTTTATTTTTGGACCCCACTTTGAACTGACAACGATAATCTGAACTATTCATCTTATAAATCTCGTAATAAAACTCATATGTTTGAAAAGTCAAGTTTGTTAGATATCAATGAACAGATGAAAATTTTGCATATTTTTTATTTTATTTTTATGGTATAAACGGTTTAATTTTAAAGTTATAGTTGTCCATTTAAAAATTTAAAAATGTTATTTATTCATGTATTTATAGTAATATATGATGAAACTAAATTTTTATACAACTCAATTTTATTACTAAACCTACCAAATAAATGATTCAAATTATCGTTGTGGGTTTGAAATGCGATTCACAAAATAGAATATAAAAATATATAAAAGATAATGGTTTGAAGCAAAGTCATTGCCTTTTCAACAAAACTGAATTGATGGATAAAAAAAATAGCTGCCCTAAATCATAGAAGTCCCATGCAGGTCTTGCTCAATTATAGGCCCATTCTGCCATCAGATTGGGACATTGTCAATCTTGGAGAAACATACAACCAACTCAGAGTGACTCTATTCGTATTTAAATAATAATTTAGTACATTTAATTAAAATTTTAAAATTTTAATTTTTATTATATCCTAATATAAATTTATTAATAAAGACAATATACAATAAATCTAAATAAAAATATTATTTTTCTCTTATGATATGCCCAAACTATTTATACGTGTTTTTTTTATATTCAACTCTTTTCATCTTTAGAACAAAACCAAAGATATGTTAAAATATCACCGTGAATTTGCTTTACAATATTTTTTTCATTTTTTTTTATAAATTTTTTAGATTAGCTTAATCAATTTTTTTAAGTGAGAGGAAAGACAAATTGTTTCTAAACGTTTCAACAATATAGTGGCAGTTTTGTAGATTGTATCCTCGGGATACAACTGCTATTCTCTAGCACCAACAAGCACGAGTCTGTTTTTGTAACAATCCCAAACTGTGATTAGCCACTAATCCATGATTAAGAGTATTTAATTAGTAATTAAGAAGAAATTCTGAATTAATTGCGATATGTTGCATTATTTGTATTTGTATCTGTCTGTCGTAGAAATATTTGTCTGTGTTTCTGTTCTGTTTTTTGCATTGAAAGCCTTATCGACATCTGATTACGAAATTGACTTGATTTATGTGTTATGTTGAATTTTTAGAACATTACTGTAGGATTAATTGAAATTCGATTCGGAACCAAATAACTAGAATAAATTTTTTTAAACTTAAGGAAAGATTAATTAAGTCCACTAACCAAGCCTATATAAGGCCTATACACACTCTAGAACTCCCACACACTTACACTCCTTCATCTTTTGAGGCTAAAATGTGTGAGAGAGAGAGAGAGAGAGAGAGAGAGAGAGAAGAGAAAGAGAGAGAGAGATCAAAGCTTAAGAATGGTGCATTGCAGAGAGAAAGAGAGATCAAAGCTTAAGAAGGGTGCATTGCAAGGATATTGAAGGGAATTGGCTTGAAAGTTTAAAGACATAGCAATCTAAAGCCTAATTAAAGAGTTTAGGTAAGGATTTTAGCCTTTAATTGTGTAATTGAGACTTAACACATGAATTCAAGAGGAATTAGATCAAGAATTAAGCTTTTAGGGGTGAATTAGAAGTTAAATCATACATGCATGTTCATTTCCTCATACGTTGAGTTTGATTTCTAAGAAATTCTCTCAGGCATGCCATTGTTCTAACTTATCTACATTGATCATGTTTTGGAAAAGTTTGAGTTCATTGGCATTGCATACATGTCATATACATGTAAGTTTCCAATTTTGTTTGAATAATTGACTTACTTTTTTGCTATGATTTTGCGATATGATTTTGAATTTACCATGTTTCACAAGATTACAAATGTTTCCTCGAGTTTTGGGCCCAAAATGATGTGTTTTGTAGCTTTGAAATTGAGTTTTGAGCTTAGAAGAGCAATCTGGAAATTCCAGAATCTGCATCACCGCTCGAGCGACAGATTCTATGCTCGAGTGACCACTCATGGTTTTGCACTTCCGTTTCGAACGTAAAATTCATGTTCCCGAAAGTTTACAACATTTTGAAGACCGCTCGAGTGAACAAGGTTGCGCTTGAGCGGAGACTTTGTTCACTTAGTCTCACGCTCGAGCGGCCGTCAAGCGGAAAATTCACATAACTAGTACTTTTGCAGACTTTACAGACGCTCAAGCGACAGAAGTTGCGCTTAAGCGGACTGCCCTGTTTTTTAAATTTTGACTAAGTGTTTTGAGTTATAGTTTGGCGTCATCATTATATCCTAAGCATTTCTATGCCATGATTAAGACATAGTAATGGTAATGAGGATAAGGATTAGAAACACACCAAGATAAGAAAGAACTAAATTAAAGAAATTTCGGGTGTGTGTTTCAATATGTATTCGTTCTGTGTTTGTGTAGGTCACGCGCCATTAATCACCTGATCCGTCTGCTATATCTATTTTGCTATTGGTGCCAACTGTGAGTAACAATTTTGTAAAGTTATGTTCACGTTTAAATATTTTCTTATTTGATATGATAAGAAATTATCTGTTTTCTGAAATGCTATGTTCTGTATCAATGAATGATTGTCCATATATTGAAAAGTATTCGTGGCATCCTTAGCACATGTCCCTTGCTCGGGGGTAACAATACCGTGGTCTATGAGCACAAGGCCCTTGCCCGAGGGTAATAATATTGTGGTCTCATGGTCCTTGCCCGGGAGTAACAATACCATGGCTTAAGTATGTTATCTGTTTCTGGTATCGCAGGTTCCTTTATGGAACTAGTCAAGTATGACAGTTAATGCTCTATATTTGATCTTTTAGTGCTAATGAGTGTACCATGTATGATCATCTGTTGAAATTGAATGAGTACATGCTTATGAACTCTGAATAAGAATATGAATCTGACATGGGATATCATTCATTAAACCCTTTACTCTGTTATTATTCATTAGGCTTTCACTCATTATTTATATTATGTATGTAGGTAATCAGGAGCGTGACTAGGCTCAGTGATGACTGCCTGGGAGTCTGTTGTCAGCCAACTTTTGCGCCTCCTGAGGAGGTTCCTATCTAAAAAAGTCAAGTTTTTGTGGATCATGTTAAGGGTTTATTTTGTTTTTGTTTACCCGTACACTGGGTTAAGAGTTAAGTTCATTTTGATATTATCTGTATAGTGATGCATGACTTATTAAATTTTGACGTCATATGTATATATTTAAGTTTTAAATATTCTATCCCATGTATGTCTACACAGTTAAGTGGATTATGCATATTTTATATGTCTGCTTCCACAGCCCCTTATATGTGTTAATTTGTTCAGAGGCTTTTGGTAATTCCATGATTATTAGCTGGTTACGGCACTAAATCTATAGGGATGGGTTTGGGTCGTGACAGTTTTCAACTTGTATGAGAGGGTTCAAGAATGTTGTTGGAAAATTTGAATTCTCTAGAAATGATGAGAGGCTTAGATTCTTTAACAGTCACTACTAGGAACACAATAGCAAAGAGATGATAGACATAAGAGATTGGGTGAAGAAGAAGGAAAAGTAGTTAGAGAGAGAATAATGACAAGGCTCTGCCATTGATCTCCCACTTTCACTCTCAAGGTAGATAATGGAGAAGGGAAATTAGTTCTCTTCCAAGAATTGTCTTTTCAAAATTCATCCCATGTAAAACTATGGGTGGGTGCTATTTATAGACACCTCATAATATAGGATGGAGCCCATGTGCAAAACACATGGGGAATATTCCCTCTAACTACCTTGTCCAAGGAAGTGACCTCTCTGAGGATGAGAAAAACCCCGAAGAGGAGATCAACCTCTCAGCGAACCCTTCTTCTTAGCCACACCTAACCAATGATCCTCAATTTTCCAAAGGGGTTAAAGATAGTCTTAGAGGACATCCTACCTGTAATGCCCCCAAAATAATTACAATAAACTAACTCCAAACACTAGTACAATATGATATAAATAAAATAAGAAGCTTTCATTAATCAGAATTAATATACAAAAGGTGACATATGCAATATACATTCATAAATCGTTCATCCTGAATCTACAGGATATGTTACAAGAAGATAAGAAATGAAAGCTAAACAGATATCCATATGCCCTAATGGCTTACATCTTTCTAAGATCGTGCTTGGTTACAACAAAATAAGTCATAAGCTCCATACAAATAATGCCCTAGACTTGTGAAAAGCAAATAAAAAAATAAGTAGGAATTGAGCCTTCAGCTCCACAAGCATATCACCAACACTTGAAAATGGTTTTTCCCAAGTAGGGTGAGCCAAAGCCCAGTAGAGACAATCTAGCATACAATATATGAATCTTAACAAAGATATAAGTATGCAGTGTATATATATATAACACCCATGATAAAATCATTTGTATTGCTACAAATCATAATGTGCCAAGTTTCATGTTTCAGGCTATTTTATTTTAATTCATTTCAAGACAATTCATTTCACCTCAGTCCATAAGTCAAGTCCATTGTTATCCAGACAACCCAGCTAAGGCTACAACTCAGTGATTCTTTAACCAATACAATCATTACCTAAACATTTCAAGTTTTCCATTTTACAAAAATTGGACTTTCACCCTGGACACACAGGCCGACTTAATTCAATGGAATCCATCATATTTCTTCTCTCAAACATGGAGTTCATCTCATTTCTCCTCCCAAACATTATACATATACAATGTATTAAAAACACAATCATATTCAATGACAACTGATAAGAGATTAGTTTCGATTCACTTAATCCTCATGCAATTTTTACAACAATCATAACTATCTTCTGTCGATAGCCCCAAAAAAATATTTCTAAACAGATATACAATCTCAAAAACAGATAAACTACCCAAATTTCCATAGGTGAGAGATAACAAGCATCCAACTCCACCATTTATATAAACATCTATCAAATTTCATATTTCTAATACTAATTACAACTATTTATACAAAATAATTAATTGAGACATTTTAGGGCAAAAATCTGATTTTCTTCCAAATCCAATCCTTGTGTCAAAATCAACAAATTTAACACAACATATCCTCATATCTACACCCATAACCATTTTCATTACCTTCATTTGGAAACCCCTCTTTTGATTTTAAACCAAAACCCTACGTTTGTCTAAAATCCTCCAAATCCGAATATTATTTATACAATTAACAAATAACTAAGTTAAAAATCATAGGAGACTGTAGAAAGTCCCTACTTCAAAGTTAGAAGACGAGCAAAGCAAGAAGAAAACTTCAAAGACGCCGAAATCAACTTTTGTTAGGATCAAAATGGAGCTCTTGAGATGCTCTACTTTTTTTCCCAAAGACACTAGGGCAGAGAAACCAACGGATCTAAGTGAAAATGTAGAGGAAATGTGAGTTTTAGAGAGAGAGGCTCTAGATCTAGGGTTTTGGAAAGAAAAAATATCAAAAAGTGACAAAAAAAGAGGCTGTTGCGAACTGATATACACACAATTCGCTCGAGCTCAAGAAGTGATGCTTAAGCATCAGATACAGTAAGTTGTTTTGCTCGAGCGTAAGAAATGACGCTCGAGCGCAGAATACACACCCCTAGTAGTTTTACAGACAATAGACCAATGCTCAAGGGCAAGAAGGGTCGCTCAAGCGTAAAATACACTTTCTCAGTAGTTTTGTAGGCTTGTAAAAGTACTATGAGTTTACAAAGCCCGCTAGAGCGCAAGAAGTACCGCTCGAGTGGAGGAACAAAATTCTAGACAACAAGAGTTTAGAAACTAAGCAACCAACCTGTCCCAAATGCAACCACAACAATCCCATAGCCAAATTTAAGGAGATACAAGGGAAGCAAGATGTGAACAACAATATGAAACTATTAAACCCGAGTCTGGGATACAACAAGAGTCGGATCAAAACCGGAATCACTATAACCTCCCCCCTCCCTTAAAGAATTTCGCCCCTAAAATTTCAAATCAAGTTTTACAGTTATGCTTAAACCAATTACAATAATGATCATCAATCAATTCCAATTCCGTGACCCATTCTCTGGTCATCCATTCCCATTAACTCGATACACAAGTTCCAACATTAAAAGTAAAAATTCATAGTTTCCCAAAACATTTACAATGTTTATATTAAATCCATATTTCCAAAACATACACAACATATACACTGTTTTCATATTCTCAAAACATATTATAACATGCCCGGGGGGTACCCATGGGTGTTAAACATTTCAGACCTTCGATCTCTTTGATCTAGTCTCACTAGTGCAATATGAAACATAGATGAGAGTTCAGATTTGGCAACTTTTAGAAAATCAATTTTATTGCAAAACCTTTTGCCAGAAATGGACTTAGTCATTAGAGCTCAAAGTCACCACCTAATATTTTTGAGAAATTAAGAAACCCATGACTCGTGCTAAGGCCACTGTTCGTCATAACCAAAGTTGTCTCAGTTTGGAACCTTATGTATGAGAAGGAAAGGCCATTAATTGAGCACCTCCGCTCACCCGATCAGAAGATCGGCCTTTACTAAATCATGATATGAATTTTATTTACTTTATATGTTTATTTTTTGATTATTTAATAATTTCTAAAAATTACTATGTAAAGCATACAAGTATAGATTAGATCATTTATTTTGGAATAATTTGATTTCATGTATTTTGAAAGAGTTTTGAAGATGTACAACCCAAATAAATTGAGTTTACAAACATGTAAAATTAACATTATTCCAAATTAAGCGACACAACCTCCATCCACTGACATTCATACAATTATATTAAGTAAGCAAGTAACCACATGATAGGATGCTTAAACATAATAAGAAAAACACACACAAACGGGATGTTAAAGTATAAAAATTTACATATTTGACGTCCCACGAACAAGCAACAAAACAAAGTTAGTAAATCATGCATGATCATATATACAAAATCCTATTACAATTCACTCATGAGATGCAATTAAAGATTCGGCTTCTAAGATATGACATGTGAATCATCTCAAGAATATGAGGTAGCACACATGATCACATAGGAATTGATTAAATCTATAAATGCAAAATTTGCCGAATCAAGATGCACGAAACATGAATGCAAAGCAAGGATATACTAAAAAAATAAAATAAAATAAACATGATGCATATCCACGAATAAGGAAAGTAAATAAAAGAACGGGATAGAAAGAAGTAGGGCGGGAAATTATTACAACACTTTGAATAAATTATTACAGACCAAATGAGAGAGAAGAGAGAATATTCCAATAAAATAAAATAAAACCTCACAAAACACTCAAAATAAAAACAAAAGCAAAATAAAAGCTACATGTGCCTTGGAACCGCCGGCGAAATTGGTCAACATTGGGAGATTACGCCATCTTGTCCGAAAGAAGCTAATCGACCGACCAAATAGGCCAAACTAGGCCGAGCAAAACTTGTCTTGTTACGAAACCAAGAAAAGGAACAAACAAGAAATATGTAGGTGGCTCAACTAACCACCACCAGTTAGCTTACAGCACAACTAATATGAAACAAGAGTAAGCAACTTATTAGTATTATTATTATGAGCTAAACAAACCACTTAGATTACAACAACACACTATGAAATATAAAGTATGAAAATAAATATGAGATAAACAAACCACTTAGATTATAATAAAACACTATGAAATATAAAGTAAGAAAATAAATATGAGATAAACAAATCACTTGGATTATAATAAAACATTATGAAATAAGAAGCAAAACAATAAACATGAGATAGAAAATATAAGAAAATGAAAGACTAGAAATTCACCTTCCAAAGAAATATTGAACTTCTTAATTTCCAAACTTTCTCTTGATCACTCTCAAGTTTAAGAAGTGTATTCTCAATCCTCAATTTGAAACTAGAATTTGAGTTTGGAATGATGGTTTTGAACAAGGGTATGACCACTCTTTTCTTGGAAAGAATACTGTCTCTTTGATTAAGGTTTTGAGTGGTTTTGACAAAAGAAGATAAGATGTAAGAGCTATGTAACTTCACTAGTTTGGCAAGATAACTCTCTTGTTTTTAAGACTTTCTTTTCTTTCAAATTCTAACACAATTTTAGCATTCTCTCTCTACACTTCTCTTCTTCAAAATTCATCTCCAAATTCAAGACTAGAGCTTCATTATATAGCCAATGCAAGTGGGCAATGGTGGAAGACAAAGTGGAGGATATAGTGGAAGACAAAGTAGAGCATTTTTTGGAAGATAATAGAGTTAATGGGGGGACAATGTATAATGAAGGTAAATGATGAATGGTGATGATGGTGTGTGATTATGAAAATAGATGATGAGTTAGGATGGTAGGATGTGATTATGAAAGTAGATGGTGAAGGGAGATAATGAGATAAGATTATGAAAGTAGATAGTGAATGGAGATAGTGGGATGTGATCATGAAAGTAGATGGTGAGTGGGGATGGTGGGATGTAATTATGAAAGTGGATAGTGAGTAGGGATGGTAGGATGTGATTATGAAAGTAGATGGTAAGTGGTGATGGAGGGGTATAATTATGAAAGTGGATGGTGAGTGGGGATGGTGGAGTATAATTATGAAAGTAAATGATAAGTGAGGATGATGGGGTGTGATTATGAAAGTAGATGGTGAGTGCGAATGGTGGAGTGTGATTATGAAAGTAGATGGTGAGTGGAGAGGGTGGAGTGTAATTATGAAAGTGGGTGATAAGTGGGGATGGTGGGGTGTGATTACGAAACAGTCAAATATTATTTGGGAGGAAATATAAGACAATGTGATGCTTTGGCAGAGTGATTAACGTTTAAGATGTGGAGTCTTAGGTTAGGGGTTCAAACCCCTTCACTAGCATTCTTACTTCTCTATTTTTCTTTTCTTTTTGGGTAAAGACATGTCATCGCCACATCATCAGCACGGACCAATCCAGTCATGCTACGTCAACAAGACCACCACGTCAACGTCATAGTCAGCATTGACGGAATATTCTGCGTATGGACAGAATATTCTCTGACTTAATAGAATATTCCCTCATATAACAGAATATTCCTTGAGTTTTGAAAATTAAATTTGGCCCAGAAGTTTCAAATAATTGTGCTGTAACCTAAATTTTGGGAAAATTTTTTAGTAAGGCCCCCGAAAGTGCAGCAAAGGTTGATACTAACTAAACGAACCATTCTTGATGCAACCGTGAGGTCAGAATATTCCCTTGGAAAGGTAATTTGTGGTTGTTTAGATTTGGAAATAGGGCTCAAATTCTAAGTTTTCTTATTGAGGATTTTGTGATAAACACCTTCTTGTTTTGTCATCATAGGGTAATCAAAAGAAAGAGCCCAAGTTTTAAAGTCGATAAAAATGGGGTGTCTACACATATACAATATTTTCATATTTTATTAATATAATCAAAATTCCAATACATGTTCAAACATTAACAAATAAGTCTGGATACTTCTCATGGACTTCCAACTCACGTTCTTAAGTTGCTTCCTCAACCCCGTGATGTTTCCACAATACCTTAAGCAAGGGAATTATCTTACCTTGCAAGACTTGGTCTCGGGTATCTAAGACTCTCATTGGTCTCTCCTCATACGAGGCATCTTCATCTACCTCTAAGTCAGTCCAATCCAACACGGGCGATGGATCCGACTCATACTTCTGAAGCATGCTAATATGAAACATATCATGAACCCCGAAAAGCTGTAGCGGGAAAGCCAAACGATAAGCTACCTCTCCAATTCGTTCAAGGATCTCAAAAGGCCTAATAAATTGAGGGAACAATTTCTCATTTTTCTCAAATCTCATCAAACCTCTCCTAGGTAATATCTTTAAGAATACATGGTCTCCTACATCAAAAGACAAAGGTCTCCCCCTGCGGTTAGCATAACTTTTCTAGTGACTCTGAGCCATAACCAACCTCTTATGGATAAGTGAAACTTTCTCTGTCGTTTCCCACACTAACTCCGGACCCAACATTGGTGCATTACCCACCTCTGCCCAACACACAGGTGATCTACATGGTCGGCCATATAAGGCCTCAAATAGTGTCATACCAATACTCGACTGGAAGCTATTGTTATAGGCAAATTCCACTAAAGGCAAGTGCCTTTCCCACAAACCCTTAAAGTCAAGAATACAACCTCGAAGCATATCCTCAAGGATTTGAATAGTGGGCTCAGACTACCCGTCAATCATAGGATAATACGCAGTGCTAAAAGTCAATCTCGTGCCCGAGGCACTCTGTAGGCTCTATCACTGCCGAGCCATAAAATGCGGATCTCTATCCGAAACAATCGCTACTAGGACCCCGTGCAACCTCATTATGTCTTTAATATAAAGGTCGGCAAGATAATCTATCAAGTCACTCACACGCATAGGAATAAACTGCGCCGACTTGGTCAACTGGTCAATTTCCACCCAAATTGCATCACTATCCCGTTGAGTACTCGAAAGGCTCACAACAAACCCGCTGGTCTCTATTGTTCAGCCTTCACTTGCTGACAAGTAATGTACCTTGACACAAACGCGGCAACTTCCTTCTTCATTCCCCTCCACCAAAACTAGCGACAATGGTTGTGATACGTCTTTGTGCCTTCCGGATGCACCGCAAGGCGTGAATGACGAAATTCTTAGAGTACCTCCTCTCAACAAGACTCCGGCACGAAGAGACGATAAAGGCATCTAACACTCGAGTCGGAGTACACGTTCAAGCCTCTTTCTACCTTCCCACTGGAGATCTTCTCCCGGAGGGATTCTACCTCAAGATCACCCTTCTGTGCTTCTATCACTTGGTTCACAAGTGTAGATTGTGCAACTACTAAAAACAAGGCTGCAGACTCAACAAACTCGCCAAAATGCAAGTCAAACTCTTCAATGGTACCTGACATCTCCCATTCTCTGATGGCAATAGAAGCTACATTGCTAATGGATTTCCTACTCAAGATATCGGCCATAACATTGGCTTTTCCCATATGATAATGTAACTCAAAATCATAATCTTCTATGAACTCAATCCACCTCCTCTGCCTCAAATTCAAATCTTTATGTGTAAACAGATATTTCAAACTCTTGTGATTGGAAAACACCTTAAACTTCTCACTATACAGATAGTGCCTCCAAATCTTTAGGGCAAAAATCACCGCCGTTAACTCTAGGTCATGAGTAGGGTAGTTCCTCTCCTATGCTTTCAACTGCCGCGAACCATAGGCCACTACCTTCCCCTCTTGCATGAAAACGCAACCCAAACCTTCCCCTGAGGCATCATAATACACTGAATAGTCCAAACACCTCCTAGAATAATCAAAACTAGAGCAGTGGTAAGTCGAACCTTAAGCTCTTGAAAAGACTTATCTCCGGTCTCACCCCACACAAACATGATCTCTTTCCTCGTCAGTCTAGTCAATGGTGAGGCTAGCTTAGAGAAATCTTTCACAAATCTACGATAGTACCCGGCTAATCCCAAGAAACTACGAATCTCAAAAGTATTCTTAGATGGCTCCCAATCTTACACTGCTTCTATCTTGGATGAATCTACAGTCACCCCTTCCTTGGATACCACATGGCCTAAGAACTTAACTTCTTCCAGCCATAATTCACACTTCCCAAACTTAGCATATAGTTTGTGGGTTCTAAGTAACTCAAGTACTACCCGTAAATATTCCTCGTGCTCCTTAGAGGGTAAATATGTCAAAATGTCATCCACAAAGATAACCACGAAACGGCCTAGAAACTCATGGAAGATCCAGTTCATCAAATCCATAAACACAGCCGGTGCATTCGTTAGCCCAAAGGGCATCACTAGAAACTTATAATGGCCATACCGCGTACAGAATGCCGTTTTCTGGATATCCTCTTCCCTCACTCTTTAGTGGTGATAACCCGATCTCAAATCTATCTTAGAGAAGTAACAAAACCCCTTCAACTGATCAAATAAATCATCTATACGAGGTATTGGATACTTGTTCTTAACAGTTACTCAGTTCAACTTCCGGTAATCTATATAAAATCGCAACGCACCATCTTTCTTTTTGGCAAAAAAAGCTAGTGCTCCCCAAGGCAAAATACTAGGGTGGGTAAAACCCTTATCTAACAATTCTTGGAGTTGAATATTCAACTCACTCACCTCGGTAGGTGCAAATCTATATGGTGCCATAAAAATCGGTGTCGTGCCAGGCACTAAATCAATAGAGAACTCAATCTCTCGGTGAGGTGGTAAACTAGTAAGATCCTCTGGAAAAACATCAGAGTATTCACAAACTACCCTTAGCAACCCAATTTGGACTTCATCACACTCAGTGTTCAAGAAGTTGGCAAGAAGGAAACTAAGCTCACTCTGCCCACGCGGATCATACACCAGTAATAAGACTTTATCCACTCGGTCCCCCAAGAAATAAAAGCAATCACCACTCAAGGTACATATAGTAGCCCTCTGACGGTAGCAGTCTATAACCGCTCAATAGGATGACAACCCGTCCATACCTAATATAACATCAAAGCTAGACATATCAATCAATACAAATGCAAAAGGAAGTCGGCAATGGGCAACCTCTATGTCATAACCCCGACATTCCTGCTTCAAAACAATCTCACCACCAATAGGTGATCCTACACAGATAGGAGATGTTAACTAAGCCAACTCTAGTCCCAAAATCGATGTAAATGCAGACGAAATAAATGAATGGGATGTACCCGTATCAATTAACACATTAGCAACCGAATTGCAAAACAAGAGGGTATCTCTCATTATCAAAGGCGCTAGTACAGGATCTGGTGCGATAACTGTATACACACATCCTGTAGGTCTTTGCTGCACCTGTTCACCCCTCGAAGCATAAGCCTGATGCACTGACTAAGTTGAAGAGGCTCCCTAATTGGCCCATAAGGCCTGTGTTGACTGTGCAAGCTAGTAGCTCTGTGTCTATCTCAGACCAAACACACCGGGTATACCACCCAACTGAGGGTAAAGTTTCTTTATGTGCTCCACCTGTCCATACTGATAATAAGTGAGTGGTTGCCCTCTCCCTTGATTCTATCTCTAAGAACGAGTTGAAGACGATGTAGACTATTACCCTCCTCGTCTCTGCGGGCGCGCTGGAGACTTGTGGTCTAACTGACCACATTTGAAACAAGTAATATCTCCTTGACTAACCCTACCAAAACTCAAACTCGGTACTGGAAAAGTGGACCTCGACTATGCTTTCTAGGACTGTTGGGGTTAGAACCCCTCGGCCTCTTACTGCCCCCTTGAATATCCTAACTCCTCTTGAAACCCCTCATCCCCTCCCCCTTCAAGTGCATCACAGTCTTAAGATAAGCCGCCACCTCCACAAGGCATCCATAATCTCTAATCATTGACCCAGCTACCTTGAACATGAGCCTGGTCCTCAACCTCTTCTCAAACTCCAAACAATGGCGCTCCTCTGTTGCTACGAATTCGGGTGCAAACCTTGATAAACTAGTAAATGTGGCCTCAAACTCGGCCACAGGTGTGCTCAACTACTTGAGCTTGGAGAACTGATCTCTCAACTTCTCCCTAACAGTGGGAGGCAAGAACTTATCCTGAAAAGGGCTGACAAAAGCCTCCCAAATCACTCTAACACATTCACACGCATACTTCCACCACTAACCTGCATCTCCCTTCAGGTGGAAGGATACCAAGGCCACTCTTAACAGGTCGTCCTCAATGCCAAACATCTCGAACGTTTTCACTATTTGCTCTAGCTACTCATCTCCCTTCAGTGGCTCATTGGGATCACTCACAAACTCATCCGGATTTGACCGAAAAAACTCTTGCTTTAAGAAAGATGGTTCTGCCTCAGCTACTTAGGATTGGACTTGACTCTCAGCTATGAGAATGTCCATATACTCTAGCAATGCTCCGGTCATTTCGCGGGCAAAGACGTCCATGGCCTGTTGACCAACTATTTCGGCCACATTGGCTTGACCAACCCCTTTTTCCTATGCCAGAATTTCATTCAGTAAAGGCACTTCATATCTCATAGGCCTACCACACCTATCACTACCACATCTACGTCCACGTCCACGTCCACGTCCACGTGTTGACATCCTAATAAAGGTAACAAAAGAGATTAGCACATTTACAAATGTGCTGAAGCTAATTCACTCACATCCTAATGTTGTAGACAACGGTAATTCACTCCACATAAGCACGTAGTCACATAAACACATACGAATTTCGTTTTCGGATAATGACTGCCTCACGACGTTGCTAGAGTTCCAATTAGAAATAGCAGTGATCAAGTGCTTTTCTAATAGGACTTCCAAAAACCCGTAGACTCAATTAACTTTCTAGAAACTAAATCTCATAACCATATAATCACATAAACATGTTATCATGTAAGCACATCGTACATACTAAAGTCTCTTTCAAGTGAGACAAACCCATTGTGGTAATAACCACTTCCTACGTACCTAAAATATTCAAACCCGGTACACTTTGATGGGTGTACCACGTATGATCATCTGTTGAAATTGAATGAGTACATGCTTTTGAACTCTGAATAAGAATATGAATATGATATGGGACATCATTCATTAAACCCTTTACTCTATTATTATTCATTGGGATTTCACTCACTATTTACATTATATATGTAGGTGATTAGGAGCGTGACCAAGCTCAGTGATGACTGCCTGGAAGTCTGTTGTTAGCTAACTTTTGCGTCTCCCAGGGACGTTCTCGTCTGAAGAAGTCAAGTTTTTATGGATCATGTTAAGGATTTATTTTGTTTTTTTTTTTACCCGAACACTGGGTTAAGTTCATTTTGATATTATTTGTATGGTAAAGCATGACTTATGAAATTTGACATCATATGTATATATTTAAGTTTTAAATATTCTATCCCATGTATACCTGCACAACTCAGTGGACTATGTATGTTTTATATGTCTACTTTCGCAGCCCCTTATATGTGTTAATTTGTTTAGAGGCCTTTGGTAATCCCAAGATTATTGGCCGGTTTCGGCACTAAACTTAAAGGGTCGGGTTTGGGTCGTGACAGTTTTCAACTTATATGAGAAGGTTCAAGAATGTTGTCGGAAAATTCGAATTCTCTAGAAATAATGAGAGGCTTAAATTCTTTAACAGTCACTACTAGGAACACAATAGCAAAGAGATGATGGAGATAAGAGATTGGATGAAGAAGAAGGCAAAGCAGTTAGAGAGAGAATAATGACAAGGCTCTCCTGTGAATCTCCTATTTTCACTCTCAAGGTAGATAATGGAGAAGGGAAATTAGTTCTCTCCCAAGAATTGTCTCTCCAAAATTCATCCCCTGTAAAGCTATGGGTGGATGCCATTTATAGACACCTCATGATATAGGATGGATATTTCCTTTAACTACCTTATCCAAGGAGGTGACCACTTCGACGATGAAGAAAACCCCAAAAAGGAGATCAACCTCTTGGCGAACCCTTCTATTTAGCCACACCTAACCAATGATCCCCAATTAGCCCAAGGGGCAGGGGTAGTCCTAGAGGATGTCCTACTGTAGAAGGCTCAGGGGTAGTTCAAGAGAACGCCTTACTGCAAATATTGTCGAGTCTCAAGGACCCCCTAGATTGTGCCACGTCGACCCGGGGTATAGTCTAGTTTAACGGAAGAGTGAATTTATCTTCACTCATCGTCCTCAGGATCGGGTCCTTTCTTCAGACTCCATCACGCCCATAGTTCTAGTGCCTAGATCCCAGAAAGCTCCAAGCCTGCAATTGTTCTAGGACTCATTAACGGGGTGACTTCTAGATTGCATTTGAATCTGTTCGAAGCCAAGTGTTTCGGATCTCTAGGTTCGTGGATCCACCTTTCAACTCTGAGCTCAAATAGGTCTCTAGGTTCATGGTTCCGAACCCTTTCAAGACTAAGCCAATACCTCGGAGAATGGATCTCCTCCGAGGGTTTCATCTCTTCTAAAAGCAAGTGTTAACCTCCTCAGACACCTGTATGATCTGAGCCTCCTCGGATGGGCTTGTTGGACTCTCATTAGAGATATATGCTTGATGGGTTTTCCTCGACCCAATTTGTTGGCCTTTTTGTGTACCCATTCAATAGAATTCACTTGGGTCCATTTGGCAATAATTTCTCTAAGCTCACCAATTTTTTGGTTTTTCGATTAGGCTTCGATTGGGGCCAATCAATTTAGTGGACTCAAGTTAACCCCTCTTACATTTTTGCCCCTTGCATGTATGAGAAATTTTGAATTCGCGAACATGCATATTTTTCCTTCTTCGGCCATACTTCGCATCATTCCCTCAGGAATATTTTGTCTTCATGTGGCTTTTGGACAAGATTGATGACTCATCAATTTATAAATAAGATTGTCAACTAATATTGATAAGAAGGAATCTTTTTTCCTTATGCCATATTTGACAAACACACTTTTATGCCTTTGATTTATTCTCTCAATGAAAAAACAAAATTTGAATATTCAATACTCCACCCACCAAGAATGATTAAGAATTAAATTCTTCTTCGCAGGAAATGGCCAGACCATTTTTTTTTCTTTCTTTTTATTCCTTGGAAATAAATAAAAGTCTAAGCTTGACTTTTTGCTTTGCTTCTTTTTTTTATTCTACAAAAGTCCAAATCAAAAGACCTCCGTTTATATATGTATATATACTAGTTAGAAAGGCTCGTGCAAGGCACGAGCTACTATTACAGTATATTTAAATTTTATATTTTAATAATTTTTAAAAATAAGAATATTGTTTTATAAAATTAAATAGAATAAATCATTAGATATATAATAGAATTATATAAATTATATTATAAATAATAACAAGAAAAAAATATAAGAAATTCTATCATTTTAACATAATTATATTCTTTTCTTTTTCAGTAAGACCAAGTGTGAAGATATAAAGATAAACACAATAAAATATACATTTTAGCATAAAAGAGATAAGATAATTCTCCATCTAAAAAAAATAAACTAAACTAATGAAGAAGTAGAAGAGAATACACACACACACACACACACATATATATAAATGACCCATTTTATTAATAAATAAATCATACTCGCATAACAAATGATCAATTTCATTAATAAATAAATTCTTAAGTTAATTAACAATTTTTAATGATGTGAAAAATATCTTTCTGACAACCATTTTGTTAATAAATAAAGCATTAAGTCAATTTACAGTTTTTAATGATATGAAAAATATTTTTCAATGAAAATTTTTGATAATTTATTATTGCATAGGAGAGTAGTTATTTTTTTTCCTCTTCTGATTATTGGGTTAAATTAAAATTTATAACAAACGAAAGTTGTAATTTGTATTATTATAGGACTAATTCATATTTTAAACAAACATTATAGGTGTATTTGTAATTTGTTAAAAAATAAAAGATTTATGTTTTACAATTGACCAGAATGTTTGCATATATATAAGAAAACTTTCATTCAAATTATTACACCGTTAGTAAATTATACAAAATAAAAGGACAAAATAAGAAATTCCCAAACAATCTAAGGGTAAAATAGGCAACCCAAAACAAACCTTCACAACCAAAGCAACCAAAATGTCTAATATAATTTCCAAAATGCCACCACTCAAATTATTTTACCAACCAACTAAAGAACAAAATAGCAATTTTAAAATAAGCTAAGGGCGAAATAGGAAAAGAAATGACAAGTCATAGGAAAAAAGAGCTTTATATATATATATAGATATACATATCTCTCTTAGAATATCTGAGGGACCACCAACCAAAAGACAAAGACCTTGTCCTTATCCTTTTTTTTTTATTTCTAAAATGTCCACCTCCAATCCTTTGAAAACACCTTTTATTTATTCTTTATTTTTTATTTTTGTTTGGGATACCAGATTCAAAGGACCCAAAAGATTTCAATTTCTACTTTCATACAACGTCAATCAACCTACTCTTTAACGGAAGTATATCCATTGTTGGTGTGTCATTATCCCTTGCCAAAGCTCTGTTACAGCTCCGGTCTTCTTAGCATTTCCAGTACTCCATCGCACAAAATATTATCTTTAGATTTATCCCTTCTTTGCGAGAGCCAATTGCGGCCCTGCCTGTGTATGCGACCAGCCAGCTCACACAGCCTGTGTGCTTTTCATCTGTCACTTGTAGCTTCACCACTACTTGCAGTCGCGACTAACCAGCGCCGACCATGCCACTAACTCAACACGGCGTTGGTCTACCCAGCTGCTTCACCAATTTGGGATTAATGACTTTGACGTTTGCTCACTTCGGCGCCATTCATGTCGTTCTGCTATCCCTTGGCTTGTCTTCATTCAATTGGCTTCATCTTCTCGATTGTCCTAGATCTGTGACTGAGCTCTTTATATATATATATATATATGGGCTTTGATTTTCTTTCAACTAATTCCATTCCCTTTGTTGTTTTAGATTTGTAAAAACCCTACTCTATTGATCTTCGGGCTTTCCCTTTTCTTCTTGCATTTCTGTTTTTCTAATGAACTTAATACTCTGATGAACTCTGAATATGTGAACTTCGATGGAAATTTTATTTGGATCTTAAATCCTGTAATTTTTTGTCCTAAAATAACTAGTGTTCCTTGTTGAATCTTGGACCTGTGTTGATAATCTTGGCATACATAGAGGCTTGATGTTGAAAATGAAGGATTGGTGTTGAGAGAGAATGCAATCATGATTTGAACGTTGTAGCTTTATGTCAGCTTGAGAGGAATTGACCTGGAGAGACAAAACATTGATTGTTATTGTTGCATTTTTCATGAACTTGCTCGGAAGAATAGAATTATTATAATATAAGTTGTTCATTACTATTGTTGATGTCGCCTTTATTTCGATAACGCTTGAATATTGTTTATCTCGTTTGTCGGCTTTACTATTTGAAGCAAATGAATTCTTGCACGAAATCCATGACCCCAAGGCCCTTAGAACCCGCACTAATGAGAGCAAAGGTTGTCCCTTGGAAGTCTGAATGGAAGCAAAACTATCTCTCAAGAGTCCAAAAGTGGCACACATCCTACTTCGGCAAGAAAGATCCCTTCTGGTAGGCAATCGAGTCTGGAGGGCTATTCTTCGGAAGTCCAAGTAGGGCACACACTCTACTTCAATAAAAGAAAAAATCCTTGAAGCTCGCACTCATTGAAGCGAGGTCTGTTCTTTGAAAGTCTGTGTGGAAGCACACACTCTACTTCAGCAAGAAATATCCTCGAAGCTCGCACTGATGGAAATAAGAGTTGTCCCTTGAAAGTCCAAATGGATGTAAGGGCTATCCCTCGAAAGTCCAAGTGGGAGCACATTTCCTTTTTCGACAATAAAAATCCTCGAAACCCGCACTAATGGAAGCAAGGGTTGTCTCTCGAAAGTTTGGGTGGAAGCACACTCCTTTCTTTGGCAAGAAAGATCCTTTCTGGTTGGAAACCAAGTCTACTACTTCTTCTTCTTCGAGGGGTAACAAAAATTGAAAACTGTCTCAAGCAACGTAACATAAAGAAGATACACAATATAGAGAAAATAAACTTCTAGCGGAGATACACAATATGGAGGAAATAAATTTCTTCATAACATAAGAAAGATAGATAAAACTTCTTGAACAATGTAGTAAATATAAATTGTAAATGTCATAGATAGAATTCTTTTACGGAATGTTGACCTTTGTCCCTAGAGTTGCGAGGTTATTTGGAAAGCTTTCACCAGTTACTTGAGTTGTGGCTTCGGTCCATCTTCCATACATTTCTGGAGCCATTTTGGGCTTTAACACTATGTCCTCGTTGGGAGGTTCTTCCTTCAACTAGGGGCCAGCTATGGGAGAAACGGATCCCCCACACCTTCATAAGTAATACACCGTCTTGCCTTCCTCTCGAACCTTTATCATCTTCCAAGGGACAAAAGTACTTTTGGACAAAAATGAAAGTTGGGACAATGGCTGTTTGCTGGACTCGACCTTTGGTTTGTCATCCGAGTAACAAGGCTCAGATGTACCAAAAAGTCTTTCTGAAGCCTCTATAGTCACTATCTCATTTCCCAACTTAGCTTTGACACATTAATGATAACTTGAAGGCACGACACCAAACTTGTGCATCCAAGCCCTCCCCAAGATAATATGATAGTTTGTCTCAGAGTCAAAGATATGAAACGTAGTGGCTGAGCGAATCACCCCTACGACCAAATCAACTGTCACATACCCTAGAACAACTCTCTCGTCTCCTCCGAAACCCGTGATGACTACTGGTTGTTTCACGATGTGGTTTTCGAAAATCCTTGCATTCTCTAGAGTTGCCCGGGTTATGATACTGATGGAAGCTCCGCTATCTAGCAAAGCCCTCTTGAACTCAACCTCAATGATGTAAGGGGTCACATAGAGTGGTCGGTTGTGTGGAAAATGGTATTTTCGATCTACCTCAGAAAAGATTATAGCACCAGCCTACTCCCTTGCTTTCATTGGAATAGATCCCTCAACTGTCACACCTCCCTCATTGTGTGCCTCGGCAATGTTGATAATGGACTTGGTAATTTTAGTTCTCGCTTCCCCGGAAAACCCAAGCTGATTGAAGAACTGTTTGAACTTGATATTATCTTGGAGAGTCTTTGCATAGTGATCTAGATCTTTCTCTATACTTGGCGGATCATAGTTAACCAACTCCTCAGTCTCATTGAAGTAGAATGGCATAAAAACATGATGCTTTCTTCTTGGATTGAAGGATGCTTCGTAACCAACTCTTCCTTCTGGATTGAAAGGTTCACTATAAGAAACATCCTCACCTTTTGGCTCAAAAGTGTCTTCGAAACAGTGTTCTTCATCTTCTAGCTCAAGGGCGTCTTCGAGGAAGTGTTCTTGATCCTCTGGATTTAGGGCATATTCAAACAAGTGCTTCTCATCTTCCGGCTCGAGGGCGTTTTCAAGGGAGTGCTCCCCATCCTCTGAGTTTTCAATTGTTTTAATCATTGGCCTGTCATACGCCATCATAGCCACGTTTTCTAGGATATCCTGGTGCCTTTATTCTTTGAAACTTAGCTCATTTGCTTCAACTTTCTTTCTAAAGATCTTCTTAAGTGTCTGACACTTTTCTGTAGGATGTCCTAGTGATTGGTGGAAAACACAATAATTAGGGCCCTTGCGATCCTTCTTCGATAAAAGCTCTTCGATATGAGGCAACTTCAATTCCCCGTCTGTCACCCATTCTTTGACTAAAATCTTTACCTTCTCAATATTACACGAAAAACAAGTGTTAGCTTTGCAGCTGTTCCACTTCTGCCCTCTGAATCCCCCCTGCAACTTTCAGGTAGAAGACGCAGAAGTCGCAGTGACAGAAGGTCCTCAAGATGATTTGAAGTTGGTTTTATAACTAGTCTCAAATCTGATCACCTGAGACTAAGGTATGTTGATGTTCTGAGATGCTTCAATTAGTGCCGAGAAGATGGGTAGCTTGTGATTAACAATAAGCATCTTGTACCCGTTCAATGCCCCTCCAACACAGATTTGAACCAAGTAACTTTTCTCCACAGCCTCGTGGCGGTCTACGGCTTTGTTTTGGAACCTCTTCACATATTCGAGAATGTCTTCACTCTCTCGCTGCTTTTCCTTATACAAGGTAAGTATGGTCACTTTCTTGGCCACTTAAAAGAATTTAGCATGGCATTTGTTGGCCATCTCCTTTCAACTTCGGATAGAGTTTGGGGCCAAGTTAACATACCAATTATATGCTCGATCGGTGAGGGACTTGGAGAATTCTCTCAATTGGAAGACATGATTTGAACCATGAACCCCCAGAGTGTCGATGAACTGAACAAAATGTTCTCGAGCATTTCCTTGTTTGCCATCGAATTTGATGAACTCCGATACTGTGTACCCCTTCGGGTATGGATAACTCAACATCTCGATAGGGTATGGTGGCTTGACATTCGGATCAGGCAAAGAGGGTAAAGTTCTCATGCCCCGTTTGAGATCAAACATAGCTCGCACATTGGCAAGAGTGAGAAACTGTTAAGGGAGAGAACTTGATCATGGTATTTCTAGAACTTGGCTTGTGGACTCGAAGATTGAGCTTGGAGCGACTTAGCTATTTGGGTGTTGAGAATTCACTATTGGTCAAAACACATGACGATATTGGCCATTGGCACCTACGGACAAACCATTTGGTGATAGGACATTGAATTGAGTCCCATAAAGTCCATTGCACTCCACGACTATACTAGGTTGGGCTTACAAACTCGGCGTTAGAGCCAAAGGAGACCCGCTCTGTATGTGGGTAACATGTACTGTTGGTGGAACGAAATTAGATATAGGCAGAGCTCCATTTTGTGTAAACATGCCCCTGGAATTTGCTTGAACACCAACTGTTATCGAAGAGCCATTCATTGTGCCAGAACCTGCCCTGGTCACCATCAGATCATGGCTTGGCCCAGCATGGAGCCCGAGCGCAAGCAAGCTACTACCATCTATCGTGGTCTAAACATGTGTTGCTGCTGTTGTGTTGCTGTCAGCCATGAGCTGGTTGTGGCCTACTTCTCCTTAGTTTGCAGCTTGGAAATCAGAAACTCAGTTGAAGATGGTTGAAAATCTGAGACTCTAAAGTGGTTCACGGGTTTACAATCTGGAAAGAACTCAAGAGTTTTGAAGACAAAATCTATACAAAATCTGTTCAACCATAAAGATATGTACAAAATCTGTTCAAGATAAATTTTTTCAGCCTTTTGTTTTGTTTTCTTTTGTCTCTCTCTCTTTTTTTTTTTTTTTTTTTTTTGAAAAGAAGCAACTCAAAACATTGGGATGAAAATGTGAAACATTAATTACAACTAACAACTTCTTAGTTTGTGATGAAAATGTGTTGTAAATGAGAATGGTGTAGAGATTGGTGGTTTATATAGAGAGCTTCTAGATATCTCAAGGTGTTGGCCTAGGTAGGAGGAAGAGCCCTTTTTGGTAACAAGGTTCATGTAGTTTTTGTTTTCGAAAGTTATTAAAGTTTGAAGATCAATAGGTTCCAAATTGTTGTCTCCTAAGCCAGTGTTTCTCGGACAACTGTGTCACCTTATTTGAGCAAATGAACTATCCATGTTGGTTTCATTATACACAAGGTGGTGCATCTTGCTTGTCCAATTGTATGTGAACTTGATTTTATAATGCCAAACAAAATTATACCATAATTTAGAAAAATTACGTTATTTGAGAGAGAGAGAGAGAGAGAGAGAGAGAGAGAGAGAGAGAACACCAAGAAAGCAACCATGTCCTTGGTGGAAAGGCCAAAAGCATTGAATCTAGATATGAGTTCATTAAGGTTAGAAGTAGGAGGAGGAAAAATTTTATTGGCAACGGCTAGGCTCGCCGTCTTGGCATCTCTTCTTCCTAGTTTCACATTGCAACTAGGCCCCCCCCAAGTTGTTGTGTTTTTTGTAGCGTGAATTATAAAAGATATGTTGATGATTGGTAAACCTCAAGAGAAAACATAATTAGTACTTGTATGTGTTGGATGGAATGACGTATTTTATTTAATTATTTATTAGTACTCACAATAACAACAGAGTCTCTTGCAGCAATGGCTAATATGTCAGCACAAGAAACTACATTGGGGCAAGAAAACAACATCGTAGTCTTTATGTTGTCAATAACATCAAATCCCCTGACAAAGTTAACATTTGGGAATGTTGTCTTCTCCCCCATGAAAGAAGATGTGTCATCGAGGAGGATTAATCCATTACATCCCTTGAACAGCCACCAAAACACATTTAGACAATTATGGTCTAAGGATATACAATCTTAGCCATCGAAACAAAACATTGAACAATATTTAGGCGTCATAGATACCAATGCTTTATGGTCAAGAATTCATGATTAGATGCTTACATCTATATTTTGAACACTTAGAATGCTGGGAAAACGTATTATGTCACATAGAAAATTAGCTATGCAGTTTCTAGAAAATGAAGAAGAAAATAGAATTACATTAACGAAGCAGTTGTGAAAGAATAAGCGAAGAATAGAGTAACCCATACTGGCATCTTTTGATATTGCAGATCACACAATAGATTTCACAGTGGCAAAAAGTTGTTCAAAATATTTGGAGTAGAAAGTAGAAGAAAGTTGAGCTGAAGAGCTTCCCATGAAAAGCACAAGGAAAGCCAAAGTCACAAAGGCCTTGAAAGAAGAAGAAAATGATGCCATTCTTGTATATTAAAACTCAAGTAATTTACGAAGAGGTGTGTTATGAACAAATGGTGTAGAAAAGGGGTAGTATATATAGAAAGCTTCTAGTATGACATATCTCAAGGTGTTGCCCTCTAGCAAGTTCCATAAACTAACATTGTGTAGCATTTCTATGTTCAACAATAAACAAATTAGGGATTGAATTGATTGATAAGCCCATACTACTTTTTAAAACATGTGTTGCAAATAAAAAAAAATGAATCATGGTTTGTCTACTAATCTAACATTAAAAATATATTATTTTGAACGATTTTGTGGAGAGAGATTGTGTAGCTGAGTTGGAGAAAAGAACCTAAGAGAAATGAGGGCAAGGGTTTGAAAATGTTGATTCAAGTAAGAAGAGAAAAGGGAAAAAAAACATCGACAGACAAAAATTGTATTTAAAATAAAAAAAAATTAAAAAAAAACTATTTAAAAACATGTGGTAATTATAGCCATAAAATTATTTATCAAATATACCAAATTCTTGCTTTCAAATTACGAACAAGATAGAGATGAAAATAAATAATGAAATCTTCATTCAATCATGAAGTGACATATTATGTGTTGTTTATGTTATATTATGCAATGATTGGATTAAATAATCTTTATAACTAAACAACGTGGAAGGAAAAAGTAATATTCAACAGTAGAGGATCTCTTGCTTCCTCTCAAAACTATATGATTTAGTCAGCCGATTCGTCTTGTACACACTTTTTTTAATGTTGTGGTTCATGAATTTGGATAGAGATTTGAAATGAAAAAGATAAGTGAAATCATAATAAAATATAATTAACTAAGGTGTGCACGGGTTAGAGTGGTGTGGGTTGAAGTGAAAATATCAATTGGATCGCCTGTGGTGGTTTGTGTATTTTTCCCAGCCTAACTGTCGTTCAACTGTAGATGAGTAAATCAATTAGATTTTATAGGTAGTTTTGACTAGACAGTTTGGTGGGTGCGACAAACACGGCTTTAAATAAAGTAACAAAATCAAATAATGGTTTAAATATTCAGCAAAATTTTATAAACACATTAAAGGGTTCGAAATCAAGACTTTTGGTTTGGGAAATAATATGTTTTTCACTTGAACAACACACATTAGAATCCATGACCCCGGGGCCCTTAGAATCCGCACTAATGAGAGCAAAGGTTGTCCCTCAGAAGTCTGAACGGAAGAAAAACTGTCTCTCAAGAGTTCGAAAGTAGCACACACCCTAGTTCGGCAAGAAAGATCCCTCCTGGTACGCAACTGAGTCTTAAGGGCTATTCTTCAGAAGTCTAAGTTGGGCACACACTTTACTTCAATAAAAGAAAAAATCCTTGAAGCTCGCACTGATGGAAGCGAGGTCTGTTCTTTGAAAGTCTATGTGGAAGCACACACTCTACTTCAGCAAGAAAGATCCTCGAAGCTCGCAGTAATGGAAACAAGAGCTGTCCCTCGAAAGTCCAAATGGAAGCAAGGGCTATCCCTCGAAAGTCCGAGTGGGAGCACATTTCTTTTTTTGACAATAAAGTTCCTCGAAACCCACACTAATGGAAGCAAGGGTTGTCCCTCGGAAGTTTGGGTGGAAGCACACTAATTTCTTTGGCAAGAAAGATCCTTTCTAGTTGGCAACTGCGTCTACTACTTCTTCTTCTTCGAGGGGCAACAAAAATTAAAAATTGTCTTAAGCAACGTAACATAATGAAGATACACAATATAGAGAAAATAAACTTCTAATGGAGATACACAATATGGAGAAAATAAATTTCTTCATAACATAAGAAAGATAGATAAAACTTCTTGGACAATGTAGTAAATATAAATTGTAAATGTCATCGATGGAATTCTTTTATGGAATGTTGACCTTTGTCCCTAGAGTTGCGAGGTCATTTGGAAAGCTTTCACCAGTTACTTGAGTTGTGGCTTCGGTCTGTAACAAGCCCGCGAGGGACCTCGCTACAGTTCGGACTCGATTTTGTTGCGGTTCTAAATCTGAACCAAATAGTCCAACTCTGGCAAATCGTTTTGAAGAAAAATAGATTTTTTGAAAGAAGTGCCAAACATGGACTGCTTTGCCAGATAACAGAGTCGCCACCTAAATATTTTAAAATGGGAAATTTAGAAAACCCTGACTCGGTGCCAAAAGGCCACGTATCCGTCATCACCAAAGTTGGCTCGGGAACTTGGGTACGATTGGGGAAGGTCACATCGTGAGCACCCTTCGCCGATCAAAGACCGCCTCTACTAACCATGATATCTGTTATTTGAAAACATTGTGAGTTCTTATTAGGTTATTAGCCTAGGTTACTATGTGATCGCCTGACATACAAGTATAGACTGAATCGCCTGAATTGGAACTGAACATCTCATGTTTGTTTGAAAATGGTTTGATGGTGCTACCCGCAAGTAGGCTAAGACGCGGATTTGCCACCCTCAGGTGGGCTTAAGAAAACAATGATTTTGCCACTATCTAGTGGGCTTAAAACAAGCATTTGATGAATTATTCCAATTCAGATAACTCAACCTCCACCCACAGGCATTCAAGGCAGTTATATCATATAAGCACATAGTCTCATGGTAAGCATGCTATTCATGGTAACACTCACACGCATGCAAGGATGCTAAAGCATAAAACTCACCGAGTACTCCTAGCCAAAACAAAAGCTGATTAGAAATCATGCATGATCCTAAATGTCTTTGAAATGCCTAATGCAACACATGCAAAATGCAACTATAGCGAGCTCGGCTATTCTAAACATGGTATATGAGATGCTACAGTTAGCATGTATTCAATTTGGAATTGAAATACAGATTCATTTTGTATGATCTTGTAGAGGCAGTGCGTGCAAAAAGCAGATGAATGATGCAAACATCTTTGTCATCTTGTATGCTAATTGAAATATGCCTATATCTAACCATAAATGGCGTGTAAATAAAAGGGAGAAAGAAATGGGGGTTGGAAGACATACATCACACTCACACACCCTTATTAAAACATTGCCCTCGCGCAGAGGGTCCGAATAAATAATACAGTCCGAATGAAAGAATATTACAGTCCGAATATTACAGTCCGAATAATATACAAAAATCCTAATTAATTTACAAATTAAATAAAGAAAGACTGTAAACTGGCATGCAAGCCAGGGGGTGCCTTGCTTCTGATGAATAGTGTATGCTGGGCTGCCTTCGCGCGGAAATCCACTAGGATGCCCCAATTAGCCTCTGTTTGTAATTTTCTCGAAATGCGTGTCAGACCCCGAAAAGTTGCTGATCCTTGATTTTCCTGCAACAGAGAGCAGGAAAGGGGCATAGCAATGTATTTCACAAATATACGCATGCCTCGATCCTCGTGCCACCAATCACGCATATCGAAGCATGATGACCGAGGAGTCGGATTGCACAACTCAATATAGGATGCATGCGCATGAATGCTACAACAAAACCTAACTCCGTCATGGATAATCCGGAGTGTCGGTGACTTGGGAATTGAGACCCATTCCGTCACTCGAGTCTGAAAGCGTGTCGTTTCCCGTGCCCGGGTTAACGCCTATCCCGAACACAATGCAATATGCATGATATGCATGAAATGCAACTAATATGCAATCCTAACATACACAATGCTATGAAAATGAGATGTCTCGAAATGCGTGCCCACGGACACGTAAACCGAGAAAATGACATACAAGCATGAGATGACATGAAATATGATATGCAATGAGATTAAAATGGGATATCTCGAAATCGTGCTTACAGACACATAAGCCAGAAAAATGGCATACTGAAATCTGTGAGAACTAAAAATGGCATACAGAATGCAAATTGGGCTTACACTAACATGAGAGAGCCTCAGCCACACCCACATAAGATGCCGTGAGATAAAAAGAAGTGCCTCGAAACGTGTGCACACGGGCACGCAAACCGAGGCGGTGGCATACGTAATGCAAATGATATGAAAAATGCAAATTGGGCTTACATTAATGTGAGAGAGCCTCAGTCGCACTCACATAAGCTGCCGGAATGATAAAAATGAGGTACATCGAAATGCGTGCCCGTGGGCACGCAAACCGAGAAATGCATAAAATAGCGTACGGAATGCAATGATGGGCTTACGCCAACATAAGAGGGCCTCAGCCACACTCACATAGGCTGCCGTCGGATGAAAATGAAGTGCCTCGAAATGCATGCCCACGGGCACGTAAACCGAGGCGGTGACATACAGGCATGAAATAACAAATTGGGCTTACACTAACATGGGAGGACCTCAGCCGCACTCACATAAGCTGCCGAGAGATGAAAATGAGCTGCCTCGAAATACGTCTTGCAGACGCATAAGCCGAGGCATGGCCTTAAGGCACAAAAATGGCATGCAAACGAGACGTGGCATATGGCATATGAAAAATGCAAATTTCAGCAGCTAAAATGATGCAAAACAGCCTCCGAATTATAGCAAAATTACACCCGATGCCCGAAATGCAATGTAAAGCACCCGAAATGGCCTCTGACCCTACTAAACGTGCACAATATGGACATAGCATGTAAAACAGTAGCAAGGAAGCCCCTAAACTAGCATTTTTCCAGTACAAATCATGGATAAATAACAACCACAAGTATGGTAAAAATAGCTTGCAAAAATGGGGGAAAAGAGGAGAATTACAAAGCAAGTGGTATCTACAATGCTCAAAGTGAAAAACACAGTTCTACAACATTAAAGAGGGGCCAAAAATATGCACATTTACAAGAGATGACATCCCCCAATTCAGTATGTAAATAGGCTAAACATAGCATGCAAAATAATGAGCCAACAAAGGCTATAACATGAGGTACCAAAATCATGCACCAAACAACCTAAGACCCTTAACAAAACATGAATAATGGGCCAAAATAAGGCTCTTTTCAAGTCTGATGAAGGCTGAAAACAGAATCCAAATAAGCTTAAAGAGGCATGCAAAATGGGGTCAAAGAGAGGTATAAAGAGAAGCCATGCATGGAGGCACCAAACAAGATTGGTCCCTTCTACAATGTTGTAGAGGGACCTAAAATAAGCTCAATCTCAGTTTATAGCATGCTCAAAATCATATCACATATAGGCTAGACAAACCTTGCAAATTTACGGTAAATTGGAAGAATTACAAAACAAGTGCAAGATAGAAACACCAAACATGATTGAGCCATTCTTCAATGTTGAAAAGGGGCTCAAAATGAGCCCACTAACAGTTTACATCAGGCTCGAAAATGGATCACTCATAAGCCAAATAAAGCATGCAAAATAATGGCATAAAGAGTGATATTGAAAGAGGTACATCATAGAGATGCCAAATAAGGTTGAGCCCTTCTACAATGTTGTAGAGGGGCTCAAAATAAGCCTAAAATCATTAGGGTTCGGAGCCCAAAACAGTGAGCAAATAGGGTAAAAATTTGATGCAAAAATGTGCTCAAAAGAGGGAAATAGTGACTTACCCTTGAAGATCAAACTTTTGTGGCTTCTTGACTTGAATTTGTTGCTTCTTAGCCTCTGAAAAATCCTCCTTTGCTGCTGGAATGGAGGTGGTGATGGTGAAGCTTAGGGTTGATGAAGGAATGAGCTAGGTACTTGAAGGTTTTTGGAGGTTTTGGAGATGAAAATGGAAGCTATGGGAGAGAGGCTCTTGAGAAGAAATTTTGTAACCCTAACAAAGAAGGAGGTCAGCCCCTTAAATGGGCAAGAAAGGGGTGTAAAAGGGAGGGAAATGCACCCAAGCTTTCCCTCCCAAAATATCCCCCGGTGGCTAGGATATTTTGAAGAAACAGCCGAACAGCTGTAAAGTGCTCAAAAGGAGAAAGCAGGCCGGCCAAGTGCTTTTGCTGCAAGTGGCCGGCCAGCCACCCCTTATGGCCGGCCAGCTACCCCCCATGGCCGGCCAGCCACCCCTTATGGCCGGCCAGCCAAGTGCAAAAATGAAAAGTTGAATTAATGGCCGACCACCATTTTTTAGGGTCCTCCCATGTGTGTAGAACAAGACCCCATGGTTGGAATTTGTCCAACCCCATTCAACATTGCATTTGAAAGAGAGGCTCAAAAATGAAAACAAGAATTACTGGCCGACCACCACTTTTTAGGGTCCTCCCATGTCCCCTCATCACAAATATGTGGTCTCGGCTCGAAGAAAATACCCCTAGGGTTTTCAACATTAGCCCGGAAGTGAGAAAAACGGGCGCCGGAGGAGCGAAACTGGTTTTCTGAAACAATTGCTGGCCTCCCACCCTCCAGTGATCTTCCTGGTGCTAAAACAGAGGTACCTGCCAAAATTGAACAAAAACTAATGCAAAACGAAAGCTCGGGGACCAAAACCGCGTGGTTCGGGGTCCCGAAAATGGGCTGCAGGCACCGAAAGTGGTGTTCGGCCACGAAGTGGGTATCAAAGGCCCCAGTGTCTCTCGGAATGATAAAACAGAGGCACCTGCCAAAATTGAACAAAAACTAATGCAAAATGAATGCTCGGGGCCCAAATCACGCAGTTCGGGGTCCCGAAAACCGGCTGCAGGCACCAAAAGTGGCATTCGGCCACGAAGTGGGTATCAGAGGCCCCAGTGTTCCTCGGAATGATAAAACAGAGGTACCTGCCAAAAACCGGAGAAATCGGAGATGGTTGGGCGGTCCCGAACCGAGGCACACGGCCTAACGGTCCCGAAAACTGGGAACCGGGCTCCGAAATGGGAAAAATGGCCTACGGCCACGAAAAGTAGCCCACGGCCACTGAGAGATCGTCCATGGGACCACTCCCTTCCCTCAGGAAAGAAAACAGAGAAAACCGAGTCTGGTTCGCAAACCGAGGCAAGGCACAGAAGAGAGTTCGGAAGTCCGGAAGCAAGGCGCACGGCCGTGACTCTGAGACTTCTGAACGAGCACAGTATGCAACATCACCGAGCGCTCAATCAGTGACGTCTGAGTCTTAAGGTCGGTCAAAAATGGGGTGTCTACAGTTGCCCCTCTTTGACAAAACTCGGAAGTCAAGAAGTGACGGGAGTGAATGTCAAAGCTTAGAGACGACCCAATTTTTGACAAGGCCGAAGACTCAGACAATCATACAAGGTGAACAGATATATGTGTGCCCGCAGGCAAAAGGGGGCAAAATGCAAATGATATGCACGGAGCCAGGTGATCATGCAAATGCAGCAAGCTGTAATGAAGCAAGTATTGACAAATAGATGCAACAGTTTTAAGCAAGAATGTAAAGCAACAACTACATTTCATGCAGTTAGGAATGTGGAGAATTATTCAATTCTCGTCGCTTCTCACACGGAGAAGATACGATACTGCGATTAAATGCAGTGGGTCGCACCTCAGATGAACCGTAGATACAATATAATGCCTGCAAAAGAGACAAATTCATAAAGCACAATACGCTAACAACATATATTCAATGTGCATACTGAAAAGTAGACACAGGCGGTGACGGCGGGTGAATGCATCGCGATGTGACCACGGGTAAAGTCATAAGATAGCACGATAAAATGTATGCACAACGCAAGTAATGTGCACAAAATAGTGCGATCATAAAATAGCGCGAGTGAAATGTAATGCACTAACAAGTGCAGGTGGGACGCGCAAGATATCACAAATGATACAATGCACAAAATAGTGCGATACGCTAAACAGCGCGATTGATTTGAAATGCACAAAATAGTGCGATGTGACATGCAAAGCACAAGGCAGTGCGATGGAGGTGCGCAAAATAGCGCGAATGGTAAACTACACAAAATATTGCGATTGTGGTGCGCAAAATAGTGCGAATGTAAACTGCACAAAATAGTACGATGTGACATGCAAAGCACAAGGCAGTGCGATGGAGGTGCGTAAAATAGCGCGAATGGTAAACTGTACAAAATAGTGCGATGCGCAAAATAGCGCGAATGTAAACTGCACAAAATAGTGCGATGCGCAAAATAGCGCGATGCGCAAAATAGCGCGAATGCAAACTGCACAAAATAGTGCAATTGAGGTGCACAAAATAGCGCGAATGATAAATTACACAAAACAGTGCGAATGCAGGGGCGCAAAATAGCGCGAATGATTTGAAATGCACAAGATAGTGCGATACGCTAAACAGCGCGAGTGATTTGAAATGCACTAAACAATAGCGATCGCTAAACAATAGCGAGTGATTTGAAATGCACAAGATAGTGCGATCGCTAAGCAATGACGATTTGAAATGCACAAGATAGTGCGATACGCTAAACAGCGCGATTGATTTGAAATGCACAAGATAGTGCGAGTGAGATACAAAGTGTAAGTGCACAAGGCGGTCTGGCGAGATAAAATACACAAGAAAGTGCGATAAAATGCGTCTTCTATGCAAGTATGGAGGCATTTTCTATGCAAAAGATACGGGCATTTTCTATGCAAGTATGGAAGCACAATTTATGCAATATTGAAAGCAAGCATATTCTCTGCAAGAATCATAACGATCTTGTGCACGCATGCAACAACGATGTATATGAAAGTTCATACTCTATGCAATAGAGGATCATCAAATATGTACTCTGGTGCCTCTGATTTTCTTCTTAGAGGACTTCACAACACATTCAGCTCAAAAAGGGCACACCCTGTTCATGTTGGCGAGAGATAACATCTGCATGTGAAACCCTCTGGTCTTTGCTTGGACTGCCATTCGACTTGAAGCGAGCTTACACTTGAGGTAGGCGCACTCACACTTGGTAGTATTAACAAGGCTGAAGAGGTACATCGAAATACAATCACGGAACTTCTTTGAAGGTGAAACTCACTCGGATGCTTTGATTTTCCTTCTTTTCTTTTGCTTTGCGATTGAACCTAAATAGCTTCAGATAGGTCCTTGTTTCTTGTTACGACATGACCTGGGTTGAACCCTGCGGTTTTATGAAAGAACGAATCTCGTTTTGCACCGATGTGGAGAACGACACGACACTCGGAGCACAAAACGATTTTATTTTTTAAAATCGAGAGATGAGTTTTCGACCAGGTATTAAGCCTACGACTGAACACAGCAAAACGACTTAACAAGGAAATAAAAGGCACACAACCTAGACACATTGAGTAACACTCGAAACGACTCAAAACAAGAATCAAGATAAAACAAAAAGACACGACACTCAGACGTGCACAGGGAGCCTGTTTCATCGGGTAGTGTTTCCCACCCTTTCTCATTTGCGGTTCTTACATCACTCGGCCCTCAAGCTCTGTTTTTTCTGAAAAAGCCCTTTTCTCACTTTTTCTCTCGTCGCACATCTCTCTATTCTTCAACCTCTCATTTTTCATCACTCCCCTGGGTGGTTGATGGATAAACAGCAAGTTGAAGGCTCGGGCCCCTAGCATTCTGCTCGATTCTCTTTCTTCCGCTCACAGCTAGTGAATTCCTCCTGAGAGGGTTGCACTACATTTGGGTGTGTAGCAAATCTGCGGTGACATCGGTTGTGATGCTCTCTTTGGGGAGTTTGGACATGATCAGATCCGTCTAGATGAGGGAGTGGAGTATCCTGATCCATTCCAGTTCGTACTTCGCAATTGGCTTGATACCTCGCTGCTTGGAGGATACGAGAGCTCTCTGCCTTTCTAGCTTCAGTTGTGCCCTCTTCTGGCAGGTAGAGTGCCCTTTTTTTTGGCAAATGCATTGACGACAAGGAAAAGACAAGAAGCCTGACTCAACTGTGCCCCTAGTTCATCATTTCGACCATTTTTTGTTTTTGGCTTTCTACTAAAACAATTTTGACCAAAAATGAGAGTTAGATTAACGTGCTTGTTCAGTTTTTGATTTGAAATCACGCAAGTCAGGTTGTAAGCACTAAAAATTTTCCTTTTTTGGGTCCAAGAAAATGGTCCAGTTTTGAAGAAAAAAAAAAAAAAAAAAAAAGATTTTTGAGAGAATAGTCAACCTCAGTAAACGGCCACTTGCTCAACGAGCATGAAACCTACTCCTGAGATGCACAACCTCGGATCCAAAGGAAAACTGCCCCGTGCTTGAAGAGAGCTGCATGGCAACGGAAAGTTGCCCCTTGTGTGAACGGCACCGCAGCGCATTGAATGGCAACGGAAAGTTGCCCCTTATTTGAATGGTGCCACAGCACACTGAATGGCAACGAAGAATTACCCCTTGTTTGAATGGTACTGCAGCGCATTGTAGTCAGTCCTCAGAGCTACGAACACAAACAGACTCTCGGATACAGAGAAGGCAGAGATGATCAAAACCATTACATGGACACAATCAAATTTGAATTGTTTTACGGCTGGACTTCAGAATGAAATTGCCTACGTATCCCAAAGATGGGAATCAAGCCTTACGTAGTTCGGGGTTAAGGTACACTCGGGTATTTAACCTCTCTTTTTTATGCTCTAACTTTTGCCAAGGCGCCTGTTGCAGGTTTTCGACCTTGCGAGCTTTGTTTTTCTTTCTTTTCTTTTTTTTTCTATTCTTTTCGCTTTTTTTCTTCTTCTTTTTCTTTCTTTTTCTTTTCTCTTTTTGCATTTTTTTTTCATATTTTTCTCTTTTTCTTTTTTTTCTTTTTGCATTTTTCGTATATATTTTTTTTTGTCTCGCTCTAACTTTTGCCTGGGTCGCCCTTCCGGGTTTTCGACCCAGCGAGCCTCTCAAAGGGTAAAAAGTGTAACAAGTCCATGCCAAATGGTTTTAGGATCTCGAAGCCATCCATATCCAAGAGAGTGGCTGTTGATTTGCAAGAGGACTCATCTTCGGCTCTTCGAGCACATCTGACATCTTTGCCCCTAGTTCGAAGGGTACTTCTGTTCTAACTTCGCAAGCTTTTTCTGATCTTCTGATCTTCTTGATCCGACTTTCCTGGCCTCTTATTCGGGAGCAGCTTCAAATCTGGCCACACAGGCCTCACATCGTAGTTGACCGTTGAACCTTCTGAATTCAAGTTCAAGGTTTGGAAGCAAAGGGATTGAGTCTCGGTGAGGCGATCCTAGGTCGCACAATCTCAAGAGCGATTCCACAGGTCTTCGAGGACCGCATAAAACATTTTTGAAAGTTTTAAGAAAGCGACAAATCGCTCGTCTTGAAAACGATGTAGGATCAATCTGGATCAAAGCCGTGGTCCTTCTCGATCTTGACATTAACAAGCATGATTTCATTCATTAAGGGCTTAGCGCCTCTCTTTCTCTCAATTGATCAAAGTTTTGCAAATCGAGGAATTCCTTCCTCTTCGTTTTCTGCATGATGTTCAAAAAGTTTTGAAAAACTTAGGTCATTATGATGACTTCAAGGCATAAGAGAAGCGGTGGAATGCCTTGCCATTTCATTCAAATCCGGCACAACTAGCACATGGCGAAGCAAACGCGAGGCGTGGAAATTTCTTTGTTTCATTCAAAATCTGTTGGTATAAGCGGCTCCCTAGCGTAAAGCAGACTCAAAACAAAGCAAAAGACAAATAGAAAACAAAATAGTGATGTCCGAGGTAACACCCGGAATCACCCGACTCTATTCAACAGATCGACTCGATACAACAAGACAGACCCAAAACAAAAGAGATTGACTCAAAACAAAAGGACAGACTCAAAACAAAGTAGCAAAACTGACCCAATACCCAAGTCGAAGCACAAAACCGGTATTTGCACATTGCTCGAGCAGTCGTGCCATTCCCACGTCTGAGTTGATCGAGCGCCGCCCAGTGGTTCATCCCCATCCACATAACATTATCCCCCAAGTTCACTGACCCAGTGTTGATAGACTTTGCTGAGCTCGGCGGAAGGATGACCTCGTATGCACATAGACCCTGTACTTCATGGCGAAGACGGAGGCGATTATTAGTAGCATGGCGGTTTGTTGATAGTATGCATAATCTTGGGTAGCATCATGTGTAGCCGAAGAGGGTTCGGAGAGGCCGAGGCTCAAGGGGTTTGAGATGGCCTTGTCCAACAAGGATTTGGAAAGCTTTGGACAAAGGCATGTGGAGGGCATGGAAGACCCTCGACCTCGGGGTTGGTACTTACGGGTTTGTGGATTTTCTTTGGGCCTTTTGACAAAAGGGATTGGCAGTCTGGCTTTGGTTTGTTGATCTCTTCTGAGTGGAGGATTTGAGCTAACAGGATTGCCTCTGGTATATCGGCCCTTTTCCCGATTTGCCCTTTGATTCAAACTACCCCCAACTTGAGTAGCGAAAGTGTCATCCACAGCTTTTGCAACAACTGTGAGGACTTCCTCTTTGTTCAGTCCCTCGGCTTTCAAGGCCTCAACAGCCAACAGAAGATACTCATGGGGATCCATACCTACCCCTACCTTGTTCTTTCCACTCGCTCCCACTTTGCCAAGGGATTGGTCTTCCTCATATGTAGCCCGCCCCAAGACTGGGAAGCCTTTTGACATGAAATTCCCAGCATGTGGTGTGGTCGATGATGGAGCCAATGTCCCAGAGGCCAGATCGGTCACAGTTCTTTGAAGATCTTTTATCATCCTCATCAGCTCGGAAGTAGTGGGTTCATGGGTTTGAGATGATTGGGGTTTAGGTGCACCCATCATGCATAAGTCCATGCTTTCTGGGATAAACACCTTAGGCTTGGGTAGATGGGCTGGGGTGATGTATATGCTCGGGTCATAGGTAGATGGCAGTGTATGGATGAGATTGAGGTAGGCAGGAGATGTTTGGTCATTGGGGTCTGAAGGTGGAGCTATCGTTCGGTTGTCGATGAGATTTTGGACCTCATGACGAAGGCGTTAGCAGCAGTCGGTCGCCATGACATAGCTTGATGGTACATCTGATGTTGGCGGGGTTATGTCTGGCTGGGAGTGGGTTGGGAAGAGGTTGAGGATCGAGGGGTTTGAGATACCCTCTTTCCATTAAGGCTTTTAGTGCGCTAGTCAAGCTCATATGGAGAGGGGTGAAAGTTCTGCCCTGAGCTCGGGCTGGGCTGGCTATTTGTAGGCTTGGTTTGGCAAAAGGGTTGGCTATGGCGACTGTATTGATTTTAGTGGGTTCGGGAATAGTGCTACTTCCGGCATTGGTACTCCTTGAAATCACCCTCCTTGTCGGTTCACCTATTCTGGGAATGATCCCGCTGTTGAACGCATTCTCGACCTGAACCCCCAGTTCATGCAAACTTTTGAAAGTGAATAGCGGAGCCACTATCAACTTTTGCAACATATCATGTTCGAGGTTTCGTACCATCATCTGCACTTGATCCCTCTCAGAAGGGCGGCGATCTGTCATCTGTGCTGCCTTTGCTCTCCATCTCGCAACAAATTTCACAAAAGGCTCTTTTGGGTTTTGGCGGGTTGCTTCAAGCTCTTGGATGGTCATTTCAACTTGGGTATTGTAGGAATACTGATCGACGAAGGCTTCAGCCAATTCTTCCCAGTTTTGCTTCACTTTGTCCTCCAACTTAGCGTACCAAGTGGCTGCTACACCGGACAGAGTTCTTCCATACAGAGAGAGTTTCTGTGGCTTAGCCAGACCCATCGGCTTTAGGACATCCAAGAAAAGTCGGATATGTATCATTGGATCCCCAGACCCGTCGAAACGGTCAATATGTGGCATCTTGAATCTGTCTGGGAGCCGTACAGCAGACTCGGTGTGCCCATCCTCAATGTCGGGAATGGAGTTAAGGCCCTGTGCCCTTTTGAATTGCTTCTCAAGGTTCGCAATTTTCACTGCGGTCAGATCGAGGTCATTAGCATCAAGGGGATAACGCCTCTCATTAGGCTGCACCAGGGGTCTGAAAACTCGGGCTTGAGCTAACTCTTCTCGAGGATCTGGACCCTGCAAATCTTCGGTTGGCGGAATTGGGTCAAAGTTCGGCTGGGGTCCCAAAGCTGGATGTGAGGCAGATGCCCTAGATGGGCACTGCGTTTCAATACTGGTCTCAGCCTGCATGGCAGTTCCCTGATTTGGCGCTGCTATCACGGCCACAAATTCTTCCGAACCCTGTGCCATCACGGTCTGTTGGGTCCGAACAAAGGTGATGTGACTGGTGACTGACGGATCAGATGAACCGGTGAGCCCTGACTGGCCTTTCTTTGCCTTGCCTCAGCGAAAGAACACTGGTTTCCCTTGAATTGGATTTCTGACCTAACAAAGTCTATCAGTACTAGTCCAATGTACCCGGGGGATATCGGAGCCTTCTGAAGCTTTAGTTCCGAGACTACCTAGCAAAAGAGAAAACCGACAGCATCTCATTTGATTTTTACCTTGAGATACAAGCATAGTTGAATGAGTGTGCCCTCTACTGAATTCTGCCCCAAAATTACGCAGAATGCTACCCTCGTAAATGAATCCCAAAATCTTGGCTGGTGCCCGCAGTTCGATGCCCAAACTCATAGACTGATACATGCATTCCCTGTAGAGACGCACTCTAACAAGCACATAGCAGATAAGTGAGAGCCAAAAACACCCCTATATTGGGGGAGGGTTTCCCTGTCCTATTTTATCAGGAGCTAGGGTTTCACCTACGCATGCTTGACTTCAAACAACCTATAAACGGGTAAGCAACATGTCCTAGTTCGGAATGGTCACTATGGATCCGAATATGCACTAGGTCGAATGGTCAAAAAAGGTGCTCCGGTAAAATCGGGGTTTGTGTTCCCATCTTTGTCGAGCCCAGGCCGTCGGCCTTACGGACATGACTTGACAAGACAAGCCTCCGGCAAATCGTTCAGGAATGGCATATGGCAAACACGGTGTCCTAGGCGTACCAGTGCAAATGCAATGCAAAGAAACACACAAATGTAGTCAAAACCTGATATCACGAGTTCGAGTCAAGTTCTCTAAATCCCCAGCAGAGTCGCCAGAAACTGTAACAAGCCCGCGAGGGACCTCGCTACAGTTCGGACTCGATTTTGTTGCGGTTCTAAATCTGAACCAAAGAGTCTAACTCTGGCAAATCGTTTTGAAGAAAAACAGATTTTTTGAAAGAAGTGCCAAACATGGACTGCTTTGCCAGATAACAGAGTCGCCACCTAAATATTTTAAAATGGAAAATTTAGAAAACCCTGACTCGGTGCCAAAAGGCCACGTATCCGTCATCACCAAAGTTGGCTCGGGAACTTGGGTACGATTGGGGAAGGTCACATCGTGAGCACCCCCGCTCGCCCGGTCAAAGACCGGCCTCTACTAACCATGATATCTGTTATTTGAAAACATTGTGAGTTCTTATTCCGGTTATTAGCCTAGGTTACTATGTGATGCGCACAGCATACAAGTATAGACTGAATCGCCTGAATTGGAACTGAACATCTCATGTTTGTTTGAAAATGGTTTGATGGTGCTACCCGCAAGTAGGCTAAGACGCGGATTTGCCACCCTCAGGTGGGCTTAAGAAAACAATGATTTTGCCACTATCTAGTGGGCTTAAAACAAGCATTTGATGAATTATTCCAATTCAGATAACTCAACCTCCACCCACAGGCATTCAAGGCAGTTATATCATATAAGCACATAGCCTCATGGTAAGCATGCTATTCATGGTAACACTCACACGCATGCAAGGATGCTAAAGCATAAAACTCACCGAGTACTCCTAGCCAAAACAAAAGCTGATTAGAAATCATGCATGATCCTAAATGTGCTGAAATGCCTAATGCAACACATGCAAAATGCAACTATAGCAGGCTCGGCTATTCTAAACATGGTATATGAGATGCTATAGTTAGCATGTATTCAATTTGGAATTGAAATACAGATGTAGTTTGTATGATGCGCCAAGCCCGGTGCGTGCAAAAACAGATGAATGATGCAAACATGCTGTCATACTGTATGCTAATTGAAATATGCCCTATATCTATCCATCATAAGCAGGTAAATAAAAGGGAGAAGGAAATGGGGGTTGGAAGACATACATCACACTCACACACCCTTATTACAACATTGCCTCACCTCAGAGGGTCCGAATAAATATCTGATCATAATAAAAGAATATTACAGTCCGAAATATTACAGTCCGAATAATATACAAAATCCTAATTAATTTACAAATTAAATAAAGAAAGACTGTAAACTGGCATGCAAGCCAGGGGGTGCCTTGCTTCTGATGAATAGTGTATGCTGGGCTGCCTTCGCGCGGAAATCCACTGGGATGCCCCAATTAGCCTCTGTTTGCAATTTTCTCGAAATGCGTGTCAGACTCCGAAAAGTTGCTGATCCTTGATTTTGCTGCAACAGAGAGCAGGAAAGGGGCATAGCAATGTATTTCACAAATATACGCATGCCTCGATCCTCGTGCCACCAATCACGCATATCGATGCATGATGACCGAGGAGTCGGATTGCACAACTCAATATAGGATGCATGCGCATGAATGCTACAACAAAACCTAACTCCGTCATGGATAATCCGGAGTGTCAGTGACTTGGGAATTGAGACCCATTCCGTCACTCGGAGTACGAAACGTGCCTCGTTTCCCGTGCCCGGGTTAACGCCTATCCCGAACACAATGCAATATGCATGAAATGCAACTAATATGCAATCCTAACATACACAATGCTATGAAAATGAGATGTCTCGAAATGCGTGCCCACGGGCACGTAAACCGAGAAAATGGCATACAAGCATGAGATGACATGAAATATGATATACAATGAGATTAAAATGGGATATCTCGAAATGCGTGCCCACGGGCACGCAAACCGAGAAAATGACATACGGAATGCAGCAGAACTAAAAATGGCATACAGAATGCAAATTGGGCATACACTAACATGAGAGAGCCTCAGCCACACCCACATAAGATGCCGTGAGATAAAAAGAAGTGCCTCGAAACGCGTGCACACGGGCACGCAAACCGAGGTGGTGGCATACGCAATGCAAATGATATGGAAAATGCAAATTGGGCTTACATTAATGTGAGAGAGCCTCAGCCGCACTCACATAAGCTGCCGGAATGATAAAAATGAGGTGCCTCGAAATGCGTGCCCGTGGGCACGCAAACCGAGGAATGCATAAAATGGCGTACGGAATGCAATGATGGGCTTACGCCGACATGAGAGGGCCTCAGCCACACTCACATAGGCTGCCGTCGGATGAAAATGAAGTGCCTCGAAATGCGTGCCCACGAGCACGTAAACCGAGGCGGTGACATACAGGCATGAAATAACAAATTGGGCTTACACTAACATGAGAGGACCTCAGCCGCACTCACATAAGCTGCCGAGAGATGAAAATGAGCTGCCTCGAAATACGTGCGCACGGGCACGCAAACCGAGGCATGGCCCTAAGGCACAAAAATGGCATGCAAACGAGACGTGGCATATGGCATATGAAAAATGCAAATTTCAGCAGCTAAAATGATGCAAAACAGCCTCCGAATTATAGCAAAATTACACCCGATGCCCGAAATGCAATGTAAAGCACCCGAAATGGCCTACAGCCCTACTAAACGTGCACAATATGGACATAGCATGTAAAACAGTAGCAAGGAAGCCCCTAAACTAGCATTTTTCCAGTACAAATCATGGATAAATAACAACCACAAGTATGGTAAAAATAGCTTGCAAAAATGGGGGAAAAGAGGAGAATTACAAAGCAAGTGGTATCTACAATGCTCAAACTGAAAAACACAGTTCTACAACATTAAAGAGGGGCCAAAAATATGCACATTTACAAGAGATGACATCCCCCAATTCAGTATGTAAATAGGCTAAACATAGCATGCAAAATAATGAGCCAACAAAGGCTATAACATGAGGTACCAAAATCATGCACCAAACAACCTAAGACCCTTAACAAAACATGAATAATGGGCCAAAATAAGGCTCTTTTCAAGTCTGATGAAGGCTGAAAACAGAATCCAAATAAGCTTAAAGAGGCATGCAAAATGGGGTCAAAGAGAGGTATAAAGAGAAGCCATGCATGGAGGCACCAAACAAGATTGGTCCCTTCTACAATGTTGTAGAGGGACCTAAAATAAGCTCAATCTCAGTTTATAGCATGCTCAAAATCATATCACATATAGGCTAGACAAACCTTGCAAATTTACGGTAAATTGGAAGAATTACAAAACAAGTGCAAGATAGAAACACCAAACATGATTGAGCCATTCTTCAATGTTGAAAAGGGGCTCAAAATGAGCCCACTAACAGTTTACATCAGGCTCGAAAATGGATCACTCATAAGCCAAATAAAGCATGCAAAATAATGGCATAAAGAGTGATATTGAAAGAGGTACATCATAGAGATGCCAAATAAGGTTGAGCCCTTCTACAATGTTGTAGAGGGGCTCAAAATAAGCCTAAAATCATTAGGGTTCGGAGCCCAAAACAGTGAGCAAATAGGGTAAAAATTTGATGCAAAAATGTGCTCAAAAGAGGGAAATAGTGACTTACCCTTGAAGATCAAACTTTTGTGGCTTCTTGACTTGAATTTGTTGCTTCTTAGCCTCTGAAAAATCCTCCTTTGCTGCTGGAATGGAGGTGGTGATGGTGAAGCTTAGGGTTGATGAAGGAATGAGCTAGGTACTTGAAGGTTTTTGGAGGTTTTGGAGATGAAAATGGAAGCTATGGGAGAGAGGCTCTTGAGAAGAAATTTTGTAACCCTAACAAAGAAGGAGGTCAGCCCCTTAAATGGGCAAGAAAGGGGTGTAAAAGGGAGGGAAATGCACCCAAGCTTTCCCTCCCAAAATATCCCCCGGTGGCTAGGATATTTTGAAGAAACAAATTAAACATTGTAAAGTGCTCAAAAGGAGAAAGCAGGCCGGCCAGGTGCTTTTGCTGCAAGTGGCCGGCCAGCCACCCCTTATGGCCGGCCAGCCAAGTGCAAAAATGAAAAGTTGAATTAATGGCCGACCACCAATTTTTAGGGTCCTCCCATGTGTGTAGAACAAGACCCCATGGTTGGAATTTGGCAACTCTGAAACAGGAGACACAACATTGCATTTGAAAGAGAGGCTCAAAAATGAAAACAAGAATTACTGGCCGACCACCACTTTTTAGGGTCCTCCCATGTCCCCTCATCACAAATATGTGGTCTCGGCTCGAAGAAAATACCCCTAGGGTGTTCAACATTAGCCCGGAAGTGAGAAAAACGGGCGCCGGAGGAGCGAAACTGGTTTTCTGAAATAATTGCTGGCCTCCCACCCTCCAGTGATCTTCCTGGTGCTAAAACAGAGGTACCTGCCAAAATTGAACAAAAACTAATGCAAAACGAAAGCTCGGGGACCAAAACCGCGTGGTTCGGGGTCCCGAAAATGGGCTGCAGGCACCGAAGGTGGTGTTCGGCCACGAAGTGGGTATCAAAGGCCCCAGTGTCCCTCGGAATGATAAAACAGAGGCACCTGCCAAAAATGAACAAAAACTAATGCAAAATGAATGCTCGGGGCCCAAATCACGCAGTTCGGGGTCCCAAACCTGAACGCAAAGTGGCATTCGGCCACGAAGTGGGTATCAGAGGCCCCAGTGTTCCTCGGAATGATAAAACAGAGGTACCTGCCAAAAACCGGAGAAATCGGAGATGGTTGGGCGGTCCCGAACCGAGGCACACGGCCTGACGGTCCCGAAAACCGGGAACCGGGCTCCGAAATGGGAAAAATGGCCTACGGCCACGAAAATTAGCCCACGGCCACTGAGAGATAGTCCACGGGACCACTCCCTTCCCTCAGGAAAGAAAACAGAGAAAACCGAGTCTGGTTCGCAAACCGAGGCAAGGCACAGAAGAGAGTTCGGAAGTCCGGAAGCAAGGCGCACGGCCGTGAATCTGAGACTTCTGAACGAGCACAGTATGCAACATCACCGAGCGCTCAATCAGTGACGTCTGAGTCTTAAGGTCGGTCAAAAATGGGGTGTCTACACGGTCCATCTTTCATACATTTCTAGAGCCATTTTGGGCTTTAACACTATGTCCTTGTCGGGAGGTTCTTCCTTCAACTAGGGGCCAGCTATGGGGGAAACGGATCCCCCATACCTTCATAAGTAATACACTGTCTTGCCTCCCTCTCAAACCTTTATCATCTTCCAAGGGACAAGAGTGCTTTTGGACAAAGAGGAAAGTTGGGACAATGGCTGTTTACTTGACTCGACCTTTGGTTTGTCATCCGAGTAACAAGGCTCAGATGTACCAAAAAGTCTTTCTGAAGCCTCTATAGTCACTATTTCATTGCCCAACTTAGCTTTGACACATTAATGATAACTTGAAGGCACAGCACCATACTTGTGTATCCAAGTCCTCCCTAAGATAATATGATAGTTTGTCTTAGAGTCAAAGATATGAAACCTAGTGGGCAAGCGAATCACCCCTACGACCAAATCAACTGTCACATACCCCAGAGCAACTCTCTCTTCTCCTCTGAAACCCCGTGATGACTACTGGTTGTTTCACGATGTGGTTTTCAAAAATCCTTGCCTTCTCTAGAGTTTCCCGGGTTATGATACTAATAGAAGCTCCGCTATCTAGCAAAGCCCTCTTGAACTCAACCTCTTTGATGTAAACGGTCACATAGAGTGGTCGGTTGTGTGAAAAAGGGTACTTTCAATCTACCTCAGAAAAGATTATAGCACTAGTCTACTCCCTTGCTTTCCTTGGAATAGATCTCTCAACTGTCACACCTCCCTCATTGTGTGCCTCGGTAGTGTTGATAATGGACTTGGTAATTTTAGTTCTCGCTTCCCAAGAAAGGCCAAGCTGATTGAAGAACTGTTTGCACTTGATGTTATCTTGGAGAGTCTTTGCATAGTGATCTAGATCTTTCTCTATACTTGGCGGATCATAGTTAACCAACTCCTCAGTCTCATTGAAGTAGGATGGCATACAAACATGATGCTTTCTTCTTGGATTGAAGGATTCTTCATAACCAACTCTTCCTTCTGGATTGAAAGGTTCACTATATGAAACGTCCTCACCTTTTGGCTCAAAAGTGTCTTCGAAACAGTGTTCTTCATCTTCTAGCTCAAGGGCGTCTTCGAGGGAGTGCTCTTGATCCTCTGGCTTAAGGGCATCTTCAAGGAAGTGTTTCTCATCCTCCGGCTCGAGGTCGTCTTCGAGGGAGTGCTCCCCATCCTCTTAGGTTTCAATTGTTTCAATCATTGGCCTGTCATACGCCATCATAGCCACGTTTTCTAGGATATCCTGGTGCCTTTATTCTTTGAAACTTAGCTCATTTGCTTCAACTTTTTTTCTAAATATCTTTTTAAGTGTCTGACACTTTTCTGTAGGATGTCCTAGTGATTGGTGGAAAACACAATAATTAGGGCCCTTGCGATCCTTCTTCGATAAAAGCTCTTCGATATAAGGCAACTTCAATTCCCCGTCTGTCATCCATTCTTTGACTAAGGCCTTCACCTTCTCAATACTACACGAAAAACAAGTGTTAGCTTTGCAGCTCTTCCTCTTCTACCCTCTTAATCTCTCCCCCTGCAACTTTCGGGTAGAAGAAAAGATGATTTGAAGTTGGTTTTATAACTAGTCTCAAATCCGATCTCTTGAGACTGAGGTATGTTGATGTTTCGAGATGCTTCAATTAGTGCCAAGAAGGTGGTTAGCTTGTGATTAACAATAAGCATCTTGTACCCGTTCAATGTCCTCCAACACAGATTTGGGCCAAGTAGCTTTCCTCCACAGCCTCGTGACAGTTCATGGCTTTGTCTTGGAACTGCTTCACATATTGGAGAATGTCTTCACTCTCTCGCTGCTTATCCTTATACAAGGTAAGTATGGTCACTTTCTCGGCCACTTAAAAGAATTTAGCATGGCATTTGTTAACCATCTCCTTCTAACTTCGGATAGAGTTTGAGGCCAAGTTAACGTACCAACTCTATGCTCAGTCGGTGAGGGACTTGGAGAATTCTCTTAATTGGAGGACATGATTTGAATCATGAACCCCAGAGTCTCGATAAATTAAACAACATGTTCTAGAGCATTTCCTTGTTTGCCATTGAATTTGATGAACTACGACACTATGTACCCCTTCAAGTATAGATAACTCAACATGTCAATAGGATATGGTGGCTAAACATTCAGATCGGGAAAAGAGGGTAAAGTTCTCTTGCCCCGTTTGAGATCAAACATAGCTCGCACATCAGCGAGAGTGAGAAACTGTTAAAGGAGAGAACCTGATGATGGTATTCCTAGAACTTGGCTTGTGGACTCGAAGATCGAGCCTGGAGCGACTTAGCCATTTGGGTGTTGAGAATTCACCATTGGTGAAGACACATGACGATATTGGCCATTGGCACCTATGGACAAGCCATTTTGTGATGGGACATCAAATTGGGTCCTATAAAGTCCATTGCACTCCATGACTATACTAGGTTAGGCTTACAAACTGGGCGTTAGAGCCAAAGGAGACCCGCTCTGTATGTGGGTAGTATGTACCGTCGGTGGAACGAAATTAGGTACAAGTAGAGCTCCATTTTGTGTAAACATGCCCCTGGAATTTGCTTGAACACCAACTGCTATCGGAGAGCCATTCATTGTGCCAGAACCTGCCCTGGTCACCATCAGAGCATGGCTTGGCCCAACATGGAGCCCGGGCGTATGCAAGCTACTACCATGTACCGTGGTCTAAACATGTGTTGTTGCTGTTGTGTTGCTGTGAGCCACAGGCTAGCCGTTGCCTACTTCTCCTTAGTTTGCAGGTTGGAAATCAAAAACTCAGTTGAAGATGGTTGAAAATCTGAGACTTTAAAGTGGTTCGCGAGTTTATAGTCTGGAAAGAACTCAAGAGTTTTGAAGACAAAATCTATACAAAATCTGTTCAACCATAAAGGTATGTACAAAATCTGTTCAATATATATTTTTTCAGCCTTTTGCCTTGTTTTGTTTTGTCTTTTTTTTTTTTTTTTTTTTTTTTAAAGAATCAACTCAAAACATTGTGTAACGGTGCGTAACGGGCTGTTATGGCCATTATGGCACAGTTATGGCCGTTACGGTTGACACACCTGTGAATCTTAATCACACCGCAAAAGCAGGGGTAACGCATGGTGTCTACCACCGCAACCATTACGTAACACCGCATTTTGAAACATTGATTACAACTAACAACTTCTCAGTTTGTGATGAAAATGTGTTGTAAATGAGAATGGTGTAGAGATTGGTGGTTTATATAGAGAGCTTCTAGAGATCTCAAGGTGTTGGCCTATGTAGGAGGAAGGGCCCCTTTTGGTAACAAGGTTCATGTAGTTTTTGTTTTCGAAAGTTATTAAAGTTTGAAGATCAATAGGTTCCAAATTGTTGTCTCCTAAGCCAGTGTTTCTCGGACAACTGTGTCACCTTGTTTGAGCAAATGAACTATACATGTTGGTTTCATTATACACAAGGTGGTGCATCTTGCTTGTCCAATTATGTGTGAACTTGATTTTATAATACCAAACAACATTATACCATAATTTAGAAAAATTACGTTATTTGAGAGTGAGAGAGAGAGAGAGAGAGAGAGAGAGAGAGAGAGAGAACACCAAGAGAGCAACCATGTCCTTGGTGGAATGGCCAAAGGCATCGAATCTAGATATGAGTTCATTAAGGTTAGAAGTAAGAGGAGGAAAAATTTTATTGGCAATGGCTAGGCTCGCCGTCTTGGCATCTCTTCGTCCTAGTTTCACATTGCAACTAGGCCCTCCAAGTTGTTGTGATTTTTGTAGCATGAGTTATAAAAGATATGTTGATGATTGGTAAACCTCAAGAGAAAACATAATTAGTACTTCTATATGTTGGATGGAATGATGTATTTTATTTAATTATTTATTAGTACTCACAATAACAACAGAGTCTCTTGCAGCAATGGCTAATATGTCAGCACAAGAAACTACACCGGGGCATGGAAACTCCATCGTAGTCTTTATATTGTCAATAACATCAAATCCCCTGACAAAGTTAACATTTAGGAATGTTGTCTTCTCTCCTATGAAAGAAGATGTGTCATCAAGGAGGATTAATCCATCATATCCCTTGAACAGCCACCAAAACACATTTAGACAATTATGGTCTAAGGATATACAATCTTAGCCATCGAAACAAAACATTGAAAAATATTTAGGCATCATAGATACCAATCCTTTATGGTTAAGAATTCATGATTAGATGCTTACATCTATATTTTGAACACTTAGAATGCTGGGAAAACGTATTATGTCATATAGAAAATTAGCTATGCAGTTTCTTGAAAATGAAGAAGAAAATAGAATTACATTAATGAAGCAGTTGTGAAAGAATAAGCGAAGAAAAGAGTAACCCATCCTGACATCTTTTGATATTGCAAATCACACAACAGATTTCACAGTGGCGAAAAGTTGTTCAAAATATTTGGAGTAGAAAGTAGAAGAAAGTTGAGCTGAAGAGCTTCCCATGAAAAGCACAAGGAAAGCCAAAGTCACAAAGGCCTTGAAAGAAGAAGAAAATAACGCCGTTCTTGTGTATTAAAACTCAAGTAATTTACGAAGAGGTGTGTTATGAACAAATGGTGTAGAAAAGGGGTAGTATATATAGAAAGCTTCTAGTATGACATATCTCAAGGTGTTGGCCTCTAGCAAGTTCCATAAACTAACATTGTGTAGCATTTCTATGTTTAACAATAAACAAATTAGGGATTGAATTGATTGATAAGCCCATATTACTTTTGAAAACATGTGTTGCAAATAAAAAAAATGAATCATGGTTTTTCTACTAATCTAACATTAAAAATATATTATTTTGAACGATTTTGTGGAGAGAGATTATGTAACTAATTTGGAGAAAAGAATCTAAGAGAAATGAGGGCAAGGGTTTGACAATGTTGATTCAAGTAAGAAGAGAAAAGGAAAAAAAAAACATCAACAGACAAAAATTGTATTTAAAATAAAAAAAATTAAATAAAAAAAACTATTTAAAAACATGTGGTAGTTACAGCCATAAAATTATTTGTCAAATACACCAAATTCTCACTTTTAAATTATGAACAAGATAGAGATGAAAATAAATAATGAAATCTTCCTTCAATCATGAAGTGACATATTATGTGTTGTTTATGTTATATTATGCAATGATTGGATTAAATAATCTTTGTAACTAAACAACGTGGAAGGAAAAAGTAATATTCAACAGTAGAGGATCTCTTGCTTCCTCTCAAAACTATATGATTTGGTTAGCCGATTCATCTTGTACACACTTTTTTTAATGTTGCGGTTCATGAATTTGGATAGAGATTTGAAAAGAAAAATGAAAAAGATAAGTGAAATCGTAATAAAATATAATTACGTAAGGTGTGCACGAGTTAGAGTGGTGTGGGTTGAAGTGAAAATATCAATTGGATCGCCTGTGGTGGTTTGTGTATTTTTCCCAGCCCAACTATCGTTCGACTGTAGATGAGTAAATCAATTAGATTTTATAGGTAGTTTTGACTGGACGGTTTGACGGGTGCGACAAACACAGCTTTAAATAAAGCAACAAAATGAAATAATGGTTTAAATATTCAACAAAATTTTATAAACACATTAAGGTGTTCGAAATCAAGACTTTTGGTTTGGGAAATAATATATTTATCACTTGAACAACACACATTATATATATTTTTAAATCAAAATCAAATTTGCATTTTATAAATTCGCACACACCCATATATTAGTGGATGTGCTCGCAAATCTATAAAATATAAATTTAATTTTAATTTTAAAATATAAATATTGTGTGTTGTTCAAATGATAAAGATTAAGTTTTCTCGGGCCAAGGAGATCTTCAGATAGGGTGTTCATTTTTTGAGGATTTTTCATTTGAGAACTGCCTAAGAAACAAATTCATTTTGAGTTTTAGTTACCCAATAATTGAAAAAGTAGTTAATTTCATTTTCCATAGTGAATATCTTCATGTTCTTTTAAACTTTATTTTTGGACCCCACTTTGAACTGATAACGATAATCTGAACTATTCATCTTGTAAATCTCATAGTGAAATTCATACGTTCAAAAAGTCAAGTTGATTAGATATCAATGAACAGATAAAAAAATTACAATTTTTTTTAATGATATGGATGGTTTAAGTTTAAAGTTATAGTTGTTGTCCATTTAAAAAATTAAAAATATTATTTATTCATGTATTTATAGTGATATCTAATGAAATTGAATTTTTGCACAACTCAATTTTATTACTAAACCTACCAAATAAATGATTCGAATAATTGTTGTGGGACTGGGATGAGACTCACAAAATAGAATATAAAAATATATAAAAGATAATGGTTTGGAGAAGGGATATTTACCAATAAATCCTATTTGACAAACAGTTTTACCGATTGGTCTTAAGGTTATTTCTATTGTTCTGATTAGTCCTATTAGTGGGGGAATATCTTACCAGTTGATCCTATTTCCTTTATTTGGTAACATTGAGTGGTCAAATATACCCTTTCTTGTGTGTGTCACGTGACATACATCATTCTAAGGCAAAAAGCATAAAGAGCCTTAGTGTACTTTGTTGATGTATGGCACCCACCGATCACCTACCCACCTATCACCCTCATAAAGAGCCTTAGTGTACTTTGTTGATATATGGCACCCACCGATCACCCTCATAAAGACACGTGCCAAACACTGTGTGTCATGTGACATACATTATTTCAAGGCAAAAAGCATAAAGAGCCTTAGTGCACTTTGTTGATGTGTTGCACCCACCGATCACCCACAATGTGACACATGCCGAACACAAATTTCGGAAACACACAAACATGAGGTTGTGCCACACCACACCATCACCTATTCAAGCGTTCAGGAAAATATGTATTGGTATTTACGTCATTGAGCAATAGAAAGGACCAACTAGATCAAAAGAAAAAAAGTTGGGACTAAATGGAACACAATTTCAACATTTAAGATTTATTGGTAACTTTCCCTTGAAGGAAAGTCATTGCCTTTTCGACAACATTAAATTGATGAATAACAAAAATAGCTGCCCTAAATCATAGAAGTCTCATTCAGGTCTTGCTCAATTATAGGCCCATTATGCCTTCAGATTAGGCCATTGTCAATCTTAGAGAAACATACAACAAACTCAGGTGCTTCTATTTGTACTTAAATAATAATTTAGTACATCTAATTAAAATTTTAAAATTTTGATTAATAAGAACAATACACAATAAATTTTAAAAAAATATTATTTTATATGCCCAAACTAATTATACGTGTTTTTCATATTCAATTTTTTTCATCTTTTAAAATAAAACCAAAGATATGTTAAAATTTCACCGTGAATTTGCTTTACAATATTTTTTTTCGTTTTTTTATAAATTTTTAAGTTCAGCTATATCAATTTTTTTTAAGTGAGGAGAAAGACAAATTATTCCTAAACGTTTCAACAATATAGTGGCAGTTATGTAGATTGCATCCTTGGGGTACAACTGCCAATCTCTAGCATCAACAAGCACGAGTCTATTTTCAACTCTTGGGGTGTAAGGTAAAGAACCTCTGCCAGTACGAGTCTCTACAGCTTTGATTCGAATCAAGAGTTTCATGGTGTTATCAATAGGAACACATAAATAAATATGATGTTATACTGTATAACTTACACCAATTGGTTTTATATGTGAACAGAACGAATAGTTATAATGAAAATTTTGTTTAATGATTTTTAAAGGAATTTTTTTAAATAGTGTAACTTAGGATTTTTAATTTGTTTATTGTTTAGGTATAATTTGAAGGGCAATTTGAGAAAAAAATATAGGGTGTATTAAAAGTAAATTATAATTTTAAAATAATTTATAGGATATATTGAGAAATTATACGCACTTAACGATTTTGGGGTGCAAATAAAATCCCTCCAAACTCAAGGGCCAGATATGGTTTCAGTGGAGGCCCAAATGCATGTATCACCTAAATTAACATAGTGCTCTTTGATTTTGGTCAGATTATTATGGATTTCCATCCCCTTTTACATGTAATTCATGCATCAAACTATTACGTTATATTTGATTGAGAGATTTGAAAAGAAATTTAGAAAGAAAAATGAAAAAAGTATATAAAATTAGGTAAAATATATGTATATTTTTTATTTATATTTCACCTACTTTTTCTCTCTCTGTTAATAAATTTATTCTCAAATCTCCTAATCAAATACAGCGTTAGAGATGGTTTGTAGTTCCATGCTATACATTTCAAGGCCCATTTATAGCTTTCTGATAATATATGCCTACAATGGCCCAATTAAAAGCCGGAGCCCAGTTTAGTGGTGATACCCAATAACAAAACTTCAAACAAAATTAAAAGTCACATCCATATAAAATATATAAAATTAACAGAAAAGTGTGTTCATTTAGGACTTAAAAAAATTGAAAGTCTAACCACATCCATTTATAGCTTAACATAGCAAGCATTCTTCTCACCCTTGCCCATAAAATGACACCAAAAAGTACTATTGCAAACATATATTTCTATCACCAAATTAAGACAAAAAACTAGTTTATTAGTAATATTGAAGATGAAATGATCACTACCCTGATTAATTAGTCTTCCTGCAATTCTTCCTTATCTCTCCATTCGATCCAGTGAGGGGGCTAATATCACCCATCTTAATCATGGCTGCGACAAAATCAGAGTTGAAGGTGCCTGGATTGTTGCTGTATGTCTGCACAAGTGAGTCGGTTGACCCACCATTGAAAAGTTGTTGATCAGAGTGGAGGAGTCCCCTTCGATTGACCAAGTTCTTGTAGTAGTTGTTTTCGAATTTTGTTGGAGTTTGAAGATCAAGAGGTGCCAAATTGTTGTCTCCTGAGCCAACGGTTCTTGGGCAGTTGCCTTGCCTTGTTTGAGCAAATGAACTATCTATGTTGGTTTCATTGTACACACGTGCTCTGAAATTGGTGCACCGTGCTTGTCCAATTGTGTGAGAACCTAGTTTTGTAAGCCCATACAATAACTATGTCAAACAATTGTGTGAGAACCTAGTTTCACTAGATTTTTTCGCTCATTTTATATCATAAGGGCACATTATATATAGATATTATTTTCTTCGTTCTTTTTAAATAAAGAATCAATTCTTAGAATTTATGCATGTAATGTTACAAAACAATATATAGCATTTTTCTTACAACTATGTAATTAGTAATGCTATTTTGCCAAAGTATTTGCATAATGTGAGATGAACAATACATTTTGAGAGAGAGACAGTGAGAGTACATACCAGAAAGAGCAACCATGTCCTTGGTTGAAAGGCCAACAGCACTGAAACTGGAGATAAGCGCACTAAGGCTAGAAGTTGGAGGAGGAATGCTGCTATTGGCAGCACCCTGACTCGCTGTCCTGGCATCTCTTCTTCCAAGTTTTACATTCCAATTGGGCCCTCCAAGCTAAAATACAACACGAATGAACTACAAAAAATTATTACAAAACCTAATAAAGTAGTTTAAAAAGCGGCCAAAACTTAACAAGTGGATCAAATTCATTAAGTGCGATACATATCACAGTAAATCTGAATTTGCACCACACCTTTTTGACTTTTTTGTCCTAATTTCATAATTTTTTTGAGTTGAACATGAAGGAAAGCATAATTACTACTTTTACTTACAATAACAACTGAATCTCTAGCAGTAACAGCCAATACATCAGCGCATGAGACCACACCAGGACACGCCTTTTCTACTGCGGACTTTATATTGTCAATAACATCAAATCCCCTGACAGAATTAAAATTTGGAGCTGCCCTTTTCTCTCCTATAAATGAAGATGTGTCATCAAGGAGAATTGATCCATCACATCCCTGAAAAATTCAATAGAAAAATCAAAACACAAGCATTGATCAATATTAGCCATTGAAGCAAAACACTAGAAACGATAATGCTATCAGAGCCGGCCCTGACTTTTGGGGGGCCTATGGTGAACTAAAAAAATGAGTCACGACTTTTATACATATTTTAATATTGATATAAATTTGGAATATTTTCGATTGTAAACAATGTTAGTTTATCACACTTTTTCATGACATAATAGATTGAATTGTAAAATTTAATAAATTTCAAACTTAAAATCAATCTTATTTCTCCAAAGACAATTGTAACTGATATAGTCAAATAATATTCTATAAATAATTCATACATTTGGCAAACAACCATCTAATATTTTTAAATAATTCACTAATTCAATTGTTAAAAAAAAATTATAAAACTTTATTTTTAAACTACTAATATACTATTTGATTCACTGAAATCAAATTGAATTAAATGAAATAATTATTTTTTGATCTCTCTATAGATGGTGAATGATAATTTCATTTGTAATATTTTTTTATTAATTTTTAGTAAATCAAATATGAAGATGAACATTATACTAGAATGATTGTTTCATTTCAATGAATTAAATATAATAAGATCAAAAATTATTTGAGAACCCTATTTCTTAGACAAAATTTGGGAACCGAGGTGACAACCTCACTCATCTTGTCTTAGGGCCCGCCCTGAATGCTATACACCAAAATGTCACCTTTTTTTTTTTTTTTTTTATTGGTGTGTAAAAGGACCGACACAAGCCTTAAAAAATATAAAATAGAAGAGTATATAACACCATCATTTTGACTTGTGACATTGACATCTTTTTAGATGTCATAAATATCTATCTTTTTTTTTTTTTTTAATTTTAATTTTAGACTTGAGTCTTTGTGATTAATTATTGGTTTACGTGGTCATTTCCTAGTTTCCAAACAGCCTACTTTTCCACACGTAGAATGATAGTGAAATCAATCATATCATCTTCTAACACTAAAGCATTTTTAATAATGTTTTCAAGTCAATAAAAAAAATAATACTATAATTAGGTAGGGGCAAATTTTATCTGACATGTACATTTAAAAAAAAAAAAAATACAATACAGTAAAGCTAGTTATTAAAAAATGTTAAATTTTGTTTGTGCCTTTAAGACATGTACGTTTTGACAAGAATATATCATTTTCCTCTCTCCTAACATTATTTTATTTTTCAATTGTTTAAGTGTATACCCTCCATTAGCTGTGGACTTTCAATTAGCAGCTAACAACATTTAACTCTTATTCGAAATTAAATTATACAACAAAACCAACAACAAATGAATTTCTTACTGTTTGTCCAATAAAAAATAAATAAAATCTCAACCCATAGCAACACCAACGAAATACACTAGTTACATAAATTGACATAGGCACAATAATTATAAAATTAACACCCCAACAAATTAAAGTTTAGGGACAAGATTGTCTTTTAAGAAATAAATATTTTAATACTGAAAGTGTTGTTGTATTTTAGCGATGAAATTGGATATTTAATGATGAATTTTTTCCTTTTGTGACCCAAATTTTTCTCAAAAAGTATACATGTTTAGCACCAAATTCCTAAAGCGCATTTATTGATGATATTTTAAAATTTGTCACTAAAAGTTCTTTTTTTGGCTTTTCGGGAAGATTAGCAATGACTCTCGTAAATGACACAAATTGATTCACAAATTGATTCCCAAATATTTTTTGCAACAAAATTTTTATTCTTGTGCAAAAAGCTTAATCCCTAAAATTCTTATATGTTGTAATGTAAAAAAAATTTTAACTAACAACTAAGTAGTGGTGACTCAACCATTACTTAAGCCATTACCTAGGGCTACCAAAAAAAAGTTCAAAAAATTCTTGTTACCAAAAGCTCAAAATTTTCAGTTTACATAATAAAATAACGTCTCATTATAATATTTAGCATGAGCTTTTAAAAAATCTTAGACCGCTGCTGTAAGTGAAAAGACAAAGTAGAGAAATTACATTAACGAAGCAATCGTGGAAGAACAAGCGAAGAAGGGAGGCACCCATCCGAGCTTCTTTCGATATTGCAGATTGCACTGCAGATTTCACAGTGGTGAAAAGGTTTGGGCAAGACTTGGAGTAGAAAGTAGGTGAAAGTTGAGCAGAAGAGCTTCCAATGAAAAGCATAAGGAAAGCTAAAGCCACAAAGGCCTTCAAAGAAGATGAAAATGAAGCCATTGTTGTAAGTGTATTACAACTAACAACTTCTCAGTGTGTGATGAAAATGTGTTGTGAATAAGAATGGTGTAGAGATTGGTGGTTTATATAGAGAGCTTCTAGAGAGTTATATCTCAAGGTGTTGGCCTAGTCAGGTTACCTAACTCGAAGACTCTTAAGTATTTGCATGGCATTTCTACGTTTCAATTAAAAAATAAAAAATAAAAAAATAAACAAGTTAGGGATTGAATTGATTGATTGAGCAAAAAGACTAATGGTGGGAATTTTGAATAATACTATTGGAACAATACATGAAATTGCTGAGTTAGGGTTGATTATTTTTTTATACAAAAAAAAAGTGATGTGACTAATAATGTAAATATTAAACATATCTAGTTAGTGTCGAACTTAAATAATACAAAATTGATACGGTTAGCTCGTTTAATGAAAATTTAATTAAACATTTTAGTGTTAAATTTAGTAAAAGGTGTCATGATATTTTTGAATTTCTTATATAATTTCATGTCGCTAATTAAAAATGCATGTGTAAAATTGAATTTTAAATTTAATATTATATTTAAATCGAAGGTAGTGTATTTTTTGTCACTATTTTAAAGCTAATCTAATAAAAAATATATAATAATAAGATATAATTTTTGTGTATTAGAGAACTGAAATGAATTGAAATAAAATATTTTTATGAATAATTTTATTTAGTAGAGATTAGTTTTATTAAATTTAATTTATGAAAAAAAAAATAATTTAATTGTTTCATATACTAGATTTTTTAACTAAGGATAACAATTTTTGACATGATACGTTAACTTGACACAATAATATAAAATAATAAACATATTAAATTAGGGTTAAAAATAAATTATTAAAAAAACGTGTTTTTTTTTTTTTGTATTTTTATATTTTTTAAGTTTGTGTAACAATTTGTCAAAAAGGAGATCAATAAAGCGATCTTAAACTTATGATTCGGTGAAGATTGATGAGATCATGAGAATAAATGTATGAAGTGGACTTTTCTCTACACGAAAAAGATTGAAAATTTGAACATTTCAACAGAAACTTTCCTTATTGGATAATTTTAGATTTGCAAAATTTAGTTTTGATTAGGAACTAAGTTACAATGCCTGACAATGGAGGTAATTGGGCATAGCAAGAAAAACACATGTGATTGTGAAGAAAGTTAGATTCAAGAAGTAGATAAAGGTGTAAAAAGTTTACTTTTTGAGAACAATGGGTATGAATGGAGGTTGGATTCCAGGGATCAGAAGGAGGATGGTAGGAAATTAGGATGGATATCGCAAGAAGACAGAGGTGGTTACCATTTTTGTGGACAACATCCCTGAGTCCATGGATGCTAAAGGATTATTCAATCTTTTTAGAAAGTTTGGCGTGGTCAAGGATGCGTTCATGCCAGGTAAGAGGAGAAGAGTATTAGGTTCCAAATTTGGTTTTGTTCGATATGATTGTGAGGTGACGGCAAATATGGCGATTCTGAAGGCTGATGGTTTGTGGTACGATAACAAGGCGCTGAAAGTTAAAAGAGCAGAGTTTCAAAAACCTCATGCTCTAGGCCACCAAGAGAATGGAATGCTGAGCAGAGGGGATGATGGTAGATTGATGCACCAGTGGCCTCAAAGGCAGCAATGGCAGGATGTTGGAGTTAAGCAATCATATATAGAAGCATTAGTAAGGCGAGGAGCAAGTGAGAGTGAGAAGGTGGTAATTTGAGCTTATGAAGAAGAAAACGGCTGACTTTATGAAAGTTTAGTGGTGAAGTTGAGTAGCTTTTTAGCTGTGGAAGATTTTAAAGCAGAACTTTATAATAGGAGAATGAGGGGTGTGATTGTTAGGGATAATAGAGGAAGAATAGTAGTGCTAACTTTTAATTCTGTTCAACAGATGCAGGAAGAGAATAAACAAATAGGCAGGTGGGGTAAGAAGTGGTGTGATTCAGTTGAAGAGTGGGAGAAGAGCCAATTTAAGGAGCAAGAGAGATGTGTCTGGTTAAACTGCTTCGGCATCCCAATCAATCTTTGGAGTGTGACGACTTTTAGAAGCATTGGTAGCCATTGGGGGTCTATAGTTCAATTCAAATAAGATATTAACAGCCCACAAGATTTTCAGCATGGAAAAGTACGAGTAATCACAAGGTGCATGGAGTTGATTAATTCGGTTGTTTTTTTGGAATTCAAAGGTAAATATATAGTAGTAAGGGTCTGTGAAGAACTCCCAAAGTGTTTATTTTCTAGTCCCAGTAAAAGCCGAGGGAAGGAGATGTAGCAGCTAAAATCCAAAGGCTGTGAAACTGTGGAGGTAGATCAAGTGTCTAGCAATGGTAGTAAGACAAAGTGTGATTATAGAGGTACTGTAGCAAGGGAGAAGGAGGTGGTAAGTGAAGATGATGAGATTAGTAGGGTTCAGGAAATAGTGATAGGTAGATCAGATGAGATATGTAGGGGATATGATGGGAAGTATACACCAGCCGAAGCTATCATAGGGGTTAGCATGGGAAATGGTAAAGTAGGTGCTGGGTTTAAAGAAGAGGGTATGCTTTAGGAAGTCAACTCACAACAGATAATGATAAGTAAAATTCAAAAATTGGATGGGGCTGTTGACAATACTGGACTTGTAAGTGCTGTGAATGGGTCGAAGGGGGTCACACCCAATATAAATTTGGAAGTATTACTTAAAGGCCTGCAGGTTAGGCCTGAGTCTAGCAAATTAAAGTGGAGGTAGGCTCGGACTTGAATGACTGTGTGGCCCAATCCCAGCTTAGATCATCTGTGGCCCATTTTCCCCATATATCACATTCCAGTATGGTCAAGAGGGTTGGGAAAAACACAAAGAGCAAGGCAGCAGTTGGTAATAAAGTTAGTATCTCAAGGCAGAAGGGCATGGGGATAAAGAAAGGCATCTGTTCTGTAGGAGGCCAAAGCAAACAAAAAAGCATGGTTGGAAGGCTTGGCTTTCAAAGAGGGGCCCTGTTCAAAGCATCAGCAATAGCAGCAGCAGCTACTACCTCTTTGTCTACATCTCAGAGTCATGCAACACAAAGGAGGAAAAATTTAATGGAGGAAGCACAAGCAACAGTGAAGATTGGAAAATTGTTGGGTTTGCAATGCCAAGATCAAGAAGATGAGCTAGTCAACAAAATAGTAGAACTTGAAGAAAATGATCTACAAAGAATTGCAGGTGAGGAAGGGGCAGTCAGACTTTAATAGATTGCTAATAGGTGACTAAAGGGAAAAATGTAAGTTTATTATGCAGATTTTATCTTAGAATGTCAGAGAGCTGAGAAGGCCACAAAAGAGGGGCAAAATAAAGAATTTGGTGAAGGATAGAAAAATGGATGTCTTACTTTTACAAGAAACAAAAAGGAATTCAATGGAGGAGCTTTTTGTGAGATCCATGTGGCCTTTTGAAGAGATGGGTTATATGATGGTGGATTTAGACGGAAGTGCAGGAGGGTTGCTATGTATCTAGAGGCCACAAGTTTTTGAGCTAAAAGACTGTTTCAGCGGTAAGCATTTTATTATACTTTCAGATACCTAGGCTCAAGATTTTGATTGTGTGATTGTTAATATATATGCTCCAAATGAGGTGTTGAAGAGGAAGAAATTATGGGATTCTCTTGTGTGCTTACAACCCCATTTTCCAAACCCATGGTATATGTGGTGATTTTAATGAAATCAGATTATTGTGTGAGAGGAAAGGGTGTTCAAGAAGAGAGAGGGAGATGAAGGAGTTCAATTAGTTTGTGGACCAGATGGAGTTGTCTGATCTGCCTATGTTAGGCAGACAATTCACTTGGTGTAATGCATTAGAAGGGGGGATAGGTGGAGTAGGATAGATCGTTTTTTGTTTGACTACCTATGGCTGGAAAAGTTTTCATTTAATCAATGGGGCTTACCCAAAACAATTTCAGACAATTCTCCAATTTTGTTGAAGAAAAATGATAGGGATTGGGGACCTAAGCCATTTAAATTCATTAATGCTTGGACATCACATCCTACATTCTTAGCTAAAATCAAGCATATTTGGGAGGTCACACAGGTTACAGGGTGGGCAGGGTATAGATTAATGAGGAAGTTATCCTCTCTAAGGAATCATTTAAGGGTGTGGAATAGGGAGGTGTTTGGCAATATAGGCACTAAGCTGAGGTCAGCAGAACAAGAACTACATGAATGGGATTTGAAGGCAGAGACTAGACCTTTGGATGAGCTGGAAACAACAAGAAGAAGAGAGGTTAGAAGTCAAGTTTAGAAGCTTAGTAGGAACAAGGAAAGAATATGGCATCAAAAGTCTAGAATGTTGTAGGCTAGGTGTGGTGACAGAAATACTAGATTTTTTCATCTTATCGCAAGTAATAGGCAGAGATTGAATTTGATAGATTATGTTATAGTGGAGGGAGTGAGACATGAGGATCCAACTCAGGTGAAACAAGCAATGGTTAGCCATTTCAGAAAGCATTTTGCTAAAAATTGGACTTTCAGGCCACAGATTTCTGGACCTTTTGTTATAATTTCTTCAGAGGCAGCAATGGGTTTAGAAGCAATGTTCACTGAAGATGAGATCTGGGCAGCTATTCAGGATTATGATGGAAACAAGGCTCCTGGCCCAGATGGCTTTAATTTAGCTTGCATTCAAAAATGTTGGAAAATAATGAAAGGAGATATATTGTAAATGCTGTATGAGTTTCACACAAATGGTAAGCTGTCAAGGGGTGTTAACAGTTCATTTATGGTGCTCATTCCCAAGAAAGACAATCCCATAGGCTTGGGGGACTATAGACCCATTAGCTTAGTTACCTCAGTTTACAAGATTTTGGCCAAGGTGCTATCTAGAAGATTAAAGAAGGCCCTTCCCTTTGTGATAGATGAAGTGCAGTCAACTGTTGTCAATGGTAGGTATATCCTAGATAGGGTGCTAATAGCAAATGAAGTTGTAGATTGGTGGAAAAAGTCTAAGAAGAAAGGCATTATCTTAAAATTGGACTTTGAGAAAGCCTATGATTCAATAAATTGGGAATTCTTGTTGGCAATGATAAGAAATTTTGGATTTGGTGACAAATGGATTAGGTGGATGAAAGTTTGCATTTCTACAACTCTAGTGTTAGTTCTTGTTAATGGTGCACCTACAGAGGAGTTCCAACCACAAAAGGGGTTAAGGCAAGGGGATCCTCTTTCTCCATTCTTGTTCATTATTGCAGCAGAAGGGCTTAACCTGTTACTAGCTAGGGCTAAAGTACAGGGATTATTTAGTAGTGTTACTGTTGGTTCCAATGATGTAAGTATCTCACATCTTCAATTTGCTGATGATACTATTATATTCTGTGAAGGGGATAATGAGGATATTTTGAACATTAAGAGGGTGTTGAGATGTTTTGAAGTGATGTCTGGGTTAAGAATTAATTATCATAAAAGTATAGTGTGTGGAGTGGGCTTCCAAGAAAATCAAACTAAGGAGTTTGCTAATGTTTTGAATTGCTAAACTAAGAAATTACCTTTCTCTTTCCTAGGTCTTTTTTTAGGGGCCAATCCTAGGAAACAGAGTACTTAGAACCCAGTTGTGCAGAAGGTGAAAAAAAAGATGTCCTCTTGGAAGAGGAAATTACTATCTTATGCTGGGAGGTTGACTTTGATCAAGGCAATCCTTGCTAATTTGCCATCTATTTTCTTTTTCTCTTTAGAATGCCGAAGGGTATTGTTAAAGCCTTAGTCAAGTTGCAGTCATCATTTCTATGGGGAGGGAATGTTAATAAAAGAAAAGTGTACTTGGTCAAATGGAAGGAGATCACAAAAAGTAAAAATCAAGGAGGTTTGGGTGTGAGAGATTTAGGAGAGGTGAATGAATGCTTGTTATTAAAGTAGGAGTGGAGGTATGGTAATGAAGATATAGCTTTGTGGAAAGCTGTGGTTTGTTCAAGGGATGGTAGGAATGGAGGAGGTTGGCTTCCAGCTTTGAGCCTCTCAGGTGGGATGTCCACAGTTTGGTTGGACATTGTGAAACTTCTCTCAGTAAATCAGCAATTGGGTGAGTTCTATGGTGATCATTTTAGAATTAAGGTTAGAAATTGAGAGAGAATCATGTTCTGGCATGATATATGGCTCAACAATAGAGACCCGTAGGTTTAATTCCCCAGACTATATAGTTTATCCATTGAGAAAGAGGAGACCCTTCAGCAAATCAATACTAAGAAGAGTTATCTAGGGTTGTGGCAGCTTAAATTTAGAAGACAGTTATTTGTATGGAAAGCTGAACTGCAGAGATTGATGGATCTGTTGGAAACATCTACATTGGTGAGGTCTGATTGTGTTGATTCTTGTTCTTGGTTAGCAAATAGCTCAGGTCTGTTTTCAGTCTCTTCTGTGAGAAGATAGTGGGATGCTACAATAGGGACTGGTCAGGTTCTGCCTAAAGGAGGTATGGGTTGGTTTAGCTCTACCAAAAGTGCAGTTCTTTTAATGGTTGGCTTGGAGAGGTAAAGTTAAGACTGCAACCTTCCTTCAGAGGATTGGGGTGCTACCTGTATCAGTAAATAATATGTGTGTGTTTTGCCAAGTTGAAGTGGAATCCTTGAATCATGTGCTCCTGTTTTGTCTACTGGTTTGGAAATGTTGGTCTCAAATGGTAAGATGGAGTGATCAAGTTTGGGTAATCCCTGGATCAGTTCAAGGCCTTTTACAGTGGTGGTCTGCTGGTAAAAGTAAGCACTGGGTTTCTAGATTATGGGAGATAGTCCCCTATGTTATGTTATGGTCTGTATGGAGATTAGAAATGAATGTATGTTCAAAGGGGCACAACCAATTTTTGATGATTTTTGTGATAAAGTGAAGGTACAGATTGCTCTGTGGGTAAAATGGAGTTTGGAGGTTGATTATTCAGTTGATGATATTGTTTTCAATTTCAATCAAATTAGGTTGTTTATTCAGTCCCTCTGTAATTCTACTTCAGGTCCTCTGCTTCAAGATGTTTGATTCAGCTGCTTCAATGAGTGTTATTGGATGCTTCAATGGAGGTGTGTTCTCAGAGTTGTTTTGCTGATTGATTGTTTTGCTGAGTGCTTATCAGATTCTGGTTTTCTGCTGTGAAATGAATAGAGATCAGTTGATATACTGATTAGAAATTGCAGATATTCAATTGCATTGATTTTTGTTTTGAATGTTTGGTTTATTTGAATGGAGATCATAGCAACATCTGCAACTAGTTTTTGGTGGTCTGCTGCTAGGTAGCTTTCTGCTGGACTGCAACTGATCTGGTCTGATGTGCTAGTTTGGTTGCTGCTGTGCTGGAATGGTTGTTGTTGTGCTAGGAGTTGATGATGGATGCTTGAATGGGCTATATGCTGTTATGCTCGTTTGCTGGCTGAATGGGATGAATGTCAATGTGTTAGGTGGTTGATTAGGCTGTATGCTGGTCTGTGTACTGTTATGCTGTTGAAGTTGCCATAGGTGCTTCTATCTGGTTTTTTTGTTTTCTTCTTCTCTGTCTATTGTTGTGGCAGCATCTTTTGCTCTTCATTTTGTTGGTTCCTCACCAACTGGCGCTTGGAGCTTCGTGTTAGCTCTAAGCTCCTCTTTATTGATGTATCTTATCATACCTTGTATGCTTTCATCAATAAAGATTTTTTTGCTGATCAAAAAAAAAAAAAAAAAGAAGTAGATGAAGTTACTACTTTAAACTTCAAAAATTTACTATTAATTACAAGTCTTTTTTGACCTATGAAGTGTGGATAGTTTGAAAAATATGTCGTATTTATATCGAATATTTATTAACGTATGGTATTTTATATGATACTTTTGCATATGTACTGATTACATGAAACATGTATCCAAATTTTTCTTCTTAATTTTTTAGTATACCCAAACGTATTTAGTATATACTCAAACCATACTGTAACTTAGTCGAATCAATATTTTGTTTTAGTACAGAGACAAAATTTCTTTGACTAGTCTTCATTTTTATTTTTCATTTTATACTTAGTATGATTTTAAAATTAAGTTATAATTTGTAAGTTATTTAATATAAGAACATTTAATTTTGATTTATACCTTTATTTTTGCATTAAATGTTAATTGTAGGTCAGATCGTAACAAACTAAACTATTTAATCAATTTTTGTATTACTCTAAATTTAAAATAAATATTTTTTTTACAAATGTATCAAGCTGTACTCGTACCTTACTTTTTTAGATTTTACCGTAGTGGCGTATTTGTATCGTATTAGTACAGTACTCATACCCGTACATGTGCTTCATAGTTTTCAACTAATAGCTAATATCGTTTTATTCTATTTATATATGACCTTACATATTTTGATATAATTAATTATAAGAAAATGACTGATTACATAATACTCACTCAATTATTAACGAATTCAAAAATGCTTGGGACTCCCAAAGTTTGGAATCTCATAACCCCAAAAATGATGTAGACCAATCATGTTTTTTTTTTCCCCCTAAACCAATCACAAATGAGTAAGAGTTGTAGAAATTGTGTTTTTTAAGGATCTGTAACATTGTTGTAACGAATTTTATCTTCCTGTCCTTATTTATAAACCCACACACTTAACTATAAAAATAGGTTATTTTTACTTCTCCACAAAGGGGACACTTGTACAGTATTTGTAATTGAGAGAATTAAAATGTATGAATTAATAGATAAAGAGATTAAGGTGATTTAATAATGTATCACTATCACCCCTTCAAAAGGGGAGTTTTTTTTTTTTTTTTTTACGGATTTTATAATTAAAATGGTTAAAATATGCAGATTTATAAATAAAAAAGATAAAATAATATTTACTAATAGTTAAGGCAATCTTAATTTAATTAACTCAAAAGGTTAATGAATAATGCGATGATAATTTAAATATTAAATTAGAAAACATTACAAACCACATCTATAACATCACATTTTTTTTAGCGTGTGCTCACAATCTGGACCCACACCATGGAGTGTAATGTGCCGTCCATAACCTAACTCTATTAATTAGAGTACAACATGACACTAATCATACCTTTTGATGGGTCGCATCTTCTAGTTAGAAATTATCAACAAAAATATTCTGCAAAGCACATTAGATGATATATTTAATGCTACATAAAATCTTAACATTGTGTTTAGTTAGAAGATTTGGAAAAAAATTTAAAAAAAGAAAAGGAAAAAATATATGAGATGTGAATAAAATATACTAATTTTTCACCTAATATACTAAAATATTCTGCAAAGCACATTAGATGATATATTTAATACTACATAAAAGCTTAATTTGATTGAAGGGATTTGGAAAGGGAAAAGGTAAATGAAATGTGAATAAAATATACTAATATTTCACCTAATTTCATACACATTTTTTCTTTCTCTTTCCAAATCCCTTCCCAAATCCTTCAACCAAACACAGCATAAATGTTACTCAAATATAGTATTCAATTGTGATCACACAAACAGTACTCACTAAATCCAACTTCCTTTCGGTGCCCTTGTTATATTTACGCTGTGTTTGGTTGGGAAATATGGGAAGGGATTTAAAAAGAAAAATGGAAAAAGTGTGTGAAATTAAGTAAAATATAAGTATGTTTTATTCACATTTCACTAACTTTTTTCATTTTCCTTTCTAAATTCCTCCTCAAATCTCCCTAATCAAACACAGTATTAGGAAACATAATTTCAAGACCCTTTACATATTCTTTCATTTTACTTTGTTGATGAAACTGCATGTGATTACAAAAGATTGATTAAGGCTAAACAAGTTACATAAAAATTATTTACTCCCAATTAGTCGGGAGCTTTTATTTTCACATATTATATTATCTCAGATTATTATTATTTTTTTTTTCAAAAATTAATTTCTCAACAAAATCTTATAATTCACCTCTATCTTTAGTTTACAAATTGATTTTCGATCCATTAATTTTAGTTGGGAAGTTATTTTGCTAAAAAATTCACTTTCGGTTGAAAAATACTGTATGAACCTAAAAAAAAAAAAAAGTCATGTGGGGAAACAGAAGCCCCTAGTTAATCGGTTGTTCTTCCGCCGACTGTTTTGTAGTGGGAAAGGTTGATTAGTGTGAAATCTCTTAGATTCCATACTTTCGTTGGTGACTTTATTTTTATTTTATGTTATTTTTTTCAATGAGCTATCCGATACGTCTAATATGTTACATAAATATGTACAGATTGTGATACTCTGAATAATAAACTGACTTGATTATCTTATCTAAAAAATAAGAGACAAAGCGATCATGTGTCTCTTTATTATTAGAAAGGTACACCACATTTGTCATAGATCAATCTTAATCATTTTTCGAGTGGCATACATTATCCCTATTATTAAAACAAAGACGAAGATAGTAAGAGTAAAGATATACAATTAAACACCTATATTTTGTTTGGATTAAGAATTTGAGCAAGAATTTGAAACAAAAAGAAAAATGAGAGAGATTTGAATCATGAATTTTATTTACATTATTCTCACTTATTTTAAATTTTTGTTTAAATTTATAATTCAAACACAATTTAAAAAATATATTTGTTTTGAAAATTATTCAAATACTAAATCAAAAAATTAAATAAAATAAATCGTTAAAGTGGAAACCAATGTGGGCTCTACGGGTCAACAGTGGATGGTGATCCCAATCCGAAACTTACGGTGGACCATGATAGTTTCCTAACTCTTCAAAAATCGCTTTCCATTTTTCATTTTAAATTCTTTAATTTAAATGTTAAATTTAATTAATTATTATTTTTTTTTTGGGGCTGGTTTCTCACAAATTTTAAAGTCGCCAACAACCAACTCACAATCATACCTTAATATCTCACCAGGTCACAATCATATCAATCCTATCCGAAATTTCTCTCTTTTAAGTCTTTGCAATTGCATAAATCATGACAACAATGCCATCAAACATCAATGCATGCAAGTGCAAAGTTTGTTTTTACTTTGTTCGAATAATTGTCTTCTTTGTGTGTTCCTCGAGCTTGGTGAGCTTCTGATAAAAAAAATTTTTAAGCAAATTATAAATACTTTCCTTAAAATTTAATTAAAATACAAATTATTTTTTATAATTTTAAAAATTATGTCATCTTTTGAAATTTTTAATTTCATAACAAATCGTCAATTTTATTAATAAATCATCAAATTAATTAATAATTTTTAATGGTATTACAAATATGTTTTAATTAATAATTTAAGTAATTTTATTATTATATAATAAAGCAATTATAAATTTTATTTTTTTAATTAATTCTGTTAAATAAAAAATTCAAACAATGGAATATTTATAATTTTTCAAATCACAGAGAACAATCTGTATTTTAAGCAAATTTCATAAGTGTATTTCTAATTCACGCAATCTTTTTAGGGAGTTTTTTTGATAAATCCATTTTCTAAGAGTTTTATTTCATCCAACCCATATTTGTTTTTGACTATTCCATTAGGTCCAATTTGAGATAAGAAGACCAAAATACCCTTTTCATCTACCTATGTTCCATTTAGTTCACATTATTTTCTTATATTTCAATAAGTCCTATGGGTGACATAATTACCAAAATACCTATAATGTTAATATTCACACCATCAATGTGAATGTTCATATCGACAATGTGTAGGGGTCCGGCCCATATCGATCCTCGTGGGTATCCGGAAAAATTCGAGTCGGGCCGGGCCGGCCCACAGGCCAAAAAAAATAGGCCCGGCCCGTTGATAATATGAATATTCACATTGATAAGTTAACATTCACATTGATAGAAGTGTAAAATTGGCTCGCGGCTCGTGGGCCCCCTGAAACCAGCACGCTGCCCGGGGCGGGCTCGGGCCGGTCCGTTCATAATGTGAATATTCACATTGACAAATTAACATTAACATTGATAAGAGTATATAATTAGCCGTAACTTGGGCGAACAGGAAGCAAGGCGGCCGACCGGATTGACAATGTGAATATTCACATTGACATGTTAACATTCACATTGATAAGAGTGTAAAATTAGTCCGCGGCCTGTGGCCGGCCCCAAACCCACCCGCGACTCGTGAGCTGCCATGGGCAGGCCTGGCCCGACTCGTTGATAATGTGAATATTCACATTGACATGTTAACATTCACATTGATAAGAGTATAAAATTAGCACGCGTTGCCCGAAACCGAACCGACCCACGACTCGGCGAGTCGCCGGCCCGACTGTTGACAATGTGAATATTCATATTGACATGTTAACATTCACATTGATAAGAGTGTAAAATTGACTCGCGTCCCATGGGTGGCCCGAGGCGAGCCCGGCCCGGCCCGTTGACAATGTGAATATTCACATTGATATATTAACATTCACATTGATAGGAGTATAAAATTGACCCGTAGCCTATGGCGGCCCAAAGCCGGCCCGCTGCCCAGGGCGGGCCCGGCCTAGCCCCGTTGACAATGTGAATATTCATATTGACATATTAACATTAACATTGATAACAGTGTAAAATTGGCCCGTGACCCGTGGGCAGCCCGGAGCCCGTCCCCGGGCCGAGGCGGGCCCGGCCAGTTGACAACATGAATATTCATATTGACATGTTAACATTCACACTGATAAAGGGTGTAACATTAACCCGCGTGCCGTTGGTTGACAATGTGAATATTCACATTGACATGTTAACATTCACATTGATAAGAGTGTAAAATTGACTCGCGTTTCATGGGCGGACCGAATTTGGGTCCGAGCCTACCCCAGGCCGCGGGCGAGCTTCGGGCAGTAGACAAATTTTACACTTCTATCAATGTTAATGTTAACATTGTCAATGTGAATATTTACATTGTCACGGCGGTTCGGGTCACGGGTTGCGGGCCAATTTTTACGTTCTTATCAATGTGAATGTTAACATGTCAATGTGAATATTCACATTGCTAACGGACCGGGCCCGCCTTGGCCCGAGGTCAGGCTTCGGGCTGCCCACGAGTCACGGGCCAATTTTACACTCTTATCAATGTGAATGTTAACATGTCAATGTGAATATTCACATTGTCAACAGGGTGGGCCGGGCCCGCGTTTCGGGTAGCCACGGGGCGCAGGGCTAATTTTACACTCCTATCAATGTGAATGTCAACATGTCAAGGTGAATATTCATATTGTCACGGGTCGGGCCAAGCCCGCCTCGGGCTTCGGGCCGCCCACGGGCTGCGGGCCAATTTTACACTCTTATCAATGTGAATGTTAACATATCAATGTGAATATTCACATTGTCAACGGTCGGCCGTCGTTTCGCCGCGTCATGCGGCTTTTTGTCGCCACGGGTCAGAGGCCAATTTTATACTCTTATCAATGTGAATGTTAACATGTCAATGTGAATATTTATATTGTCAACGGGCCGGACCGGGCCTGCCACGGGTCGCCTATGGGTCGCGGGCGGGTTTCGCGCGCGCCACGGGACGGGGGCCAATTTTACACTCCTATTAATGTGAATGTTAACATGTCAATGTGAATATTCACATTGTCAACGGGCCGAGCGGGGTCGCGCTCGCCCTGGGCTGCTGGCCAATTTTATACTCTTATCGATGTGAATGTTAACATGTCAATGTGAATATTCACATTGTCAACAGGCCGGGCCGCCCACGGGCCGTGGACGGGTTTCGGGCAGCCACGAGGCGCAGGCTAATTTTACACTCCTATCAATGTGAATGTTAACATGTCAATGTAAATATTTATATTGTCAATGGGCCGGGCCACGGGCGGGCTTTTGGCCGCCCATAAGCCGCGGACCAATTTTATACTCTTATCAATGTGAATGTTAACATGTCAATGTGAATATTCGCATTGTCAATAAACTGGTCATGGGCGGGTTCAGTATTTGTCACGAGGCAGGACGCCAATTTTACACTCTTATTAATGTGAATGTTAACATATCAATGTGAACATTCACATTGTTAACGGGCCGGGCCCACCTCGGCTAGCGGGCGGGTTTTAGGACGCCCACGGGCCAATTTTACATTCCTATCAATGTGAATTTTAAAACATGAATGTTCACATCATTAAATTGCTAATCGTTCAAAAAATATTTATAAGGGTATCAAAATTGAATATAAGGGCATAAGTGTCCAAAAAAATAGTGTAAATCAAGAAAATGGATTTTATGGAATAAAACTATACATACATGGGACTAAATGAGTTAAAAAATTCCTTCATAAATTTCTTAAGTTAAAACACTTCTAAATTGGACTTATTAATAAAAATCTCATCTTTTTATGATTAGACAAAATTGGTTTTTCATTTTCATAAGTATATTATGATATTTGTAGTTTTGAATTGCATGTCACCACTTTCAATATATATGTATATATATTTTGGTACCAGTAAAAAAAACATGGAATATATATGAATAAATAAAATATTTCATGGAATCTATTGGTGCGACTCATTGCTTAAAATGTTTGTACATCCATAGTTAATTTCACTTTTATCCTTTAAATTGCTGTTAATTTTTTTTTTTAATTTAATGTTTTAAAATAGAGTGTAGAGGGAAAAAAAAGGGTGTTTGGTCATTACATGCAAGGTGTTTAACATAGGACGAGCAAGAAAATAAATGTTTGATTGTATGATTCATGTTATTTAAATTGTAAATCTATTTTTTTGCTCATTACACTAAGGCCATGTTTGTTTGGACGGACTGGATTAGTATTCCCATGACTAATAGTCCTAGAACTATGAATTCGTTGGATTATGTATCCTATCTTAACTAATAATCAAGTTTAAAATAATTAGTCCGTATTTTAATTATTTAACCAAATATCGGATTAATAATTTTATTGGATTATTAGTCCAATCCCAAGCTCATGTCCATCCAAACAAACATGACCTAAGTTTTCACAATTACTGATTTAGACGTACTATTTATAATTGGATCATATAAACTGAAATAAAAGAAAACTTAGAGACCAAATAGATAAAATTAATAATGTAGGAATAAAATATAAAATTTGAAAGTGATTTAGGGAATAAAAATGAAATTAACCCTATAAAGTGTATTTGATTTTATCATTTCTGTGTTCATAAACTTATTGGACAATAGTCTAAATACCATAAGAAATGGATCAACCTCGAAATTTCCCATCCCATTCGGTGTAGTTCGATTTATTTGAGATAAATATAATTGTGAGAGCAAGCGCAAGCATGGCAGATATATTTAAGAAGTCAATTGAAAAAAAAAATAAAAACAAAATGATATAAGAATTATAATTAGTATCTTATTACACCAGTGATTCAGACAAGTTTTTTAAGCCTTGTTTTTGCTCTCAACAAAGTCTTCAGATCCGAGCGTAACAATATTTATTGGTTGTTGTTTGCTGAAAATTAAAGCCAGGCCACAATCCAAAAAAACACTGCTAAAAACAAAGCAACAAGAAATCATAAGATTATAAAATCAAACAAATTAGCTACATCCTATGTCCAAAAGAAATAAAGTATACCAAAAAAAAAAAAAAAAAAAAAAAAGAGATATGATATTGTTGTTGGGTGGATTCTAATAAGTACTGTATACTAAGGCCTCGTTTGGGAACATGTTATTTTAGTAAATTTTTAGTTTTTTACGAAAAAATGTGCAGAAAAGTAGAAAGAGTGATGTGATAACTTATAGTGACTTTTTAACTAAAATAGCCACTCCCCAAACAAGGCCTAAACCTTTTGTCCAATGAAGGGCTTATGGCCTAGCCAATCCAAATTTTGTAGTTACTTTGGTAATTTCTTGTTATTTTTATATTATTCTAATTTCCATGGTTATAAACAAATGAAAAGGACATCTCGTAAATTGTAGAAAATTATTTTTTTAGGATAAACTACCAATAGGTCCTAATAGTTGGAATTAATTTCCATCAAGTCCTATTGAAAATAAGTCTTGGTAACATTGTCGCTAAAAATAATTTTTTGTGACAATTTTTTATATATATCGCTAAAAATTGATAATTAGTGACTTTTTTGTGAATTGTCGCTAAAACTTACAATTAGTGATTTTTTTATTACAAATTTTTTCTATAAAACCTATTAAATAATAAATTCTACACATAAATATTTTTTTTTTATTATAGTAAAAGTTACAGTAATCATAAATGTAACCCTATGTGTGATATTATTTCGATTCATTTTAAATTTATTATTTATTATTTTGTTGAATAATAATTGTCAAAGACATTACCTAAACATTTAAACTTTTTATGCAAAAAGAAAAGGTCAGGTCAGCCTTTACGGCAATAGTCAATGTGTGTTGTTTATTTGTGAACACGTTGAACCAGTCTCACCATGCTTTCTTTTTCTTCTTTTTATTTTATTTTTATTTTTTTTATATATATTCTTTTTATTTTATTTTTATAATGAATTATATTCAAGTAAATGGTAAGCGCTGACACCAGGACATGACTTTCATTCAAACAAGTTAACAATAAATTAGGTCCCATTGGAGCTGAAAACATTAAAGTCCATGTCCACCGTCCCTTTCGCATATTACTTTACTATCATGTAGGTTCCGTGGTATCCACGGGCTTAGAAAATAATCAATAATATAAAATATAAATAAAAAATAATAATATTCAATTAATATATATTAATGTATATTTAAAAAAGAAAGATTAATAAATAATATATTAAAAATAATTTATAATAAATCATTTGTATTACAGTAAAGCTTTTTCTTGTTCAATCGTTAATTGCGTGTTTTACATGTCAGTTTAATTAACATGAACTTTTTTTAAATATTGTTAATTACAAAATTTATATTTACGATAAATTATAAATATATTCCATCCAATCAATTTGGTAATTTTAGTTTATCCTAAGTTATAGTTCGCACAAGGATATATGAAATTACATTTGTCAATTTATTAATTACTTATCTATTTTGTAAAAATTAAAAATTTATTTATAAAAATTATAATCTGTCTGATATCATAACTCTCAAATTAAAATAGACAAGGGTTGACTTGAGCTGCAAGAGTTGGGCGAGGGATTAACGTTGGATAAAATGTTTAAAAACCACAAAAAGCTTATCAACATTTGACCCATAATAATGTAATATAATATATGTTAATATTTGATTTGCCCCACACTCAATTATGTAGGAGTTATTTCTATTATCACAGCATTGTGGATAAATTTAAGGACAAATTACACAAATAGTCTCTATAATTTGAGACTTGTGTCACTTTAGTCCCCGACTTTTCAATTATGGCATATTTGACTCTGAATTTTGAATCTTATTTCAAATAAAGACAATTAAAGATATCATTAGATTTTTCACGGGTAAAATCGTCAATTTGATAAAATATAAACTAATTTGACAAAAATAAATGTCAAACAAATATTTTTAAATTTTTAAAAATTATTTCTACCCACTAAAAATAAAATTATATAAAATTGATAAATCTTTTAAACATTTATTTATTTTTTTACCAAATTAATTTTTATTATGTGTTTGGATGATGATCATATAAAATTAATTTTAAAAATTAATCATGTAATTTTTATTAATTTAACATAATTTTATCATTGGTGGATAAAAATAATTTTTAAAAAATTAAAAATATTTTTTTGACATTTATTTTTGTCAAATTAGTTTATATTTTATCAAATTGACGATTTTACCTTTAAAAAATCTAATGATATCTTCAATTGTCCTTATTTGGAATAATATTCAAAATTCATGATCAAATGTGTCACAATTGAAAAGTCAAGAATCAAAATGATACAACTTCCAAACTATAGAGACTATTAATATAATTCACCATAAATTTAAAGGTCCAAATTATGAGTTCTAATACTTCTCTAACATTGACTTAAAAGTTGGTGGACTTGATCATTATGTGCCTGTTTGGCAGAGCTTAATTACAGCTTATTTCAGCTTTCAGCTTAATTTAAGTTATTTTGATATGTTTGGTTTAGCTTATAGCTTATAGCTTATAGCTTTTTGGAAGTCAGAAATCAGCTTATTCTTTGAGTGGGGCAGGAGATGCTTTAAGAATAAGCTGGAAATCAGCTTAAGCTGAAAGTTATAAGTTATAAGTTGTTTAGGCATAAGCTATAAGCACTTTCCCACAGCTCTACCAAACAGGGCCTATGTCAACTTATCCTAACCTAATCATTCAAAAATTCTTTTGATTTTTTCTCAATACATCCATTAATTTGTTTTTAATGATAAATATATGTATCTAGTAGTATAGTTGAAAATTAAAAATGGATGCACAGACATCCATGATATAATACCACATTCACATAAAATTGCAAATGAACTGACTCAAACTAAACTTTAATATGTTTGGATTTATTTATTAATATTTTAATAAGTTCGAACTTAATAAAAATTTAATAAATCGCACTCGAACTAAGTTGACTTAGGCTTGACTCAAATTCAAGCATGTTCAAGAGTCTTAATGAACTAAAAAAATTATAAATTCATATTTGCGTATGAAACTAAAATTAGAATTGAAACTTTGATTATATAATTATATATATATATATATAAATATACTAAAAAAAAGTTAATATTTTACCAAAATAATAATATATACCACCACTATTATATAAATGTATTCTATAATTAGCTATTATTTACATTTATATTTTTTAAATATCTAAATAACATATTTATCTTATTTTTTATACATATTTTCTTGCATTATTTTATATATAAAAAATAAATAATATATTTATCTTATTATTTAAATAAACTAGCCATTAACCCGTGCAATACACGTGTTATTTTTTTTTCAAAAAATATTTGATGGTACAATGTGTGTTGTAAAAGAATAATTTTAAATTTAATTTAATCTAAAATTAAAATTAAAATTAAAGTATGGTTTTAATTATTTATTTTGATAATATGGGCGGTATCGTTCTATAAAATTATTACTTGATTACTTATAGATATATATATTTATATTAATTATAGTTAAATTATTTGTGTATTTTAATAATTTTAGTTCTATCATATTATAAAAGTATAATTATCATATAATAATTTTGTATGATATATATTAAATTATAAAATAGTAAAATAAATACTTATTTTGATATTAAAAATAATTGTTAAATTAGAAGATGAATTAATAAAATAAAAATAAAAGTAATTCTAACTATTTAATTTTCTTTTATATTCATTTGGAAAATAAAAATATGTAGAAATAGAAATTATATAAAATTTATTTAAAAAAATTTAACATAATGTAGTTAGACTATCATATAATGATTTTATATGATATATATGTATTTATACATACATACATATATATATATATATATATCAAATTATAAGATTGTAAAATAAATACTCTTAATTAAATTAAAATGTCAACTATATAAAAAAAATTTAACAACGACTAACCAAAAAAGAATATAAGATTGTAAAATAAATACTCTTAATTAAATTAAAATGTCAACTATATAAAAAAAATTTAACAACGACTAACCAAAAAAGAATCACATGATAATATCTAAATTCAAAAAGAAAAAATAATGAAAACATCCAAACATAAATGCATCTTAATGTGTAAAGTAATTAATCATATGTAATATGATATCAAAACATAAAAGAACTTACTGTTCAACAATTAAAAAAGTAACTCAAGCAGTAAATTCAAACTTTAGAAGTTTCTTGAGAATATCATTATTGTGCAGGTTTTTTCTCCTGTGAGTTGTAATTATATAAAATAATATAAAAAATGAAGTATAATTTCATATATAGAATTACTATAAAATTTAAACGATAAATCCATAATATAGAATTGGTATTGGGTATAAAACAATGCACGAAAAAATAAGGGGAAAAAAAAATAAAACAATATAGAATTGGTATTAGGTATAAAATAATGTAAGGAAAAATAAGAAGAAAAAAAAAGAAGGCATTTTAGTATTTGAAAAAAATCCTTATACCCTAGAAAGAATTAAGAAGAAAAACGTAAAACGTAAAATTAGTATTGAATTTGTGGATTATCTTAGTTTACCATGAAAAATATATGGGAAAGAAATATTTGTCAAATAGAGTCTATATAAAATAGGTAAAGTTAGTACAATTTAAATTAAATTTAACTTTGTGTAGAATTCTATATGTAATTAAAAAAATACATATTAACGTGAAAAAAATAAGCCCTTATAATATGCCACTTAAACATTGAAAAAACACTACCTTTACTATTTATATATGATGTTAAACAAGCCTAACTAACGAGCCAAGTTTTAGTATGCTTAGGTTTATTTATTAAGATTTTAACTAACTCGTTCGAATTTGAACACAAGAAAAATTTAACAAACCGAGTTTGAACAAGCCCTTACCGAGTTGAACTCAAACCTATTAACGAACGACATTGTTAATTTGCAGTCCTACATTCACAGACATCTTACTATGGGATCCACACATTATCGGGCCCATATTTTGTGAAGATTATGTACCTTTTAAACATTGACATGAGAGAGAAGTGTAACTCAACCACAAGTAAGAATGGCAATTTGAACCCGGCCCGATAGAGACTCAAATTGTCTCGCCCTGATAAGCTAGATTTTCCACGAAATTACCCCCTATAGGGCTAGGGCTGGTATTGAAAAATAGATTCCCGACGGTTCACCCCGTCCCCACCCCGCCTCGAATTATCCCCGAATCATCCCCGTATATATATATATATTCCTCACACTCACTTCACTTCTCTTACAAATCTCTCTCTCTCGCTCTCTCTCTCTCTCTCCATCTCTACCGTCATACCGCCTAACTAGAGCAATTCCGTCGAATCGTCGAGCTACACGTCACGGATTGTCAACGTTCCTCTACCATTTTTGCCTCAGATTTGCTCCGATCTGCCCCATTCACCTCAGATCTATTCTGATCTCCGCTAGGGTTGGGCGCGGGTCGGTTGCGACCACGAAACTTCCAATTCGCCATCCGTCCGCCGGATTGGCGGATTGAAGAAAATCAATCCGCATCCGTCCGCCAATTCGGCGGATGTGGATTGAGCGAATTGGCGGTTTGGCGGATGGATGCGAATCGGTTTGGCGGTTTAAAATTTTATAAATTTTGAACATAATTCAACTTGTGCAAAAAAAAAAAAAAAAATTACAGTCAATGACTTAAGAAAGTATTACAATCACTGTATGCCTTATCTAAAGAAAGAAAGTTTGAAATTTTAGAATATCACGATCACTGCATGCCTCATCCACATATTACAATCACAGCATGATTCATCCACATAAAGTATTACAATCTGTGATTCTTAAAATATAATAATAATTCAAACCACCAAAATCATGAACAGAGCAGTAGTAGAGATTGTATGTCTCTATATTGTTACAACTACATACGTTTTTGAAAACAAAAACCAACCAGCATATATCATATTTTCTATTTATTATTTTTAGAGCTAGATTTAAAAACCAAAAAATATAGATAAATAATATGTTTATTTTTTTCAATTCAAAAAATATATTCAAGCTGAAAACTTTTTTTCAACAGAATATTTAAACTCTTTTTCAATTGAAAACACAAACATAATATTTAAACAAATTGAAAATACAAAGTCTTATAAATTACTAGGGGTACTCGCGATTTGGCGGTTTGGCGGTTCGGTTGCGGCCAAAGAAATCTCAAATCCGCCATCCGTCCACCAAATTGGCGGATTGGAGAAAATCAATCCGCAACCGTCTGCTCGTCATCACCATCCGTCCAAAATACGGCGGACTGGTTCAGTTCGGTCGGTTTTGGCGGATCGGTATATCCGTTACTCACCCCTAATCTCTGCTGTTGTTTAATTGCCTTGTTAATCGTTCTCATTGAGCTACTGTTTCAAAGGATGGAACCCTAAATAAAACTACAATCCAAGCATTAATAGAGAAGAGTGACAAAGACGTGCCAATGAAAAATGATAATTCGTATTACCAAAATTGTGATGCTTGTTATTGTTGTGGTAGATCTGAATCTATGGAGAAGATCTCTATTTTTTTTTTTTTTTGTCGTTAGATTATTGTTGTGGTAGATCTGTTGCTACTGTTTTGTTTTTTGTTTTTTTTTTTTTTGGGGGAAGGGCAGGGAATTTTCGAAGTCAAGAAAACCCGATCCCTGTTAAGGGACGGGGGCAGGAACAGTAAGGGGTTCCCCGTCGGGGATCGGGGCTACGGATGGGAAAATTTTCATCATCGGGAATCAGAAACGGAGAGTATAATCTCCGACCTAGCCCTAGCCCATTGCCATCCCTAACCACAAGTTCATTTTATGTCCCGTTTGCAACTTTAGTTTTTAGCTAAAAATTTAAAAATTCAATATAATTGTTATATTATTATTTTATTATTTTTTTTACACATCTTTTAGTAAATAAATAAATAAATAAAATTAACATAATATATATATATATATATTTACAACATTACTCTTTTCTTTTTCCGGGATATTTGATTTAAAAAAAAAAAAGGCATCGCCTGTTTAATCCACCCAAAGAACACTAGCGCCGTTTATTTTAGCTATTTGTAGCCTTTTGTTTTGATAATTTATGTCAAATTATTAAATGTAATTTCTATTTACACTTTATTAGACACAAACAGTGCCGCTGTTTGACACAAAGGAGTCTGGTTCTGGAAGGGCAATCCACAGGAGGGTTAAAAAAAAGTTTTGAAGAAAAATGATTTAGATCTCTAAAAAGAGAGTTTTAATGGAGCATTAATTTATTTTTTTCTTCTTCATTTTTTATCTTTTACTTTACTATTTATTTATTTATTTATTTTTATAAGGTTCTAGCTCATTAGAGTTACACTGTAACAGCTCTAATTAGAGCTCTCCAGCAGCACTCAGTTTTGAATGGAGGGCTGAAATTTCTTGTGGTTTGGTAAACAAGTGTCGGATTTGTGGCAAGATGTCAATTCCTATTTAATGATTTAGAAAATTGGGCATGGTTAGCTTAGACTACATCTACAATACAGCTATGGAAGTGGAAAAATTCAGCCACCGACTATTATGTGACGCCTTAATTTTTGGCTTACAATTTTGTTATTAGTAATTAACAACAAAAATCCAATGCTCCCTCTGTAAACTTGAGCTAGAGATATTGTGACAATGCATTAGGATAAGGGGATAAAACAAATTTAAGAACAGAGAATCTTATACTTCAATTATATAATAGATTGGTTGGTTTTGGAGATATTAAATGTTCAACTTATTATGGACATCAGATTTTGTTATTAAATTTTTTTGTTCCCCTTTTTAAGAGAAATGCATCAGACCCCCAGGATTCCCAGTGAAGTCTATTTGGTCCAAAAAAATTTTTTTTTTTTTTTGCCATTTGCAGCCCTCCACGTGAACTGAGGGTGCTGGGTCCCCAGCACGGTTGCCTTTTTAATGTACATTTACACGTAGGATATTTTGTGTTTCAAGATTCTGATCACAAACCTTGTTGTCTGGATCTCTTACACCTTATTTAGAAGTTAAAAGTTTGATTAGGGTGTAGGTCTTATTCATTTTGTATTTATTTGGGATATCTCTCCCATTTTGAGAGTTTATTTGTAATTTTGATTTATCTTGTAATTGTTACCTACTTCATTATATTGAGATACATTGTAATAATAATAATAATAATAATAAATCTTATCACCTCATACAAAGTGCATTACAACATAGAGAGAAATAGATTGAGGGATAGATAGAGGATGTTTGCCATAATGACGCTATCATGTGCCAAAAATATCACTCGGCCTATTGAGGCAAGCTTTGGCCCACTCTATTTTGTGGATGGAATGAAGACTTTTATTTTATTTCATAAGATTAAAACATTTGATCAAAATTCAAAATCAATCAATAAATAAATATCAATTGGTAGGACCATTAACCACCAGGGTTGGTGGCCTGGTGGAAGGACGCAGCATATGCTCCAGCCGCGACCTAGGTTCGATTCCTGGGAGGGGGCTGCTTGTTATCTCTTCGGAGAGCTCGCCCTTTACTCCCCTCGTTCCTGGGCTCTGCTGCGGTGTGTGTCTGCCCTTCCCTAGTGCCCTGGTGGTGGGTCCCCCACTTGGTGGGGGTTAATTCCTAGCTGGCAACCGGTTACCCCGGGGCTAGGGCCCACAGGGGCCATGATGACACCACAGAGCCCTTTTTTACATGTTCAAAAAAAAAAAAAAAAAAAAAAAAATTAATTGGTAGGACAATTAAATTTCAATACCATAAAACCACAACAACAAATATCTTAAATTTTAGAATAAATAAACAACTATATACAAGCTCTCATAATAGACAAAAAAAAAAAAAACACCACATCAAACTATTCGCCATAGGAGTTGAGCCCATGATTCAAAATCAACAATATATAAATATCAAATCATTAGAAGTTTTAAAACATCTTAGGGCTCGTCTAGAGGTTAGTTTTTTGATTATTTTAGCTTGGGTTTAAAGTTTCGTTTAGAATGAATTTTTTAGTTTTTTTGACTTTTGTAAAAAAAAAAAATGCTTATGGTTTGAATGTGACATTTTGTCTTATTAACTTTTTAACTTATTTTGTCATTTTGTGACTATTTTAGCCTAAGATTGGGGTACCAAACGAGAGCTTAATCATTTTTTAATTTTTTTTTTTTTTATAAATATTTGGGTGGATGGGTTCATGAACAGGATCTAGATCCGAGCATATATTATCATTTTTGTCAATCTTTTTTCATCAAGAAGTGCAAAATTGATGAATAATAATCATATTTAGGCTGGTTTGGCAATATTTCAAAAAGTTAAAAAGTTAAAAAATTATCAAAAAAATTAAAAAGTTATCACTATTTATCAAAAATATTATTAAAAAAATAATATACAAATATTCATTCAAATCAACTTTTTGGCCACTGACGTGATGAACTACTCAATGAATGGAAGGAATAAAAAATTTCTATGTGTGCCCCAAACTAAATTAGATGATAAAGGTCAGCCTGTGAGGGTTCACCATAGGTCCTGTTTTGATAATCTGAACCGCAATATGTAAAACTCGTCTAATACTATAAGCTTATAGAAAATCACATCTATCGGATATCGCTAACTACATGATCAAGTCAGTATTGTATAAAAATTGATGGTGTTATAGTTAACAGTTAATAAAAAAATTAACACGATCAAATAGCTATCGATATCCAATCAACGTAATTTTTCACAAACATATAGTACTCGATGATTTCTATACATTGAACGGTTTCGATTAGAAAAAAGGGACCCGTGGTGGGCCTCACGCACCAAACAACACCATCCAATCAAAACCTGAGAATGAGACAATAATTTCTCATCAACTCCGCAACCCACTCCACTGCCAGCACCGTATGGCCTCCTACACAATCTTCTCCCACACAATTTTTTTATACAATTTTTTTATACATATTTTTTTATAAAAAATTAAATAATTAACCAAAATATTTATATTTTGTTCCTCAATTTTTTAGTCAAAAAAAAAAAAATACACAGAACACCCCCAAACAACTCCTTAATTTACTAGTTTTAACAAATAAGACTAGCGTTAGGGGTTGTTTGGGGTATCCTAAATAAGTGCACTTTTTGTCTTTTAGACTAAAAAATTGAGGTTAAAAATATTAATGTTTTGGTTAACTTTTTGACTTTTTATGAAAAAATGTGTAATAAAAATTGTAAAAATTGATTTGTAGGAAAAAATTCGAATTGGGAATTGTGCAACTGTAATTATTAATTTTTGATAAATAATATTAACTTTTTAACTTTTTAAGTAACTTTTTGTCTTTTTATATTTTTTAAAAGATTCCAAACTTACCCTTAATCTAGGGTTAACGTTATGTCACTAACTAATCAAGGAGTTAGGCGCAGCTGATTAGATATGATGTGACTATCAGGTACCAATTTCACGTTTCTTGAAAACAATTAAAGTTTGATTTGGAGAGTGATTCTTTAGTATTTTTGATTAAAATATAATGCGAAAAAAATTGAAATATTTCATAATGATTTTTTAAAAAATTCTGACTTCCTATATGATTCTTTGATTTTTTTTTTCTGACTTTTTCAACCACTTGCCAAATGGAACCTCAATTGCAACCAAAAACCCTAAGTCCTTGTCAATAAATAAGAAGGTTTTGAGAAGTGGATTTCATTAATAAAGTTTGTAAAATCTTGCTGCTCCAGGTATTTTTTGTCCATTTTTATATTCTTAGCATTGTTGTTTCTTTATTATTAATATAGGAAAGGAAAAACCCTAACAATGCAGAAACAATCACAAATTTGAGACAAAAGGATGTGCCCCATATGTAGTGAAGTCTCATCTTTTATCTTACATAAATTTGTAAAATATTTTGAAAGGTGTAAAAGTTGTAATGAAATTCTAATTTTTTTTCTTTTTTTTTTTTTGGATATTTTCATCTTCTTCTAAACAACTCAATGAATTGTTAATAGCATGACTTAGGGGTTGTTTGAGGTGTCCTAAATAAGTGTACTTTTTATCTTTTTAGACTAAAAAATTGAGGTTGAAAATATGGATGTTTGGGTTAACCTTTTAACTTTTTATGAAAAAATATGTAATAAAAATTGTAAAAATTGATTTGTAAGAAAAAATTCGAATTGGAAATTGTACAGTCGTAATTGTTGACTTTTGGTAAATAGTATTAACTTTTTAACTTTTTGAATAATTTTTTAATTTTTTAAACTTTTTTACAAGTTTCCAAACTTGACCTTCCTATTGTTAGGTGATTGTATTTCTAGACACTATTTTCTTCCACTTCACACACTTAAGCAAAACAACCAATAACGAGATTAGTACACATCCTATGGCTTTTCATTCTGAGTGTAAAATTTTAAAGCGTCAAAATTAATAGAATTTGCTGTATATAAATATAAACTCTCTTGATTATCTTAATTGGATAAAATGAGTAATGATATACCAATATAAAAATATTTACAAAAATTTAAATAAATTAATGTGTAAAAATAGTTTTTATTAACAAAAAATTTCTGTCATATTATTTTAGTTAATGATTCTATACAAAAAAATTCTCAAAAGCAGGATGGTAGTCAAAAAAGACATGATTCAAGTCTTAAATGAAGTCGCATCCTCTCTGTCTCATTTGCTTGTTTTTTTTAATCTTAACTTCTGTCTGTACCAAAGGATAAATAAGTCTGAGCAATAAGATCAGCTTGTAAATCTCCTTTAAATTATGTGTACATTAATGTGTGAGTAATTTTTTGATCACACTGCCTTCTTTAGTGATTCAGCGGTAAAACACAGGCAGAATAGATGGCACACTGCTGTCCTGCACAGAAAGAAAAGGCTCCGGCGGTAGTTCTTTCACCCGGGGGCACTCCGACGATCAAGTCAGTATATCTCTCAAAGATAATCAAGTATTCAACTCACAAACTTGAGTATAAAAACATACCTTAAACCCATGTGGGTGCGTCCCTTTTATAGCCAATACAATTTTAGTCCCAATAGGAGCCTAACTCCAATGGACTCAGGATTACCGCTAATCTGGAACTCCCAGTGAAATTAGGATAAACTCTCTAAGAGTTTTATCTTTACCCAAACTGAAATCTTCTCCCAATCTAGGACTCCTGTCCTTTATTCGCTTATCCCGGATTCCGATATCTTCTGGGATAACCTCGGCAACTCCGAGATCACCTCGGCATAACTACCACGACACGTGGCACCTCGGTTGACACGTCGGCGTCACCATGCCACGTGTTGGTACTCAGAATATATCCCCACAACTGCCCCCTAGGTTCTATTACCTCGGCATTCTGAGGTGATGGAACCTACACTGTTAATTCCTTTCAGTACGTCGGCAGAGGAACTCTTCAGCCGAGATCATTCTCTTTAAGCCGACATGTCTTCTTCCAAGAACAAGAACTCAAATGAATTCTCCCAGGCGCATGAGCTGTCATGCATCACTTCTTAACCGTTTCACTTACATGTTTTAACCTCATTGGCTCGTGCCTGTGACGCGCTTGTAAACCACGTTTTTTCCTGCGTGCGCCGTCTGACGCATGCGCTATTCCAGGCGTATTAAATGTGTCGCATTTGCCGCCGTTTCAAGTTTTTGACAAAAACGTTTGCCTCTCTCCTGAGTCTTTTCACTTTTACTTGCTTTTTCTCTCTTTAAAGCTCTTTCTCTTTGAATCTGCCATTGCTTTGAGCTCCAAACTCTGCAACCGTCTTTATTCTTCCATTCCTGCGAAGCTTTCGCCATTGTTACAACCGTTGTCTGTCCTCGGCGAATTTTGTTCTGGCCTTACTTCGTTTGGTAAGTAATTGACCCTTCTTTTCTCAGTTCTTGATCGTTTCTAGAATTTCTTGCTATTATTGTTCTGCTCAAGCATTTAATTTGTGAATCATTCATCTGAATGCGTCTTGTTTCATGATTTTGCACATGTCATGAACACTTGTACTGTTTCATCACTGTTCTTGGCCTTTAACCCTTTGTATTCTTCGTGTTTCTGATAGCCCATTTTTGTTCTTGAATCTGAAACTTCGTCTTTGTTTTCTGCTTTTTGTATCTTTTCCAGATCTATGCCCTTGATCTTCGTCTTTATAGTTTTAGGTTTGGGATTTGTTTATAGAACCTTCAATTCTTAAGAAAAACTGAAACAAGCCTTACTTGTAATTACCCAGATTTGTAGCCGAGGTTCTTGCAACCCTTCTGAATTAACTCTCTTCTGAAACCTAGCTCTCTATATTTAGATCAACGTCATGGGCATGTGGAGACACAGGGTAAACACCCCAACCAAACTCGAATTCTTTAGGCAAGAGTTCTCCATCCCAGATGATGTCCATCTGAGACTGGCTGGGGATGATGACTCTATTATGCCCAAAGATGATACCATGTCTGTTCCCATTGTTGCTTTTGTTGAATGTGGACTTCGGCTCCCACTCAATCCACTTTTTCGTGAAGTTCTTCATTATTACACTTTGAACCCTATGCAACTCACCATCAACTCCTATAGAGTGCTTAATGGTATTATAGCCTTAGCTCAGCAGGAGAATGTTAGGATCACTCTTGCCGACATCCAATACTGTTACACTATGTGCACCCTTAACCTGAAAGAAAAAGGTTACGTGTATTACCTTAAACCGAGGTCCACTGAATTCAAAATTGTAGCCGACCTCCCAGACTCCAACAAAGGAGCTGGAGATGACTATGTCATTGCTTCGGAAAATTGGGAATTTGGACCAGACGAAGAAGTCCGTCTCTACCCTCTTCTTCGAACAGTTAAAGAGGGCAAGGGTAAGAGCCCAGTGTCAATCATGTAGTTGTTTCTTTTTAAGTCTTCAAAACTTTGCCTGTTTTTAATGTCTTGTTCTTCTTGCAAACGTTCGCAAGCCACCAAAGGACTTTCGCCAGTCCTACTTTCTAGGCAAGGATTTGAAGAAGCTCCTAGATTTGCCAATCCATAAGTGCAAAGCTCCACTGGTGCTGAATTTCATTCCAACATACAAATCAACTTTGCCCGACGTCCCAAGGAGGGTGAAAAAGAGCCTTTCTCCACCTATTGCCACAATTCAAGCTGCTTCCTTATCCCGAACAGATCAAGAGTCCACATCTGACCCAACCAATCAGCCTTCCACCTCGGCACCATACTTGGTACCAATTCCTGAAAGAAAATGCCGGGGCAGACTTGTCAAAACTGCCGAGATGGTTCGCTCAAAGCCTGTCGCTCAAGATCTCCTAGCTGACCTCCCAACCGACATTGATGCTGTGCCGACCCAATCCATGCCTCCACCAAAGCCAAAAAGGACCAAGAAGGCCCAGCCTAAGGCCAAGGCTACTGAGGCTGAGGATGCCCTGCCCATCTCTAAATTGGCTGAAAGCAGCAAATCCCAACCCTCTGTTGGGAAAAGACAAGCAGAGACCCAGCCATCAGAGTCCTCAAAGTCTAAGAAGCCGAGGTCTTCCTCTGCAACGACTTCAAAGTCCAAAGTACCAAACGTCCCCTGGACGCCTGCAATTACTTTAGAGAACAAGCCTGTCCTGGCCAGTGATAGCGCCGACGACATAAATGTCGGCGTTGCACTCAGTACAGCTCTTTTTCTTCCAGGTGATCTGAAAAAGATTGCTGAAATGAGTGAATATGAAAATCATGCTTTCATGCTTCAACGCTGCGTGCAAGTAAGTGTCTTCACTTGGTAACTTGTTTTTTTCCTCATCTCTTTATATATATAAAATTCTATAATAACTTTTTGCTTTGTGTTCTTTCAGGCTGTTCAGCATGCCCATTCTTCTCCATGCAATCCTTTGAGACTAGGGAGAAGTTAATTGACTTGAAAAAGGAGTATTCTACCCTCCAAAAAATTAACAAGGGTCTTCAAGCAAAAATGAAGAAATTGGAAGATCAGGCCGAGGCTGCCACCAAAGCCCAAACCTTGGCCGAAGAAAAAGCTGATGCTGCTGAAGCTATAAAAAAGGTTGCTGAAGCACAGAAAAAAGAAGCCGAAGAAAAAGCGGCCCAGGCCGAGAAGGAGCTTCAGCAAGCCTTGGCAACTAAAGAAGCTGAAATCAAGGAAACTGATGAAAAGGCTTATGCCCAGGGCGTGGCTGACGTCACTGAGGACTACAAGCTTCAAGTCAGGCAGGCATGCAACAAGAGATTCTCCCTTGGTTGGATGTCCCTGATAAAAAAGCTTGATCTCCCTGCTGACTCGCCTTTCCGTAATGCCAATGCTATTCCTCTTCCATTTCCTCCTCCTCCACCTCCAAGTCAGACTGAAGAAGAATCTGAGTCTGAGGGTGAAGATAAAAATGATGATGATGCTTTAGTAAGGAAGCCTAAGGGTGCCAATGAGACCAAATCTCCTCCTCAGGATGATCAAGTCCTAGACCTGACTCATGAGGAGGATGAGGAGGTTGTTAAGGATGCTATTCCTGAACAAGTATCATCCGACGTTCCTCCAGCCAAAAAAAGTCTTGATGAAATGCTTGCAGAGATTGACGCTGAGATTGAGGCAGAAAAGGTTGCCGACGAGGTTCCACTAGAATCTTCCAAGGTCCCAGCCCTTCCAGCTGTTAATGCTGAAAAATCCTGATTTGAATGTCTTTATTTCCTCGTTATTTACACTTTGTTTTGTTTTTCTGAACAATGTGAGCTTCCTCTTATGGCCAATGTGCCTCTGTTTGTTTCTTTTGAACAATGTATTTCTGGTAGCCATAGTGCCTTTTTTGTATACAACTGCAACTGTTTTCTTCTGAATGCTTTAATTTTTAATTTCTCTTGATTGCTTCTGTATGGTTCTATACTTAGAATATTTTGCATATACTCTTCATACTTTTTCCTTCTTTATGACATCTTCTCGGGGTTATATACCTCGGGTATAATAACGATAAACTTTACTCCGGCAAGATACTGACCTGCAAACTTTTCATAAATTTCAACAAGTGTAAAACATATACTATTCAATGTTGACTTTGCAAACTTTTCTCAAGTTGCAACAAATGTTTAAACAGTAATCTTCAGTCTAACCTACTTATAAATTGCAACAAATTTCAACAAGGACTAACATACACAGTAAACTTTTCTCAAGTTATAACAAGTGTTTAAACAATCATTTACTTGTAAATTGCTACAAATTTCAACAAGGGTTTAAACAATATACTTAGCTTTTACCTCAACCTGTAAATTGCTGCAAATTTCAATAGTTGATCACATGTCGGCTTAATTTCAACTTGTAAATTGCTACAAATTTCAACAATTTCAACAAGTGTTAAGCAATGATCTTTGGTTTAACCACCCTGTATATTGCTATAAGTCTGTAAGCAATAACATCGGCTTTACTTCGACTTGTAAATTGCTACAAATTTCAACAAGCGAAGAGAAACAGAAATCTCGGCTTAACTTCAACTTGTAAATTGCTACAAATTTCAACAAGTAAAGCTAAGGAACCATCTCAGCTTAACTTTAACTTGTAAATTGCTACAAATTTCAACAGTTGAAGCTAAGAAACCATCTCAGCTTAACTTCAACTTGTAAATTGCTACAAATTTCAACAGTTGAAGCTAAGGAACCATCTCAGCTTAACTTCAACTTGTAAATTGCTACAAATTTCAATAAGTGAAGCTAAGGAACCATCTCAGCTTAACTTCAACTTGTAAATTGCTACAAATTTCAACAGTTGAAGCTAAGGAACCATCTCAGCTTAACTTCAACTTATAAATTGCTACAAATTTCACAAGTGAAGCTAAGGAACCATTTCGGCTTAACTTCAACTTATAAATTGCTACAAATTTCAACAAGTGAAGCTAAGGAACCATCTTGGCTTAACTTCAACTTGTAAATTGCTACAAATTTCAACAAGTGAAGCTAAGGAACCATCTCAGCTTAACTTCAACTTGTAAATTACTACAAATTTCAACAAGTGTTAAGCGTCTTTGTCTTCTCTCTGCCCCCAATGTGAACCTAAGTTCCACTTGGGTTCTCATTATTCATGTCTCTAAGAAACAACATTATATATCTTTATTAATCATATGCGTTTGAAGAATTCTGAAAAGATTTTAGTAATGACATCGGCCAAAAATAATGAACATCTAATGATAGAAAAATTTCAAATTACAAGTGTTCCAAGGTCTTGGTAATGCTTTGCCCTCATTGTCTTCAAGCCAATAGGCTCCATTTCCTAGTACCGAAGTAATTCTGTAGGGTCCTTCCCAATTTGGGCCAAGCTTGCCCTCCCTGGGATCCTTCTTGTTGCCGACGACTTTTCTCAAGACTAAGTCGCCGACTTGAAAATCTCTTGGATTGACCTTCTTGTTGTAAGCTCTGGCAAGCTGTTGCTGGTATACTGCGAGCTGAATTGCAGCCTTCTCTCTTCGTTCTTCCAAAAGATCCAGATCTCGGGCTAGAATTATATCGTTAGTCCCATTCTCAACTCCCTGGGTTCGGATCCTTGGGATGCCGATTTCCAGTGGAATTACTGCTTCTGTGCCATAAGCCATGGCAAAGGGGGATTCCCCTGTTGATCTTCTCGGCGTAGTCCGATATGCCCAAAGCACGTTGGACAATTCGTCTACCCACTTTCCTTTTGCTGCTTGCAGCCTCTTCTTTATTCCGTCCAAAATTACTTTGTTAAAGGCCTCTGCTCGCCCATTGCTTTGGGGAAAACTTGGTGTTGAAAAGTAATTCTTGATCTTGAGTTTCGCGCAAAACTTCTTGATGAGTTTGCTGTCGAACTGCGTTCCGTTGTCGGCAACTATGGCTCTGGGAATGCCAAATCTTGTGATAATGTTTTTCCATATGAAATTCTTAACGTCCACATCTCGGATTTTGGCAAGAGGTTCTACCTCTATCAACTTTGTGAAGTAATCTGTTGCTACCAGCAAGAATTTTCTCTGCCCAGTTGCTTGGGGAAGTTGTCCAACCAAATCCATGCCCCACTGGGCAAACGGCCAAGGGCTGGATACTGGATTCAGGTCAGTAGTTGGCTGATGAATCAAAGGTGCAAACCTTTGGCATTGTTCGTACTTCTTCACGTATGCTTCTGCATCCTTTTGCATGTAGGGCCACCAATATCCCTGGGTAATGGCTCTGTGAGCTAGTGATCTGCCTCCAGCGTGGCTTCCACAAATTCCTTTATGAATTTCATATAAAAAATCTTTAACCTGCAAAGGGTGTACGCACCTTAAGAGGGGTCCAATGAAGGATCTTCTGTAGAGATGTCCGTCCACAGTCAGGCTAAATCTTGCTGACTTCAATCTAACTTTGTGTGCTTCCTTGCGGTCTTCTGGCAGTTTTCCTTCTTTCAGGAATACAACAATTGCATCCATCCAGCTTGGCCCCATGTCCACACACATTGCTTCTTGCTCTGTGTTCTGTGGTTCTATGCTCGGGCCCGACATATAGTCAATCATAATTGTTCTTGTTTTTCTAGTCTGTATTGAACTTGCCAGGTTGGCCAACGCGTCGGCGTGGCTGTTATCATCTTGGCTTACTTGGAGAAGTCGGCAGTTCTGAAATAGGGCCGCCAATCTGGTGACCTCTTTTGCATATGCTGACATCCTCTCGTCTCTGGCTGCAAATTCTCCTGTCGACTGGTTAACGATTAACTGTGAATCACAAAAAACTATTACCTCATCTGCTTCTGCTTCTGCTGCTGCTGCCAGTTTTAGTCCTGCAATTAATGTTTCGTATTCTGCTTCATTGTTTGAGGCTTTGAACCCCAAACGGATGGACTGTTTTATTATTTCCCTATCTGGAGATATCAGTAGCACTCTTGCCCCCGCTCCTTGTCGATTTGAACTTCCATCGACAAACAGTCTGAAGGAGTCGCCGATGTAGATGCTGCAGGGTCTAAGTTTGTCCTTCCTTTGCTCTTTTGCCTTTGGTTGGGATTCTCCTGGCTTGTTGGGACCTCGTTCATTTTGGCTCAACGGAGCCCGATGTTCAATGGATTCGGGCGTGAATTCTGCCACGAAGTCGGCCAAAACTTGGCTTTTTATTCTTTGTTCTAGGCACGAACTCCGGTCATCTTGGCCCAGCCCTTTGCCCATCTTGCTATTCTTCCGGTTAAGTCTCCTTGTTGCAATAAGGACTTCAGTGGGTGCTCTGTTAGCACCACAATCTTGTGCGCCTGGAAGTAATGGTTTAACTTCTTTGAGGCCATTACCAAGGCCAGCATTAATTTCTCCAGTGGTAGATACCTTGTTTCAGCGTTGGCCAAGGTTTTACTTACATAGTAGACAGCCTTCTGTTCTCCTTGTTCTTCTCGGATTAGCACTGCACTTACTGCGTGTTCTGACACGACTAAGTATAAAAACAACTCCTCCTCAGGTTCTGGTGTTGAGAGGACTGAAGCCGTGGTCAGATATTTCTTTAGGTCGGCCAAAGCGGCCTCACATTCTTCAGTCCACAGGAAGTCTGTGGTCTTTTTCACCAGGTTGAAGAAGGGTTTACACTTGTCTGAGCTTTGGCTTATGAACCTGTTTAGGGCTACGGCCCTTCCAGTAAGCATTTGTACCTGTTTTGTCAACGCTGGACTCTGTATATCTAGGATGGCCTTGATCTGATCTGGGCTGGCTCTATTCCTCTTCTCGTTACCAGGTACCCCAGAAACTTACCAGATCCAACTCCAAACGCGCATTTTGATCCGTTGAGTCGGAGTCGATATGTTTTAAGTATCTCAAATACCTCTTTTAGGTCGGCAAGATGACTCTTAGGCTCCTTGGTCTTTACGACCATGTCATCGATGTAAACTTCTACTGTTTGGCCAATCAAGTGCTTGAACATTTTGGTTACCAGCCTTTGGTAGGTTGCTCCTGCGTTTTTCAGCCCAAAAGGCATCACTCTGTAACAGTACAAGCCTTTTGGGGTGATAAACGCTGTTTTTTCTTCGTCTGGGGGTACATGGCTATCTGGTGGTACCCCCTATAAGCATCCAGGAAGCTCATCCTTCCATGTCCAGATGTGGCATCCACTAGCTTGTCAATTTTGGGCAGAGGGAAGCTGTCTTTGGGACAGGCTTTTTTCAGGCTTGTAAAATCTACACAGACCCTCCATTTACCGTTTTTCTTCTTTACTACCACAATGTTTGACAGTCATGTCGGATAATTGACTTCTCTGATGGCCCTGGCCTCTAGAAGTCTGTCTACTTCCATCTTCACTGCTTCGATGTGCATTAACGTCGGTCTTCTAGCTCGTTGTATTACAAGTTTGGCCGACCTGTCAACGTTCAGTCTGTGACATGTGACCTCGGGGTCAATGCCAGGCATTTCGTAGGGTGTCCAGGCGAACACCTCTATGTTTGTTCTCAAAAAGGCTTCCAGTTCCTTTTCTTCTTCTTCGGCTAAGCTTGAGCCGAGAAGAAAGAAGCGCTCTTCGTCACCCTCCTAGACGAGGATTTTCTTTAGTGTTTCCTCACTCTTCTCGGCTGGTTCCTTGCCGACATCATCTAGGACCTCCATGTCCTCATCTTCAATCTCTGCCTTCCCTGGTTCTTGTATGTTGCAGGTTGTTTTCATTGCTGTCATGGAGCAATTTTTTGCCTGCAGTTGATCTCCTCTAACCTCTTCAATCCCACGTTCTGTTGAGAACTGCAATAGTTGATGCAACGTTGAGGGAACTGGCCCCATTGCATGCAACCATGGCCTTCCCAAGATGATGTTGTATGGTGAAGGTGTGTCAATTACGAGGAACTCTGTCCTGATCTTCGTAGTGTCGGCCTGTACCTCTAAATTTGTAGCACCCAGTGGCCACGTCGGAGTCCCATTGAAGCCGACCATCGGGCCGTTGTTCCATGTCGTCTGGGTGAAGGCCCAGCTCCTTGTAACATCTAACATACATGATGTCACAAGAGTTGTCTTGATCTATCAGGATGCATTTTACTTGGCACTCCCCAACCTAGAGGGATACTACCAAGGCATCATTATGCGGATACTGGACCATCTCTAGGTCGGCTTCGGTGAATGCTATCATCGGTCCTTGGCACTCTTCAGGCCGAGGTCTTTTCTGTCCGACCAGGTTCACGTGCTGCAGGTGCTTTATTCTTTGGGTTTCCCCCTGAATGTCGTTTTCGTTCACCTTTGAGTGGATTACATTGACCACCCTAGGTTCCTCTCCCTGAGGTTGCTGTGGGGGAGGCAGGGCTGCTGGTGCTTAGGGCAATCTTGCCTGTTCTTCTCTTGTCCTTGTTTCATCGACAAGATCTCTCAGATGGCCTTGCCTTACTAAGTCCTCCAAGTATGCTTTTAGGGCTCTACAAGCCTGAGTTGGATGCCCTTCTTCGTTGTGGTAAGTGCAACGCCTACCAAGGTTCCTGTCCATGTATTCCCCTGGGGCCTTTGCTGGTGCCCTGAAATAGGGTTGGTTTCGAATTTGATCCAGGACTTTGTGGATCGGAATTCGGAACACAGTCGTCACTACCTATTTGCCCCTCAATTATATCTCTGCTTTACTAAATCCGTTGTTACTTCGGCTTCGCTTCCTCGAGCCGTTCCATTTTTCCTGTTTTACCTCCTTATTCCCCGATGTATCTTCCTCGACTCTGGCATACTTCTCGATTCTTGCCATGAGCTCTTCCATGCTCTTTGGTAATGTCTTTGCCAAAGATTTCCGCAGTGAACAATCGTTTTTCAGGCCGTTCTTGAAAGACACGACTGCTACTTCCTAGTTGCATTTAGGTATTCGATTGAACACCTCATAATATCTTTTTGCGTAGGCCCTAAGGTCTTCATCCTTGCTGATCTTCAGGGCAATTAGTGCGCCCACCCTTAATGGCTGCAGTTTATTTGTCACGAACGTGGCCACAAACATCTTGGCCAGGCCTTCCCAAGTCTTCACGCTTCCCTTTGGTAATTTGTGGAACCAGTCTGATGCAATCTCCCCAAAGGACGAGGGGAATATTTTGCAGAGCAACGGCTCGTTCCCACTGTATATCGCCATTGAGTTCAAAAATAGTCCCACGTGGAAGTTAGGGTCTGACTTACCATCGTATATTTGAAACCTCGGCATGCTGAATCTCTTTGGTGCCTCAAATTTGTCTAGCTCTACCGAGAATAGTGTCCTCGGCTTGACGGGTGAAGTAACCTCGGCTTCGGCATTCTGTTCCTTCTTCTTGAGGTAATTTCTCAAGTCTTCTTTACTCCTTCTCGGAGCTCGGCTATCTTTTGACTTCAGCCTCTTTGGCACACTACTCTCGGCCTCGTGGTGTGCCCATTTTGATCTTTCTCCATGGGTTGTGTCAAAGCAGAGCGCCTGTCTTTGGACATGCCGATGTTCTTTAGGCTCTGGGTCCTTTGTGTGATATGTCCTCTGGGATTTCTCTTGTCTCGGCTCTTCTCTTTCGACTTCCCCGGAAGGCAGGTGGGAATGCCTTGCGCTCCTGCTGTGTTAAGGTGCTTCGGGAATTATTTTCCTCTTCCCCTTCTGAGTATTAACTGCTGGAATTGGCGCATCCTACAGCGGGTACGGTGGCTGCATGACGTTGTTTTGCATCATAAAGTTGACGACTGACTGCAGGTCTGCCAACTTGTCTGCTAATTCTTTTATTTCCTCGTCCCTCGATACCTGGAGGTTATCTTCATTGTAGTATCTATCCTGATCTGTCTTCTTTGAAGTGTCGCCCTTCTGGCCGACGTTTTTTCCTCCGTGACCCTGGTCACGGGTTTCTTCGTTGTGGTTGTCTCCTTCCATGTCAAGGTCGATAGGCCTGCCACTCCCTGCGGGAGCGTCGTCCACAACCTTTTCTTGATGTGCGTTACTGGCCATCTATTCGTCTTTCTTTCCCACAGACGACGCCAAATTGTGTGAGTGATTTTCTGATCACACTGCCCTCCTTAGTGATTTAGTGGTAGAACACAGGCAGAATAGATGGCACCCTGCTGTCCTGCACAGAAAGAAAAGGCTCCGGCGGTGGTTCTTCCACCCAGGGGTACTCCGACGATCAAGTCAGTATATCTCTCAAAGATAATCAAATATTCAACTCACAAGCTTGAGTATAAAAACATACCTTAGACCCATGTGGGTGCCTCCCTTTTATAGCCAATACAATCCTAGTCCCAATAAGAGCCTAACTCCAATGGACTCAAGATTACCGCTAATCTGGAACTCCCAGTGAAATTAGGATAAACTCTCTAAGAGTTTTATCTTTACCCAAACTGAAGTCTTCCCCCAATTTAGGACTCTTGTCCTTTATCCGCTTATCCCGGATTTCGATATCTTCGGGGATAAGCTCGGCAACTCCGAGATCACCTCGGCATAACTACCACGACACGTGGTACCTCGGCTGATACGTCGGCGTCACCATGCCACGTATTGGTACTCAGAAATATATCCCCATAACTAAATATCACATAATATTTAACGAAAGAGCTCCTGAATTATAACAAAAATAATATCATAACGAATATTAGAATGATCCATAACTAAAACCACAAACCACAAAAATTGTAATTAATGATGCATATAGAACACACCTCCATAGAATTTTCCATTAGTTTATGTTGGATGATTTTTTAAATTGTCAAACTTTGAAATTATGATTTTTATATGAGTTTTATTAAAGGTTATCTATCTTATATATAAAATGAACACCCATGGCAGTATCCTGAAACCTTAGCTTCTCTATATGCCAAATAGATTTCCCAATTTAAAATAAAATAATAATAATAAAAAATAGTGAAGATAGTGAGATTTTGATAAAGAACACTCTCACTACAACACATAGCATTTTTGGAAACTAAATTTTTAGTTACTAAAAGTCAACTTTTATTTGCCAAAACATTTTAGCGACTAAATTTTTTGATCCCAGATTAGTTGTTGAATAGTTGGCAGGAAAGGTAATTGGGAACTAAAAAAAATTTAGTCGTCGAAAGTCCTCAATTGCCAACTAATTTTTTAGTCGCCAAAATCTTTCATAAAAAATCAATATTGCATTTTCAGCGACTAAAACATTTAGTCGCTGAAAGTCCTCAATTGCTGACTAATGTTTTAGTTGCCAAAAGCTTTCAAAAAAATTTCGCATTTTCAGCGACTAAAATAGTCTCCAAAAACTAAAATTATTTAGGGTGACCAAAGTTTTTGTCGAAATTTTTGTTGTTGTTGTTGTTCATCTTATTTTTTTTAGCTACTAAATGTTTTTTGTCGCCAAAAGTCTAAATTTTTTTAGCTACTAAAAATTTAGTCACCTAAAGTCTGATTTATTTTTTTGGATACTAAAGTTTTAGTCACCAAATTTTTTTTTTCATTTTATTTATTTATTAGCTACTAACTATTTAGTTGCTAAAAATATGTACTTTCTTTTTGACTAGCAATTGTTTAATCGCCAAAAACATGATTTTAGGTTTTTTTATTTATTTATTTATTAATTTGTCCACAACCTATATATATTCTGTGTAACATGTACCATGTATATAAACAAAACAGTACATATATTATCAACCATTTTGCAATTTGCATCCATTTCACTTCCAACCATCTAAAAAGGAATAACTTTTAATATTAAATTTCATACAAACTAAGTATATTCCAACCTAAAATAATAATTCAATACAAAACATAGAATCATATGAAAACATGTCCTCTGTACACAAAACAATATATTCACTATCATGCCAAATGGCCATTTGGCTTAGTACACATTACCATGGTAATCTATACCACGACAAAGATAATCTATATACCACGCAAAAAATTATCCGTTCGATGCCAAAGGTTATCTATACGATTAATACTAATCCACACAAAAGCAGAGGATGACAAAATAGTGGGATTACACAAAAGTGTAAATTGTCCTCCAAACACAAAATAAGAATATCTATAACTCCACGCCAAAAGCCATCTATAAAAAAAAAATTGCACCTATTAATACCAGAAACTTGACAGTCTGAGGCAAAAAGATTAAAGGTTATGTTGAGTGAATTAAATTGTTCATTTTCATTAGTTGCTTTTTCCATTACAGTCTAAGACATGGTTGACGTGTTGACTAAAAAAATGACATTTGGTTTGCCTTTTTTTTTTTTTTTTATATATTTTAAATAGCAGATACATGGAAACAAGTAGTAGCACTTGTTACCATAGAAAATATCAGTAGATTTTGTATAATAGACTCAAGCAGCATAATGTATGTGAATAACAATAATCACTCATAACATTTAAGATTAAAAGCAATGATAAAATATGTACATGTGACATAATTAGTTATCTAAATATGTTCAACTTAGTTTTAGGCGTTTTCCACTCTAACTCCCAACTTAGGTGTGCTAACTAAATGCCGTATGTTCCCAGAGGTCTTATTTGTCATGAAAAAACTGCATGTGACATCCATAGAGTGGTTCGGGGATTATTTTCCATTTTCGCCGTCCGAACACTCGTTTTCCACTAAGTTTACGACATTTCGACTCTAACTCCCAACCTAGGTGTGCTAACTACATGTCGTTTATCCCCACAGGTCCTATTTGTCATGAGAAAGCTGTCTATGACATCCATAGAGTGATTCGGAGACTGTTTTGCATTTTTGCTTCCAAACACCCTTTTTCAACTAAGTTTAAGGCGTTTGAAACTCTAACTTCCAACCTACATGTACTAATTACATGTCGTCTGTCCCTCAGGTCCTATTTTTCACAAGAAAGCTGCTCGTGACATCCATAGAGTAGTTCGGGGCCTATTTTGCATTTTTTCCCTTTGAACACCCTTCTTTCTAACTAAGTTTAAGGCGTTTTCAACTCTAACTCACAATTTATGTTTTCTAATTACATGTCATCTGTCTTCATAGGTCCCATTTGTCACAAGAAAGCTACCCGTGACATCTGTAAAATGGTTCAAGAGCTGATTTGGATTTTCACCCCTGAACACCCTTTTTCGACTAAGTTTAAAGTGTTTTTACTCTAACTCCCAACCTTCGTGTGCTAATTACATGTCGTCTGTCTCCACAGGTCCAATTTGTCATGAAGAGGCTACACGTGACATCCACACAGTGGTTTGGGGGATGTTTTGCATTTTCGCTGTTCAGACGCCCCTTTTCAATTAAGTTTACAGTATTTTCAACTTTAACTCCCAAACTAGGTGTGCTAACTACATGTTGTCTATCTCCATAGGTCCTATTTTTCATAAAGAGGTTGCCTGTGACATCTATAGAGTGGTTTGTGGGATGTTTTGCATTTTCACCCCTAAACATCCTTTTTTGACTAAGTTTAAGGCGTTTTCAACTCTAACTCACAACCTACATGTAGTAATTACATGCCGTCTATCCCCACAAGTCCTATTTTTCACGAGAAAGCTACCCGTGACATCCGTAGAGTGGTTCGGGGATTGTTTTACATTTTTGCCCTCCGAATGCCGTTTTTTCGACTAAGTTTAAGACTTTTTTATTCTAACTCACAACCTACATGTGCTAATTACATGCTGTCTATCCCCATAAGTCTTCTTTTTCATGAGGAAGCTTCCTAAGACATCCGTACAGTGGTTTGGGGATTGATTTGCAATTTCTCCGTCTGAATGCCCTTTTTCGACTAAGTTTACAGCGTTTTCAACTCTGACTCGCAACCTAGATGTGCTAACCACATGTCGTCTACCCCTACATGTCCTATTTTTTACAAAGAAGCTGCCTTTGACATCGCTAGAATGGTTCGGGGACTGTCTTGTATTTTCGCCCTCGAGCGTCCTTTTTCGTCTAAGTTTAAGGTATTTTTGACTCTAACTCACAACCTATGTGTGATAATTACATGTCCTCTATTCCCACAGGTCCTATTTGTTACAAAAAAAACTATCTGTGACATTCGTAGAGTAGTTCAGGAACTGTTTTGCATTTTACACGCCCTTTTTCAACTAAGTTTAAGACATTTTCGACTCTAACTCCCAATCTATGTGTAGTAATTACATGTCATCTGTCTCCACAGCACGAGGAAGCTTTCTGTGACATCTTTAGAGTGGTTTGGGGACTGTTTTGCATTTTCGCTCTCTAAACGCCATTGTTTAACTAAATTTAAGGCGTTTTCACCTTTAACTCCCAACTTACATGTGCTAATTACATGTCGTCTTTCACCACATGGCCTATTTGTCACAAGAAAGTTTCTCATGACATCCGTAGAGTGGTTTGAGGGCTATTTTACATTTTTGCCCCCCGAACTTCCTTTCTTTGACTAAGTTTAAGGTGTTTTCAACTCTAACTCTCAGTCTATGTATGCTAATTACATGACTTCTGTCCCCACAAATCCTCTTTGTCATGAGGAAGCTGGCCATGATATCCGTAGAGTGATTTGGGAACTGTTTTCTATTTTCGCCTCTAAACGCCTTTTTTCAACTAAATTTAAGGTGTTTTTGGCTCTAACTCACAACCTGTGTGTGCTAATTACATGTCATATATCCCCACAAGTCCTATTTTTTTGGACAAAGCTGCCCATGATATTTGTAGATTTGTTCGGGGGCTGTTTTGCATTTTTGCCCCTTCCTCCCCCGCGAACGCTCTTTTTCAACTAAGTTTAAGACATTTTCAACTCTAACTCCCAGCCTACTTGTGCTAGTTACATGTCGTCTATCCCCACAAGTCCTATTTGTCAAAATGAGGCTACCAGTAACTGGGTTGGGAGAATGTGGCACATTGTCTTTAGTGGAGCCTTTGGATACATGCTTGGCCTTGAGTAATAAGGGCAATGATTCCGCGTTTGTGTTGGCTCTTAGAGGACGATGTAGGTTTGAGGGTAAAGTTAGAATGGCTCAACTGCTAGTTTTAAAGCAACCATTATCTATGATAATGTAGATGGTGATTTGCTAACAAGTAAAGGTCTTTTCCTTTTCAGAGCTTTAAGACTAATGTATTGTTTATCTAAAACTCTTTGTTCTCAAAATTATTCATACCTTGGAGAATCATAATTGTTCTCCTTAAAAATCTACTAGTAGTCTATTGAATTGATTATTCTTCTTTTTGTTTTCAGTTGTTTCTTCTACGCTTGCTAATGAGCATAGTAACCAAAAGTAAAATTTCACTTTGGAGAATCCTAATCGAAAAAGGATTCGTAAACTAACCTAAACGATAATTCAAACGAGTAAAATTTATCCAACAATTTATTTAGTTACTGAACTACCTCTTCTTGTACAAGGTTTCAATTTTCTAAACTCAAAATCATGCAACTCTAAGAAGTTAGTCCAAAAATAGTCCCTGATTATGTGACACCCATATTGAGATCTATGGGTCTATTGATTTTCTCTTTGTTTCATTTTTTAGGTGTATACATATATTGCAAGGATCTAATCTTCGCACACATATGCTGAGAATTTAGAAGTACTCTTTTAGTTTTAGATGCAAAAAAACAGCAACAACAACAACAACAACAACAACAACAACAACAATACAAAAAAAAAAAAAAAAAAGAACATTTTTTGTCAAAGTCATATGTTCGTTCTTTTGGAACGAAAAACTTTGCTTTTCCCTTATAAGGGTGCCAATCACCAAAGTGAGATTGCTCACACTTGGCCACAGGTCCATAACAATAACTAGTCTAGGTTATAATGCTCTTACATGCATTTCATATTTGTTCTCTCTCTATCTTCCTTGCAATATAAAATTTTAATAGTAAATTTGCCAAACATGTTCCTGAATTGTCTTTTTGCTTCTCATATAGTTACTTTGCGATGCCAACTAAACAGTGAGCAAATGTTGGATGCCAACTTCTTCACTGGCTTTAAAGTTGAGTTTGCTTTGAGATATGATGTAGCATTAGTACTTTACTCTTTGTAACCGTAAACATAATTGTTTTCTCTCTAGGTGGTTAGTTTTTTACTTTTCTAAAATGTGGGTAACCTTAGGATAAACTCCTATTTTAATTTCATTAAAAAAAAGTTAAGGTTTGTCCCTTAAGATTTTAAATCCTAGTTTGTATCTTTGGATAGCCCGTTTTCCACTAGTCCATGATTAGTTAGTTTACTGAAGTTACCTATTTTCTTTTCTCCCTAATTATGCTGATGACTATATAGTTATGTTATATCTATGAGAATGTCTAATCCACCCATGTGGAAATGCAATGGCCAGATTTTCAGCTCGAATAAAAATACATATTGTGCTTGTTTCGAAGGCATTAGGCGAAATACTCACAAAATATGTTGGTGTTAGCAACATGGAACAATGGATAACCCCAAGCTCTTTGTATTCAGGATGGTCTATCTTGGCTATATTCTTTATTTCTTTTCTTGGCAAGTCAGTAGTGTTAGCACCGTTTGCTACTTGTTTCTTTGTTACAAATTGCTTGGTTGAATCTCCTCTCTTCTTCTCTTTGATAAGTAAAATTTCCTTGGTTGAATCTCATGTTGTAAAGATAATGAATTTATGTAAATTTTGAGAGAATGATCATGTATGACAATTCTTATAAAAATTGTGAGATTTGGTTGCCTTTGGGGCCTTTAAGGTAAAAACATAGTAAAACTTTTGGAACTAGTCAACTTGATATGATTTGAATTTTGATAAATTTGGATTGAGATATTTGATTTTGGATTGTGATCAGCTCTTTGTTTTTCTTCTTGGTGCTACATTATCTATATCAGGTATGTAGAAAATAAGTTACCAGAATTTTTGGGTAGCCATGTTAAGTGTTTAACGTGGAATTGAAATCCAAAAGGTGGGTTGGAGGGGGGAGGCGGCGGACAATTAGGGTTGATTTATGCTTTATTTGTGAAGCTGAGTGAAGTATAATTAATAGGGCTTCAAATGGTATTGCGGGAATAGTTCGCTACTTTCCAAAGAGGAGTGGGAGGAGACGAAGAAAAAAAAAGGCTTTAACCTTGCTAAGGTTGCTAGATTGTTACTAATTCTAGTAGGATTAAAACTTTAAGCTAGGAAATTGAGGAACTTTGACTAGTTGGAACATTCTAGAGCTAATAAAGAGGGCATATGATGACCTAATTTTGTAATTTGATCCAAATAAGACCTTTGAAACCATATTACAATCCATTTACCTCAAATCTGGAATTATAAAACTACCCTTACTACAACCCAACCTAATAAATCGATAATAACTCTGTCCAAAAGGCTTAGTAACTGTAGAAAACCTACAATTAGGACCGAAAGTAAAATCCTATATAATTTCCTTAGAATGCTCCTTGTGAAATTCTTGATATGCCTCTTTAAATACATTACAAAATTGCTTCAATAATTATGTCTGTTTGTGATCATATTATTGTTACTTTCCATTAACTTGTTCTTGCTTATTTGACGGAATTTCATGCTACTTGTGTTGATGCTTGGCTTACCATGTAGAGAACCTTTTGCCCCATCTACAAATGTGATGCTAGAACTAGCACATCCAATCCACGAGCGACAAAATACACACCATTGCTTTCATCGAGCCCTTCATCATCCGTATTGTCATCATCCTTTAAATCATCATTAGCATCATTTTCAGCCATACAAATCACCCCATAGTTTTTGCCTTATAAATTGTATCAGTTTATACGTTTTAAGAGGTGTAACTAATCTATGAGCAATAAACAAGTGAAAATAAATCAAACCCATGTATGACTTGATGGGTATTTCCCAAAATCATCATAAAAATCAGTAAACAAATAATCAGAATACATGAGAATACACACACAATCAATGAGCAACCATACATGCAAATTGAGAGGGTAATTTATATTCATTATTGGGCCGAGCTAGGTGTTGGGCCGAGCTAGGTATTGGGCCGAGGTCAGCACAAGAATGGAAGACTCTCAGTGAGAAAGGTGAAGTATGGGGTAGTCCGGTTGCCAAACGGGCGTCCGTAGTTCGGTTACGGCTACTGTCAAGATAGTCCGGTCAGCGAATCTAGGTCGGTCAAAGGACATTTCGGAGAACTGACCGGTCTTGGATTGACTCCGGTTCGGACGCGGTAGTCCGGTTGGGCCACGCCCTAGTCCGGTTGAGCTCTCTTATGGGTAGTTCGGTTGCGGCATGGGAAGCCGAGGTAAGAGAGGTAAAAGCAAAGACCGGACTAGGGGTACTTGGTTGTAAGGAGTTCGTAGTAGTAAAAGCCATCTCACTTGGCTTATGCGTGAGGGGTGTTGAAGATAAGCATTATCTTCAATAGTATGAATCCTAGAAGGACTCTCGCATGGAAGAATGTGAGTTGGAAGGACTCTTCACATGGAGAAGTTGGAGTCCTACTAGGACTGTGCCACGCGAAACCTATATAAGCTCACCAATGCCACCTTTGCCAGGGTAATACAATTTTGCTCCCTGAATACATTGAGCTTTTGCCTTCTTGTCTTGCTTACTGACTTAGGCATCGGAGAGGTTTCCGGCACACCCCCGCCGGCCAGCTCACGTTTGTGTTTTCAGGTGGTGGAACGACGACGTATTGAGAAACGAGGACTTGGTCAACAGGATTATACGAGAAGGTGTATTTCTTTCCCGTACAATTGGCGCCGTCTGTGGGAATTAACAGACAAGAACAACCTCTTGATCAAGTTTTTCTTGAACATCAATGGCGAACAACGAAGAATTACCTCAGTCCGCCGTTGACGGACTAACTCCAGAAGGAGGGGCAAGGCGTGAAGGCCTTCCTTTGGTCCCTCCCATGGCGAGCCTGGAACCACAAAGGCAGAATTCCAGGAGGGATGCGAGGGGACGAAGGAGGAATAGCAGCCCTCATCCTTCTCGCCATAAAGCCCGGAAAGACAAAGCGCGAGTTGATCCTCAAATTACGGAAGATCGCGTCGAGAGAACAAGACGCCGATCCGCAAGATGGCGGCGGACATGGAGTCTCTGGCGCCAGATGAAAGGAAAAAAGTGGCGGCAGAGGGCGCAACAACAAGCGCCCTCGCCACTCCGAGGGTCGTGGTAGGAATTCTACACCCTCTCAACCAGAGGACGAAGCCTCGGGGACGAGGCGACCGCGATCCGTATCTTCGGGACTCGTCCTCCAGTGCGAAGGGCGAAGTCTGAAAGGTCATACGGAGGAAGTACTTATTGGCCCTCACATACGCATCATACAAGATCGACAGACGGAATTACCTAGGTCGTCCGACCTAAGGTCCATGTTGGAAGAAAAGCGCGATGGAAGGAGGGCGCCAGACGCGATCCCCAGGTTCTGCCTTGCGGCGATTGGCTCCTCGGACGCATGGAAGCGTCGAGGTGGGAATGCCAAGGCCGCACTTGGCATACTGAACCGGCGGATAAGGCATTGGCGAGGCTGCAGACCTCACCATTCGTCCTGAAGATTGAGAACGCGCTTCCGTCGGGCTTCCTACAACCCAAATTCACGGCGTATGAAGGAAAAGCGGACCCTTACACCCACTTAAGCCACTTCGCGAGTTATGGTCGATATCTGAAGCGGAATGAGGCGATGTGCATCCTATTCCTTCAAGCCTCGGCGACCTAGGCCTAACTTGGTTTGAGAAGCTTCGGAGCGGCAAGATAGCCTCTGGCGCAATTGGCGAAGCGTTTGTAACACGGTTGAGAACAAACACAAAGACCGGTGGAGATCGATCGATTACTCTCCATCGACATGGGTGAAGGAGACATTAAGGTCCTATAACGATCGATATTGGGAGACCTTCAACCAGTTGGGGATTGCCCAACCAATCGGCCATCGCCTTGATACAAGAGGCCTCGATCGGGGAACGGTGAGGACTCTATCACCATGACTCCGCCACTTACAATGGAGGCCCTGATGGAGAGAGTGCATCAGCACATCAGGGTAGAAGAGGATGGCGCTCGTGCCAAGGCAAAAACTGGTGCGACTGCTACACCAGAGAAGAAGACCTCAGCAAAGGTCAATCTGATGAGTCGCCGAAACCAAAATGGCAGACGCGACAATGATGAAGACCAGGACAAGAGATGGTTGAGAGTCCGAACTGCCATAACCACGGTGTTCAAGAAGCCGATCTACCGTATACTCAGTGAGATTCGAGACGAGCCTTTCGTCAAGTGGCCTGCCAAGGTTGGCGAGGCCCAGAAGGATTACGATGACAGATCCAGATGCACCTTCCACAAGGAAAAGGGGCACCGAACTGAAAACTGCACGCAGCTGAGGCAACATCTGGAAGAATTGGTGGCAGCAGACCACCTAGATAAATACATAGAAGGAGGCGCGGCCGGCTCCCCAGAACCTAACCTCCCCAACGGAATGCCGACGACGCCCGCCACAAGGCACCATCAACGTAATCCATGGAGTCTTTGAACGAGCGAGTATGTGAGCTCGAGGTTCAATCAAAAAGCGAGCACATGAGAGAGGTGCTAAGTGCCCAACCGATCGTCAAAGGGGAGGGCGAAGCTACGAATGTTATGTCTTTTTAGGACAAAGACTTGGGCCAGAATTTATTGCCACACAATGATGCCTTGGTCGTCACTCTCAGTCAAGGATTTTGACGTCAAGCGGATTTTGATTGACCAAGGAGCTCGTGCGAAATCATGTACTCTGAAACCTTCAAGCAACTCAAGTTGCAAGATAAAGACTTGGCCCTGCGATATCTCCCTCATTGGGTTCAACTCCATGCCAGAGTGGCGGTCGGCAAAATCATCCTCGGTCGAGGCGGGAGTGTGACAAAGCAAGTGGAGTTACGGGTGTTAAAGGTTCGTCCACTTACAACATCATTTTGGGCGAACGTGGGCTGACGCCATGCGCTCGGTGGCATCCTCTTACCACCAAGTGATGAGGTTCCCCAGCGACAGGAGTGATAGAAGAAGTATATGGGGACAGATTATGTCCAAGCGATTAGCCGTTGCAGCGAATGGTAGCAGCGCCGCCAAAGGATATGTTCATTCGGTTGAAGAACCAGAGAGTAATGAACTATTCGCGGATGTTGGCAAAGAGGCTAATCAAAAGCGGTGGAGGACTTGGTAGAAGTCAAAATAGATGAGAGGAACCGGAAAAGTTCTTCCTACTTGGATCGTCGTTGTCGGCCTTGAGAGATTGGAAGTCTTGGAATTTCGACCTCCAACATCGAAGTGTTACTTTGGACCCCATCGACATGCGAGCATTGATCCCAACTTTATTTGCCATCAACTCAATGTCCACCCATCTGCGGGCCGGTCATTCAACGCCGCTTGATCGGCACTTCACCACGCCGAGATAGTGGCGAAGAGGTGGGAAACTTGTTAGAAGCGGAGCAATCGAGAGGTGCACTACGGTGGATTTCCAACACGGTTGTGGTCTTAGAAAAAAGAATGGGAAGTGGCGGCGTCTGCGTCGACTATAAGCTGTCAACAAAGCATGCCCCAAGGATAGCTTCCCTTGCCAAGGATAGATCAATTGGTCGACCTAACATTTGGTCACAAGAGTTAAACTTCCTCGGCGCATCTGAGGCTACCACCGGATCGCAATGCATGAGCGGACCAGAGGTCACATCCTTCACCACTCCAAGAGGACTATCTTGTTATAAGGTCATGCCCTTTGGCACGAAGAACGCGAGGCGACATTCGGAGAATGGACACCAAGATGTTTGAACCGTTGTTAGGCAAAACAATGGAGGCTTACATCGATGATATGGTGGTCAAGAGCAAGAGTGAGAGTGACCATCTCAAGGACCTAAGTGAGATGTTCGAGATCCTGAAAAAGTATAAGTTACGCCTCAGCGTCGAAGTGGGCTTCCGGTGTAGGATCAGGCAAATTCTTAGGCTTCTTGGTGACCAACCGCGGTATAGAAGCGGATCCTTCTCAAATCAAAGCAATTCAGGAGTTAGAGCGGCCTAACTCAGTGAAAGAAGTGCAGCACCTCACCGGCATGGCGGCAGCACTTAACCGATTCATCAGCCGGTCTTCAGACAGATTGCGTCCATTCTTTCAGTCATTAAAAGCTAAGTTTGAGTGGGACGAAGAATGCGACCAAGCTTTGGCAAGTCTGAAGGAGTACATGTCTTCTCCACCATTACTCGTTACCCCCATACCTGGAGAAGAACTCTTCCTCTATTTGGCAGTCTCTCAGCACGCAGTAAGTGCAGTGTTGGTTCGAGCAGAAGGAATCCAACACTTACCTATCTTCTATGTCAGCAAGACATTGCTAGGAGCCGAAACAAGGTACTTGCCTCTAGAGAAGCTAGCATTGGCCTTAATGATGGCATCCAGGAAATTGGCGCACTACTTTCACGCCCACACAATTGTCGTCCTCACAGCTTTTCCACTAAAAGCTCTGTTTGAGAGGGCCAACTTTTACAGGCGAATTTTGAAGTGGGCGTAGAGTTGGGACAATATGATGTGAAGTTCCAACCTAGAACCATGATAAGGCCCAATCCTTGGCGAGACTTAAATCGCAGAGTTCACTCCTGGAAGCCACCAAGTCTGTCCGATCGACCTAACTGACACAACCAAACTAGGGATGGAGTTTGACGCCGGAATAGCGCAACCCCTAGTACTGGCTACTCAGTCGGGGCCCAAAGCAAACCCGGAGTAAGAAGGCGAGGAGGAAGCCGACCCTACTACACCAAGTCAAAACTCACCAGCAACTGGGGACTTGAGCCCATCAGAAGACAAAGGGCAGACTGCGATTATGGATTCTGAGGAAGACATTAGCAACCTGGGAGACCCCAAGGCATCGACCCGCCCCTCCACTGTTGGAAGTTGTTCGTTGGGGAGATGTGGAAACTCTTTGTGGATGGCGCTTCCAATCGACATGGGCGAGGACTTGGCATAGTCCTCATCTCTCCGAACGGCTTGGTAGTGGAGCGAGCGATCAACCTTGGCTTCGGCGTCGAACAAGCCCAGTCTGAAGCGCTTCTTGCAGGGCTCAAGTCAGCAGCATACATGAAGGCCACTGAATTAATGGTCTACAGCGACTCGCAATTGGTGGTGAATCAAATTTCTGGCGATTATGAAGCAAAGGATGAAAGAATGGCTAAGTACCAAGACTTAGTCAGGACAGAGATCAAGAAGTTTGAAGTCGTCAGAATAGAACAGATTGGCAGGGAGGAGAATAGTAGAGCAGACGAACTTGCAGGCCTCGCCTCGATGGCAGACACCTCCATCCCTCATCCACTATTGGTCGACTATCTGCCCAGACCAAGTATTGAAGACCCAGAAGCTGAAGAGGTATGTTGCGCGGAGTTAGGTCCTTCTTGGATGGATCCCATTATACTGTTCCTGAAAGACGGCACTCTACCAGAAGATAAGAAAGAAGCCAACAGAATAAGAGCCAAGTCGCAACGATTTTGGCTCTCTCCATCCTTGGCGTTATATAAAAAGTCGTTCTCTGGACCTTACTTAAAATGTGTCCACCCCAGCAAGGTAGAAGCATTCTTGTTTGAAATACACGAAGGGGTTTGTGGCAGCCATCAGGGAGGAAGATCATTGGCATACCGAGCTATTTCACAAGGATATTGGTGGCCCTACATGCAAGCGGATTCAGAGAAGTATGTCAAAAAATGCGAAAAGTGTCAGAAGTTTGCGCATCAAATTCACCAACCAGCAAGAGAACTCCTACCTCTCACTAGTCCGTGGCCTTTCGCAATGTGGGGCTTGGACATAGTGGGACCACTCCCAACAGCTCCAGGCAACAGGAAGTTCTTTCTTGCGGCAACAGACTACTTCACAAAGTGGGTGGAAGCAGAAGCCTTAGCGTCAATCAAGGAAAAAGATGTGAAGAAGTTTGTCTGGCAGAACATCATTACTCGCTTTGGCATACCAAAAAGCGATTTGATTTCTTGGCACTCGGTTTGATGGCGAAATTTTGAGGCTTTTGCGAAGATTACAAGATAGAATTCTACAACTCCACACGCATATCCCCAAGCAAATGGTCGCGAGGCGTCAAATAAAGTTGTCTGGACGGATTAAAAGAAAAGGTTGGAGAAAGCCAAAGGCAAGTGGGCGAAGAGCTCCCTCATGTCTTATGGGCTTATCGCACCACAATCGACGGTCTCTGGGAAACACCATTCTCCTTAGCATATGGCATGGAAGCGATCATCCCTTAGAAGTCGGCCTTCCCACGATTCGGAGTGAAAACTTTGATCCAGACCTAAATGGCGAAGCAATAGCATTGGAACTTGACTGGTGGAAGAAAAGCGAGAAAAGTATTTGGTACACATCGCCTCCCTATCGCCAAGAGTTGTCGAAAATACAACAAAAGCAAGACATCCAAGACAGTTCAAGATTGGCGATTGGGTACCATAAAGTGATGGGAAACACATTGGTCCCAGGAGATGGCAAGTTAGGGCCCAATTGGGAAGGTCCTTACAAAGTGGTCGGATTAGCAGGCAAAGGGGCATACCACTTGGAAGATAAGGATGGCAAAGCAATTCCTAGACCGTGGAACACTGCCAATCTTAAGTTATTTTACTTTTAGCTTTTTCTTTTTGAGTATGTGTAATTTTCTACTTTCTCAATAAAACAAGTCGATTCTTTTTAGTATATTTGTTTTCGTAGAAAGTAGTTTTAGCAAGATAGTAGCATTGTAAACATAGTCGTAGGAATAACCAACTATTAACCCTCCTAAGCCGGGATCGGGATCCGTGCATGAGACATTTGGTCTGAATAACCAAACATTCTAAGTTGGTGGAAAAACCAACTTAGAGGTTGGTGGACTAAACCAACACTTAGCCAAAGTATGGGAATGGCTACATAGAGGTTGGTGGATTAAACCAACACTTAGCCAAAGTATGGGAATGGCTACATAGAGGTTGGTGGATTAAACCAACACTTAGCCAAAGTATGGGAATGGCTACATAGAGGTTGGTGGATTAAACCAACACTTAGCCAAAGTATGGGAATGGCTACATAGAGGTTGGTGGATTAAACCAACACTTGGCCAAAGTATGGGAATGGCTACAGAGAGGTTGGTGGATTAAACCAACTCTTTGTACTCTTCACCAAGTAAGTTACAATTTGAAGAGTGGTTGGTCGATTAAACCAACTCTTTGTACTCTTCACCAAGTAAGTTACACCTTTGAAGAGTGGTTGGTCGATCAAACCGACTCTTTGTACTCTTCAAATTAAGTAATTTATCTGGTGAAGAGTGGTTGGTCGATTAAACCAACTCTTTGTACTCTTCACCAAGTAAGTTATCTGCATTTGAAGAGTGGTTGGTCGATTAAACCAACACTTTGTACTCTTGACGAAGTAAGTTATATCGGTGAAGAGTGGTTGGTCGATTAAACCAACACTTTGTACTCTTGACCAAGTAAGTTACACCTTTGAAGAATGGTTTTTGGATTAAACCAACTCTTTGTACTCTTCAGCCGAAGTAAGTTACACCGGCTGAAGAGTGGTTGGCTAGTAAGTTGTGTAGTTAACCGAGATCACAGTTGTGTAATCGAGTTTATGGAAAAGTAAACATACAAGCAGGCAAGTACACAACCGGAGTGAAAGTTCAAAAATTTTCATTGAAGACAAAAGGAAGTACAAATGGGGGGCCATAGCCCGGTTACAGGCATCCAGAACCGAAATACAAGAAAGAAGAAATAAATAAGCAAAAACAAGTCATCAAGGAGTCGTCTGTTCGCATCAAGCTCCGGCTTTGCCTGGAGACCGGTTTGAGGAGGGAGCTCGGTTTGGACCGTGGTGTCAACGGGCAGGGTAGAGTTAGCTGGCATCTCGTTGGTTAAATCAACTGTTGGCTCCGACCGAGCTGCTTGATTGTTTTGTTGTTCGGTAGCAGCCGGAGTCAGAGATGGCTCCCCCTCATCATCTTCATCATCGTCATCATCTTCATCTTCTTCGTCACCGGACGCTTCGAGGAATGCTTTTTGGAGATCGTCCGCATATTGCTTAAGCGAAGCCGGGATAAAGTACGGTGGAGCGTTGTAAGCATCGGTGTCTGGAGTGCAACCGAGCTTCTCCACCGCACTCCGCCAACCGCACTTATAGAAAAGGTCCTTGGCTGCGCCGCATTGAAGACTGTATGCGTCTTCAGCTTCCTTGAAGCCTTGCTTCTTGGCCTTTTTTACTTCGGCCTTCAGTTGGCTTACTTCGGCATCTTTTTTGGTCTGGAGCTGGGCCATCTCCCATAGGTAGTAATCCTTCACCTCGGTTACAGCCTTTTGTTTATCACTTTCAGCCGAGGTAACCAGTCCGGTTAGTCGTGATACCTCGGCCTCCAGTTCGGCCGCCTTGCTCTGAGCCTGTGTTAGTTCGGCGACTTTGGCCACGGCATCTTTCATGGCCTGCCGTGCGGTCTTCTGACTCCATCACTGCGGTGTGCAAGTGTGGTTTTTGAAGAGCTGCACAAAGTATGGTAAATTTTTAGTTTTCGAAATGGAAGTTAGACAAACTTTAGAGACAGAAGGCGATGATACTTACCACGATCATTGACTTCTGAGGCGGACCAAGTGACTTTACTTCGGTGTTGAGCTTCTTGGCATGGTACTCCATGTCTTTGGGAAGGCACACACCTCTGGCCATATTGTAGGCCAGATGGTGATCCTTGTCCGAGACAACGGAGTCATCCTCGTTGATAGCCCGGTTGTTGTAGTCTAGGGGGGGAGCCCATTGGGGGTTCTGCATCGCTTGATGACTCATTTGGGGTTCGGTTGAGTAGCTTCTTGGTGGGTTTGGTGGCGAGCATTCTCATCTTCATCAACAAGTTGTGGCCCGGTTGGTTGGTCAAGACACGCTTGTTTCGGCAAGAGGCGATGCTGCGATGGAAGAGCCACCACGGCCTGGGTTGATTGGCCGGCCTGTGGTACCTCGGTTGGGCTGGTTTCGGTGAGCATGGCCCTCAGTCTCTTTTGCTTCGCCATCTCTTGTTCTGGGGTTAGTCGCACAAGGACGATTTCGGGCAAGGTTGGGTCCGGAGCTGGTGGGTCTTCAAGAAGAAAATCTGTTACTTTTGCTTTTAAATCGTGAGTATCTGAGGTCGGCTCGAAGGCAAGTTTTGCCCAACTCCTTTCTTTCACCGAGTCTTGTGTAGCGAATGAGTGGTGTTGGGATAGTTGTAGTTGGAGATGAGAAGAGCCTTATCTGCGGAGCATAAAAAGTCAAGTGTTAGTCCGGTTTACAGAGAAAGTAAAATTCAGGAGAAAGGCGAAATGAAAACCGAAGTTCTTATACCGGGTTCTCCTTTCTTCCAGTTTATTCTATGGCCTGGGATTTGGGCTTGGAAGTCCTCAAAGTTCCCTGAAACCCAAAAGAAGTCATCATCGTTGACGTCCTTGTCCGGTGTGTGCTTTATTATCTTTTCTCTACCTCGGCGCACTCTCAAATAGTAGCACCAACCTTGGTTTTTTGAGCCTATGGAATACTGATGTAATATCTCGGCCAGACCTAGGTTCAGACCGGTTTGCTGGTTCAGGGCATCTATACCCATTATTATTCGGTATGTGTTGGTGGATAGTTGGGTAGGGCAAAGTCTAGTCTGCCTAAGAAATTCACAGATAAGAAATTTGGGTGGGAATCTGAGTCGGTCTCGATTATTATTTGGAGAGTAAAGGGGCCAAGCCCTCGCCTGAGGTCTACACCTTGTTCGACCAAAGTAAGGTTTACATCGGTTGGTATGTGGTAGTCTCTTGAATCGGCTAGACCTCCGGGGTTTCTACCAAATATCTGTATTTCATTTATTTTATAAATTAAGAAATAATTTATCTCGGTTGAAGGCGTGCTCGATGGTCAGTTGGACACACAGAGGAGTGCTGGACGGCCTAAGTCTGCAAAGTTGAAAAAGCAAGTGTCAAGCCTGATCAAAGACCGTGCTACAAGAATAAAAGCAAGAAAAGGTTGGTTTTACTTGGTTCTATGTGGTGCTAAAATTTGTCTACATCGGCTCGTGAAAGGTTCTCGTTATCTCGGTTCTAAAAAGTTTGTGGTTATCTCGGTTTCACTTATGGTTTTTCTTACCACGGTTAGGCCTCAAGGGCATCTTTTACGAGTTCGGTTTAGAAACTCAAGAGGATGGCTTAGCCCGTGGCTTAGCTTGGTCAGGCCTAGCTCGGTTTGGGGAGGTGCCTATCTCAAGTCGATTTGAGTTCGCTAAGGTGAATCATGTGCTTACTTATTAAAACTACAGATGTTACTTACAAGTACTAGCTCGGTTCTAGTTCTCCTAGACAAGATCAACAGCTTCTAGTTCGTGGGTTCTCATTTACTAGTAAGAATCAGGTAATCTACTGGAGTTACTATGATTTGCACAAGTTCCAGTTCGGTTGTACACAGATAAGATCTACCTATGGCACAAACACTATCCTAGTTCGGTTGAAGTGTGTGAAGAGATCGAAAGGGTATTCTACTAGCTAAAACAGTGTATTCAATGTGTTCTTGAGCAGTTCTTCAAATAGTACGGTTGTGGAGGGAGAAAAACAAAATGTTTTGCGAAAACACATAACTTAGACTACCATGGATTAAACAGAAAACAAAGGAAATAGATTTGAGCTACTTACCCTATGTAGAGGATGAAGAGAGGATGGAAGCCTCAGAAACAGCAAGGTCACGAGCTCAGGGGCACGAAGCAGAGACAGAGCTCAAAGGAGAATGAGAGTGAAAATGAACAGTGCAGAGTAGGAATCGCAGTGAAAGGGTTGGTTTTGAGTGAAAGTTGTTTTTGGAGGGAACAGTTCAAATTTTGCGAAACCCGATGACGGCGCTACAGCTGGTGGGAGCCAATCAGAGCCCGCCACGTGTCTGGGAAGGACAATCGATTCAGTTGCTGTAAATTGAAGGGACGTTTGAGCCGGACAGGTATAGCTTTCAGTAAGGTCTCAACCGAAAGGCTTGGGGTTTTAGCTCTTTGGAGAGGCTAACGGATGGTTAGCTCATTTGGAGAGGTTAAGAACTTTAGATCGGTTGATAAATAAGTAATCCCTATCACGCTTTGCGGATGGAATTAAGGGCAATTGAGAGGGTAATTTATATTCATTATTGGGCCGAGCTAGGTGTTGGGCGAGCTAGGTATTGGGCGAGGTCGGACAAGAATGGAAGACTCTCGAGGAGAAAGGTGAAGTATGGGGTAGTCCGGTTTGCCAAGCGTCTAAGTCGATTCTGACTCTTGTCAAGATAGTCGGTCGGTGAATCTAGGTCGGTCAAAGGACATTTGGATTGACTCTTGGATTGACTTGAGTCCGGTTGGGCCACGCCCTAGTCCGTTGAGCTCTCTTATGGGTAGTTCGGTTGCGGCATGGGAAGCCGAGGTAAGAGAGGTAAAAAGACCGGACTAGGGGTACTTCTGTAAGGGAGTTCGGCCGTAGTAAAAGCCATCTCACTTGGCTTATGCAAGGTGAGGGTGTTGAAGATAAGCATTATCTTCAATAGTATGAATCCTAGAAGGACTCTACGCATGGAAGAATGTGAGTTGGAAGGACTCTTCACATGGAGAAGTTGGAGTCCTACTAGGACCGTGCCCGCGAAACCTATATAAGCTCACCAATGCCACCTTTGCCGTGGTAATACAAATTTTGCTTTCTGAACACGTAGCTTTTGCCTTCTTGTCTTGTTTCTCGACTTAGGCATCGGAGAGGTTTCGGCACACCCTCACGGCACGCTTGTGTTTTCAGTGGTGGAACGACGACGTATTGAGAACGCAGACTTGATCAACAGGATTATACGAGAAGGTGAATTTCTTTCCGTACAATTGGCGCCGTCGTGGGAAGAACAGACAAGAACAACCTCTTGATCAAGCTTTCTCTTGAACATCAATGGCGAACAACGAAGAATCGCCTCGATCCGCCGTTGACGGACTAACTCGAAGGAGGTACAAGGCGCGAAAGGCCTTCCTTTGGTCCCTCCATGGCGAGCCCGAACCACAAAGCGTAATTCCGGGAGGGATGCGAGGGGCGAAGGAGGAATAGCACCCTCATCCTTCTCGCCATAAAGCCCGGAAAGACAAAGACGCAGAGTTGATCCTCAAATTACCGAAGATCGCGTCGAAGAACAAAACGACCGATCCGCAAGATGGCGGCGGACATGGAGTCTCTGGCGCCAGATGAAAGGAAAGAAGTGGCGGCAGAGGTGGGGCGCAACAACAAGACGCCCTCGCCACTCAGGGTCGTGGTAGGAATTCTACACCCTCTCAACCAGAGGACGAAGCCTCGGGGACAGCGACACGCGATCCGTATCTTCCAGACTCGTCACTCCAGTCCGAGAAGGGACGGCTGAAAGGTCATACGGAGGAAGTACTTATTGGCCCTCACATACGCATCATACGAGATCGACAGACGGAATTACCTAGGTCGTCCGACCTAAGGTCCATGTTGGAGAAAAGCGCGATGGAAGGAGGACGCCAGACGCCGCGATCCCCACAGGTTCTGCCTTGCGGCGATTGGCTCCTCGGACGCATGGAAGCGTCGAGGTTGGAATGCCAAGGCCGCTTGGCATCTGAACCGGCGGATAAGGCATTGGCGCAGCAGACCTCACCATTCGTCCCGAGATTGAGAACGCCCTTCCGTCAAAGCTTCCTACAACCCAAATTCACGACGTATGAAGGAAAGACGGACCCTTACACCCACTTAAGCCACTTTCGCCAGTTATGGTCAGATCGACGCGGAATGAGGCCGATGTGCATCCTATTCCCTTCAAGCCTCGGCGACCTAGGCCTAACTTGGTTTGAGAAGCTTCAGAGGCGGCATAGCCTCCTGGCGCAATTGGCGAAGCGTTTGTAACACGGTTCGTAACAAACACAAAGACCGGTGGAATCGATCGATTACTCTCCATCGACATGGGTGAGAAGGAGACATTAAGGTCCTATAAATGATATTGGGAGACCTTCAACCAGATTGGGGATTGCCCAACCAATCTGGCCATCGCGCAGTACAAGAGAGGCCTCCCAATCGGGAACAGACTGAGGGACTCTATCACCATGACTCCGCCACTTACAATGGAGGCCCTGATGGAGAGAGTGCATCAGCACATCAGGGTAGAAGAGGATGGCGCTCGTGCCAAAAGGCAAAAAGCGATCAAGCTACACCGGAGAAGAAGACCTCGGAAAGGCCAATACGGTAGGTCGCCAAACCAAAATGAGCAGGCGGACGCGACAATGATGAAGACCAGACAAGAGATGGTTGAGAGTCCGAATCGCCATAACCACGGTGTTCAAGAAGCCGATCTCTGGTATACTCGGTGAGATTCGAGACGAGCCTTTGTCAAGTGGCTCGCCAAGGTTGGCGAGGCCGTAGGATTACGATGACAGATCCGATGCACCTTCCACAAGGAAAAGGGCACCGAAAAATCGCACGCAGGTGAGGCAACATCTGGAAGAATTGGTGGCAAGAGCCACCTAGATAAATACATAGAAGGAGGCGCGCACCAGCTCCCCGTAACCACAACCTCCCCAACGGAATGCCGACGACGCCCGCCACAAGGCACCATCAACGTAATCCATGGAGTCTTTGAACCAGAGCGAGTATGTGAGCTCAGAGGTTCAATCAAAAAGCAGAGCACATGAGAGAGGTGCTAAGTGCCCAACCGATCGTCAAAAGGAGGATGAAGCTACGAATGTTATGTCTTTTTTAGGACAAAGACTTGGGCAGAATTTATTGCCCACACAATGATGCCTTGGTCGTCACTCTCCGAGTCAAGGATTTTGACGCAAGCGGATTTTGATTGACCAAGGGAGCTCGTGTAAATCATGTACTCTGAAACCTTCAAGCAACTCAAGTTGCAAGATAAAGACTTGGCCCTGCAGATCTCCCCTCATTGGGTTCAACTCCATGCGAGTGGCTATCGGCAAAATCATCCTCCCAGTGAGCAGGAGTGTGACAAAGCAAGTGGAGTTCGGGTGTTAAAGGTTCCGCCCACTTACAACATCATTTTGGGCGTAACGTGGTCAAGACGCCATGCGCTGGTGGCATCCTCTTACCACCAAGTGATGAGGTTCCCATGACACCGGAGTGATAGAAGAAGTATATGGGGACAGATTATGTCCAAGCGATTGCCGTTTGCAACGAATGGTAGCCGCGCTGTCAAAGGATATGTTCATTCGGTTGAAGAACCAGAGAGTAATGAACTATTCGCGGATGTTGGCAAAGAGGCTAATCAAAAGGCAGTGGAGGACTTGGTAGAAGTCAAAATAGATGAGAGGAACCCGGAAAAGTTCTTCCTACTTGGATCGTCGTTGTCCAGCACTGAGAGATTGGAAGTCTTGGAATTTCTGACCTCCAACATCGAAGTGTTCGCCTGGACCCCATACGACATGCCAGGCATTGATCCCAACTTTATTTGCCATCAACTCAATGTCCACCCATCTGCCAGGCCAGTCATTCAACGCACGCGCAGATCGGCACTTCACCACGCTGAGATAGTGGCAGAAGAGGTGGGAAACTTGTTAGAAGCAGGAGCAATCAGAGAGGTGCACTACCCCAGGTGGATTTCCAACACGGTTGTGGTGCCGAAAAAGAATGGGAAGTGGCGCGTCTGCGTCGACTATAAAACTGTCAACAAAGCATGCCCCAAGGATAGCTTCCCCTTGCCAAGGATAGATCAATTGGTCGACCTAACAGCTGGTCACAGCAGGCTAAGCTTCCTCGACGCATACAGAGGCTACCACCAGATCGCAATGCATGAGCCAGACCAGGAGGTCACATCCTTCACCACTCCAAGAGGACTATACTGTTATAAGGTCATGCCCTTTGGCCTGAAGAACGCAGGGGCGACATTCCAGAGAATGGTCACCAAGATGTTTGAACCATTGTTAGGCAAAACAATGGAGGCTTACATCGATGATATGGTGGTCAAGAGCAAGAGTGAGAGTGACCATCTCAAGGACCTAAGTGAGATGTTCGAGATCCTGAAAAAGCATAAGTTACGCCTCAACGCGTCGAAGTGTGCTTTCGGAGTAGGATCAGGCAAATTCTTAGGCTTCTTGGTGACCAACCGCGGTATAGAAGCGGATCCTTCTCAAATCAAAGCAATTCAGGAGTTAGAGCGGCCTAACTCAGTGAAAGAAGTGCAGCACCTCACCGGCATGGCGGCAGCACTTAACCGATTCATCAGCCGGTCTTCACAGACAAGGCCCATTCTTTCAGTCATTAAAAGCTAAGTTTGAGTGGGACGAAGAATGCGACCAAGCTTTGGCAAGTCTGAAGGAGAAAGGAAAAAGATGGGAAAATGTACAAAACCACTAAAATCAAACCCATTTACGACATCAAACCCATAAAACTCTAGAAATCAAATCAATAAAACAAAACCCATATAAGAAATCAACATGAAACTAAACTGAATAAATCATATAAAACCCTAGAGCAAGAGTAAGAAATAAAGGAAGAGAGAGAGAGAGAGAGAGAGAGAACTTGGTATTGCGGCAGCGGTGGTGGTGATTTGTGGTGGTGGTGATGTGTACCGTACGAATGCTTCATGGTGGTGAGCGCCTACGAAGGTGAGGTAAGGTTTAATGGTGACTGATTGTGTGTGAGAGAGAAGAAAATGTTTTGTATCCCTAAATAGAGGAGAATACTTGGGCGACGCCAAAAGGTTTTTATTTTCCCACTAAAATTTTGGCACCTTTGGCGACTAATGTCATTTTTTGTCGGCAAAAGTTAATTTCTAACAACTAAACTTTTCAGTAGGCAAACCAACTTTAACGGTGACTAAAATGTTAGTCTCCAAAAATAGAAATTTGGCAACTAGATTTTCTTTTATCGGAAAAAATGAATGTACCAAAATATTTTTTAGTCGCCAAAACTTCTTATTTTCTGACCAATTTTTTGGTCGCCAAAGAGTAAAAGTAAAATTATGACTGTTATTTGCCAACTAAACTTATTTTAGTCGGCAAAAAGTAGTATGCCATGACTAAAACAAACTTTAGTAGCCTAAAAACTAGACTGACACTGACTAATATTTTTTTTTTTGGTCACCTATTATGACATATTTAACTACTAAAATTTTTTTTAGTAGCCAATAAATAATATACATCAACTAAAAAAATTTAGTAGTTAAATCCTAAACCAACGCCGACCAATACAAATTTTGGTCGCCAAAAAAATTACACTTTTGGTGACTAAACTTCTTTTAGTTGTCAAATTTGATCGCCAAAAATGTAAATTGTTGTAGTGCTTACCACTTGAGTAGCACAAAAGATGTAATTTTTTTGTTTTTTGGTTGTTATTTATACTTATTTGAATTGCGGACATATCATGTCTGCCTTGCAAGCCGAAGCTCTCTCCCTTCGCATGGCCTGCATTTTGGCTCAAGCTCACAACCTATCTTCGGTTGTGATTGAGAGTGATAACCTGGTGATCATCAAGTTATGTGTATCTGAATAAGTTCCCCCTTGGGAGATAATGGCTGTCATTTTGGACATTCGACATTTTGCTACCTCAGGACAGTGGAAGTTTCTTTGGGCTAACAAATCATCTCATAGAGCAGCACATTGGGTGGCCAATGCACATGCTAATGATTCTCTTTCTACCAATTGGTTGTCTTGCCCTCCTCTAGCTTTATGTTCTTTGCTTCTCAATGATGTAAGCTTGACTGTTTCTGGTTAATCTAATTTCCCTTTGCATTCAAAAAAAAAAAAAAAAACACTACTAATATTGGTTTAAGTAAATTGTCAATTGAGGGCATTTGGTTTAAAAATTTTATCTAGAAATGATTGAATTTTTACTTTATCTATGACTTATTATTAACTGTATAATATTTAGTACCTCTATGAATGAAATTTTCTTATTCAATCTTAGGTGAAAATTTTTATTTTAATATTTTTTACATTAAAAATTAATTGAGTATTGATCATTTTAAGTAATATTCATTTAATAGGTTTATTTTTAGTTTTATCATGATTTTCAAAGTTTAATCACTATTTTATTTCAAACATAAAAATTTACTATTTTCTTAAATTTTAACAAATTTTGTTTAGAGAAAAAACTTGATTATACTATTGTTCATGGGTGAAGTGAAATCATAATTGTTTTATTTTAAAATAATTAAAATTAAAATTTATTTTTTTTTTTATATAAAATTAGGTAGAGTTCAGGTCACGTTGTTAGAAAATACAAAAATCTCTTTTGCCCAATCTCCAACTCGGCCCAAGTTAGGGCCTAAAAGTCTTTTCCAACCCAAATCCTAAAATGTCATCTTTGGTATAACTACCCTTTTTTTTTTTCCGAATAATATAAATGGGTTGAACTTAAAAATAAAATAAAATAAAAATAATAGCAAAATATTTTTTTATGAAAAATTGTGTTTAATCAACCATTAATAGGAATAAATTGCAAATTTAAAAAAAATAAATGTAAGTCATAAAAAATTATTTTTATAATAGTATAAATAAAGAGTCAAGGGACAAAAACACTCCAACACAATATTTAGACCAGTAATTTATGTAGAAAGAAGGAAAGTGAGAGAGAGTGGTCCATTGGATTTATTGTGAGAAAAAGATATTTGTATGAATCATTTATATTGAAAAGTTACATGCAATTTATTTTGGAAATAAGCACATATCATGCATAAAAAATAATAATACTATATCTCTTAATTTGTCACCCCTAAATGACATTAGACCTCACATGATGAAATATTTGACAAGTCAAAATTTGACACTTATCAGACACATCATTAGCGGTAGTTTTTAGGAATGATAAATTAGGTGTCTCAAATATTTTTCTAAAAATAAATATTTGTTAGAAAATTTTGACCTGATCTTCAATTTTCTATTTGGGTGAATACGTTCCATATTTTGTATAAAATATTATATATACTTTCTTTTTGAAAATAATTTGCTTGGTTTCTCTTTTCTAAAAACACTTTTCAGAAAATTCTACTTTCTTATTTTCTGTATTTTTTTTGTTTTTATTGAATTTTTTTAATATTTTAGCATTTTTTTTTTTACTTTTTAGACATACATAACATAAATATACCTAAAAATAAAAAAAATTGTGAAAAAAACTTTTAAAAATTCACTAAATACCAAAAATACAAAAAAAAATAAAAATACAAGAATTCAATATTTTTTTGTATTTTTATGTATTTATTAATTTTTTAAAATATTTTTTCACAAATTTTTTACTTTTTAGATATATCTAAGTAAGGTGCATCTAAAAAAATAAAATAAATGTTTAAAATTTTAAAAATATTCACTAAAAACAAAAAAATATGAAAATCAAAAAACTCAATTTTTAAAAAATTTAATTCAAAAAACTCAAACCAAACACACTGATTGCAATTCTATTTTAATGAATAAATGTGAGCCAACCAATAGAGGATTTTTAAATTATTTTAAAATAAGAAAATTAAGAAATTTAGAATTGAATTTTTGAGCTCTCATGGCTCTTTTCATTGAAAACACCCTTTGCCATACGGATTTGACAGTAGCAGCCCAAAGCCCATATCGGGGATGGACTGACTGTCCTGCCTATATATGGGCTTTATATGCATAAATTTGAAGGGCTTCAACCTTTTTCACTTATTGGTTAATTTGGGCTGGGCCGTCCAGAATTTCTAAGTTGATTTGGTATAGAAACATTGTTTAAAAGCTTTTGATTTTAAATTATAATATATATATATATATTAATAATCATCAGCATGTACTGAACTGGATATGGTTCTTCTACACATAGCATCCTTTATATTTATTAGAAGAAAATAATTTATAAAGAAGTTTTATAAAAAAAGATACTCAAAATGATATTACAATGACAGTTTTTAAATCATAAATAATAAGGGTAAATTACATTTACCTCCCCTGAGGTTTCTGACAAATACAGGGACCTCCCCTGTGGTTTGAATAATTACAGTAACCTCCCCTACTTTACCTGACAATGTCAAGATTCTCCCAATCCGTTAATTTTACACAAACGACGTTACTTGATTATACAAAATGACCATATTGCCCTTTCATTTGAACACAAAAAGACCAAAATACCCTTTAATTCCTATATCTCTCACACATACCTCACTAACATCATGCTCTGTCCCCATCTCTCTTTCATCTTGCCTCCTCTCTCCTATCTATAATCTCTCCGACCAATACAACAGCCTCCTGCGATCCCAAAGCCACCGGCGATTATTCCACATTCAACATTATGCTTTCATCAACAAACCCACTATTTCGGACATCAACAACAACTACACATTTGTTCTATTCACTTCAAGTAAGCAAGAAGGTAGTGTTATTATTTCATTATTCTCAAGAATGGCAACAATTGGCAGTCCAACATCATGGGTCCATCTACTTCAGTAGAGCAAAGTCCAGCAAAAATCAAAGACATATAACTCTTTTTCTCAGAGTAATAGTGTTCAGTGGCAAGGGTTCAATCTACACAAGCAATATCAGGAAATGATACTCAACATTCAGTAAAACAAAGCCTTGGTCTATTTATCAACATCCAGAGGGGGCCTATATCTCAGGTTCATCAAACACAAGTTCAAGACTCAGATTAACAACAAAATCGCAACAACTCCATGGCCTTCAACATTATAATCATAGCAACAAGTCTCGCAAGATTCAACAGGGTACTAGCTAGTCCAAAAGCCAAGAGCACAAATTCCAAACATATATTTTGCAAGCCCAGAATTTATCAGAAATAAAAAGGGTCAAATGTTGGAGTCTCAAAATAACTTACTCACAGACTTACCAAAGCAGCAGAATATGGGGCTGAATTTGGGAAGAGGTTGAAACAGTATAGATTCGACAATGTAAACTGAAGCTGGACGAAGTGAAACACCGATGGCGGAGTAGAGCTAGCGTCGGTTTGTGCTAACAAGAATGGTAGCAAGATCGGTAATCTGAGTCAGCGACAATGTAAGAAGATGCGAATGGTGTCTCTAGAGAGAGGAGAATATGCTGAAAATAGGGTTTTGGCAAAAGAGACAAGGGCGGAGGGTTTGTCCTTGGTTTGGAGAATAGATAGGAGAAACAGCCTAGCGCAGCGGCCGCGGCGGCTTCAATATTGGAGGAGGAGGAGGCAGAGACGACACCCCAAGCTGAAGCGAGCTCGAGAGGAGAGGGAGATGCTGAGAGACCCTCGACAGGGTTGCGATCCTGTAAGGCAGAGACGAAGCAGCTGCCGTGGGCGTCCCAGTCGCAGTCGTTGCAGAGGAGGAGGTTGTCGGTTTCTCTCTCTCTCTCTCTGAAAACCCTAACTGGTATGAGAGCTTCAGAGATGGGGACAGAGCATGATGTTAGTGAGGTATGTGTGAAAGGGCAATATGGTCATTTTGTATAATCAAGTAACGTCGTTTGTGTAAAATTAACAGATTGGGGGAATCTTGACATTGTCAGGTAAAGTAGGGGAGGTTACTGTAATTATTCAAACCACAGGGGAGGTCCCTGTATTTGTCAGAAACCTCAGGGGAGGTAAATGTAATTTACCCAAATAATAATGATGAGTGTTTTAGTTTAAAATGAAATAATCAATCACAACATTTGTGTTTGAATTTTGTGTAAGTATTATATTTGTATATCATTGAATTTTACTAGATTATTCAAATTATATAAACCAACACAAAAAATGTGATTGCTATATTGCTAAATTGAATAGTGATCAATATTTCATGGATGTGATAGTTAATTAGTACTTATCGTTTTATTTTAATTTATAAAAATGATTTAATTAATTTTAAAAAATGTTAATAAATAAAAAGTCGGATATGAAATACTTTTAACTTTTGTATTCAGAATACCAGTTTTCAAAACCATAACGCTGAATAATAAAAGGCAATCGAAAAGTTATATAGAGTAACATTAAAAACATCAATATGCTACACTAAATATCCTAGTGCTTACAAGCATATGTGTTACACTACGATATTAAATAACGATATTGGAATACAACCAGTACTACAACCAGTACTAGCGATACAATTATATATCAACTAATATCGGATAAAATCAACTGATATGTTGGTGAATAATGGTATCAGAAGTCCAAAATCCGTTAACTTTTTTTTTTTATCAGCAAATTAAAATTTTCATTAAAGACATGAAATTAAAGGTACAAGACGAAATAATATCGATATATCAATCGATGTTTAAAACCTTGGTTGCCACTCCAATTTTTCTCATACTTGTAATCCTAAGGGAGTTGTGTCCAAGCTCTTGGCTTCCATTTGAACACATCCTTCCTTCATTTCAGTAACATCTCTTTTGTACACATACACACTTGATGCCCACAAAAAAGCCCCCAAATTGAGTGCAGATATCACCAAAAGAAACCCATAGTAGTAATCCAAGTGACAATCATTCAAATTCCTCCCAATCCAACTCTTTCCTCCATCCCTTCCTGTAATCTTATCCACCATTGTCACCAGAAAGCTATTTAAAAAATTCCCAACTCCGATCCCACTAGTAAAAAACGTTGTCCCAAGACTCTGCATGTCCTCTGGCGACTGATCATAGAAAAACTCAAGCAACCCGATGGCATTGAACACATCGGCAATCCCTAGAAGAACATATTGAGGCAATAGCCAAAGTATGCTCATAGGAACAATCTCTTTAGGTCCTGTAATGTGGTGAATTTTTGTCACATGGATGCGCCTGACTTCAACTACATAGGCAATTGCAATGGCTATGATTTGGATGATGAATCCAATTCCGAGTCTCTGGAGGAGAGTGATGCCACGTGGGTTTCCAGTCCTTCGACGCATGAGAGGGACGAAGTAACGATCATACATAGGAACGGAAACGAGCATGGAGAGGGTGACAAAGCTGCCTAGTGAGGCAGCCGGGATGTGAAAATTGGAACCCAACCTGCGGTCCATGGTGGTCCCTTGCTTGACAAAGAGGGTGTTGATTTGGGCCCAAATGGTGCTGGGGACTAGGGTTACTACCCATATCATTGCCATGCCTAAAATGAGTTTGGCTCCTTCTACTTGAGTGATTGAGCATGGAGGCTTTGAGGGATTAAAGTTGTCTTGTTTGATAGCAGCCTTGTCCAAGAACCTGAGGATAAAATTGTAAATTTATTTTTCTTAAGATTTGACAATATTTACAATTTTTAAAGATTGACACCTGCAAATAATTAAAAACATGTGAGCCATATTAATTTGAGCAATATATTTATTTGCTCATGCAAATGTGGTTTGTCTGCTTGTGTAGAACCCTAAAGATTGCACTCAGAGTGGGCCTGATCTCCAAAAATTGATATGACATATACATCAGCCTAAGAAAGTATTTTAAATTTTTGAAATAGGTTAATCAAATTTATGTGTCCCATAGGAATGGATTGTATGACTCTCTTTGTAGCTCTATCCAATCACAATCCTTGATGTCCAGTGTCACATTCCGTTGATTATCAATTATCGAGGAATATGCAACATGTTACACGTATGAATAATTTTTCATATATTAAAATATCTCATTGATTGTTGGTTAATAGTGGAACGCACTATTTCTCTATATATATCCATGTATCTGTCATCAATGCTATATATGTCAAAAAAAAATTAGAAAATATCTAAAATTTAAAATGTGTTTAAATTCATTTTAAGCATAACTCATATCATATCAAATTTAAATTAAGAATTAATTAAAAGTAAATCACGTGAATATATAGGATAAAAACATAATTTTTGGGGGGAATAACAAATCTTATGCCCATAAATTGAAGGGTAGTACAATTTTTACCCTTTTTAGACATAATTTTTTATTTATTTATTTTTTAAAAAGACAAACTTTTAAATGCCAGCCAATTATAAGATTGGTTTGCATCTAGAAGTATGAAGGTAGTTTTCAGGAGAGTTTAATTGTCTTATTTTTACTGATATATAGTTCAATTAGCAATTCTATGGCTCAATATCGCTTTCAAGCTTCGAATTTCAACTACTAAAAGTGAAAAACAGAGTCATGGTCTGTTTAAAGAGAATCTAGATGGAGATTAGTACTACCATGCGGAATCCTTGACTTGCCCTGTGGTAGCAACTATGATAGTACTCTGAATCACTGATTTTTTAAGTGGACCCATCTCATTTATCAAGGGCTTTCTATTTTTATAATGAGGGCTGTAAATCAAATTATTTAAAAATAATTTTAAGTTTTCTCAAATAGTTGATGAATTTAATTTTTTTTTTAATTTGATTTGAACTCAAATTTAGCATTTTTTTTTTTTTTTTTTTTTGGACAAACTGAGCTCAAACACTCAAATCTCAACTCAACTCATCATTTAGAGCACTATATATAATTGCGCTTTAAAAACCACTAGTGTGTTTTACATGTAGATGTAGATGTAGTTTGTTTTGTTGTGAGAGAGTGGTTATGGTGGGGAGGTCTAATTCCTAGGTGATGTGGCATAGCAACTTGGGTAGACATTGACAATTCATTTATGTTACGTTTGGTTGAGAAATTTGGAGATAAATTTAAAAAGAAAAAGAAAAAATATGTGTAAAATTATATAAAATATCGGTATATTTTATTTATATTTTACCTATATTTTCTCTTTATTTTTCTAAATCTCTTTTCAAATCTTCCAACTAAATACAATATTAAGGAAAGACTAGAAAGGAATAATTACTGTGAACAGTGCATAGGTTTATATATTAAAGGATTGGGTACTAAACACCAAACCAAGAAGAGCATCTTTCTATGGTCTTCATGATCATGAGGTCTATGACCTTACAAATTTCTTATCCAAATTTCACTTGAATGCATGTAATCATACCAAAAATATTTAGGTTATTCAGCAACCCCACACACATACCCACACACACACACACACACACACACACACATATATATATATATATTTGATAATCAGATATTCAAACCAGCTTAATCTCTAGCTAGTGGCATCAAGATTTGAGATGTCTTTGTAATATATTCAAATGTGTAACCTCTTGAGTGATAAGCCTTTTAGTTACTTTCTCCTCCCACTAAGCCAAATCTCTTGGGGTTCTTTTCAACCATATTTATAGAATAATGGTATCTATAAATCGATTTTTTTTTTTTTACTGGTAAGCAAAAATTAGGTAAAAAGTCTGTTTATAACATTTTTTATTTTTGTAAGGACAATAATAGAGATTAATGCAAACGTTAGATAGAGTAAATTCCTCATCAAATTTTTTTTTTTACCACTAGATACAAAGGTAGTCTGGTCTACACTAACAAATTTATATGAGACACGTTTATTTATGTTTAGTAATAAGAAAATCAAATAATAAATTTGTTTATATATAACATTTTTTTTAAATTTTATGTTTGAGGTTAATAATAGGGATTAATGCAAAAGTTAGATATGGTACTGGACTTTGCATTAATGAAAACAAAAATCTTTCACAATTACCTGTACCCAAGGGTTAGTAGTAGTGGTACCACTTTCAATGGCAGTTATAGCTATAGCTATGAACTGAGAAAAGATTTTAAGCCACAAGTTCATTCTAAAATTTTCCTATTTCAATAATTGGAGCTTTGAGTAGTTGGATTCATTTATATTTATAGGTGTTGCTCTCACCTCCACTTAATTTCAATGAAATGCAAAACTAAGGCATGTTTAATATCGTATTTATTTTCTATTTTCATTTTTTATATATACAAAAAAAAAAAAAAAAAAAAACACATAAAATTTGTTTAGCAAATTTTCTTTTATAAAAAATAAAAAATAAAAACTGCTTCAAATACCAAAAACTCATTTTTCATATTTGAAAATTATTTTTGCACTAGAATAAAAAAACGATATAACAATAGATGTTATTGGGCGTTTTGTTATTTTTGTTTCCAAAAACACGATAAATGAAATAGGCCCAAGAAATTCAAATATAACTACCATGCACTACACAAAATTAAAGTTTTAGAAACTAAAATTTAGGGATAAAATTATTTTTTAAGAACCAAATATTTTTATTGTGAAAAGTGTCGTTATTATATTTTTTGCAACAAAAATTAAACATTAGTGATAAATTATTATCCTTTTGAGACTAAATTTTTTTCTTAAAAATAAACCATTTTGAGACCAAATTATTTTGTCTCGAAAAGTCTATTTATTAGTGACATTTTCAAAATTTTGTCACTAAAAGCCTTCTTTTGGACTTTTCGGGACAACATTTTAGCGACTATCATCATGACAATAGAAATTGGTCCCTCAATGTCTTTTACAACAAAATTTTTACTTTCAAAGATTAAAACATTTGATTTCTAAAACTCTTATTTATTATAATGATAAATGGCAGTAAAACTCACTCACCTAAAAACTGGAGAGTGATGGGTTGTTTTTGCTTAAAAACACAAAAAAACGAAATAAGCCCTAAGAAATTCAAATATAACTAGTACTCAAAATGGTAGTAAAACTCCTTCACCTAAATATTGGAGAGTAGTGTTGGGATATTTTTGCTTTGAAAACACGAAAAAATGAAACAGACCCCCATGAAACTCAAATATAACTTCTAGAAAAGGCAGTAAAACTTACTCACCTAAAAATTGGGGAGTGATGGATCTGGCGTTTACCGCTATGAATGTAATGTTGGAGCTCAAACTCATGAAGTTCGGACGGGTGGCTTGGAACTCTAAGCTTCCTGTTAGCAAACGCAACGATAGGGACTCGAAGTAGTTCACCAGCAGGGCTCTTGGTCTTCCTAACCTTGTGCCTGTACAATGGTGTCCCACTGTAGAATATGAATAGAGACAGTAAAAGCCCAGCTGTTGGGATACCATACCCTAATCCCCAACCCAAGTTGTCCTGGATGTAGACAAGGCCTAGGGTAGCCAAGAGTGCACCAATGAAGGAACTGAACATCCACCAATTGAAGAAAGACACTTTGAGCTTCTTCTCATGTGGGTTGAAGTCATCAAATTGGTCTGCACCAAAGGTGGAGATGTTGGACTTGGTCCCACCAGCCCCAACTGCTATGATGTAGAGAGCTGAGTAGAAGAATGCTGTTTGGGAAGATGAGGCCTTGTTGCATACCCCATTTATGCATGTTGGTTTCAAGATTTTGATTGATACTGCCATTGTTAGAAGCACCATTCCCTGTTGACATCATTGTAAATGAGTCTATTACTTTTAATATCAGGTCCAGGGCCAAGAATCTTATGTAATATTGTAAGAAACTCGAAACATGCACTAATAATTCTAAGTGGATAAAGATCTTTATGAATAAGTCAGTTACTATTTGTATCATCACATGTACATGTTAAGAATCATATGTAAGATTATAAGAATCTTGAGTTATGATGTAATGATTATAAGTGCAATGAGATATAGGCATTTAGGAATAAAGAATTGCATGCAATAAAGCGAAAGAAAAATCAAGTGAAATTGGTGGCATATATAAAATGAGCCAGCTAGCTGGCTTGCTTGCAATGGAATTGAGAAAATTGGTTGCTGTATATTTTCAACCAAAAAAAAAACTTTTGTGTATGTGAATTTTCTCGAGATATCTAATTTGACACCTACAATTTTCACATTCAAAAATATTCCTGGAAAAATGTTAGGAAAATAAAATCGGAAAATAAAATTTTAAAAAAATTTCTGTGGCGGAAAAAATCAACAACTACAAGCCATTGTAATAATTCACCAATATTTTATCATCATATTGCCGATACTGTTTCAAATTATGCTGCGCATGCAGCACTATGTGGTTTTCATTGATGAATACGAAGTACATGTCCTTTTCAATCAATTGAATTGAAATTCATTAAAGCATTGAAAAGAGCGTCTCACCTATATATGCATATCTAATTCCAACTTGATGAATTAACACAAATCATCATAAGCATGTGGATAATCTTGTTACAGATCATTTCCAACTTGTGCCTATTTACATTTCGTTTGGGAAGTGAGTTAGTTTTTTGGTTTTTTTTGGCTATTTTAGCCTGGAATTCAAAAGCTTGGTTTGGGAAGGACTTTTGACTTTTTTACCTTTTTAAACTTTTTTATGAGAGAATGAATGTAATGATTATAGATTGGATATGATGTTTTGTCTTATTGAGCTAAAAAGCCTATTTTGTTTTTTGTGACTATTTTAATCAAAAAAAAACTCCAAACCTCTCTTCCCAAACGGAGCTTTAAATCTCAACTAGAAGGAATAACTATAATCTCCCAACAAATCATAAGCCTGTGGATAACCTAAATACATCTTCCATGTAATAGTGGTTATTATCGGTCCCACCCCACGAGCAAAAGTTCTACATAAACACATGAAAAAATTATGAATAGAATACAAAGTACTGACAGCATTAAAATGAACGTAATGCTCAACACTACATTCTGTGCATTTAAATATATATATATATACATGTATAGATTGTGAAAAAATTATGAGTTTTATTGGCCATTGAGAGCGTAGGCAAAGATAACAATGTTGTATATGGACATTATCAAGTAAATGGGTCACTATAAAATATGCACAAGAAAAAGAAAGTATTGATGAGAACATGTTTGGGTAAGGATAAGCAAAAAGTAAAATTTATGCAGAAAGATATAGACAAAATAATATGTTAATTTAACTTTATCACTTTAAAATAAAAAATCATGAAGATTTTTTATTTTATTTTATTTCAAAAAGAGCACTATTGTACCATGTCATTCTGGCCAAAACATCCAATTCAAAACCAATTGACATTGATTTGACGCGGCCTCTCAAATATATTAACTGAACTCGGGCTGCTTAGAGAGACGATGTGAGATAAGTCTAATAATTCTGATGGATAATTGTGTAAAAAACTTCTAAAAGAATAGTGTATTTTTCTTAATAACAATAGAGATGAAAGAAATTTACTAGGACATAAATGAGAGATGACAATGTGAAGGTCCAGAAGCGACCCAAGTAAGAATCTGCTATATAGGCGCCAACGATTGGAGTCATCCAAACTGAGCCAGACCAGTTATTGACATTCCTCACAGATGAAACAGTGTCTTCATGAAGTTGGGTTGTCAAGTAAACCACTAAATTAGATGCTACTGCATAGAATGCCATCCTCTCAAATGCTTCATACCCTTCATAACCAACAAAACACCATTAATTTTCTATCACTACTCTTCTGTGGCATAATTTACATAATGAGAACGAAAAAAGAAAACGAAAACAGAAAACAGAAAATGAGAACACAACGAGAAGAAGAGATAAGAAGATGAGTATACCAACGAGAAAAGCACAAGCTTTCCATTTGCCAGTTTTGGAAGCAAGGGCAGGGTGGCCATGGAGATCCACAGTGCCATCTTGGGTGTAGTCTTTGGATTCCATTAATGGAGAAAATATTGAGAGGTTGATGATTTGTTAGTGAGAGACAAGAGCACTTAAGCTTGAGAGAAGATGGTATAACTCAAAAGGTTTTTGAGGAAAAGGAGTGGCTGCAATGTTGCTATAAGTAGGCAGTGCTATAGATGCTGTCACTGAGCTTACCCAGAACAGCCGGTATTAGAAGAATAAACATTGGATATAACCAATATTACATAGATTCGGGTGCGACTGTATATCTAATAGTGGACTCTTAAAATTTCAAATCTAAATGTGCACAGCCTCGATAAAAAATATTTTTATATTTTATATTTTTATATTTTTAATTTATTATGTGAAATAAAATGATTTACTATATATAATATATAATGTTAAAAATGTGTTTTATAGTCATGTGGACTGGACACTTTGCGTGCATTTCTAAATTAGTCGAGGTATGCATAAGTTGGTTTAAACACCCAGTCATAAAAAATAAAAAAGTAAAAAAAAAGTTGTTTTATAGTAATTACACAACAAATGATACATATAAGATAATATTAAATACAAATATATAAGAAATGTTCAATGAAAAGTATGAGGCATATATCTCATACCTTTATCTAAGTATTGGATGTCAAATGTGAGTATTTGATTTATTTTGAAATGTAACATAGGGTATAACAATAATATCACATGACTTTAGCAAGAATCACATGGCTAGACTAGTGCTTAGTGTGAGACACATTGTCCACCTAATTTTATTGGGTAAATTATAAATATGTTCTTTGAGATTTGATTAAAATATGAATAGCTTCCTATAATTTTAAAAATTACATTCCACCTCTTGAGATTTCTAATTTCATTACAAATCATCCCTTTTATTAATAAAAAATCAAATTAATTAACAATTTTTAATGATATTAAAAAATACATTTTAATTAATAATTTTAGTAATTTTATTATTATATAAGAGAGCAATTATAAATTTCATTTTTTTAGTTAATTCTGTTAAATAAAAAATTCTAATAAGGGGTTATTTGTAATTTTTCAAACCACAAGAGACAATCTATATTTTAAACAAAATTCAAAAGATATATTTGTAATTTACCCAATTTTGTTTTTCGATTTTCACATTCAATATTTGTTCATACTAGGCTAATATATATATATATATATATCAGAATTCTAGATCAGAAAGTTGTTCAGAATTCTAAATGAAGTGTAAATTTAATTTTCTTATTGTGGGGCCACCCCATAAATAATTCTTCTTTAAATTTTATATTTTTTCAAATTATATAGACCTGGTGAAATAATATTTATTCATACTAGAGTGCCAACCATATTCATTTGTACATGGTCCGGATTGGTTCGGTTTTGAAAAAATTCAAGAACCGAACCGATCCTAACAATTCTGTGATTTTGAGAACCAGACCAGACCGTTACACTTGTAAAACCGGACCAGAACCAAATCGAAAAAACGGTTCGGTTTCGGTTTGGTTTACGGTTCCAAAAAATTTTATTTATAAGAATAAATTGTTAATATTAGCAAAATAATTACTCAAACTAATTACATTTAACTCATGATAAATACTAATAATATTAAGGCATTACTTAATATTACATATCTATACCATCCTAATATCATTAAAATTATAAAAAACCAATTAATAAAAATAAAACTTGATATTTTATATATATATCTTTTAAAATTCGGTAAAATTCGGTTCGGTTCGGTTCGAACCACGGTTTTTTTCATAAAATCCATTAACCGAACCGTTTTTACGGTTATCATATTTCTTAATCCAAAACCGAACCAATTCTTACTAGAACCGAACCAAACCGTATGATTTGGTCTAGTTCGGTCCAAATTACCGATTTAAACGGATTTTTGAGCAGCCCTACCATGTAATGACTTTTCGTATTTATGGCATTTTCAGTAATATTGGAGCCCACTTCCAATCAGATTCAGACCTAAAAATTGAAGAGCAAGTATAACACTGAAAAAAAAAAATTGGTGCAACCTTGCAGATTTTGTATTTAACTCCATATCAGCTGAAGTTACCACCACTATGAAAGGAAATTGAGGTATGTTGAAATCTTTAATTTCTATCAATTTCTATTAAGAGTAAAATGGTCTATTGAAAAATAAATGACCCTTCCAAATTGAAGGCAAAATCCTTCAATCACTTTGAGAAGGGTGAATGGGTTACGTTATTCCTTGATTTCAATCGAATTTTTAAGATTGTGTTTGAATCATAAATTTGAATAAAGATTTAGAAAGAGAAAATAAAAAGAATTGTGAAATGTAATTATATTTCATTCATATTTCACCGCCTTTTCTTTTTTTTCTTTCTAAATCTTTATCCAAATTCATGATCCAAAAACAGCCTTAAGAGATATTATCAATTAGATAAAATTAACGCAACATGAAAAATTCGAACTTAAACTTGATTTCAATCCAATTTTTAAGATTGTATTTGGATTATGAATTTAAGTACAGATTTGAAAATTGAAAAAAAAAATGTGGTGAAATGTGACATTTTTCTTTTTCTTTCCAAATCCGTATCCAAATCCATCATAATCCAAACACAATCTAAAGAAATATTATCAATTGGAATAAACTTACAGAATATGAAAATTCAAGCTTAAACTTCATGCAATTAGAAATTTAAGGATTAATTTGATACAAAAGTCAAACTCCAAGACGAAAACTGTAATTTTCTCAAAAATAAAATAACATAAAAGTAAAATTAAAATCTTCAAAGGGAAAATTATAACTATAAAAATAAAAAATAAAAAATAAAAAAAGAAATCTCAAAGTTTAACCCTTATAACAAAATAAATTATAAGTTTTTAATTTTGTCAATTTAAATTCTAAATTTTTTATTTGTTTTCAATCTAAATCATTTGCCTATTTCTGCTAACTAAAACTGACAAAAACATTTTATGTATACCTACATCAAGTTTAATGATTAAAATATTATTTTTTTTCATCAATTCTAGTTATCAGAAATATAAGTTTAATGATTAAAATACTTATATTTTCATCTGTTTTAGTTAGTGGGAATAGGCACATAGTTCAAATTGAAAATAAATAAAAAATATAGGTTTTAAATTGACAAAATTAAAAACTCAAGATTTAGGCCTTGTTTGGGAAGACTAAATAAGTGCACTTTTTGTCTTTTTCGACTAAAAAAGTGAGGTTGAAAATATGGATGTTTGGGTTAACTTTTTGACTTTTTATGAAAAAATGTGTAATAAAAAATTGTAAAAATTAGTTTTTAGAGGAAAATTTGAATTGGGTGTTGTGCAGCCGTAATTGTTGACTTTTGGTGAATAGTGTTAACTTTTTAACTTTTTAAGTAACTTTTTAACTTTTTGACTTATTTGGGACTTCCCAAACTTAGCTTTATTTTGTTACAAAAATCAAACCTTGAAATTTTTTTTGTAACTGTCCCATCTTTAAATTAAGGTGCATAACAAATTCCATATATATATATATATATATTTTGATAACCAAGTGTTCTAGTCGGTTTATACGCACCTTAACTAATCTTTGAAAATCAATTTCACCGCCCACTTAAGGAAGCACATTTAAATTCTTGGAGTTAGTGAGTATTGAATCAGAGACCCAGAAAGAACACATCCCGAACTTTAAATTATACTCACTAGACGTTGTCCTTAAAAATTGAGAGGCCTTATATATATATATATACACTCAGAACCGTCCTTTTATTTATTTTATTCGGTTTAGCACGAAATGGTTAGTAAACCATGGGCCACATCACATTTGAAGAGGCAAAATTTCTCCTCTCCCCTGCCCCTTCTTGCGTAGAAAAATATGTAAATTTTGAAGAGACAAAAAAAAAAAAATTTGTTTGAAAAATAATATTAAAAATAAAATGCATGATCGTAATGTAAATTACACTTAAAACAAATCTAAAATTTGTACACTTTTTTTCTGATCTAGATGTCTGATTCCCATTTGACTGGTTGAGGGAGCTTGTTACTTCACCAATATAAACTTTTTTTTTTCTGGATACTGCCAAGTGCAAGTGATGGAAGACGTTGAAAGACCGCGATATATGAAGTGGGTTTCAATTCATCACTTTTTGAAAATGTGATACATTCATCATACATGTAACACCATGGAGTCTCTAACTATTGCAAACCAAACATAATAATATTTAAATAAAAACATTATTTTACTAGTACAAACATATAACTTTATATGTCATTCCACATCACAACATACAAACATTTTATATCACACCACTCATGCTACTACTGCTACACCTGCCTGTGATTTGGTGGTACATGAAAATTTTTAGACTTGGTATTGTCTTGACTCTTTCTCATCCTCCTTTTCATTGCTTATAAGAAAGTGTTTTGATTAATTTTTTTATTTTTCCAAAATCCTTTCATAGAATCACAGGTAATGAAGAGACAGTAGTGTGGAAGGTGAATGAGCTACCAAAAAAAGGCTATATTTATCTTCTAGAAGATATAAGAGAAAATTTCATTTTTATCCTTATATTTTGTCACGATTTTCAATTACACTCCCAAACTTTTATTATTTTCAATTTTACCCCCCATACCATGTAAATTCCTATCAATTTTACCATTGCCATCTATTTTCGTCAAGGAAGTGGACAGAATGGATGACGTGGCCCTCTACACTTTGGATGGAGGGAAAATTAAGCCTTTCCCGCCAAAACCAAACATTCCCTTCTCTTCCCTTCAACTTACCAAAAAAAAAAAAAAAAACAGAGCATGAACGAAAGCAATGGGAGAGAAGAAATGAGGAATGATCAAAGCTCAAAAAATCAAGAAAGATGGAACGCAAGTAGTGTGGACAAGATGTTTTGCAATGTTTGTAGAAGAAGAAGGTCGATACACATAAGATGGACTGATGCAAATCTTGAGAGGAGTTTTCTAAGCTGCCCTAATAATGGTTGCAATCACGTTACCTGGGTAGACCCATCCATGTGCGATCGGGCAATGTAGATCATTTCTGGTTTGTTGAAGAAGTTGAATAAGATGGAAGCACAGTAGGATAAAATGACTGGAAGAGAGAGGAAATTATGGATTTGCTTAGTTTTGTCATGGTTGGTTGTAGGAATATGGTTTGTAATGTAAAGTTACAAGTTGTATGGTAACGTATGAATGAATGGAGTCTATATCATGTTTATGAATCGTATGTAATGGGTGAACTATTGTGAAAGGAAAAAATTGATTTTGAGATGAAAATTGTGTATTTTTGTCTATTATTTTGTTTTTGGTGACTAGTTATTTTTGTGTCTTTTAGTTCGTGTTTGGTGATTCACACATAGACAGAGATAGCACACAGAAGTTGGAAAATGATTGTGACTCATACATACAATTCGTCACCACATTTGTCACTCCAAATTTAATTTGGGCAAAACAATATAGTGAAGGCCCGAAAGTTGACATTCTTGCTTTCACTGTGTATATCCCTGAATTAAAAAAAAAAAAAAAAACAAACAAACAAACAAACAAACAAACAAGCAGCAACACACACACACATAGCAATCCATCACCAATCAAGGCACAGAAGTTGGGAAAGGATTGTAAGTTACCTACAGAATTTGTGACCACATTGTGACTCCAAATTCAAATTAGTGAAAACAATCTAGTAAAGGCACCAAAATTGACATTCTTGCTTGAACATCATATCCATCCATGAACTGAAAACTATAAAAAATAAATAAAAATAAAAATAAAAAACAAGTACCAACACACACACACATAGTAGTCCATTACTAATGAAGGCATAAATTGTCACAGTAGCATGAAAGGTAGTAAATTATCATTCACATTGATCAATTCACACACTTGTCATTCATTTGGCATCACTAATGATACAATTGTCATTCATTCATTCTGTGCAAAACATACACTAATAAAGGGGCAATCAATACAAAAACGAGGCTTCAAATATACAAAAAGCCCCTACCACTGTAAGGATTATGGAATTTGATATTCTATTTGGTGATATACCACAAACAAAAATAGCAAAACCTTCAAATCCATTACATTGTATTCCATGTTAAACAAAAACAAAAACAAAAACAAAAACAACACTTGTCATTCATTTTCTCCTACTTTGTTTCAATTGCATTCTTGCTTTCACCCATTGGAGATTTGACAGCACTAGCATTGTACACCACTTTTCCTCTCCATTTCATTTGACATTGTAGAGGAGTGTTGGTATTGGAACTTACTAGAGACCCCTTCACATCCTAGCTTGCATGCAATGGAGTTGAGTCACTTGTTTTCATAACCATTCTTCTCTTTACTTGCAGTAGCCATTATCATTGATCAAAAAAATATGTAAAGAAGACATTTATTTAAATTAACAAATACATTTTCAAAACTTACAACCAGTTTCTTCTTCCTAACTTGAGTTGCTTGTGTAACTTGACTCTCAACCAGGCTTCCTTCAGGCTGTCTCTAACTTTATTTGTTTCAGGTTGACTCTGACCTTATCTTGCTTGAGGCTAACTTTGAGTTTGGCTTCCTAGAGGCTAAGTCTAACCTTGGCTTTCCATACACTGGGTTAGTAATGTGTAAGTTAACAAAATGTATAAAAAATATGAAATACTTGAGTGGAACTCACAGGATCTTTGAAGTAGGTGAATTGGCCTTTGACTTTACATGTCCTCTTGTTATATCCCAACTAGCCACAATTCTTGCATGTCATCTGATTTCCCCTCCTTCCCAGCTTACTTGAATCAATTACATCAATTAGTACATTTGTGTCCTTCCTCTTATTCAGGCTTGTCCTCTCAGCTCTCTTCATCACATCAGGTGGTAACACTTTAGCATATTTAGTTGTTGGCCACATTTGTCTACCATTGATCGAGCTCAACATGTTCTCATAAATCCTTAAGTAGGTTTCAACTTTATAGTAATGTTGCACATACTTTTCTAGCTCTTTACCGATAAAGTTTGTAGCAGTCACAACATAGACACAAGGAAGGCCTGACAGATCCTATTTCCTATACCCACAAGTCCACTTTTTCAAGTCCACCTTATATTGCTCACTATATGGGCCAACAATTTCAAATTAAGAACCCTCATTCCATCTAGGAATCCAGTTAACTGCATTCACCTTTACCTTCTCCAAAATATTCTGAATCTTAGGACATATATCACCTTTGTTGTACCTTTTCATTTTTTCATTTCTTTTCTGAACTGCTTCCATCAACAAAACTCTTATCTTCTCTAACATGGTGAGCACAAGTTTATCCCTAGCCTGCAAGATACTTGAATTGAAACACTCACAAAGATTATTCAACAAAATGTTACACTTAGGGAAATTGTGGAAGTGAATCCTACTCCAATGGATTGGTGGTCTTTTAGCCAACCAATTGTATGCTTGTTTATCAACTCCTTTCATTTCTTCCATGACTTTGGTGAATGCAACAACAGTGCTTGCCCTGGCAGCCTTCCATAACAAATCCTTCAATACCCAATCCTTATGTTTACCCTTGAAATTGTTGTACACATGCCTTAAACAAAACTTGTGTGAGGCATTTGAAAAGAGCTCAGCCACTACATCAATTAGGCCCTTTTGTTTGTCACTCATAAAAGTGTAACAATGGGAATTCACAATATTCAAATCTTGCACCCAATAAATTCAGAAACCACAACCATATTTTCTTCTTCTCCTTCTCAACAATGGCATAGGCAAATAAAAATATACAATTATTTGCATCTATCTCCACTGCAGTCAATAATACTCTACCATGTGGCCCTTTCAAATGACAACCATCCACTACAATGACTGGCCTACAAGCATTCTGGAAACTCTTCTTCAATGGAACCCAACACATATACAAGGGGTGTTTGGCAAGAAAAATTTTAGCCTTTTTTAGGCTAAAATTCACAAAAAAACAAAATAGGCTAAAATATCTAATAAGACAAAATGTCACATCAAACTCATAATCATTTCACTTTTTCTCTCACATCACATCCAACTACAAAAAAAAAAAAAAAATTCAATCATCTTCCCAAATACAAAAATTTTAGCCTATTAAAATAGCCAAAAACTAAAATAGCAACTTCCCAAACATCCACACAATCTCTTACACTTGGACATTTAATCATCCCCTTCATGAAGTTTTGGAACTTCTTTCACGTTCTTGCATATTGTTGTTTAGTACTTCTAATCTTTTCTACATAACCCCAAAGCATTGCAAATTGTTTAGTTGCAGGACCCTTAATCATTCTCAAAGCCTTATTTTTTGCCCTTCTCACTTTCTGCATGTCAACTTTGACATTGTGCTCTGTTGTAATGGTGTCTGCCAATGACTTAATTGGCCAAGTAAGGTTTAACCTAATCCTTTCCCAATACCTCTTCACAATCCATCTAATACTCACATGTGGCACATCAAATGTTCTGTTTCATATGTGTTCATCTACAAAAGTTTTGATCTTATACATTCCTTCACTTTTCACAAAAGAAGCATAGCAAGCCCAAGGACAACCATGTTTGCACTCTGCCCCAACCCTTTGTTTGTCACTCTTAGTAAATGTGATTTGTTTGTTCCATTTAATATCATACTCCTTCACAGCATCTCCAAACAACACATTTGTTTTGAACTCCATGCCAAGTTAGAATATAAGATTATGCATGTCAGTCTCACTGAAAATAGGGCATTTAATCCTTCTGTAATGACTATCTTTATCAAAGGAGCTATGAAGGCTTCTTAGCTCATCAAATGAGTTGTCAACGCTTTGTAGGTCATCATTGTTAGCCACATCACCCATAGCATCCTTACTACCTAAACCACCAAATTTCATCTCTTTGTCAACATGTTTATCATATAAAGCATCATCATAACCTTGCTCATAGTCACTGTCATTGTATTTTTTAGACTCATCAGAGGATGAGTCTGATTGTTTAGGATCATAGGCATCACTGTCTTCATTTTTCTCCGCTTGAACATCAACAACTACCCCATTACCCTTACTTCTTTCTACACATGAGGCTACTTGAATCATTTGTGTACTTACATAATCATCCAAATTGTGTCATATGTAAACATCTATTACTCTGCTTTCATCCAGATATGTGTCCAACATCAATACATTAGCATCAAACCCTCTGTGGAATATACCAAACCGCACTTCTATGATGCATTTTTATTGTAAAATATTCAGATCCTTCCTCTGCATTTATCAATTGGAATTTGTCATTAAAGCTACTATTCAATAGAACTCACAATGATAAAATACTATTACATTACAAAGTCCAATGATTGGATGGCAATGATTCTCAGAGAGATTAAAACAATAAACAAAATGCATGCATGGGATAACATAATATTCTAATCAACCATCAAGGTTAATTACTAATTAATAATAATATCAACCCTACATTTATCAATAAAATATAGAATTTGATTAACTCCAATTTACAAAATACAAATTATTACTATTCAATGAAACTCACAATAATAAAATACTATTACATTACAGTAGAGATAAATAAATAATAAATAAGTAGTCATCCGTGTGAAATAAAAACAACCAAAAAAATAAAGATTTAATACGTGTTCATCAATTTCAAACCGAAACAAACATAAACAAAGATTTTCTTAAAGTAAAATTTTTGAAACCGAAATAAACATAAACAAATTCCATTAAAAAAATCCATGTCACATAAAAACAAACAAAGATTTCACCATTCTAAAATAATACTAACATCAACACATGCGATTTCCAACATGAATAAAAAAAAAAAAAAAAAAAAAAAAGAAACTTCAAAAAACATTAAAAAAAATATATAAAAACCACATACCATATATTTTTCCTCTTCCTCCACCGTTATTCTTCTCTCTTAGCATCCAATCCATCGTTCAATCTTTGATTTCAATGTGATTTCGCAATCGTTGTTGACTGTCAACTTTGATTTCAGAATTTTCAAAGCAAATTGAAAACCCTAATTGCAATTTGGGAAGTTCTAAGCAACCCTAATCTATCTAATTGATTGTAGTTAACCAAACCGTTGTATATTCCATCCACTTCCTTGATAGAAATAGCCGGCAAGGGTAAAATTGATAGAAATTTACATAATATGAGGATAAAATTAAAACTAATAAAAGTCTAGAGTGTAATTAAAAATCATAACAAAATATAAGAATAAAAATGAAATTTTCTCAAGATATAATGAAAAGTTTCTTCTAAGATTATTGAGGAGTTGAAAAGTTTATTCCAAGATTATTTTGTACAGTTGAACAACCACTTACAAGCCCTAAATTTGGTGGCTCACCCACCTTTTCATACCAACTTATTATTTCTTTTTCAATTTGATGGCCCATATAGTGCCACCCATTACCTTTTTATATCTCTCATACTAAATTCCACTAAGTACGCACTCCGAGTGTGAATCTAAAACGTAGTCCAACCCTTTTTAACAACTTGTGTTATCTCTGAATTCACTGCATTCTGTGGCATTTTGGAGGAAGCGTATAGAAGTTCATTTTATTCTTCTCCGTTCAAGGAGTTTTGAGGTCTTTTCTCTGTCTCTCTTTATTATGCGACGACTTTAACACATTATGTATTTGCATTCTAGATTTATAAATGGAGTAAGGATGCTCTAGAGTTTTTTTTTCTTAAAGTTTTCTAGAGTGATGCATTGTGTGGTTGAGATTTAATGACAAGTCACATCAATTTTTCAACATTAAATCTCAACCACACAATACACCACTTTAGAAAATTTTAAGAAAAAAACACTCTAGAAGATCCTTAGTGTTATAAATGAAAGCAAAAGAAAGGAAAGGAAAGGAAAAGGTCAGCAAAAGATATTAAAGATTCTAATTACTAACTTTTTTGCTTTTACTTGGTAAAGTATAGGAAAAACTAAAAGAAAATGAATATGTATTTATTAATAAGAAATGGGTAAATTACATTGACTATCCCTGAAATTTTAAAATATATATATATATAATAAATTTTATAATTTTGACATAATTATACTGATTACTCTAGTAAGGCTAAAGCAACAGAACTAATGCAGATAGTTTGTAGACATAGGGATAAACATGAATAATATATATATTTTAATGTCAAAAGAGATGATAATATTATTTTTTCATTCATATGACTAATCCATTATTGATAAAATGAGACTTAAGTATTGTCTTGATAAAAATCTTAAAAGAGCCCAATATAAGTATGATAAATTTGTAAAATTTTATATATTTAATGTCATTAGCACCCCATCAATTATTTTAGACCCTCCATTTTTTAGCTTTTTTTTTATTACAATAATAACCTCAAATGAAATTATTAAAAATGACATCAATAATTTTGGAACATCTCATCTCCCAATTAAACCCATACACCCACTACATCATAAGTTAGAGTTTATGAGAACACCCACATCTATCACCACCCATCTATCTTTCCCAAATTTCACCTTCAAAACCAATCCACCCTCAAAATCTTGAAAAACTTTTGGCGGCAATATTCCGATGGTAATGGTAGCAACCATTTGATAACCTACATTTTTTCGACAATGACAATGAGTGAGTTTTTCAGGCAACCATAACTCTATAAGACGAGAGGAGTATAACAACAAAAACTTAGAAAAGGTTCATAACTTTGATGATATTCTTAGTTCAGATAAGATTGGCCTTGTAAAGGTAAGTTTTTTAAAAAAATGTAAAAATAATAAAAACTATTCATAATTTTTTTAAGACTAAACTTCCAAACATAGGACGGAAATTTGGGAATACAAATCTGGATATTATTTATTTATTCGAAAAAAAGTAACCGAAAGCACAAAATTGAAGCCAACATCTATGACTTCTTTTTTGTTAAATAATTATATATAACACACTAACACGTAGTACAATTTTAACATCTCTATTAAAGATGTCCTCTTATTGAAAAATAAAAAATTAATTAATGAACCTTTTTCAAATTTTAAAATCACAAACTCAAGTAAGATAAAGAACAAAATAAAGAACAAGATAAAGAACAAGAATTGAAACTGTTAGAGAATTCAAAGAAACTCATTTGAGATATCACAAATTCAAACTCGTGGATATTGCAGAACCCATAAAAAGAAAATTTTGAATCAATAACAAAAAATCATACATTTATTTTCTCAGATCATGAACAAGTATTTGGAGATGAAATAGTAATCACTTTCGTGAATTTTGTTAGGGTTATGGGGAGAGACACTTTTTTGTGTGTAAAGGTGTACATTCAATCAAATGTGTAGAATATCTTTATAAGGATAATTTTGATATTATTTAAGAGGAGAAAAAAAAATTTATAAATTTTAAAATTTATAAGTGAGGGGTCTAAAAAAAAGTGAAGGTCCAAAATAGTTGATGGGGTATTATGTGCACAATGCCATGTCACATGATGTTCCACAACACAAACTTCTATAATATAGTAGGCATTGTCTTCATCTTTGCAATTTTTTTATGACCAAATGTCCGGATCGCACATTATCTGTGCATGTTATTGGTTGCTTTGACCTACTCTTGAGCGATGAACATGCTTTGCTTTGATCTTGTTGTCCCCCTTCGGAGTGTACGACCCTCATTGTAAATTTTATTTTTTTACATTTAATTCACTTATCTATCACAAAAAAATATATAAATAAATAAAAATTGAATTATATATATATTTTTTTGTATATTTGCCTCTCGTTTCGATAATAAAAAAAAATTACATTTTTTTTAAATGTACGTATATAATATGAGCAGTTAAAATAGTTAAATTATATTTTTTAAAATATTTTTATAACAATAAATTTATCATTAAAAATTAAAACAAAACGTTTTAATAAATAAATCCAATCCATAAAAGAAGCCCTAAGTGCCTCTAAATTAAGAAGTTACGTTACTAGGGTCCGCAAAGGGCCACAGAGTGGACCCAAAAGTGAACCCAATGGCTTAGCAAGGAGGGAGTTAAGGAGAGAGATGAAAAAGAGGATCTTGATTCTTGCCTCACGTGGTGCCCAACTTAGTGCAACAAAAAACACAAAAACGTTTATCTTAAAGTGTAGTTACGTTAATATTTATTTTTCAATTTATTTATTTATTTATTTATTTTGGATAAATAAATTAGTACCTTATCTTACTCTAGTTGTTTTGACACAGGTCATTTTCATTTTGTGAGTCCTTTAGACTGTTTTAATTATAAATTTACGAAAAAATTACAAAAAAAGTAAATAAAATAAAAATTATTTTCTCTTACCTTTTTTTTTTTGTGAAATTTTTATTTAAATTTATAATTTAAAATTTAAGATCAACACTAACCATAATGTGTTTGTAGCTTGTCCCTAAACCAATCACAATGGTAATCTCCAGGGGATGGCGTGGACAGGAGAAATTATTTTTATTTTTTTGTTCTTAAGACAATTTTGTATGGTATTTTAAGTTGATATTCATTGGCTAAGATAATGGGTTCAGTACTTTTGTTAGATTTTTAAGAAATAACTTGTCACATGTCAAGTGATCAATCGTATGGGACATTCTATTTGAACCCAAAAAATATCACAGTACATCTAATTTAAATTCATAAATTTTAATTCATATTATATCTTAATATAAATTTATTAATACCAACAAGAAAAATTTATCCATAAATCTTAGTTTCTGAAAAATTGAACCATTTAGTCCTAAAAGTTTTCTTATATTCCATTTAGTCCCATTTATACATCATCATGATGTTCATGATGTAAATGAATCTGATGTTTCATTCTATAATTTCAAAATTTATTGAAATCTGATGAACATTAGATGTGTGAAATCTAATGTTTGAAACATTCATCCTATAATTTCAAACATTATTGAAATCTGATGAACATTAGATGTTTGAAATCTAATGTTCGAAACATTAATCTAATATTTGAAACATTGTAATGGGACCTTTCAGTCTATAAAAAAAACTTTTAGGACTAAACAGTGTATAAGTTATTAATTTGAGATTTATTGGTACATCTCCCTAAAAACAATACATATTAAACTTTAAAATAATTTTTTTTCTTCTCATGGTACATCCTAATCTATTGTTCCTATTCAAATTTCTACATCTTCTTCTCCAAAAGATTAAAATTATTTTATCTTATTCTTCTCCTCTTCTTCTTTCTCACTAAAAAAATCCTAATTCACCCTATCAAAACTCACCATTATCATCATCATTGTTTTTTTTATTATTTTGAAAACCATAAACCCTAAAAAAGATTTGAACAAAATCAAACAATAAATGAAAATAATAATTAAAATAATTTTTTGAAAGCAACCCATCAAAAAAGAGATAAACATTCATATAAAAATTAAAATACAATTATTAATTTATATATATTTTTTCATTTCTCATTACAATGTTAAATCTTTTCATTTTCATAGTCACATAAATAGCATTATAGCTTCCGAGATAATCTTTCAACTCAATGATCATGACAACAATTGGTTTTTATACGCTACAACACCTTCTAATTATCATTATTATTATTATTATTTTCTCTCTCATTCTTTCTTTCTGTTTCTTTCTGTTGAACTCTATGTTTGTTTTTTTAAAAAAAAAATTTGTTGTTTCTATTATTCTTGTATCAGTTTGAAAGGTTTTTCATTTTTTTTTTTGAATTTGTTTATTATTTATTATTTGAATTTATTAAGGGTAACTTAGAAAAAAATTATAAGGTATATTTAGAGTAATATAAAATTTTAAATAATTAAAAATGATGTACTTAAAAATACATAATTATTTTTTTGGGCGTAACTAGAATCTCCCAAATAATAGTATGGAGCAATATTTTAAGACTATCAAAATTTCGTGTTCAGATCATCGAAGTATAAATTATTTTTAAAAAGAATTTGATAAATAATTTTCCAAACACATGCTTTTTAATATTTAATTAATTTTATTTTTTATAGGTATGATATACTTTACAAATCTTAAAATGTAAACAGTTTGAATCTTTAAAATTGAATTTAAAAGTGAATCTAATAACTTAACAAGAAGGGAATTAAAAAGAAAGATGAAGGAGAGAATCTTGAGTCATGAGGCAAGTAGGAGTCTCTGACTCCGACCATTTTAATTGTTTAATTGCAGAAATTATCAAGAGTGAACACTACACCCGACTCCGGAAAAATTATAGATGGGATGACTCAAAAAAATTAAGTTTCATAAATTTTATTTTTAAAAAAAAATAAATTAATTAATATTTGAACTTCTTCACATATAAGTAAAATAAATTTTTAATAAAATAATATCATCTAAAGAAAATAAATAAACAAAAAACATAAGTATTTATAATTATATTCGACAAAGTGTCCATTTTTTGAATTATTACGTAATATATTCATTATTTTTTTGAATTATTACGTAATATACTCATTAGGGGTGAGTAGTGGATATACCTATCTGCTCAAACCAAATCGAACTGAATCAATCCACCGCATTTTCAACGAATACGTGATGACTAGTGTTGGAAAAATGGTTTTATATAGGCATATTTTTTAGCCCATTTTGGGTGGCCCCAAACGTCTTTTGGGATAGTGTTCCTTGCCGCATGGCAAGTCACACGGTGAAGATGGAACGTCAAAACCATTTATGAGTGAATGGGAAGATGACGTCGTTTAACATTAATTTTTTAGATAAAATTCTTTTGAATTTTTTCAATAAAAAATTATTGTGGGAATTTAATTTAATTCTACATTCAAATTTTGGGTTCCTAAGTGGTTTCTTAAAGTTTGTAATTTTAGAATTTAATTTAATTCTAAATTTAAATTTTAGGTTCCTTAAAAGTTTCCTAAAATTGGTACCTTGTCATTTATTTATTTAAACTATTCCATTTAGTTTAATATACTTTTATTTGAAATAGTTTAAATAATAATTTATCTTCAGAGCCGTTGACTTGGTCCATTAAACTGTTCACCTTTGGCACCTTATTCAAATTTGTTTGAAAGTTTTAAACAACGGTCAAATATTTATTTGAATACAACTTGTTGTATCTGTTCATTCTAAATGGTTGTACCTGTTGGGGACTTTGTTTGCCTATAAAGATAAATCTTTTCCAACAAATCGTATCCGTTTTTCCATCCGAAAATATTGAGTATGAAAAATTCAGTCTAATTGTGGTCATTTTGCTGTCAAAAAAAAAAAAATTCTGTATTTTTTCATTATTCTTCATATTAGTTTTAGTATAAACTTCAGAGAGTTAGAACACAGGTTTGGTTCGCCGAACAAATTGTTTGGAGTACTACTACAATTTGTGAAGATCATTGTATCCTGGGAGATAGACGCCAACAACCGTAAAATGAAAGGCGAATCATCTTAAGAATGAGTGTCACACACTCGACTTGATCTTAATTTTTATTCGGTTCAATAAATAAATCTGGTATGTTATTTATTTATTTTGTTTGAATTATTTTCAATTATCTTATTTATACAGAAGATTGTTCCAACAATCTTAAGACAAATTCGAATTATTCTGTTTACAGAATTTTTCGTTTGTTTCTTTTTCCCATTCTTCGTAAATAATTTCGAAAGAAAATTATTTTCTGTAAATTTACAAAATAATATTCTGGTTGGAAAAACAAATAGTGATTATATGCTATTTGACAGATAGTAGTAATATACTGTCTCTTTTCTTTGACAACAACTAGTAGTACGATACTGGTGTCATTAACAATTCAGAATATATTTTTGTGGAATTTTTTCAGATATTAATTTTTGGTTTTAGAAATTATTTTCTGAGTTTTTCATTAATTAAAATTCTGTTTTCAGTATTTTAATTTTTGGAGTGTAACAAGAGATTTAAATTTCTGTGTGAAATTAAATTTGGTTAAATAAAATTTTATTTTATTTTCAAAGTAATTGAAAAAATAAAAGTTATAGTTTTTATTTCTTTTATTTTCTGTGTGGAATTAATTTGTTTAAATAAAATTTTATTTTATTTTCAAATTAATTGGAAAATAAAAGTTACATTCTTGTTCCTTTTATTTTTACAGAATTTAATTCTGTGCATTTGGTTTAATTTTCTGTGTAGTGTAAATTCTAATTATAATTTTGTTTTATAAATTAGAATTGATGGCTACTGAAACAAATACCCAAACAAGTACTACTGTGGTGGCTGCAATTGTACCAACCCCCTCTCCTGTGATGACAGTACCGGTAAATCACGGTGAAAAGCCAGAGAAGTTCTCAGGAACTGACTTTAAAAGATGGCAACAGAAAATGTTGTTCTATCTTACAACTCTGAACCTGGCTCGTTTTCTCCGTGAAGATGCTCCTATCCTGAAAGAGGATGAAACCGACCGGCAAGTGGTTGCTGCGGTTGATGCTTGGAAACATGCCGATTTCCTTTGCCGGAATTACGTCTTGAACGGATTTGACAACACATTGTACAACATCTACAGTCCCATCAAGACAGCAAAGGAACTTTGGGAATCGTTGGAGAAAAAGTACAAAACGGAAGATGCCGGTTCAAAGAAATTTGTGGTTGGCAGATTCCTGGATTTTGTAATGGTTGATTCAAAAACTGTGATCAGCCAAGCTCAAGATTTCCAACTCATTCTGCATGACATTCACGCAGAAGGTATGTCTCTCAGTGAATCCTTTCAAAGTTGCGATTTTAATTGAAAAAATTACCCAAAGGCTGGAAGGAATTCAAGAACTACCTTAAACACAAGCGCAAAGAAATTTCTATGGATTAGTTAATTGTGCGTTTAAGGATTGAGGAGGACAACCGCAATTCTGATAAACGGGCGGGTAAGAATCCTATGGAGTCTAAGGCAAATGTGATAGAACATGCTTCAAAAACCAAGAAACGTAAGTCTTCTGGAAAAAGTTCATCACAAGGCTCTAAAGGGGGGGATAATAAAAAGTACAAGTTTAATGGCAAATGTTACATCTGTGACAAAGAGGGACATCGGGCCAAAGATTGCCGTAGCAAAGGCAAAAGTAAAAAAAGAACAAGCAAGAAGCCTGCTCAAGCCCATATGACCGAAGTGGACAATATTTCCAATGGTGTCGAAGACATCAATCTTTCTGTAGTTGTTTCTGAGGCAAATCTTGTTGGAAATCCTAAAGAATGGTGGGTGGACACTGGTGCTACTCGCCATATTTGTGCCGACAAAAAGATGTTCACATCTTATTCTACAGTGGACAATGGTGAACAACTGTTTATGGGCAACTCCTCAACTTCCAAAGTTGAAGGACAAGGAAAGATTGTTCTCAAGATGACATCAGGAAAAGAACTCACTCTCAACAATGTCTTTGCATGTCTGGGACATTCGCAAGAATCTTGTTTCCGGATCTTTGTTGAGTAAGAATGGGTTTAAGCTTGTATTTGAAAGTGATAAATTTGTACTTACTAAGAATGGGATGTATGTAGGAAAAGGTTACATGTCTGATGGCCTTTTCAAGTTAAATATAATGACTATTGTACCCTCTGTTATTAATAATACTACATCTTCTTCTTACTTGCTTGAGTCTTCAAATTTATGGCATGGTAGACTAGGACATGTTAATTATGGATCTTTGCGTAGATTAATTAATATGGAATGTTTACCTAAATTTGAAATTGATTCAAATCATAAATGTGAAATTTGTGTTGAGGCAAAATTATCTAAAACTCCTTTTCATTCAATTGAAAGAGGTACGGAACCACTTGAATTAATTCATAGTGACATTTGTGATTTTAAATCAATTCAAACCAGAGGTGGAAAAAAGTATGTAATCACTTTTATAGATGATTATACTAGATATAGTTATATTTATTTAATTCGAACCAAGGATGAAGCTTTGGAAACTTTCATTCAATATAAGAATGAAGTTGAAAATCAACTTGGTAAGAAAATCAAGAAACTTAGAAGTGATAGAGGTGGTGAATATGAATCACCTTTTGGTGAATTTTGTAAAGAACATGGAATAATTCATCAAACCACTGCTCCTTACTCACCTCAAAGAAATGGAATTGCCGAAAGGAAAAATAGGACTTTAAAAGAAATGATGAATGCCATGTTAATCGGGCCTGGATTACCTCGTAACTTGTGGGGAAGCAATACTTTCGCTAATTATATTTTAAATAAAATACCCCGAAAGAAAGTGAATCAAACACCTTATGAATTGTGGCATGGAAGAGTACCATCCTACAAATACTTAAAAGTGTGGGGGTGTTTGGCTAAAGTGGCTATTCCTAGTCCTAAAAAGACTAAGATAGGTCCTAAGACCATTGATTGCATTTTCATTGGTTATGCTAAGAATAGTAGTGCATATCGGTTTTTGATTCATAAATCAGAACATACCGAAATGCATGTAAATACTATTATTGAGTCAAGGAATGCATCATTCTTTGAACATGTATTTTCAAAGAAGACTGGACAAGAGACTAGTAATAATAAGAGATCTTTTGATACTATTATTAGTAATGATCAAGAACATGATCAAGAGCAAGAGTTAGATCAAAATGAAGAAGAGGAACCTAGGCGTAGTAAACGTGCTAGAACCTCAAAATCTTTTGGTCCAGATTTCCTAACATTTTTGTTAGAAAATGAGCCTTTAACTTTTAAAGAGGCTATGTCCAGTCCTGAAGCTCCTTTATGGAAAGAAGTCCAACAAAGGAAGTTGAACCCATCTTGCAAAATCACACTTGGGAATTAGTAGACTTGCCACCAGGTTGTAAACCTCTTGGGTACAAGTGGATTTTCAAAAGAAAATTAAAAGCGGATGGATCAATAGACAAATACAAGGCAAGACTTGTAGTCAAAGGTTTTAGACAGAAAGAAGGTCTAGATTACTTTGACACATACTCACCGGTTACTAGAATAACATCCATTAGAATGCTAATTGCCATAGCATCTCTATACAATCTAGAAATTCATCAAATGGATGTTAAAACCGCTTTCTTAAATGGTGAGTTAAATGAAGAAATTTACATGGAACAACTGTAAGGGTTTTTTCTGCTCGAGGAAAGAAAAGAAAGTGTGTAAATTGGTTAAATCATTATATGGTTTAAAACAAGCGCCAAAGCAATGGCATGAGAAATTTGACAAGGCAATGATGTCAAATGGATTTAAAATTAATGAGTGTGACAAATGTGTTTATATTAAAAACACAGACAAATGTTATGTCATTGTATGTCTTTATGTAGATGATATGCTCATCATTAGTAGTAATAATGATATGATTAAAACTACTAAGAAAATGTTGAATAAACATTTTGACATGAAGGACATGGGCATTGCTGATGTAATTCTTGGTATGAAAATTACCAAAACATCAGAAGGATATGCTTTATCACAATCTCATTACATTGAGAAAATACTTGACAAATTCAGCAAAGATGATGATCATCTTGCTAGAACTCCTGTAGATGTTAATTTGTATCTTTCTAAGAATGTACAGGAAAGTATTTCTCAATTAGAGTATGCCCAAATTATTGGAAACTTAATGTACTTGATGAACTGCACTCGCCCAGATATAGCTTATGCAGTAAGTAAATTAAGTAGATATACGAGTAATCCGGGAGTAGAACACTAGAAAGCAATTATAAGGGTTCTAAGATATCTCCGATTCACTCGTAATATTGGGCTGAATTATACTAGATATCCAGCAGTACTTGAAGGATACTGTGATGCAAATTGGATATCGGATACTAAAGACTCGAAGTCCACCAGTGGATATGTCTTTACTCTTGGTGGGGCGGCTGTATCATGGAAATCTTCCAAACAGACTTGTATTGCTAGGTCTACTATGGAATCTGAATTCATAGCCTTAGACAAAGTAGGGGAAGAGGCAGAATGGCTTCGCCACTTCCTTGAAGATATTCCAATTTGGCCAAAACCGGTGCCTGCTATATGCATACATTGTGATAGTCAATCAGCAATTGGTAGAGCACAGAGTCATATGTATAACGGTAAGTCACGACACATTACGTAAATCGACATAATACCGTAAGACAACTACTCTCTAATGGAATTATTTCCATAGAATATGTTAAGTCTAAAGACAACATAGCGGATCCACTAACCAAAGGGTTAGCAAGAGAGTTAGTTGAGAATTCATCGAAGGGAATGGGACTTAAGCCTATTAAATAAGAGTTACCATAACGGCAACCCAACCTAGCTGACTGGAGATCCCAAGATCTAGGTTCAAAGGGACAACCGAGTTGTGATTGACTCAGAAGGATCACTGTGGAGTCCAACTCCTACCCATTTCTATGATGAAATAGTGATGTCTGCAGCATTTTAGGTTAAGTAATACTTTTAATGATTCTTATATCTAGGTATACCTAGTGGAGTATGGCAGGATACTCTTCATAAGCATCACCTATGTGAGTGTGAATCGGGCCTGGTTACGTGAGATTTGTGAAGGGCTACAATTCTCTAGAGCACTCATGAAGACCAGTTGTTCAGGCCAAAATGAACACAATAATGAGAACTAAAGCGTATGCAGGAATATACTTGTGTGAGTTCTATTGTCTTGGTTTACATAAACGCAATTTGAGCTTCAAGACATCATGTTCACTGATTAGCTAGTAAATCCGATAGTGTCTCACAAGGGAAGGTTCAAAGCCAAAAGCTACCTATCCTTTGCAGAATATTTTCAATTTCTAAACTCTCTGATTAGATCATGTTGTTGCATTTTCTCTCCGTCAACTTCCATTCATGTGGGGGATTGTTGGAAAAATGGTTTTATATAGGCATATTTTTTAGCCCATTTTGGGTGGCCCCAAACGTCTTTTGGGATGGGTCCGAAAATGTGAAGTGTTCCTTGCCGCATGGCAAGTCACACGGTGAAGATGGAACGTCAAAACCATTTATGAGTGAATGGGAAGATGACGTCGTTTAACATTAATTTTTTAGATAAAATTCTTTTGAATTTTTTCAATAAAAAATTATTGTGGAAATTTAATTTAATTCTACATTCAAATTTTGGGTTCCTAAGTGGTTTCTTAAAGTTTGTAATTTTAGAATTTAATTTAATTCTAAATTTAAATTTTAGGTTCCTTAAAAGTTTCCTAAAATTGGTACCTTGTCATTTATTTATTTAAACTATTCCATTTAGTTTAATATACTTTTATTTGAAATAGTTTAAATAATAATTTATCTTCAGAGCCGTTGACTTGGTCCATTAAACTGTTCACCTTTGGCACCTTATTCAAATTTGTTTGAAAGTTTTAAACAACGGTCAAATATTTATTTGAATACAACTTGTTGCATTTGTTCATTCTAAATGGTTGTACCTGTTGGGGACTTTGTTTGCCTATAAAGATAAATCTTTTCCAACAGTCCGGGTATCCGTTTTTCCATCCGAAAATATTGAGTATGAAAAATTCAGTCTGATTGTGGTCATTTTGCTGTCAAAAAAAAAAAAATTCTGTATTTTTTCATTATTCTTCATATTAGTTTTAGTATAAACTTCAGAGAGTTAGAACACAGGTTTGGTTCGCCGAACAAATTGTTTGGAGTACTACTACAATTTGTGAAGATCATTGTATCCTGGGAGATAGACGCCAGTCAACCGTAAGTACCGTAGCGGGGCGAATCTGTCTTAAGGACAGAGTGTCACACACTCGACTTGATCTTAATTTTTATTCGGTTCAATAAATAAATCTGGTATGTTATTTATTTATTTTGTTTGAATTATTTTCAATTATCTTATTTATACAGAAGATTGTTCCAACAACTAGCGGACAGTTGCAGATTATTTTTTTTCAATCCGCCTAATTTTGAACAAATGACGGATTTGAGATTCCTTTGGCCGCAACCGAACCACCAAACCACGAGCACCCCTAATAATTTGTAAGATTTTGTGTTTTCAATTTATTTAAATATTCTGTTTGTATTTTCAATTGAAAAAGAGTTTAAATATTTTGTTGAATATATTCGATTGAAAAAGAATTTTCAACTTGAATATATTTTTTAAATTGAAAAAAATAAATGTATTATTTATCTTTTATTTTTTGGTTTTTAAATCTAACTCTAAAAATGATAAATAAAAAAAATGATATATGCTGCTTGGTTTTTTTTTTTCAAAAATAGATATAGATGTAACAATACAAAGGCATACAATCTCTACTACTGCTCTGTTCATGGTTTTAATAATTTGAATTGTTTTTATATTTTAAGAATTACAGATTGATAGATTGTAATACTTTATGTGGATAAGACATGCTGTGATTGTAATATGTGGATGAGACATACAGTAATTATAATATTCTAAAGTTTTAAACTTTCTTTCTTTAGATGAGACATACAGTAATTGTAATACTTTTTTTTTTAAATCATTGACTGTAATACTCTTTTTTTTTTTTTTTTTTGAGGAAGTACACAAGTTGAATTATATTGAAAATTTATAAAATTTTAAACTGCCAAACAGATATGTATTGATCCGCCAACCTGTCAATCCGCTCAATTCACATCCGCCAGATTGGCAAACGGATGCGAATTGATTTTCTCCAATCCGCCAATATGACGAACGAACAGTGGATTGAAGCTTACGTGGACCGACCAGCACCCACCCCTAATACTCATTATCAATAGTGTCAAACACATTTTTTTTTTTTTTTTTTTATATACGTGATCAAGTAACTATTTAATTAGAGAGACGTTATTCTCACTCTACTTTACTCTAAATATACTCATTTATTTGTCCTTATTATATATAACTGCATTAATACACTTTCACACAAAATATATTTTAGGAGTTATTTGGGATGATCTAAATAAGTGTATTTTTTATTTTTTTACGAAAAAATGTGCAGAAAAGTAGAGAGATAATGCGATAGAAAAAAGATAAAAATATTAAAAGATAAATTATTTTTGAATTGTCAAACTTAACCTTAATATAACTATATATAATAAGCACAAAAACATAAATGCATTTATAACAAAGAAGAATTAAAAAAAAAAAGCAGCTCACATTAACTATTGATATTTCATTTGATTTGAGTGTTGAGAATAGAAAAATGCAATAGAGAAGTACTTGGTTTATGGGTCCCTTATTTTTTTTTAATAGAATTAATTAGTTATCAAATAAAATTTAAAAAATATTTGAAAACTTTAAATCAAGAGCTCTAATAAGTGAAATCCATCCATTAATTTGATATTTTGACTTTTAATTTTTTTTATCTTGTCACCTTATTGGTATCCTTAAAGTTCTAAATTTAAATTCATGTTGATAAAATTTTTACCATATGAAAGAAAAAATTCTTGGACTGTTTGGTAAGGTGATGGGTGGATGGGACCCATCACTCTCTCACTCGTTGGCCTGACTTGTACACCTTTTTAATCAACAACAATGATTCATCCCGTTTTTATTCATCCCATTAAAAACACCACCACTAATAGCACTAATGTATTAAAAAAATAAAAATAAATAAAAAAATACAACTCCAATACCAAAACATCACATCATTACTGGCGGGACCCACTGCCACCTAATTAGTGGGAGCATTAATTAATGCTCCCAAGCATTTTTCTTTAATCAATCATATTTTATCGTTTTTTATATTATTTCTATCTTTTCAAGCTATATAAACAAAATATTAAATTTTGTTTTAAACGTATTATATAAATGTCCTTTTTGATTTTTTGATTAAAAAAGTGGGGAAAAAATATATATTTCAGAATAATTTTTTGATTTTTTACAAAAAGGTGTAATAAAATATTATAATAAAATTAAAATGATCATTCTACCCTTATTGACTTTTTAACTTTTGAATAATTAAATTTAAAGGACAAAACAATAATTTTGTCCTCTAAATTTTCACTACAAACTTCTCGCAAATAGTGTGATTTTTTTAATTTTTTTTAATAATTTTTTGATTTTTTAACTTTTATAAATTATTCCAAACCAATTATCAGGTAGGTTGGGAATTCAATTTGTCCCACAAAAACACCGGAGTGGCACATTTAACGAAAAATTACAGACACAAGAGAGAGGCAATGTTTCAGCAAACAACAATGTTAGTGATTCAGAACTTTTATTAAATTTTATAACAAATATTTTACACAAGTATAGGATTTAAGTGGGGACATAATTTTTGAATGAAAATACGTAGTCGAGATATCATTGAAGTGTCAGCCGAGGTACCACGTGTTCTGGTCGTGATGCTAAGATGATCTCGGCTAGGCTGAGATTATCTATGAGAATACCGGAATCTGGGATAAGCGGATAAAGGACAAGAGTCTTAGAATGGAAGAACACTTCAGTTTGGGTAAAGATAATACTCTTAGAGAGTTTAACCCAATCCTACTGGAAGTCCAAGATTAGTAATAATCCTAAGTCCATTGAAACTAGGCTTCTATTGGGATTAGATAAGTGTTGGCTATAAAAAAGAGACACCCCCAATTTGGGTAAAGATAATAGAGTTTAACCCAATCCTACTGGAAGTTCAAGATTAACAGTAATCCTAAGTCTATTGAAGCTAGGCTTCTATTGGGATTAGATAAGTGTTGGCTATAAAAGAGAGGCACCCACATGGGTCTAAAGTATACTTTTTATGTTCTGAATAGTGAGTTAAGCTCTTTTGCTATCTTTGAGAAATAACTGACTTGATCGTCGGAGTGCTCTCAGGTGGACAAACCACCGCCGGAATCTCTTCTTTTTGTGACAAGTAATTCGGGCTTAATCTATTCTGCCAGTGTTCTCCAGCTGAGTGCTTGATTGACAGTGTAGTCAGAAATTGACATACAATTTGGCGCCGTTTGTGAGAAAGAAATGAGAATAGATGGCCAACGACGGACAGAAAGATGCCAAAAAAGGAGAGTAGAACACAGTTCCTGCAGTCCCTCAGCACGACATGGCAAAAGGGCATTTTCACCAGCCTTCACGGGAGGTCGGGCATGGAGAATGATACTTGGGAGTTGGAATTTACAAGCTAATGTTGGTTTAACACTTGTTGAAATTTTAAAAATTTACAAGTTGAAGTTAAACCGAGGACATGTTTAACACTTGTTGAAATTTTAAGAAAAATTCACAAGTTGAAATTAAACCGAGATCATGTTTAACACTTGTTGAAATTTTAAGAAAAATTCACAAGTTGAAATTAAACCGAGATCATGTTTAACACTTGTTGAAATTTTGAGAAAAATTCACAAGCTGAAGATAAACCGGGGTCATGATTAAAGGAAGGAATAATATAGGTTCCATCACCTTAGGATGCCGAGGTAATAGAACTTAGGGGGCAATTGTGGGGACATAATTTTTGAATTAAAACACGTGGCCGAGGTGTCACCGAAGTGCTAGCCGAGATGCCACGTGTCCTAGTCATGATGCCGAGATGATCTCGGCTAGGCTGAGGTCATCTGCGAGAATACCGGAATCCGGGGATAAGCGAATAAGGGACAAGAGTCTTAGAATGGGAGAATACTTCAGTTTGGGTAAAGATAAGACTCTTAGAGAGTTTATCCCAATCGTACTAGGAGTTCAAGATTAGCAGTAATCCTAAATCCATTGAAGTTAGACTTCTATTGAGATTAGGTAAGTGTTGACTATAAAAAAGAAGCACCCCTATGGGTCTAAAGTATGCTTTTTATGTTCTGAATAGTGAGTTAAGTTCTTTTGCTATCTTTGAGAGATAACTAACTTGATCGTCGAAGTGCTCCCGGGTGAACGAACCACCGTCGGAATCTCTTCTTTTTGTGACAGGTCGTTCGGGCTTAATCTATTTTGCTAGTATTCTCCAGCTGAGTGCTTGATTGATAGTGTGGTCAGAAATTGACACACACAATTTATATGGTGTGAATCTCATATCCATATGACATATTTGATAAAAATTTTACAATCTTTAGCAAATACCATACGATTTTGAAAACATCTTAAAAGAACGTGTATGTCAGCACATGCGTGGCATGCTCCCTTAACAATGAAAAATTAGTTGGTGGTATTCAAGGCCACCACATACATTTGCTCCGGAGCAAATTATGATTTCCCCTTAAAAAACTTACTCTATTATGGTATTGTGTCACAGTGGTAAACTCACCAACTTTCATACTCAAAGTTGCAAGTTTGAGCCCTATATTGGAAGGTGATCACTTTTTCCTTTCCCCTTTAGATTTAGATTATAGTAAGTTCTAACAAGTCCGATCTAAAAAAATAAAATAAAAAATAAATCAATATACTCATAAATACTACTTAGTTTTCATTAAATGAAGCTAATTTTGGACAAAATTCGCACAGGAAAAATAATTTAAAAACAAATTTTTTGTATAAAGAATGTATTCAAAGATGATGTGACAATGACATTTCCAAAATTATAAACCATAATGATGGTATTTTGATTTAAAATGAAAGGCTCATGAATAGTTAGATCATTTTTTATATGAAAATTTTGTACAGATATTATGTTTACATATATTACTCTTTGCATAAGCACCAAATTTGAACCTACAACTTCAAAACTAGTAGATCAAATGTTAACTACTTAATATTGTAGTTTTAGAACATGAATTAAGTTCAATGCTTGCAAGCCACATCATACACATGGATATGATTATGAATGAAGTGTTGATACCACATAAATCTATACACCCAACATCCAATATCAACAAAATGAATCAACTGAGTTAGCTCAATTGACTATTGCTGTTTACTTCTATTTAAGAGGTCCAAGGGTCAATCTTTGTTAAGATTGATTATTTATCCCTTATTACGGAGTTGTATGTAGTTATTTATTTATTTTTTTCAAATTTAAATTATGGGTAAATTACATTGACATCAACTGAGATTTGGTCTAATTACATCCTACCCCCTGACATTCTAAAAATTACATTCTCACCCCCTGTGGTTAATAGTCTCATTTTACAAATCTCCTACTTATATAAAAGGCAATAACTCCTAGCAGAAAAATAGACAAAATTACATTTAAAAAAAAAAAAAGAATAATCTTTCGTAGCTCGAAATTCTTTTGCCCCGAATGGCTAAACTTTTTTTTCTTTCTTTCCCTTTTATATCTCTGAAACAGACGGAAGGACAAAGAGAGAGAAGAGAGGAGAGAAGAAGAGAAACAAAAACAGAAAGAGAGAAGAAGAAGGGAGAAGAGAGAGAGCACTTGTCTCTCATTGCAGAATGGCTCGATCGCCGCCGCCATCATCAAATCACAATCGTCGAGGGAAGAGAGAGAGAGCACTCGTCTCTCTTTTGCCAAATGGCTTGATCACCGCCACCATCATCAAATCACAATTGTCAATCGCCGCCTCCAATCTCCGATTCTTCTCCATCACCCGGCCACAACCAGTCCGGTCGAACACAGATATGTTCCCTTTTCTCTCTCTTTCTCTTTCTCTTCTTCTCTTCTTTCTCTTCCTTCATCTGTTTTAGGATATAAGAGGGGAAAAAAAAAATATTGCCCAAAATCTGTGTATGATAGTGATGTGTTGGAAAAAAAAATTCAGATGATGATGTGTTGATGATGATGATAATGGTGATGATGATGATGTGTGTTGATGATGATGATGATGTGTTATTAATGATGATGATGATGCCGTCTAGAAGAGAAAAAAAAAATTTAAGCTTGATTTCAATTTAGTGATTGTGAACAGAGGGAGAGAAAAAGATGAACAGAGGGAGAGAAGAAACAGATGAGAAAAGAGAAAGAAATGGGGGAAAAAAAACCAAAACGACGTTGTTTTGGATTCGAGCCATTTCGGCCAAGTGTTTTTTGAACTACGTAGCAACGCTGGAAAAAAAAAAAAATAAAGCAAAGGAAAGGGAAAAAAAAAAAGATAAAGTAAAACAAAACAAGAAAAGAAAGAATACATGAGTTCAATATTTTCATTCTATCTAAATAATTACAATGACAAGAGGATTAGTATAATTTCCCAAACAGTAAGAAGTGATATATATTAAACTCAAACCTCAAGAAATATAAGTATAATTTACCCTCAAATTATTTCTTGTCGTGGTTGTTGGGTTTCTAGCTAGGCGTTATTAGACTTTTAATTATCCAGTTTAATATAATTCTCCTAATATTTGTAATTAAAATTTTTTTTTTAAAAAAGTCATTAATAAAAATGAGTTAGGAATTAAGAGTAAACTCAAGATCGAGAAGAGGTAGAAAATTGATAGTACACGTACGTCCATGTGAATGAAACAAACGCGAGAGAGTTGCATGGAAATGAGGGCAAATGGCATCAGCAACAGCAACTTAACCTTAGCTTCTCAGCCCAACAAAGGCCCCACATATTATAGACTCCTGAGGTCCCAACCCTAGGTATATGTTTGGATGCCTTCCTCACTGTGCACACAAAGAAAAGATAACTTTATATCTATATGTTATGCATATGTATATATAATTATCGGCAATGATTGGTGGCCACAAATTTTATGGCTCAAATGACCCGAAAATATCAAAACGTCTTTTTAGGTACAAAACAACTCCAAAATATAATAATTATTATTATTATTTTGAGAGAGAGAGAGAGAGAGAGGACTTAATCCTCTTGATGTTTCATTTGAATGCCATACAAATCCTCGTTACACCACTTGGGAATGTGCTCTCTTATTCAAATAAAGTCTTGTAACATATAAATTGAACATAAAATGTATATTTTATTTACTTTCCTCATATTTTTTAATTCTCTTTTCTCTACTCAAATTCACGATTCTACTGTAGCCTAAAAATATCTACCCAAATACAAAATGTGTTAAGAGACGGTTCAACAAGAAATAATAGATATCATCAATTTGGTTGTCAAGTCATTGACTTTACCCAAAAAGACCAGTGGTGTATATTCCCTCTACTATTTGAGATGCAATGCTAAATGGCCATGAAAGCAACCATACTAGATAACTTATCCTTCATAGGACAGTCAAATTTCACAATAGTGGGGGGAAGGGATTATAAACATGAAATCCGACTATACGATTCTTCGTGAATGGGTTACCATTAGAATGATGTTACAGAATCAATAATAAAAACCGGTGAAAAAAAAAATATGAGGTTTCTCACCCACACGACAAGTTTTTGTGTAAAGCATGGGTCTCTTTAGTTTGGTATCTATCCACCCTTTGCCGGAAATTGAACTATCAAACAACTAATGTGTTACCAAATTGTCCTAGCATGAGGAAGAGGTAATTGGTTGATGAGAATATTGAAGTCAACACAGCCAAAAAAGACACTCCCAAACTAACTGAAAAAGAAGATTTTTGGGCAGTGGCATTCAAGTCCAGAAGTCCAGTGAAAAATAAGCTAGTTTAGAACATGTTCTTGTGAGAATGCAGCTAGTTATTATGATCAACTAATCCAAAGATTCCAAACCCCAGAACAAAAACAAAATATTATTGCATTCTCAGTAATTTAACTCATCTAGAAGCAACAAAGGTTCTTCTCCAAAGAATTTGATTATATAATTAGCACAAGGGCCATACTTCACAACAACCAGGTATAGATAATGCTAAAATAGTTAAAATCTCAGTACTTTTCACATATTTTTATACACTTTTTACATGCACTTCAACACTAATGCAGTCTTTTACACCGACTAGAAGGTCAGGAGGGGGGGAAAAAAAACAAGGATTTACCAATGCAATTTTTTCCACAAAAAGTAGAGTATGCAATGTGACTCATAAAAGGGTTCTGTATGCATCAATACCATCTATACCTAGGCTAATTATATCGATGACACTGCCAAGTCTATGTTACAGTAATTCAAACCGATAGGACAGTTCATGGTCGATGACGGAGCTTCAAGAGATAAGGAATCAAAATCATATCAACAAATTACAAGACTATGACTCGTTTACACAACTGGAAATGGAGAACCGAGTGGAAGAGGTCAACTGTGAGTGAAGAGAAACAGTACCACCCAAAGAAAAGAGAAGATAAAAATCAAATTCAAAGGTAAAAATGATGGTTTCCTCACAACTTGTAACAATTTTTGTCACATCTTTCCCAGGTTATGTCTCCTGACTCACACATTCCCTGACCCCATCTATCACTATCCCTTGCCGACCACATTTCTGGTGTATATATTTGTGGCCTATGTTACTTATCAGTTTTCCTTTAAGAACCTGGTAAAAGTTGTGGCCTAAATTAAGTACTAAAGTTGAATTCTTCATTTTTATTGGTTGTATTTTTTTGTTTTTATTTTTTTATTGTGTATGAAAATAACTTGTTTGTGTTTCTTAAACAGAGCTGTTTTCTTAAAATTTTCTCAAAAATAATTTAACAAACAAGTTTAAAGCTGTGTTTGATAATGTCATTAGTTTTTACTTTCATCCTTTTTCTTTTTCTTTTTTTTAATTTTTTTTTTTTGTGGGAAAAAACAAATATAAAAACTTGTTTGGTGTATCCAATAGTCTTAAAAAACAAATAAAACAAAATAACATGCATGGTGAGTTGTCAATGATGATGACAAGTGATAGAGGATGAGAGAAGGGCGGCAAAGGTCACAAAGGGTAGCCAGAAGAACAACAATGATAGAGAGCTCTAATTTTGGAGCTCTAAAAACGGCTCTAGTGATGTGACAAGAAAAAAAACAAAAACAAAAATAAAAACATAGACACACACATCACATCATATCATATGTGGAACCTACTCCTTGCCACATCACTAGAACTTTCTTTAGAATTCCAAAATTAGAACTCTCAATCTTTATTTCCAAAAGAATGTCAAAAGTCATGAGTGGCCAAAGGATTATTAGAATTTACTATCATCAAAAGTCACTAGAGGATGACCGAATGATGATCAGAGGTCACTCCACAAGTGACGAGGTGGTGGGAGAAAAGGGAATTTTTAAAAATAAAAGATAATACCTAATTTTTTATTCCAAATTTTTGAAAAAAAAATTCAAATTGTTGTTACTTTTTATTTTTGTTTATTTTTTTAAAAATTCAGTAAACGTGTCGTGTTTTCAATTTCCAAAATTTTCTAAAATGGAAATAGAAAATAAAAAACTAAGATGTTACCAAATGAGGTGTGTTCCAAAAAAAATTTTAAAAAAAACAAAACAAAACAAAACAAAAACAACAACAAAAAAATGAAAACACAACCAAATATACTTCAAGGTTAGATGGCATTGTAAGTTACTAACAAAACTAGTCAATTGCATCACCAGTCACCAAGATAGTTGTGTACAAAGAAAAATGCGACTCTAATACAAACATAGAATATAAATTTTACAATCTAAAACATTATAAATCCAAAAACCCAACCAAGAAGCTCCCATTATTCTTTGTAACATTCATCTTTCTAAATCATTATGCAAATAATTTTGATCACACTAAACTAACATAATATTTAATTATTATTACTTCCTATGTAGATATACATCTATATTACGTTGGGAACTCTAATATTTCTTTTATGACCTTACATTTACTACATTCTTTCTAAACATGTTTTAAAAGTTTGTTTTAAATAAATACCGAACATGTTCTTAAGTCTTAAGACAATCGCATCAACAAAAAAACATTTGAATTCTAACTAATATGGTTTTAGATATAATATAACAATATTGTATCCAAACCTTTTTTCTTTTCTTTTCTTTTTTTCTAATTTTTTGCATGCATTGATACATAACGAGTCTTTTAAGATTTCTCAACCCCTCAAAACAAAAATATCAGTTCTGCCCCTCGTACCTCGTTAAATTTAAGGCTTTACCTACCTTGTTATTCATATATGTACTACATATCATAAACTTTCATGAACCTGACTCGCACATAATTTGTACAGCTTCAGTGATTAGTATAACCTTGTAGCAAGTAATGAGCACAACATGACAAGCAAATGATAGCAATATCTGAAATGGATAAACAGACATGCATTCAACTTCAAGATGCACATTAATAACATGAATATCAAACTAACATGTTTTATCATCAAATATAGATGGAGACGATGAACTATTTCTCGTATACATTTTCCCTAGATATTGATAATTTCAACCATTAATTCCAATTGACTAGGCAGAGGCAAAATACTTCGACAGTTGGACGTCAATTGTCCGGTTTGGCATAAGCATATTTGTTAGCACACTAAGTACAACAAACTGACAAAGAAGTTTGCGATTTTCCCAACTTGAATAACCAATACGACAACTACATTAAGTGTTGTTAACGTCTTACTATTCACATCATGATACATACAATTTCATATGTTTAGAGGTAAAACATATTTTATGAAAATAAAATATTGTTAAAAAGGTTCATTTACTTACCAAAAATTTTCTTGTAAGAAAGGTTAACTACAATGAATTTTTTTTTTTTTTTGGTCTACTTTTTATCATATATATATATATATATATATTTGTCTGGTTTTCATTATCTTATGCCAATGATAAGCCCACTTACATGAGGTGAAGTTTAAAAGTTTTCTATTAAAAACAAAATATTTTAGATATTAAAAATTGTAATTTAATCCTAAAAAGCATGAATACTTCTAACAAGGTGTTTATGTTGTGTCCATGTTCGACGCATGTCCGACACCGACACTTCATCGGACAAATGTTCAAATGTGCCATATTATTTTGTTACCTCTTTTAAAACCAGAAACACTTCGGACACTCATGAAACATACTATAAGTTTAAACAAAATAACTTGAATGATACAATGATAAAAGAAAATTAATATAGATTTATAATTATTGATCCGTCCTTTAAACTTTAGAAATTGGTGTTATATTGTATTTTTTTTAATCTTTGAAGAAATATTCACGCATATGATATATAATATTATATATTTTGTATGTGTCCTACACGTATCATGTTTGACACTTTTTTAAAATTGACATGTCATCTTGTCTGTATCGTATCGCATGTCTGTATCCATACTTCTTAGATCAAATCAAACTTGAGTGTTTGAAAAGTTGCTATTTTAGTAAGTTATTTTAGTTTTTGACTATTTTAGGAGGCTAAAATTTTTGTATTTGGAAATATAGTTGGATTTTTTTATAATTAGATGTGATGTTTGTGAGAAAAAAAGTAAAATGATTATGAGTTTGATGTGACATTTTGTCTTATTGGCTATTTTATTGTCTTTTAGTGCTATTTTACCCAAAAAAAACCAAAAAGTTTCTTCCCAAACAATCCCTAATTGGTTTGTTAAGACAATATGCAAAACATATTAGACAATTATTAAGGACTTTTTTTTTCTATTGTTCTTTCCTTTTTCATTTCACTTCCTTATATATCAATATGAAATGGGAATAGAAACATTTGATATATTACCTAGTAACCAATACATTTGCTTTCTAGCATGTGTTTAAATCTTTAACTTCAAAAGCATAGACTAAAAATAATGAAACTTATTTGATGAAAGGATAGTAATGCACTGAAGTTTCATACCTTTTGTTGCATTTGTTTTGTCTTCACTATTCATTTTATATTGTATTCAGTTTTAATGCATGCACACCTTTGTTTTTGAGAACCTTAATTTCTGCCATGTTACTAATTACACATTGTTCAATGTTTTGTTATCAAGAGATATTTGTATTTTCTATAAATATGCTTATTTGTTTACCTATTTTTAAAGATGTCAAAAAAGTTTACATGCATGTTATGGTACGCTGCATGATTTGGAAAAACAGATAAACATTTCCGTATCTTGAATTGACAACGATGAACTATATTATGACATTCATTTGCAATTGTAAGAAATCCTTCTGGAGCTTACAAATGCAGACAATATGGTATTATCCTAAAACTGATCACGGCAACATTTTCCTCTAAGAAAAAAATCAATTTTAAAAAATTTGGCATTAGAACAATGCAGCATGGAATTTGGGAAAAAAGGTTACAGAGGACTTACATTGCTGTAATTTCTAGCAGGTGCATATATTCATGGAATGTATTCTCGTAACTATACAAAGAGAGTCAACTGGCTATGGTGCTACTATTTCGTGTAATAGTTTTCCTCTTCCTCATCTAACTCATTTTCTAATATCTCCTCCTCTGGTAGTTCAAAATCATCAACCTCTTTAAAGTAAGCTCTCTGTTCCTCAATAAATTCTTGTGGCAAGGCATGTTCTGAAACATCTTGCTCCAGCAATACCCGGCACCTCTTCTGCAAAACACATCTCATGCAGATTAAACTGCTAACCGAAAAACCATCAATGCAGGATCTGACAAAGGAACTACATACTACAGCACAAAGGAAATATTTAGGCTGAGTTTGTATCCATGGATTTGGATAGTGATTTGGAAAGGGAAAGAAAGGTGAGGCAAATGTGAATGAAATATAAGTTAAATTTTTTTTCCTATTACCCTTTCTCTTGCCAAATCCATGATCCAAACTCAATGTTAGAGAGTGATAGAGTATGTGGCATGACTAAAGGTAAATTGGACCGGAGGATCACCAGTTAGCAAAGTTGTACTACATTGGTCATTTTCTTCATACGAAGAAGATCAAAGCACAAATGGTCGGCATCAGTAAATCACCCGTTAGCAACGTTGTACTACATTGGTCACACAATACTTTCATTTCACAGCAGAGTTTCAGAGAGAGAGAGAGAGAGAGAGGAAAGCGTAAGGGATTGTGATCAGAAGGCCGAAAACCAAAATAAAAGAGTAAATTACAATATCAGTTCAAAATGAAGAAAACATGTACAAGACTAGACAATTGCTTAGCAAACCTTTTTATGCTTTGCAGGAGGAACTTTGCACGATTTAGGTAGACCAATTTTTCCAGCTTCACTAAATTCATTCCTATTTCAGAGACAAGGAATGTACAAGATAGCATCAGTATAAATGGTAAACATGAGCAGGGAACATATAGGAAAGACACTACTAAAATCAGAGTCATTTTGGCCCATATATTTCTAATTATTTCAATAACCACAACTTCCTTCTGATTGTCAGTCTATATCACCCATAGGCACAAGCAAGACACAAAACACCTAGAACAAAACATTTCATCCACCATGCATCATATGAACTAACAAATTTCCACTCTAGAGGGAGCATGGGGGATAAGACAATCTTTCAATGTCTTTCAATAGGATGTTGAGTTTTCACAAAAAATTGATAGTTCCTTTTGCTGCAATGACTGATGGTCATATTGTGGGCACACTATCTTTTTGCAACTAGGTTGCCAATTGAATGTTTACAACAATTGTAGTATTTCATGTTTTCAAAAACTGTATGGTCTGTGGATGTCTGATTTTCTTTTTTTCTCAAAAAAATAAGAATGAGTATTTTCAATTGTAAATTGTTTGAAATAGAGAGAACTCAAGTCGAAAATAATTTGGCTGGATACAAAAAAATACATTCATCAAAATTCAAAATACAATTTTCACCAATGGAGTACACTTGTACAACAAGTTACATATTCTAATAACATACTACTTATAATAGTCTCTAATGAAAAATACAAAATTCCAATCTACCCCAATAAAGCTATCAAAAGCCAGCAGTAATAATATCATAATAGTGCAGCGTGTGCAGGAGAGAGAGAGAGAGGGAGAGACAGTGTTACCGTCTCCTCCTGGTCCTTGACAGGGGTGGGCAAGGCATAGCAATTGCCTTCCCTTTATTCCTTGTATTCACCAGAGAACGGAAACTGATAGGCACAGAAACAGCGTTCTCTCTATCCTTTGTTTTTCCCAGAGAGGAGAAACTAGGAGGTACGGCGACGGCCTTCCCTTTATCTTTTGTTTTCAGCCGAGGCGGGCAAGAAACAGACACAGATTCAAACTTATCATTGGTTTTTTGTAGAGGGGAGCAAGTAAAAGGCACAGCAACTGCCTTCCCCTTTTTCTTTGTTTTCTCTATAGTCTGTCTTCGACTATAAACTACAAGAGGCTCGTCTGCCTCTTCACTTCCATTACCTTGAGAATAAAATAAAATAAAATAAAATACCAAAATATTAGTTCATGAATTACTTTTTTCTTTCTTTTGTCTAGAAACAAACAATGCACATTACATCACACCGCAATAATTCAGCAGTTCACACTTAATATATAGTATATTATACCCAACTCTTCATAGTTACTCAGCTGACCATTAAACACCTTGGCTGTGTTTAGATCATGGATTTGAGTAGGGTTTTGCGGAGGGTTAAGAGACAGAACTAGAGGAACAAAATTCAAACAATCTGAAACTGATAAATAAATTCATCATCATTCTAAAATAACCATTACACATATGATACTCACTGATGCTCAATTGAGAGGATTAAACCATGGAAACCCCTAATTTCCACAAATTCCAAATCAAGCCACAATTGAAACACAAATGTACATACATACATATATATATAGAGAGAGAGAGAGAGACAGAGAGACAGAGAGACAGAGAGAGATTACCAGGAATGGAAATGGAAAGCGGAGAAGGGGTTGAAGGATGGGTTTTGAAGGTGGTGCTAGGGTTAGGGTTGTGGTTGGATGATCCGATGCTGGTGTCGGAATTGGTGTCTGGATTGTAGGGTTTGGAATTGTAGGGTTTGGAATTTGGAAATGGGGTTGTAGTGGAGAGGGAGGAAGAGAGCTTGCCAAGGATGGCGGAGGTGGGGATGAGGAGGTTGGTGCTGTCAGACAGGGGTTTTCTCTTTGGTGATGATGAAGATGGTGATCTGCTTCTCTCTACTTTCTCAGCTTCCATTACTCTCTCTGCTTTAGGACAGGGTTCCAGAGTGAGAAAATACACAGTTGAAGAGAGACAAAGATGGGGAAAGTGTGGTGTTGTGTGGTGTTGCGTTGTTTCAAATGGCGGGAAAATTGAAAACACAGACAAAGGGAGTCTCTACTCTTCCTTCGTTTGGGAAGTAAGGTAGTGTTTGGTAGAGTTTTGTAAATGTGATTTGAGAGTATGAATTGTATTTTGAATTTGTGTATTGTGGAATTATAATTTGAGTATAGAAAATTTGTTTGGTAAAGAATTTTGAAAATAGTTTTGGAAAAGAGGTTTGATTTGAGTGGGAAATTGTTGATGTGACATTTGATATGTGATACAAAAATTTATAACTCATAACTAAACATACAATTCAAAATTATTTTAAAGCACATAAAAAATTCAGAAAATATTTTTTTCGATTATAAATTAATTAACATATCAATTGTAAAAAAAAAAAAAAAATTATCGTAACTGGGTCAGACGACCTATGAGGAAAAAACATTACGCATAACGCAGACGCAGAAAAACAGAGCTTTCGGCAGAGTTTTGAAAAATTAATTCCAAAACTCCTACCAAACACCATTCTCTATTTCACATGTTGAAAACGATTTCTAGAATCGTTCCAAACAGACCCTAAGTTTTTTTGGCTTTTAGTTTGGGTTAAAAAAATTTGTTTGAGATGAATTTTTTAATATTTTTTACTTTTATAAAAAAAAAAATAAAATGATTATAAATTATGGATTGGTTTGGCATGTACTAAAAAAGTGCACTTTTTGACTTATTGGTGGGTTTGGGTTGGGTTTGATGTGATGTGTTAGAGAGGTGATGTGATTTAAATAGGATGATGTGACTTAAATAAGATAGTGACTTTTTAACTTTTTGACTTATTTTGATGATGCCAAACCAAGCCTATTTTATGTTATTATTTTTTAATTTATTTTGACTTTTTGTAATTAAAATAGTCTCCAACTTACATGCCAAACATAGTCTGTCATTGTGCACTGTTTGGTTACCAAATCAAGATGAGCCCAAGCGGTGTGAGCCAGCCCAAATCTATAATGGTTCAAAAATGCACATCCTAAACCAAAGATGGGAAAATTACTATATAGTCCTATGTAGGAGATCTATTTCTCTTCTAATTCCACTACATTTTTTATAAACCAACAAGTCCACAGTTTTGTAGGCTTTTTATAAATGGATGTCCTGTTTTTATATTCTTATTTTTGTAAATGACTATATTGCCCATTTGATTTGAGATATATATATATATATATGTGTGTGTCTGTGTGTGTGTCTGTGTGTGTGTAGAAAATCAAATTTTAGACTTGTGGATCTCGCTTTTGCGACGTCGGTTTTGTCTTCGATTTCAATCTCTCTCTATAAGGTCGATCTCTTTGTGCAATCTCGATCTGTGTGTGTTTTGCGATCTCTCTGTGTTGCAAATCTTTGTGTTTGCGCAATCTCTATGTACGTTTTCTCTCTCTGTCTCCCTCTCTCTCTTTCCATGTCTCTCTTTCTCTCTATCTCTCGATACATATATGTATGTATATATATATATAAGCAAATTTGCGTGATCTTTGGTTCGTGTTCGTCAATTTTGTTATAGTTCTCTGTTTTGTAATAAATGTTGTTTGTTTGATACTTATTTTGTGATTTTTGTATGTGATATAGTGTAATGATTTGGATTTTTTTTTTATTTTGTTTGTTGTATAGTGTAATGTGTTTTGAATTTGTAGTTGGAAATTGTGAATTCTAAAGTTTTGATTCTGATATGTTGTAACTGTAAAATTTTGCAGGTTGGACTCTATGATCAATTGTTTACTGATTTGTGATTTGTAATATGGAGGGGTGTTTCATGTTAATGTGCAAATACAGTAAGTCTTGTGTTGCTATTAAGATTAATGAGGGATGAGTTATGATAAAGTTGTTGAGAAAATATGTGCGAAGTTCAAGGAGTTGAGAATTGATAACTTTTGTTTGTATTTCTTTATTTCTGGATATTCTAATTGTATTGTTGAAAGTGATAATGATTTGGGGAATATGCTGTCAATGGTAGCTTTTGGCGTTTCTCATGTTGTTGATGTTGTTGTGGATGATAATAGAATTGTCGAGATTGATGATAATTCTTTTATGATTGATTTTGTAGTTTGTGAGAGTTTTTTAGCTAACAATTGTGATGATTTTGGTAGTTTGTTGTCTAGTTTTTACCCAGAACCAGAGAGAGTTTTGTTGTCTACAAGTTAGAAAAAGATTATACACATTGTTGCTCAAGAATTTGATAATGAAGTGTTAGCATTTCGCATTACATTGGCTAAGTATGCAGTTGAGTGTGGCTTTGTAGTGAATTACTTGAAGAATGATGCAACAAGAGTAACTTCTAAATGTATCATGAAGTCGTCTACGGGTTGTAAGTGGTTTGTGCATGGAAGGGTGTTAATGAATTCCAGTATTTTTTTTTTTATTATGAAGTTGGATAATGTGCATACTTGTAGGGTTGTTGCTCATAGATCTTGTAGCAAAATGGTTGGTTCTAGACTTGTCTCTGATATTGTGCATAATGACATTAAGTAATAATCCATTGACTCGTCCTATTAAAGTTTTTTATAAAAAAAAAAAATTGAATAAGTAATATGGTATAGTTATTTATTATCGGGTTGCATAGTTAAGAGTTGATAAGGCAAGATGTGGGTTGTTTAGTGATTTTGCTTCTTCTTTTGACTAACTTTGATAGTAACTTGAGACGGGTATGAGAATGAATCCCGAAAGTGTGTTTGAATTAGATGTGGATAAAAGTAGTGGGTGTTTTTGGAGGTTCTTTGTGGCATTTCATAGATGTTTGTATGGATTTCAATTTTGTTGTCCTTTGTTGTTTATTGATGGTACATTCTTGAAAGGGTGTTACAAGGGGCATTTGTTTGCAGCAATATCAAAGGATAGTAATCAAGGTACATATTTATTTGCAGTTAGTATAGTTTGGTTTCTTAGTGTGTTTTGGTAGTTTGTGGATTTTGATTTCTGTTATTGTATTGTAAGACTGCTAATTTTTGTAGTTTCATTTTTTTTTTAGGCCTGTTTCTTTTGGCTTTTGCGATTGTTGATGCTAAAAATCAAGATAATTGAATGTGATTTTTAAGTCAATTGCTGAAGGTTGTTGGTTCAAGTCAAGGATTGACCTTTGTGTCCAACGGTCAACATGGATTACTAAACGCTCTTGCAGTGATTTTTCCCAATGCATATCATGCATATTGCTTGAACCATTTGAAGAGAAATTTGATTGACAAATCGGTAGGACTTCGTATTAACTATAAGCTGACTTTGATGAAAATATTAGTTCAATGTGCTTATGCGTCAACTGTCTTTCCAATATTATATGGAGAAATATTACCGAGAATGGCAGAGTTAATAATATGTTGGATGGTTTGCAAAATGATATGTGGGCAAATGTATTTTTTTAGAAGGAAACGATATGGTGAGATGCCATCTAATGCTATTAAGTCTTACAATAATTGGATTGGTGAGGCCCGTGAGTTGCTTATTACTTGTATGGTTGACATGATTAGTGTTCAAATCATAACTCAATTGTACAATAGGAGAGCTGAATCTAAAAGATGGACTACCAAATTGTGTCTAGTTATGGAAAAGAAGTTGGTGGACTCTTTGAAACTAACTAAGTCTTGGGATGTGATTATTGCTAGTGATATTGTGCTTGAGGTTCATTCTTCTATTTCTTTTTATATTGATATCGGTAGATGGACTTGTTCTTGCCATGAACAAAAACTGAATGGTTTTCCTAGTTGTCGTGTTGCGCTTGCTTTGTGTAGTAGTGGTAGAAATGTGTATAATTTTATTGATTTTTTTTTTCAAGTGGATTGTTTTAAAGAGTTGTACAAGAAATATGTTTATCCAGTGCCTTTAAGTGAGAGATTTGACTTTAGTGGTGCCGGTAGTTTGATTATCAAACCTTCTATAACAAAAAATTAACCCAAGCGGAACAAAAAGAAAAGGATACCTTCTAGGGGTGAGAATGTGAAGCAAATCAAGTGTGAGAGGTGCTTAAAATATAGGAATCGCAATAAGAAGACGTGCAAGGCTGATATTTGAGGCCATAGTCTATTCTTTGGATTTGTATTTGAAGTTAAAAAATTATGATAATAAAATGTGATACTTGATATTATGAAAGTAATAAATAAAGTTGGTTACATTCTTTTTCTTTTTCAATGTGGTTTTTAGTTATTGAAGTTTTTTTTGTAACAGTGTTATTATATTTTTATTTTTTGTGTTGTTGAGAAGATGACTCAGCTGCTGATGTGTCATGTTGAGTAGGCTTCTAAGATATTCAAAGATTGCTGAAATAAAGTTGCTGGAGTATTTTTCAATAAGTCAAAATGTTTGAAAGCTTCAAAGTAGTTGTTACTAGAAAATAGAAAACTAGAAGATAAGCTCATCTATTCATGGGCTTGTGATGCTATTTCTTCGCAAGTTGTTATGCATTTCTGTTATATTTTTCATGTATATAAAGCACTTTCTAGTCAATAAAACATGAAGGTCATTTTGGCAGCTCATTTTTGTTCTTGTATGTTCTTATTTTGTCACTGTTCTTGAAAAATAACAACAGTGTGGAGTTGGTTGGTTTTATTTTTTGGAATTCCGAGAAGGTTTTTGAAAATTTCTTATTGAAACTGTATAATCTTCCAGTTTTACTACATAATGAATGCTTTTTTAAAACTATAAATGTTTACAGTTTTATAAAAACTGTATAATGTATTTTGATAATGTTTTTTAGTGACAAAACTGTATAAATTTTCAGTTTCATTTACAATTTTGATATGTAGTTTATCTATTTGTTTGAGTAATGAAACTATATAATTTTGTAGTTTTAAGGATTATTCAAAAATTGCAAAATCATAGAGTTTCATAAAAAAGATATTTATATAATGTTATTAGTGATAAAACTGTATAATTTTGCAGTTTCATTTATAATTTTCAAATGTAGTTCATGTATTTGTTTGGGTGATGAAACTGCAAAATTAAGGTTTCTCCATAACTTCAAAACAGGCAAGATGCAAACACACAAAATGGTACGAAATCATCCAGAAATTCTTATTATTTTGGTTCATTACATAGCAAATAAATAAAAAAATACATATCTGAAGCATTATCATTATCATCTTCAGAAGACTGATTGTCGCTCTCACTCTTCGAAGATAATGGAGTAGCTTCCTTCATGTCATTATCATCCTTCTTCAAATTGTCATCAATTAACCAATCGATATTGGTTTTCATCACACTCACTTGAGTTTCGATTCTAGATAAACACTCATCGAATTGATCGGGCCTTTTGAAAATCAAATCAATTATTTTCTTTCAATCAACCATTTTTCGAATCAATGTTCTTTAGTTCTAACTGTATACTTTTCAATTAGAAGAAATGACTATTTATAACTCAATAGATGCATAGATAATTTCAAAAGTCTCCAATAGTTAAATGCTCTTAATATCTCATTCATTGTATATGTCTAGAACATTGTTTTATAATGATTAAATGATATTAGTATCTCATTCATTGTATGAGCACATTGCAATATTGAAACAAATAACTAGTTAGACATCATTATTTTAATAGATAATCAATGTATATATTATAATACGTAGAAGCAATTCACGATGAATTTTAAAAATAATTATAGTTTGAAGTTATGAAACTAGATAATTTTGCAACATAATTTTTGTTTGAGTAATGAAACTATATAATTTTATAGTTTTAAGAATTACTAGAAACAAACTTGTCTTGTATGAATTTATAAGCAATCACAAAGGTGATGACAATAATAATCACAAGAACACAAATAATAAGAATAACCGCATGAAGAAGAACAACAAGAACATCAACAACAAGATCAATGACAACAATCAGCACCACCACGGTAAGCACAACAAGATCAACCACCAAAAGAACAAAAAGTACTTGTCATAAGCAAAAAATCGTACAAAAATATGTTCATAGGAGTATTTATATTGTCAAGAAGTTTGTTAATTGTTTCTATCATTTAGTATGTTTTATCAACATTTGATAATGCTCGACATTCCAAGATCGGTTCTTATCATTGAGGAATTGATTAATGATTTTTGCTCAAAATTTGACCCATTCAGTTGGTCAAAGTGATTTCTGCACAAGTTGCCAGTTGAAATATTGCAGACAGTAATTGCACAATCATTTTTGCAAAGTTTTAGATGAAGTAAATTAGTTAAGCGAAACTGGAAAAATTATCATATTGAAATATTAGTTATTGAGCTTGTATATTACGAGTGTGGGGTTTGTTGTGAGCATTCCTCAATTGATGCAATTATTGTCTCGCACTCTTAAGATGATAACATGTTTCCTTGATTGCTAAATAATTCTCTATTCTATTTCAGTTGAAGCTGTTGCTACAAAAGAGTTGGTGAGTGTTTTTGTTAATTGTAGTGAGGTGCTTAGATATTTTGAAAGGAATGGAACTAGGTAGAAAATTTTGTTTAACTTACAATTTCCTTTGCAATTTCAAAGTGCTTGTTATGACATTCTTTTGTTGGCCTCAAAGAGTCATAGTATCTCCATATCCCATCATTATTGTCAAAGACCACAATGGTTCAATAGTTGTCGTGGTTGATTGGAAAATAGATATATCTGTTTTTCATTACTTCCGGAAAATGGTTGTCCATCATTTTTTTCTTTTAGTGCCTGAGCTTGGTTTTGTAGTGGAGTCTGTAATTTATATATGTTTGAAATATGTTATAAAGGTATGCAGTTAAACATGTTAAGAAAGTAGAAAATTTTACAGTTTAAATAACAATGAAAAGTATGTCAATAGTTTTGCTTACATTGATGAGTGTTAAGAAGACGTAATATCTTCCCGTGTATGGATTTGTTGCAAAGTTCAGATCATGTTTCTCAAAGTCTTCAATTGATGGTTGTAGTGCCAATTTCATTTCTACAAAGGCATCAATGACCTAAAACATGTTATGTATGAGAATGTGTTAGGTTTGTGGAAAAGTTTATTGAACACGAATAGAAATTGTAAAATTATGCAGTTTAAGACCTACATTTCTATATAGGGCTTTCTTGTTGCACATTTGCATATATCTGAAAAGTGTATGCAATTTTCATCTTCATTGCCAAACCAGACACAAGCAATTGATTGTGTGTTGTTCATAAATTGAATTTGGTCTTGGTCTTTGTGGGATAGGCTATGCCAAACCTTGTTTGTTTTGCAGAATGTAAGGCCAAGTGGCTTGTTTTCGATAGGTTCTTTTTTGAAGTCATCACTACTTTCCAAATCAATAGCCACTTCAACTTTTGTCTTCCTATCATTGGCATCCTTTTTTGGCTTAACTTGACCAACAGGTTTTTCCTCTTTGCCGATTTCTTCTTTTGCCTTTTCGTTCCCCTTCTCTTTTCCTTCATTAGTATCTTTTTTTGGCTTGGGTACATCAGCAAGCTCCTTGTTGTTGCCTGTATCTTCTTTGTTCTTTTGTTTCCACAGATTTTCTTTGGCTTTTGTCATTAGTTTGGTATTCGTACTCTAACTTATGTGTTCCTTTTCTTGACTTTTGTTTGATTCTCTTGGCCATTGATTTTTGTTTGGGACTTTTTTTGCTTGTTCTTGAGGATGTTCTTTTTGCTTTGAAACTATGCTTGTAGTTTTTTTGGCAGACATTGTCTTCAACTTCTCTTCTTTTCTACTCAATTCATCCTTGAATTTTTGTTCCATTTCCTGCATTTATGCTCTCATGGATGCTATGAGTTTCTCATTGTCGTCCTCTTGGATTGATGTCTGTGCTTGCTTATCAATTATAAAAAAGTTACATTTTGTTTTGGTTAGTTTCATTAAATTTTACAGTTTGATTCAGAATTAGACAAGAGTTTACATTGTTCATAAAATGTGTCAAAATTCGTTTGGACTTCTTCTGCTTATTGGTCTATCCTTTCTTGTTCTTGTTGGTCTACTTGTTCTTTTTCTTCGAGTTATTGTTCTTGTTAGTCTGTCACTTCTTGTTCTTGGACTTCTTCTTCTTCTTCTTAGTCTGTTTGTTCTTCTTCTTCTTGTTAACCCTCTTCTTCATCAGTGTCTTCTTCTTCACCAGTCTCTTCTTTTTCTTCATCATTCTCTTCTTGTTCAATTTGTTGCTTTTTTTGTTCTTACTTTCTTTGTTCTTGTTGTTCTTGGTCTAATTTTGATTGGTATTTTTCTTCTGCAATGTCTGATTTTTCATCGACAAAGTCTTTCTCATCATTATCTAGAAGTTTCTTTTTTGTTGCTTTTGTTTGTTTGTTTTTTTTTTTCTCTTCTTGCCCTTTCTGTGTTCATATTTCTTTGTTGATGAGTTTGCTGATGTGTTATGATTGATATGCAATAATTTTATTTCTTGTTCAATTAGGGTTAAAGCAGTTTGGTCAACCTACATTGGAACAATGTGGCATATATGACTCATATATCAGTAATATTGGAAAATTAGTCAGTTTCATAACATGATTTTTACTATGATCAATGTGAGTGAAGTGTTGAATATTTGTGGTTTGAAATTGCAAACTTTTACAGTTTCATAACATAATGTTTATTGTGATCAATGTAAAAAGAGTGTTGAATAGATTTGTGCTTTGAAACGGCAAATGTTTACAGTTTCATAACATGATTTTTACTGTAATGAATGTGAAAGGAGTGTTAAATATATTTGTATTTTGAAATTGTAAATTTTTTTACAGTTTCATATCATGATTGTTACTGTAATGAATGTGAAAGTAATGTTGAATAGATTTGTGCTTTGAGAGTATAAAAGAGTTTGAATACTTTTTCAAAGTCAACAAGGCTTATGTGTTTCCACTTAGAGTACATTTTGCGAAGGTTCCAGTTCATAAATCTTGAGAAGCCTTCCTTGTTGGATTGTCTGAGGAGTTTACTATGCTCGTAGTACCAGTACTGTAATAAACACTAAAATATGTTGGATAGTTTTGAAATAGTTAGATGTTTGATATTTTGTGTGAAGTAGTTGAGTAGTATATTTACCAAGAGTAGCATGATGCATCCAATGACATACCTTAGGTTGTTGTTTACATTTGCCATTGAAATCATCAGTGTGTCTTTTATTGCCTCAACCCAATTGTACTTATTGATGCTGTTGAGATTTTCAATATAGTTGAAGAAACTCCAACTGAGTGTATGTCCTATTATAGGCATGACAAGTTTCAAGCACAAATAAAGGGTGAGGACTCTTGCAAGATCTTGACGGTCATTGGTTGTTTTTCTTTGTTTTGTTTCTTGAAACATTTTGGTCAATAATTTGGCATCTAGTCTCTTGAATGATTTGCATCTTATTTTGCAAAATTCGAGTTCAAAATCCTTTGACCTTGCATAAGATTTGGTGTTGATGTTGTCTTGTCCACGGTCGATACCAAATATAAGTCTCACATCATTGTTTCTGACTTTTATTTCATTTTTTTCAAGTATAAATGTTTTTTTTTTCTTTTCTTTTTTTTAATTGTAGAGTGTTGTCATTTCTGCCACAATGGAATTGTAGCGTTTACACCAAGAGGCCTTCAGTTTTTGTGTTGAGGAGAAAGCACTTATGATGGCCCAAAAAGGGATTTTTTTTTGCAGCTCAGTCTTTTAGACTTTTGTGAATTTGACCCCCTGAACAGTTTGATTATCGTTCTGATGTTATAACGATAATTAAACTATTGGACTCTCTTTGCAGGGACTATTTGTTTCTGTTCTTTGGCTGCCTTGGTTTGTTGTGTTTCTGAATTCTTTTCTTTGGCTGCCTTTGTTTTGGGGACCATTCCTTTTTCTTCTTTTTTTCCTTTGAATGTCTTGGTTTGTGTTTTGGAAGTTGATGTGCTTTCTTGGAGCTTTTTTTTCTTTTTTTTTTTTTGTTGGAGGAGCTTCTTGTGTTTTTTTTTTTTTTTGGCTTTCTTTTGTTTGTTTGTTTGTATTTTTTTTTTTTTTTTTTGTGGTTGGAGGAGTGGTTGGTGTTTGTTGTGTGGGTGTGGTTTCTAATGTAGTTCTTGGACTTTTTCTTGTAGGTTGTGTAGTTGTTTTGTGGGTTCTTTTGGTAATTTTTGGTGGTGGTGGTTTTTTTTTTTTTTTTTTTTTTTTTTTTTTTTTTTGTGTAGAGGGGGAGATGTTGGTGGCTTTTCGGTGGATATGGATGAAGAAGTGTCAAAAGAGGAGACACTTGAATCCTTGATTGGATTTTTGGGCATACGGGTTTGCTTTTTCCAATATCTTCCAACAGCTACTTTTGAAAAAAAGAAAACAAAAGCAAGACATGAGTAATACAGTTACAAAACTGTATAGTTTGATAGTTTTATTTGTAGTTTAATATTAAGTTTATCTATTTGTTGTTAATAGTAACAAAACTGTATAATTTGGCAATTTAATTTGCACTTTGTAATAAGTTTACCTATTTGTTGTAAATAGTGATGAAACTATGTAATTTTATAGTTTCATTGGTAGTTTGAATAAATTTAGATATTTAATTTTAGAGCGATGAAACTATATAATGTTTCAGTTTTATAAACACTAGTTGAGAATCAATGGACAACAAGAACAGTACAATGTATTTTGTAATCAAAGAAGAAAAAAAACAAACAACAACAATAACAATAAAAATAAGAAGATGAAGTATTCAATGAAACTGTAACAACAATAAGAACAATGTTTAACAACAAGAACAAGCAATAAGAATAAGAATAAGAAGTTCAATGTGTAAAAACATGGATTAAGTGTAAAAATAGGGTACGATGTGTAAAAACAGAGGATTGTATAACGAAAATGTGTAGAAACAAGGGATTGTGTTTTGTAACATCTGGTGAAACCGTATAATCTAAGCAAGAATAAAATGAAAAAGAGATCTGGAATCATAGGTAGAATGTGTAAAAATAGGGTTTATACGTTGGAAGTATGTAAAATGTGTTTAAACAAAGGTTTGTTTATGAAACACTACAAGAAAAGTGGGCTTAAAAGACGGAAGCATTTGCGACGGCACACTTTGTCGTCTCAAAAAATAACTTTTTGTGACGGCACAACTTGCTGTCACGAAAAATGTGAGTTTTTGCGACGGCACAATTTACTGTTGCTAAAAATGTGAGTTTTTGCGATGACATAATTTCCTGTTGTAGAAAAATAGAGTATTTGCGATGGCAGAATATGCTGTCATGAAAAATGAGAGTATTTGCGACGGCAGAAATTGTGGTCGCAAAAAAAGGACAGTATTTGCGATGGCAGAGATTGCAGTCTCAAAAAAATAGAGTTTTTGCGACGGCAACAGCTGCCGTCGCAAAAAAAAAGGTAAATTTTTTTGCTACTGTAATAGGTACTGTTGCACAAAAAAAAAAAAAAAAAAAGTAAAAAGAAAAACATTATGGCTTTAAGACGGCTTCATATATAGACAGTCACAAAATGGTTTGAATAAATGCAGCGGTATTTTTCTGTCGCAAAAAAAATTAAAAAAACAACATCGTCTTACTCTTTTGATATAACATGTCTCTTTTCACCCTTTTTTTTATCTTCATGTCTCTCTATCTCTGTCTCTCACTTACTTATCCATCTTCTCTGTTTGTCTGTCTGTCTTTCTCTCTCTCTATGTCTCTCGTTCATCTCTCTTCTCTCTCTATCTCTCGCTCATCTTTCTTCTTTCTATCTCTCTCTCTTGCTCATCTCTCTTCTCTCTCTCTGTCTCTCTCACTCATCTCTCTTTTTTTCTGTCTCTCTCTCGTTCATCTCTTTTCGCTCTATTTCTCTATCTCTTTGTCTATCTTTCGCTCATTTCTTGTTTCTCTCTCTCTCTCTCTCTCTCTCTCTCTCTCCCACTGTGTTCGCCTTGCTCACTCTCACTCTCTTCCTCCCATCTTCTCTATTTACCGAGCTCCCTCTCGATTTATCGATCCACTACAAGAAAATGTACTTTTAGTGATCACTTTGTCTCTTTCTCGCTCATCACTATCTCTTTCTATGTCTCTATCTCTCTTCTCTATCTGTCTCTCAATTATCTCTTTCTCTCACCACCCATTTCCTTTACTACCTTCACCACTACTGCAAATGCCATTCCACTGCCACCACTACTATCACTGTTGCCATTCCACCTCTATGATTACCATTACTACTACCATCGCCACAACTCTACTACTACCACTACCACCACCACCACCACTACTGCCACTACTACTACCATTACCTCTTCTCCACCACCGCCACTCCATCTCCTCTACCACTACCACAACTTCACCACTAATCTCCTTCGCCATCACTACCACCATCACCTCTTATCTACCACCTTCACCACTACTGCCGTTCCCTCTTCTCTACCACAAAAAATTAATTCCTGATTTTTAGTAACCAAAAAAAATGGGCCGTAGAAAAATATTTTTCATTGACCACAAAAAATTAACTTTATTTTAACTGAAAATATTTTTCACTAAAATATTACCCCTATCTCTACCAAATAAAAAAAAATATTTTTTTCATTAAAATAAAAATGAAACAAATAAATTTTCAATCTTAGTAACTAAAAAAAATGAAAAATCAAAAAAAAAAAAATCATTAATAACAAAAAAATAAATTTATTTTAACAAAAAATAAATAAAACGACCGCCTATCCTAACTCTCCTCTTATTTTCTTCTTTTTGTTTTCGTTTTCCCGCTCTTTCCAATTCCCCCCCACCTCCTTTCTTTCCCCCCTTTTGTTTCTCACGATCTCAAATCCCCAATCCCTTAGCCTTCGTTTGGGAAGTGGATTGGCTTTTTGATTTTTTTGGCTATTTTAGCCTGGGGCTAAAAAGTCTGGTTTGGAAAGGGCTTTTGGCTTTTTTGACTTTTTTGTGAGAGAAATAATGTAATGATTATGGTTTGGATTTAATGTTTTATCTTATTGGGCTAAAAAGCCTATTTTGTTTTTTGTGGCTAAAATAGCCAAAAAAGCCTAACTTTTGGCTTAAACAAAAAAAATCTCTAATTTCAAAAATTCCCAAAATATGATACTATATATATAGAGAGAGAGAGAGTTGATTGGAGATTCAAAAATGGCGAACTATCACTTTGTGTACAAGGACGTGGAAGGAGTTTCAACTCAATGGGATGATATTCAGAGAAAATTGGGAAACCTCCCTCTGAAGCCCCCTGCATTCAAGCCTCCATCCTTCACACCCACCGATGACGAAGACTCTAAACACAAAGACAAAGCTGGGATCAATGACAGGACCGAAGAACAACTCCAAGATCTTGAGGATGATTCGATCTCGATGACGATCGCTTCCTTCAAGAGTACATGTATCATTTTTCGTCTTCTGATTCTCCTAATTATGCGTTTAGTTTCCTAAGAATCCAAAGGAAACCCAAAAAAAAACCAGCTGTTTTCACTCATACAGTTTATTAGCTCAGTAAAATTAAGTTTCTTTTTGCTATTTATTTTGGATTTTTACCTGAAAAAGGTGAAGTCTTTCTTCTTTTTTTTTTTTGTTCCTGTTAGCCTAATCAAAACCCTTGAAGGATTGTCCTGAACTTCGTGGTAACAGTTCATTGAAGTTAATTGGAGCCCTAATTTCCTGACAAGTGTTCCATGAACTATATGGCATCAACATAAATTGGACCTATCTTTTCATGGGGTTTTTTTTTTTTTTTTTGTGTATATTTATTATCAGATTAGAGCATCCCCAATTCTTACTCTTTTTCTTCAGCAATTTGGGTGAAATTTTGGATAGATGCTTGATTTGGTATGGAATACAACAATCCTTACTTTTTTTTGACTAATAATATGACTGTTGAAAAATTGATGAAGGATTTAGTTCATCCTTGATTTGGTGAAAATTTTGCCTCTCCTTGATTTGGTGAAAATTTTACCTTTCCTTGATTTGATACAAGTTTGATGAAATGATTGGAGCTCACTGCTCTTTATTTATCAAATTGATGAAAGAATTGGTGAAAGATTGCAGATGCTCTTATTTCCTTAAAATTTATGTTTTAATTGAATAATTCTTAATTTAATTGCATGGTGTGTATTAAAAGGAAGAAGAGGTTAGGAGAGTTAAGACAAGCAGCTAAGGTTCAGAGGTATGGATCAATGGTTCCAATTTCTGGATCTGATTTTGTACGCGAGGTTTCCCAGGCTCCACCAGATGTTTGGGTCATCGTCATTTTGTACAATGATGGGTAAGATTTATTCCTGGAAATTTGATAGTTCCATTGTTGCACTACTTATCTAATTGATTGTTGTTACTTCTTAAATAACTCCATTCTTTTTATTATACCTCTTTGGATTCTTATACATTTGTAAATGTGTATCCATGTGTGTGTTGATATATCTGTTTTAAATTTTTTATGGATACCTAGAATGTGGGCTTCTTCTGCAATGCTTGGAACAGTTGGCAACAAAATACCCGACAACAAAATTTGTTAAAATAATATCTACTGACTGCATTCCTAACTATCCAGATTGTAATCTTTCAACTCTTTTGGTGTACAATAATGGTGCTGTGAAGGCAAATTATGTGGGCTTGCATAATTTTGGTCGCAGATGTACTCCTGAAGGTATCTTATTATATCTAAATTAATTTCAATAGTTTTTATTATCCTTTCTATGCCCCTTGGAATGTGCCATTAAGTTGTCGTTTCTCTAAGAATATGAATTTCGTAAATTTTTAGATCTTTGTGTTAGTGTATGTAGTTATCATGAGCTTATATGTAGATATTGTGTCATCAAAAGTGAGATTCTGAATTCCAAAATTGTTATATGGTAAAAGAAATTTTGAAAGCAAAATGATTGAGAGCTCTAAATTTTCATTTCTGGATTCTTCTTTTGTTTTTTTTTTTTTTGTTTTTCTTCCCTTCTTTTGATAAGTATTTTCATCTTTGGATTCTAATTTGAGAAATGCTAAACGTAGCCCTACTCCGATTCTTCTCTTTTATCCTTTCCTTGCTTTTTTTGCCTTGACTAGTTGGCCTTGCTCTCAGAATAGTGAAAATGTTATTGTGGAAATTTCCTATAACGAATTTCTGCTTATGAAAATTTGTCTTTACTTGTGCCAGATAGCTAAGGATGTTGAGGATGTCAAAAGTGCTCCAGTTATGGAGTCGTTGAGGCCTTGTAAGGATGTGGAGTTAAGCCCATCAAAGGATGTCGAGCCAAGACCGTTTATGGATGTGGAGGATCCAAAACTGAAGTTGGGTAAAGATATTGAGGAGCTGAACTCAAAGTTGAATGTGCTGGAATCAAAATTCAGTGAGGTTAGTCTTTTTATACGAAGTTTATACTATGTAGGATAGCTAAGTAGCCATAGGTACAGACATTTGACAGACATGGACACGCTAATCAAGTGATTTTTTTTATTTAAAAAAAAAAAAAACCAAGACACAACATATTTGGGACACGTTAAAATTTTATGTCTTTTATAAATTTGTCATGTATCAAATATATGAATTGTTTATTCAAAAAGGTAATTAAAAAAATAACACTAATTAAAATTAAAAAGTTATATATTTCAAAATTTAAACTTAAAAAAATCATTCACGTAATAATTGCATTCTAAAAAATGCAAAACAATTGTACATTATTGAAATTCATACAAAAATGCTATGAATCCACCCTTATCAACCCATAATTTATTCCAAATGTGTTTGTGTGGTAGAGATTAAATTGATGAAGTATAAGGTCCATAAGTAAAATAAACCATTGTTATTTATATTGATGGATAAGGTGTGTAAACCATTGTTATTTACATTAATGTTGTTATTCCATACTTCTCATTTCCACAGTCCATAAATGTGGTTTTCAGGTACACACACTCAGAAAGAAGTACCCATCACTTGATATAGAGGTAAGCCCATTTCTAACTGTGATGCTTTAGTTATCTTCTATGCGCTTGTATTCACTATCCATGTTGCTATTTCTCTAGTCTGCACCAAAGTTACGCAAAACTCTCTTTCCAAACAACAAATGCAATTTAGGATTTTTTACCCTAAATGTTATTAGCAAACATCTAGGGATGGATTCTTGAAACCCATAAGAGATGTTTTGGAAACACTTGACACATTGTGTTTCTGTTATAATTTTTATGAATATATAAAAAATGTTATGAAGTTGTTTATAAGGAGAAAAGACCTATCTCAATACATGAAGGCGAGTCCCAACTAGATTTGTTTATGAAAATGTGAGAGCAATGTTGATATCAATCAATGTCTCTCTGTCTATGGTCTTTAGTTATCCATGTCTGATGGGATGTGGAGGAGAAGATTTTCTTATATATGCTATATGAAATAGTTCGAGGATTTAAAGTTTAAGATTCATAATTACATTGGAGATTGTAACGTCTCTTGATCTTAATTAAGATGTCACTGCATTCAAGAAACTTAGAATTCAAGGTGTTGACGCCTCAAAATCACCTAGGTATGAGAGACTTGTGGGAGAAGATGAGACTTAAATCGAGTTCCTCATTTGAGAGTTAGAGTCGGATTTCGGTCTAAACAAACTAGTTTCTTAAGAAACTTAGAATTTGAGATGTTGACACCCCAAAATCACCAAACGGAGATGGACTAGCACGAAACTTGGTACACACGACCGCCTAGGTACGAAAGACTTGTGGGAGAAGACGAGACTCGAATCGAGTTTCCGATTTGGGAGTTAGCAACAGATTTCGATCTAGGCAAACTAGTTTCTTAAGAAACTTAGAATTCGAGGTGTTGACGCCCCAAAATCACCAAACGGCGTCGGATTAGCATAAAACTTGGCACACACGACCGCCTTGGCATGAGAGACTTGTGGAAGAAGACGAGACTCGAATCGGGTTCCCGGTTTGGGAGTTCGAGTCGGCTTTCGGTCTAGGCAAAATTATTTACTTAATTATCTTTGTAATTGGATAATAGTTAAATTTTTATGTTTTTTTTTTGTAATTAACATATTAACACATAATTATATTGTCATTAATTATTTTTGTTTTTTTTTTCCAGATATTTCCCGAGTAGGAGTTTGCTTCTTGTGGAATGCATGCTTGTGAAGAATGCGACTAACTTTTATTTTTGTTACCCACGGAGAATGATGAAATTTTTTTTGGTTTTTGGTTTATGTGATTTTGAATTGTGAACAACATTATTAAACATTATATATGTATTATGGAACATTATGTAGTGGGATAATTTTTGTTGATGTGTAGTTATGAATGCAAAAATATTTTTATTATGGAGAAATTGTTATTTCTATATAGAAAATTTTATATTATTATGCAATTATTGGTTTCTTTTTTTTATATTTAATATAGTTTTTTTTTGCAACAGTACCACACCGTTGCAAAAAACATTAGAACTAAAATCTATTTTTTTGGCAAAAGAAATTGGCGACAAAGGTCATGCTGTCGCAACAAAAAAACATTTCGCGATAGTATTTTTTTTTGCCATCTCAAATAAAACTTTTAGTGATGGTACAACATTGTCGTCGCAAAAGGTCTCAACTTTTTACATATTATAGGCGCTAGTAAAATGCCGTTGCAAAAGGCCACATTTGCTGTCGTAAAAAAAACGTGACAGCACCATGCTGTCACTAAAACATTTTAGCAACGCCCTCTGTTGTGACCCCCCTTTTGTCGTCGCTAAAAGTTTTTTGAGACGACAGTCATCGCAAAAAACTGAAATTTTTGTAGTGAAAGTGTTATTGAAACGGTATGACATATACAGAATATCAAAGAATAATTTACAAAATTGAATGAAAAATAAAATCTAGGTTTTTCGAAGTGAGATCTTACTTTTTTTTTCTCTATGTTTATGAATCGGAAATGGAAAACTATGAAACTTTTTCAAAGTCATGATGGTGTTTGAACATGATGGTTTTTCGTGTTGTTGAGAGTTGTCGATTGGAGAAGATGAATGGCTTTGTGTTGTGGTTAGGGTTTCAGAGGTAGTGGAGTCGAACGGTGCAGAGATGAAGAACTGGAAATGTAGAATCGAGCAATGGAGGTGTGATAGTGGAAGGATTAGAGTGGTGTGACATAATTGTGGGTAAAAGTTACGCGCGTGTAAATTAGGCGATGTGTGAGTGTATTTTCGTCTGATTGCTAATTTGAGGACCTAATGAACTATTGAATTTGTTTTGGGTCTAAATGAGGTATGATGTGTTGGGCTTGTACCTTTGGGTCAGTTGCCCTTATAATAAGGGAGCTCTGTCCAACAATTTAAATAAAAATTTATTTTGTTCAAAGATCCACGCATTAAAATATCATGTCCATAAGGACGTACTTTTACAAGAGGACTAAATTAGCCCTTCAATAATCACGCATATATTTTTTTATTTAGTTTCACATCTCTTATCTATTCAAAATAAGCCATTTAGTACTCTCTCTCTCTCTAAAACCCCCAAATCACCCACATCTAGTGCTCTCTCTCTCTTTCTCTAAAATCCCTAGTTTTCTCTCTCTAAAACCCTCACCATCACCGATGGCCGATCTGGCTTCTTCAACTCCTCTCTTCTCGAGGAAATGCAAAACCACCCCTCTTTTTCTCTCTCTCTCTCTCTTCGTGGCTGTCGCAGCTACCGACTGCGAGGAAGAGACGACGAGTTCAATCATCCATCGTTGTTGAGTTCAAGTCTCAAGCTTTGAGCTTCGACATGGTCGTTGAAGGAACCCTAGTTTTCAGCTAGCAATCACCCTGGCTGGAGAACATTTCTTACTCTAGCACTTAATTCAATCTGTTCTGTGAGGTTGTTTCTAGATCTCAGTGTGCTAGGGTTCCAAATTACATTTCAATTGTATTCTCTTCTCTCTCTCTCTCTCTAGTTTTTATACAATACATACATATACATATATTTGCATGCTATTTTAAATTATATGTAAATGTTTTCTCAAATTTATCTGTTTCATTATTCAGTTCAAACTTATCAACATCTCTATATATATATATATTTCTGTATGTATAATCGTTGATTTTTTGTTTAAAGGTTGATTTCTGTTGGTTGCTACTGTCTCTACCACCACCATCTCAAAATCATCGTCCTTCAGCTACACTTGGTTCATCGTTGTTGCCGCCGTATCTGGAAGTGCCATCGTAATGAAGATCTAGACAAGGATAATTAGGTACACGTTTGATTCGATGACTATATCGATGATGACTATGAGAACAAGGATGAAGAAGAGGAAGACGAGTGTAGGAGAGAGAAGAAGTTAAAGCTACTACTCAAGCTTCAGAGCAAGATAGTAACGGTGAGTCAACTCTGAGTCAAACTCAGTGCGTGGAACACGCGCCTTTTGTCTTAACTTCCTCGTCGGACTACGGAGATGCCGATAATCCACCACTACTACTAATCTCTCCAACTTTCTCTCTCTCTCTCTCTCTCTCTCTCTGGATCGGTACTAGTCCACCTTAATGTTTACAATCTAGCCTCCATTAGTGGCTACACTTATTGGCTTGGCTTCGGAGTCTACCATTCTCAAATCATGTGATTAATGGAGCTAGAATAAAAACTATCTATGAACATATATATATATATATATATTTTGTTAAATAGATTTGTAACAAATCTATCAAAATTTGAACAGATAATGGCTTAGATCTGGTGTGTGGGTATGTGGTGGATCCGGATCTGTGGAGAAGGCCACTAATTTGTTCAATTGAACAAATCCCTACTTATTTATTTATTTATTTATTTAGTTGTTGATTATTATTTTTAGGTGTTGATGATGATGTTGATGATGAAATAGATATAGGACAAATTTTGAATAGATAAGTGAGATTTGGTTCAAATTTTGAACAGATATAGGATAAAGTTATTCAAAATTTGAACAGATAATAATAGTTGGTGAATTTTTGTGTAATATTTTAGAAAGGAATGTATTGTTGTTGATGAATAGAACATAGAAATGCAGAGAGAGAGAGAGAGAGAGAGTCGGTTTGTATCCATATATATATATATATTATTTGGTTTGTAAAAAGTGGTTTGGATTTGAAATTTTCAAGAAGCTTAGATCCAAAGCCATGGAGGTGTAGGAGGACAAATAGGAAGAAGTGGTGGTACATGAGAAAATTATATCGATAAATTTGTACAGATATGAAAATTTGTACAAATAAATTTGGATAGAAAATTTGTATACATAAAAACATTTGAACAGATAAAAAATTAGATAGGTAAAATTCGGACAGATAAAAAATTACACAGATAAAATTTGGACACATAGAAAATTTATACAAAAAAATTGGACAGATAGAAAATAATTTGAATAAATAGATAAAAAATTGAACAGATAGAAAATAATTTGAACAGATAGTCAAAAAAAGTCAACATATAAATTAAGGGGCAAATTTGGAAACAAAATATCCTTCAAAACAAGTAAAAGGATTTCTCACCAAACTATTTTACAAATGGTGGATCTCATACTAATAAAAAGAATACACTAGATCTAATGTCTTAGACACCCTCTAAATTGGATTTATTACTAATTTTCTTTTATAATAATAAGTTCTTTGTTAAAAAAAATAATAATGATATTCACCATTTTTAAAGTATGAGAAGCATAACATGGAGTATTTATATAATTTTTAAAATAGAAATTAAAACAAAAAATTAATTAAATACAGAGTTGTGGATCAAAATTTTTGTAAAGGTTAGAGATGTTTATTTTGGCCCGTTTTCAAAAGAGATGGTTTTTCTGCTTCCCCATAAATATTTAAGGGTCAGATTGATTATTATTTCTAACGAAAATTGTTTGAGGGCCCGAAATGGTTGGCTCGAAACCCAAAACGACGTCGTTTTGGGTTTCATTTTTTTTTTCTTTTTCTTTTTCTTCTTTCTTTTGCTTTTGCTTTCTTTTTCTTCATTTTCCTGTTTTTGAACAGAGACACAAAGGCGAGAGAGAGAAAGGAGAGGAGAAGAGAAGAGAAGAGGAAGAGAGAGAAAAGAAAGAGAAGAGAGAAGAGGGAGAGAGCAGAGGGAGGAAGAGAAAGACAAAGAGAGAAAGAGAGAGAGGGAGGGGAAGAGAGAAGAGGGAGGGGGAAGAGATCTATATAGATCTCCAACGCCACACCGGAGTTGCTATCATCGACAGGTACAGAGGAGTGTTGATAATGATAATGAAAATCTGGGTTTGAATCCATTTTTTTTATTTTTTATTTTGATGATGATATGTACACATCTAGGTTTTGTAGACACCCCATTTTTGACCGACCTTAAGACTCAGACGTCATCGATTGAGCGCTCGTTGATGACGCATATTGTGCTCGTTCTGAGGTTTCGGAGTCTCGGCTGAGAGCCTTGCCTCTGGACTTCGGGACTCTTTTGTGCTTTACCTCGGTTTGCGAACCAGGTTCTATTTTCTCTTCCTGAAGGGTGGGAGAGGTCTCATAGACCATCTCTCAGTGGCCATAGGTTACTGTTCGTGGTCGTAGACCACTGTTCCCATTTGGAGACCAGTTTTCGGTTTTCGGAGCCGTCGGCCACGCGCCTCGGTTCGGGACCACTTAACTTTCTCCGTTTGCTCCTGTTTTTGGCACACACCTTTTTTCCTCTCTCTAGAGGGACACTGTGGCCCGAGAGACCACCTTCGTGGTCGCACGCCACTTTCGATGCTTAACAGTCAGTTTTCGGAGCACCCGGCTGCGCGTTTTGGCCCCCAAACCCTCGTTTTGCATCTGTCTTGGTTCATTTTTGGTGTGGACCCTATTTTCATTGTTTGGGAGGTGGTACAAGGGTGGGAGACCACCTTTTCTCTTGGAGACCACCTTTTCTCCCGCCGGCCGATTTTCTTGTCAGGAAACTGGTCTCCTTGATTTTTGAGCCAAATTTGTGGGTCTCCCACCATACCACTTGCTTGCATTTCATGTGGAGACCACCAAATAAGGCTGTCGACCACCTGACCCTTTTGAACTGGTCGGCCTGCCTCCCTCAGTCTTGTCTCTATGAGTGTGTGCCAGTTGTGCCAGCTGGAAGCCACAGACTGGATCCTCCACGTGCATGGAGGATCTTCAATCTTGGTTTTTAGCTTCCTTGAGAAGCTTTGGCCCCCTTTCTCTATAAGAGAGGCCCTTCCTCTCCTTTAGAGAGGTTCAGAAAATTGTTCTAAGGCATAGCATACATATCTCTCTCTATCTCTGTATCTTGGGTTCAAAAAGTGCTAAGTTCTTACCCCTTTGCATACCACCTCTTAGCCTAACACTTCTGCCATCAACCTAAGGATCTTGGAGGCCATTTTCAGAGGTTGAGGAGCTGTGTCTTTGGTCCAGAAGTTGCTGGTCTTCTTGAGCTTCAAGAGTAACATACTTTCTCCCTTTTTAAGCCCTATTTTGATCCTTATCTTGGCCATACTTGCAAGAATTTTTGAGTTTTGGTGTAAACTGAAAAAAGCCTTATTTTGAGGTCCTTGCATGTTTGTTTAAGATCATTTTTATTTTGGGGGTCATCTACCCCCTTACATGCTTCATTTTGCCTTATTTTGAGCCATGCATTAGGGCCTTTGCATTGACCTTTGTTTGGCCTTCTAGCCATTGAAATCCAGTGGATTTTCAGTGGCCAGCATGCTGTTTTGAGTGCCAAAATCAGAGAGGGGTGACCCTCTCTCTCCTTGTTTTGTTTTCTAACATTTTTGGCTTTTCAAAGGAGCCCATATTTTCATACTTCCAAGCCTTGGTTTAGGCACTTTTTGGTATTTTTGAGACCTTCCTAGGCTCTGTCCATAGTTGTTTTGACCACCTTTTGTTTGCTTCTTGCATGTGTAGAGCAATCCCATTCATAGCTTATCAAAGGAGCATGTCATTCTTGCATGCATTGACCATGTTTCAGTGGGTTTTTGGGCTTTATTTGGCATGCCATACCTCTATCTTATGCTGGTTTAGTGGCCTCTTGAATGCTTCACATGCTTGTTGTGTAAATCCTCTTCACAAGCTTATAATGCATGTTGTTTTGGTCGTTGATTCTAGCATATTTTGGCCATGTTATAAACTGATTTTGTGCATGTTTTGGACTTCCTTAGCTCTGTTTTTAGGCCTCATGGTCGAATGATGTTTGCTATGCATGGTTGTAGTGCAATACCCTTGCCTAGCTTTGAGTTTTGAAGCCTATTACATGCTTATGTTGAGGTGTTTGCATGTTTTGGGGTCATTGTGCATGGTATTTCAAAGCATGTAAGGTTGCCATGTTCCCATGTTTTACACTCCTTATATGCATTTGAGGGTTGTGCTTGTATGCCTTATTTATGGACCATTGCATGAGCTTTATTTTCGTGCCTTTTGAGCCATCATTTTAGTCCATTTTCCTACTGTTTTGGGCCTACATAGGGACTGTTTGGGGCTGGTTTGGTCATTTGTGCGTCGCTTTGCATACCTCTAGTGTAATGCACTTCACTAGTTTCAGCATCCAGGCCATCTAGTATGCATTGTGTGAGGTGTTTGCATGATTTGAAGCCACTCTGTATGACATTTCAGAGCTGAAAAATGTGTGATTGTATGCCATATTTAATCCCTTGCCATGACTTAGTAGAGTTGCACTTTGTGCCTTAGGTTTGGTCCCTCGCATTGTGCATGTTTGCATAGGTGTCGTTGCCTTAATTTCATCATGTTTGGCCACTGATATGGGTGTGGCTAAGGCTCACCTATCTTGGTTTAAGTCCATCTTGCATTGTATATGCCATTTAGTTCATGTTGTTGCATGATTGACCATTGCATTGTGTATGCCTTGATCATTTCATTATTAGTCTCTATGTGTGCATTGCGTATGCCATATAGTTTTCATGTGCATTGAGTATGCCATTGATTATTTCATAGCATTGTGTATGCTAGTAGCATGTTTGCATATCATCATTTGCATGTTTGCATCATTTAGTGGCATTATGTTTAGGTTGCATGTTAGAGTTGCATTCATGCATGCCATGTGTATTGCATTGTGTTTCGAGTAGGGTTTAGTCCAAACACGGAAACGAGGGACGTTTCATACTCCAAGTGACGAAACGTGCCTCGATTCTCGGTCGCCGACACTCTTGACTATCCATGATTGAGTTGTTGGCTTTACTTGCTTATGTTTGCATTCATTTCACATCGAGTTGCGCAATTCGACCCCTTGGCCATCATGCATTGAGACGCGTGATTGGTAGCACGAGGATCAAGGACTACACTCCCTAGAGCTTGTGCAATGATGGGGAGAGTGGTCATGCACACATATGTTGAAAATATTTTGCCATGCCCCTTTCTCGCTCTCTATTACAGCAAATTGGAAACCAGCAGCAAAAACTAGTCAGCAGCCTTTTGGAGCTTTGTACAGTGTTCTGGGACCAGTTGCAAACAGAGGCAAATCGGGGCATTGCGATGAATTTTTCGGCAAGGCGACTCGAGCATACATGCATTCCTTATCATTCAAGACCGAGCTGAGGCAGTCCATTTCATATGTTTTGCATGCTAGCTTATTTATTTTAGTTAATTTGTTAATTAATTAGGGTTGTGTAATAATTAGCTGTAATTCGTTATTCATTCGGTTGTGTATTATTTATTCGAACCCTCCGCGAGAGGGCGAACTTTGTAATAAGTGTGCGTGTGTGTGATGAATGTCTTTCAACCCCACGTCTTTCTCCCTTTTATTTACCAGCTTATGATGGTTAGTTTTAGGGCATGTTTCAATTAGCATCTATATGTTCGCATGTTTGCATTCATTCATCTGTATTGCATGCACCGGGCTCGGCGCATCATGCTAACTGCATTGTATTTCAATTCCAAGTTGAATACATGTATCGATTGTTGCATCTCATATGCCATCTTAGAATAGCCGAGCCTATTGTAGTTGCATTTTTGCATGTGTTGCATTAGGCATTCTTAGCATAGTTAGGATTCATGCATGATTTCTATTTAGCTTCTTTCTTTGGCTCAGAGTACTCGGTAAGTGTTTATGCTTTAGCATCCTTGCATGCGTGTGAGTGACTGCCATGATAGCATGCTTACCATGAGACTATATGTTTATGTGATATAATTGCCTGAATGCCTGTGGGTGAAGGTTGGATTACTCGAATTGGAACAATTTCCCTAAAATAAAATATTTAGGTGGCGATTCTGTATTTAGCAAAGCAGTCCATGTTTGACACTTCTTTCTAAAATCAGTTTTTCAAAACGATTTGCCGAATTTGGACTCTTTGGTGATTTATCGATCTTGCATTGCACTTTGCGAGATTAGATTCAGACCCGTGACATCGAGTCCGAACTGTAGTGAGCCCAATGAACAAAACGGGATTTTTCCCAGGACGTTCGGGGACGTCTACAGGTTTGAATCAAAATCAAAATCTGGGTTTGATGCCTCTTGGATTGTTGATGATGTTGGTTGATCTTTCTTTCTCTTTCTTCTTCTTTCTTCTCTGCTCCCCTCTTCCTTCTTTCTTCTTCATTCTTTCTTCTTCTATGAGTTACTACGAAGGAAAGAGGGAAAGAAAAAAAAAAATAAAAAAAATAATAATTCCAAAACGACGTCGTTTTTGGATTCGGGCAAATTTGAGCTTGAGCAATTCGGGCTCTGTAACGAGACTGTATTTCTAACCATATGCTGTGTAATTTAGTGGTGTTGTATTATTGTGTTATTATTCTTAATAATTGTTTTTAATGTTAAAATTTGATATGTAGTAATTTATGCTATTGAAATTAATTTTTAATTTCTTTCTAGAAAAACAATTATAACTCAAAACTTTGTTATACATAAATCTATTGATATGGCTTTAACCTTTTGATATATATCCAATCCATAACGCCTGTAGAGGGTTCTCTCTCTAGAAATATCAGATTCTCACTCCGACCAAAATTTCGACCATCGAGACTCACCAAACCTTGGAAAATCAATGAAAGAGGAAGATCATTTGATTAGAAGCACAAACAAGATTAAAAGTACGAACACAACGAAGGAAAAAGAGATGGAGAAAGCAATAGTTATCAAAACAGAAGTCCTTAAAGAGGTGCCCAACACATAGAAGGTATCTGTGGGACTTTCCCTTCCCAAATACTTCAATGAAGCCCTCACTATAGTTCAAAATGGTGATTATCCTTTTGATGATGGAGTTCACACCCTGTCGTCTGATGAGGAAGATGATGAATAGAGAGGCATCTCTACAACTACAATTGTCCACTTTGAACACATGGACCTTCCCATGATTTCATTGCCTAAAAAGCTTATGGAGAAAATTCGAAAACCTTGGGAGAATGCCCTAATTATCAGGTTACTGGGAAAGAACATAGGTTATAGGATGCTTTGCATGAGGGTTACAAAAATCTGGGGACTCCAAAGGGAGTTCAATGCAATTGATCTAGGAAGTAATTATTTCCTATTTAAATTCTCTGAAAATGAGGACTATACCAAGGTGTACACAGGGGGACCATGGGTCATTATGGACCACTACCTCATAGTGAGACACTAGAAACCAAATTTTAAACCATCGGAAGCACTAGAAACCACAACCACAGTCTGGGTTTGGTTTCCAGAGCTTCTGATCGAATACTATCAGGATAAAGTCTTATATGCAATTGCGAAATCAATTGGTAAACCTCTCAAGATCGACTGGATGACAGCTATGGCGTCTATGGGGAAATTTGCCTAGATCTATATCGAAATGGTCTCACTAAGCCCCTGAAGCTAAAATTTATTTTGGAAGGTAGGTACTACAATATAGACTATGAATCTCTATACTCTTTTTGCTTCATTTGTGGAAGAATTGATCACTGTAAGGAAGCATGTCGATTCAAGGAACCAACTAGCCAATCATTGGTGAAAAATCTAGCCGTTTCTGATAAGCAAATTATTTCCACAGGTATCTCTGCAACCAATGATAACCTGCAGCACGGACAGAATGAGGAGGAGAACTTTAGGCCTTGGACGTTAGCAACCAAAAAATGAAGAAGACCAATCCAAAATAAAAAAGCCCAAGCACCCGGTGGCCCAACTCCACAACAAAATAGATTCAAATATCTGGAAGAGGGCCAAGATGGCCAGGGGGAGAGTTCTAGAGGAAGGAAAACAACAAAGGTACGGCTTGAAAAGGCCCAAGAAGAGCACAACCCACAGAATGGCCCACACCAATACAAAGACCCAAAAAGTAAAGCCACGATGGGTCTAACCCAACACAAATCAGCTCAACCAGATATATAACAAAAGTAGTCCATTTTGGAACCAACGGAGGAGATAATTACAAATCAAGATAGGGAGAACTTGTCAGAACCAGTAGCCTGTGAGCAAGAAGAAATTACTAGGCGCAATAATGGCCATCAGTCCCATTCAAACCTTTTTGACATAACTTATTCCTTGATATCTTCTACACGCCAAATTGACTCAACCATGGTAGAGATAACCCATCTACAAACCCAATTGGTACAATAAACAACTAAAACAGCTACAAATACTAACTCCAAAGACTACTGGAGGAGCGACCCAATCCCTCAAGATCTTGGTGACTAGAGAGATGAAGAAACAAGAGCAGATGACCGAAGAAAAGCAGAAACTAGAGGTGCAAAAACATGTGCAGCAGACTAGTGCAATGAGTTTGTTGTTCGAACCAGAGAAAGAAGCAATTCACCTCGTCGCTTTCGTCTGGTCGATAGAACAAATCCACCTGACAATAGAACCAAACTAGGAGAGCAACCTAGCAAGACCATTCCACTCGGTTCAGATGGCCTTCATGAGATCAGTGGAGGACGATCATTAGAGGGTACGCAACATTATTAGGGATTTGGCGTCTAACCCACCTAATTTTCCATCCATGGATTTGCTCAAATTGCTCTTCTAGAGTTGCTGCGGTACCGGCAATAAAATTTTTAAGCGTAACCTCACAGAGATTATTCATTCACATAAATCAAAAATTTTGATCCTCATGGAGACTAAAATTCCCTACAGCAGAATGAGAAACTTTTTCCATTGCTTAGGCTTTACAGTTTCTACCATTGTGGACCTTGTGGGTAGAGTTGGTGGGATATGGATAATCTAGGACACTAAGTACGTTAATGTGAGAGCTTCCTCTGTTAGTTCTCAAGTTATCCATACAACTGTCCACAAGGAGGACTATGAAGAATGGGTCCTAGCCGCTGTTTATGCTAGCCCAAACCTTATTCTAAGAGAGGCTTTATGGAACGAGTTGGAAGAAGTAGCGGAGAACATAGAGAAACCGTGGTTGGTAGCAAGAGACTTCAACGATTATGCAAATCGGAGTGAAATAAGGAGTTTTTCAAACACCTAAAGCATAACTAGGACTTAGAAATTCCTTGAAAGAATTAACAATTGTCACTTGATCGATTTGGGAAGCCCAAGACCCAGAATGACTTAGACTAACAACAGACAAGGACTCGCTAATACTATGGAAAGATTGAACAGGTGATGTACAATGTTGATTGGAGAACTTTGTATCCTGAAGCAAGTGTGAAAGTGCTCCCCAGAGCATATTCAGATCACTCTCCTCTCATTGTGTACATTGAAGATATGCACTCTCTTAATCCTTCAAATAGACCGTTTAGATTTGAGGATGTTTGGATGTCTCATACTGGCCTTTTGGATGTTATTAACTCTTCCTAATCTGATATGAATCATAAACTTCTGGGTTCCACTGTTGAATTTACAGTTAGAGTTAGAAAGTGGAATAGAGAGGTTTTTGGAAATATTTTTAAAAAGAAAAGACAGTTATTGGCCAGAATTGAAGGCATCCAAAGAGCCTTGACTAATAACTTTTGTCATAGTCTGTTCACTTTAGAAAAAGATCTCATTACCCAGTATAATAATGTTCTACTGTAAGAAGAGATGTTGTGGTTTCAAAAATCTAGATCTAAGAACATTACCCTTGGGGACAGAAACACTAGATACTTTCATATTTCTACTATCACTAAGAGGAGAAAATTGAAGATAAATGCCATTAAAAATAATGAAGGTAATTGGATTACTAAGAAAGATGGTATTATTAGAAATATTATTGATTATTTCAATGACCTTTTCAAAAAAGAGGTTATTCAACATTTGGATCATTGTAAAAACATGACCATAACCTATTTTACTCAGGAGGACAATGAGGGCATGCTAAAGCCCATAACTAATTCTGAAATTTTGAAAGTTGTTAAAAGCATTGGTGCCTTTAAAGCACCAAGAAAAGATGGTATTCAAGCTTTATTCCACTAGAAGTACTGGAAAATTGTAGGACATTCTATATGTGAATTTGTTAACTCCTGTTTCCAAACTAATAGGGTTCCTGATGAAGTTAATGAGACTCTTATTGTCCTGATCCCAAAAATTGAGAACCTTGATACAATCAAACAATTAAGGCCCATAAGCCTTTGTAATGTCACCTACAAAATTATCACTAAAGTTATTATGGGAAAAATTAGACCTCTCTTGGATACACTCATTAGTCCTAATCAGAGCAGCTTTATTCCTGGGAGAAATACCACTGATAATATCATAATCACCTAAGAAATCCTTCACACTCTGAGATGCAGAAAGGGAAGAGGTGGGGGTATGATTTTCAAAATTGATCTTGAAAAGGCTTATGATAGGCTGTCTTGGGACTTTATCAAAGACACTTTGCATGAGTTTAAACTCAATGATAAATGGGTGGATTTGATCATGAACTGTGTTACTAATAACCATTCCTCTATTCTCTAGCATGGGGAAATTTTTGAGGGTATTCACAATGAGAGGGGACTTAGACAGGGTGATCCCCTCTCCCCTTATCTCTTTGTTCTTTGTATGGAGAGATTATCCAACATGATCATATCTAAAGTGAAAAAGGGGTCTTGGCAAGGTATAAAAGCCTCCAAAAATTATTTACCTTTATCCCATCTATTTTTTTGCTGATGACCTCATTCTTTTTGCCAAGGTGGATCAAACTAATTGTGAGACCATTATTGGGGTTCTTAATGAATTTTGTGAAGTTTTTGGTCAGAAAATTAATTACTTGAAGTCTAAACTTTTTGTGTCCAACAACATCCCTTTCAATCAAGTTAGAGCCCTAAGCTCCCAAAATGGCATCCCCCTCACTCAAGATCTTGGAAAATACTTAGGATCTCCTCTCCTCCATAAAAAAAGTCAGCAAAAACATGTTTAATGAGATCCTTGAGAAGCTGCAAGCTAGACTCTTAGGTTGGAAGGCTAGAAATTTGTCCTTAGCTGGTAGAGCTACTCTCATACAAACTGTTACCTATGCCATTCCTAGCTATAATATGCAAGTCATGGAACTTCCTAGAAATCTTTGTGATGAGATTGATAAAATCAATAGGAACTTTCTTTGGGGAGAGAATGTTAATAGCAAGAAAGTTCACCTTGTTAACTGGAATAGTGTGCGCAGAACTAAGGAGGATGGAGGACTTGGCATTAGAAGTGTGATACCCCTATTCCAAAATATGCTAATTGGCCCTTAATTTGAATATGATTATGTGTTTGATATGATTTCATGTGCCATTGTGTGAAAATATGTGGTTTTGAATTTCTATCTGTTCACCGTAGGAATATTTGTTTGATTCTCCCGCTTTGGAAATTAAATTGAAGGTCTTATCGGCCACAGAATCCAAAATTGATTACGCCATTGTGATTCACATAATTTTTAGAGCCTACGGTGAAATTTAATTGAAAATTGATTTAGATCAAATTAATCAGATTAATATTGATGATTTAGTGCCCAATTATTTAATATTATTAAATAATAGTTAGTGGGTTATGTTGTAAAGACTCTACACCCTCAAATTCCTTCCCTTAGTGCATTTTGGCTGATTTTTGGACTCAAAGAGGGAGAGAGAATCGGCTAAGAGGGAGAGGGTGAAAGAAATTGAGAGTTTGATTTTGAAGGCTTGGAATTTGAAGGCCAACTCTAAATTGGACCATAAATTGAGAGAATTGAGCCTCTAGGTAAGCATTGATTCTTGAATTCATGAGTTTGATGTGTAATTTTTTGTGCTCAAGGGTTGTTTGTGATCAACAGCATGATTTGAGTTAATTTTGTTGAAATTGAGGCTTGATATGTGCATGCATGTAATGAACTCCCATGGAATCACAAATCTAGCATGTAATTTGTGAAATTGTGAAAGATTGGTAGTGTAATCCCACATGCAAGCATGTCTTTGTCGAATTTTATGGGAATGAGCACTAATTGCATTAATTGAAGTGAATATGAAGTCAAAAAGGGCATGCATGTACAAATCATGGGAGTATAAGTCTTGAATGTTTGAATTTGAGCATATTGGTGTTGAGTTGTGATATTTTGGGACATACATGCAAATAAATTATGAAATTGAGCTTCAATATGTTGTAATTTATGCTTGTACCATGTTAGTACATGTCTATGAGTAATATGAGCCATAATATGCATGAATTGTTGGTTGGAAGTCGAAATGAAGTTCAAGAACACAATTATGGGTTTTCCAGAATTTTGAGATTCGCTCGAGCGGGAAAAATGATGCTTGAGCAAGAAAATCGTGCTCCCAGCACTTTTTGCAGAGTTGGATCTTCGCTCGAGCGGGATTTTTCACGCCGATCGGCGGAGTAAATGTGCCTTCGCCGAGCTCCTAATTCACGCTTAAGCGTAATTTTGAGGTAACCAGTACTTTTGCAGGCCTCTTACGTCCACTCGAGCGGGGAAGTCCATGCTCGAGCGGGGACCCTGTTTTCTGAAATTTTGTTCATGCGTTCTGTGTTTCGTTTTCCGTTCTCTTTCACTTGTAAGCACTCTTAGGCATATGTTAAGCATTGTAAATGAGTTAATGAGATAAGAATAAGGCCTAAAGAGGAATATGTGAATTAAAGAACGAATTGAACTGTTAGTAACCCTTTTGTGTTCATGAAATGTGTAGGGTCAAGCTCCAGGGCAAATCCACAAGCCGATCACTGTGAGTAATATCGATATTTGAAAGCTTAGCCATGTCCAACTGTTTATTTCCTTATAAGCTTTATGAGTTGCTAATTGGGATTATGGACAAAAGTCTGACATGAACGAATGAATGGACTGAAGGTCGTTTCGATATGAATAAATGGACATAAGGTCGTTTTGACACGAATGTATGGGCCGAAGGCCGTTTTGCCGTAAACAAATGGACCGAAGGTCGTTTTGACAGAAATGAATGGACCGAAGGTCGTTTCGATAGAAATAAGTGGACTGAAGGTCGTTTTGACATATATGAATGGACCTAAGGTCGTTTTGACATGAATGAGTGGGCCGAAGGCCGTTTTGACACAAATGTATAGGCCGAAGGCCGTTTTGGACATAAACGAATGGGCCGAAGGCCATTTTGACATAAATGAATGGGCTGAAGGCCGTTTTGACACGAATGGAAATCTGAATGGGCCAAAGGCCAGAATGTTTGGAACTACAGTCACTTGATTTGAATTTCGTATAGTTATTTATCTGTTCAATAGAAATATGGATTGGGCCCAAGGCCGTTTGGAACATGTTGTTCTATATTGTTATGTAACTTATGCATTTGATTTGATATTATTCACTGGGCCATCGCTCACGCTCATTCATGTGTTTGTAGGTGAGCCAAGAGAAGTCCAAACTCAGCCCCCGTGAAGTCTGTCAGGAACAACATGAGTTTTGAAGAGTTAGCCTTGTGTCTCACGCACGAGACCCATCCTTGCCATTTTGTTATGTATTTACATTTTGACTTGTTGGCAAGGACCTTGTGTATATCTGTATATAGTTTTGTTATGGGTTGACTCAGTTTGGATGATCCTGTGTGTAAAGGATTTTATGGTACTGTATTTTGCCGTGGGTTATTAATGTATACGTGTATGGTTTGTTCGATGTGCATATAAGCACGGCTCTATGGACAAAGTTTTTAATTATTGCTTCCTTTGGGCCTCTTTACTCTATTGAGTTATGTCTGTTTTGGTTTGAGGCCGTAGGTAATCTCAGGGTTAATGGCCGGTTATGTTCTTAACCCATAGGGGTGGGTTCGGGTCATGACAAGAAGAGCTAGAGATCACAATGCTACACTCATCACTAAACTTGGTTGGAAAATGTTAACTAAGAATAATAAACTCTGGTGCAAAGTTAGCCAAGTATTTGAAGAGGAACAACTTATATAATTGGCCAATGATAAGAAGAGTCTCCCATATTTGGAAAAGCATTTGCAAAAACAAAAAAATTCTTAGAAAATGGGTTAAATGGAATGTGCGAAATAGGGAGACCATTTCTTTATATCATGACTGGTGGTGTAGGGAAAAACCTTTGATCAAAATTATAATACTCCACAGGTGAATGATGAAGATAAGGTGAGTTTACTCCTTGATGATGAAAGAAATTGGAACCCTGAAGCCATTGTTAATACTGTAAATCAGCAAGGCCTCTAAGTGATTCTAAAGATTCATAGACCCAGTTTTGTGACTTACATAGATGTCCTTACCTGGATTGGATCCTCTGGGGGAAATTTCTCAACAGTATCTGCTTATCAGATCATTGCAAACCATGAGATGGATGGAAATGACAGGAAATGGGTTTGGAAGCTTAAGGGTATGTTTGGTTTGGTTTTGGGAGAGTAGTTTTTAAAAATTATTTTAGAGAGAGAGTTTAGAAATTTTTTTGGTTTGTTTGGTTGTGTATTTTGAAAGTAGTTTTGGAGTTTGGAATGATTTGATATTTTGTTATAATTGAGTAGATGTGTGTGAGAAAAAGTGATTGAGAAATAGAGAGGAGAGAGAAAAAGTGATTGATTGATAGATAAGAGAGAGAAAGTGATTTTGAAAATTGTTTTGAAAAATTTACAAACCAAACAAATTTTTTAATTTTTTTTTCCCAAAATCACTCTACAAATTCAAACCAAACATACCCTAAAACTCCTCAAAAACTAAAATGCTTTCTCTGGCATATCCTCAATGATAGACTACTAACCAATCAAATGAGGCTCAGAAGAAACATGACAAACACTGATTTATGTCCTAGATGTGGGGAATCCAGTAAAGATATGAACCACCTTCTTAGAGAATGTACCAAATCTAGAGATATCTAGATTGAATTAAGACTGCCACATGGTAGGAGAAAGGTTGTAGATTACCTCTAGCTGAATGGATGTCTTCTAATATGAAAACAAAAAATCTGTTTCATGGGGAAAAAAAATGATATCTTTACTTCATTGTTATCCTTTGGCAGATCTGGAAAGATAGAAATCAAATGGTTTGTGAAAACTTTATTCACTCTATTCAAGCTAGTCTCATGAACATTAGAGATTATGTTCTTGAGATTGATGAGGCATTTCAATCTCCTCTCCACCCTAATCAATCTTTACCTGTACTAATTAAATGGTGTTTCCCTATGGTAGGTAATCTGAAATTAAACATTGATAACTGCTCAAAATGAGATTCTAGACAGGTAGGATATGGAGGACTCTTGAGGGATGAAACAGGCACATAGATTTGGGGATATTATGGAAAGCTGGGTCATTGTTCCAGTATGGAAGCAGAGCTTTGGGCCATCTAGAGGGGCTTCACAATCTTATTTCAGAATGGCAAAATGGATGTGGAAATTGAAACTGATACCATTCAAGCCATCAAGTTAATTTAGGAGGGGCCAAGTCATAACCCTCCATACAAGGCCGTCATAGAAGATACAAAGCTCTTAATGAAAAGATGTAATTGCACACTGGGACACACCTTGAGGGAAGGAAACAAAGTTACTGATAGATTGGCAAACATAGGAATGGCACAAGATGAACATGTAGTGATTCTAGATGACCCCCTAGAGGATGTAAAAGCATTGGTCATAAATTATATGATTGGAGCTAATCTTGAGATGGATTAGCCCTCTAGACTGTTGTTTGTTTTTGAGACCTTTTCTCTGTTTTTATGTTTTCAACTGAATAAAAAAATACAAAAATAAATAAAAACTCTAACAACTAGGGCCTTTTTCTCTATTTTATTTTTAAAATTTTTTATGTAACTGCTAAAGCGTCATATTGATAAATATGAAATTCGAATATGTAGGATTCATTTTTATTTTGGTTGATAAGTAAATTTCTCAAGTTTGTTCTCCGTCAACTTCGGAATCAACTACTTAATGTCGATTTAATCGGAGTAGGATGAGGGGCAAACATTGGATATGTGCATTAAATCCACAACACACACACCATTTAAGTCAGAGAGTGTAGCTAGCAGGATTCGACCCCACACTCAAGCCCTACATACGATTCGTCCATCCAGTAGTTAAAAGGCTGTCCTAGTACCACCGCACCAAGCCCCTGGAGTTAAGAAGTGTAAAACCTGAGACCTCAAGACTTATACCTCAAAGCCTTACGAAAGTGCCACCACCCTTGGGCTAACATGATTAATTTCATATGCATGATTAATTAGAATATGCATGATTATGTTCAAAAAAATAAAAAAATAAATAAAGAATATGCATGATTAAATCTTTGTACAATCATTCCAACTTTATGAGGCGGAAAGCATTATTCATAATACTGCAATAATGCTTTTCTCAACTCTCCAATCTATAAGTAGATCGAATGGTGCCATTTTTTGGATTATCTTCATGATTAAATCGTTTATTTTGTTAAATTTATTGTGAAAGTTATTCAAACAAAAAATCAAATCAATTTGATATCATACATACGTGATCGAACAAAAAAAATTAAGCTAAAAAATAGATGACGGGTATTAATTTTAAAAATTAACAATCTATTTTTTGTATGATTTTGTGATTTAGTTATGTGACTATCAATATTTGCTTAATTTGATTTGTTTTTTTATAAATGATTTACTTGATGAATATGAAAAAAATGAACAATTAAAATGATTAAGACAGACCTAAAATAGACTCATAAAAAATAAACTGCACCACTCAGTTTATGCACTAGAAAGAATCTAGAAATCATTTGGCAATAGACTAATTTAATTAACAAAAACAGTTATGATACGTAGCTCAAAATTTTTGAGCTTGAAATTGGCCCGAATTCAAAATAACGTTGTTTCGTTGTTTTTATTATTATTATTTTTTTCAATGACCGGCAAAAGAAGAAAAAAAAAAAAAAAGAACAAAGAAGAAAAAGAAGAAGAAAGAAAAAAAGAGAAGAGGAGAGAGAGAGAGAATCATCATCATCAACCAAAAATCAAACCCACCCAACACATCTTCATCAACACAGGAGAGAGAGAAAATCATCATCATCAACCAAACACATCATCATCACATCTGAAATGCTGAAATGGTATATTTAGAAACTACTACATCTCCTGCAATGTTATAGTTTCTAAACCCACTATAGAGATCAACAAAAAAAAAAAAAATGTAAAAATCTGAAAAAAAAAAAAAAAAAAAAAACTTCAACACATCATCCTCATACACAGATTGAAGGCGGAGATCAGAGATCAGAGGCCGGGCTGCGATGATCGGAGGCGAAGGCGGAGGTGGTGATCGACCCTCTCTCTCTATTCCCTCTTCCCTTCTCTTCTTTTTCTCTTTCTCTTCCTCTTCTTCTGTTTTCTCTCTGCTCTCTTTGTTTCAGACATAAGGAGAAGGAAAAAAAAAATTTGCCCAAAACGACGTCGTTTTGGGCAGTCGAGCCATTCAGGAGGAGAGAGATCCGAGCTACGAAGGATTATTCTAAAAAAATTATTAAAAAGTCAAAAGGTCATACAAAAAAATTTAAAAAAAATTATTTTCTCTATATTTTGCATACTTTTATGTAAAATATTAAAAAATTATTTTTAAATATTTTATTTTTGTAACTCATATTTTAACTACTCCCTCCGTTCTAAAGTATTACTCCCTTATTTTATTTTTTATTATCTCAAAATATTAGTCTTTTTTCAAAAGTCAAGAAATAAAATAATATACATTTATTATTTTATCCTTCTTTTAAATTCATTAATGACGTAAAAAATATAATTACGACAATTGATATTTTCAAAAAAATATACTATTAAAAAATAATTTTAAAAAATTAATATTTTTAAAATGTAATAATTGTTTTATCAAAAAAGTTAAATTTCTCAAAAACTATTATTATTTTAAGATAGAAAGAATAAAAAATAGAAAAAAAGATTGAGAGCTTTAAATTAAGAGCTTTAATAGCTTTAATTGGTGTATGGGTCTCATGTGATATGATATTTTAACCTTAGTTTTTTTTTTTCTTTTTTTTTTTTTTTTTGATTTTTTACATCATTAATGTTCCTTTAAAACTCCCAAATTAAAGAAATGTATTATTTCTCCAAAAAAATATGACGAAAACCTAAATGGGGCAACTCTCCATCCAATCCAATGGCTTCGCTCACTTTGTTGGTGGTTTCACTTCTTTCTAAAAAAATATTTTTTATTTTTTATTTTCGTTTACCTAATTTTCTTATTAATTTAGGCCTCTTTTAAATAACAGGTTAAAAGTCTCTCTCTCTCTCTCTCTCTCTCTCTCTCTCTCTCTCTCACACACACATACACACACACAAAATTACTTTTAACTTTTAACTTATTTTGAGACATATCACTTTTTTATTTTTTATATATATTTTTAAAAAAATAAAAAGATTAATTTTTAACTTATTTTTCAAAACAATTCTTATGTTGTGTTTGGTTGGGGGATTTGATAAGCGATTTGGAAAGAAAAATAGAAAAGGTAGGTGAAATATGAATAAAATATACTTCCATTTCACCTAATTTCACACACTTTTTTCCTTTTCCCTTTCCAAATCTTTCCTTAAATCCCCAACCAAATACAGCGCTAATAAACAGAATACTGTAATTTTATCAAAACATCAAAATTTTAAATAATTGTGATGGCTTCCACATATACATAACCTCCACAGCCCCCACTCTCATCCTAATCACTCATAATATGAGGCCCATATATACATAAATAGATTTCACACACACATCAAGAGTTAAGATTAAATTGAGAGTCATAAAACCACAAAAAAAAAAAAACAAAAAAAAAAAAACAAAAAAACCAAAAAAAAAAATAGAGGTCCAAACATTTCTCAGTTTTAAAATCCCTCCACCCACATCCACCACCTGACAGACACAAAGCACCTGCTAAGAAAACGATTCAGAATTTTGTTTTAATTAATATTATAATTATCGTACTTTTTTTTATAAGATACATATTTATCATATTTTATTTATAATTGATTTGATAAAAATTTACTTTTAGATTTATTTTTTAAATTCAGTAATGTGTCAAAAAAATAATTAATTAGTAATTAAAAAATATTTAACTATCAACTAATTATCTTTTTGATATATCACTAAATTTAAAAAATAGATCTGACTTCTAAATTTGAATATCAATATTCTATTTACAATGATTTGATATTTAAGGTATTTACAATTAGAAAAATGCTTGGGAGCACTAATTAGTGCTCCCACTAATTAGGTGGCAGTGAGTTCTGCCAGTAATGATGTGATGTTTTGGTCTTGAAGTTGTAATTTTTTTTTGTTTTTACTTTTTTAATGCATTAGTGCTATTAGTGATGATATTTTTAGTGGGATAAATCATTGTTGTTACAATTAATCTATTGTTGTGACTACTATCACTTCATATCATAAACAAAAAGGAAAATTACACATCATTGTATCTTTTTAAAAAAAAAAATTCAATTCAATAAATTTTTTTATAAACATTAATAATTAAATTCATTAATTTTTTGATTAATTTGTAAATATTTTATAAAATTTTCACTGGTGTATAATTTCTCCTAAATAAAACATGATTAAAAAAATGTGATTATTTCAAAATTATTCACTGTGCTTGGTTACCAGTTTTCCAAAACACTTTTCAAAAAATTATACTTTCTTATTTTTCGTGTTTTTTTGTTTTTATTGAATTTTTTAATATTTTAAGCAATTTTTTTACTTATTAAACACATCTAACATAAATACACCTAAAAAATAAAAAAATTGTAAAAAAAATCTTTTAAAAATTTACTAAATACCAAAAATACAAAAAAAAAAATATAAGAATTCAGTACATTTTTTGTATTTCTATGTATTTATTAATTTTTTAAAATATTTTTTCACAAATTTTTTACTTTTTAGATATCTCTAACTAAGGTGCATCTAAAAAAGTAAAAAAAAATGTTTAAAATTTAAAAAATATTCACTAAAAACAAAAGAATATGAAAACCAAAAAATTCAGTTTTCAAAAAACTTAATTCAGAAAACTCAAACTAAACACGCTGATTAATTTTTTTTAACTAAGCGTTTAGAATAAAGAAAATTAGTAAAACAACCCTCTACAATTTTGTATAGTAAGAGAGGTCCAAGATATTTTTTTTACTAGTTAAGATTCGTCGATGAAATTTTTCTGTGATTATATCAGAGAAATTTTAAAATTTTTGTAAAATCAAAGAAATTTCTTTGTGTTGGGGCTAAAATTTTTCTGAGTCAGGCCGAAATTTTTCTGGGTCGGGCGCAAATTTCTCTGTGTCGAATTTTCTCTTTGAAATATTGACGGATCTTAACTACTATGAAAATATTGTATGTCATTTATTTTTCAAAATTTTAATATCAAAGACTTTTTAAAAAATTTCTTTTAAAATATTGTATTGATAGCATCAATAATTTTAGGATAAATTATAAATACATCCCTGAGGTTTGCTTAAAATACAGATTGTCCTTTGTGGTTTGAAAAATTATAAATACCCCTTTATTATAATTTTTTATTTAACAGAATTAATTGAAAAAATAAAATTCATAAATGCTCTCCTATACAATAATAAAATTACCTAAATTATTAATTGAAATATATTTTTAATATCATTAAAAACTGTTAATTAACTTGATGATTTATTAATAAAAGGGGCGATCTGTCATGAAATTAGAAACCTCAGGGAGTAGAATGTAATTTTCCAAACTATAAGGGGCGATTCATATTTTAATCAAATCTTAGGGATCGTATTTGTAATTTATCCATAATTTTATGATGACCACATTTGAATATATATTTAAGAAGAGTCAACACGATTTGATTTTAAAAAAATTCAAGAATCAATTTATTGCTTATGATTTTATAAAATTTAAAATACATAAAGGTAATGATAGAGAGTTCTAAAACTAGAGCTCTGAAATGAGCTTTACTGAGGTGGCAGTGGAAAAACAAAAAAACAAAAAAGCTAGCATACACATCACATTATAGTGGGATCCAGCTCATTAGAGCTATTTTAGAGCTCATGTTTTAGAACTCTAAGGGCACGCTTGTTTGGCCGCATGATGGAAGGGATTAGATTGTGTATGCGATGGGTCCACCAATGGCATGTTTGGTTTGGGCATACATTGATCCACCTGTGTGGGTGGATTAGGTTGGTTGGATTTTGGATGAGATTAAAAAAAAATAGTAAGTGGGTTGAGTTTATTTTATATAAAAATGTTATTTTTTTAATTTTATTTTTTTAATCAAATGCACCTGTTTATTTTAATATTTGTTTTAGTTTTTTTAATCTATAAATAATTTATTTATTTATTTTATATGAAAATAATTTAACAATCCCATCACTAACTATCTTCAAAACAAATACACTAAGGTGCTGTTTGAGAAGGGCTCACAGGCTATATGAGCCACATACGACAAGTGAGGCTCATTTAGCCAGAAGCGACAAAACACGGTTGCTAGGGTTGGGGGAGGAACTCTTCTACGAGTGAATTGACCGAAATACCCTCAGATCTCTTTCCAAACTCATTTCGTCCTTACGCATCACAACAAACGCACACAACACAAGCAACACAGCTAGGGCACGGAAGGAGCGACCCAGGCGATCTCTCCCAACCACCGGCGACGACATCCAATCTACAGCTTGGCTAGACCGATCGGCACCAGCATAGGCTTCTGGCGGCGGAGAACTTGTCGATACACCACCGATTAACTGGTAACTCTTCCAAATCAGAACTGATTTCGTAGATCGTAATGCCCAATGCTTCATGAATGGAATGTTTATATTTTTTTCTACGTTTTGCCTTCCCCCACTTCAGATTGCAGTGTATTTTGGCCTGTATTAATGGTATGTCGTTGTAGATTTGCGAATCTGGGGATATTAAAAATTTTTCCTTGTTAATTTTTTTGTAATCTATATTAAAAATTTTAAAATCCAAATATCCCGATCCACAAAAATTTGTATTACAATTTTTTTCTTGTTAATTTCCTTCCCCCAATGTTTTTTTTCATATTTTTTTCTTCCCCCCCTTAAAATTAATTTGCCGATCTGGGGATATCTTCGTATGTCGTTGTAGAATTTTCGTTCAAATAAGCAGATGATAAATTACAATTCATAAAATTAATTTTCTTTCAAATAAGCAGATGACAAAATTAATTAATTTGGAACTGTGGCCTGTACTCACATTCTAATTTACATTTCTTAAATTATATTGGTTATCAAATTAATTTCATTTTTTTTCCATATTCTGTTCTTCATCAATACAGACTCACATTGTAATTTACATTTTTTCAAATATATGTATTTGTTTTTTTATTAATTACATTTTTTAATTTTCAGATTCTGTTGTTCATGAATTAATACGCACATTGTAATTTACATTTTTTAAATTATATTGCTTATCAAATTAATTTCATTTTTTTTCCATATTCTGTTCTTCATCAGTACATACTCACATTGTAATTTACATTCTCTCAAATATATGTATGTGTTTTTTTTATAATTACATTTTTTACTTTTCAGATTCTGTTGTTCATGAATTAATACTCACATTGTAATTTACATTTCTGAAATTATATTGGTTATCAAATTAATTAAAATCTTTTTCCCATATTATGTTCTTCATCAGTACAGACTCACATTGTAATTTACATTTTTTGAAATACATGTATGGGGTTTTTATTAATTACATTTTCTAATTTTCAGATTATGTTCTTCATGAATAAATACTCACATTGCAATTTACATTTTTTTGTTAAAATAATTGGTTATCAAATTAATTACATTTTTTTTTCCCGATTCTGTTCTTCTTCCATAAATACTGACATTGTAATTTACATATTTTTAAGTGGAATAAGGAAAAATAATTATACAATTGATGAAATTTTTCTTGGTGCAACTTGGACACATAAACACTTGCAACAAACACAGGACTGACTTCGACCATACATAGAAAATTTTTATACGACTACAAAAATACAAATATTTCTTCACTATTCCATTACATTGTAATTTCCTCAACAACCAAAAAAAAAAAAAATGTAAATTAGCAAAAGAGAGTGTCAATCACGTACGTTTTATGCCAAAACTCATGGCAAGTGTGGTCTCATTTCAAGCATAACATCACCCTTTCGGAGTAACCTAAAGTTACATTAACACCCTAACCCCTTTCAAACAAAAATTTTCAATCCCGGCAACTACCACTTTGCAATTGTCCACACTAATTTTTTATAAATTTTTTTTTTTTTATCAGCGAAATTTAGTTATTAGTTATACATATTGCCAAACACTTGAGGCAACCAAGCTTGGAGATGCACAATACCCTTATCATAATTATGTGTCCATGGTCGGAATTAGAAACTCTCATTTTGTTAAGATTTGTACGTTTCGATGTTCAGTCATGTACATTTAAAAACATATTTATGCTATTGTTTGTAAATCGTAGCATGGCTTCGTTTACATCTACTGCAACTTCCACTACATGGCCACGAATGTGTGCCTGCGGACATGGCCCCTGTGTTGTTAAGATTTCCAGGTCCACCAAAAATCCAGGGTGTCCCTACTTTACATGCCCCCGCCCTTTGGTGAGTGACCCATTCCTTTAGGTCATAACTGCCCTTCGTTAACAACCCATGAAACTAATAGTTCCAAAATTTGCACTCATCAGCCCTGTGTCAGTTGGATTGGTTGGTGCGATGAACCCAGGCGAGAAAACCAAGACTATGCGTCACCCAGGGATGAATTTGTCATGCAATTGCGGGCTGATGTCATAGACCTTCAACAATCCTTCCGTGTCCTTAAGACCATCGTGTATGTGCTATGCATTGTCGTTGTCGTTTTGTTGTTCCGTATGTAAGCAACGTTACGTACATGTAGTATGTAAAAACACGTTACTATGTTGCTTCTTTATTGGTAATATGTAAAATAGTATGTACAAACACGTTACTATGTTGGTAGTTTCGAAACGGTAGACGTATTACTGACTATCATAACTATGTGCACTTCTAACTTCCATGCAACCTGTGGTACTATATAATTAATGTGCAATGTTTAAATGCTGCGTAACTTAGCATCCTATCTCTCTGTTTATTTGTTATTAATGTGTAATGGCTTATGAGTTTGTATGTAACAACCGTATGTGTGATGGTAATCTTTTGTAAACGAACATTAGTAATGGCTTCCGTACGTACTTCTCCGCGTACCAAATCGAAAAGCAAAGGCGTTGTTACTGACAAGTCAAGCAGTCTTGAAGATACACACAGTCGTTTAAGTCACAAGTGTAGACACCCCATTTTTGACCGAACTTAAGACTCAGACATCACCGATTGAGCGCTTGGTGATATTGCATATCGTGCTCGTTCAGAGGTTTCAGAGTCTCGGCTGTGAGCCTTGCCTCCGGACTTCCGGACTCTTTTGTACTTTACCTCGGTTTGCGAACCAGGCTCTATTTTCTCTGTTTTCTCTTCCTGAAGGGAGGAAGAGGTCTCGTAGACCATATCTCAGTGGCCGTAGGCTACGTTTCGTGGTCGTAGGCCATTTTTCCCATTTCGGAGCCCGGTTCCCGGTTTTCGGGGCCGTCAGGCTATGTGCCTCGGTTCGGGATCGCCTAACCACCTCCATTTGCTCCGGTTTTTGGCACATACCTTATTTCCTCCCTTTTTAGGGACACTGTGGTCCGAGAGACCGACTTCGTGGTCGAACACCACTTCCGGTGCCTAACAGTCAGTTTTCGGGGCCCCGGACTGCGCGTTTTGGCCCCCGAGCCTTGCTTGCAAGCATTGTTGGGCTCCGACCCAAACTAGAAATAGTCATATTTTGAGCTCCTTTTCATGTTTTATTAAGGACCTTTTTCTGTTTGAAACTCCGTTTTTACACTTTGTGTTTAAACCCTCTTTTAGGCCTATTTTTGCACGGTATTTTAGGCTTACTTTTGAGTTGTTTCGGACTTAGTTGTAAATTAAAAAGTGTCTTGTTTTGAGCCCCTCTTCAACTTTGTTGAAGGGATTTCATCCGTTTGGGACTAGCAGCTACCACTTGCCTTTATATCTCCCTTTTAGGCCAATTTTTGGGGGAAATTTGAATTTCATTTCCCCCTTCTTTTCCACCCTCTTGTGTCTATATAACAGACCCCCCAGCTGTATTTTAGGAGTTAGAAAATTTTGTTGTGGAGCTCTCACATTAAATCTCTCTCTCTCTCTCTACATTCTAACCATCAAAACCCTTTGATTCTTACACCATTTTTACACACCAACTCATAGCACAAGACCTCCATCCTCCATTCCAACACTTTGGGACTCTTTTGAAGAGGTTGAAAGCTCAGATTTTGGACCAAGAGTTGATGAAAGACTAGTCTTCAAGGGTGAGTCTCATTTTCCCTCTTTTTGCTCTTTTCTTGGTCTATATTTTAGCTCCTTATGCTTGCATATTTGGGCTCTGACCCTAACTGGAGATAGGCTTTTTTTGAGCTATTTTTCATGTTTCATTAAGGACTTCTCACTGTTTGACGCCCCCATTTTGCACTTGCTTCATTATCCCTCTTGTATGCCTATTTCTTGTGTAGCATTTTAGGCCCGTTTATAATTTGTTTTGAAGCATGATGTAAACTGTAAATAGGATTATTTTGAGCCCTTATTCAACATTGTAGAATGGCTCATCACTGTTTGAATCCTCCATGTGCCACTTGCTTTGATATCCATCTTTTGGTCCCATTTTTGCATAATTTATTAGCCTATTGTGCTTCTGTTTTTGGACTTTGGTCCAAACTGAAAAGGGTCTTATTTTGACCCCCTCTTCATGTTTTATTAAGGGCCTATTACTATTTGGAGCATATTTTGTATACTTTATGTTGTAACCTCTTTTTAGGCCTTATTTTACATAGCATTTTGAGCATACTTGTATACTGTTTTGGGTCTGATCATAAACTGTAAAAAGTCATTTTTTAGGTCCCTCTTCAACTTTGTTGAAGGACCTTTATCTGTTTGAGGCCAGAATGTATCAGTTGCTTCTTTGTCTCCATTTTGGCCCATTTCTTGCATAGGAATTTTGCCATACTTGTGTCTGTTTTTGTGGCTTGACATAAACTGTAAAACATCATATTTTGGGCCCCTCTTCAACATTGTAGAAGGGATATTCTCTGTTTAAGGCCAGCATCTATTAGTTTCTTCATTATCTTGCTTTCGGGGCCATTTTTGTATGCTAGTTTAGCCCTATTTGTGCCCACTGTTTGGCCTTACTTTAAACTGTAAATATTCTTGTTTTGGGGCTGCCTTGATTCTTTCTTTACACTTCATGTTCAAATAATGCATGCATTGCATAGTTATAGGTCATTCCGTATGCCTAATTTCATGTTTTGGGACTCGTTCCATGCATCAGGTACCATTTTGCCATGTTTCGGGGCTGTTTTGCATCTCATTTTGCTACTGAAATTTGCATGATAGTGTGCCATATTCCATGTCTTTCCATATCTTGTTAGAGTGGTATTTCGGTGCCTTAGGGTCGGTTCTCGGTTTGCGTGCACGCGTGCACGCATCTCGAGTGTCTCATTTTCATTTGATGGCCTCTTATGTGAGTGTGGCTGAGGTCCACTTGTGTTGGTGTAAGTCCATTATGCATTGTGTATGCCATTTCATTCCATAGCATTGTGTATGCTAAGTTGTATGATAGTACATTGTGTATGCCATATCATCTCGTGCATCGTGCATGCCATTTCATAGCATTGTGCATGTTAGGTTGTATCTTAGTTGCATTCATGCATGTCATGCATATTGCATTGTGTTCGGGATAGGAGTTAGCCTGAGCACGGGAAACGAGGTACGTTCCGTACTCGACGGGGGCGTGTCTCAATTCCCGATCCAAACACTCCGGATTATCCATGATGGAGTTAGGCTTTGTTGTGTCTTCATATGCATTCATTCCATATTGAGTTGTGCAATTCGACTCCTCGGCCATCATGCATCGAGATGCGTGATTGGTGGCACGAGGATCGATGCATGCATACATTTGTGAAAATACACTGCCATGTCCCTTTCCTGCTCTCTGTTGTAGCAAATCAAGAATCAGTAGCCTTCCGGGGCTTGGCGCGCTTTCCAAAAAACCATTGCAAAACAGAGGCTAATCGGGGCATCGTCGTGGATTTCCACGCAAAGGCAACCCGGACATGCATCATTCATCATCTGAAGAAGAATCAAGGCAGTCCCTGGCTTGCATGCCAGTTTATTGTTTCCTTAGTTAATTCGTTAATTTATTTGGACTGTATTTATTTGGGACTATATATTATTCTTTTGGACCCTCTGCGCGAGGGCAATGTTGTAATAAGTGTGCGTGAGTGTGATGTATGTCTTCCAACCCTACGTCTTTCTTCCCTTTTATTTACCTGCTTATGATGGTTAGATTAGGGCATGTTTCAATTAGTATACAGTATAATAGCATGTTTGCATTCATTCATCTGTCTTGCATACACCAGGCTCGGCGCATCATACTAACTGCATTTGTATTTCAATTCCAAATTGAATACTTGATAGCTGTTGCATTTCATATGCCATGTTTAGAATAGCTGAGCCTGCTATAGTTGTATTTTTGCATGTGTTGCATTAGGCATTTCTGTATACTTAGGATCATGCATGGATTTCTAATCAGTTTCTGTTTTGGCTTGGAGTACTCGGTAAGTTTTATGCTTTAGCATCCTTGCATGTGTGTGAGTGACTGCCATGATAGCATGCTTACCATGAGGCTATGTGCTTATGTGATATATCTGCCTGAATGCTTGTGGGTGAAGGTTGGGTTTTTTGGATTGGAACAAATCATCGACTGTGAGTTTTAAGCCCACTAAATAGTGGCAAAATCATGTTTTCTAAGCCCACCCGAGAGTGGCAAAATCCGCATTTTAAGCCTACTTGCGAGTAGCAAACCATTTTCACAAACAAATATGAAGTGTTTTGTTCCAATTAAGACGACTCAGTCTATACTTGTATGCTGTGCGCATCACATAGTAACCTAGGCTAATAACCGGAATAAGAATACACAATGTTTTCAAAAATAGATATCATGGTTAGTAGAGGCCAATCTTTGATCGGGCGAGTGGGGGTGCTCACGAAGTGACCTTCCCCAATCATACCCAAGTTCCCGAGCCGAGGCAACTTTGGTGATGACGGACACGTGGCTTTAGGCAACGAGTCAGGGTTTCCTAAATTTCCCAAAATAAAATATTTAGGTGGCGACTCTGTATCTGGCAAAGCAGTCCATATTTGGCACTTCTTTTCTAAAAATCTGTTTTCTCAAAACGATTTGCCAGATTTGGACTCTTTGGTTCAAGATTAAGAACCGTGACAACAAATCGAGTCCGAGCTGTAGCGAGGTCCCCCCCCGCGGACCTGTTACAACAAGGCCACATGGGACAGTGCCTCAACCCGCATTTTTCTGCAACTGATTGCGAATGAGATAAGTAAAGGCAATCGCCCATTCCTAGTCCTCAGCCAAGCAGGGTACAAGTCGTTGGAAAGAAAATTTGAGAGAAAAACAGGAAGACAACATAGACTCAAACAGTTGAAGAATAAGTACATGCGTCTGAAAAAAGAGTGGCAAGCTTGGACAAAGTTGATGGATTCAAGCAAAGGAGTGTCAGGTATAGGGTTTGACGTTGACACCGGTATGTTTCAGGCACCCGAGGAGTGGTGGGACAAAATGGAATCGGTAAGTACATGTACTATTATATTTCATATGTGTCATTCACCAGTATATTTTTAACTTTTGTAGTTCAATTGTTATGAATTAAATCAAATGTAACATTATTCTCTTTCATATTTCTCTATTTCAACAGATAAACAAGATGTGTGCAAAGTTTAAGAAAAAAACCTTGGAACATCGTGACTTGATGGAGACCGTCTTCATGGGGGCATCAGCTACTAGGAAGCAACATTGGACCCCGGGCGAGGAATTTTCTGAAGTTGCTGAGGACTTATCGATTCGATTACCAGTTTGGGGCCTGACCATTTCTTCGATCCGATACCCGAGAGTGCAGGCGTGGATTCAGATTCTTCACTGGAGCATGTTCCGATTGAAAAGAAGAAAAAGAGAAAGACGCCATCAAGCAGTGTTTCAAAGTCGAAGAAGGCAACAAGTGGCGCGTCAGTTATTGCGGAAAGCATGAACACTCTTACCAATGTGGTGCGTACAAAGAATCAGCAGGTTACGGTGAGGCATGTCACAGGCAACGAATCACTTTTTACTATTTCAGAGTGTATGCATCGCTTGACATGTATTACATCGCTGGCTGGTACGCCCTTATTCCACTTCGCCACATCATTTATGGATAACGCCGATTTACGTGAGGTTATGATGTGCCAGCCTGATGACGACTCCATCATAGGGTGGCTTACCCAGAAGCAGCTCCAGTGCACTACGTCGGCGCCTTTTGCAAATCTGTTCGGGGCTCACCGGATGTGATGCAGTGCTTCTATCAGTGCTGAATATGCCTTTCCTTCTATTGCTTTCTATAAACTTTTACTTATGTTTATGTTGGCACTGTATTAAAACAGGATGGTTGTGTGGCGACTTTATTTTTTATTTTTTTGTCGTTCGTTTATGTTTTTTCTTGCAACCTATGGTTCCCAAAACTTTTAGGTATGGATATGAATGGGACATGAATGGGATGCCATTTGCTGAAACAGGATGGTTGTGTGTGCACACTTTGTGAGACATGAATGGGATGCTTATGTTTGAAGTAAATGTATGGATTTTTTGTACAATCGGGTACAACCGATTTCCTTGCTAGGTTTGTGTATGTTTATAGTTTCCAAAGTGCGATGTTATTAGCAGTTTAGCAGGTTCACAATTTTCCCAATTTTCACTTCATTATGCGTTAAAACATACATTCGTCACGGCATTGGCGCAATAGAGTTGTGAACATGTTGCATTTTTAGTATTGCAAATTTACAAATTAATGGAATCCGATTTGGGGAAGCAAACTGATTGAAACAGTGCCACTCTTGTAGGTTTTGAATCAAGGAAAACATAATGAATCCCTGGGATGGAAGCTACAACGACGAAATAACGGAAATGCTTAATCAAATGGCCGTCAAGGTGGAACAAGAACACAACTGCACAATTGTACAAGCATGCCAGTATGCGACAGAGTGGTACGAAAAACACATTGCTAAAACGCCATGTCGCACTTCTATATTGACCGGGAATGCATGGATATCCGAACTATATGCGGGACATATGAGCCGATTTGAGGAAAACGTGTCCATGCCGAAGGAAGTTTTTGTCGCACTGTGTCAAACATTAGTGAATGATTTTGGGTTACAACTCCCGCAACGTCCACATGGTTTAGTTGTTGAAGAAAGCGTTGCAATGTTTATCCATGTGTTGAGAGGCAAGCAAAATCGGGAAATCCAAGAACGGTTCCAACATTCGGGGGAGACTGTGTCTCGGCACGTGCATAACGTATTAAATTCCATGAAGCAATTCACTGTTGTCCATTTCCGGCCCACATACAATCAGCATCGTATACATCCATATGTGCGGTCTAGACGTAAATACCTACCGTTCAAGGTACAACCGAAATGCATTATAAACGTGTACATAAAGATAAACTTTTATTTTGTTTTTATTAGTAACTGGATGTGACGTTCGGAAAATACAAAATAGCGTACATTTTTTTAAGCAACAAAAGAATTGGGTTGTTTTCAGGACTGCATTGGCGCAATAGACGGAACACATGTAAGTGCATGGGTGACGGGGCCAGATGCAGCAAAATATTTTGGTAGGAAATACTGTCACACACAAAATATCATGGCCGCAGTCGATTTTGACATGTGTTTCATATTCATCTCGTGCGGATGGGAAGGAAGTATGTATGATAGTCGCATATTCAATGAGATACTACATAATGACAATGTCCCATTCCTACATCCTGACGAAGGTAACACATGCCCATGTCAATTGGATTTAAGGGGTTCTCAGTACAAATTGTAGGTGTCATACGTTGTCGTAATTTCTGCAGGCAAATATTATCTTGTCGATTCGGGTTATCCAAACCGGACAGGGTACTTAGCACCATTCAAAGGCCACCGTTACCACCAACAAGATTTTCGACGTATTGAACGGAACACGACGGCAAACACGCCAAGGGAATTATTTAACAAAGTGCACTCGTCCTTACGCAGTGTGGTGGAACGCACCTTCGGTGCCTGGAAAAATCGATGGGGGTTTATTCGAGACATGCCTCGGTATGACTTTGCAAATGTACAAGTGCAATTAGTAGGTGCGTCAATGGCATTACATAATTATATACGCCGCAACACAGGTAACCCTACAAATGTTCATCCAATCTGTGACGAGGAAGAGGCTATGACAATAGTAAATGCCATACCAGAAGTTGAACATGACGAGGATGGTTTAATGGTTGGGGATGAGGACCCACATATGGCATTGGTTCGCCTTCACATACGTGACAAATTATGTTACATGCGTACGGAATGTTAGGAAATATATAAAAGTTGACCTAATTTCCATAGGGTTGTAACATTACTAATGACACACGTGGAACAGACTGTATTGAAATATATAATCATGTACAATATGTATGTGTTTACACAGGGATATACCCCCTTGCAGTTGGTGACGTGCCTCACTTTGAAAAACCAAAATGCACGAGATCGGAAATGCTTATAATATTTTGAATATTTAAGCAATATTTACGATGCCATTTTTTTGACAATAGTAAATGCCAATATTTACATTTTTTTGTTAAAATAATTTTGTCAATATTAAAAATATTAAAATGTTTCTCATTAATTTTTTTTAATATTTGTTTTCCACTTTTTCTGATTAAATTATTTAGAATATTTACATTATTGTAATACTTAAAATGAAATTAAAATTAAACTTAAAATAAAATTAAAATTAGCCAAAAATCGTAAATTAAATCACATGAACTAAGTAAAGTATAAAATGAAAATTAAAATTAGCCAGATCCACAAAAAAATAAATAAATAAATTATTTTAACAAAATAAGCCAAGTAAAACCGAAAAAAAATAAAATAAAAAAAAATAAAATTTAAACAAGATACGCCAAATCAAAAAAGAAAAAAAATAAATATTTTACCAAAATAAAATAAAAAATAAAAAAAAAATTAAACAAAAAATGCCCCACACTCGCGACGAAATTAAAATAAATAAATAAATAAATAAACAAAGCAAAATATGGGAAAACCAAACCAAAAAAAAAACATAAACAAAAAAAAATAAAAAAAAAAAGCCAAAAGGGCAGTTTGGTAATTTGACATGATGACACCTCACCAAAAAGCCAAAAAACAAAAAAGCCAAAAAGTCCTTTCCAAACCAGGTTTTTGAGCCCCAGACTCATATAGCCAAAAAAGCCAAAAAGTCAACCCACTTCCCAAACGGAAGCTTAGCAATCTCTTTAATAACTATCCTTTCACTAACAATTTCATCCAACCTAATCCACCAAACAAACGTGACCTAAGAGCATCATCATCGGTAAAATCGTTTCTTAGCTAAACTAGCAATATAAACTTCAAAAAACGACATCTATCAGTTTCGCTTACAGCTCGTCAAAATTTGTGATTGCTACAGTATCTCGCTATAATAAGCGAGGTACTGTTCATCGCTACTTGTGTGTTACCGGATGTCCGCCTGGTCAACAGTAATTTTTTTTAATTTTTTTTTAATACATTTTCTCCAGTTTTACCTTTACAAAGGAACATAAGAATTGTTTGGTTGACAGTTTATTAATTTAATAAAAAAAAGAATAATAAATTTTTTAATAAGATTTAGTTAGAATAGAGAGTTTGATGCAGTGCGTAACTAACTAAACTAGAAAAATGACTTTTTATGTTATAATTTAACTAAAAATTTGAAGAAATTGATATAAATGCTCTAAAACCATGACATTTTCTTGGAAAAATAAAACTGCCATCAAGCAACCATTGCTCAATACTGTTCAACAATTGAAGAACGAGAAAAAATATATATATTTTTTCAAAACAACTAATACTATCATGCAACAAAAGTCAAGGTTACATCAGATTTGCAACATAACTACAGAATAAAAATTTAATAAATAAAATTCAACTCTATTCTAAACTGGAACCGTGACCTTGAACCCATGAACCAAATTGAGCAATAAAAAAATAAATCAAATCGTAGGATATGATATAAATTAGATTGATTTGTAATTTTATTTCTTATTTTTATTTTATTTCTTTTTTCTGCTCAGCGCTACTTGAATCCACATTTCACCCCGAGAGAGAGTGAATGCAATTTCAATGGAATTTTTTTTAAAGAGCAATACTGACACTCTAAAATATTTTACCTAGTATTCACATTGATACAAGACTCATACACGTGAGTGTTCTATTAAAAAAAAAAAAAATTACAATTTTTTTGAGATTTCTAATAATTTATTATTTATTTATTTATTTTCTTTAAATCACCTGACATTTCTGTTTACAACATATGGGTGCTCTCCGAAGTGCATTTTTTAGCTTTTTTTATTTTGGCTTATTTTCATCTTAAGTCTTGTTTGGGAATATATTTTTTTAATAACTTTTTGACATTTTAGTTAAAATATAATGTAAAAAAATTAATATATTTGGGATAACTTTTTAGTTTTTTACAAAAAAAAAATGTGCAAAAAATAGAGATAAAAATAAATCTTTGACTTTTTTATATAGATTGTTGGGTTTTTAGTTTTTTTAGTAATTTTTTGACTTTTAAATTAAAAAGTGATGTTACTAAACGCGACCAGTAAACTTTTTAAAAAAATTTCAAAAACCTTTAGATTTCTAAATTCAACTCAACAAGATAAATTGAAAAGTTATAATTTTTTTAAAAAATCTAAAAAAATTCAGAAAAGACAAGAATAAGTAATTTTTTTTTGACTTTTTTCGTCTTTAGTGATTATACTAAAGACCAAAAAATTTTTAAAAAAAAAAAAAAAAATTTGTTTTTTTACTGCCTAAAGAAGGTCTCAGTCTGTGGGACCTTGGGAATGAAATCCAATGGCTCATTGCCTGTGAAGTCCACGTTAGTAAAGCAAATCAACTACTCTGAAAATGGAGACCAATATCTGTGCGAAAAACAAGCTTCGTGAAAACTTGAAGCCAATGGTTTCACATCCAGCAGTTTTAATTACTAAAACTTTTCAGTGTTCCAAGAAAAAAGAGATTTCAAAAAACCAATGGGCCACATCCAAAACCAAACTCAAAAAGTACCACTCCCAATCCACTCAATGAATATCAACACATTCTCCACCCATGTATATATACTAAACCCAACCCTTCATATATTCATTCATCAATATTCTCTTTGAAGTTTATTGGGGGTACAAGTGATACACATATAGAAGAACAAGAAATGGAGGCCTTGCAATCTTGGGTTTCAGAACACAAGCTCACTAGCATTGGTCAGTGTCAAATTCTCTCTGTTTCTATTTTTCTCTTACTATTATTATCTATTTTCTTCAACTACTTGCTAGTTATTAGTTGTAGTCACTGATACTAAAATCTTCAAAATGGTTTTGTTTACATATTTACAAATTTTCATTGGTTCAAAATAGTGAGTTTTCTACTCATTGACCCATCTAAAATTATGTGTTGTTTACTCATTTTGAAAATGTTCGGAAAAAATCAAACTCTTAAATCTTCGAACCCCCTAAAAAAAATAAAGGAAAAGCTTCTTTCCGGTCTACATCTCAATTAGAAAGGCAATATCTGGGCTTGTAGGGTTCATCACAGATCTTATTTTGATAATTTAGATTTCTTTTTAAGGATTCTTTATGTATATCATATGTGAAAAAAATTAGATCGATCCGATTATAGTAATATCTTCATTTTATCGTATTTGTCATTAAAAATATAAGCACAAATGTATTTTAAAAATAGATCATTTATTTCTTTTAAGACAAAATATGATAAAATAAAAATATTATAATTATCAAATCCATTTAATTTTTTATAAAAAATATACATAAAAAATTTTAAAAAATAAATTATTCAAATTATCGAAACAAAATCATAATGAGCCCCACGAATCTGGACGAATTCTACAATCCAGATAAAAACAGGAAAGAAGCCACTCCCAAAAAATAAAAAACAAATAAAATAACAAATAAAAAAATAAAAATGAAATGTGTTTTTACTTTTTTTTAACAGGAACACTATGGGCATCGGGGATTGGAGCATCACTGGCTTATTCACGTGCAAAAACTCCCCTTAAGCCCAGTCTTCGCCTCATTCATGCACGGTATATACCCCTTAACATCTCTTTTTGCTTTTTAATTACTTAAGAACTGTTTGATTTTTGTACTGGTAATATTAATTTTTCTTTTTCTTTTTTTTTATTTACTTAATCACAAGATCTCAGTGACTTTTTGTTGCATCTTCAAGTATGTTCTCATTCAAATTCAGAATCAAAGAATACTTTAGTGGTAACAATTAATACTTTAAAAGATAATGTCCTTAATACAGCTAAAAATAAATTCTATTACTTACACACCATTTTTCACTTTTTACAACTTAATGAATATATATATATATATAACATTTTTGTTAAAAATGTTCAAGTGTTGTGTATTGTTGGCGCAGGATGCATGCACAGGCCTTGACGTTGGCAGTGTTGTCGGGTGCGGCGGTGTACCACTATTATGAGAAGCGCCTTGGCGAGCCATCGGAAAAATAATGAGGGCATCTGTGAATGAACTTAGACCATGCCATGGCTAAGCTGTTTTATCCAGCTAGCTATAGGAGCTCAGCAACTGATAATGTTATCAATGTTCTATTTACTATTAACTATGTTCCATGTTGTATTGGTCAGGTATTTTTTAAGTCATATAAATAAATGTTTTGGGTGTTTTATCTTTAATTTTAGTACTTGTCGCAAAACTCAGCACTATGTTTCCTTCCCTCGTGGAGGTATTTTTGTTTCAATATTATCTCAATTATTAGAGTAGTAATGGGCGACACGTGTGTAACTCAAATAAATAAGAATAAAAAAAATAATAATAAAATTAATATTAAAATGTGTACTAAGTTTAAGTGGTGTGAGTTTTTCTACCTTATATTAATGGTCATGCGTTCAAGTTTTGCCCATCTTTTTGTGTAATTTTTTTTTAAAAAAATAAAAAACATTGCCATGAATCACACAAGATCATGTTAAAGAAAACATGATGCTATCTACAGGTATAAAAAATATGGAAATAAAAGAAATAGAAATTGAAAGATATATATAAAAAAAAAAAAAGATTAAAAAATGGAGGTTGGAAGTTAGTTTTACCTTCTGAATGTCCATCTTATCAGCTTTAGATGGCATAGTTGCCATTCAAATATTTCATAATGACTTGATATTCTCATTTCCATGTTGTGAGTTTTCAAAGGTTGTATATTTTTTTCTCACTACCTTTATTCCTTTGATTGAATAAAAAAATATATCATTGATATGGATTGTAACCTTTGTTCCTTTGATTGAATAAAAAAATATATCATTGATATGGATTGTATTATCAAGACAAACCTCTATCTTGTTAAGCTGCTCTAATCAAAACTACAATTTCCCTGTTTGCCTTCAATAGGGATTTTGTTTATTACAAGTGTTTTAACATTTTTGGGAGTGAATTTGATTAGCTGATTTGTTGTGCCTTAGCATTATTATTTATTTTATTTTTTTGAAATTTATGTATGATTTAATAATGTGATTGTACCTGTATAGCGATGATCATCCAGGTATGGGTATGGATGAATCTAATTATTTGGAGAATTTATTTATTTGAATGAAGTAGTGTTTTTCTTGTTAGTCACTTATAGCTCAACCAAGAGTAATATTAGACGGTATTAATTAGTGATACTAATGAAAATACATTAATTCTCCTAATTGATTTATATTAGTTAAACAATCTGTATTTTAAAATGAGTGTCGTAATTGAATTATTTTTCAGTGTACACAATTGTAGTACTACATTACTAGTAACATTGTTTTATCATAAAATTGTTATAATTTGATGTACTTATTCGATTATGCAGCTATTAATAAAAACAAATGCAATGTATTATTTGCAAAGGCGCAGTTAATATATATATATATATATTTTTTTTTAATTTAAAAACATGTAATGTTTGTTGCAACAATTTAGTTGAACATTTTTCATATTAAAGAATCAATATTTTAGTGATAGTTCTTATGACAGATGGTGTCAGGTAACCATGTTTTTCATCATAACGAAGACAATTTCTTGGAACAGTTCGTACAAATTTAAAAAACTTTTACATTTTTCATTTTCAATTTAGTTCGTTGTAATAGAACAATATGATTTTCTATCTCATTATAATTTGTCTGTTACAACTTCTCAAATGATAGTAGCATCTGTTGTTTTTCTACTTTGTTGTCCAGCGTTATAGTTATTGTTATGTTCTTTGTTAATTATTTTTAACTTCCAAGTGTTAGAGAAGATGGTTTTTAAGTTTTTCATATTTTTACTTATGTGTGTTTAGTTACATTATTTTCTATTTTTCTTTTTGTTAATGCCTGTAATAACCTTGTTATGTTATTGTCTTGTTTTTTTCTTTTCAATAACCACAATGAGTTGTATTTTTCCTCTTATGAGTATTTAACTATTAGAATCTCTTTTATCTTTTTCATTGTTGAACAGATAAGGCGGACCAATTCTTCAATTTGGAGTATGGTTGGCTGACTAGGAGAATTGCTCTCCTAATTCATATAGTGTGTGAAATGACTATGATAATTTTGTTAAGAAAAATAAAAAATAAAAAATACATCTTGTGAGTATTATCTATTAAACCATAGAGGGGTTTTTTATTTTATTTTTTTAGTGAAACTTCCCTTTTTGGGCCTTTTTTTAAAGATAAAGGACATCTCAATTAATTTAACTTCAAAAGGCCCTAAGAAAAGGCATACGACTCAACAAGGACATATCATAATTTCTCTTCTTTTTTTTTGGGACAATATTGTCCTTCTATGTGTGTATATATATATCATATATTTGAAAATCTGATCTCATATATTTGAATCAGTGAAAACGATCTCGAAATCTAAATATCTCGCCAGAGACGTTCTCACTGTTGATCAACAATAGACTATCTCGCCGACAACGATCTCACCGAATTTGCCATATGTTCTTCTACAATCTCAAAATTTGTATCTACGAGAGCTTACATTTCAAATTTATACAAATCTGTATCAGATTTTGAGAGTTTCATTGAGATTGTAAGTGTTGCTTGAGTTTTAGAAGTTTTGCTGAGATCACGTGTTTGATTATTTTTTATTATTGTTTGAGTTCGATTAAGTATGTTGATTTGTTGATTATTTATTTTTCTTTGTTTGTTTGTTTTTGTTTTTAATTTATTTTTATTGTGTATGATCTGATTTTGTTTGATAGAATGAGAGAAAATTTTTACTCTAGTACTATGTGCTCTATTTTTGTTTACTAGAATGAGAGTAAAATTTTATTCTTGTATTATATGCTCTGTTTTTTTTTATTTTTTATTTTTTTTTATTTTTTATAACACCAGAGTAAAATTTTACTCAGGTGTTATGTGCTCTATTTTTGTTTAATAAAATGAGAGCAAAATTTTACTATAGTGTTATATGCTCTGTTTTTGTTTGATAAAATGAGAATAAAATTTTACTCTAGTCTTATGTGTTCTATTTTTGTTTGATAGAATAACAGTAAAATTTTACTCTAGTATTGTGTGTTTCTGTGTTTTAAACGATGAAACAGAGTGAAGGGAGAGAAACGGTTCAATCGTTTCATATATATCCATTAATATGGAAGGATATTTCAATCTTTTAATCATATTTTTTTTAATTTGAAAGAGTTTTGGGACTATTATTTTATTCTGTGGGCTCACACAAAAGGCCCACTAGAAGGGGCTTTTTACTAAAAATCCCAACCATATAAGACATAAGTGGCTTTATTTTTACATAGTGAATATGATTTTTCGCCACCAAGGGGCCATCCTAATTGGTAAGGGAGTTTGTTCCTCTCTTCATTGACCAAGGTTTGAATTCCCTACTACTCAAGTAGAAGTCTGACGGTTTAGGTGGATCGACTAGCTTCCCCCTAATTTGGCTTGTAAGGGTAGATCCTAAGAGTCTTGCCTTGAAAGTGTTATAGGCATAAAAAAAAAAAGAAAAAAAAAATATTTTTCTGCACATCTTTTCTTCACTCTAGCTTTATTGGGCAATCGTTAGCGTGCTTTGCACGCGGCCCTTTCACTAGCTGTAGATAATTATAAAACAACATTAGATGGGCACACAATTATTTATATTGGGTTTGGATTATGGATTTGGATAGGAGTTTAGAAAGGCAAATGAAAATGAAGAAAAAATTGATTTATATTTTCATATGTTTTCCTTTATATATATATATATATATATATTTTCAAATTTTTATCCAAATTTATAATTCAAATACAATCTTAGGTAATAACATGGCCCTCTTATATGCTTTCAGTCTTTAATTATATGTGTGTGATTACATGTTTGATGTGAAATTTCATGTGCCATTGTGTTTAATTGTGTGAATTATATGATTATGAAATTATATCTGTCGATTATGAGAAAATTTGTTGAAATTACAACCTTTGGACTGTAAATTGAAAGACCTAGAGATGCGATAAACCGAAATTGACTTTACAGTTATGATTAGCATGATTTTTAGAACATAATATGAAATTTTGTAAAAATTTAATTTGTAACCAATTAATTGGAATTATTTAGGTTTAAGTCTTAATTAAACTTATCTAGCAAGCCTTGATAGATATAAGGGTCATATATATGAACCTTAGGCCTCTTTTGTTTTGAGGTGTAATGGATGGGAGGGGATTAGGATGGATGTGGGGTTATTTAGTGTTGTGTTTGTTTATAGAGTTGTGGAAGGGATTAGGATGAAGGAGGGGATTAAGATGGAGGTTGAAAGGGGGATTGGGATGGAGGAGGTGGAGGTGGTATTAGAAAGATTGTGAGGGGATTAGAAATTTTTTTTATTTTTTACATATTGGGAATTTTTTTTTTAAACATTAATGTTTAATTTTTTATATTTTTTATTTGTTTTATTATTTTATATAAAAATAATTTAACAATTCCTACACTAACAACTATCATCAAAACAAATACAATTTTACTTAATTCTCTTACTATCAATCCCCTCACTATTAATCCTCCCATTCTACCTCTGAAAACAAACAGGGCCTTAGATGACTTAGTCTCAACACAACACTAAAAATATCTCCTGGGAGCAAGGGCGAAGCCAGAAAATTAAGTTAGAGGAGGCATTATTAATTATAATTTTTTATTTAAAAAAAATTATAATCAACATTAAGATAATAATAATTTTATGAGCAAAATTTAAGCATAAAAAATTACATATTCATTATTAATAGGAACAAATTAAAATTGTATAATAATGTGGAATAGTTTAGTGCGGGATAGTGATGTAAGTTTGCAATTTTAGCACAAAAAATTATGGATCAAAATTCCTAATTTTAGAAAATAAAAACACATCATTTACAGCACAAATTATTATAAAATTTATTTAATTTTTATTTGCCAGAAATTTATTAAAGAGATGATATTACTTATAAATGATGTGTTTCGAAGGAAAATTATTAAACAAACTTATAATACCATATAGCATTGCCTACGTGAATGCTTAAAGCATGTGAAATCACAAATCACACTAAGTAGTCTATCAACTGCCTAAAAATAATTAGTTCATTATATCCAATATATAAGACTTTTCGCTATACTATTGGTTTAAACTATTACGTAAATAATACTACATAGTGCTCTCAAAATATCAAATAACTATTTATTGTGAACAATACAATAAACCCTTAGCCAAAAAATATTTTAAGAAAAAAAATATACATTTTGTATATGATAACAATACACAAAATAAATAAAAATAAATAAATAAATATCAAAACTGAGGGGGCTGCACGTGACCCCCCTCGGCCTGCTTTCCCTCCGCCACTACCTGGGAGAGTTCTAGAGAAAGGAAAGGAGACAAAAGAGAAAAAGGAAGAGGAGATCAACTAAGGGCTTGGAAATTGAAGATTTTGGAAGGGTATTTAAAGAATAGAGTTTAAGGTATGTGTAAATCAACTAAAATACCATAAATCTCTCTCCAATTGATTAGCATCAGGCTTTAAAAATGATGTTTTCCCCTTATCTAACTTAGGGTTTTGAAATAATCATTTTGCTTGAGTGAATATCAATGGAAGTCATAAAATTCATTGTTTTTATTTGATTTGAAAGTTGATTCTTGTATTTTAAGTTGTCTTGAGTTAGCTTGAGAAGAATACCATCCTAAATCTTAGTTTTTGCATGCTTTGAGCTCATATATGTGTATAAATGTTTGTATCTATTTTTGATTAACCATGAAAAGACGAAGGAATGGAAGGAAATGTGATGATTTGAGTTGTATAGGTTCCACTAAAATGAGTTATGATCTATTTAAGTTTGGGATTCATGTTTATTATGTTCATATGTTATGATATTGAAGGGAAATTGCTTGTATTTCACCTTAGAAATGTATTTGGAAAGTTGGTTTTTTGATAAATTTCGGACTGCTCAAACAGAGCCCAGGACCGCACATGTAGGGCTTATGGCCGCACGTGCAGGATGCACTGTTGCACATGCGGGGCTCATAGCCGCACGTGCGGAAAACAGGAGAGGCAGATTGAGCATTCTGAAATAAAAGCACGTGCGGAGCCGCAAATGTGGCACACCTCTTCGCACGTATGGTGGGGATTTCCGCACATGCGGCCAGTGGGAAAACTTTCTGTCAACTTCTTTTGCTCTTTTTGACCCTCTAAATTTGTTAATGTGTTCATTTGATCCTTTTGCAATGCTTAAAAATGAATGAGAATTTAACGAATCGAACAACTGATTAAAGGGAAAAGGCTAAAGAAAAGTGAATTACTTACAAGTTGTGTGCCATGGGTAGGTCACGTACCGGAAGGGATTGCTGCACGACCACATCACAGTGAGTAATAGTAGTGTAACGATATGTTTTATATACGTATCGTGCTCATGCTTTATACATTTTGCTCGGGAATGACATATCTTATATAAGTTGTGTTTTGAGTAGAATAATTGGAATGATTGGCCCAAGGCCGTTCTGATGGGGACTACTTATGATTCATGGCCTTAAGGCCAAGGGAGATGGAGACATGTCGATGTTCCATCTACCTGCTAATGTTACGAATAACTGTTGATATGTTGGGCCCAATGTCGTTCTGTATATGTTGGGCTCAAGGCCGTTCCGTTTTACGTAAAACCGTTCCGTCTTATATGGGCCCGAGGTCGTTATGAAATGAATTCATGAATAAGATAAGTACATGACTTATAAAAATATCCTTTAAGGCTTATGCTCATGTACATGAACTTCCTCACATTGCTATTATTCATTGAGCCTTGCTCATTCCGTGTTTTTGGTTATGTGTGTAGGTGACCAGCTCGGAGGCCAGCCCTAGGTTAGCTCCAAAAGCCTTTTGTTGACCCTATTTTGTTGAGTCTCTCCAAGCGGAGTCTTTTGCCTCTTTGTGGAATTCCCTTTTATATCACACATTGTTGGGTCATTAGTGAACATTTTGTTAATATGTATAACTTTTGGATTATCACCTTTTGTACATAACTTGGACTAGTATGTTGTGGACTATGTATGACGTATATATATGATGTCATATGTTTTGAATACTGGCATTTACGTACTGTTCAATGGACGTTCTGCCATTATTAGCTTCTGCTTTAGGCCTCATTATTGTATGAATATTGTGTTGGAACTTTGTTTTGAGGCTCAAGTACAGGTCGGTCATGACCTAAACTTTTAGGAGCGGGTTTGGGTCGTGACTGTTTGGTTCATTGGAATTGAGTAGAATGGAATGATCATTTTGTAAAAATATCCATTCTCATGTTTGGTTGACTAAAAAAATAATAAAAAATAAATTCTAAATAAAATCATCATCCATTGTAAATGAATGATCATTCTATAAGAGAGTTGAATGAATGTCTAATCCATCCCATTTCATTTCATTCCAGTAAATCAAATAAAATATTAATATTTCCAATCTACGTGATAATTTATGCTTGCTAATATTTCAGTAATATCTTCTTAATTATTAGTTCCATACCTAGCATACATGCTAGGTCAGTTTTTTTTTTTTTTTTTTTTTGAGAAAATTACAATTCAGTGTAATTTTTTTTAAATGATTACAAATCAGTGATAATTTTATAAATATTAATAATTTAAATTAGAGAAAATTGTTGAAAAGTCCACTATTGCAATTGTCTAAGGCATTAGGTCTATTGGATTTTTTTATTTCTTTTTTGGTAAGAGATCTACCTTTTGTGAAATAGTTTAATGAGAAGTTCTTTTGTTGTTTTAAATGATATTTTGTTTCTAATTTTACTCAATAATTTATCTGTTGGCTTTTTTTTTACTATATGTTCAAATTTTTTCTATTTACTCAAATTTACATATATTTGTTCAAATTTTTTGACTATCTGTTCATTTCCCCTTTTATTTGTTGAAATTTACAACATGATTTGTTGAATTTTTACACCTCTCTTTTCTCTCTCTATTTGTTGAATTTAATATGTTAAAAGTTTGCTATATGTTCAGTTTTTTTACCTTATCTATTCAAATATTTGGCCAAATTTTATTATATATTAAAATACAAGCCAAACCAAATCCTATCTGTTGAAATACAGAGCCAAACCAACCCTATTTGTTGCAATAATAGACAAAGTATTGTCTATTATTTGTTAATAATATTCATTCTCAAACATACACACCCACACACACAAATTTGTCTGTTTAACAACAACACAGTTACTTTCTTCCACTATTTGTTGCAATCATCAACAACAATAACAATAACAATAACAACAAAGAAAATTTATCCATTTTAACAAATCTAAGTCAACCAAGACTTAACTCTCTGATTTTGAACATCCATTTTGAAATATCATATTTGAGTCAATCAAGATCAAAATACCAAATATGAGTCTCATATTTTGAATATTCATCTTAAATTATCAGATCTGAGTAAACCAAGATCAAAAACTCAGATCAAGCAATTCTACTAGCTCTTTCTATCTTCATGTTCAGATATCTAAATCATAACAAACACCAAATCAAACACATACAAACCAAATCAAACGCATAGATATATATGTATAGCTAACAAAAATCTAAATCGGAGATATCTAAATCGAGAGTTTTTGAAGAAATGTGAATGAATTTTTTTATTAGGATTACCAGATCGAGTTTCTTTTAATCATCTTCGAGCATGGATCATGAGCACCAATTGGTGGTGGGGTGGTGGGTTACAAGACTTGGATGTAGAGGGACCATAGCTGAGTCATTCTTCGCCAATAAGGAGTTCAGACTAGATTATAAGGTCAACAGACGCATCTTAGCCTCATCTTACTACATCAACTACGGTACGCTAGAGAGAAATAGTGTACCCTACTCCAGACGTGGAGCCTCCTACTACAATTGCCAATTTGGTGCCCAGGCCATGGCGACAATCGACGATAGAGTCATGGGGGTGACGGTTGGAGGGAGAGGGAGAGAGACACACACAATGGCAACGAGACCGGAGGTGGTGTATATTTAGATTGAGGGAGGTGGAGGTGGAGGTAGAGGTGGAAGTGGTGGCAGATTAGCGGCGATGGAAAATCGACGACAATTGTAGGAGATGAAATAAGGGGAAGAGAGAGAAAGAGAGAGAGAGAGAGACGATGGTTTGGCTTTAGAAATTATATATTTATATATTTACGAGCATAAAATAATCTTCTCATATAATCCTATTGACCAAGTTTGCACTCCTCGAATTTTCATTGCTTTGCTATCTGAAAACACACGTGAGCTAGCCGGCAGGTGTGTACCAGAAACCCGTTCGATACCTAAGTCAACAAGTAGACAATAGATAATAAGCTCTGTGTGCTTGAGAGTAAGAATTGCAATACCTATCCATAGGTTCTATCATGAGCTTTTATAGATTCCACCAGACAGATTCTTAGTAGGACCTTAATTCTCCTTAGCAGAGTCCTCTTAGGAATCACTTTCCCACAAGATAATGTCTATTCTGATAACACCCTACTCACTGCCGACCAAGTGAAATAGTGAATCATCCTGCTCAGCCCATTATGCCTAGCCGAGAAACCTAGTGCAACTACTCTGACCGGGCCATGTAATTATTGACCACCATAAGTCACCTTGTCGAGATAACTCTAGCTCAACTTTTTGCAGCACACCATTCCGGTCCGTCCACCAATGGTGCACACAATCATCTCAAGGCCCATTGACCTTATTTAACTTGCCCGGGCTCTCCAAGCTCTCACCTCGGCCTATAGCTTGGCCCAACATCTAAGAATGATAAACTTAGCTCGGCCTAGTTTATCCATATAAATTCCACTCTTAATTGCCCCTTAATTCCATTTGTGATGCATGATTGGGATTATTATTCTTCAATCGAGCTACCATTGTCCCAGTTAACCAAAATAAAAATGTTAGCCAGGTCTCACACTCTGCTCGCTTTTAAGGAGTCTTATCAATTACCCAGTATGTTCATTTGCCACTCTGACACCACTTTAATCATGGGACACGTGGCATGCCATTACTGGGCTCGTACTACTGTGATATCCGTCAAACACTACCCAAAAATTTGAACGGTCCCGCCTCTTTGCCTTATGCATATATATAGCCTATACGCACAACCACTTGCATCTAATGTTCATCTTCCCTAGCAAAATCCCAAGCCAGAGCTCCCGTCTTTTGTATTTTCATGCATCCAGCCTTGATTCAAGCATGTACTCTATTTCAGCTACTAGAGCTTCATCCACTGATCAAAATTGAGCACTGCGTCCTTTATCTGTAAGTTTCCAAAGATTTTTAACATTTCTATTTCAATATTCAAGCTATTCTTCGTGCCTTGGTGTTACTAATCCACTGTTTAGCCAAAAACAACAATTCTGAGTATTAATACACTAAAATAAATAAAAAAAAATGGATGTAGAACTACGTTAAGGGCTCTGAAAACCCCTCTAAATCCACGTTTAGAGATGAATTCCAAACAAACAAGAAAAAAGTAGTCAAAACCAGTGATTTTGATCCAAAATCATGCTCGAACCAAAATAATACCTGTTTGCACCACAATATGCAAGTTCAACCGAACTAGGAGTATCACCATTCTCATGATCGAGCTAAAACCTTGCCTTCGGCTCGAGTCGGGTTAAAACCTTACCCATCTCCACAGCCAAGCTATGATCCCATTGGCAGTGGATCGAACTTGCTCAACGACTGAGCTAGACACACATTGCACACTCTCCTCTGACCGAGCAAACAATCCCCCGACTTGGTTTACCCTTGTTTTAGCTCAGCCATGACATGAGCATAACACACTTTTCTTTCTCCACTGTGCAGACTTGATTAAGTTGGCCGACACACCTTGCACTTTGCCCCCTGGCGACATTACTCAACCGAGCCAACCACTATCCATATCAGCGCCACGCTAGGCCGTTGTGCAAACCCTCTTAATACACTAATTTTAAGACCATGGGCAAATACCATTTTATGGTGAGCTGACCAAGTGTCATGGTTGAATTTCGAAGGGACTACAACATCCCAGACGACGTCCATCTATCCCTGGCCAAGCTAGACACTATACATTGGGGAAAACTTGGTTTCATCCCTTTTTCAGTGCTGTTCATAGTAGAAGGCAGGCTCCAGTTCTCCGTTTAACCTCTCATATGCGAATTTCTTAAGCAGACGAGACTTTGCCCCAGTTAACTTTCCACCAACTTCTATAGAATAATTAACGGCATAGCCAAACTAAATCACCGTCTTGGTCTCAACCTTGGATTAGCCAAGATATTTCACCTGTATTCACTTAGCCAAAATGATGATGGTTGGGTTTACTACCTTAAAATTAGAAGAAGTCGAGAGAAAATTGTCATACGTACGCCTGATAAAGACTTGAATGATGACGATTTTCTCTGGGTCTCTAGCAACTTCAAGGACTAGGAGGCCTAGATACCAAGATACAGTATAAACTAGAATAAAGGGACGGCGGGTAAGAATAGCCCGACTCCTCTTCTTGTTCCTTGTTTTAATTTCTCTAGCCGTATTAACCTTGTTTTTTTTCCAAATTGGAATCAATTGAAGGCAGGCTATGCCCACGCCGACCAAGCCATGCTACGAGTTGTGCTATAGTACTGGCATTGAGACTGGGCCGAGCTATTGGGCGGTTAACCGACCTATCGCTACTTCGACAAGAGGAGGAGTAAGGTCATAGATTTCTTACTTGAGTCATCTCCTGAGCTTGATCCCAACCTCCTCCTTATCAACCTTATTCCTCTCACTGAAGAACAAGAGATGGCAAAAAGGCGAGCTGTCCAAGCCCTTATCACCGAACAGGCATATGCTTCTAACGCCGAGGTTCATACTGAGCTACCTCCAATTGGTCAGCCACGCGAGACTATTGTCGCCCTCTCCTTTACTCAAGCTACCTCATCTCGGCCTAGAAAGAGGCCTCGTACTTCAGCCACTCAGCCGCAGCGACTGGTAGATGAGGAAGAGGCCAAGCTGCCTAAGGTCGAACTACTTATCCCGAAACAATCTCAAGAGGGTTGTCATTCTAGCCATTCTGCGTGGACACCAGCTGTGTCCTTCAAGGGTCGAGCTATGACTACTGTTCTACTATCTCTCTGTTCGATTTAGCTAATCATCACACATGTCTTGCAGGCCGTTTAGAAAAACCATATTACCTATAAGCGCGTACTTGAGTTAAGGAAAATGACTAGGAATTACTGACGGCGAAACCAAAGACATCGAGTGAAGGCCTTAAGGCGACGCTGGCCGAGCTAAATGCGAAGAAAGAAAAGTTGGCCCAGCTGATCAGTGCAGTTGAAGAAGACAAGTAGAAAACCCTGGCCGAGAAGAAAGACCGATATCTGCGAGAGCTCGCCAAGCTTGAGAAGAAAAAGGATGCCAAGATATAGATATTGCTGAAGAAGATAGAGGACACTAAGGACTGTAGTTACAAATAAGGCGAAGAGACCTACGTCCACCAGTGTGAAGTAGCTAAGGATATCTTCTTCAAGTGCGGCTGGAAGGCGGCACTGGAGAATCTCGGTTAGGCGCCAGACTTGGAGATATTTCAAAATCCTCCTCCACATTTTATACCGAGCTACATGACAGCTTATGCCAACGCCATCCAAGAAAATTTTCTACAAGAGGAGGAAAATACCCTAGCCTCGATCGATGCTCCTCCACCTGCCCCTGATCTCGATCAAGAGAGTTCCTTGCCATCTCAGGTAGAGGTGTGCAGTCATCCGAGTCGAGCTTGATAGTCACAGAAGGTGTCACTGACTTGACACAAAAAGATGATGCTGGTACCGAGTTAACGAGCGGTGAAGTCGGTGTTGTTGCCGATGCTGAGCTGGATGACCTCTTTGACTGACCGTGTTGAGACTCTTGTTATTTCTTTTCATATTTTGATTTTGCAATGTAGCCAGGCTATATGCCCTTCATCGTGTAATTTTTTTCTATCAATGTAGAAGATCTTTTTGCACGGTTTCTGTGTCTCTCTTCAAATGTCACAAAACTTTGTGTATGCTCTGCAAAGCCTACTAGTTCAACCCTGAATGATCCTGCCAACCTTCTTTGGCCGAGACAAACCATCTTGGTTAAATAGTTCATAAAATGGTGTTAGTCAAACCTGTCAACCTTCTCTAGCCGAGATAAACATCTCAAACAAAAGAGTTCAAAATTTTGTTGGTCAAACCTGCCAACCTTTTTTTGGCAGAGACAAACATCTCAGACAAAAGAGTTCAAAAAATTTGTTGGTCAAACCTGCCAACCTTCTTTTGGCTGAGATAGACATCTCGGACAAAAGAATTCAAAAATTAGTTGGTTAAACCTGCCAACCTTTTTTGGCTGAGATAACTATCTTGGCTAAAGAATGTAAAAAATTTGTTGATCAAACCTACCAACCTTCTTTTGGCCGAGATAAACATCTCGGACAAAAGAGTGGAAAAAATTTGTTGGTCAAACCTGCCAACATTTTTTTGGCCAAGATGAACATCTCAAACAAAAGAGTTCAAAAATTTGTTGGTTAAACCTGCCAACCTTCTTTGGCTGAGATAACCATCTTGGCTAAAATGTGTAAAAAATTTGTTGGTAAAACCTGTTGTAACAGGCCCGCGGGGGGACCTCGCTACAGCTCGAACTCGATTTGTTGTCACGGTTCTTAATCCTGAACCAAAAAGTCCAAATCTGGCAAATCGTTTTGAGAAAACAGATTTTTGAAAGAAGTGCCAAACATGGACTGCTTTGCTAGATACAGAGTCGCCACCTAAATATTTTATTTTGGGAAATTTAGGAAACCCTGACTCGTTGCCTAAGGCCACGTGTCCATCATCACCAAAGTTGCCTCGGCTCGGAAACTTGGGTACGATTGGGGAAGGTCACTTCGTGAGCACCCCCGCTCACCCGGTCAGAGACCGGCCTCTACTAACCATGATATCTAGTTTTGAAAACATTGTGTGTTCTTATTCCGGTTATTAGCCTAAGTTACTATGTGATGCGCACAGCATACAAGTATAGACCGGGTCGCCTGAATTGGAACAAAATATTTCATGTTTGTTTTTGAAAGATGGTTTGCTACCCGTAGGAAGGCTTAAAATGCAGATTTTGCCACCCTTGGGTGGGCTTAGAAAACATGATTTTGCCACTGTCTAGTGGGCTTAAAACAAACATTTGATGAATTGTTCCAATCCAAATAACACAACCTCCACCCACAGGCATTCAAGGCAGTTATATCACATAAGCAGTTAGCCTCATGGTAAGCATGCTATTTATGGCAACACTCACACGCATGCAAGGATGCTAAAGCATAAAAACTCATCGAGTACTCCAAGCCAAAACAGAAGCTCATTAGAAATCCATGCATGATCCTAAGTATACAGACATGCCTAATGCAATACATGCAAAAATGCAACTATAGCAGGCTCGGCTATTCTAAACATGGCATATGAGATGCTACAGCTAACATGTATTCAACTTGGAATTGAAATACAAATGCAGTTAGTATGATGCGCCGAGCCCAGTGCATGCAAAACAGATGAATGAATGCAACATGCTATCATACTGTATGCTAATTGAAATATGCCCTAATCTAACTATCATAAGCAGGTAAATAAAAGGGAAGAGAGACGTGAGGTTGGAAGACATACATCACCCTCACACATACTTATTACAATTTTGCCCTCGCGCAGAGGGTCCGAATAAATATACAGTTCCGAATAAAAGAATAGTACAGTTCAAATAATATAGTCCAAATATGTACAAATTCCTAATTAATTTACAAATTAACTAAGAAAATAATAAACTGGCATGCAAGCCAATGACTGCCTTGATTCTGATGAATGATGTATGTTTAGGCTGCCTTGCGCGGAAATCCACTGGGATGCCCCAATTAGCCTTTGTTTTGCAATTGTTCTTGGAAAGCGCGCCAAGCCTCGGAAGACTGCTGATTCTTGATTTTGCTGCAACAGAGAGCAGGAAAGGGACATAGCAATGTATTTTCACAAATGTATGTATGCCTCGATCCTCGTGTCACCAATCACGCATCTCGATGCATGATGGCCGAGGAGTCGATTTGCACAATTCAATATGGAATGAATGCACATGAAAACATAACAAAACCCAACTCCATCATGGATGATTCGGAGTGTCAGTGACTAGGGAATTAAGACACGTTCCGTCACTCGGAGTACGGAACATACCTCGTTTCCCATGCTCGGGCTAACTCCTATCCCGAACACAATGCAATATGCATGACATGCACCAATGCAACTAAGATACAACCTAACATGCATAATGTTATGAAATGGCATATACGGTGCACGATGCAACATGGCATACACAATGCTCTAATATACAACCTAGCATACATAATGCTATGGAATGAAATGGCATACGCAAGGCATAATGGACTTACACTAATATGAGTGGACCTCAACCACACTCACACAAGAGGCCATTAGATGAAAATGAGATAACTCGAGATGTGTGCACGCGTGCACGCAAACCGAGGACCAAACCTACGACACGGAATGCCACTCTAACAAGACATAGCAAAACATGGAATATGGCATATTATCATGCAAATTTCAGAGGCAAAATGAGATGTAAAACAGCCCCGAAACATAGTAAAATGGTACCCTATGCATGGAACGAGTCCCGAAACATGAATTTTGGCGCATGAAATGGCCTATAGCTATGCAATGCATGCAATATTTGAACATGAAGTGTAAAGACAGAAGCAAGGAAGCCCCAAAAAAAGCATGTTTACAGTTTAAAGCAAGGCCAAAAAGTGAGCACAAATGGGGCTAAGCTAGCACACAAAAATGGCCCCAAAAGCAAGATATTGAAGCAACTCACAGATGCTGGCCCCAAAATAGAGAATGGGCCTTCTACAATTTTGAAGAGGGGAAAAAAATATGATGTTTTACAGTTTATGAGTAGCCCTAAAAACAGATGCAAGTATGCTCAAAATGCTATGCAAAATAAGGGCCAAAATGGAAATAAAGAAGCAAATGATACATGATGGTCCCAAACAGGTAAGGGCCCTTCAACAATGTTGAAGAGGGGCCCAAAATATGACTTTTTACAGTTGATGGCCGAGCCCAAAACAGTGTACAACTATGCTAAAAATGCAATGCAAGATATGGCCTAAAAGAGAGGCTACAACACAAAGTATACAAATGATGCTCCAAACAGTAATATACACTTAATGAAACATGGAGAGGGGGTAAAAAAAAGGCTATTTTCAGTTCGGACCAAGGTCCAAAAACAGAAGCTCAATAGGCCAATAAACCATGCAAAAATGGGACCAAAAGATAGATACAAAGGCAAGTGACAAAAATAGGCCCCAAACAGTGATAAGCCCTTCAACAATGTTGAAGAAGAGCTCAAAATAAGCTACTTCACAGTTTACAACATGCCTCAAAACAGTTTACATATAGGCCAAAAACAATGTGCAAGAAAATGGCATATTAGGGAGATAATGAAGCAAGTGCAACAAGGAGGCCTCAAACAGTGAGAGGCCCTCAATAAAACATGGAATATGGCTCAAAATAAGCCTATCTATAGTTAGGGTCGGAGCCCAAATATGCAAGAAAGTATGGCTAATATATTGAGCAAAATAAGGCCAAAAAAGAGAGAGAATGGTGCTTACCTTTGAAGACCAAACTTTAGCAACCTCATGGCTTGAGAAGTGGTGTTTCTTAGCTCTGGAAATGGCCTTGAAGCTGCTGGAATGGAGTGAGGAGGAATGGTGCTATGGGTTGGTGTAGGAATGGTCCAAGAACAAAGGATTTTGAAGCTTGGAAGTATAGAGATAGGGGAGCTATGCATACAAGGCTTGAAGGCAAATTTTCCAATCCTTCAAACTAAAGGGGAGGGGCTGGTTTTATAGGCAAAGGGGTGGAAAAAGAGGGGGAAAAATGGGGGGGTAAACAATCCAAGTTTCTCCCCAAAATGGCCAAACCCTCGAACATGGGTGAAGTGTAAAACAAAATACATGGCTAGAATGCACTTGGGACAAGGATCATGGCCGGCTAGTTTAAATGGGAAAAAAAGATCATCCACCAGAAAAAGGTGGCCGGCCGGCTACTTTTTCTGGGTTTTCTGGCCGGCCAGCTACATTCAGGACAAAAAAAGTGGGCTACCGGAAAGAAAAGTGGCTGGTGGGTGATTGGAAAGTCCAAATGTGGCCGTTCAAGTGTCCAAATTGAATCCCCGGAAGTTATCTTTCCAATGGAACAAACCTTGCATCAAAATTCCTCTTGTGAAAAAAGTTATCCCCGTTTCCGTGAAGCCGCGCAGATTCGGTCCCAATCGGAGTAATGCCCTACTTCAATCAACCATATCTCCCCTATCCGGAATTGGATTTAGGAGATTCTTGAGTGAAAAATGAAGCCCCAGAAGTCTTATTTCCAATGGTGGTGGCCTCATAGCTTGATTCCAAGTATGCGAATGAATAGGCTCGATTCGGCGAGGGCTGTCCGATTCTCTCTTAACGATTCATGCCCATTTTCTCCCCCAACTGGATTTATTCCTTCTTCTCCTCTTTTCTTCAACTTCAAGCCCCTAAGTAAGGTGTTTTGAAAGATTTTTCAAAGATTTCATCTCTCTTTCATTCATTCCCACTTTGTCCTTGCTCGGTTTACTGAAAAGCACAACATTTGACAAAATACGAGCCTCGGAACATCGTAAAAACTTTATTTTCAAAATGTTTTGAAAGAAAGGGTTTTAAGATCTAAAATCTTTTGATCAAGATTGTTTTGGTCCAAAAGGGGTATGAAGTTGAGGTTTGACTCTCTTTTTGCCAAAGAAATTGAACCTTTGCTCTGCACATATTTCATCACCGAGCAAACCATCAGTCGCGTCCAAGTCTTATGGACGGTCAAAAATGGGTTGTCTACACCTGTCAATCCTCTATGTCTCCAATTGGGCAAAGATTTATATACAGACCGAAATAAGTTCAAGTATTGAAAAATTTACCGTAAAAAATTGTTTACTTGTTTTATTAAATGTTAAAGAAAATTACAAGTGCAAAGAGCAAAAAATAGAATATCTTGAGATTGGTCGTGTTCCATGGCCTTGGGATAGCTCAGTCATCTACTTCTTCTAAATGGTAGGCTCATTTTCTTGCTAATCCTACCACTTTGTACCGCCCCTCCCAGTTAGGTCCTAATTTGCCATCCCTAGGTATCAAAATATTTCTCATTATTTTGCGTAGCACCCAATCTCCAATCTATTTCTCATTATTTTGCGTAGCACCCAATCTTCAATCTTGAATTGTCTTGGATGCACTGCCTTGTTATATTTTATAAACAGTTCCAGCTGATATGAGACAATGTGGACCAGTGCGTTTTCTCTTCGTTCTTCAGCTAGATCAAGCTCTAAGGCTATGGCTACTCCATTCAAATCTGGATCAAAATTTTCACTTCTAATGGTGAGGAGGCCGACTTTCAGGGGGGTTACTACTTACATGCCATAAGCCAAGGCAAAAGGCGTTTCACCGGTTGACTGCTTATGTGTAGTTTGGTAAGCCTACAAGACATGGAGAAATTCCTCAGTCCATTTTCCTTTCGCTTTTCTAGCCTTTTCTTCAAACCGTCTAAGATCACGTTGTTAGAGACTTCGGCTTAGCCGTTAGCTTGAGGGTATGCCGGTGTGGAATTATAGAATTCTATCTTGTGCTCTTTGTAAAAACCCTTAAAGATTCTGCCATCAAATTGGATAAAGTTATCAGATATCAAGGCCTTGGGAATTCCAAACCGGGTTATGATGTTCTGCCAAACAAATTTCTTGACATCTTTTTTTTTTTTTTTTTTTTTATGGATGCTAGTGCCTTTACCTCTACCTATTTTATAAAGTAGACTGTCATTGTGATGAAGAACTTTCTATTGCCCAGCCCAGTTGGGAGTGGTCCCACTATGTCCAAGCCCCACATTGCAAAAGGACTGGTCAAAGGTAGGAGCTCTCTGGCCGATTGATGGATCTGATGCACAAATTTTTGTCACTTTTTGCATTTCTTGACATACTTTTCTGCGTCTGCTTGCATGTATAGCCACTAATACCCTTACGAGATATCTCGATAGGCCAAAGATCTCCCCCCTTGGTGACTTCTACAAATGCCTTCATGGATTTCAAATAAGAATACCTCGTACTTGCTAAGATGGACACACTTTAAGTATGGTCCAGTAATGGACTTTTTGTATAGCGCTAAAGATGGAGAAAGCCAAAACCGTTACAACTTTGCTCGAATTTTATTTGCTTCCTTCTTGTCCTTGGGCAAGATTCTATCTTTTACGAAGGTCACGATAGGGTCCATCCATGAGGGACCTAACTCGGCACAGAATACTTCGATCACTTCAAGTTCCTCAATGTTTGGTCTTGATAGGAAGTCAACTAGAAAAGGGTGGGATAGAAGTCTCTGCCATAGACACTAAACCAGCCAGTTCATCAGCCTTGCTATTTTCTTCTTAACTGACTTGCTCTATCTTCTCGACTTTGAATTTTGTGACTTCATTCCTTACTAGCTCCTGATACTTGGACATTCTATCCTCCTTTGCTTTGTACTCGCTGGATATCTGGTTGATTACCAGTTGGGAGTTGCTATACAACATTAGCTCAATGGCCTTCATCTGGTGGGCTGACTTCAAATTAGCTAACAATGCTTCGTACTAGACCTCGTTATTGGATGTTGGAAATCTGAGTGGGATTGTTTGTTCAACAGTCAGGCCATCTAGCAAGATGAGGACTATCCCAAGTCCTACTCCATGCCTGTTAGACGAGACATCCACAAAGAGCTTTTACATTTCTACAAACAACTTCCAGTAGGTGGATGCTTCTGAAAAGGTTATAATTTCCAAGTGTTCATCCGATGTTTTAGCTTTCAAGTGTTCCTTCCCTTTTGGCAATGTGCTATTGGCCTCAGTAGAGGCTACAACCATTATTTTAGCTTGTTGCGGAGGTTGCATTATTCCCATAGCACTCTCTCCCTTTTGCCCGGTTTCCTCGGTCAAGTCGATCGAGCAAACATAATGACTTCCTAGAGCAAACTCTGCCATAAAGCCTGCCAAAGCTTGGGCCTTTATCATGGTTCTTGGCTAGAACTTGATGTCGAACTGCCCTAACTCTATGGCCCACTTCAATATTTTCCCAGAAAAGTCCGCTCTTTCAAACAAGGTCTTTAAGGGGAATGCCATTAAAACTATCACAATGTGCGCATGGAAGTAGTGCGACAATTTTCTTGAAGCCATTATCAAAGCTAAAGCAAGCTTTTCTAACAACAAGTATCTCGTTTCGGCGTCCAACAATGTTTTGCTTATATAAAATATAGGAAAATGTTGTATTCCCTTTGCTTGCACCAACACTACACTAACTGTATGCTAGGAAACTGCTAAGTATAAGAAAAGTTCCTCTCCTGGTACCGGGGTTGCCAACAATAGCGGAGAGGTAATGTATTCCTTCAGGCTCTCCGGAGTTCAGTCACATTCGTCATCCCACTCGAACTTGGCCTTAAGTGCTTGGAAGAACGGTCGACACTTGTCTGACGACCGACTTATGAATCGATTTAGTGTTGCAGCTAGGCCCATAAGGTGCTACAATTCCTTGACTGTGTTGGGCCTTTTAAGCTCTTGAATGGCCTTGATCTGAGAGGGATCAGCTTCTATACCGCGGTTGGTTACCAGAAAGCCAAGAAATTTACCTGACCCCACGCCAAATGCGCATTTGGATGCGTTCAGTCGCAACTTGTGAGTCTTCAAGATCTAAAATATCTTAGTTAGGTCATCGAGATGGTCTACTTCACTCTTACTTTTGACCACCATGTCGTCAATGTAAACTTCTATTGTTCTGCCCAACAATAGTTCAAACATCTTTGTGACCATTCGTTAATATGTTGCTCCTACATTTTTCAGGCCAAAGGGCATAACCTTGTAGTAATACAACCCCCTAGGCATTGTAAAGGATGTAACCTCCTGGGCCAGTTCATACATAGCAATCTAATGGTATCTACGATACGCATTAAAAAAGCTAAGGCAATTGCGACCTGCAGTTAAGTCCACCAGTTGGTTTATCCATGGTAAAGGAAAATTATCTTTTGGGCATGCTTTGTTGACTGTATTATAGTCCACACAAAAGTTCCATTTGCCATTCTTCTTCGGCACCACCATTATGTTAGAGATCCACTTAGTATAGTGCACCTCCCTGATTACCCCTACTTCCAACAGGTTCCCCACTTCCTCAGCCACTACCTTGGTGTGGTGAAATACTGATCGGCGAGTTCGTTGTATAATAGATCTGGCGGTCTGGTTGACATTAAGTTGCTGGCAGATGAAGTTCAGATCAATGCCAAACATGTCATATAACATCCAGGCAAATACTTCAAGGTTAGCGATCAAGAATTTCATGATCTCTGTTTTCTCAGTGCTGGACAAAGATGAGCCAAGCAAAAAGAACTTCTTTGGGACGTTTTTGTCTATTCTTACCTCTACTAGATCTTCTACTGCCTTATACTCGGCTGCCTTGTCAACATCTGCAAATAATTCGTTGCTTTCTAGCTCCTCTACCATTTGTACAAAACCCTTGGCAACTCGGCTGTCGTTCACAGTCACGAAGCATTGCTTAGACATGATTTGGTCTCTCAGGACTTCTTCAATCACTCCAACTTCATTAGGAAATCATATCACCTGATGATAAGTTGATACCACTACTCGCATGGCATACAACCATGCTCTCTCCAAAATAATGTTGTAAGTGGAAGGGACTTTCAATACCCAGAATTCTACTTGCTTTGTCATCGTCCCAGCTTTAACCGGTGAAATTATCTTACCAATCGGCCATTCTGGCATAGAGTTGAAACCAACCAAGAGAGATGTTGCGGGTGCTAAATCTTTGTCCTCCAATTTGCGTTGCTTGAAGGTCTCATAGTACATTATCTCACACGAGCTCCCTTGGTCTATCAAGATTCGTTTGATATCAAAATTCTTGATACACAAAGTAACCACTAACACATCATTGTGAGGGCTTTGCAATCTTACTAAGTCCCTATCAGAGAAAGTGGTGATGTTTTTTGCCTCTGTCTTCCCTTTTTTCACGGTTGGTTATACACTTAGTACTTCCTTCATGTGCTCTGCCTTTTTTATCATTCCTCTAAGCTTGCAAACTCGTTCAGGCTCAATGATTCCATGTATCATATTGATCACGCCTTGGGGCAGACCTTGCACTGGCATCCCATTTGGTTCGTTGCGATCTGAGGGGGTCGGCCGAGCTCTACTTTCAATATATTGGTCCAAGTGACCCGCGGCCACTAACTCTTCCAGATACTGTCTCAAAGGCGTGCAATTCTTAGTTTGGTGCCCGACCTTATCATGGAAGGTGCACCTATATCTATCATCGTAGCCCCTTCGCATTTCTCCCAACTTGGCTAGCCGCCGAATAAAAGGTTCATCACGTATCTTGCTTAGAATCCGGTAGATAGGTTTCTTGAACACCGTGGTGATGGTGATGGCGATGGCGATGTGGACTCTCAACCTCCTTGTCTTGGGGTCCTCGCCGTTTGGTCATTCGCTGCGACTATTCTTGCTTAGTCGGTCCTCCTGGCCGACCATGTTAACTTTTGTTGTAGGCTTTTTGTTCGACATCGCTATTGTGCCAGACTTTGCCTTAGCGCGAGCGCTATCTTCTTCTGTCCTGATGTGTTAGTATACTCTCTCCATTAGGACTTCCATCGTGAGGGATGGCGTCATTGCTATTAAAGGTCTTTCAATACTTGTTATTGTAAGCCTTCAATATTTCTTTCTCGCCCAAGTCAATGGTGAGCAATTGGTCTATCTCAACTGGGGTCTTGCTGTTTGTCTTGAACCTGGTGACAAGTGCCTCCGCTAGTTATGCCCATGAAGCGATGCTACCTTCTAGCAACCTTTTAAACCAAGTCAAGTCTAGGTCGCCTAAGCTTGATATAAACAAGATGTACATTAGAGCTTCGTTCTGCCGATGTATAGTCATAACTTGGCGAAAGTGCATCTAAGGGTTCGACTTCCCCTCATAGATTATGAACTTAGGCTAGTTGAAGCCCAAGGGCAATGGCACGTTCTCTATCGCCAGAATGAATGGTGAGCTCTGCAACCTTGCTAACGCTTTGTTTGCTGGTTCGTAAACATGGCATGGCATTGGCATTCCAACTTCGACACTCCCATGTTTCCTAGGAGCCAGCCGCTATAGAGCAGAGACCCTTAATGGGTCATGTACATGGGCATCTTCCCTCCTTCGAGCTCTATTTTCTAGCACAGTCCGCAGGTTCGCCGATCTAGGCAACTTGGTGTGCCGAGAAGTAGTCTGATGTATATGTGAGGGTCAATAACTACTTCCCTCCGTACATGACCTTTCAGTCCTCATTCTCTCAGACTTGGAGTAACAAGTCCTAGAAGTTCTTGATTGTGTGTCGCATGTTCTGAGGCTTCTGCTTTCAAAATGCGAAGGCGTGGCTCGCTTGTTGCGATCTCCTGAGTGGCGAGAACGCATTTTGCCTTCGTGGATTTCCCCCATGCCACACATTTGCCCTTCATCTGGCGTTTCATGGTCTCCATGTCTGCTGTCATTCTCTTTATCAATTCATCTTGCTCTTTTATGTGACCCTCTAAAACCTGAGCATCCATCTTCCACCTTTGTCCATCTGGGCTTTGAGAGCAACGAGGGCTTAAGCCCTGTTTTTCTCGCGCGCCCTTATGATGGTTCTGCCGCGAAGGGCCTAAATCTGCCATGGGCAGAACAAAAGGCACATCCTCACACCTCATGTCCCCTTCTAGAGTTTGTCCATCAACAGTAGACTAAGGCAAGTCTTCGTTATTCGCCATTGAAATCAGTTGAAGAAAAACTCAATCAAAAGGTTTGTTCTTTGTGAGCTTCCCGCAAATGGCACCAATTGTACAAGCATGAAATAATCTTCTCGTATAATCCTGTTGATCAAGTTTGTACTCCTTCAAACGTCGTCGCTTTGCTACTTGAAAACACACGTGAGCTAGCCGGCGGGTGTGTGTTAGAAACCCCTCCGAAGCGTAATAGACAATGAGCTTTGTGTGTTTGAGAGTAAGAATTACAATACCTATCCATAGGTTCTATCACGAGCTTTTATCGATTCCGCTAGGCACATTCTTAGTAGGACCTTAACTCTCTTTAGTAGAGTCCTCTTAAGAATCACTTTTCCACAGGATAATGCCTATTCTGATAACACCATACTCACTGCCAATCAAGTAAGATAGTGAATCATCCTACTCAGCCCACTATACCTAGCCGAGCTACCTGGTGTAACTACTATGACCGGGCCATGCAATTATTGACCACCATAAGTCACATGGCCGAGATAACTCTAGCTCGGCCTTCTGCAGCACACCATTCTGGTCCATCCACCAATGGTGCACATAATCATCTCAAGGCCCATTGACCTTATGTAACTTGACCGAGCTATCCAAGCTCTCACCTCGGCCCATAGCTCGGCCAACATCTAAGAATAATAGACTTAGCTTGGCCTAATTTATCCACATAAATTCTTCTCTCAATATACATGTGTAGTTTGATCATTTTGTAATAGTTTGTTCTTATGGACAAAGTATTTTAAAGTGTGAATATTTAAACGAAGAAAATTTAAAATTGAATTTATGGATAAAAAACCCTTAAAATTATATACTATTTTAAATATGTGTAATTATTTTATAAAATAACTACTTCACTACTAGAAATATGACTTTTTGCGTCTTTTTTTTTGCGACGGATTATTTAGCCGTCGCAAAAAAACCACTTTTTACATTAAAATGTCATTTTATTTTAATTTAATGCTCAATCGTATTCTTACCTAACTTAAAAAAAATAAAAAATAAAAAAATAAAAAATAAATAAAAAAAAACCAAATCTTATAAAACTTGCCCTATCCCCTTTTACTCTTATTTCCCAAACCCATTTTGCTCTCTTCCCCTGAAGACCGATCTCCAAAGGTATGCGCTCTCTCTCTCTCTCTCTCGACTCTGTCTTTGGACTCTTCATCTAAATTTTATTGTTCATTTGAAGATTTTGATCAATAGTTGATGAAGATTTGAAGACTTCGATCGATTATTGATGAAGATTTGAAGATTTTGATCGATTTATAATCGGTAAGTCTAATTTCTATGAATGAATCCAACTCTCTCTCTCTCTCGCTCTCTCTCTTTTCATTTTATCTATTAGCTGTGTTTAATATTTTCAATATTTTGTGACGTGGAGGTTTTAGTTATCTCCTTTTCATTTTTTTTGTTGAATTTCAATATTCTGTTGAATTTCATTCGTTCTTAAAAACAATAGAGGTGTTTGAACCTCTTGGAACAATCTCTCTCAACTCTTATTGTTTCTACTGTGATTTCAGCTATTATAGCCATCTGTGTTGTGTTGATCCAGAATTGTTGATTCAATTGCCTGAACACACAGGTATGGTAGGTAGTTTCATGAATTAGGAATAGTGATGATTAAGGAAAGCTTGTAAAATCTAGAGCTATATGGAAGGGCAATTGTTTGAAGTGGCTTGGTTTTGAAAGTGTTTGGTTGCTTGAAATTATTGCTGGAATTTCTAGATCGCTAATAAGAGGTTTTCAAAACTGTTTTAATATGAATTTTCCAAAAGCAATGTATTGTTAGAACCTTAGGGAAAAACAAAGGTGAAATAAATCAAGGTGCAAGTGGTCTATAAAATGAGCTTGTTTAAGAAGGTTGTATGGTGCTCTCTAACTTCTCAAAGATGTCATCTCTCTGTCCATTCTTATTTTTGACACATCATTTGAGTGTCTAACTTTTACTTTGTGTATGCATATCAAAATCACATTGTTTTTAAAGCGAGAATGAAATTATACCTTTTGGTTGTATGTTTACTAAGGATAATCAATTTTTTTTTTTTGAACTGTACTTTTAGATCTCTTTGATATTTTCTTCTCCTTCATTTTCTCGTAATTGTTCTTTGTATTCATGCAACAGTATCAAGATTGAAGGGATTAAGAATGACCCATGGTTCTAACAAAACTATGTGGTCATTAAACAAGGAGAAAATGAAGATGTGAATTTGGATGATGTTCATGCAGTCTAACAAATTGTCATAATTGATCTTCTCCTTTGCATTTTTACCAAGAATCACGGAATGACATGACGTGTAGTACCAAGTTCTTGAGCTCATGTTCTGAAGAACTGATTTACTTATTGTGTATTGTGTTATTCTTTCAGTCTACGCCTCGAAAGAAACCAACTACTCAACACAGTGGTGCTATGAGAATTACATCCAGGTGTGTTTTGGTATCCCAGTATACATGTTCTGCTTATACTCTGTTATTTATTTATTTATCATTATCATATAAACATGCTTATGTTTGTTCAGAGCTATCCAGGAACTGCTCTTGTAATGTAGGTTTGTACCAAACTTTCTGAATTATGCTGATCTTCATAGATACTAGTTGCATAGCTTTCTTCCAAACTTAGATTAGATAAAAGTCATGAGGTTGACCTACTTAAAGGAAGGTACCCGTGATGTCACCTAGAGGCCTGATTATTTTTGGGCATTAACATGTTATGTTATGGGTGACCCCAAGAAGTTCTGGATGATCCTTTTTCTGTCTTGGACTTGGTTGATCCATTTTTCTTTTTATATTATTTTCTTATATTTTTTCCTGTATTTGGAATCTTCATCATAGTTTAAGTAGCAAATCCTAAGGTGATAAGAAACTAATCTTTGTTATAGTTAACAAACTAAGGTTGGCAAAAATCAAATATTGTTACCATTAGCTTATTGGAGTAGGTGATAATTTCAAATCTTCCGCATTGTAAACCATCAGTGGGTGTCACCATGGTGTTTTTTTAGTAGGGAAAGGTGAATTATTTTCTTTTGCCTGGTTTATTAGTTTGTTCTTTGGTCACTTTTATTTTTCTCTTCCAACTTATTTGGAGGCCATAAGGCTTAAAGAAGTATTTCGGTCAATTAACCATTTTCTAGTAAGATTTTACTGGCTTTCTTATTGAGGAATGAAAATCAAGGAGGCAACATGGTTGATGCCTATTCTAGGCATTTCTAGACATATCACTAAAATTTTATTATTTTTATTTTTTTGGGCGAATTTGGATAGAATCTATTGCTTCCTAATTTAATTAATTTTTCCTTTAAAATCTTGTTAGTATGCTTTTACTCTTTCATTGCCTAGCTTTTTCTCTGGTGTCGAAAGTACAATTTGTCATTCACTCATCATTTACTAAAACTTGACACAAGAATGTAGAAATGCATGTTTTCCCATTCTATTGAGCAAGATTTCATTTTTCACTAGTCACCCTCTCTACAAACTATCTATCTAAATATTTTTTTAAGACACAATTATTTACTTATTATTCACCCTTGATCCTGATTACAAGAAGCTACTTTTTCCGGCACTCAGGTATTTTGAAAGGAGGAAGAAGCTCTAGGTGTTATATCATGCATTTGATGGTGATACATGCATTCCCCTTGTTTCATTTATTAGATTGGGGAGCTTTAATGAATCTTAATATTTTGGCGTCTTGGTTGACATCACATGTTTAATTATGTGCTTCTCCTCATGGGGTTTAATTTCATGGAGCTAAAACGTAGCAATCTCTATCTTTTCTCTAATAGTCACATTTTACTTCTGTGCCACATAACTAGTGTGAATGTTGATTTGTGATATCAGTTTTGCTTGAAGGGGAAAGGTTGTATGAAGGGTGTGGCCCAAAGTTGTATTTGTCTAATATTGATGAGACTGTATTGTGTTTTGTGTTCTCCTACAACTTCAAGATGATTGCTTCTTAAATGTCTTTTCTACATCTTTCTTTCCAGACAATTTGGTGAATTTCTTGTCGTAGTGAGTCGTAGGAACTATGAAGTTACTAGTCTATGCCTACAAGGCTACAGGCATTTGGTAGCTCATGTTTTAAGATGCTTTCTTCATGGTAATGCATGCCAAGAAATAGTGGAACCCACAAGCTAACATCAGCTAAGAGCTTTGGCCATAATTCTGATCCTTTATAGTGAATGCAGATAAAGTGGTCCTTTTAGAACCATTCTGAAAATTGATTGATCAGCTTTGAACTTTTCATTCATGAGCTAGAGGGTCCTTGGTATTTAATTCTTTTTTTTTTTTTTGTCTCGGGATATCCTATCGTCTTCTTTTTTCTTTGTTTCTTCACTCCAAGTTGGAATATGATAAGGAGGACTTGTATTTGTGACACATCACACTTATTTTGGTCCAATTTGGTTTTGGCAGTTGGTTTGCACTTTCAATGTATGTGTTTCTATATTTATTGTTTGCATGTTATAATTGTCAGATTGAGGAAACCGATGAAGCGAGGAAGAAGTTCTCTAACACAAAATCTATTTCACATTTCAATATTTTGGGGATCCGAACAAAGCTACTGATGGTCAAGTTTCCTTGCAGAAGTTCTCTGTATGTGCTCTTACTTACCATTACACTTATATAAGCATAAACCATAACCGTTTCCTTGTAGAATTTTATTTCACTCCGTGAAAAATTAGTGTCTTTTTTTTGGTGCTTACTTTTCCATTAATTCTCATTCCCTGCCTCTCTCTCTCACACACACGCGTGCCCATACACAATATTCAAATCTAATATACAATGAAACAAAGAGATGTTTGCATCATGTTGTCATGGGCACTCTTAAATAAATCTAGTGGGATTACTCTTTCACAGCACCTCTTTGTTTTTGATAAACGGTTTCCAAAATTCTTCATTGCAAATTCTTGAATAACATAGTGAAGTCAGAAACTTAATGTGAACTTCTAAATAGTGAAGTCAAATTTCTTCTTGTTGTTTCCTTTTGGTATTAATCTATGCTAGGACAAAGATTATGTTGTTATGTTCATTTTTCAAATTCTTTGGTTTATTCATTAATCTGATTGGATTGGGTGACCATTTTCTTGTCTATTTATTTGTGCAAATTATGAATTGGCATCTATATTTTTGTAATTTACTCCCAAGCAAAAGAATTTAGAGAATGAATCTTTCTATTTTTCTCTTGACAATTTCTTTTGAAATAGTTTTATTTTTATTATTTTAAGCTAAACTGCATTAAATTTTTAAGTCACGTGTATATGCTTTTGCAGGTTTTGTTGAGGGAGTAGTTGATATAATCGAGCGGGTGATGTTTGGGAGTCAAACTGAGATTATGTTGCTCTTTTTTATTTTATTTTATTTGAGGACTTGAATCTTTTAGTACAATATATTTTAAGGATGGTTGATGGATATTTGTTTTTGCATGTATGAAAGTTTATATTTTGTTTGCACACTTATATGTGAATAGCTTAGTATTTCTATTATGAATTTAAATTAATTTGTTAATTTTGTTATGTTTTATTAAAAAAAGTTGTTAGGTGCTTGCAATTGATTTTTTTATTATAGCAAACGTATATGATTTTATTATAAAAATAATTATTTGTGATAGTAAAAAAATTGTGGCTAAAAGTGTTTTTTTTTTTTTTTGCGACGGCAAAATAGTAGTCGCAAAAAATAGGTTAGGCAGTCGCAAATAGTTTGCGACTGTTATTTTGCGGTCGCAAAAAGTATTTGCCACCCCCACATTCGCGACCCTCATTTGCCGTCGCATGAGCCGTCGCAAAAAGTCTTTTGCGACTGTTTTTTTAGTATTTGCGACGGCTTATAGCGGTCGAAAAAGTACTTTTTTTTAGTAATGCTTGATTTAAAATTTTTTTTTTCTTTTTCTTTTTTAATGAGGAAAAAGAACGGCCGGATTTTTCCCGGGGGAGGAATATAATAACCAAAATTGACCTGAGTAATAGCTAATTTTGTCACATCTGTGTCGTAAGAAGTGAAGGATTCAAAATTGACCCAATTCAGCAAGCCTGCCATTTTGACTATATGGACAATGGATACATATATATCATAACCAAAATTGACCCGAGTGATAGCTAATTTTGTCACATCTGTGTTGTAAGAAGTGAAAGAAACAATTGCGTAAGGATTCAAAATTTACCCAATTTGTGCAGCAAGCCTGCCATTTTGACTACAGACAATGGAAAGCCTGCCATTTTGACTATATATATATACGTCACAGTCCCAAAACTAATCACAATAACTTATCTTATTTCCAATTTCAAATCCATTTCAAAGGATTGGAAGAGCTCTATATTGTATTAGGAGTCATGTGGGATTCACAATTCAAATTTTGTCTTCTAAATTCTAATCTCTCCTAATTCGACATTTGTGTAGTCTAACTTATAATACAGGAAGTTAATATCTTATATAAGGGACTCATTTTAACAAGTATGCATGTATTTTCTCTTTACGATCCAAATATAAAAACCAAATTATTAAAATCTTATCACTTGTTTTAATCCATTCTAACCAACCAATTATATGATATATATATATATAATGTTATCCAATAATTCAATAACACTAAAATAATAATAATTATATTTTAAGCCCTTCTCTATCCCCAAACAATTAAACAGGACCCTAGAACTGTCACAATCTACTAGACTTGTTTAAGTTTTCTTTGATATTTCTACATGTGATAAACACCATCATTATAATGCCCTAAACATTGATTAATTAAAATCAATCATAACCTTGGAAACTCTATTTGTTGGTACAATAATGTACATCATAGGTTACAAAATGGGTTTTTTTCTGGAGGGTTCTTATATTCTAAATTGGCCAGGCTGGCCTAAAATATATATATATGTATGTATCTTATTTTCTGAAGTGGTTCCTAAGACGTGGTTGCCTTGTACATATTTGCTGTTTATGAGGTTGGAAAGTCCCTTTCCACTTCCTAACTTTCTCATTCTTCTCTAACTAAGCTACTAGTTTATGGGTCTTTTTTTTAAATTCACTCCAAAAAGACATGGAGCCAACCAACTCTATGATTGTATTGTTATGCCCTCCACCCATCTCCACTTTTTCATTTCTAATTTTCTTGTACAAACACAAGTTAGAGCTTATTTTTAGCCAGTATTGTCTCTATATTTGTGACAATTAAAAATTCAGACAGAAATTGTAGATCAAGACCAAAATACAAAAATTGTGGATCATATGGATTATAGGAGAATTTCCTTTTACAACTAGAATATGTTACTATAATTTTTCACCATTTACGTAATATTTCATGTGGCATAATATGTTTTTTTATTTTAAAAAATGAGAAGTATTTTATATACTCATGACATTTAGATGAAATACATCAAGAGACAAATATCATTAAAGAAAATTAAAAGTCTAGAATGAATAGAACTCCTCTCTCTCTCTCTCTCTCTCTCTCTCTCTCTCTCTCTCTCTCTCTCTATGTATATATATATATATATATATTTGGTTAAGTAGTCAAGGATGTTCGGGTCAACTTATGCATATCTCAATTGATTCATTTCCCAGTTCGATAAAAAGCCAAACATCCATGCTGGAACTAAAGAATTCACAAAAAATTACTTTCTCACGGCCTGACCTCAATAATTAAACCCTAAGCAATTGTGTAGGCAACACAACCTCAAACCACTCAGGACAACTCTTAAGGTTCTCTCTATAGATATTTCTCTCCGGCTTTACCAATAACTCCTCTAAAGGCTAATTTAGTAATTTCATTAAATAAATTAATGGAGTGCACCCTACATAAAGCAATTATATATGTATTGTTCACTTTCTAAATCAGGATACTCTCTCTATTCAAGCCATATATGCATACAAAAGAAAAGCAGTTATAGAGGTCATATTCGCCTAACCCTCTAACAATATTTCTTTTTAAAAAAAGGTCTTATTAACGAATCCCATAATAGAACTATAAAGAACAAACAAATAAAAAAAGAAGACAGAATTGAGTTCTAAAAACGAAAAAGCTTCTTCTGCTTCTTCTTGAGGAAGATGGATTGCTCAATCTGTACGACGATGCCATTTATTTTGAGGCCACCGAGGAATACGATATGCGCAGCGTGTTACGAGGGAGCCAGATGCTTGATCACCCTCACAAACAAGCACGAAAATGATAAGGGAGTTGTTGACAACAAGTGCAATAACACTGTTGTTTCTTCACCAAATTCATCCAAGGTTGGTTTTTCCATATCTGGTTTTCTGCAATTTGTTTTTCATTTTAATCTGCTGTTGTTAGTTCTGTTTGATGATCTTGTTATATCAGTTAACAATCAGTTTGAATCTTTTTCCTTTTTTTTTTTTGTTTATGGTTGTTATGGGATATCTATGACCATGCATACAACAGTCATAACATTATACATTAAAATCTACTGAATCTATGGACATCAAAAAATATAAGACCTGTATGGTTTTTGGATTCAACCAGAAATTTTGAGGGTGCAATTTGTTTCCAATTTTTTTTTATTTTTATTTTCCCAGACAAATAGTTTTGCTAGGTACAGATAGGTGGGAAGGACCAAACAAAACAGTCAAAGAAACAGAACCAGAAGGAGCTACAATTAAGAAACATTCATAATTTTTATTTATTTAATTTATTTTTTTTTGGGGGGGGGGGGGGGGGGGGGGGGATAGAGAAAGAGAATTTGGGGACATGAATTCAGGTACCCAACAAACTTGACTGTCATATTTGGGCTGTCCCTGCTTGATTCTCCTATTTATGTTCCTCAGGAGCCAGCCCAGTCCACCGGCTATAATTGTTTTGGGCCTGGAGCGAACCCAGCCCAATAAATTAAGCAATTAAATGTCATTAAAAATAATAATAAATAAATAAAATAGAGAACAACTTGACGAGATATATTTTGGGAAAATTTCATCTCAGTGTAAGTTTTTTTTTTTAAAAAATTACAGATAAATGATAAAATTTATACACAGTGATAATTAAATTTATAAATTTTATCATGAATCTGTAATAATTTTTTGATAATAACAATGATTGATAATTTTTCCTATAATTTTTTACGGCTGTAATCTTGTAATATTTTTTTTTAAAATTTTTTTTTGGGAGGTTGGTAATTTATTTATTTATTTATTTATTTTTAAACATTAATATGAGAGTCGAACAAATTTTTTCGTTTACCTAAATATAAGAAACTTGTTTGGCAATTGAAGATTGTAGTTAAAAAAATTAAAAAGTCATTATAAATTGTTATATCACTTTTTTACTTATCTGTATGTCTTTTCATAAAAAGTGAAAAAATTATTAAAATAGCTAATTATTAGCAACTTAATTCCAAAGAGTTGGCTTAATGGTCAAGGCTTGGGACTTGGGATGTGTTCCTTTTATGGTTTGCACATTCGAAATCTCCTAGATACAAATAATTTCTTGGAGATAGTGCATATGGGATTTTGCCTGAATTTTAATTGGGCCTCTTACTAGTTGATGGTGGGATTGTTCTTACGGATTAGTCGATCATTTCGACCGGATATTGAGTTATAAACAATAAAAAAAAACACAGCATTTGTACTACAAAATTCAAAATTTGGTAATGAAATGGTAGACAATGGGATTAATTCAATTATTTCCCTCACACACACACACACAGGGATTTGCAAATGCATTGAAATGGGTAAAAGAGATGAAGGACATGGAAGATGAACTGAATGATAAGTTGAGTTTTCTGGGTGGATTTGTTGCTTCATTTAGAGATCAGATTCACACTGATATTCAAGTCAAGCCTGGCAATAATGGTCCCCCTATTCCTGCCCATAGAGCTTTATTGGTAACTCTCTCTCTCTCTCTCTCTCTCTCTCTCTCAATGTTATCAATGAATATAAATACGGACTGATATATAATTCAGTAATGTTAGGTATCATGAAAAATCTTTCATGAAAATAATCATGAAAACTTTGTGACCTTTAGATTACACTTAGATTAAAGCACCACACTAATCAAAGTAATCCAAAGATTATAACTCTTTCATGATCATTTTCATGATCAAATTTTCATGATCCCTAACTTTTCTCTATATAATTATTAATTGATTTTTTTAAGGTATAATGGAGTTGCGCTTCCTATGATTACCCTTATTATTTTCTTATGAAACATGATTTGCAAATACAAATTTTATAAATGAAAAAAGAAAAAAAAAAAATCTACTAAAGTGATGTGCTAAAAATTCTACCACATCATTATATATATTAGATAAATTACATTACAAGTCTTTTATTTTGTCATTTGTATCATTTTGGTTTATATAATTTTAATTAGCTCACTTTTGACATTTAATTTTAAATTTTATGTCAATTTAATTCCATTGATAATGCCGATTAAGATTTTTAAAGAAAATTGGTTGTTGAGTTGAACAAGTATGTAATTTTGGCTATAAAGCATAATACATGTCTTTTATTATGTACACATTTTCTATAATAAAAAAAATATATGAACAATAGTAATCAATTAAACTTAATTGAGATAAAATCATAAATTTAGAGTTAAAATCAAGTCAGTTAAAATCACAAGAACCAAAATGACACAAACGTGAAAACATATGGACTATCATTGTAATTTTTCCACATATATGCTTTGTATAATTTTTTATTTGTATTTCAGTATTCTTTTCTTATTTACAGTAACAGAAAAGACTGAGACCTCCACCACCCCACTATTTTTTGATTGGTGGAAATTTTTTTATTTTATTTTATTTTTTAAGTTTGATCTCACAGTCCCCCATGTGAAGGTGGGGTGTTGGGGGTCACCCCCACTGGGGGTCCCAGCAGAGCTCTTTATAGAAATGATAGAGACTCCTACAAAACACAACATCCACAACTCCTAAAATAATCTAAATCATTTATGTCACTGTCAAACATAACTCCTAAAAAAATTTAAACACACCAATGATTAATACATTAGTAAGGGTTGTGGGAGTCCTTTTTGTGGGTCACAAACATATTCTTCTTATTTATTACTTACAACTACTATGTCATGTTTGATTGAAGGCGGCAAGATCAGATATATTGAAGAACATGCTAGACTCAGATGGATGCAAAGCTCCACCAAACGACACCATAACTCTCCCCGAACTCAACTACGAAGAATTAGAATCACTCCTAGAATTCCTCTACAGTGGAACCTTACCTAAAGAGAAAGTAGATAAACATGTCTACTCACTCTCAGTTGCAGCTGACAAGTATGACATACCATTCCTGCAAAAATTCTGTGAGCACCGAATGCTCGGATCATTGGACTCTTCGAACGCACTCGATATTTTAGAGATCTCAGATGTTTGTTCTAACCATAGTTTGAAAGAGACTGCATTGAACTTCATTGTGAAGAACATGGAGGATGTGGTTTTCTCAGCTAGGTTTGATGCTTTTGCACTCAAGAATCCATATTTGACTGTACATATTACAAGAGCTTCTTTCATGGATATTAAAAATAGAAGAAATGGGGTTTGAGAGAGAGAGAGAGAGAGAGAGAGAGAGAGAGATGTAAAGAGTTATGGAATAGTTTCATATGAATAGATTAATTAAATTTGTATCTTGTATTGTTTTAAGGGTTAATTATATTTTTATTATCCAAAGTATTTTGTTTGTGTCATTTTTGTTTCTAATGTTTAAATTGTGTCGATTGAGCCCTTAACGTATAAAAAATGTTTTAATTTGGTATTCCAACCTAACTCCATCTGTAGACACCATTAAAGTCATGGATAAATATGTAATTTTGAATATTAAAATGATACAAATCATACATTTTGATGACTAAAAGTGTATATACATCAATTGAGTTTTCCCCTTAATAAAATAGATCACGTATTTTGGAGCTAAAAATATAACTTTTTGAGTAAATTTTTACATTTATTTATGACTTTAATGGTATCTACTAACAAAGTCAAGTTAAGGTATCAAATTAAATTTTTTTATATATTGAAAATTAAATTAACATGATTTAAACATTGAGATCAAATGATGCAAACAACATAATTTGGAGTCTAAAAATGTAATTAAAGGCCGCCCATGGGTTGTGTAGACAAGCAGTTTCTCATGTGCCAACAAGCAAGCCTACCGGCTTAGCCAACAAGGCCAAGAATTAGTTTTATAATTTGGGCATTTTTGTTTTTTTGTTTCTTGTATTTTTTTCATAAATCTTAGGCCCAAGCCCAACACAAGCCTCATGTAAACTAGTTAAGCCTAAATCAGATAACAAACTTTCAAGTCAGATGATGACCCGAAGTGCATTGTTGTGAAATAAAATTTTGAGAACAAAGTATCATTGTCTGTTTCCATCGGTTCCAATATATAATTCTAACATACAAAGTCTCCAAAAAACCCTTTCATGTCATAAGCTTGCTATTTGCAGAGAGACCTATCCTTCGTGTGCAAAGAAGCCCCACATGCCCTCTCTACATATATCTTTGTCTTCATTCTCTGACTGAAATTATTTGATCAGCTCTTAATCACCATTGTTAGAAAAATACAGTAATCTAATCTAAGGATAGCATATTCACAAGAGTCTATTCCACATTTTGGATGAGGCATGATATTTGGTAAGGGTCATTTCTCATGCAAATGTGATGTGTGACACAATGTCTCTTGAATGATAGGTTTTCTAAATAAAACTAGCCTATCATTTTCTTCTCTAGATTATTAACAGTGTAACTTTTATGAGCTGTTTTTATGCTTCACGATAATGTAGAAACTTGTATAATAATTCCCTAAAAAGTTTCTTCTATTGAAGTAATGTCGATTTTGTTTGACAAGAGTTGTTCGTTTTACCACAATTCAAGTGTACAACGAGACAAATGGTTCACCAAACAGGAAAAATTGGTGGAATGGACTGACTACTCGAGACCAATTGAAATTGACCAAAATATTATCTTTAAATTTTATATTTATGTTTATTTCTGTTAAACATTACAAGATACGAGATTGTACAATACATAATGAAATATCACTTGTGGCATAATTAAAGATCACTTTGATCATAATCAAAATAACAATTACAATAAATCATAACTGACACTACAATGAACCATAATTTTTAAAAAAATCTTAAGGGCTAAAACCAAGGCTAAAAATTCATAATTAGGACATATGATACATCTCAAAAAGGGACGTGCATTATAGAATTTATTTTAGAAGACAAGTGATGATGCTACACGTTGTGGAATAAAATTTAGGAAGACATTTATAGAGCAACCTATCTATACTTCCTTTTTATTTAGGCTATGTTTGAATGACACGAATTTTCAATGTAATTTAAACTTTTGGTTTCATTACGTTTTCTCAATGAGAAAATATAAAATTTTAAATACTGCAGATTCAATTCTACTTTTTAATCTTAAATGACTAATATTATTTTAAGAATGTGAGATTCTCATAAATTTTTTGTTTTTTGGTATAGTCGAATTTCTATTAGTTTGAGAATTTGATTTTTACTGAAATAGATGATCAATAATCACTTTTCTATTTCAATCCACTCCAAATGTTGAAATTATGATATCCAAAATCACATTCTCAATGTGAGATTCTCATGGAAAATTGGTATTATTAAATTTTTACTTGGTTTGGTAATGTGATTCTTGCTAAAATAGATGATCAATAATCACTTTTCCATTTCAATTCACTCCAAATGTTGAAATTACGAGATCCAAAATAACACATTCTCATTTTTCTCAATTACTTTTATTCAAACATAGCATTTATTATTGTTTTCATATTTTCCTTGCACCTCTGCCTCTGGCCAGTATGAAATTTTATAAACTTTAAAAAATTCTTAAAATTTATTTAAAAATTGAAAAAATTCGTTAGCTCTTCAATATGAAATTAATGGTGCTTTGCCACATCAGTTGAGATATGTTTTCACGGAGTAGTAGTTGGTGAGAGCCAACATTTTTTTTTTCTTTCAGAAACCATAAAAAAAAACTTCTGTTGGAAAGGGTTTTTTTTTTTTTTTTTTTAAATTTATTTTTTTAGGAACTACATGCAGATGAAAAAAAAAAATAATAATAATAATAAAAAAAATTACCAACAGATAGAGCGATGCAATTGACACTTATACCCCCATAACATTTTTTTATAATTTTTTTCTCTTCCTCCTAACCGTATGTAATTTCTCTAAAATTATAAAGCAATTATATTAAGCTTTTTGTTGGAAAGTTGCATACAATAATGCACGCAATTCCAATTAGGTGGCACGTCATGTGCTTTAATTAAAATCTAATATAATAGGGCTAGGCTTTCATAGATTACACTACTAAAATTCAAGATTTAACTTTTTTTTTCAAGTTGATAATTCAACTGGACTAGATATTTGACCAGTAAAAATTTATCTCTGACTAATAAGAATCATTAAATAAAACACTTTTACTAGTAAAAATTTATGAAAGTATGACCGAGTTAAATTTTTTAAAAACTCTTACCGATAAGAATTTTTCGATTCTTACCAGTCGAAAAATTCTTACCAGTCAGAGATATATTCTTACCCGGTCAGAGATCTTAATTGTTTGGTCCAGTTAAAATTTCAACCAAAGACAAGTCATCTCTTAAAATTTATCAGGATAAATTACATTGACACCCCTTGAGATTTATCTTTAATACAAATATCCCTCACGTTCTAAAAATTACATCTTCCTCCCTAAATTTTAAACTTCTCAACCGTTATGTCAACTAACGGAAAAAATTAATTTTTTTAAATACCTATTTTACTCTAATTTTTTTTTTTAAAAAAAGAACTTTCAAAAATTTTTTTACTAGATGAGTAAAAAAATCTGTTGAGAATTACAAAAATTCATTCAATACATATATTAATACTATTAAACATTTAGGTAATGCTATGGTATCCAAGCTTTTGTGGTGTTAATTATTACAAATATTATAATTAGATCCTTTGGAATCATAATTAAAAAATAATAATTATAACCAAACACCACATAAGGTATAACTATATACCTTTTGAATCATAATCAAAATAATGTTATTATCAATAGTTATAACTAACACCATAATAGGTCATAACCAAAGATCACGACTGGAACATATAAAATTTTTTAAACAATAAATTATTTGTCAATTTTATATATGCAAACAAGGATAAAATAGGTATTTAAAAAAATTAATTTCTTATATTACTTTTTTCCGTTAGCTGACTTAACGATTAACTGACGGAAGAATTAAATTGTAATGAAAGTTTAAACCTTAAGAGATTTAATTTTCAAAACATAAAGAAAGATGCTTGTATTAAAGACAAACCTCAAGGGGTGTCAGTGTAATTCACCCAATTTATTAAGACCCTCCATAAAATGATAGATTTTTGTTAATAATTAAACCTTCATTCAAACATAGAGTCTACCATTCTTAAAATTAATCAAGTAAAATATAAATTTCAAAAGGATTGTGACCACTTTTATTTCACTTTAGTTAGCTAAAGGGTAATGTTAAGAATACTAAATTTTTTACTAAATAAATGACTAAATGTCTCACATGGTCACACCCATGTGAGATATTTGGTTATTTATTTAGTAAAAAATTAGGAGCCTATGGCATTTTCCCTTAGCTAAAAAGGAACGGTCAGTTCCTCGTATTTTGATGATTCATTTTGTTCATGTTTTAAATTTCTATATATATATATAAAACAAAAAAGCAAAATAAAACAAAAAAATAAAAAATTCATATCAATTCGATAACCAAGATTATATGATGTCATAAACAGAAAAAAAAATGAATGAATTATATGATTACAATTATTGAATCAATTTAAAAAAATTTCAAATAATCTACACAAAAATACTATGACAATGAATAGAACGAATCATCAATATAAAGTCTATGTGGCTCCACAACCAAAAATTGGACAGGAGACTATCTTAATTCTTATTTCGTATATTTGATTCTTTCCTCAGAAAATATATAAAAACAACAAATTGGAACACTTTGGATCCCTAATAAGTATATCATGTTTCAAAACGTATTCTAAAGCATAAATTGCTGGTAGGGTGGCGTCTTTTTTAGTAATGCTAGTTTGAACTAATCTATATTTTGTGCACCACAAAATAAATAAATAAATTTAAAAAGGGGAGTGCTTTCTAGTAATACTGGTTGAACTAATCTATATTTTGTGGACCATAAAATAAAATCCATTCAAAGCATATCTTTGTGTTTGGTTGGGAGATTTGAGAAGGGATTTGAAAAAAGAACTAGAAAAAGTAAGTAAAATGTGAATAAAATATACTTATATTTCACCTAGTTTCACCCATCTTTTTCCTTTTCCTTTCCAAATCTTTCTCCAAAATCTCCTAACTAAACACAGCGTTATTGAAATCTGTCCATATAAATAAACTCAAAATTTCATGGTTGTCATTGAATAATGGTGAAGGAACAAAATTTCTATGCATATAGAGGGTTACCAATAATGCAAAAAACGTCCGGAAGTAGCAACGAATTGATACCAAGAAAGAGGTAGAAATTTTTTTAGCAAGCTCACATAGATTGCGATATTTAGGTCACGGTTTGGCTGCATTGCAACAACTGAACACAGTGCAAAATTACCAAAATAGATTTGGATCATACAAAAACATAAGACGGGTGTACGGAGCATGTAATAGGATGCAAAGTGTCATTGTCCCTTCTTCTTCACAAGTAGTAGAACCAGTAGCACCTACAAGTAAAAACAACACAAACGATACAAGTTCATTATGTATATAAACGAGCCCAAGCCCAAACTCGAGCTAGAATAAAGTCGGCTCGTTTATTATTTAAATATATTTTAAATAATATGAAATGTGTTATAGGTGGATACTTAATTTAGAATAATATTTAATGAGCGAACCGAGCTTAACTTCTGCTTCATTATTGAGCTTCAAGCCAAGTTTGAGCTTCATTTTCGAGCTTGAAAAACAAATGTCATCTCAACTTGTTTGTAGCCCTACCAGGATCCCAAGGCAAACTCCACAAGGCGTCCCAGACTATGTTTTGACTCTATGTGCCTCTATTAGTTCAATTTTTAGATAATATATGAGAGGTAGAGATTGTTGCGTTTTGGCGGGATGTCTTGTTTTGGTTGCAATTTCTAAGATCCCACAAAATAACAAAGGCTTTTAAGTTTATGAGGTTGACAATTGTTTTGGTATTTTGAAAATGACTGCCCTCCAAGTTGTGACTTGCGAATAGAGGCCTAGTTAGTTTTTCTAATACATGAGGTCAGAATGGAACACTGGAAAATTATGATCACGTGATAGTGACAGAAAGGATAGAATACCCGACTCTTTGTGAGAGAAGATCTATCGGCGTATATGTTTCCCAAAGTTATTACTGATAATTATTACTGATGTAAGTAATGGGTAACCATAATTTCAGATGAAACGGGTAACCATATTTTCAGATGAAAAATTGTTTGTGGATCTATCACATGGTACAACACCTATGGGTGATCATTTGATGTGGATATCTAATATTGCAAAGACTCATAGCTAATCCATTCCCTCTAATTTTATGAGTTCTTGGCTAATGTCAGTAGCATAATGCTAAAGAATTATTTGCATCCACAGGTTACTTTTGAGAGGTGAAGTTTTTCAAGTCTTGAAACAGTTCGGAAAGGAAAAGAAGTTGAGAGAGCAAAGTTTATTAAAATCATGACTGAAATGAAGGAAAATTATATGTTTATTGTTTCTTAATTGTCCAACATTATGTCAATCAAACAAAGCCAATATATAGTTTCTGATTTACTACTTAATACTCGTTCATTGCATGACATTCTTGAAACAAGTCCTCTTCAGTCTTCCCTCCCCTAGACCACCCCCTAAAAAATATATAACAAACTAGACCACCCTTTTTTTCACCCTATTTTAGGCCATCAAGTTCCAAAATCACACTTTATTTGTTCTAATCCTAATTAAACTTTATGCAATACATCTGTCTGCCTAATTAATTTTTCTAAATATTTGAATTCCTTAATTTAATCGAATGCTAAGTTAATTTCACTTACCTAATGACTTTTCCCTCTATTTGAACCAACAAGAGTCAAGCCAGTATCCAATTCAAGTTCTAAACATTGGGTGAGAAACTTTTTTTCAACTTGCTTTAGTGAGAGATTCCAGTTATCCAAACACTTAAGCTGGAACGAGAGTGACTTTCATGAGTTTTCAAATCGCTGCTCAAAAGCAAACCATATTGCCACCTTCAACCATCAATGTCATTCACCTAATCTATGCAATTTCATTATCTTGAAAATAATCAGCTGACAGCTACTCAAAACAAATTTCAACAAAGACTTCCCATTTTCATGCATTACTTTCACAAAAAATGGTATAAAGCAAACACTGGCATGATCTACTTTCTAAGCAAAAATTTAAGCTATCAACATGAACAACTCATCATACACTAGTTCTCAATTTTCTTGGATAACCGTTGTGTGCATCACTTTTCTACAAGCCATAAATGGTACCCACTCTATAAGTTCTACATATTCATCCCTAATTGAGCATCATTACAACATGTCTCAGGTGCGACTTAACTATCTGATTGTAGCTTTTGACACTGGAAGGCTCTTCGGATGGTTTTCGAGCACTGCAGCTGAGTATCTTCCTATGTGGATGATCTTATTGATAGGGTTGGTCTTGGAACTAGTTGGTTTCGGCGTGCAGTACTTGCACTTGATAGGCAAGGTCTCCTATCTATCTTACTGGCATGTACTCTTACTAAATGTTGCAGCCGGAACTAGCATTTGTTGGATCAACACTTACTGTAATCTAGTAGCTTCTAGAAACTTCAAAGACAAAACCATAATCTCACTAACGTCAAGCTATTCTGCATTGGGTGGAAAGATATACACATCGTTAGTCGAAGGAATTACAGGGAAAAGGGATTCTCAAAACTCAAGTATTTATCTCCTCATACGTTGTGTTGTTCCAACCGTGGTTGGGTTAGCTGTGGCACTATTACTTAGCTGTCAAAAGCTGATACAATTCGGAGAACCAGACATCTACCCAGCAGTGTTTTTGATTGCTATTGTAACCGGAGCATATGCTTTGATTGAAAGCATAGCACCACCTTTCAAGTACATGTCCCCACAACTAAGAATTATAATCTTAGTTTTGGTGATAGTGCTACCATTCGCGGTGCCACCGGCCATAAATGCAAGCTCATTCACACCAAAGAAATGGAGCTCACAAGTGATGCCCGAGGTGTCTACTATGGATAGTAGCTCAAACTCCCAAAGGGTCATAGAGATCTGTTGCAATGAAGAAAAAGGAGGGGTTATAGAGAAGGAACAGGTCGAGCAAGTCCAAGAAAAGAACAGGGATAGTAGCTCAAACTGCCAAAGTATCATAGAGATCTGTTGCAATGAAGAAAAAGGAGGGATTATCGAGAAGGAACAGATTGAGCAAGTTCAAGAAAAGAACGGGGATGTTGAGGTGCGAGATGAGCATGGGGTGAAAGATCTACTGATGAGTCTGGATTTCTGGTTATTTTTTTGGGTGAATGCATGTGGAATTACACTGGCAATGGTTTATGGGAACAACTTAGGGCGAATATCTCAATCTCGTGGCAACAAAGAAGTTTCATTTCTACAAGTGCTATCCTCTCTATTTGGCTTTTTTGGGAGGGTCTTCTCAGTCACTTTTGATTGGTACACAAGGTTAGAAAGATTTCTTAGTACATGATTTTTTATTTTATTTTTATAGTACTTGTCAAGACTATAATCTAGCATCTTAAAGTACCCACTCAAATAGAATTTTGACTTTCTTAAGATATAAAATGCTAAACCAAAGCATGCTATGTCAGCATTAAATAATCATAAGGCACTACTAGCAAATTAGCAACACAAAATGACAATAGTGGTGAAAAAGTCATACCTGAGATTGATCACAAGTCCCATAAAAGGCATAGAAACATTTTTTAGTATATTGACCAACAATATACAACTTTGAACTGCTGGGAAGAAGGGGAGTTTCCCGAAGCTCATTCAGCCAAGCCCAGTGCTTGAGAATTCCCATGAATAAACTCACTTAGAAAGACAAAGACCATTTTTTAACACAAAGTAAACCTGATCGCTTTTTTGTCACAAACACCACATGTAGTTAGATCACTGTTCCATATCATTCACAGATGAATTTATAATTTACCAAATTTGCTTGTTTCAGGGAAAGGAAATTATTATCAAGATCAGCACTGATAGCCATCATAATGATTCCCATGCCTGCATCGTTCTTCTTACTAACAAGTGACAGCAACATATGTTTGTACATTAGTACATCCATTCTAGGAGCCTGTTCAGGAGCCATAGCTGCCATAGCTTCCTCCACAACTTCTGAACTGTTTGGCTGTCAAAATGCATCCATTAACCAGAACATCGTTCTCACAAGCATTCCTGTGGGTTCCCTACTTTTTGGGCATTTAGCTGCTCTCAATTATGACAGAGAAAGAGGTAGCAATTATGGAGAATGCACAGGGTTCAACTGCCATAAGAAGACTTTCATCATCTGGGGAATTATTTGCTCCATGGGAACAATTCTAAGCTCTGTTCTACATCTTCGAACACAAAAGTTTTACACCAATTGAGATTGTAGCATGTAAAGAAAATAGTTTTGCCCGTTAGTTTAGTTGCAATACATCAAGCGTTGAGAAATGCCAGACTGCTAGCTGTCATGAAACAGAGAAATATCTATCTTCTCGAGAGCTTATAGAAATTGTAACCCTAGATCTTTCGATATGTATCACATATCTGGTACATAACCCATGTCCTTAATTGTCTTCCTCAATTCTTCTAACATGAGATATATTTGGTCTTTTAGTGGATGTTGTTGGTCTCCTGCATAAAACTTATGGACTTTACTGTTCACAGATATCCAACTGCACCCAGGTTCCTTCTTCACACCTCGGTCTTTCATTAGTTTTCTCACACTAATTCCATCCCTAAAACTTCCCGCATCCATGTATGTGTTGGATAAAAGAACATACGTAGCTGAATAATCTTGTCGAATGGAAAGGATCTTCTTGGCAGCAATCTCTCCCAGCTCAACATTGTTGTGGACCCTGCACACTCCTAACAGTGTCTGCCAAATCATATCATTTGGTTCAATTGGCATTTTTTGTATAAATTCCAAGGCCTCATTTAGGCAGCCTGCACGACCTAAGAGGTCAACAATACAAGCATAATGCTCCATCTTGGGAACCACACCATAAGTTTCCTCCATCAATCGGAAATAGTAAAGGCCTTCTTCTACCAAACCACCATGGCTACACGCAAACAGAACACACAACAATGAAACAGCATTAGGTTTAATACCAAACTGCTCCATCCCTTTGAAAAGATGAAGGGCATGACCCACATAACCATGTTGGGCATAACCTGATATAATAGCAGTCCAAGAAACCATATCAGGGTTAGAAATGCTACTGAATACCTTCTCTGCCTCTGTTATGTTGCCACACTTAGCATACATATCAATCAATGCACTTTCTACACACTTGCCAGTGTCCAAACCAGCCTTGAACAGAAGGCCATGGACTTGCCGACCAAATTCAAGAAAACTAAGGGCAGCACAAGCGACAAACACACTAGAAAAGGTAAACTGATTGGGTGTAAAGCCTTCTTTCTTCATCCTAGAGAAGACGGCCAGAGCTTCCTCCCATTCTAAACAATGAGAGTAAGCAGTCAATATGGTGGTCCAAGAGACTACATCTCTCTCTTCCATCCTGTCAAAAACCTTCCTTACATCTTCAAGGGACTCACATTTGGCATATGCATCTGCAATTGCATTGTTAATACTTAAGACCATCAAATCATTCCCTGACTTCAAAATCTTCCCATGAACTTCCCTCCCAAACTTTAAACACTTTAAATCTGCAATTGTATTAAACACGCTACAATAAGTGTAAACATCAGATTTTACATTGTTTTCACACACTTTAACATACAATTCCAAAGCTTCTTGACTACACCCACATCGTGAATAGCCTGAAATCATTGCATTCCATGGCATGTTCACTTCGCAATTGGTAAAGTTCATATCGAAAACAGATGTTGCATCAGATAAAGCCCCACATTTTGAGTACATATCAATGAGGGCAGTTCCAACAAGAACATTAGACTCCATACCCAATTCGGAGACACACTTGTGAACTTCTCTGCCTTTATCAGCGTCACCTAAATTCCCAACTGCCTTCAGAACAGCAATAAAGGAGTACATATTTGGAGTGAATCCTTCCCTCATCATTGCAAGAAAATAATCGAATGCTTCAACGTGATGACCATTTGATGTAAATCCTGATATTATTGCATTCCAAGAAACTTCATTATGTTCTGTTGTGGTGTTGAATAGCCGACATGAATCCTCAACATTCCCCAATTTCATGTACATGTTAAGGAGAGATGTAATAACAAAAACATGCTGTGCAAAGCCTCGTATAACAATATGGGCATGCACCATTCTACCCAAATCCACACAATCTAGACCAATGCATAATTGAAGAATAGCAGAGTAAGTAAATCCATCGGGCCATATTCCACAATCCTGCATCTCACAAAAGTACTTCAACCCATCATTATATAACCCATTCTCAGTTGAACCCACAATCACAACAGTCCAAGAGAAAACGTTTCTCCGAGACATTTTATCGAACACTTCACGGGCAGCCCTAAAATCCGAGCATTTCGAATACGCGTAAGCTACATGATTGAGTAACACTAACAAGTCTTTATCCGAAAATTTAGATTTCAAAACGAAACCATGAACTAGTTTTGTTTCTCTTACAGACCTTTTCTCTGCACATTGATGTAGGAGATCAACCAAAGCTTGGGTTTGAGTCTGTTGGCGAGTTTCATAACTAGCACTTGACTCTGATATTTTGCTTCCATAGACTCCATCGACGTTTTGGGTAGTTGGAACTGGTAAGGTCGCTGTAGAACATCTAGTCTGCCATTGATTTTTGATATTGTCATTAAATCGTCTGATAGCACAAACTAATTGGCTTTTGCGAGAGAAAGAGAGACAGAGAGAGAGTAATCTTACTTTGTTAAATGAAGTTGGGTCTGGAAGTTGAAGTTGAGTAGGTTGATGCAATCCAAATTTGGCAGAGAAAATCGTTGCCATTGCCGATACTCAGATTACTACAACATACCCATCAGCTTGTAAAGAAGATTTGAAGCGACAGTGTTGTTGCAATTTTCATGGAAAACAAACATTGTTTTGTTTGTGTTTTGTGTGCGGCTTGGGTTGCAAGTAAAAATCAAAGAAAATGCCAACAAAAAAATCATATCCTCTAGTTTATTTATTTATTTATTTTAAGGAAAAAGACTCGTAGCTCGAAATTATTTAGCTCGACAGTGGCTCGACAGTGGCCCAAAAACATATCTTCTCTTCTCTCTTCTCTAACAACTGCGTCTATCCGAAGCTAAAAACCATTCTCTCATCTGCTCTCATTTTAGTCTCTTCTCTTTTCTTTCAACCTGCTAAAAATCCGAAGCTAAAAAGCAGGTTGATTCTCTTCTCTCTTCTTTCAACCTGCTAAAAATCAACCAACTTCCCAAAAAATCAACCATTCTCTCATCCGAAGCTAAAATTATACCTGGGGTCTTAAGAGGCTAAAATGGAAGCCATTGTTGGGAAGATCTCTCTCTCTCTCGGTGGATGGGTTTAATTTTTTTTTTGGGTGGATTTGATTTTTGTGTTTGATTGGGCTTGATTTTTGTGTTTGATCGGTGGGTGGATGGGTTTGATTTTGATTTTGATTTCAGTTTTGTGATGGGTTTCATAGTTTTTAGAGAGAGAATGTGAGTTTGCTTCAATATTGTGATGGGTTTGGTAGTTTTTAGGGAAAGAAAGTAGAGGAAGAAGAAGATGAATGAGGTTTTGGCTAGAGGCAGAAGAATGTGTAGTAGTATATGAGAATTATACATGATAATAATGATGGTCAGGAGTCTCCACCTCCACAGATATCTCAACCAAGTTTGAATCGAAACATCTTGAGGAATAAGAAATAAATTTATTAAATATTAAAACCCAAATGAAGATTTAACTTCAGAAAACAACAAAAGAAGTAGAAGAAGATAAGCAGAGAGAGATAATAGAGACGAAGCTGGAAAAGGAAGACGAAGACGGAAAGGAGAAAAGGAAAAAAAAATGCAAAACGACGTCGTTTTGCATTTTCAAGCCATAGCTACGAATCGCTGTTGTTATTTTAATTAGAGGACTGATTAAGATCCCCTCAAAACTCCCACCTCCACCACCCCCCACACACACGTGGGGGTTGGGGATTAGGAGAGAAGAAAAAAAGAAAAAAAAAATGGACCAATCAAAAGTAAAGGGTGTGACGCCCCGAATCTACACTATAGGTTGCAGTTAAGGGAGAGTCACTAATGAGTCTTATGGTCAATAACCAAATAAGATACCAGATCGCCGGAGGAGTCAAATTAGCCTCCCTTCTAAGTCCGGCTTTCTTAGGCAGCGCACTACCCCTTTTGACAGATCTTAAAAGGTATTGACACAAGGTCTCATAAGCAACAATAAGGTTCATACATATCAATATATAGAACATAAGTACATAACAACCTCAAATATCATTAATTTCAAAAGCCTGATCCATTACATTACATCCCAAGAGAAAACTTAAATCTTCATATGAGTCTTACAAAATATCAAAAGGGGTTTCTAACTTTCCTAAGATAGCCAAAAGTCTTCGAAGGTTTGGGTTTGTCGTCTCGACAATATAAGCTCCTCTTGACTGGCATAACACGCCGTGAGCTTTGAATGCCCAGTAAACACACACACACCCCACCCATTTTTCCCAGTCCAATACACAATCACAAAATATAACATCAAGTAGTAAAGTATGATACTCTAATAAATAAATAAATAAATAAATGGTTAGGTTAGATGTTAGTAATCTAGAAATCCCCCAAAGAGATTTCATCCTTCCAACCACAAGAATCGGACGCGGATTATTCGGTATGCCCCATCTTTTGCTGCTTTGTTGCAGAACTAACCTCGGATGCCTACCAACGGTTATATACCGCGTAGCGCCAACCGCAGGGCCTCAAAAGAGACGGTAAAATAGGGCCTTGTCCGAATCCCTCCTCACACCAAACCACCTAGGGTCCGAATACAACGCTCGCTCAAGGGTTCCAAAACCACTTGCAAGATTTAACCTCGAATAGGAACGCATCCCAACAAGCCATATACCACACATTCTCATCTTTTCATTACTCAAGTGTTCAAAACCCAATACCCACCCAATTAGGTTTCCCGTTGAATTAAGTGTTTTAAGTCAGGGTTAGTCCAACTAAACAATATAATAATATCCACATAAGCATGCATCCTCAAGATAAGAAAGATAAATAACATAACATGCACATACAACATCTTGCCAAGATATGATCATAAGCCATTAAATATTTTCATGAATACAAGGGCACAAAACATCCATACATAACAAATTTCCAGATTAATCATCACGCGAAGATTAATACAAAAGGACTACTTTAGATCATCCACCGAACTCGGTCTTCCTATGGTTTGTAGAGAATTTGATCTAGTTTCTAGAACATTTTTCGGAAATGGGTTTGCTTTTCTAGATTTTAAGTTATTTAGAAAATAGTCCAGCGCTGTCCAGAATCTGTCCAGATCCGTCGACCGTTACGAAAACTTGATTTTCTTTCAAAACGCTTAATGTTTTTCGATGAAACCATTTTTAGTTGAAATCTAACTCTTTAAGGGAGGTTTTGACATAAAATGGAGGTTCAGAATATTTTTGTACATTTTTCTAGAATTTTTGAAAGTGGCTGCAAAAACAGATTTTTAGGTAGAATGCCCAAAACAAGAAAAATTATAAAAGGGGGTTCCACCATGGGAAAGTTTCATTTCTTTTGTGAAGAAAATATACTAAGTATCACATGTTTAACTCAGAAAATTTGTTTGAAAGAGTGCTCTTGAAAAGTTGAGAGATTGGTAGAAAAGAAGGTGGTTTGTGCCAAAATGGGAAAAATACAAGAGAGATGGAATCAATGCTCAACTTTTAGCATTTTTAACACAAGTAACTCATCAATGACATATTTGAAAACATTATTTAGAACCCTTAGAAACATGTATTTGAAAAAGGAAAATGAAAGAGAAGGTTGTTGTCACGACCCAAACCCGGCCCTATGGGTTTAGCATCAGAATCGGCGATGTCCGAGATTACCAAAGGCTCTTGAAACGATATCTGATCAAGCAATCTGAGGCTGGCGGAAGCCAAAACAGTAAATAACTAGTGTCCATTGAGCTGTGAAGATCTGTATGCCAAAAACATTTTTATGCATTCATACGGTTCAACACAGTACCATCTATACAATCATATACAGTCAGTCAGTACGGGGATCGAATCCCTCGATAACAGTGCAGTAAACAGTCTACACAAAAGTACAATACAGTAAGGAGACCGACGGGGGACACAAAAACACCCCAAGCCATAGCATGGCAACTCGGAACCTCGCAGTGAGGCACATAGGCTGGCTTGACAACACTGGGGACCGACCCACGCTCCTAGCTCCGGCCCGTCACGAGAACCTACATATATATATAACAGTGAGCTAAAGCCCATGAATAACATAATGCGTAAAGAGGTTATGAATGAATGTCCTACGATAATGAAATCAGTTCATTAAACAAGATTTCAAGATTTGATCAATCAGTCTTATGTGGTACACCCATTAGCCTACATACAGTAGGTCCAAGAGGACCGGGTCTTAACATACCCAGCAGTAATGATGGCCATCAGTCAATAACAGTATGGCTGCACAAGGGAACCGACAGAGCTCAGAATAAGAATACCAATGCTAAGGATGCCACAATACGCCTGTAATACAGACATACATTCATTCAAGAACAATATCAGTTCAATAAGCAGTTGATTCGAAGATTCAAAAGATAAACATTTTGAACATATCTTTACACAATTGTTACTCACAGAGATTGGGCTAATAGCAGCTAGAGCGCGTCCCCGAGAGCCAACCCTAAACAGTTAACAAATTGAACACACTCTAAGTTTAACAGTTGGGGAAGTACAATAATTAACTTCCTAATATGCCTCGGTGTGTTCTACATCTATATCCTCACTAAGATGTCTTAAACTAGGCCTAAAAATGCCTAGGATGGGATGAGGATGCAAGGATGCGCATGGAACACAATTTTCAGAATTTCTGTGAAACAGGGTCCCCGCTCGAGCGCACGTTTCCCCGCTCGAGCGGACATGCAAACAAAGGGTCCCGCTCGAGCGTCAACTTCCCCGCTCGAGCGGACTGATGAAGAATGCAAAATACTGGATGCACGATTTTCCGCCGGCGTAAAAACTCCGCCGGCGGATCAGAAACATGCCAAAAAAATACTAGGAGCTCGTTTTCCCCGCTCGAGCGGCACTTCGCCCGCTCGAGCGGACGACCAAAATCTGGAAAATCCAGATTCGACCTCCAAGCTCCAAACCAAGTTTCTCAACTCAAATCTCGCCCTCTTGGGCCCAAATTCTGGAAAATACATCCCAAAGCAATGTATAACAAGTTTCGAAAGCCAATTTATGAATTCAAGCCCCAAAGGTGAGTCAATTAAATCCAAAATTCAAACTCATTTTCAAGAATCATTTAAAACATGCAATACATGAGTTTTAAACCAAATTCAATCTTCAAATCTTGCTCTAAAGAGCTCCAATCTTTCAAAACAACTTGAAAACATGGACTAATATATGAACATGAGCATGCATGTGACAATTAGCCAAGAATTCAACTTCAAAATCACCAATTCAAACATGCATGCAACAATGGAGGTCCAATTCAATAATTATGAACTAAATCATGGCCTAGCTCTCTAATTGGGCATGAACCATGCAAAATGAGGCTCAAAGACAACAAGAAGACAATGAATTCACTTACCTAAGTCTCAATTCAAGTTAAGGAAGCTAGATTATGCCAATTATACTTCAAATCTTCAAGGTTTCAAGCTAATACAACAAAATGAACTCACTCTCTTCTACTTCCTCTCTTTGGTCGGCAATGTGCAAGAACAAGAGGAGAAATGTTGTGTGATCAAATGTGTTGAAATTAAGGCAAGTGTGTAGATAATGGCCACTAAGTGGCTTAATTGTAAATAGATCAAACTTGTTTAATTTAGCTTATTTTAATCTAATTTAATCATTCCTACTCAATTTTCAGATAAATATACCATTAAATCATAATTATTTTACTGATTCCAAAACTCTAAACGATTTCTAATTCGGCCGCCGATAAAGCCTCCAATTAACAGTTTAAACACATACACTCAAACAGATAATCATTCAATCAAACAGATGCAATATGCAATATAATAGGTAAACTTATTCAATTTCAGTTTCGATTTCGATCAGTTCATTCAGTACTTCAGTTAATCAAATTATCAGTCATTATCAATTCAGTTTAACGAATCAAGACGTAATTGATGATTAATCGGAATAACGATGCGAGGTTGTTACAGCCTCTCCTTATAAGGAGTTTAGTCATCTAAACTCGAGTTACCTTCAGTTTGGAAGAAAACAGGATCCAGTGGAAACAAATCAGGATATCTTTTAGCCATGTCGTCTTCCCTTTCCCAAGTAGCATACACACCACCATGGTTCTGCCAATCAACTTTCACTAGCGGGATCTCTTTGTTTCTCGGTTTCTTGATCCGTCTGTTCACAATCTGTATAGGCCGTTCCTCGTAAGTGTAGTCATCACTAAGCACTATCCGAGTAGGCTCAATCACATGAAACGGATCCCGGAGATAATCTCTCAACATAGATATGTGAAAGACGTTATGCATATGCTCCATTTCAGGAGGAAACGCAACTCGATACGCCACCGGATTGATTTTCTCAATAATCTGATACGGTCCGACATATCTTGGCGCTAACTTGCCTTTGACTCCAAAACGAGTCTGGCCTTTCATTGGTGTCACTTTCACAAACACGTGATCACCCACTTCATATTCTCTGTCTCGTCTTCTGACATCTGCATAGCTTTTCTGCTCGCCTGCGCTTTTCGCCTCATCAGATCAATTTTACCTTTTCGTTTAGCCAGAACAATTTCGGGCCCAAGCAATGGCCCATCTCCAACTTCTGCCCAGCAGATTGGAGATCTACACTTTCTGCCATACAATGCCTCGAAAGGCGCCATTCCAATACTCGAATCGTAGCTGTTGTTGTAGGCGAATTCAGCCAACGGCAAATGACTTTCCCAATTTCCCTGAAAATCAAGGACACACATTCTCAACAGATCCTCTAGAGTCTGGATGGTTCTTTCTGACTGGCCATCCGTCTGAGGATGATAGGCACTACTCAGCCTCAATTCAGTACCCAATGCAGTTTGTAGGCTCTGCCAGAACCTCGATGTAAACTTCGAATCCCTGTCAGAAACAATAGACACAGGCACTCCATGCAATCTCACAATCTCGTCAATATAGATAACAGCCAATTTATCCGCATTATAAATTGTCTTGACAGGTAGGAAGTGTGCAGATTTGGTCAGTCTATCAACAATAACCCAAATAGAGTCCATACCTTTTCTGGAACGAGGTAATCCAACGATAAAGTCCATCGTGATATGCTCCCATTTCCACTCTGGTATGGGTAAGGGTTGCAGTAATCCTGCGGGTCGCTGATGTTCCGCTTTGACTTGTTGGCAACGAAGGCACTTAGACACAAAGTCAGCAATTTCCTTCTTCATTCCTGGCCACCAGAAGTTCTGTTTCAGATCTTGGTACATTTTCGTATTCCCTGGGTGAATCGAAAACTTTGAACTGTGGCCTTCCTGCAGAACTCTCCTTTTCAATTCAGTGTCATTTGGTACACACAGTCTTTCTTGAAATTTCAATACATTGTTGTCAAATTTGAACCCCGGTCTCGGCTTAGAATCTCTTTCTTCAATAACCTTTTTCAAGAAATCATCCAGTTGTTGTTTTTCTTTAATTTCTTCAATCAAAGCTGGTTGAGCAGAAATAGCAGCTAAGGTTCCACCTTGTTCTTTCAAAACAATTTCGATTTCAGACTTCTCAAGGTCATAAAGCAATTCCTTCCGTCCAGTCAGCAAACAAGCTAAGTTCCCAATCGATTTCCGGCTCAAGGCATCGGCAACGGTGTTGGCTTTCCCCGGATGGTACAGAATCTGTAGATTATAATCTTTTATCAGTTCAAGCCATTTCCGCTGTCTCATATTCAGTTCTTTCTGAGTGAAAAAGTACTTTAGGCTCTTGTGGTCGGTATACACTTCACATGTTGCTCCATACAAATAGTGACGCCAAATTTTCAGTGCAAAAACTACTGCAGCAAGTTCTAAGTCATGGGTAGGGTAGTTCTTTTCATGCGGTCTCAACTGTCGGGAAGCATAAGCAATAACTCTCCCATTCTGCATTAAAACACACCCCAAACCCTTATGAGAAGCATCACTAAACACAGTATAACCATCCGTACCTGAAGGTAGAGTCAGAATCGGTGCAGTCACAAGTCGGGTTTTCAATTCTTGAAATGCTGATTCCTCCGTCGATCCACCAAATGATATCCCTTTCTGTGTCAACTGAGTCAGTGGTAAGGCAATTTTGGAGAAGTCTTTGACAAACCTTCTGTAATATCCAGCCAATCCCAAAAAGCTTCGGACTTCAGTCACATTTGTTGGTCTAGGCCAGTTCACTACAGCTTCAATTTTCTGCGGATCAACAGAGATTCCATCTTTGCTAATAACATGCCCCAAAAACATCACATGATCAAGCCAAAATTCACATTTAGACAGTTTAGCATACAGTTTCTGTTCTCTTAAGGTCTGCAGGGCAAGTCTTAGGTGATGTTCATGTTCTTCTACAGTCTTAGAATAGATCAATATGTCATCAATAAATACCACAATAAAATCATCAAGATATGGTTTAAAAATTCTGTTCATAAGGTCCATAAATGCAGCAGGGGCATTCGTGACTCCGAACGGCATAACTAAAAATTCATAATGGCCATACCTCGTTCTGAAAGCAGTTTTATCGACATCTTCTGGTTTAACTTTCAGTTGGTGATACCCCGATCTGAGATCGATCTTAGAAAACACTTGTGCACCCTGTAACTGGTCAAATAAATCATCAATACGCGGTAATGGATATTTATTCTTTCTGATTACCTTGTTCGATTCATTAATCAATACACAGTCTCAGTGAGCCATCTTTCTTCTTCACAAACAAAACAGGTGCGCCCCACGGTGAAATACTAGGCCTGATAAACTTCTTGTCTAACAGTTCCTGTAGTTGCACTTTCAATTCTTTCAGTTCAGTTGGAGCCATTCTATAAGGAGCTTTAGATATTGGTTGTGTATCCGGAACTACATCAACGGTAAACCCAATCTCCCGGTCAATCAAATCCCCTGGCAAATCATCTCGAAATACATCTGGGAATTCTCTAACTATAGGAATGCAATTCACATCAGTTTTAACATTATCATCAGTAGATACAGTCAATACAGAACACAGATATCCTTTACACCCCTTTTTAATCAGTTTGACAGCTTTTACAGAAGAAATCAGATAAGGAAGAGGTACTACTCCACTCCCACTAAACACAAATTCCGGTAAACCCGGTGGACGGAAAATAACTTGCTTGGTCACACAATCGATAGTAGCATGATACTTTTGTAACCAATCCATCCCCAATATTACATCGAAGTGATCTATGTTCAACGGTAGTAAATCAATAAACAGATGCATATCCCCAACAATAATTTCACAAGCAGGAGATGTCATGGATCCCCCAACAGGTGATGATACAGCTAGCAGATAGTTCATGGGTTCTAAGGGTCTATTTAATTTACGCGAAAAAGCATGCGACACATAAGAATGTGTGGACCCCGAATCAATCAATACATATGCATTTTGAGCACAGATAGAGAGGATACCTGACACAACAGTCTCAGTGGTTTGTACATCTCCCGGTACTAGGGCGAACACTCGGCCCTGCCTCATAGGCTCTTTCCCGGTAGCTTTGGGGTTCGATTTTGGTGTTGCGGTGATCTTGCAAGGCTTGGTGACTTTACTACTAGATTGCGGGGCAGAGGGACAGTCTTTAATTCTGTGGCCCACCTTGCCACACCTGAAACAAGCTCCAGAAATCTGGTAGCAAACCCCTTTGTGCTTGTTGCCGCATATGGAGCAGGGTGGAGTAAACCCACTCCCTTGGCTGGGGCTAGTCGTCGACCCCGTATTCTGTTTCTTGGTGGCTGGGTTATGCTTGCCTTTCTTAAATTTGAAACCCTGCCTTTTTCCTTGCCACTCAGTTGTTGGCGTTTCAGATTGTTTCACTGCTATAATATTCGTCTCGGCCATCAATGCCCGGTCGAGAACACCTACATAAGTTGGCATTTTCAAAACGTTTATTCGGTCCTGGATAGCAACACTAAGGCCGCCTTCAAACCTCCTGGCCTTCTTATAATCGGTATCCACCATATGTGGTGCATACCTCGCAAGTTTGGTAAATTGCTTCTCATACTCGGCAATAGACGTTTTGCCTTGTCTTAACTGTTCAAACTCAGTCACTTTTCTGTCTCTGATGCACTGAGGAAAATACTTTTCAAAGAAGGACTCCTTGAATTGAGCCCAAGTCACAATAGTGTTCGCATCACGGGTCAACATCCACCACCTTCTGGCTTCTTCCTGAAGGGTGAAGGTTGCTAACAATACTTTATTGGCCTCGGAGCACGGAAACATTTCAAACAACTTTTCAGTCTCGAGAACCCAAGCTTCAGTCTTTAACGGTTCTAAGCCTCCCTGAAAGGACGACGGTTTCATTTTGCTAAATTTCTGAGTCAGTGCAATAATGTCCACCTCATTAGCATTCACATTCTGTACATTCTGTTCCGGTTGCACCGGAGGAGGAGGAGGAGGAGGTGGGGGCTGTTGGTTCGGTTGTTGATCTAGTCTTTCCATTATCAGTCCCATCATTTGTTCAAGTCTGGCCATTCTGGCCTCAGAGGATGATGCTTCAGTTTCATTTGCAGTGTTTGCGTTATCCATTTCACTATAGGCAGTTATAACAGTTATCATGATAAGCAGTTGTGTAATTAAACAATTTAACATTTTAACATATAATCAGTCAGTCATAAGCACACACTTTTCAAGTTCATGAGATGCCCTAATTGCTTTTCTAGGACACCCTATAGCTCATTTGGACACGTGTGTGCGGTATAACTCGTGGTTAAGTATCGCTCTGATACCACTCTGTCACGACCCAAACCCGGCCCTATGGGTTTAGCATCAGAATCGCCAAGAATCCGAGATTACCAAAGGCTCTTGAAACAAGAATACAAGCAAACAGTAGTACTGGCGGAAGCCAAAACAAGAATAACTAGTGTCCATTGAGCTGTGAAGATCTGTATGCCAAAAAATTTTTATGCATTCATACGGTTCAACACAGTACCATCTATACAATCATATCTGATCGATGCAAGACGGGATCGAATCCCTCGATATAATCACGATAAGAAATCTACACAAAAGTACAATACAGTAAGGAGACCGACGGGGGACACAAAAACACCCCAAGCCATAGCATGGCAACTCGGAACCTCGCAGTGAGGCACATAGGCTGGCTTGACAAAACTGGGGACCGACCCACGCTCCTAGCTCCGGTCTGGTTGCTGAGAACCTACATATATATATAAACAGTGAGCTAAAGCCCAGTGAATAACATAATGCGTAAAGAGGTTATGAATGAATGTCCTTACAGTAATGAAATCAGTTCATTAAACAGTATTTCAGTATTTCAGTCAATCAGTCATATGTGGTACACCCATTAGCCTATAAACAGTAGGTCCAAGAGGACCGGGTCTTAACAGACCCATCAGTAATGATGGCCATCAGTCAATAACAGTATGGCTCCACAAGGGAACCGAGAGCTCATAAATACGATCAATGCTAAGGATGCCACAATACAGTTCAGAATACAGGACATACATTCATTCAGTAAACAATATCAGTTCAATAAACAGTTCAGTTCAGTATTCAAAAGATAAACATTTTGAACATATCTTTACACAATTGTTACTCACAGAGATTGGGCTAATAGCAGCTAGAGCGCGTCCCCGAGAGCCAACCCTAAACAGTTAACAAATTGAATACACTCTAAGTTTAACAGTTGGGGAAGTACAATAATTAACTTCCTAATATGCCTCGGTGTGTTCTACATTTATATCCTCACTAAGATGTCTTAAATTAGGCCTAAAAATGCCTAGGATGGGATGAGGATGCAAGGATGCGCATGGAACACAATTTTCAGAATTTCTGTGAAACAGGTCCCTTCGCCGCCGTTTCCTTTCGGCGGACATGCAAACAAAGGGTCCCGCTCGAGCGTCAACTTCCCCGCTCGAGCGGACTGATGAACAATGCAAAATACTGGATGCACGATTTTCCGCTGGCGTGAAAAACTCCGCCGGCGGATCAGAAACATGCCAAAAAAATACTAGGAGCTCGTTTTCCCCGCCCGAGCGGCAAGATTTCGGCCGAGCGGACCAAATCTGGAAAATCCAGATTCGACCTCCAAGCTCAAACCAAGTTTCTCAACTCAAATCTCGCCCTCTTGGGCCCAAATTCTGGAAAATACATCCCAAAGCAATGTATAACAAGTTTCGAAAGCCAATTTATGAATTCAAGCCCCAAAGGTGAGTCAATTAAATCCAAAATTCAAACTCATTTTCAAGAATCATTTAAAACATGCAATACATGAGTTTTAAACCAAATTCAATCTTCAAATCTTGCTCTAAAGAGCTCCAATCTTTCAAAACAACTTGAAAACATGGACTAATATATGAACATGAGCATGCATGTGACAATTAGCCAAGAATTCAACTTCAAAATCACCAATTCAAACATGCATGCAACAATGGAGGTCCAATTCAACAATTATGAACTAAATCATGGCCTAGCTCTCTAATTGGGCATGAACCATGCAAAATGAGGCTCAAAGACAACAAGAAGACAATGAATTCACTTACCTAAGTCTCAATTCAAGGTAAGGAAGCTAGATTATGCCAATTATACTTCAAATCTTCAAGGTTTCAAGCTAATACAACAAAATGAACTCACTCTCTCCTACTTCCTCTCTTTGGTCGGCAATGTGCAAGAACAAGAGGAGAAATGTTGTGTGATCAAATGTGTTGAAATTACGGCAAGTGTGTAGATAATGGCCAGTAAGTGGCTTAATTGTAAATAGGTCAAACTTGTTTAATTTAGCTTATTTTAATCTAATTTAATCATTCCTACTCAATTTTCAGATAAATATACCATTAAATCATAATTATTCTACTGATTCCAAAACTCTAAACGGTTTCTAATTCGGCCGCCGATAAGGCCTCCAATTAACAGTTTAAACACATACACTCAAATAGATAATCATTCAATCAAACAGATGCAGTATGCAATATAATAGGTAAACTTATTCAATTTCAGTTTCGATTTTGATCAGTTCATTCAGTACTTCAGTTAATCCAATTATCAGTCATTATCGATTCGGTTTAACGATGTCGGTATGTAATTGATGATTAATCGTGTCGATCACGAGGGTTGTTACAGTTGTGTTGTGGCTTACCTACTAAGCTTTGCACAAGGAAGCTCTCTTCTTCCTTCCTCCTCTTCTCCTAGACTTCTCTTCCTTGCTCTCCTCTCTCTCTCTCTAGCCAAAAATGTGTGTGTGGGTGTGGTGTGTTATATGTGCTTGCAAGCTAGGGGGTGTTGGTATTTATAGATAAGTTTTGATGCAAAATGTCCTAAATGCCCACTAGTTGAAAATGGATGGAAAGTTTAGGATTTGTTTGAAGTTCAAATGAATAGAAGTGACTTGGGGAGTGGTTTACTCAAGGATTAGGTAACACTTGGTTGTAATGAAACTAGTTTTGGGAATTAGCATCCTAGGTCTAGGTATTAGGTTGTGTATTTCTAGAATTCCATCATGGTGGTTCTTGGAAATTGGTTTCTCACTCTTCCCTATGAGTGTGATGGGTTATTATTTTATTTATTTTGGTCCTAGAGCACATTCTTCAAGGTGTGTGTATATATATATATATCTTACAAGATTGATGGTACTAATAACATTAGGGTACATGTACTTTTTTTTTGGGGGTAATGCTTAATAAAAGAAATGAGGGCTTGGAATTAAACTCATGTATTGGAATCTTATTTATGTATTTACTTATGATCTAGTTAGATTTAGGGCTAATTTAAATCCTCATAGCAAATCTTTATTGGTATTAAAGTCATTATTGCTCCAAGATTCAAGGGATTTGTTTGTACTATAGTATAATGATGATGCCTAGTCATGTCCTCAAAATTTGGGAAGATTTTCTTATTTATTTGGTGTACAAATCTTGGAAATTGTAAAACATAATGTTAAAAAAGATTTTAGGATACAAGTGTATATATATAAATATATGATGGTACTTGTTTGAGGTCAATTTGTGATTTAATAAAAATGTGAGGGCTTGGGCTTAATTTCTTGTGTTGGGACCCTACTTAGGTAGAATTAAATTAAATTAGGTTAGGGAACCTAATCTGGCTGGGAAAATTCCTATTTTGAAGAAAAGAAATAAAAAAAATGCTAACCGACAATATTTGAATTAATTCAAGTAATCGAGGGCTTTAAGAAAATAATTCAACATTAGGGTCTTAAAAGTGAATACATATTTCGGGGGCTTCACAACCTATCCCCCTTAAAACAATTTCGTCCCCGAAATTCAACCATATACTGCCTTCGAAAAGCTCGGGGTAGTTTGCCTTCACCCAGTCCTGTCGTTCCCATGTAGATTCCTCAATTCCCCGATGACGCCATAGCACCTTCACCAATTGAACCGTCTTGCCTCTAAGGTTCTTCTCTCGATGATCTTGTATTGTTACCGGTCCTTCTTTAAACGTAACATCTTTGTCAAGACTGATCTCTTCCCATTTGAGGACGTGTGTTGGGTCGGCGATGTATTTTCTCAACATAGGTACATGGAAGATGTTGTGTATCCCTACTAATTGCGGGGGTAGAGCTAGTCTATATGCTACTTCGCCCACTCTTTCCAATACCTCAAAAGGCCCGATATATCGTGGTCACAGCTTTCCCTTTCTCCCAAAATGTACGACTCCACACCTAGGTTGCACCTTTAGGAACACATGGCTGCCTACTTCAAACATCAATAGTCTTTTCCTCCTATCTGCATAATTCTTTTGACGGTCTTGGGCAGTCTTTAATCGTTGTCGAATCAATTTGACCTTTTCAATAGTCTCTAGAACAAGTTCAGTTCCTATCAGATTTGCATCACCCACTTCCGTCCAACAAACCGGCGATCTACAAAGTCGTCCAAGTAATGCTTCAAAGGGTACCATGCCGATGCTAGCTTGAAAGCTGTTGTTGTAGGAAAATCCGATTAGGGGTAGGTGTCGTTCCCAACTTCCTTGAAAATCCATTGCGCAAGCTCTCAAAGATAACCGAGTGTCTGGATAGTGCGTTTAGATTGTCTATCTGTTTGTGGGTGAAAGGCGGTGCTAAAACATACCCCGGTACCAAGAGCTTCCTGTACGCCCCCAAAATCGAGTGGTGAATCGTGGATCACGATCTGTCACAATAGATACCGGAATTCCAAGCAGTCGAATGATTTCCCCAATGTAGAGTCTACACATAGACTCTAAGGTGTCAGTCATCTTATAGGGTAAGAAATGTGTTGACTTGGTGAGACGGTCCACTACTACCCATATAGCATCGCGCCCTCTAGGTGACTTAGGCAACCCTATCACAAAATCCATCGTCACATTCTCCCATTTCCATTCGGCTATTGGTAGAGGTTGCAACATTCCTCCTGGTTTCTGATGTTCCGCCTTCACTTGTTGGCATGTCAGGCATTTTGCTACAAATTTAGCCATTTCCTTCTTCATTCTATTCCACCAATATTGCCTTTTCAAATCTTGGTACATTTTAGTCCCTCCGCAAATGCAGAATGGTGACATTCCTTCAGTACCTTTTCTCTAAGTAACTCGTCACTTGGTACAAACAATCTACCTTGGTATCTTAAACTCCCATCGGGGTGAATTACCCAATCGGGCATGGGCTCTCCTGATCCCAGACATCCCTTGATATAAGCTACCTCTTGATCATGCTTCTGGGCCTCCATGACCTCAATCATCAACTTAGGCATCACCTTCTGCGTACTAAGACATGCTTTTGTAATTTGGGATTTCACTTGGATCCTAAACTCATTGAGTGTCTTAACCATATCCCATTCCTTAACGGAGATCTTAGCCAACATCCCTCTGCTCTTACGACTTAGAGCATCTGCTACTACATTGGCCTTACCAGGGTGATATGAGAGAGTGAACTGGAAATCCTCAAGATACTCCATCCATCGTCTCTGTCTCAAGTTAAGGTCCTTCTGCGGGAATAGATATTTCAGACTCTTGTGATCTGTGAAAATCTCGAATCGTTCCCCGTACAGGTAATGTCGCCATTGCTTTAGGGCAAAAACCACAGCTACTAATTCCAAATCGTAGGTAGTTGCGCTCATGAGGTTTTAACTGCCTAGATCCATATACGACTACCTTTCCATTTTGCATGAGCACACAACCTAACCCCTCTTTAGATGTATCGTAATACACAGTGTACCCCTCTTCTCGTTCTGGGATGGTCAAAATTGGCGCACTAGTTAACCTCTTCTTCAGCTCCTGGAAGGATTTTTCGCAAGCTTTGTTCCACTCATATGTTACTCCCTTTTGCGTCAGACGAGTCATTGGTTTAGCTAGTTTGGAGAAATCTTGGATGAACCTCCGGTAATAACCGGCCAATCCTAAAAAGCTGCGAATTTCCGACACAGTTTTTGGTTGTCTCCAATCTAATACTGCCTCCACCTTGGTTGGATCCACCGCAATCCCATTTTCTGATACCACGTGCCCTAAGAACTTCATTCAACCAGAACTCGCGTTTACTCGTCTTGGCATATAACTGATTATCCCTAAGAACTTAAGGGACAGTCCTTAAGTGTTGCTCATACTCTTCTTCAGACCTTGAATATACCAAGATGTCATCAATGAATACTACTACAAACTAGTCAAGGTATGGTCTAAAAATCTTATTCATTAGGCTTATGAATACTACCAGTGCGTTGGTTAGTCCGAAGGGCATTACTACAAACTCATAGTGGCCATATCTAGTACGAAAGGCAGTCTTTGGTATATCCTCCTCCTTGACTCGTAGTTGATTGTAACCTGACCTGAGATCGATCTTTGAATAGAACCTTGAGCCTCTAAGTTGGTCAAAAGGTCATCAATCCTCGGGAGTGGGTTCCGGTTCTTAATCGTGACTCGATTGAGTTGACGATAATCGATGCATAGCCTTAACGATCCATCCTTCTTTTTAGCAACAACACGGGTGCTCCCCATGGCAAAGTACTTGGCCTAATGAATCCTTTTTCGAACAATTCCTGTAGCTGTGTCTTCAACTCTCGTAGTTCTGCTGGTGCCAGGCGATATGGAGCCATGGATATCGGGGTAGTTCCAGGGTGTAGCTCGATACTAAAGTCTACTTCTCGGGTTGGCGGCAATCCTGGTAATTCCGTAGGAAATACATCTATATATTCGCATGCTACGCGTGGAAGTTCTAATTTTCTTTTCTTGGCTCTCCTCATTTAAAATCAAACTTGTTATCCTACCCGCAAGTGGATCGCTCCACTGTGTCCTACATTTCGTTGAAGTCATGGAGTCTTATCTATCCCCCTTAAAACAGAAAACATGCTCCGTTGGATGGGTAGGTCATCTCCTTCTATCGAGTAACGAATCTATTTTTGAGATGAGGTCGTAGTAGGGTATCTTTATGAAGTTAAGTTTCCTTTCCACAAGCTTCAAATCCTCTTGGATTCTACCCCCATTCATTCTGAAGTCAATGTTGTGTCGATTATTTCTGCAGAGATGGTGAGACTACTCCAAAATTTGATTCTTGATAGGGTTCGAGATTTTAGCCACGGTTACTAGTCCATTTTTAAGGTTTCAATTGGTACCGCATTTCTATTGTTGCTTGCAAGCTCATGTTATTACTTGTCTCGAAGTATGGTCCACCATTTGTTTTTCCTTGAATGGGGTGAGGCGTAAGTCAAATTCTAACTACAGAGGCAATTCCTTATGGGTAAGCAACTAATCTTAAGTTAGAGTTTAATTATCCTAGGGTATTCACATAGCACAACTTCATATATACATAATAATAATTACAAGATTCCTAAAATTGGTTTGAAGTGGAGACGAAGAATACGAAGCAGTTATGGTGATAACATTAGGATTAACTGAAATATGGTTGAATGGTATGATGTTATGGTTTCGAACTTCAATGTGATCAAGGTTATAGAGGTAGTGACTAAACTAGATATTTAACTTGAAACTACGTTGGCCATCTGCGTTTCAAACTGAACATCCAAGATTCGTCACTGAGTAAAGAAAATGAATTTATTTACAAGAAGCCTTGGGCTAAATAAAATAATCAAGGGTCAAAGGAGGTCAAATTTACAAATAGTAGTATAAAATAGGACTAGATGGACAAGACTTAATCTTGGAAAATGATGACATCGAATAAAGGTTACGAATACAAGATGAGGGTACGTCGATCGATAGAAGACGCGTAGAACTAATAGTACCCCTACTGCCCGATGTGAGGCCGTACTCAAAGTTAAAACCATTTCACGATCCTGAAGTAGGTCCTCATGAGTTGATCTTGGCGTGCCCGAAATTCGAAGAAATTTCCTAAGATAGGTCAAGAAATATTCTATTTTCGATGTCCATGATGGAATAGGTAGTGTAATAATATAACATAATCTGGGCAAGGTAGTCTCTAACCGCAAGTCGAAACGCGTGGGTAAGGGTTGAACCTATGCTCTGATACCATATTGTGACGCCTCGAATCTACACTATAGGTTGCAGTTAAGGGAGAGTCACTAATGAGTCCTATGGTCAATAACCAAATAAGATCCCAGATCGCCGGAGGAGTCAAATTAGCCTCCCTTCTAAGTCCGGCTTTCTTAGGCAGCGTACTACTCCTTTTGACAGATCTTAAAAGGTATTGACACAAGGTCTCATAAGCAACAATAAGGTTCATACATATCAATATATAGAACATAAGTACATAACAACCTCAAATATCATTAATTTCAAAAGCCTGATCCATTACATTACATCCCAAGAGAAAACTTAAATCTTCATATGAGTCTTACAAAATATCAAAAGGGGTTTCTAACTTTCCTAAGATAGCCAAAAGTCTTCGAAGGTTTCGGGTTTGTCGTCTCCGGCTATAAGCTCCTCTTCGGCACCTGGCATGACACGCCGTGAGCTTTGAATGCCCAGTAAACACACACACACCCCACCCCTTTTTCCCAGTCCAATACACAATCACAAAATATAACATCAAGTAGTAAAGCATGATACTCCAATAAATCAATAAATAAATAAATGGTTAGGTTAGATGTTAGTAATCTAGAAATCCCCCAAAGAGATTTCATCCTCCCAACCACAAGAATCGGACGCGGATTATTCGGTATGCCCCCTCTTTTGCTGCTTTGTTGCAGAACTAACCTCGGATGCCTACCAACGGTTATATACCGCGTAGCGCCAACCGCAGGGCCTCAAAAGAGACGGTAAAATAGGGCCTTGCCCAAATCCCTCCTCACACCAAACCACCTAGGGTCCGAATACAACCGCTTCGTTCAAGGGTTCCGAAAACCACTTGCGCAAGATTTAACCTCGAATAGGGAACGCATCCCAACAAGCCATATACCACACATTCTCATCTTTTCATTACTCAAGTGTTCGAAAACCCAATACCCACCCAATTAGGTTTCCCGTTGAATTAAGTGTTTTAAGTCAGGGTTAGTCCAACTAAACAATATAATAATATCCACATAAGCATGCATCCTCAAGATAAGAAAGATAAATAACATAACATGCACATACAACATCTTGCCAAGATATGATCATAAGCCATTAAACATTTTCATGAATACAAGGGCACAAAACATCCATACATAACAAATTTCCAGATTAATCATCACGCGAAGATTAATACAAAAGGACTACTTTAGATCATCCACCGAACTCGGTCTTCCTATGGTTTGTAGAGAATTTGATCTAGTTTCTAGAACATTTTTCGGAAATGGGTTTGCTTTTCTAGATTTTAAGTTATTTAGAAAATAGTCCAGCGCTGTCCAGAATCTGTCCAGATCCGTCGACCGTTACGAAAACTTGATTTTCTTTCAAAACGCTTAATGTTTTTCGATGAAACCATTTTTGGTTGAAAGCTAACTCTTTAAGGGAGGTTTTGACATAAAATGGAGGTTCAGAATATTTTTGTACATTTTTCTGGAATTTTTGAAAATGGCTGCAAAAACAGATTTTTAGGTAGAATGCCCAAAACAAGAAAAATTATAAAAAGGGGGTTCCACCATGGGAAAGTTTCATTTCTTTTGTGAAGAAAATATACTAAGTATCACATGTTTAACTCAGAAAATTTGTTTGAAAGAGTGCTCTTGAAAAGTTGAGAGATTGGTAGAAAAGAAGGTGGTTTGTGCCAAAATGGGAAAAATACAAGAGAGATGGAATCAATGCTCAACTTTTAGCATTTTTAACACAAGTAACTCATCAATGACATATTTGAAAACATTATTTAGAACCCTTAGAAACATGTATTTGAAAAAGGAAAATGAAAGAGAAGGTTGTGTTGTGGCTTACCTACTAAGCTTTGCACAAGGAAGCTCTCTTCTTCCTTCCTCCTCTTCTCCTAGACTTCTCTTCCTTGCTCTCCTCTCTCTCTCTCTAGCCAAAAATGTGTGTGTGGGTGTGGTGTGTTATATGTGCTTGCAAGCTAGGGGGTGTTGGTATTTATAGACAAGTTTTGATGCAAAATGTCCTAAATGCCCACTAGTTGAAAATGGATGGAAAGTTTAGGATTTTTTGAAGTTCAAATGAATAGAAGTGACTTGGGGAGTGGTTTACTCAAGGATTAGGTAACACTTGGTTATAATGAAACTAGTTTTGGGAATTAGCATCCTAGGTCTAGGTATTAGGTTGTGTATTTCTAGAATTCCATCATGGTGGTTCTTGGAAATTGGTTTCTCACTCTTCCCTAGGAGTGTGATGGGTTATTATTTTATTTATTTTGGTCCTAGAGCACACTCTTCAAGCTGTGTATATATATATATATCTTACAAGATTGATGGTACTAATAACATTAGGGTACATGTACTTTTTTTTTGGGGGTAATGCTTAATAAAAGAAATGAGGGCTTGGAATTAAACTCATGTATTGGAATCTTATTTATGTATTTACTTATGATCTAGTTAGATTTAGGGCTAATTTAAATACTCATAGCAAATCTTTATTGGTATTAAAGTCATTATTGCTCCAAGATTCAAGGGATTTGTTTGTACTATAGTATAATGATGATGCCTAGTCATGTCCTCAAAATTTGGGAAGATTTTCTTATTTATTTGGTGTACAAATCTTGAAAATTGTAAAACATAATGTTAAAAAAGATTTTAGGATACAAGTGTATATATATAAATATATGATGGTACTTGTTTGAGGTCAATTTGTGATTTAATAAAAATGTGAGGGCTTGGGCTTAATTTCTTATGTTGGGACCCTACTTAGGTAGAATTAAATTAAATTAGGTTAGGGAACCTAATCTGGCTAGGAAAATTCCTATTTTGAAGAAAAGAAATAAAAAAAATGCTAACCGACAATATTTGAATTAATTCAAGTAATCGAGGGCTTTAAGAAAATAATTCAACATTAGGGTCTTAAAAGTGAATACATATTTCGGGGGCTTCACAAAGGGGGTCAAAGGGGTGAGGGAAAGGGGGTCTTAAATATTTTTGTTTTAATTAATGGTTTAGGTTTTATTCACATATTTACTTAGGAGTGTTTGATATTTAATTCAACCCTTAAAATTAAATGTATTAAGTAATAATTAATTAAATTTATTTGATAATTATAATTGACATCACTTAAAATTTTAAATACATCGTAAAATGTAGTTTAAAATTTTTTTAAAAATTAAATCACATGACACTTACTTAATTCTGATTGAATTTATAAATACTAACTATTGTGCCACCGCCACCACTACTATCACCACCACCATTACTACCGCTATCACTACTGTCGCCGCCACCACTGCCACAATGTTACCATTACTACTACCACCATCACCATCATTATCACTATTACTGCTACCATTCCCACATTGCCACGCCACCAGCATACCACTACCACCACCACTATCACCATCATTATACCACCTCTTTCATTATCATTGTCATTGTTTTCATGAGCACTATCATCATTTTACTACCATCAGTACCATGCCGCCGTCACCAACGCTACCATTACCACCAGCACTATCACCATCATAATATAAAATTTGAAATATATAATTTGAAAATAATAAATTTTAAATTTGCACTCATACATATCAAATAACTTATTTTTAGTTTAGCATTTAAATTTTTATCAAACAATTTTTTAACTTAAAAAATTAAGCATTTAGTTTTTAATACTTAATTTTTAGCCTTCAGTTTTCAATTCTTAAACCATCTTAGAGTTGTTTGAGGTATGACTTATAAAGTGAGTCTTTTATTTATTACAAAAAGATATGTAAAAAAATAAAAGAGTTAATATGACTCAAATAAATTAATAAGCAGCTTAAGATGTTGCCAAATGAGACTTTGCTCAATATTTAATGTCAAGTGAAAAAAATATTTAGTGAAGAGTATTTTCGGTATAAAAAATAAATAAATGAAATAAAAAAGAGAAAAAAATTAATGATAAATCCAATTTAAAGAGGGTATAAGACATTAGTCTAGTGAATCTTTTTGTTGGTGAGAAATCCACACTTTGTGAAATAGTTGGTAAGAAGTCTTAGAAGACATTTTGTTTCTAATTTTACCCCTTGACTTTTTTTTTATCCATTTGACTTTTCGTTGACTATCTATTTAACTTTTGGGTCTATATGTTCAAATTTATATCTATCTGTTCAAATTTTTTGACTATCTGTTGAATTGTTCTCTTAAATTCTATATATCCATTCAATTTTTTCCCTAAATTCCATTTATATGTTTAATTTTATATCTATCTATTTAATTTTTTCCCCTATAAATTCTATCTATCTGCTCAAATTTTTTGATTATCTGTTCAATTTTTTTAAGAAAAATTCTATCTATCTGTTCAAATTTTTCAATTTTTTTAAGAAAAATTCTATCTATCTGTTCAAATTTTTTTATATGTTAAAAATCTATGTCAATCTTTTTGTTTATCTGTTGCAATCATCATCATCTTCAACAACAATACATCATTATCATCATCAACGACAATAACAAAAATAAACAACTACAAAAAAATAAAAATAAATTAATAATAATAAAATAAAATGTTCATAGAATTGATAGATACAAACTCAACACTCACACACACACACACACACACAAACACACACACACACACACACACACACACACACACAAAGACAGATAGATGCACTGATTAGAGATCAGAAACACACGTACATTGTTCGTAAAAAAATAGGTAAATTACACTGACATCCCCTGAGGTTTCTGTTTAATACAGATTCTCCCCTCACGTTTGAAAATGACATTTACCCCCGGTTAAATAAAATGACATATTTGCCCCTTAGTCTTTATACATATTAAATAATAAAATAATGTTGATATTTTGTTCATGTTATTTCAAGAAAAATAACAATTATTTTCTTTGGTTTAACTCACAAAAAATTAATTTTTTGTTTTTATTTTTCACGTTTTTTTATTTTTACTATTTTTTTTAATATTATAAGCATTTTTTTAATTTTTTAGATACACCTAATCTATATATACTTGAGAAATAATATTATGCGATTTTTTAAATTCACCAAATACAATATATATATATATATATAAATGTGGGGATATATTTTGTGAATGACAACACGTGGCCAAAGGTGACACCGAAGTGTCAACCGAGATGCCATATGGCCTGGTCATAATGCCAAGGTTATCTACGAAGATGCCGGAATTCGAGATGAGCGGATAAGGGACAAGAGTCCTAGAATATGGAAGGATTTCATTCTGGATAAAGATAAACCTCTTATGGAGTTTATCCCTATCTAGCTGAGAGTCCAAGATGAGTATTGAGCCTGAGTCCACTTGTAGACGCGCCCGAACGTCCCGGGAAAATCCCGTTTTGTTCATTGGGCTCACTATAGTTCGGACTCAATGTCACGGTCCTGTATTTAATCTCGCGGAGTGCAATGCAAGACCGATGAATCATCAAAGAGTCTAAATCTGACAAATCATTTTGAAAAACTGATTTTTAGAAAGAAGTGTCAAACATGGACTGCTTTGCCAGATACAGAATTGCCACCTAAATATTTTATTTTGGGGGAATTTAGGAAACCCTAACTCGTGCCTAAGGCCACGTGTCCGTCATCACCAAAGTTGCCTCGGCTCGGGAACTTGGGTATGATTGGGGAAGGTCACTTCGTGAGCACCCCCGCTCGCCCGATCAAAGATCGGCCTCTACTAACCATGATATCGAGTTTTGAAACATTATGTGCTCTTATTCCGGTTATTAGCCTAGAATTACTATGTAATGCGCACAGCATACAAGTATAGACTGGATTGCCTAATTTGGAACAAAGCATCGCATATTCGTTTATTTTGAAAATGGATTGAAGTTTGCTACTCGCAAGTAGGCTAAAACACGGGTTTCGACGAATTATTCCAACTCAAGCAACCCAACCTTCACCCAAAGGCATTCAAGTAGTTATATCACACAAACACATAGCCTCATGGTAAGCATGCTATCACGGCAGTCACTCACACACATGCAAGGATGCTAAAGCATAAACACTTACCGAGTACTCCAAGCCAAAGAAAGAAGCTAATTAGAAATCATGCATGAATCCTAACTATGCTAAGAATTCCTAATGCAACACATGCAAAAATGTAACTACAATAGGCTCGGCTATTCTAAGATGGCATAGGAGATGCAACAATCGATACATGTATTCAACTTGGAATTGAAATACAATGCAGTTAGCATGATGCGCCGAGCCTAGTGTATGCAATACAGATGAATGAATGCAAACATGCGAACATAAAGATGCTAATTGAAACATGCCCTAAAACTAACCATCATAAGCTGGTAAATAAAAGAGAGAAAGACGTGGGGTTGGAGGACATGCATCACACACACACACACACACACACACACACACTTATTACAAAGTTGTGCCGTCTCTCAGAGGGTCTGAAAAAATAATACAGAACCAACAAGCTACAACTAATTATTACACAACTCTAATTAATCAACAAATTAACTAAGTAAGCATGTAAACTAAATGAAGTAGGCTGTCTCAGCTCTGTTTTGATTGAAAAAGGATGCATGCATGCTTGAACCGCCTTGTCGGGAAATCCTCATGACGCCTCCACTACTTTTGTTTGCAATTGATTTCAGAAACTTGCACAAGGCTCCAGAAGGCTAAAACTCCACCCTGGGAAGCTGTGGGAAGGTTGCCGACCAGCCCTTGGCCTTGGAGACCACCTGCCGACCACCTTTTGTGGTGGAGACCAAAAGATGTGGTCGGCCTGCCAGAAAAGCTGGTTGGCCGACCAGTTTTTGCTTATTGTTCCTGGTTTTCTGTAACACAAAGCAAGAGAGAGGCATAGCAAGGTATTTTCAACAAATGTGTGCAAGACCACTCTCCTATTATTGCACAAGCTCAAGGGAGTGTAGTCCTCGACCCTCGAGCCACCAATCATGCATCTCGATGCATGATGGCTGAGGAGTCGAATTGCGTGACTTGATATGGAATGAATGCACATATGAACACATATTTTTTAAACTCCATCATGTATTAGTCAAGAGGGTCGACGACCGGGAATGGAGGTACATTTCGTCACTTTGAGCACAAAACGTTCCTCGTTTCCGGTGTTTGGACTAACTCCTATTCCAAACACGATGCAACAAATATGGCATGCACAATGCGACTCTAGCATGCAAGCTAAATGCACTGCAACTTGGTCATGCAAACATGCAAGGGGTGAAACATGCAAACATGCACCTAGCATACACAATGTCAATATGGAATGCAACATGAATAACCTGGCAAGGCTAATGGCATACACAATGCACAATGCTAATGTACACATACTCAATGCGAGACAATCATAAGCATGCAACAATATGACAAAATGAGACTAGCATACACAATGCGAATGTCAAATAGCATACTCAATGCGACGAACTACATGGCATGCGCAATGCTAAATGGACTTAAACCAAGATGGATAGGCCTTAGCCATGTCCAACTCAGTGGCCAATGGATGATGAAATCAAAGCAACAAGACACACACAAGCATGCACAATGCAAAGGCTCCAAGCCAAGGGCACAAGATGCAACTCTCCAAGAGCATGGCAAGGATGAAATATGGCATACAATGACACATATTCCAACTCTGAAATGGCATACAAAAAGGCTCCGAATCATGCAAACGACTCATACAATGCACGTTGGAAGGCTCAAGTACTGAAACTAGTGAAGCACATTACACTAGAAGTACGCAAAACAATGCTCAAATGACCAAACCAACTTCTAACAGACCTTATGCAGTTCCAAAACAATGGCAAAATGAGCTAAAATGATGGCTTGACATGCACCAAAATGAAGCTCATGCAATGGCTCACAAATAGGGTATAAAAGCACAACTCTCAAACACATTGAAGGCATGATAAACATGAGAATATGGCACACCTATAAACTCTGAAATATCATATTCAATGATGCCAAAACACTAAAATGCCTCAAGCAACACATGCAAGGGACCCCAAAACTCAAAGGTAAGCAAGGCTATTATACTACAACTATGCATGGAAAGCACCAATCGACCAAGAGGCCTAAAAACAGAGCTAAGGCAGCCCAAAATATGAACAAAACATGTTTGGAGTGTGGCCAAAAGGTGCTAGAATAGAGAGCCAAAACAACATGCAATGTGAGCTAGTAAGCATGATTTACACTACAAGCCTATGAAGCATGTGAAAGGCCACCAAACCAGCCAAAAAAAGAATCATGGCATGCCAAAATATGACCAAAAATCCATTGAAACATGGTCAATACATACAAGAATGACATGCTTCTTTGATAAGATATGAATGGGATTGCTCTACACATGCAAGAAGCAAACAAAAGGTGGCCAAAAAAACTATGGAAAGAGCCTAGGCAGGTCTCAAAAATCACCAAAAAGTGCCTAAACCAAGGCTTGGAAATATGAAAATATAGGCTCCTTTGAAAGGCCAAATATGCAAACAAACAAGGCCAAAAGAGAGAGGGCCAACTCTCTTTGATTTTGGCCCTCAAAACCACAAAACCACTACTGAAAATCCATTGGATTTCAATGGTAGGAAGGCCAAGCAAAGACTATCTCGAATGCCTTATGGTATGGCACAAAACAAGGCCAAAACAAGCATGCAAGAGCGTAGATGACCCCCAACACCAAAATGATCTTAAACAAATATGTTAAGGGCCTCAAAATAAGACTTTTTTCAGTTTACACCAAAGCTCAAATATGCTTGAAAGTATGGCTAAAAGATGGAGCAAAATAAAGCTTAAAAGAGGGAATAGTGTGTTATCCTTGTAGCTTCAGAAAAACTAGCAGCTTCTTGGACCAAAAACCAGCTCTTTGAGACCTCTCAAGACCCTCCAAGAACCTTAGATCAATGGTGGAGGTGTGTGGCTATGAGGTGTGGTGCAAAGGGGTCAAGAGCCAATACTTTCTAAGGCTAAATATAGAGATAAAGAGAGAGATACAACCCTTGTGCCTTAGACAATTTTTTTTCAACCCCTCTAAAAGAGAGGGAGGCCCTTTCTTATAGAGAAACAAGAGGGTTCAAGCTTCTTGGAAAAGGTAGAGCAAAAGGTTCAAGCTTCTTGGAGAAGCTAGAGCAAAGGTTCAAAAGGTTCAAACTTCCTCAGAAAGCTAAAACGAAAGTTCAAAAGGTTCAAGCTTCCTCAAGAAGCTAAAACAAGGGTTCAAAAGGTTCAAGATTCCTCAAGAAGCTAAAACGAGGGTTCAAAGGGTTCAAGCTTCCTCAAGAAGCTAAAACGAAGGTTCAAAAGGTTCAAGCTTCCTCAAGAAACTAGAACAAGGGTTCCAAAGATTCAAGCTTCCTCAAGAAGCTAAAACGAAGGTTCAAAAGATTTAAGCTTCCTCAAGAAGCTAAAATAAGGGTTCAAAAGATTCAAGCTTCCTCAAGAAACTAAAAACGAAGGTTCAAAAGGTTCAAGCTCTCCAAAAACCGTGCCAAACGCAGAAAGTTAAGCGGTCCCAAACCGAGGCACGCGGCCGACGGCTCCGAAAATCGGAAACCGGTCTCCAAACGGGAACAGTGGTCTACGACCACGAAAAGTAGCTTATGGCCACTGAGAGATGGTCTACGAGACCTCTTCCTCCCTTTGGGAAGAGAAAACAGAACCTGGTTCACAAATCGAGACAAAGCACAAAAGAGTCCCGAGGTCCAGAGGTAAGGCTCTCAGCCGAAACTCCGAAACCTCAGAATGAGCACAACATGCGCAATCACCGAGCGCTCAATCGATGACGTCTATGTCTTAAGGTCGGTAAAAAATGGGGTGTCTACAGTTGCCCCTCTTTGACAGAACTCGAAAGTCATAAGTGACAGGAGTGAATGTCAAAGCCCAGAGACAACCCATTTTTGACAAGGCCAAAGACTTTAGACAAACAGGCGAGACAAGCAAGAGATGTGCCCGCAGGCAAGGGCAGGATGCAAAGGGTATGCACCAAGCTGAACATAACTTATGATCATGCAAGGAGAGCTGTAATGAAGCAATTTATGTGAAATAAATGCAACATTTTAAGCGAATGCTATGCAAGCAAGTTAACACAAACCAAACTACATCTCATGCAGAAAGGATGTAAGAAAATTATATAATCTCAACCATGCACCATGCAAGAAAGACTACGAGCGACCATTGGGGACACCCGAGGTGTCAAATAAGATTCCGACGTGTAGCACGCGAAAAGAAAAAAAGAGTGGCATAAGTATTGGAACGTATTCCAAATGCTCTTAACCAAAGAGGGAGAAACACAGGGACATATCCCGGTGTTTCGGAAAGGTATAGGCATTGGAACATATTCCAAATGCTTTAAACTAGAGAGGGAGAAACATAGGGACGTATCCCGACGTTTCGGAAAAGTATAAACATTGGAACGTATTCCAAATGTTCTTAACCAAAGAGGGAGAAACATAGGGACGTATCCCGGTGTTTCGGAAAGGTATAAACATTGGAACGTATTCCAAATGTTCTTAATCAAAGAGGAAGAAACATAGGGACGTATCCCGATGTTTCGGAAAAAAGGAGAAACATAGGGACGTATCCCGGTGTCTCGGAAAGGTATAAGTATTGGAACGTATTCCAAATGCTCTTTAACCAAAGAGGGAGAAACATAGGGACGTGTCCCGGTGTTTCAGAATAAGAAAAAGGAACATAGGGACGCATCCCGATGTTTCCAAATAAGAAGAAGGAACATAGGGACGCATCCTGGTGTTTCGAAAAGGTAGAGAATCATAGGGACGTGTCCCGGTGTTCCGGAATGGCTCAAGCATCAGAACATATTCCAAATGCTCTTAACCGAAAAAAGAGAAACATAGGGACATGTCCCGGTGTTTCGGAAAGATATAAGCATTGGAACGTATTCCAAATGCTCTTTAACCAAAGAGGGAGAAACATAGGGACGTGTCCCGGTGTTTCTGAAAAGCATAAGAAGGAACATAGGGACGCATCCCGGTGTTCCGGAAAGGTAGAGAATCATAGGGACGTGTCCCGGTGTTTCGGAATGGCTCAAGCATCGGAACATATTCCAATGCTCTTAACCGAAAAGGGAGAAACATAGGGACGTGTCCTGGTGTTTCCGAAAGGTATAAGTATTGGAACGTATTCCAAATGCTCTTAACCAAAGAGGGAGAAACGCAGGGACGTATCCTGGTGTTTCAAAAAGAAGGAGCATGCAAAACGATGCAATTGAAAGGGTGCATAACAATGAGGAAGGGATGCAAAACAATGCAACCTAAGATGAATTCCAAACACGCTGGAATCGTGTAAGGAAAGGAACACTCTAACCATGCTGAAAGCGTGAGAAGAGGACCGAAAACAACCGCCCAGGTGCGCGCACAACGCAACCTGAGATAAAACACGCCCAGGGTCGCACCTCACGCGTCCTGAGATAGCCCCGGAGGACAACGATCCTAAACGCTGCACAGCGTGAAAGGATAAATGATAGAAGATAACACAAGATGAAAATGAATGCAATAAATGCGAAACAGTCAACACAGTAGTCGATTTACTTTGAACACACAGCTCGTACCGCACACTGCTCATTCTGAACACACAGCTTATAACACAATACTTGGTTTATTCTGAACGCACAGCCTATAACAGCACACTGCTCATTCTGAACGGACGAGATGTAATGACGGAACTTGCAGAAGTTGAAACATACTCAGATGCTCCGAATTTTCCCTCTTTTCTTTTGCTTTGTAGTCTGGAATCTATATAGCTTCAGATAGGTCCTTGCTCTATTGTTCTCATGTGACCTGGGTCGAACCCAGCAGTTTTATGAAAGAACAAATCCTATTTTGCACAAATGTGGAGAATGGCACAGTACTCTGGGCACAAAACGATTTTTTGAAATTAAGAGATGAGTTCTTAACCGGGTATTGAGCCTACGACTGAACACAGTGCACCATGACTCAACAAAAGGAAAGACAAGGTAAACAACCTAAACACATCTATTGACACTTGAAACGACTCAAAACAAGAATTGAGACAAACAAAACACAAGACTCAAATGTGCACAGGGAGCCTGTTCCTCCGGGTATTGTTTCCCACCCTTCCTTACTTGTGATCCTCACATCACTCGGCCCTCAGGCTCTGTTTTTCTGAAAAAGCCCTTTCCTTACTTTTTCTCTCAGCGCACATCTCTCTATTCTTTAATCTCTCTTCTTTTTTTATCCCTCTCCTGGGTGGTAGACGGATAAACAGGAAGTTGTGGGCTCTTGCCCCTAGCATTCTGCTAGATTCTTCTTCTTTCGCGCACAGCTAGTGAATTTTGCCATAGAGGGGTTGCACTACAACTGGATGTGTAGCAAATCTGCAGTTGGCATTAGTTGACGATGCTCTGCTGGGGAGTTTGAATGTGATCAGATCTGTCCAGATAAGGGAGTGAAATATCTTGATCCATTCCAATTCGTGCTTCGCACTTGGCTTGATACCTTGCTGCTCGGAGGATAAGAGAGCTTTAGCCCTTTGTTTGTTAGCTTCAGTTGTGCCCTTTTCTGGCAAGTAGAGTGCCCTTTTTGGCAAGTATGCTGACAACGGGGGAACAGACAGGAAGCCTGACTCAACTGTGTCCCTAGTTCATCATTTTGACCATTTTTTTTTTTTTTTTGCGTTCTGCTAAAACAATTTTGACCAATATGAGGGTTAGATTGACATGCTTGTTCGATTTTCTGATTTAAAATCATGCAACTTAGGTTATGAGCACTGAAAATTTTCCTTTTTGGGTCCAAGAAAATGGTTCAGTTTTAAAAAAATGGAATAATTTTCGAGAGAATTAGTCAACCTCATTAAAAATTCTCAAAAACTATTTTTGCAAATGGCCACTGCTCAACCAACGCAGAATTTACTCTCGAGATGCACACCGTTAGATCCAAAACAAATGGAAAATTGCCCCTTGTCTGAAGGACATTGCACGGCAACAGAAAGTTGCCGCTTGTTTGAATAGCACCGCAGCACACTGTATGGCAACGGAAAGTTGCCCCTAGTCTGAATAGCGCCGCAGCACATGGCAACCAGTCCTCACAATGATAATTACAAACGAATTCTCGGATACAGAGAAGACAAAGATAACCAGAACCATCACATGGACACAGTCGAATTTGAAGTGTTTTTACGGCTAGACTTCAGAATGAAGTTGCCTACGTATCCAAAAGACGGGAATCAAGCCTTACGTAGTTCGAGGTTAAGGTACACTCGGGTATTAACTTCTCCTTTTGCGCTTTAACTTTTGCCAAGGCCGCCCTTTCTGGGATTTCAACCTTGCGAGCTTTGTTCTTCTTTTCTTTTCAATTCTTTTCTTCTTTTTTCTTTCTTTTCATCTTTTCCTTTCATTTTCTTCATTTTTATTCTTCTTTTTTTTTTTTTCATTCTTTGCATTTTTTCTTTTTTGTTCTTTTTCTTCTTTTTCTTGCTCTAACTTTTGCCTGGGCCGCCCTTCCGGGTTTTCGGCCCAGCGAGCCTCTCAAGGGTAAAAGTGTAGCTTTGTCCATGTTGAATGGTTTGAGATCTCGAAGTCATCTAAATCCACGAGAATGGCTGCTGTTCGCTGATGATGTAGAAGTCCATCCAATGGGGGGTGAATTTGCCCCTAGTGTTGTGGATAGGAACTTGGTTGTCTTTCAGCAATACTTTCTTCTTTCCTCCCTTCTGGGATTTGGCGTTCTTGCCGATCTTCATTAGCTTGAGAAATGTCTCAATTTTGACTCTTCAAGCGCATCTGACATTTTTTGCCCCTAATTCGAGGGGTGCTTCTTATCCGACTTTGCAAGCTTTCTTTTGATTATTTCTGACCTTCTTGCTCCTAGTTCATGGGCTGCTTCAAATCTGGCCACACAGGCTTCACATTGTGTTTGACCGTTGAACATTTTGAATCCAAGTTCAAGGTTTGAAAGAAAAAAAGGTCGAGTCTTGAGGCTAAGAATGATCGTAGGCTGCACAATCTCAAGAGCGATTCCACACAGGTCTTCGCAGGACCGCGCAAAACATTTTTTTTTTTGAAATTTTTTAAGAAAGCGACAAATCACTCGCGCTGAAGACAGTGTAGAGCCAATCTGGATCAAGCCAGGGTCCCTCTCAGTACTCACATTAACAAACATGATTTCATTTATTAAGGGCTTAGCATGCCTCTCTTTCTCTCAATTGATCAAATTTTCACAAATCCTGAGGAATTCCTTCCTCTTCGTTTTTTCATCACAATGTTCAAAAGGTTTTGAAAAACTTAGGTCAATGCAATGACTTTAAAGCACAGAAAAGACAGAGTTCTTAGTCAAATACTGCCATCTCATTCAGGACTTCCGGCATAATTGGCACAAGGCAGACGCAAGCACAAAAGCATGAAAAACCACTACTGTTTCATTTAGATCTTCTGGTGTAATTGGCTCCACGATAGAAACAGACTCGAAAGAAAACGAAAAGACAAACACAAAACAAGCAAGTGATGTCCGAGGTAACACCCCCGTAATCACCTGACTCTAACAAAACAGGACTGACTCGATATAATAAGACAGACCCGACTGACTCAGCACAAAAAGATTGACTCTATACAAAACAACAAGACTGACCCAATACCCAAGTCAGAAAGTACAAATTAACAACATTCGTGAATGTGCTCAAAACAGTGCATGCCATCCACCATATCTAGAGTAAACTGAGCGCCATCCGCAGGTGGTTCATCCCCCGATCACATGGTCACATTATCCCCCACAAGTTCACTGATCAAGTGCCGATAGACTTTGCAGGACCTGGTGCGGGGATGACCCTATTGTCAATCAAATTTTGTATCTCGTGGCGAAGACGGACGCAACTGTCGGTGTCATGACCAGTTTGTTGATGGAAAGCACAGTACTTAGTCGGGTCATGCTTTGGAGTGAGAGGATCGGGTAGAGGCCATTGTTCTAATAGTTTCAGATGTCCCTTCTTGAGTAGGACCCTCAGAGCTTTAGACAAAGGCATATAAAGTGGGGTAAAAATCCTTTTGCTTCGGGGTAGATAGTCCAAAGTTCGGGGGTTTGGATTAGATGTACTAACAAAGGGGGTGGCTATTTTCGGAGTGGTGGTGACCATTCCAATTTCAGAAGTCCTTGCAGCTGCATCACCACTGGTGGTCGCATTGGAACTGCATGCATAACCCTTCTTGGGTGACTCCCTTTCGTTGTTAATCAGACCTTGTTTCATTGCGTCTTCAATTTGTACCCCAATCTCGTGTAGGTCCGCAAAGGTGGGAAGGGGTAAGACGATCATCTTTTGCATCAACTTGGGCTGGAGGTTGCGCACAACCATCCGTATCTAATCCTTGTCGGAAGGCCTTGTAGTCATCATCGAAGCCTTTGCTCCCCATCTCGTCACAAACTCTGAAAAACCCTCATTTGGCTCTTGGCGGGTGACTTCAAGATCACAAGTTGTGACCTCAATCTGTGTGTTGTAGGAGTATTGAGCAATGAAGGCCTCAGCCATCTCTTCCCAGTTCTGTTTCACAGAGTTCTCCAATTTCGCATACCAGGTTACGGCTATCCCAGACATGGTTCGGCCAAATAGTGACAGCTTCTAGGCTGTGATCAAGCCCATTGGCCTCAGTATATCAGAAAATAGGTGAAGGTGCACCATTGGGTCTCCAGAGCCATCTAAGCGGTCAATATGTGGCATCTTGAACCAGTCCGACAGCGTCACGGCCGAGTCAGTGTACCCATCTTCAATGTCCGGAATGGACTTCACACCTTGAGATTTCTTGAACAGCTTTTCAAGCTTGCTCACTTTTAGTGCCGTGGGGTCCACCTCGAACTTGAAAGGGGAGTCCGGTAGATTGATAGGCGTGGGTGCCTTAGATAGTTGAGGTAGAATCGGGGGCGGAGGTGGCCCTGTTGGGATGTCTGTATCCTTTTGGACATTTTGGACATTGCCGTCTCCCCAGGTATTGGGACTCTTGGTGGGGGAGGAACCTGGTGTGAAGCAGATACTCCGGTTTGCTGTTGTAGCTTGGCAATTAACTCTGCCTGTTAAGCTATGACCTTGGCCTGTTGTTTGACAAATTCGGCTTGACGAACAACGTCCTGCTGCATGGTTTTCATACTTTCTTGGAGTTAACACATCATCTCCTCCATTCCTGCCATACTGCCCTGATCTAACTGATCTATCGGTATATCTATCTCTGTGGTAAAAGCAGATATCTCAACCCAACTGCACACAGGTGAGATGGATAATGACTGCTGATCCGAAGACTGTTGAATTGATGATCTATGCCTGATTGGCCTTTTTACCCTGCCTCTGGGAAAGGAACACTAATTTGCCCTTGAACTGAATCTCTAACCTGACAAAGTCTATCAGCACAAGCCCAATGTACCGGGGGATATTGGAGCCTTCTGAAGCTATAGTTCCACGACCTTGTAAAAGAGAAAACAGACAGCATCTCAGCTTGATTTCACCAGAACAAGTATAAGCATAGTGACGATCAGTGTTTCTCATCAATTACGCCAAAACTCGCCAAGAACTGATACCCTCAGGTAAAATTGATTCTCTCAGGAAAAACTGATTCCCTCCAAAATACTGATGCCCTTAGGCCTGATACCCAAACTTGCAAACTGATACATGTATTCTTGTAGAGGCACACTCTAAAAGCACATAGCAAACAAGTGAGAGCCAAAACATCCCTATGGAGGGGTACGGTTTCCCTATCCTATTTTGTTAGGAGCTAGGGTTTCACTATGCACGCAGCGGTTTCAAAGAACCTATAATCGGGTGAGCAACCTGTCCTAGTTTGGAATGGTCACTACGGATTCCAAATATGCACTAGGTCGAATGGTCAAAAAGAGTGTCCCGGTAAAAATCAGGGTTTGTGTTCCCATCGTGGCAAAGCCCATAACCGGTCAGCCTTATGGCACGCAGCCTCCGGCAAACCGTTCAGGAATAGCAGATGGCAAACACGATGTCCTAGGCACACCAATGCACATGCAATACAAAGAAACACATAAGTGCAGTCAAAACAAGATATCATGAGTTCGAGTCAAGTTCTCTGACTCCCCAGCAGAGTCGTCAGAAACTGTAGACGTGCCAGAACGTCCCGGGAAAATCCTGTTTTGTTCATTGTGCTCACTACAGTTCGGACTCAATGTCACGGTCCTGTATCTAATCTCGCGGAGTGCAATACAAGACCGATGAATCATCAAAGAGTCCAAATCCGGCAAATCATTTTGAAAAACTGATTTTTAGAAAGAAGTGCCAAACATGGACTGCTTTTCCAGATACAGAGTCGCCACCTAAATATTTTATTTTGGAGGAATTTAGGAAACCCTAACTCGTGCCTAAGGCCACGTGTCCGTCATCACCAAAGTTGCCTCGGCTCGGGAACTTGGGTATGATTGGGGAAGGTCACTTCGTGAGCACCCCCGCTCGCCCGATCAAAGATCGGCCTCTACTAACCATGATATCGAGTTTTGAAACATTATGTGCTCTTATTCCGGTTATTAGCCTAGAATTACTATGTAATGCGCATAACATACAAGTATAGACTGGATTGCCTAATTTGGAACAAAGCATCGCATATTCGTTTATTTTGAAAATGGATTGAAGTTTGCTACTCGCAAGTAGGCTAAAACACGGGTTTCGACGAATTATTCCAACTCAAGCAACCCAACCTTCACCCATAGGCATTCAAGTAGTTATATCACACAAACACATAGCCTCATGGTAAGCATGCTATCACAGCAGTCACTCACACACATGCAAGGATGCTAAAGCATAAACACTTACCGAGTACTCCCAGCCAAAGAAAGAAGCTAATTAGAAATCATGCATGAATCCTAACTATGCTAAGAATTCCTAATGCAACACATGCAAAAATGTAACTACAATAGGCTCGGCTATTCTAAGATGGCATAGGAGATGCAACAATCGATACATGTATTCAACTTGGAATTGAAATACAATGCAGTTAGCATGATGCGCCGAGCCTAGTGTATGCAATACAGATGAATGAATGCAAACATGTGAACATATAGATGCTAATTGAAACATGCCCTAAAACTAACCATCATAAGTTGGTAAATAAAAGAGAGAAAGACGTGGGGTTGGAGGACATGCATCACACACAAACACACTTATTACAAAGTTGTGCCATCTCTCGGAGGGTCTGAATAAATAATACAGAACCAACAAGCTACAACTAATTATTACACAACTCTAATTAATCAAAAAATTAACTAAGTAAGCATGTAAACTAAATGAAGTAGGCTGTCTCAGCTCTGTTTTGATTGAAAAAGGATGCATGCATGCTTGAACATTTGTCGGGAAATCCTCATAACGCCTGACTCGCCTTTGTTTGCAATTGATTTCAGAAACTTACACAAGGCTTCGTATAGGTGAAACTCCACCACAGGAAGGCGTGGGAAGGTCACGACCAGCCCTTGGCCTTGGAGGCCACCTGCCGACCACCTTTTGTGGTGGAGACCAAAAGAGGTGGTCGGCCTGCCAGAAAAGCTGGTTGGCCGACCAGTTTCTGCCTCTTGTTCCTGGTTTTCTGCAACACAAAGCAAGAGAGAGGCATAGCAAGGTATTTTCAACAAATGTGTGCACGACCACTCTCTTATCATTGCACAAGCTCAAGGGAGTGTAGTCCTCGACCCTCGGGTCACCAATCACGCATCTCGATGCATGATGGCTGAGGAGTTGAATTGTATGACTTGATATGGAATGAATGCACATATGAACACATATTTTTTTAAACTCCATCATGTATTAGTCAAGAGGGTCTGCGACCGGGAATTGAGGTACGTTTTTTCACTTTGAGTACAAAACGTTTCTCATTTCCGGTGTTTGGACTAACTCCTATTCCAAACACGATGCAGCAAATATGGCATGCACAATGCGACTCTAGCATGTAAGCTAAATGCACTGCAACTTGGTCATGCAAACATGCAAGGGGCGAAACATGCAAACATGCACCTAGCATACACAATGTCAATATGGAATGCAACATGAACAACCTGGCAAGGCTAATGGCATACACAATGCACAATGCTAATGTACACATACTCAATGCAAGACAATCATAAGCATGCAACAATATGACAAAATGAGACTAGCATACACAATGCGAATGTCAAATAGCATACTCAATGCGACGAACTACATGGCATACGCAATGCTAAATGGACTTAAACCAAGATGGATAGTCCTTAGCCATGTCCAACTCAGTGGCCAATGGATGATGAAATCAAAGCAACAAGACACACACAAGCATGCACAATGCAAAGGCTCTAAGCCAAGGGCACAAGATGCAACTCTCCAAGAGCATGGAAAGGATGAAATATGGCATACAATGACACATATTCCAGCTCTGAAATGGCATACAAAAAGGCTTCGAATCATGCAAACGACTCACACAATGCACGTTGGAAGGCTCAAGTACCGAAACTAGTGAAGCACATTACACTAGAGGTATGCAAAGCAATGCTCAAATGACCAAACCAACTTCTAACAGACCTTATGCAGTTCCAAAACAGTGGCAAAATGAGCTAAAATGATGGCTTGACATGCACCAAAATGAAGCTCATGCAATGGCTCACAAATGGGGTATAAAAGCACAACTCTCCAACACATTGAAGGCATGATAAACATGAGAATATGACACACCTATAAACTCTGAAATATCATATTCAATGATGCCAAAACACTAAAATGCCTCAAGCAATACATGCAAGGGACCCCAAAACTCAAAGGTGAGCAAGGCTATTACACTACAACCATGCATGGCAAGCACCAATCAACCAAGAGGCATAAAAAAAGAGCGAAGGAAGCCCAAAATATGAACAAAACATGTTTGGAGTGTGGCCAAAAGGTGCTAGAATAGAGAGCCAAAATAACATGCAATGTGAGCTAGTAAGCATGATTTACACTACAAGCCTATGAAGCATGTGAGGGGCCACCAAACCAGCCAAAAATAGAATCATGGCATGCCAAAATATGACCAAAAACCCAATGAAACATGGTCAATACATGCAAGAATGACATGCTCCTTTGATAAGCTATGAATGGGATTGCTCTACACATGCAAGAAGCAAACAAAAGGTGGCCAAAACAACTATGGAAAGAGCCTAGGAAGGTCTCAAAAATCACCAAAAAGTGCCTGAACCAAGGCTTGGAAATATGAAAATATGGGCTCCTTTGAAAGGCCAAATATGCAAACAAACAAGGCCAAAAGAGAGAGGGTCAGCCCTCTCTGATTTTGGCCCTCAAAACCACAAAACCACTACTGAAAATCCACTAGATTTCATTGGTAGGAAGGCCAAGCAAAGACTATCTCGAATGCCTTATGGCATGGCACAAAACACGGCCAAAACAAGCATGCAAGAGGGTAGACGACCCCCAACACCAAAATGATCTTAAACAAACATGTTAAGGGCCTCAAAATAAGACTTTTTTTAGTTTACACCAAAGCTCAAATATGCTTGAAAGTATGGCTAAAAGATGGAGCAAAATAAAGCTTAAAAGAGGGAATAGTGTGTTACCCTTGTAGCTTCAGCAACACCAGCAGCTTCTTGGACCAAAAACTAGCTCTTTGAGACCTCTCAAGACCCTCCAAGAACCTTAGATCAATGCTGGAGGTGTGTGGCTATGAGGTGTGGTGCAAAGGGATCAAGAGCCAATACTTTCTAAGCCTAAATATAGAGATAAAGAGAGAGATACAACCCTTGTGCCTTAGACAATTTTTTTTCAACCCCTCTAAAGGAGAGGGAGGCCCTCTCTTATAGAGGAACAAGAGGGTTCAAGCTTCTCGGAGAAGCTAGAGCAAAAGGTTCAAGCTTCTTCAAGAAGCTAAAAAAAGGTTCAAAAGGTTCAAGCTTCCTCCAGAAGCTAAAACGAAGGTTTAAAAGGTTCAAGCTTCCTCAAGAAGCTTGAACAAGGGTTCAAAAGGTTCAAGCTTCCTCAAGAAGCTAAAATGAATGTTCAAAAGGTTCAAGCTTCCTCAAGAAGCTAAAACTAGGGTTCAAAAGGTTCAAGCTTCCTCAAGAAGCTAAAACAAAGGTTCAAAAGGTTGAAGCTCTCCAAAAACCGTACCAAACGGAGAAAGTTAAGCGGTCTCGAACCGAGGTGCACGGCCGACGGCTCCGAAAATTGAAAACCGGTCTCCAAACAGGAACAATGGTCTACAACCACGAAAAGTAGCTTATGGCCACTGAGAGATGGTCTACAAGACCTCTCCCTCCCTTTGGGAAGAGAAAACAGAACCTGATTCGCAAACCGAGGCAAAGCACAAAAGAGTCTCAAGGTCTGGAGGTAAGGCTCTCAGCCGAAACTCTGAAACCTCAGAACGAGCACAACATGCGCAATCATCGAGCGCTCAATCGATGATGTCTGAGTCTTAAGGTCGGTCAAAAATAGGGTGTCTACACCACTGAAGTGAGGCTTTTACAGGGATCAGGTCAGTGCTGGCTATAAAAGCTGGGCACCCCCGTGGGTCTCAAGTATGTGTGATATACAGTGAGCAATAAGTTCTTTCTTGTGAGTTAAGCATTATTAGCTATCTTTAAGAGATATTTAACTATTGACTTGAGCGTTAGAGTACCCCTGGGTGGACGAACCACTGTTGGATTATTATCTTTCTATAATTGGTTGTTCAAGCTTAATCTATTCTGTCAGTGCTCTCTAGTTGAGTTCCCCCTTTGGTTGTGTGGTCGGAAATCAACACCCACAATTTGACGCCGTCTATGGGAAACTAAGGAGAATAGATGGCCAACGATAGGTAGAAAGAAAAGATTGGGGACGACGTCCCATATGGGAGTGGTAAACATACCGATCCTAACATTGAGAAAGGAAATCGTAATGAAGGAGCACGGGATTAGAATCTCGGGGATAAGGACGTCAGCAAGAAGGCAGACCCCCAGAAGAAATCAAGCCGAGATGAGTGTTATAACGAAAGCGACCTCCAGGTATGGAAAGATAGATGCCTAAGGAAGGACAGTGAGAAAAAGGAAATGGCCAATAAGTTGGCAAATCTACAGTCGGTTGTCAACTTCGTGATGTAGAACAATATCATACAACCACCGTTTCCATTGCAGGATACGCCAATGCTAGCGGCCAAGACTGAGGCCCAGAAAGAAGGGCAGAAAATAATCCCAGCAGTCCCACAGCATGGTAGGGAAAAGCAGCCCTCACATCAGCCTTCACGGGATGTTGGGCGAGGAGAGTCGATCAAGGGTGACTCACAGAGAACACCTCACACCAAGGGGACGTATGTCAAAAAGCCCCGGAATATCCAAGGGAAGTGTCTATGTTTTGACACGGTGAATAAAGAGAAGTCCAAGAGGACACATAACGACACTGGAAGTAGCGCCCCAAAAAGACTGAAATCCGTTGGCAGCCGAGCTCCTAGTCGAACTAAGGAGGATTTGAGGGACCACCTCCAGAGGAAGCAACAGAATGCCGAGTGTAGACACCCTATTTTTGACCGACCTCAAGACTTGGACGTCGCTGATTGAACACTCGGTGATTATCCATGTTGGTGTTCGTTTTGAGTTCCCGGAGGTCCCGGCTGCGCGCCGTGCCTCAGGATCTCTCAACCGGCTTGTTTTGTGCTTGGTTGTGCACCAAGTACTTGTGTGTTTTTGCATTTGAGGGTAGGGGAAGGCTTGTTAGCCATCCTTAAAGCCCACCGGCTGCCCCACACCTCCACCGGCACTCCCTAGCGGCCATCGGCACTATTTTATCCAAATCCTTGGCCGGTCGGCACTATATGTTGCCGATCGGCGTTGTTTTGTGCTTGGATCGCTTTTGGCTGGCGGTTTGACCTTTTGCACCTCGGTCATGGTGCATTCCAGGTATGTCGGTGGTGTGCACTATCACTGCCCCGTGCATGGGATTGACCCTTGCCCTTTGAACCCCTCAAGCTTCTAGAAGCTTGACCTTTTTGGCCAAGCTTCTTGGAGAAGCTTGGCTTTTGGCTTCTCCAAGAAGCCTTGCACCCCTTGGTCCCTTGACCCCTCCTCTTGCTTAGCCATTAAGCTTAGAGCCTTTTGTTGCCTATATAAGTCCATCTCATCTCCTTTACAAGGGTTAGCCATTTTAGACCTAAAACCAGAGCTTATACATATATCTCGATATACATCAATATATATCTATACTTCTATATCTATCATCCTTGTGTGTGTGTTTTGGACCAAAAAGTGTGATTTTACCTTACTTTTGCACCATTACACACACTACTACACCTAATCCGAGATTGAGAGGCTTGGAGGTTTGTTTTGTGGGTTCTGGGACTGGTTTGGCCCACTAAAGGAGGGCTGCTCCACCTGTTCTCCAAAGGATCTTCAAGGGTGGGGTTCTGCTATAGATTCCCCATTCTTGCAACTAGTTTCTACCCCTTTTGCTTTGTGTTTTTGGATTTGTGTCTAACATAAAAAACTCTTGTTTTTACTTGTTCTTGAACCTTCATTAAGGTCATTTGGTGGTTTGGGTAGAGGCTCATCCTATTAAGCCCCCTTTGACCATTTTTGGTGCCTTTTCCTAAAGTCTCATTTACTTGGTGTTTTTGGCCTTCTCACCACTAAAAACCAGTGGGTTTTCAGTGGTGGGGAAGATGATTTTAGGTCACATATAGGGGAAGGACACCCCTCTCCCCTTGGTTCTTTGTTTGCCTTTGTTTTGGGCCTAAAGAATAGCATGTGTGTACGGTGAGTTTTGGCTTCATTTCAGAGCATATTTGTGCTTAACATGACATGTTATACCTCTGTTTTTGGTCAGATCTATGGTCCTTATCATGTCTCTCATACTTGCTTTGAAATGCTCTCTAATGCTTAAAAGTATGTCATGCATCTAGGCCATGTTCTTTGCATGTCTTAGCTTGGTTTCATGAGGGTATTAGCATCATATTGCCATGTATGAGGGTTGTGAGCCACTGATTTTGTCATGTATAGTGTGCTTGACATGGTTGTTTTGTATTTTAGGCTTGTAAGCCTTATGTATTTTGCCTCCTAGCATGTTCAACATTGATCATCCCCGTGATTTGGCATCATTTGTGACCTTATTTCAGTTTATAAATCACGTGTGTATGTTTACGTATGTGACCATTTTCATGCTCCAAGGGTGTGCCCTTTTGTGCCTAGGAATAGACTTCATACATGCTTGTTTGTTTAGTGCTTTTTGAGGTTGTCATCAAGGGGACTTGGGTGTCATTTTGCATAATAGAAGTCTGTTTTTGGTTGTTAGATACATGTCATGAGTGGCCTTGATAATGGTGGTAAGTTGCTCTCTTTGGTGCCTTTGGTTTTGGGCCTATTGCCTTGCATGCTTGCATGAGTTTTGCTCATCATTTTGGGCATGTTTTGCCACTGTTTTAGGGACGTTTGAGGGCTGTCCCATTGTAGCTTAATCTACCATTGCATGTTTAGTATATGTGTGTTGCATGCTTAATCAACATGGTCTTGAAATAAGACAATCCTATTGCCTTAGGTGTTCATGTTTGTATCACACTTTGCATTGTGCATGCTTAGTATTGTATACTTCCCATGATGTGTTACATAGCATTTGGCATGCCTTACACTTTTGTGTCATGTTGCATTGTTAATGCATGTTTGCATGGATTGCATTTCATTACTTGGTTTGGGGTGTCAAACCAAGTGTGGGAAATGAGGGGTGTTTGTACTCCAAGTGACAAAACACACCTCAATTCCTATGTCACTAAGGCCCTTGACTTTGGCATGATAGGGACTTAGTTATCATTGTTGTGTTGCATGCATTTCTACATTGAAATGCAACCTTGGTATCTTAGGCTATCATGCACCAAGGTACACAATTGATAGCCCTAGAACCAAGAGCCATGTTTCCTTGAGTCCCATTCATGATAGGAAGCATTGGCCATGCATAAATATGCTCAAAAATCCAATACCATGCACCTTCTTTGCTTCTTTGTCAAAAGCTGTCTTCTGCGAGAATTTTGTGCCGACCGTGAAGAATAGTGCCGGCAAGACCTTTATCTGGCCGATAGACTATTTTGCAACCGGTGGCCACCACAAGCAGCTGGTGATAGTTTCCTCCAGCCGGTGGCACTCAGTAGAACACAAGGAAGGTTTCCTGGGACTTTGGTATTTTTTTTGGAGAGGCGGGGCAGTAAAAACAGAGGTGGCAGTGGTGCGGTGTGGGTTTTCCGGGCAAGTCGGATTCGAGTATGCATCATTCACGCATCCCGAGGCAGGGCTGAGGCCCCCTTTCCTTTATTTACTTGATTTGACTTTAGTAATTAAAATTTTGCAATAATTTATTCATTTATTCTTCGGACTGTATTATTATTTGGTCCCTCCGAGTGAGGGCAAAATTGTAATAAGTGTGCGTGAGTGGATGTATGTCTTCCAACCCCCATTTCTTTCTATCCCTTTTATTTACCCGCTTTCGATGGTAGATTAGGGCATACTTATTTTAGCATACCTTATGCAATGCATGCGTGCATCCATGCATTTGTTTACATACATCGGGCTCGGCACATCATACAAACTGCATCGTACTTTCAATTCCGAATTGAATACGTGATAGTTGTTGCATTTCATGTGCCATGCTTAGGATAGCCGAGCCTGTCTAGATTACATCCCTGTATGTGATGCATTAGCCATTTAACATGAACTAGGACACGCATGTTTGCTAACTAGTTTCTTGTTTTGGTACGGAGTACAATGTAAGTATTTATGCTTTAGCATACCGCATGCGTGTGAATGTTGCCATAACAGTATGCTTACCATGCGGCTAAGTGCTTACATGAGATAAACTGTTTGAATGCCTGTGGGTGGAGGTTGGATTGCTTGAGTTGGGAAAACTCATTGAAATCCGTATTTTAGCCTACTTGCGAGTAGCGAAAACCAACACGTTTTTTGAGATAAAACGGATATGCAATGTTTATTTCCAAATTGGACAATCTAGTCTATACTTGTTTGCTGCGCGCATAACATAGTAATTCTAGGCTAATAATTGGAATAAGAGCATATAATGTTTTCAAAATCGAATATCACGGTTAGTAGAGGCCGGTCTTCGGACCGGGCGAAAGGGGGTGCTCATAGCTGACCTTCCCCGATCGTACCCAAGCTCCCGAGCCAAGACCACTTTGGTGATGACGGACACGTGGCCTTCGGCACCGAGTCAGGGTTTCCTAAATTTCCCATTTTAAAATATTTAGGTGGCGACTCTGTAATCTGGCAAAGCAATCCATGTTTGGCACTACTTTTCAAAAATCTGTTTTCTCAAACGATTTGCCGGATTTGGACTCTTTGGTTCAGATTTAGAACCGCAACTAACACAAAAGGGAGTCCGAACTGTAGAGCGAAGGCCCGCGAGGGCACGTCTACACCGAGGTCATATCTCCAGTTAAGCCGAGAACACCGTTCTCAGTTGAGTTGGATAGGTTTGAGGCCCCAAAAAGGTTCCATATGCCGAGATTCCAAATCTATGACAGTAAATCCAATTCGAACTTTCACGTAGGCTTATATCTGAATTCAATGGCTTTGTATTTCGGGAACGAACCGTTGCTATGCAAAGCGTTCCCCTCGTCCTTTGGGGAAATCGCTTCGGATTAGTTTCACAAGTTGCCGAAAGGAACTGTGAAGAGTTGAGAAGGCCTGGCCGAGATGTTTGTGGCCAGGTTTGTTACAAACAAGTTGCAGCCACTAAGGGTAGACTCCTTGATGGCTTTAAAAATTGGCGAGAGTGAAAGCCTCAGGCCTTATGCCAAAAGGTATTATGAGGTGTTCAACCGAATATTGGGATGCAACCAGGAGTTGGTGGTCATGTCTTTTAAGAACGGCTTGGAGGATGATTGCACGCTTTGGAAGTCGATGGCAAAGACTCTACCAAAAAGTATGGAGGAGCTCATGGCAAGGATCGAGAAATATGTCAGAGCAGAAGAGAATATGTCAGGAACGAGGGCGCCGAAGCAGGAGAAGAGAAATGGCTCACCAAAGTAAGGCTGAGGTAATAGAAGTTTTAATAGTCATGAAGCAAGGTTGAGGGCTGAGCACAGGCAATCACCACTGTGTTCTAGATCCCGGTTTATAAAGTTCTAGAAAGAATCAGGAACCAGCTGTATTATAGAGTGCCGGAGAAGATTCCTGGTGAATTTATGGGAAGCACTGTGCTTACCACAATGAGGATGGACACTTGACTCAGAGGTGCAGAGCCCTAAAGACGCATTTGGAAGACCTGGTCAGATAGAGTCACTTAAGGGACCTAGTAGATGAGGCTAGAACGAGAGAAGAGCTGGCGAGACTGCCCCAGGCACGGGCAACACCACCTCCGCCACAACCATAACAAGAAGAACCTTGGGTGATCAATGTGATCCACTCGAAGGTTAATGAGAATGATATACGAGGAGAGACCCAAAAGATGAAACACTTACAGCATGTGTGTCAGGTCCAGGAAAAGAGGCCTAGGACAAACGAGTACCAGGGACCGATGGTGTCCTTTACTGAGGCAGACCTAGACATGGTGCAGCGTCTGTGCAACGATACTTTGGTAATGACCCTCAAGGTGGGGGAATACCAGGTAAGGCACATTCTGATCGACTAGGGTAGCTCTTGTGATATCATGTATGTCAGATGTTACAAGGAGCTTGGCCTTTACCGCGATGATTTGGAGCAGTCCAACAGCCCAATGGTCGGGTTCAATAGAACGCCGACATGGCGTCTAAGAGGAATAAATCTGGAGGTACAGGCGGGCACCAAGAAAGTAAGCACAGAGTTTACAATAATTGACGCCCCATCCCCTTACAATGTTATCTTGGGATGGGCATGGTTACACGCAATGAGGGTTGTACCCTCAACACTACACCAGCTGTTGTGGTTCCCAACGGAGCATGGAATTGAAGAGGTTAGAGGGGATTAGGTGCAGGCAAAAAATTGGTCGATGATAGTAATGAAATCCACATGCACCATGCGAGAGACAAAAATAGTAGAAATTAAAAATGAAAACATGGAAGTTATAGATAATGTCGGCAAAGAACTAGCCCAGAAGAGTGAGGAAGCCTTGAAGAAAATTATGATCCAAGAAGGGGATAAAGAGCGCTTCTTCCTTCTCGGCTCAGGCATGGCCGAGGATGAGGAAAGGGAGTTAGAAGCTTTCTTACAAGAAAATATAGAAGTATTTACCTAGACACCATACGAGATGCCAAACATTGACTCTGAGGTCACATGTCATATGCTCAATATAGATAGGTCAGCTAAACCTGTTATCCAACGAGCGAGGAAGCTGACATTGATGCATATTAAGGCAGTTGAGAAGAAAGTAAACAAACTGCTAGAAGCCAAAGCCATGCGTGAGGTAAACTATCCTACTTGGATGTCCAACACCATGGTAGTGAAAAAGAAGAACGGCAAGTGAAGGGTTTGTGTAGATTTCACCAGCCTGAATAAGGCTTACCCCAAGAACAGTTTTCCACTGTCCAAGATTGATCAGTTAGTAGATGCCACTTCAGGGCATGGAAGGATGAGCTTTCTGGATGCTTACAGGGAATATCACTAGATAGCAATATATCCCCCTGATGAGGAGAAGACTGTATTTATCACCCTAAAAGGGTTGTACTGCTACAGAGTGATGCCTTTCGGGTTGAAAAATGCAGGAGCAACCTACCAGAGGTTAGTAATCAAGATATTTAGACATTTGATTGGCAAGACAGTAGAAGTGTACATTGATGACATGGTCGTGAAGACCAAAGAACCTGGGAATCATTTGGCCAACTTAAAAACAATTTTTGATATCTTGAGAATATATCGGCTTCGACTCAATGCTTCGAAATGCGCATTTGGAGTCGGGTTTGGTAAGTTTCTGGGATACTTGGTCACCAAAAAGGGCATTGAAGCAAGCCCAGATCAAATCAAAGCCATTCTTGACTTGAAAAGCCCGATATCTGCAAAACAAGTGCAAATGTTGACTGGAAGGGCAGCAGCCCTGAATAGGTTTATTAGCTGAAGTTCTGATAAGTGTAAACCATTTTTAGTTTGTTAAAGAATGCCATAGATTTTTTGTGGACAGAGGCCGACTTAAAAAAGTACTTGACAATAGCTCTAGTTCTATCAAATCCAATGCCTAGAGAAGAATTGTTCCTATACTTGGCAGTTTCAGAGCATGCAGTGAGTGCAGTGATAATCAGAGAAGAGAAAAGAGAACAAAGGGCAGTATACTATGTAAGTACAACGCTAGTAGGTGCAGAGACCAGGTACTTACTCCTAGAAAAGTTAACACTGGCCCTGGTGATGGCATCGAATAAACTGAATTACTACTTCCACGCCCACAAGATTGTGGTACTGACTAAGCATCCTCTAAAGTCCCTATTGCAGCAAGGAGATCTGACAGGCAGGGTAGCCAGATGGGCAGTAGTGTTGGGCCAATATGACTTGGAGTTTAGGCCCAAAACAACAATTAAGGGCCAGGTTCTGGCCGACTTTGTAGCCGAGTTCACCCCTAGAGCCGATGACAGTCATGATTGATTACTTGACAGGACCAAGTGTAGAAATAACAGAATATGAGACTATGTGTGTAAAGATGAGTCCAAGTTGGATGAATGCAATAGTGATGTTCCTTAGGGAAGACAAGTTGCCAGATGACTGAAAAGAGGCACATAAGACCAGATTGAAGTCAGCCAGGTTCAACCTAACTGTAGATGGCCATCTCTACATGAGATCTTTCACTGGACCCCTTTTGAAATGTGTACGTCCTTCCCAGGTTGAAGACTTTCTATATGAGATTTATGAAGGAGTTTGTGGAAGCCATGTTGGGGGCATATCACTTGCTCATAGGGCCATCACTCAGGGGTACTGGTGGCCCTATATGCAGAAGGATGTTGAAGCCTACGTTAGAAAGTGTGAGAAGTGTCAGAGGTTTGCACCTTTGATACATCAACTAGCAGCTAATTTGAACCCAATATCCAGCCCTAGGCCATTTGCCTAGTGGGGCATGGATCTTGTTGGACAACTGCCCTAAGCAACTGGGCAAATGAAGTTTTTGCTGGTAGCAACTGACTACTTCACGAAATAGGTAGAGGTGGAACCCCTTGCGAAGATTTGAGATATTGATCTGAAGAACTTCATATGGAAGAACATCATCACCAGGTTTGAGATCCCAAGAGCAATAGTAGCAGATAATGGTACATAGTTTGACAGTAAGCTAATCAAAAGCTTTTGTGCAAAGTACAAAATCAAGAACTACTACTCCACTACAAGTTTCCCTCAAGGCAAAAGCATCCAAGAAGACTATCTTGGATCGGATCAAGAAAACGCTGGAAGCAACAAAAGGGAAGTGGGTGGAAGAGTTGCCCAATGTGCTTTGGGCATATCAGATTACGCCGAAAAGATCAACTGGGGAGTCTTCTTTTGCTATGGCTTATGGCACTGAAGCAGTTATCCCACTGGAAGTCGGCATCCTTGGGATCAGAACCCAGGGAGTAGAGAATGGGACTAATGAGGCATTCTTGGCCCGAGATTTGAACTTGCTAGAGGAGGAAAGAGAGAAAATAGCAATTCGGTTGGGGACATACTAGCAACAACTTGCTAGGGCTTACAACAAGAAGGTCAACCCAAGAGAGTTCAAGGTTAGAGACCTCGTCTTGAGAAAAGTTGTTGGCAACAAAAAGGATCCTAGGGAGGGCAAGCTTGGCCCAAACTGGGAGGGACCTTATAGAATTATTTCGGTTGCCGGCAATGGGGTATACCGGCTTGAAGACACTGATGGCAAAGAGTTGCCAAGACCCTCGAACACTTGCAATTTGAAGTTTTTTTATCAGTAGTCTTTTGTTTTTTGAAGTTTATGTCAGAATTTTATTAGCCAGAGTAATAATAAAATACTAGTATGATTTTTATGAATTTGAAATTTGTGCGATAGGACTGACCAGTCCTATGGCGATGTTTCTGAATGAAACATGACGAGTAACTTAGACTTATTATATGGCAGAGTTGAATTATACCTGCATATAATAGAGTTAAACTGTAACAACCCTCATCTTGATTTAGCCATGCTTACGTACATCTTTGTATGATCTTGTCTTGTTATGATTATAAATCTTGTTATTTTGTTCTGTCTTGCTTGTTAAGTACTGCTTGCTTGCTTGATCTTGTACCTTGCTTGATGTATAACCGAGGTCAGCTTAGCTTAGCTCGCCTTTAGACCTTTGTACTTGGAATCGTTTTGGAACCTTGGTTGACCTCTATCTTCACCTCGGCATGTTTGCCGAGATGTCACTCTTTGGGCCGATGTGTTTAGGGCCGAGGCCGAGATGTTTTGTGTTAGCGATCCTTGTCCTTGGGTAGGTGTGGCCTAGACCGAGGTGTGGCACACCCAGGCCAAGGTGTGGCACCACTTAGTCTAGTGCCGACCTCCCTAGCCGATGTCCTTGTTATCCTTGCAGAAGCTTTGACTTTAGCCGATGTCCTTGCTTGCCGATGTGTCTTGCCATCTAGCTTGTTGTATACGCTTTGTCGAGACCCGCCTTGTCAATCACCACCTTTTGAACTGAACCAACCCGGTGATGCCACGTGTCCGAGTGGAGGCTAAGTCACCGATGTGCCTATAACACATCATTTTGTATCCTTTTTGGCATCATTTGGTCTCAATCTTTGTTCCTTTAGAGAGAGAAGCTCTAGAACAAGGAGTAAGAGTTTTAGAGAGAGGTTGAGTTCCGAGTTTGATCGTGGAAGATCGAACCGTTGGATTTGAGTTTTGAGGTTAGATTCTTGCTCTCCCTCGTTTGCTCTTATTGATCACCTAGTTGCATTGCGTGATTGAATTTGTTTTGCATGCCATGCATGGATTTGGAGTTGGTTTTGAAAGAGAAAGTTAGTATTCATGTGTTCTTGATGAAAGTGCACTTTGATCTAGAAGTTTATGGCTAGAGCCATGTTATTGTGTTTGTTCTTGCATGTTCTTCTTGGTTGGGTGCCTAAGTCCACGTTTTTTTTGAACTCTTAGCATGAAACCCCATATTTTGAATAAACGAGTTATGGTTCTAACATGCATGTTCCTGATGTTCTTGTTCCTTGCATTCTTCAGAGGGAAACTCAGGTTTCCCGACTTCGTTTGTATGTGGCCAGCAGGACCACACCTCGGCTAGGAGGTGCGGGACCTCGGCATGACCTGGGCAGTACCCAGCTTGACTTAGCATGTTTCGTTTCGTTATTGATTTGGATTCGGTGGTAGTACCGAGATCATTATGTGTAAATAAAGCTCGTTTTGAGAGTGTGATTTGCTATGTGATTGTCAGGACTTTGATCTTGCTTTGAGCCTACACCTGAAGAGCCAGGTGAGTGGTGCTTCTAGTAAAGCTATGTTATACCGTTTTGCTAAATCTTGTTTTGCCTTGTTTTTGATGAAAGTATTTTGTTAAGCATGAATGGTTAGCCTCCTTCGATGTATCAAGTATGAGCTTTGATTTGATGTATCTTGAAAGTCCCTTGTACTGGAGGACTATAAACTTTCGCAGTACTAAGTGTAAAAGTCCCTTAGCTGGAGGACTCTAAACTTTCGCAGTATTATGGAAAAAGGGATACGGTCCTTCCTTGAAACCTAAGTCCCTTGGGCTGGAGGACTCTAAACTTTCGCAGCACCACTTGTTAAAAAGGGCTACGGGCCTAAGTGACACCAGCTTTGTATTAAAAGGATACGGTCCTTACCTGGAAAAGTTATTGGGTTAAAAAGGGCTACGGGCCTAAGTAACATAAGTCCCGTGGGCTGGAGGACTCTAAACTTTCGCAGCACCATCTTGTATAAAACGATTACGGATCGTACAAATCTTGTTTTGCCACTAAAGGGGTTACTACACGTATTGTTTGTTCGGACAGCTTTTGATTATGTTTTTGCCGATGTCAGTGAGCATCTCCTGAAATTTGTAAGCCTTAACAGATGAATACGGTTCATCCCTTGATTTGGTACAGTTTTGATGTGCTTTACTTGATCGAACCCCGGCTAATGTTTTGATGGCTTTGATATGTTTTGTTTTGAACAGACTCCGGCTATATTCATGCAAACCTTTATTTCCAGTACCATTCACTGAGTTTCCATACTCACCCTCTATATATATATGTAGGTGATGAGCAGGACGGCGGTGACGCCTAGATGTGTTTGCAAGCTTATTTTGGATTCTTGATTTCGTCGGCCTTGTTTTGTATTCTTGTCGGCAATGCTGTTTCTACTCCGGCATTTTGTGTTTACGTCGGCATTTTGTATTTATCTCGGCAGATCTTGAAAATCATGCTTCTTGGCTCATATTCATTGTATTTTGTACTTGTCGGCTTAGAAGCCTTTTGATCAAGATTTGACTTGTATTTTGATAACTTGGACTGGTTGTAAGACTATATTGAATATGTCATTTCATTCGATTTATGCACAGCTCTTATGGACCACTTGTATTTTGATTTATTGCTTCCGCATTTTGTAAGCCCCCTGTGTGTACTCTGTTGTGTGTGGATTTTGGTAAGTTGGCCTTCGGTAATCACGGATTACTGGCCATCACGGCACCATCCTACTAGGGGCGGGTTGGGGTCGTGACATAAACTAAGTTGGCGATATTTCTGAATGAAACATGATGAGTAACTTAGACTTATTATATGGCAGAGTTGAATTATACTTGCATATAATAGATTTGAACTAAGTCAGTGATATTTCTGAATGAAACATGATGAGTAACTTAGACTTATTATATGGAAGAGTTGAATTATACTTGCATATAATAGAGTTGAACTAAGTTGAGTTAACTTAGACTTGCCATGTCAGCAGAGTTAAATCCTGAATGGAACTAAGTCCGCTTTAGTCAGATTAACAGAGAAACCAAGGTCAAACACCTCGGCTTGTCTTTGTTTGAATAAGACTTCAGCGAAAGGCCAAAAATGCATAATGTGAACTTAAGGGGAACTTAGGTTCATATTAAGAGGGCAGAGAGCAGGAATGATAAATAAGTTTGAGAGCTTGGGCAATTGTTGAAATTTTTAGAAAAAGTTTACAAGTTAGAATGGACTTGACACTTGTTGAAATTTCAGAACAACTTATAAGTTGAAGTCAGCTGAGGTAATAAGGAAAGAAGTATGCAAGGTATATTTTACCTGAGATGACTAACCAGGTTGTCAAGCTTGGAAATGTTGGAATAATGAACTTTTGATGGAAGTAAAGAAGCAGCACTTGATTGAATAAAGGAATAGCACTTGTAAAAACTACTTTAAAATATTTTTAAGTGATGGCCAAGGTATTCCAATTGGTGACCGAGACAAACAGTCAAGGTATTATATCCAAGGTCCTCTAAACTGAAGTGATTACACAGTTAAGGTGTACTAGGATGAAAGTGGTGGAAGAGCAAAAATATTCTAAGTATAGAAGCATACATTCAACACTTAAAGAAAAAAAGGCATGCATTCATAGAAGCAACTTGTTCAAAATTATAGACACAAAAGGCACTTTGGCCTAACAAAGAGATTACTTGTCCAAAGTTACAAAGAATTACAATTGTTCAAAAGTAAAGTTCAAAGTAAAGAAAAAAATTCCTAAGTATTGCAATTATGGGCACTGATCTCGGGTTGCTCAACCTTGGTTGTTGGCGTTATGTCGACCTCGGTTGGTAATGTGGCTTCCTTCTCTATCGCTATCTCAGCGTTGATTTCCAGAAGGGTCTGGTTCAAGCTTTTCTCAACTGCCCTGACCTCGGTCTCAGAAGTTGTTTGCTTAGGAGAGGTACCCTTGGAAACCAAGTCTTCCTCCTTATCGTAAGTCAAGTCCAGGACTTGATTGTTCAATGTTGGAGACTTGGCCCCATTAGCAACCAGCTTCTCTACTTCGGCTTCCTCTGCGTCGGTTTCCTCTTCATCGGCCTCGCCGCCCGATCCTTTAGTAGGCAAAGGAAAAGGAACTTGGAGTTTGTTGATATCTCGGAGGTCGGAATCCATTGGGATAGAAAGTTTGTTCAGAGTAGCCGTCTAGCTGAGATAAAAACCTCAGTTTCAAGCTTGGTTTACTTGTTCCTTGTAGGTGTCGTCACGCACGTCGGCTTGGCCTTTGGTGTAGGCATTTTGGTCAGCTGCCTTAATTTTGGCCACCTTGGTTGCCAAGGCCTCTCATAACTCCGCCTTAGCTTTGGCAATTTTGGTTTCAGATTCTTTGGCCTCAGCCTTAAGTACATCAGTAACCATTTCAACAGCTTCTGCCTTTTCCTCAGCTTAATCCTGAGCTTGTTTGGCAGCCTTGGCTTGATCCAGCAGCATCTTCATTTTTGCCTCGGCGTTATTGAGGGAAGCAAGGACCAACAGCCTCTTTGATCTTGTGGACCAATTCTTTCTTAAACACCTCGGCTTTCATTACAAAGAAATGAGCGTGCTGGATTTCATGAAAGAGAAAGACTGAGAAAGTTAGTAAAATTTTCAAGTATGAGAACTTGAAATAAAAGCCAAAAAAGACAGAAGTTGAAGACTTACCAGAATAGAGTGTTGCATCATTAAAGCAAAGTTTTCATATTCGGTGATCTCGGCCATTCAATTGAGATCAGTAGGCAGAAGAACAGCGGTGGAGAGAGCGGCACCGACTTTGATGCTGTCAATCTCACTGTCGCCAGCTGTCATTGGTCGGTCACCAATCGAAATTACTAGGGCCCAGGGCTCGTCGGCTTTGAAAAATCCTCTGTCGTCTTCCCCTTCAGACCTCGGCGGTTTTGATTGTCTATTGTTAGATATCTCTGTCTCGGAAGGCCTCTTTTCGACGGGGGCATTTTTCTTGACCTCGGCCAGTTTGGAGATCGGCAAGGTATCTTTAATGTCTACTTGGGTAATTAGGGCCTTTGCCTTAGCCCTTTTCACCCTCTTTGGTTTTGGCTTGGGTTGGGACTCTGATAGAGAAGATTGAACAGTCACCACTCCTAGCAGGTCGGCCAGGAGGTCTTCCACGATGGCTTTTTTGTGGCCCATCTCTTTGGCTGTTGTAGCGATGGTGATTTCAGTGCCAAAATGAATTACCAACAGAGTGATTGGTGGGTTTGCTGGGTCGTATGTCGATTTTTCAGAATCTCGTCGTTTGCGACTTCGGGTTCTACCGGTAAAAACGTTTGGTGGAGCTCGACGTCGGTGTTAGGAAAGTGGAATCAACTGGGGAATGGATGTGGATATAACCTCAACTAGATTTAAAGAATAAGCTTGGTCTAGCCTGGGTGAGGAAGCAACTGGTAGAGTTATTGCAGAAGGTGGAGTCTTACTTCGGCGGGGAATGTCAGGTAGGGTCAACTTGTAAGTCAGAATGTAATCAAACAGTAAGGGGGCCTTACGCTTCTCCACTAGCAAGTCCAGCAGCTTTTTTAGATCGGGGCTGGGAAAAAAGTTTGTCGAAAATCCTTTGCTGGCTGGGGAACAGTTGAAAAGAGAACAAGAATGAAAGCATTCAAAAAGAGATATATAAGTTAACAAGTCCTATCAACAATAGGATTAAGAGGATGACTCAGTTCTTACCATCACTCTCTTTAAACACCGATCGACACAGAGGGAAAAGATGAAGATCATCATCAGGAGCAAACTGCTAGTTTCCTGAGACGATTAGGTAATCATCTCCAGCACCCTTGTTGGAGTCTGGGAGGTCGACTATGATTTTGTAGACAGTGGATCTAGGCTTGAGGTAATAAATGTAACCTTTTTCAGACTTTAGGCCACACATGGTATAACAAAATTAGATGTTGGCTAATGTGATCTTAGCTTTTTCTCGATGGGCTAGGGCAATTATACCATTGATAACCCTATAAGAATTGATGGCTAACTGTATAAGGTTGAGTTTGTAATAGTTAAGGACTTCCCTGAAGAGAATATCTAAAGGAAACTGAAGTCCGCACTCAATGAATGCAACAATGGGGAAGGGCATGAAGTCTCCATTAGACATGATGGAATCCTCCTTCCCAGCTAACCTAATTTGGACGTTGGCTGGGATAGAGAACTCTTTCTTAAAGTACTCAAGTTTTTCTGGGGTGTCTACCCTCTACCTGAACATACCTATGTTCTCGGCTTATGATATTGTATGAGGCATTTCAGAGAGAAGAGACTGGTAGGGCTTGGGAACCTCGGCTAAACCCTAAACAGGTACTGAGGCAAGGGTTTTGAAGATCTAACGGGAATTGGTTTCAATTTTCCTAAGAATGTGATTGCTATCAAACCCCAAACCTAAGTTTATAATAGAAATAAGAATCAAAGGCAAGAATCTAGAAAACAAGTCAAAGAGAAACAGAGAAGACCATGATTCAGACTAAAAAAAGCAACAGAAATTCAAGAACATAGAGTAAGTGTGTGCAAACATGTAAAAGTCAGGAGCAATGGCAAATTGTTAAAACATCAAACACATGAACAGTGCGTATATGTGTGCAAGAACCACGAACATTGTATATAGATAGAGATAGATTGAACAGCACAAATGGCAAACAAGCATGTTTGACATTTTAAGTGATAAAATTCAAAGCACAGTGAAGATTCAAGATGATCAGAACATAAGAATAGGCGAAAAAACAGAAAGGGGATTCGATGGAAACATGTAGGGCATTTAGACAAACACAATGTAAAACAATATGGCGAAGAACAGTACAAATTATTCAAAAATATGAACAAAAATACGAATAGGTATTAGGGACTTATCGATTGGAGCTGGAGTAAGATACGCCGGTGTTAAACGACTTGAACGACTAGAGTCAAATAATCAATGGTACGCCAGCGATGACGGAAAAGGCAGTTGCAGAGCTTGAGAGCTTGAAAAATGGCAGTTTGGAAGAGAAATGTTAGAGAGAGAGAGAGAGTTTGAGAGACGAAGCAAATTGAATTCGTAAAAATGAAAAGACGGAGGGAGAAGAAAGAGTTTTGTGGAAAAAAATGAAAAAGGCAGCAAAACATAATGAGGCACCTTGGACGACGTGCTTGCCAGGCGGCGTGTGCAGAAGTGACGCGACCTGATAACGCGTGTCAAGTACGAACTAATGAGGAACGGATACGTGAAGGAAACGGTTGAGTAAACCGTGTGTGATAGCTCATACATAGATAAAACTCCTAGAGTTCTTGATTTAATGAAGCAAAAACCTCGACTAGAGGAACGATCTCGGTTAAGGAACTCAAAGAACTTAGTTCCTGGTTCTTGGTCATTGATAAAGATGGACAGTTGGGTCCTTGGTACTTGAAACCGACAAGTCATGATCTCGGTTGAAGGAAAGAATGAATTCTAGCTGACATAATATATAAGCGATGTAGGTTCCATCACCTCAGGTTGCCGAGGTAATAGAACCTAGGGGGCAGTTGTGGCGACATATTTTGTGAATGACAACACGTGGCCAAAAGTGACGCTGAAGTGTCAGCCGAGGTGCCACGTGGCCTGGTCATGATGCTAAGGTAATCTCGGCTAGGCTGAGGTTATCTACGGAGATACTGGAATCCAAGATAAGCGGATAAAGGACAAGAGTCCTAGAATATGAGAGGATTTCAGTCTGGATAAAGATAAAACTCTTATGGAGTTTACCCCAATCTAGCTGAGAGTCTAGGATGAGCATTGAGCCTGAGTCCACTGAAGTGAGGCTTCTATACGGATCAGGTCAGTGCTGGCTATAAAAGTAGGGCAACCCCATAGGTCTCAAGTATGTGTGATATACAGTGATCAATAAGTTCTTTCTTGTGAGTTAAGCACAATTAGCTATCTTTGAGAGATATTTGATTACTGACTTGAGTATTGGAGTGCCCCTGGGTGGACGAACCACCGCCGGATTCTTATTTTTATGTGACAGGTTGTTCAAGCTTAATCTATTCTGTCAGTACTCTCCAGTTGAGTTCCCTCTTTGGTTGTGTGGTTAGAAATCAACACCTACAATAAAAATTCAGTAATACTGTAATAAATGTGAAAGACGTTATGTAGTAATACTGTAATAAATGTGGGTGAATAAACATGAAAGAAAAATGATGATGGAAATAAAAATAAAAAATTCTATCAATATATAAAAATTTATACAAAAAATATCATAAAAAGATTGTGATAGTGATGTTATTGTAAATATAAATCATGTTTATGTGTATTTTGTTTTAAAGTGAAAAGTCACCATGTCACGACCCAAACCCGCCCCTATGAGTTTAGCACCGTAACCGGCCAGTAATCCGAGATTACCGAAGGCCTGCTTAGCAATAAGACAGTATAATAGAGTACAGGGGCATGGCGGAAACCAATACAGTAAATAAACAATGTCCAAAGAGCTGTGACAGTCTGTATGCAAAAGGACTTTTCATATATTTGCACAGGCAGTGACAAAACAATATGTACATTATATACAACCATCCAGAGCAGGGACTAAAACCCTATTAAAACAGTACAGTACAGTCTATACAATATTACAAAAATGGTACAGAGATAGACGGGGAAATGAAACACCCCTAAGCCATAGCTTGGCAGGCTCGGAACCTCGCAGTGAGGCACATTGGTTGGCTGACAAAACTAGAGATTACCCCGACGCTTCTAGCATTGATCCGGTGCCTATACACCTACATATATATATGAGCAGTGAGCTAAAGCCCAGTGAATAACATAATGCGTAAAGAGGTTTAGAATGCATGTCCTTACAGTAATGAAAACAGTTCATTAAATCAGTATTTTAGTCTTTCAGTCATATGTGGTACATCCATTAGCATAACAGTACAGTAAGTAGTAGGTCTTAAAGACCGAACAGTAATGATGGCCATCAATCAGTAAACAGTAGTGGTTCCACGAGGGAACTGACAGAGATCTCTGTAACAGTAACAGTAAACAGTAGGTGCTAAAGATGCCACAGTACAGTTCAGAATATAGGACATACATTCATTCAGTAAACAATATCAGTTCAGTAAACAGTTCAGTTTAGTTCAGTATTCAGAAGATAATCATTTTGAACATATCTTTACACAATTGTTACTTACAGAGTTCTGGGCAACAGTAAGCTAGAGCGTCTCCTCGGAATGCCAACCCTATACAGTTAACAGATTGAACACACACTAAGCTTCACAGTTGGGAAAGATAATAACTTAATCCCTAATTTGCCTTGGTATGGTTCTACATCTTTATCCTCATTAAGATGTCTTAAACATGCCCTAGGAATGCCTAGGATGGAAAGAGGATGCAAAGATGCACTTAACAAAATTTTTAGAAAACAGGGGTCTCGCTCGAGCGTGGCTTTCTACGCTCGAGCGGACATGCAGATAAAGGGGCTCCACTTTCGGCGTGATTGTGTCTTCTGATAAAAATACTAGATGCTCAAAATTTACGCTCGATGGACGCTCGACCCTCGCTCGAGCGTAAGACACAAGTCCTCGCTCGAGCGTGGGTTCCCTCGCTCGAGCGGACTGTGAACTCATGCAAAGTACTGGATGCATGCATTTTACGCTCGAGCGTCACTTTTCTCACTCGAGCGGAAGGCAGGATCACAGAGTGTGCGCTCGAGCGTAGACTTCCTCGCTCGAGCGTAGGTCCAAAATCTGGTAATCCCAGATTTGAATTTCAAGTTCAAAATCAAGTTTAAATGCAAAATTTTCGATCCTCTTGGGCTAAGAGCCTAGGAAACACTTGTAAACACGTGACATTATATATTTCAAAGATCAATTTGGTAAATCAAAGCCCAAGGGTGTTTAATTCAAACTCAATTTCAACCCAAATTTGATGAATATGATACAAACATGACATACATGAGTTTAAAACAATTCCAAGCTTTGAATCCAAGTTCAAATGAGCCAATTCCTCCAAAACCAGATAAGTTCATGAACCTTAGACATAATCATGAGCATGCATGTACCAAATTCTATGTAATCAACCTCCTACTCTCTCTCTCTCTAATTCGGTGGGAACAAGAAAAGGAGCTGATGAAATGTGTGAAAATGAAATGAAGACAAGTCTCAAATGTTCCATGTAGTGGGCCACTAAGTGGCATTTTGGCAATTAAGTCCACTTAATGCGATTTAGCATATTTTAATCTAATTTAATCATGCCAAGTAAATTTTCAAATAATTACACCATTAAATCACATAAATTATGACGATCATAAAACACTACTCGATTTCCGGTTCGGCCGCCGATAAGGCCTTCAATTAGCAATTTAAACATATAAGCTGAACATATAATCACACAGTCGAACAGATAGAATACAATTCAAACATATATATATTCAATCGATTCAGTTCAGATTTCAGTTAGTTAGTTCAGTAACTCAATCAGTTCAATTATCAATGATAATCGGTCCCAGTTTAGCAGTAATCAACAGTTTATCGGTAAACAGTGGTGAGGGTCATTACAGTCTCCCCTTCTTAAAAAGAGTTTAGTCCTCTAAACTCGAGTTACCTTCATTCTAGAAGAAAACAAGGTTCAGTGGAAACAGTTCAGGATATCTCTTGGCCATGTCATCTTCTCTTTCCCAAGTGGCATACACGCCACCATAGTTTTGCCAGTCAACTTTCACTAATGGGATCTCTTTGTTTCTCAATTTCTTGATCCGTCTGTTTACAATCTGTATAGGCCGTTCCTCGTAAGTGTAGTCATCACTCAACACTACCCGAGTAGGCTCAATCACATGGAAAGGATCCCGGAGATAATCTCTCAACATCGAAATGTGGAAGACGTTATGCATATGCTCCATTTCAGGAGGAAGCGCAACTTGATACGCCACCGGATTGATTTTCTCAATAATCTCATACGGCCTGACATATCTCGGCGCTAACTTGCCCTTGACTCCAAAACGAGTCTGGCCTTTCATTGGTGTCACTTTCACAAAAACGTGATCTCCCACTTTGTCCCGTCTTCTGACATCTGCATAACTTTTCTATCTACTCTGTGCGGTTTTCAGTCGCTGCTGTATCAGTTTTACTTTCTCAATCATTTCATAAACAATCTCGGGCCCAAGGAAAGGCCCATCTCCAACTTCTGCCCAGCAAATCGGAGATCTACATTTTCTGCCATACAATGCCTCGAAAGGCGCCATTCCAATGCTTGAACGATAACTGTTGTTGTAGGCGAATTCAGCCAACGGCAAATGACTTTCCCAGTTTCCTTGAAAATCAAGGACACACATTCTCAGCAAATCCTCCAGAGTTTGGATGGTCCTTTCTGACTAACCATCTGTCTGAGGATAATAGGCACTACTTAGTCTCAGTTCAGTACCCAATGCAGTCTGTAAGCTTTGCCAAAATCTTGATGTAAACTTCGAATCCCTGTCAGAAACAATGGACACAGGCACTCCATGCAATCTAACAATTTCATCAATATAGAGTATAGCCAATTTGTCCGCATTATAAATCGTCTTAACAGGTAAGAAATGAGCAGATTTAGTCAGTCTATCAACAATAACCCAAATTGAGTCCATACCTTTATTAGAGTGAGGCAATCCCACAATAAAATCCATGGTGATATGTTCCCATTTCCACTCCGGTATCGATAAGGGCTGCAATAAGCCTGCGGGTCGTTGATGTTCAACCTTGACTTGTTGGCAATGAAGGCATTTTGATACAAATCAGCAATTTCTTTCTTCATTCCCGGCCACCAGAAATTCAGTTTCAAATCTTGATACATCTTCGTGTTTCCTGGATGGATAGAAAATTTCGAGTTATGACCCTCTTGCAAAACTCTTCTTTTCAGTTCAGTATCATTTGGTACACACAGTCTTTCTTGAAATTTTAGTATATTATTTTCAAATTTGAACCCCGGTCTCGGTTTAAATTCCCTTTCTTCGATGATCTTTTTCAAAAAGTCATCCTGTTGCTGTTTCTCTTTAATTTCCTCAATCAATGCCGGTTGAGCAGAAATAGCATCCATTGTGCCACTTTGTTCTCTCAAAACAACTTCAATTTCAGATCTTTCAAGGTCACAAAGTAACTCTCTCTGTCCGGTAAGCAAACAAGCTAAGTTCCCAATCGATTTCCGACTCAATGCATCGGCAACAGTGTTGGCTTTTCTCGGGTGGTACAGAATCTGTAGGTCATAGTCTTTAATCAGTTCTAGCTATCTCCGCTATCTCACGTTCAGTTCCTTCTGTGTGAAGAAATATTTCAGACTCTTGTGGTCGGTATACACTTCACATGTCGCCCCCATAAAGGTAGTAACGCCAGATTTTTAGTGCAAATACAACTGCAGCGAGTTCCAAATCATGGGTCGGGTAGTTCTTTTCATGTGGTCTTAGTTGTCGGGAAGCATAAGCAATTACTCTCCCATTCTGCATTAAGACATATCCCAAACCCTTATGAGAAGCATCACTAAATACAGTATAACCATAAGTACCTGAAGGTAAGGTAAGAATAGGTGCAGTCACAAGTCGAGTTTTCAACTCTTGAAATGCTGATTCCCTTTGGTTAGTCCAGTCAAATGATGTCCCCTTCTGAGTTAACTGAGTCAACGGTAAGGTAATTTTGGAGAAATCTTTGACAAACCTTCTGTAATAGCCAGCCAAACCCAAAAAGCTTCGGACTTCTGTCACATTTGTTGGTCTAGGCCAGTTCACTACAGCTTTAATTTTCTGCGGATCAACGGAAATCCCATCTTTGCTAACAACATGCCCCAAAAACATAACATGATCAAGCCAAAATTCACATTTAGACAGTTTAGCATAAAGTTTCTGTTCTCTTAGGGTCTGTAGGGCAAGTCTCAGATGATGTTCATGTTTTTCTCTAGTCTTAGAATAAATCAAAATGTCATCAATGAATACAACAATAAAGTCATCAAGGTATGGTTTAAAGATCCTATTCATGAGGTCCATAAATGCAGCAGATGCATTGGTAATCCCGAAAGGCATAACTAAAAATTCATAATGTCCATACCTCGTTCGAAAAGCAGTCTTATCAATGTCTTCTGGTTTAACTTTCAGTTGGTGATATCCAGATCTGAGATCAATCTTAGAAAACACTTGAGCACCCTGTAACTGATCAAATAAGTCATCAATACGCAGTAATGGATATTTATTTTTCACAGTTACCTTGTTCAGTTCACGGTAATCAATGCACAGTCTCAGTGAGCCGTCTTTCTTCTTTACAAACAAAACCGGTGCGCCCCACGGTGAAGTACTGGGCCTGATAAACTTCTTGTCTAACAGTTCTTGCAATTGTACTTTCAATTCCTTCAGTTTAGTCAAAGCCATTCTGTAGGGAGCTTTAGATATTGGCTGTGTACTCGGAATCACATCAACAGTGAACTCAATCTCCCTGTCAATCAAATCTCCTGGCAGATCATCTAGAAATACATCTGGGAATTCTCTGACTATAGGAATACAGTTCACATCAATTTTAACATTATCATCAGTAGATATAGTCAGTACAGAACACAGATATCTTTTACACCTTTTTCTAATCAATTTAACAGCTTTCACCGAAGAAAGCAAATACGGAGGAGGTACTACTCCAATCCCATTAAACACAAATTCGGGTACCCAGGTGGACGGAAGACAACTTGCTTTGACACACAGTCAATGGTAGCATGATATTTTTGTAACCAGTTCATCCCCAATATTACATCAAAATGATCAATGTTCAGTGGCAGTAAATCAATAAACAAATGCATATCCCCAACAATAATCTCACAAGCAGGATACATATATGCACATGTCATGGATCCCCCAATAGGTGATGATACAGCTAACAGATAATTCACAGGTTCTAAGGGTCTACTCAATTTCTGTGAAAAAGCATGCGATACATATGAGTGTGTAGACCCCGAATCAATCAGTACATATGCATTTTGAGCACAAATAGAGAGGATACCTGACACAACGGTTTCAGTATTTTGCACGTCTCCCGGTACTAGGGCGAACACTCGGCCCTGCCTCATAGGCTCTTTCCCGGTAGCTTTGGGGTTAGGCTTTGGTGCTACAGTTGATGCTGCTGCGCTTGGTGCAGCTTTACTACTGGCCTGCGGAGCAGAGGGGCAGTCTTTAACCATGTGGCCCACCTTGCCACACCTGTAACAGGCTCCAGATATTTTGTAACAAACCCCTTTGTGCTTCCTGCCACATTCAGAACAAGATGGAATGAAACCACTCCCTTGGCTGGGGCTAGTTGTTGACCCCGTATTCTGTTTCTTATTTGATGGGTTATGCTTGCCTTTCTTGAACTTGAAACCCTGCCTTTTACCACGCCATTCAGACGCTGGTGATTCAGATTGTTTCACTGCTTCGATGTTCGACTCAGCCATTAATGCTCGGTCAAGAACACCTACGTAGGTCGGTAGCTTTAGAACGCTTATTCTGTCCAGTATTGCAACATTAAGGCCGCCTTCAAACTTTCTGGCCTTCTTGTAGTCAGTGTCCACCATATGTGGTGCATATCTAGTAAGCTTGGTGAACTTTGTTTCATATTCAGCAACGGACATGGTGCCCTGTCTCAGTTGTTCAAATTCCGTTACTTTCTTGTCCCTGACACACTGGGGGAAGTATTTTTCAAAGGACTCCTTAAACTGAGCCCAAGTCACTACAGTGTTGGTGTCACGGACCAGCATCCACCACCTTCTGGCCTGTTCTTGCAAGGTGAAGGTAGCTAACAATACTTTATTTGCTTCCGAGCACGGAAACACCTCAAATAACTTTTCAGTCTCAAGTACCCAAGCTTCAGCTTTCAACGGTTCAAGGCCTCCCTGAAAAGATGGCGATTTCATCTTGCTGAACTTATGGGTGAGAGCAATTATGTCCCCATCATTCACATTCACATTCGGTACATTCACATTCTATTCCGGTACAGTCGGAGGAGGAGGTGGGGGCTGTTGATTCTGTTGTTGCTCTAATCTCGCAGTTATCAGTTCCATCATTATTTCCATTCTTTCCATTCTTGCCATTCTTGCCTCAGTGGATGAGGACTTAGATTCATTTGCATTATCCATTTCACTATAAGCAATTATAAACATAAACGGTTGCATACTTAAATAGTTTAACACATTAGCACATATTCAGTCATGCCATAACCACACACTTATCATGCTCATGTAATGCCCTAATCACTTTTTTAGGACATCCTATAGCTCATTTGGACACGTGTGTGCGGTATAACTCGTGGTTAAGTATCGCTCTGATACCACTCTGTCACGACCCAAACCCGCCCCTATGGGTTTAGCATCGTAACCAGCCAGTAATTCGAGATTACCGAAGGCCTGCTAATGATGAAGCAGATAACGATAGCAGGGCATGGCAGAAGCCAATACAGTAAATAAACAATGTCCAATGAGCTGTGACAGTCTGTATACAAAAGGACTTTTCATATATTTGCACAAGCAGTGACAAAACAATATGTACATTATATACAACCATCAAGAGCAGGGACTAAAACCTTATTAAAAGCGAGATAGTCTATACAAGATTACAAAAGCGGCGAAGACAGACGGGGAAATGAAACACCCCTAAGCCATAGCTTGGCAGGCTCCGAACCTCGCAGTGAGGCACATTGGTTGGCTGACAAAACTAGAGATTACCCTGACGCTTCTAGCATTGATCCGGTGCCTGTACACCTACATATATATATATATGAGCAGTGAGCTAAAGTCCAGTGAATAACATAATACGTAAAGAGGTTTAGAATGAATGTCCTTACAGTAATGAAAACAGTTCATTAAATCAGTCTTTCAGTCTTTTAGTCAATCAGTCATATGCGGTACATCCATTAGCATAACAGTACAGTAAGTAGTAGGTCTTAAAGACCGAACAGTAATGATAGCCATCAATCGATGTGATAGTGGTTCCATGAGGAACCGAAGATCTCTATAACAAGAATAACGATGAGGGTGCTAAGGATGCCACAAAGATAGTTCGTAATATAGGACATACATTCATTCAAGAACAATATCGATTCGATGCGAGTTTTGTTCAAGATTCAAGATAATCATTTTGAACATATCTTTACACAATTGTTACTCACGAGTTACGGGCTCTGATAGCTAGAGCGTCTCCTCGGAATGCCAACCCTATACAGTTAACAGATTGAACACTCACTAAGTTTCACAGTTGGGAAAGATAATAACTTAATCCCTAATTTGCCTTGGTGTGGTTCTACATCTTTATCCTCATTAAGATGTCTTAAACATGCCCTAGGAATGCCTAGGATGGAAAGAGGATGCAAAGATGTACTTAACAAAATTTTTAGAAAACAGGAGTCTCGCTCGAGCGTGGCTTTCTACGCTTGAGCAAACATGCAGATAAAGGGGCTTCGCTCGAGCGTGAATTCTGTCGCTCGAGCAGACTGTGTGCTACAGTAAAAATACTGGATGCTCAAAATTTATGCTCGATGGACGCTCGACCCTCGCTCAAGCGTGAGACACAAGTCCTCGCTCGAGCGTGGGTTCCCTCGCTCGAGCAGACTGTGAACTCATGCAAAGTATTGGATGCATGCATTTCACAGTCGAGCGTCACTTTTCTCGCTCGAGCGGAAGGCAGGATCACAGAGTGTACGCTCGAGCGTGGACGTCCTCGCTCGAGCGTAGGTCCAAAATCTGGAAATCCCAGATTTGAACTTGAAGCTCAAAATCAAGTTTAAATGCAAAATTTTCGATCCTCTTGGGCTAATAACCTAGAAAACACTTGTAAACACGTGACATTATATATTTCAAAGATTAATTTGGAAAATCAAAGCCCAAGGGTGTTTAATTCAAACCCAATTTCAATCCAAATTTGATGAATATGATACAAACATGACATGCATGAGTTTAAAACAATTCCAAGCTTTGAATCCAAGTTCAAATGAGCCAATTCCTCCAAAACCAGATGAGTTCATGAACCTTAGACATAATCATGAGCATGCATGTACCAAATTCTATGTAATCAACCTCCTACTCTCTCTCTCTCTAATTCGGTGGGAACAAGAAAAGGAGCTGATGAAATGTGTGAAAATGAAATGAAGGCAAGTCTCAAATGTTTTATGTAGTGGGCCACTAAGTGGCATTTTGGCAATTAAGTCCACTTAATGCGATTTAGCATATTTTAATCTAATTTAATCATGACAAGTAAATTTTCAAATAATTACACCATTAAATCACATAAATTATGACGATCATAAAACACTACTCGATTTCCGATTCGGCCGCCGATAAGGCCTTCAATTAGCAATTTAAACATATAAACTGAACAGATAATCACACAGTTAAACAGATAGAATATAATTCAAACATATATATATATTCAATCGATTCAGTTCAGATTTCAGTCGGTCAGTTCAGTAACTCAATCAGTTCAATTATCAATGATAATCGATCCCAATTTAGCAGTAATCAACAGTTTATCGGCAAACAGTGGTGAGGGTCATTACACACCATTAAGCTATATTATTGTATTTAAAAATTTTATATAAAATTTATAAGAAAAATGCTTGAGACCCTCATTTTTTGAAAACCCCCACAACTCCTTTTGGATCTCCACCATTGATGTATGTATGGGACCCACTCATGTATGTGTGGGGCCCATACCATCAATGATGGAGATCCAAAGGAGGTTATGAGAGTCTCCAAAAAATGGGGGTCTCAATCATTGTTGAATTTATAATTGTATATGATTCAATAAGAATATGTTTAGGTAAAATTTAATGATAAAAAATTATAAAATGTAGTTATGTTGATAGGAAAAAGAAATGGTAAGAAAATGGCAAGATGGTCATTTGGAAAATTTTAAAGCATTCAAGGGTAATTTGTATGGGTGAGCATGGTCCGAATTGGTTTGGATTGAGGTAAAATGAAGACCAATTCATTATCTATGGTTCTTAAAAAATTGAAACCAATCCAATCCGTTTAAATTGTGGAACAAATCCGAACCAATCCATTTAAATACGGATTGGATCGGTTTAAGATCACGGATTCACATAATTAAATAACCAAAAAAATATAGAACATTTTGATTTCATAAAAACATAAACATAATATCATATTAATTCCACAATAGCAACATGCCTTTTTATAATAGCGACATAATGTTCTAGAATTTAAACAACCATAAGAAAACTGATTCTACCATAAATATTTAGACCATTACAAATTAAAACTAAAAACCAACCAACAAAAGCAATAAAAGAAGATATTATGTGGGTTTAGGCTTTATATGGAATAAGAGAAGATACTATATGGGAGGGTGTATAATATAAATATAGGCTATTTGTATACGGTCCGGATTGGTTCCAATCTGGAACTGAGGGGTTCAATCTAAAACCAATCCGTGGACTACGGATTTTTAATTTTTCAATCCAAAACTAAACTACGAATTCAAAAAATCAATCCAAACCTACCGGATTAGACTGGACTGGATCGGATTACGGATTTCACGGACTCCTTACTCAGCCCTAGTAATTTGTAATGAGATTACAAATCTCAGAGATGAGAATGTAATTTTTCAAACGTGAGGGAGAATCTGTATTAAACAGAAATCTCAGAGAGTATCAGTGTAGTTTACCATAAAAAAAAAAAAAAAAAAAAAAAAAAAAAACAGAGCTCAAAGCAACATTCATGTAAATCTTTGACTTAGACTCTAAATTACTCTCTAATAGTTACTTAATCCAAGTCATTTAAACCGATAAAAGAAACGAAGACAATGATCGATCACTACTGAAACAGATCTGGCAAAGAGCACCCTCATTTTCAACCTTTCTCTCTCTCTATATATATCAAATTTGGCCTCATCTTCAACCCTCTTATCTATATATATCAAATCTGGTGAAGAGAGGCTAGGATTTTGATGTAACCAAGTAGCAAAAAACAAAAAAGCAAGGATCGCGAATTAGCCTGACAACACTAGTCTCTTGGAGCTGCGACAGCGGTAGAGGAAGCGGTTCTTCCTTTCCCAACGATGGTTGGCTATGCCTCGGCCAAAACCCTAAGCACCATTGTTGCTAATTAGACAAAAGATAAATCAGGGCCGACAAAGATCTCTTCACCAAATCACTTTCAACAGTCCCAATTTGAACCAGCGAATTCATCATCGCCGATCTCCGATTAGTTTCTCGACATCGTACGATGCCAAAGATTGTATCGATGATCTTGATGTAAATGTGACAACCCTCACCTCTTATTAGCGTTAAATTGTGTTTAAACAAGATAAGTAATTGATTAGGATGAAATCCAAATTTGTTTGTGTGAGTGTGTTGCTTAGAATACATTTCTATCTGTTTGTTACTGAATGATCTGTTCATGTTTCAAGTATCGAATTGCGAATTGAAAGCCTTATCGGCGACCGAATCAGAAATTGATTAGTGTTATATGCTAATTAGGATTTATATGTTTTTATGGTAGGTTTAATTAAAATTTGATTAGGAATGATTAAATTAGAATAAATAATGTCAAACTAATTGAACCTAGGTAAATTACACTTGTGCCATTGAGTGGATTAATTCAAGACCAACCCTTATTACACTTTACATATGTTTGATGCACCACTTTTCATCCATCTTCTAGACCAAACATGAGAGAGAGGGAATTGGAAAAAAAATTGAGTTCATCTAGATTTTGGCTTGAAATTAGAGAAATTGAAGAAGACTTGAGAAATTAGGCTTCTACACTTGGAATTCAAGACTTAAGGTAGGAAATTCATCCTTTCAATTGTGAATTTAAGTTGTTACATGCATAGTTCATGGAAAATTGGTGATTAGAGTCAAGAAATAGCTTAAAGTGTTGTATTAAGTAGCAATGTTTGCATGCATGTACATGTCATTGAGTTTTGAGATCATTTTCATGAGAATTTCCACATGCATGTCCACATTTTGGTTGTACTCTTGAAATTCACCATGTTTTTGAGCTCAATCTTGCATTTGATTATGCTTTGGAGCATTGGAATTCAAAAGAACTCATACATGTTATGTTCTTGCATCGTTCTTCAAGTTTACATTACAAATTGTGTTCAATTGTCACACTTTTGGGCTTGATTTTATGAAATGATCTTTAAAACATGTTGTATTATGGGTTTCTAAGTGTTTTCCAGAAAATTACCCCAGAAAAATCGAATTTGAAGCTTTGGAGGTTGAGTTTTGTGCTTGAGGATCAATCTGGAAATTCCAGATTTTTGATCCACGCTCGAGTGTACACTCTGAGTACATGCACTTTCGCTCGAGCGTCAAGGGTCACGCTCGAGCGTGAAATGTATATGCCCAGAAGTTCATGTGTTTTACAGTCCGCTAGAGCGAGGTAATCTGCACTCGAGCGAGGGTCTGAGTCTCACGCTCGCTCGTGGGTCAAGCGTCCATCGAGCATGAAAAACGTGCAACCAGTACTTTTTCATGAGTTTGCAGTCCGCTCGAGCGAGGGAAGTCATGCTCGAGAGGAGCCTCTTTGTTTGCATGTCCGCTCGAGCGGGAAAAGCCACGCTCGAGCGAGACCCCTGTTTTCTGTAAATTTTGAAAAGTGTTTTAAAGTACAATTTTTGCATCCTCATTCCATCCTAGGCATTCTTAAGCCATGTTTAAGGCATCTTAATGAGGATAACATTATAGAACCACACCAAGTCAAGATAGGAGCTAAGTTATTAATCCCGAGTGTGTAACTTAGTGTGTGTTCATTTTGCAACTGTGTAGGGTTGGCACCCGAGGACGCTGACTAGCCTGTCTATAGCCCAGTAATCTGTGAGTAACAATGTTGTAAAGATACGTTCAATTATAATTATTTCTGAACAATTGACTGTACTACTTTCTGAAATGATATTGTTTACTGAATGAATGTTTGTCCTATTTATAAACTGTACTCGTAGCATCCATAGCAACTTACTATTACTGTTACTGTTACTGCTACTGTTACAGAGATCTCTGTTAGTTCCAATGTTTGGAACTACTACTGTTTACTGTTTTGATGGCCATCAACTGACTGTTCGGTCTGTTAAGACCTACTGTACTATTCTGCTATCGGGTGTACCACGTATGACTGCTATGCTTTCTAATTGACTGATATGGCATGAAATATGAGCCACTGATTGAATAACTGAGCTACTGATGTAAATGACTGTTTTAATTACTGAAAGAACATTCATTCTTAACCTCTTTACACAGTTGTTATTCACTAGGCTTTAGCTCACTGTTTATATATGTATGTAAGTGGCCAGGCATCGGACCGGAGCTAGAAGTGTCAAGTTAAGTTCATGTTTTGTCCAGCCAACCGTTGTGCCTCACTTCGAGGTTCCGAGTCTGCTCGAGCTAAGGCTGTTTTAGGGTGTTCAGAATCACCTTTTTGTCTCTGTTTTGTACTGACTGAATAAGACTTGACTGTACAGTTATGTTGAAGGGATTTGGTCCCTAACCTGGATGTTATGTGTATCTGATATGTATATATGTTTTTGGTTATGAATGTGGACTAGTCCATAAAAGTCTTTTTCCATTCAGATTTTCACAGCTCATTGGACATCTTTTATTTACTGTTTGGCTTCCGTCAGCCCCTTACTCTGTATTACTGTCGTTATTGTTAAGCAGGCCTTTGGTAATCACGGATTACTGGCCGGTTACGATGCTAAACCCATAGGGGCGGGTTTGGGTCGTGACAGTAAAGCACACCGTCAATAATGATCAGCTTGTTGTCTTTGTTATGGCAGTTTGATCGGAGATCGGAATTGCTTGTTCATCGGCCACAACTGCAAACCACCATCTTGCACTGTCACCACCACCTCCAAAGAACTCATAACTTTCTTCCGAGACATGGCGATGATTCGATGTAGAGAGATGCAGTGTGTGATTTCGGTAACCAATGAACAAATGTGTGTGAATGAGAAAGACAGAGAAAGAGTAGTGCCCTAAGAGCATCTCTAGTCGTGTATCAAACTTTAATCAACTTAAAAATGGTTTCTTTTTCAGCTCTAACGGTTTCATCAAATAGGTATCAAATCCATGATTTTATTTTTCTTTCATCAAACTGAGGATTAATGTGTCTTTCATCAAATCACTGTTCATTGCCATTCAAGACAAAAGTTTGTGAAAAAATTACACTGGCTAGTAAACCACCTGGTCATCCTCCCAGTCGACCCTCTGGATGACCACCTCAAGAAGAAAAATTGTGAAAAATTTGCACTAGTTGGTCGACCGGCCGAATATCGGCCCGGTCGACCGGTGGTTTGACGAAGCCACAAAACCCTTCGTTGGAGCACTTAATATTAAAGAGAGCTTTTACTCAAATTTTTATTCAAATTTGATGGAAAAAATTGATGCACTGTTGAAGATGCCCACAGAGAGAGAGAGAGAGAGTGTGTGTGTGTGTGTGTGTGTGACGAGCAAATCTGAGAGAGAGAGAGAGAGAGAGAGTAGAGAGATCTATATATATATATATATATGGGTAGTTTGGACAGTTTGCAATAGCCTGTCCTTATGGACAATATATCTTAGAGCGTGGACTTTTGAACTTAAGAAATTTAAATTTAGATTTATAGACCGAGTGTCCAAAAAAAAAAATCTAATACAATATTTAGTGAAGAGAAGTGATATTCAAACCCAAAAATTAAACTCACTTTTTAAGCACAATAATCAAGCAACCAATCACTCTCATGTGATATTTCTCTCTCTTATATTTTCTATAATTATTAATTAATCATCTCATTTACATATCATTAAATCTAAAAGATGAAATTATACATCATTATAAAATTTTGGTACATCCACTATTTGAATCGCACTTGCAACACTTTCTCAGTCTCTTGAGAAAAACTATTTGGTGGTCTTGGGCAAGTTTACATGGTGTCTTAATTTGATTTTCATTGGTAAATACAGTAAAACCTAGTACTTTTTGTTTAGTTTATAGGAGACAACATAACTAATGTCATATATTGAATGATATAGGGTATGTTTGATTGGGTGGATTAGAGCATGGGACTGAGATTATTAATCCGTAGGCCAAATTATCCTATGTTTATCTTAACATTTTGATTTAGGATTATTAATCCAATGAATAATTAATCTAATAAATTTGTAGGATTATTAGTAATGGGATAGGGGTGGGATTATTAACCCAATGAATATTAATCCAATTGGATAGTGAATACTACACTAATTTAATAGGATTATTAATACTTCACTATTAGTCTTTTGAATCAAACATGACCATAGAGTATTATTTCAAGACAACTCAGTAATCACTAATTTAAAACATTATTTAGAATTTAATCACAGTTTTACTCAAAAACATTAGTTCTAATTTATTCTAAACATGGACTCAACTACTAACTAAATCTCACCCTCATATTTGCTTTCTTGGTAGATTTTTTTTGACAAAAATGAGTTAACAGACTTTCTTTAAATCCTACTAATCCTACATTTTAGTAGGCAATTAAAAAAATGGGGTATCATAAGTTGTTGATATGTTAATTAAAAATAACATTATTTAATTTTGCATATGCTCCTGCTATATTGGTATACCAACTATCAATTTGCCTATATCCTTAATGTTGTATTTAAATACAGATTTGAGACGTGATTTGTTAAGGAAAAGAAAATAAGAGGTGAAAAGTAAAGGACAAAGAAGTTAATTTTTGGTCAATCTTCCCTTCCATTTTTTTTTTTGACAAATCTTAAATCCAAACACAATTTAAAGAGAAATGGTTGAAAAAGTTTTGAAGATGGTTGCTATATATATGCTATTTTACTTTGACATTACACTGGGGAAAAATTCTTAATCAAGGCTGTGTAATCTCTCAGAGGTACAAACAACAAGCCATGAGGACTACAATAATACAGACCAAGGGTGTTTTACAAGAATACATGCAATTACAAAAATAATCAAGACCCAAAATTTTTTTAAAAAAATTGGGGGGAAGAACTATGACTTGTTTCCGACAAAATTACATATATTGATAGCAATTGCAATCGCACTTGTTATGACAGCCAGGACTAGCATTATCGCTGCCACGATCTTGTCCTTTGTTTCCGATATACCATGAACATCTCTGCCAAAAATAAATAAAAATTAAAAAAAAAGTGGTTATAAGGCATGTAATAAAATAAAATAAGATTAAATAAAGTTATGAAATAAATAAAAAAATTTCTTCAAAAGACGAGTCAAGAGCCTCTCCTTGCAGGCTTGTGCTTGCAACCGTCCTTGCAGGCCTTCGGGTCTATTTTTAAGTCCAATTTTGATAATTTGAACCGTTCATATTTTATAATTTATTCAGTATATTATACCTGTAAAAAATCAAATTGATCGGATATCGGGAAGCATATGTTCAGAAAACTATTTATTAAATTATTTAAAAAATAATTTTTAGTTCAATTTTTTGAACACATACTTCCCGATATCCGATCAACTTGATTTTTTACAGGTATGATATACTGAATAAATCATAAAATATGAACGGTTCAGATTATCAAAATTAGGCCTAAAGTAGACTTGAAAGCCTGCAAGGACGGTTGCAAGCACCAAGGCTGCAAGCAGAGGATCCTCTCTCTCAAAAGACACCCTATGTATGAAGCAAAATACCTCTCTGGAGATTACGTGTTAAAACACATTCCCAGACAAGCTCTAGACACGTGTGTGACTGTGTCCCATTGAATTTCTTCTTTTTTAACAAAAAAAGAAACCGAAATAGCATACTTATATCAATGTATTTAATGAGAATAAGTGTTGGTTTGGAGTGTACTAAAAAAATGTATTTTTTGTCTTTTTACGAAAATATGTGTAGAAAAATAGAGAGATGATGTGATGAAAAAAGATAAAAAGATGAATTATATAGTATATGCCAAACCAACTCTAAATATTTGATGTAGAATAAGGCTAAGTTTGGGAAGTAGGAAAAAAAAAGTTAAAAAGTCAAAAAATTATTCAAAAAGTTAAAAAGATATCACTATTCACTAAAAGTTAACAATTACGGCTGCACAACTTTTAATTCTAATTTTTCCCTACAAACTAATTTTTATAATTTTTTATTACACATTTTTCCATAAAAAGTCAAAAAGTTAACTCAAACATCCATATTTTCAACCTCAACTTTTTAGTCTAAAAAGATAAAAAGTGCACTTATTTAAGACACCCCAAACAACTCCTAAGTATTTTTTTAAAAATTTGCGGTCCATATTATGCCATGTGTCGTACTTCTTAACCCGAGCACGTGCATTTGAGTACGCGTGTTGAGAGAAAGAGAATACCTCAGAGCGATTGCACCGGGGAAGATGAAGGCTAGGCACACTGCAGAAGTCGATCCCATGAACTGAAAAAAATACCAGATGTTGGGAATGGCTATTGCTGCAAGATAAGAGAAGATTAGGATAGTGAAAGTGATGCAAAGAAATCTTTTTGTGTCAGCCGCCAAAGGAGGCTTCTTAGGGAAGATTAATTCGTCAAGGTTGGCCCTCAAAGAGAAGTTCAATAGAGGAAAAACCAGCATAAGGTGGAGGGCATAGCTTAATCGAACCATGTCATTGAGCAATGAACCGACTGATGAATCAGAATTTTGATCAAAATTTACAAGTATGTCGGACATGATTGAGTCTCCAAATAGAAGATATCCAAAGATACCGATAGAAGAGTAGATGATGGCGCAAACTAGGAGGGAGATTCTGACTGCTGTGGCCATGTCAGAAGGCTTTTCGAGCTCGGTTCCAATCGGATGAACTGCACACATTCAATCAATGGCAAATTTCAAGACATTTTTGGATGATATAGCTTACTATATTGGTGTTTCTATTCAATTATGGCTCTTAATTTGAACATAGCTAAGATGATGAAAAAATTCTTATCCAATTTCAGAGAAGTTTCATTTTCAATCACATGAATTTTTACTTTTCAACTTATCATGAAAAATACAGATGCCATTCAATGCTAATGATGCCATGGAAATAACATAATCATTAATGTTTACCGAATGGAAGATATTCATTTGGAAATTGGATATTATCTATGTTTCTTCTTTTTTAAATCTTTTCTTTTTACTTGATTTTATTTTTAAAAACATCTAAAAGTCCATTAAAAAGTTATTAATTTGTTCTAGTATCTTACCTCTTGTGTCAATTTAATCGATATAGTTTTATTTTTATCATTTTCTTTTTTAATTTTTCACATTATGTTAATTTAATCTAATTCATAATATCTATTAAAAAGTTGGATAAAAATCAAATTAAATACATAAGAGCCAAACAACACGGATTACATCCGTAATTTATCCCAAAAAAAAAAAAAAAATTTAATCGAACAAATATATATAATAAGACTCAAAAAAAAAAAAAAAAAAAAAAAAAAAAAAAAAAAAAAGAGAGAAATTAAAAGTTGACTTTTAAGCCAAACCAAACAAGGTTTTTTATCTTAAAGTGACATCAGCATGGTCATAGCCCGATGGTCACTATGATTGTTCTCCCTATGCCTTGCTTTTATAAAAAGCAACCAAAAAACATAAATTATATGGAAAATTCTAACCTACACGCTTTGAAATAAGGTGTATTACTCTTAATTATGTTATTTTTTTTTTAGTTATAATTATTTTTTCTTTAATTATGACTTTATTTTAGTTATAAGTTATCAGATCTTTAGTTATACTTCATATTCTGTTTAGTTGTGTAAATTTTATTTTTTTAGTTGACTTAGAAAGTATGAAATTATGTTATTTTCTTTTTTAATTATAGAATGTATATGGTACACATCTTTTGAGGGGGGTGTACTATAGTATTTCTCCCAAATTATACACACACTAATTATTCACCTTTTTTTTTTTTATAAAATTTAAAAAGCCATTCTGAAATATACTAATTTTTTTCAACTCATAAAAAATTAAAAAATCACTAAAAACATTCAAATCCAAACGACACCTAAATTGCATCATCGATTCCAGTTTTTTAAAGATTAAACTTCCAAGGAAAATATAAGGAATTTCCTCTCAATCATGAAAAACATATAATGCATGAAACAAAACAAACACCATTAACCTTAACAAACATCAAAATTGAAAATTTCTCTTACCATTAAAATGAAATGTGAAAGCGGTGACGATAACCGGGACAGCAGTGAAGAGGTTGAAGAAGGATGCTTGGTCATCCAATTGAGGCATCAGTCTAGGACTTTTTGCTTTCCCTTCTAACAATGCAGAGATTGCCATAACAGAACATATGCCAACAAAAACCACAGCCAGTAGAACCGACACCGCTGAACTGAACCTCAGCGATTCTGGAAATTACAAGCCAAAACAGCAAACAATCACCACACAAATGGAAAACAAAATAAAAGTTTTTCAATTCTGCAAAAGTGTGCATTTGAAATAGTAAACAACAAACCTAGACGACGAATCAACACCAGAGGAAGCATAACGAAGACCAACATGAAGAAGAGTGCGAAAGCACGAGTGTTCCACCATTGAATGCCGAACCATTCTTGTAAAATGCCTAAGTGCATTGGTCCTTGAAGATGGGTTCCAGACAGGACATCCCCTGAGAAAAACAGAACAAAGTATGGGACTAAAAAGAGAAAAGAAAAGAAAATTAAGGAACATTTGTATTGTTGGATTAGAAAAAATATGAGAATAATATAAATAATTGGAGTTCGATTTACGTTTGACCAGTTAAAAAATAGTTTGAGATCGATTTGTTTTATACATAAATTAAACTTAAATATATTTGTTAATTTTCTAAATTTGACTCTGACAATTCACTGTCGTTTTTGAAGCTATTTGTTAAAAAATAAAAAAATAAAAAAAAATGGTTTGCCACTAAAAATAAATAACCAAAAATAATTATTTTTATTTTTTTCTTAATAAATTCAAGATATAAAATCATCGAGATCCATACGTATCTCAGTGCATAAAAATTCAATTGCCTCAAGGGGTTGAATTTAATTTTTTTGCCTTTTTTGCAATTTGTGTACCACTCTTTTTCTTTTAAAATTTTGAGCAATAATATTCAGTTTGTTTGATTTCAGTTTTCTAAAAATTAAATTTTTTATTTTTCTTATTTTTTATTTTTAGTGAATATTTTTTAAATTTTAAGTAATGTTTTTACTTTTTTAGACACACCTTACTTAGATGTATCTAAATAATAAAATATTTGTGAAAAAATATTTTAAAATTTTAATAAATACATAAAAATAGGAAAAATGTACTGAATTTTTGTATTTTTTTTATAATTTTGATATTTAGTGATTTTTTTTAAAAAATTTTTTATAAATATTATACTTTTTAAATGTATTTATGTTAGGTATGTCTAAACATTAAAAAAAAAACTTAAAATATTAAAAAAATTCAACGAAAACAAAAAAATACAAAAAACGAAAAAGTATAATTTTCTAAAAAATAAATTCTTAAAACTAAAATCAAACAGAGTGATGAATACTCCACCCTCAATCTAGCAAGCTTTTTATTTATTTATTTATTTTTAAGCCATGTAAAAGTAACTGTAAGAATCTAAAAATTAAAGTGTGAATATAATTATTATGGGCCTGTTTGGCACAGCTTATAATCAGCTTATTTCAGCTTTCAGCTTAATTTAAGCTATTTTGATGTGTTTGGTTTAGTTTATAACTTATAGCTTATAGCTTTTTGGAAGTCAGAAATCAGCTTATTCTTTGAGTGGGGCAGGAGATGCTTTAAGAATAAGCTGGAAATCAGCTTAAGCTGAAAGTTATAAGCTATAAGCTGTTTGGGCATAAGCTATAAGCAGTTTCCCACAGCTCTACCAAACAGAGCTTATAAGGAGAATTTCATTATACACACCTTATATTATATGCATTTTTAGTTATACCATTTTATTTTTTAATTATGGCAATTTTTTTTCTTTAGTTATGTGTGGTGGCCGAATAATTGCAAATGTGGATAGGCAGCGTATAAATTTCCAATCGGTGTATAGTATGCATTTGGCCCCGCCTCTGCCGTTTCAGATACCGAATAAGCCGAGCAAGGGGCCGATTAAATGGGGAGGGCCAAGTAAGTAAGTACATGACAGATCAACAGCGAGCCCTACCTAGAAGACTAAGAGCGTATATAAATAGAAGAACAACAACCAAAGAGAGGTATGTGAGAACTAGTATGCTAACTTAAAATACAAGCAATCAAGAGAGTATACACTGACTTATCCGTCGGAGTGCTAATTCCGGCACCCCCGACTGAAGTGTTCATTCCTTTTCAGGTGGCTAACTAAGGATCACGAGCGTTTCTAGGATTTAAAGAGTATTTCCAAACCAATTCCCCACAATTGGCGCCGTCTGTGAGAATACTCAAATACATCCATGGCGGGCATAAGGGAAGATCCTCCGATAGTCACTGACGAAATCACACAGAGAGATGACTTCACTCCAACAAATATGCTTGGACCGGAGACTATCGCCGCAAGACACGCCTTAAACTTCGCCTCGCCCTCAACTTCAGCACCTGAGACCATGCAAGCGATCATGGAACAAGCAAAGCAAAACGAACAGAGGTTGGAGAACATGATCGTTGAGAATGAACGTCTCCGTCAGGATTTGGCCTTGGAAATGGCGAAGTCCAAACAAGTTATACGCCAAGATCCGGAACGAACTCTGAGGGTAAGTGGTCGACAACCTCGAACCCGACAACAAGACACTGATAGCGACTCCGACTCATTATCCCCGAAGCCCAAGAAGAAGGGACGACCCGAAACTACTAGTTCCTCTGAAGAAAGTCCACGTATAAGGCATAAGCGAAGAAGAAACAGTTCAGATGAAGAAAACCAGCATGATCCCTGTGTACAACGGATTGCAAGGGCAGTGCTACCCAAGAAATTCAAAGCACTGTCATTCACCTTGTACGACGGTAAATCAGACCCCACCGATCACATCCATCATTACAAACAAGCCATGACGCTGTATACGGACGACGAGGCTCTCATGTGCAAAGTATTTCCGAGCAGTTTAGGGCCACTGGCTGTCAGGTGGTATTATAAACTGGAGCCGGTTTCGATCAAGAGCTTCTACCAACTCCAAAAATCCTTAAGGACAAGGTTTATCACTAATGAGGTCCAGCCAAAGCAGGCCGATTCCCTTTGGGCAATACATATTCAACTGGGGGAAACCCTTCGTGTGCATTCGGCGCGGTATTGGAAGTGTTTTAATCCAGTAGATGATGTTTCTAATGACTCCATGGCCATTATCGCCTTCAAGATGGGTTTACATCCCGACAGTGCCCTCCGCAACTCTTTGACTAGACGGCCCCCCAAAACAGTCTGGTCGTTGATGAAGAAAGTTGAGGAATATTGTAAAGTAGAAGATGACGCCTTGCGGGTTAAAGCCGGAAACGTAGCCAATAAGACGACTCTTTCTGAAATTGCTCAGCCGTTAAATTTTGTACCACCTCAGAGCCCTGAACCATGAAATCGGGCTAAACGAGACAAGAGACGGGATTCTCGTCGATCAAGCGACCAATGCTTCCACCGAGCAAATGAACAACTACAAGTCGATAACAGGTGCACAAGGCGCGTCGACAAGAAATATACAGAGTTGTCAGAGCCGATCAGTGCGGTTATGTCCAAAATCCAACACCTTCCGTTCTTCAAATGGCCGTCGAAAATGGTGAGACCTCTCGACATGCAAAGACGGGATAGGCGGTGCGAGTATCACAAGGATCATGGCCATGATACTGAGAGTTGTTATGCATTGAAGGATCACCTGGAGGAATTGGTACAAGATGGTCGGCTACAACAGTACGTCCGAAAAGGCAACCCAACCAAAGCAATAGCCTTAAGACAGGATTTACCTCCGCTCGGCGTGATCCACATAATATACAGCCTGCCAATGTCATCTGTGGTGCATACGATTCAGTCAAATCTCGACCCTCAAAATCAACTCACTTCGGCTAAACAGTCCCATGAAACTGTGAGCATTGCTTTTGATGATTCAGATTTGGCCGAAGTGACACTTCCCTACATTGATTCCTTGGTAATTGAGTTATGCGTAAACCGATTCACCGTTGAGCACGTACTCACTGACCCAGGGAGCACATCGGAAGTTATGTATTACAAGACATTCACCAAACTCCACTTCTCTGAATCGGACCTTTTCTCCGGCTCCTTATCCATTATTCGGCTTCAATGCCAATCCAGAATACCCGTTGGGGAAAATCATACTACCCGTTCAAGCGGGCTCCCGAACAGTGGATATGGAAATCTTGGTCGTCAAGCTGCCATCGCCATATAATCTCATCATGAGGCGATCTTGGTTGCATACTATGCAGGCTGTGCCAATGACCTATCATCAGCTACTACGCTTCTCAACAGAACGCAGCATTGAGCAAATCCGCGGCTCCCAGAAATCGACATAAGCATGTTATCTTCTTGCTGAAAAGACGCCAAAGGAATTGCAAGTGAACTCTATTGAGGTAACAGATCGGGAGAGCCTCGACGATGTTGGCAGCTCCCAAGTGAAAAGGCCACAGAAGCCCTAGACCGAGTTGAAATTAATGGAAACCCAGACAGGTTCTTCATGGTCGGTGCTACCCTGAATCAAGCCGACAGGCAGCAGCTGATTTCCTTCCTGTTCGGCAACCTTGATGTATTTGCATGGACTCCATATGAGATGCTGGGTGTAGATCCGTTTGTTTCCCAGCACCGTTTAAATGTTGACCCCAAATGCAAGCTAATTATTCAGAAAAGTTGGCGGTCAGCCGCAGAGCACATCGCCGCCGTAGTTGAAGAGGTTGACCGGTTGCTTGATGCCGAGGCAATCAGGGAAGTGACCTACCCTTCATGGCTCTTTAATACTGTGGTTGTGAAGAAGAAAAATGGGATTTGGCGAGTGTGCGTTGATTTCACGGACCTCAACAAAGCCTGCCCCAAAGATTGTTTTCCTTTCCCCAAAATAGACCAATTTGTAGATGCGACGACACGCCATCAACGTATGAGCTTCCTCAATGCTTACAGAGGCTACCATCAAATCGCCTTGCATCCGAAGGACCAAGACAAGACTGCATTCCTCACCCTAAGAGGAACCTATTGCTCTAAGGTTATGCCTTTTGGGCTGAAGAATGCAGGGGCAACTTACCAAAGATTAGTCACTGCCATGTTCAAGGAGCAGCTCGGCCACACTATAGAAGTGTACATCGACGATATGGTGGTCAAGTCCAAAGAAGAGAAAACTCATCTAGTCGACCTGGAAAAGACATTCGACATTTTACGCAAATACAAAATGAAGCTAAACGCTTCCATGTGTGCGTTTGGGATCGGCTTTGGCAAATTCTTGGGTTATATTGTCAACCACCGAGGAATCAAAGCCAACTCGAGGCAAATCACAGCAATCTTGGAGCTTTGTTCCCCTCATTCAGTGAAAGAGGTTCAAAAGCTGATGGGGATGGCTGCCGCACTCAACAGGTTCATCAGTCGGTCCACAAATCGCTGCCGACAATTCTTTCAAACTTTACGGCGGGGCAAGGCTTTTGAATGGACCTCCGAGTGCAAAGCCGTTTTCAACGGCCTCAAGACCTACCTTCGATCAGTTCCACTCTTGACAACACCTTCGACAGGCGACCCGCTCATTTTGTATCTGGCGGTTTTCGACCAGGCCGTTAGCGTCGTACTGATAAAGGAGGAGATGGGAGAGCAACGGCTAGTGTATTATGTGAGCAAGGCAATGGTTGACGCCGAAACACGCTGCCTTCCGTTGAAAAAACTCATTCTGGCCCTCGTCATGGCAGCAAGAAAGCTGATGCATTACTTTCAGGGACATACCATCGGGGTACTAACGGACCACCCCCACCGGTCGGTACTCTGTAGTGTAGAAGCATCAGGGCGCGTTTCAAAGTGGGCTCTTGAACTTGGCCAGTACGATATCCAGTTTCTTCCTAGAACCTCAATCAAGGGACAGGTGCTTGTCGACTTTGTGGCCGAATTCACCAGGGGTCTTGCCGACTTCAAGTCTGATGAAATTCAACCTAAGCCGAACTGGAGAATTTATGTTTGGGACGTTTGGCAGTTGTACTGTGATGGATCGTCCAATCAACGCAGCAGTGGGGCCAAAGTAGTGATAATGGCTTCCGACGGGGCAATAATTGAGCAGGCTGTCAAACTCGGCTTCGAAGCATCAAATAACGAGGCCGAATACGAGGCCTTGCTAATCGGCTTGCGGAATGCACATCTCCTAGTTGCTCGGCGTTTGCTTATATTTTGCGATTCAAAATTGGTGATCAATCAGCTAAAGAGGGAGTACGCAGCAAGAAATGACCGTATGGCTGCTTATATGAAAACGGCAAATTCCTTGCTGGTAAAATTTGACCATCATGAATTGAACCAAATCACCCGTGACCAGAATACACATGCAGATGCCCTGGCTTGCCTAGCTTTCGCCATCAACTCAGAGATTAAACGGACCATTGAAGTTGGTTTCATCCCGGAGCCGAGTATTAGCCCTTCTGAGGAAATCTAGGTCAATGTCATAGGGTCAGGACCGAGTTGGATGGACTCCATTACTGCATTCCTGTCTTCCGAACAGCTCCTAGCGGACAAGAAAGAAGTGCACAAGCTATGAAATAAAGCCTTGCGATACTACTTAGATCCGCAAGGAAAGCTTTATAAAAAATCCCTTTCTAGTCCATACCTAGAATGCATTCATCCGAATAAAGTCGAGGGACTCCTGACTGAAATACATGAAGGCAGTTGTGGTGCCCATTCTGGCGGGCGCTCTTTGGCCCATCAAGCTATAACACAGGGGTGTTATTGGCCGACGATGAGAACTGATGCCGAATGTTATGTGAAAAAATGTGAACAGTGCCAGAAGTTCTCCCCGTTAACCTATCTGCCTGCTGAAGAGTTAAGCTCTATCACCAGTCCTTGGCCATTCGCCCAGTGGGGACTTGATATAGTCGGACCATTGCCGAGGGCCCCTGGGAACAAGTGATACCTAATCGTCGTGATAGATTACTTCACAAAATGGGTCGAAGCGGAGGCATTAACGCACATTCGAGATGCTGATGTTAAGCGCTTTGTATGGAGAAATATCATAATACGATTTAGCATTCCAAGAGCACTTATCTTGGACAATGGCACCCAGTTTGATTATGGCATCTACCGTGAGCTGTGCAGCAAGTATGGTATCCGGCCTTACTTTTCCATGCCGGCTTACCCACAAAGCAATGGTCAAGCCGAAGCCTCTAACAAATCCATCTTGGACGGCATCAAGAAGAGGCTCGAGAAAGCTAAAGGCAAATGGGTCGAAGAATTTCCAAGTGTATTATGGGCTCATCAAACTACGCCGAGGCAATCTACTGGGGAAACACCGTTTGCTTTATGCTTTGGAATCCAGGCGATCATACCCCTGGAGATTGGCCACCCAACCCTGAAATCGCAAGTTTTTGATATGGGCCGAAACGACATGATGCTAGCTTTGGATTTGATTCTGATCAAAGAACGAAGAGACCGTGCCCTTGCGTCCATGGCACGATACCAACAACAACTCGCTAAGTCGTACAATCAACGTGTTCAGCTACGCCGTTACATACCAGGAGAGTTGGTCCTGAAGAAAGTACTTCCAGCTGCCAGGAAACCGGCTAATGGAAAATTAGGTCCTAACTGGGACGGCCCCTACCAAGTCGATTTGATCGCAGGAGTAGGGGTGTACCGGCTCAAAGACATGTCTGGAAGAAGTCTGCCACGGCCTTGGAATTCAACGCACTTACATAAATTCTATCATTAAACCCGACATGTGGGGAATGATACTAGTTTTGAATGGTTCAACATGTACACATTCCACTTTTATAATACAAAGATCCCTATTTACTCACTGCGAAATCCAGTTCAAAAGTGTTCTGATAAAAGCCTCCAGATTCGGAGCGCCCTTTGTGGATATCACGATTGGCCAAGAAGTCTCCGAATTCGGAGCCCTATTAGTGCATGACATTTTTGGGCTGATTAAGCCTCCTAATTCGGAGCGCCTTTCGTAGATATCACGATTGGCCAAGAGAAAAAGCCTCCGAATTCGGAGCCCCATCCGTGCAGGTCACGTTTTAGCCAATTAAGCCTCTACATTCGGAGCGCCCTTCGTGGATATCATGATTGGCCAAGATAAGTCTCCGAATTCGGAGTCCCATTAGTGCATGACACTTTTGGGCCAATTAAGCTTCCAAATTCGGAGCGCCCTTCATGGATATCACGATTGGCCAAGATAAGTCTCCGAATTCGGAGCCCTATTAGTGCATGACACTTTTGAGCCGATTAAGCATCCGGATTCAGAGCGCCCTTCGTTGATATCACGATTGGCCAAGATAAGTCTTCGAATTCGGAGCCCCATTAGTGCATGACACTTTTGGGCCGATTAGGCCTCCGGATTCAGAGCGCCCTTCGTGGATATCACGATTGGCCAAGATCAGTCTCCGAATTCGGAGCCCCATCCGTGTAGGTCACGTTTGGGCCGAATAACCCTCCGGATTCGGAGCGCCCTTCATTGATATCACGATTGGCCAAGTCTCCGAATTCGGAGCCCCATTAGGGCATGGCACTTTTGGACCAATTAAGCCTCCGGATTCAGAGCGCCCTTCGTGGATATCACGATTGGCCAAGATCAGTCTCCGAATTCGGAGCCCCATTAGTGCATGACACGTTTGGGCCGAATAAGCCTCTGGATTCGGAGCGCCGTTCGTTGATATCACAATCGGCCAAGTCTCCAAATTTGGAGCCCCATTAGTGCATGGCATATAAACGTAGGTTGAAACATGCAAACATTCAACATGAAATGAGACAAGCCGTATAAACAAAGGCTGAAACATGCAAATATTCAAAGTGAAATATGACAAGCTATATAAACATAGGCTAAAACGTGCAAACATTCAAAATAAAATGTGTCCTTAGATAAATCGATTGGCATCAAGTGTACTAATATAAATAGAAAGTACGCTACAAATTGAAAACGAAGCATTTTATTAAAATTAGCCAATAAATACATAATTTCGCACTCAATCTACATGAGCATTACAAGGTATACTTTTATTCGACGACTCCCTCATCATCACTCTTCTCAACTTTGAAAGCGAAAAAGGGGAAATCATTTTGTTGGTACAGCGGCAACGCAGAATTCACACCTGCTGCCTGGAGAGCCTCAACTTGCTGAAGTGCCTTGATCCAACCGTGCTTAAACCTACGATTTTCACATCGGCAAACTTCTTCGGCGAGTTTCTCCATGGTCTTCTGTATTCCGACCTTTCGGCCGTCATGGAAGCCTTGTTCATAGGCCGCGGTCCTCGCAGTCTCAATCACAAACATGCTAGTCGTGTTCCGATCAGCAATAACATTACTTATCAGCCTTTGAGTCACCCTCTCTTCCACAACCGGGTTGGGATGGCTGGCCGAATGAGACTTGGTAGACTTGATTTTCCTTAGTTTACACTCGATTTTCTCCGCGCGAGCTTCTAACTTCCAAATGCGTTCATCTCTTTGCTCTATATCGCGCCGAGCGGCGTGAAGACGTATGCCGATTTCATAAGCGATGTACAACCCCTTCACCACCCCATGAACGCATTCATAAAACATTTCGAAATCCTGCCGACCTACCATCGACTGCTGGACTTCGGGTGGAAAAATCTGTCGAGCAAACTCGACTGCCACATTTGGATCTCGAACGATCGAGTCCGCCTCTGTCATTGGTCTATTCCCCACGAAGACCGCAAAACTCAATGGACGCGGAGTCGCATCGGATTTCCTTCCAGAACGGGGTTGAGGAGATCTACCCTGTGGTTGCTTGTCCCTCCTGGGCGACCTACTTCGACGATGAGGAGATTGGTGTCCCCGCCAATCCCTCAAAGTCCTACTTCCCGTGTGCAAAGGTTCACCACTTCGATTCATATCTCCTCCCAGCTCAGCTAATGTCCTTGCTTCTCCTCTACTGTTGAAGAAAAGTCTATCTGACATTCGCACTTGTTTAACCTTCCTCAAAGAACTGGACTAAGTTACTGACTCTGAGCATATAAATAGGACCTTCATGCATGAAATACACACCCATTTATTCCCTACGGAGGCAGCACCTCTGAGGCGATCTCATTAATATTAAAACCTCAACAGCCCAACGCCGATTGAGTCATGTGCCCTAGCCACCCCACGAACCTCTGTTATTCGGCGTTCTAGTTCATAAACCAGCTAGGGCAAGGGCAGATTCATCAATCTAGTCGGCTTGAGTGCCTCAGCCGCTCCATGAATCGATTTATCAGTACAATATTCATGAGTTCATTTTATTTGGCGTTCTAGTTCATGAACCAGCTGGGGCAGGGGCAGATTTATCAATATAATCGGCGTATTTGCCCCAGCCGCCCACGAACCTCCGTTATTCAGCGTTCTAGTTCCTGAACCAGCTGGGACAAGAGCAGATTCATCAATATAATCGGCGTATTTGCCCAAGTCGCCCCATGAACCTTCGTTATTCGGCGTTCTAGTTCATGAACCAGCTGGGGCAAGGGCAGATTCATCAATCTAGTCGGCTTGAGTGCCCCAACCGCTCCATAAATCGATTTATCAGTACAATATTCATAAGTTCAGTTAATTCGGGCGTTCTAGTTCATGAATTAGCTAAGGGCAGATTCGTCAAGCTAATCGACTTATGTACCCTAGCTGCCTTATGAGTTGATCTATCAGCACCTCATGAATTCATTTTATTCAGTCATCAATCAAATTCATTAATTTAATCGGCTATTAAGTTTGTCGTCTCACGTAGTCGTGACATTTCGTTCTAACTGCTGATTCTTTTAATTATGTACTCATATAACAAATAATACAAGCAATAACTTGAGAGCATAGAAAATTTTCATTCATAAATTAGGCGCTAACAGCGGACATTTTACACATGAAAATCCAAAAAAGATGAAAATCAGCTAACACAAAACTGTGCATCTAAGATGCCTACAAAAAATGAAAATACGCCTTAATCATTCCTCAGGGTCAGATGCCAGCGGGTCAATGTCCACCTGCTCGTACGGAATCAGCTGTGCCAATGTCATATTCGCAGCAGTGAGGGCTTTGACCCAGCCGTGTTTGAAGCCCCGATTCTCAAACTTCAGCGCTTCTTCTGCGTAGCTTTCCAAGGCGGCCTCTTGCCCAGCTTGGAACGCTTTGGAAGTCTCGGAGTCGGCCTTTTCCCTAGCCTTCTTCGATTCCTCCAAGTCGGCTTCCAGCTTGGTGATTGCCTCCTGGGCTAACTTAAGCGCCTCCTTGCTGGCCTTTGCCTTTTCCTCGACGGCAAGCCTCAACTGATCGAAGTTTCTAGCTCGCTCAGCCTCAGAGTCGGCTCTAGCGCGTTTTGCCGTTGCCTGCGCTGCCTCATAATCGGTCCTTTGAGAGACCGCCATAACCTTTTTTTGTTCATCTTCAATTTCAACTTTCAATAGGCCGATCTATTCTATGGCGTCGTGCTGACGGCAGCCGATCTCGGCTATCCTGCCCATCGCCTACAAAACAAAGAAACGATAAACAAATAATTAGAGACATTTACAAACGTGCATGCATAAAGATGGAAGATTGCAGATAAGACAAGTAACGTACCGAAAGAGCCGACTGAGCGGCCGAAGCAATTAGTATCAAATCAGGCTCCGCTCGAAATACGGCTCTGTCGACCGGCAGAGATATCGAGGAGGCCATACTCAAGACCACAGCCAGGTCCCTCAGAGCCGAGGAGTCTGAAGAGATTGGCATGTTTTTTATCCTTGGTTAAATCGTAAATGGAAGGACCAAATCCGACTCCTTAACTCGGGGCCGTTTGTCACTTTGGTCCTCTTCGCACTCGGCCTCTCGATCGGCGGGGCGCTTCTCGTCCCTTTGTTCACCTTCATTGGCCTACCCTACCTCCTCCATCTCGACCCTTTTAGGGTGAGCCGTCTTTTCGGCAATAACCGGAGGAGTAGATTCAGCCTTCATTGCTGGTGTAGACTCAGCAACCGCGGCGGGTGGAGTTTCCAACAAGACGGCCTCGGCCCTCCGCCTAGCAGCCATCTTCTCGGCGTTCTTCTTCTGCGCAAGTTGCTGAAGTGATTCCCCAGCCATATCCTCTGGGTAAGTACTGGGGAGATCTCCTAAGTTCATAAAAATGTCCTCAAAGACGTCCCCTCGGCCAGATGTGGATGGAGGGTCGGACAAATTCAGTCCAGCCTCCTCAAATGCCGAATTGAATGCTTCGTCTACCTCGGTTCCCAATTGGTCCGGGTCCTTGACGATTTGATTGGCTACTTGTTCTTCTGCCTGTTCCGAATCGGGGGCTTCTAAACCGATCTCCTTCAAGTGTTTAAAACTGAGGAAGATGAGGGCTATAAGATGATCTTTGCCTTTTGGAACTGGTATATGGTCTGCTGCCGAAAACGTTCCGTAGGACAGTGCATAGCGCAAGAGAATATGGGTCGCCCTTCCTTGCTTCTGAGGATTTGGACGGCCAACAAATTACAGAGCGGTTTTAATATCCGCAAGTACAGCGTCGTCGGCCGAAACTAGCACTTTCTTCAACACGTTGCCTGCGTAAACAAAATGATAAGTACATGAAAGGAGAGCCGAATGCACATGCGAAAATATAAGCAACTAGAATAAGCTATACAGCCACCTGGATCGCCTTTTTGCCTTGGCACGGGATCCAGGCGATCTTTATCCTCGCCGAATTCCCAGTTGCCTTGAACAACGACCATTACGTCGTCAATATGCTTGCCAGAGCTGGCAAGCATGGTTACTAAATGATGGTCGGTGTCCTTGGCCCTAAGAAAATAGCGTCCTAGACAGCCAGTGGACTTGGCTAAGACATAGCAATGCCGAATCGCAGGAATGCCTAGGTTAATCCTAAGACGATGGTTTAACTCTATAATCCCCATTACGATGCGAAAGAAATTCACGTTAGGCTGGGAAGGGATTAGGCCCCAATGTCGAAAAACGGCTCTCAAAAACGGATGAAGGGAAAAACGGACGCCGCCTTCAACAATCGATAGGAGAGGAAAGATGATTGTGCTCTCGTTGGTCGTCTGCATATCGATGGTGCTATCTTCCATGAGTGACAGGTGAACGTCATCAGGGATGGAACAATGACGTCAGAAGCCGGAAATCCGGTTCGGAGAGAGAAGTGCTTTCAAATTTCTTGCCATTGTATTCAGCCTAAGGGTTATGCAAAACTAACAGTAAACGAGAAAATGGTATTAGGAGTAAAAGAGAAGAGAACTTATAGAGAGCGGAAGGGATAATGAGAGATAGAAGAGAGCTGCAGAGGTCGCGAGATGGAGGAGTTGTACTAGAAGACGGACCAAAAAATCTTGAGTATTCAAAGTATACATTCGAAGAGACAGAGTTTTCACATTAAATGGAGGAAGTGTACGAAGAGGCGGGAACTTGTAATGATGACTAGAAAACGTGTGCGTTCTGACACGCCTTGGAATGAGGTTAACCGTCGAATTTTTGACTTTTCAAGATCGAAACCAAACACGCCGACTAAACAGAGTTAGTGGGGTGTTCGGGGGGCAATTATGGTGGCCGAATAATTGCAAACGCGAATGCATTTGGCCCCGCCCCTGCCGTTTCAGATGCCGAATAAGCCGAGCAAGGGGCCGATTAAATGGGGAGAGCAGAGTGAGTAAGTACATGACAGATCAACAGCGGGCCCTACCTAGAAGACCATGAGCGTATATAAATAGAAGAACAACAACCAAAGAGAGGTATGTAAGAACTAGTATGCTAACTTAAAATACAAGCAATCAAGAGAGTATACACTGACTTATCCGTCTGAGTGCTAATTCCGGCACCCCTGACCGGAGTATTCATTCCTTTTCAGGTGGCTCACTGAGGATCACGAGCGTCCCCCAGGATCTGAAGAGTATTTCCAAATCACTTCCCCACATTATGATATTATTTTGAAATATTTGATTATGATTTTTTTGGTGCTTGGTTATGATTTTTTTTTTTAATTATAACTTAAAAAATATGAAATTATGTTATTTTCTTTTATAATTATAAAGTACATATGATACACCCTATAGTCTTTCCTTTATTATGAATATATCTTTTTTACTTTTAACAAGTTCAATCACAAAAAGGATTTGAGGTCTCTCCAGTTGCGGGTGCTATTGGATTTCTGTGGAGCCATTACAAAGGCCACATCGATGATCTGAATCATAGAATGTGTAAAATTTGTTGAGTACTTTATCTATGCAAAAAATTAGATTACATTTGTGTCAACAATTTATTTGTAAAATTATATTTACTGCTGACAGAAATATGATCTGATCAACTACTTATTGAAATTCGATAAATATGATTTTTTTTAAGAATGAAATACTCGACAAGCTCTACATATCAACCGGTCCAGATCATTGATACATGCTCCATGGTGGACCTACGAAGGCGCAACAGTTCTCTTCAATTCAATTTAGACCGAAGATAAGCTTCTCCTTTGAAGAAAAAAAAAAGTTAGCTACCTTCTGTGCTAGTTGATGTAATTCTTATTATATTTATAATTTATAATTACAATCTTACCGATTGAATGAAAAATGAAAAAAAAAAAAAAAAAGAAAGGTTTAATTAATCTACTCGCTTTTTTGTTTCATTTATATCCATTGAATAAGGAGAAAGAAAATTGAACAGAACAACTGTAAATTAGTTTTTTAACGCCAAAAAGGAAAACATTTTAGACCATGTAGGAGATTGGTTGGAGCTCATCAAATCAAACCACACCACCTCTTTTTTTTTTTGGCTCATCAAACTTGAAAGTTAATGAATTAGCATAAACTCGTAATGTTTTACTAATTAAAAGCCATGATAAAAGCTTACCGATGATAATCTGATAAATGATCAAGCAACCAAGGTTGGTGATCAAGATACAAATCTGAACCGCAACAGATCCAAACCGTCCAAACGACTCATACATCAACCCAGCGTACGTACTCGACTCACCGAAATTCGTGAACCTCATCATGAACTCCACCGACACATCCACCAGGATCGCCACCATCGCGATCGATACCAACGCCGGAATCACACCTAACACCTTGATCGTCGCCGGAATTGACATGATTCCCGCGCCGACTATGGTCGTCGACACGTTGAACACCGCTCCCACCACCGACGCTGGCCTCTCCGGCGGCGGCAGCTTCATCTTCGGGAGGAGAGGAACGACTGCTCCGCCGCCGTCATTCGGTGTCGCTGACTTCATTCCGGCGATCGCTTGATTTTCTGGAGATCGTTATTTACGACTCTCTTTGTCTATTTTTTCTTCTTTCAGAATTATCCCACACGCTTATTTATATATAGTACTTCCTCCATCACATTTTATTTGTTCGCTATATAAAATTTACAACTTTGATTGGTAGCTCGAATTTTTTTCCCCCTAATCCCCCTAATTTCTTTTTTTAAAAAATTGTTTTTTTTTTTTTTTTAACACTTGCCTTGCATTTTTTTTTTTTGTGCCATTTTTGACAGTTTCGGGGGATTCGGGGGCGGAGCTTTCGAGCTCCCCCGCTTTTTTCTAAAATTTAACTTATCAACAATGATTCATCCCACTAAAAACACCATCACTAATAGCACTAATGCATTAAAAAAGTAAAAAAAAAATAAAAAAAATACAACTCCAAGACCAAAACATCACATCATTACTGGCGGGACCCACTGCCACTTAATTAGTGGGAGCACTAATTAGTGCTCCCAAGCATTTTTCTTAACTTATTAAAGACCACATACAATTATGACATACAATTATTATATTTAATTCAAATTTTAAAATGTTTTTTTTTTCACCATTATCATTCTTTTTAAATTTTAAAATATGTTTATAATTATTTATAAGGCACAATTTTAAAATTTTAACAAAATTTAATAAAAAATAAACAAATATTTTAAGATGGACTAAAAAAAAAAAAAAATTAGACAAATAATATTTTGAGATGGACTAAAATATTTTGGAGTATATATTCTGTTATTTAGGGATGTTTTGGGAGTATATTTTTCCCTTCATTTTTTTTTGCTTATTCTAAATTCAGTTCCACAAAACAAACCGAAAAATTATAATTTAAAAAAAAAAAAATCAAAAAAGACAAAAATAAGCCAAAATAAGAAATCTTTTTTCCTATGTAATACCAAGTCGGCTGACTACCAATTCCGTACGGTGTACTACACCATCTTCTCTTACCTACTTCTTTATACAATTTTTTAATACATATTTTTTTTATTAAAAGTCAAAAAGTTAACCTAAATATTCATATTTTTTTCTCAACTTTTTAGTCCAAAAAGATAAAAAAAAATGTACTTATTTGGGACACCCCAAACAACCCCTTAGTCTTTAATAATTTTTTTAAAAAATATATATTTTTTAGATTCACTTTGACAAGATAGACCAGAAAAATAAAAAAAATTGACATAATTTTAAAAAAAAATTACTAAAAACAAAAAAATTCAAAAAAATAGATCATTTATTATTATTATTATTATTATTACCAAAATGGAACTTATTATTATTATTACCAAAATGGACCTTATTCTCTGTTATACTATTATACAAAATTGTACAGCCTGTGGACACTGCCACAATTTTTCTTTTTCCTATAAAATTGTTTTTATGTGACTATCCAAATACATAGGATCTTTTGGGAGGGAAAAAAAAAAAAAAAAAAATTTACTTTTTATTCATTTTGGGTCACATTATCTCTCACTTTTTTTTACACACAAAAGACAAAATAGACTAAAAATGTCAAAAAATTAACTTTTTATCAACTTTCCAAAACACCACATAATAAAGCGTCCTAGAATTTCTGTCCAGATATTTGCACATAAATTAATCGTATAATCTAAAATTTAACACTTATTTAATAGGATTCACATATAAAATTAATTTTAAGTAAATATTAATTTTTTGGGATTAAAATCTTAAGACCCTAACATAGCTTATCAAAATAACAATTATAATTTCAGATATAATTATTTTAAGTTTAGTAACAATTATAATTTGTCTAAGTAAAGGGTACATTTACTTCCATTTTTTTTCTTTTTTCTTTTTTTTCCTCTTTAAAAGTATTCTTCATGTGAAATGCTAAAAATTTATAATTTAAATCTCACAATCTATTCACAATAACATAACAAGAGAGTTATGACAAATAAAAAACTAATATATAATATGCTATATCATTGAGTACAATTATGATATTTAAATTAAGAATTTTAAGTTCCATTTTAGGAAAAATTACCCATAAATCCTATAGGGAAAAAAGTTAAACCATTAGGTCCTATGAATTTTCTTGTACACCAATTAGTCCTATTTTTACATCACAACATCATCAAAACATCAATATCCAAAAAAATCAGATCGGAAAGTTTTCCATTTCATCATCATCAATGTTTGATCAGTAGTAACCAAAATTGTCGGTGAAATTTGTATATCCCCATCCTCGAGTCTTATCAGTGACCATAACTGAAAACGAAATCAAACACAGTATCACCTCCCAAACCCTAATCCCCAACTCCGCCCTCTTCACCATCACCTCCCTCCTCCTCGCCCTCCCCCGTATCTCCTCCACCCCCTCCCTCCCCCCCCCCCCCCCCTTCTCCTCCCCCCCCGCCACCTCCTCCCCACCACCCCCGCCCCCCAAAACCCCCTCCACCCCCACCGCCACCGTCGCCGCCATGTCCTCCCTCATCGATCGGTTGGATACCACCACCGGCGACGTTGCCTTCACCGTCGGCGTGTTATCGTCGGAGTGGATAGGTGATGATTCGGATTAGAGAGCAGAGCGGAGCGGAACGATCCGAGCTGTGAATCCGAGTCCGACATTGATCTTCTTCTTCTTATTCTTGATGTGTATACTGAAAGTTAGAGAGAGAGAGAGAGAGAGAAATTAAAGAACGGTATGATGTTTAATGTTTGATGATTTTGAATACAGGTCTGGTTCGAGGTCGAGAGAGAGAAGGAAAAAAAAAAATTCTGGTTTTGATGTTGTGATGTTGATGATGATGATGTTTGATGAGAATGATGTTTGATGTTGATGATGATGTTGTAATGTTTAATGTTGTTTTGATGATGATGTTTAATGTTATTTTGATGATAATGTTTAATGTTGTTTTGATAATGATGTTGTGATGTTTTATGTTGTTTTGATAATGATGATGTTGTTTTGACGATGATGATATTTGATGTTTGATGGTCATTAACATTGGAATAGGACCTAATGGTTCATAAGAAAATTCATAGGACCAAATGGGTTATAAGATATGAATTTAGGATTTATTGGTGCATCCCCCTTTATTTTATTTCAAATGACATGTCAAGAGAATTTAAAACTTATATTATTATTTAATTTATGATAAATTAAAATTTAATTATATCAATCTGATACAATCATGAATTTTTTTCAAATACATGTATACATACATAGCACAACCTGGCTGCGCAGATGCACTAGTGTTACTAATTTGAGTTTGCGTGAATTACCAAAAATGGTTTGGAGTTGGTGGGAGATTGATTTGTTCAGGTTTGAGAAAGGAAGGGTAATTTTGGTAATGAATTAAAAAAAAATAACAAATATTATCCCGAATATGACAGGTTGGTGGTGAGATTAAACAATGGATATGTACTTCCATGTGTAAAGTGTGATTGAACAAAACAAAAGTGAATGTGGACGCAATGCTGGCTAAGGGCATCCATAATGGATGTGTTAAAATTGTGTGTTAAAAAGTGTTAAAAGTGAGACTTAAAAATATGTGTTAAGAGTTTGTTAATTTAGTGAGTAAATAGTGAATGAATGGTGGTACAATAGATGTATTAAGGGGTGTGTTAAATATTTATTATATATGTATATAATAAATAAAATAAATAAATAATTTAATTTAATCAAAAATTTTAAGTCCAAAATTAAATTTCAAGTCCAAAAAAAAATCCGAACAAGATTAAAAAAAAAAAATTGTCGTTGACCGGTCAACCGGCCGGTCAACCCGTAAAACAAAAAAACGTTCCCCTTCGCTAGCTGCAGATGACAAACATTTTAATACACACCACTAATACACATACTAACAGCCCCATTGTGAGAGAAAAGACACAAAATGACTTGCTAAAAAATAACAATTGATACTAAAACATCTACTAGCAGCTCCACTGTGGATGCTCTAACTAATGCAATACACTAATTAAGCCTTTGGTTGGTATGTCAGACTTTTTAGTTTTTATTTTTTATTTTTATTAGGATTATTTTAGTTACAAAAAGATAAAATAAACATTTTAGTCTAATAAGACAAAATATCACATTTAACTAATAATTATTTCATTTTTTCTGTCATAAAATTTTAAAAAGTCAAAAAATTTATCCCAAACGAAACCTTTTAATTCCAGACTAAAATAATTAAAAAAAATCAAAAAGCTAACCCACAATCCAAACCAACCCTAATCTAAACATATTAAAACAAACAAGATTATTATATTCACACAATTTCTTTTATTTACAATCCTTCAAATAAAATGACAAATCTAAGATGTATATAAAGAGAATTTTAAAAGAATATTAAAATGTGAATTAATTTTTTAAATTTTACTTTGCACATTATTTGAAAGAATTTGAAAAACAGAAGTTGTGGACAATATCTATCCACACGCGACATGTATATAATACTAATTAATTCGACAATCACCAGAAATATAAATTAATACATTAAAATACCATTTCAGTTTTTAGGCATAGCCATTGTTGACTATTATTATCATTATAATCATGGATATCACCAGACAAAAGAAAACGGGCACACATATAAATATAGGAAAATGATTTGAATCATGAATTTTGGAACCATAAATCAATTATAAGTGATCTATCCTGACTCACATCACTTAAAACCTCACTAAAATATAAATGTTATCTATTAAGTATCTACCATATCATTAGAGGTTGATTTTAGGGGCCTAAAATTATTGAGATGTAACACTACAGTATTTACACGTAACTTTTTCTCATACAATTCGGTGCTGTTGAGAACTGGGTTTGTATTTTTTTTTTTTTTATAACTAAAATAGCTAATGAAGATAAAATAGATTAAAATAATTCATAAGACAATATATTACATCAAACTCATATTCATTTTTTTTTTTTACAACCATCAAATCAAATATAAAAAAAGCCAATTATCATCTCAAATATAACTTTTTTTAAATAGCTAAATAGTTAAAAATCTAACTAAAAAATCAACTAAGGCTTGGTTTGGGAAGTGGATTGACTTTTTGGCTTTTTGACTTTTTTGGCTATTTTAGCCTGGGCTAAAAAGTTTGATTTGGAAAGGACTTTTTTGATTTTTTTTGTGAGAAAAGAGTGTAATGATTATGGGTTGAATGTGATGTTTTGTTTGTTATGACTAAAATAGTATATTTTGTCTTTTGTGACTAAAATAACCAAAAAAATCTCAAACCTTGTTTCCCAAACGAAAATATTCAAGTTTCCAAAGGGAAGTAATACTACAAACACTTAACTACTTAAAAATTGCCTATAATTATTATTGGTGGTTCAGATTTATTATATTAAATAAATTTAATATTCACCCCCACAACTATCCATCCAAAATTTTCTGGGTAGATTTGTCTAGTTTTGTAGACTTATTCATTCACAAATCACATATGAAACTGCAATAAATGATAAAGTGTTTACGATTGCCTTTTTTTAGTGAATTTTTTTTTAGCCTTTTTTTTGTTCTTAATGATTTTTTTTTTTTTTTATTAAAATTTTTAAGAACCCTACACTTTTGGGTTCTAAGAGGCTAGATGAGCCGGAATTTTTTATTTATTTATTTATTTTTTATAACAAATCCAAAAGAACAAAGAAAAGTAAAAAATAATTGGCTTTTTTAGGTTTTTTTTTAATTTTTAGTTTTTACCTTTTAGTTTAATCTAAAAAATATTTTTAAAAAATTGACATAATTTAAAAAATCTATTAAAGATAAAAAAAAAAAGTTCAAAAATATATGTATATATATATGATTTTTTAAATTATATATCGAACAAATGAAAACATAAATGTCTCACAGAAAGTCTCAACTCATGTGTGATCTACCTGTGAGAGCATCTTTCGTGAGAAATTTATCATTCTATGGCAGTGTTTGGGAGCAAATTTTTTAGGTTTTGAAGGGATTAAATAAGAGATGGGTCGAACTCAAGCCTTGGGCCGGTCCGATCCCCTAAGCCCAAATCCAAATGGGTCAGATGAGCATGTGGGCAACCCAACTGAGTCCATCTTCATTACCAACGGTTCACCCAAGTCCTCAAGCACTTGGGCCCAACTCGCAGTGGAAAGGCCAGTCCAGTTGCGATACTAGGCTAGGGCCGAGCTGCAAGACCCATTCTATGGGCCGAACTAATGGGTCGAATCCATCATCAGAACCAAAGTAGGCCGAATCCGTACACAAATATTTGAATAGGCTAGCCCATCCCAACAGTAGCCTCGCAAAGGGCCGAGCCGAGGCACAACGGTGCCGAGCTGAGGGAACCTCTCAAAGAAACGTGAAAGCTATGAATATATGCATATGCAAATTGCCACCTCAGCTGGTCCCCTACACTTAGAATCACAGAAGCAGTTGAACCAGAGGAATGTGGTTTGTTATCAGCATGACTATAAGCACCTCTAGGCAACTACTAGATGGTCTCCCACCTAGGGCGATGCTGAAAGGAAGTTTGGCAGCACCAGAGCTCTAGGAAACCATCTTGGGAAACAAGCAAGGAACTCTGTATATACTACATAAACTTCACATTGAAGGTAACTGATCCAAACTGAACTCCACTTACAAAAAAACTCAACTCTCTACACTTCTTCTCTGATCACTGATTCCCACACCGGAGGGGTTATCCGGCCAACCCCGGCCAGACAGCTCTTACAGTGCTTCTTGCTGCAGGAACCTCAATCCTTGGATAGTCCAACCGAGTACGGAGCCCCGATCCACTTTCATCTAGTGCGGAATCTGGTACGTACAATTGGTGCGGTGAACGTGGATCACTTTATCTCTGAGCTCTGCACTCAGTTCCGGCGATAGGGCAGAGGACATCCCACCTTCGACACATACTCCACAGACGGAGAAGACAAAGGACAAAGGCTTGGCACTCCCAACAGTCCTAGAAGAACAAACTGGAAACAACCATCGGACCCCCGAATCCGTCGAGCATCGATTACCCTTCGCTAGAGGTTCTTCTTATCACTTTCTTCTGGAAAAGAATTACAGAGATCAAATCATAGACTCCATGGGGATAGAGATACAGGAGCTGAAAGCACAACTTAAAAGGGTGCTGGGTGATCCAACGAAAAAGAAGACTGAAGCAGAGCCCTCTCGCTTACGATGAAGGAGCTTATCCAGAGAACAACTAATGAAGAAGTTCCCTAGAAATGAGTCTGGGCAGCAAAGCCAGCCAATCCCGATACAGAGTGAAGCGGTGATCAGCCACACCCCTGGGTCACACCGGAAAAGGGCTAAGAGGCAGAAGACGGTTAGCCAACAGACTGAGTACCCTCCTTAAGACCTTCGTACTTGGCTGATTGGCAACAAGTAGAACGAACAACGTCAGGATCATCTAGACCGTACCATTCACCAAAGAGAACACTGAGCACTGGATATGCTTGTCTCCTCTCCATTCTTCCCGGAAATTAAGGCCATGAGACCCCTCAAGAAATATACCCCGCCAAAGTTCACGTTGTACGATGGGAAATTAGACCCATTGACGCATATTAGCCATTATAGACAGATGATGCCTTTATGGAGCCGAAATGAGGCACTGATGTGCAAAGTCTTCACATCCAACTTGGGAGAAACCGGACTTCAATGGTTCAATTGACTCCCCGCTTGATCAGTTTATGACTGGAAGCAGCTCTCCGAAGAGTTCTTAGCCAAGTTTGTCTCCAATACGAAGATCCCGAAAGGGCCGGATACACTGTTCGGTCTCCGAAAGGAACAAGAAGAAACACTGCACAGTTATACTAGGAGGTATTGGGAAGGGTACAATGACTTAGAAGAAAACGTTTGCAATGAGCAGATGGTTGTTATGTTCTTCAAACATGGTCTGCGCCCGGAAAGTAAGTTGAGACAGTCACTTACCAAGCGCCCGCCCACGGCACTGAAAGATTTAAGTGCCAGGATCGAGCAGTACACTTGCCTTGAGGATGTCCAGATCCCCATCGAGGAAGCATCAGCAGAACAAACAGCTCAGCACAAGAAGAGAATAGACCGAGGGGAACACTGAGGGCTCATAGTGAATGAGGTGGACAAGTCCAAATCTCACGAAGCAGTCGTGACCGTATTTAAGGAACCCATCTATCGTATCCTGGAAAAGATCAAGAGGGAGCCCTTCTTTGTTTGGCTGCCGAAAATGCTGGGAGATCCAGCTCGGCGTAATCAGAAGCTTAGATACACCTATCATCAAGATAGGGGGCATATGACTCAGAACTGCAGAGCACTGAAGCAACACTTGGAAGACCTAGTAGTAGTTGGGCACCTCCGGGATTACATTGATCAGGATAAAGTAGTGATCGAACCACGGAACCCACCACTAGAACCGAACATTGAGCACCCACCTCGGCTGATAATAAATGTGATCCATGGAACAACAACCCAGGAACATGAAGAGGCACTGAAAGAAGAGATTGTTAAGGCTGTGCAAATTTAGCAGGTCATGTCAGTAGAGCCTGCGTCGAACAAGGTACACACGACACCTAAATCCCCCTTGTGCACTGTTTCATTTACTATAAAGGATTTAGAAGCCATACATCACGTACATACTGATGCACTGATTATAACTGTGGGAATTGGGAAACGGTTTGACGTAAAACGAGTCCTGGTAGATCAAGGCAGTGCAGCAGACATATTGTATTATGACTTGTTTAGAAAGCTTAGTCTCTTCGAGCAGCACCTCACCTCAGTGGCAGCTCCATTAGTTGGCTTCAATTCACAACCAGAATGGCCACTTGGCAGAATAGTGTTGCTAGTTGTGGCAAGAATGAAGACCCTCCAGATATAATTTCTAGTTATTAACACACCTTCCCCTTACAACGCCATACTTGGCCGTCCATGGATTCACCGAATGGAAGCGGTCCCTTTAAGCTACCACCAGCTCATCCGTTTCTTAACAGAACACGGAGTAAAACAAATCTCAGGGGATCAAGTTGTGTCAAAACATTGCTTCATGGCGGTATTGAAGGCCAAGCAACTTTGTAACCGGGAACAGACAGTGGAAATGGCCGAACAACCAATCTTGGAAGATGCAGGGGGGCCCAGAGGAAAAGATGGTAGAGGATTTAGAGAAAATCCTAGTAAAGGAGGATGATCCAGAAAAGTACTTCATTATCGGTACCTCGCTAGGCGCTGATGAGAAACTTCAGTTGCTTGAACTACTGAGGAAAAATATAGAGGTATTTGCATGGTCAGCATATGATACTCCAGGGCTGAACCCAGAATTTGCTTGCCACAAACTCAACATCAACCCTTCAGCTCGGCTTTTTGTATAGAAAAATCGGAGGTCCTCAGTTGAGCACACTGAAGCAGTAATTGCTGAAGTCGAAAAACTCCTAGCATCAGGAGCGATTAAAAAAGTTTAGTACCCACAATGGCTGTCCAACACAGTTGTAGTAAAAAAGAAGAACAGAAAATGGAGGGTCTGCGTTGACTTCACCTGCCTAAACAAAGCTTGTCCCAAAGACAGTTTTCCTCAGCCTCGCATCGTTCAATTGGTGGACTCAACGGCAAGGCATGAGCGCATGAGCTTTCTGGATGCTTATAGCGGTTACCACCAGATACCACTGTTCGGCCCGGATTAAGAGAAGACAGCATTTATCACTCCAAGGGGCACTTATTACTACAAAGTAATGCCGTTTGGCCTCAAGAACATCGGAGCAACCTACCAACGAATGATCACTCGAATGTTCAAGGACCAACTCGGAAAAACCATGGAAGCATATATAGATGATATGGTAGTAAAAAGAAAGCTCGCTACGAACCACCTCGCAAACTTAAGAGACGTCTTTGGTATCCTGAAAAACCATCAGCTTCGCCTCAATGCCTCGAAATGCGCTTTCGAGGTAGGAACAAGAAAGTTCTTGGGATATATGTGTCACAACCCAAACCCGCCCCTATAGGTTTAGCATTGTAACCGGCCAGTAATCCTTGGATTACCGAAGGCCTCTGAACAGATTAACATATAATAAGGGGCTAGCGGAAGCAATATACAAAAATTATAATTGTCCAATGAGCTGTGCTGACTTATATGAAATAGAATATTTTAAAAACTTTATATACATAACCATAAGTCAACCATACATTATATTATACCACACACATTACAGTATCTTCCGTACAGACAACATAAATAAAATAAAGTCACATGCATAAACAGAATTAATCAACACTTGAACCCAAGACACTTCGGGAACCTCCACGTGAGGCACAAAGGTTGGCTGACAACAGAACAAAACTCCAGGCAAAAGCCTTCGGGCTCGAACTCCAGAATGCTCACCTATATACATATATATACAAACAGTGAGCTAAAACCCAGTGAATAACATTAAGGTAAAGGGGTTAGTGAACGAATTCCGAACATTTCATACGTATAAAACAGATCATAACATAATCATATTCATCTCATATCAGAACATAATAATGGCATATCCCATAGAACATATCGAACATATCACATAACGTCTTCCGACTAGAGTAACCGGTCCCGGACACCGATTAAACACATATCACCACAATAAAGTGGCTAACGAGATCTCGTAAATGTCATGGACCCGCATTTTCATGCCGTCCCCCATGACTTGGGACTATCTATGGATGCCATAATAGATTTCAAACTTGGAATGTTCGTTCACAGAAGCATATATCATTTCAGAAAACATAACATATCATATCTCGTTTGGAACATAATTTCATATAAACGTATCTTTACGATAACGTTACTCACAGTGGTTCCAGTAAGCGACCAATCAATTCTCGGACGTTGACCTACAATCACAAAATACATAGCACAAAATATGTCTCATTATTACTCATTCATGTGGCCATACATGACTTAGCTTTCTCACTTTAATTTCCCATTCATTCCATGCTACACAACTTGTTCATATTGCCCATATACTCGGATTCTACACATATTTTCTAATTCACTTACTTATGTTATTTCTTAGCTTATTAATCTTTAACGGCTCATAAATCATGCCTAAGAATGCCCATAAAGAGATGGGAGTGAAGATATGTACTTAAAACATCTTTTGAGAACATGCTGAAAATAGGCTGGTGGCTAGAGCCAGCTTTTCTTGGCTAGAGCCAGCAGAAGGCAAAAACAGAGCTCGCTCGAGCCAAGACTTCTTCGCCCGAGCCAACCTTTGGCAGAGTGCAAAATTCTGAGAGCTCGAAATGTTGGCTCGAGCCACCACTTCTTCGCTCGAGCCAACTGTAAAATTTTGGGCAGCAAGCTTAACAAAAATGGCTTCCAAACCACCTCCAAACCTTGGGGTCTTGCATGATTTGATCAAACACACAAAAATAGCTTTTAGAAAACTTCAATACAAGACCCTTGAAACATCTTTTATTCAAAAACTCATGGATGTAGCAAATTTAAACTCAAAAGCTCATGCATGGAGGGTTTTCAAACCATGTTCTTGATTTTTCTCAAAACATGCAAATGATGAACAACAAATTCATGGATTCACAACTACGAGCATGCTCAAAACTCACATGCATGCAAGGATTTCAAACTCAAACTGAAGATAGTAAAATCGGAGATGTCCTACCATGAATACACATGCAATTAATTTACAAGCCCAAAGACCCATTTCTCATTCTAATCTCATGTAAATGATCCACAAGTGAGTTGAAAACATGATGCATGGGGGAATGGTTACAGAAAATGAGCTTAAACTCTTACCTAGAGCTTGATTTCACACAACAAGGGGTGATCTTCCTAGCTCTCTTCTTCTTCCTCATTTGAGCTCTCTCTCTCTCTACGCTAGGACCTCAAGAGTGATGGAGTGATACAACTCTCCTCCAGCTTTCATCAGAATATACACAACTCACACACCCTCACATTGAGCTCATACACGTGCACACACATGCACACTTCCAACACACACACACACACAAGTTTTGATTCCCTACACCCAACACCACCAATGCCTCAACCCAATAATACACTAATTCTCATCTTGGCTCAATAATAGGACTAGATTAGGTACCAATCATGCATTATTTAATTCAACACAAGTAACCTTAATTTATTCAAGATTAGCACAAAATTCAATTATTCAAAAATAGTTCCAATTAAGGCTTAATTTAATCACATGCGATTTTACTAAACTGAATCAGTTTTTTTATAAAATTTGCCATGGTGTTCTGAAAATTCCAATTAACATATTAAAGCAAAATTTCAAATAGATATTGCTATAAGTAGCAGATAGAAGCCAATTATCGTACAAATTACATATTAATCCCACAATTCATTTTAATCCACTCATTAGCATTCTTAATTACCGATTAATAGCTAATTATGGGTCGGGGTTATTACAATATGGTCACTCACATAGGAATCGAAGCAAATCCGGATCAGATCAAAGCAATACAAGAGCTAGAAGTACCAACGAAGGCTAAAGAGCTACAGAAGCAGGCCAGAATGGCGGCCGCCCTGAATAGGTTCATCAGCAAGTCTTCAGACCGTATAAAGCCTTTTTTCCAGCTGTTGAGAAAAAAAGGCAGCGTTTAAATGGAGTCCCGAGTGTACCGAAGCATTGCAAAGTCTCAAAAGATACCTCAGTACACCACCTCTTCTGTCCACTCCAGAACAGGAGAGGAGCTGTACCTATATCTAGCAGTCTTAGATCACGCCGTAAACGCGTATTAATTCGGGAAGTTAATAAGGAACAGAGGCTAGTATACTATGTTAGTAAGACTTTACTAGATGTCGAGACACGATATCTACCCTTGGAAAAGTTAGCTTACGCGCTGCTTATCTCCTCAAAAAAATTACAACATTACTTCCAAGGGCATACTATCAATGTCCTCACCGAGTTCCCCCTCAGATCTGTATTCAGCCGAGCTGATTTCTCTGGCCGAACAGCAAAATGGGCGGTAAAACTTGGTGAGTTTGACATTCGGTACCAATCCAGGACAGCAATCAAGGCCTAGGTCTTGGCAGATTTCGTCGCAAAATTTGCTCTCACCCAGAGTACCGAGCCAGAGAGTCCAAGTTCAGCACAGGTGCCACGCACCATCGAACAGGAAAAGCACTGCGTTTCGGAAGCATGAAAACTCTTTATTGGAAACATCTGGCAGCTCTATGTTGATGGATCACCCAATAACCGAGGCTCGGGGGCAAGAGTAGTACTTATCTCACCAGAGGGATTTATTTGGGAACAGGTTCTTAGGCTCGGTTGGAAGGCTTCTAACATTGAGGCGGAATACGAAGCATTGCTGGCTGGCTTACGCAATACCGAACACTTCAATATAGAACAACTTCTTGTTTTCAGCGACTCACAACTAGCGGTAAACCAGCTTTTTGGGGTCTATGAAACACGAGACGAAAGAATGGCTATATACGCAGGCAAGGCCAAAGATCTACTTAAAAAATTTCGGTCCATACGAGTGGAACGAATCAGTCGAGACAAAAACAGCCATGCTGATGCTCTGGCTTGCCTCGGCTCGTCAGTAGATACTAAAGATGCTAGAAAAGTTTGGGTTAAGTTCGTGCCAGAACCAAGCATTGTATCTCCAGTCCTCTGCAGCAACTTAGAGCCAAGCTGGATTGATCCGATACTTGCTTTTCTAAAATCTAGCACTCTTGCCGAAGGTAAAAAGGAAGCCAACAAAGTCAAACACAGGTCAGCTCGGTTTTGGATCTCACCATCTGGGAAGCTGTACAGACGCTCCTATCTCGGCCCTTATCTTCTATGCGTGCATCCAAATCTGGTCAAAAATGTTCTCTACAAAATTCACGATGAGATTTGTGGATGCCACGTTAGTGGAAGGTCACTGGCGCACCGAACCCTTACTCACAGGTACTGGTGGCCACGAATGTAACAAGATGCACAGCCGTACGTTCAGAAGTGCGATAAATGTCAGAGGTTCACTCCACTAATTCATCAGCTAGCCAAAACTCTCACTCCACTCACCAGCCCATGGCCCTTTACCCAATGGGGTCTGGATATTATCGGACCATTGGCATGAGGCACTAGGAACATACGATTTTTCATCGCTGCAACCGACTATTTCACTAAGTGGGTTGAAGTCGAAACACTAGCAAGTATCAAAGAAGCGGACACAAAGCGGTTCGTCATGAGGAACGTAGTAGTGTGTTTCGGCATCCCGCAGGTACTGATTGCGGATAATGGAATACAGTTTGATGGAAAGATCTTCAGAAAGTTTTGTGCCAACCTCAGAATCAAATATTGGAACTCTTCTCCAGGGTACCCACAAAGTAATGGGCAGGCAGAAGTGTCAAACAAAACCATCATCAACGGAGTAAAAAAATGGCTTGAACATGCAAAAGGAAAATGGGTAGAAGAGTTACCCTACGTGCTATGGGTATACCGAACCACAGCACGGCGCTCAACGGGGGAAACACCTTACTCCCTGACTTATGGAATGGAAGTCGTCATCCGACTTGAAGTAGGTCTCGCAACCCTTCGGTCTGAATTGTTTGAAAGCACCAGTAATAAGGAAGCTATTGCATAAGCATTGGATATGGCAGAAGGTCGAAGAGAAGTTGCACTAATCAGACTTGTAGCATATCAGCAGCAGCTCATCAAGAGTTTCAACCAAAAAGTTTTCCCAAGACAATTCACACCTGGAGAACTGGTTTTAAGGAAAGTCATAGATCACAAACGGTGCCTGGTGAAGGAAAACTCGGGCCTAACTGGGAGGGCCCCTACAAAGTCACAGTTGTTGCTGGAAATGGAGCTTACTACCTAGAGGATCTCAAAAGCCGAGCCATACCTCGGCCTTGGAATGTAGCAAATCTCAAGAAATACTATCAATAGAATTACGCCCTAATTTCTTTATCAGGATGCAAAGACATTTATCTTTTGGCCAATACAAATGCCTCCCCACTTCTCTCAATATTTTCAAATTTTTGTAATTAGCTTTGGTGTCCACCAAACGGAATTAGTTTTGATGTTTATCAAACAGAATTAGCTTTGGTACATACCAAACGGAATTAGCTTTGATGTTTATCAAACAGAATTAGCTTTGATGTTTATCAAACGGAATTAGCTTTGGTACATACTAAACGAAAATAGCTTTGATGTTTATCAAACGGAATTAGCTTTGATGTGTATCAAACGAACTCAGCTTTGGTCTTAACCCAAATGGACTTAGTTTCAGAACGACTGAACGGAATTAAAATTTAGTTAGCACTCAAACATGCCGAGCGGAACTGCTTGGTGGACTTATGTTTGGCAACTAAATTGGACTTTAGCCAAGTGAAATTGCTTGGTGGAAACCGCACTAGCACATCTTAAGTAAACATCTCTGAATCTACAAAATATCTTAAGTATCGTCACTTCAACACTTCAGTACTACAGCATACAAACAGAGTTGGAACAGACTAAGCTAAACTCTATCAGGAACAAACTTCCAGCACTAGTCTTACTCAACTCCAACTGGGGGCAAACAATTGTTTTCTTTCAAACCAACCTGGACCTGAGTAAGACACCTCTTCATATCTTTATCCCATTCAAGTACACTTATAATATCAAAGTTGCAACAGACTTAAGCAGCTTTGCCTAGAGAGCACAGTCTTCAGCACAGATCTTACTTAGCTCCAGATGGGGGCAAACAATTGTTTTTTAGAACCAACCTAGACCTAAGTAAGACCCTCTTTCTTTCATTACAAAACCAAGTACAACCATACAACATATTCGTTAACCAGACTGAGCATATGTTCGGCCTTGAGGTCCCAACAGAGCTCGGCCGGGGGCAAACAGTACAGAACCAGACCGAGCATCTGTTCAACCCTGAGGTCCCAACAGTGCTCGGTCGGAGGTAGACAGTACATAATACATTCAGATGTAAAAGCCAAAAAGCATCAGATTGCAAAATCAAAAGGAAAATTCCATCATCCAACAAAGGCACAGATGGCCCCATAGCTAGCAACAAAGAAAAGGAAAAAATAAGAGAAAAATTGTCTTTGCAAGTATAAAGAGAGAACTCGTTAAGGGGACCGAGCCACAGTACAACCGAAACATAAAAACAAAAGAGAGTCCAAAAAGCAAAAATTTCAAGTCTCTCCAAAGAAAACTTTAGCTTTCATCAACAGAGGGAACCTCATGAGCAGTGTCTACAATTTTGTCTAGGCCGTCTTGGGGAGAAAAAGTAGAGGCAGCTCCAACTTCCTAAGAAGTGGAAGCTACCTTAACCACATCTCCCGCGACTTCAGTCTCTAGGGTTCCACCCCCTTCAACGTTCACCGTCTCAGTGGCAATATCATTCTCCTGAGTCTTGTTTGTAGAATCAATTAGCCAGAAGAACTGCAGGGGTAGAGACAATCTTTGAACCCAGGGACCTTGAGGGAACTGGGACATCCTGAAACAGGGAAGAGCCTTCAGGAACTAGGGCAACGGCTAGAGCACTCGACCAACCCTTCAGAAAGAGCTTATCTCGCAGCACCAACACCTCCTTTTTGTAGGTAGCCCCAGCCTCATCCCAACCTTGTTGCCAGTACTTGGCCTCCAACGCAGAACGCTCGGCAGCCATCATCGCGATAACGGCCTCCAGCTCTGCCACTTTTCCTTCAAGTTGAGCATGCTTCCCAATAGCAGCCTCCTTTGACTTTTCAGCTGAAGCAACAACCTTGTTTAGACGGAACGCCTCCCTTTTGGCAGTTCTGCGTCCTTCCTTCTTGGCCTCGAGGCTCACTGTCAGTCTCTCAATATTCATAGCGGTCTCCAGTATGGCCTTTTCCAGTTTCTCCACTCAGGTGATGGACTGATGCATCCTCTGAATACACTACAATAGATTACAAAGTATTAAAAGAAAGAAGGCAGCATCATAACACTAAAAACATGCAAAGCAAGAACGCACTTACAGTAGTCATCATCTGAAGGGTCCCCTTCAAAATAGAAATATTGCAGGGCCCATTATGGTCAGCCATGTCCACCGGCATCAACAGAGTCTTGGTTAAGTCAAAAGAAAAATCCTTGGAAGCAACAACCGAATCAGAGATAGAAATGGGCCTGCCTTGATGTAACATCGACAGTTCCCATTTCTCAAATACTTCATCTTCAATAGGATCTTTAGAAACTTCTCCAACCACTGCCTTGTCAGTCTCTCTCCTCCTCTTCTTTACCCTTGCAGCAACCAAAGCGGAGGGCTCGACAGTAGTAGCATGAGTTCTTGAAGCTCCCACCTCCAGTTTCACATCCATGAGGCTGTTTTCCTTGGCTTTCAACAAAAGAGTCTCCAAGGCATCAGAGGCGCCAAAAGCCTCAGCCTCAAAATCCACTAGCACTCTTCTCTTCGACATAGACCAGCCCCCTACAAAGCTGGAGGCAGGAGAGGGTGTCCTCTCGAGCAAGGCACCACAGCCAGGTAATTTGTGACCCGGAGGGTGAGGATGTATCGATCTCGATGTTAGAATCTAGAAGGATGCTCAGACGCGCCCAAACGCCTGGGATGAACCCCGCTCGCTCATCTGTGGGTCTACTACAGTTCAAACTCAAATTGTCACGGTTCTTAATCTGAACCAAAGAGTCCAAATCCGGCAAATCGTTTTGAGAAAACAAATTTTTGAAAGAAGTGTCAAACATGGATTGCTTTGCCAGATACAGAGTAGCCACCTAAATATTTTTTAAATGGGGGAATTTAGGAAACCCTGACTCGATGCCAAAGGCCATGTGTCCGTCATCACCAAAGTTACCTCGGCTCGAGAACTTGGGTACGATTGGAGAAGGTCAGCTATGAGCACCCCCTCTCGCCCGGTCCGAAGACCGGCCTCTACTAACCATGATATCCAATTTTGAAAACATTATGTGTTCTTATTCCGGTTATTAGCCTAGATTTACTATGTTATGCGCACAGCAAACAAGTATAGACCAAATCGCCTACATTGGAAGAAAACATTTCATGTTTGTTTTGAAAACGGTTTGCTACTCGCAAGTAGGCTAAAATGCAGGTTTTGCCACCCTCGAGTGGGCTTTGGAAAAGATGGCTTTGCCACTATCTAGTGGACTTAAAACTCTCAGTTTTAATGCATTTATTCCAATTTAGGTAATTTGACCTCCATCCACAGGCATTCAAGCAGTTATATCACATAAGCAGCTAGCCTCATGGTAATCATGATATTATGGCAACACTCACACGCATGCGGTATGCTAAAGCATGAAAGCTTACCTAGTACTCCAAGCCAAAACAGAAACTAGTTAGTAATCAAGTGCATGATCCTAGTTCATGTTAAGATGGCTAATGCAACACATGCAGAATTCAACTAAGATAGGCTCGGCTAATCTACGATGACATGTGAAATGCTACAACTAACACGTATTCAATTTGGAATTGAAATACAGATGCAGTTAGAATGATGCGCCGAGCCCGGTGCATGCAAAACGGATAAATGAATGCAAACATGCTATCATACTGTATGCTAATTTGAATATGCCCTAAACTAACCATCGAAAGTTAGTAAATAAAAGGGAAGAAAGACATGGGGTTGGAAGACATGCACACACTCACGCACGCTTATTACACATATGCCCTCACTCAGAGGGTCCGAATAAATATTACAGTCCGAATAAATAATACTAAATTAAATATTACAGAACTTTTAATTTAATCAACAAATTAAATGCAGAAAGAAGGTGGCCACAGCCCTGCCTCGGGATGCGTGAATAATGCATGCTTGACTCGTCTCGCTCGGAAACTCGCTGCCATAGCACTGTTGCCTCTGTTTACACTGCCTTGCCCCCCTGAAAACTTGCACAAGTCCCAAGAATGCTTCTCTGGACACTGGGAAGCATCACCGGCCAAGTAAAAACACCACCGGCCGAATGGGATGATCACCGGCCACATTTTTGTCTATCGGCCAAAAATTGATGGCCGGCAAGATCAGATTTAGACCGCCAAAGCTTCCTCTGAACTCGCAATTGACAGCAGCAGAGGGCAAGCAATGTATGGCATGGAATTTTCAGGCAAATGTATGCACGGACACACTCTCTATCATGTAATGGACTCAAGGGAGTGTGGCCCTCGACCCTCGGGCCATCAATTACGCATTTCAATGCATGATGGCCCAAAAGCCAAGTGTGCAACTTCGATATCAAATGAAATGCAAGCACAAAACACATCAAAGGGCCTCAACCCCTATCATGATTGATCAAGAGGCAAGGGATGCATGTTCAATGAAATGCAACCTAGGCATGGAGGCTAAGTATGCAACATGAACATTCAAATGAGCAATGTATATTAGGCACGCAACCTAAACATGCAACAGCACACAAGTATGCAACAACACACAAGGTGAGCATGCATCAACATGCAAAGGATGGTCTTACACTAACTTGGACAGTTCTCTACTAGGTGCAAAACAGTGGCCAAAATGATGCAACAAAGGCATGAAAACACACACACAAGCATGCATGCACAAGGCCCTAAACATGGAGCATAAGCCATCAACTCTTCAAAGCATGAAAGGGATGGAAAATGCAAGTATGCAAGCATGGAACATGGACTAAAATATGGTTCCTAATGATGCCAAATCATGAGAATGAGCCAAGTAAAGCATGTTAGTGACCCGCACACCCAAGGCTAGTAAGCTAGAATGCAAAGGAGCTATACAAAGCATGGCAAGCATGACTCCGAAGGCCCAAGACAGACCTTAAGTATGGAAAAATAGTGCTAAAACCCTCTTGGAGCCTAACTGTAGCACGTCCGCGGGGGACCTCGGCTACAGTTCGGACTCGATTTTATGTCGCGGTTCTAAATCTGAACCAAAGAGTCCAAATCCGGCAAATCGTTTGAGAAAACAGATTTTTGAAAAAGTAGTGCCAAACATGGACTGCTTTGCCAGATTACAGAGTCGCCACCTAAATATTTTTAAATGGGAAATTTAGGAAACCCTGACTCAGTGCCGAAGGCCACATGTCCGTCATCACCAAAGTGGTCTTGGCTCGGGAGCTTGGGTACGATTGGGGAAGGTCAGCTATGAGCACCCCCTTTCGCCCGGTCCGAAGACCGGCCTCTACTAACCGTGATATCCGTTTTTGAAAACTTTATGCGTTCTTATTCCAATTATTTAACCTAGAATTACTATGTTGTGCGCACAGCAAACAAGTATAGACTAGATTGCCTAATTTGGAAATAAACATTGCATATCCGCTTGTTTTGAAAACAGTTTGAGTTTGCTACTCGCAAGTAGGCTAAAACACGGATTTCAATGAGTATTCCCAACTCAAGTAATCCAACCTCCACCCACAAGCATTCAAGCAGTTTATTTCACGTAAGCACTTAGCCGCATGTTAAGCATATTGTCATGGAAACATTCACACGCATGTGGTATGCTAAAGTATAATAGCTCACCTAGTACTCCAAGCCAAAACAGAAGCTAGTTAGCAGACATGCGTGTCCTAGTTCATGTCAAGTGGCTAATGCATCACATACAAGGATGTAATCTAAACGGGCTCGGCTATCCTAAGCATGGCACATGAAATGCAGCAACTACCACGTATTCAATTTGGAATTGAAAGTACGATGCAGTTTGCATGATGTGCCGAACCCGATGTATGTAAACAAATGCATGAATGCACGCATGCATTGCATAAGGTATGCTAATTTAGAGATGCCCTAATCTACCATCGAAAGCGGGTAAATAAAAGGGTTAGAAAGAAATGGGGGTTGGAAGACATGCACCCACTCACACACACTTATTACAATTATGCCCTCACTCGGAGGGACCAAATAAATATACAGTCCCAAATAATAAATCAACTATCCTAGCTAATTAATTATTACAGACCCTTAATTAATTAACAAATTAATTAAACTACTGAAAGCAGTAAAAGGCCTCAGGAAGAGGGATGCACGCATGCTCGGACCCGACTTGCCCGGAAAACCTACACCGTGCCACTGCTGCTTCTATTTTCAACTGCCCTGCCTCTCTGAAAATTCCCAAAGTTTCAGAATGCCTCCCAGATGATCTGAAATACCCCACCGGCTGGAAGAATTGATCACCGGCTTCTCCCATTGACCACCGGCTGCTAATGGTGTTTATCGGCCAAAAATAAAGTGCCGGTCGGCACTATAAAGTGCCGGTCGGCACTAAATTCCTGCAGGAGACAGTTGACAGCAGCAGCAAACAGCAGTGCATGGTATTGGTTTTTTAGACATATTTATGCATGGCCAATGCTCCCCATCATGAAGGAGACTCAAGGAAGCATGACTTTTGGTTCTAAGGCTATCAATTGTGCACTTTGGTGCATGATAGCCTAAGAACCAAGGTTGCATTTTCAATGTAAAAAAAAAAAAAATGCATGCAAACAAACAAATGGAACCAAAACCTTATCATCCTTAAGTCAAAGGCCTTGGTGACTTGGGAATGGAGGCATGTTTTGCCACTTGAAGTGCAAACACCCATCACTTCCCACACTTGGTTTGACACCCCAAACCAAGTAATGAAATGCATGTATGCAACATGGCTCAATGATGCAATCTAATAATGCAACTATCATGTTAAGTATGCAATGCCAATCATACAAGATGCAACATGCAATGTTAACATGAACAAGTCAAGCAATAGGGCCAACCTTTCACAACACTTAGTCAATCAAACATGCAACAATCATAAAGTAAGCATGCCATGGATTTAACTACAATGAGGCAGCCTTCAAAACCCCAAAAACAGTAGCAAAACAAGCCTAAAATAGTGACCAATGAGCATGCCAATATGCGAACCAAATAAGGCCAAGTTTAAGGCACCAAAAGGAGCGCACCTTGCTACCATTAATAAGACCAAACATGGTACATACCAAGCAAGCAAGAACAGATTTCTAGCATGCAAAATGAGCCCAAATCCCCCTTCATGGCATCCCCGAAAATGCACTAAACATGTAAGCATGCAAAGGCCTACTTTAAAGCATACAAGAGCACACCCTTAAAGCATGAACTAAGCCACATATGCCAACATATAAACATGACTAATGGACTGAAATAGGGTCTAATGTGATGCCAAATCATGGGATAAAGACAAGTTAAGCATGCTATAACTCCATACAAGCAAGGCCTACAAGCCAACAAGCAAGGCAACCGTGCTAAGCATGCCAAACGTAGCCAAAACAGTGGCTCACAACCCTTATGCATGACAAGATGATACTCATATTTTCATAAAATCAAGCTAAAACATGCGAGAAATATGGCTTAGACATATGGCATGCTTTTAGGCATAAAAGAGCATTTCAAAGGAAGTATGAGAAGCATGTTAGAGGCTATAATTCCAACCAAAAACAGAGATCAAACATGACATAAAACAGCCCAAAAAGTCCTGAAATGAAGCCAAATGCAAACATGCACACATGCTATGCTATGAGCCCAAAACAAGGGCAAATAAAGGACCAAAGGGAGAGGGGTGTCTCTCCCCTAAATGAAGCTCGAAAATATCATCCTCACCACTGAAAACCCACTGGTTTTCAGTGGTGAGAAGGTCAAAAACACCAAGCTAGACAATGCTCCAAGAAAAGGGCACAAAAAGACCAAAACAAGGCCTAAAAGAGTAAGGCCTCAATCAAATGAAAAAGAGACCTTAATGAAAGTTCTAGAGCAAGCAAAAACAAGGTTTTTTTATGTTAAACACAAAGCCAAAAAAACCAAGACAAGAGGGGTAGAAAGTAGTTGCAAGAATGGGGAAACTAAAGTGAAAAGCTCACCCTTGAAGATCCAATGAAGAACAGGTGGTCCAGCCCTCCTCAAGTGATCAAAACCAGTCCAAAATCACTCAAAACAAACCTCCAAGTCTCCCAATCTCGGAGCTAGGTGCAATAGTGTGTGTAATGGTGCAAAAGTGAGGTAAAACACACTATTTGGACCCAAAAACACACACACAAGAGGAGAGAGAGGGAGATATAGATATATGGCAGAGATATATGTATATGAGCTCTGGTTTTTGTCTCCAAAAACTTCAACCCTAAGCCAAGAGAAGAAGCTCCTCTCTTATAGGCAAAGAATGCTTACAAGCTAAGCAAAACCAAAGCCTCATCCCTCCATACACGTGTATGGAGGAGAGCAACAAGCTTTACAGCTGTGAGAAAATATCTCATAAAGCAAGTGCACAGTGCTCGGCCGGCAAAGAGTACCAAATGACAAAATTTAGTGCCGGTCGGCAGAAAATAGTGCCGGTCGGCACAATAAAGTGCCGATGGACAAAGAAGCCAGCCGATGGTCTCGGCCCCAAATGGCAGGTGTAAGGATGCCTCAAAAGGCATTCCCTGCCCTCCCAAGGCAAAACACAAGTGTTTGGTGCAAAACCAAACACAAACGGTCGAGTTCGGAGGTCCTGAGGCAGGGCGCGCAGCCGAGAACTCCGGGAACTCCAAACAAACACAAACATGGATAATCACCGAGTGTTCAAGCGGTGACGTCCAAGTTTTGAGGACGGTCAAAAATGGGGTGTCTACAGCTGTTCTCTTGATGTAACTCGAAGTCATAATAATGACGGAGTGAATGTCAAAGCCCAGAGACGACCCATTTTTAACAAGGTCAAGACTTAGACAATCATGCAAAACAAGTAAGATATGCTTGCAAGGCAGGGCAAAATGCAACCGAAAATGCAAGAAGCCGCATAACTTATGATCATGCAAAGAAAGTCAGAATGAAGCACACATGCGACGCTTATAAGCTAACATGCACCAATCTACACTACAATGCAGAAAGGATGTAAGAGAATTATGCAATTCTCAAAACGACTCACGCGGAGGATACAATACTGCGGCTCGTCTGGGCACCGCCTCAAATGAGCCAGACATACAATATCGCTCGCAAAGAAAGTAAACTTAACAGGTATGGTATTGTTAGCAATATGCAAATTACACGATTGGAGGTGTGTGGCAGATGCAACGTGTATAGGTAGTTGTAATTGAACACATGTGAGTAAAGCAGAGCACGCGTACAATGCAATGTGTATAAAGAGAAAGGAACTTGAACACATGTAAGTAAAGCAGAGCACGCGTACAATGCAATGTGTATAGAGAAAATTGAACTTGAACACATGTAAGCAAAGCAAAGCACGCATACAATGCAATGTGTAAAGAGAAAATTGAACTTGAACACATATCAGTAAAGCAAAGCACGCATACAATGCAATGTGTATAGAGAAAATTGAACACATATCAGTAAAGCAAAGCACGCATACAATGCAATGTGTATAGAGGAAATTGAACACATATCAGTAAAGCAAAGCACGCATACAATGCAATGTGTATAGAGAAAATTGAACACATATCAAGAAGCAAAGCACGATACAATGCAATGTGTATAGAGAAAATTGAACACATATCAAGAAGCAAAGCACGATACAATGCAATGTGTATAGAGAAAATTGAACACATATCAAGAAGCAAAGCACGATACAATGCAATGTGTATAGAGAAAATTGAACACATATCAAGAAGCAAAGCACGATACAATGCAATGTGTATAGAGAAAATTGAACACATATCAAGAAGCAAAGCACGATACAATGCAATGTGTATAGAGAAAATTGAACACATATCAAGAAAAGCAAAGCACGATACAATGCAATGTGTATAATAAAAGGAACTTGAAATTGAACATGGTAAAACATGATGTTGAAATGCAACGATTGCAACACAAAGATAATTGAAACAATTTCTTTTGAAATTTACGAGACGTAAAAGGATACGAGAAGGACATCCTTCACAGCTTCTCGAGCATCGCCACGAAAGTTGTAGTACGAGGTCAACTCAAGCTCTGCTTATATCCCAAGGCGCCATTTCTTGACCGCTTTTAAGCGATGAAGATACCAAATCACATGATCGACCTTAACAAGGGCGCAAAAAGGTACGGTGGCCGAAAGGAGGAGGTTACCAATGTCAAACTCAGCACCCTGCTACCCTGTTATTTTCTTGCTTTACTTTCCTTTTTACTAGGAGTTTAGGCACATTGCACTGCGTTAGGCAGGTTTTATTTCTCAAAATCGTGTGTTTTTTGCAAAACATATGATGGAGATGAAACAACTATCCGCTTGAAAAGGTATTGTACTTGTGTGCATCGCATCACAAGGCATCACATAACAATGTGAATGAAATTGAAATTTTTTTTGAAAACAAAGCATCGCATCGTAATAATCAGGTAGTGGACCGACCTACAACTCGATAAGCAAATCAAAGACTCGACAAACTAGCCAAGTGCAAGCACAACTTGATAGACACAGCAAAGACTTAAAGTGAGTGACATACAACTCGATAAGCAAATATGCAACAACTCGATAAACAAATGCACGACTCGGTGGGAATCAAATCACCGGAGAGTGCTGTAAGTGGTGGAATTCCCCAATATTCAGCATGAACAACTTAGAAAACACATGGGGAAGACCATCGACTGGACACAAGGACCATCGGCCGGGGAGGATGGTCATCGACACATAATTTGGTCGGTCGGCACAAAATTATGGCCGGTCGGCATTATTTACTGCCGGCCGGTCAGAGATCGCTCGCACCAATGTAATGTTGACATGTGTCCTCCACTCAACCTTATCCTCTACAAAAAAAATCTTAGCCTCGTGGTCTTCTTCATTTCCACACTGATTGGCTCCAAATGGAGGAATTTCTTGCTCAAAATCTCGCAACTTGGATTAACAACTTGGATGGCTCGGAAAAGCTGAATTTCCGGACTTTCAGATAAACGCACTATTCACTTTGCGCCGCACCCGCTGCATTTTCCGTTCCTCCATGCCGCTGCAAGGTTCTCGAACCCAGAACGCATGTCTTTAGCTTTAGCGGCAAGAAGTGTGTCCCACTTTCAAGATTTCCAAGCTCTAATGGAATCTGGGCGCAATGAGGAAATCCTACCCCAATTTCGCTTTTGGCCATGCTCAAGCCTTAGGACAAATATGTGGGCTCTCAATACCCGACGCCGTTCTTCGATTTGTGACGGACATTAGATGTTCCGAGCTTGGTCTGCTTTTTTCGAGATCGTGATCGTGGCGACCATCATCTGCAAGGCTTTCGGCACGCCTCTGCTATGCATGCTATCTCATTTTCGCTCGCCTCCGGCCCGGAGGAGCCGGTCCTGCTGATTGAAGTTGCCCAAGGCTTGAAGGAGGGCAAAGCCGCATTGCCATGGTCCCGGCCGAGACATTGCCTTGGGCTTAGACGCTTTTATCGCCGAGAGACGATCGATTAGCAGGAGTCCACTATTACCGCAGTAATGTTCCCACCCCATCTCACTTTTTATATTTGCTCACGCCACTGCCCTCGTGCTCGGTTTTTCTCACAAAAACCCCTTTCTTACTTTTTTCTCTCATCGTATTTCTCTATTCTTTATTCTCTCATTTTTCATCCCTCCCTGTGTGGTTGATGGATAAATTGAAGGTTGTGGACTCTTGCCCAAAGATATTCAAATACAGGGCTATTTCTTCGCATAACGCCTAGTTGACGCCTCTTGATGAAGGTTGGTGGTTTGAGTGGATGTGCAATTTGTTCGCAGATCGTTGCTTGGCGGTGCCCCTTGGCTCAATCTCCCAATGATGAGTTACAAGATGACCCGTCAACCCGGATCCAATTGATCGGCTTGACTCATCGTGGTTCTACTTCCCATTCCAGATCCTCGCGCCAGCTTTGGTCATGATCGACTTGTCCGCCGAAGGGATAGAGTACCCATCAGATTCCTAATCCGAGGCTCACAATGCTGTATGCCGAGATGGAGGACGAGAGAGCTCCTGGCCCCCGCTCCCGCTTTCAGTTGCACTTTGTCTGATGAGTGCTTGGATTGGCTTAATGAAGAGGCACAGGAGGGGCCCACTTTGGCATCAGAGGCTTCGACCAGCTCTGGGAGGGGGCGCAGGGACATTTGACTTAACCATGCCCCAAATTTATCGCTTTATTAGTACTTTCAAGTTTTCTTTATGAATGTAAAATAAAAGCAACTTCGATTGTATGCAAGAGCAAGAGAACTTTATTTGAAATCAATGAAATTGAAGGTTGTGGTACTGAAAATTTTCCGTTTTGGTCCAGAAATGGTCTTAGTTGTAAAAAGATTTATTTGAACAAAGTCATCTTTTATCAAAACTTTTCAAAACCATTTTCGATATGGATTAGAACTGGACACGCCTGAAATTTGTCACTGAGATGCACAACCCCAGATTCCTGCAATTGGAAAATTGCCCCTAGTTTGGATAGTGCCGCGGCGCTGCATGGCAACGGAAAGTTGCCCCTAGTCTGAATAGCACTGCACCGGAGATTGCGATGAATGCTGATGAATAAAGATGACCCAGATGATCAAATAGACAAAGCTGACCGGGGAAAATGTTTATGGTCAACTTCGTGATGAAGTCGCCACGATCCCAAGGATGGGAATCAAGCCTTACGTAGTTCAGGCTTGGGTTCACTCGAGTATTTTCACTCTCCTTTTGCGCTCTAATTTTTGCCAAGGCCGCCCTTTGCGGGTTTTCAACCTTGCGAGCTCAGTTTTTATTTTTTCTAATTTTTTGTGCTCTGAATTTTGTCTAGGTCGCCCTTCCGGGTTTTCGGCCTAGCGAGCCTCTCAGGGGTAATATTTCTTCAGCTTATCCATCTTGATCGGTTGGGAGAACTCTAGGCCATCTAGGTCCATCAGAACCACAGCTCCACCTGACCAGATAGACTTGATGATGTAAGGACCCGTCCAATTAGGTCTGAACTTGCCCCTTGGGTCGTGGATGGGGGCTCGATTGTCTTTGAGCACCAAATCCCCTTCCTTCAAATTTCTGGACTTAACCTTCTTATTAAAAACCCGGGCGATTCTTCGTTGATAACCTTGGATATGGTATGTTGCTTTTCAAATTTCTTTCATCAAAGAGCATGAGTTCCTCGAATCCGCTCACGCTAATCCGCCTACTATCTCGACACTCACCAACACTGCAATGATGGAACCTCAATCTCAATCGGTAGAACGGCTTCCATCCCATAGACCAATGAATAAGGGGTTGCTCCAATGGTTCTAATTGAAGTCCCAGAGCCCCACAGAGCAAATGGCAACTTATCCGCCAATCCCCGATATGTTTCCACCATCTTCGCAATATGTGTTTGATGTTTTTGTTGGCGGCCTCAATCGCCTCCGCTGGTCTCATGCGTCGATATGTGGATGACTTATGAAAAGCCACGTTATACTTCTCCAACAAATCAATCACCTCTTTCTTGAAGTGAGAACCATTGTCCGAAATGATCTCATTCGGAACTCCATAACGGCAGATAATGTTGTTTCTGATAAACTTTGCGACTTGCGAAGCTTTCAATACATCATAAGATTGGGCCTCGACCCACTTTGTAAAGTAATCTATTGCTACTAAGATATACTCATGCCCATTCGACCCCTTCGGAGTAACAGCTCCAATCACGTCGATTCCCCACACTAAGAACGGCCATGGTGATGTCATGTTGTATAACTTTGATGGCGGAATATTCATGCGGTTTGCGTGAATCTGGCATTTATGGCATCGCCGAACAAAGCCAATGCAATCTTCCTCCATGGTAGACCAGTAGTAGCCTTGTCTGAGGATCTTTCGTGCCAGCATCACCCCATTCATATGCGCACCACATTCTCCTCCATGGATGGCCTCCATCAGGCGCTTCGACTCTTCAGCTTCCACACACAACTTGTGCATTCCCAGATGACCTCTTCTGTACAACTTACCCCCGCAGATGATAAACTGGACAGCTATTCTCCTAATTGCCCTCTTGTCCTTGGCATTTGCCCCTAGTGGATATGCCTCCTTTTCCAAGAAGTTCCATATGTCGTGATACCAAGGGTTGTTGTCCTGATTTCATCTATGGCGTAGATTGATTCAGAGGCGGGTGCAAATTTCTCGTCAATAATGACCGGACGATCCGGACTCGACGGATGTCTATCATAGAAGATAGAGTTGCTAGCGAATCAAGAAACTCGTTGTTCTCTCTCACTAGGTGAGTGAAATTTAGCTTTTCAAACCGAGGAATTAACAAATCCAAGGTCCGTGGTAAGTGATCATCTTTTCCTCTTTACTTTCCAGTCTCCTTTAGCTTGAGACACAACTAGGTTCGAATCTCCAATGACATCCAATCGCCTTGCCCCTAGTTCTAGGGCGACTTCTAGACCGCAATACAAGCCTCATACTCGCCTCATTGTTCGAGACTTTGAACCGAGCTTAAATGCTAAAGGGATACGGAGTCGCTTCGCCATCATCAAGAACACCCCTATCCCATATCTATATTGATTTGACGCCCCGTCAAAGTACATCGCCCAAGCTTCATCTTCGACGTGCGTAATAGCTTCATCTCGAATAGGTACTCAACCGCTTCATCCCTTCAACCGGTGGTCGGAAGGAACTCGCCACCGCTTCTCCCTTTTTACGGACTTGCGTGTCACATACTTGAGGTCAAATTCGAGAGCAACAAAGAACCAACGAGCTAGCCTACCAGAAGTTACCGGTTTCGAAAAGATATTTGATGGGATCAAGTCGTGAAACCAACATTACAGAGTGAGCTAACAGGTAGTGCCGCAGCTTCCTAGTAGCCCATACCAAGGCCAGACATGCCTTCTCCAGCGGAGTGTAGCGAGTCTCATAATCGAGCATCTTCTTGCTCAGATAGTAGATGGCCCTCTCCACTTTATCTTTCGATTCTTGTGCGAGCATACAGCCCATCGTAGTCTCAGTCACTGATAGGTACAATATCAACGGCTTCCCCGGCTTTGGTGGTGACAACACGGGCGGATTCTGTAGATACTCTTTAATCTGTTCAAATGCGGCTTGGCATCGGTCGTCCCATTGGAATTTCTTTCCTTTCTTCAAGAGACCAAAAAGTGGTTCACAAGTCAAGGTTAATTTTGAGATAAACCGCCTTATGAATTGCACTTTACCTAGAAAGCCTCGCACCTCCTTTTCAGTCATTGGTGGTGGCATTTCTAAGATGGCCTTGATTTTGGAAGGGTCGACTTCGATGCCCCTTTGTGTAATCAGAAATCCCAGCATTTTTCCCGCTGTAACACCAAACGTACATTTCTGAGGATTCAACCGCAGCCGAAATTCTCTGATCCTCTGGAAAAACTTTTGCAAGGCGGTGTAGTGGCCCTCTCTTTCTTTGGACTTGACAATCATGTCGTCCACATACACCTCGACCTCTTTATGGATCATGTCATGTAATATTGTAGTTGCAAATGCTGATACGTAGTCCCAGCCGTTCTTTAGCCCAAATGGCATCACTCAGAGTAATATGTACCCCCCGGGGTGGTAAAAGCGGTCTTCTCCCGATTTTCGGGTGCCATTACTATCTGATTATAGCCTGAGAAGCCATCCATGAATGAGAGCAAAGCATGCCCCGCTGTGAAATCTACCAACTCATCGATGTGCGGCAAGGGAAAGTCATCCTTCGGATTGGCTCTGTTCAAATCCCTGAAGTCCACACATACTCGGATTCTGCCATCCTTCTAAGATCGAACAATGTTGGCACCAAGTCGGGTATTCAGATACCAAGAGAAGCCCGCGCCAATCTGCTTGGTGACCTCTTCCTTGATCTTAATGGCCCAATCGGGCGGATCCTCCCGAAGTTTCGCTGATGTCGAGCCTCGGGGTCAAGAGGGATCCGTCAGTATAATCTCAGATCGATTCCTGCATGTCTTCAGAGGACCACGCGAAAACATCTTTGAAATCTTTTAATAAAGCGACTAAGCGCCGCTCCTCTGAAGACAACGTGGACCCGATCCGACCAGCGGGTCCTTCTCAAGACTAATGTTCACGGTAGTGATTTCATCCATTAAGGGTTTAACAAACCTCTTGCTCATGTTCAATTAATCGCTGCAAAACCGAGGAATTTCAGTACTCGCTGCTTTCATCAAAATTTTGAAAGTCCCGATGGCAATAAACCAAAGGCATGAAAAGTACTCGAAACCACAGCTACCTCATTCTCATTAGATACTTCCAACCGTCCAATTCTCTCATATAACAGACTCAAAAGAGAAAGAAAAAGACGACCGACAGATCAGGCATCCGGGTTATCACTCCCAGGAATACCGGACTCAGACTCAGACGAGCTGGAACCTGATTCCGACCCACAAGACTCAGTGGAATCAGATTCCGGCTCACTACCTGACCCGGTGCTATTTGATAAAAATCCTTCCTCGTACTGCTAGATAAGGGAGGGTGCGATGGATGCATCCAAAATAGCTGCTGATTGGCCCACAGCCGTTTCATCTCTAATCATGGACACCGAGGAGTCATCCCCCAAGCACAACTGGTTGATCAAAGGATCTGAAAGTAGACATGCCAGTGCTACCCCCATTTCAAACTCTGTGTCCGCAGACTCCAATTCCTGGCTATGTTCAGTCTCAACTGTCGGGTTCTGCTCGCTCTTCAAAGAACATCATCCCCTGATAACCGCAAGTCGAAGAAAATCTCAAATCCGGCAAGATGCTGCTTTTCTTTATTCACCATGGCTCGAAAACCACGTATCGGGAAGTCTTCTCCCCTTTAAACGTCTGCTCAAGGTACCTTGATGGGCGGTGCATCAATTCAAAAGGCTTCCCATCTGCTTTTGCTTTGGCTCTTCCAGCCATCTCTTTCCTCTTCTTACCCAATCTTCCTTGGTGGGCGTGTAACCGAAGCCGAAGGTGTGAGGGTTGTGCAGCACTTCAGCCAACGTTGTAATGCCCTTACGGCCGCTCTTCCCTAATCCTATCCCGGGGATGTATTGGAGTTTGTTCATGAGGTACACTGCTTGGGCACTAACATATATTCCTTCATCAGCGGCCATGATATTCTCAGACAACCCGAGCTTCACCAAGGTAAAACTCGATATGAACACGCCCTCCGTGCCATGCTCTATCTCCGTATCAGCGTGATACTTTGGTGGATGAATCGATGAATTCCCGAAAACGATGGCTACTCCCTTCCCATAGGGGTATTTCACCATTTGGTGCAAAGTAGATGATACTGCTTTCACCTGATGCAGCCACGGCCGCCCTAATAACAAATTGAAAGTTGCAGGTACTTCCAAGACATGAAAATCTATCTCCGCTGTCTCCCGCCAACCTTGGTCCGATTTTAACGGTTCCCATCACCTCTCGCTTGTATTGTCATATGCCCCGATGACTGGATCGTTGGTACAAAGTCCGCGACTTTCGCACCAATCGCAGAAGTCGCCCTTGCAGGCAGACGTTGATGGCGGACCTCAGATCGACAAGGACTACCGGTATCCATTTGTTTCTACACTCCACGGAGATGTAGAGTGGCTTGTTGTGATTTGTGCCCTCAGGCGGTAATTCCTTTTCAGCAAACGTCAACATCGGGGCAGCTCCTCCCGGAAAGACTAGCCCTACTAGTCGCTCCGTGTTGTTTCTATTGAAAGCTTTGCCTTATCCATAGTCGATAAAAATGCCTCCCTATGCACTCGAGAAGCCATAAGCTTCCCCAAATAGAGATATATGCTTGTATCTTTTTTCACCGCTTGAGTACGGCTTCTTCGAATCGCTTCTTCGCTTTCAAATTCTCCGTCCTTCCCTGAGGCCTCTGGTTGGTCGAGGTGCGGAGGTTTGAAATACCGTCCACTCCTAGTCATATGGTCAATTTCTCCAAGGTACCAGGTGTTATCGGGTTGGTTATTCCCCCAATCTTCATCCGTATGGGCAAGACAAAGATCCTCATCTTCCCACCACATCCCATCAGCGATTGACAAACACCTGTCGGGCTCTGGCATGGTCGTTTCGTACTACCAGACTCTCCATTCTCATACTCGTAGCATTATCCGCCTCAGGCACACAATGTTTCAGCCCCACATGGGCCTTTGCCTTCCTCGACTCTCTCGATTCCTCAAACCGTCCTATTCTCGACCGTGCTAATACATCCATTGCTCAACAATTCCTCGTGGTCAAGATGCTCCACTCGAGCGAATTCTTCGTCTGGCGCTTCCCAAATGCACTCGCTTTTTCAACCTTCGTCGTTATCGATGTTCTCGCCGGGCTCTTCTTCGCTGAAATTTCGCTATCACATCTGGTGATCGTCCAACCATCCAATGGCCTCGCTGCTTTCCCATAATCGAACCAGCTTAACGCCGGGTCCTTCGATCTTGGTTGTGGTAAAACCGAGGTTGGCAAAGTCCTCTCCCACTACCGTTACACTATCCATTTCGCCCCTGCACTATCTCCTTGGATTACACACGCTTCCTCTGGCCGAAGCTTCACCACCGCACATCCTCGCCCACCGTAAAATGTAGTCACTCTGACTATACGCTTCTCAAGCAAATTCCAAATCTCGCAGATTTTGGCTCAACAACTCGTTTGCTTTGGGTCCCCTCTCCTTTTCTGGCAATTACCGCGATCGCTTGGGTTGGGTCATGGAGATGTCCATCATGCACAAGTCAAGGCACTCGGGAGGAACACCTCCGTTTAGGCAAGTGGGTGGGTGTGATATAGACACTAGGGTCATAAGACACGCCCCAAAGATGGATGAAATTAAGTCTTTTAGGTGGTGGAGCTTGGTTATGTGCAGGGAGGGGATTTGTAGTAACATTGGGCTTCTCGGGAGGCAAAATCACCCCGTTATCGATAAGGTCTTGAATTTCATGGCGTAACCGATAGCACTGGTCGGTGTCGTGACTGCGTCAAGCAGAAATGCACAATATTTGGTCGGGTTATGGGTAGGAGGGAGTTTTTCTGGTAGAGGTCGCGGCTCCAGGGGCCTCAGGTGCCCTTTCTTGATCAACACCCCTAGAGCTTTGGATAGGGGCATATAGAGTGGGGCGAAAGTTCTGGAGTTTTTGGGTGAGTATTTGGTTGTTTGTGGGTTGCTTCCGGACGCACCGGAGAATGGCGAAGCTGCCGCATTTCTTTGTGGGGGGTTAATGGTAACCATGCTTACTTCGGAGGCTCTCGTAGCTGATGTGCCACTCGGGCCTGCATTAGTGTTGCGGTTGAAGGTCCTTCGGGGTTGCTCCCAATCATTATCAATCCAGCCTTGTTTCAAGGCATCTTCAATCTGCACCCCCATTTCATGCAGGTCAGAAAAGGTGGGAAATGGGACTACTATCATCTTTTGCATCAATTTCGGTTGTAGATTGCGCACAATCATCCGAATCTGGTCTTTGTCCGTAGGCCTCAAGGTCATCATTGAAGCCTTGGCCCTCCATCTGGTTACGAACTCTGAAAAACTCTCCTTAGGCTCTTGTCTGGTTGTCTCGAGATCACGAGTAGTGATCTCAATCTGTGTGTTGTATGAATACTGCGCGATGAAGGCCTCAGCCATTTCGTCCCAATTTCTCTTCACGTCATCATCTAGCTTAGCATACCATGCAGACGCCACACCTGACAGGGTTCGACCAAACAGAGACAACTTCTGGAGCCTACTGAGGCCCATTGGCCTTAGAACATCCGAAAATAGTCTTAAATGTACCATGGGGTCCCCAGACCCGTCGAATCGATCGATATGAGGCATTTTGAACTGCCGGGCAAATACACACCAAGGCCAAGGTAACCATCTTCAATATCGGGGATAGTCTTGACCCCTTGAGATCTCTTGAATAACTTTTCAAGCTTGCTTAATTTGAGTGCGGTGGGATCAGTCTCGAACTCAAAGGGAGAGTCCGGTAGATTGGTGGGTGTCTTTGATAGTTGAGGTTGAATTTGGGGTAGGGTTGGAGGCGGGAGTGGTCCTGTGGGTAGCTCTGTATCAGTCTGAACATTGGCTGTCTCCCCGACGTTAGGAACTCCTGGTGGAGGAGGAACTTGATGCGAAGCAGATGTTCGGCTTGTCGTTTCTAGCTCGCAATTGTTTCGCCGTTTTCTCACAATCGCGGGCTCGTTCGGGCGGTTCGCTCGACGGACGCATCCTCGCATTGCTTTCATACTCTCTTGAAGGTGGCGCACCATCTCCTCCAAACCGCCATACTATCCTGCTCGTTGGATTATCGTATAAATTCTCTCGTTGGTAACACAAAACCCCGATCTCTACTGAGCACAGGTGGGGTAGACAAAGCCCTCTGGACTGACTGTTGTACTAATGTCCTCTGCCTCACTGACTTCCGTTTAGTAACCGGGTAGTAGTACACCGTTGTCCGCCTATCGATCCTCGTGATCGAAGAAGTCGACCTCGACCCAGGTGCTTGGGGAATATCTATTGGATCGGTAGCAATTGTGCACAACTACCTAATGAAAAGATAAATAAAACATGTAAATAAATGTATAATCGGACAAAGATAACGGCAAGAAAGTAAATAAACACACAACACACGGTCGGGTATTTAAAATAAACGGTCGAATCGGATACACTGCTTTCAACCATCGATCATCGATCATGAACCATTGCCCCTAGGCCTCAATCGATATCCACGCATAACCGATTCCCAAAACATCGATATCGATGCCCTTGGGCTCGACATTTAAACTTGCAAACCGACCAGATGTTCCTCGCAGAGTTACACTCTAAAGCACATAGCGTATAAATGAGAACCAAAACACCCCTATATTGGGGTAGGGTTTCGCCCTATTTTGTCAGGAGCTAGGGTTTCACTACGCACGCAGCGGTTTCAAACAACCTATATCGGGTAAGCAACCTGTCCTAGTTTGGAATGGTCACTATGGATTCCGAATATGCACTAGGTCGAATGGTCAAAAAGGGTGCCTCGGTAAAACCGGGGTTTGTGTTCCCATGCTGGCAGAGCCCGCAACCGGTCAGCCTTATGGACATGCCTTGACAAGACAAGCCTCTAGCAAACCGCTCAGGAATAGCAGATGGCCAACATGGTGTCCTAGGCGCACCAATGTACATGCAATGCAAAGAAACACATAAGTGTAGTCAAAATAGGATATCATGAGTTCGAGTCAAGCTTTCCAAACATCCTCAAAGAAGTCGCCAGAATCAGAGCACGTCCATGGGGACCTCGCTACAGCTCGACTCGATTTTATGTCGGGGTTCTAAATCTCAACGAAAGAGTCCAAATGCGGCAAATCGTTTGAGAAAACAGATTTTTGAAAAGTAGTGCCAAACATGGATCGCTTTGCCAGACATGAGTCGCCACCTAAATATTTTTAAATGGGAAATTTAGGAAACCACGACTCAAGGTCAAGGCCACATGTCCGCTATCACCAAAGTGGTCTTGGCTCGAGCTTGGGTACGATTGGGGAAGGTCACTATGAGCACCCTTTTCGCCTCCCAAGACCGGCCTCTACTAACCGTGATATCCGTTTTTGAAAACTTTATGCGTTCTTATTCCAATTATTTAACCTAGAATTACTATGTTGTGCGCACAGCAAACAAGTATAGACTAGATTGCCTAATTTGGAAATAAACATTGCATATCCGCTTGTTTTGAAAACAGTTTGAGTTTGCTACTCGCAAGTAGGCTAAAACACGGATTTCAATGAGTATTCCCAACTCAAGTAATCCAACCTCCACCCACAGGCATTCAAGCAGTTTATTTCACGTAAGCACTTAGCCGCATGTTAAGCATATTGTCATGGCAACATTCACACGCATGTGGTATGCTAAAGTATAATAGCTCACCTAGTACTCCAAGCCAAAACAGAAGCTAGTTAGCAGACATGCGTGTCCTAGTTCATGTCAAGTGGCTAATGCATCACATACAAGGATGTAATCTAAACGGGCTCGGCTATCCTAAGCATGGCACATGAAATGCAGCAACTACCACGTATTCAATTTGGAATTGAAAGTACGATGCAGTTTGCATGATGTGCCGAACCCGATGTATGTAAACAAATGCATGAATGCACGCATGCATTGCATAAGGTATGCTAATTTAGAGATGCCCTAATCTACCATCGAAAGCGGGTAAATAAAAGGGTTAGAAAGAAATGGGGGTTGGAAGACATGCACCCACTCACACACACTTATTACAATTATGCCCTCACTCGGAGGGACCAAATAAATATACAGTCCCAAATAATAAATCAACTATCCTAGCTAATTAATTATTACAGACCCTTAATTAATTAACAAATTAATTAAACTACTGAAAGCAGTAAAAGGCCTCAGGAAGAGGGATGCACGCATGCTCGGACCCGACTTGCCCGGAAAACCTACACCGTGCCACTGCTGCTTCTGTTTTCAACTGCCCTGCCTCTCCGAAAATTCCCAAAGTTTCAGAATGCCTCCCAGATGATCTGAAATACCCCACCGACTGGAAGAATTGATCACCGGCTTCTCCCATTGACCACCGGCTGCTAATGGTGTTTATCGGCCAAAAATAAAGTGCCGGTCGGCACTAAATTCCTGCAGAGAGGCTTGACAAGCAAGAAGAAAACAAAGAAGGCATGGTATTGGTTTTTTAGACATATTTATGCATGGCCAATGCTCCCCATCATGAAGGAGACTCAAGGAAGCATGACTTTTGGTTCTAAGGCTATCAATTGTGCACTTTGGTGCATGATAGCCTAAGAACCAAGGTTGCATTTTCAATGTAAAAAAAAAAATGCATGCAAACAAACAAATGGAACCAAAACCTTATCATCCTTAAGTCAAAGGCCTTGGTGACTTGGGAATGGAGGCATGTTTTGCCACTTGAAGTGCAAACACCCATCACTTCCCACACTTGGTTTGACACCCCAAACCAAGTAATGAAATGCATGTATGCAACATGGCTCAATGATGCAATCTAATAATGCAACTATCATGTTAAGTATGCAATGCCAATCATACAAGATGCAACATGCAATGTTAACATGAACAAGTCAAGCAATAGGGCCAACCTTTCACAACACTTAGTCAATCAAACATGCAACAATCATAAAGTAAGCATGCCATGGATTTAACTACAATGAGGCAGCCTTCAAAACCCCAAAAACAGTAGCAAAACAAGCCTAAAATAGTGACCAATGAGCATGCCAATATGCGAACCAAATAAGGCCAAGTTTAAGGCACCAAAAGGAGCGCACCTTGCTACCATTAATAAGACCAAACATGGTACATACCAAGCAAGCAAGAACAGATTTCTAGCATGCAAAATGAGCCCAAATCCCCCTTCATGGCATCCCCGAAAATGCACTAAACATGTAAGCATGCAAAGGCCTACTTTAAAGCATACAAGAGCACACCCTTAAAGCATGAACTAAGCCACATATGCCAACATATAAACATGACTAATGGACTGAAATAGGGTCTAATATGATGCCAAATCATGGGATAAAGACAAGTTAAGCATGCTATAACTCCATACAAGCAAGGCCTACAAGCCAACAAGCAAGGCAACCGTGCTAAGCATGCCAAACGTAGCCAAAACAGTGGCTCACAGCCCTTATGCATGACAAGATGATACTCATATTTTCATAAAATCAAGCTAAAACATGCGAGAAATATGGCTTAGACATATGGCATGCTTTTAGGCATAAAAGAGCATTTCAAAGGAAGTATGAGAAGCATGTTAGAGGCTATAATTCCAACCAAAAACAGAGATCAAACATGACATAAAACAGCCCAAAAAGTCCTGAAATGAAGCCAAATGCAAACATGCACACATGCTATGCTATGAGCCCAAAACAAGGGCAAATAAAGGACCAAAGGGAGAGGGTGTCTCCCTAAATGAAGCTCGAAAATATCATCCTCACCATCGAAAACCCACCGGTTTTCAAAGGTGAGAAGGTCAAAAACACCAAGCTAGACAATGCTCCAAGAAAAGGGCACAAAAAGACCAAAACAAGGCCTAAAAGAGTAAGGCCTCAATCAAATGAAAAAGAGACCTTAATGAAAGTTCTAGAGCAAGCAAAAACAAGGTTTTTTTATGTTAAACACAAAGCCAAAAAACCAAGACAAGAGGGGTAGAAAGTAGTTGCAAGAATGGGGAAACTAAAGTGAAAAGCTCACCCTTGAAGATCCAATGAAGAACAGGTGGTCCAACCCTCCTCAAGTGATCAAAACCAGTCCAAAATCACTCAAAACAAACCTCCAAGTCTCCCAATCTCGGAGCTAGGTGCAATAGTGTGTGTAATGGTGCAAAAGTGAGGTAAAACACACTATTTGGACCCAAAAACACACACACAAGAGGAGAGAGAGGGAGATATAGATATATGGCAGAGATATATGTATATGAGCTCTGGTTTTTGTCTCCAAAAACTTCAACCCTAAGCCAAGAGAAGAAGCTCCTCTCTTATAGGCAAAGAATGCTTACAAGCTAAGCAAAACCAAAGCCTCATCCCTCCATACACGTGTATGGAGGAGAGCAACAAGCTTTACAGCTGTGAGAAAATATCTCATAAAGCAAGTGCACAGTGCTCGGCCGGCAAAGAGTACCAAATAACAAAATTTAGTGCCGGTCGGCAGAAAATAGTGCCGGTCGGCACAATAAAGTGCCGATGGACAAAGAAGCCAGCCGATGGTCTCTGGCCCCAATGGTGGTGTGTAGGATGCCTCAAAAGGCATTCCCCGCCTCCCAAGGAAACACAAGTGTTTGGTGCAAAACCAAACACAACGGTCGAAGTTCGGAGGTCCCGAGGCAGGCGCGCAGCCGAGAACTCCGAACTCCAAACAAACACAAACATGGATAATCACCGAGTGTTCAAGGTGACGCCCAAGTTTGAGGACGGTCAAAAATGGGGTGTCTACAGTTGCCCTCTTTGACAGTAACTCGAAAGTCATAATAATGACGGAGTGAATGTCAAAGCCCGAGACGACCCATTTTTGACAAGGTCAAGACTTAGACAATCATGCAAAACAAGTAAGATATGCTACCAAGGCGGGGCAAAATGCAACCGAAAATGCAAGAAGCCGCATAACTTATGATCATGCAAAGAAAGTCAGAATGAAGCACACATGCGACAGTTATAAGCTAACATGCACCAATCTACACTACAATGCAGAAAGGATGTAAGAGAATTATGCAATTCTCAAAACGTCTCACGCGGAGGATACAATACCTGTGCGGCTCGTCCGGTTGCACCGGCCTCAAATGAGCCGTACATACAATATCGTGCCTGCAAAGAAAGTAAACTTAACAGGTATGGTATTGTTAGCAATATGCAAATTACACGATTGGAGGTGTGTGGCAGATGCAACGTGTATAGGTAGTTGTAATTGAACACATGTGAGTAAAGCAGAGCACGCGTACAATGCAATGTGTATAAAGAGAAAGGAACTTGAACACATGTAAGTAAAGTAGAGCACGCGTACAATGCAATGTGTATAGAGAAAATTGAACTTGAACACATGTAAGCAAAGCAAAGCACGCATACAATGCAATGTGTAAAGAGAAAATTGAACTTGAACACATATCAGTAAAGCAAAGCACGCATACAATGCAATGTGTATAGAGAAAATTGAACACATATCAGTAAAGCAAAGCACGCATACAATGCAATGTGTATAGAGGAAATTGAACATATCAGTAAAGCAAAGCACGCATACAATGCAATGTGTATAGAGAAAATTGAACACATATCAGTAAAGCAAAGCACGCATACAATGCAATGTGTATAGAGAAAATTGAACACATATCAGTAAAGCAAAGCACGCATACAATGCAATGTGTATAGAGAAAATTGAACACATATCAGTAAAGCAAAGCACGCATACAATGCAATGTGTATAGAGAAAATTGAACACATATCAGTAAAGCAAAGAACGCATACAATGCAATGTGTATAGAGAAAATTGAACACATATCAGTAAAGAAAAGCATGCATACAATGCAATGTGTATAGAGAAAATTGAACACATATCAGTAAAGCAAAGCACGCATACAATGCAATGTGTATAATAAAAAGGAACTTGAAATTGAACATGGTAAAACATGATGTTGAAATGCAACGTATTGCAACACAGTATAATTGAAACAATTTCTTTTGAAATTTACGAGACGTAAAAGGATACGAGAAGGGACATCCTTCGCGCATTCTGAGCATCGCTCACGAAAGTTGTAGTACGAGGTCAACTCGAAGCTCCGCTTATATCCTGAAGGCGCCATTTCTTGGACTGCCTTAAGCGATGAAGATACCAAATCACATGACTGACCCGAACAAGGGCGCAAAAAGGTACGGTGGCCGAAAGGAAGAGGTTACCAATGTCAAACTCAGCACCCTGCTACCCTGTTATTTTCTTGCTTTACTTTCCTTTTTACTAGGAGTTTAGGCACATTGCACTGCATTAGGCAGGTTTTATTTCTCAAAATCGTGTGTTTTTTGCAAAACATATGATGGAGATGAAACAACTATCCGCTTGAAAAGGTATTGTACTTGTGTGCATCGCATCACAAGGCATCACATAACAATGTGAATGAAATTGAAAAATTTTTTGAAAACAAAGCATCGCATCGTAATAATCAGGTAGTGGACCGACTTACAACTCGATAAGCAAATCAAAGACTCGACAAACTAGCCAAGTGCAAGCACAACTTGATAGACACAGCAAAGACTTAAAGTGAGTGACATACAACTCGATAAGCAAATATGCAACAACTCGATAAACAAATGCACGACTCGGTGGGAATCAAATCACCGGAGAGTGCTGTAAGTGGTGGAATTCCCCAATATTCAGCATGAACAACTTAGAAAACACATGGGGAAGACCATCGACTGGACACAAGGACCATCGGCCGGGGAGGATGGTCATCGGCACATAATTTGGTCGGTCGGCACAAAATTATGGCCGGTCGGCATTATTTACTGCCGGTCGGCTGTAGACTGTCTGCACCAACAGAATGTTGACATGTGTCCTCCACTCAACCTTATCCTCTACAAAAAAAATCTTAGCCTCGTGGTCTTCTTCATTTCCACACTGATTGGCTCCAAATGGAGGAATTTCTTGCTCAAAATCTCGCAACTTGGATTAACAACTTGGATGGCTCGAAAAAGCTGAATTTCCGGACTTTCGGCATAAACGCACTATTCACTTTGCGCCGCACCCCGCTGCATTTTCCGTTCCTCCATGCCGCGGCAAGGTTCTGGAACTCGGTAACGCATGTCTTTAGCTTTAGCGGGCAAGAAGTGTGTCCCACTTTCGAAGATTTCCAAGCTCTAATGGAATCTGGGCGCAATGAGGAAATCCTACCCCAATTTCGTTTTGGCCATGCTCAAGCCTTAGGACAAATATGTGGGCTCTCAATACCCGACGCTCGTTCTCTGATTTGTGACGGGACATTAGATGTTCCGAGCTTGGTCTGTCGTTTTTCTGAGACTGGTGATCGTGGTGACCATCACTGGCAAGGCTTTCGGCGGTACGCCCTCTGTCTATGCATGCTATCTCATTTTCGCTCTCCTGCCCGGAGGAGCCGAGGTCCGCTGATTGAAATTGCCCAAGGCTTGAAGGAGGGCAAAAGCTGCATTGCCATGGTCCTGGCTGAGACATTGCTGGGCTTAGACGCCTTTTATCGTCGAGAGACGATCAGATTAGCAGGGAGTCCACTATTACTGCAGGTAATGTTCCCCGCCCCATCTCACTTTTTATATTTGCTCACGTCACTCGGCCCTCAGGCTCGGTTTTCCTCACAAAAACCCCTTTCTTACTTTTTCTCTCATCGTACTTCTCTCTATTCTTTATTCTCTCATTTTTCATCCCTCCCCAGGTGTGGTTGATGGATAAATTGAAGGTTGTGGACTCTTGCCCAGCATATTCAGCGCGCGGCTATTTCTTCAGACAACGCCTAGTTGACGCCCTTGATGAAGGTTGGTGGTTTGAGTGGATGTGCAATTTGTTCGCAGATCGCATTGCTTGGCGGTGCCCTGGGCTCAATCTCCCAATGATGAGTTACAGCATGACCCGTCAACCCGGGATCCAATTGATCGGCTTGACTCACTGTGTCTTCTACTTCCCATTCCGTATCCTGCGCCAGTTTGGTCATGATCAGACTTGTCCGCTGGAAGGGATAGAGTACCCGGCTGTATTCCTAATCCGAGGCTCACACCGCGGTATGCCGCAAAGATGGAGGACGAGAGAGCTCTCGCCCCGCCTCCCGCTTGCACTTTGTCCGATGAGTGCTTGGATTGGCTTAATGAAGAGGCACAGAGGGGCCCACTTTGGCATCGAGGCTTCGACTCTGGAGGGGCGCAGGGACATTTGACTTGACCATGCCCCAAATTTATCGCTTTATTAGTACTTTCAAGTTTTCTTTATGAATGTAAAATAAAAGCAACTTCGATTGTATGCAAGAGCAAGAGAACTTTATTTGAAATCAATGAAATTGAAGGTTGTGGTACTGAAAATTTTCCGTTTTGGTCCAGAAATGGTCTTAGTTGTAAAAAGATTTATTTGAACAAAGTCATCTTTTATCAAAACTTTTCAAAACCATTTTCGATATGGATCAGAACTGGACACGCCTGAAATTTGTCACTGAGATGCACAACCCCAGATTCCTGCAATTGGAAAATTGCCCCTATTTTGGATAGTGCCGCGGCGCTGCATGGCAACGGAAAGTTGCCCCTAGTCTGAATAGCACTGCACCGGAGATTGCGATGAATGCTGATGGACAAAGATGACCAAGATGATCAAATAGACAAAGCTGATCGGGGAAAATGTTTATGGCTGAACTTCAGGATGAAGCTGCCTACGTATCCCAAGGATGGGAATCAAGCCTTACGTAGTTCAGGCTTGGGTTCACTCGAGTATTTTCACTCTCCTTTTGCGCTCTAATTTTTGCCAAGGCCGCCCTTTGCGGGTTTTCAACCTTGCGAGCTCAGTTTTTATTTTTTCTAATTTTTTGTGCTCTGAATTTTTTCTAGGTCGCCCTTCCGGGTTTTCGGCCTAGCGAGCCTCTCAGGGGTAATATTTCTTCAGCTTATCCATCTTGATCGGTTGGGAGAACTCTAGGCCATCTAGGTCCATCAGAACCACAGCTCCACCTGACCAGATAGACTTGATGATGTAAGGACCCCTCTAATTAGGTCTGAACTTGCCCCTTGGGTCGTGGATGGGGGCTCGATTGTCTTTGAGCACCAAATCCCCTTCCTTCAAATTTCTGGACTTAACCTTCTTATTAAAAACCCGGGCGATTCTTCGTTGATAACCTTGGATATGGTACAGTGCTTTCAGCCTTCTTTCATCAAAGAGCATGAGTTCCTCGAATCTGCTCTGCTGCCAATCCGCCTCAGCTATCTGACACTCAGCCAACACTCGCAATGATGGAACCTCAATCTCAATCGGTAGAACGGCTTCCATCCCATAGACCAGCGAATAAGGGGTTGCTCCAGTCGAAGTTCTAATTGAAGTCCGGTAGCCCCACAGAGCAAACGGCAACTTATCTGGCCAATCCCGGTATGTTTCCACCATCTTCTGCAATATGTGTTTGATGTTTTTGTTGGCGGCCTCAACTGCTCCGTTGGTCTGCGGCCGATATGTGGATGACTTATGAAAAGCCACGTTATACTTCTCCAACAAATCAATCACCTCTTTCTTGAACTGAGAACCATTGTCCGAAATGATCTCATTCGGAACTCCATAACGGCAGATAATGTTGTTTCTGATAAACTTTGCGACTTGCGAAGCTTTCAATACAGCATAAGATTGGGCCTCGACCCACTTTGTAAAGTAATCTATTGCTACTAAGATATACTCATGCCCATTCGACCCCTTCGGAGTAACAGCTCCAATCACGTCGATTCCCCACACTAAGAACGGCCATGGTGATGTCATGTTGTATAACTTTGATGGCGGAATATTCATGCGGTTTGCGTGAATCTGGCATTTATGGCATCGCCGAACAAAGCCAATGCAATCTTCCTCCATGGTAGACCAGTAGTAGCCTTGTCTGAGGATCTTTCGTGCCAGCATCACCCCATTCATATGCGCACCACATTCTCCTCCATGGATGGCCTCCATCAGGCGCTTCGACTCTTCAGCTTCCACACACAACTTGTGCATTCCCAGATGACCTCTTCTGTACAACTTACCCCCGCAGATGATAAACTGGACAGCTATTCTCCTAATTGCCCTCTTGTCCTTGGCATTTGCCCCTAGTGGATATGCCTCCTTTTCCAAGAAGTTCCATATGTCGTGATACCAAGGGTTACTCTACACATGCAAGAAGGATACGCAACATGACCAAAACAACTCTGGAAATGGCTTATAGGGGTCCTAAAACCCACTGAAAAATGCCTGAACCGAGCTCAAAAAGTGTCCAAATATAGGCCCCTTTGTAAGGCCAAAAGTGCAAGCAAACAAGACAACAAGGAGAGGGGATGGCCCTCTTCTTCTTAGGACCTTAAACCACCATCCTCACCACTGAAATCCATCAAGATTTCAGTGGTGAGGAAGCCCAAACAAGGTGGTCCCGGAGCTCACTAAAAATGCACAAAAATGAGGCCAAACAAGGCCTAAGAGGGGGTAGACAACCCCAAATACAAAAGTGTTCTTGAACAGACTTAAAAAGGAGCTAAAAACAAGACTTTTTTCAGTTATACACAAAACTTAAATCAGCATGCAAGACAGGTCAAAAGCTAATGCAAGATTGGGGAAAATAAAGTAAAAGTATTACCCTTGAAGAACATCTCAAGAACAGCAGGTCCAGCCGCCTTCTCCTGATCAAAACTGACCCAAAACTTCAAAAACAAACCCTCAAGGCCTCCCAAGTCAAAGTATGGTGTAATGGTGTGTGTATTAGTGCAATACTATGAACTAAACACACCTTTGAGCCCTCAAAACACACACAAAGGAAGAGAGAGAAGGAGATATAGAGAGAGAGAGGACGATATACCAGATATATGTATGTATTTAGGTTTGGAGTTGTTCAACCATCTCAATGGAGGAGGAGGGTCTCTTTATATAGACAATGAAAGGGCTTAAAGCTTACAAGAGAAGCTAAAGGAAGGGTCAAGGGGGTCAAAGCTTCCTCAAGAAGCTTTGAGCAAAGGGTGCAAAAAGAGGGGTCAAAGGTGGTCAAAGGTTCAAAACAACCACACAAGTGTATGGGGGGTCGGGTCTGTGCACTCCAGCTGGCACATCTAGCACGCACCATGCCTAAAGGGTGCAAAAGGGGCAAACCGGCCAAGAAAAAAGGTCATCGGCCAAATAAATAGCCGGTCGGTACAATATATGGCCAGCCTACTATTTCTTCTGGCCGACCGGATAGATTGGTGGCCGGTGGGTGGACGGAAAGGCCAAAAGGTGGCTGGTGGGTGTCCAGAGTGAAGCCCCAGAAGTTAGCTTTCCAATGCCGTAAACCTTGCATTAAAATTTTTTCTATGCAAAAAGTTATGCCCTTTTTGGTGAAGCCGCGCAGATTTGATCCAACCGGACTGATCCCCTACTTCAACCAACCATATCTCCCTCACCCGGACTTGGCTTTTGGAGATTCTCGAGTGCAAAATGAAGCCCCAGAAGTAAACTTTCCAATGGTGGTGGCCTCATAGCTAAAATCCAAGTATGCAAATGAATAAGCCCGATTCAGCGAGGGCTGCTCGACTCTCTTCTACCCGGATTCATGCTGAACTTCTCCCAAAGTAGTTTTCTTCTCTCCTTTCCCCTTTTCTTCAACTTCAAACCCATAAGTAAGGTGTTTTGAAAGATTTTTCAAAGATTTCATCTCTCTTTCATTCATTTCCACTTTGTCCTTGCTCGGTTTATCGAAAAGCGCATTATTTGATAAAATGTGAGCCTCGGAACATCGTAGAAACTTTATTTCAAAAATGTTTTGAAAGAGAGGGTTTTAAGGTCTAAAAACCATTCAAAATAGCTTTGGTCCACAATGGGGTGTGAAGTTGAGATTTGTCTCTCTCCTTGCCAAAGAAATTGAACCTTTGCCCTACACACCTTTTACCACCAAGTAAACCATCAATAACGCCCAAGTCTTAAGGGCGGTCAAAAATGGGGTGTCTACAATGCCGCAAGCCTCGTCTTCTTCAGAATGACGGAACGGTAAGTCACTTGGTAATCCAACAACTCTAGTGCGAACCTCTTCTTGTACCTCAGAACGACTTTGATGGCCTTAGCATTTTCCCGGTTTAGCTTACACTGAAAACGGGAAGCCTCTGCAAAAAAGAAAAAAAAAGAAGGGGTACCACATTAAAGCAACATCCAAAACAAAGGCAATAAATACAAAAGACACTAGAGGAAGGATTCGAACCTGGGTAGCCATCCTTCAAGGGCATCCGTTCGGACTGGAATTCAGTCCCAGTAGAGAACTCCTAGTTGCCACCAACTTGCAGAAAATCATCATTGTGCTTGTCTGAGTCAGACAAACCAGTCACCAGATGAAAATCGATCGAACGAACACGTAGGTAGTACGTGTTGTGATCCTTGTTGTGCGAGAGAGTGTAGCAGCCTAAAATGTCCCAAATATCAAGATTCAAACCCAACCGCTTGTTGAGAGCGAACACACCACAGACGACATGAAACAAGTTAACAGACACTTGCATTGGGGTGAGTTGAACCTGGTGCAGAAATCGGCGCACCAAAGGGTCGAGGGGAAACCGAACCCCTCCCACAACAATAGATGCAATCGGAAAGGCAGCAGTATTCCTAGTGCCCATACGCTTGGCATTGACCCTTGCCAGTGAAAGGGTCACATCATCGAGGATGTTATAGTCACGACAAAACATGGCCATGGCCTCTGGAGTGTCAACTAACGAGCGAAACTTTCCCATTAAACCAAACCTAGTGGTACAGGGGTAGAACTCAGATATTAAGATGTGGAATACAACGGTGCAAGGGCCAAACGAGATGATTAAAACAGAAAAAGACAGGGGAAAAAGGATCACAAGAGAACTTACAGAGATCAAAGCAGCGGTGGCAAACGGGCGGCGCTGAAGCAAGAGCAGTAGCAGAACGTCTGGACAGAGCACCAACGAGACTGGCTCAGAGGAACGGAAAGGGTTTTTTAAAACTCTCTAGAAGAACGAAAAGCAGATAAAGGGTTTTGGATTGACAGCCCAGAGCATTTATTGCAATAGTCGAGGTGAAGGTACACGAAGCACGATCATCGGTATGGAATCGGCGCACTATCTCTGCACACTTATCCCATATCGTCACATGTCACCATGAAATGACGCATGCAGGGGTTGTGTATCAGGATTGAACCGTAACCAAGGCCGAACTGAAGCAGAACCGAGGCGACGCGACGCGATACTTGGAGTGTAGAACAATAGCTCCCCCCAAGGAGAACCTTAGCGCAAGCTAGGGGCAAATGAAGAGACTAAATAAGAGATGGGTCGAACCCAAGCCTTGGACCGGTCCAATCCCCTAAGCCCAAATCCAAATGGGTCAGATAAGCATGTGGGCAACCCAACTAAGTCCAACTTCATTACCAACGGTCCATCCAAGTCCTCAAGTACTTGGGCCCAACTCGTAGTGGAAAGGCCAGTCCAGCTGCGATACTGGGCTAGGGCTGAGCTGCAGGGCCCATTTTATAAATTTTAATTGATTTGATCATATACTTACCGATATCCGATCAACGTAATTTTTCATAGGTATGTAGCACTCGACGAGTTCTACACATTGAACAGTTCAGATTATTAAAACGGGACCCGTAATGGGCCCTTATGGGCTGAATAGCACTGTGTTAATTGTATACCTAAAACCATGCAATTTTTCCATAAAATCACCTCCACCTGTTGTACTGCAGATTTGTCTGAAATGTTATTAAGTGGTAAATTAATTTTTTAATATTTGTTTTTGGTGAATAGTGATAACTTTTTAACTTTTTTTTTGTGACTTTTTGTCTTTTTTCAAAGATCCCAAACCAGGCCTATATTTTATTAGAATTGTAGAGTATAACTTGACAAGTGGTAAGTGATAAGTAGTATGGAACAATATTCCAAAATCGCCAAATAATACTAATCAATGTCATACTACATGAATAAATATTGGATATAACAATGATACGACATGATTGGTATCACCATCCATTTGGTTAGGTCAGTGGGAAACAAGCCTTATCCACTTAATGGATTTACAATTTTTTATTGACCGATGATATCATATCACGTAAGATGGTATCATGGTTAGACCCTACTTATTTTCAAAGACAGAAGATGGGTGGACTTATATTTATAACATAATACCATTACACTAATAATTCACTCACTTAATTCTACAGTACTAATAATCTCTTCAGAGTTTTGTTAACAAGTTCCCTAAAGGCCTTTAGGACACTTGTTAAGGATACATTAAATCCACTCAACAACTTTTACTACCATAGAAAATCTAGAGAACTGTTATTTATCTCTACCGTTTACTTTGGCTTCCCATTTCTTTGAATCCCCACCCACGTAAATGAGTCCCTTCCATTTTTTCTTTGAACCCCTACCTTAATTTCAATTATACCCTCTCCCTAACCCACCATCCCAACCTAACTCGTTGCCATTTTCTTTCTAATTTCCTTCATTTGCAAGTTCGACTGTCATCACTGTCGCCAGCTAGATCTTCCCCTCCCCTGTTCTCCCTCTTCTTGTCCATTAGCCCCTCACCCATTGCTTCTCCACAAAAGCCTTTCCCTACTTTCTCTGACCAATCTAGCCCCTTTCTTCCACCCCTCTGCCACCTTTCGCATCTACCCTACCCTACCCAACTGTCGGTAACGAGGAGAAAGATCGTAGAAAGAGAGAGAGAGGGAGAGAGACCAGGTGGTGTGGTAGAGAGAGAAAAAGAAACTTGGTGGTGTTGTGTTGGTCGTAATGATAGTGGCGAAGTTCCCTTCTCTTTTTTCATCTTGTTCTTTTTTGCAAACCCTAGATCTAGATCATTCTTCTTCTTGCAGAAAGAAACTTTGAAGGTCACTGCTCTTTACTAGGGGTGTAAATCTGACCTAGCCCACGGGCAAAAAAATTAAGCCCAGGCCTAGCCTTAAGCCCAGGGGTATTCGGGCCTTAGGCAGGCCGGTGGGCCTGGCCTCGACCTTGGGCGGACCTGACCATATTTTTTTTATTTTTGCTACCAAAATTTAATTATTTTCTACTAAAAAAGACATTGGGCGTTGGATGGGCCAAGTCTTAGGCCAGGCCTTAAGTGGGCCTTAAACGGGTCGATGGACCGGGCTACATGCAGGACCGGTCTTCAAAATGATAATCCAGGCCCAGTGGCTCAAGTTAGGCTTGGGCCTGGCCCAAACGGACCTAAATGGGCCGAGCCCATCCCAGGCCGCCCACGGGCCTCGGGCCATTTTTACACTCTTACTCTTTGCGAGTAAAACAATGGCTGTTGTGATGGCTAGCGACAATGTCTCATCTTTTCACTTTCGTGATAACGGCTGAAGGGTGGTAGTCATGATGGTTGGACGGCTGCGAAAGTGGTAACCCAGAAGAAGAAAAAGAAAAGAGAGAGAAAGAGAGAGAGAGTAGAGGGTGGTCGCGATGGTAAGAGCCAGTGGGAGGGTGGTCATCTATGGGGAGGCATTAGGATGGCTATCGGAGGTGGAGTGACCAGAGAAGGCTATCGAGCGAAGTGAAGCGGAGGTGGAGGTGGAGAAGGAGGAGGAGATGGGGTCGGAGTTGGAATAATAGAAATGAGATCAAAAATGGAAATTGATGTTAGGGTAAAATTGTAATAAAGAAAAGGGAAAATTACACTAATAGTTCCTATAGTTTGGGACTCGTGTCACTTTGATCCCTGACTTTTCAATTGTGACACATTTAATCCTGCATTTGGAATCTTGTTTCAATTAAGGACAATTGAAGATACAATTGCTTAATTTCAAGGGCAAAATTGTTAATATGATAAAATATAAACTAATTTGACAAAAATAAATGTTAAAAACATATTTTAAAATTTTAAAAATTATTTCCACACACCAAAGATAAAATTATGTAAAATTGATAATTTTTTTGGACATTTATTTATTTATTTCTTTATTTTTAACAAATTAATTTTTATTATGTGTTTGGATGATGATCATGCAATGGGTGGTTGTTAAGATTTTAATGTGTAATTGATATATTTAATATATAAAATATTTTTAGTTTTGGATTTTTTAATTTAATAGATTTGTTTAATAATGATATCAAAGTTATCGCCATATTTGACTTTTGAAAAAATAGAAACTAATTTAATGAAAATAAAACAATCACCCATTACATGATCATCATCCAAACACATAATAAAAATTAATTTGGTAAAAAAAAATGTCTAAACGATTTATCAATTTTACATAATTTTATCTTTAGTGTGTAGAAATAATTTTTAAAAATTCAAAAATATTTTTTTGACATCTATTTTTATCAAATTAGTTTATATTTTATCAAATGAAAATTTTTCCCTTAAAATTAAGCAATGATATATTTAATTGTCTTTATTTGTAATAAGATTCAAAATTTAAGGTCAAATGTGTCACAATTGAAAAGTTAGGGATCAAAGTAACACAAGTCCCAAACTATAGGAATTGTTAGTATAATTCGTCCTAAAGAAACTAAAAGAGGTGGGGGTTCAAAGAAAAAAGGTAGGGGCATTTAGTTGGAAATTCTATTTCTACACACTTAATTACCTTAGTGCATATCTTCTTTCAGTACACACACTTATTAATTTGATTATTAATTAATTTTCTCAATTCACATACTAAAAGTTACAATTATACCCTTCACTCCTAATCATTGTACACACACCACTCAACCTATTTTCCACACATTTGTTGAGTGACCCTATTTCCAGATTTGTAGACATATTGTAAACTCACGTGAAGACCATTTAAGATCACAATGTGAAGTGAAGTGAAGTGAAGTGAAGACGAAGTGACCAATTAAAAACTCTATTGAATCTCCATTAAAAACTCTATTGAATCTCCATTAAAAACACCATTGAAAACTCTCCAAAATATTGTTGAAGATGAGACATCTTTTCAGTTTGTTATTGCATTTAATATTTTAGATCTCTGTGCACTCCATTGCCATACAACTTTCTTCTTCTTTTTTTTTAATATATTTTTTTTATGTTTTTCAGTTTAGGGATTTCGATGCTAGTTTTTCGAAAATATACATTTAATTTGAAATTGAATTTTTTAATAAAAGTGATTAGTTCAACAAATTTGTTCCAAAAAAATAATAAAAATTTTGTCGACAGTTGATATCTGAATATAATGAAATAATTTGACAATTAATGTCTGAATATAATAAAATAATTCGGCACTGGTTGTTCGATTGAAAACCGCAAAAGGGGAAAAAAAAAAAAAGTTATGCATGAAAAAATAAACCTTTTCATTACTAATAGAATACAAATTTAGAGATTAAACCAATATAAGAGTTGTTAAAAGATTATTGTTTTGTAAGCAATAAAAAAGTATAGAGTGTGTAGCAGACAAAGTGATAACAATGAAAAAATTACGGTTTAGTTTTTTTTTTACTCAAAATGTGTACTTTGAATTTTTTTTTTCTTTTTAAAAGATATGTACAGAAAATATTTTCATATAATATTATGGGTGCTAGTGAGTATCCATTATAGTCAATTTAATTTAAGGTATAATTGTCATTAAAATAATATTTTATTAAGTATATACACTGAGATAATTAGGTGAGTGGAAATAAAATTTCCGGCACTTAGCAGCCCTCAAAATATAGCATTTATTTTTAAATAAATTCATATTCATTTGCTTATTTTTGATCGAATATTCGTTTGCTGATTGATCTTATAAATTTCTTTCTATATTTGTTATAATTTTTTAATTTAGTTTTTTACCTTATAATTTAATTATGATTGAAAATAAATAATGTTTAAAATTTTAAAAAAAAAAACTATGAAATTTTATTTAAAAGTAAAAGACATTTATTTTTATGATAAAAATATATATTTTGAAAAGTATAAAGTATTAAAATATATGAAATTGGAAAAAGAAAAAAAAATTCTAGTCTACAAGTAAATTATATTTATAGTATTTTATATTTTCTATAATAGTAAAAGTTGTTGGGTAGATTTAAGCTTATTTTGAAAAGTAGGTTAAAAGTTAATTTTTTAATTTTTTTTAAAAATTTGTAAAAAAATAAAGAGGTGATGTGATTAAAAAAAATCAAAAAACTAAGGTAGCGTTTGGGAAAGTTTTGTAAATCTGATTTGAGAATATGAGTTGTGTTTTGAGTTTGTGTGTTGTGGAATTATGATTTGAGTGTAGAAAATTTGTTTGGTTATGGTTTTTAAATAGAGTGTTGAAATGTGTTTTGAAGATGTATTTTGAATTATGTTTTGAAAGTTTGATGTGACATGCGAAATAAGAAAATTTGTTTGGTAATGTGTTTTCAAAATAGTTTTCAAAACTTAATTCAATCAATAATTTATAATAAAAAACACAACTCATATATCGATATCTGTATTTTTTATCAACAGTAATAACCAAACTATTTTTAAAATACTGAAATTAAAAATTGATTTTTTTTTCAATTAATTTTTTTTTCAGTAATTTTTGTTGAATAATTTTTTTTCAAATTATTTTTTCATTTTAAAATAAATCTATGTCAATTATTTTGTATCAATTAATTTTTCTATCAATTCATTTTTTACGCCTGTACAAACATCTTATACAATACGTTTTTTATTTTTTTTTTTAAATTTTGTTAAAGTCAACAATTGTTGAGAATATATATTAATAAAAATTAACATAAATACACTAAGTTTAATATATTAAAATACAAATCATACCGTAAACCTTACAAAACATTATCAATTTTTTTTCTCATTTATTACACGTTATTAATTTACTAATAAAGGAGAAGAACCAGACCATGCATTATTGAAGGAGCATTATTGTACTGCCATAATCAGCACGCTCATATAATTGGGGTGAATTGGCTTGTAAAATTACTATTTTGTCCCTCTTCATTTAAATGGGAAGTTGTTACATAAGAACAAAATATAAAGGGTAATTTAGTAATTTCATCAATCTACTACCTATATACTGAGCCAAAGAAAAAGGGGCACGATGTATATCATAGCTGTGTATATCATAGTTGTGTGTTCAGATGTACTATTATTAAAAAATTATTAATATTATAAAAAAATAATAGATAAGAAATAAAAAGTAAAAAAAAAAAATTAAAAAATAAGCTAAACCTTCTGAACCTCAGCCTTCCTATAAAATCTGATTTCTCATTCCTTTAACCACACCATCTTCACCATCTCAGCTCCATCAAGAACATTAATTAAATTCCTTTGATCCTGGTGAAGGAAGATTTCAATTACAGGTTAGTTTCATATTAGCTTTGCATCTCATATTTTATTCAGACTAGCTTCAGATAGTATTAAGATCAGAGTAGCTTTCGAAGACTAGAAGAAGAGATTGGCTGACAAGGACAACCAGGCGGTCAACCGGCCAGTCATCCCATCCTATTGCCGATCAGTTTTGTAGCTGTTACCGATCTGTTCTTATTTTTCATATTTGTTTGATTTTTTCACACCAACATCATAATATTTTTGATATATTTTTCGTACATTTTTCTTAACTCATATGTTTTGATATATATTTTTTATACATTTTTCTTTCACTGTTGCAGTTATCATGCCAAGAATAAAACGAACCAGACCCGAACGTGGTGAATCCTCAAACCCTGTACAACATCAACCACAGCAACAACATCATGACAATCCAAATAATGATTTTTTAACGTATCATCATGAACAAGCCTATTCACATTTTATTAATCGACCAATTGTTACGGGGAGAAATGTAAGACTACCTTCTCAATATGATCCGCTCTTAGTTGGTAAATTAGATACAATGGGATGGTTACCTTTAACTAATTTACCAAATAAGGTATACCCGTCCTGTACGATTATTTATGTTCACTTGACAGCTGGTGACCAACAAAATGAACCGTTCAGTCTGACCTCCTATGCGAAAGGGAAAATAATCACACTCAGTCTCTGTGCTTTTGCACAAATTATTGGAGCTGAAACAGGAGATTTACAATGCTATTTTCAAAATGAGTCTGCCTTAGAACAAATGTTTGCTGATGTCACTCAGATTTATACCACAATTTGTGACAACCGATTCAGCGGCACTAATTTACTAGTCAGACATTTAAAGCCCCACCTTCGTATTCTTCATCGATGGATAGTTGAAAATGTCACTCTAAAAAAAGGCCATTATGATACTGTTTCATGTTTTAATGTTTATTTGTTATATTGTTTTGAAACTAGACAAAAATTAGATTTATGCTTCATATTACTCAAAGAAATGATGATTGCAAAACTCGATACTCTCTCTGGCCGGTTACTACCTTTTGGAGCTTTGTTAATCATAATTTTCAAAGCGCATGATGTCAACCTTGAAGGGGAAGGATATGTCAGAATCACTTCACCAATTTCTAAGTACATACTGACCCGAGGTGGTGGTGCTGACATGTTGATGGGCTCTATTAATATTGAAAATGAACCAATACCCGATGAGGAAGAACCCAATGACAATGCCATGCCACCAAATGAACAACTTCTTTACTGGACTGATTATTTAGCCGTGGAACAAGAACGGTACAATCAGCGCCTACAATAGGAACAACAAATGGCTAATCAGCTCAATACATTGGGTACTCGGTTCATTGAATTTGCCGCCACTCAGAACTCACTAATTCAACAATTTAGTGAGTTTTGTATAGACTCAGAGAGACGTGATGAAGTGACGAGGAACCACATTGATCAGATTGACTATCGAGTCACTCAGCTGTACCATCACTATTACCCTCCACCTCCAACACCACCTGATAATGATGCTTAACTTGTTCAAAAATCAGTTTAAATGGTGAAACAGATGTAGTGGTTATATGTTTTTTTTTTCAGTTTTTTTTTTGGTTATTTGTTTTCTTATTTTGTTGTGCTTGTTTTATTTTGTTAATTTGTTTTAAACTTCTATATTCACGTCATGAATAACAAATAGTGTTTTTTTTTAAGCATTGTAAAACAAGTTACAATGTTATGACAATATGTACGAAAAGATTTTGCATTGGAAAAATTATTTGTACAAAAATTAATAAATAGAACTTAATAAATGTCTAACAAATCCTTCATTTCAATAAAATGAATAAAAATTAAACAATTAAAAAATAATTTGTCTGTATCAATTAATACAAAAAATTAAATTAATGTTCTAAAATGAAATAAAACAAGTTACAAATAAATAATAAACATTCTTTTTTTTTTAATGACAAGGAAAAAAAAAAAGTTAATATGAACAAAAATTAAAAAAAATAAGGTGTAAAAAGAAAAAAAAAATAATTGATAAACCGAATTAATAACAAAACCTTTAAATTGTTTACAATTTAACAAAAAGTCAAAAACACGAATATGTCATGTACAAATATTTTTTCACAAAATTTAAAATAATAAATTGTAATTATTTTATTAATTTCAGTCATTATGAAAACTTTATTACATTACTTCACCCACCACCCAGGACCCACCACCACCCACCACCCACCACCCACCTGCCACCACCACCCACCTGCCACCACCACCCACCTGCCACCACCCACCACCACCACCCACCCGCCACTACTCACCACCCACTTGCAACCCAACGCCACCCACCACCACCCAATACGAAGACATTTAAGTTAATAAGAACATAAAATTGCATATTACACATTGCATAATGACTGAAATTAATAAAATAATTACACATTTAAAACCATTACTCAGTACGATATTGAGTTGCCTTGTTGACATCTCTTTTCTATCCGTGGCCAACATGATTTTGCCACATAGCAGTAGCAATTGCATCCCGAACGTTCGATTGATACGTTAACCCATGTTGTGACATGTCAACATAGTCAGCTTGGTCTCCAACAAGCCCGTCTGTTTCTGCTTCTGCAGCCATTTCATTATCAACTTCCATGAAGAATGGGTCCATAGCTGCATGCAAACGGATCCAATTGTGCACTACACAACATGCAATCACAAGAGGCCCTTGTCTTGTAGACTTGTAATTTGGCATGGACCGCAATATTGGGAAGCGCTTCTTCAGAACACCAAATGTTCTTTCTATGACATTGCGTAACAATGAATGTCGATGGTTTACAATTCCTTTGGTCCTGAATAATGACGGCCACGAAACTCTTGCAAGTAATATCGTTGAGACCAAAATGGGGCAAGAAATCTAGGCATGTTTGTGAAACCAGCATCAACTAAATAGTACTTACCTACATGTAAATAATGAATATACAATTCTGTCAATTGATATGTGCAAACAAAAAAAAAAAAAAAGGAAAAAGTGTACCGTATGTTATTTGGGGACAGTCACCATTGGGTGGGTGTGGGAACTATAGATCAGCTCGTGTAATAGAGTCAACCAAAATAGCGTTGTCGTGAGCGCTACCTTCCCATCCAGAATTAATAAATGTGAACAACATATCGAAGTCGCAAGTCATGAAATGCGTTTTCGATACCGCTGATTTCCGATCATGAATGTATTTTGTCTTGAAGCAGGGACCCATGCATCGACCAATGTGCCATCAATAGCACCGACACAATCCTAATTGACAGATATTTGTTTGACATTAAAAGCGAAACAAACTTGGATATTACTTTTATAATTAAAAAGAAAATAATATTTATTTCACTTACGTTATTGATATATACAACTTACAGGACAGTTATATTGTTCATACCTTGAACCAGGGAAAAAACTCCTGTCATTTAAAATTTTTGCCGGTATGTCGTCTTGGTTACGTGGCCTAATAACCATTGATACAAGCTTGCACAATGCCTGCATAATAATTTTTATATGCCGACAAATTGTTTCCGTGGAGTGCTGAAATCTATCTGCCAATAGTCGATGGCGATCATTTTGTGAAAAAGTGTATAAAAAAATTCCAAGCGATTCCTCGACACTTATATGCATATGCTCAATATCGATAAAGCCATTGTGGAGTAAAGTGTCTTTCAATAAAATGAATGTTTGTGCATCCATTCGTATAATGTTCATCATTGTTTCTGGATGGCCATTTAATAGGCCGAAGATGTAATCATCACCTTTGAATGGACACGTTCGTTGCGGTTGGCGACTACTTGACGCGTTGATTTGGTCATGCATGAAAGCAATCATCAAAAAATTCATAAAATCATCAATAACCTCATCCTCCTCTGATGAGATCTCCATTGTATTATTTTCTCTGTCGGATGACATATGGTTTTGTCTACATCACAGTAAAAGCATAGTTATAAAATATGTTATTCATGCTGTAACACATACCATTAATGGTGAAACAGAATTAAAAGGGAAGTATATGAATAGTCGGCCGTAGTTATTTTTCAGTGTACAATAAAATTCATAGAAGGACAAAATTTGTTTAATACGTGGTCATATTGTAATAACACAACATAATAGATAAGAAAACAGAAATTACTTAAAAGTTCAACCAAAAAAAAAAAAACATACAAAGATAGGAAAGGAAAGAGGATATCATGGAATGAAAAAAAAAAAAAAAAAAACCAAGTAAGGAATAATGAAATCATCAAACAGTTCAGACAAGGAGATTTGATAACACAAGCAAAATAGAACTTCTGACTTCACTGCAAAGCGAGGATCATGGCTAGGCGCAAATGGGTAGAAGTGCGCATAAAAACCTTCGCCATTCCTTATCCTTGAACAGTGTCAGTGCCCTAATGTACTGCAATGGTGGTATGTCCCCAAGCTCTAGTAATGCATCTTGACATGCATCAAGGAAGTAATCATCATCACCTGCACTTACAGCCTCTGTCTCATTTTCTCGTGCACGTGAATGTCCTATGTTTGCTTGTACATAGGATGTGAAAGCTGCGCACACATCATCAAACCCACTTGACCGTGACTTTTTGGAACGACCACTGTCAGTCATCAAACCCACTATTTTTGCTTGTAGGGCCCCTCTTGTGACTTTTGCCCTTTGCTGGATCCATGTACTCATTGCCGAATAAGTCAACAGGAATGGCCTCAGCAGCATTACTCCCACCAACATTAGGGTTCCAAAATTTATTTAACATGTCATATTCTTCTTCTAAGTCAAGGGCTCCTTGTGTGGATGCACGAGATAAGGCCCCTGTGACACAACAATTTTCAACAATTTCTGCCATTTCTTGAAAATATTCAAATCTTTTTTTCCTAAACTTCTTCACATTTCTGTTGGCCTATAACAAATACAAATAAAGAATTAAGCACTGTATGTATCATGAAATATTTAAATTAAAATTATTTAACGGTACGGACTAATGAAAAACCTTATCCCAAAATTCATCAGGTGCAACAACAGTGCCTACAATTGGATCCCATCCCAGACCAGTCTGTGCCTGGAGTCGCTTTAATGTCTGATAATCAGCTTTCAATCGCTGATATTTTTGGCGCACCTGCGTTCCTGTATACCGAAATCCATACATATTGTGCAACTGATTTGCATAATGATTCCAATGCCTAATTGTCCACGAAGTAGTACGGCCAGTTGTTTGATTTTTTCTAACCTCATCTCTCAACATATTTATTAATTTCGTTTCAATTCTGGGCGTCCACATTTTTGTTTCTTGGTTGTCATCGGAATTATTTTCATCCATCTATAAACATACAAATTAGATTTAAACTAATTTGGGGTAGATATACAAGACAAACAGAGCATAACAGAGCAAAATGGTTTCAAAGAGAACACAGAAGAAAAAAAAAAAAAGCACATGATATTATTTCAAGGAAAAAAATAGCGTAACAGATTACTTGGATTTAAATAGTAGAAATATAACCAAAACTAATAAAAAAAAATCAGGTAAAAAAATCAAGTAACATTATCTTTGAATGGTAGGAAAAAAAACCAGTAAAAGAAGATGTAAGGAAAACCAATAAAAGAAGAAAAGGGAAGACGGGTAAGTCGACCGGCCGGTCGACCAGCCGGATGACCCGGGGGACGATCGGCCGGGTGTCCCAAGTACTGCTGGCTCAAGTTCTTCTCAAGTTCTTTTCGTGCAAAGGTTCAAGCAATTCAGAATTTAAAACACCAACCGATCTGAAATGAAAAATACGCGTCTACAAATTCTGAGAAACCATTTGGGAACTGATTTTAACTTCTCTAAAATTATTTATACATAACAGATTCAGATTGATTTACCAGCTTACTGCTATTCTTCTTGGCAAAAGGGTGAAACAGTTCAGGAAAATAGAAAACATTGTAAAGTAAAAAAATAGTCGCCTACACTTCTCACAAAAGATTTGAAAACTGATTTCGACTCGTCTAAAATCATTTGCACATCACAGATGAAGGATATATGTACTAGATTAGTGGGAATTGAATAATTATCGCCGGTGATGGAATGTGTATACTGACTTAATGTGCCACTTTTTGTTCGTCGGATTCGACAATAAATTTGATAAATTTGACCTGAAAGAAAATAAATAAATAAAATTAGGGATGAATTTTTCAAATCATTTCCGTATAACAAAATATGTAAATAAATTTGTGAGTTATTTCACCTCGCACTCGTCTTTGTTTAGTTACCCGTAATAAGAATCTTCCGCAATGCACAAATCGTAAGTCAGTCGATTTGTGAAAGATGATACCAGTACAGAGCGGGTTGGGTGGATTCATTATTTATAAAATCAGTCTTCTCTGTGAAGCCCACCCGTGATGAATCTGAAGTACTGATGAATCTGAAGTAGTGATGTTTGATACAGAGAAGCCTACCCGTGATGAATCTGAAGTACTGATGTTTGATACAGAGATGAGGTTCACGTGAATATTTCAGAGACGATGGAGAAGACATGGAAGGACATGGAAGCTTTTCAGATCAAAAGAGAAAGAAGGCAGAAACGTTGAAAGTAGAGATACAAGCTGCCAAACAGGTTTTCAAACTAAAATTTGAATTCACACGCGGAATTGTATTTTGAGTGTCCTATCCAAACGTGAAGCGCGAGTTCACTTGTTGAAAGTTAATTTGAAAATACAAACAAACAGAGCCTAAAAAGTTGACCTCTAACCTAGATGATAAAATACCATCGTGGGTGGTGGCATAATGGAGAAGGCATTCCTCTCCACAAACGTGACCCAAGTTCGATTCCTGAGAGGAATGAATTCCGCTACTTTGCAGCTAGCTCTCTTTGGAGACCTCACTTGTACTCCTCTCAAAACTTGAGTTTATCTGTGGTTCACTTGTACTCCTCTCAAAACTTGAGTTTATCTGTGGTGTGTGTGTGTTTGAGCTTTATTGGTGCTTAGGTAGTAAATCACTTTTTTTGGATTGGTTTAAATCAGACCGACAATCAGTTACCTCAGAATCTGAACTCACGAATGCAATAATGACACTTTTGAGCATTTTTTTTTGGGTAAACTACCAATAAGTCCTACTTGGGAGACTTATTACCCAATAGGTCCTACTTTGAGACTTATTACCCATTAAGTCCTATTTGATATAATTTATTAAGTGATAAAGACAAATTTTATCAGTCTTTTTTTTTTATGAATAATTTTATAGTGATAAATTTATCAGTCTCTTTTTTTATGAATAATTTTTTAGTGATAAATTTATCACTCTTATTTTTATAGTGTTAAATTTATTAGTTGGGACCTGTAGGTAAATAAGTCTAGTGAATAGGACTAATTGGTAAGTACCCCTTTTTTTCTGTTCAAAAAAAAAAAAAACAAAAAAAAAAAAAACTAGATGACAAAATAGGCCTACCTTGTTAACAAAACCCAGCGACTTATTCGAACAAATCACCATACACAATATTTTTTCGTGCTGCACCTGAATTCTTCGGCATGGGCGGGCGTGTGCCCATTGATAGGGTCCTGCCCTCCGCTACTAAATGAAAACCAAACCAAGCGTGCTTGTCGATTCTTGACGGGTCACTGGGCAGAGTTCGGATAAGTTATTGGGTGATACATGTGCAAATTCAATCAGTGCTCTACTACTATTGGATTGATGAATAGTTCAACGAATGGACAATATTAGGGAGAAGCTCATTTCCATACTTTTATCTTTTCATATCTCTTTATATATATATATTTTTTTAAGAAAATTATTTAATAATCTCAGGATATCAAGTGGTCATATTCTAATCTAATCATTAATTATTTAGTTTCATGTTGTTCCTCCATTCCCAACATAAATCATGGGCTCCTATCCCTTTCTACCAATCAAAATCTTATGGAGTACCACGTGTCCATACTCCGAAAATACTGAATAATCACCTCTTTTTTGTAGGTCTTAATTTGGATTTGCATCAATAACCTGATCAGTATATTTAGTAAGTTTAGTAATAAAGATTATTCATGTAAAAAATGAGTTTTATAGGAAAATTATAAATGCAAGAATAAAAAAATTGAATTTATAAAATGGATGGTCTAGGTTTATAATAAAAATTTGTCGTTCATTTTATAAAATAAAATATGATTTTTTCTTAAATTTATAATTTTTTGATGATTTTTTTTTTTTTTTTTTTTTTTGTATGAATGACCTATTATAAAACTTATAAAATAAATCGTTCAAATTATCAATACGAATTTAAATTAGATTTACAAAAGAGATATTGAGAGATATGAAGGAATAAAAATATCGAGAGAAGCTTATCAGTTATCCACAATATTATCTCGACACGGCCTATCTGCAAGAGACATAGTTAATAGGAATGGGATGTGCTATCCTGGTCCAAAGTATGATTTCTCTGAAATTGGAATCCAATTAAAAAAATTAATTTATTATTCAAATTTACAAAAAAAAATTTCAAACTTTTCAGGTCCAATTAAGGTAAAAAGATTTAAAATTTATTTTTTAAAAAAATTAAAAGTTTACTAAAGAATCCAAAAAAAAAAAGGAAAAAAAAAAAAAAGAAATTTATTTAAATTTTTTTTTGTCTTTATTGATTTTTTTTTTACTTTTAAATTGTCTAGTCGAATAGATTTTAAAAAATATAAAATTTTTCTAAAAATTTTTAAAAAATCATTAAATATTTTTTTTATAAAAAAGAAAATCAATGAAAAAATCAACCCCAAAGTACTGAGTGTTGTGTATTTTTATTTCTAGAAAGAAAAAAAAAAAGAAGAAGAAATTCACTTATAATTTTAAGGGATCACCAATGGACCACTACACAAGGCATTTAGGTCTTTAACTACCATGATGAATAGTGAAAAATAATAATAATTTCATAAATTAGAATAAGATTAGTTATTCAATTAAATTAATAAGATAACTATTTATTATGCATTCAATTTATTTTATTTGTTTTATACTTGAAATTATGATTCTCAATCCCTCTTAATATTAAAAATTTGTCAATTTTGTCATATTAATGTCTACCTTACATGTAATCCGATCAATAAAATTTGCATTCAAATATGAAATTGTGAGTCTTTCGACTAACAATCTCAATCCTATATTATAATCCTATTAATCAAGCATCCCCTTAAACTCATAATCTTCACTATAGAGTTAGAGCATCTCTAGTGAGTGTTTGTTACAATTTAAAAGTGGTGGTTATTGCGTATTTTAATTTAAGTGTATGTGCTAAAATATCTAGTACAACATTTACATATAACTAATTAGATAAAAATTATTTAAATAAATTATATTTTTAATTGTCAACTTTTTACTTTAAATAATCTCCATCAAATAATACTTGTTACATGTGGGAGCCTCTTGGTGAATAAAGTGAGATAATGAATGAGAAAAGAGAGGGACACAAAAAAGAGGGAAGAGAAACTGGTCTGTCATATTGGCAAGGATAAATACAAAGAGCGAGCGAAAGTGGGGTTTGGGGTATTGCTGTGAGTCCCTCACAACAGTAATTGTTGTAACTGAAAACTGCGTAGTTTCGACTCAAAACTAAGTCATTTTTGAATAAGCCCTATAGCATAATATTAAGCTTAAAATTACGTCGTTTTGACTATGAAAATTCAAACAAAAATTAAAATACAAAACAATGAAAAACCGTACAAAACGTTAGGAGGGTTTGGGTTCTCAACTTTTGCTCTGTTGTTCCTCGATCGTCCTCCATCGTTGCTCCGACATTCCTCCGCCATTGTTGTACCTTAGCTCCACCATCAGCATTGTCATTGAGATTGCTTGTTTGCCTCGTAATTGAATCTTCAATACTCAGGTTTGAAAAAATATATATATTTTATATGTTTATAATAGAATATTCTTATTTTAATATAATATTACATGAATCTGTTATGTATATATGTGGTGATTTATTTTCGTATCAAATAGAGATTGTGTTTTGGATTGGGGATTTTAATATCATATTAAAGGAATGTGTTATGTGTACGTATATGGTTATTTGTTTTGGTATCTATTGGTTACATATTTTGTACAAGCCAATTACAATTCGACGCGTGGCAGAATAAGAGTAATACAGGAAGACTATTCAAGTCTTCGATCCTGATCGTACACGTGGCAGTTGGTATTGGTTATTACGAGATATGAGTAGCGGTAGATCAACAAAGAGATGCAAGGTGATGTGGCTTCAACGGTTACTCACATTTAAATTCAAATTTAGGAGGGAAGCCTAACTGTAAGTGATGGCACAGTGGAGCTAATTATAAGGCAACATGATCAGCGATCATAGAGGAGCAGTTCGACGTTTAGAAATGCAGTTCGATGGTCATCCTTGAGAAGTATAAATAGCAGAGAAGGCCCAGAAAAAGAGCCCCAGACTCAGATCCAAAAAACCAATCTTATTCTACTTATTTTCATTTCCAGTTTTACATTTCCAGTCTTATATTTCCTATTCTTTACATTCATGTACTTTAAATTGTTGCACTGCACTTCGTTCATAGGAGTAGTTTCAAGTAGTAGATTGTTGCTGTAAACCTTTACGAGGCTGAGTTTGGATCATTATAAGTTTTTCATTTTAATGAAATGCTTCAATTGTTCTTCATTTAATTGTTATCTTGCTTAATTCTCCTAAATCAAGCCACCAGTAAAAGTCCTCTTCATTGAGGCTGAAAGAACTAAAACACAATCGTCTGATAATTGGTTGACAATTAATTTTTTGTAAGGACTGATTGATCCTTGCTGGTATGCTCGCAATTACAAAAATAACCTTCGAAAGCCAAAAAGCCAACATATATTTTTGGCACGCCCAGTGGGACTAATTGAAATGGCTAGACGTAGGAGACAAGGAGAAAATGAACGCTTGGAAGAAGGCGTGGAAGGAGAGGTAGAGATACCTAATCTAGAAGATAATGTGATAACACATCCTGTGGAAACTCCCATTTTATTAGAACCTATGGTCGAACAGACCAGCACTTCAGAACAAGTACCACATGTTCATAATATTGGACGAGACCAAGGAATTGAACCATCCATTGTTCTATCTACTCAGCCAATAAATCCATGGGGTGACCTAGTAGATGCCATGGGACAGCAGTTAATGAACACGATGGAAAGGTGGGCAACATCCTTTTTGGATCGAATGAATAACCACCAACCAACAAACACAAGACACATGGAGAAGTTTTAAATGTTCCTTAGCAAAGATTGGCTAGAGATAAACAGCCTATGCAAGTTAATGGACATTCTAATGGTCAAACTAGTAATCAGAACTATGAAAGACCATCACCTCAGTTTTGGTATGAACCTATTTCGAGGCCGATAGCAGGTCAAAATGCCTCAGTACTTAACAATGAAGCCATGCAAATTGGTAGATCTGGCCCAGTACAAGAAAATGGCATAAGAATGATTCCAAATCCCATGTTCGAAGCCATACCTGGCATGAGGGGGTTCACTAATCCCTTATTCGAATTTATACCCGGGGGGTTGAAAGGTTTTCCTACAAATGGAAGAGACACAACACTTGTTCCAACACCTTTCGCAGGTCCTTTCGCAGGACAGGCTCAAAGGGGTTACCCACACCCCCAACAACAACCTGCACCTCAGGGACAACCAGTTCCAAATATACCACCTTATGGACCAAGAAGACCACAGGCACAAGGTTGTCCACCAAATCCTGTGTTTGTCCCTCCAGTAGTGGTTCAGCAGGCACAAAATATGGTCCCTAAGGACCAAATTGCTGACATTGTTAGAGAGATGTGTGGACTGATGGCTCGGGGGGTCCAGACTCCTGTGTACAGGAAACCATACACAGAATGGGTAGATAGGGTACATGAATACCCAAGAGGTTTCAGGATACCAGATTTTGCCATTTTTTATGGGAATGAAAACCAATCAACAGTGGAGCATATTCCTAGGTTTACTGCTCAATACAGTGAATTTACTAATAATGACTATATGAAGTTAAGGTTATTCCCAAATTTCTTAACTGGGGGAGCATTTGTATGGTATATTAACCTTACACTTGGCTCTATCCAAACATGGCAACAAATGGAAGAGGCATTTCATGCCCAATTCTTCCAATCGGAGCCAGAGGTTTCTATAGCAGATTTGGCAAGATTGAGTCAAAGGCCTAATAAGAAGGCTACCCAGTTTATTACCAAATTTAAAAGGGCTCGAAATAAATGTAGAGTCATCTTACCAGAGCCAGAATTCGTGAAATTGGCTCAAAATGGTTTAGAGTTTAGGCTTCGAAAGAAGTTTGACTCAACTAAGTTTAGAGACTTGGTGGAACTAACCTATAAAGTGTCTAGGTATGAAGTATTACTAGAGAAGGAACAAGATCGAAATAATGCATCATACAAGACATACTATAAACATCCTAACTATGAGATTGATGCAGCAGAGATTGTGGGGAAAGAACCTATGATCTATGAGGCATTAATTCATAAGGATACAACAATTGACCAACAGTTTAAAAAGAAAGACATTCATATGAAATACTCTTTTGATTTAACTAAGGCAGATGAGATTTTTGATCATTTGCTTGCGGCCAATTTCCTTAAGTTACCAAAAGGAGTCAAAATTCCATCTCCAGATGAACTTAAAGGAAAAGTATACTGTAAATGACATAACTCTTGGTCTCACTCGACTAAAAACTATATTGTTTTTCGAGACAAGATCCAAGAACAAATTCGGAAAGAAAGCTTAAAATTCCTAGCTAAAGCAGAAAAGACCATGGGGATCGACAGTAATCCATTTCCAGAAATTGGAGAGGTAGCAGCCAATGTCATTATGCCAGACTTCCAAAATTTGTCCTTGAAAGAATTGGAAGAAGTCAATGTGCAGATGCATGTTGCCAACCAGACAACTATCAAGAAAGACACTGGAAATCTACCAACTATTGGACAAGGTTTCTCACACCAGAGGGAAGACTCCAATGAAGAAGCGCTGGATGAAGATTCTTTAGAGGCAGCTGCAATGCAAATGATGTGTCCCAGGTGCAGACTGAGTTATAAGTGGTTGAAAGGGCTTCCAATTGATGGGAAGCAATATTACAGGGATGTGCAGAGACATCCTAAACCAACCAATGCTTATAACAAAAGGCCATATCCAACTAGTGGTAGGCAGCAATCTTTAATGGTTGAGCCAACAGCCGATAGAATGCATTCTAAAGGCAAGAGACCTTTATATAAGTCCAGGCCACCTAATTATTACAGAATGGAGAGCAGTCATTCTGAAAGGAGGCTAGAGAAGGGTTCAGTTTATGGGATCAAAGCCAGAGATTGGCCCTCTAGACGAGCCTCACGCAGGACAGAAGGTGGCCACCTTCATCAAAGACCTGAGTTAGGCCCAAAACATGAAGTCAAAACCAAGTAGTACCCTTCACAGTCAGCTTCGAAGATGGCTTCGAAGGAAGAAAGGAACAGTTCAACATCTGGGTCAGTAAGTTCGTGGGTACCTGGAGTTCCAGATTGGTTTGTCATGCAGAACAAACCTAGGGAGGTATCTACCCAAAGGGATGTTGTTAGAAACCAAGGTAGGATGGTCAAACCTCCTTTGGTGGCTCTAAACAATTGGGTATTGCTTAAACACCCAAAAACAAAGGAACCAGATATGGTCCTAGTAATTTCGAGATCACAAAGGAGAAAGATTCAGCGTAGGTACACTCAGTACCAGAAAGACCTGAAAGAAAGTGGAGAGAGCTTTTCATTGGTCCATACAGAAAGAAAGAAGAATCTAAAATCAGACCATACTCCAAAACCAACTCTACAAGGCAAAATGGACTGCAGCAGAGGACAGTTGGCCAAAGTTCACTCTGAACTAAAAGCCAGAGAGAAGTCTAGTTTAGCAGGATTGGAAAAGGCGTTGATGGAGAGTGATAGCGAGACAGAAGAAGAAGTTGCCCTAGGCCAAAAGAAAGGAATGGTTAAGGAAGAAATGTTCGAAGCCTTCATGGCTGAACAAACATTTTTGGTTGAAAAGCCAGTCAGAAAAGACCATTCAAAGAAGTCTGTTAGTAATGAGGTGCCAGAATGCAGCATGGAAGATGCTTCTGAAGTGACTGAACAAGGTGGCCAAGAGGAGAAACAAGCACAGCCGACCATCTAATTTGGCTCAATATCAGTGAATATGGTACACATACTACTACATGAATTCCAAACTGGAGATGAGAACCAAGAGGGGCAAGAAATTGACCCAATTCCAGTCTCTAGCGAAGACTCACAAGTGAGTATGGTGTAAGATAATTCTGGAATGGCTAACCCAATGGAAACTGAATATGAGAGTGAAGAAGAGGTGAGTATTAACCTCTCATATCCTTTTGAGTATCCCTCGAACTCTATGACACAGCATGTCAAGCCTTTGTATATCAAGGCCTTCTTCGATGGGATACAATTGAACCAAGTCTTGGTGGATAATGGGGTAGCGATGAACTTACTACTGAAATCTTCCTTGAAGAAACTAGGGAAAAGGAACCCCAGGTTAATCCCAACCAGCACAACGATTACTGGCTTTACTGGAGACAAACAGATGGCTCAGGAAATTCTGCCCATCAACCTGAGTATGGGAACCAGGGACTGCATGACGACATTCTTCATTATCGACAGCAATGCTAAGTACAATGCTTTACTTGGCAGAGATTAGATCCACACTAACAAATGTGTGCCTTCCTCTTTGTATCAAAAAATAATGATGGCCTTGGGCAATAGAGAGATAGAGGAAATTGATGCAGATCCTCAACCCTTCATAGCCTGTGCAGACTTCGTAGAGGCCAAATTGTATATTGAGGGAGTGACACCACTCAATCTACTGAAGAAACCTGATGGCTCAGCCAAAGTGACGGCTGATGAGGAAGTGACACACCTAAAGCACTTAGTCCGGGAAAGTGCTGATGAAGAGGTTGTCGTTAAGGATGACAATAATGCCTGGTTGTAGGCAAAGAGATAAAGCACAAGAAGCCAAGTCTTTGGCTCTAATTAAGTTCTCAATATTGGATGTAAAATCAATAGTCTAGAAAGTGCAAGAGCAAGAGAAAAAAGCCATGATAATTGGCTGCAAGCAGGAGCAGAAACAGGCCAGAGTTTTGGCCCTTGATAAATACTGTGCATTGGACATTGAAACAAAAGTCCAGGAGATACAAGAAGAAAAAGCCTTATGGACAGACTTTGTCTATGAGGAGGAGGGTAAAGATGTTGAATCAAAGAATTTGGGAGCAGAACAAAGCAAGGAGATTGCTTCGAAGCTAGAAGGGATCAAAGAAGGAGCTTCAGTAAGTTCTTAGATACAAGACCCCTTAGAAGAAGTAAATTTAGAGGAAGGTTCTATACAACAGCCCATCTATATAAGTGCTTGGTTGAATGCTCTTGACAGGAACCAGTTGTTGGTTGTTTTTAAGAAATATAAAAATTGTTTTGCATGATCTTATAATGAACTACCAGGATTGGATAGGTCATTAGTAGAACATCGGCTCCCTATGAGGCCTGATTTCAAGCCATACAAGCGAAAACCAAGAAGAATGAGTCCAGAAGTGATTCAGAAAGTTAAGGAGGAAATTCTTAGACTACTCAAGGCAGGCTTTATTAGGACAACCAGGTATGTTGAATGGCTATCCAATATTGTGCCTGTAGTTAAGAAGAATGGTAAAATGAGGGTATGCATTGATTTCAGAAACTTAAATCTAGCAACTATAAAAGATGAATATCCTATGCCTATAGTAGATTTATTAGTAGACAGTTTAGCAGGGCATCAAATTTTATCAATGATGGATGGGCATTCTGGTTATAACCAAATCTGCATTGCAGAAGAGGATGTTCACAAGACAGCATTCAGATGTCCTGGGAATATTGGCACTTTCGAATGGGTTAAAATGCCATTTGGCCTGAAGAATGCTGGGGCTACATAGCAAAGGGCTATGAACACTATCTTTCATGACCTCATTGGAGGGTATTTAAAGTGTTATAATGATGACATTGTAGTGAAATCCCAAACCATGGAGGAGCATCTGTTTCACTTAGAAGCAGCTTTTGAAAGAATGAAAAAGTTCAAGTTGAAACTCAATCCCCTTAAGTGTGCTTTTGGCATATCATCTGGAAACTTCTTGGGCTATGTAGTACACAAGAAAGGAATATAGATTGACCAGAATAAAGCCAAAGGCATCATTGAAGCCAGACCTCTATCAAGTAAGAAAGAATTACAAAAATTCCTTGGACAGGTTAATTTTCTTCGAAGATTCATTTCTAATACTGCAGGAAAAACTAAAGTCTTTTCTTCCTTGTTAAGGCTAAAAGATAAAGAAGAATTTGTATGGACAGTAGAGCATCAAATTGCTTTCGAAGGAATCAAAGCCTACTTGGCCAACCCTCCAGTGTTGATGCCACCAAAGGGTGAGAAGCCCTTGAAGTTATACATAGCTGCAGCAGAGGATTCATTGGGAGCTTTTTTAACCCAAAACAATGAAGAAGGCAAGGAGCAAGCTGTTTATTACCTTAGTAGGTTTTTAAATTCTTGTGAATGTAAATACTCAACTGTAGAAAAGTTGTGCCTTGCATTATATTTTGCTGCAATGAAATTAAGATACTTTCTTTTGCCTACAACTGTCTTGGTAATTGCAACCACAGATTTGGTTAAGTATATGTTATCTAGACCTATGTTGAGGGGAAGAATTGGCAAATGGATACTAGCTTTATCAGAATTTCATTTAGAATATGTTCCCCAAAAGGCAGTAAAAGGACAAGTTTTAGCTATTTTTTTGGTAGACCATCAATTTCAAACAGAAAGCCAAGAAATAATGGAACTTGGTATGGCTAGTGTTGAGCCATGGCAAATGTGGTTCGATGGATCAAAAGCCAATGGCCTAATTGGAATTGGTATAGTAATTAAGTCGCCACAAGGAGTAGAAACCACATATGGTTTCAGAGTGGATGAAATGACTTGTTCTAATAATCAAGCTGAATATGAAGCGTTAATAGTGGGACTAGAAATTCTTATTGGATTGCAAGTTCATGCAGTTGACATATTTGGAGATTCTTAATTGGTGGTTAACCAAGTGAAAGGGATTTTCAAATGTCAAAGTATAAGTATGTTGCCATACTATGTTGTTGCATTACATCTGCTTTCTCAATTTCAAATAGCAAATGTAACTCATGTCCCAAGATTCTTGAATAATAGAGCTAATGATGTAGTTCAGAAAGCTTCGAATTTCAAGAGAAGGGATAATGTTCAAAGGGACATAAGCTAAACAACATTTTAGAAATTAATACCACCCTTAAATAAAAGGAATGTGGTCCTGGAAGTCAATCATAATGACTTACAAGAACAAGATTGGAGGTATCCAATAATACAGCATCTGGCTGGCCCATCTTCAAAGGCCAGTAGAAAAATTAAATTGCAATCTATGCAATACATGATATATGGTAATGCTCTCTACAAAATGGGGGGAGATGGTCTATTGCTAGAATGTTTAGGCCCAAAAGAAGCATTGACAGCTATGGCTGAGGTTCATGAAGGCATCTGTGGTGCTTATCAGCCTGGTGTGAAGATGAGATGGTTGCTTCGAAGGCATTCCTACTTTTGGCCAACTATCCTTAAAGACTGGATAGAATATGCAAGAGGTTGCCAGACATGTCAAAAGTATGGTACAATAAGGCATGTGCCCATAACTAACTTGCATGCAGTAGTGAAGCCTTGGCCATTTAGAGGATGGGCCATGGATATGATGGGGAAAATACACCCACCTTCTTCGAAGCATCATTGTTTCATTTTAGTGGCCATTGATTACTTCACTAAGTGGGTCGAAGCTAAGCCATACAAAGCTGTAGACCAAACTAAGGTCATTGGATTCATTAAGGATTTAATCCATAGATTTGGTATCCCACAGACTATAACTGTTGATAATGGGACAGTATTCGATGGGAAAATGGTGAAGTCTTTTGTGGCAGAGTTTGGAATTAGCCTTGTTAATTCCACCCCCTATTATGCACAAGCCAATGGTCAAGCTGAATCATCCAATAAATCCTTGAAAAAAGAAATATAAAAGTTTGTGGAAGACAATCCTAATGATTAGCATAACTTATTGTTGGATGTATTGTGGGCTTATAGAACTTTCCCAAGGTCAAGCATAGGAGTCACTCCTTATGCCTTAGTATATGGGCATGATGCAGTGTTACCTGTAGAAATTAATGTTAAGTCCTTGAGGGTAAGATGCCAAGACCAGTTAGATCTTGAGCAATACCATCAGAGTATGTGCTTGGAATTAGAAAGCATAGATGAAGCTAGAATTCTGGCATTAAATAGCATTCTTTTTCAAAAGAAGAAAGCAGCCAAAAACTATAATAAAAAAGTCAAATACATTGGTTTTGATGAAGGTGATTTGGTATGGAAGACAATACTCCCAATAGGGATTAAAAGCCATAAGTTTGGCAAATGGTCACCTAATTGGGAATGACCATATCAAATTCATAGAGTCCTGCCTTTTGAAACATACCATTTGAGAAATTTGAATGGATACATACATCCCAAAAAGATTAATGGCAGATATTTAAAGCCTTATTTTCCAACCATTTGGGAAACACAAGGAATAAAATAAACACCAAGTACAAGAACACGAGAATACTCAAATGATAAATAAGAATTTGTTCTTCATAAAGAGTTGAATACATTCTGCCATAAATTGGCCCAGAAATCATTACAATGTCTCAATTGTTCTTTTACAATGGATGTTCTATTCTTAAATGATGAAAACAACTGGATGGCTGTGGTCATTTCCTACTTTCAGTCAGCCAGTCCTTGGTTGGTGATCTGCAGTTTGGTGTCAATTCGGATTAAGGCCTGGTTCATTGCAGATAGCTCCTCTTCAAGTTGAGCTTTCTTCTCCAGTACTTGAGTTCGAAAGTGGGAGACAGAATAATGTTGTTCCTTTAGTTCTTGTGACGCCCCGATTCTACACTATTGGTTGCAGTCAAGGGAGAGTCACCAATGAGTCCTATGGTCAATAGCCAAGTAAGATCCCAGATCGTCAAAGGAGTCAAATTAGCCTCCCTTCTAAGTCCAGCTTTCTTAGACAGCGCACTGCCCTTTTGACAAATCTTAAAAGGTATTGACACTAGGTCTCATAAGCAACGATAAGGTTCTTACATAGAATATAAATACATGACAACCACAATATATATACAACTCAAAAGATGGTTCCATTACATTACATCCCAAAAGAAAGTTTAAATCTTCAAATGAGTCTTTACAAAACATCCAAAAAGAAACTTCTAATTTTTCTTTTTTCTAGGATAGCCAAAAGTCTTCAAAAGTTTCGGGCTTGTCGTCTCCAGCTATGAGTTCTACTTCGTCACCTGGCATGATACACCGTGAGCTTTGAATGCCTAGTAAACACACACACACCCTACTCCTTTTTCCCAGTCCAATACACAATCACAATTATAACATCAAGTAATTAAGCACAATACTCAGTTAAATAAATAAAGCGTTAAGTTAGGTTGTTAGCATCTAGAAATTCCCCAAAGAGATTTCGTCCTCCCAACCACGAGAATCAGACGCGGATTAGTCGGTATGCTCCCTCTTTTGCTGCTTTGTTGCAGACCTAACCTCGGATGCCTACCAACGGTTATGTACTATGTAGCGCCAACCGCAGGGCCTCAAAAGAGATGGTAAAATAGGGCCTTGCCTGAATCCCTCCTTACACCAAACCACCTAGGGTCCGAATACAACCGCTCCGTTCAAGGGTTCTGAAAACCACTTGCACAAGACTTCAACTCTCAAATAGGGAACGCATCCCAACAATCCATATATCACATATACTCATCTTTTCACTACTCAAGTGCTCGAAAGCCCAATACCCTCCCCATTAGGTTTCCCGTTGAGTTAAATATTTACATCAAGGTTAGGCAACTTAACAAGATAAAGATATCCACACAAGCATGTATCAACAAGGTGAAGAAGATGAAGAACATATCATAACACATACAATATCATGCCAAGATATGATCATGAACTAATCAACATTTTCATGAATACAAAGGCATAAAACATCCATGCATGACAAAATTTCCAGATTTATATCACATAAAGATTAAAATGAAAGGACTATTTTAGATCCTTCACCGGGCTTGGCCTTCCTATGATTTGTAGAGGATTCGATCTAGTTTCCAGAACATTTTTCGGAAATGGGATTGCTTTTTCAGATTTTAAGTTATTTAGAAAATATTTCAACGCTGTCCAGGTTCTGTCCAGATCCGTCGACTGTTACGAAAAATTTATTTTCTTGCAAACCGCTTAATGTTTTTCAATGAAACCAATTTTAGTTGAAAGCCAACAACTTAAGGAAGGTTTTGACATAAAATAGAGGTCCAGAATAATTATTTATATTTTTCTAGAATTTCTGGAAGTGGGCTGCAAAAACAGATTCTAGGATACTTCGCCCAAAACAAGAAGATTTATGCAAAAGGGGTTCCACCAAGGGAAAGTTTCATTTCTTTTGTGAAGAAAATATGCTAACTATCACATGTTTAACTCAGAAAATTTGTTTGGAAGAGTGCCCTTGAAAAGTTAAGAGATTGGTACAAAAAGAAGATGGTTTTGTGCCAAAATGGGGAAAATACAAGAGAGGTGTAATCAATACTCAACGCTTAGCATTTTTAACATAAGAACTTAGTAATAACATATCTGAAAACATTATTTAGAACCTTTAGAAACATGTATTGAAAAAAAAGGGAAAATGGAAGAGAAGGTTGTATTTGTGGCTTACCTACTAAGCTTTGCACAAGAAGCTCTCTTCTTCCTCCTCCTTCTCCTCTAGATTTCTCTTTCTTGCTCCCCTCCCTCTCTCTAACCGAATGTGTGTGTGGGTGTGGTGTTTGTGCTTGCCAAGCTTAGGGGAGGTTGGTATTTATAGGCAATTTTGGTGTAAAAAGTCCTAAAAGCCCATTAGTTGGAAATGGATGGAAGGGTTAGGATTTGTTTTGAAGTTTTAAAGGAAATAAGGATGATTTGGGAGGCTTACTCAAGGATTTGGCAATACTTAGTTAAAATGGAACTAGTTTAGGAATTAGCATCCTAGGTCTAGGGTACTAGGTTGTGTTTCTTTCTAGAATTTCATGATGATATACATTGAAAATTGTTTCCTCTCTTCCTCCTAGAAAGGCCGGGCATAGGGAAGGGTGAAGGGTCAATTTTTTTTTATTAATTTTGGTCCTAGGGCACTTCCCTCAAGGTGTGTATATATATATATTATAAGATTGATGGTACTTCAAGGTAAAAGGTACAAATACTAATTTTTGGGGTAAGTTTTGAATTTAATTAAAGGGTGAGGGCTTGGAGTTAAATACATGTAACTTATGTAGAATTAAATTAGGTTAGGGATCCTAATCCGATTAGGGAAATTCCTATTTCGATAAAAATAAAAATAGTAATGCTAACCGACAAGATTCGAATTAATTCAAGTAAACGAGGGGGCTTTAAGAAAATAATTCAAACATTAGGGTCTTTTAAGTGAATACATATTTCAAGGGCTTCACAGTTCTGATACCTCAGTATGCACTGTGGAAACAAAGCTCTGATCTTTAACCAATTTTTCCTCTGCGCCTTGGCAGCATGGCAAATGTTGATATAAAAGTCAATTGTGACTGCTGCCTGAGATAAATGACTTGAGACAGTCATGCCAGATTACTCAACAATCTTGCAGCACTGAAGGAAGCCATTTCTTATTATAGGTCTCTCTAAGGCCTTGAAGGGAATCCTCAAAAAAGATGTCAATAGCTCCAGGCAGTTGTCCAAGTCTATTAGAGGTGAAGAAGGCTTACTACCAGAAGAAGAGCTCTCAAAAATTTCTAGCAAGGAATTAACCAAAACTAATGGCTCAGTCTCATCACTAGCCATTGGAGAGGTAGAAGGCAAGTCGAAGAGACTAACTAGTCTTGCTTCAAAAATGTCTACTTCATCTGTGGACATAAAGGGGCAGAAAGGGCTTTGGTAGAAGGCACAAAGGACTGCATAGGGATAGGAGAAATGGGTTTAGCATCTTCAGCAGTCTCTATGGTTCTAGACACCAATAAATCAAGGGAAAAAGGGCTGGAACTAGGCAAAGGTAATAAACTATGAGTTAGAGAGCTGCCAGCACCCTCTATAGGGGAATCAGCTACCATCGAAGAGAAGGTAATAGCTGGAATTTCCTTAGGAGGAGAAGGAAGAGTAAGGCTCGAAAGAGAATTAAATTGAGATAGATCAAAAGACAAGTAAGGAAGATATAAAGTTAAGCCAAAAGAAAGTGATGCAAGAATACTTGCCCTTAGGAAGGGTATAGAAAATATAGGGCCTGGAAGTGGCAGAATTATTTGAATGGTCTCCATATCTTGAGTTTGTTCCACTTCAACTGAAACTAAGGGAGTCCTTATTGGAAGAATAGGCTTAGTAGTTGTTGCTGCAAAAGAAGAAGTACAATGTAATATCAAGTCTCAAATACCAAGAAATGGACAAGGGAAAAGAATAGAGACATGAAAGAAGTTACTTGTTTCAGAAGTGGTAGCAACAATGGGAGGGCTGGGAAGAGAATAGTGCTCAGCAATATGCTGCCTCCTTACAGTTTCTCTTTGGATTACAGCAGCAGCAGAAGCTTCATCTCTTAATAGTTGTTGCTGCCGCCTTTTTTCAGCCTTCTGAAAAACAATTATGGCCTTAGAATGTTCCTGCTCTACTACCTTGACAGCTGCCTCATGAATAGGGTCTTCGACCAAATCAAAACGGGAGACAGTCATCTTCTTTCTCTTTTTTCTCTGTATTGGTATTGCCTGCTCCTTCTCAATTTCTCTCTCTTCAATCTAGGATTCAGATTCCCCAGAAGTGAGTTCCTCTGCTACTACTCTGGCAGTTGTCTCATGAGTGGGATCTTGAGCCAAATCAGAAGAAGAGACAGTTGCTCTCTTTCTTCTTTGTAAGAGTGTCTCTTGCTCTTGATCTTCTTCTTCTTCTTCTTCTTCTTCTTCTTCTTCTTCTTCTGATTGAACTTCAGGTGCTTCCTTTTCAGGATCAGGCAAGAGTTTCATTTTCTTTTGCCGTTTGCTACTGAAAAGATGTAAAGCTTGGGTCTTCTGAGGAGAATCTCCCTGTGAAGCACCCGCACCACCTTCACAAAAGAAGAACTAAAGGTAAGGCTAAGAAGCATTATAAAAAAAATAAAAGGGGCAAAAAGGAGAAGAAACAAGGGTATATACCTTTCTTAAAAGCAGCCCGAATAACTCTAGGAGGAGTGGAAGCAGCAGAAGTAAACTGTGTGGTGGCAGGCACAGGAACTGAAGTGGTAAGAGCAGTGGAAGAAGTGGCAACTCCAGCTCCTTTGGGCTTGGATTGGGGCACAACCAACACCATTAATAAGTCTTGAAGAGCAATGGCCAAGTATACTTCCATGTTGGTCACCCACTAGTTTTGGTACCTCTTCAATAGGTTACCTTGAGGAATGAAAGGGATATATTCAAAATCGATCAAGTCCTGTATAAACTTAGAAGTTGCCTCTTCTAGTATGGACTTTCGAACGTTTAAATCCATATTAGTAAGACTTAGATTGGTGTTACTGCAGAGAGGTATTGGGACCCCTTGTGAGAAGCCAAATTGTCTAGCAAATTGAGCAGGACAATAGGGCTCAGCAATGCATTTATATGCTCTGGGGTTCATAGTCCCAATGAATAACTCTCTAGGGATCAGAATAGAAGCCCATATATCATTGTGAGGAGGTGAAGCATAGAACCTATCACTTAGAAAATTCTTCAACCAAGATGGGCCAATAGTAATGGGTTCGAAGGGACGAAAGCTGTGAGAAAGAAGGGAAGCTGGAAGTTGGTGAAAGAAAGAGAAGTAAAAAAGCAAAAGTAGAAGTAGAAGGATAAAGTGAAGCATTGGCTAGCCTCATGCCATGAATAGGAGGGTTTGGCTCAAAAAACTTAAGGCACTTAGATTGTAGCTCAGCAAAATAAGCAAAAAGCCAAAGCTAAAGTATCCAAAATGGACCTCCTTGATTGGCATCCAAGGGTTTCTCATAAAAAAGAGAACAAGCTCTAAATACATGACCTAGAACATATGGAGCTAAGGCCACCTTTTTTTGTAGGACCAGAGCTTTGGCAAGAGGGGCAAATTCAGGCATGATTCTTTGAGAAGAAGTGCAAAAAAGGAATTTGCAAAGCCAATATAGTATGAAAGAAAAGAATTCCCTATCAGTTACAGGGCCGTCCCTTCTATTCTCAGCCTTGACAAAGTCACTGTAGGAGGAGTTAAGGGAGGGGAGGGAAGAGAGGACTGGTAAGTCAGGATAATCTGGTCCAATGGGGGTACCAATGGGAAACAATCCTAATAGATTGCAAATATCAAGAACAGCAGGGGCCATCATCCCACATCTGAATTGGAAAAAATTAAAAGCAGAATTCTAGAAGCAAAGGGCAGCAGGAATTAAGAAATGGTCCTCTGAGATGGTAAACCTGGATAGTCGAAGGGCATCGAGAAGGCAGAGCTCTTAAAGGTCCAAAGTCCTAGCAGGGACAACCTGATCATACCATTCTTACCACTCCGGTCTCACCGTGGGCCAGCATCAGTGGGGACGGTTCATCATCCAGGTTCTCCAGTCAAGACCACCTTCGTAAAGGAGACAATGGTCTTCTAGACGTGGATATAACGCTGGAAGCTCAATAAGAATCTCCTTGAAGATGGGCCCAAGCACATAGTCATGTTACTCATGACGTCGAGGGATGAAAATGTGTCCATCGATGGCGCTTTTCTCACCGGCCTTGTACTTTTCACATTCTGCCTTAATGATCCTCTTTAGAGTTACAGACGAGCTCGCGCACTCTACAACTAGTACTTTTAATGAAGAAGAAGCCATTGATTGAAAGCTTTCTCAGAGGACGAAGTTGGGAAAGGGAGTAGAAAGAAGTGGAAGGTCAGTAGAGATAAAGGGTTTGTGTGTTAAACGAGCGAGTGATTTCAAAACACGAAATAAAAGGGTTTTAAAAAACCTTTGTGTCTGGAAAATGTATCGCGTAATTCGTTAAATACTAAAAGTACAGATATGAAGAATTTCCTTCAATATTGATACTTTTGGAAGGAAAAACACATCCCAGATGTTGATACCAGCTTCGAAGTAAAATATTTGGCTTCGAAACCAGATTTTGGCGCCAAAAGTCAAATAACAACGGCTTCGAAGCACATTCCATACCTAAGGATGTAAGAACGCTCAAGTATTTGTTCGTGTAATTCGTTAAGTACTAAAAGGACAAATACGAAGAGTTTCCTTCAATATTGATACTTTTGGAGGGAAAAAACACATCCCAGATGTTGATGCCAGCTTCGAAGTAAAATATTTGGCTTCAAAACCAGATTTTGGCGCCAAAAGTCAAATAATAAATGGCTTCGAAACAGAGAAGTTGGCTTCGAAGCACATTCCATACCTAAGAATGTAAAAATGCTCAAGTATTTGTTTACTTTAAAAGGATTAAAGACCTGTTTTAGGTTTCTTAAATGAGAGTAATGTTCTTCGAAGCAAAACTTGAGATCCCTTAAGGATGGGAATTGGTGTTCGAAACATCAAAACCATTAGTTGGTTTATATATATACCGAAAGAGATTGTCTTTTCGAACTAAAACAGTACAGCCCTCAAAAGGAACTTTCATATTTTTTAAAGTATGGACTGTTGTTCGAAGGAAAAAAGGTCAATTTAAAACTAATTGATCATACTAACCATGACCATATATTGGTTATGATTAAAACAAGCTTTAAGGGGTAAGATTGTTAAAATTCGAAGCACTGATTCTAAATGAAAATCAGCAAAAACTGTCAACTATATTCCATAAATTGGAAAAGTTCATATTGGTTCTTTTTAGTGTTTCATTTAAAACGATTGAGTCCAGATTCGAAGGATACGATTGTTCAGTTTGAAGCCCTAAATTTGTTTTTAAAGACAAACGAAGACAAGATCAAACAATGCCAAACAAAGAAAAAGTCTTAGTTATATTAAAGCAAAAGCAATTACATTGAACGGCCCTCTTTGGGTACAAATTCAAGCTCATAAAAGTAGGGAATAGAATAAATAACATGATTGTGAAATTTGGTCTAACTATGATCAATGAATTTCTATTCTTTCTTTATTCTATCCTCTATTTCTTCTAGGATTGGCTGCATAAGTTGATGTGCTCTCACTTCATAAAAGAGCTCTTCAGCCTTTATTTCGAATGCTGTTTCTCTCAATCCTTGTTCCAACTCGTCTATATCCGAGTCATCCCAGTACGCAGAATCCTTATTCTTGAAGTTTTCGAATTCTTCAATGAAGTTTTGTACTTCGTACTGGGCATGAACTCGAAGGGACGAGAGTTGGTCCAAAGATTGAGTGGTGGCTATAGAGGTCCGATGCCAGTAGAGAAACAATGGAAGTTGGTCCAAAAACATATGAAGCTCTGCTTGGGCGAAGGGATTGAGGACATGACCCCGAGTCAGAATATCACAAGCCCATCGAAGGTTCTTGAGAGGGACTTCATCCTTAAGAACACTGAAAGGCAAGTGAGAGAGGGCCGCAAGCAGGAATTGGGCTTGCTTCCGCTCAGCTAGAGTAGGGGGAGGTGGAGGCTTGTAAGGTGGAAAGACCTTATCCGCGGAGAGGGCAAGCCTCAGTCTCTCTGTCCAGCAAGGAGTTGGCGGAGGAGAAGGTATGGAAGCCTCCACTTCAAGAGAAGGAGCAATGGCAGAAGGAACAAGGGAATTAATATAATCGAGCTAGTTAGAAGAGCAAAGCTTCGCCTTCTGGGCTAAGAACGATGGATTGTACCCTTGTGCCTCTTCGAGGCGTTGGGCAGTGTGCACTATCTTTGTAGGCATGGAGGATGTGTACCATGCTACAAGTAGATTCTCCTCCAAACTGCGTCGATGGTCGATGGGCACGTAAGGATAGACCACCGAGTTTCGCGCATAGGAAGGGAACTCTAAAGGGTCAGTAAACTCGACAAAGTGATTGTTGATTCGCTCCCTTAAATCACAAGCCTCAGGTTTTGACCAGCTTGTCCAATCAGAAGCCCCAGAGGAAGAAGAAGTTATAGCCTTATCCCATACAGAGGGTTGTGAAGAAGAACTTTCCATGTCCATATTTGTAAGTTTCTGAATCAAAGGATTAAGGGCAATGTGTTCGTAGTCCAAGGGTTGACAATTTGCAAAGGCATCCACGACCTGAATATAGAAAGGTAGGTAAAGGTGGCTAATTAATGCATGGAGGTTCTTTCGAGGAGGAACAGCATCATCAGATGACTCTTCGTGTGCTCGATCAATGGAGGAGAAAATTGATTTGGCCATAAAAAATGTATCAGTCTGTTCGAATACTAAGGTGGTGGGGGTGTTCAAAAGATTGAAGGAGAGTTTAATGCAGATAATAAATGACAGTTACATTTCTGGAAGAATGCAAAGCCTATGCACATTCTAAGACATGGATAAAAGACCTTGATCCACTAATATCACCAAGTATTGGGTATATTAGTGCAGGGGGTAATGTTGGCTACATATTTTGTACAAGCCAATTACAATTCGATGCGTGGCAGAATAAGGGTAATACAGGAAGACTATTCAAGTCTTCGATCCTGATCGTATACATGGCAGTTAGTATTGATTATTACGAGATCTGAGTAGCAGTAGATCAACAAAGAGATGCAAGATAATGTGGCTTCAATGGTTACTTACATTTAAATTCAAATTTATGAGGGAAACCTAACTGCAAGTGATGGCACAGTGGAGCTAATTATAAGGCAACATGATCAGCGATCATAGAGGAGCAGTTCGACGGTTGAAAATGCAGTTCGATAGTCATCCTTGAGAAGTATAAATAGCAGAGAAGGCCCAGAAAAGACCCCCAGACTCAGATCCAAAAAACCAGTCTTATTCTACTTATTTTCCTTTCCAGTTTTACATTTCCTGTTCTTTACATTCTTGTACTTTAAATTCCTGCACTGCACTTCGTTCATAGGAGTAGTTTCAAGTAGTAGATTGTTGGATCATTGTAAGTTTGGATCATTGTAAGTTTTTCATTTTAATAGATGCTTCAATTGTTTTTTATTTAATTGTTATCTTGCTTAATTCTCCTAAATCAAGCCACCAGTAAAAGTCTTCTTAATTGAGGCTGAAAGAACTAAAACACAATCGTCTAATAATTGGTTGGCAATTAATTTTCTGTAAGGACTGATTGATCCTTGCTGACACGCTCGCAATTACAAAAATAACCTTCGAAAGCCAAAAAGCCAACAGTATCTAACAGATATTGTGTTTTGGATTAGGGATTGATGCTCTGTTAAATTAACTTCACAATTTGACGACGTAAAAGCTATATACGATTCTAGACAATAGTTGCCGAGAATAAAGTTGAAAATGTCTCCCATGTTAATTCAAGTTGCTAAGTTGTACACCCCCCTATTTTTGACTTATTCTATAATGAGTTAGACACATCCTTTTTTTGTCAAGTGAAGCGATGCCATGAGTTAGGAAGAGAAGTGACATATGTAATTGGCTTCCATGGAGAGGATAGAGAATATATTGTGAAAGGTAATGTGGAAGTTAATGAGTTAGGAGGAGACAATAATTGTCGAGAAATTCATTGCACTTGTCAAAAATTTGATAATTTTGGAATTTTCTGTGGTCATGCAATTAAGGCGCTTGATAGAATGAATATTATAGAAATTCTTGAAAGGTATATATTAGGTCGATGGAGACTAGATGTGAAGGATTGTGCAATTGAGGAAACAGTTACAGTGGTTGAGAATGACCTTAAGTTGGTGATGACAGCACGCTACAAAGATCTTTGTCCTAAAATTGTGAAACTAGCAACTCGATCATCTGAATGCAAACCTATCTATCAATTAGTTGACGAAACTCTTAGGGATTTGTGTGCACAAGTAGACATTATGATGGCTTTATTAGACTGCTCAGGCACTTCTGGTAATGGAGGCAATATGGAAGGGGGTACTAAAGAATTTATAGTTGATCCAAACTTTGCACAAGCTAAAGGCTTAAAAAAGAAAGAGGGCGGACACAAGGGTGGGAGTAGATTAAAACCTTGGCATGAGAAGACTATTAAGAGAACAAAAGTTGTTTCGCAACCTACCCGCCTTACTCAAGTATTGAATTTACCCAAGTACTTGATTTCAAATTGGCTATATTTATTTTTAAATTTTACAACATACTGATAAATGCTTTACAACCTCTTTAGAGTATTGGTCAGTCAAGCGACACTAGAAATATTCAAAATTCATCTTCAAACCACCCACTGGTGATATCTTATTCTTTGTATTGAAATCATATTGCTTAAGTACATAATGATCATAAAATTTAGTTGTTACTAACAACATTTTATGGACTAGGGTATTAAGATACCTTATTAGCCACAACTAATGAATTCTGGATATGATCTGCTCATGCACGACGTTAATTTGCCCACCAACTTATCCACTATCAACGCCTTTGTCTTCCCAAGCATCGTACAATCCACAAAGGTCTCAGATGTGTAATATACTTGTTTGTAATCTAGATTTTTATTTTTATTTTTTTCCCCCGACAAATGTTAGTTGTGAGTTGTTACATTAGAAAATCTTCTTACCTTTGGCAAAGCATCTAAGTACTTGCATTCCCTTAATTCAACCCCCCTAAGAGAAATTGAACCCATGACCTTCTTGAGACTAAATCCTAAGGAAGGTATGGTAGCCAACTAGGCTAGGTGTAGTTGGTTTGTAATCTAGATTTTTGTTTTACATATATGTGTATTTAATTCTAATGCATTTCCTTAATATCTTCTTTTTTTTTTTTTTTTTGTGTGTGTGTGGTTGTTTTTGTTGTTGTTGCAGGGATTAGGATTTGATCTAGCATAGTACAATCCCATGGTGGCTGAGTCAATCTTTTTGTAATGATAGTTTGCTTGATTTTTTCAATCATTCGGAACCACCCCCACAAAATTGAAACGTAAACGTTTGTTCTAGCAGGCCACCTTTTTGCTTTATTTTTGAGAATTAAATTAAAATGGATTCAATGTTTATTTAAGGAGATGCCATTGCTTTATTTTTATTATTTTATTTGTGTTTGAGAACTGTAGTATTTGTTCATTACTTTTTGGCATTGATAATTATTAGTGTTCCTACATATTGCAATTTTTTGGGGGCTTTGTTGTAATTATTTTTGTCCTCAATGTATGTAAATAGAGCAGGTATTGTTTTTTAGACTTTTACCTGTTGAATTTTTTATTTTTTACTTTATTGTGGCTGTAGATTGGAAATTTTTTTTTTTAAGATGAAAAGGATTTTTATTTTTAATTTTATAAGCTTTATTGTAACTGCAAATTGTAATTTATATTTTTTATATGCTAAAAGGCCTACTGATTATATTTGAAAGAGCTAAATTCATTGCAACTTTTAAACACGTAAAACTACGGGTTTTAAGCCATAGTAGTGCAGTACCCCAAACTCGCGAAAATGTGTAGTTTTATCATTATAGTACCTTTTACTCTTTTATTTATTTATTTATTTATTTTTATACATATATATATTATTTATACATTTTGGTGAAACCACACTTATATATCTTTCTCTCTAATTTATTTTGTAAACTAGAGGGTGTTGTTAGATTCTTGAGATCTAACATAGGTCTCATTTTAATAATTTAAATCGTTCAATATTTAAAATTTATTGAGTACTTCATTCTTATAAAAAATCACATTGATCGAATATCGATAGGTACTTGGTCATAATACATTTTTATCAACAATTTATTTTTAAAATTATATTTACAATTAACAAAAATTTGATTTGATTGAGAGGCCGATCAATGTGATTTTTTACATGGATGAAATACTCGACGAGTTCTACACATTAAATAATTCAAATCATCGAAATGAGACCCGTAATAAGTCACACAAACTCAACAATATTGTCCAGTCTACAAAGTAAATTGAAGAGAAACTCTATCCTTTTAACAAACATCTAAATATACTATTGGAGTATATACTCACTTTCTAAACTAACAAACATTTCACAAATATAATTGGGTCTTACTTTCATCCTGTTATATCATATTATATGCTTTATGTTATATAATACACTTTAACAAATAAATTTAGTTATCCCATTGAAGATGCTCTTAAAGAGCATGTCACAGTATACTTAGACATCCTCTCTTAACAAATTAATCTTGAAATTGTCGTTACATTTAAGATATGTTTGTTTGGATAGATTGAATAAGAGGAGATTGTAATTCATCAGACTGTTAGTTTTAGAATACATTGTTCCTAAACTCTTTAGTTGGAATGTATATCATATGTTTATTTAGTTATGGGATTAGATATCTAGATTGAATTATTCTATTGAATCCTATATTTGTTTAGTCATGAGATTAAATGTCTAGATTGAATTATTTTATTCAATCCTATATGTATCCTATTTTATTTAATTTTTTTACTAGAACTTTTAAAAAATTAAATAAATAAAACATCAATAAAAATTATTTATAATTTTTAGTTGAGATTTTTAAATTTTATTTTATTTCACTTTACTAAGGCCTCGTTTGGGAAGTAATAGTTTTAGTTTAAAAGTCAAAAAGTTATTAAAAAAATCAAAAAGTCTATAACATATATCAAAAAGTCAAAGATTCCATTTTCTCCCTATTTTTTGCACATCTTTTCATAAAAAAATTAAAAAGTCATTCCAAATAATTTTTTTTATCTTGTATTTTAGTCAAAAAGTCAAAATGTTACTAAAATAACATGTTCCCAGATGAGGCCTAAGTATAATTTTTACTTAGTATAATTAACAGCACAAGCTCTTTGTTTCAGTAAAATTGGGCACAAAAGCACTCACCGGTGGTTCCCTGGTCAACTGGCCGATCGACCGGCTAAAAATGTAATCCCATGGAATAATTTATCCTGAGTTTTGTGTCGCACAACCTCTCGGGATAGAACAGTCCAACATATTGCAAAAAATTTTAACAAAACAATGAACTATTTCATTTAACAGATATAAAATCCTATCCCATGGTTGAATCTCTCCGAACAAACGTGCCTTTACAAGAATGGAAGGGAAAAACAAGAAAAGATGATGACTTCTTTGAAGCCCTTATTTTTGGTTTTCATTTCTACTAGTTGAAAAATAACATTATATTCATAAATCTTAGTTTTTGTTAATAATTTCTAAGGTAAATTACAAATACACTCCTGAGGTTTAATTAAAATATAAATCGCCCCGCATGGTTCTAAAAATTATATTTCACCCCTTGAAGTTTTTAATTTTATAACAAATCACTCATTTTATTAATAAATCATCAAGTCAATTAACAGTTTTTAATGATATTATAAATATGTTTCAATTAATAATTTAAGTAATTTTATTATTTTATAGGAGAATAATTATGAATTTCTTTTTTTTAGTTAATTTTGTTAAATAAATTTTTTTAACAAAGGGGTATTTGTAATCTATCAAACTACATGAAACAATCTGTACTTTAAGCAAACATCAGGGGTGTATTTATAATTTATCATAATTTTTATTATTTATCGCTAGTTAAGATTCATATGAGACAATAATAATAGTCTAAAACTTTCTAGATTGGGCAAATTACTAACACCTCCCTCAATCTTCAATTAAAGTATAGATTTCCCTCCCGTCTCCTAAGGTTTATATTTACATAACAAATTACTCCCTCATTTATTATATAAATATAAACCTTATGGGATAATTTATAATTTTTTAAAGTTTAAGAAAAATTCATATTTTAGTCAAATCTGAAATGTTGGTAATTTGCCCTTCTAGATTCATTGGGTATGTTTGGTTTAGTTTTGAGATAGTAGTTTTTAAAAATTATTTTTTAGAGAGGATTTAGAAATTTTTTTGGTTTGTTTGGTTGTGTATTTTGAAAGTAATTTTAGAGTTTGAGAGTTTGGAATGATTTGATATTTTGTTATAATTGAGTAGATATGTGTGAGAGAAAAAGTGATTGAGAATGAGATAAAAGAGAGAAAAAGTGATTGATTGATGTGTAAGAGAGAGAAAGTGATTTTAAAAATTATTTTTGAAAAATTATAAACCAAACAAGTTTTTTAGAAATTTTTTTTTTCAAAATCACTCTACAAAACCAAACCAAACATACCCCATTATGTTGGGATTCAACGTGCACTCTTTAGATTATTACCAGATCATTCAACACAGACTCTCTAGTTTTTAAAATATCCTAAAACAATTTAGAACCTAATAGAGCAAGTCTAAAAAAAAATTCGAAAGATTGTAGAGTATTCCACAAAAATATGAAAATGTCACCATGTGCTGAGGATAAAAAAATAAAAATGAGAATGGACAGAAGAAATGAGAATAGGGTGATACTTTTATGGTTAAACTATCAATAGATCTTAATAGTTGGATTTAATTTATATTAAATTCTATTAAAAATAATTTTTAATAAAATTGTAGCTAAAAATAATTTTTTATAACGATTTCTTACATATATCTCTAAAAATTAACAATTAGTGACTTTTTTATCATAATTTTTATAAATTGTCACTAAAACTTATAAGGGCAAATTACACTAACCGTCCCTATATTTTGGGGCTTGTTACTTTGATCTCTAACCTTTCAATTGTAATACATTTGATCCTGAATTTTGAATCTCATTTCAAATAAAGACAATTGAAAACACCATTGTTTCATTTCAAGGGAAAAATCGTCAATTTGATAAAATATAAACTAGTTTGATAAAAATAAATGTCAAAAAATTATTTTTAAATTTTTAAAAATTATTTCTACCCACCATAGATAAAATTATATAAAAATAATAAATCTTTTACATTTTTATTGTTTTATTTTTTACGAAATTAATTTTTAGTATGTGTTTGGATGATGATTATGTAATAGGTGGTTGTTTTTATTATTTTTTGAATGGTTATCATGTAATAAATGGTTTTATTTACTGTTAACAAATATTTTTAGATAGTTATTATATAATGAATAGTTATTAAGCTTTTAATGTGTAATCGATATGTTTAATATATGAAATGTTTTTAATTTTGAATTTTTTGATTTAATGGATTTGTTTAATAATGATATCAAAGTTGTCACCATATTTGATTTTTGAAAAAATAGAAACTAATTTAATAAAAGTAAATATAAAAAATTGTTTCTGACATAAAAATAATGTGTTTTTAAATTTTTTTCACTAATTAAAATTTTAATTTCTTAGAAAAAATTTTTTGAAAAATAGATTATGAATACCAAACCAAACAAAGCTTTATAACTAACAAAATTCCAACATTATTCTTTAAAAGAAAGGCCATTACATTTCACGCAACAAACTAGTTAATCAACACAAAATAAGTTGTATGACAATTTTGTCTTTGAAATGGACCGTTTGGAAAAAAAAAATCTTTGATTGTTCTTATTTGAAACAAAATTCAAAATTTAAGGTCAAATGTATCACAATTGAAAAGTCAATAACCAAAATGATACAAGTCCTAAATTATAGAGATTATTAGGATCCATACTAGATCCCACGAAATCCAACATGACAGAATAGTTCAGACTTTAAACTTGAGGGAATTTATATCCAAAAAAGAATTAAATATTAAAAGCATCCGTTGCAGTTAGCCACCACTATTAGGAGTGTAAAAATGGCTCGCGACTTGAGATAAGCCCTGCCCTTTTAGGTCCGTTTGGGCCCAGGCCCGAGCCCAAGCCCAGCCCGAGCCTGAGCCCCTGGGCCTAGGCTTGGGCCATCATTTTGAAGCTCGGTCTGACCCGTGGGCTCGGCCTGTCTGGCCTAGCCCGGCCCGGCCCATGACCTAGCTCATCGGCCCGCTTAAGGCCCACTTAATGCCCGACCCACCCGAGGCCCAGTGTATTTTTTAGTAAAAAATAATAAAATTTTGGTAAAAAAAAATAAAATAAGCAAAAAAATTGATCAAGCCCGGCCCACCAGCCCGAATACCCCTGGGCCTAGGGCTGAGCCTAATTTTTTGGCCTATGAGCCGGCCCGAATTTTGGCTGGAGTCTGCGAGGCCTGATATGGGCTGGGTCAGATTTACACCCCTAACCACCATCAACCCAATCCACCTTTTATTTTATTTATTTATTTATCTATTTTTTATAAGCTTTTTTGTTTGAAGGGACATGACCCTCATGTTATAGTAGCAATCCAACAAAATACATAATTTGATATGTGACTAATAAAATTAAAATTAAAATTATTAATCTATCTGGACTTAGGATTCCTCACATAGGGGCCTATTGAATTCCTAGGAGTGGTGGGATACAAATGAATAGTTTGAGAAAAATCCGTACTAAGTGATCAAATTATAAAAGTAATCTCTTCATTAAAGATTGGTTTGTTGGTCTATTTTATATTGTTTAGACAAAAATCTAAGGAAACGAAAGGTAGTTTAGATTTGTATATATATATTGCATTTTCTTGACAACAACACCTTCACTTCACTTATCGTTTGAAAATAATTTAATTTTTTAATAAGTCATTAGTTACATATATTTATAGAGGGAGATTTTTCCGCTAGATGATTGGGTCGGGGTTAAATCAAGTCCTTGTCATGGACTGGGCTACAGTTTGCTAGGTTGCAATAATACTATCAACATTCAGGTGAACAAACAGCAAACATCGCCAGACCGAGCAATTGTCTTCGCATGTTTGGCCAAGTAGAATTGGTCTAGTTGGCTTGTCAGAATGTCGAGCTACGTCGGCACGAAGTGATGAGGCGCACCAAGCTACTTTAGCTTGGCGTGGCACTTGTTTTTGGCAGCATCAAGGTTGAGTCATTCGCACGTTGGGTAAGTGACCGGGCTGATGATTTGCCCGGTTGTCGACCAAAGAGTTGTGATACACTTTCTTTAGTGATGTGAGTGTTAAAAGAATGGACATTATCCACTGGGAAGATGAGTAACAGTAGGATTCTATGAAAGGGAATTAGAGTCTTATTAAGATTCTGCTATGCAGAAATTATAAACGCTTAGAGATAATTTAAAACAAGGTTACACAATTCTATTCACAAGATTCAAGAACATTTTTTCACATTGATCTTGAGTACTAACTTAAGCATCGGAGAGAATTTCTGACACACATTTGCCTGTAAGCTCACGTTTTTATGAGTTTAAAGCCTTACGACGACGTTTGAAGGATCACAAACTTGATTACGAGGATTATACTAACAGTGAATATTTTGTGCTCGTATAGTATTGTTATTATTTTATAATGATGAATAATTATTTTATTTATAATAAATTTATTATAATTTTTTACAATAAGAATAAATAATAAATGATAATTTTATTATATTTTATACGTGGACAATTTGAGTACCTAGGAAGTGTGCTGTGCCACAACTTCGTATTGTTAGTGTTACGGTATATCTTCTTATTGGAGTTTGAGACCCAATTGGTTTATTAAAAGAGTTTGATTTGGTTTGGGTATAGTATATTTTATATATTATATCTGACTTTTGGAATCCGAATAGGTATTTGATAATCAATTTGATAACAGTTAGGGTTTTTATATCAAAACCCAAGACTTTACCCCATATATATATATATATATTGTTTATTTTTCACAAAGTATTGGACGGCTGCTTCAAATTATCCCATCTTTTCCGAAGTACTGTGCGGCTGGTTTGTGTATGTATGCACGGGGTTAATTTCGGCAGTGTGTGGATAGATTTGGTTCGTTATTTTTTGGTCTTCCTCAACTTTGGTTTCGAAGATTTTTGTTCATCTATTTGATGAGGTCTTTCCTCTTGTTTATTTGTGATTATTTGGAATTCACCTAAGGGTGATTTTGTGAGACCATTCGTGTCTCGTTTGTAATCGTTTGGAAACTTTTTGGTTGATAGTAGAATCGAATTTCGATCCCGTGGACGTACCTTACATTGAGGGAACCACGTAAAAATTCTTGTGTTGCTTTTGATTTAATTTTTCCACATTAGTTTTTATTCCCATTGATTGATTTACTTGTGGGGAATCATATTTTTCCTAACAACTGGTATCAGAGCTTACGGTTTATTTGGATTTATTTATTTGTATAAATCAATGGATGGGAATGTGGGTCATATGTCTAACTTCAATAGAAACAATTGGGTAACTTGGAAAACTAAAATGGAGGACCTATTATTTTGTAAAGATTTGTATGGACCTATTGAGGGTGATAGTGGCAAACCCAAGGGTATGAAAGATGATGAATGGAATAGGCTTAATCGAAAAGCCGTGGTGTTATCCGTCAATGGATTGATGACAATGTGTTTCATCATGTTGCTACTGAAACTTCGGCACATGATTTATGGCAAAAATTAGAGTCTTTATGATAGAAAATCAGCCACAAATAAAGCCTTTATGTTTCATAAGTTAGTTAATTTAAAATATAAAGATGGCAACCCCATTCTAGAACATTTGAATGAAATAAAGAACATTGTTAACCAACTTGCTTCTATGAAGATTGCTTTTGATGATGAGTTGCAGGCTTTGATGCTACTTAGTTCTTTGCCCGAAAGTTGGGAGACTTTGGTTGTGACAGTTAGTAATTCGGCGCCCGATGGAGTTACCACAATGGGCCAAGTAACTAGTAGCTTGTTGAATGAAGAAACTAGAAAAAAATCAACAGGTTCCTCTCATTCGAAAGCATTTGTTGTGAGAGGCCGAAGCAAAACAATGGGGAGGAGTAAAACTCCTCGTGGTCGTGATCAAAGCTGTGACAAATCAAAAGATGGTTCTTTTTCAAAGAAAGACATTGAGTGCTATTATTGCCATGAGAAAGGGCACATGAAGCGAGAATGCCGAAAGCTCAAGAACAAGGAGAAAAGGTGTGACAAAAGTGTAGATAAGAAGCAAGAAGACACAACAGCAGTTACTACTAATGATGATCTCATGGTCGTTTGTGAAGATGATTGTATCAATTTTGTGGGCCAAGAGAGTAATTGGGTGATTGATTCTAGTGTTTCTTTTCATGTGACTTCTCGAGTTGATTTCTTCACTACCTACACCAAAGGAGATTATGGTTCTGTCCGAATGGGTAATGAAGTGTAACAACCCTCGTCACTGTTTACTGATTACCTACTGATTACTGTTAAACTGAGACTGATTACGATTGGTAACTGAATGAATTGAAATACTGAACTGACTGACTGAAAACTAGAACTGAACTGATTGACTGCATCTGTTTAAATGCATAATCTATCTGTTTGACTGCCAAATTATCTGTTCTCGTCTTATGCATTAAACTGCAAATTGAAGGCCTTATCGGCGGCCAAATCGAAAATTGATTGATGTTCTGTGTTCATCATAATTAATATGATTTTATGGCACATTTATCTAAAAATCGTTTTGGTATGATTAAATTAGATTAAATAGTGTTAAACCATAGAATTGGTTTATCTACCAAAATGCCTTTGTGAGTAGAGCACTTAGGCAACACTTATATTGAGCCTTTATACACTCAAACAAACATTTCATCAGCCCATTTCCTTGCCTTAGCCGAATCTAGAGAGAGAGAAAGTAGGAGACTAGAGTGATTTCATCTCTTTTGCTTGGAGGCTTAAGAGGTTTGGAAGATAATTGCAAAATTGAGCTTCTATCCTTGAACTACAAGACCTAAGGTAGTGTGACTACCCTCTTGTTTGTGAATTCAATTGATTCTTGCATGGTTTAGAGGATTATTAAAGATTAGAGCCAAGATATGGCTTATAATGTTGAATTGAAGCTCATCTCTTGCATGCATGTTCGTATTGAAGAATTTAAAGTTGTTTTCATGGCTAATTGTTACATGCATGCTCATATTTATATTCAAGTCCATGAATCCCTCATGTTTTTGTAAGGTTTGGCTCATTTGAGCTTGTATTTAAAGCCTTGAAGATGATTAAGTTCATGCATGTTTACATTGTTGAATTGTGAGTTGATTTCATGGCAAAATGTTACATGCATGTCCATATTTTGAGAGTAGACCATGAATTCATCATGATTTGAAAAGAATGAGCTCATTTGAGCAAGCATTGAGGTTTTAAAGTGGTTCAAATTCATGGATATTGCATGCTCTTCATGTTTATGAAAATTGTTTTGAAAATGAGTTTAATTGAATTACCCTTGGGCTTTGATTTTATAAATTGAGCTTGGAATCATGTAATATTATGAGTTTACAAGAGTTTTCCAGAAATTCAGCCCAAGAGGATCGATTTTGATGCTTTGAAACTTGATTTTGAACTTGGAGTTCAAATCTGGAATTTCCAGATTTTGGTCGTCCACTCGAGCCGGGGAAGTGCCGCTCGAGCGGGGAAATCGAGCTCCCAGCATCTCTCACCACTTTACAGTCCGCTCGAGCGGAGTATTGTACGCTCGAGCGAAGGCTTGAGTCATACGCTCGAGCGGGGGAGTTGATACTCGAGCGGGGACCTTTGTTGCATGTCCGCTCGAGCGGGGAAAACCTGCGCTCGAGCGGGGAACTATTTTTCTGAAAATTCTAAAAATTCTGAAACTGCTTTCTGAATGCATCTTTGCATCCTCATTCCATTCTTGGCATTCTTAGGCCTAGTTTAAGATATCTTAATGAGGATACAGATGTAGAACCACACCGAGGCAAATTAGGAATTAAGTTATTATCTCTCCCAACTGTATAGCTTAGTGTGTGTTCATCCTGTATACTGTGTAGGGTTGGCTTACCGAGGGGACGCTCTAGCTTACTGTAGCCCAGAACTCTGTGAGTAACAACTGTGTAAAGATATGTTCAAAAATGATTATCTTCTGAACTGTTTACTTTATTGAATTGTTTACCTTATTGAGCTGTCTACTTTATTGAACTGTTTGCTGAACCGTTCACTGAACTGAAATGTTTACTAAATTGAACTGTTTACGAAACTGCTTACTGAATTGAACTGTTCTTGAATCGAATCAATTTCTTGAATTGATCTTGTTCGAATCGACATCATTTCTGAATTGAATCGTTCATCGAATCGATCATGTACTAAATGAACGTATATCTTATATTTTGAATTGTACTGTGGCATCCTTGGCACCTCATTTCTTATTCTTGTGGATGAGAGATCTCTGTCGGTTCCCAAGTTTGGAACCACTATCACATCGTTATGATGGCCATTCTGTATTTCTGATATGGAACAAAGTGCTGTACGGAACTAAGTGCTACATTGTGAGCCACCTCTAGAATCTACGGAACTAAGTGCTACAGTGTGAGCCACCTCTAGAGTCCGTGCGAGACACCTCTGGAATCCACACCGATCTTGTTCTAAAAAATAATCATATCTTTATTCTTATTCTTTATCACTATTCTTTATCAGATTGCATCTTGATGGCCATCATTTATTGTCTGGTCTGTTAAGACCCGGTCTTTTAAGACCTACTTTTTACTGTACTGTTATGCTAATGGATGTACCACATATCACTACTTTAACTGAATGACTGTTATGACCTGAAATATGAGCCACAAACTGAATGACTGATAAACTGACTGAAATGGCTGTTTTCAATACTGAAAGGACATTTATTCTTAACCCCTTTACGCATTGTGTTATTCACTGGACTTTAGCTCACTACTCATATATATGTAGGTATCTGCACCGCATCGCAATGACTAGGAGCGTCGAGCAAGCTTTAGTTCTCACAAGCCAACCATGCCTCTCATCATGCGAGGTTTCAAGCCTATCAAGCTATGGCTTAGGGGCTTAGGGGTGTTTTATTTCCCCATCTGTCTCTGTACCTGTGTTGTATTATATAGACTGTTAGCACTGTACTGTTCCGCTTATTGTACTGGTTAATAGGGATTAAGTCCCTGTACTGAATGATTGTAAATGATGTGCATACTGTTCTGTACTGAAAGTATAAATGTATGAAAAATCTTTTTGCATACAGATTGTCAGCTCATTGGACATTGTTTATTTACTGTATTGGCTTCCGACATGCCCCTGTACTCTGTATTACTGTCCAGCAGGCCTTTGGTAGTCTCGAATTACTGGCCGGTTACGGTGCTAAACCCATAGGGGCGGGTTTGGGTCGTGACATGAAGGTTTGTCCAAGATTATTGGCATGGGTAATGTTTGCTTGGAAACAAATTTAGGCTGTAAGTTGTTGCTTAAAGATGTGAGGCATGTTCCTGACATTCGCCTCAATTTGATCTCTACTGGGAAACTCACAAAGGGTTCTTTGGTGGTGGCAAAGTGCAAGAAGACTCATACACTTTATTCGATGCAAGGAAAAATTTGTAAAGGTGTTGTCAATGCACTTGAAGATGATACTTCTACCGAATTGTGGTACGAGCGACTTGGGCACATGAGTGAAAAGGGGTTACAAGTTTTGTTCAAGAAAGAGCTTCTACCCGGTTTGAAAGGTACACATCTCAAAACTTGTGTTCATTGTTTAGCGGGTAAACAACATAGAGTTTCTTTTCATAAAAATATCGCTTCTAGAAAAGAAAATATTTTAGAGTTGATTCATTCGGATGTTTGTGGTCCTTTGAAAGTTAGAACACATAGTAGTGCACTTTATTTTGTTACTTTCATTAATAATTATTCAAAGAAAGTTTGGGCTTTTCTACTAAAAACTAAAGATCAAGTTCTAGAAGTATTTAAGCATTTTCAGGCCATGGTTGAAAGAGAAACATGGTAGAAATTGAATTGCATCCGATCAAACAATGGTGGTGAATACATTGAGCCATTTGATGAGTATTGTCGCAGCCAAGGTATTCGGCACCAAAAAACAATTAAGAAGACTCCTCAACAAAATGGTGTTGCCGAGAGGATAAACTGCACCATTGTGGAAAGAATAAGGTGTTTGCTTTCACAAGCTAAATTGCCAAGATCCTTTTGGAGTGAGGCAATGAAGATAGCGGTTGATGTGATCAATTTGTCTCATTCCTATCCTTTGAATGGTGATGTTCTAGAAAGAGTTTGGACCGGTAAAGATGTGTCTTATGAGCACTTGAGAGTGTTTGGTTGCTGAGCTTTTGTTTACATTCCAAAAGATGAGAGGTCCAAGCTTGATAGTAAATCAAGACAATGTATTTTTCTTGGCTATGGCCGTGATGAATTTGGGTATAGATTGTGGGATCCGGTCAACAAGAAAGTCATTCGAAGCCGTGATGTTGTGTTTCTTGAAGACCAAACAATTGAAGACTTTGGCAAAGGTGATCAACTGGAGTCAAAAACTAGTGATCTCATTGACATGGATCCATCTCCTTCATCTTCAGTTGATGATGAAAATAGGGGAGATGTGTAGCCACCTATTGAAGAAGTGGAGGATGATGCTAATCCTAATGAAATTGAGCCAAAAATTGAGGAAGAGCATCCAACTCAAAAACCGCTATCACAACTTGAGTTGAGGAAATCTTCAAGGAACCGGCAACCTTTGAAAAAGTATCCTCCCAATGAATTTGTGTTGATTTCTGATCAAGGGGAGCCTGAGAGCGACCAAGAAGCAATTCAACATGCAAAGAAATGTGATTAGAAAAAGGCTATGGAAGAGGAGATGAATTCCTTACTTGAAAATCACATTTATGATTTAGTGAAGTTGCCTAAGGGGAGGAAAATTATGAAAAATAAGTGGGTTTTCAAATTGAAGAATGATGGCAAGAATCTGAGGTACAAAGCACGTTTTGTTGTGAAAGGCTTTGGTTAAAAGAAAGGTATTGACTTTGATGAGATTTTCTTGCCGGTTATGAAGATGTCTTCTATTCGGGTTGTATTTGGCATGGCTGCAAGTATGAACCTTGAAGTTGAACAGCTTGATATGAAAACCGCATTTTTTCATGGTGATCTTGAAGAAGAAATTTACATGAAACAACCAGAATGTTTTGTAGAAAAATGGAAAGAGAAATTTGCTTGCAAATTGAAAAAAAGTTTGTATAGCCTCAAGCAAGTCCCGCGACAATGGCATAAAAAATTTGACTCTTTCATGATGAATAATGGTTTTTCTAAAACCAATTCAGACCATTGTGTGTTTGTGAAAAAATTTCCAAATGGCAAATTTATTATTCTTTTGCTTTATATTGATGACATGTTAATTGTGGGTCAAGATTCTACCATGATTAACAAGTTGAAGTTAGAGTTGAGTAAATCTTTTGCTATGAAAGATTTGGGACCGGCAAAGCAAATACTTGGTATGAAAATTGTTCGTGATCGCAAAGAGGGGCTGATTTGGTTGTTTCAAGAAAGCTACATTAAGAAAGTTCCTGAGAGGTTCAACATGAATAAAGCAAAGCCGGTTGATTGTCCACTTGCGGGTCACTTCAAGCTTAGTTCGAATCAATGTCCTACAAGTGAGAAAGACAAAGAAGAGATGTTGAAAATTCCTTACGCTTCAGTAGTTTGTTCTTTGATGTACGCCATGGTTTGTAAGAGACCAGATATTGCTCATGCTATTGGTGTGGTGAGTCGGTTTCTCTTTAATCCAAGTAAAGAGCATTAGGCTGCGGTAAAATGGATTCTGAGGTATCTTCGAAGGATTTCGAAGGTGTGTTTGTGTTTTGGGGATGGTAAGCCAATACTTAATGGGTTCACAGATTTTGACATGGCTAGTGATGTTGATTCTAGGAAATCTACTTCGAGGTATTTGATGACATTTGCAAGAGGAGCTGTAGCATGGCAATCTAAATTACAAAAATATGTTGCTCTCTCAACTACCAAAGCTGAATTTATTGCTATTACGGAAGTTTGCAAAGAAAAATTATGGTTGAAGAAATTTTTGCAAGAGTTGGGGTTGAAGTAAGAAAAGTATGTGCTTTATTATAATAGTCAAAGTGCTATTCACTTGAGTAAAAAATCTACTTTTTATTCGAGATCGAAACACATTGATGTGAGATACCACTGGATTCGTGATGTGTTAGATTCGAAGTTGTTGCAACTCAAAAAGGTTCACACAAATGATAATATTTCGGACATGTTGACTAAGACTTTGTCGAGGGACAAACATTTGAAGTGTCAAATTTTGGCGGGTATGGTTGATATCTCCACCTAAGCCGATAGGGGGAGAATTGTTGCGGTATATCTCCTTATTGGAGTTTGAGACCCAATTGGTTTATTAAAAGAGTTTGTTTTGGTTTAGATATAATATATTTTATATATGATATCTGACTTTTGGAATCCTAATAGGTATTTGATAGTCAATTTGATAACAGTTAGGGTTTTTATATCAAAGCCCAAGACTTAACCCCATATATATATATATATACAGTAATGGTTGGTAGCCCGAAATTTAGTGGCTCGAATGGCTCGAAACTGTCAAAACGACGTCGTTTTGACAGTTTCGAGCCATTTGAGCCACTGATTTTGTGGCCCTCAAACATTTTTCATATATATATATATATTGTTTATTCTTCACAAAGTACTGGACGACTGCTTCAAATTTTTCCACCTTTTCCAAAGTACTGTGCGGCTGGTTTGTGTGTGTATGCGCTGGGTTAATTTCGGCAGTGTATGGATTGAGTTGGTTTGTTATTTTTGGGTCTTCTTCAACTCTAGTTTCGAAGATTTTTGTTCATCTATTTGGTAAGGTCTTTCCTCTTGTTTATTTGTGATTATTTGGAATTCACCTAAGAGTGGTTTTGTGAGACCATTCGTGTCTTGTTTGTAATCGTTTAGAAACTTTTTGGTTGATAGTGGAATCGAATTTTGATCCCGTGGACGTACTTCACATTGAGGGAACCATGTAAAAATTATTGTGATGCTTTTGATTTTATTTTTTCGCATTAGTTTTTATTCCCATTGATTGATTTACTAGTAGGAAATCATATTTTTCCTAACAATTAGTCCCATGGGGCTTATTCGGAACTCATGTCATTCATTCGAATCATTCATATTAAAGGATAAAGATTATATTAATGGGATATCTACGATTTCAAAACAAAGCTACATTTGTTTTTAAAAAAATAAAAGGTTAGCACAGATTTTGATAATTTGTTTTAAAATGGTGAGTATCATTGAGTTACATATGTCTGATTAATTTAATAGCAAATGCTACTGCCCTCATGCATTATTTAATATAAGGATTATTGTAAAAAGTGCTTTAAAAATAGTAAAAAAGTTAGAGACTGTATTAAATTGAGTGAAAAATGTTCTAAAATTAATGAAAAGTGTATTGAGTTCTACACTTATCTGTCTTTTTCTTATACTCTTATGCTGTGTTTGGTTGAGGGATTTGAGGAGTGATTTGGAAAGGGAAATGAAAAATGTAGGTGAAATGTGAAAAAAATATACTTACATTTCACATAGTTTCACACACCTTTTCCCTTTCCCTTTCCAAATCCCTCCCCAAATCCCCCAACCAAACACAACATTAGGCTACTTATTAATAAGACCCTAAATTTATTTTGTGAATTATATGTTTAAAAATTTTACAATATAAACAATTCAGACGGTCAAAATAGGCGGAGCAACTCTCATGGGATTCTCACGGCATGACAGATCCACAATTTGATGGGTTATGTTGCTTAATGAAATTTGAGCCCATGAGAAGAAGGCCCATATTTCATCTATGATCGAACCAATAGCACATTTCTTTTGATACCACCCCACCTTTCTTCTTCTTTTTCTGTTGCTTTTTTGATCAGAGAGTCCTCTCTCTATTCATCTTCATCTTCATCTTCATCTTCATCTTCATCTTCCATCACCGCCAACACAAGATGGGCGATCAGATTGCGAGAGGAGAAGATTTCGAGAAGAGAGCTGAGAAGAAGCTCAGCGGCTGGGGCCTCTTCGGTTCCAAATTCGATGACGCCGCCGATTTGTTCGATAAAGCCGCCAATGCTTTCAAGCTCGCCAAATCATGTCAGTCTTCTTCTACTCATACATATTTTTTGTTGATCGATTATGGTTTGTTTCGATGCGATAGTGAGAATGCACAATTCAGTATCTTTTTTTTTTTTTGAATCGAAGGTTCTTGATCAGTCAATTGTGGTGGATCTTGGTTTGATTGAGTCCTTGATGGCTTGTGCGTGTGTTGTAATTGTTTAACTTGGATGCAACTTTTGTTAAGGAAGTGGAGCAGTAATATCTATATGTTTAATTTTGGGTTAACATTAAATGCCAAATAAATTACGTTTTTTTTTTAATTTATAAAATTGTTCATTATCTGCCTTGTGCGTGCATCTTAAGTTGGGAATGTTATAGATTCATATATATAGTGATCAGTAAAAATCCAATTTATTATGTGTGTGTGTGTGTGTGTGTTTAGTGGCTTACAGGATTACCCTTGGCACCCAATACAAACTCAATCGCTCCCTGCCCTATAAAGCCATTACTTTTCGACGATTGAATAGTTTGGTACTTGGAAATTAAAATAAAAATGATTTCTTGATGAGCAATGCAGATTCTTCCATAGTTGCTATGAGTTATCCTAATGTTTTGGAAGCCTTTTTTTTTCTTTCTTACTATTTTATGAAGACTTTCGATCACTTCGGTACTTGAAGGATCGTATTGATTAAAGAATTCGACTATTTTTTCAAAATTAGATTAATCCGCATTATATCCCAGGTATTAGGTCAGTAATTTTTTATGATATTTGGATTCTCAGGGGACCAAGCTGGATCAGCATATGTGAAGTTAGCAAACTGTCATTTAAAGGTAATTGCTTCCTTTTACAGGGTTTAGATATTTCTATCTTTGAAGTTTTGTTTTTTGCAGATCTTATCTGACCATAAGCCTATATAATGCTGTTACTTATTTTTGTAGTTGGATAGCAAACATGAAGCTGCTGGTGCTTATGCTTCTGCTGCTCATTGCTATAAGAAGACAAATACTAAAGGTATGTATGATGTTGACTTCTCTGTATGATAATTTATCCTGAAATTTGTCAGACCACTTTGGCTTATTTTATACAAGCAATGTTCTATTATAATTATATGAATCTACCCTGCAGCTAAAAAGTAGTGACAGCATATGTAATCTTAAACTCTTTTTACACGATATATTTTTGCGATGTTCCCTTGCTTCTTGTTTTCTTTGAATTAGATATCTTTTAGTATTTATCCGAAAAAATAAAAAAAATAAAAGATGTATTTCAGTACTCATGCCAAAGTAGCTCAATCAAGAATGCATGTGTTGACAAGATCTAACCAAGCAAGTGACTGAAAAGGCCAATTAGGTTGAATTGTAAGGCAAGGCGGTTGGGTGCTTATGATTAGTAGAATAGGTGGTCCTTTAGTGGATTTCTCTAGTTCCTGTGAACTATGAGCAGTCAATCATGTACTTGGTGCTAATTTAGAGAATTGTCATACCCACCTATGGTGTACTGATTCGTGAAGCCTTATTACATGTGACATATAATACACGTTGCTTGTTGGCTTGCAAGGGGCACGATTCCAATTGACAGAATACGAAGTAAGATACAAATTACAATGCAAGAAATAAAAGGACTGACAGATGTAGGATTCCTCCTTTCTCCTCTAATCGATTTGATTATTATAGATGATTGTGGTGGTGAATGTTCTATTACACCTTCACGAACTTCTTTTAATCAGTTGACACTAATTTTTTTATAGGCACATATAAACTTAAAATCCATTATCTCTCCCTCCTGATTGATGCTTTAGTCTTAGAAAGTATTCCTAAAGCAGTCCTGCATCATTTTGTTATTTTTTTGGTCCGTCAAATAGGTATTCAGCCAAAATTTTCTTTATTAACAAACATGTAACAACACAGTAAGGTTGTGTCCTTTCGGTAGAAGTTACTAATCACAATAATAAACAAATCAAGGGATTTCAGAATTCTAGATTTCAAAATTCAATGTTAGTCAATGTTCACGTTATGTTTTTGTAGTGATGCATTGTTTAAATCACAACTTGATTCTTTTTCTTCTTCTTCTTCTTCTTCTTCTTTTATTTTATTTTATTTTATTTTATTTTATTTATTTATTTATTTTTATTTAACATGCCCCAACATGCCATTTGTTGTTTTGTGTTTGGGATCAATTCAAGCTTAGAAAGAATATTTATTTCAATTCGTTACTTGAAGCTGAAGGAACCTCCACTCAATATGATAGAGCATGCACATTAAACTAATAAACTAGATGTACCATCAGATAATGTAGAACACAAATAGGGGCATGCGTCCACGCATTGTTTAAATCGCCACAATTTTAACCTCTATGATGCATGGGTACTTTGCCAAATATGCTGTAACCATATTGGGTACTAGTATTTTGCATGGTACTTCTGCATAAGTACTGGGTACATGAAACACGCACCAAATTTTTTCTTCTTAATTTTTGCAGTGCCCCAGATGTATCTAGTATATACCCAAGTTGTACCTCAATTAGAATAGTATTTTCTTCCATGTAAATGTGAAGTTAGTTTCACTAAACTTCTTTTTTTATACTCAGTATGATTTTAAAATTAAGCTTTAATTTGTAAGTTATTTAATTTAATTACATTTAATTTTGATTTATACCTTACTTTTGACATTAAATGTGAATTGTAAGTTTGATCTTAACCAACTAAATCATTTAATTAATTTTTGCATTATTTCAAATTTATTTATTTTTTACGAAAGTACCCAGCTTTATGTGTATCCTACGTTTTTTCATAGATTTTTCCGTATTGATGTGTACCCGTACATGTGCTTCATAGATTTTAACTTTGCACGACCATCTTGGTAGGTTTTGTAATGGGAAATCTTGGGATTCTTTAAACCTGCTCACTAGCAATGATTCAAACCAGTCTGATGTTTATCGTCACTTATTTGCCCCTTGATGATAATTTGTGCTTCACTGGTCATGAAACCTTAGGTGTGCTTCGTGTAATATTTCGTATTTGCCCTTTTTCTTCTTTCCATGCACATCATTATTGAAAATAATTCAATAAATCCGGCCCATCAAAGCTTTGAAAAGAACAAAATCTAATGGAATTTTGTAGCTAAATATCTCGCCTGTTCACATATAATTAGGAATGATGTTTTTATTAGAAAACTACACAGAGGCATGGGGTTACTCTCGTCTTAAATATTGTATGCTTTTCAGAGACCATATCTTGTCTAGAGCAGGCGGTCAATATGTTTAAGGAGATTGGAAGGCTCAACATGGCTGCAAGATATTACAAGGTACAATCTGTACCATTTTGTCTGTAAATTATGTCAGACTTGAGGCAGTTGAAGATTATTGTTTCCTTACTCATATTTTGTTGCATCTATGACTTTACCCTTGTTCATAGTAATAAGTGATAAGCCATATCACTTATGACTATAAACAAGGGTAAAATTCATAGATGTTATTATCCTTATTTATTTATTTATTTTTAATGTTTAGTTGGAGTAAACCTCTAGGATCATTGCATATGATGGCTAGTAAAGTTGTAGATAACTTGGAACTCTTGTCTTCATGTGCAGGAAATTGCTGAATCGTACGAAGCTGAACAGAACTTCGAGCAGGCTATTTTTTACTATGAAAAAGCGGCTGATCTTTTCCAAAGCGAAGATGTAACAACTACTGCAAATCAGTGCAGGCAGAAAGTTGCTCAATTTTCTGCTCAGTTGGAACAGTAAGCCCGTTATACTTCTTATGTGGCTAGATGACTTTTGAAACCTATTTTCTGCAACGTTCAGTCCACAGCGGATGTATCTCATAACTGTTCTAATCTCTCTTTCTCTGCGTAGGAATTGATTGCGGAAAGTAGATGACATTGTTGTTTGATTTAACTTTGTACCATGTAGACCTTTAAACTACCTGCAGTTAAATTTATCAGGATATGCTGCTACCATTTTGGAGGAAATGGATCTATATAGTTAATCCCAAATTTTTTAATGCATTTCATATTTAAATGTGTAAGTTTATAATAATTTAATCATGTATTTTTATATGGAGAACTTCCACATGTATTATCTGCAAAAGTTATTTTTCATCTCTGTATGTGTTTCTGAAGGCAGTATAGTCAGTTATGTAGGATCTCCTTGTAGGCTGCTTGAATTGGTCATGTGGGATTAAGTCAATATGCATCTGGTTGTTTGTTTCTCTTTATATCAATGTGAGTGCGGTGGTCTTTTCTTCTGATTATTCCAACAACTAACTCACATTTGAATTTGTTACTGTCAGCTTGTTTTTTTTAGAGTGTTGCAGCACTTATTTGGTTCAAAAGTATAGTTTGAAAACAAATGATCATTCACATTATTGACAGTGCAGTTTACTTCATTTCCAAATATATGCATGCACATATATTAATATTCATGCATAGATTCAGGGCTTAGTTTAGTAACTAGGGCTGCAAATGGAGGAGTTGTTCTACTTTTATTACTTTTTATCAAGGCCACATTTAATCCTTTTTCTTTATTTTTGTGTTGAAATTAGTATAATATAATACACCACACATTGAGAGAGGACGTGTGTCCTGCTTTGTATTACAAATATGCTTTATACTTTGAAAAAAAGTTAAATGATGGCCCACATTTTGCTTTTTGGTGACATACTTTAAAAGCCCTGTCATCTTTTTGTCCATTGGGTTTTTTTCTCATCCATTCTACATGTGTCCGGATTTCATATGCATTACTGAGCCAAGCCGAACTGAGCTGGAATCATGAGCTCATGAAACTATCATGAACATGAGCCAAACCAGAACATACATTAAACTGACTGAGCTGATTCTGAACACCCTAAAGCTCGCTTGGCTCATCTCATTTGCAGCCTTATTACCAAAGTGAAATAGTGGAACAATGCAAATGAGATCTGTACCTACTGTCAGAAATCATTTATTTGGAATACATATTGTCATAGCTTTACATTGATGTAAAATGTTGTTGAGGAATAATTGAAAGTGCATTGATAGGAACTATTATGCTCAAAAATTTTTTCCAGATACCAGCAAGCTATTGAGATTTATGAAGATATAGCACGGCAATCGCTGAACAATAATTTGCTGAAGTATGGAGTAAAAGGACATCTTCTTAATGCTGGCATTTGCCAACTCTGTAAAGGCAAAGGGGACACTGTTGCAATTAACAATGCATTAGAGAAATATCAGGTTTAAGGATGATTAAGCGATAGCTCTTGTCCAGCGGATTGTCTTTTTATCATATTGCTTAGACATTGTATTTGTATGAACATTGATTTCATTTTTTATTTTTTTTCAGGATTTGGATCCAACTTTTTCTGGAACACGAGAGTACAAATTGCTTGCAGTATGTAAAGCTTGTAAAACTCGTTTTGGTTTTGCATCTCTTTTCTTTTTTTTTTAAAGTTTCCTCTTGGATGGTGAATTCATTCTACAATTGTTAGGAAATAGATTTCGTGGAATGTAGTTAACTTCTCATCTTGATGAATTTTTTCCCCATATGAACTGCATATTTTGATGGTTTTTTGTCAACAGTTTAAACTCCTAAGCTACCTCCTTTCTTATGTTGAATTTAAATAATATATTTAATATCTTTATATAATTGTGATAACAAAAATTTAGCTTAACATGAAGATTGCTTCTTCTGTGGCAGGATTTAGCTGATGCTATTGATCAGGAAGATATTGCAAAGTTCACTGATGCTGTGAAGGAATTTGACAGCATGACTCAACTGGTAAATTGAATTTCTGATTCTAATTGAAAACACTTATCAATGTTTTGGAGTCTGATTAGTTTGTAGCACTCTTGAGTGGGTTTGTTGCTGATGTGTTTGACATGGATTTTACTTGCAGCACAGAAGTTTTGAGTTTAGTTGAATTGATTTTAATATTATTCTGAAAAGGAGGTTCAGAATTTCTTTTCTTTGCTTTTGGCTAATAATGTCTTGAACAACATGTGATGGCACATAACTGCAACTCTAGGTCCAAGTTTGTTTTGAATTTCTTCCTTCTTTTCTCCTTGTACCATATTAGAACTGTCATAATGTTGTATGGTCAGAATAGCTTTGTCTAGTTTCAGATCTTGCGAATAGCATAGCACTTGGTAGGATTTATTTTTTGTTGAACAGTAAGTATGCTGATTAGACTCTACAAAGGCTGATGTTGAGGATAGATATCAATTCAAAATTTGATCTTATTGTGCGATGTAGATTGCTTTTGACATTTAGAGAACATATTATTTGAGTGTAACCTTCTTGAAAGGTTCCTTGTGATCAATTATAGAAGTATGGCTGCTGAATCAATTTCCACTGACATGCTGTACTGAAGATTTTCATCTTTTGGGCTACTTCCTGCACTACAATTTCTGTGTTGAACATTTGGTTCATTGGTAGAAAAACAGCTGCTTTAGAAGTTGATCATTAATGGCGTGACTAATGCATGGCAAAATGACTAAGCATGAACTGATTCAGAAATGGAAGACAGCAAATTTTTAGCATTTTTACTTGCTGGTTCATAGTTATTAAAATCGTATGGTTTGTGATCCGCGGCAGTAAGTAATTGGCTGAAATGAGATTTCTGGCCAATTTACAAATTGATTAAAGGAATTCGTGAATATATTTAATGAATTCATAAATTTGCAGAGAATTTGCCAAAAATCCACCTGTTCGCGAACTCATAATGTGTCCATCACTTTGTACCAGCGAATTAGGTGACCTAGGCCTGGAATTTTTGAATTTTACAGATATCTTTTAATTTGTAGTTTCTCTGTCAATCCTAGAGGGCATATCTTGATTTAACAGCTGTTAATATTGAAGACAAACAAAACACTAGTTTTGAAAAATTAGATTAAGAGGGAGGCTGATAAGAAGGATCAAGCTGCATGAGAACAAAAGATATAACGAGAAGAAATAATGAGAAGTTAGAGGTGGCACTAACTCTAGACAACATGAAGGTTTCAATGGTTTTGCCAAGTAAATTTGATGTGAGTCGAATGTATCAAAATATTAAAGGGGTGACATCAAAGCAACAGACTTAATGGAGGAATGGTGAAAGTTATTTATCTAATCATTGAAAAGATTTTGTGTGGATCAAGCTTCGCTGAATTGAACTCAGTTGCATTTGTTATTTTCTATAGCATTTGACATTGTAGTAGTTTATTTATACGTAGTTTTTCTGTATTGATTTGTGGATATACACACATTTCTGGTAAAGTCACTTGTTTTCTGATCCAGTTGAGATGGGAATTTACATCAATCAAACTGATGCTATTGTGTTGTCCAGATTTCAGATCCGCATGTTTATTTAGTTATTGAATGTTGCAATTGGTTGTGTTGTTTCCACATAATTTGCTCTGCAGGATGCTTGGAAAACAACCCTTCTTTTGAGAGTTAAGGAAGCACTGAAGGCAAAAGAACTAGAGGAGGACGATCTTACTTAGGTCTATATTTTAATTTGATGTCATGCCATTTGCATATCTTTGTGACGATTGTATGGGGTGGTTGTGTCTGATTATTATTCTTTTACACTGTTTTTGTGTGTGTACTTTTCATTTTGTTGTGAATCTGAATGAATACATGCTTGCTATTATAAGCAGATACGAGGTTGTAATGGAATACAGGTTTCTTTTGTCGACTTTAAGTTCATGAATAAAAAATTTGCTTGTTGAAGATGTTCAAGAATTCCCATTGCAATTTGCAAGCCTCTGCATTTTTGTTTTATTGCATCTTATGTTTGACCTCATTGTAAATGATTTACACAACAAAAATTGGCTGTGCAAATATAATTTAGTCAAGAGAGCATATGAAAATTGTGCAACTAGAATTTTTTTGATGCGAGGCATGAGCTAAAACAATTGCCACATCCTATTTTATATGTACATTTTTTTTTTTTTGGCATTTGGTACACTAGGAAATTAAAGTTAGCTGAAAAAGTTTTATGTGGCCAACGGAAAATAAGTTTATTTGAGCGGAAAATGTTTTTAAACCGTTTGTAACAGCTAAAATATGTGTTTGATATAATAGAAAACGGAAGTTAAAGAAAAATATGTTTTATGGTTGATAAAAAACAAGTCTATTCGGGTAGAAAATATTTCACTTTTGAAAGGTGAAAAATATTTTTCGAATTAAAGTCTTATAAATGTCACCACTACCACACCTTTATCACCAGGCCACTATAACCATTGCCATTGCCATCACCCCCCCTCCATCACCTCCACCTCCATCTTTGTCCTACCACCACAATCACCTCCAAATATGGAAAAATATTTCTTGAATTTATTTTTTCTTTTTTTCTAGAAAATGTTTTCCTTTACACTGTTAGAAAATAATGATTTTTCGGTAATTTTAATTTGAAATTAAACTGGGATCAAACCGCTAGTTGAGGTGGATTTGAGTGGTTTTGTATTCTCTTAAATGAGAAGGTTGTAATACAAAAATAATGAGCTGAAACTATTAAGTTATAAATGAGAATTATCTCATAAAGTGGATATCAATAGAAGTTGGGTTTGGACTTAGGCTTGGGCCTAGGCTTGGACTAAGTCTTAGTTTTGGTTTGGACTGGCTTAGGCTTGTGTATGTGCATGTATTGGACTTAGTTTTGGGTATGGGCCAGATTGTGCTATACTGGACTGGGTTTGTCTTATGTATATGATTAAAATTGGGTTTGAATCGGGTTGTGACGGGGGATTCTATTTACATTTAAAAAATCATTAAGTACTCCCAATTTCTAAGTACACCATGTTTAATTATTTAAAGTTTTATTTTACTCTCATTACACCCTATTATTTTTCCTAAGTTACCCTCAAGGTAAACCCAAATAAAAAATAATAAAAAAACTAAATTATTTCAAAAAAATTTCAATACAGAAAATAATTCTCAAATACAAATACCAAAAAAAAAAAAAAAAAAAAACAGAAAAAACTTATAAGCACATACGCATTATAAATACAGAAAAAAACTAAACTTTTACATAAGTATTATAAAACTTTTCAATACCAAAAAAAAAAACTTTTACATTATAATTATCTACAAGAATGCTCTTGGAAAAATCAAAACCAAACTTATAAGCACATAAACATCAAGTATTAACAAGAAAAAATAGTTCTCAAATAATGTATTATTTAAATGACAAAATAAAAACAACTCAATAATATGATATTGTTAATCTAACTACTGGACTTTTTAATTTTTGTCAAAAAAATGATATAGAAAATAATTGATGGTGCTCTACAAAAATTGTGAAATCCCTTATATGAATACTTACCTCATTTTTGATGGGTTATTTCAAAAAATTATTTTCATTATTACTCTCATCCATTATTTGATTTTGTTCAAACTTTCTTCTAGGGTTTAGGATTTCAAAATAATAATAATAAAAAAACAATGATGTTGATGATGATGGTGAGTTTTGATAGGGTGGATTAGAGTTTTGGAGAGAGGAAAAAGAAAAAGAAGAAGAAACAACTTTGATTTCTCGGAGAAGAAGATACAGAGATTTGAATAGGAATAACTAATTAACGTGTATACATTAAGAAAAAAAAAATATTTTAGAGTTTAATATGTGTTATCCTCATTATTAAATTCATATTAGGATATAATATGAATTAAAATTTATAAATTTAAATTCAGTGTACTGAGACATATTTTGGGTTCAAATAGAATCCCCCGGTTGTGACCCAACACCCGTATTCATTTTGCAATCCATCTAGTTGGATTATTTAAATAGCATTATATATCTATATCTATCTATCTATCTACCTATCTATTATATAAAGAAAATGGGGTTTCTAACCCACAAGCTTTGTGAAAACTCCAATATCCCAATCTTAATTTTCTAATTTTTTGATTTAAAAAAAAAATCTTAGCATTTATTGATTTCTTCCATCTAGGAGTGGGCGCGGGTCGGTTGCGGCCACGAAACCTACAATCCACCATCCGTCCGCCAGATTGGCGGATTGGAGAAAATCAATCCGCATCCGTCCGCCAATCTGGCGGATGTGGATTAAGCGGATTGGCGGTTTGGCGGATGGATGTGAATCGGTTTGGCGGTTTGAAATTTTATAAATTTTTAACATAGTTCAACTTGTGCACTTCCTCAAAAAAAAAAAAAAAAAAAAAAAAATATTATAATCAATGACTTAAAAAAGTATTACAATTATTGCATGCCTCATCCAAAAAAAGAAAGTTTGAAACTTTAGAATATCACAATCACTGCATGCCTCATCCACATATTACAATCACAACATGCCTCATCCACATAAAGTATTACAATATGTGGTTCTTAAAATATAAAAACAATTCAAACCACCAAAACTATGAACAAAGCAGTAGTAGAGATTGTATGCCTTTGTATTGTTACATTTATATATATTTTTTAAAACAAAAACCAACCAGCATATATCATATTTTCTATTTATTACTTTTAGAGTTAGATTTAAAAACTAAAAAATATAGATAAATAATACGTTTATTTTTTTCAATTCAAAAAATGTATTCAAGTTGAAAACTTTTTTTTTCAACAGAATATTTAAATTCTTTTTCAATTGAAAACACAAACAAAATATTTAAATAAATTGAAAACACAAAATCTTATAAATTACCAAAGGTGCTCGCGGTTTGACGGTTCGGTTGCGGCCAAAGGAACCTCAAATCCGCCATCCGTCTGCCAAATTGGCGGATTGGAGAAAATCAATCCGCAACCGTCCGCTCGTCATCACGCATCCATCCAAAATGCGGCGGATCGGTTCGGTTCGGTCGGTTTTGGAGGATCGGTATATCCGCTGCTCATCCCTACTTCCATCCTATAAGTTTTTTTTTGACTTCTTTTATACCTATTGCTACATCATTTCTAACTTCTCTCATATACTATGGTTAGTGATGTGATTGTTAAATTATTTTTATAAAAAATCTTTTTAAAAAAAATTATATATTAAAAAAATATCTAAAACAAATATAAATGTTTATTAAATCTATCTATCTATCTATCATATAAGTAAAAAGGGGTTTGTAACCACAAGTGTTGTGGGAGCTCCAATATCTCAAATTAAAATTTCTAATTTTTTGATTTTAAATAATTAAAAAAATCCTCTATCTCTTTCAAGAATATATATATATATATTTAATATCTCTAAATTTATGATTTTCAAATATAAAGTATATCATTTATATATATAAAATAAAAAATAGAAAGTACACTAATCCATTTCAAAATTCAAATTTGAGGGCACTAAATATGAAAAGCATTCCATTAATTTAAATTAAAAATTATAATGACTGATCTCATAATATATAAGTTTTAAATAATGATCTATTCTATGATTTATCTATATATATACTATTATAATTGTAAAATATTGTCATTTCATTAAGGTTGAAAGTTGTAATTATTTTTTCTCATTTTTTTTTTTACTTTGTTTAATTTGTTGTTAATACGTATTACAATATGATTGGTCTATACATTAATTTTATATTCTTAAAATAAAGGGTAAATTACAAATACACACCTTGATATTTGATTAAAATACAAATCGCCCCTTGTAGTTCTGAAAATTACATTCCATCCCTTAAGATTTCTAATTTCATAACAAATTGCCAATTTTATTAATAAATCATCAAATCAACTAACAGCTTTTAATGTTGTTAGAAACATGTTTCAATTAACAATTTAGGTAATTTTATTATTGTATAGGAGAACAGTTATAAATTTTATATTTTTAGTTAATTTTGTTAAATAAATTTTTTTAACAAGGGGGTGTTGTAACTTTCCAAACCATAAGGGGCAATATGTACTTTAAGCAAACCTTAGGGAGTGTATTTGTAATTTACCCTAAAATAAAATTTCAAATTTGGATTCTTACTTAAATTATGTTACTATAATTAGAATGAGACCAATATTTATTCCTTAAATTTTGCATCCTTTATTAAATTATAAAATAAAACTTCAAATTTAATATTTTTTTTCAAATCATATTGCTACAATTAAATGAGATCAATATTCACATGTGTCATAATATACATGTGTTCAAATTATTAATTGCTATTAAATTGTTTTTTCTTTTTTTGTTTTAAATTTTATAAAAAACAATTATATCTTTCTAAACTATAAGGACTTGAACAATAATATTTTTTAATATAATTTTTTTTGACAAAAGAACAAAACATAAATTTTTTAGTATTTACTAAATATGGTGAATTTTGTGAGATTTTTAAAATAAAGAATAAAGGTATCTTTGGCTTAAAACTTTTGTTAAAATAAATTAGAATGAAATGTTAATTTTTTTCATTTATTAAAAGTGATAGTTCGCTAAACTTTTTTTATTTAAAAAAAAGAGAGTTATAAGTGATAATTTATTATTCATCTAAAATTATTTTCAGATTAAATGAAAATACCATATTAAATTTTCTTCTTACCTTTTTTTTTATTCAAGAACTTTTATTTTGTAAGAAATTTGTTTTTATTCTATTTAATATTTTATTGTAATTTTTAAATTAAAAATAATTTCTAAAAAATCATATTTAAATTATTTATGCCATTATAAAAATTAAATTTTTTTTAATATCAACTTAGTGGTAGTTTGGAAAGCGCTAAATAAGTATTTTTTTTTTTTTACTTTTTACGAAAATATGTACAGAAAAGTAAAAATGTGATGTAACTTAAAAAGATAATTAAATATACTTTTTTACTTTTTCCGAAAATATATACAAAAAAATAAAAATGTGATGTGACCTAAAAAAGATAATTAAGTATATATATATATTACTTTTTATGAAAATATGTATAGAAAAGTAAAGATGTGATGTGACCTAAAAAAGATAATTAAGTATACTTTTTACTTTTTATGAAAAGATGTATAGAAAAGTAAAAATGTGATGTGACCCAAAAAAGATAAAAAGATAAAAAAGGGAGCTAATATGACACTTCCCAAACAATCCTTTATTCGATGATCCATTTCTAAAAGGTTTATTTTTAAAATATTTTCAAAAAAAATTCTATTGGAAATCTTAAATATATTGCTTTTTCTTTTGTTAATTAATATTAAATTTTTAATTAATTTTATTTATTATTTAAAAAATAAATTAGCAAATAATTTATATATATATATATAATTTTGTTTTGATTTTTCAGGTTATTTGGTGTTTCTACCTAAGTTCACTCAAATTTATTTTGAATTTTTGAATTTTTCCATAGGTCCTCACTTAATTAAAAATTATATTGTTCAATTTTTAAAAAAATTTAAGCTCAACTCAAGTTGTTTAGGTTGAGTTCACCAAAATTTGCAATTTACATGATTAAATTTGTGATAAATTAAAAAATAATAAATAAATTGTGAAACTTAAATTTTAAATTTCAATCTTATTTGTTTTCATAATTTGCATACAAAAATTTAACTATTTATATTATTTTGTATAAAAATATATTATTAATTTTTTACATACCATATATAGCACGGGTTACCACTAGTATATATATAATGCAAAAGAGGTTTTTAACTTTTGTAACTTTTATCTTTTGATGATAGAGTTAATGATCATATTATGCATATGAGAGTTTTGCACATTTGTAACTTTAGTTCTAATGGCTAGAGTTGATAGCCTTTGATACTAGGTTTTATAGTAGCCTTCATAGCTAAGACCATTTTCCTACAAGTATAAAAATGGCCCTCCAACTTAGATAGATGAGATAGAAATATTTTTGAGATGGAAAATTTGTGATTTTCTTTAGATAAAGTTAGAGCAGATTTTTATACCAAAGAAAATTTTCTATCTTTTTTGTGCTAGCTCCTTCTTTGGTTCTTGTTAGAAAGAGTACTGTCATTGTCAAGTTCAGTGGAACTATTCAGAAGGTGTTTCTGCAGTAGTTGGTTTCGACCATCCTATCCTGAGAAACAGACGGCGGCATACCTTTAGCACCCATCAGGATGCGATGAATCTATTTTAAGGAAACTGTGGTATCACACAGGTTTCGGTTTGCATCGCTTATCTTTTGTTCTTCAAACTTTTAGATTTGAACTATTTCTTACATATTATTTTATATATCCATCTTATAATATGTTCCATGATGTAATCTAATTTATTTATATATTTTTAGTTGTGTAATTTATTCTGTATTTCATTCTTTAATAATAAATATAAAAAAAATTATTTTGTCATTTCTATTTATTTTATTTTATATATTTTTCTTATATTATTATGGAAAAATACCAACAATCTTAAAACAGATTCTTATAAATAGGTTTTAATAAAATAATTTAGTTTTATTCTAGTGACTTTTTGAATTAAAATTAATTTAATTGTCAAGAGTTATTGGATCGTTTTGAATTTTTCATTTCTAGTAATTTATTCATACAATTTATTTTATATTAATTAGTTGTTATTGCATGAGTAATTTGGTTGTTATTAGTGCATAAGTTACTAAGAATTGATAAGGGAAGATAAGAATTTTATTTTTTAATATTCTTACTAATTTATATGATTTGTTTGTTATTTGTTTTCTTTTGTAGTTAACTTTATCTACAGATTTACCTAAATGCGAAAGGAGGATATATAATACGAACAAACAAAACAAATTGAAATTAGTAAAATGAACTACTAATTTTTTATTTAAACATGATTGCCTTTGCGTGGAATAAGGCATAATATTGGACCTTCAAATTTTGGACATATTTGTGAATTTAGTTATTCACTTTATAGTTTAGTTTTATTTCAGATTTATTACGTTTGTTATTTTGAAAGTTTGTTAACCATTTTGATTTAATTCAATTAATTAAATTTTAGAAAAAACGAAGTGTTGGGTTTCATGTTTGTAGAATTTCAGGAGATTTGTCTAATCGAGAGGTTTTCGACGGTATAAAATGTTAGAAATGGTTGGAAAATTCTGGGTAAAACCAAATTTTTTTCCTAATTTTTTATTGTTGGACAATCTTAAGACAGAAACATTTTTTGGTATCTTCATTGTATTTAATTTTCTGTAATTTCATAAAGAGATTCTGGTTGGAAAAACAAATATATCATGTGGGCCATTGGATTGAGGGTTAGTGATGATGAACTCAATGAATTGCTTTTGACAAAAGGGAGGATTATGAGTTTTGTTTTGTGAGTAATTGGGAAATTGAATTAAAAAGGGGTTTGTAATTCTTGTGTTATGTTGAACCCTAATCTTTTGGATTCTAATGTTATGGAGTATGGTAATTGGAAATGAAAATGAAATGTGTAATGTTAGAATATAAATGAAACATGGAATATTAAAATGGAAACGAAATGAGGAATAATTTGGAATCGGGTTGATAAATTTAAGATGATGTTCTTCTTTAAGTGTATTTGTTTTCAAAGAGAATTTGTGACTTCCTAATGATGAGAGACTACATCTATGGCAGGGAGTTTTCTTAAATGTTCAAGTGAAATTTTAAGAAAAGATACTTTTCGTGTAATATTTTGAACTTACAAAATGTCACCTTATTATATGGTATCACTCTGCATGCATGATCATTTCTATCTATGTGTTAGTTATTGTTGTAGAACTATGAGATTCTTACTAGGCATTAGTGCTCACCCCTCGTTGTTTTATTCTTTTTCAGGAAGAGAATTTTGGATTCATTAGTTGAAGAGTATGGATTCCATGTACCTTTTTGTATAAATTTTATCATAGATGTTAAGGTAATGAAAAATGTATCTTGTGGTTTGTAAATATTTATTTGTAGCTTCGCAGCAGAGGCTTGGCATGTATTATTACATTGTTATTTTCAATGAGAGAGAGAACATGTATTATTATGTTTCTATCACCTAAGGGTAATAGACCAAAAAAAAAAAAAAAGGACCTAAATTATAGGCTTTGGTAATGTTTCTGATTAATTAAAATTGGGGCGTGACAAAGTGCTTTAAAATTGTTTTTGTTTGTTTTGTTACTTGTATATAATTTTAGCTGTGGGAGAGAGAGATAGAGAGGGTGAGATATCTCAAATTTCTCTGTAATAGATGGGTATGAGATTTAGGGACCTTAGACATAAAAAAATAATATTGTGGATCTCTTCCATTACTAAAAATGGGAGAGGGACCTTAGATTAAGGGGTTGTTTTGAATAACCTAAATAAGTGCACTTTTTGTCTTTTTACAAAAAGATGTGCAGAAAAGCAAAGAAGTGATGTGATGAAAAAAAGATAAAAAGATAAAAAGATGGCTCTCACTCACTAAATTTTCCCTTTTTCAAAAAATGACTTACTTATAAAAAGTTCGCAAGTCAACTTTTGTAAATTTGACTCTCACTCACTATTTTTTCAACACATTTAGTCTTTTCAAATAAATATGTTAACTCACTAAAGAATCATAAATAACACTTTATTGAATCAAAAGTTCTCTTTTAAGCAATAAAATATTTTTATTTCAAATGTCAAACAAATGCTGAAAACTAAAAACAAAAAAATATATATATATTTTTTTGTGTAAAATCAATTTACAATAAAAATATATTTTTCTAATAAAATATTTTACATTAAAACAATCGGGACCTAAGGGATTGTTTGGGATGATCTAAATAAGTATACTTTTTGATTTTTTACAAAAATATGTATAAAAAAATAGAGAAGTGATGTGACCAAAATAAATGTACTTTTTTAATTTATGCCAAATAGTGGCTAAATGTTTATTAATGTCTTTCTTTATTTAATTTTGTTTTCGTCTTTTGTAAGTGTATTTTTTGGATGGGAATGGAAAGAGTTGAAAATTTTAGTCTATTCATTTTTAAAAAAAAGAAAACTTACCATATTTATTTCTATAATATTTAATGAAATTTGAAGAAAATAACGAAAAGTTAAAAAGGACCAATAGTATAATTACAAATATATTTTTCTTATTTAAAAAAACAAAAATCATAAAAAAAATGAATTAGTTGATAAAATTATAGAAAATTATATATATATATATTAAAAGTAGTGTTTTTCTAATCCTTAGGTGATACATTATAAGTGTTTTGAGAGCCACGTCAGTATATATTTTCTTAATTACATATAGAAATCTACACAAACCCAAATCTAATTTAAATTTTAATAACTTTACCTATTTTCTATGAACTGTATTTGACAAATATTTATTTTCCATATATTTTTTTTTATCATAAATTGAGATAATTCACAAACTCAATACCAATTTTACATTTCATGTTTTTCTTCTTAATTTTTTCAAGGGTATTAGGGTTTTTTTTTTTTTTTTTTCTTTTTTTTTTTTTTTGTACATTATTCTATACTCAATGTTGAGGATCATAGCTTAAGAGCTCAGGCCACATTAGACCATAGCCCAGTTGAGCCCAGGTTGCAACCTATCCTCAGCTACTTTACAATCCATATTAGTCCATGGCTCATAGTTAGTTAGGAGGTTACAAGTTTGTTAAGATGGTCAGATAGTTTGTTATTAGTCTGTCATATCTTTGTGTATAAATATAGAAAATGTAATACTTGCTAAGTATTGAAAAAGATGATTTGTTCATAGCTTTTCTACATGGTATCAGAGCTCCTGCTCTAATGAGCAACTGATCCATGGCATCTCCCTCATCTTTATCTTCATCTTCTCTATCTTCATCACTTCCTTCAAATTTAACTATGTTAATCTCTAATCTTTCATCATTTGTGATAGTCAAGCTTGGTGGATCGAATTTCATCATTTGGAAGACTCAACTCTCTAATATTCACTACAAGAAAAAACACCTTTGGCGACTAAAAAAAGTCGACTTTTTAGTTTTCCCGACTAAATTTTTTAGTCGCTGGTTTTGTCGCGAACACATGGTCGCCGGAGGTATTGGCGACTAAAAAAGTTTTAGTCGGCAAAAAATAGGTCTTTAGCGACCAAAGTTTTGGTCGCCAATAGTCAATTACACTTTTTAAAATTATACATTTACCGACTAATCTTTTAGTCGCCAATAGTCAATGAATCGCCGACCAAACCTTTTAGTCGCCAAAAGAAACACTTTTAGCGACCAATAATTTTAGTCGCCAAAGCTCATTCCGTGAAAAAAAAATAAAAACTTTTCTTCCGCTGAGATTCGAACCACCAACCTCCCACATTCTAGACCTTAAACAACACACTCTCTCCACTATGTCTCTACAACACCACATGATTATGTATGCAACATATATTATTTATATAGTATATTGACCCGTATTAATATAAAACTATATATATAAGCATAATTATTTTTATTCAATATAATTTATGTAAAAAATAAATTATTTACTAAAAAAAATAGGAGACCACTTTTGGTGACTAAATCAGTTTTTTAGTCGCCAATTTTATACTTTTGGCTACTAATTATTTTTTAGTCGCTAAAAGAATTAATTCCCGGATAAAACCTCCACTTTTGGTGACTAAACTGAATTTTAGTTGCAAAAAACCTCCACTTTTGGCAACTAAACTAAATTTTAGTCGCCAATTGTAGACTTTTAGCTACCAAATTTTTTTTAGTAGCCAAAAAGCTTCACTTTTGGCTACAAAATTTAATTTTGTCGGTAAAACACGTATAATCGGCGACCAAACTATTTTTTAGTCGCTAAAACCTATACTTTTGGCTACTAAATTTTTTTAGTCGCCAAAAACCTTCACTTTTGGCTACTAAAATTTTTTTAGTCGCTAAAACCCATATAATCGGCGACTAAACTGATTTTTAGTCGCCAATAACTATACATTTGGCTACTAAATTGTTTTAGTCGCCAAAAGTCTTCACTTTTGGCTACTAATTCCATTTTAGTCGCCAATTCTGCTACTTTCAGCGACGAAAATTCTATTTTAAGTCGCCAATTCTGCTTTTTCTTGTAGTGATTCTTGGAGCAACAAACCTTCTTGGTTATGTTGGTGGATCAACACCATATTTTTCTTCTACAATCATAGATTCAATAGGCACCGAAGGACCTAATCCAGATTATCTTCAATGGAACATGATTGATGCACACTTGCTAAGTTGCATCACTACTACACTCACACCTTCAATCTATTCCACTGTGCTTCAATTCCATCATTGCTCTGAAGTTTGGACTTCACTTTAGAAGCGTTTTACATCTCTATCTAGATCACATATTCATCAATTAAAGAACAAATTGAATAGTGTTGCCAAGAAACCTGATACAATGGAGGAGTATCTCTCGAAGATTAAAGTCTTAGTCAGTCAGTTAGCACTAGCCTATCATAGAAGACGAAGATCTGGCATTAATCAATTTGAATGGTCTTCCTTCTGAATATGATGCTTTTACTACTGCAATTCGTGCTAGATCAGACACCATCACCATGGATGATCTCTCATCTTTATTGTGTTCTAAAATAAGATTATTAAATTCTTAGATAAAATAATACTATTAAAAAACAAAAGAAAGTACTACAACGAAATAGGGGTAAATCTGGCTTGGCCCGGGCCTCGCGGGCTCCTGCCAAAATTCAGACCGGGCCGGGGCGGGCCATGGGCCAAAAAATTAAGCCCAAACCTAGGGGTATTCGAGCCTTGGGCGGGCTGGCCTAATGGGCTTGGGCCTAATCATTTTTTATTGTTTTTTAAAAAATTTTCTATCAAAATTTTATTATTTTTCATTAAAAAATACACTGGGCCTCGGGCGGGGCCCTAAGTGGGCCCACAGGCCGGGACAAACGGGTCAGGCCCATGGGCCGGGCCGGGCTTCGAAACGATGGCCCAGGCCCTAGCCTAGAGGCTCAGGCTAGGATTCGACCAGGGCCCAAGTGGGCCTAAACGGGCCAGGCCCATCTCAGGCCTTGTACGGACCACGGACTATTTTTACATCCCTACGATGAAAGTACTAAAATAATCCCACAACTCACTCCCTGCGCCTCTCTCTCTTGCGTTGCTTTGCTTTGCTTTGCTAAACCCATGGGTACAGTTAGCTACACTTCTAGCTAGCATTCAACTCAACATCAAAGTTAACAATTGCATTGGAGCCAAAAAAAAAAAAGTGTGCTAACTATCTTACACAAAAGTGACACTAGCAGGTTTAACAAATGAATAATATTATATGGACTAATTAATACATTAATTAGTGTATTAATTGATAATGTGATATAATTTAAGAAATTTTTGATATTTGTAATTTGTATAATGAGTGAGTCAATAATAATATTATAACTAGTATTGGTACACTAGTTAGTACACTATTTGGTGCATGTAGCACCCCCGTTAAGAAATCTATTGGATGCTCTAGTTTATTAATTAAGGGTCTTATTAACAAATGTTCTAGGGTACAAATAAAAGATAAAATATTTATGAAATATAATACATTTTTTTAAAATTAATTTCAATGTATTTTTATTGAAATCAATACACTTTTTAATATTTTTATATATTTTGAAGACACTTTTTACACATTTCTCAACATTAAACCATGTCTAACACTATAAAAAATTAAGGTTTTAGAGACTAATATTTAGGGACAAAATTATTTTTTAGTGATCAAATATTTTTGTTATAAAAAGCATCGTTATTATGTTTATAGCAAGGAAAATTGGACATTAATGATGAATTATTATCCTTTTGGGACCAAATTTTTTTGTCTAAAAAAATAAACCATTTTGAGGCCAAATTATTTCGTCCCAAAAATTCTATTTATTAGTGACATTTTCAAAATTTTGTCGCTAAAAGCCTTATTTTTGACTTTTCGGGACGATCTTTTAGTGACTATTCTTATGACAATAAAAATTGGTTCCTAAATATCTTTTGTAACAAAATTTTTAATTTTAAAGACCAAAATATTTAATTTTTAAAACTTTTATATGTTGTACTGTAAAGAGCATTTGTTAACATTTGCCATTAATTAAAGCTATTTTGGCTGATAAATTGTCATGCCCTCAAAAATAACCCATAACATACACAATAATAAGATGCATTACTCAAGTAAATAAACCGCGATTCATTCATCAGAGTATTACTAAAATAAGACATTACATGTAACATCAAAATAAATGCCCTATGGGCTTACAACTTGCCAAGCCAACACTTGGTCACAAAATTATGAGTTCTAACTCAAATACAAATAAAGCCATAGGCTTGAGTGTTTACATGTAAGTCAAATAAAAACAAATAACTTAAAACAAGGCTTCAAAATCCGGTTCCTTCCAAGCTAAGTCCTTGGAGGTAGCGAATCACCTGGACCTGAAAAATGATGTTCCCTTAAAGGGTGAGCCACAGCCCAGTAGAAATATACTAAACCAATTATAAGCATTGAATAAAGCAATAGCATTCAATAGATGGTTAACCATGATAATCAATTATATCAATATACAATCTTAAGACACTAATGTCTATGACACTTATCAATACCCATTTTTATCAATATGGCTCAGAACCTGGCCAAACTTATAACTGTGAACTATATAGCATATTCACATTACTTCCAATATCAAAAACACAAATGAGACTCAGGCTCATATCAAAACACTTCATACTTCCAGATTGATACACATTTTAGTGCTGTATCAATAAAACACTTCAATATAAATAAGCACACATAAAAGTGATGCTAATGGAGTCCATCCCCTATCTCCTCCCAAACAAAATCCGGTTTAGAGGTCCATCCCCTATCTTCCCCTAAACCGTGGAGTACATCCCCTATCTCCTCCCACACAATATGCATATGCAATGCTCAACCAATACATGTATTTTTCTGTATTAATTCAATAGTCAAAATTAATGACTTAGCCAATGTAATTAGTTCCAGTTTGCCCTAATTCACATGCAATATCTACAACAATCATGACTATCCTCCACCGATAGCCCAAAACAGTTATTTCTAAACAAGAAATAAAATATAATCACAATAATAATCTCCACAGTTAAATAGGAGAGTGATTAAATAATCCAACTAATATTCCCAATTTTCCTCAAATTAATTGTACAAATCAATTTATTAAAACAACTAGGGTTTTTCCCAAAATTACCAAAATACCCTCCCACCATATTAAAGTACCAAAACTTAGAACAAAACTCATAAGATGGAGTAGGAAATCCCTACCTCGAAGAAATAACCCAAAAATTAGAAGACGGAGATGATGACCCAAACTCCAAAGTGCTCCAAAACCAAGATCGTTCAGATTAAACTGAAGCCCTCGACCCACACTATCTTTTTAATAAAGGATCTAGGGTAGAAACACACTCTAAGTAGATCAAACCTAAGAGAAAAGGTGAGTAGGGAGAGAGAAAACTCGGAACTAGGGTTTGGGATAAAAAAGAGGATGAAAAACTGTTTAAAATCCCGCTGCTGCCTATTTAAACTGGACAGGCTCGTTCGAGCGAAGACATGGTCGCTCGAGCGACCAGACACAAGAAACGCTCGCTTGAGTGAAGAAAAGCTCGCTCGAGCGAAGAAACACTGCTCTCAGGTCTATACCAGACGCAATCTCTCGCTCAAGCAAAGAAACTCTGGCCTGAGCCACCAGAGACAAAACTCAACCCTCGCTCGAGCGACCAAACCCTCGCTCGAGCGACCAACCCAAAAACTGGACAACAACACTTGGTTTCCGGACCCAACCAACCTGAAACAAACCTGCCCAACACATCCTATAACTCAAATGAGAAAATAAAGGACGACAGCAACAATTATACAATGATAAGACCCACGGAACCTAAGTCCCGATACAGTAATAAAATAGGAAAAGACCGGGGTCGCTATATAAATGTTCTTTATGAAGACCCAAAAATTCATGCCAGAAGTCATGTCTAAAAAAACTAGAGCTAAGCATTGTTTGATTTGGTTTAGTTTTGAAATAAATCAAGATCAAACTACTATCTACGGTTCTATAAAATTTGGAATCAAATCAAACTATGAAAATCTTGGAATCAGACCAAATTGAACTATGAAAATGCGATGCAGTTCAGTTCGGTTTGGTTCAATTCAATTTGGAACTACTATTTTGAAGAATTTTCTTATCATTCACAATATAATCACAATTTGCTCAAATATTAAGTAATATGTAATGCCCCAATTTTCATACCCAAATGACAATACGACAATCATGACCATTTTTAAGGAAAACCAATCATACAATCCCACACATTTCATAATGTAAATAGTTCCTCATGTGATAATACATTAATCCGACAACAAGTAAATGAACAAATAAACACCCCAAAGGGTTTACAAGTTTCCAAGGTTTAAGCCCGGTTACACATAACGGTTATTCAAACCCACACATACAAAGCCCTTGGCTTACAAATAGAATCACAGTAAATGAGAACCTTGTGCTCTCAACACACACACACTTTTCCATGCCCTCAGTTAGGCGGATTCACTACGTCTTTTCTTGTACAAAAATCCCAAAATCCCGTAGGGTGAGCATAAAGCCTAGTAGGAAATCCTTCACAAAGTATATACATTTTATACAAGTCTCAAGAGATTAATGCACATGTCATGCCATGCCCTTTTGAAAATAAACACGTCTTCATCTTTTGGAAACCATCATGCTCAATGATGTCATGCAATTTCAACTATTCAACATTTATCAAATTTTATTCAAGAGGTAGTAAATACAACTCTGGTAATCCCTAGGTCGGTGTCTGCAAGTAGACAATACAAGTACTACCAATTTGTCATTTTTACCAGTATCAACTGGAAGGCTGGACATCTCTCATTTGTCATTTTTACCAGTATTAACTGGAAGGCTCGACACCTATAATCTACACCACCTTTCAAGACTTACCACCGTATTTACCACAAAATCATTTCATGAAAACTTGTTTCTCAACATTCTTTTCTAAATGCAAAGTTTTCAAATCAAATTTCAAAGCTCCTCATTATTAAATGAATTGATATATCAATGCAATGATTAATAATACAATGCAATATTTCTTCCACTTTCAATACTCCCACACAATATTCCCATTGTGATCAAAATTCTCATTTCCCATTTCAATGCAATTTCACAAGATGAATAAATGCTTTTATTTCAATTCATCCAAGGGATAACATAATTCCCACATTTCAAATAATCCTAACAATTTAGTCATCTCAAGACTATATTAATAATTTTAAACAACAATTCCCAAAACTTCAACAATTCCCATATTCCATGAAAACATCATTTATATGTAAATAAATAAACAATTTTCTAACATCATTTATTTTGGCACACAAAATAAATATAACATCTCCCAAAGATTTTCAACATTTTTCTAAAAACCCCCAATTTCTAGGTTTTCTTACCAAAACCAACCATCTTCAAATATTTGAGAAGATCTCACCAAAAACATCTTTCTTTTACCAACATGGTCCAAAACCCTAAATTTCTATTTTAAAAGAAACAAGAAAGTAAACTCACTTTCAAAATCACTCATCTTCTTAAATCAACAATCCATTTTCCAAAAAAAAAAAAAAAACAAATCAAAGGATGATTTCAAAAATCATCTAGATCTTGCAAATATATATATATATATATAATTCAAAGAAAATCCCTACCTCAAGCTTAGAAGAGAAGATGAGCAAAACAAGGTTGAAACTCCAAAGTTGTCAAAACCAACTTCTACTTGGATCAAAACGAAGCTCTAGACAAGATTTGCACTTAATCTCAAAGGACCATGGTGAAAAGATCACTCTAGGTGAGTAGATCTAGAGATCTAGGTGCGAAAAGTCAAGTTTTAGAGAGAGAAGAGAGAAATCACGGTTTGAGAGGAAAAGAGAAGGAAAAGTAATGAGAGGAAAGTGGTTTTCGTCTATTTATAGTAGTAGAGAATTGCCCTAAAGTCAAATAAAAAGGACAAGCCAAAAACCCCCAAGAAATAGGGCCCAAACCAACCGAAAAAGTTGAAAATTATACGCAGGTGTCGACCCTTCGGGCACAGGGGTCGACCCTTTAGACAGAAAAGCAAAGACTACAATAGGCAAGGTGTCGACCCTTCCCAGACTGGTGTCGACACCAAAAAATACCAAGCAAATTCTGGACAAGGGTCGACCCTTCCCAGACTGGTGTCGACCCTTGTGGCCAACAACAAAAGAAGGTGTCGACACCTCTAAGACTGATGTCAATCACAGAACAAGATTTTTAAGTTCCCAAACAACTTTTCAATGTAAACAAGCGTGAACGAGCAATCCCAACAAGTTTAAATTGATTTGTACTCCTCCAAAACTAAGATACAACAACACTAAAAATTTCCAAAATAAAATAAAGACACAAATGCACTTCCCAAAAGCTTTGAAGGGCACAAGTGCTACATAATACATCATCATTTTACAAATAAAATTGTTTAGAACTAAATCTACTATCATACAAGAATACACTTATAAGCAAAAAGTTAACAGCTTATGAATATATATATATATGATGCTAATATAAAATTTGTGTGTCTACTATAAATAATGAATTATATATATATATATATATATCTAAGCAGCCTGGTTCGGTTCTAAACTGGAACCATAACTATAAAAATACGGATCAAATCGTAAAGTATGATTCATTTATTTTAAGAACTAAGACCGAATCATGCATTGAGAATATAGCATTCTTGGTTTAAACTTGACGAGCTATGATTGTTGTAGAAATTGCATGTGAACTAGAAGAATTGAAACTAGTTTCTCATTTATTTGCATTGAGTGTTACTTCACACTTACACATTGAAAATGTTTATTGTTTTGACAAAAATGGTGAATCTGAGAAACATGAATTGTATTGTTGAACTAAGTTGGCCTGAGTGTCCTGGGTGAAAGTCCCAAAAATCGCGCGTATACATGGGTGCCGATCCCGTGGATGAAATTTCTGTAAAATAGCAATAGTAGTGCTTGTATAGCCTACGTTTACATGGGTCTCGGCTTACGGTTTCCTTCGGACGAAATTTCTGAGAAATGTTGTATTGTTTTGAAATTCTCAAAGTGTGAATCACCACCCTATTTTCTATTGTAATGGAAATGATTTGTACATCAAGATATTAACCTGGCATTGCATAGTTTTGAAAAGAGATATAAATATGTTTGGCAGGAACATGGCATGTGCATTCACCTTATAGCTTTGTTAAGATTCATATATTGTGTTGGATTATTTCTATTAGGCTTTGGCTCACCCTAAGTGGGAAAAAACATTTCAGGTGCTGATGATATGCCTCCACCAAGGCAGTAGCTTAGGAGGATATGGTTCAAGAGCTTCTTTTGTTGTACTCGTTTTTGTATAGCCAAGGACTTTAACTGTATTAGACTTAAGTCCACTTTTGTTGTAACCAACCCTTGTCTCAGAAATATGTAAGCCCTCAGGGCATTTTTATCTGCTTATCTTCCATTCTTTCTTTTAACTTGCAACATATGTTATAGATTCCGGGCTAGGCATTGTGAATGTATACCGCATATGTTTCTCTTTTGTAAATCACATAGGATTTAATGGAAGATATCTCTCTAATTATTGTTATCATAATTGGATATTGTGGATGGATTATTGTAATAATTTCGGGGCATTACAGAGAAAACCAAACTAAACAGTACGATTTTGTCTGAATCGGATCAGATCGGTTTGTGATTTTTTTGCTTAGTCCTATCAAAAGCACAACTTCTGTTAAAGCTCAAACTTTGATTTGGAGCCATTAAGTTCTGCTTTGATTTTAGGAATATGGTTAATAAAATATATTAGTGAGAATTACAAATCATTACTTCAACGATAGTTTTTTTTATTTAGGATAATTACCTACTAGTCCTATTAAATAGGCTTAAATATTACTAAGTCATCTTGACTTTTTGAATACACTAATAACTTCTAATACCTATACTGATCAAGTTCTTTCATTTCTCTTTTCTTTCTCTATATTTCTCTTTTTTCACTATTTTTCTGAAAGTTTCACACCACCATTGTTTACCACCACCGCAACCGTCGTGGCCACTGTTACTATGTGCCCACCACCACTGTTGTTATTTGGATGCCACCACTGTTCACCAATTATATCCACCATCGTCGCAGATCTACACTCTACCGTCGCAGATCTACATTTTATCGTCGTATATCCACATTCCACCGTCATTGATCTACACAATTGCCATATCACCACCATCTCCTTTGTTTCAGATTATTTTTTAGTGATAAATTTATCAGTCTTTCTTATTCTTGTGTATGTGGAAGATGATGGAGTATTCTTGTAAGTGAGTGAATGAATACAAGTAAGAATGGTGGATATTAATAAATAAATTTATCAATCATTTTAAGTAAATAAGTATAGTTAATAGAATCAACTCATAAGTCCCCCTTTTTATTTTTACCCTTTTACTTTTTTAATTTTTACTCTTTCTTTATTTTCATACACTACTATCAATCACCGCCTACCAACACCATCAGCAACTTAAGAATCTCTCTTCACATATTTTGCCAATTTCTAGAGAATGAAATTTAGGAGTTTATTCAACAAAATTATTAAGAAGAAAAAAAAGATGAACCTTCAAAGAAACACAATCCATTTGAAAAGTTACACTTAAACACATCAAAGTTAATCAATTTGTAGTTTGTAGTTTTTGATTAAAACTCATTATATTTTTCTTTCATTTTGACTTTGAAATTAATAACAACAAATTTTGGATATGACACATTAAAATAATTTAAGGAAATTGAATTAAACAGATACTATACAGTTTCTATTTTTAAATGGGAAATTTGGCCATAAATCCCTCAAGAGGCACTCATCTTGTTAAAAGGACAAGAATGTCTCAAGCATTTTTCCAAGACTTATATGAGTACTTTCAAAAATCCCTAGTATTTTAAAAAAGCACTCTTCTTATCACTCTTATAGTCACTGTTTGTCTCCACTTTCTCATATGAGATTGACGACCTCAGATCTGAAAATCGACAGTTTGTTCTCTCTCTCTCTCTCTCTCTCTCTCTCTCTCTCTCGTTCACTCATTCTCTTGTAAACCCCTATTTTTTTTTCGCTCTCCTTTTTTTGTTCTTTCACAGGCGAAATCTCAAATTTTACTTTGATTCAGAATAAAATTTTACTATGAATCAAAGTAAAAATTTGTCCTTTTAACAAAAAATGGGAGCTATGAGGGAGTTTTGCAAGTATTGAAATTTTTTGTCCTTTTGACAAGAAGTGAAAGGTCTGAGGGACTTATGGCTAAATCTCTCTTTTAAAATAGAAACAAAAATAGTTTTGATGATGATAACAACCATTTCTATCATGTTAAATAAAAAATAAAAAAATAGGAGATTACACATTAAAAAATAAAAAAAGATGAAATAGGAGATTATACGTTAAAACAATTAAAGGAAATTCAATTATTGTTGGAAATTTTAAAATAAAAAATAAAAAAATATTGGAGAAAAAGAAGGAATAAGTGGGAGATTACACATTAAAATAATCAAAGAGAATTTAATTAAATAGATACTATAGAGTTTTTATTTTAAAATAGAAATGACACTAGTTTTGATAATGATAATATTCATCTATATCACTGTCACGCCCTCAAAATAATACATAATTCCTACATCCAATCTTTCCATAAACATGATAGATAGTTTACATTTCCATACAAACATCAGAGTTAATATTACAAAAGTGTATTTCATATTAATTACAAATGTTTACAAAAATAATAGAATGCCCTGCAGGCTTACATCTTTCCAAGTTGTTACTTGGTCTATCAAAAGAAGAGTTCTAACTATTTTACAGGTAAAGCCCACGGCTTGCATTTACATATAATCAACAAAATAAATAACAAAGCAGAGTCTTCAACTCCGAAGACCTCCCAAGTAAAGATCTTGAACTTGGCACGTCTTATGTACTTGAAAATGGTGTCCCAAGTAGGGTGAGCCAAAGCCCAGTAGGAATATACTAAACCCAATATGAGAAATAACTAAAACATTATCACACAACAAATGATCGACACGTATAAACATTATCATACCCTTCTCATAGCCCGACAACAATTACATCCATGCTACCATCCACTTCCCTTATTTGTCCAGATCAGTTCCTAATTATGGTTCAACGTCTAACCAGACAATTTAACTGAGACTACCACTCGACTTGTTAACTCTTCCGTTACCCATGATTCAAAATGAGACTACATCTTACGTAACTAATACTTCACTTTATAAGGTCTCAAGACTTTTACCCCGGACGCCTCGGCCAACTTAACTATCTATGGAGTACATTCCCCAACTCCTCCCAAATAATGATTTGACATATATTTAAACATATAACCACCTATGGAGTACATCCCCTATCTTCTCTCAAACATAGATGCACAAACAATGTGTTAAAGTATATGAACACACGTGTGGAGTACATAAATAATGTGTTAAAGTATATGAACACATATGGAGTACATCCCCCATCTCCTCCAAAACAAGTTACATACATAATGTGTTAAAGTATATGAACACATATGTGTGTAGAGTACATCCCCTATCTCCTCTCACACACTAGAGTACATCCCCTATCTCCTCCCAAACAAGATACATATATAATGTATTTAAGCACCCCATCACATACCATGATTAATCAATACACATATTTGCTGTATTATTTCAACCATCACATTCAATGACATAACACGTTCGATTAGTTTCAGTTTTCCCTAATCAACATACAGTGTCTACAACAATCAAGACTATCCTCCACCGATAGCCTAAAGCAGTTATCTCTAAACAGATAATAAATTCATCAACAGATAAAATATTGACAATCTCATAGGTGAGTGATTAAATTATCCAGCTACACCATTTACTCCCACAATTTCCCAATTTCATTATTCTCAACTCAATTTCACATTTTCCCAAATTAATTATTCAAATTAATTATTCAACATAAATAGGGCATTTTCCCCCTTTTCTCAATATCAACCCTAAAGTTCAATTTCATCAATTTGACAACAATAATACCATTTTCCAAGGTCTCTCATATACATAGAGTTTAATATTTGAAAACTTCCTTTATATAACCACCTAACAAACCCTAACTTTTCCAAAATTACCCAACATTACTAACTAATCAAAATGACTAATATTTATGTCAAAACTCATAAGAAAGAGTAGATCATCCCTACCTCAAAGTTAGGAACTCAAAGGAGATGAGGAGAAAAACCAAAGATGCTCCAAATGCGAGATTTTTCAGATCAAAGTGAAGCCCACCCCAGGCACAACCTTTCTTACAAAGGGACTAGGCTAGAAACACACTAGAAGTAGATCAATCCCTAGAGAGAAGGTAAGTGTAGAGAGAGAGAGGGAGTTGAATCTAGGGTTTTGAAATCAAAAGGGATGAAAAAGTGAAGTGTAATCCCGCTGCTGACTACTGATATAACACAGGCTCGCTTGAGCGAAGGATTGGTTGCTTGAGCTACCAGACACAAAGAAAACCTCGCTCGAGCGAAGAAAGTCTCGCCCGAGCCAACAATGCAAAGCTTCAGGTCTGCAACAAGAAGCACGCTCGAGCGAAGAACTCCAAAACATAGTCCTCGCTCGCTCGAGTGAAGGAAAACTCGCTCGAGCCAAGGATTGCAACTCTCAGGTCTAAACCCAGATGCAGACGCACGTTCGAGCGATGGACTTCTCGCTCGAGCCACCAGACACAACACCCAACTCTCGTTCGAGCGAAGGAACCCTGGCTCGAGTGAAGGATCTAAAATAAGGGGCTCGCTCGAGCAACAAAAGCCTCGCTCGAGCGAAAAACCAAAATTCTGGGCAGCAACACTTGGTTTAAAAAAAAAACTCACCTAACCTGTTACAAACATGCCCAACACATCCTAAAACTCATATACAAAGAATCGAAGGATGGAAACAAGATACAACAACAACCAACACCCACGGAACCAAGTCCGGGTTACAATAATCAATGGAGGGAAAACCGGGATCGCTATAATCACTTTAGGTAAAAATTGATGATATGATTAGATTAGAGAAAATAATTAATTATTTGATTACCTTTATTTTCACTTGACTTTTTTATTTGCAAAATTCTAAGAATTTAAGAATGAGCTTTGTACAAAATCTTCCATAACATTTTACAAAGTTAAGAGAATCTAGAACACTCCAAAAATTTCACAACATTTTACAAAGTTGGGAGAACTTAGAAGACTCCGGAAAATTTGAAAAGGTTCTAAAACATCCTAAAAGAATTAACGTGAGAAGTTTGGACAAATATGGAAGGTTTTAAAATATTCTGGAGAAGTGTAGAAAATTTCACTACGTACTATAGTAAATTAGAAAATTATAGAATATAGTGGAAGGAAAGTGCCCTAGTGTATTTTAATATTGGCCTTTGGATTAATTTGATCATAACCGTTCGTTAAGGAGTTGAAAAACTATATAAAGGTAAAATACCTTACTAATGCAACAAATTTCATAATATTGTGTTGAACGTTGTATTGCCCCCTCCATAATCATCATTGTTTTACCCTCCATTGCCTTCGTTATCTCTTCCATCTTCATCAATCTCTTACCTACCATTGTCCCCATTGCCCCCACCATCATCATCATTCTCTTTCCCTCTATTGCCTCCATTACCCCTTCCTCCATCATCATTATTCTCTCCCCCTCCATTGCCCCTATTTTTCCCTTTATGCTTTTATTTCATGTTCTCTACCCAATTCTTCCAAATTAGAAGAATAAATGCAAAAAACAAATCTATCCATACTACACATTTTTTCACTTTTTTTTTTTCCATCACTCAATAGAGAAATGCATACTTATATTTAAAAATATCGTAGGCAAATCTATCTCACAATATGAATGAAAAAATTTTAGAGATGAAATAAGCATAATAGGCTAAGGCAGGGGTAACTCCTACACTATATGCATCCACAAGATCACCAAATTGTTTGTGGAACTCTCTAGGGTGGGCCACCAAATAAACTATAATAGCAGTTCCAACTAGACAAACTAATTCAATGATACTTCTATATACAAACCAAATCTGACTATGATATTGTATGGACCATGGTATATGAACAATGTCAAGAGTATGGTATGCACGACATAAAATGCAGTCTGAAACCGAGTTGTATCATATTTGTCGTGTTTAAAATCTTGGTAGAAAACACAATTTGGGAACAGAACTAAGAAAATACAGAGGCCTACCATCGACATCGCTAGCCAAAACCACAATAGTCCTTTGACAAACAATTTTCTATCCACCCAATCAAATCCCATATAATAAAAGTTGTAACACTTGTATGTTTGAAGGTTATCTATATATCAGTAGTATTAAAATCATGATATAATCTTGGATTTGGGATTGCATTTGTAATTTGTGATATTAAATAATCGATTGAAGATTTTGTTTGGTTTGATCTTATGGTTTTTAAATCTGTAAGAATTTTGTACGAATTTTTAGACAATTTTATACTAAAAATTTCAAGATGCTTTCTTCTACAAAGTTGTTGATAATGATGCCTAGTTCATCTAGAAATTTTGTATCAATTATTCTAATTTTGTACAAATTTGTATGAAATTTTAATTAACTTTGAAGTTTCAACAAATTCTACTTCATGTTTGAAAAATAACTAAAAAATCTTATATTAGACTAAATTTGGTATTTTCTGAGTTAAAAATGAAATTTGAGAAATATAGTTTCATCCTCGATTTTTACATTATGGATTTGACTTATAAATTTCAGTGTGGAATTATTTTAAGAAAATGTAACGAATCTGTGTCATGTAATGTTTTCTAATTTTTAAAAATTATTTATAATTTATTTTTGAGAAATTATTTCTAAAAAATGACCATAACATGTTTGTTAAACATTCTTGAAAATTACAAGAATTTTAGAATTTTTAAAACAATTTATTTGTAATTTTAATTACAAAAATTATGTTATGAAAATTCTAGACAGAATATTAATGAATCAAGATTACCATTTCAATTATTTGTTAGAACTAAAAAATAAGTGTTGTACTAATCTATTTAATTAGATCTTGTAAATTTGTATACATGTGTGTTGTTGCGATTTATTTTATTATTTAAAATTTATTATTTCACACTATGGCTTGATTTAACTGTTTATAATAATTTGTATATTGGTTGATTATTGCAGAGCATATGTGTTAATATTTTCTATTGAAAATTGTAACAAAATGGTATAACATTAATGGTGATTTAATTATTTGTAATTATTATGGAAATTAAGTAAAATAATCAACGGAGTGTACAAAATTAACGGTTGACGATTAATACCGGTTGTTCAGTGTGAGCCTTGATTTTAAGAATTCGTACGTAAATTGTGTCATGAAACCCTAAGATAGCACGGGACTTATCTGAGCCATTTTCGGTTTTTGATTTTGGAATAAGGGTGGATGTGCAGATGACACACGAGGAGATTACATACTTCTGGTAGACTGTTCCCTTGGGGCAGACCACGGATGCCACTACTTGAGTATGTAACTCTGGACGTGGGCATCCCTAGTAGTTACGGTTGGTAACACTTGAATAGTTGACAAAGAGGGAGTTCAAATTAACTGTGGTCATGGCTTAGTGGTCAGTAAGTTAAATATCTTTAGTGAGATTTCAAGTGTCACATAATTTATTAAAATTGTTGAAATTATTTTAATGGTTGTAATTTATATTTGCAATTATATTGTTATATCATTTGTATAATCTCGTTATTTTTCTCTTAAAAAGAAAGGTAGGTTTATTGTGGTTTCTTACTGTGTTGCAAAACTCATAGCATAGCTTTGTTGCCCTAACGTTTTATGTCAGATTTTTATGAGGAAATGGAAGCTAAAAATGGAGTTGACACTAACATAAAGCCTTGGTTGACTTGAAGTCATGACTATAGAGGGATAAAATTTTATTATCTTATGTATTAATAATTAAGGACGTTATGATTTGTTTAATGTATTATTTGGACATTTTAAGTTTTTATTAGGTGTTGTTGGACTTCTGATTATATGAAAGTTGAAATTTCTAATTAAAATGTCAAGTTTTTAATTTAGTAAGTTTTTATTTAATTTCCTTCGATATTCCAAAAATTTGGGCATCACAATTAATTTTTTGTGATATTTTTGTTAGTCATAGCATGAATAACATAGATTTTTATTTTGTTTTAATTTATGTTTTGATTTATTTGAAAGAGTTAAATTAATTGAAATCTTATAATTAATCTAACAACATAACTCATCTTCTCTATGTCTAATTTATGTTCTTTGGAGACCACAATTCAACCTTAAACAGGCAAAGAACAAAGCAATCGAAGCAGCAGAACACAACAGAAAACATCAGCAAAAGAGGAGGTCTGTAGCGATCCCAGTTTTCCATTCTTTGGTTTTGTATTCCGGACTCGGTTCCGTGGATGTCTATTGTGATATATCTTTCAATTCCGTTCTTTAATTCTTTGAATTTGAGTTTAGAAATGTCTTGGGCATGTTTCGAACATGTTGGTTGAGCTTTGATCTCTATTCTTGTTGCCTAGATTTTTGATGATCCGCTCAAGCGGGTCCCTTTGCGCTCGAGCGGAGTTTGCATCCTTTCAGCATTTTGCGCGTCTACAAAAATACTGCAGGTGTGTTTTTCATGCTCGAGCGGATTTCCTTACGCTCGAGCGGGTATCTGACGCTCGAGCGAGTGTTCGAAGTCTGTAAAAGTACTGGAGGAGTGTAATCAACGCTCGAGCGGGTTCCTTTGCACTCGAGCGGGTAGTGTTTTGCTGTTGTGCCTTGCGCTCGAGCGGGTTAAATTTTTGTGTCTGATGCTCGAGTGTCCTATTCTCTGCTCGAGCGGGTCATACGTATATCAGATCGCAGCTGAGTCATTTTAAATCACTTTTTCAACTTTCTCTCTCTCTATAACTTTTCAAAACCCTAATTTCGGCAGCCTCTCTCTCTACACACACTCTCTCTCTCTCTAAGAATCCATCTAGTTCTAGAGTGTTCATACCTTGGTTCCTTTGTATAAAAGGTAGAGCTTGGTTTGGGCTATCTTTGGATCCGAAAAAGTGTTGATTTGGAGCATCTTTGGGTTTCTTCATCTTTTCCTTTGGGCTTCAAACTTTGAGGTAGGAATAACTACTCATATTTATGGTCTTTGACATAAACTTGTAGTCATTTTGATATAATGTTGAAGTTGGGAAATTTTGGGAGTTAGGGTTTCAAAATATATAAAGAGGGGTTTTGTTCTTTTGACTCATACATGTATATTTTGGGTCTTAAAATGAGGTTATTGATGTTTAATGAAAATATTTGAGCCTTTGGGTCAATGTTGAGAAAAGGGGGAGGAAAGCCCTAATTTGTTGTTATAAATTAGTTTGTACAATTAATTTGGAAAGTTATGAAAATATGAAATTGAGTTGGAAATAATGAAATTGAGGAGTTATGAGAATGAATGGTGGAGTTGGATAAGTTAATCACTCACCTTGGGAAATATTGATAATTTATCTGTTGATGCATTTATTATCTGTTTAGAAATAATTGCTTTAGGTTATCGATGGAGGATAGTCTTGATTGTTGTAGACACTGTATGTTGATTAGGGAAAACTGAAACTAATCACGTTGAATATGTCATTGAATATGACGGTTGGAATAATACATCGAATATGTGTATTGATTGATCATTGTATATGATAAGTGTTTATATACATTGTATTGTGTCGGAGGAGATAGGGGATGTACTCCACGGTTTGGGGGGAGATAGGGGATGGACTCCTAAACCGGATATTATTTGGGAGGAGATAGGGGATGGACTCCATTGATACAGCAAATATGTGTATCTATTGTGAAGTATGGAAGTGTTTTTATATGAGTTGTTATCTCATTTAAAAAGAAAGTGCTTTAATATGAGTCGTAGTCTCATTAAATTGTTGGCCAGGTTCTGAGCCGTGTTATGAATTGAAAATTTGATAAGTAAAGGGAAGTGGAATGAAATATGGACATATCTGTCATGGAATTGAATTATGTTGTACGTTGGTTTGTATGAGTTAAACATTTATCAAATGCTAATGTTTTAGTCATTGCTTATATTATGTTTAGCATATCTCTACTGGGCGTTGGCTCACCCTATATGGGACATCATTTTCAGGTACAGGTGATATACCGCCTCCAAGGATGTAGCTTGGGAGGTTGTAAAAGCTGGGGGCTTCCTTTTTGTGATTATTTTGTGTATTACATGTAAATCAAGCCAAGGGATTATTTTGTGTTTTGAGTTAGTACTCTCTTTTTTTGTAACCAAGTGTTGGCTTGGAAAGTTGTAAGCCCGTAAGCATTTACTTTTGATGTCAACATGTAATACTTTTGTAATGAATACTCTGATAAATAGAATTATGCTGTATTCTCTTAAGTTTATGAATGTCTTGAATGTATGAATTATGGGTTTATTTTGAGGACGTTACAAGGTTAAAGCACCAAGGGGTGGTCAACTGGCTGGACGTCTGGGTGGAGGTCAAACCACCAAGGAGTGGTCGACTAGCCAGATATTTGGGGCGAACAATCGACGATGGCAAAGCTGCATAGTTTGCTTCGGTCTGCTTCAGTTTTGTTCCGGCTGTCAAACAAACAGTATGCTCGATGACCGCGTCAGTAGAGTTCTAAATTCAACATAATCTTTAGGTGGAGATGTCCAAGGAGGACGTGCCTGCATATACCATTTGGCCATATCCACTGGTGAGCCCAATCCACCTTTAGTAACTTGCATCGAGAAATATTCAGTATTACAACACAAGCAATTTGGTAGGGCTGCTGGGTCGGGTTTCAGGGCTAGACCTAAGCTAGAAAAACAAAGAAATATTATGCCCAAGCCCAGACTAGCCGACATCAAGCCAAATTTTACATCAATAATTTTGTATTTTGCTCTTTAGTGTATTTTCTTTATTTTAAACCAAAATAAAACTAAATAAATCATATGCATACAATTAATATAAAAAGAATCTAACATACCACTAAATCATCAAAACCTGGTACACCATATAGAGGATATGTGACAAGCATATATAGTAATGAAGGTCTAGCAGAAAAGATCATACAAAAGAAAACACAAACCTTGTCCATTTGCTTTGCTCAACAGGACTCTAACCTCTAGGTTTGGCAATTTTACAAGGCCCTACCATTGCTTGCAATAAATCGGAACCCACCACATATAAAACCATCATTTTCAGTAGCTCTACATGCAAAGGAAATCCTTCAAACAATACAAACAAATAAATCATATAAATAAATTGTTCAACACCAAATCCAAGATGGCATATAAATAAACATAACCCAATGCCCACCAATTTTCAATATTAGTCTTAGAATCAATCTTAGTTGAGTAATTTTATCATTTAAACCTGCTGGTAGAGAGCGTAGAGAAGCAAAGCGACTTCGTTGGAGAACTTGGAGCTGACACCTCTAGAAGAGGAGTCTAGAGATCCATCGAAGCCCACGTACGAGGCAGCTGCGTAAAACCTCTCTAGGTACACGAGGCCAGCCCTTGCCATTTTTTGGGTTTTGCAGATCAGATCGATGCGAATCAGGCTATTTAGAAAGGAAGAAGAATTGAAATGGGGATTTTGAATTGAAATTTCGGGCTAATCAGGCTATTTATATATGAACATGAGTTTGTAGTGGTGAGAGAGTGGTGCGTAGACTTTGTTAATATCAAAGACTAAAATCACATTACCAATAGTTTCCTGACAAGAGTCACAGTTCCAGCATGAACAGCAAGGAAAAACGCCGTGACATCAGTCTTGAACTTTTCATACTCAACGCGAACCTCATTTGCCAATTCATTGCGACATGATAGCTCTACCTTTCAAACGTTCAAGCACACAGCGCCAACGAAGTTGACATCAACGAACCGATCGGAGATGCAATCAAGCATAAATTTCAGATCGTTACAGTGAGAATCTTCGAGGAGGCGTTGCGAGACCTCCGCTTTGCACCAAAAATTCAGATCATTGCAATCAAGCGCAAATTTAAGATCATTTCAATTTTAATTTACAATTGAAAATGAAAACTGTAGAGAGAGCTTGAAATTAGAATTAAACAGAGCAATATAAAAATCAACTACGACTAATGAAGCAAGTAATAAACACAATACAAAAACAAACACAACGCATCAGAAATTCAAATCAAAAAACATAAAATATAGCAAATTAGAATGTTCGAATCAATTCAGAAAACAAAGTTACATAAGTCGCATTGAACTTCATGCGACTCAAAAAGAAATTCAAAATGCAATGCACCAGAGCTTCATCAAAAGCGAACTAATTGGTACATATATATAGAGTTTCATTAGCATTTGCGTTTGCTATTACTAATAATACTACTTGATTCGCCCTTTTCTCACGAGCAATCCAAAATCGTCAATTGAAAACCCTAGAATTCGATCAATGGTTAAACCCAAGCGACAGAGAGAGATAAGAATGATAGAAATCTCAAGAATTTGAAAATAAATACTCTATTAAACCCTAGAATTGAAAATTTGGAGGTCTCTATAGCCGGCTTTGGCAAGAAAAAGAAAGAGATACGTCCGTGACGAAGAGGAGGCACAGCAGAGGGGAGAGAGAGAGAGCTGAATTCATTCCTGGAAATTAGGCTTACTGATTATGAATCGATCGAAATCTTCAAATGAACAATAAAATTGAGAGTGGAGAATCGAAAAAAGAGTCGAGCGAGAGAGAGTGAATAGTGAGATTTTGAGAGAGAGACATACCGTTGGGGGTCTCTTCTTCAGCTGAAGAGAGCGCGAAATGGAGACAGAATTGGGAATAACAGTCAAACACGTTTGGAATTTAAAAGCAAAATTAGATTTTGATGAAAATAAATAAATGATTTTTTTGCAACAGTTAAACAATCAGTCGCGAAACAAACAAACAAAAAAAAGACGCAAGAAGTCATATTTCTAGTAGTGTAAGACATTCTCGATAATGGGTGAAGAAGTTTTAATAATACTTTCTACACCAATAATCTTTCCTATGCTCTTATTTTCAAAGGTTACATGACCTCCTTATTTGGATTTAAGTGATGAGAACATTGTTTTATCACCGGTCATGTACTTTGAGGACGCACTGTCGAGATATCATCGGTTATTGTTGGATTTTGTCCTAAAACACACCTATAAAAATTGGATTTTTGTTAGCCTTTTGGTACCCATTCTTTCTTGGGTCCATGAGAGTTAGGATTTGAAGTATTTTTTGGAACCCGCTCCTTTTTCATTCTAACAAAAGAATTTCTCTTAACAGGACATAAAGGAGATATATGACCTTTTCTTCCACAAAAATAACATGTAAGATGAGAATGATAGATGATGCAAGAACAACATCTTTTTGAGATTTTTTACTTTTGAAAAAGGTTTGTATACAATTCCAACTCTTCCAAAGGTTTGAGTTTGACTTTTAAGAATTTTGTCTAAAGTATCTCTACCTTGGGTAAATTTTGACATGACATTTTTTAAATCTTCTATGTTTTCATTTAAAATAATTTTCTCCTTTTTCAAAATCTCATTTTCTTTTTGCAAATCATCTACTTTCTTTTCAAAATTGGAAGACTCTTTTGAAGTTAAGACTTCATTTTTCTAAAGCATTTATCTTAGAAGTCAAGGATTCATTTTCTTGTGATAAACTTGAAATCATTTTCTTTTGACAACTACTTTTCAAACTCAGTTTTTAAAATTTAGCATGTAATTCATCAAATGTAATAAGTTAGCAACCTTATTTTTGCAAGTGTCAGTTTCTAAGTCGCTTTCATCACTATCTTCTCCAAATGCTATAATCATGGCTTTCTTCTTTTCATTCTTGAATTGTTTCTTGAGCTCTGGACATTCTTATTTGTAGTGTCTTGATTTGTTGCATTCGTAGCAAGTGACTTTAGATTTTTTGTGATTTTCTCCTTTTTGAAAATCTCTGTTGTTGAAATCTTTTCTGAAGAACTTTCTTACACCTTATTTTTTCTTCACAAACCTTTTGAAGCTCTCGGTGATGAATTTCATTTCTTCATCATATTCCTCCGAATCATCTTCTTCATCTTCTTGAAATTTCAAGGTGAACTTAAAAGCTATTCTTTTCTTCTTCTTCTTGTGTCTTCTTCTTTTCCTTCTTGCATTATTATCTCATGAGTTAAGAAAGATCCCATCAACTCATCAAAACTTAGTGTTGACAAGTCTCAGGCTTCTATCACAACAACAACCTTGTTCTCCCAGCTCTTTGGCAATAACCTAAGAACTTTTCTCACAACCTTAGCATTAGTATAAGTTTTACCAAGAGATTTCAAGCTGTTTATAATATTCGATAAAATGAGTAAACATTTGGAAGATGTTTTCATCAAGTTTCATCTTGAAGAGCTCATAGCTATGAACAAGCAAACTCACTCTAGACTTTTTAACTTGAGTTGTTCCCTTATGAGTTACAATAAGTTTATCCCAAATTTCTTTCGTTGTTGTAGAAGTACAAATCCAATTGAACTCAATAGCATCAAGTGCACAATACAACATATTGACAGCTTTGGCATTGGCTTGAATATCTTTATAATTAGCACTAGTCCATTCACTCTCAAGTTTGGGAACCTTTAGGTCATCCATGATTTTGGTGGGCACTTTGGGACCATCACAAATGATTTTCCACACCTCATAATCAGTGGATTGAATATGCATAATCACACAGGTTTTCCAATAATTGAAATTTGTGCCACTAAAAAAGGTGGTCTATTTGAGGCTTAACCTTCCGGAAGAGAGGAGCTAGGGGTTGCCATAAATCACTCTAAGGCGGTTAAGTCACAAAACTAGAAACGAGGCTCTAATAATAATTGTTACCCAGGTAGGCAACCCAAGAGGGGGTGAATTGGGTTGAAAAAATTTTAAATGCAAAATATTGAATGTAATAAATCAAGTAAATAAATTTTAGCAAGCAATCAATAATACTGAAAATAAAAGAGAAAGGAATGAGAGCTCAAACACAAGGATTTATAGTGGTTCGACACACCTTGCCTACATCCACTCATCAACGTTCCTCTTCGAGATTTTCTTCACTATGAATCTAAAAATCCTACGTGATTCGTGATTAGATCAAGATTAACTTATTCCAAATCCCAAAAATCCAAAACACTCAACCTAAAATCATCAAGCACTTACGAGAGTGATTTTAGTTTGTTTGTTTTTAGGAATAAACAATAAATCGACACAAACGATTTTTTATGTGGAAAACCACAATTGAGGAACCTTCAATTGTAATAAAAAACCACGGGCGAACCGCCACTGATCAATCCACTACTGAAGAACTAAAAGATTACAAAGATAATACACAAATTACCCAACACAGTCAATTTGTCCTCGAATCTTCTGTAACTCTTTCTCCACGCCTTAACGATCAATCCTGAAGTTGATTCCACAACTTCACTTGTCGAATTAACGACTACGTAAAGAATCAAACGCCTTTTGAAACTCTACGTGTTAACCTTCGGATTCCACCGAAGAGAACTCTCTTGAATATGTAGTATCAAACTCTTTGATGTATGAATCTCAACTCATAAGTTCAGAACTCTCTTAAGAACATCAAAGAAAACTCACAAAACCTCAGAAGAAAACTTCAAACAAAACCCTAGAACTCTTAGATCAGATCTAGGAAAAGTAATCCTAAAAAAACAACCTTAACAGGTTTAAATAGAAGATCTGAGTCCGCGATCTCCGCTCGAGCGCTCCACATCCCGCTCGAGCGGCCTGACCAAAAACTGCGTGTGATTAAACTGAGATGCGCTCGAGCGCAGGATATTACGCTTGTGCGTGAAATCACACCCACCAGTACTTTTGCTGCCCTGTCAAAATACTGAGATCCTCTAAGATTCGCTCGAGCGCACATGACCCCGCTTGAGCGGGAAGAACAAAAACACAAAAAAATTACATTTTTATCAACACAAAGTTTTGTCTCCGGATTTGACAATAACGGGACCTAACAGAATCAAATCAATACACCACCACAACCTCACCAAGCTTGTGGATTTTTTTTATAGAGCTTACTTTATCTGTTGAGGACCTCTCAACTAAATGCCTCACTTTACAAGATTTCACTCAAAATAAATGGAATAAGAACAAGAGGTGCAACTATCCTCTTTTACAAGATTTCTCTCTCAAAAGATGTATATGAAAGTGTAAGAGTAGAAGAAATTTTGAGATACACTCAGAATAAACTCAGATATGAAAGTGAAAGTACAAGAGTAATATTCAGCAAAGATTGATTAGGAATAGTTCTTGAATGCTTAGAGTAGTTCACCTTTTTAGATTTGAAGAAGTGCGTCCTTTATAGACTTCAATGACTTCTAGCCGTTGAAGAGAAACACGTCTTCTAGCCGTTGGAGCAGAGCATGGGTGATGTCTTCCAGCTATCAGAGCAAAGCGTGGGTGTGTATAGGCTTGTCAACAAGCCTTTGGAGATGGAGCCTCCTCAAAAGATACAATGTCCATTAATACAAATCTTGCTAGGTGAAGATAAGATATGTTTCCATAATAATGAAAGCAAATTCTGATCAAGGTCTGCCCATAATCATGTGCTGGTGTCAACCCTTAGCTCATTGAAATTTGGTGTCGACCCTTTCATATCTTTGTGTCAACCCTTTGCAGCTGAATTGTCTGAGCCTTGTATATTGAAATATAGTGTCAACCCTCTTCATTCTTGGTGTCAACCTTGGTAAGACTTGGTGTCGACCATTGGTCGCTGAAACACTTGGGCGTTGTGTATTGCTTTTTGATGTCGACCCTTGTTGTTTTGATGTCGACCCTTGAATCTGTTTTAAGCAAAAATAGCCTTTTGTACACTTGTATAGATTCAATGTTTTGAGATGCCAATTTTTATGAGATAATGACAAATTTGAAGCATTCAATTTTTTTTAAACAATGAAAAACAACAATATAATATAATTTGGAAAACTTTGAAAATTTTAAATGACTTCAAAATATTTGTCGATTATGAAAATCAATAAGAATTTAAATGTGAATAACCTTGGGGCTAACAGTATGGACTATCGTATATGAACAATGTCAAGAATTTGGTATGCATGACATAAAATGCAGTTCGAAATCGAATTATATCATATTCGTCGAGTTTAAAATCTTGGTAGAAAACACAATTCGGTAACAGAACTGAGAAAATATAGAGGGCTACCGTAGACTTTGCCAGCCAAAACCACAATTGTCCTTTGCCAAACAATTTTCTATTCATCCAATCAAATCTCATATAATAAAAGTAGTTAAAAATATAAAATGTTTACAAATATTAATGTGAGAACCCGTATTTAATTATTTTTGTAAATGCATTATAAGGTATGAATAATAAATTAATTAATATTTAATAAATTTATTAATGTATAAATTAGTTAAAAAAACCTATTCAAATTTAGTCTCTAACAAGAATATAGCTAAAAATAAATAATTTTGTGGATCTTCAATGTTTTTCACTAGTTAATATTTTTACGAATATTCAACCTAATAATTATCTTTCTTAAATAAATAAAAAAAATTGGGATTTTGTTTACAATGGAGGTTGATTACAATTTTAGTTATGATTTTCTAAAAAAATTGGGTTTTGTTTGGATTTTCCCTTTTAAAAAAGGTAAGGTTTTGTTTTGATTCTCTTCTTTTTTTTCTTTTTCTTTTTTAAAAAAAAAGAAGGGTTTTGTTATGATTTTCCTAAAAAGAGATTTCCAACATAATAAGATTTCTTAAACCACTAGAAGACATTGTTAACACCATCATTGGCAAAGGGTTTGGCCCCATTTGGTGGAGCTAGTAAGGTGCTTTTCAAACAATTTTCTACCCATACAATAAAATCCCATACAATAAAAATAGTCGAAAATATAAAATTTTTACAAATATTAATGTGAGAACCCGTATTTAATTAGTTTTATAAATGCATTATAATATATGAATAATAAATTAATTAATTTATGTAGAGACTATTTAATAATAATAATTTTATTAATGTATAAATTAGTTTAAAACTATTCAAATTTTGCCTTCAACAAGAATATTGCTAAAAATAAATAATTTTGTGGATATTCAATGTTTTTTGCTAGCAAGTATTTTTGACGAAGATTCAACCTAATAATTGTCTTTACTAAATACTTCGGTTGAAAACTTTATTTAATTGATTTTTAAGAAACTCACACAAATACATAATTATTTAAATTTATTATTCAATTCAAAAAAAAAAATGATATTTGGTGGCCTATGGGGGGTGAGACACTCCACCATTTGTGCTTTTGGATGCAAAGTTAGGAGTAGAGTGATGATTAATCTTGACCAACAGATTCTAATGGGATATCTCCCATGTATGATAATTGCAAACTTGGCTTCTCAAACTTTCTATATAGGAGTGTTTAATCTTCTTTACCTTTACTTGGTTGATTGGGTAAAGAAAAAAAATAAAAAATAATCTAAAAGCAACGAAGTGCTACAAGGTGTAACGCCCTCACTTATAACATTAAACCCATCCATAGAGACATGCATTGATACACAAAAGATCCACATTCATCTATTCATCAGAGTATTTCATTACAAAAGTATTACATTTTAACAACAAAAGCAAATGCCCTACGGGCTTACAGCTTTCCAAATTAACATTTGGTTACAAAAGAGAGTGCTAACTCAATTACACATTAAGCCCTAGGCTTGAATCTATATGCAATACAATCAAGGAAAGTAAGACAACAAAAGTATGGCCGCCTCTAGCCTCCCAAGCTATGTCCTTAGAGGTGGCATGCTACCTGTACTTGAAAATGATGTTCCCATATAGGGAGAGCCACAGCCCCGTAGAAATGTACTAAACCAACTATGAACAATGACTAAAAGATTAGCAACTGATAGATGGTCAACACTTACACTTCCATTTACATCTTATTACAATTCCATGACAATCAAGTCTATGTTACAATTCACTTTCCATTTCTTATTCGACTTTGTGTTTGAAAACAAGGCTTAGTACTCCGGCCAAAACATTTGATGAGGTTATAGTTCATCACTAGAACACTTTCAAAATTCAAGGTGGATACACATTTTGGTGTTGTATCGAGAACACATAAGCCACTTCCATACTTCACAAATGATAATGATATACATTTTAGTGCTATATCAAATCAAACAAATCATTTCAATAGATAAGCATATGAGCTATATCAATACTTCAACAGATAAGCATATGAGCTATATCAACATTCCAATAGATAAGCATATGAGCTGTATCAACACTTCAATAGATAAGCATATGAGCTGTATCAACACTTCAATAGATAAGCATATGAGCTGTATCAACACTTCAATGGGAGAGCATATGAGCTGTATCCCTGGGTCCATCCCCCATCTTCCCTTAACCATTAACCGGTTTAGAGGTACATCCCCTATCTTCCCCTAAACTGTGGAGTACATCCCCCATCTCCTCCCATACACAAGCAATGCATACAAACACAGAATCATATACGCAATCAATCAATACATAAAGTTAATGTATTCTATCAACTGTCTACACATAATGCATATAACCATATTCACAATCAATCAATACATAAAGTTAATGTATTCTATCAACTGTCATACCCTATGACACATCCAATTGATTAGTTTTAGTTTGCCTAATCATCATGCATTGTCTACAACAATCAACATTACCCTCCACCGGTAGTCCAAAGCAATTACTTCTAAATAGGAAATAAATGCACAAATGGATAATATATCAACATTTCAACTAGGTGAGCAATAAGAGATTCAACTACACCCTTTAGTCCCATACATTCCCAAGTTCAACATTCTCAATTCAATTTCTCATTTTCTTTAATTAATTATATACATTAATTAATTAAACCAATTAGGGAAAATTACCATAATTCACAAAACAACCCTAAGGTTCCAATTCCATCAACGTTCCAACATTAATCTCATTTCTCTATGCCTAACATGCTTATAGGTTTATATATTTAAAACCCCAACTTTTTGTAAAATTACACAAAGGCCCAAACTTTCTCAAAATTACCCAACAACCCCCCAATGTATCAAAATGCTAAAATTCAAAGACAAAACTCATAAGATGGAGTAGGTTATCCCTACCTCGAATGATGGAACCCAACGAAGGAGATGAAGGAAACGAAAATGCTCCAAATCCCGAAATTTTCAGATTAAAAGATAGCCCTCGACGATCAACACAACTTTTGTAAAGGCCCAAGGTGAGAAGACAACTCCTACAAGATCAATCCTAAGAGAGAAGTTAGGGTTTTAGTGAGAGGAACTCTCAAAATAGCTTTTGGGAAAAGTAAGAGAGAGAAAAGATGTTGAAAAGTGAACAAAAAAGTCGGATCTCGGCTTTATATAAAAGCCTCCCCGCTCGAGCGGCAAAAGCCCCGCTCGAGCGGCGGATGCACGCTCCTAGAACTTTTGCAGACAGGTCCCTGCTCGAGCGTCCAACTCTCCGCTTGAGCGGCACACACAGACTCCGGCTCGAGCGGCCAATCCCCCCGCTCGAGCGTCCAACACTGCAGACGAAAAACTGGATAGGTGACTTCCCCGCTCGAGCGCCAAAACCCCCGCTCGAGCGGACAAGAAACAAAAGGGTTCCCCGCTCGAGCGGCAAAAGTCCCGCTTGAGCGGGCAAGCCAAAATCTGGACAACTAGGCTTGGTTCCTAAGCTCAACCAACTTGTTCCAAACCTTCCCAACACAACCCACGACTCATAAATAAAGAGTAGAGGATGCAAACGACATAAATACACTAATCAACCCCATGGAACCTAAGTCCGGATCACTGTACAACAAGGGGTAAAACCCGTGATCACTATACAAGGAAGAAGAATGATAGGGAAAGAAGAAGGCCAAATTTTTTTTTACCATTTCACCCTTAAACCCTCATTGGAGTTGTGTTTTCAGGTCTTATTATGCCATTCGAAGTATAGCAAGCTTCATCACAAGTAATACCCGTGTGAGGTATATTTCTGACTTGTATAGTTGTTATTCAAATAAATTAAAAAAAAAAAAAAAACCGATTACCTTCACGGCGACCGTGACATTGCAACCATCATGACCAATGCCACACCCCGAACTATTCCAATATTGAGAGCAACTTCAAGTGTTCTTTTTCCATTACCCCATCCTTTCTTTTTCTTTTGCCTAGTTTTATCCCCATTCACAACCCTCAACTTGATGTTTTCACTTTCACTACTGTGTTGAACGTTGTATTGGCAAACTACTTTTATTCCGACATCATCATTCTCTCTGCCATTGACATATCCATCATCATCATTGTCTCCCTTTCCATTACCTCCATTGCCCTTTCCATCATCATTATTCTCTTACCCTCCATTGTTTCCATTATATCCCTTCTATTATTATCAATCTGTCACCTACCGTTGTCCTCATTGCCCCCTTCATCATTATCATTCTCTCTCTCTATTGCCTCTATTGCCCTCTTCTCTATCATCATTATTCTCTCCACATCCACTGCCCATATTTCCTTATTTGTGCTCTTCTTTCATATTCTCTACCCAATTCTTCCCAATTAGAAAAATAAATGTAACAAACAAATCTATCCATACTAAAAAAATTTCCCCCTTTGTTTTCCACAACTCGGTAGAGAAATGCATCCTAATATCTAACAATATCATAGGAAAATCTATCTCAAAATATGAACAAAAAATTCTAAAAATGAAATAAGCATAATAGGCTAAGGCAAGGCTAACTCCTACTGTCACGACCCGCTCCCCATACCCAAGGGTTAAGCATCGTGATAGCCAGTAACTGAAGTTACCTCCGGCCAATTCTTGAACAATTAATAAACACGAGTGGAAATAATATTCAAGTGAGGGTACCAAAATAATCATTGGAGCTTCTATTTTTATAACAAAATTTATTGACCAAAAAGGCCGATATTTACATATAAACATATCCATAAAAGTGTTGTGTGTGTCTATTCTGCAACTCCGCATCTAAGACTTTCGAAAAGTTATCTCTGAATTGCATTGTTTCCTGAAAATTGGTAAACAACTATAAGCACATGGCAGAGTGAAAAATATTATGCCAAGAGTATAAGGGACACAAAATAACCATGGATAGTTATGTAATCAAAATATTTAAGATAACTTAGTCTGAACAAATAATCATTTAAGTAGCAAAACTGAGATTATGTAAATAAATAACCATAACCACAATACCGAACAGAACATAACAGAGGTCACAAGAGTGACAGTCAGAACAGATGTACGGATTCAAGAGGTGGCCTGTACGAATTATAAAGGTGACTCCCACAATAGTGTAGCACTTATCTCCGCACAGAATAAAGGTCAATAGATCTATGACAATGGAGGGCCATAAAAGTGACCAAACAGAAGCCAATGGTTATTTAAGTCTCCCAAGACGTGGGACTCCCGTGGTGGTACTTACAAAACATAATTGTTTATAAGGTTATAGTCAAATATTCTTTAAAATATAAACAAACATACCCATGGGTTTCATTTTAACAAATAGAGTTCAAAAATTAATTCGCGTAACTGAAATATTTATAATTTATAATAATTTATAAAACATAACTTGTATAAAATAAATATGGTAAGTCAAAACATACGTAAAATATATTATGGTAACTCAAGGTATAATATAACTTACCTTAATATTGACCCTTAGCCTTTACTTTCCACCATCACAAACCTTCTTACTATAGTTTCCTAGTTCTAATATCTCTTTCGTGTTTTCTCTCTTTTTTTTCTTCACTAATCTTTGAGCAACTCCTCCCAATTTATAAGGAGGCAAATCATGCCATTGACCAACACGTGGCCACACCAAATCTTCTTCAGATTGATCCAATCTTCCCTTAGATTGATCCTTATCCTATTAACTTTTAATTATACTTTGGCCTTAAATTTCGTACTAATTACATTGTTTTTCAAATTACACATAATAATACAAATAAATCGTATATTTTCCCAAATGTAATTAAATAATATTAACATCAATTTTAAAGAATAATTAAAATCTGGGTTGTTACACCTACACTATACACATCCACATGATCACCAAATTGTTTGTGAAACTCTCTAAGGTGAGCCACCAGATAAAGTATGATAGAAGTCCCAAGTAGAGAAAGTAATTCAGCGATACTTCTATAAACAAACCAAATATGACTACGATATTGTACGGACCATAGTATATGAACAATGTCAAGAGTCTGGTATGCACGACAAAAAATGCTGTCCAAAATCAAGTTGTATCATATTTATCGAGTTTGAAATCTTGGTAGAAAAACACAATTCAGGAACAGAACTAAGAAAATATGGAGGGCTATCGTTGACCTCATTAACCAAAACTGTCACGCCCCCAAAATAATACAATAAAGATAACTCATATGCGGAATAAGTATGAGAAACAACATACTTTCATATATCAGAGTTCACTGTTTAACAACCAGTTAAATGCCATGTAGGCTTACATGTGTCCAAGTCATTGCTTGGTTACACAAATTGAGTCTTGCTCATTACATCTTAAGCCCTTGGTTTTACAAATAACAAATATACACACATAAGGCATAAATAAGAAGCTCTTGCTTCCCAAAATTCCATCCACACTATTGCCTTGGAGGAAGCATCTCACTTGTACCTGAAAATGGTATTCCCATATAGGGTGAGCCAACAGTCCAGTGGAAATAATCTAACACAATTTATGAGGTCTAGCAAATGTATAAATACCACGTACATAAACAATACCGATCCTGAAACATCCACAAGACCTACATATCCATATGCCACTAAGACCAACCTTATTCCATTTTCCTTTAATTTCATTTCCAGTTCATATATGCTACTCAATTCATAAGTTAAATTCGTTATCTTTCAACAATCAAAATGAGACTACAACTCAATGATTTTCCAATTATGCAAAACTCACATAAACACTTCAAACCTGCCATTTTACGAATATTTCGTCTGAAGGAATCGACACCCATTTATATATAAAATTTCGGGTCTTTCACCCAAGACACTCCAGGCAACTTGCTTTAAATGGAGTCCATCCCCTTTCTCCTCCCAAACAAACATACATATGCAATGTATTTATAAACATAATCACATATGGAGTACATCCCCTTTCTCCTCCCAATAAACATACATATACAATGCATCCATAACATGGTCATATTCAATGATACCAACAATGGATTAGCATTAAATCGCCTAATCTTCATGTAATTTCTACAACAATCATAGCTATCCTCCACCGATAACCCAATGCAATTATTTCTAAAGAGATATTCAATATCAAAATAAATAGTTTATTCAAAACTTCCATAGGTGAGATAATACATATCCAATATCACCATTTATAATCATAACCTTCCAATTTTACGTTTTCAATATTAATCCCGATTATTTATGCAAAATAATAATTTAATCAAAATTAGAGCAAAATCCCCCTTTCACCAAATATCAACCCAAACACCAAAATCAACTATTTTGGCACAACATGATCTTATATTCAAGCCTCATACTCGTTTTCCTTATATTCATCAAAACCCCTCTTTTCATTTCACACCCAAATCTTAGATTTGTCCAAACCACAACCAAATCTCATCATCTATACACAACAGCAAATAACTAAGCTAAAAACCATATTAGAGTGTAGAAAATCCTTACCTCAAGTTTTGAAGAGAATCTAAGATGAAACCCCAAAATCTACGGCGTCGAAACTTGATCTCCACCGCACACAATGAAGCCCTCGAGGTGATAACCAACTTTGGTGGAGAACTTAGGCCTAAATCCAATGGATTTGGAGAAATCAAAGAGAGAAGATGAATTCTAGAGAGAGAAGCTCTAGACCTGAAAATTTGGAGAGTTTTAGAGAGAGAGAGGGGGCTGCAAAAAGTGATCTGAAACCCTAATTTACAGATTGATATAACAAGGTCACTCGAGCTAATACACTTTCATGTAAGCAATTTCGAATGTATTTTGCATTTTTGCTTTCGTCGAGCTGACCGGGCAGCTCGACCCTCGAAGTTGACCGGGTCAAAATCGGGATCGCTACAAAAACCACAATAGTCATTTAACAAATAATTTTCTATCCACCCAATCAAATCTCATATAATAAAAATGGCTAAAAACATAAAATGTTTACAAATATTAATGTGAGAACCCGTATTTAATTATTTTTATAAATGCATTATAAGATATTAATAATAAATTAATTTATATAAAGAATATTTAATAATAATAAATTTATTGATGTATAAATTAGTTAAAAATATTTGAATTTAGTCTCTAAAATGAATATTGCTAAAAATAAATAATTTTGTGGGCATTCAATGTTTTTCGTTAATAAGTATTTTTGACAAAGATTTAACCTAAAAATTATCCTTACTAAATACCTTGGTTGAAAAATTTATTTAATTGATTTTTAAGAAATTCACACAATTACACAACTATATAAATTTATTATTCAATTCAAAAAAAACTAATATTAGGTGACCTGTGGGGGTGAGTCACCCCACCACTTGTGCTTTTGGATGCAAAGTTAGGAGTAGAGTGATGATTAATCTCAAGCAACAGAAATTCTGATAGGATATGTCCCATGTACGATGATTGCAAACTTGCTACTCAAACTCTCTATTTTGGAGTGTTTAGTCTTCTTTCCTTTTATTTGGCTGATCAAGTAGAACCAAAGAAAAAAATAAAAAATAATCTAAAAGCAACGAAGTGCTATAAGGAAGAAGAAGGATAGATGAAGAAGAAGGCCAAAGTTTTTCTACCATTTCACTCTCAAACCCTCATTGGAGTTATTTTTTCAGGTCACATTACGCCGTTCGGAGGAGACCAAACTTGATCACAAGGAATACCCATGTGACGTATATTTCTTACTCGTACAGTTACTATTCAAATAAAAAAAAAACAGATTACCTTCGCACCGACCGTGCCATTGCAACCATCATCACCAATGCCGCACCCCGAACTATTCCAATATTAAGAGTAACTTCGAGTTTCCTTTTCCATTGCTCCAACCTTTCCTTCTCTTTTGCCTAGCTTTATCTTCATTCACAACCTTCAACTTGATGTTTTTCACTTTCACTACTGTGTTAAACGTTGTATTGGCAAACTACTTCCATTACGACATCATCATTCTCTCTACCATTGACCTCTTCATTATCTTCTTTCTCTCCCCTTCCATTGCCTCCATTGCCCACCTCCATCGTGATTCTCTTACCTTCCATTGCTGCCATTATCCCTTCCATCATCATCAATCTCTCACCTACCATTGTTCTCATTGTCCACTCCATCATCATTATACTATTTCTCTTTATTACCTCCATTGCTTCCTCCTCTATCACCATTATTCTCTTCGACCCCATGGCCATTATTTAACCCTTTATGCTCTTTTTCATATTATCTACCCAATTCTTTCCAATTAGAAAAATAAATGTAAGAAACAAATTTATCTATACTAAACATTTTTACCCTTTTTTTTTTATCAGTCAACAGAGAAATGTGTACTCATATCTAACAATATCGTAGCCAAATCTATCTCAAAATATGGATGAAAAATTCTATAGATGAAATAAGCATAATAGGCTAAGGTAAGGGTAACACCTACACTATACGCATCCACAAGATCACCAAATTGTTTATGGAACTCTCGAGGGTGGGCACCAAATAAAGTATAATAGCAGTCTCAACTAGACAAAGTAATTCAGCGATACTTCTATACACAAACCAAATCTGACTCTAATATTGTATGGAATATGGTATATAAACAATGTCAAGAGTCTGGTATGCACGACATAAAATGTTGTCCGAAACCGAGTTGTATCATATTTGTTGAGTTTGAAATCTTGGTAGAAAACACAATTCAAGAACAAAATTAAGAAAATAGAGAAGACTATCGACGACATTGCTATCCAAAACCACAATAGTCTTTTGACAAATAATTTTCTATCCACCTAATCCAATCCCATATAATAAAAATAGTTGAAAATATAAAATATTTACAAATATTAATGTGAGAACCCGTATTTAATTATTTTTATAAATGCATTGTAAGATATTAATAATAAATTAATTTATATAGAGACTATTTAATAATAATAAATTTATTAATATATAAATTAGTTAAAAGTATTCGAATTTAGTCCTTAACAAGAATATTGCTAAAAGTAAATATTTTTGTAGGTATTCAATGTTTTTAATTAGTAAGTATTTTTGATGAAAATTCAACGTAATAATTATTCTTACTAAGTACTTTGGTTGAATATCTACAAAATTATTTATTTTTAGCAATATTCTTGTTGAAGACAAAATTCGAATAGTTTTTAACAAATTTATACATTAATAAATTTATTATTATTAAATAGTCTCTACATAAATTAATTTATTATTCATATATTATAATGCATTTATAAAACTAATTAAATACGCGTTCTCACATTAATATTCATAAGCATTTTATATTTTTGAATATTTTTATTATATGGGATTTGATTGGATGGGTAGAAAATTGTTTGTTGAAAAGACTACTGTGGTTTTGGCTAGCGATGCCGACGGTAGCCCTCCGTATTTTCTTAGATCTGTTACCGAATTGTGTTTTCTACCAAGATTTCAAACTCGGCAAATATGATACAACTCAATTTTGGACTGCATTTTATATCATGCATACAAGACTCTTGACATTGTTCATGTACCATGGTCCGTACAATATCAGAGTCAGATTTGCTTTGTGTATTGAAGTATCACTGAATTATTTTGTCTTGTTAGGACAACTATTATACTTTATCTAGTGGCCAACACTAGAGAGTTTTTCAAACAATTTGGTAATCTTGTGGATGCATATAGTGGAGAAGTTATCCTTGCCTCAGTCTATTATGTTTATTTCATCTCTTGAATTTTTTGTCCATATTTTGAGATAGATTTGCCTACGATATTCTTAGATATGAGTATGCATTTCTCTATTGAGTTATGAAAAAAGAGGGGGTGGAAGGTTTAGTATGGATAGATTTGTTTTTTGCATTTATTTTTCTAATTGGGAAAAATTTGGAAGAGAATATGATGGAAGAGCATAATAGGGGAAATAGGGGCAATGGAGTGGTGGAGAATAATGATGATAGAAGAAGGGCCAATAAAGGCAACAGAGAAAGAGAGACCGATGATGATGGAGGTGGGAATGGAGACAATGGTAGGTGAGAGATTGATAATGATGGAAGAGATAATGGAGGCAATGGATGGTAGAAGAATGGTGATAATGGAGGGGGCAATGGACGCAATTGGGGGAGGGGAGACAAAGTTGATGATGGAGAGGTCAATGGTGGATAGAATGATGATGTCAGAATAGAAGTAGTTTCCCAATAGAAGGTTCAACACAGTAATGAAAGTGAAAACATCATGTGAAGGTTGTGAATGGGGATGAATCTATGCAAAGGAAAAAGAAAGGTTAGGGCAATGGAAAAGGAACACTTGAAGTTGCTCTCAATATTGGAATAATTTGTGGTGCGGCATTGGTCATGATGGCTGCAATGGCATGGTCGACGCAAAGGTAATCTATTTTTTTTATTTGAATAGCAACAATACAAGTAAGAAATATACGTCGCACGAGTATTCCTTGTGATCAAGTTTGCTTTCCTCCGAATGGCGCAATGTGACCTGAAAACACAACTCCAATGAGGGTTTGAGGGTGAAATGGTAGAAAAACTTTGGCATTCTTCACCCTTGTAGCTCTTTGTTGTTTTCAGATTATTTTTTTATTTTTTTTCTTTGGTTCTACCCGATAATCCATGTAAAGCGAAAGAAGACTAAACACTCCTATATAGAGAGTTTGAGTAGCCAAGTTTGCAATCATCAAGCGCGAGACATATCCCATTAGGATTTCTCTTAGTCAAGATTAATCATCACTCTACTCCTAACTTTATCCAAAAGCACAAGTGGTGGCGTGTCTCAGCCTATAGGCCACCTAATACAATTTTTTTTTTTAATTGAATTGAATAATAAATTTACATAATTTTGTATTGTGTGAGTTTCTTAAAAATCAATTAAATAAAATTTTCAACCAAAGTATTTAGTAAAGATAATTATTAGTTGAATTTTCGTAAAAAATACTAACTAGCGAAAAACATTGAATATCCAAAAAAATTATTTATTTTTAGCAATATTCTTGTTAGTGATGAAATTCTAATAGTTTTTAACTAATTTGTACATTAATAAATTTATTATTATTAAATTGTGTCTAGATAAATTAATTTAATATTCAGATATTATGATGCATTTATAAAAATTATTAAATACGAGTTCTCACATTAATATTTGTAAACATTTTATATTTTCGAATATTTTTATTATATGGGATTTGATTGGGTGGGTAGAAAATCTTTTGTCAAAAGACTACTATGGTTTTGGCTAGCAATGTCGACGGTTTTTTAGTTCTGTTACCAAATTGTGCTTTCTACCAATATTTCAAACTCAGCAAATATGATACAATTCGATTTCGAATTGCATTTTATGTCGTGCATACTAGACTCCTGACATTGTTCAAATACCATGATCCATACAATATCAAAGTCAGATTTAGTTTGTGTATTGAAGTATCGCTGAATTATTTTGTCTTGTTGGGACAACTGTTATACTTTATCTAGTGGGCCACCGTAGAGAGTTCTACAAACAATTTGGTGATCTTGTGGATGCGTATAGTGGAGTTACCCTTGCCTGAGCCTATTATGTTTATTTCATCTTTATAATTTTTCGTTCATATTTTGAGATACATAATAGGCATCTACAGGATCACCAAATAGGCTCAGGCAAGGGTAACTCCTCCACCATACGCATCCACAAGATCATTAAAATGTTTGTAGAACTCTCTAGGGTGGCCCACCAGATAAAGTATAACAGTTGTCCCAACAAGACAAAATAATTCAGTGATACTTCAATACACAAACCAAATCTAACTCTGATATTGTATGAACCATGGTATAGGAACAATGTCAAGAGTCTAGTATGCACAACATAAAATGCAGTCCGAAACCGAGTTGTATCATATTTTCCGAGTTTGAAATCTTGGTAGAAATACAATTCAATAACAGAACTAAAAAAATACAAAGGGCTACTGTCGGCATTGCTAGCCAAAACAGTCCTTTGATAAAAAAAAAAATTTCTACCCACCCAATCAAATCCCATATAATAAAAATAGTTGAAAATATAAAATGTTTACAAATATTAACGTGAGAACTCGTATTTAATTATTTTTATAAATGCATTATAATATATGAATAATAAATTAATTTATCTAGACACTATTTAATAATAATAAATTTATTAATGTACAAATTAGTTAAAAACTATTAGAATTTAGTCTCTAACAAGAATATAGCTAAAAATAAATAATTTTTTGGATATTCAATGTTTTTCGCTAGTTAGTATTTTTTACAAAGATTCAACTAATAAATATCTTTACTAAATACTTTGGTTGAAAACTTTATTTAATTGATTTTTAAGACACACAAATACAAAATTATTTAAATTTATTATTCAATTCAAAAAAAAAATTATATTAGGTGGTCTATGGGGTGAGACACCCCACCACTTGTGCTTTTGGATGCAAAGTTACGCGTAAAGTGATGATTAATCTTGGCCAAGAGAAATTCTAATAAGATATGTCCCGCGCATGATGATTGCAAACTTGGCTGCTCAAACTCTCTATATAGGAGTGTTTAGTCTTCTTTCGCTTTACATGGCTGATTGAGCAGAACCAAAAAAATAAAAATAAAAAATAATCTGCAAAAAACAAAGCGCTACAAGGGTGAAGAACGCCAAAGTTTTTCTACCATTTCACCCTCAAACCCTCGTTGGAGTTGTGTTTTCAGGTCACATTGCGCCATTTTGAGGAAAGCAAACTTGGTCACAAGGAATACCTGTGCGATGTATATTTCTTACTCATACAGTTGCTATTCAAATAAAAAAAACAGATTACCTTTGTGCCGACCATGCCATTGCAACCATCATGACCAATGCCGCACCACAAACTATTCCAATATTGAGAGCAACTTCAAGTGTTCCTTTTCCATTGCCCTAACCTTTCTTTTTCCTTTGCATAGATTCATCCCCATTCACAACCTTCACATGATGTTTTCACTTTCATTACTGTGTTGAACCTTGTATTGGCAAACTACTCTATTCTGACATCATCATTCTATCTACCATTGACCTCTCCATCATCAACTTTGTCTCCCCCCATCTCCCAATTGCATCGATTGCCCCCTCTATTATCACCATTTTTCTACCCCCCATTGCCTCCATTATCCCTTCCATCATCATCAATCTCTCACCTACCATTGTCCCCATTCCCACCTCCATCATCATCATTCTCTCTTCCTCTATTGCCTTTATTGCCCCCTCTACCATCATTATTTATAGCGACCCCGGTCTTTTTCCATTTGATTATCATATTCGGACTTATGTTCCGTAGATTCTATTGTCTTATTATTGTTGTGGTTGTCCTTTAATTCTTTATTCTTGAGTTATAGGATGTTTTGCGCAGGTTGATTGCAAATTGGTTGAGCTTAGGAACCAAAACTAGTTGCCCAGGTTTTGACTTGTCCGCTCGAGCGGGGAGTTTGACGCTCGAGCGGGAAAAACACCCATCCAGTATTTCTTGTGCAGGGTTGGACGCTCGAGCGTGGGATTGTCCGCTCGGCGAGTGAGTTCTGTGCCGCTCGAGCGGGGAGGTGGACGCTCGAGCGGGGCGACTGTTATAAAAAGGGCGAGATCCGACTTTCTGGACCATTTTTCATCTCCCTCTTGATTCTAAAACCCTAAAACCGTTTTCTCTCTCTCCCTACACACCTTCTCTCTTAGGTTTGATCTACTTAGAGTGAGTTTCTAACTTAGATCCTTTATTAAAAAGGTAGAGGAGAGTGAGGGCTACATTTTAATCTGAAGAATTGTGGATTTGGAGCACTTGGATTTCGGGTCAATCTTCTCCATTTGGGTTCTCCTTTGAGGTAGGGATTCTCCTTGTTTCTTTTCAATACTCCATCTATAGATAGACATGTGGTAGTTTTTGTATTGCATAAAAACAGTATATCATGTTGGATTTATAAAAAAATCATGAGGTTGAACCTTGGGTTGACTGTTGGAGTTGGGTTTATTATCATTAGTTATGGTTTAGGCTAATTGGGGTGTTAATTAGCATGTTGTTGTTGAAAGGAGAGAAAACCCTAATTTTATTTGATTTAATAAATTAATAGAGGGGTTGTGATCGTTGGGCAAATACTTATGTATTTTGGGTCTTCAATGTGATCATTGTTGTTTGTTGTTAATAATTGAGCCTTTTAGGTCAATATTGAGAAAGAGGGAGGAAAACCCTAGTTTAATGATTATAACTTAATTTGCATAATTAAATTGGAGTGGCTTGGAAAAGAATGTAATGGGTTAAAATGAGTTATGGCTTTATTGTCCAGGGAATTGAATTTGTGAAGGCAAAAGGTATGAGAGTTGGATTATTGTAATGTGAGTGTTGAACACACATATGTGGTGGTTGTATCTTTAACTGCCATGTTAGTTTTGTTATAGGGTTTGTGGTTTCATGATAATTGAGTCTGTTAATAGATGTACAACATACCTGCATCTAGAGGTTTTGTCCTTGGTCATCGGTGGAGGATGACACGGTTGTGTTGAATTGTTGTGTATGCATTACACCATTGATTGTTTGTGTATATGACGTTGTGTTTATATGCATTACTTGTGTATGGGGGGAGATAGGGGATGTACTCCACGGTTTACGGGAAAGATGGGGGATGTACCTCTAAACCGTTAATGATTATGGGAAGATAGGGGATGAACCGGGGTTCTTTGCTTATATCTTGGCGCCTATTGCGAGATACTGACTCATATGCTTATCTATTTGATATGATACATCACCAAAATGTGTATCAGTTGGGAAGTATGGAAGTGAATTTGATTGTGATTGATCCAATACCAACTTGTGTATTTGTTATGTTATATGAGAGGTTTAACTTGATTTGTTATCCCTGTTGAATTGGAAAGATTGTTAATAAGAGATGAAACCCTTGTTGAAGTATTTGGCCAGGTTCTGAGCCATAAAAGGAAAGGTGAATTGTGCCATAGACTATGTGTCATAGGCAATGTAGACATTCGTGTCATGAAATTATAAATGGATTATCTTGTGTTAATCATGTGTCAGTTGCTACCCCTTGTCTTTTAGAAGTGTAAAGAGAATCAAACCTTTTAGAAATATGTTCTAGAAAGGCACATCTGTTGTTTGTGTGAAAATTGGAGAATAGTAGTGGTCTTAGTGAATTTATTTCCTAAGTAATTACTTATGTATAAAAGAATGGGAATGGGAACTAATGAGAGGAATAAGGAAAGATAAATCGCTTTGGCGTTGTTTGAAGCAGTTGTTTTCAAGAAAAGTTCATACATATATATATTTTGTATAAAATGTCATAATACTATTCTAGTACGAGAATGAGTGTGCATGATCATAGCTATCTGTAATGTTGTTATTGTTGAGGATCATGTTGAGATCCCTACTGGACTATATGTTCATCCCACGTTGTTGAATCTTTTTCAGGTATTAAGCAGGTTGAGCTGCAAGAGTTGGATTTACTTATTTGTTGGCCACGGGGCCTCTTCATTGTAGGCGGAATGCCATATGTGAAAAAGGGTTGCACCCTTCATTTGATTATTTAATGTTGTAAGCCTGAGGGCATCTTAATTAGAATGCTCATGTAATATTTACTTTGCATACGAATGAGAGGATTGTTAATCACTTCTACGGATTGAATGTATGAGTTTATTTCCGCATGTTATCTCTGAAATTGAATTAAGTTAATGGAATTGGTAATGACTTCGAGTAATAAAAAGTGGGGCGTGACATTATTATTCTCTCCTACTCCATTGCCCCTATTTCCCCCCATTATACTCTTCTATCATATTCTCTTCCCAATTTTTCCAATTAGAAGAATAAATGCAAAAAACAAATCTATCCATACTAAACACCCCCCCTTCCTCTCTCTTTTTTCCATAACTCAATAGAGAAATTCATACTCATATCTAAGAATATTGTAGGCAAATCTATCTCAAAATATGGACAAAAAATTCTAAAGATGAAATAAACATAATAAGCTGAGGCAAGGATAACTTCTCCACTAAACGCATCCACAAGATCACCAAATTGTTTGTAAAACTCTCTAGGGTTGGCCATCAGATAAAGTATAATAGTTGCCCCAACAAGACAAAATAATTCAGCGATACTTCAATACACAAACCAATCTGACTTTGATATTGTATGGAGCATGGTATATGAACAATGTCAAGAGTCTTGTATGCACGACATAAAATGCAGTCCGAAACCAAGTTGTATCATATTTGCCGAGTTTGAAATTTTGGAAGAAAACATAATTCGGTAACAGATCTAAGAAAATACGAAGGGCTACCATTGGCATCGCTAGCCAAAACCACAGTTGTCCTTTGACAAACAATTTTCTACTGATCCAATCAAATCCCATATAATAAAATAGTCGAAAATATAAAATTTTTATAAATATTAATGTGAGAACCCGTATTTAATTAGTTTTATAAATGCATTATAATATATGAATAATAAATTATCTTATGTAGAGACTATTTAATAATAATAAATTTATTAATGTATAAATTAGTTAAAAACTATTCGAATTTTTTCTTCAACAATAATATTGCTAAAAATAAATAATTTTGTAGATATTCAACTAAAGTATTTAGTAAGGATAATTATTACGTTGATTTTTCATCAAAAATACTTACTAATGAAAAACATTGAATACCTACAAAATTATCTATTTTTAGCAATATTCTTGTTAGGGACTAAATTTGAATGTGTTTAACTAATTTATATATTAATAAATTTATTATTATTAAACAGTCGCTATATAAATTAATTTATTATTAATATCTTATAATGCATTTATAAAAATAATTAAATACGAGTTCTCACATTAATATTTGTAAATATTTTATATTTTCAACTATTTTATTGACATATTTGAGATCCATACAATATCAAAGTCAAATTTGGTTTGTGTATAGAACTATCATTGAATTACTTTGTCTAGTTAGGACTACTATTACACTTTATCTGGTGGCCCACCCTCGAGAGTTCCACAAACAATTTGGTGATCTTGTAGATGCGTATAGTGTAGGAGTTACCCTTGCCTTAGCCTATTATGCTTATTTCATCTCTAGAATTTTTCATCCATATTTTGAGATAGATTTGGCTACGATATTCTTAGATATGAGTATGCATTTCTCTATTGAGTTATGGAAGAAAAAAAGGGGGGGGGGGAAGGTTTATTATGGATAGATTTGTTTTTTGCATTTATTCTCCTAATTGGAAGAATTTGGCAGAGAATATGAAAGAAGAGTATAATGGAAGAAATAGGGGCAATGGAGGGGAAGAGAATAATGATGATGGAAAAGGTGGCAATAAAGGCAATAGAGGAAGAGAGAATGATGATGATGGACGTGGCAATTGGGACAATGGTAGATGAGAGATTGATGATGGAAGGGATAATGGAGGCAATGGAAGGTAAGAGAATGGTGATGATGGAGAGTGCAATGGATGCAATGGAGGGAGAGACAAAGTTGATGATGGAAAGGTCAATGGTAGAGAGAATGATAATGTCAGAATAGAAGTAGTTGCCAATACAACGTTCAACATTGTAATGAAAATGAAAAAATCATGTTGAAGGTTGTGAATAGGAATGAATCTATGCAAAGGAAAAAGAAAGGTTGGGGAAGTGGAAAAGGAACACTTGAAGTTGCTCTCAATATTGGAATAGTTTGTGATGTGGCATTGGTCATGATTGTTGCAATGGCATGGTCGGCACAAAGGTAATCTGTTTTTTTTTTTTTTTATTTGAATTGTAACTGTACGAGTAAGAAATACACCTCGCTTGAGTATTCCTTGTGATCAAGTTTGTTCTCTTCCGAATGGCGCAATGTAACCTGAAAACACAACTCCAATGAGGGTTTGAGGGTGAAATTGTAGAAACGCGTTGGCCTTCTTGTCCCTTGTTGCACTTTGTTCTTTTCAAATTATTTTTTATTTTTTTTTCTTTGGTTCTACTCGATCAGCAATGTAAAGTGAAAGAAGACTAAACACTCCTATATAGAGTTTGAGCAGCCAAGTTTGCAATCATCATGTGCGGGACATATCCCATTAGAATTTCTCTTGATCAGGATTAATCATAACTCTACTCCTAACTTTGCATCCAAAAGTACAAGTGGAAGAGTATCTCACCCCCATAGGCCACCTAATACAATTTTTTTTTTTTTTTGAATTGAATAATAAATTTATATAATTTTGTATTTGTGTGAGTTTCTTAAAAATCAATTAAATAAATTTTTCAACCAAAGTATTTAAATCAAAACAAACTTTAAGGAGTGGAGTGAAGTGAATGAATCAAAACAAAAATCCATAGTACAATGAACCTGAGAATGAATGTTAGAATGAATCCAAAAAAAAAAAAAAAAAAAAAACAACAACAACAACAACAACAATCACTTACCAGTGAAGAATCCAGTCAACAATGGCTATGGAGGCTGTGTTTGGTTCACTGGTTTATTGGTGCTTTGTTCTTCCCTTCGGTCGTCTATGGAGGATCAGAGATTTAGGGACCTAGGGCTTGGAGTTGGAGTGAGATATGTGAGTGGGGTGAGAATCGTGGCTGCTACCGCCCTTCTCAAACGTCTCTCTGTTCTTGCTCATGGTTGGGTTAGGGTTCTCAACTGAGAGAGAAAAGAAATGGGAGGAAAGCAACAAAAAAAAACCACCGTCGTTTTGGCACCCCCTAGGAAGCCCGGAAGAGGATCCAGACTCTTGGAAGTTGTCCAACCAAGCACAATGAACAACTATCGATAAAAGCTACCAAATGAAATTAGTATCCAACTACAAATTAAACAAGTTAAAGCTATCACACAACCAAAGTGAACAAGTGATAGCTCAGAAAATTTATCTTCATGTCTAAGAAATAAAGCAGGAACAACAAGATGTAGTGTACTATAGAGAGAGAGAGAGAGAGAGAGAGAGAACCTGGGTTATGTTGGGAAGATCAAAGAATTTCCTGTCCTTGTGAAATGCTTGGATCAATTCTTCTCTTTCTTCAAGGTATTCTATACACATCACCTGCCACCGCCCAGCGTAGCGCAGCCAAATTCACAAAACCAACTTCAGTTAGAACAATGTAGGATATTTATTGCTTCCACAAATCCGTTAACTAGTGAAAGTCAGATATCAAGCACAAATATCAAAATATCTGATAAGACTCACTATGAGATGGACACCATCTGGAGCTTTATAACACGAACACAAACACAAACAACAATTACACAAACAAAAGGTAAATCTTATAATAAAGTGAGTTAATGAGAAGCAAATAGATAAAAATTGGATAGATACCAATACAGGGGATTCAAATATTATGCAACCATATTTGATTAGACAGAGCACAAGGACCATAAATACACATAGGCCCCGTTTGTTTACAGAAGTAGAATGGAGGGGATTTATGGTGAGGGGATTAATAGTAAGAGGATTGATAGTGAGGGGATTAAGTAAAATTGTATTTGTTTTGATGATAGTTGTTAGTGTAGGGATTGTTAAATTATTTTTATATAAAATAAATATAAAAAAATACAAAAAATACAAAAACATTAAACATTAATGTTTTAAAAAAATGCCCAACATGTAAAAAAAAATTAAAAAAATAAAAAATAAATAAATAATTTCCAAAAAAAATAAAACAAATAAAATAATGATTTTTACGTAACAAAAAATACAAAAAAAATTAAACATTAATGTTAAAAAAAAAATGCCCAACATGTAAAAAATAAAATAAAAAATTTCTAGTCTAGTGAACTATTTTTCTAATACCAGGTCTTGGAAACCCATCTGAATCCCCTCCCCAAGGGGATTTATAATCCGGAGCTTACTATCAATCCCCTCCCCATCTCTCAAAACAAAGACAATGTTAGTGAGTCCCACCTTACTACCAATCCCAATTCCCCTCTAACTCTCCAAACAAATGGGGCCAAATTTATGTCAAAGCCTGCATATAGTTGTACTGTATCACAGAGTGTAGGTGAAGAGTAGTACTTTTCTAGAAAGAATTGTTTTTGTACATGTATGTACAAAGTACAATATTTGTAACAAAATCTATTACAAAATAATTACACAACAACACAGAAATTGTACGCATTGATTAACATTTTTTTTTTTTTTTGCTATTTAATTTTGTAAAGATTCTTTTCACAAATATTTTATTTTTTCAATTTTTTTTGTTAGGTGTATCTAATACTTAAATAAATTCCTTAGAAATTGAATAATAATTCAGTGCAATAAAAAATATGGAATATTTCATATTCTAATTTTCTGATAAGTGAATCATCAAAAACCAAACCAAACAATCTGATTACATTTCACAAATCACAACATAACATTTTCATAAATTAAATTTTTTTTTATGAGAACTTTTTTCAGAATACCAAATTGGTGAAGTCCAATATTTGATTTCTTTTTATATATTTTTTGGAAAAAATAGACTTTTGCAAAGAATTTGGTATTGATGTGTTCATTTAATTTTAATGAAGATTTGCAAAGAGTTTGGACATATGTACAAATACCAAGGTAGTTGTGAAAATTGTTTCGTAATGAGTTTTGAAAAGATTTTTTGAAAAAAAAAAATAATTCAATCAATTTTTTTCACAAATTATAACAAAATATTTCCATCAATCAAATTGCAACTTGACATTTTTTTTTATGACTATTTTTCCGAATTACAAAATTGGTAAAGTCTAATTTGTACATTTTTTTTAACAAAAATATTAAAATCGGTGAAGTCCATCCATACCAATATTATGTGGCAACTATCTGTATTTCCCATGCATATAGCTAACATGCTAAGCCCTCTGCTACATCACTTCGCCTGACAGCATGTCAAGTAAAGTCACATGGTCACACAGCAACTTTTGAAGGCAAAAATGTCATTTTACTCATTTTTACTTTATTTATATTATTTTGGTTCACTTCTTTTCGTAAAAAAGTCAAAAAAGTTCTTCCCAAACATATTAGTTTTTGTAACATTATATTTTAGTAAAAAAATCAAAAAAGTTACTAAAAAAGCATGTTTCCAAACGAGACTTGAAACTCACGGTTTTCTCTGTCACGACCTCTTCTTTCTTCTCCTAGGTGTTTGGAAAGAAAAGTTTTTAACTTTTTAAGTTAAAATAAAATATAATATAATAATTAATAAAATGAAATATCACATTAAATTTATAGTTATTGAGGCAATTACCGAGCAGTGAGCACTGTGTCACGGATTGGGCACTTGTCATCCTCCCGAGAAGTCGGCTCCACAAGTGGTACTGCATATTCTACTCTGTCTGCCTTGCCACTCACAAACTAATACGCTTGCAAGGTGTTTTGTGTAGAACTCGCACCCCTAATGCGTCGATATGTGACATGCTACCACCATCAATCCCTGACGCCCTCATTAGGAGGACATTACCCTGCTTACCTCCATGCTTGTCCGTTTCCCTATCCATGGGAAACCTGTCCCACGCGGACACCATCCTTGGTGTAGACTGCATAATGGAGGTACTTGGTGTAAGTCCCACATACCATCCCCATCACAGTACCCCTAACCTCGCTCTGATATCACATGTCACGGCCTTGGTAATTTCAAGCACTCCGTGAGGCACTTACACTATGTTTGAATTGAGTGATTTAAAAAAAAAAAAAAAAAGATATGTATTTCTCTCACTTGTTTAGACAACTTAAGTGGAGAGAAATTGAGAGAAACAGAGAAAAACTCATTTTTCTTATAACCCTCATTTTTAATCTTTTCAAAAGTAGAGAGATTGGAAGAGAAAAGAAACCAACAGATTCTTCTATTTTCATAATACCAATTTTGTCCCTATAAAAATAAAAGAAATAAAATAATTGACAAAATATAAAAGAGGTTATTTTGGTAATATAACATAAAATAGTTTATTTTCTTTTTTCTTATGAAATCTAACCAAACAAGAAGGAGAGAAATCACAATCATTTCTTTTCTTTTATTTCTTACTTATCCAAATAAGAAAGAAAGAAATCACAATAATTTCTTTTCTTTTCTTTTCTCTTATAACTTAAGTAATCATTTCTTTTCTCTTCTCTCCTAAGTTCCCAAACATAGTGTTAGACAATCTCAAGCCTTACTTGATGATACTAAGTCAGCCTAACTCACAAACTTGCAAGAAAGATAAGTAAGAAGACAAATGAGAGTTTGAGAGAATGCCTTTTGTATTTACTTTGGGAAGCTTTACAACTCTTGGATGGATTGGAGCAAATGAGTTGCCCTCTTATTTATAGGCTCCATAGGAGCATTCTAGAACTCTCAAGAAAATGTTATGTAAAAGCTTCCCATGGAAGCCTTCTTTACAAGCTACAAGAATGTTCTAGAATGTCTTCTAGAATTATCTATACAAATATCTAATTATATGTACAAGTGTATAGGTTCTTGAATTCCCTAGGTCTTTCTAGAACCCATAGTCTTCATAGGTTCTAAAGTTTGCTAGGGAGTTCTAAATTCTTCCATTAGCCTCTATTTCTTACATGCTCCCTTCTAAATATTTTGGAGAATTCTGTAGGGGCGTAACAACTAGGACAAACAAATTTTTTTTTTTTTTCTTTTGATAGTGGATATATTTCTAAAATTACAACAACAGTGGCAAGTACAAAATTAATTACAAGGACATGGTTTTTTTTTGGTTAATGGACCAATACACCCCTCTTTTGGCTTTTCTTCCTTACTTTTTTCCTCTTTTTCCTCACATCCTTACGAGAAACTATAGAATGTTTTTGCAGTATCACGTGTTCGTACTCTTAACCAATCATCATTCAATATGCCCTCTCATGTTCTCCAATCACCCAACATAATATCTTATCTACTCACCTTCTTCACCAATTATAATACTATGAAATACCACGTGTCTATATTTCAAAATTAGTGAATAATTATCCCCTTGCATATGGCCACTGCTTCGTCTCTCTCCCCCTCCCTCGTTCCTCACTAACTCACACACACTCTTACCTTTCTTCTTTTTCACTTTATTTTATTTTATTTTATTTAGATAAAATATGTATATCTTGTAAAATATAAATTTAATTTTTATAAAATTAATATGATTGAGAATAAATTATTTCTTTCAACTGAGACTACTATTAAATACGTTTAGTAAAAAAAAATATAAAAATAAATTAAAATGACTTTAAAAATTCATTATTTTAAAATATTTAAACAATTAAAATAAAATGTATTAGAGTTTGTACAAATGTAAATAAAAAAATTATTTAAATAGAATATTTTTTTTTCACTTTTCCACTAAAAAAATGTAGATAGAGATGTGTAGGGGTAATAACCTTTGTCCGACATGATTATTTTCTGTATAGGGTGCAGGTTTAACGAATGTTCGATACAAGTGTGATTTCTATTAATATTTTAAATTGAAAAAATTTTATAATTATATTGAGATGTATAGTTCAAATTAATATAAATAATAAAATTATCTCAAATTAATTTTTACTTTAAAAAATACTATTTTTAGTCTCCAAATTAAGATGTAAACCCTAATAGTCAATCCGTTTGATTAAGCTTTCAAATTATTTTTTTCAAAAAAATATAAATTAGTTTGATGAAAACAAACACAAATATTAATTGAAACTATATAAATAAAAAATAATAATAGTATTCAATTATAAAAATAAAAGATAATAATATTCAAATTATTCAAATATTAATTGAAACTTTATAAATAAAAAATATAATATTCAAACTGTACAATATTAACTGAAACCATACTGTTAGGTTTTATTATTAGCAATCCCGTTTGACTTGGATTTCTTTAAGAAATTGATTTTCTTCCAAAACTAGGATTACTTTTGGATTTCTATAAGTAATTGGATTTCTTCCAAAACTAGGATTACTTTTGGATTTTCTATAAATAGTTGGTTTTCTCCCAAAACTATTTAATTCCTCCAGATCTTCTTTTTGGTTCTTAAGGTTATATCTGGGGATATTTTGTTAGTTTTCTTTGATGTTTTATTGAGTATTCAACTCATGGTTTAAAGAGAGTACATCAAAGGTTTTGTTTGTTATATACAAGAGAGAGAGAGAGAGTTGTTCTTCGGTGGATTCTGAAGAATTCGAGCCCGAAGCTTCGGTGGATTCTGGAGTGGCTTATCGTAAAGACAATTCCGAGGTGAAGATGAGGTTGGTAGAGGCACATAGAGATTGGTTCAATTAGGCGTGGATTCACTAGGTAATTGAGAGTATACCTGTGTAATTCCTTTAAATCTTCTTAGTGGATTGTTTTGTGGCTGTTGCCCGTGGTTTTTTAATCACAGTTAGAGGTGTCCAATTGTGATTTTTTCACGTAAAATCGTTGTGTCGATTTGTCTTTTATTGTTTGATTGGGATTGTTATATTCTGCTTAAAATTGGTACATAATCACAAATCAACATCTAGGGTTTCTAGATTTTTCAATTGGTATCAGAGCAGGTCGTTCTATTTTTTTTTTCAAAAAAATTCTTTTAGAATGAGATCTCGTTTGATTTGTGATAATAGATTCAATTCGTGAGAGAAATTCTATGGGTCGACCACCCCTACTTGACGAATCCTCGGGGAGTGAAGATGAAGAACTTCAGCAAGCATATCAAAAGTTATATAAGGAGTCTCTTAACTTATTCAAATTGAATGACAAACTCACAAAGAAACTCAAAACATGCGAAAGTGAGAATGTCAAGTTAAAAAAAGAGATTTCCAAGGCTAGGAATGATGCCCTTAAGATTTCTAATGATCGATAGGCTCTTTGTGCAAAACTCTTGACTTGTGAGACAGAGAGGAATGAGCTACAACAAATTTATGCAACATATGAAGAAAAGATTGAATCTCTTGAAATGTCTCAAGTTGCTTTGGAAGAACTAATCATCAAGAAAGAGGAAGAACACAAGTGTGCTATGGCTACCATTGGTCTTTGGAACAGAGGATCAAAGACTTTGGACAATATCATTGGGTCTCAACAAATTTGTTCTGACAAGAGTGGCATTGGCTTTGGTGATAACAAAGAGCAAAAACAGAATGCATCTACATCTCATGATACAAGAACTCAAGGAAAAGGAGAACAAATAATTCAACATGAGGATGGACTTCTCAAACTTCCTAAAGTTGGTAAGGTAAAAGAAAAAAAGGTACACCCTGTACATCCTGTTTTTATTTGTCATCATTGTGGTATGCATGGTCATTTTCGCCCTTATTGTTATAAGTTGTATGGGAGAGTGTATTTGCCTAGACCTATGAATAGGAAGTTGGAAACCTTGTCAAGACAGGTTCTCATTGAAAGGGAAGGGAACCACAACGTCAAGACACCACCCAAAAACCGCAATGCTCACAACTATGTTTATACTAAAGCGGTTTGGGTGAGAAAACTTGACTTGTGTTAATCTGTTTATTTGTTTTAGTTTTTGGGTTTATGTGTGCTTGTTCGTTTTCTGACTTGTTTTGTTTTAAAAAAAAAAAAATGTGTGCATATTCGTTTTTTTGTCTTGCTTTGGTTAAGAAAAAAAAAATAAAATAAATAAAAAAAAATTCAAAAAGATTTTCTTAGTATGGTTTTGCAAGCTTGAAATTTTTGAGTGGTCCTTGATGTATATTGAAATTGATGAGAATATCCATTACATGTTACCATGTGTGTACTTTCTGTGGTCATTATTCATTTTGGAGTGTGTGTTTTTTTATTAGTATGTCTCATTCTGTACACACTCTTGGATTAGCAAATTTTAGAGTCTTCCATCGTAGTGATCATTTTTTTTTATAGACTTCTGGCATTGTATCTTTTGCTTTTTTAGAGGAATTGACCTATACTAGCATATCATGGGTGATGTTGAGTCTCTTAACCACCTTCCATCTTTTTGCATCTCCATGGCTTTCCCCCTTTATTCTTTGCAGTCCAGCCATGAGGAAAAGGCTACCTCAGAGTCACCAACCAGGCCATCCTTATTATATCCATGCTTCTCTGGTTCGGTTTCCATACTCTTGATCGTGTCAGCCGCCAATGAGTGTGCAAAAGAAAAAGAAAAAGAAAAAGAAAAAGAAAAAGAAAGAGAAGAAGAAAAAATATGCAAAAGAAAGAAAAAAAAACAATGTGCAAAAGAAACAAAAGAAAAAGATGTGAAGAAAAAGGAAAAAATAAAGGACTCATTGATTGAGGGGGAGCCTCCGCCTTTACTCACCAAATACCCCTTGATTCCTAGTGGTTTGACTTTCCTTAGTTGTGCTTAGATTCTCTTGGTCCAGCTATCAGATTACTACTAGGATTTGAATCTCGTGTTTGTCGAACTCCAAGAGTCACACACACACTTTTCTCATGGGATCTATGCTTTTCACATAATGCATCACTTTCTTTTATGAGGAATTTTCTAAAGGTTGTGCACATTGTGTTTTCAAGTAATTGTGCTTCTTGGATAATCTTGTGTGTTTCAAGGTACAAATCTGAAATTTCTTGCTTGCTCCACCATATTATTTTTGTCGTTTTTTTTCTTGTTCATTGTTTTTAGTGAGGGGGAGTTTGGTTTATCATTGCAAGAGTTTGTTAGCATAAACACTTTGTTTTGTTTGGTACGGGAGATTGGCATTAGTTGGTTTGCATGTTGCTTTGCATTGGCTTCTTTATTGTTTGAGCTTCCTTTGTCAATTCGTGAAAAAAAAAAAAAAAAAGAGGACGATTAATGTTTTCCGGTGTGTCTTAGGATTTCATGTATTCATGTCATGTGTCGGGTGCATAAGTCTTAGTTTTCATCTATCCATGCTACATGTTCTTAAAATCTTCAAGCCACATCTATTCATGTTTTCCATCTCATGTTTCAAGATAATCTTGTCATATGTTTATTTCTTTTTCATATACTCTTGTGGCACTAATAGTTGTTTTGGAGATTGTAGCACTAATAGCTGTTGTGCAGATCTTAATCTTGAGAAAGAAGTTTGTGTTTGTTGGTTGTAATGGGTTGGAGTGATTAGGATTTTATTTGTTAGGTGTGTTTTGTCACGGCATTGCCAAAGGGGGAGATTGTTAGGTTTTATTATTAGCAATCCTGTTTGACAAGGATTTCTTTAAAAAAATGATTTTCTTCCAAAACTAGGATTACTTTTGAATTTCTATAAGTAATTGGATTTCTTCCAAAACTAGGATTACTTTTGGATTTTCTATAAATAGCTGGTTTTCTCCCAAAACTATTTAATTCCTCCAGATCTTCTTTATGGTTCTTAAGGTTTATTTCTGAGGATATTTTGTTAGTTTTTTTTGATGTTTTATTGAGTATTCAACTCATGGTTTAAAGAGAGTACATCAAAGGTTTTGTTTGTTATATACAAGAGAGAGAGAGAGTTGTTCTTCGGTGGATTCTGAAGAATTCGAGCCTGAAGCTTTGGTGGATTCTGGAGTGGCTCATCATAAAGACAATTCTGAGGTTTTGTTTGTTATATACAAGAGAGAGAGAGAGAGAGTTGTTCTTCAGTGGATTCTGAAGAATTCGAGCCTGAAGCTTCGGTGGATTCTAGAGTGGCTCATCATAAAGACAATTCCGAGGTGAAGATGGGGTTGGAAGAGGCACATAGAGGTTCGTTCTATTAGGCGTGGATTCGCTAGGTAATTGAGAGTATACCTGTGTAATTCATTTAAATCTTCTTAGTGGATTGTTTTGTGGCTGTTGCCCGTGGTTTTTTAATCACAGTTGGAGGTGTCCAATTGTGGTTTTTTCACGTAAAATCGTTGTGTCGATTTGTCTTTTATTGTTTGATTGGGATTGTTATATTCTGCTTAAAATTGGTACATAATCACAAATCAACATCTAGGGTTTCTAGATTTTTCACATACGAACAAAAACAATAATATTCAACCATATAAATAGTAGTTAAACTAAACAATAAAATAATAATTAAACCATAAAAATATTATTTTTTATTTTTATTAACTCAAATCAGGCCATAAAAATTAATAAAAATATTAACTCAAACCATACAAATAAAAAAGGTCACTAAAAAAAATCGTTATATATATTTTAGCATTAAAAATAGTTTAAAAAATAGGATATAGAAATTCAATTCACCATATTTCGTTAAATTCTATTTTCTATTTTTCTATAAAGAAAATAATAAAAAAAAAAACACTAGTTTGGTAAAACAAAATGCGTCTTGCTAACAAGTACCCTAAGGCACAAGTAAAAGACTAAAAAAAAAAATTGAAGATCACAAGACACATTTTACTAAATTCAATGAATTTTTATTGAAATTAATGTACTTTTTAACATTTTATGTGTTTTCAATACACATTTTCAATATCAATTTCATATGTTTCTAATTTTTTTACGGTACAAATTCAAGTTGTATAGGGTGCAAGTTAGATCTATGCAAGATGCTAGTCAAGTGTAGAGTGCAAGTTAACCTATGTATCGGTGCAAGTCCAATGTATGCAGGGTGCAAGACTGATCTGTATGCAGTGTATGTCCGATCTATTCTAGGTGCAAGTTCAATTTGTGTGGAAAGCAAGGCCAACATATGTAAGGTGCAAGTCTGTAACAACCCCAACTTGCGATTAGTCTGTAATCCTTGATTAAGAATTCGTAACAAGTAATTAAGATGAACTCCTAAGTTAATTGCATGTGTCATGTGTTATTTGTATTTATATTTGTCTGAAATTCTATTTTTGATATGCGAATTGAAGGCCTTATCAGCATCTGAACACAAAATTGACTATGTTTATGTGCTATTTAGAATTTTTAGAATTTTCTGGTAAGTTTAATTAGATTTCGACTTGGAATCAAATAATTAGAATAAATTAATTAAACCAAACTAAGGCTAATCAAATTAATTAGTGTAAGTTAAGGAGGCCTATATAAGGCCCATGTTGATCAAGAACCCACTCATATGTACACTCCATTCTCATTTCTTGACCTCAAAAAAAAAAAAAAAAAAAAGAAGTGAGAGAGAGAGAGAGAGAAATTGAATTCAAGCCAGGAGAAGAGGAATTTGGAAGAAAATTGGAGAATTGACTTGCTAGCTCAAGAATTAACTTCTAAGAGGCCAATTGAAGAGTGTAGGTAAGGATCATACCCTTAAACTTGGTATTTAAGACATTGGTGTTTGAATTCAAGAGGTTTAAGTGTTTAAATATGAGAAACTAACTTAGATGATGGAATTTGAGATTAAATCATGCATGCATGCATGGTTCATCAAGTTTTGAGTATATTCTCCAAGAATTCTTACATGCATGGGCATGTACTTGCATGATTTTGAAAATTCAACATGATTCTTCTCTTCTTGCTTCATTTGAACATGTTTTGGAACCAAAGATTTTGAGTTAGTGCATGCATGTGTGTATATATATATAAAGTTTGATTGTGAACAATTGACTTACTTTTGGGCCTTGATTTTGTGAAATGACTTTCAATTCATGAAATTCTATGAGTTTTCTTAAGTTTTGACCCAAAAAAATGAGCTTTGAAGCTTTGGAATTTGATTTTTGAACTTGGAATAACAATCTGGAAATTTCAGAATTTGGTCGCATTGCTTGAGTGACCAAACCGTCGCTTGAGCGTAAAATTCAAGCTCCTAGTAGTTTTGTAGACAATTGCACGATGGCTTGAGCGACCGATTGTGCGCTTGAATGAACGTTCTTTTTCTTAGTACTTGGCTTGGCAACTGTCAAGCGATTGTTGAGCGTGAAAATTGAGCATCCAGTACTTTTGCAGACTTTGCAAACCACTTGAGCGACCAAAGTTACGCTCAAGCGAACTGCTCTGTTTCTGAAATTTTACAAAATGTTTTCAAAGTACATTTTTGCATTCTCATTACATCTCAGGCATTCCTAGGTCATGATTAAGCTACAATAATGAGGATAAGAGTTAGAAACACATGCCAATAAAGAAGAATGATAAGTTATGCACTTTGGGGCATGTGTTCAATGTGTATCTGTCATGTGTTATCACCCGCCTGATCAGTCCATTCTGTCCAAGTCATCTACTCTACTATTGGAGCTATCTGTGAGTAGCAACTCTGTAAAACTATGTTTGATTATAAGTATTTTATGACTAATATGATATGATCTATTTTCTTAAATGCTATTTTATAAACCATGAATGATTGGCCAACTTTCTGAAATGTAATCATGGCATCCGTAGCATCATGTGATATGTTATATGTTACCTGGTACCAGGGTTCACGTGTGTTCCATTTATGGGACTAGTTATGCATAACTGCATATCTGATCTGCACATGGGTCTTTTATGACCAACCAAATCCCATGTGAATAAGGGTCTTCATGACCATCTCAAGTGAATGTAGGTCTTTATGACCAATCTGATCCGTAACTAATAGATGTACGACGTAAGATTATTAATGAAATCTGTAAAAGCATGTGAATCTGAATCTATTTCTAATTTGAAATATGTTTTCTGAATCTGTTTTGGACATCATTCATAAACTCTTTACTCTGTTGTTATTCACTGAGCTCCAACTTACCGTATTATTTATGTATGTAGGTGATCAGGCGCGGGATTAGGCCTAAGATGTCAGCCTAGAGTTCTATTTGTCAAGCCAACCACCGTGCCTCCCGAGGAGGTTCCCAAGTGTTTCAGTGTTCAAGTCAAGTGCACGTGATGTCTATCTTTATCTTTTTCTTTCTTTTTGTTAAACAAGACTGTTGAATACTCCGTAAATATGATTAAGTCCCTTTTTGTTTATCTGTACATGGGATGATGTGTGTATGACGTCCATATGAATATAAGTTTAAATTTTTTGTCCCATGTAAGTCTACACAGCTCTATGAACATTGTATTTTGTATATTTGCTTCCGCTAGCCCCTAATTATTTGATTACTGTTAAGAGGCCTTCGGTAATCTACGGATTACTGGCCGTTTACAATGCTGAACCTATAAGGGTGGGTTTGGGTCGTGACAAAGTCCAACCTGTGTATGGGTACAAGTTCATTATTAAAATAATGAGTTCTTTTTTCGATTTATTCATTAAACTAGCTATTAATATTTATTTAAAAAAAAATTTGAAAACTAATCTAGATTGTGCCTAAAAAATTAAAATAATTTGTATATATATAATAAAAATAATTAAGTGAGATACGAGAAATTATAAATAAAAAAAAATAAAAAAAAAAACTACAAACTAGACTTGTACCCCACATAGGTCGAACTTGCACCCCACACGGAATTCAATGAAATATAAAAATAATCATTACAAATTACACTTACACCACGCACAGATCGAACTCGCACCCCGCACAGGTCAGATAAAATTCAACCAACTATTGTGGGGTGTTGCGACCTATGCAGAGTGCAAGTCCAACTTGTGTGGGGAACAAGTCTAATTTGTAGTGATTATATTTTTTTAATTTTAGTAATTTTTTTCTTTTTTTTTTTATAATTTATAGTATCTCACTTAATTATTTTTATTTTATTTTTATAGAAATCATTTAAATTTTTTAGGCACAATTTAGATTAGTTTTCAATTTTTTTTTTTCAAAAAATTTAAAACTAGTTTGGTGAATAAATTGAAAAAAAAAAAAAAAAAAAAAAAAAAAAAAAAAAAAAAAAACTTATCATTTTACACATGCACGGGTTATACTTGTTGGAAAAAATGGTTTTTTGGTGACTTTAATTAAATATTAAAGTGGGTCCCAACCATCTTTTGTGTTGGGTCCAAGTGGGTCTAGATACTTTGCATTGAGATCTTTACACCACAGTTAGAATGGCCAAAAACCATTGAGATTTGAATGAGAAATTGCCTCATGAAATTAGCTTCATGGAAAAAAGGTAATGAGGTTTGTAACTCTTGCCTTTATTACAGAGTTTAATAGAGCATTAATGGGGTTTGTAACTCCTGCATTAATGGGGTTTGTAACTCCTTCATTAATGAGGTTTGTAACTCCTGCCTTTATTGCAGAGGTTAATGGTGCATTATGACCAGCCATAAAGGCTGGAGGCTCTTCCTCTCTCCCCTATACATGTATAAATTGAGACCCTCCTGTCAAGTCTCAAACACAGAAATTTTTGCTTTCATTTTACAAGTCAGTTTGCGTGAAAGTTCCTACAGTGAGAGAGTGCTGCCACTGTTTTGTTCGCTAAGCTAGACAGAGAGTGCTTCTGCCGTAGCTGGTTTTGACCGTCGTATCTTGGGAGACAGACGCCGGGATTCCTCAAGCACTTGACCTGTGAGGCGGCGAAATCTATTTTAAGGAAACTGCTTCCGTGCAGGCTTCGGTTTCGTCTCTTTACTCTTTTATTGTTTTGTGTATTTCTATTGAAGTTTAGTTGTAATTATCATCATGTGTTCTTAGAATATATATAATTTGATTTCTTCATAAATCTATTTCTTTAATTTCACAATTTGAACAACAAGCTTAAAACAGATTTTATATATTTTCTATGAAATTGATCGAATAGATTTATATAGACTATTAGGTTAGCTTTGTATAATGTTACTAGGAATTGTTGCAATTTTGACATGCTAATTCTATTCTAGGTTTTAATTTGTTACATGCTTATTATTTTCTAGACTAGATTACATGATTTAATTTTTAGAATTTTTTGTATGTTAATTTGTTAAATGGTTATATACTTGAAGTGCTTGGTTATTAGTTTATTACATATAAACAATTCAAATTATTTACATAAACTGCATGCTACTTATTTGGTTTCATCCTATTTGACTAATGTTGCATATGTATATTTTGGTTTTGCATGCTTCTAGCTTTATTATCTAATTTGCTTGTGAAATTGCTTCTAGTTTTCTAGAGTTATACACATAAGTTATTTCCATGAATAGTGTGTGATTTAATGTAGTTCTTTGGAGTTATAAAATTTGTGTAACTTGTATAGTATCTTAATTCCTTAGTTATTTTGCTATTCTATGATTTGCTAGAAGGTTAAATAATATTTGATTGTATGTACAATTGCTTTATATTATGTTGTCGTTTTCTACTAACTCTCTTTGTAGGCATACCTAAGCGTAGAAAAGAATTGTATGGACTACTTATAATCCTCAATTGGATTGGTTTATTTTTCCTTTATATTTGAAGAAATTTTTTGCTTGAGATTTAGTTGGTTTGTTTACCAATTTGTAGTAGCAAGTTTTTTTTGCTTGTATTATTAGAAGCATTTTATATGCATGTATTTGATTGTAGCAATTTTTAAATTTCTTGTAAGTTTGGAACTTGGTTTGGTTTTCTGGAATAGAAACCAAAGTGTTTAGCCTTGGCTAAAGAGTAGTTCTTATTTGTTCAGAAATGACAACTAAGACGGATTTGGTTTCAAACCTTTGGGGTTTGAGGAAGTCTTTGGGTTTAATCATTTTATTTCCAAAGTGTTGGAAAACCAAGTTTGGAGAAAGTCTTTGGTTATAATCTGATTATTTCTAAAGTGTTTTGGTTTGAAAAAAGAAACCAAATTTTAGCATTAGCTAAAATATTTCTTATTTTTATTCAGAAATCATGGGCTCAGTTCCGGGAGTACCGGTTAACTTTCATGGGCTCAGTTCCGGGAGTACCGGTTAACGTTTATGAGTAGTGTAATTCTGGTAGCAAATTTTATTTGCTTGGAAATTGGTTTGTTATAACCTAGTTTATCCCCTGAAAATCTTAATTTTAAAATTGTTTCCTATGGACTAGGAGTCAACATGCTCTTGACTATTTTGTCAAAAGGTTAACTGGGTTTTAAGTGGGACCAATGTGACCCCTCCAGTCTTCCTAGGAACATTCCTGACCATGTTCGATTCTAGGTTAAATGGTGAAACTAGTTTTGAATTAAATTTCCATCTGAGGGATTTTCTAAGGGTTAAGTTTAATTTCTGGAATCACAGAAGTGAAATTCTATTGTGATGCTTCATAAATGGCTTTAAAAGGTGACAAAAAGAAATGTTGTTCCACCTGACAACCTTAGCCTTGCGAGATTCTTAAAGGAAGATCTTGAGAGATCAAGTATGATTAAAGGAAATCATAAGATTGCATAATAACATTTCTGAATTGATCAGAGGCAATTAGTATGGTATCCTTGTGTTATTTATAGCATTTATGATTGCTATGTGACTTTGCTTGAAAGCAAAGATGAGACAACCCGTTAGGGTGGGTGAATATAATTTTGAAATTTTAAATTCCAAATATATTCTTAAATTGGTGGCTCCTAGTGAGTACAATATCACTAATCACAAAGATAGAAAACTGGTGGTTCCTAGGAGGTGTTAGACCACTGGCTACACAGTTATGAGATTGTGGTTCCTAGTAGTGAACAGATTGCTGATCACATGTCAAGACATGATGATTCCTAGTAGTAGAGAGGCTACTGGTCATATGTCAAGACATGATGATTCCTAGTAATGAAAGAGTCTATTGATCCTATGTCAGGACGTTGTGATTCCTAGTAGTAAAGTGACTACTGATCACAGGTTAAGACATTGTGATTCCTAGTAGTAGAAAATCTACTGGCCACATGCTGAGAAATTAGTGATTTCTAGTGATAAGACTACTGGCCATGTTATGAAGTTCTGAATAGTAGACTATTGAACACTGGATTTGTGTTTCCTAGTAGTAAGACTATTGGCTTCAGAGTGATAGGTTGGACCAAATATATTTGGGTGCCTAATTCGGTTGATGACATTCTGGGAATGTATTTACTGTGATATGATTTTGAGAGTTTCATAATCATTGTGACACAAGGATTTGTTTAAGACTTTGTATAAATTCTACAAAGAAGACTTAATTATCCGATTCCGAATTGAGGAGGATAATAGAAAAAAAGGAGAGAGTACCTCTTCAGTGAATGCCAATGTCATTGAGCATGGACAATTTTTTGGAATGAGGGAGAAGCCCCCCCTTGAACGAAGTCTTGTATGTTCCGGACTTTCGCATGGTTTTTAAGTCCGACAAGGTCGTTCTGACGAAACACAAGTGTGAAACTTGTGTTGAAGCGAAGTGGACATGATCTCGTATGAGTTATGGAAAGGCGTTAAGCCTTCTTATAAATTCTTACAAATGTGGGGGTGTCATGCAAAATGCGGGAATACCTAAACCCAAGAGGGTTAGGATAAGTCTAAAAATCTGTTGACTGTGTATTCAACGGTTGTGCACAATATAGTAGTGCATATCGATTTCTTGTGGTTCAATCTGCTATTCCAGATATACACAAGAATACTATCATGGAATCAAGAAATGCATTTTTCTTTGAAAATGTATTTCCGTGTAAATCTCAAGAAGGGATTCAGAGTTCAATGAAAGAGGTTGAAGGTGACAATGATCACATAGCTAATCAAACAAATGATCACTTGGGTGATCAAGCTGAAGATGTAGATGAGCTAAGAAGGAGTAAGAGAGCCAGGACTGCAAAGTCCTTTGGTCCGGATTTTTTGACTTATATGTTAGAGGGAGAACCTCGAACTTTCCATGAAGCTGTGACTTCACTTGAAAGTCCTTTGTGGAAAGAAGCCATTAAGAATGAGATTGACTCCATCTTGCAGAATCTTACTTGGGAGTTGGTTGATCTAACCCCAAGCAGTAAGGCCTTGGGGAGTAAGTGGATCTTTAAAAGAAAGATGAAAGCTGATGGGCAATTGATAAGTATAAAGCTAGACTCGTTATCAAAGGATACAGGCAGAGAGAAGGCCTGGATTACTTTGATACATATTCACTAGTTACTAGGATAACATCCATTCGCATAGGGATTGCGTTAGCAGCTTTGCGCAATCTGGAGATACATCAGATGGATGTAAAGACAGCTTTCTTAAATGGAGATTTGAATGAAGAAATCTACATTGAAGCAACCCGAGGGGTTTTCAACTCTAGGACAAAGTAAGAAAGTCTGTAAGCTTGTCAAATCTTTGTATGGTTTGTAGCAAGCACCTAAACAATGGCATGAAAAGTTTGACAACATAATGTTGTCAAGTGGGTTTAGAATCAACGAATGTGACATGTGTGTTTATGTCAAAGACACTGACAGAGGTTATGTCATTGTGTGTCTATATGTTGATGATATGCTCATTATAGGTAGTAACGATGAAATGATCAAAACTACCAAGAAGTTGTTAAATTCTAAGTTTGACATGAAAGATATGGGCCTTGCAGATGTTATTCTAGGTATTGAGATTACCAGAATATCTAGTGGAATTGTACTTTCTCAGTTTCACTATGTTGAGAAGATACTTGAGAAATTTAGTAAATCAGATACAAGTGTGTCTAGGACACCAGTAGACGTCAGTCTGCACTTAACCACGAATAATAATGAGAGTGTCTCTCAGCTAGAATATTCTAGGGTCATTGGCAGTTTGATGTATCTGATAAGCTATACAAGGTCGGATATAGTCTACTATGTTAGCAGGCTTAGTAGATAGACAAGTAATCCCGATGCTTCTCATTGGAAGGGTATTGTGTGGGTGTTAAGGTATTTACGCTACACTCGGGATTATGGGCTGCATTATACTCGATATCCAGCGGTGCTTGAAGGCTATAGTGATGCAAATTGGATATCAGATATGAAGGACTCAAAGTCTACTAGTGGATATGTGTTCAATCTTGGTGGGGCAGCCGTGTCTTGGAAATCTTCCAAGCAAATGTGTATATCTAGATCAACGATGGAATCAGAGTTTATTGCTTTTGATAAAGCAGCGAGAAAAGCTAAATGGCTTCGCCATTTCATTGAAGATTTTCCACGTTGGTCTAAACCTGTGCTGCTATTTGTATTCATTGTGATATCTACAATTGGTAGGGCACAAAGTAATATGTATAATGGAAAGTCTAGACATATCCATCGTAGACATAATTCCATACGACAACTACTCTCGAATGGAGTTGTCTCTATAGACTATGTAAAGTCTAAAGGACAACATTGCAGATCTGTTAACCAAAGGGTTAAATCGAGTGTTAGTCGAAACGTCATCAAAAGGAATGGGGTTGAGGCCTTTGGAAGTTACCGGAATGGAAACCCAACCTAGTTGACTGGAGATCCCAAGATCTAGGTTCAATGGGACAACCTAATTGCGTGTAACGGTGGTATGTCACTGAGGAGGTTAAACCTCCAACCATTCCTTCTATCAGTGATACCTGCAAGTGTAGAGGTTAAGCTGAGCTTTTAATGACTCTAGTGTGTTAAGCTGTTGAGCTGAGTATAGCAGGATACTCAAGTAGAGTCACCTATGTGAGTGTGAAGTGGGGCCGCTTCTAGAAGAATTGGGCAGGCCAAGATTCTTTGAAACCACTCGCTGAACCAAAGCTAGTGTCGAGGCCACACAGGGCACACCAGTGAGAACAGAATGGTGGTAGGAGTAATTCTCGTGTGAGATCTATTGTCTCAGTTTACATAAACGGCAGAGCAGTTCAAGATGTCATATTCACTGATCAGCTAGTAAACTCGATAGGTTTTCACTGGGAGAGGTTCAAAGCCAAAAGCTACCTTCTCTGATGTCAAGGTTAATTCGTTGTACTCTATCTCCGAGTCATTATTGTTGATCGGTGTCCGTTTGTTGAGTCATTCGGTCAATTTTTATTCATGTGGGGGATTGTTGAAAAAAATGGTTTTTTGGTGACTTTAATTAAATATTAAAGTGGGTCCCAACCATCTTTTGTGTTGGGTCCAAGTGGGTCTAGATACTTTGCATTGAGATCTTTACACCACAGTTAGAATGGCCAAAAACCATTGAGATTTGAATGAGAAATTGCCTCATGAAATTAGCTTCATGGAAAAAAGGTAATGAGGTTTGTAACTCTTGCCTTTATTACAGAGTTTAATAGAGCATTAATGGGGTTTGTAACTCCTGCATTAATGGGGTTTGTAACTCCTTCATTAATGAGGTTTGTAACTCCTGCCTTTATTGCAGAGGTTAATGGTGCATTATGACCAGCCATAAAGGTTGGAGGCTCTTCCTCTCTCCCCTATACATGTATAAATTGAGACCCTCCTGTCAAGTCTCAAACACAGAAATTTTTGCTTTCATTTTACAAGTCAGTTTGCGTGAAAGTTCCTACAGTGAGAGAGTGCTGCCACTGTTTTGTTCGCTAAGCTAGACAGAGAGTGCTTCTGCCGTAGCTGGTTTTGACCGTCGTATCTTGAGAGACAGACGCCGGGATTCCTCAAGCACTTGACCTGTGAGGCGGCGAAATCTATTTTAAGGAAACTGCTTCCGTGCAGGCTTCGGTTTCGTCTCTTTACTCTTTTATTGTTTTGTGTATTTCTATTGAAGTTTAGTTGTAATTATCATCATGTGTTCTTAGTATATATATAATTTGATTTCTTCATAAATCTATTTCTTTAATTTCACAATTTGAACAACAATACTTGCACTCTACACAAATTAAACTTGCACCTAGTAGAGAGTGAACTTACACTGCGCGTAGATCGAACTTGCTCCATGCACATGTTGGACTTGCACCTTGCACTCCACACAAGTTGAACTTGTTACACAATTTGAATATGCATCCCAAAAAAGTTAGAACCATATGAAATTGATATTTTGTTTTACCAAACTAGATATTTTCTTTTTTCAATAATTTGAGATAATTTTATTATTTATATTAATTTGAACTATAAATCTCATTATAATTATAAAAGTTTTTCAATTTAAAAAATTACTATTGTGGAGGAAAAAAATATGAGTCCAAACCCAAATCCAATCATGCTAGACTAAAACAAAAAGTGATAAGTCCAAACTCATCCCTTGAAGCCCACGAAAGACATCTGGACAGCTGGCAACAACTTGGCATTCAATCAAGGCGCATGAGAGGACAAACAAATATAAAAGACAATCTTCTAGAAAACAAATTTGTAAAATAAAGGAGAAGTGTCGGATTAGGTTTCATCCAACAATGACGAGTGTAGAACAGACAAGACTAAGGCATAGGCTAGACCTAGTAAGAAACAGAGCCATCTAATCAATTTAATCCAACGAGAGCTAGCCACTAATATTTGACATCATCCAAGCCGTCCATGTGACAAAGATCTAACGATCAAAGATAAGACACACTTGTCAAGTTGCCCGACCAAAGCCAGGGATGGGCAGAACCCTTTGATCAAAACAAGATCCGACGAATGAGATTTGAGCCAGAATAGCTATAAATAGGTAAGCTAACAAAGCACAAGAAAATAAGTGAGTAAATCCTATTTAAGCCTATTATACTCAATCTTAGTCAATTCTTGCTTTAGACATATTTTCTTTTTATATTAAATGGCCGATCAGTGTACTGACTTGATCATTAGAGAGTCCTCCCGACCAACCCTAGTCGAAAGTGATCACTAACGTTTGATTTCTCTTCGCAAAGTGCAAAGCATTAGACACATCATCTCGCTTTCCCTGTGGAGATAATCTCACCTTCCACAAGTATAAATCACACTTGTATCGAACACATGTTGAACTTGCACCCTATATAGAAAACAATCATGCTAGAAAAATGTTAAACTTACACCCAAACATCTCTATATGTATTATTCACAGATAAATATAAGTTATCTACTCTATATTTAGTATCTGGGTCAACTTGTGCTCACTTCGAATAATCTCAAGATTTTGAAATTAATTGGGGAGACTCAAATTAATTGATTGATTTTTAACCAAATCAATAAATGATATGTAATAATACATATAGTTGCAAGTAAATTAACAATAATATTTTAAGTGTTTTATAATTTTTTTAATTGATTTTCCTAAATGAGAACAATATTGATGTTATTATTATTTGAAAAAATTTAAAAAACTTATAGTTTGACACTTGTAACAAAATAAATCATTAATTTTTAATTTTATCAATTTAAACGCTACTGTTTTGATTTATTTTCAATCTCAATCATTAGCTCATTTTTGTTAGGTAAAATTAACGAAAAAAATATTTCAATTATTAAACTCAATGTAGATATATATAAAATATTCAAAATGTTATTTTTGCTTAAATTTATTTAACTAAAATAGGTCAATGATTTAAATTAAAAATAAATCAAAATATTTAAATTTAAATAGATAAAATAAAAAATAAAAAATAAATAGAATTTATTTTATTACAAAAATTAAATTTTGATATTTTTAAAAAAAATAATTTTCCCTCATTATTTTTGTTAATTTTGCTCAAATCAATGTAAAGAAACCAACTGCAACACACATATCAACGCATTTGGGGTGCTGCTGTGCACGTATTATTGTGCAGCTCTATAGGCTTATTTTGAAATTTGTTTTTGTAGTTTAAATAGTTAATATTTTAAAATATATTGAGTAAAATATATATGTAAAAAATAAAATTAATCGAATATGATTAATTGTTTCATCTACTCATATTTCTATCTTAAAAAATAAATGACATTATAATTTAAAGTAATAAAATAAATATAAATATGAATGAATGAAAAAATTAACGATATCTGATTAATTTAATTTTTTATAAATATATTTTATTCGATATATTTTAAAATATAAAATAATTTAAATTATCAAAAAAAAATTCTAAAATAACTGGACAGCGGTTCTGCTGTGTTGACTGCACAGGAGGCATCCCAAATCTCATATCAACCTATTAAAAAAAAAAAAAAAAAAGCACCAAAGTATGTCCTTTTGGGGCACATCACTCCTGTTGTACAGCAGGACCCTTCGTTTGGGAAGTGGCCACAGGACTAAAGTTAAGTTTGATAAGTTGTCAAAAAGTTAAAAAATTAAAAAATTATTTAAAAAGTTAAAAAATTATTTTTATTTATTAAAATTTAAAAATTATGGTTGCATAACTCTCAATTCTAATTTTTCTCTACATATTAATTTATATAATTTTTTAATACACATTTTTTTATAAAAAAAGTCAAAAAGTTAACCTAAATATCCATATTTTTTTTCTCAATTTTTTAGTTCAAAAAGACAAAAAGTGCACTTATTTAGGACACCCCAAACAATCCCTTAGGATAAAATAAATTAAAATTTTAATAAGGAAAAATATCATATTTAAATTATAATTATTTTATTTTATTTTATAAAAGTTACAAAATTCATCTTAAATGAAATTTTTAGTCTTAGACTAAAATAATTAAAAAATTAATTTACATTCCAAATGAATCCTTAGTCCATTAAGCAAAAAAAAAAAAAAAAATCATGTCCTTGCAATTAATTTTGTGCTTTCCCTTGTAGTTGTAATTCCATAAATTTTTCCAGATTAAAAAAGAAGTTATTATAGGTCTTAAATTTTCTACTAAATAAATGATTAAATGTCTCACATAGATGTATGGTTTACAAAATTGCAACTCCACACCCAAGTGAGATATTTAGTCATTTATTTAGTAAAAAATTTGATCTAATTAAAAAAAAATTAATTCTTTTCTAAAATATAATTATTTTAACTTATTAGAATAAGGATAATGTTTAGGCCTCGAATGGTAGAGGTTCGAATGCCTTGAATTCCTTTTTTTTTTTGGGGGGGGGGGGTGGTTTCTATTTGTTGGATTGTATTGATTTTTTTAAAAAAAAAATTATTTGTTGGGATGTGATTGGTATTTTTTTTTTTTTTTTGGAATGATGGTTATGTATAATGATATGCTAAAAAATTAGACATCTTGCACTCACTCAGCCTGTGTAGTTTGATAAGTGAGTGAGTTGGGTTAAACTGATTGGATAATAAAATTGACTGATCAATTAGGAATAAAAATATAGTAGAGACTCGTATAAAATTGTATGAAATTAATAAATTTTAACCAACAGCTTAATTGATCAATCAATTTTACCATTTAATCAGTCCAACTCAAGTTAAGTTGGTACGGGATGTCTACCCTATCTTTAAAAAAAAAACAACACAACCCAACATATAAAAATAAAAACACAGCTCAATAAATAGAAATAAATAAATAAAGGGTCCAGCTTGTCTCAAGTTGAGATCAAGACTGGATCCGTCCATTTCGGCTCATGGGGCCCATTTTTGGGCCCGTTTTGATAATCCGAACCGTTTAATGTGTAGAACTCATTGAGTACTACATGCTTGTAAAAATTCACGTTGATCGGATATCAATAGCTATGTGATCAAATCAGTTTTGTATAAAAAAAATAGACGGTGAAAAAATTAACGGTTGATAAAAAAACTATTTTGTTCACATAGCTATCGATATCCGATCAATGTAATTTTTTACAAGCATATAGTACTCGACGATTTCTACACACTGAACTGTTCGGATTATCAAAAAGGGACCCGTGGTGGGCCGCCACAGACTTAATAATACTGTCCAGTCCGATCTTGGTCTGGACCAAAGCCACTGCCATAAATAAATATAAAAAAAGGATGAGAGAAATTATCAAGACATTCGTGGCCCTAGTGCTGTCGTTAAAATAATACGAAATTAAAATAATTTATTAAAATAATCAAATTTCTTAACACCCATCAGCCTCTCTCTCTCTCCAATATGACCAAACTCTCTCACGTTCTCTTTCTATTCTCTCTCTGTCTTTCTTTTTTTTTTTTTTTTTTTAGCAATATTACATACCACTAATTTATCATCACTAACTCCACAACTAGTGAGGTGATAATTAAAAAAACAAAAAACAAAAACCAAGGCACAAAACACATGTGGCAGCAGGTGAGATTAGAGCCACCACTAATTAGTGGTCTAAAGCATTTTTGTTTTTTTTGTTTCTTTTTGAACAATCTGTCCTTTCTTCTCTCACTTTTTTTTTTTTTTTTTTGGGTCGCTTTCTTCGGATATTTATTTCTCCTCTATGGCCCCGTTTCTTTTGGCCATAGAGGGTGGAATGGGATTAAAATGGAGGTAAAGATCCATTTAGTATTGTATTTATTTATAGAGTTAGGGAATAAATTAAGATGAAGGAGATGATTAAGATGGAGGTTCGAAGGGGAATTGGGATGGAGGAGGTGGAGGTGGAGGTGGAGGTGATATTAAAAAAATAGTAAGGGGACTAGAAAGTTTTTTATTTTTTACATGTTGGACATTTTTTTTGAGCATTAATGTTTAATTTTTTGTATTTTTTATTTGTTTTATTATTTTATTTAAAAATAATTTAACAATTCCTACACTAACAACTATCATCAAAACAAACACAATTTTAATCCCCTCACTATTAATTCTCTCACTATAAATCCCCTCCATTCTATCTCTGAAAACAAATGGGGCCCATAGGTGCTGTTAGTAGGCAGTGATATCGAGTATAGAAATATGTTTGGAAAATTTAAAAATGAGCTCAAATAATTTTAATGTGTGTGTTGGCCTCATTTGTTGTGATATTTTAGTCTTATATTTTTTTTGAGTAAACTACTAATAGATCTTAATAGTTAGATTTAATTCCTATCAAGTTCTATTGAAAATAAGTCTTGTTAAAATTGTCGCTAAAAATAATTTTTTGTAACAACTTTTTACATATGTCGCTAAAAATTGACAATTAGTGACTTCTTTTGGTCATGATTTTTATAAATTGTCTCTAAAATTTATAATTAGTGACTTTTTTATGACAAAATTTTCCCATAAGACCTATTAGACAATAAGTTCATTTATTAAGACTTATACATAAGTATCCCATTTTTTTTATACGCATGTCACATCATTAGAATTTTCTTTAGAGTTCAAAAATTAGAACTCTATTTAGTATGTTTGGTTTGAGTTTTCTGGATTAAGTTTTTTGAAAATTGAGTTTTTTGGTTTTCGTATTATTTTGTTTTTAGTGAATATTTTTTAAATTTTAAACTTTTTTTTTTACTTTTTTAGATGCACTTTTGTTAGATGTATCTAAAAAGTAAAAAATTTGTGAAAAAATATTTTAAAAAATTAATAAATACATAAAAATACAAAAAATGTACTGAATTCTTATATTTTTTTTGTATTTTTGGTGTTTAGTGAATTTTTAAAAGATTTTTTTTACAATTTTTTTACTTTTTAAGTGTATTTATGTTAGGTGTGTCTAAAAAGTAAAAAAATTACTTAAAATATTAAACAAATTCAATAAAAATAAAAAAATATAAAAAAAATAAAAAATAAAATTTTTTAAAAAATATTTTTTAAAAAATAAAAACAAGCAAGCTGATTATTATTGAAAGAGTATAATGATCTTCAATCAAACAAAACCACTTTGCAAACAAAGCTTGCAAAATGAATTATTTCAGCCTTCATTTGGTTAGCTTAGTTAGGCTAAAAAAAAGTATAAAAAACAAAACAGATTAAGGGATTGTTTGGGATGATCTAAATAAGTATACTTTTTAACTTTTTATGAAATATAGGTTAGGTATGGATTAGGTTTGAAGTGATGTGGTAGAGAGATGATGTAACTTAAATAAGATGATGTGACTTAAATATGATAGTAATTTTTTGACTTTTTAAATTTTTTAGTTTATGCCAAACGAGCCTTTAATAAAACGAAATATCACATTTAAACTATAATTATTTTATTTGTTCTCTCACAAAAATAAAAAATAAAAAAAGTTAAAAAAATCAAATCAAATCAAACAAACTTTTTAATCTCAATCTAAAAAAGTTCCAACTCAAAAAAATAACTAAAAAAATCATTGTCAAACGACAACTCAAGCTCTTTTATTTAACCTTCGTTTGGGGAGTAAGTTAGTTTTTTGGTTTTTTGACTTTTTAATTATTTTGTTTGGGACTAAAAAATTTCATTTGGGATGAGTTTTTTGACTTTTTTTATTTTTGTAAGAGAAAAATAAAATAATTATGATTTGGTTGTGACATTTTATTTTATAAATTTTTTAACCTATTTTATCTTTTTGTAACTATTTTAGCCCAAACTATTTATGCGAAACGAAGCCTTATTTCTTTTTTTAAAATGACAAATCTATCTTTCTAAGAGTTTTTTGGTGTATGTCTTTTTGGGTGTTTGGGAAAATTTTTTATTTTTTATTTTTTAGGCTAAGAGAGTATTTGGAATGATTTAAATAATTATATATTTTTACTTTTTTATAAAAAAATTGAAAAATATGAGTTAAATTTAAAGTAATGTGGTAGAGAGATAATGTGACTCAAATAAAATGATTGTAACGCAAATAAGATTTGCTAAAATAGTATATTCTATTTTAGTACATGCCAAACACCTCCTAAAATATAAAAATAGGTTAAAATAATTAATAAAATAAAATGTCACATAAAATTCATAATTATTTCACTTTTTCTTCTACAAATATCACATCCAACTATCAAAAAATTCAACTATTTTTCCAAACACAACTATTTTAGCCTATTAAAATAGCCAAAAACTAAAATAACCTATTAAAATAGTCAACTTTCCATACAAGACCTTTGTTATTTTAATTTACTGTATTTAAAATAAGCAATGCACAAGCTTATTCCAATAAAATTTTGGTTAAATATTTGAGTTAAAATTTGTAATTATTTTTAGGGGAAACAACAAATCAATATAGGGTTTGAAAATAAAATTCAGACTTAAGATAAAATTTATAAATTTTAATTGTTAAAATTATAAACTTTTTCAAGTAATTATTCTTGAAAATTACATCTTATTTGTAATTTTTTTTCTTATTTTTATAAAAAAATTCTATGATATATCATCTTTTTTGGAATTACCACATTTGTGATCTTTGGTTTTAACTCAGGATAGTATTAATTATGATTTGGTCACATATATTGTGGTATTGTGGCATTAGTTTAAAAAAAAAACTCTTAGTATTTTTGGGTGGCATCCTCACCTAACCCAATTGTGTTTGGTTATGACAAAAAATATATATATATATATAATTATGAGTTGAAAAGATTCAATTATGACATTTGTAATAATTAATCGTACAAATATCATAACTTGCATATAGTACATATCTATATAAAATTAAGCTGGTAAATAGATCAGTTTGAAAATATCTAATAAAAAAAATCATGAGTAAAGAGACAATTTAATATTTTTCATAATTTCAACCAAAACATTTAATATTTATTTCAAATTCAAATAAAAAATTTCAAAAATTAATTAAATGATAATATTATTCAAACTATATTTCACAAATTAATATGAAAAACAACAGAAATGGCTCAACTTTTCTAGAGCATGAGGCAAACCATCGAAGGGAGTGTTTGTGAAGAGAATTTTTAGGTTTTTTTTGGATTAAAATAGTATTAAAAGATAAAATAGATTAACATAATTAATAAAAAAATATCACATCAAATTTATAATCATTTTTTTTTCTCACAAACTTCACATTCAATTACAAAAAAAATCCAACGAAATTTCCAAACATAATTATCTTAGCCTATCAAAATAACCAAAAATTAAAATAACTTACCAAAATAGTCAAGTTTCTATACACACTCTTTTAATAGTATTGTTGATGTGATCTTTCAAGCCACTAATGCATTGGCAGCGGACATTATTATGTTGGGGAAGAATTTGGGTATGCAACCTCATGCACAATTTATAAAATCATGTAAGAGTTCATAAAAATTTGTAAATTGAATATAAATTTATCTAAATTTATTTATAAAAATTTTGAAATTTATAAAATTACTTGAGTTTTTATGTGAGACTTTTTCATTTTATTTATTTATTTCCCGGCCCTGCTATAGACCCCCACTGGGGGTCGACCCCCAGTGATGTGGCAGCGCGCCATTCGCTGAAAAAAAAAAAAAAAAAAAAAAAAACAGTTTTTTATTTTAGCCAATCAGGTGCTAACACACACGACCCAATGACCCCCACTGGGGGTCTTAGGCATTTTTCTTTATTTCCTTGGTGTTTTTTATTTTTTGAGGACAAAGAAACTACAGATATCATTAATACAAAACAAAAATACAAAAGCAAAGTATCAAGATTACAAAAGCATGCTTCTGCAGAGAGAAGCTCTGCGAGCTTCCATATGGGCTAGATTTACTTCTGATTTAGGCACCAACAATGATTCATCCCACTAAAAACACCACCACTAATAGCACTAATGCATTAAAAAAATAAAAAAAAATACAACTCCAAGACCAAAACATCACATCATTACTGGTGGGACCCACTGCCACCTAATTAGTGGGAGCACTAATTAGTGCTCCCAAGCATTTTTCTTTAGGCACCTTACATATACAGACATAATCAAAAGACTTAAATATATGCTTAATATCATCTAATAATACTCGTAAATTTCAAGCCACCAAAACCTCTGAATTTAATTGGCGTACTAACTCCTGCCTATCAGTGAGAACATAAATGACTTTGATATGACTACGGCAATACCATTTTAGCGCTTCTAAACATGCTCGAGTTTCCGCCACAAGCGGGGAAGGAGCTAAAAAGGACAGCCGGAATTAACAATTGGATTACCCTCATCATCCAATCCAACCCATGCTGTACCTGCTTGCAAAGATTGTTTCTGCCACGCTCCATCAATAAGCAATCTGTCAAAAATTCCATCTGCACACCATTGAGATTGATTAGAAACAACAAAACAATTAACTTCTTGCTTGGTTCGTTGATTACTAGAATCGATCATGTCGCCCCAATTTTCACAATCGGAAGGTTGCTGGATAGACCTTTTAAGATTGTAATTAAGGGTGGGTATAATTGCAAAAGGGTGAACCATCACCCCATCAAAACAAGCTCTATTTCAGAAAAGCCATAGGCTCCATAATACCTGAATAGCCTCAATAATAGCTGCCTCATCAGGTGCAATGTTGAACCAACGTATAAACCACTCTTGAACTAGCAACTCCTCCCCTACATCAAAATCCAATCCTAACTTTGTTCCTCGGCAAACATATTTGGATATTGGGAATTGAAAACAAAAATGTTCAAGAGATTCTTCCGCCTTCTTACAAATAGGACACATAGCTTGCAGAATTATTCCTCTTCTTAACAGTAATGCCCTTACGAGCAGAATTCTATGGAATAGTTTCCATACAAAAAGAGACCACTTGGGTGGAATGTCAAGTTTCCAGCGATGCTTCCAAAATGCAATCCAAACTTCTGCACCCACACTATTTTGACTGGTCTCGATCCCCACAGCAGAAAGGTAACCAGATTTTACTGAATATTCACCACTCGTAGTAGTTTTCCAAATAATTCGATCCGAAACACTTGAAGAAGGAAGGTAAATATGAAGAATATGATTAACCATTTCTGGTGGAAACATCGCATGACCTAAAGGGACTCTCCATTGTTTAATAAAATATTCAGGGGCCTTAAAAACAGAAAGCAAATATGCCGGGATGGCTGAAAGGGTGTGTTCAAAACACACCTACTTGCAAAAGTCAATAATCCTCGTTTCTACCCTTGAAGTTTAGTCTTGAATTTATGAATAATGGAACTAAACACATTCCCTTTCTTCCCCGAAACATCCATAGAGGCTCCTAAATAAATGCCAGGCTTAGCCACCTCTCAAATGCCAAAACAATCCCTTAAAAACTCCCGAAAACAGGATTCAAGATTGGGACTAACCATCAAATCTGACTTATGGAAATTAATCCTTAGCCCAGATTGATGACAAAAAACATCTAAAAGCCGCCTCAAACACCATGCCTCCTCGTTTATAAAAGGCATAAAAATTAAACAATCGTCAGCAAAAAGCAGATGAGAAATGCATGGACCTTGTTGACAAATAGATATACCGCGACAAATCTCTTGAGGCCATCCCCGCAAGACCAGAAGAGAGAGCTTGGACAACGAAAAGAAATAAATAAGGAGAAAGAGAATCGCCTTGGCGTAGCCCACGTCTAGGTTGAAACCAATCCGTTCTTTGAGAATTAATCAAAATTGAGAACGAAACTGTGGAAATATATTGTGAAATAAGCCTAATCCACTTAGGACCAAAACCCATACCGTCCATAACTTTAAGCAAGAAAGCTCAATTGACTCTATCATAGGCCTTATTCGTATCTAATTTCATTGCAAAAAAGCCTTATTTCCCGGATTGCTTTTTATGGATGAATTATCTTGCATATAATTAGCTTGTTTTGTAAGTGTCAACCTATTTGAGATATGCTTATTTAGCAATGTTGCGTTTTATCACCATGAATTGTTGTTTGTTTTTTTATATTAGTTATTCTTTTTTATTAATAATATTTTTGTCGCTAATAAAAAAAATAGAAGAATTGAACCAAAATATCTTTTTGTGTATGAGATGCATATGACTTCCATACCACGACAAATATCAATATGTATTAACCGTTAGAAGACAAACTCACATGGAACTAATAAAGTTCATTTTCAACGCAGTGAGTTGCAACAAGTGGCGTAGATAGAATAATGTCTTTCTAAAAAAAAAAAAAAATTATTTTAAAATAGAGGAATTTTTTAATTATATTTTGTAGCACTCAATTTGAAATTTTTAATCTTAAATTTGAAATTAGATACTTAAAGTTTGTAGACATTGAAATTTTACTAAACTCAGTGAAATTTCATTAATATTGACTAAAGATTAGTGAAATTTTGTTAACTAAACTAAGAGAAATTTCATTGTCAGGTAATAGAAAATTTAGTGAAAATTTTATCAAAATTTTCTTTAAGAATTTCATGTTCGTCATAAATCTTATTTGATAGATCTTAACGAAAGGGTTCTAAAAATATTTAAAATAAATAAATAAAAAAAATAGATATCTAGATAAAAAAAAAAATTATTGAATTTTAAGTTTTTAAATCATTTCACAACAAAACAACGCTTCCCAGCTTTAATGTTGGGGTATTTTGGTCTGAGAATAACCTTCACAAATTTAGAGGAATTGAACTACGAAATATTTTTGGGAATTACAATTCAGTGGAAGTTTAAAAAAAAAATCAAATCAATGATAAACTTTATCAATTTTAATAATTAAATTTAAATTTTTTCATAAATTTGTAAATATTTTGTGAAAATGTCACTGATCTATAATTTCTCTAGATATTTTTCATATATATGTCTTAATACTGGTAAAACTTTTAATGAGGGAGCACTAACTAAAATCTCCTAAGAAAAAATTAATTTATATATCAATTTTCTTATGCATATAATCACCAAAATAAGAATAAAGGGCAACCATCAAGATGGAACAAAAACTTCAAATGAAACATCCTTCAAAAAAAAAAAAAAACACTTCAAATGAAACAAGGAAGGAAAAGACATATATACTACTAATAATACATAAAAAAAAATAGCACACAAATTAACACTTAAGAATATAGATAGCCCATATGGACCGTCTTTGGGTTTTAATTCAGATTTTTTATTTATTAAATTCATTAGAAAAAACAAGGAGCAAATTATAATACAAAATTTCAAAATGCATTACAACAATTAAAATTGTATATTTGTGGGTGTTGAAATATGATCTCACAACCAATCGAATCTCGTCTTCAAGATTCAAGGAATAAAGCCGAAGAACACGCAGCAAGATAGAGAAGCCCAACACCTGCACACAAGAAGACAACAAATCACGGTGATTCATCCACCCGGAGGCACTCCGACGATCAAGTCAATAAATTTATCTCTTAAATATAACAACTCAATCACAAAACTCACAAAATGAAATATACCTTAGACACACGAGATGCCTTTCTTTTATAATGAACAGTGCCTTTGTTTCCTAGAAGTCTAACTTTATAAGACTATATCTTTTATAAGGATATCACTTATCCATGACTCCTCCCATTTAAATGAAAACAAACTCTCTCCAGAGTCCACCCTTATCCAAACAAGTAGCCTAATATTATTTAGGACTCTCAGTTCTCATTTGAATATCTCAGATTCCTGTATGATCACATCACACCTTGACAATCCAAGGCCACTCACGTAACATCTTGGCTAACCACCTAGGCCACATAGACAATCCAAAAATATGTCCCCACAATTTTGAACCTAGAAAAATAAAAAATAGATATATTTTATTCGATAAATTACATTGACACCCCCTGATGTTTATGTTTATTACAGTTCTCCCCTCATCTTTTGGAAATTACACCCCCCTTCCTAAGGTTTAAAGTTTCATTACGGATTACTCGCTCAGTTAGTTGACTATTAAGTCAACTAATAGATTTTGCTGATGTCAGCAATTTAATTTTTTTTAAATACCAATTTTGCCCTCACTGGGTAAATTGCATTGACAGCTCTCACATTTTAGAAATTATAATCCCCTCCCCAAAGTTTAAAGTAGCATTACCAATTGCCCCATTGGTTAGTATTAGTTGGAAAAAAAATTTCATTGAAAAAAAATTTTGTTAGTCAAATTTTAAAATTTCTGTTTAAAAACCAACATAAACTTATTTTTTGAATTGTCATAAAATTAACAAATAATTAATAAGTTACCAGCGTAAGAAATGACTTATCAAAAAATTCTTAGACTATGTATGGTTTGATTTTTAAAAAAAAAATTAAAAAAAATTAAAAATTAATTTGGTTAAGAAATAAAAAAATAAAAAATAATTATCATTTTTATATAATTTTTATCTTTCGAGTGGTTAGAAATAATTTTTTACAAATTAAATATATTTCTTCATAATTATTTTTATTAAATTAGTTTTTTTTTTAAATGTCATGGGGAATTTGTATTAAATTGAAACCTCAGGGGGTGTCAATGTAATTTACCCTTTAAAGTATATGTAAAAGTTAAGGGTAAATATGTCATTTTAACTTAAAAGTTAACACAATCAAATAATTACACTGACAAGGGGGGTCAGTGTAATTTTCCAAAAATAAGAAAGAACCGTAATAAATATAAACCTTAGGGGGTGTTAGTGTAATTTACCATATTTTATTTATTGAAATCTATACTATGTATTAAGCAAAAGGGGATTTCTAACCCCCAAAGCCTGTGGGAGCTCCAATATGCCAATCCTAATTTTCTAATTTTTTGTTTTTTTTTAAAAAAAAAAAATAACCTCAGCATTTATTAACTTCTCTCAACTAGGGGTGTGCGCGGTGCGGGTTGGTGCGGTTTGAGAGAAAAATAGAAACCGTACACTAGAATTTGCCATTTTCCTTATCAAAAACCGACGGTTCGGTTGGCAAATAATGGCGGATTTACCTTGGCGGTTCAGGCGGATTGGCGGTTTATAAAAAATATAATTCAAATTACAAAACTTAAATCAAAGAGTAAAAAAAAGATGAGAGATACCGTGATGTTAAGCATCTTGCGAAGCTTTCTTCTGATGCAGCAAGTGTAGCAACAACATGATAATATCAACGACTATGCCATCAGTTCATTACAAGCATCTGTGGAAGCTACAATGATCAAATACAATACATAAAATTAATATCATTCAGGGTTTATAATATATTGAAAATGTTTGCTGTTGAAAAGTATTTAGATTGAAAAGTGAGCTGATGCAAGTTTGCAACATGGCCAAAAAAAAAAAAAAAAAGATTGAAAAGTGAATTGAAATCCAACTTTATTTTGGATTACTGACATCTTGAATTCCCCTTGAGCAATAATGTAATACTATATTCTAAGGTATAGAACAACAAGCAAACTTAAGTAAAAAAGAATTTTTAGAATCTTATAAAACATGATTTAATAACGGTGCGGGTCGGTGCAGTTTGGAAGAAAAATAGAAACCGGCGGATTGATAAAAGTGTCACTAGAATTTGTCATTTTTCTTACCAAAAACCGGTGGTTCGATTGACAAATAATAACGAATTTGCCTTGGTGGTGCGGCTCCGTGCGGTTTTGGCGGTTTCGACAGTTTCAGCGGTATTATGCACACCCCTACTCTCAACCCATAAAACTTTTTAACTTCTCTGATAATTATTGTACATTTTCCAAAACAAATAATTTGTATATTAAAAAAAATTTAAAACAAATATATAAATATCTATATCTATATCTATCTATTTATTTATATCTATCTCTAACCCACAAATTTTGTGAGAGTTCCAATATCCCAATTTAAATTTCTTGATTTTTTGATTTAAGAAAAAAAACATCTTAGCGTTTATTAATTTCTCACAACCCCCAAACTTTACCCTTATAATAACACTTTAATGCATTAAGAATAAGTATAAAAAAAATTCCTTAAACCTTAGATTATTAAATTATTTTTATAAAAAATCTTTAAAAACATAATTTATATATTAAAAAAATCTAAAACAAATATAAATATTTATAATTATCCCGTACATAGCACGGGTGACAGGCTTAGTACAAAATTACACGAATACCTCTATTATTAGTTCGTGACTCTTCTACAGTAATTTGTGAGAAGTAGCCACGTTGCCTTTTGCTACAGTTTTGGTGAGTGGAAGAGATTTATGTCTCCAAATTTTCTCAATCTATTTTAGTATCTCAGAATGAATTCTCTGTTCCTATATCAAACTCTCATAGCCCCTCTCTATTAACGGCAATCGATGATGTCGAACAGCTCTCGCTTCGGGCCACCATCATCACAGATAACAAAACTTCCATTTCTCCTTCTATTTTTCTGAAATCTGGTTCTTCTCTAATCTGATGAGTGGAATAGTTTTGAATTCAGCTTTAAAATGGTTTGATTTTTAAATGTGTTCTATGATTGAAATGGGTTTTTGAAATGATTTTCTTTTTTGAAATGGGTTTCGAAATGGTTTCTATCATTGCACCATTTCAAAAATGGTTTTTTATAATTTGACTTCGTGTTATGAGAATGGCTGCTTTATTTTGGGGTTTTCTATTTTTTTTTCACCGAATAGAGGTTTGTGGGTTTCGCTTCAGTTTCACTCAGTTTATGACTTATCTGAGAAGTTATTGCTTGTTTTCCTTACGTTGTGTTTGGTTAAAGGATTTGGGGAGAGATTTAAAAAGAGAAAGGAAAAAGATTTGTGAAATCAGGTGAAATGTATATATATTTTATTCATATTTTACCTACCTTCTCTATTTCTCTTTCCAAATCTCCAATCAAACACTACATTAGGAAAATAACAATTTAGTGTTAATTTGAAATTTTTTTTTTTTAAATCAGTGGTAAAATTTATGGAATTATTGGGATTTCATAATTTCTTCAACATGCAATGGTACCATTCTTTTTCATAATTGCTGAGATTTTTTTTCCTAACTTTTGCTCTCTATATTAATACGAATTCTTTCTTGTCTATTTTTCTAGGACATGTTTTAGTAAACTCTGCTTCGAGGCTTTTCATCTTCAATTGAAGCCCTTGATCCTCAATTGAAGCTTATTTGAGGTCAAATATGTCCTTGTCAATGATAGCACTACAGTTCTTGTCATCAACTCAACCTCTCTTCTTTTGAAATAGGTATCAAATGAATTTTCACCTTCTTTACAACAATTTTCTTGTTATTTATTTATTTATTTATTTATTTCTTCTTCATTTGGTTTGTCCGTCTTCTTGGTGATTTGTTGTTCTGAAAGTAAGTTTTTTTTTTTTTTCGGTTAAGTTCAAGTAAAGATTTTCTTTTTGTGGTTTTCAATCTTTGCAGAGTAAGGTATCTTCTTCTTCTTCTTCTCTATTTTTTTTTATTTTTTATTTTTTTGTGTGCGTGCGCTCCTTGTTTATCCCTTATTTTTTTTCTTCTTATTCTTTTTTTTTTTTTTTGCTTGCATGCTTAATTTTATTTCTTGCACATTTTTTTTTAAGGTTTGCCAATATATATAATATTATTACATTTTTGGGGTTTTTTTTTTTTGTTGCCTATGTATCTATTCTATTTTGTAGCTTATTTTGTTTTGTTTTTTTTTGTTTTTTTTTTGTTTTTTGTCTTTTTTACTTGATTTAGTTTTTGTTATAGTTTTCTTAGAAAGTTCTATGTGATCCATGGAGAAATGTCCCAAGAAGCTGAAATTCGTAACTCTCAGAATTTATAAGTTCATATGTATAATCCATTATGTTTGAAGGTGCTTACTATTTTTCTTTTGTTTCAATTTGAGGCAATTGTTTGTTTACGACATTAAAAATGGCAACAATTCTGTCTGATAAAACGAAAATCATCATTCCATTCCTTCAATCTTCGTGAACAAAGTGTTTTATGACATTATGTATAATCCATTATGTTTGAAGGTGCTTACTATTTTTCTTTTGTTTCAATTTGAGGCAATTGTTTGTTTACGACATTAAAAATGGCAACAATTCTGTCTGATAAAACGAAAATCATCATTCCAGTCCTTCAGTCTTCGTGAACAAAGTGTTTTACAACCACAGTAATCTCATAGAACATCAATCAGTACCATCTTTTTTATTTTTGCTCAATGTTAATCTTAATGTTATTTGATTGCTGACTCCAAAATTCGGATTTTGTAGTGATAATTGGCCATTTTTTGGATACATATGGGCTGGTTTTGTGTTGTTTTTTGTGTGCGTGTTGTTTTTTGTTGTTTTATTCTTGGTATTAGCTTTGTTGGTTTTTTTTTTTATTTATTTTTTATTTTCAAAATTTTTAGTTTGTTTGTCTAAATGTTGTGTCAAGTTGATTTTGGTCATTTGTGGGTTGATTTTAATCTCTTCAAAATTATGTTTTGTTTTCTCTTCTATTGGTGTGATTAGGTGATTCTTGTGGCTTTGTAAAGACGGGTTTTGTTCTATTGAGGTAAGAAACGTCTTGTCTTTTCCTACTTATGCTTCTTCTTATATGTTGCTTGTCTTCATTTTTTTTTGGAGGGGTATATATATTTATCCTTTTTTAAAATAAAAAAGAAAAAACTGCTTTGTTTATCTTTGTTTCCTTGTCCTTGGTAGGTTTATTTAATTATTTTTTAGTTTGGTAGACAGATCTAATTAATTTTGCCTTTGACCAAAGTTGCAATAAGCAATTTGTTAATAATACTCATCTTTATTTGTTCTGATCTCCGTATATATGCTATTCTCTTCTTTTTTTTTCCCCTTTTTTTCCTCTTCTTTTTTTTTTTTTTTTTTGGTATAGTTATGGTTTTATAGGTTTTTCAAATTTGCTGATTTTGAGTTTGTGTTATTTGTAATTGATTTTTGTTTGATTACTCTTGAGTTGGGTTCATAACGGTCTGGTTTGTAAGTGTAAAGATTTCAAATGTACCATATTCCTTCTATTACTTAGAGCAGGAAGGTTTCTACTTATGTGTTACTAGGTGACCCATATGATACGAATTAAATTATTTAGAAAAATTAAAAACCATATAACTCAAATATGCCCTTACAATGGGGGCGGGTGGATTTGACTGTTATTGTGAATTGTTTTTGTAGTGGTTCTTCATCTCTATGCCCCTTTAATCAACATCTGATGAGGCTTTCACTACAAGAAAAATCATCTTTGGCGACTAAATTTTTAGTCGCCAAAGGTCCACTTTTAGTCGCTAAAAGTCCAGTTTTCGGTTTCCCCGACAAAAAAATTTAGTCGCTGCTTTTGTCGCCAATAAATGGTCGCGGGAGGTATTGGCGACTAAACCTGTTTTAGTCGCCAAAAATGACGTCTTCAGCGACCAATAATTTAGTCGCCAATAGTGTTTTACACATTTCAAAATCACACATTTACCGACTAATAGTTTAGTCGCGAATACTCGAGCAAACGCCGACTAAGCCGTTTAGTCGCCAAAATAAAACCTTTTGGCGACTAAACTTTTAGTCGCCAAAGGTGTTTCGTCCAAAAAAAAAAAATTCCCACTTTTGTTGTCAAGTTTCGAGTTTCAGCCGCCTCTAACATTTCACACCTTTAGCCACACACTCCCTCCACTATGCCACTACACATCACATGAATATATATGAAACATATATTATTTATATAGTATATTGTCCGGTATTAATACAAAACAATATTTATAAATAAAATTATTTTTATTAAATATAATTTATGTAAAAAATAAATGATTTATTAAAAAAAAATTTGGCCCACTTTTGGTCACTAAAATTAATTTTTAGTCGCCAATGCTATAAAATTTCGGCTACTAATTCTTATTTCGTCGCTAAAAACCGTGACTTAGGCCTAAACGGACCCTGTTTTGGCGACTAAACTGAAGTTTTGTCGCCAAAACCCTGCTTTCAGCTACTATTTTTTTTTTGTAGCCAAAATGGTCCACTTTCACGATTTAAACATTTTTAGTCGCCAAAACACCTATAATCGGCGATTTAAATCAAGTTTAGTCGCCAAAACCGTGACTTTTGGCTACTAAATCATTTTAGTCGCCAAAAACCGTGACTTTTGGCTACTAAACAACCATTAGTCGCTAAAAGCCCTACATGTGGCGACTAAATTGCCTTTTAGTCGCTAAAAGCATTATATTTGGCGACTAAAAGAGTTTAGTCGGCGAAACTGCTCAATTTTGGCGACTAAATTGAATTTAGTCGCCAATTCCCCTACTTTTAGCGACGAAAAACGATTTTTTGGTCGCCGAAAGTGTTTTTTGTTGTAGTGTTTTCTCTTTAAGTTTGCCCATTAATGCCTAGGCTTTTGCCTATTTTGTAGCTATTTACATTGGGCTTAGTTCATAAACTTAGGTAGGGAATTGAAAAGGGAAAGAAAAAAGGTAAATGAAATGTGAAAAATTATTTAATCCAAAATACTCTGGTTTTTGCTTTTCTATCTGATATACAGGTTAGAATTCATTGATGAATACAAAACAAAAACTCAAAAACCCAAGTTGTACTCAATATTTCATGGATTGAATTTTTCCAATTAGTTATAAACATTATGTAGGTTGATTTGTTTTGCATCTTCTTTGTTGTGTTCCTTCCAACATATTTCTTATCAAACATCATGATGTTTGCATTGACAAGGTTTTTTGTTTATTTGTTTGTTGTGTGTGTGTCAAGAAAGGGATACAACTTTATGTGTTCCTTTTACCAATAGCATAGATACATTTTATTGTTAGGCTAAGCTTTTTTTTGCAACTCTTAGGTAGTGTTTGGTTCACTGAAGTGAAGTGAATGAAATGGTCATTCCATCAAAATGTTCATTCAAGTTGCTTCTCTTTTGACTTGAATTGATTGTTTTTGTTTCTTGGATTTCACTCTCGCTCAATAATGGTGAGAATCCATGATCATAATGGATCAATTTCTTTCACACATTGCTCACTAATTCTTCCGCTTATTCATCTTCATATCTTGATACAGAGGTTAATTTGCGTATACATATGTATTTTTAATTTCGCCTAATGTGTTTATCTTCGTCTAGCATATAGAATAAACAAATATGATATGCTATTTAAAATTTCATATTCCTAAAGTTTTCAGTTTTTGCCCGTGTTTATCAAAGTTGTTTTTTCTCAATATTGAGGCTTAAAATTGATTTAAATAAATAAATATCCCAATGAAGGTCAATTTTTTCCTAACAAACTTGGTAAGAACGTAGATAGCTCAGTACTTCATTTTCTTTATCTAGTCTAACCAATGTATAAGCACACTTCCAACATTTTAATAAATTTTGTTGGCAAGCTTGTTGTGCCTTGTGTGCTCTGTTAGATAAATTGAACAACTATATTGAATAACCTCATTTATTTTAATACTTTTAAAAAAACAAATCATTTTTGTTTACCTCTTCATCATCTTTTCTTTAATTTATTCTTCAATACCAAACCTTATGCATCCATAATAACAATAATGATTCTAAAAGTTCCAAGCACTAATGGTACTATAGCATTACTGCTTTGTTGCTGATTGAAAAATATGGAAATATATTATAGTGCTATAGTTATTAACATTAGACATCGACTTTTCTTTGTTTTCAGCATTCCAGAAGCAAATATGGACATGCAAATATACTTGCAACGGCTTCCTCTCTTTTGCATCTCTCTTATTTTGACTGCTTGGTATTTTACAAAACAAAGCATGTGAATACAATTTTTGTTGATACTGCTTCAATATTTTTGTTTACATGACTTTTGACTATTCTTAAGTTGATAACCTTCCATTGATTACGTGTACCAGATGTTAATTTAGAACATATGTTTTAACTTCAAACTATTTTATGTGATGTGGGTTTTACTTTGTGAGTGGTGACCAGTTTAGTGGTATTCATGAATGATTTGTGACATTATCTTAATCTATAACCATTGTGTTGCTCTTTGTTTTTATTAGTAGCTTGTAACTTCTAACTATAATATTTTTTTCTTTCAAATAATTTAATAAAATGGACTCAAAGCTAGATGTCTCTTTTGTTTTATACTATGTTATTACTAAACATAATATGCCTGGACTTCTAAGTTGGGAACTAATATCTCGTGCACTACTTAGAAGTTTCTTCTGCTCCCTTTAATGCCTAATTTTTTAATTTTGTTGCCACTTATTGGTTAAGGATGCAACATTGTCTCCAATATGAGTAGGGATAGCAATTTGAACCTGGCCCGACAGGGACCCGACCCCCCAACCCCGAATTGAGCGGTTTTTTTCCGAAAAATACCCCTGACGGGCCGAGGATGGTATTTAAAAATAAATCCCGGATGATGTTCGGGCCGGGGACGGGGATACATTTTCCAACCCTGGCCCCGACCCCCCGATTCTATTTATACATGTATAAATATATATGTGTGTGTGTGTGGTGTGTGTGTGTAGGGTTTGGTTGAGTTGGCACAACAAATATAACACAGACGCATCATCTGGCCCCCCATCTCTCTCTCTCTCTCTCTCTCTCTCTCTCTCTCTAACACACAACCGCAGTAGCGCAGCTCCCTCACCGTCACCGCCGGCTCTTTCTCTCGTTCTCACCAGCAGCTCCCTCACCGCCGGCTTCTTCTCTCGTTCTCACCCCCGACTTATCTCCCTCTCACGGTATCTCCGTCTCTCTCTCTCTCTCTCTTTCTCTCTCTCTCTCTCTCTCTTGTTTTTTGATTTTTGTTCTTCATATTTGGAAAATTATGGAGATGAAGATGAAGATGTTGATGAAGATCTGTTGGTGATGAAAATGATGAAAATGCTTTTTGATCTGTTAGGGCTCAGATGTTTGATTTGTTAGATGTTTTTTGAATTCAGATCTATTAATGTTGTTGTTGATGAATTCGTTTTCTGGAGCTGGTTTTTTTTTTTTTTTTTTTTTTTTTTTTTTTTTTTTTTTGGCCAGGGATTTTCGGGGTTGGGAAAACCCGATCCCCGTTAGGGGGCGGTAATGGGTTCCCTGTCGAGGATCGGGACTGGGGACCGGGGAGTTTCCACCATCGAGGATCGGGGACGGGAAGGGTGATCCTCGACCCCGCCCCGTTGCCATTCCTAAATATGAGCTACACTTATGCTAAAGCTAGCTTTGATCCATGGGCATGGGCATCGATTATCATGCGAAGCACGATGCCTCACAGCTAGTGTTATTAAAATTGTATGCATTTTGATTTAATGTTCTATTTTTTTTTTAAATCTATTTTGTCTTAATGCAGATGTACCCTCGGCCTCCATAATGGCTTGGCTCGGCCCAGACCTAGGCTTATGCAATTGACTAGACAAGGAGCTAGGTTTAGGTTGGTCCATCCTATATTCCATTCCTAGAGGGGGAGGCTTCTCCAGTCCATTGTGTTGACTGGAGCATATTGTTAGACCCGTGGAATTCACCATGGGTCTCTTTTCTATAATGTGTAGAGCTCATTGAATACTTCATGCTTGCAAAAAATCACGTTAATCGGTTATCGATAACCCCTTGATCGGAACACATTTTGTCAATGGTAATGATTTTAAAACTAAATTGTTAACAAAAATGTGTTCCAATCAAGTTGCTACTGATATCTAATTAATGTGATTTTTTGCAAGCATGAAGTACTCGACGAATTTTACATATTGAATGATTCAGATTATCAAAATGGGACCTATGATGAATCTCACGGATCTAATAGTACACTCCAATCCATATAAGGGACCGGAGAGAAGCCTCTAAATCCCATATTCTACCCATGAGCTTTCTAATAGGGACTTATGAGCTTAGATTGGGCTTGAACCATTTGGGCCTAATTTGAACTTTTTCATTAAATTTAAAATTAATTGATTTTTTTTAAAAAAATTAATATAATATTTTAAAATACATCACTACAATTAGATTTTCACATTTTATAATTAAAAAAATAAACGTGAATTTTATTCAAGGTTTATTCTATTTGACAAATATTAGTAATATACTGTCTCTTTTCTTTGACAGCTAGTAGTAATATACTAGTGTCATTAACAATTACAGAATATTAATTTGTGTTACAGAAAATTATTGTGGTATTTTATTTTTCTAGTTTTAGTAATAAGGAAAATAAAATTATTTTGTGTTATAATTTATTTTCTGGTTTTAGTAACTAGAAAATTAATTTGTGATATTTTATTTGCTAGTTTTAGTAACAAAGAAAATAAAATTATTTTGTGTTATAATTTATTTTCTGATTTTAGTAACTAGAAAATTAATTTGTAGTATTTTATTTTCTAGTTTTAGTAACAAAGAATATAAAATTATTTTGTGTTATAATTTATTTTTTGGTTTTAGTAACTAGAAAATTAATTTTGTTAATCAATGATACTTATTCGTAAATGAGTTGCAAGAATTTATACAATCAAATGAAATTTTTGATTTGTTAGATTCTTAGGCAAAATCTTTATGAGGATATGATTTTGTCAAAACATTAATTCTGACTTGTGTAGTCATAATTATTTTGGTTTTTTTTTTCTTGAATTTGTTTTGAAATTTATTGATTTATATTAGAAGTGATAGGAGTGGTGAATATGATGCATCATTAAATGAATTTTGTGCACAACATGACATTATTCACCAAACTACAACACTCTATTCTCCTCAACAAAATGGAATTACTGAAAGAAAGAATATAACCCTAAAAGAAATGATGAATGCCATGTTACTAAGTTCAAGCTTACCACATAACTTGTGGGGGGAAGCAATTTTGTCTGCTAATTATGTTCTTAACAAAATACCTCACAAGAAAACTAACAACACTCCTTATGAATTATGGAAAGGTAGACCGTCTTCCTACAAATACTTAAAAGTGTGGGGGTACTTGGCAAAAGTTGAAGTTCATGTTCCTTAAAAAAAAAAAAAAAAAAAAAAGAAGAAGATTGGACCAAAAACAGTAGATTGTGTGTTTATTGGTTATGCTCAGAATAGGAGTCCATATCAGTTTATGACTTATAAATCAGAAATACCTTATATAAATATGAACACTATTATAGAGTCAAGAAATGCTATATTTTTGAACATGTCTTTCCTTACAAGAAATGACAGGAATTAAGTTCACAGAAAAGAACTTATGATTGTACAAAAAGTCAAGAGACTAATGACAATCAAACACAAGAGACTAGTAATGGTTTCGACCAACAGGATTTAACTGATGATGAACCAAGACAAAGTAAGAGAGCGAGAACATCAAAATCCTTTGGTCTAGATTTTCTGACATACCTGTTAGAAAATGAACCTTAAAGCTTTAAGGAAGCAATGACAGGTCTTGAAGCTCCTTTGTGGAAAGAGGCTGTTAATAATGAAATTGAATCCATTATGCAAAATCATACTTGAGAATTGGTGGATCTTCCAGCAGGTTCTAAACATCTTGGATAAATATGGATATTCAAGAGAAAAATGAAGGCAGATGGTTCAATAGACAAGTATAAAGCAAGACTTGTCGTAAAAGGTTACAGACAAAAGGAAGGTCTGGACTATTTTTGACACATGTTCCCCTGTGACAAGAATAACATCCATTCGCATGCTTATTGCTCTAGCAGCGTTGTTTAATTTAGAAATACATCAAATGGATGTTAAGACAGCTTTCTGAAATGGTGATCTAAATGAAGAGATCTATATGGAGCAACCCGAAGGGTTTGTAATGCCGGGGCAAGAAAAGAAAGTTTGTCGACTTGTAAAATCTCTTTACGGATTAAAACAAGCACCTAAGCAATGGCATGAAAAATTTGATCATGCAATGCTTACTAATGGGTTTAAGATAAACGAATGTGACAAATGCGTCTATGTTAAAAACACTGACCAAGGATATGTTATAGTTTGTCTTTATGTAGATGACATGCTTATCATTGGAAGCAGTCAAAACATGATCAAATCAACTAAGTAAATGCTTAACAAAAGATTTGATATGAAGGATATGGGGGTCGCAGATGTTATATTATGAATGAAAATTACTAAAACATCTTACGGATATGCATTATCTCAATCTCATTATATTGAGAAGATTCTTGATAAATTTATCAAGGATGATTTGAATGTAGCTAGAACACCTATAGACATCAGTCTTTATTTATCGAAAAATAAAGGTGATGCAGTATCTCAGTTAAAATACTCCCAAATCATTGGAAGCCTAATGTACCTAATGAATTGTACTCGTCCTGATATAGCTTATGCTATCAGTAAATTGAGTAGGTACACTAGCAATCCCGGAGAAGACCATTGGAAAGAGATCATTCGGGTTCTTAGATATCTAAGATTCACCCGTGATCATGGTTTGAACTTTACTCGATATCCAACAGTGCTTGAAGGTTTGTGATACCAATTGGATATCGGATACTAAAGATTCAAAATCCACTAGTGGATATGTCTTTACTTTAGGAGGCGCTGCTGTTTCTTGGAAGTCCATGAAACAAACTTGCATCGCACGATCTACAATGGAATCCGAGTTTATTGCTTTAGACAAAGCAGGAGAAAAAGTAGAATAGCTTCGTCACTTCTTAGAAGACATTCCAATGTGGCCAAAACCTGTGCCAGCTATTTGCATTCATTGTGATAGTCAATCTGCAATAGGCAGGGCACAGAATCACATGTATAACGGTAAATCACGACATATTCGTCGTCGACATAATACCGTAAGGCAATTGTTGTCAAATGGAATAATCTCAATAGATTATATAAAATCTAAAGAGAATATTGCGGATCCGTTAACAAAAGGTTTGACAAAAGAGCTAGTGTATAGTTCATCGAAGGGGATGGGATTAAAGCCTATTACATAAGAGTCATCATAATGGTAACCCTACTTATATGACTGGAGATCCCAAGAACTAAGTTCAAAGGGATAACTAAGTTATGTATGGCTCGCCAGAAATCACCAAGGGATTAAAATTCCTTACCCATTCGTATGGTGAGAGTGATATCTGCAACATATGTTGTATACAGGGGTATAAGGATAAGCTTTGCTTTTAATGATTACTTATATCTTGATTGAGGCATAAAATCAAGACGAGTATAAGGAGATATTCATAATAAGAATCACCTATATGAGTGTCGAACTGGGGCTGGTTCTATGAGAATGAAAGAGGCTAAATTCTCTAGAAACACTCATGAAAACTAGGAGCGTTCAAGACCAAAATGAACACAACAGTGAGAACCACGATGTGATAGAAGATATTTTGTGTGAAATCTATTGTGTTGGCTTACACAAACGGTTGAACAATTCAAGGCATCGCGTCCATTGGTTAGCCAGTAAGTCCGATAGGTAATCACTAGGGAAGGTTCAAAGCCGAAAGCTACCTATCCTGATACAAGATATTTTCGACTTATACTCTTTCGATAAAGTCTACATATTGTTGCATTTCCGTTGTCATCAAATTCCATTCATGTGGGGGATTGTTGGAAATGGTTGAAAAATTCTGGGTAAAACCAGAATTTTTTCCTAAGTTTGGTCTATTTTTTAGGTGGGCCCCGTGCGTCGAAATTCGCGAGTCAAAGTGGTAACGTGTTCTATGTCGCGTTGTGATTCATGTGGCATATTTGATTGCTCAAAACCATTACCGAGTGAATGGGAAATTAAAGCCAAAGTATGCTCCATGGAAATGGAGTTTTGGTGGAAAATCATTAAAGGTTTGAATAAGACTTGTCCCACATTGATTTGGTGGGAAGTTTTGAATGGGTTTATAAGGCATGGGATTAGAAATTGGGATATGCCCCAATGGGTACCCAAGTGTTTTAGAGAGGGAGGTTATGGGCAAAATGGGCTAGACCTATTAGACCCAAAAATCACCACACACGCGTGCGCGCGCCGTCCGTCCGTCCGGTCGTGCTGGGCTGGGCTAGGCTTGGGCGCGGGTGCGTGGTATGTGGTTGGGTTTGGCTTGTTCAACCCAATACCTATCTTTTTGGGCAAAAAACATTTGAATTTTATTTTATTTTTTGGTAAAATAAAATTCATAATTCAAATTGATTCCGTAAATAAACTGGTTCGGTTTTACTGTACTTCCAAATAGGGCCCTTCCCGATTTTTATCTGTTTGAATTTTGAACCCAACAGATTCAAATCTGTTCAAATTCAAAACCAAACAGGTTTCATACCTGTTCAAATAGGTTTGCACCTATTTAATTCAAAACCTGCAGCCACCACTACATCTATAAATAGGACAGCTCTCATTTGATGTTAAACACATTCAGAAATTTTGTACTTCACCTCTGCAAATTTATTATTCATTTTGCTGCATTTAATTTTTGTGAGAAAGAGTATAAACACTTAGTGTGTTCGTTAGGCAAACAATTTGTAGTGCTGCTATTGTTTGTAGTTGATCATTTCATCATGGGAGATAGACGTTCATATTCTGAAAGCACCGAGGAGAGGACGAATCTGTCTTAAGGACACAGTGTCAAACACTGGACTTGATCAGATATTTATTAGAAGAAATTAATCAAGTAAGTTGTTTAATTTAATATTCTGTTTTATTTGTTTATTAAATCAGATTTTAATTTTGTTTTTGTAACAAAATAAAATCTATTTTTATTTATTTATTTATTTATTTATTTATTTCTAGTTTGATTTTTGTAATCAAACAAATTCTCTCATTTCCTTTATTTCTTTATATTCTTGTTGTTGTTTAGTACACAACAGAATTTAATCTATTTAAATACAGTGAATATTGTCCAACATAAAATGTCTCCAAACAGGTTTGTTTTGGGAGAAAATTAAGTAAAACAATTTTGATTTTTCTAATATTGTAGTCTTATTACTGTGTTTGCTTATGATGATGTTGCATTATCACATGGTGATATAGCTTGGTATTGTAATGGCATTAATCTTATTCATTCTATTTTTTTTTTTTTTTGTTGTGTCAATTGTGAGTTCTTTCATGTCTTGATTTGTAATCAAAGAAATTATTGCAAAATAGTTTTATACTCATAGAATGATAAGTGAAAGTTTAATTTTATTGTTATATATATTTGCTTATAGCTGCATTGTTGGAATTGCAACATTATAACCATAATATTCTTATATATATATATTTGTTTTATAACCATGCAACTCATGACATTCTTGTAACTGCACTGTATCTATTGTCACGATCCAAACCCACCCCTATAGGTTTAGCGTTGTAACTGGCCAGTAATCTGTAGATTACCTACTGCCTCAAAGATAAAATTTCGAAATATTTAATTTTATCGGGGCCTGAAGTGGAAGCAAAACAAAAATGATGATGTCCATTGAGTTATGCGTACATGATCAATTGCAGTAATTAAAACATTCTTAACACACTTTCATATATACATGGACGAAGACATATTTTATATCTCACACACTATATGAAGGACTTTTAACAAAATACAAACATCAACCCAAGCTTGACAAAATAAAACAAAGTCTCTACACAGAGGCACTTCTTGGGTGGCTTGACAAAGAGGTGGACTCCGGGACAAACTCTAATGTTGATCCTCCAATTGCTCACCTACACATATATATAAAGAGTGAGCTATCGTCCAGTGAATAACACCAAAGTAAAGAGGTTATATGAATGAGATTCTTAATTAAGTAATTCATATTTACACTTAATACATGTAAATCCAACTCAAAACAATTTCAAGTCATATCCATCATGCTCAAGGTGCATTAGAGGGGCAAAACGACCTCGAGTCCAAAGTACTCATTCATACAAAACGACCTCGGGTCCGAAATACTCATTCATACAGAACGACCTCGGGTCCAAAATACTTGTTCATACAAAACAACCTCGGGTCCAAAATACTTGTCCAATGATATCATAGAACGGCCTTGGGCCCAATCATAACATAGGACGGCCTCAGGCCCAATCACATTACAGAATGACCTCAGGTCTATCATTTCCATATTCATATCTATGCGCATATTCATATTCGTGATCATGATCACATTCGTATTCAACGGCCTTAGGCCTATTTCATGTCCTTGACATACATATCAGCCGACCTTGGGCCCATTTCATATACTTGTCAAACATATCAAACGGCCTTGGGCCCATTTCATATACATACAGAATGACTTTTGGTCCATGTAATCAAATATACAGAACAACCTTTAGGCCCATTTTATATTCATTCAGAACGACCTTTGGTCCATTCAGATGATTTCATACTTAGCAATTTCATTATAGTCTTGCACAATCAGATGAATAAAATGCTCATTCATAATTCAAATTCACAAGTCCAGAACACTTATACATTAGTAGCATTTAAAAATAGCATATATGAACATGTCTTTATTAAAGTATTACCCACAGTGTTCAGATGTTTGGTTCATCCTTGTAGTTGACCCTACACAATTCATAATACACATAGAAATTGGGTCACAATACAATTTATTCCATTCTTAACCTGTTTAATTCTCTTAGGCTTCTTTCTTACTCTTTTAATTCATTTATAATGCTCAATGTATGTCTAAGAGTGCTTAAAAATAAAAGAGAACAGAAATCGGAACATGAAACAGCTTTTCAAACTTTTCTGAAATAGGGCTTTTTGCTCGAGCGCAACATTGGTTGCTTGAGCAGACCCCTTAGTCTACAAAAATACAGGTCGCTTGCATTCTACGCTCGAGCGACGACTTATTTGCTCGAGCGATGAAGTCGATTTATGGTTTTCTAGAATGTTGTTTGAGCTTCAAAACATAACTTTAAATGATACTACTTACATGTTTTGTCCAATTCGAACATGATATAATGTCAATTCTATAGGATTTGCAGCTCAAATCTCCAAGGATTCATCATACAAGCCCAAATTATTTCAAATTCATTTCCATAACTTCAAAACTCATGCACATAAATTCTATATTTTTATGGATTGTGCATGCTTGTGAAATGTTGACTCTGATTTTATCTCAACTGGTAGAAATGACACTCAAATTTATGAGATTCAACAAAATTATGTATGCATGTGTGATTTGGTGCCAAATTCTTCATGTTTCAAAAATCTTCTTTCTTTATTTTATGAAACATAATTAGAAGCTATAAAGCCATTTCAAAAATATTTGCATGTATGGAATTTAAATTAAAATCAAACTAATTTTTTATTTTCAAATATAAATTATAATTTATTTCCATATTTGTCCAAATTTAAATTTAATTCGTATTCTTCATATCAAGCCTTATTTCAAACCCACAAATTCTAAAACATGAATTGAACTTTCAAAATATAATCTCAAAACTTGGGTTCATACATGGCTTGTCTAAAACCACACAAACTCTTAATTAATCAAAAAAATATGATCAATTTTAAATCATTTACATCAAAACTCCTTTAGTTTATAAATTGAACTCATTTGTTTATAAACTCCTTTAATTTAAATCTATGATGCATGTATAATTAGAGTATTAGGACTTGTGAGATTTGTCCATGCATGTAGAAATTCGACTCAATTCATGCATGATATTTCAAAATCAAACCCAAAATAATTAATGTCTAAATTAATTTCCATAATCAGGAATCTAATTTAATTTTATCATCTTCTTGCTAATTTCTTTTCAATTACATGAAATTGAACCTAAATCCTTTTAATTTCAAGTATTAGGTGTAGAAGAATTAAACAAGAAATTTACCTCAACTTGTTGAATTTTTGAGCTCTCTCTCAATTTCTTATTTTTCCTTAAACTTTCTTTTTTTTCTTTCCTTTAGAGTGAATTGGTGAGCTCCTCCACCTCTTCAGCAAAAATGAGATGGTCCCTCACTCACTCTCTTTCTCTTTCTCTTTCTCAGTTTACTCCAGCCGAATAAGGTAATGAATGGGCTCCAAGATGTTAATATACCCTCAGCACAATGCACTCTCAAATGATATACATTCTCACACACTTAACTTCATGACACCACAACACACTGTAGCTCGACTTTCGTGCTCCTTTTGGATATGACTAGCCCTACAATTCGGATTCCCGCGGTTTTGAATCTGATTCCACAAGTGCAATGTGAAATAGATAAACACCAAAGAGTCTAAATTTGGAAAATCTTTTAGAAAATTAATTTTGAATCAAGTTCCCAAAAATGGATTGCTTTGCCAGATACAGAGTTGTCACTTAAATTTTGTTGGGAAATTTAGGAAACCCATGACTCGTGCTAAAGGTCACATGTCCGTCATCACCAAAATTGTCTCGGCTCAGGAACTTAGGTACAAGAGGGGAAGGTCATGAATTGAGCACCCCCACTCGCCTGATCAAAGATCGGCCTCTACTAATCATGATGTAAATCTTATTTACATTATGTGTTCTTGTTCCGGTTATTAGGCTAGTATTACTATGTGATGCGCACGCACACAAGTTTAGACTAGCTTGCAAAATTTGAAGCACTTGATTTCATGTTTGTTTTGAAAAGAGTTTGTAAATGTGCCACTCAAAAAAAGTGAGCTTAAATGTACATAAATCAAACCATCCCAATTCAAACAACTAGCCTTTATCCACAGGCATTCAAACAGTTTATCATTTAAGCAATTAGCCTCATGGCAAGCATGCTAGGCATGGCAACAATCACATTCGTGCAATATGCTAAAGCACAAAAGAGCTCACCTCGTACTCCAAGCCAAAAGATGAAAGAGTTAGGAAAATGCATGATTCTAACTATGCAATGTGACTAATGCAACACATGCGATATGCAATCTAAATAGGCTCAGCTACTTAACATAACATGTGAATCAATTTGATAGCATTCGGTCTAAGCACGTATTCAAAGAAGTGTTAAACTAACAATGCATTGTTAGAATGATGCGCCGAGCTCAATGTATGTAATACAAGTGGATGCAAGGCATGAGATATACTAGACAAAACATGATGCCCTAAACTAACCATCATGAATAAGTAAAAAAAATGAAGAAAGACTTGAGGTTGGAAGACATACACATTATTATAACTGTGCCCTCGCGTAGAAGGATCCAAATAAACTAACTAGCTAAACTAATTAACTAGCTATTACAAAACGAATTAACTAATTATTACAAACCAAATAAACTAACTACGCTAGCTAGTTATTACAAAACCAATTAATTAATTAACTATTCTATGAACTAACTAATTAATTACACTAATTAATTAATTAGAAATTAGAATTAACTAATTAATTACAACATGAATACAATATGAAATAAATAACTAAGACAACTAATCAGTCTTGGGAAGCAAGAAATGCTCATGCAATGCATGGATTTTCACTCGAAAAGCCCACTATTCTGTTGCCAGAATGCTTCTGTTGTACTGTAGAACATCTTTTCACCTCAATCTTTACTCTGTTTTGTTCCAAAAAGTTGCTGCTCAATTTGACAAAAGTGGCCGGCAGGCCAGAAGTAGTGGCCGGCCAGCCACAAATGGTAGCCTGTCGTCCAAAAATAGTAGCCTGCCAGCCACTGAAGCTTTGTTCCCCCTACTGCAACAGAAAGCATACAGAGTACAAAACAGGGTATTCTCAAGGTATGTTTGTCCACCTTGCTTCTTCTTATCAGCAAATAAGTCAAAGAAGGGGTAGGTTTGATTTGCAAATCATCAATCGACGCAATTTTATTGCGTAATAACTTCTGAATCAAGGGACATAATTCAATAAATGCACAATAAAAGACTCTCAAACCTCCTCCGTATCATGGATTGATCAAGGGAAGTGGTTGACCTTGAAAACTTGATATTTCATCACTAGCAAGTATGAAGCAACTTAAGACTCAATGGGTTCAATTAACATCCGATTGAACCCAAGCTGATTTTATTATCTTGTATCACTTTTAGTCCTAGTTTTATTACTTCATTTTAATTACCATCCATTCATTAATCCATTGAGTCCAAAAGTGAGCTTTAAGTCCTCTAATGGAAAGGAGTACCAAACCAAGTGTTATTTTGGGCATGAGAGAAGTGTCATGCTATTGGTGATGAACCCCCAAAGGGATTAAACCATTAAGCACAATACCTCAATCTCAAGCTTAAACAAGCAAGTAGTTTGAAACAACTTTGAAAGCAAATAAAAAGCCAATAAATCAGGGAGGTTGCAGAGGTGATTAGATATGAATACAAGTATGGAAAGCTTGAAATAAACACTATTAACTCAAATAGGTTGGTGGCTAAGGTCTAAACCACCAAACCTATGAGGATTATTACATTACAAGCATGTTATACAAAATTCAAATGCAATGAACAACTAAAAATAGTCTAAAATAGTGCTAAAACAGTCTAAAAAAGTGATGTAATTAAGCTAACAATTGCTAAAACAATAAGCTAAAACATGGAGCAAGTTAGGCTAGTAAGCAAGCACAAAGAGGAGAGGGTACCCCCTCCATTTTTGGGACCTCAAAACAACATTTTTAACCTCTGAAAAAATCTGAAATTCAGTGGTAAAAAGCTCAAAAAAAGTTGAGAAAAGAATGGGAAACACAAGGGCAAAAGCTTAGATAGCAAGGTTCAAAGAAGGGTGATTAACCCCTTCACCTTTGGTAGCTTTAAACCACAAGTTTCAGTCCATAAAAATAGTCTAAAAATAGTTCAAAAATAGCAAGAAAAGATAAGAGAGAAGTAGTGTAGAGATGCTCAAAATTACACCACTTGAAGCAAGGTTACTCTTTTGTTCACAAACCACAAAGCTTACACTCTCAATGGTTGAAATTTGGACTCAATAATCTCAGCAATGAGAGCTCCAATATTGGTTTAGGAAGTGTTTGGGTAAGGTGTGTGTGTTGCAAGATAGAGATAGAGAGAGAATTTCAAGTTTTGGGACTTTTGGAAATTTTTGTAACCTAAAAACATGAGAGAAGGTTAATTGTATATAGAAAAACATGAGCCTCAGTCGAAAATATTTATATACAAACAACTGGAGCTTTTAGGGGAGATGGCAACAAATATCTAGGCTTTACACAAGTGGCCGGCAGGCCAGAAGGAGTGGCCGGCCGTCCACAAATAGTGGCCTGTCGGCTACAAAAATCTACTTCTAGGCCCGACTTTAAATGGGTATATCTCCTTCATTCAGACTCAGTTTTACATGAGTCTTGAGTCTAAATTGAAGCCCCAGAAGTCTATTTTCCAATGGTGGTTGCCTTACATCTAAATTATAAGTGTGGAAAGAGATATACCTATTTTAGTGAAGGTTGCTCATTTCTATCTTAATCGGATTGATACCTAACTTCAAACGGCCATATCTCCTTCATCCAGACTTGAGTTTAGGAGATTCTTGAGTCTAAATTGAAGCCCCGGAAGTCCACTTTCCAATGGTGGTGGACCCACAACTAAATTCTAAGTGTACAAAGAGATAGGTCTGATTTAGTGAAGGCTGCTCAGTTCTCTCTCAACGGTTTCAAGCTCAAGCATTTCCCCAACTAGTTTTCTTCCATCCCCTCCTATTTTCTTCAACTCCAAACCTATCAATAAGATGTTCAAAAATATTTTTCAAAGAGTTCATCTCCCTTCCATTTATTTCCACTTTGTCCTTGCTCGGTTTATTGAAAAGTACAATTTTTAACGAAATGTGAGCCTCGAAATATCGTAGAAACATTTTCAAAAATATTTTGAAAGAGAGGGTTTTAAGGTTTAAAATAGTTTTGGTTAAAATGGGGTGTAAGGTTGGGATTTAGAAACTCTTCTTGCTGAAGAAATTGAGCATTTGTACAGCGTAACTTTCATCATCGAGCGATCAACCCGAGGCGCCAAAGTCTCAAGGGCGGTCAAAAATGGAATGTATACACACACACGTGAACAACTCCTATGAGCTCCAACACAATATTCACATGCACACACACATAGAATTGCTCAATACACTCACACCCACATACACCCTCAATTCTTAATTCTTTCATAATTCAATTTATGATTAAGATTAATTTAATTAAGCAACACTTAGTCTTAATAAATCTTGATTAGCATATAATTAAATTAATCATAACTAATCACAAACCCACATAATTTAATCAGTCTAATTGACTTTCACTATAGCCCAATTAATTATATTTAAATTTATCATTCTAAATCAAATTTTTAATCAAACTCTCAAAAGGCTCCAAGTATTAAATTAAACTTATTTCCATCCTCAATTTTGGTTTCTTAAATCATTAAGGCCTTCAATTTCAGATTAAACTTCAAAATCTTCGCCAATAATTTACATACTCAATTGAATATATCAATTGAATACCTCATAAATAGATTTAATTCATAATAACCTTAATTCCCAATTCTCATAACTTAACTAACTCTATTCAGACCCAATTAATCAAATCTTAATGTTACAAATCTGAATCAAATATTTAATTAAATTCCCATACAATCCGATACTCGAAATTAAAATAATTCAATTCTCCAATTATACTCTCTTGAGCCATTTAGGCTTTCAATTTCAAATTTCAAAATAAATCCTTATTAAAATCAAATATGAAAAATCTAGAAACCTCCTAGATGTTGATTTGTGATTATGTATCAATTTTAAGCAGAATATAACAATCCCAATCAAACAATCAAGAGAAAGAGACACAAAGATTTTACGTGGAAAAACCACAATTGGACACCTTCCAATTGTGATCAAAAACCACAGACAATGTGACCACAAGAACAATCCACTAAGAAGATATAAAGGAATTACACAGGTATCACTCTCAATTATCTAGCGAATTCACAACGCCTAATTGAACCAACCTCTATGTGCCTCTTCCAACCCCATCTTCAAGACCAGAATTGTCTTTCGATGAGCCACTCCCGATTCCTCCAAAGCTTTCAGCTCGAATTCTTGACCACAACTGAAGAACAACTCTCTCTTTTGTGTATAACAAACAAACCTTTGATGTACTCTCTTTAAACCATGAGTTAAATACTCAATAAAACATCAAAGAAAATAATAAAATATCCCCAGATATAAACCTTTAAGAACAAAAAAAAAATCTGGAGGACTTCAATCAATGAATCAATGAATAGCCTAGATTTGGGAGAAACCCAACTATTTATAGAAAACCAAAACAATCCTAGTTGGGAAAGAAAACCAACTTCTTGTAGAAAACCAACTTCTTGCAAAACTCCAAAGTAATCTTGTTTTTGAAGGAAACCAACTTCTTAAAGAACTCTTGTTTCAACCTTAGTTTTGATCCATGGAATTTGACAACAAAAAGTTCTAACAAAATACAAATCAGACTTCAAAATTCTCAGAAATCCCAAATTACCTTAGAGTAACAACCAATTAGAATCCAAATCTACTTAATCAATTAAACATAAAATCACATACATAATGAGGTTGGCTTAATCTAAGGTTTATGCTAATTACGAATCGTAATTTTGCTAAATTTTGTCGTAGGCTCTAAAAATCATGCTAAACACAGATATGAAATTGGTTTTGGTTTATGGCGTCTCTAAGGCTATAAATTTTCAGTTTAAGGTTCCAATTGCAACAGATTTTTCTACACCCAACAGATATAAATTCATAATAACATAAGAACTCACATAATTAAACATACAAATTCATATCGAATACATAATCACATGCGTAATTAAGTTTATTACAAGTTGGGTTATCATATCTATAGTCCTTGAATTACAAATTGCGAGTTATAGTTGAAATTACTTGTGTAATATTCACTTTATTGGTTTATTAACTCGTCTTGTATCTAAGTGTGTATATAAACAGTGAACATGGAGATTCAGCGGCAACGAGTATAGAGTTTTGTAATGTATTTTATACAAAGATAAGCATTACAAGTGGAGAAGCATGTTCTTGGCTAAACAGATGATTTCGGATGCAACCATGAACTTCGTTTTTGCATATTTAGATAATTTGTACTTGTAACAGTTGCATTTTAATTTGTAGTAGTTTTAATTTGTAATTTGTAATAGTTTCACCATAGTAAAAGAAAATAGGGAAGGAAAGATGTTTATAAACCTTCGGGTTTAGAGAAAATTTTTGGCATTAATTTTATTATTTCCAAAGTGTTTTTGTTTTCTATAATAGAAACCAAAGTTTAGCCTTGGCTAAAAAGTATTTCTGATTTATATTCAGAAACGGCATCTGAAACAGATTTCATTTCAAACCTTTAGGGTTTGAGGAAGTCTTTGAGTTTAATCCTTTTATTCCTAAAGTGTTGGAAAACCAAGTTTGGAGAAAATCTTTAGTTATAATCTGATTATTTCCAAAGTGTTTTGTTTTGAGAAAAAAAACAAGATTTTAGCATTAGCTAAAATATTTCTAACTTTATTCAGAAATAACGGGATTAGTTCCAGGAGTATCGGTTAACTTTTATGAGTGATATAATTCTGATAGCAATTTTTAATTTCTTGTAAGTTTTGTAAGCTTTATTTGTTTTAACCTAGTTTATTCCCTGAAAAACTTAATTTTAAATTTGTTTCCCATGGACTAGAAGTCAACATACTTTTGAAAGTTTTGTCTAAGGTTAAGTGGGTCTTAAGTAAGACTGGTGTGATCCCTCCATTCTTTCTGGAAACTTTCATGATTATGTTCGATTCTAGGGTAAGTGGTGAGATCAGTTTTGAATTAAATTTAAGACTTTCGATTTTCTAGTGTTAAGTTTAGTTTTCGAAAAAAAAATAATGAAATTCTGTTGTGATTTTTCAGAAATGGCTTTAAGAGGTGACAACAGAAATTGTTGTTCTACCTGACAACCTTAAGCCTCGTGAGGTTCTTAAAGGAAGATCTAGAGAGATCAAATGTGATTAAAGGAAATCAAAAGATTGCATGATAATATCTTTGAATTAATCAGAGGCAATTAGTATGTTATCCTTGTATCAATTATAGCATGTATGAATGCTATGTGACTTTGCTTAAGAGCAAAGATGAGACAACCCGTTAGGGTGGGTGAATGTATTTTTTGAATTTTTATAATTTTGAATATATTCATGAATTGGTGGCTTCTAGTGAGTGCAAGATCACTGATCACAAAGATAGAAAATTGGTGGTTCCTAGGGAGTGTTAGACCACTAGTTACGTAGTTATGAGATTGTGGTTCTTAGTAGTGAACAGATTACTGATCACATGTCAAGACATGATGGTTCTTAGTAGTAGAGATGCTACTGATCATATGTCAAGACATAATGATTCCTAGTAGTAGTAAAGTGACTATTGACTATTGATTCCTAGTAGCAGAAAGTCTATTGACTACATGTTGAGAAATTAGTGATTCCTAGTGATAAGACTAGCGATCATGTTATGAAGTTCCGAATAGTAAACTATTGAACATTGGATTTATGTTTCCTAATAGTAAGACTATTGGCTTTAGAGTGATAGGTTGGACCAATTATGTTTAGGTGCCTTGAATTTGAAAAAGATTTAATTCGGTTGATGATGGTCTAGGAATATATTTTCTGTGATATGATTTTGAGAGTTTCATAATCATTGTGACACAAGAAAGACCCTATCTCAAGCTCGGCTCATTTACTTATCGAGCTCAGCTCAATAAGAAACTGGGCTCAAACTCGGCTTGGCTCAGCTCAGCTCAGCTCAATAAATTTTTTAAAAATATTATTTTTATTATTTAATATATAAATAATATATTTATTAGATAATTTAAATAAGGATAAACGAGCCAAGTTTGACAAGCCGAGCTTGTGCGAGCTCGAGCTCGACTCATTTACTAAACAAGCCTAATATTCAAGCTTGAGCTTGGCTCGTTTGCTAAACGAACTGAACCAAACCAAGCCGAGCCGAGCCGAGCCCTTAACGAGCTGAACCAAGCTTGTTCATGAACAGCTCGGTTCATTTGCAACCCTAGTAATACCTACACCCAAGAAGGTTAGGATAAGCCTAAAATTCCGTTGACTTTGTATTCAATGGTTATGCACAATATAGTAGGGCATATCGATTTTTTTGAGTACAAATCTAATATTCAGATTTACGCAAGAATCTTATCATGAAATTGATGAAATGGTAATCATGAGAAAAAAAAGATAAGCCTAGAAGATGTTAACATACTAGGACTTTAAAGTTCTTCTATCTAAATTTTTTTAAACCTATATGGTGGCTAGTGAGGCTAAAAGCTTCTTTGAAGCTATGATTTCTCTAGAAAGACGTTATTAATTTAACTTAATCTTGCAGAGGTAGTAATCCTTAGGATGCAAGTGAATGAAAGCCGATGAGACATGTTTGTTATCAAAGAATACCGGCGAAGAGAAGGCCTGTATTACTTTGATACGTGATCACCAGTTATGATGAGTGTGATTGTAATTGTATGAAGTTTGAAGATACATCAAGATGGATGTTCAGATAGCTTTCCTATATGAAGATTTAGTTGAATAAATCTTTACCCTGAAGGGTTTACCGAGGATGAGAAAAGATTGTAAGCTTGAGAATCATGTTATGATTTGAAATAAGTATCGAAACAATGGTATAAGAAATTTGATTATACTATATTGTCAAGTGGGTATTGGCAAATGTGTGTATGTTAAAGACATTGACAATAGTATATGTCGTGTTGTGTCTGTGTGTAAGTGACATGTTCATTGTTGGTAGTTATGAGAAGATATTCAATACTACCAAGTAGATGTTGTACTTTAAGTTTGATATGAAAGATATGGGCCTTACAGGTGCGATTCTGGATATTAAGATTACTAGAACACCTAGTAATATTGTACTTTCTTAGTCTCATTATGTTGATAAGATACTTGAGAAATTTAGTAAATTAGATACAAGTGTGTCAAGGACACTAGTAGACTTGAGTCTATATTTGGTCGAGAATGAGGGTAAAAGTGTATTTTAACTAGAATATCCTGGGGTCATTGGAAGTTTAAAGTACCTGATGAGTTATACAAGGCTAGGGATAGCCTACTCAGTTAGCAGGCTTAGTAGATACACGAGTAATCCTAATGCTACTCATTGGAAAGGGCATTATGCAGGTGTTGGATTATTTACACTACACCTGGTATTATGGGTTGCATAACACTTGATATCCAATTGTACTAGAAAGGTACAAAGGCGCTTACTTGATATATGATATTGTAACAACCCCGACCTGTGATTAGCCTATAATCCTTGATTAAGAATATTTAACAAGTAATTAAGGAGAAATCCTAAGTTAATTGCATATGTCATGTGTTATTTGTATTAATATCTGTCTGCTATAGGAATATTTTTCGATAATTTTGTTTGAATCTGTGAATTGAAGTCCTTATCAGCCACCGAACACGAAATTGGTTGGGCCAACATGTAATTTAGAATTTTTAGAAATTTATGGTAAGTCTAATTAGAATTCGAATCAGAACCAAATAATTAGAATAAATTGAATTCAATTAACCAACTTAATGTATACTTAATTAAATCCCACTAATCCCACCTATATAAGCCAAGACAAGCCTAGGAACACTCATATACACACACTTTTTTCATCTATTTGAACTCAAAACATGAAGAGAGAGAGAGAGAGAGAGAGAGAGAGAGAGAGAGAGATTAAGACCAAACAAGAGGGAATTGAGGAAGACTTGGTGAGATTAGAAGGAATTTGGAAGAATTGGCTTGGAAACTTAAGGGATTTGCTATGTAGAGACCAATTAAAGACTTAAGGTAGGTAATTCAACTCTTAAATTATGAATTTGAGTCACTCAATGCAAGAAATCAAGAGAATTAGAAGAATAAAGCTAGGATTGAAGAATTTAAGCTCAATGCCTGCATGCAAATCTTATTTCATTTTGAAGTTGTTTTCATAAAATTTTCACATGCATGTTCTTATCTTGGCTATCTTTTAAGAATTCAATATCTTTTTGTGCTAAACAACTCAATTGATCATGTTTTGGAAAGAATGATAGCATGTAAATTCCTCCATGTGTTATATCTCAAGTTTCAAGTTTGGTTTTGCATGATTGGCTTGCTTTTAGGCTTTGGTTTTGCGAAATGATCTTTAATTCATGAAATTTTACAAATGTTTTCTCAAGTTTTGGCCCAAAAGAATGTGCTTTCATGTATTAGAATTGTGTTTTGAAGCTTGGAGAGCAATCTGAAAATTCCAGAATTCAGCATGATCGCTTGAGCAAAAAATTCAAGCTCTCAGAAGTTTTGCAAAGTTTGGGGGTTGGCTCAAACGACAAAAGTTGCACTCGAGTGACCACCCTTTGTTTTGAACCTTGGCTCGAGCGACTAAAAATTGGCTTAAGCGTAAAAATTGAGCATCTAGTACTTTTACAGACTTTGCAGACCGCTCAAGCAACCAAAGCTTCGCTCGAGAGAACTATCCTATTTTCATAAATTTGGCTAAGTGTTCCAAAATGCATTTTTGCATCCTCATTGCATCTAAGGCATTCCTAGGCCATGATTAAGGCATAATAATAAGGATAAGAGTTAGAAAAACACGCTATGAAGAATAATGATAAGTTAAACACCTTTGGGACGTGTGTTCAATGTGTATCTGCCACGTGTTTGTGTAGGTCACGTGTCATCGCCAACCTGATTAGTCTGTTTTGTCCACGTGATATGTTATGCTACTAGAGCTATATGTGAGTAACAACTTTGTAAAGCTATGTTTGATTATAAGTATTTTCTGACTGAAATAAATCTATTTTCTGAAATGCTATTTGTGAACCATGAATGAATGTACAATTTTCTGTAATGTAATGTGGCATCCTATGTTTATGTGGCCATTGTCCAGAGGTAACAAAACCGTGGTCTATATTTATGTGGCCCTTGCCCAGGGGTAACAATACCGCAGTCTATATTTATGTGGCCCTCGCCTGGGGGTAACAATACCATGGCTATATGTGTGCACAGAGATCTTTGTTAGTTCCAATTCTTAGAACTACTGTTTACTGTATTGATGACCATCAAATTATTGTTTGGTCTTTAAGACCTACTATACTATTAACTACTGGATGTACCACGTATGACTGTCTATGAAATCTGTATATGAATCTGAATTTGTTTCTGATATGAAATCTGATTTTTTTTCAATCTAATGGGACATTGTTCACAAACCTTTACCTTGTTGTTATTCACTGGGCTCCAGCTCACTGTATTATTTATGTATGTAGGTGATTAGGTGCGGGACCAGGCTTAAGCTGTTGCCTGAAGTTCTATCTTGCCAAGCCAACCAATGTGCCTCTCGAGGAGTTTCCCAAGTGGTTCAAGTGATTAAGTTTTGTGCACGTGCCGTTTATTATTGTCTTTTCTTTTCTCCTTCTTGGACAAGACTGTTGTGTTTATCTATATGTAAGGGTGACGTAAGATAATGATATGTATATATATGACATCACTAATTATATGTGAATATAATTTCAAGTTTTTTTGTCCCATATATGTCTGCACAACTCTATGGACATTGTATTTTATATATTTGCTTCCGCTAGCCCGTTATTTTGTTAATCTGTTTTAGAGGTCTTCGATAATCTTAAGATTACTAGCCGATTATGATGCTAAACCTATAGTGGCGGGTTTGGGTCGTAACAGATATAAAGACTACAAATCCATTAGTGGATATGTTTTCTCTAATTGGAGCTGTAACCGTGTTTTGGAGGTCTTCCAAGCAGATGTGTATCACAAGATCGATAATGAAATTAGAATTTAGTATTAAAGTAGCTGAATGGCTTTACCGTTTTCTTAACGATATTCCATGTTGATCAAATTTTGTGCTAACAATTTTCTATACTTTGCGACAACCAATCAAGTATTTGTAGGACACAAATGGAAAGCCTAGACATTTTTTGTTGAAGACATAGTTCCATACAACGATTACTCTTGTGTGTTGTCACTATAGACTATATACCGTCTAAGGACAATATTACGAATCCGACTTAAGGATAAAATTGAGGGTTGTAAGAAGTCGTCATGAGGAATGAGGTTAAGGCTTTTAGCGAATGTTACTAGAACAGAAAACCCAACCTCTGAAATAAAGATTCAAAGAGACAACCTAATTGTGTGTAACAGGTTAGTCACTGAAGAGGTGAATCCTCTTTGCCATTCCTTTATACAGTGATACTTGTGCGGTGGAAGGTTAAGCTGATACTTTTAATAACCTAAGTGCTGTGAATGGTTAACCGTGGTATAACAAGATACCTTATATAGGTCACCTATATAAGTGCGAAGTAGGGCCGTTTCTTTAAGAATTAATGAGGTTGAATTCTTTAAAAACACTCGCTGAACCAAGCTAGTGTTTCAGGGCCAAACCGGACACGCCAATGAGAACAAAAACAATGGTTGGAGTAACTCTTGTGTGAAGTTTATTGTCTTGTCTCAGTTTACACAAACGACAAAACAGTTCAAGATATCGCGTTCACTGGTTAACTAGTAAATCCGATAGGTTTTTATTATGAGAGGTTTGAGGCCAACAGCTACCTTTCTGATGCATGATTATTTTGTGTGCTTTCTCTCTCCGAGTTTTTGTTGTTAAGCGTTGTCCGCTTTTCTTTATTCGGCCAATTTTATTCACGTGGGGGATTGTTGAAAAATAATTATTTTTGAGCAACTTTAATTCAAAATTAAAGTGGGACCTAACCGCCAGTGAAGGTGGGTTTGAGTGGTTTTGTATTCTTTTAAGTGAGAAAGTTGTAATATAGAAATAATGAGCCAAAACTATTAAATTGTGAATGAGAATTGTCTCATAAAGTGGGCATCAATAAAAGTTGGGCTTAGGCCTAGGCTTGGACTTTGACTTGGACTTGGACTTGGACTTAGTCTTAGTCTTAGTTTTGGTCTAGACTGGCCTAGGCTTGTGTATGTCCATGTATTGGACTTTGTCTTGGGCATGGGCCAGATTGTGCTATACTGGACTGGACTTGTCTTGTGCATATATTTTAAACTCTGTTTGGATCGGGTTGTAACTCAATACCCGTATCAATTTTGCGATCCATCTAGTTAGATTATTTAAATAGCATTATATATATATATAATGCAAGGAAAGTTTTCAACCTTTGTAACTCTTATATTTTGATGATAGAGTTGATGATCATATTATGCACATGGAGTTTTGCACCTTTGTAACTTTAGCCCTAATGGCTAGAGGTAATGGCCTTTGATGCTAGGTTTTATGGTAGCCTTCATGGCTAAGATCTCTTTCCTACAAGTATAAAAATGGCCTTTCCCCTCCAATTTAGATAGATGAGATAGAAATATTTTTGAGATGAAAAATTTGTGATTTTCTTTAGATAAAGTTGGAGAAGCTTTTTATACCAAAGAAATATTTCTATCTTCTTTGTGCTAGCTCATTCTTTGGTTCTTGTTGGAGAGAGAGTGCTGCCATTGTCAAGTTCACCAGAGCTATTCAGAAGGTGTTTCTGCATTAGCTGGTTTTGACTATCGTATCTTAGAAAACAGATGTCGACGTACCTCTAGCACCCATCGGGAGGCGATGAATCTGTTTTAAGGAAACTGTGGTACCACACAGATTTCAGTTTGCATCTCTTATCTTTTGTTCTTGAAACTTTTAGATTTAAACTATTTCTTGTATATTATTTTATATGTTCATGGGAATTCATCTTGTAATATGTTCTATAATATAATATAATTTATTTATATATTTTTAGTTGTGTAGTTTATTATATATTTCATTTTTTAATAGTAATAAAAAAAATTATTTTGTCATTTTTATTTATTTTATTTTATATATTTTTCTTATATTATTATGAAAAAATACCAACATACACTATAACTACCATCACTATTATTGTTGTCACCTCTAACACCCCCTCCCGCTACCACAATCATTACTTTGCCACCACCATTATCCCACTTCTGCTGTGCCGCCATCGCCATCACCATCACCAACTTCCGCTGCTGCCACCACTGTGCCGATATGCCACCATCACCAATTAAATGTAGAAACCATATTTCTTACAAAAGATATTTCTCTGGTAATTTGTTGTAAAACTTATTTTTCATTAAAAAATGTGTGGACCAGAAGAGAGGAGGATAGGATTGGTCTTTTAGAAAGTATGAAATGAACATTGCAGGATTCTGTGTTTTATTCCATAATTAGTGGCCGACATCACCCACCAGGTCCAAGGCATCAAACCTCCCCCCAATTGGGTTTCTTGGCAATCCTAAAAAAACAAGCATATAGTTATCAAACAAATAAATGTGTATGTACTGTCAAATTATCAAATATTATTATATTATAAATAAAGATATATAAAAAGAAGGTGGATCAATCAAGTGGGAGTTATTCTTCTATTGCTGTGTAGGGTTCCAATTTGATCTGATCCTTTTCCTTAGCATTACGCCATATGTAAGCCTACAACAACCCCCTTCACCCCACTCCTGCTCCCTGTGACTTTTACTTTCTAATAAAATATATATATATATATAAATTAAAATAAAATAACACATGTTATTAGAAAATATTTCAACTCTTTCTTAAAAAAATAGAGAAAAAGAAACTAACCAGTTCAATGAATTATTCAATGTTCCTCAAACAACAATAATTGGTGTTTTAAATGAATAATCATTGGTCTAAATTGTAAGATTTATTAGTATTGTGTCAATTTTAAGAAATAACATGTAAAGTGTCAATTAATAAATGGAATAAAATAGTATTCAAAGAGTATTAATGGTAAACTAAAAAATTCTGAATTTAACACCACAATTTAATTAATACACATAATTGAAGAGTTTTCACATTACTTTGTTTTTTCCCCTTAGTTTAAGCTATAATATTCCAACAACTAAAATAATGTGAAAGAAGAACAGTATATACAAATAGAAGCTTCCACCTAATTTACACCTATTAAGAGAGCCTTGATTGGTAGTTTAAATTTCATCTTGTCTTGAATTGCTCGAGTTTTGGCTTATCGGCTTATCGGTTCACTAGCCGGTCATTCGGCAAGAAGGCTAACAATCGCGATCGGCAAGATAATAACTGAGGTAGACAAGTGTTTCACCCTTCATTCGGGCAAGCTCAATCTAAGCCATCAATCTTTATTTACCCTTCAATTGAAGAGGTCACTTGTCAATAAAAAAGAGATATAAGAAAATATATTTTTTTAATTTAATATTATTAATGAAATTTAAAAAAATTTAAAGGAGAATTAGGAAATGGGGTCACTGTTGTGTCTTAGGCACATTAGTGACTATTGTGCATCAATTTGAAATGTATCTGAACCGTTTATTTTGTAGAGTTTATTGAGTACTTCATGCGTACCAAAAATCATATTAATCGGATATCAATAACTATATGATCGATAACCAAAAAAAATAAACAATAAGTTTTTTTTTTAAGAATAGCATAAAAAATTTGCAATTCGATCATATAGTTATTGATATCCAATTAATATGATTTTTGGTAGGCATGAAGTACTCAACAAATTTTACAAAATGAACGGTTCAGATTATAAAAATAAGTTCATAATACACTTTAAATTGATGCACAACATTCACTACTGTGCTAAAGGCACAACAGTGACTCCATGTCCGGAGAATTACATGCAATTGGGAGTTGGGAAAAAAACAATCAACTCATGAATTATATTCTCACAACCTTTCATTTACACCCCCACCACAAATATATTTATATCCCATTTATTTGTAATTTTTTTTTCTAATTTCCAGCTAGTGGCCCCAATTTTAAAAATATTAGATGAAGGGGAGTTAAACAGCATTGTTTGCTCCACTTTTTTTTTTATTATTCTCAGTCTGCTAGCATTATAATTCATAGGTGCTCAAGCTCCACTTCAGATTGATCTCCACATTCATTTCTTTGCCCTTCAATCTATAGGTATGTCTTCTCTTAGATTTTAGATCTTCTTTGTACGCAATCTAACTTCTGATTCTACATACATAAACATCTGTATACTTGTATATGTATGTATATATGCGTTGACTCATATATCTATTCACAATTTCTTCCAATTTTTTATTGATTTTTCCATCAAATCTCCAATTCAAGGCTTTAGTATTCGCGGGTTTCAATTATTTCGATCTGTTTCTCCTTTGATGATTCTCTCTCGTTTACAAGAACTTTTAGTTGTTGTGTCTGATAGATATAGATTCAAACAGTGTGTTATTTAGGGTTTGAAAGCAAATTAGAAACCCTTTTGATGATTAATATCAGTCTTTGATTGTTATTGTGGTCTCAAAGAAGAAAAAAAATTAAAAAATAAAGTGAACTAGATTACATTCCACAACACAAGATTTTGTAGTTACAGCTTCAATCCTAGAGCCCCATTAAAGCTTTTGATATTTGGAACCCAAAAAGAAAAATCCAAAAATCCAAAAAAAAAGAAAGAAAGGATGGTTTCAACTGATAATGGTGGAAACAATGGGGGAATTGAGGAATCTAATGGTTCTAGTGGGGTAAAGAGTCAGATTCCTCTTCACATTTCTGGGTCTCAAAAGGGGCTTATAAATGATGAAAGCTCTCAACATAGGTTCCATGATGATTCATCTGCTCTCCCCAAAAGATTAAGGTTCCTCAAATTTGGTTCTTTGGCTTCCCCATCTGTGAAATTCCAGCGTATTGCTACGCAGAGAGATGAGATGTCACGCGCAGTGCCTTCTGTGACTAATCATGCTCTTCGAGAACGATTCAACAAAGTCTTTTCCCGGAAAATTGATTGGGTCTCTCTTCGGAAGATGGGCAAAGAATGGTTTAGAGATCCCATGAACATGGCCCTTTTTGTTTGGATAATTGGTGTTGCTGTGTCTGGTGCGATTCTGTTCCTCGTCATGACCGGAATGCTAAACCGTGCTCTTCCGGAAAAGTCCCAGAGAAATGCTTGGTTTGAAGTTAATAATCAAATCCTCAACGCACTGTTTACTCTGATGTGTCTTTACCAGCACCCGAAGCGAATCTACCACCTTATACTTCTTATAAGATGGAGACCAGAGGACATTTCCAAACTTAGAAAGATTTATTGCAAGAATGGGACTTATAAGCCTCACGAATGGGCACACATGATGGTTGTTGTGCTGCTATTAAACCTTAACTGCTTTGCCCAATATGCCTTGTGTGGTCTTAACTGGGGTTACAAGAGATCAGAACGACCAGTTATAGGAGTTGCGATAACTATCTCTGTTGCAATGGCTGCACCTGCAATTGCTGGTGTTTACATCATTGTTAGCCCCCTCGGGAAGGATTATGATTCTGAATTGGATGAGGAATCACAAGTTCAGATTAACCAGCCAAGCCAGTCAAGATTGAAATCATTAGAGAAGAGATTTTCATTCGCTTCAAGAGATGAGAGGATGGTTATTGAGAGCAGACCAAAGTGGAGTGGAGGGGTGCTTGATTTTTGGGACGATATTTCTTTGGCATATCTCTCACTATTTTGTAGCTTTTGTGTTTTTGGGTGGAATATGGAGAGACTTGGGTTTGGAAACATGTATGTTCACATTGCGACTTTCCTTCTGTTTTGTATGGCCCCCTTTTGGATTTTCAATTTGGCAGCAATTAATATCAATAACGAGGCTATAAGGGAGGCATTGGGGATTACGGGGATCTTTCTTTGTGTGTTTGGTTTACTCTATGGTGGCTTTTGGAGGATTCAGATAAGAAAGAGATTCAACTTGCCACCATACAGCTTCTGTTGCGGTAAACCAGCTATTGCTGATTGTACATTGTGGCTTTTCTGCTGTTGGTGTTCTCTTGCTCAGGAAGTGCGGACCGGGAATACCTATGATATTGTCGAAGATAAATTTTGCAGGAAGCAAGTGGATGGAAGTGACCAATTACCAATTTCGCCATTGCCTCGTGAAGATGGAGACTTTCAATACAGGTCCGGCCCGAGTTCTCCACTTCGGAACGTTTCTTCTTCTTCTCAGATTACGAAAGCTAATTCTCCAAGTCCCAGCAGACTTCCTCAGGGGCATTATAGTCCAAATCGGCATCTTCCTTCGATGGAGGAGGAGGAATCTCGTTCAAGAGGTAAGGATGCAACTATGACACCACCTGCTCCTTCACTTATAGAAAGAGAAGCCAATTAGCATAAAACTATGTTGTTTTCGCTTTGTGATTTGTATTAGAAAATGCTGTAGGCTATTTCACATGATTGATATGTACTTTGAATTTTTGTGTGTATACAGATGCATTTTACGTGTAAATGATCTTTCTTACTTATTTGTCTCTTGAAGATATATTTTGTTTAACACTGGGTTTTTAGTTACTTCCATACTTGGGCAAATACTCTATCTAAAGCAATAATAGTGGTGCATATTTTTTCCCCCAACACGAAAATCTTCAGATTTTCTTAAGGTCGCAATATAAACCAAACCAAGCCAAGTCAAGTCTTAAATTCTATCAAATAGGGTCGGTTACATGAATTCTTTTTCTCCACTCGACTCTGTCAACAACCATTTGGTTAGTCAAATTAAGGAGATTCATATCTCTCTTTACTACACTAGCTCACGTCAATCTAGATTTGCTCATTCCTCTAACACTTCTATTTATCGTTACTGTATTGCATCTCTTCACTACTGCCTCTGTTGGTCTCCGTCGTATATGACTAAACCATCTTAATCTATACTCTCTCAACTTATCTTCTATCGATTCTACTCCTATCCATTCATGAATATACTCATTCCTAACTCTGTCTTTTTTAATCTTGCCACACATCCACTTTAGCATTCTCATTTCAACAGCACTCATCTTGTTTACATGTTGTTTCTTAGTTGCCCAACATTCTGCCCCATACAACATTGCTGATCTAATAGCTGTTCTATAGAACTTTCCTTTTAGTCTAGTGAGTGTTCGTTTATCGCACAGTACCCCAGATGCACTTATCCACTTAAGCCACCCTCCCTTGATTCTATGGATCACATTTGCTCCGATTTCCTCAGCCGTTGTGATAATTGATCCTAAATAACGAAAATATTCACTCTTAAGTAGTTCTTGGTTTTCAATCTTCACTTCACCTTTACTTCCATTATTACTGTTACTAAAGTTACACTTCATGTATTCTGTCTTAGTTCTGCTTATCCTAAGATTCAAGTGTTTTTCTCTAAGTCTCCAACTTAGTGTTAACTCATTATCTAGTCTCATCTACTAACATGATATCATCAGCAAAAAAACATATACCATGGCACATCATCTTGAATATTTCTCGTCAACTCATCTATAACTAAAGTAAAAAGATAAGGATTTAAGATTGATCCTTAGTGTAACCCCACAGTAATTGAAAATCCACTTGTCTCTCTAGTAGGTGATTTAATAGTGGTCAACACACCTTCATACATGTCCCTTAGGTATGTCAAATATTTAATTTTATCAAATTTATTAACCTTAGGTATGCTATTTCAGTAAAAAAATTAAAAGGTTTAATTAAAAAAAAAAAAAAATAGTACTCAATGTGTCTTAAACGTGTCCTCAACGTGTCCATAGTGTGTCCAACTTTCCAATGTGTTTGACACGTGTCCGAAGCATGTCCGGCGTGTGTCTGTGTCCGACACATGTCGGACACCTGTACACGACCTCCGGAGAGGTGTCCGTGCTTCATAGCTAGCTACTTCCTCCCCTTTTGACCTTCATCCATGTTCCTTATTTAACAATTTCTCAAAATAGTTTCTTCACCTCTCCTTAATCTCTTCATCCTTTACCAACACCTTAGAGTTCTCACTCTTGATGCACTTAACTTGATTAAAATCTCTTATTTTCCTCTCTCTTATCTTATCAAGTTTGTATATTCTCTTCTCTCCCTTCTTACTATCTAGTCTAGTGTATAGGTCATCATAGGCTTTCAATTTAGCCTCTCTCACTACTTTTTTGACCTATTTATTAGCCAATCTGTAATTCTTAAGGTTTTCCTTAGTTTTATCATTCTGCCACTTTTTAAAGCACTCTTTTTTCATCTTTACTACCACTTGAACCTCCCCATTCTAGTACTAAGTTTCTTTAGAGTTAAGTCCCTTTCCTTTCAACTCTCCAAGGACTTTCCTTGAGATTCTCCTCATACAATCAGCCATCGAGTTCCACATAATGTTAGCATCATCTTTCAAGTCCCAAGTACCTCCTTTATCCATTTTATTCTTAAATATTTCTAGTTTATCCATTTTTGGGTCCTATCATCTCATCCTACGACGCCTACTATCTTTCCTGGCTTGGTATTGCCCTTTAAAGCATACATCTAGTAAAAAAATCCTATGCTGAGATGTCAGGCTCTCTCCAAGAATTACCTTACAGTCGCTTCATTTTAGATGGTCCACTTTTCTTACTAGAAAGTAATCTATTTGACTCCTAATTAACCCACTCTTCAGATTTTCTCTCACCCATGTCTTAGAAAAATATCTATAATAGTATTAATGCTTTAGTTTGGTTTACCTTTGGCAAATGATAGTCCATTTTGATAATTTGAAACTTTTAAACTTAGGACTTGTTTGGGAAGATTAAATAAGTGTATTTTTTGTCTTTTTTGACTAAAAAATTGAGGTTGAAAATATGGATGTTTGGGTTAACTTTTTGACTTTTTATGGAAAAATGTGTAATAAAAAATTGTGAAAATTGGTTTTTAGAGGAAAATCTGAATTGGGAGTTGTGCAGCCGTAATTGTTGACTTTTGGTGAATAGTGTTAACTTTTTAACTTTTTGAGTAACTTTTTGGCTTTTTGGATTATTTTGCACTACCCAAACAAGGCCTTAATCACGGTTTCATTCACTAGGGCAATACAATTGGGGAAACCAGTTTTGATTATTATTTTGGTTCATAAATAACTATATCAGTAATGCTATGGTCCTAGACATAAAAACCCAGAAATTACCCAGAATTTCACATCAATGGCTCATATTCATTTCATATGTGGACCCCACACCTCATCAATTCAATCTCCATCCCAAAACCCATTTCTAGGTACATTCTGGGTCCCAAATTCTGGGACCCTAGCTTTTTGGATTGTAAATGGATGTAGTGAATCAGCCTTCTACACCCAGCATACCTTGGAAGAACACAACTACCCAAATCTTGGGCCACCTGGGGCCAAAAGCTTGATTAAACAAAATTCTTATCTAAGCAGATAGAAACTGACCATTCAAATCCTTGACATTTCAGTCATGAACTATTGTAATTGCTGAGATATTCACTGCACAGATTTGGCATACATGAAAGTCACTTTAATCAGACCTATTTCATGATTTTCATCACAATTGCTTAGAAATGTTGTGTTTATAGCTCAAGAAGTCCGAAGTCCTCATCGGATGAGACTCATCTTATTAACTTCTACGCATCGTTTATTGATGTTCTACTTCTTATATGCTGGCTTAAAATTGTTTCTTTATTCCATTTCTTTGTATGTATAATTAGATTCTTCATTTCTTTTCTTTTTTCTTTTTTGTCTTTTATTGGCTTGTCTGAGGAATAGACAAATCTTATGGTGGCCGAATTGGTTATCCACTTTTACAATTTGACTTATACAGTGTTAGCGAAAATGGTTGACAAAATCAACTGCAACTAAGAGTCCTCACACATGGAGAGAACAAGTTATTCCCATGTTTTAGAAATCTAGTAATGGTTCTTCACATATGCTTCTGATCAATTCATAATTCTCATGATTGAGTATAGTTTTGAAGGAGTTGATTTGAGTGCAATTCAGTCCCAGGTTTCAGAATTTTTGAAATGGTCCTTCACATATGATTCTGAACCAGTCATAATTCTCAGAATAATGTTGTTTGAAGCTGTCCCTTTGAAGGAGGCTCAAAGCTTTGGTATACTAGAGGAGACTATTTAGTCCTATTCATATAGGCTCATGTGATTTTTCTGTTTGCATTTAAATTTTGAGGTTTAAGGGACTAAGAAAGAAATATCAAGACCATTCGTGTGATTTTAATAATTTTTTATTTTGAAGTACGTGGTGCATTTCCATCATTTGGTGTATGAAACATCCTACAAATTGTGTAATAGAAAGTGTCCTGATAAAGATTGAGCTCTTGCTTTAGATGATTTGTTATAGTTAAAGTTGAGGGGAGGGGGGGGGGGGGGGGGGGGGGGGGGGGGCGGAGAAAGTAAAAGAGAAGTATATATCAGATTGTTTGGTGCGACTTTTACTTATAATTTCTGTGGCAAGAAATGACTTGAAGAAGCTGAAAAATTCAATTATCAAGAAGCTAGGCAAGGAAACTTTTGATTTTTGAATTTAAATTATCTATTTTTAGTTTGTCAGAACCTGTACCAAATAGGGTCATTATCTAATTTTTTAAGCTATGAATTTTCATATAACAATTTTATCCTACACCTTCAATTATATGGCAGAAATGCTTTCCCCAATCTTCATTGGGGTATTTGCTTTGTTTTGTAATAGCTCAACAAATTCTAAGAGTTTAATTTTAACCGAAGTTTTTAAATGGGAAGTGTAACACGGGGCATTTTACCTCTCTTGGGTCGAGGAGTAAAGTGTCAAAGCATAAGGATTTCGAATTTTAAAATTTTATTTTTATTAAATAAATAAAATATTTGAAAATAATAAAAAAATATTAAAAATCAAATACAAAGGTTTACGTATTTTTCTGCTTATGGAGTTGAGCATTTAACTGCATAGAAAGAAACTTACCCTCATCAAAAGTGAAATTGACTTTCTAAACTTTAGTTATCAAGCTTTCATTTGAGCCTAAGCAATTGTTTGCCACATCATTGGGGCAGAGTTGGAAGCGAAAAATTAAAGACGTAGCATTGCTCATATATATATATATATATATATAACTGATATATTAAATTAAATTTAACAATAGTTCAAGAGAAGCTCTACATATATATGTAATTCTGGTATGCTTATATGCGCAAAGATGTACATGGCACGCTTGAGGCGCACATCTTAGATTGTAATGCACAATCTTTTGAGAAGTGTCGCTTAAAAATCAAAGTTTCAATACAAGTCTCAATAGAAGCCGCCTTCAAATAAACTTAAGAGAAACAACTGTTCTTTAGCATCATTTGGAGTAGCTATTATTAACTTTGTACAACATCTAGTTCCTATTCAAATCCCGTCATGTTAACTATGCTATCATTATATTCAAATATCTTTTATTTCAAATAGAAAAATGTTTGGGAGCACTAAAAAGAGAGCACTAAGGGGAGCATTAATGATGTGGCAGTGGGTCCCGTTCACTTTCTATGCCTTTTTTTTTTTGCCATTCCCAATGCATTAGTGCTATTAGTGGTGTATTTTTTAATGGTCTAAATTATTGTTGATTTCAAGTATGCGTTCAGATTTAAGATTTGACTATATCTTCTTTTCTTTTTCTTTTTTTACCTACAAATCCTTAAATTTTGGATCTAAACATAACCTTACATTCATATAGATAGATCTCACCCCAACTTTCTTATCCAACTTTTCCTCCATAGTCAAAAACACATGCATAAACAAGCTATTTGGACAATGGAGTCCAGTTTCCTCAATTAGTGGTAGATATTAATTTCATTAGCAATAATTATCATATGGTGGGTTCTTCTGTTTTTTAGGTATTGATTGATGAGTTTGTGCATTATTCTTGCGTATATTGTGCAACATCATGGCCAAACTTCAAATTTGTCCTTAATATGAGAGTGTACAGTACGGGAATTTTGAAGCATGCTAGATTTGGATGAATTATTAGGCTACGTTTAGATGGTAGGAATAGAAAAGCGAGATGAGAATCTCATTCTATATCTCTTTCATTAATACAGATTACTATCCTAAAGTATATAATAATATAGTCGCACTAAATGAGAAGATCATTCACACACCCACGATTTTTCGATCAAGTATGAGAAAGAAATGTGGATCAACTTTAGTTGAAATTTTACAATTTTCCTATTCAGAATTTTTTGATTAATCCAAACACTTAAATTACATTAACTATAAATTTAATTAGACTCTGGTTCTCTAATAATGGACTTGTCATTCTTTATTTTTGATTTCTAGTATTGAGATTATTTTTTCTTTGTTTTCACAGTATAGTATCATCAATATATATAGACTTCTTGTTATTGCACTTAGAAATCTAAAATGTAACGTGAATATTGATAGTTGGATCAATGAACTTCACGTATACATACCATTTCCATCTTAAGTGGTGATAAAGAATGACGAAAATTACAATTATTGACACACGAAGAAAAACAACATTGATTGCAAATTAGTAGAGTTTTCCTAAAATATTTGTAAATTCATAAAAAAAAATTATGATCTTAATTATTAAAATTAATAAAATATTCCACTAATTTGTAATTATTCTAAGAAGATCCTTTTAAATTGCAATTTCCCCACCGACATTTGCATCCAACTTAGCTTTAATAAAGCATTATGGCATGTCTTTTAGGCAAGTATTTTGTCTACATTAAAATATTTTTTGGGTGGTTCCTTGTCTACCTTATTTTGGGGTGGGGCCACTTTTCTTATTTTTATTAATTTAATCACACAATGAAGATAATGGACAGGACACACACACACAAAAAAAAAGAAAAAAAAATTATTGCCCATTGGATGAGCATGTTGTTTATTACCTTTTTGGTCATTTGGTTTTATATTTTTTTATTATTTTTGTAGGCCGGTTCAAGAACACCCTTTCTGATAATATTTTGTGATTTGTTGATCATATCTTTTATTTTTTAATTAATAAAATATATTAATTTTATATTTTTTAAAAATTAGATAATTATTTGACATGATGAAAACTCCACTCATATCTTACCTATATTGGACATGGCACGCGGGGCTTCCAAATATGTACCCACAATTTTTTTATGGACTTATCATTAAAAGAGTATTACGATTGCAATTCAACCTAGCATTTGTAAAGTCTATAGTTAAACCAAATAGGGGAAACTATTAATCAGTAGGAGGTAGGGGAAATATTTTAAAATATTTATTAAAATGTAAGAATTTTTTTAGATGTAATTTTTTTTACATTGGAAAGAGTTGCACTTCATATTTTTATATTTATTTTTGATCAAATAAATTAATCTGTAGTGTCCCTAAACAAATATCTAAGATGTTATTTATACTTTCTTTTAATAAAAAGATTTTTTTTTGAGGGTCTTAATTTATGTAATCATTTAAACAATGAGAAAGAAAAAGATGTTTTTATTGTAATTTTAGAGAATAAAGACAAAATAAATTGTTTTTTACCACAAAAAAGTAGTACCCCTATCAATATCACCACCTAATATTTTTTAGAGGACAATATGGAAACATGACTATCCACCACTTAGGTTACGTTTGATATTCCCACTAGTTATTGAGATTATAATTATGATAAGATTGGAGGATGGGATTATTAATGTGGTGATATTATACTAAAGATATAAACTTATTGCGTTTGTTTGTTTGCATGTTCATGTTTATGAAAATACATAAAAATCTTTATTACATACAACAAGGTGGTTTTTATTTTTTAATAAAGTGGAGGCAAAATAGTCTTCCATTTCAAATCTGAGATAGAATTAGCAATACCCATTAGGGGATAATTACTGGTAGATCCTATTGACTAGACTCATTATTGAGTATTACTATTAACTCCTACCTTTCTTCTTAGAACCCCCACCCCCTCCATTTTCTTTTAATTTCAATTTTGTCCCAATCTAAAATTTCACTTTTACCCTCATCCCTAATCTTCTAATTCTAATTTTCTAAACTGTAACCCTAACTCTAACTCTAACCCTAACCCTAATCCCTTCCGGCAATCACCACTATCTTTGACCATCCACCACTCCTTCCATCGCAACTAGCCATCACCTCTACAGACAAGCACCATTGGTCCTACCCTACCACTGCAACCTATCTCCCAACCTTACGATGCCCCTCTTGACTCTCCTGTACCACTCTCTTTTATGTGTTTTCCACCATGTAGTTCCTTTTCCTTTTCTTCTTCTGTTTTAGATCGAGGAGCGGCGATGATTAAAGATCTAGTGTTTGCTTGTGCGATCTAGGATTTGCAATGATGAAGTGGTATTGAGAGAGAAGAGTCTCGTGGCGATGGCAATTGGACAGTAATGACACGACGATTGACAATAGTGGTTAGGCATTGGTGGTGAAATCAAGATCGAGATCGCCAGAGAGAGAATGGGGCTCACAATGGTAGCGCTGACTATAGGTTTGGTAGGAGGAAGAAAAAGAGGAAGGAAATGGGATTGGGTTGCGACGACAAGATGGTGGCGTCAGTGGGTGAAGGGGTGGAAAGGGTTTCAGATGCCGGTATGTGGGACTGTCAGCGGCGAGAGTTGCCGGCAAAAAGAAAAATAGAAGACAAGTTAGGTCCAAAAGAAAAGGAGTAGAGTTGGAATTAAGGTAGTGGTTCAAAAAAAAAATGGAGAGGATCTATTTTAGAATTGTTTGGCAAGTTGGTTTGTGGCTAAAATAGCCACAAAAGACAAAATAGGTTATTTTAGCCATAACAAACAAAACATCACATCTAACCCATAATCATTACACTCTTCTCTCACAAAAAAAATCAAAAAAGCCAAAAAGCTAAAAAGTCTTTTCCAAACCAAGCTTTTTAACTCAGGTTAAAATAGTCAAAAAATTCAAAAAGTCAAAAAGCTAACCTATTTCCCAAACAGAGGCTTTGTTGGGTGGGGATTCAAAGAAATGAGGCCCAATGAATAAAGACAGGAGTAAATAGAAACCCTCTTATTATTTTGTAAGTCTCCAGTAAATTTTTTTTCTTACATAATTGCCTCTCCTTTTGATAAAGAGAAATTTTTTAAACTTTTTTAAAATATTTTGTGTTTATAAAATGAGCATTTGATACCGATAATGATACTAATAAATCTATCAAAATGATAAATGATTGGTAACTTTTGACTTTTGTTTGTAAATCAAACTCGCCTTCCTGTCCATACGATATGAAAAGCATGGCCCTTAGGGTGGAATACAAATAAGCCATTGCTATTCGGCCCAGCCAATCATAAATGTTACTTTTAGTGTTGGGCCAACATGTTGGATTTTAAAACACTTAGAGATATGCCTAAATGATACTTTCAATTGAACACAAGTATCACAAAAAATATTAAATAAATAAATAAAAGGAAAATAACTAATAAATTATATTTTACTCTTAAAATTATGATTGAATCTTATCAAGTTTTAATATAGAAAAATCCTATTTGTGATAAAAATATTTCTGAAAAATTCATTACTCCGTAGTGGTTTATCTTATCTCAATCTTACTATTATCGTTTACCATGAACAATCATTATATAAACAATTTTAACTTAATTGTAATTTAAAATTTTAATTAAAAAAATTATTAATATTATATTTAAAAAATCATAAATGACAATTGGATAAAAAAAAAGTATAATATAAAATGTATCATATTCTGTTATTTCAAATTATGAATTTTCTTAGTGTAAACAATCTAAAAAGACTAAATTCTATTAAAATTACAAAGTGCTATGGAAAAATAATACTATGAAAATTTTATATATTTCTCAATGTATGAGATAGTTGATGAATTTTATACTTATCCTTTTGTTTATGAAAATTCATTTAATTTCAATAATTAAAAATATTTTTATTATAAAATTTTAAATAATTGAAAATTATTTGTGAAATTTTTGGTTCATATTTTAATGATAAATGTAAAATTAAAGTAAAATATACTATTATGAATAATTGAATTTTTTTATAACAATTTATAAAATAAAATAAAAAAGACTCATTTGTTAATATTAAAATTTGATATAACTCAATAGTAATTTTCAAAACAAAATAAAACTTATTGATAATTTTTTCATTGAGGTTTATGATTTTTTTAATACAACATCATAACTTTTATAATTAAAAAAATATAATTTTACTTGGATTAAAAATATTTATCAAATTGCTATTCATATTAAATAAGAAGTAAAATTGGAATGACATATACCATTATGGAACAATGAACATTTTGGACATATTTTATGAAAAATACGACTTGTCATATTAAAACTTAATAGTAAATGGTAATCTTAAGAGTAAAATAAGACTTAATGGTTATTTTCTCATAACTAAATGAGTAGCCATTTGATATTTCCAAATGTTGGGAGTTCTCTTAGCTATTGAGTAATTATCCCATGTTTCAGAAATTTCATGTTGGTTATGTGCCCAATTAATAGTAAGAGATTAAATGAATACATAATTCTAATAATAAGGAGATAGTAGACAAAGAATAACTACGTAGTGTTCTTGACCTATTAGATAATTTCTGCTATTTAGGAGTTTGTTTTGTTTCACTGGATATCTTGTGGAATCATAGTTATCTTCTTTTATTTACGGGACCTTCAATAAGTTACAAAACAAATTTGAAAAAGTCAATTTTTTAAGAGATAAATTACAAATGCACCATTTTAGATTTGCTTAAAATATAAATTACTCCCAATAATTTAGAAAATTACAAATATCTCTTGTCAGAATTTTTTATTTAACAGAATTAACAGGAAAAATGAAATTCTTAACTACTTTTCTATACAATAATAAAATTACTTGAATTATTAATTGAAATAAATTTATGATATTATTAAAAATTATTAATTAACCTAATAATTTATTAACAAAATAAGTCATTTGTTATGAAATTATAAATTTCAAGGAGTGGGATGTAATTTCAAGAACTACAGAGAACAATTTATATTTTAAATAAACCTTAAGGGATGTGTTTGTAATTTATTCATTTTTTTTAATGATTCCATCTTTTATAATTGAGTTGCAAAAACTTGTCGATAGAAATAACATATATCTCTTTATCTTTTTACTTCAAAAATTTCTTTCTAATTCTTTAGATGTTTTTTTTTTTCCCCAATGAACAGCACTTCAGATTTTATCATCAACCAATGTTATGTTGCACACTGTCCATAATAATTCATAGCATTATTGAGTGAACATGGTTAGTTGTGTAAACGATTCAAAAAGTGAGTTATTGATATTTAACTTGAAAATTTAATAAGTTCAAAAATATATTTAAATTTAATTTGATTATTTTTTAAGTTGATCTTAAATAAGATTAATCAAGTTTATCATAAAATGGTGCTTGTTTAATTAAAATAGCGCCAATTTTGATTATGATTCAAAATTGTAAGTGATTATGATTCAAAGTGTGTACCGTAACTAAACTAAAATGTGACAAAAAGGGCCATTTTATTTTATGATCGATGAGATTCAAACTTTAGCATCTGCTTCACAGTAACTCGTATATTTAATTTAAAATAAATTTTCTTTAGTGTTTAATTCTCTCGTTGGTTGGTTGTTGAAATTTTTTTTTTTTAATTATATGCTTTCTGCATTTAACAAGATTTATGGGGAAATGAATGAGATCAATCCTCCCATTATGCACGAGTAGATTAAAACTGATGTATAAAAAATAATAGGATAAATTACATTAATACCCTTAAGATTTCTATTTAATACAGATTCTTCCTTTATGTTTAAAAAATTATATTTGCTCCCTGTCAAATTAAAATGATATATTTGCCTTTTAGCCTTTATACATATAAAACAATAAAGGGTAAATTACAAATACACCTTCTGAGATTTACTTAAAATACAGATTAACTCTTATGATTTGAAAAATTATAAATACCGCCTTATTAGAATTTTTTATTTAACAAAATTAACTGAAAAAATAAAATTCACAATTGTTTTTTTATACAATAATAAAATTACCTAAATTATTAATTGAAACATATTTTTAACACCACTAAAAACTATTAATTGACTTAATGATTTATTAATAAAATGAGTAATTTGTTATGAAATTAGAAATCTCAGGAGGTGAAATGTAATTTTCAATATCACAAGGGGCGATTTGTATTTTAATAAAACCTCAGGGGGTGTATTTGTAATTTATCCAATAATAAAATAATATTAATATTTTGTTTATGTCATTTCAAGAGAAATAACAATCATCTTCTTTGGTTTAACTCATACAAAAAATTTATTTTTTTATTTTTTTATTTTTACTAATTTTTTTAATATATTAAGCAATTTTTTTAAATTTTTAGATACACCTAATCTAGATATAATTAAGAAGTATAATATTTTGTGATTTTTTTAAAAAAATTTACCAAATACTAAATAATACATAAATACAAAAATTTTGTCATATTGTAATAAATGTGATTGACGGTATTTGGTAACACTGTAACAAATGTAGGTGAATAGATGAGAAAGAAAAATGATGGTGAAAATAAAAATGAAAAATTCTATTCATATATAAAAATTTATACAAAAAATATCATAAAAATATTGTGATAGTAATATTGTTGTAAATATAAATCATATTTATAAGGTGCCGTTTGGTAACACTTACGTTTTCAGTTTTCTGTTTATATTTATAAAAATTTTAAAAACTCAAATAAACTTGTTTAGTAAATTTTTGATTTATAAATCAGTGGTCTCAGTTTATAAGTTTGGCCAAAAAATGTAAACTCAAAAAATGTGTTTCCGTTTTGAGTTTTTTTTTTTTTTTACCACCCAACACTAGCCCACCCACCACTATTTTCCATTACCGTCTTTCGCCACCACCAACCACCACCCACCCCCCACCATCACCTGCCACCACTACTCACCACCCACCTGCCGCCACCACCACCTATCAGCAGCCACCACCTACCTGCTACCCACTCACCACCACTACCCATCCACCACCGCCACCACCGCCACCACCACCACCACTTATCCATCGCCACCGCCGCCACCACCACCACCCACCACCCACCTGCCATCCACGCGCCACTACCCACCACCCGCCATTACCATCCACCGCCCACCACTACCATCCGCCACCTACCAGCCACCACCACTCACGACCCACCTGCCACCACCATTCATTACTCACCACCACCAGCCACCAGCCACTAGCCACCTGCCACCTACCCGCCACCACCACCCACCACCATCACCACTACCCATCACCCACCACACCCACCACACCACCACCACCCGCCACTACCCTCCATCCGCCACCCACCTACCACCACCACCCACCACCCGCCACCACCACCACCACCACCACCCACTACCAGCTACCGTCACCCATTCACCCACCACCACGCACTATCACCCGCCATCTGCTACCCACTTACTCCTACCACCTACCACCCACCACCACCACTAACCACCACCCGCCACCATTACCCACCCACCATTACTACCCGCCACCACCACCACCCACTCGCTACCACTCACCACCTGCCACCGTCACCCACCCACCCACCACCACCACCCGCCTACCACCACCTGCCACCACCACCACCCGCCGCTACCACCACCACCCACTCGCTACCACCCACCACCCGCCACCGTCACCCATCCACCCACCACCACCACCACCCGCCACCACCACCACTCGCCGCCACCACCACCCATCCACCCACCACCACCCGCCACCACCACCACTCGCCGCCACCACCACCACCCCCCACTCGCTACCACCCACCACCCGCCACCGTCACCCACCCACCCACCACGACCCGCTACGCACCACCCACCGTCATCACTTTCCACCACCGTCTTCCACCGCCACTTGCCACCACTTGTCATTTCTCACTCTTTTTATATTTTTAAAATTTTTTAAATATTTTGTCAATTACCAAACGCGTTTATAGTTTATGTTTTTTTAAAAAATAAATAAAAAATAAACAAAAACCAATTTATTAAATTTTTGTAAATATAAACTGAAAACGTAAACGTCACCAAACAAACCTTAAGTGTTTTGTTTTAAAGTAAAAGGCCATCATTAAGTTATATCATTATGTTTGAAAATTTTATATAAAATTTATGTTTTTATATCATCACTCAATAAGAATATGTTCAAGTAGAATTTAAAGATAGAAAGTTGTAAAATGTAGTCATAATTATAGGAAGAAGAAATGGTAGAAAAACATGACAAAATGGTCATTTAAAAAATTTTAAGTATGACATCAGCTATCTAGGGAGCAATTTATAATGAGATTACAAACTTTAAATAATGGAATGTAATTTTTTAAACATGAAGGAGAAATTTGTATCAAACAAAAATTTCAGGAAGTGTCAATATAATTTACCCAAAATAATAATATACTTATAATTTTTATAATTCGAATAACATTTTGACAAAATTTTGAGTAACTAATTTTAGTGATTTATAAGATTAGAAATGGGAGACTATTTTAACATTTTTCATTACTAAAGTGGTCATTACCAAAGTGGTGCAACCGACCTTTGAATCAAAGAACAGTTAAATAAAATAATAGAAGTTGTGATATGCTCCACCACCACCACCACCGCCGAATACAAAAAGTTCTGGTATAGAGAAAAATTGAACACAAAAGACATTGACGCGAGATAAAATATTATAAATATGAACAATTTTTATTTTATATTTGTATATTTTGTCTTATTATCTCTGTATACGTATATCAGTGATCCCTATAGAGGAGTTGGTGGTCATCCTATCTGTATCGTAGGCCAAATGGTAGCTCTATATAGCTCAACAGTTGATTTTGGTATAAAAAACAAAATGAAGTTCTTTCACACAAATTTCACTATCAAATTTATTCAAATAAAAATGTGATGAAAAATCTAACCATTTTGATACCTAACTCAGTAGGAATAAGTTCAAACTCTTATGTTGTGTTTGGTTGGGAAATTTGGGAAGGAAATTGGAAAGGAAAAGGAAAAAAGTGTGTGAAACTAGGTGAAATATAAATATATTTTATTCACATTTTACTTAACTTTTCTCTTCCCTTTTTCAAATTCCTCCTCAAATCTTTCAACCAAACACAGCGTTAATATATGTGCAAATATGAATGTATATTTGAATTTTGGAACTTCAAATCTCTTTTATACCTTAATGTTTTACCGTTGGGAGTTTTGTATAATCACTTATCCACATTGCTCTGCCTTGGGTGGGATTATGCCTCTTATCCTGTGACTTCTCAAGAAATGATAGAGTATTATCTTACTTGATGTGGACTTTCCCTTGAGAGGTCCACCCTTTATTTAGGATTTGCCCAAACTCCATGATTAACTGGACATTTGATTAACCATCTTGCTTTGTTATCCTCTTTTTGACTTGACTGAACAGCATAGTTATACAAAATTACATCTCACAATATATATTTCACAAGTATTTAGACTATTTCTTATTTAGACTCACATTTGCAACCCACTCTCCATCTCCCACCAAAAAAAAAAAAAAAACAGTAAAAATCTTCAAATATTGTCCCAATTTCTTTGAAAACCACATGACACATGGCTCCAAAACACCAAATAATCTCCTTCATTCTCTCCCACTTTCCTGTCTATCGAAAATGACAAAAATCCATCACTGTTTACACATTCTATTTTAAAGAAATTGACCCCTCACTTTAACCACATATGAACAATATATGTAAAAACAGTGTGGTGTATAGTGACTGTCGTTTACTTCAAAGCACTTTCTTTGTTTTCCCTGAATTTGATTTGGTAAAGATGCAAAATTAAACTTGGGCAAAGAAACAAATTATGGTATACCAATTGGAAAGAACCACGATTGGGACCTCGAATTTGAGGTCCCCCGAATGCCCCGAATTTCAACAGAAGACGAAGAAGAAGAAGGGAGAGGAGGGAGGAGGGAGGAGGAGGGGGAGGGAGAGGAGGAGGAGGAGGGGGAGGAAGAAGGACTGGAGGGGGCCTAAAAAATGGAGGAAGAAGAGGCGGTGATCGGCGACAGAGGCGGAGGCGCGGCGACGAGCAGAGGCGGCGATCGGCAACCTGTCTTCCCTCTCTCTCTTCTCTTTCTCTCCCTCTCCCTCTCTCTCTGCTTCAGACCGAAGAAGAAGAAGAAGAAAATGGAGGAAGAAGAAGAAAATGGCAGAAGAAAAGAAAAAAAAAAAATGAATGGCTGAAACGACATCGTTTCAGCCATTCGGGAGATTCGGGAGAGAAGGATTCGAGGTCCAAATCTTTTTCCAATTTTGGCTAGAGCAATAAAAAATAGATATAAGTTAACAAATAATATAATGAATTAGATTTTCTCATATTTGTTAACAATTATGAAAGTTCCAAGATATATGTATATATATATATATTTAAAGGTTTCCATGGTAACATTAAAAATTTCATTTTGAGGATCAAAATAATATATTTCTCAATTAATATGATTGACCAATCAATTAAGTTAATTTAGTTAACTAGTGAGAAAGAAGAAGATAAAAAAAAAAAAAAAAAAGCCTCCACAAAGCAAAGTGTATCAAACTACTCTCTCTATAAAGGATGTTGCATAATCAGCAGGCCGAATGCCCTAGTTTCCAACTAAAGAGATTAAAGAGTCAATTTTTAACAAATGCAAATATTAATTATTTATTTCTTTAATAGAAGGGGAATTGACCACTAAATCCCAATTTGTGGACTTGTAATCCATAAAGTCCTAAATGTTTTCTTGGTGACCAGATGGTCCCTTAATTTGTTTGTTGACTGTTTTGCCACTGTTAGTATTATTGGTTGATTGGTGTGGGTTTGTATAGAGAAGGTGAATGGGTGTTTGTGTGTCACGTTGATCGGAAAAACGCACTAATACTTTTTTTAATTTAATAGGTTTCTAACACTCACAAAAGTAGAACGTGGTTTTGTACGTGACGTGAACACACAAAATAAGGCACACTAAAATGATTTTGGATTTCCATTTCAGATTTCTCACAACCCGAATTCCAAAACCCACGTTATAGATGGAGTGAGTGGGTTCATGTTATAGTTCATTTTGTTTCTCGATCGAACTTGAACCGGTCACGATCGCTTCAGAAGAGGCCCTGTGACTAGGGGTGTGCGCTGTGCGCGTCGGTGCGTTTGAGAGAAAAATATAAACCGTATGGCGGGTAGCGGATTAATAAAAGTGTCACTAGAATTTGTCATTTTTCTTATCAAAAATTGGCGGTTCGGTTAGCAAATAATGGCGGATTTGCCTTGGTAGTTAGGGCGGATTGGCGGTTTATAAAAAAATATAATTCAAATTACAAAACTTAAATCAAAGAGTAAAAAAAAGACGAGAGATACTGTGATGTTAAGCATTTTGCGAAGCTTTCTTCTGATGCAGCAAGTGTAGCAACAACATAATAATATCAACGACTATGCCATCAGTTCATTACAAGCATCTGTGAAAGCTACAATGATCCAATACAATACATAAAATTAATATCATTCAGGGTTTATAATATATTGAAAATATTTACTGTTGAAAAGTATTTAGATTAAAAAGTGAGCTGATGCAAGTTTGCAACATGGCCAAAAAAAAAAAAAAAAGATTGAAAAGTGAATTGGAATCCAACTTTATTTTGGATTACTGGCATCTTGAATTCCCCTCGAGCAGTAATGTAACACTATATTCTAAGGTATAGAACAACAAGCAAACTTAAGTAAAAAAGAATTTTTAGAATCTTATAAAACATAATTTAATAGCGATACAGGTCGATGCGGTTTGGAAGAAAAATAGAAACCGGCGGATTGATAAAAGTGTCACTAAAATTTGCCATTTTTCTTACCAAAAACCAGCGGTTCGATTGGCAAATAATAACGAATTTGCTTTGACGGTGCGGCTCGGTGCAGTTTTGGCAGTTTCAGCGGTATTATGCACACCCCTACCTATGACTCCTCACCAACAGCAACAGAGGACCCATGAAACAGAGTCAGTGGAGGAAAAGCAAGGTTTAGTTCCTAGAGTTTACTGTCCGAAGCCGATTCAAAGATTGCCTCATCTTCCTCACAATCACCAAGTGAAAAACGGATCTATTGATCGGAAGGAGTTAGCAAAGATGATCAATTTCGCGGCGGTGGCATCGCTGCCGAATTCGTTCATGTCATCTCTGACGAGAGACACCGACAGCCTGCAGCATTCGATGTTGTCGGCGTTTCAGATTACGAACCCGTCGTCGGTTGGTCGGCCGCCGTTGTCCAAGAGGAAGTGCAGTTCGATGGACAATGCGGTTGTCAAGTGCGGTGCGTCCTCAGGGCGATGCCATTGTTCTAAGAAAAGGTAGGGCTCATTATTCACATCATCAAATAGTTAATTGTTGTTATAATTATTGTATTTTATAGATTTCATTGAGTGTTTTTTTTTTTATATTAGGAAATTGAAGGTGAAGAGAGTGGTAAGAGTGCTGGCAATAAGTGTGAAGTTGGCCAACATACCACCAGATGAATACTCTTGGAGAAAGTATGGTCAAAAGCCCATCAAAGGTTCCCCACATCCAAGGTGTGTGATCCATCTATTTTTCTTTTTGAGCATATCAGTGGACTGTTGCACTGTTGGCGTCAAACATAGGTACCAATGTTTCTCCGTTCTCGTTTCACTGTCGGTGTGATAACAATGACATTAATTTGTGCACTGGTATGAATGTGTGGAAATGATGAGGGATGACTTTGTAATACAAAATTTCGAACATACCTGTGTTCAACGGCGGCAAGGGACACAATTGCCAAATCAGTACGGGAAGGAGTGGATAGTAATGCACAGTGACATGGACAGTCTGACCAATTAATATCTCTACCCTTCCCTCCCTCCCCCCCCCTCCCATGTTTCTGAATACTGACAATATACGCAACCTAACAAATGTTTAAAATGTTGTAGAAGAAGTATAATCCACCATTGAAATGCACAGAATGTCTGAGTTCGACTGTTACAAATGTCAGAACAATCAGTACACGCACATGATACACTGAAACGTAAGGGAGTGTGATAGTGTGACATACCTTACTAGGGCCGACTATGTTCGCATCGTTTGCAAAACCCTACATACACTTCAGCAGATACAGCATCCAAAACCCTATTCCCCCCTTAAACCCCTTCATCAAAGGAATACCATTCCAACTCTCCAAACCATGTGATCACGTATTCTAAAAATATAACAACCTTTCTAAATAACTAGCGAGGGTATATCCGTCCAACAATACCTATTTATATTTTAAAAAGGACTTCCTGGTCATAAATTATACCTAATAAGGACTTGCCATTCAAACATTTCAACCATAGGACCAACTGGTATACAAGTATCCAAAATATGACTTTCCAATAAATTTTCCTTACTAGAAAGTATTTTCTTTTGATTGTTGACATTGGATTTGCGGGTTTGTATTGTTTGACTTTTTAACATAGTTAATTAAGAGTTTGTTTGGATCTTTTAAATAAGCGTACTTATCTTTTTATTTTTTTACATATTTTTTCATAGAAAGTCAAAAACTGTACTTATTTAGATTATCTTAAACAATCTATAATTATTTAATTTATCTTAATATTTATAAAAATATAAATATTTTCCCACTGATTGAAAAATAAAAAAAAATAATATGATTAACTAATTATTTCAGGAGTTTAATGTTTCTAAATCAATAACACTACTCCACTTTCTTTTTTTTTTCTTCTTCTTTTTAGATGGGTTTATACTATGAATTCAATAATTTTTTGAATTATATTTTACATTTTTAAACTTTACCTCCAATCTTATTTTGTCCTTTGATCTTTTAATTGTCATAATCAACCCTTTAAATTTCGAGTCAAATAACAATTAAGTCCAATTTTGTAAACGTTGTTTAAAAAATTGACTGAAAATGAAGTGTAGAGACTAAAGCCAAATTTTGGTAAAAGTACAAGGATGTAAGGACCAAAGTAGAAGGTTATAGTAAGATTTTGACAAAAATGCAAAACGACAATGTTACGTAGCTCAAATTTTGTGGTTCAAAAGTGGCTCAAATGGCCAAAACGACGTCGTTTTGAGTACAGAACAACATAAAAATGGCCAAAACGACGTGGTTTTGGCCATTTGAGCCACTTTTGAGTCACAAAATTTGAGCTACGAGACATTTTCCAATGCAAAAAGTGCAAAATCAAAGCATAAATTGCACTTTGCATCCCTGTATTTTATACCAAATTCCACTTTAATCTATACACATGAAATTATGACAATTAATTCTCTGCACTTCTACTCAAATCTCACTTTGGTTTCTATAAATGAATTTTTGACAATCAACTCTTTGTATTTTTAGTCAAATCTCACTTTGGTCCTTGTACAAATTTCAATATCCTTCTTCTGTTACTCTATTATTTAAATCTTTAACAAAATTTAGTTATGTGAAAATAATGTGACTATGAAATGAGAGAAAAAAAGGAAAATCATTCTCATTTCTCACCAATATACATTTTTTCTCAAAATTTATATCAAATTATAACTGTATTAGATTAAAACAAAATATAAATTGTGAACGATTGAGAAAATAAATTAAGATTTTGCATAAATTGAAATCATGAAATTCTGTTTTTCACAGTAGCACAATCTTCTGTCAATTTCTCTTCCTTTCTCTTTGATTTCTCTATTGTCTTTTTTCTTTCAAAAACTCTATTTTCTTGTCTCTTCGTTCCAATTTTCTACATAAAAATACATACACACATATATTGTATTATATAATTCTTCCGTGCTTATCATGTAAGACAAAGTATGTATTTGTGAAAAATATAGATGAATTTCTTCTTTTACCCTCATTTTATAGTCACATTCTTGTTACATTACTAGATTCTGTTAAAAAAAATTAAACAATAGAATAACAGAAGAGGAACATTGATACTTGTATAAGAATTAAAGTAAGATCTGACCAAAAGTGTAAAGATTGATTATTATAATTTCATATGTAAAGATCAAAATGAGATTTGATTTAAAAGTGTCTGAGATTGACGATCATAATTTTATTTATAGATATTAAAATGAGGGGTTTGGTTATGGTGTGCAACTTACACCTTACACCTTATTCTTTACACTTACACCTTATACTTACACCTTTTATACCTTACACCTTACACCTTTTGTGTAAGTGGCACATGGTGTGCAACTCACTTACACCTTACACCTTACACTTACACTTACACCTTACACTTACACCTTTTGTGTAAGTGGCACATGGTACCTTTTGTGGATTGCACACCTAAGAAAACTCCTAAAATGAGATTTTATATAGTGTTATTTACCCAAATCAAATGTAAAGTGTAATATTTTGTCCAATCTTTTGTAACGTAAACAGTTTCAGGGTTTAGTCAAAAGGTTAGATTGACCAATTGATGAACATCGTGTAGTGGGTCCACACAATTTGCCCATGCTAGTACGCAACTATTCATGAAAAACGTGAATATGGAAAACGAAAGAGAAAAAAAAAAATAATAATGTTAGGTAGTTTAAAATTTTATAGTTTAAATGATTCAAATCATTTAAAATAATGTCATTTTGATAAATTTTAAGTGTAAAACGACGTCGTTTTGATAGATTTGAGCCATTTGAATCATAAAATTTTGAGCTATCAAACATTTTCTAAAAAAAAATGATTTACATAAATTTTTATTAAAAAAAATATTATAAAATGAAATCACAGTAATATTTTTATATATTTTTTTAAAACTTATATAAAATGACATTATAGTGATATTTTTATAACTATAAACTAAAATGACCAATTTTTGTTTTCTAATTAATGAATGTAAACAAGTCACATTATTTTCTAAAAGATATTTATTTATTAATTTTATTTGTATAATATTATCTAAAAAAACTTAAAGAATGTAATTATTTAGTTATTGAAAGGTTCTTAAAATAAAAAATAACACTCTATTTTAAAAAGGAGAGATATTTAATCTTTAACTTTAAAATAATAAACACCCTGAAGTCATCACGTTTGTTTGACTGATTAGGTTGGATGAGATTATTAGTGAGAGAATGGTTAGTGAAGAGATTATTATTGAGAGAATTATTAATAAGGGAATGAAGTAAAAATATTTTTATTTTGATGATAATATGAAGGATTATTAGCAAAGGGGATAAAACAAGAAATTTACAAACACATTATAAATAAATAAATAAACGCCTTGAATACTGTGTCATGTTTGTCAATCCCACCTGTATTGAAGGCATCCCAATCCCACCACTTTCTAAGACTAACAATCCCCTTGCAGTGATAATCCTGCCCATAAACCAAACAAACAAGGTATACGTGGGTCCACTTTAATCCTAAGCCAATCCCACCCATTAATCAGGATAACAAACCTGACCTAAATGTACCGATCATGTTATGTAGTGATTGTTGATATTATGTTTGTGAATTTATGTTTTTAGGAGTAATTAACAAACTAAACAGTTCGAACTCGACTAGAGTTTGATCTATTAAAATTCTGTTTGAGATCAATTGAGTGAGAAAATAAGTTGAGTTTTAACATATTTTAGAATTTGTTAAAATTTTTAAATCAAATTTGAACTCAATTGCTTATTCAACTCAATTCAATAAATTTAAAATTATATAAAAATATTAAACTACTCGAGTTTGGCTTGACAAAAAACTCATTTGAGATCAGCTCGCAAGTTTAACTAATCAAACTTTAAAAAAAAATTGAAATTGGTTAAAGATTTTAAACTAAACTTAAACAGTTAATTCTTCCATTTGTTTCTCATCCTAACGTTAATTGAATTATCTTAGACCATCTCTAACGGTTCATCAAATCCAGTATCAAATTCAAAATTTGATGAAAAAGTTACTGTTCACTGCTCCAACGGTTGCACCAAATCGATATCAAAATAAGATTTCACCAAACAATGAGATTTCACCAAACATTTCATCAAACTGAGAATAGGTGAAGCATTTCACCAAATCACTGTTACTGACCGTTGGGTTATAACAACCGGTCGACCAGTAAAAGATTCAAACAGTTTAGGAAAAAAGTTCAAACCGTTAAATAAAAAATTAAAAAAAAATTTTTTTTTACCTAACCGATTAATCGGCCGGTCGACCACCCGGTTGTCTCGGGACAGATTTGGTGAAAGGTGAACCATTGGAGCATGTGATATCAAATTTGGTAAAATAAATCGTTTTTTACTCAAATTTAATGAAAAATTTGATTCACCATTAGAAATATTCTTAATAATTAATACTTCAACTCGATATAATTGTCTTCATATTTATATATGTAAAATATTCTTCTAGCCGTTAAAAAAATTGTATTATTTTTGCAGAGGGTTGGATAGTAAAGGTTTTATTTATTTTTTTTTATTATTATTATTATTATTTTATTTTTATTTTTTGGGTCTAGTTCCTTGGAATTCATAATAGCGGGATCCTTCTCTCAACTGAGGTAGGGTGTATGTATGGATTAAGTAGCGAACAACTTTTCAATCGATAAAGTGCCAAAAGATGCTATATTTAAATTTAAAAAATGTTAATATTAGTCACCCTTTCATTTTTCTCAATATTAAAGGTTTATCATTTAAAAAAAAAAATTGTGCACATTTTGTCTCTTTGAAACCTTCCAATAACTGAACGCCGCCCTTGTTTTCCCTTTGTTTTTCTATTTGAGTAATGGTCGGGATTATAAAAAAAATATCATTAAATGATTAAGAAAGATTTTTTACTTTTGAATTATACGTATAATAAAACACTACACACTAATCAAATAATAAAAAAAATTTATAATATATTTCATGATTTTTTTTCATAATCCTTAATATTATTCTTTCGAAAAATACTTTAAACTACTAATTCAATACCACTAATACACTACTAACGAGGTGACATCATGCGAACCCTACCACTGATGTGATAGTTTGGGTTTTTTTTTTTTTCTTGCATTGTGATGTTTTGAAAAGTTGATAAAAAACTGATATTTTGATTTTTTGTCTTTTTAATAACTTTTTTTGACAAAAAATTGGATTATTTTGAATAAAAAAAATTGACTTTTTTTATTAAAAAAACTGAAAAGTCAAAAAATCAACTTTTTTTGACAACTTTTCAAAAAATCCATTACTAACTTATTAGAACTGACATTAATACTATCATTTTAGTGGTCTCTACCACCCCTCTATTCTTTCTATTTTCCTTGGCCTCTCCCTCACATGATATGCAGTGTAGTCTCTCACCCTCCTTCTCACTGATAACCCCTTGCTCCAGTGAGTAGGGGAGGTGGCGTCAAGACGACTTATGTGGAGGCAAAAATGATGGGAACTATTAATTTTTGAGTTTTAAAAAGATCATTAATGATATGATACTTAATAAAAAAAAATACAATATTAAGGTTAAAATATCAAATTATTCATGATAAAACTTACTATCACATCATTAACAATAGCACTAATTAGTGCTCTCACTCATTTTTCATGGGGAGATTGTAAGCAGTCGTGGCTCCTCTGCTTTTGGCTTGATTAGCGTGTGTATTTTTTTTTTGTTTTTGTTATTTTTTATGTGACGTGTATTGGTCCCTTACATCGTCGTTATTCTATCTTTTTACTTTTAAGCAATTTATGTGCTCTTTTCTTTTTTATTTTTTGTAATTTTTTTATTCTTATATTTTCTAATTTCTCTCTTCTTGTAATTTTAAGTTTTTTTTTTTTTTTTTTAGGACTTATCTCTTGATTACAAATTACATGTTAATTTTTTATTTATCACAATTTAATCATATAATGCCCAATTTATTTTTATATAATTGTGGATAAATTATGAATTTCTAACATTACTCATATTTTTATTCAAGTTTTGGCTCTCCAAAAGACAAAAGTCTAGCTTCCTCTTGGTTGTTTTTATTTTCATTAAATTAGTTTATATTTTTTTAAAAGTTAAATATGACGATAATTTTGATATTATTATTAAACCAATCTATTATATCAAAAAATTCAAAACTAAAAATATTTTATATATTAAATATATCGATTACACATTAAAAGTCTAACAACTACCCATTACATGATCATCATCTAAATACATAATAAAAATTAATTTTATAAATAAATAAATAAATGTCTAAAAGATTTATTAATTTTATATGATTTTATCTTTGGTGGGTAGAAATTATTTTTTTTAATTCAAAAATATTTTTTTAACATTAATTTTTGTCAAATTAGTTTATATTTTATCAAAATGATGATTTTACTATTAAAATTGAGTAATGATATATTCAATCATTTTTATTTAGAATAAGATTCAAAATTTAGTGTCAAATGTATTATAATTGAAAAGTTAACAACTAAAATGATACGAACCTCAACCATAAGAATTGTTAGTATAATTTGCCCTAGTCTTGAAATGTGTGTTGTAAAAAATAAAAATAAAAATAAATAAAATATAAATATAAAATTGAAAGTAACCAAAAAGACCACTATGCCCCTTTCTCTCTGTCTATATAAGATCCGTTGTCTGTCCTTCTTTAATCCCCACCAAACCCCTCTTCTCTCCCTCTTCTCTCCACATTTTATTTTCTGTAGAGGCTTCGGCGAGCTCGTTCTACTCGAACTGGCTAACCAACAAGAAAGACTGGAGGAGTCCAACAATCAAAGGGTGGTGCTCGCCCTATATGAAGCCCTGACCTCTCGAGACGTCGACACCGTTCACAAACTCTTGGCCTCCGACCTCGAGTGGTGGTTCCATGGCCCTCCTTCGCACCAGTTTATGATGCGCCTCCTCACCGGCACTGCCACGTCTGACATAGATTCTTTCGATTTCGTCCCCCACTCCGTTACCGCCTTCGGATCAAAGGTACTCGTCGAGGGCTGCGATCACAACTGCCCAATCTCTTGGGTCCACGCCTGGACCGTCACTGATGGGATAATTACCCAGGTCAGAGAGTACTTCAATACCTCCCTTACTGTCACCCGCCTCGCCAACACTGGCAAATCCTCACCGTCCGATTTCCCCTCATCGTCGATCACTTCCCTCCATTGCCCCTCCGTTTGGGAGAGCAGTCTCTCGGATCGAGTCGGGAAATCCGTGCCGGGTCTCGTGCTGGCAATATAAAATCGTGTGTTGTTTTTTTCCTGATCAGGTGCAGCAGGGTGTAGTGTAATATTATAGCATATGGGCTGAAGCGACGTCGTGTAGCGTGTGTCTGTGGCAATGTAAGAAATAAATAGGGTGGGAAACGTGTTTGTCTTTGCTTGTCTGTGTTGTCTTGTGTTTTTTTTTTTTTCTTTTTTATTTCATTTCTTTGTTTTTATTTTTTTTATTGGGTTTAGGAGTGCGATTGCTTGGTCGTAGTGTTTTGTGGGTTAAGTTTGACTGTTGTAAGGGAAGTGAGCCGATCATGATGTGGTCATTTCCTGATGTGTCTGTTATGTGGTTTGTTGGTTGTGCAATAAAAATATTTTCATGTGATTGGTTTATTAATTTTCTCATATTTTACTGAAAAATTTACAAAGTAATATGTCAGCTTTAAAATAATTATATTAAAGATGATTTTTTTTTTTTTTTGGGTATGTACAAATCTTGCATACATGAAAGACTTGTATCATATACATAAAAAAAAAAACTTGTAACAACACAAATTAAATTATTTTTTCACTGTCCAATTGAAATGATAATTTTCCTATTTTATTTATCTTCCAAACTTGTATTATTTGGACTAATTCAATAGATTCTGTCTAATCTCTCATTTTTTTTGTCTAATCTCATTGATTATCGTAAAAAAAGATTACTTGTATTTAGAGAGATAATATTATATAAACATTATAAATTAACTAAGGCCAAGTTTGGCAACTCAAAAATAATCTATTTTTTTATCTTTTTATCTTTTTTTTATCACATTACCTCTCTACTTTTCTGCACATCTTTTTGTAAAAAGACAAAAAGTATACTTATTTAGGTTATCCCAAACAACCCCTAAGTGTCCCAAAGGCACAAGGGGAAAAAAATGTAAAACTCAATGCATTTTTTTATGAAATTTTCATCACATTTTCACTCAATTCAAAACTTTTATCAACATTTTTATCATTTTCAAAATATTATTTACATAAATTTTAATATTAAATAATGCCAATCAACCAAGGAATAATTATTAAGCATAACTGACTGTGTTTCAATATCATAAGTTTCTTACATTTATTTCAAGCAAGAAATTTCGGTTTAGAATCGACTTGGATGGCAGCATTGCATTAAAGTAATGATGGGCTCACTTCATCCTACTATGACATCGATTAGATATTTGAGTTTTGGTAAATTATAGTGATTTTCTTGAAATTAAAAAAAAAAATTTATATTGTGTGATACAATTCTAACTTCAATTATAGGATACTCAGTCCATAAATCTAAAGTTAAATTTTGTTTGGTAAAAAATCCACCCTCTAAAATAATTTGTTCATAAGGACTCCCTTAAGCAAAATGACCAAAATTCCCATATATATATATATATATATATATTGTATACACCTTTGTTTTCAAAAACCAAACCCCCTCTCCTCTCTTCTCGTCATCTTCTTCATACTAGGGTTTCTTTGCTCTCACAGAGTCACCAAGAATCGCAGTCATATCTTGACTAGGGCTTCAGGTCAAAAATCAGGGTTTGATACGCTGAACTTGAACATGATATGAAACCAAGTCAAGAACATAGAGTAATACGGTCTTCGAACTTAGATTGTGAAGCCAATCAAGAACATATGGAGTCATAACTTCGAATTAGGTTTGATCGAAAGAGTTGCACAACTTGCGGCTCGCAAGGTCGAAGCAAAGGTTTGAGACCAAAGCCGATATAGAGTCATGATGATCCAAATCTGATGCCCTAGCTAAATCAAACAAGGAGAATTGACTATCGAACCAAAGGAATGAATTGTAAAGACCAGATGTCTATGTTCGACTTTAGATCTTCAACCTAGAGTTCAATTCGAGTTCAGATCTTGGCAAGAACAATCAAATCAAGATCACAACTCAACTATGTAACCAGATCGAAGTCGACCTAAAGTCGCACTGCTTCCAAATTTGGTATTTGAATCGAGTTTTTGATTCTCACCCAAGATTTATCTCAATTTTCTCAATTCAAGAATTTTTTTTAGGATTTGTTAAACTTCTAATGTAATCAACGATTGAATCTCTCTCTTCGATTTTAAAATTCTATGGTTTAAATAGAATCACGAACTGGAAAAGCGATTGTTCTTCAACTCTCTCTCTCTCTTGACAAATGATCTAATTTGATTGTGTCGCATGCCCAGGGGATACTCGAGCGTGCTAAACTTTTCGGATCCTTGATTTCTTTGATCTAGTTTCACGAGTACAATGTGAAACATAGATAAGAGTCCAAATCTAGCAATTTTTATATAAAAAAAAAAAAATCTATTTTAGTGCAAAACCTTTACTGGAAATGGATTGCATCACTAAATCTTAAAGTCGCCACCTAATATTTTGAAAAAATTAGAAAATTCGTCACTCATGCTAAGGCTACTATTCGTCATAACCAGAGATGTTTTGGTTCGGAACCTTAAGTATAAAGGGGGAATGTCATTAATTGAGCACTCTCGCTCACTCGATCAAATATCGTCCTCTACTAAACCATGATATGAGTTTTATTGACTTTATATGCTCATGTTCAGATTATTTAATAATGCTAAAAGTTACTATGTGAAACAAACAAGTACAGAACATGTCATTCATTTTGAAACAACTTGATCCCATGTATTTTTGAAAGAGATTTGCAACTCAAAAGAAATCGAGCTTACAAGCATGAAATCAATATTATTCCAAATTAAATGACACAACCTCCATCTACTGGCATTCATAGAGATATATCACATACGCAAGTAGCCACATGGTATAATGTTTGACATAATAAGAAAAACACACATAAACAGGATGCTAAAGTATAAAAACTCACATATTTACTGATGTCTCGCGAACAGTTACAAAACAAAGTTAGGAAATATGCATAATCTTATATACAAAATTCTAATGCAATGCATATACAAAATGCGACTAGAGATTCGGCTACTAAAACATGACATGTGAATCATCTCAAGGTATGGGATAGCGCATGTAATCATGTAGGAATTGATTAAATTCATAGATGTATAATTAACCAAATTTAAATGCATGAAATATGGATGCAAGGCATGGATATGATAAAAAAATAAATAAAACATGATACTTATTTATAGATATGGGGAGCAATAAAATGAAAGGGATAGAAAGAAGTGGGGGTAGGAAATTATTACAACACTTGAATAAAGACGGAATAGGAGAAATTATTACAACATAAATAAAACCTTACAAATCTTTCGAATTAAAAGAAAATAGAAAGATGTCTCGGAGATCGACTGCCGAAAATGGTTTTGTTCGTTGCTAGAAGATTGTTTTGTTTCACCTAGGAAAACTCACTTTTGCGGGAGCACAGGGGCACTATTCACCGCCGACAGTTACTATTTACCCTTTTTGGTCATTATTTATCTTACCGGACATTTTTTCATTCGCGAGTACTATTCATCGCCGGTCACTATTCATCCGGCAAGCTCACATCTCTAACAAATTAGGTGGTTTTGACCGACTATTTAAAACGATAAATTACAACAGTTTATCTAAGTGGTGAAACACCGACCATTCAAAGCGGTAAATTACAATAGTTTATGTAAAGTAGTAAATTACAACAGATATGTGGGTAGTGCAACATTCCCTTTAAAGCAGTAAAACAGTTATATATATATAATGAGTAAATTATAATAGATGTGTGAGTGGTGCAGCTTTCTTTTTAAAGCAATAAAAACAGTTATAAAATATAGCGATCCCGGGTTTACCCCTTGTTGTATAGTGATCCGGACATGTGTCCGTGGATGTTGGTAGTGGATTGTTGTCCTGTTTACGTCCTTTCATATATTGTATTTGAGTTATAGGATGTGTTGGGCAGGTTTGTTTCAGGTTGGTTGTGTTTGGGAGCCAAGGGTTGCTGCCCAGAATTTTTGTCCTTCGCTCGAGCGAGAGTTGAGTTTTGTGTCTGGTGGGTCGAGCGAGCCGTTTTTCGCCGAGCGATCTGTTCGGCTTTCGCCGAAGCGAGCGGTTCGTCGCTCGAGCGTGCGTCTAGTTGCAGACCTGAAGGGTCGAGCTCCTGGCTCGAGCGAGCATTTCTTCGCTCGAGCGAGCTTCTAGGATGTTGGCTCGAGCGAGACCTTCTTGGCTCAAGCTACGGTTTTCTGTGTCTGGTCGCTCGAGCGACCAAGTCTTCGCTCGAGCGAGCCTATTTATATCAGTTCGACAGCAGCGAGTTTCAAGTTAGATTTTTTATAAACTTTTGATCCAATCTTCAAGATCTGAGAGCTTCTCTCTCTAACTTTACATTCTCTCTAAGGATTGATCTATCTAGGATCATTTCCTACCCTTCTTGCTTTATTAAAAAGGTAGAGGTCGTCGGGGGCTTCGATCTAATCTGAAAAAGTCGGTGTTTGGAGCATTTTGATCTTTGGGTCTTCATCTCCTTTTGAGCTTAAACTTTGAGGTAGGGATATCCTACTCCTCTTTATGATTTCTGTCTTTGAATTTTGACATTTTGATATGTTGGGGATAGTTGTGTAATTTTGGGAAGGTTTGGGGCTTTTGTGCAATTTTATAAAAGTTTGGGATTTTGTTTTAAATAAACCTATATGTACGGTTGGTACATAGAAATGAGATTAATGTGGAATCATTGATGAAAATGGAACCTTAGGAGTTGAATGTTAATTATGGAAAATGCTATAATTATATTGTTTAATTAATTGGGATAATTAATTGTGGAATTGAGATGTTGATTATATATCCATTGCGCATTTATTTTCTGTTTAGAAATATCTGCTTTGGGCTATCGGTGGAGGATAGTCTTGATTGTTGTAGACAATGCATGATGATTAGGTAAATTAAAACCAATCATTGAAATGTGTCATTGAGTATGACAGTTGAAGAATACATTAACTTTATGTATTGATTTGGGATGTGTATAATTGTTGTTTATATGCATTGTGTTGTGTTGGAGAAGATAGGGGATGTACTCCACGGTTTAGGGGAAGATAGGGGATGTACCTCTAAACCGGATGTTGTTTGGGAGAAGATAGGGGATGGACTCCGTAGATAGAGCTCGTATGCTTGTCTTGGGAATGTGATATAGCTAGTATGCATATCTGTGGAAGTAATGAAGTTGTAAGTGGTTAATATGAGTTATTGTCTCATATGAGTTGTGTGGCCAGGTTCTGAGCCATGAGTTATAATTGAGAATTTAATGAAAATGGAGAGTGAATTGAATATAGACTTGAAAGTCTTGGAATTGTAATGTGTTATGAAAGAGTGTAAAAGTGTTGACCATCTATCAACTGTTAATCTTTTAGTCATTATTCATAACTGGTTTAGTATATTTCTACTGGGCTGTGGCTCACCCTATATGGGAACATCATTTTCAGGTACAGGCAGCATGCCACCTCCAAGGACTTAGCTTGGGAGGCTAGTGGCAGATGGACTTTTTGACTTCTATTTACTTTTGATGTGTTACATGTAACCTCAAGCCAAGGGCTTTACGTGTATTGAGCTAGAGCTCTCTTGATTGTAACCAAGTGTTAACTTGGAAAGTTGTAAGCCTTTAAGGCACCCGCTTTTATTGTTTACATGTAATACTTTTGTACAGAACAGTTCAGTAAAATAGAAGAAGGTGGACTTTTATTATGTTGATGCATGTTCGATTGATAGGTTTATTGTCATTATTTTGAGGGCGTTACATAAAAAGCACTAAAGGAATTGTTTAAACAAGTTATATCACATTTTTAAATTAAATGAAATTTACAAAAATTCACCTCTTAGAGAAATGATGAATTTTTTGATTTTCAAATTTTCTTTCGATCACCCTCAAAGTGGTGAAATATGTTCCCAATTCTCAGCCCAAAGTCCGTAATTTTAGCTTTAATGGTATTTGTTTTGGATGGTGTATTAGAGAATAGACAATGAAGTGAATGGAGAAAAAGGTTAGTTGAAAATTCAATTTTGAAGGTCAGTTCCTCTCTCTCAAAATTTCTTTTCTGTTTTTTTTTTTTTTCTTTGAAAGCAAAATTTTCTCCCTTCTTCAAATAAAAACCCCTCCCAAATTTTCCTCCTCCCCATCTGCCTATTTTACAGGGGAAAACTTTCATAAACCAACAAAAAAACAATTCGGTGGACAGCTGAGAAATCAAAAGGTGCATAGTATATTTTATAATATAATAATATGTAAAATGTATCATTTGTATAAATATATGTACAAATACCTAAAATAAAATATAAAAATGTGAAAATGTACAAAAACATATAAAATTATAAAATAATAAAAATAAATGAACTAATAAAATATATTTTAGCAGGTCAAATATATAACATAATTTGGCCAATGCGAGTTTAAAACAAAAGAAACAAAATAACAAATAGTAGGAGTAGACGTTGATTTTCAAAAAGTGCACAGTAATATTACTGTGCACTTTACAATATAATAATACTAGGGATAACCCGTGCCTGAAGGCACTGCGCACAATTTTTTTTTGGTACCACAGGTGCTACAAAATTTAATTATAATAAATCAATTCAAAATGATAACATCACTACAATTTAAAACTTCACATAGAAAGAGGAACAACAAAAGATATAAACAAAACTGAAATAAATAACAATGATGAAGTCAAATTTTTTATTTCGTAATTAATTTATCATGAATGTAGGCTTCCCACCTCATTCACATAATTAGGGTGATGCCTGCAAGAGTTTCCACCTCATTCTCTAACATATTTTCAAAATCAGCCCTGTTTAAGAAATAGTTCAAATCAGTCTAATAAAACATCAATATCAATAGAAATAGTTAAAATTCTCCCAACTTTTTCACAGTTTCAATTAACTACTTACAAATAAATGAAATAAAACAAAGCCAAGCTACTTTGAAGACTAACCTTATTGTTGATACCAGAATATCATGGATGATACAACAAAGCCAAGCTACTTTCACAACCAGCTGTGTTGAAATGTCAGAGGCCCTGAAAAGAGAAATAAATTCATGAACAAACCATGAAAACAGTGCATCAAAATACGCTGGTCTTTCTTAATCAAGAAACATAAAATTCATAACCATGATCAAATAGAAGGGGGGGAAACTAAAGTCAAGTATATAAAAATTAAGAGGCAACAATACAATAACATCTTCCTCCTTCAACCCACTAATAAATTATTCATTTTCAATGTAACTCTAACATCCTGCACAATAGACACTAAATTTACACAAAAATCCATGTCAAGCATATATGACTTCCACCAAAATATGCAAAGATACTAAATTAAATTGTTACACTTAAATTTAGTGAATTTTCAAGGACACTTTATGGTCCACACTCAATAATCATCCATAAGGTCCAATCTTTTACATTGATAAGAGACTTTACAAAAATATTACAAATCCATTTAAGTACATATCAGTAGGAAACTTTACAAAAGTGGTCAACTTTACAAAATTTATGCCATCTAATGTCTTGAAACTTGTTCTTTTACAAAAAGGACTTGGACGCCTCTAAAGCGCTTGGACGCCTTCAAACTTGTTCTCCATCACATTCTAAAATGTCCATGTATGAACTTCTGTGTACTTTTTCCAGTGAGGAACATGCACAACAATCTAATATTTAGAAAACAATAACATTAGCATCTTGAAACAATACGAAAAATAGATATTGAAACAATATGGTCTAAGGATACCTTACTACAATTCCATGGGAGCAATGTAGTCTTATTTATCCTCTTGAGCTCCATAGCTTTTTCAACCCAATCCTCCAAAAGTTTCACTTGATCATAATTTAAACACAATTTTAATTAAAATACACTTTCAATTTATTTCCTTCTTTCATCACTTTCATCACTTTCAATTTATAATTTGTTCTAGTGTATTGGTTTTTAAGTATGCATAATTTAGTTTGAAAATTAGTAATATCAAGGATTAAAAGCACTATGCCCATCTTCACAAACTTTACAGTAAAAAAAAAGTATACATAGATTATGCATGCTTCAAAATATCACATTTCCCCATGATTTTCTTTACACATGCTCCAAAACAAACTTGAAAAGAACCATACCACTTGCCTTTATTTTGTAGTCCCTTTCTTGAGTAGTATTCATGTCAAATTTTCCTTATTTGCTTCTTAATTTCCTTTGCCTTTGCCTTTCAAAAAATAAGCAAAAATTATTAAGAAAAAGTATGAGAAGCAAATAAATTTCGAGATGGGACATTTGCAAATAATGAAAACAAAAAGAATACAAAGAGGGGTTTGCAGGAGCTTCGGGCGAGGGAGTTTCAGGTGGGGTTAGGAAGGGATTTCGGGTGGGGTTGGGAAGAGGGGGAAGAGGGAGGTGTTATCTAAAAAAACTAATACAATGATTGACATAGTACTATTGGATTAAAACTCATAGTCCATGGCAAAACTCATCTCCACCTAATCTTTCATTCCTAAACATGTATCAGTGTCCGCATTAAGAAAAGACCACAATGTTGCATTCAATTATTCAAACATGAGGATCTTTGGACATAATTAGAAGCATAACAATAGAAACTTAACACAACCTACATGTAACATCAAATAAAAGTAAAATAGGAATACTAATATTATGAAGCATCAAGTGCTTTGCAGTCTTGAATTAAGATAAAAATAAAAAATTCATACTACCATTTTAATTGCTAAAAAATTCAAAAATATAAAAGTAAAAATGCTTCAAGAACTATGCCAGTTGATAAGAATTGTATTCAAGGCCCATCTTGGGACTGAGAAAATCAAAATTCACGATGTCAAAATCAACAATTCAGGAAAAAAAATCCTACAACAAAAAGGCATTACCAAAAAATAATCTAGTAGTGAAAAAAAGAACATCAGAAGCAATTCAATAGGCTCACTATCAATCTCCTAACACCACTAAAATATTTCATTTGGCTCACCCTTAACCTCAATCAAAAGCAATGAAACTGCAAATAAAGAAATTACAAAATATCGAAGTATCAATATATGTTAGGGTATATTCATATCGAAGTAGCTTTATATGTTTAAGGTTAATAATAAATTACAATTGCATCATATAAGCCAACCAAAGGCAGGATCGTGAATGTGAAGCTCATTATCAGGAAGATACCCATTGAGATTCTACAAATTAATTGAGAAAATTTGTGAGGATGTAACTTGTGGGGATGGTTTGAAGATAATCCACAACCATTGGCGGCAATATAAATTTAGAGCTATATAAGCAACTGCCATTCTAAAGGACCTATATTGGACTCAAATAAGGATTAATTAAAAAATCCAAAAGGACCGAAACTCACTATTGCCAAAAACCTATTATACAGGTCAGCCTATTATACAGAACTGTCTTTTTTTCATGGATGACAAAGAAATAGGAAAATGAATTTAAAGATACCAACCAAAGTGTAAGCTTCACAGTAAGTTATAAACACCAAACAAAGAAGGGTAGTAGGAAGTACCTTATAATTTGAAAACAAAAAAAGAAAAGATACCCATTGAGATTCTACAAATTAATTGAGAAAATTTGTGAGGATGTAACTTGTGGGGATGGGTTGAAGAGAATCCACAACCATTGGCGGCAATATAAATTTAGAGCTATATAAGCAACTGCCATTCTAAAGGACCTATATTGGACTCAAATAAGGATTAATTAAAAAATCCAAAAGGACCAGAACACACCATTGCCTAAAACCTATTATACAAATTCACCTATTATACGTAATCGTATTTTTTTCATGGATGACAAAGAAATAGGAAAATGAATTTAAAGATACCAACCAAAGTGTAAGCTTCACAGTAAGTTATAAACACCAAACAAAGAAGGATAGTAGGAAGTACCTTATAATTTGAAAACAAAAAAAGAAAAGACCAAATGTTTATGTTGTCCCAAAATAGAACACCAAATAGTTTGCAAGACGAAATGAAAACTAACAGTTTTAATGTAGGGTCACGTATATATATTCCAAACACATTTAATAAAGCCCATTTCATATTCCAAACACGTGAAACTAAACCCATTTCATATTCCAAACACGTGAAACTAAACACAATCCAAAACCCATTTCATAAAGCCTTCAAAACTTTTTCGTAGAAACCTATTCCAAGACGAAAATATAGAGCCACAGACATAGAGATGCAAAAATACATAAATACCAAAATCATACAAACCCAATTCCAAATCAAAACTGAAACCATAGAACCGGTTGCACTTGGAACAAATTCAAAATAAATTACCTTGTGTAGTAGAGAAGACTCTCCATCAATAACTACTGTAACAAAAGGAAAAGAATATCATATAAATTGTCATATAACTCTAATTATTGAATTATATTCAACATCAAAAGAGGTCATAACATATAATTCAACATTTAACTACATGTCTTGAATCAAAAAAACATTTAACTACATATCCAAGAATTATTTCATCTGCTTAAAATGTCAATGCTTGGTTTGATTGTATGGAATAATTCTGCATCATTAATGGCTTTCTTGACACATGAAATGATTAATTAAATGTGACGATACATTTTTTTTTTTTTTAGCTCACCAACATATTCAAAATTATATCCCAACTAATCTTGATATGTATGTATTTCTTATAATTCCCGTCATTGGTACATTATTGAGAATTTTCATACAACCTTAAAAAAATTAACAACCATATATGGCAGTTAAATATTTTTTTCAAATCAAATATTTCAAGCTCTCTGATTTTTTAAAAAATAAATCATACAAAGAAATCTAATTGTAACAATATATTCAATAGAAATCAAAACCCAAATATTTAATAGAAGTAACCAAACACCAAATGTATTAAAAAAAACATACATACATATGTCTCTACAATTTAAGTGGTATTCAAAAAATATACCCATCTTCCTCTCTCTCTGTCTTCATTTCATTTTCTATTTTTTTTTTTTTTAAGTTCTCAGAAGTCCTTTGATGATCAACCTTTCTCTATGGTGTTTGGTTACTTCTATAGATTTCAAAAACCTGTAAACAATATATAAAAACCCAAATATATTGTAGGTTATTAATCGCCACAAACACACTATTTTATTTAAACACAAATATACTATTTTAACAAAAAAATTAACTTGACTGTGTTGAAAAAAACAAAGCTTTGTTCCTTATTGAATACAAATAGGGATGACAGAATGAAAAAAAAAAAAAACAGAGCTATGAGGTGTAAAAAAAATAACAGAGGTAAAAAAATGAATAGAAAAACAAAAAAGAAAGTGAGGAGATAAAAATGCATTACCTGGTGATGGTGGAGAAAAAACAGAGCTTTGTTCCTTATTGAATACCAAAAACAAAACAAAAAAACCGGAGCTATGAATTGGGGAAAAAAAATAACAGAGCTAAAAAACATGAATAGAAAAACAAAAAGAAAGCGAGAAGATAAAAGTTCGTTAATGAATAGAAAAACAAAGCCACCATTTGTCGTCGACTACCTCTTTGGTTCGTTAATGATTGCATGGGCTTTGTTGTTGATCTCACCATCTCTTCAAAAACACACCGCTTTGTAAAACCTTCCATTATAATAACAAAATGATTGTTCTAATAGAATTGACATTAAAAAAAGAACAATTATATTTCACTTTTGGAATTTTCAGATTGTATACCACATATACTGAGTTTTGATAATATATCCAAATCAAAAATTGAAAAAAATCGAGTTGTCACGCCTCTGCTTCATAAAAAAAACATCACCAGTTGTGCTTATACCTTTTCCCATCTCCTTCTCACGAACTAAGTCTCCAACAGAATCAAACTCAAAGATATTCACTAATATCACCTAATCTTGAGGCAAAAGCCATATTAAAATTTTGTGAGTAATCGCAAAGACATGAAATCGGGCAAAGCATCCTTGAACAAACCCATCTCTCTCTCTCTCTCTCTCAAAATATTCCCTACACCTTTGATCCCACTCTAACCATTCCATCTCTTTTCTTTTTGATGGGCCACACCATGTTTCCTCCACCATCACCCTTTATCATTGCTGTCTCCCCCCCTTCCTATCATTCTCTCTTGTAATATGATTCTCCACTCCTTTCCACCATCACTCTTTTCTTTTTGATGGGCCACACCATGATTCTCCACTCCTTTCCACCGAATTTGAGCATTTAGATTTTGAAAAAGATTCAAAAACTTTTGGACTCAAATTAAAAATTCCAAAAGTAGAGATGTTAGGGTTTTAAAATTAAAGAGAAGAGAGATAGAGATAAAGTAGAATTAAACTAACCTTCTTCAAAATCTAACTTCAAGACTGAGAACGAAACCCTTATGGCGATCAGAGATGGGTGGTGAAATGGGAGAGAGGGCTTGCAGCAGCTGGAGTTGGGAAGGACGTAGGTGAGCTGCGATGGGAGAGAAGTGAAGAGGGAAGAAAAGTAGATCCGAGAGGAAGGAAGAAATTAAAGAGAGGAGGTCTAGTGCCAACGGTAAGAGAGATTAGGAGTGGGATGGTGAGAGGAGCGAAAGCATGGAATTTGTCTAGGTGAAGCAAATCTGAACCGTTGAATCTTCTTCCACCATGTTTCTCAGCCATTGATAGCAAATGACACGTAGGACAAATTTGCCACATTAGACAAAATTCAAAAACCCTCTCATCTAAGCCATTGCTTTTCAATTAGATAGATCTGTGCCGTCAATTTCAAACACATTTTCAAATTAACCCTCTCATTGTTATATAGATATAAAATACATTATTTACATTAATATATCTACAAATACTCAAAAGATTATAAAAATACACAAAAACATGTAAAGTCATAAAATAAAAATAAATAGACTAATAAAATATATTTTAACGGTCTACATGTGTAAAATAATTTGGCCAAAACGGGATTTAAAACAATTTGGCTAAAAAGGGTAAAGGTTGGTATTAAAGCTAAAATTCCATCTTCTTGCTAAGAATTTTGTGAGATAACACATACTTGTTTTCATCATTGGGTGTTTGGAAGAAGGCGCCAAAATTTTAGGGCCGGTCAGAATTGAGTGTCTATATAGATTGTCACTTCACAGAACCTTTTTCGATTATTACAACAATCACTTTTTTCCCGATATTTTCTTTCTTCTTTTTCATTTGGGAAATTTTAATATACACCCCTTTAAAAAGGGTATACCGTGCCATTTTTTTTTTAGTTAGGACCAATTTCTTTTTTCTTTAGTTATAACATTATTTTAGTTATGGTCCATGAGTTCTTTAGTTATGTCTCACATTGTGTTTAATTATGATATATATATATTAGTTATAACTCAAAAAATTAAAATTATACTATTTTTCTTAGTTATAAGGTGCATATGGTGCACACTCTTCAAAGGGTACGCATCATAGTGTTTCCTTTTTCATTTTCTAGAAACAGAGAGCTCTCTTTGTGAGATGGTTGTGGAAGAAGATAATGATGATGATGAGTTGTGTGTATGGGTGTGTGTTTGCGAATAATGGATTTGTATGTAAAATAATTTGAGAATGAATATTTTAAATAGATAATGGATCATCTGTATGTGTGGGTGTGTGTTCCCTCTTCTTTGACTTGGAAAACAATTTGAACAAATCATTCCAAAAGGCTCAAATATTTACACAGATAGGTTGAAATAGATTCAAAAAGGATTTGATCTGCTCAAAAAATAAACAGATAAGGCAGATAATCTATGTTATATTTGAGTGTTGGTGGTGGAGAATTCCAATAGATAGAAAAATCAGTTTGTGAATTTCAAACAGATAGGAAAAAATAGGCCTTCAAATATGAGTTTAACAGATAAAAAAATTCAATCGATAAAAATAAAATAAAAATTTAACAGATAAGAAAAATATTTAAATAGAGAGTCAAAAAAAATTAAACAGATAAATTTTTTTAACAAATAGTGAAAAAAAAATTAAAGCAAATAAAAAAATTTCAACAGATAGATTAAGGGATAAAATTGGAAACAAAATGTCCTCCAAAATACTAAAATGTACTTTTCATCGTAATATTTCATAAAGAGTGTACTTCTCACCAAAGAAAAATACTCACAGGACTTATTGCCTTATACTCTCCTTAAATTGAATTTTTCAATAATTTTCTCTAAATTATATTTGCCTTAAACATTTTATCCTATTCCGTTAAAAAGCATAAAATTTTCAATAATACTACTATTGAAAATAGGTTAATGGAAAAGACAAATTATTTGTTTGTCCTTTACATCTATTTTTAAGATATTACTTTATTAATTTAAAAAACAAAAACAAAAAGATAAAAAAAAAATAAAAGGAAAATTTAATTTCTCAAACTTAACATTGTTAATATGTTTATTATTTGAATGAATGAAAGTATAATTATGTCAAAATTACAAAAAAATAATTTAGTACATTTTTTCAAACCCCGCAAAAAGTTAGTGTAATTTTTCCATGGTGTTTCTTCAAATGCATTAGTCGCCCATTGCTATTTGGTATTAGACATTCTATGGTATAAAATGCACTCAAGTGTTGTTGGGCTTATAATAAGAGTATGTTATATAAACGAATTAATTTTATAAAAAAATTAATTAATTCATTGACGTGGCACTAACAATATTAGTAAGGTAGATCTATATTTTATTTTAAAATTTTAGAATAAATTACAAATACACTCTTTGAGGTTTGCTTAAAATATGAAGTGCCTCAAGTGGTTTAAAATATTACAAATGCTTTATTGTCAGAATTTTTTATTTAACAGAATTAACTGAATTCCTAACTGCTCTTCCATATAATAATAAAATTACCTAAATTATTAATTGAAATAAATTTCTGATATCATTAAAAATTATTAATTAACTTTATGATTTATTAATAAAAATGATCATTTGTTATGAAATTAGAAATTTCAAGAGTATGAGGTAATTTCTAGAACTACAGTGGAGCAAATCGTATTTTAAACAAACTACAAAGATGTATTTGTATTTTATCCAAAATTTTATTATTTGTATATCAATAAATAATAAAAAAATTATTAATTTCTATAACATTTAACTTTTAATAAATGAATTAAATGCTTGCATGCAATTGCTTAGTGAGTCATTTGTCTGTTTAGATTGAGGGAAAGGGAAGAGGAAGTGAAGGGAATAGTTAAAAGTGAGGGGGAAAGAAGGAAAGGAAAGGGAAAGTCTCATCTCTCTTATTTGGTTAGACAATGCTTTATTAATGAGAGGTATATTTAATTAGATATTTTATTGTATTATTATATGAAACACTTTATTTTTCTTTTCTTTTTTTTTTTCTTTTTTTTTCCTTTCAATTTCGAAGAGAGAGTGAAATGCTTAAAATACTTGTACTCTCCACCTCTCATACCTTCCAATTTTGAAGAGAGAGTGAAATGCTTAAAATACTTGTACTCTCCATCTTTCATAATCTCTCTATGCACTTTCCTTTCCATTTTAAAGAAGAAACCAAATGCGATTTAATTAATTTTATCTCTCAAGATCTTTCACTTCCCCTGCTAAACCATCAATCCAAACGGAGTTGCAATATCGCCACTTGAATTTTCAATTTTGAGGTGGCCTTTTTTACAACAAACTACTCGAATATTTAAAAATGAGTTGTCAATTTTACATGTCTTAGCAATGCCAAATTTGACATACAAAAAGAAGACGCAAAATGTTTTTGTTTTCATAATTTTAATGGTAAAAACAAATAAAACAGTTCAAAAAATATTAAAGTAAAAATAATAAAATAATAAATTTCACATTTTAGGTAGAGAGTTTTTTTTAGATATGTCAATTTAATACTTGAGCCTTAAAAAAATTTAAGAAAAGTTTCAATTTGTTCCTTAATATTTAAAATGAAAAGTGTTTCAATTTAATCTCTTAATCTAACTTCAAATGCCATTAAAACCAATGATAGATATGAAAACTCACTAAAAAATTTACCTTTTTTGTTCAAAAAATATGTGATATGTATCATTTAAGTGAAAACTCATTTAAAAAAGATTTTTAGTTTTCAAAATATGTTATCTGTGTCATTTTAATATCCAAAATTACACATATACCCTTGATTTTAAAGGAGTTTATTGACAGAATTTGATCGAGAGACCAAAATTGAAACACTTTTTATATATTAGGAACAAAATTGATGGAATTTAAATATTAAGGACTAAATTGAAATATTTTTTATACATTGACCAAAATGATACCAACATGAAAAATATTGGAGACTGAATGATACAATTTAAACAGTGACAAAAATGGCACTGTTGGCTACATATTTTGTAAAAGCCAATTACAATTCGACACGTGGCAGGATGAGGGTATTATTGGAAGATGATTTTAATTTTAAATCTCAATCGTACACGTGGTAATGAGTATTGGTTCTCAAGTGGTCTGAGTAGCACTAGATCAGGAATGAGATACAAGGTGACGTGGCTTCAACGGTTACCTTTATTCAATTCGAAAGCGAGGGAAGTCCAAGCGCAAGTGATGGCATAGTGGAACTATTTCTAAGGTAACATGATCACGATCATGGAGGAGCAATCGGCGGTTCAAGTGCATTCGAAGGTCATCCCTAACAAGTATAAATAGCAGGGAAGTTTCCAGAAAAAGCCCCCAGACTCAGATCATATAAACCAGTTTTACTTCGTATTTTTCCTTCCAGTTTTATCTTTCTTGTACTTTAAATACTTGTTCTTTAAATACCTGCACTGTACTTTAATTCATAGGAGTAGTTTTCAAGTAGATTCAAGTAAACCGTTGTCAGAAACTTCCTCAAGGCTGAGTTTGGACAATTGTAAGTGTTTATGTTAATGAAATGCTTCAATTGCTCTTAATATTACTTGTCATTTCTCTTAATTTCTCCTAAAAGTCGAGCCACCAGTAAAAGTCCTCTTCATTGAGGCTGAAAGAACTAAAACATAGTCGCCTGATAATTGATTGGCAATTATAATTTCTGTAAGGACTGATTGATCCTTGCTGGCACGCCGGCATCTACAAATTTACCCTTTGAAAAGCCAAAAAGCCAACATATATTTTTGGCACGCCCAGTGGGACTAATTAAAAATGGCTAGACGAAGACGACAAGGAGAAAATGAACGCTTAGAAGAAGGCGTAGAAGGAGAGGTAGAAATACCTAATCCAGAAGAGAATGTGGTAACACACTCTGTGGAAACTCCTATGTCATCAGAACCTTTGGTCGAACAGACCAGTACTTCTGGACAAGAACCAAATATTCATAATATTGGACGAAACCAAGGAATTGGACCATCCACCATTCCATCTTCTCAGCCAACAAATCCATGGGATGGCTTGGTAGATGCTATGGGACAACAGCTAATGAACACAATGGAAAGGTGGGCAACATCCTTTTTGGATCGAATGAACAACCACCAACCAACAAATACAAGACATACAGAGGAAATCTTAAATGTTCATCAACAAAGATTGGCTAGAGAAAAACAGCCTATGCAAGTTAATGGACAGGTTAATGGTCAGACTAGTACTCAAAACTATGAAAGACCATCACCTCAGTCTTGGTATGAACCCATTTCGAGGCCTGTAGTAGGCCAAAGTACCACAATATTCAACAGTGAAGCCATACCAGTTGGCAGATCTGGCCAAGTACAAGAAACTGGCATAAGAATGGTGGCAAATCCTATGTTCGAAGCCATACCTGGCACCAGGGGTTATAATAATCCTTTATTTGAATTTATACCCGGGGGGTTGGAGGGTTTACCTACAAATGGAAGGGACACAATACCTATTCCAACACCTTTCACAGGTCCTTTAGTAGGACAGGCTCAAAGGGGTTATCCATTTCCCCAACAAAGAACTCGCACCAGGGACAACCATCCCAAATGTACCATTATATGGACCAAGAGGACCTCAGGCACAAGTTCCACCTAACCCTGTGTTTGCTCCTCCAAAGAGTGGTTCAAAGAAGCCCAAAATATGGTCCCTAGGGACCAAATTGTTGATATTGTTAGGGAGTTATGTGGACCAATGGCTCGGGGGGTCCAGACTCCTGTATATAGAAAACCATATCCAGAGTGGGTTGATAGGGTACATGAATACCCAAGAGGGTTTAGAATACCAGATTTCACCCTATTCTATGGAACTGGAAATCAATCAACAGTAGAGCATATTGCTAGATTCGCTGCTCAGTGTGGTGAATTCGCTAATCATGACTACATAAAATTAAGATTATTTCCAAACTCTCTAACTGGGGGAGCGTTTGTATGGTATATCAACCTTACACCTGGCTCCATTCAAACTTGGCAACAGATGGAAGAGGCATTTCATGCCCAATTTTTCCAATCAGAGCCAGAAGTATCCATGGCAGATTTAGCAAGATTGAGTCAAAGGCCTGAAGAAAAGGCTACTCAATTCATTGCAAGATTTAAAAGGGCTCGAAATAAATGTAGAGTCATCCTTCCAGAGCCAGAATTTGTACGATTGGCTCAAAACGGTTTAGAGTTCAAAGCTTGAAGAAGTTTGATTCAATCAATTCGTGGATTTGGTCGAATTAACCTACAAGGTGTCACGATATGAAGCATTATTAGAGGAAGAACAAGATCGAAACAATGCTTCATATAAGACATACTATAAAGATCCCAATTACGAGATTGATGCAGCAGAGATTGTGGGCAAAGAACCCGTAATCTGTGAAGCATTAATTCATAAGGATACAACTATCGACCAACAATTTAAGAAGAAAGACTTTCACAGAAAGTATTCTTTTGATTTAACAAAAGCAGATGATATTTTCGATCATTTGCTCGCAGCTAATTTCCTTAAGTTACCGAAAGGAGTAAAACTGCCTTCTCTTGATGAACTTAAAGGAAAAGTGTACTGTAAATGGCACAATTCTTGGTCTCACTCAACTAAAAACTGCATTGTTTTTCGAGACAGGATCCAAGAGCAAATCCGGAAAGGAAGCCTGAAGTTCCCAAACAAAACAGAGAAAGCCATGGGAATTGACAGTAACCCGTTTCCAGAAGTTGGAGAGAGCGCTGCTAATGTGGTTGTTCCAAATTTTCAGAATCTATCTCTGCAGGAATTGGAAGAAGTTAATGTGCAAATGCATATTGCCAACCGCATACCGCCAAGAAAGAGACCAGGAGTTCACCAGTTGTTGGTCAGAGTCTCTCACATCAGAAGGAACATTCTGATGAAGAAATATTGGACGACGATTCCTTGGAAGCAGCTGTAATGCAAAGGATGTGTCCAAGGTGTAGACTAAGCTACAAATGGTTGAAGGGGCTTCCAATTGATGGGAAGCAATACTATAAGGATGTTCAGAGACGTCCTAGAACAACCAACGCTTAACAAAAGGTCAGCATTCGGCTAGTGACAGTAAACGACTGGTGGTTGAGCTGCAGCTGATGTAATGAATGCTAAAGGCAAAAGGCCCTTGTATGAGTCTAGGCCACTTAACTACTATAAAATGGAGAGTAGACATTCGAAAGAAGATTAGAGAGGAGTTCGTGTTATGGGACTAAAGCCGAGATTGGCCCCCATCAACTTCACATGAGCGTAAAATGGCCATTTCAAACAAAGGCCAGAATCAAGTTCGAAACATGAGACCAAAACCAAGCACTTACCTTCACGGCCAGTTTCGAAGATGGCTTCGAAGGTGGAAAAGGGTGATTCAACGTCTGAATCAGTAAGCTCTTGGGTGCCTGGAGTCCCAGATTGGTTTGTAATGCAAAACAAACCTAGGGAATTGCCTGATAGGGGAGATGTTGGAATCACAGGCAGAATGGTCAAACCTCCTTTGGTGGCCCCAAACAACTGGGTACTGCTGAAGCACCCAAAAACAAAGGAGCCAAGTGTGGTGCCGGTTATTTCCAGATCACAAAGGAGAAAAATTCAGCGCAGGTACACCCAGTACCAGCAAAATCTGAAAGAGAGTGAAGAGAGTTCTTCACATGTCAAGACGGAAGAAAAGAAAGCTTCAAAGTCAGACCATATTCCAAAACCGAAGCTGCAAAGTAAAGTGGTTTGTAGTAGGGAACAATTGGCCCAAGTTCATTCTGAATTAAAGGCCAGGGAAAAGTCCAGTTTGGCAGGATTGGAGAAGGCTCTGATGGAAAGTGATAGTGAAATAGAAGAAGAAATTGGCATGAGCCAAAAGAAGGAAATGGCAGAAGAAGAAATGTTCGAAGCCTTTATGGCTGAACAAACATTTCTGACTGAAAGTTTAGTTGAGAAGGATCCTTCGAAAGGATCAGTCATCAATGAAATACCAGAATGCAGCATGGAGGACGCTGCTGAAGATACTGAACAAGGTAGTCAAGAGGGGAAGAAGGTACAACCAGCCATTCAGTTTGGCTCATTCCCACCTGTATCAGTTAACATGGTACATATACTACCTCATGAATTTCAGGCTGAGGATCAGGAGGACCAAGACATGGATCCAATTCCTGTTTCTAGTGAGGAATCACAAGTGAGCATGGTTCAGGATGCTTCGGAAATGGCTAGTCCTATGGAAGTTGAGTGCGAAAGTGAGGAGGAGGTGAGCATCAACCTCTCATATCCTTTTGAATACCCCTCAAATTCCATGACTCAACATGTCAAGCCTTTGTACATCAAGGCTTTCTTTGATGGTATACAGTTAAACCGAGTCCTAGTAGACAATGGGGCAGCAGTTAATCTATTGCAGAAATCTTCTTTGAAGAAATTAGGGAAGAAAAATCCAAGGTTGATCCCAACCGGTACAACCATTCTTTGGTTTTCTTTGGAGATAAGCGAATGGCCCAAGGTATTACGCCTATTAATTTGAGTGTAGGAACCGAGGATTGTATGACGACATTCTTCGTGATCGATAGCAATGCTAAGTATAATGCCTTACTTGGAAGGAATTTGGATTCACACCAACAAGTGTGTACCTTCCTCTTTGCATCGGAAGATCATGATGGCTCTGGGTAATGGAGAGACGAAGAGATTGATGCAGATCCTCAACCTTTCATAGCTTTGTCGCGGATTTTGCAGAGGCCAAATTATATATTGAAGGGTAACTCCACTCAAGATATTGAGAAAAGTGATGGCTCGGTAAGTGGCGGTGATGAGGAAGTTACACATCTAAAGCACTTAGTCGAGAAAGTCTTGATGAAGAAGTTCTTAGTGAAAGATGACAACGATGCTGGTTATAGGCAAAGAAGTGAAGAACGAGAAGCCAATTCATTGGCTTTGATTAAATTTTCATCATTGGATGTAAATGCAATAGTCCGTAAGGTACGAAACAAGAGAGAAGCCATGACAATTGGTCAGTAAACAAGAACAACAACAGTCGAGTTTGACCTTTGGGAAGTATTGTGCATTGGACATTGAAACAAGAGTCCAGGAAATACAAGAAGAAGACGCCTTATGGACAGATTTTGTCTATGAGGAAGAAGGTAGAGATGTCGAAATAAAGAACCTAGAGGCAGAACAAGGTGAAAAGATTGCTTCGAAGGTTGAAGAAACCAAAGAGAAAGCTTCAATGAATTCTCAGACGCAGGACCCCTTAGAAGAAGTGAATTTAGGGGAAGGTTCTGTGCAGCAGCCCACCTATATAAGTACCTGTTTGAATGCTCTGGACAGAGACCAGTTGTTGGTTGTTTTAAAGAAGTACAAGGATTGTTTTGCGTGGTCTTACAACGAACTACCAGGATTGGATAGATCATTGGTGGAACATAGGCTCCCTTTGAAGCCTAATTTCAAGCCATACAAACAGAAACCAAGAAGGATGAGTCCAGATGTAATTCAGAAGGTCAAGGAAGAAATTCTTAGACTACTTAAGGCAGACTTTATTAGGACAGCTAGGTATGTCGAATGGCTATCTAATATTGTGCCTGTAGTTAAGAAGAATGGCAAAATGAGGGTATGCATCGATTTCAGGAACTTAAATCTAGCAACTCCTAAAGATGAGTACCCCATGCCTATAGTGGATCTGTTGGTGGACAGTTCAGCAGGGCATCAAGTTTTGTCAATGATGGATGGCCACTCTGGTTATAATCAAATATGTATTGCAGAGGAAGACATCCACAAGACAGCATTCAGATGTCCTGGGAATATTGGCACCTTCGAATGGGTTAAGATGCCATTTGGTCTGAAGAATGCTGGGGCTACGTATCAGAGGGCTATGAACACCATCTTTCATGACCTTATTGGAGGGTATCTCGAATGTTATATTGATGACATCGTGGTAAAATCCCAGTCCATGGAGAAACACTTGCTTCATTTAGAAGCAGCTTTTGAAAGAATGAGGAAGTTCAAGTTGAAACTCAACCCTCTTAAATGTGCTTTTGGTGTGTCATCTGGAAATTTCTTGGGTTATGTGGTGCACAAGAAAGGAATACAGATTGATCAGAATAAAGCCAAAGCCATCATTGAAGCTAGACCTCCATCAAGTAAGAAAGAATTACAAAGGTTCCTAGGGCAGGTTAATTTTCTTCGAAGGTTTATTTCTAACACTGCAGGAAAACTAAAGTATTCTCTTCCTTGTTAAAATTTGAAAGATGAAGAGGAATTTGTGTGGACAGCAGAGCATCAAAGCGCTTTCGAAGGTATCAAAGCCTACTTGGCTAATCCTCCGATCTTGATGCCACCAAAACGAAATAAGCCCTTGAAGTTATACATAGCAGTGAGAAGATTCACTGGAAGCTTACTTGGCCCAAGACAATGAAGAAGGCAAGGAACAAGCTGTTTATTACCTTAGTAGGTTTTAAATTCTTGTGAATGTAAATACTCAAATTGAAAAACGTGTCTTGCTTTGTATTTTCTTTGCAATGAAATTAAGATATTATCTTTTACCTACAACTGTCTTGGTAATTGCAACCACAGATTTGGTTAAATACATGTTATCAAGACCTATATTGAGGGGAAGAATTGGCAAATGGATATTAGCCTTATCGGAATTTCATTTAGAATATGTCCCTCAAAGGGCAGTAAAAGGGCAAGTATTAGCCAATTTTCTAGCAGATCATCCATCTCAAACAGAGAACCAAGAGGTAATGGAACTTGGTATGGCTAGTATTGAACCATGGCAAATGTGGTTCGATGGATCGAAAGCCAATGGATTAATTGGAATTGGTATTGTGATCAAGTCTCCACAAGGGGTGGAAACCACACATGGTTTCAGAGTGGATGAAGCTAGCTGTTCCAATAATCAGGCTGAATATGAAGCCTTAATAGTAGGACTAGAAATCCTTATTGGGTTACAAGTACATGCAGTTGACATATTTGGAGATTCTCAATTGGTTGTTAACCAAGTAAAAGGGATTTTCAAGTGTCAAAGCATAAGTATCCTACCATATTATGTTGTTGCATTACATCTGCTTTCTCAGTTTCAAATAGCAAATGTAACTTATGTTCCAAGATTCTTGAACAGTAGAGCTAATGATGTGGCTCAAGAAGCTTCGAACTTCAAGAGAAGGGATAGTACCCAAAGGGATATAAGTCAAGCAACATATCAGAGACTAATACAACCTTTGAATAAAAGGAGTGTGATCTTGGAAGTCAATCATAATGACTCTCAAGAACAGGATTGGAGGCATCCAATTATGCAGTATTTAACTGGTCCATCTTCAAAAGCCAGCAGGAAAATCAAATTGCAGTCTATGCAATACATAGTATATGATAATGCTCTATACAAAAGGGGAGGAGATGGCTTATTATTGGAGTGTTTAGGTCCAAAAGAAGCATTAACGGCTATGGCTGAGGTTCACGAAGGTATTTGTGGTGCTCATCAGCCTGGTGTAAAGATGAGATGGTTGCTTCGAAGGCATTCCTATTATTGGCCAACTATTCTAAAAGATTGCATAGAATATGCAAAAGGGTGCGAGCATGCCAAAAACATGGCACAATAAGACATGTGCCCATAACTGACTTACATGCAGTAGTAAAGCCTTGGCCATTCAGAGGATGGGCCATGGACATGATAGGTAAAATTCATCCACCTTCTTCGAAACATCATTGTTTCATTCTAGTACTCTTGATTACTTCACTAAATGGGTTGAAGCCAAGCCATATAAGGTCAGAGATCGACAGAGGTCATTGGGTTCATTAAAGATTTGATCCATAGGTTTGGCATCCCACAAACCATAACGATTGATAATGGAACTGTGTTTGATGGGAAAATGGTGAAATCCTTTGTAGCGAGTTTGGGATTAGCCTTATTAATTCCACTCCCTATTATGCATGGCCAATGGTCAAGTGAATCATCTAATAAATCCTTGAAAAAGGAATACAAAAGATGGTGGAAGATAATCCTAGGGATTGGCATAACCTATTGTTGGATGTTTTATGGGCTTCAGAACTTCCCCAAGATCGAGCACGAGTCACTCCTTATGCCTTAGTATCACAGACGCGATGCGGTGTTACTGTGGAAATTAATGTTAAATCTTTGAGGTAAGATGTCAAGATCAATTAGAATCGAGCAATATCATCAAAGCATGTGCACGGAATTGGAAGACATAGATGAAGCAAGGATTTTGGCATTAAATAGCATTCTTTTTCAAAAAGAAAGCGACCAGAATTATAACAAGAAAGTCAAGCATATTGGCTTTGATGAAGGTGATTTGGTATGGAAAACAATACTCCCCATAGGGATTAAAAGCCATAAGTTTGGCAAATGGTCACCTAATTGGGAAGGACCATATCAAGTCCATAGAGTTTTGCCTTTTGGGGCATACCATTTAAGAAATTTGAATGGTTATGTACATCCCAAAAAGATTAATGGCGGAATATTTGAAGCCTTATTTTCCAACCATTTGGGAAATACAAGGAATGGAATAAACATTGAATACAAAAACATGAGATTACTCAAAGGATAGACAAAACTTGTTCTTTCATAAAGAATTGAATACATTATGCCATAGATTGGCCCAGAAGTCATTACAATGTCTTAATTGTTTTTGTACAACGGATTTCCTATTGCTAATTGATGAGAATAGTTCTATAGCTGTAGCCATGTCCTTTTTACGATCAGCCAACTCTTGGTTAGTAATCTGCAATTTGGTGTCAGTTCGACCCAAGGCTCGGTTTATTGCAGCTAATTCCTCCTCCAATTGGGCCTTCTTCTCTAACAGTTGGAGTCGAAACTTAGAATCAGAGGAATGTTGTTCCTTGAGTTCTGATACCTTGGTATGCACTTGAGAAACAAAACTCTGATCCCTGGTCAGCTTCTCATCCGCAACCTTAGCAGCTTGACAAATGTTGAGGTAAAAATCGATGGTGGCTGCTGCTTGAGATAGATGACTTGAGACATTCAAACTAGATTGCTCAGCAATATTACAACACTGAAGGAACCCATTTCTGATAGTAGGCCTTTGTAGAGCTTCAAAGGGAATTCTCGAAAAAGAATTTAGCAGTTCTAGACATGTGTCTATGTCTATTAAAGGCACAGAAGGTTGGTTGCTGGAGGAAGATTTCTCAAAAATCTCCAATAAGGAGTTGGCCAAGACTAATGGCTCAGCTTCAGCACTAAAGGTTGGAGAAGTAGAAGATATGTCGAAAAGACTAGCCAGTCTTCCTTCGAAGATGTCTACTTCGTCCCTAGACATGAAGGGCATAGAAAATACTGTGGTGAAAGACACAGAGGGCTGCATGGGGATGGGAGAAATGGATGGAGTGTCTTTGGCGACTTCTATAGTCTTAGCCACCAATGAATCAAGCGAAGAGGGGCTGGAGATAGGCATAGGTGGTGAACCATGAATTGAGGAACTACCAGCACCAGCACTCTCTATAGAAGAGTTAATTGCCATCAGAGATGGAGGAGCAGCTGAAATCTCCGTGAAGGAAGGAAGAAGGGCAAGGCTCGAAGAAGAAGTGGACTGAGGAAAATCAAAAGTTAAAAAAGGAAGAAATGGCTCTAAGCCAAGGAAAAGAGATGCAGGGATGTTTGGACTCAAAGAAAATGTGCCAAATATAGGCTTGAAGAGTGAGAGCATGGTTTGGATGGTTTGCCACGCGTTATGCGTCTGGTCAACTTCAATCAAGACAGAGTAGGTCTAGCCGAAAGATGAATGCGATGGTATTCTTTGTAAGAGGAAGGAATATAAAAGATGGTTAGAATTCGGTTTAAAAAGGAAAACAATTGGAAGTGTGAAAGAAATTACTTGTTTGAAACACCGCACCGATAAGAGAGCGGAGGAATAATGTGCGGCATTTTGTTGCTTTCTCGTGATTCCTTTGCAAAGCATCAACAAATGACTTCTTCTCTTAAAATTTGTTGTTGCCGTCTCTTCGGCCCTCTCAAAACGATTATTGCTTTGGAATGTTCCTGTTCTACTGCCTTGGCAGTGGTTTCATGAATCGGATCTTCCACCAAGTCAGCAGCAGAAACAGTCATCTTCTTTCTCTTCCTCCTTGGCAGTGATATTACTGGCTCTTTTTCAATCTCCCCCTCTTCAATTCGGGTTTCAGGTTTTTCAGAGGTAAATGCTTTCTCCATTACTACAGTGGGTGTCTCGAAAGAAGGATGCTTAATTGTATCAGAAAGGGAGGCATCAGGAAGGGAGGCAAGTACTTTTTGTTTCTTTGCTCTCTGTAAAGACACTTCTGGTTCTTGCTCAACCTCTTCTTCTCTCAAGGATTCGGATTCCTCGGGAGGGAGGATTAGTTTCCTTTTTTGTTTTTGTTGTTGTTGTTTCTTTTTGAGAACAGCTAAAGTTTCAATTCTTTTGGGAGATTCCTCGTGTGGGGGTCCTGTACCGAGGAACAAACGTGTAAAGGGAAGGAACTAAAAATTCAAAAGAAGGGAAAAGGAGAAGTACAAAAACATTTACCCTTCTTGAGCGACTCTAGTAACTCTAGCTGGAGGGATGAAGGTCTTGCGATCTCATGAAGAGGGGGAATGTCCTTAGATGTTGCTGACTTAGCCTTCGAAGGTACTCCCAATCCTACCAGTAAGTCATGGGGATGTGCAGATAGGCGTACTTCCATATTGACTGTCCACCAGTTCTGGAATCTTTTCAAGACTGAGCCATATGGAAGAAAGGGGACAAATTGGAATTCATTCGACTCTTTCAGTAGCTTGAGAATCGCCGTCTCTAGTCTGGATTTGGATATTCTCAAGTCTCTGGCAGTAAGATGGACATTCGAGAGACTGCAAAGAGGAACTGGTATTCCTTGAGTGAGTCCAAATTGTGCAGCAAATTGAGAAGGCAAGACACTTGAGATATGCATTTGTAGGCTCGAGGGTGTAGACTACCAATGAACAATTCCCTTGGTAGTAATATAGAAGCCCACATGTCTTTGTGAGGAGAAGTGGAGCATTCTTTATCAGCCAGGAAAGCCTGCAGCCAAGTTGGTCCTTTATTGGCTTCAAAAGGATAGAAGAAAGAGGCAGATGGAGAAATGGGGAGTTGATAAAAGAAAGTGAAATAGTAAGCAAAGGAAGCAGGATAAAGGGCAATCCTAGCATACTTTTCCCCATAAGTAATAGGATCTTGAACAAGAAATTTCAGACATTTGGGGTGTAAGTCAGTGAAATAAGCGAGGAGCCAAAGTTGAAGCACCCAGAAGGGACCTCCTTGGTTAGCATCAAGAGGTTTCTCACAAAATTGGGAACAGACTCTGTAGACATGACCTAAAAGATAAGGAGCAAGAGCTATTTGTTTCTTCAAGACAAGCGCCTTCGCAAGTGGAACAAACTCAGGCATAATCCTCTGAGATGAGGTGCAAAAGAGGAATTTGCATAACCAATACAAAATAAAAGAAAACAGTTCTCTGTCCCTCACAGGACCTTCCTTTTTATTCTCAGACTTTACAAAGTCACTATAAGAGGAGTTTAAGGAAGGAAGAGAAAATTTAATGGGAAGGTCTGGGTAGTTGGGAGTAAATGGAGAACCATGGGGGGAAAGCCCTAAGAGATGGCAAATATCAAGAACGGTGGGGGCCATCATGCCACACCGAAATTGGAAGAAATTAAAAGACATATTCCAGAAACATAAAGGCGGTATCAAGAAAGGGTCTTGAGAATAATGAACTGGAAAGACGAAGGGCATCGAGAATCTGAGTTCACTGAGGTCATCTTCTCTCAGAACAACTCTGTCATACCATTCTTCCCATTCGGTCCTTATTGTCGGCCGACAGCGGTGAGGGCGATTCACTCTCCGATTGCCCCAATCAAGCCCTTCTTCGTAAAGAAGGAAATGGTCCTCAGCGAGGATATAGGGCCATAAGTTGAGCAGAGCTTCCCTAAAAATAGGGCCAAGGGCGTATTCTGTTTGTTGCTATGACGAGGTCTGAAAAAGACGGCCATCTATGTGGCTTGGCTCACCGGATGAAAGTTTGGTGATTTCTTCATCAATACATCGCTTCAAGGCCATGGTAGGAATGACACGATCGCTGAAAAGCACTTTTAGTGAGGAAGGATCCATTGATGGCGAGTAATAAGGAAGAGGGGTTTAACCAGAGATTGGTAGGGTTTGTGTGTCTCAAAAGAGTAAGTGATTTCAGAGTACAAAGCAAAGGGGTTTTAAAAGGGTTTTGTGTCTGAAAAATATATTGCGTGAATCCTTATGTGCGAAAAGTACGAATATGAGGAGTTTCTTCCAATATTGATAGTTTTGGAGGGAAGAACACATTCCGTATGTTAACGTTAGCTTCGAAGAGAGATATTTGGCTTCGAACCCAAATTTGGTTCTCTGAAATCAAATAAAAGGCGGCGAAATCTACGAATCGGCTTCAAGTATGTTACATGATTCGAGAAGCTAAGATGCTTGAGTATTGGTCTACTTCAAAAGGTTTAAAGACCTATTTGATGAACATTATTGAAAGTAATGATCTTTAAAGCAAAGCTTAGAAACCAAACATTGGTTTTTACAAAGGGAAATTGTCCATTGAATTAGGACAGCATTAGCTACTTTTTAAAACAAGAAGTGGTCAATTTAAAATTGATTGACTATAATAGCTATGACCATGCATTGGTTATAATTAGCTTTGAAAAGTAAAGTTGTTAATTTCGAAACACTATTTTTAGATGATATTGACCAAAATTGTCAATTTTTATTCCATAAGTTGGAAAAAGACATATTGGTTTCTTTTAGTGTTTCATTAAAGACAAGTAAGTCCGAATTCGAAGGATGAGATTATTTAATTTAAGGTTGTAAGTTGGCTTTTAAAGTAAGAAGAAACAGAGTCAAACAATGTAAAGTACAGAAGACTTTGCTTTTCATTAGAGCCAAGACAATTACATTAAATAATCTTATTTTGGTACAAATTCAAGTTCGTAGAAATAAGGAATAGAATAAATTACAAGATCATGAAATTTCGTCCAACAATGATCAATGAATATTTGTTCTTTCTTTATTATGTCTTCCATCTCTTCTAAAGTTGGCTGCATGAGTTGATGTGCTCTCACTTCATAATACAACTCTTCAGCCTTTGCTTCGAAAGCCTCCTCCCTCGATTTTTGTTCCAACTCATCTATAACTAAATCATCCCAATACGCAGAATCCTTATTCTTGAAGTCTTCAAAGTCTTCAATGAAGTTTTCTGCTTCGTATTGAGCATGAATTCGAAGAGATGAAAGTTGATCCAAAGACTGAGTGGTGACTTTGGAATTTCGATGCCAATGGAGGAGTACTGGAAGTTGATCCAGAAACAGGTGAAGTTCTGCTTGGGCGATAGGATTAAGGATATGGCCCCTGGTCAGAATATCACAGGCCCATTGAAAGTTCTTAAGAGGAATAACATCCTCAAGAACATTAAAGGGTAGGTGAGAAAAAGCTGCAAGCAGAAGTTGAGCTTCTTTCCGCTCAGATGGAGTTGGAGATGATGGAGGTTTGTAAGGGGGGAAGGTTTTGTCCATTGGAAGAGCAAGCTTTAACTTCTCTATCCAAGAAAGAGTGGGAGGAGGAGAAGGAGTAGATGGTTCTGCTTCAAAAGAAAAAGAAGATGTGGATGCCTCTAGTCTAGAGGATGAAGAAGGTGTGGATGCTTCCATTTCAGAAGACGGAGAAGAAAAAGTGGTCGCTTCGATTGGGGGAGATGACACAGGAATGGGAGGAACAAAGGCATTAATATAGTTAAGCCAGTCAGAAGAACAAATCTGTGCTTTTTTGGCTAAAAATGAAGGGGTATATCCTTGTGTTTCTTCCAAACACCGGGCAGGGTGTATTGCTCCTGTGGGCATGGAGGATGTATACCAAGCTACAAGCAAATTCTCTTCTAAACTGCGTCGAAAGTCGATGGGCACGTAAGGATAAACCACCGAGCTTCGAGCGTCGGAAGGAAAATCTAAGGGGTCAGTAAATTCAATAAAATGATGATTGATCCGTTCCCTCAAATCCCAGGACTCAGGAGCAGACCAGTTCGTCACCCCAGAAGATGAAGCTTCATCCCAAGCAGAAGGTTGTGAAGAAGAATTTCCTAATTCCATGTTTGCAATTTGTTGAAGCAAAGGCTTGAAAGTTGTTTGTTCAAAGTGTGAGGAGAATTTAGAGGAAGAACTTCCTGTATCGACGAGTTCGTAGACCGAAGGATTGAGGGCAATGTGTTCGTAGTCCAAAGGTTGATAATCTGCGAAAGCTTCCATGACCTGGATATAGAAAGGCGGGTAAAGGTAGCTAATAAATGCGTGGAGATTCTTTCGAGGGGAAATAGCATTACTCAATGGCTCTTCGTATGCTCGATCGTTAGAGTGAGAAGGTGATTGAGTCATGATCCGTTCGAATCTTTGAAGGAATTGGAACGCCCAACAAAGTTAAGGGTTAATGCAAATGATCACCAAAATAGGTGACGGTTGTGTTCCACGAACATAGGTTCTGCACGTTCCAAAAAGCGAGGAAAAGTTTTGATTCACTAATATTTCCAAGTATTGGGTATATTAGTGCGAGAATAATGTTGGCTACATATTTTGTAAAAGCCAATTACAATTCGACACGCGTGGCGGGATGAGGGTATTATTGGAAGATGATTTTAATTTTAAATCTCAATCGTACACGTGGTAATGAGTATTGGTTCTCAAGTGGTCTCGAGTAGCACTAGATCGGGAATGAGATACAAGGTGGCGTGGCTTCAGCGGTTACCTTTATTGAATTCGTAAGCAGAGGAAGTCCAAGCGCAAGTGATGGCATAGTGGAACTATTTCTAAGGTAACATGATCGGCGATCATGGAGGAGCGGTCGGCGGTTGAAGTGCGATTCGAAGGTCATCCCTAACAAGTATAAATAGCAGGGAAGTTTCCAGAAAAAGCCCCCAGACTCAGATCATATAAACCAGTTTTACTTCGTATTTTTCCTTCCAGTTTTATCTTTCTTGTACTTTAAATACTTGTTCTTTAAATACCTGCACTGTACTTTAATTCATAGGAGTAGTTTTCAAGTAGATTCAAGTAAACCGTTGCTGTAAACTTCCTCAAGGCTGAGTTTGGACAATTGTAAGTGTTTATGTTAATGAAATGCTTCAATTGCTCTTAATATTACTTGTCATTTCTCTTAATTTCTCCTAAAAGTCGAGCCACCAGTAAAAGTCCTCTTCATTGAGGCTGAAAGAACTAAAACATAGTCGCCTGATAATTGATTGGCAATTATAATTTCTGTAAGGACTGATTGATCCTTGCTGGCACGCTCGCATTTACAAATTTACCCTTTGAAAAGCCAAAAAGCCAACAGGCACAATACTCATACTTATGAAAATTAAAAATGTAATTAATCCTAATATAAAACCTTGAAAGAAAGAAACTGGATGCCAACATGCCACTCATATATATCCAAGTGACTCCAAAAGTTAAAACTATAGATCAATTATTAGCATACTTGGAGGAATTAATTATTACACATAATGTGTTTGATTGATTCAAATATTAGCATATTTATGAGTAAACTACCAATAGGTTCTACTTTTGAAACTTATTACCCATTAAGTCCTGTTGATAAATTTATTAAGTGATAAAGATAAATTTATCAGTCTTTTATTTTTATGAATAAATTTATAGTGATAAATTTATCAGTCTCTTTATTTTTATAAATAAATTTATAGTGATAAATTTATCAATCTCTTATTTTTATAGTGTTAAATTTATTAGTTAGGACCTGTAGGTAAATAAGTCTCCCCATATTTATGGGATTTAATCATGCTAGTTGATGATATCTGTAAACAATATTCTTATCCAAATATCACATAACAAACCCAAGAAGGAGGTTTTTCATTGGTGTAATGAGCAACCAATGGTTCAAACTAATCCATATATGTCATATAATTAATTGAAGCTTACTGAAATTTTTTTTTGACTCTTATCCCAAAACAGAGAAACAAGAATCAATTTGACAGGATAAGATCTAGTTTTCCACACAATGTAAGAAGAGATTACGTACGAATGTTTGTGTCAAGATTTTAGTTTATTGGATAAATTACAAATACACTCTTTGAGGTTTACTTAAATTATAAATTATTTTTTGTGATTTTAAAAATTACATTATGCCTCCTAAAGTTTCTAATTTCACAACAAATAGGTCATTTTATTAATAAATCATCAAGTTAATTAACAGTTTTTAATAATGTTGAAATTTTATTTCAATTAATAATTCTGATAATTTTATTATTATATAGATGAATAGTTAGAAATTTCACTTTTTCAATTAATTCTATTAAATAAAAAACTATGACAGGAAAGTATTTGTAATTTTTCAAACCACATGAAACAATTTATATTTTAAACAAAACTCAAAAAGTATATTTGTAATTTATCGTATTTTATTTTTGTGTTATAGTCCTGAAAATTAGCTATGAAGACTCACATCAACAGTTAAGAGAGCTCACATGATGCTATATATTAATATACTGACAACTTTGAATGTCACCATCTTGAATAAGAATTATATCAGCCGGTCGAACTATAAAAACTTGAAAATGAAATTTAACATCTCGAATTTAAGTCATTTTAACGTGTCATTGGAAATTTAATTTTAGAGTTTTGAAATTAGTAGAGATGTACGTAAATTAATCTGAATATTTAATTATCAAAAAAATATATTAAAAAAATATGTGAATGAGTAATTACGATGTTTTAATTAGTCAGTGTATATGACTCGTATTTTTTTTTTTTAAAAAAAAAAAAAAAATGAAGCCGGACTTTAAGGAATGAATTATTAAAAGTTGAAGTTTTATCACGTTATTCTCACTTGAGATCACTCCCTTGACTTGTAACCAGAAGTTCTGTATATATTTGGGACCACATTAAATGTACTTAACAATTAATTTGTAAGATGGTGAGGACACTCTCATAAGTAAAAAATAAAAATTAAACTATTAAAGGTTGTTTTGACTATAAATTAAAATAAAGGGGATTTACTAGGTCTTAAGTGGATTTATTGTTTAATAGGTTCTATAATAATTAATGACTTTTTTATTAAATACTATTAAAAAATATCATTAATTGTTAATTTTCAGCGATAACTTAAAAATTTTGTCATAAAAAAAGTCACAAATTATAAGTTTTAGCGATAGTTTTAAAAAATCGTCACAAAAAAATGTTACTAATTTTCAACTTTCAGTGACAATTTATAAAATTTGTGACAAAAAAAGTCGCTAATTATAATTTTTAGTGACAATTTATAAAAATCAGGACAAAAAGTCACTAATTATCAATTTTTAACGACATATTCAAAAAATCGTCACAAAAAAATATTTTTAGTAACGATGTTATTAAGACTTATTTTCAATAAGATTTTATGAGAATTAAATCCAACTATTATGATCTATTAGTAGTTTACCCTTAAAAATAATTAAAAAGTTAGAAAGTCACAACAAAAAAGTTAACTCTTTTAATTTTTATTTTTTTTTTATTTTTTTTGCATATCTTTTCATAAAAATTTAAAAAATAAATTAAAATGGATTATAATATGGACAAGAACACGGTGTTTCTACTCGGGTGAAGCACCAATAAATTTTAAAATGTAATTTTGTGAATTGTTTAGTCTTTTCTTTTTTCTTATGAACCCAAAAGTCCGGTTAAAATGAAAATTACATAAAAATGTAGTCACTTATACATTTAGATTTAATTTTTGAGGAATAAAAGTTAGTTTCTCCAAATGTGAAATTATACATTTGGACAATTTGCACTATAAATGGTTTGGATTTTTATTTTTTCTGGAACAAATCCTACATTATGAATAAGAACGTAACACTCTAATGTAACACATTAAAAAACTCCTTAGTGCATTTTTCTCAAACGTAATAACGTAATACTCCAAATTTTTTTCAAATGTAACACTCAAATGTAATATACACCAATATAAAACACAAAAAAACTTTTTAGTATATTTTTCTCAAACCTAACGCTTCAATCAATATAATCTTAAACGTAACACTCCAATATAACATACACAAAAACACTAAAAATTACTTAGTATACTTTTTTCAAACTTAACATTTACAATATGCAATTATACATTTATCCAAAATTTACTAAGAAATTTTTGTACTCCTTTTGAAATAATTTGAAAAATCTCACCCTTTTGTGCTATATATATATATATATATATTTTTTTTTTGGAGTATTACATTGAAATATTACTTTTGGAAAAAGTATACTAAGAAATTTGTTTGTGTTATATTAGAGTGTTACATTTAAGATTTATTTATTTATTTTTAAGTATTACATTAAAGTGTTACGTTTGAAAAAAGTATAATAAAGAGTTTTTTTTTTTCAGTATTACATTGTAGTGTTAATAAGTAATTTTTGTACTCTTTGTTTTTTAGAGTGTCACATTGGAATATTACGTTCGAAAAAAGTATACTAAGGCCTCGTTTGGCAACAGACCGGTTTAACCAAAAAATCAAAAAGTTACTAAAAAAGTCAAAAAGCCAACAACCCATACAAAAAAGTCAAAGATTCTCTTTTCTCTCTACTTTTTGCACATCTTTTCGTAAAATGTCAAAAAGTCATCCCAAACATACTAGTTTTTTTTAGCTCATATTTTAGCCAAATAGCCAAAAAGTTACTAAATTAACATGTTCCCAAACGAGGCCTAAGAAATTTTTTTATGTGTTATAGTAGAGTGTTGCACTAAAACCTTTTTTCAAAGTATTACATTAGAGTGTTACGGATTGAAATTATACATTTGGTCAAAGGCTACTAAGGAGTTTTTTTTTAATATTTGAAAAATATCTTTTGGAATGTTTGAAAATTTTCATACTTCAAGTAGAGATGGCAATGGGGACCCGGCCCGACGGGGACCCGACCCCTCGACCCCGAATTAAGTAGTGATTCCCCGAAAAATATCCCCGTGGGGACGGGGACGGTATTCAAAATTTCATCCCCGATGATATACGGGCCGGGGACGGGGACACAGATTTCAGCCCCGATCCCCGCCCCGTTTTCCCCGACAGAAAATTACTGTTTTTCCCTTATATATATATAACATATATAGGGTTTGGTTTAAAACCAAACCGCAGCCTCTTTCTCCTCCCTTCTATCTCTCACTCTCTCTCTCTCTCTCTCGGTAAAACCCTCCCCTCTCCGATGTCCTCCCTCCGATGTCCCTCCGATCTCCATCACGCCTCACGCCGATCTCCCTCCTTCCGAAGACTTCATCACGCCCTTCCGATCTGAGGTCTGGATGCTAGATCGATCTCCATCATGCCTCGTCTCTCTTCTCCAACTCCGATCGATCTCCATTTGCCGCAGATCTGAACAAGAACAACACAGATGATGAAGATGATGATAGATATGTTTTTATTTTTTTTATTTTTTATTTTTTTAAGATGATGATAGATATGCTTGTGTGTGTGTGTTTGATGATGAAGATGATGATAGATCTATCTCGATCTGTCTATCTATCTTGATGTTGATGATGAAAATATGTTATTGTTGATGATTTATGATCTGTCTAGCTATCTTGATGTTATTGTTGTTGCCGTTGATGTTGATGATGAAAATGTTCTATCTATCTCGATCTGATTTATGAGCTGCGGGGATTTTCCGGGGTCGGGGAAACCCGATCCCCATTAGGGGACGGGGGTGGGGGGGATGATGGGTTCCCCGTCGGGGATCGGGGACGAGACGAATTTCAGTAACCGAGGATCGGGGACGGGGAGGTGATCCCGCCCGCCAGATGCCATTCCTAACTTCAAGTCAATTTTATACTTCTTTTGAAATGTTTGAAAAATCTTACATTTTAAGTCATTCCAAATAAAAAAGATTATTGTATAAAAATTCATTCCAAATTTGATTCTCATAGATTGCCTATATTACCTTTCTACCACAAAAAAATAAAAAATAATAATAATAATAATAATAATAATAATAATAATAGAAATAAGATATAACTGTAAATCTAATTTTTAAATAATATATTAAATTTATATTTTCAAAATCAATAAAACTAATTGATTTATAAAAAAAACTCTTAGCACAAATCAAATTATAATTTCTTAATATGAGATTTATAAGTAAGGCTTCGTTTGGAAAGAGGGGTTGGGTTGGATTTGAGACTATTTTAACTACAAAAAAAAAACAAAATAAATTTTTTAATCCAATAAAACAAAATATCACATCAAACTCATAATCATTACATTTTTTCTCTCATAAAAAATAAAAAAAAAACTAAAAAGTCATTCTCAAATTAAATTTTTTAATGCCAAATTAAAATAATCAAAAAATTAAAAAATTAAAAAATCAAAAAGTGAACCCACCCCCTAAATGAACCTAAATTTTCCGTTTCTACTCTAGCTGACAAACTTGGGGATTGGATAACCAAAAGATTGGATTATCAAGACATTGATAGATTATTACAATTTTCTTTGGTACACACCTACGACGATTATGACTTGAGAAGTAGATAAGAATGTAATTTTTGGCTATACATTTCGAGAAAATGATAATAATTATAAAAAATTGATAAAATCAAATCTTTTATTAAATTTAAGATTTAAAATATGATAAAATTTTTTTTGTCAAATTAACAAAATTAAATCACGATCACAACAAATTTTTGAAGAGTTAATTTAATGATATTAATATTGGAATTGGTTATGCAAAATAACATGTGAACCATTATAGTGATATAAGCCAAAAAAATATTTTTTTTTTGGTTCGGTAAAAGCACCAAAAAAAGCTATTTTAATTTGAACAAATTATATTGGTAGTTCTTATATTTTATTTCTTATGTCATTTTAGTTCTTACACTTTCAATTGACTAAATTTTAACCTTTATTTTTAGATTTTACATCAATTTAGTCTAATTAATAATATCGTTAGTTTTTTTTTAAAAAAAATTATTACTAATTTAGTTAAGGTTAACTCACTAAGTTAAGTAAATTTGTAATTTTATTCTTAAAAATATGATACATGGCATTTATGTGCATATTTTTTATGAAAAAAAATATATATTAAGAGTTGTAATCAGCTAGACCAAATTAAAACAAAGTCATAAATTTATAGTTAAAATTGAGCTAATTGAAATTAGAGGGGTTAAAATGACATAAGTGTTGGGATCTGGGATCCCGCCCAAGACCTTGTAAAAATTATACCAAGTAGAAAAACACACCCACACTCAAGGAGACACCATATTTAATGTGGTTCGGCCTCAATGCCTACGTCCACGAGAGAGTAGCCGGTTATCACTATAACAATGGAAATATTACAGAAAGATTACAATAGAGGAGGAGGTCACACTCTCCTCACTCACCCATTCATTTGTCTCCCTCGCTCACACCGAGAGAGACGGTCTCTCAGCCTCACATCTCTCATTCTCTTTGGCTTGCTCTTATTCTCTCTCAACTTTCCTCTCACCCTCTCTATTTATACACATTACAGATGGAGATAGAGAGGCTGGCATTGCATATGGCCAGCTATTCCATTATACTTTCTGTGGCTTTCTCCACATGGCCAGCTCATTATGATCACCTCTTACATGGGGTGATGATATCCAACAAATCACCCCCTCAATCCATGTGAGGTGATCCACAGCACACATTGCTGCTAATCTTGTCATGTCCAAATTTCAGCATAGTCTGCTTCTCCTCACTGAGACGTTTGCACCCCCTGAAGCTAGAGATAATACACCAAAGATACAAGAGAATGAGGGAATCCTATATTCTCAACTCAACTAATACCACTCTCTGATTTGGAGAGAGCTTCTGCTCCTATCTCCCACAGATCTCTTCCACGCTGTCTGGCTTGAATGCCATCACTTGCTATGCTTGAACTTGCGTAACCAAGATATCCGACACCCCCTGATTGGATGTCCTGCACCCCCTGCTGGGATGCCCTTGACTGTCATGTATTACCTCGCAGGACCAGTCATTGGAGCAATCGAAAACTCGTTGTTTATCCTATCAACGTCTTCTGTCTTCTTTGCTCAGAGCTCTTCCTCTGAACTATCAGCCTTTGCCCTCTGCACTTCTGAACAACCTCCTAGCGTTTCCACATACACTTGTTGTTTGTGCTTTTGCAGTCCCTGATTTGCTGTTCAGTAGATTGATGGTTGACAGTAGCTCTATCTGTCAAGGCATCGTCAACTATGCAATTCCTTGCATAGTGCTCGCACCCATGGCTTCTAGTCTCCCTGCGTCGAGCTCGCCTAAGAGATCCGCATCAACTCTATCATCCGCTGCCATGGAACTCAAGAAACCACCATAGAGAAAAAAGACTTGCCACTCATTGGCGCGCACTTTTGCATTTTATCCGTCTTAATTTCTCTGTCTGGCAGTTCCTGTGAACTTTCAACAACGCGCTGCTGCACACTCTTCTTCTTCGCCTGCATGCGATACTCTGCGTACCCTTGCCTTCTTGCTGCGTCTGCATTAGTATGCTCCTCTACAACTATTGTTCTACACGTCCACATACCACCAGTACTTACTCGTATACAGTAGCTCCAACAGCCACAGCATTTTCCTGAGCCTGAACTAGTTACCAAATCATTTATCCGTCGATGAATGGTCTTTTTTATTGAACTAGATCTTCTGATCAACTCCGGAGATAATCATCTCTACAATTCTCTGATCACCCCTGACCAATCCTGATCTCCTTTGATTTGCCATTTGATCAAGCCTCATCTCCTCTAGTCTTCAATGATCTATCTCAATCTGTATCTGGTTGTCCAATCTGGTCAAAATATGCCCATTATAACCTTTTCAGTGAATCCGCAGTATTCCATAATATCCGGCAACCTTCCTTCGAGTATTGAAGATGACAAACTTCCATGTTTTGACAAATTTTCCAAACCGTTCAGAATTTCACTATTTTGACCTCACGGTTGCGTCCGGAACGGTTCGTTTAGCTAGGACCAACTTTCGCTGCACTTCCGGGGACCTCACTAAAAAATTTTCCCAAAAGTTAGGCCACACCACAATTTTCTGAAAATTTTGGGCCAAATTGCAATTTTCAGATGTTTAGGGAATATTTCGTGTACTAACAGAATATTCCGTCCATTGCACCTAATGCCATCTGTCCCTTTAATCTGCCTTCTTTTTCCAAAAACACCGATTCCAAAATCTGACCATACGGATGTGTCCGGAATACCCCAAATAGTTGGAAAGCACTATTGGATCGCCAAAAACGGACTCCGAATGGCTTAGATCTAGCCAAACCATTTTGTACGCCTCAGATCTGCGGCTGCACCTTAGCCGCGAAGCACTGGATTCCTCTTAGGAGTGCTGACGTGGCGCTGACTGGACTTTGACTGACCTGCCACGTGTCAATGACTGGACCGCTGACGTGTTAACCACGTGGCAATCCCTGCTGACGTAGCGTGACGTGGTTTGCTACGTGGCAATGACGACGGGCGCCATGCGTCGCGTCTCGTCTTTTCTCTCTCGCCGTGTGGCGCGTGTGGAGATCGGGCTCGCCACGGCTGCTGTGCGACGGCGTGGAGGTGCGTGCAGAGACTAGGCCTCACGCTCCTTCTTTAGGCGGTGCGTGAGGGCGCGTCCGGTCTCCTTTGGGTGTCTACTTTGCATTTCTGGACTCCTCTCATTGAGACCTAGCTCCCGGTATGCTCAAAACCTGATTTCGAGCAATTTTATTTTTGGGCAATTTCGAAAAAACGCACTGTTTTTGTTCCGAAACGCACCGACGAGGCTCTGATACCAATTGTTGGGATCTGGGATCCCGCCCAAGACCTTATAGAAATTATAACAAGCAGAAAAACACACCCATACTCAAGGAGACACCATATTTAACGTGGTTCGGCCTCAATGCCTACGTCCATGGGAGAGTAGCCGATTATCACTATAACAATAAAAATATTACAGAAAGATTACAATAGAGGAGGAGGTCAACTCTCCTCACTCACCCATTCATTCGTCTCCCTCGTTCACACCGAGAGAGACAGTCTCTCCGCCTCACATCTCTCACTCTCTTTGGCTTGCTCTTACTCTCTCTCAACTCTCCTCTCACCCTCTTAATTTATACACATTACAAATGGAGATGGAGAGGCTGGCCTTGCACATGGCCAGCTATTCCATTATACTTTCGGTGGCTTTCTCCATATGGCCAGCTCATGATCACCCCTCACATGGGGTGATGATATCCAACAATAAGAACCAAAGTAGAGAAACTACCATCGTAATTTGCCATTTTAACTTTTAAGGTAAATTACAAACATACCTCTTGAGATTTGCTTAAAGTATAGATTGTCCTTGTAGTTTGAAAAATTATAAATACTCACTTGTTAGAATTTTTTATTTTACATAATTAACTAAAAAATTGAAATTAATAATTACTTTTCTATACAATAATTACCTAATTATTAATTGAAGTATATTTCTAATATCGTTAAAAACTATTAATTGACTTGATAATTTATTAATAAAAAGAGCGATTTGTTATGAAATTAGAAACCTCAGGAATGAAATGTAATCTCTAAAATCATAGGAAATGATTCATATTTTAATCAAATCTCAAAGAGTGTAGTTGTAATTTACTCTAACTTTTATTATTGTAGTGGCTCTAATGAGTGCACCCAAACAAGCCCTCCTTAATTTGCTGGCATAGAAAATGACGCATCTTTTAAAGCTACACAGCCAGCTATTAGACCATCTATAATGGTTCATCAAATCTATTATTAAATTTAAATTTGATAAAAAAATTACTTTTACTTCTTTAACTGTTTATTAAATCTATCATCAAATTCAGGATTTTACTTTTTTTTCATCAAATTGAAAATTAATGTGTCTTTTATCAAATTACTGTTCATTACTGTTGGATTTTTACCACCAGATGTCTCCCTAGATGACCATCTCAAAACAAAAATTTGTAAAAAAATTATACTGACCGATCGACTAGCTAGTCATTTGCTCGATCGACCGGTGGTTTAATGAAGCTATAAAACTCTCATTGAAGCACTTGATATTAAATGGAGCTTTTATTTAAATTTTTACTCAAATTTAGTTAAAAAAATTGATACATCGTTAGAGATATCCTTAAGAAGCGCAAGTGAGTAGTGAGAACACATGCAAAAACATAAAGTTAAAGCAAGAGATGCTTAAACGAGCTCAAATTTGATTTTTAGATTTATTTAATAATCAGGCTAAGTTTGAGTAAATAGAAGTTCAACCTAATAAAGTTTTAGAACACAAATAAATAAATAAATAATAAATAATTAAAAAATTAATATTTATTTTTAATAATATATTAGTAAATAATTTATTTTATTAATTTATTTGTGTTTAGTATTATATATTTTACATATTTAATTGATGAAATTTATAATTAACATAATCATCTTTTATTTTAGTTTAAGTGAGCAGTCACTTTACACAATCAAGTTAACTTGAGCCAAGTTCGACTTTCTCAAATACTTGAAGACTCAAGTTCGAGTTTGATAAATTCTTAGCAAATGAGTTCAAATATCTAAAACTCGACTTATTTGCTGCCCTATTAAGAAAATCAAGAGAGAAAAAAAAAAAAAAAAACCGTTGTTTGTAAAGAAAGAAAAAACTTTTTAAAAAAAATCTCATAACCAGGCTCGTAGGGAGAGGGGGGTCTGTTAGATAATGTCTCAATGGGACCACATAATTAAATGTGGTGTTATCATTTATAAGAAGCCTACAATTTAAGTGATTCAATTTAGTTAATAGGCTTAAGGGTATATGTGTTATGGACCTAATGTGTAGATACTAGTTGTATAATTTCTATTTCTATGAGGGGCAGAAATAGAAATTAAAACATATTGGTTAAAGTTGGTTTTCATTCCTTTTGAACTTCCACAACCTTTCAGTTTTGAAAACCAATTACAACCTTTAAAAGGTTATGGTCCCTATTCCTTCCCAAGTGGAAAAAAAGTACACTGCCATTTTTCCTAAATCCTCTCAAGGAGAAACATAAGGCATCAAAAGGGAAAGGATTAGAAGGCAATAACATAATCAATAACAAAGAGTTTATTGATAATCACGCTTCCGTTTAACCGTTCATCAATGGATTCAGGTATGTCATTTTGTCTTGATTTCTTGATAATACACATGGTAAATGATCCGAAATATAAGATTTATGTTCTGAAATTTATGTTTACAGGGTCAGCCCCTGCAAAAGTTTGAAAATCTTCATATGCAGGTATATATGATGTATGGTTGTGAATGGTGTAAGGCTGTTCATAAAGCTTCTGCCCCTGCGACATTAGGTATGTGGATGAAAGTAAAAAAACATGACCATTGGCTTAGTAATTACTTACCCCCCAAAAAAGTGTCCAGTAATTAGTTTTGGGTAGTATTAATTTATTTTTAATTGGGCTAATAGAATACTATAACTCTAAAATTACTTTTAGAATATATATATATATATATATTATTTTTTTAAATTTAACCACTTCAGAAATATATATTTAACCATTGAAAAAAGAAATATATATTTAAAATTGAGAAAGTATTTTTAATTTGAACTAACGTAAATTTTAATGCTATACATCAATAATGTTATGTTGATCACATTTATGTATCATATTTTATTTATCAATCTACGGGTAATTGCGTTAGTAATAGACTTATGGTGCAACTTATTAAATCAATATAATAACAACATATAAGATGATAAACAAAATATAGTACACAACTATAGTCAACATAGCATTATTGGTTCAATATATGTTATTAAATTTACACAATATCAATTTCTAAGTATACGAAATTATAAAAGCAAGTAATTAATTTTAAGTAGTCTTATAATAATCTTATTTTGAGTAATTCAAAATTTATTTCAATCGAGAAATGTTACGACTTAAAATTTTAGATTCACAAAATTTACTCACCATAACGTGGCAATGTAATTGGACCCTATATGGTTAAGTTTCAACACCTATCTATCATTGTATATTATTGCAAAAATGCTTCATACCCCCACTGGGTTGCAAAAATGTCCCTTATGCTCTGCATGAATATCATGAGATTCATCTCATTTTATTATATTAAGCTTAGCTTTGCTTTCTTGAGTGCATTTGCATTCTTTTGCTAAATTGCTTACTTAGGTCTCGTTTAGGGACTAGTCGGTTTAGTCAAAAAGTCAAAAAATTATTAAAAAAGTCAAAAAGTCAACAACTCATATAAAAAAGTCAAAGATTCTCTTTTCTTTACTACTATTTGCACATCTTTTCGTAAAAAGTCAAAAAGTAATCCCAAATATACTAATTTTTTTTAGCTCATATTTTAGCTAAATAATCAAAAAATTACTAAATTAGCCTGTTCCCAAACGAGGCCTTAATTTCTAATGAGATCCATTTCTGTTTTCTATAAAGAGGCAGACCCCATTTTAAATTTCTTGTCTGAAATTGTATTCTCTCTCTCATTTCAATAAAATGTATACTTAATTACTTGTTGGCTAGTTTTGAATTATCAGCTTTGCATTTGGCTGAAAATGGACATATTCATTTTTTAATTTCTTGTCTGAAATTGCATGTTTTAGTTCAATTTGATTATCTATCTCACTATCGGTTGCTTTGTTAGAAAGCTAGTAAAGTATATAATTCAACCTATTTACTTATTTTATTTTGATATGCTTTGTATCAAAGAAAACTTGTTTTGCAACAACACATTGTTTGTATAGTTTTGATGCTTTGAAGAACTAGACTGTGGTATATTGTTATCTGGTCAGTAGTTGTTTTGACTTAAATTGTGTTCTTCTTTTATCCTTTACAAGATTCGGAATTGTTTAACCCAGTTGTATGCCAAAAACATAACACCTGATGATAAGCAGGAGCTTGATGAGGCTTTGCAGAGGTATTTTGCTTCAAAAATGGCAAAGGAATTGAGGGAAATAGAAATTAAGGGAACCAGATTTTTCGGATTACACTTACCGGTCGACTGGCCGGACTTCCGGCTAGTCGTGTCCCGGTCAACCGGCGTTTTGCTGACAGCAAAAAATTCACCATTGGAGAGTTAGATATTAGATAGAGAAATTTCTCAAATTTTTTCTCAAATTTAATAAAGGAAAATGCCTCGTAACTCAAATTTTGTGGCTCAAAAGTGGCTCAAATGGCCAAAACGACGTCGTTTTGGCCATTTTTATGTTGTTCTGTACTCAAAACGACGTCGTTTTGACCATTTGAACCACTTTTGAGCCACAAAATTTGAGCTACGTAGCATTGTCGTTTAATAAAATATTTGATATACCATTGAAGATACCGTTAGTATCCACTTTTTTTTTTTGATTGATTTAATTTCTACACTTAAACAAAAATTCTATGTAAAATTTTTACTATTCTTATAAAATCACTTTAGTGGAGTTCTATATATTATAATTTTTCCATTTTGTCCTATACATAAGAAGCAGAGAAACCGGAAGGCAAATAGATGTGTGATGAATTGCGACTCATAAATATGAGTTGCTTTGTATTATTTGTACTACAAATTTTGTGTTATTTCTTCCGTTTTAAAATATTAATTTCTTTTAAAGGATTTAATTTCTTTTAGTAATATAATTATTACATTTTAAAAATATTAAAATTTTAAAATTATCTTTTGAATTAAAATTAGAATAATATAATTTTTTGAAATATTAATTATCATAATTATAATTTTTATATATATATATATATTAATATTAATGAATTTAAAATAAGGATAAAATAAAAAATTCATGTTGTTTTAGTATTTGATTTTTAAAAAGAAAATAATATTTTAGGATAATAAAAAATAAAATAAAAGACTAATATTTTGAGAGAGGAAAATATTTTTAATTTTATCTATCTATACTATTATATATCTGAGCACATGACTTGGGGTCTAATAGTGTGGTGGCTTTTCCTTCTGTCACGTGACATATTTTCCTTTCCTAAAATTAAAAAAATATTATTAAAAAACGTGAGTAAGATTTAAACGTAAGACCTTGAGTTTCATTAATAACATTCTTACCATTTAGATAATATATATATTATGATATTAATTTTTTTATTATTTATTTTTATATTTATTTATCTGAATTACACACACATTGTATATGTCACTTACTAGTTTTTTTTTTAAAAAAAGCAAAAAAAAAAAAAAAGACAGCACAGTCATTGACACAAATAGAGAAACATAGGCAGCATTTTGTAGAGTTTCTAAATATGATTTGAGAATAGAGTTTTATTTTGAATTTGTGAGTTTTGAAATTATGATTTGACTGTAAAAAATTTGTTTGGTTATAAGTTTTAAAAAGAGTTTTGAATTGAGTTTGAAATGAATGATGTGACAAATGATATTTAATTCAAAAATTTACAACTCATAACCAAATGCATAATCCAAAATCCAATTCAAAATTCAAAATTTTTTTTTTAAAAAATTATGAAAATATTTTTTATTTAAAATAAAAAAAAAAAATCAAATAATGTTTCGATTAACAGGCCAGACGTCCAAATTAGTCAAATTTTCTCACCTAAATAAGAGTTTTCAAAAATAAATATAAAATTATAATTTAAAAACTCAAAATAAATATTACACGAAAATTAATGAGTAAAAATGTGTTTGGAGAATTTATCCAAACGCAGTCATAGAGCATTGAAGAAGTTATTGGGTTGTCTGTGCTTTGTAGCATTTTGATTGACTGATGTTCTGATAAATTCGCACTCTTATCCAAACACAACTCCACCAACAGAGGCCTAATAATAAATGTATATATTAGGGTACTAAGGCTTGGTTTGGCATAACCTAAATAAGTCAAAAAGTTAAAAAGTCACTATCTTATTTAAGTCACATCATCCTATTTAAATCACATCACCTCTCTAACACATCACATCAAACCCAACTCAAACCCACCAATAAGTCAAAAAGTGCAATTTTTTAGGACACCCCAAACCAACCCTAATTATTGCTATATTATTATTATTAACCTCACTTATTATATAAATTATACATTACTAAAATTATGTCGGTTCATTTATTAGTATACTAGTTAATATATTAAGAGTTAGTTTGGCATAAATTAAGGGTTGGTTTGGGATGTTCTAAAAAAGTGTATTTTTTGACATATTGACGTATATGGGTTGGGTTTGATGTGATGTGTTAGAGAGGTGATGTAATTTAAATAAAACGATGTGACTTAAATAGGATAGTGACTTTTTGACTTTTTATATTATTTAGTAGATGTCAAACTTGGCTTAAATAATACAAAAAGTCAAAAAGTCACTATCCTATTTAAGTCACATCATCTTATTTAAATCACATTACCTTTCTAACACATCACATCAAACCAACCCAAACCTAACCCATATAAGCCAATAAATCAAAAAGTACACTTTTTTAAAACATTCCAAACCAACCCTAATTGATACATATAGTGTTATTCATAACAATATTTGTTATTGTTATAATTTGGCAATAAATAGTAATAAATTATCAAATTATAGTAATAGTGTTCCAATGGTCACATGTCATTTTGACAAATCTCAACTAATTTTCCCTCTAATTTCATAAGTGTTGTTTAGATATAGATTTTTTTGTATTTTTTTATTGTTTATTTTTTGTATTTTGTAACCTTTTTCAAACCTTTTCTAAAAAAAATTAAATATTTATATTGTATCTGCCTAGACAAATATAAAAAATTAAAAATTTTGATTTTTTATTTTATTTTATATAATTCACCGCACTATAAAAATATGACAATTTCTTTTTTATAGCCGTTGTCTCTTTTTTAGGGCTGGTTTGGAGTGTCCTAAAAAAGTATATTTTTTGTCTTTTTGGACTAAAGTTGAAAAAAAAATATGAAGGTTTGGGTTAACTTTTTGACTTTTTATAGAAAAATGTGTATTAAAAAATTGTATAAAAAAAGTGTGTAAGAGAAGATTAGAGAGAGGTGGGCCCCAGCCGTACAACCTGCGTGTGAATTGGAGTAGGAAATTATTGACTAATTTTTGGGCATTGTACTAGACGGTTTTGTTTGGCTCGTGGGGGTCATCACGGGTCCCATTTTAATAATCTGAACCGTTCAATATGTGTAATGCGTCGAACACTATGTACCTATAAAAAATCACGTTAATCAGATATCGATAGCTATCTGATCAGATTTATTTATTTTTCAATCATAAATTATAACACCATCCATTTGTTGTACATAACTAACTTGATCATATAGTTATCGATATCCGATCAATGTGATTTTTTGCAAACATATAGTACTCGAGGATTTCTACACATTAAACGATTCAGATTATCAAAACGGGACCCGTGATGGCCCCCATGGAACGAACAACGGTGTGTGTAAAAGGCACACCCAATCCTTTCTTTTTTTCCCCACTGCCGCACAGCAGCTGCACGGGTCATCAATTTCGTGTGTACTTTTATTGAAAAAAATTGATTTTTTAATTTTTTTTTTGGTGAATAGTGATATCTTTTTGGATTTTAGAGTAACTTTTTGACTTTTTGACTTATACAGTAGATGCCAAACAAGGCCTTAATTTTTTTTTTTCTTTTCGGAACAAAAAGAGCCATTGTGCAATTCCAAGATACCATCCAAACCGTTGAATGAACTCTTAATCTACGGCTGAGATTCAACCTCTGGAATCTTCATCTTCATTTTCATCTCTCTCTTTCTCTCTCTAATTTTAACCTAAGGCTTTCTGTTTCTCTATCTGTTTGTCTCTTCATCTCCATTTTCATCTCTGCTCTTTCTCTCCATCTCTTTCTTCACCCGATCATCCCTGCCTTGTTCTGTCTCTCACACAAATACCTCTATCTCTCTCTCCATCTCTATTCTCATCTCTGCTCTCTCTCTCTCTCTTCACCCGATCATCCCTACCTTGCTCTGTCTCTAACGTAGCAATGGCATCTCTATTTCCACAGATCGTCTTTACCTCTCTTTCTCTCTTTCCGTTTTTATCTTCACCTGATCATCTCTGCCTTGCTCTATCTTTCGCGTAGATACCCCCATCTCTATCTCCACAGGTCGTTTTTACCTCTCTCTATTCCCTCTGTTTTATCTATCTCTAAACCCTAAACCCTTTAGATCTCTCTATCTTCGATTCATTTGAGAAACCCGAAACCCTTCAAATCAACTATAGATAATCGTCTTTCTAATGGAGAAGATGAAGACAAAGTACAAACAAACACTAAGACGAAGCAAACAGATGAAGAAGATGAAAGTTTGAGATTGTTGAAATCATCTGAAATCCATCATGCATCTTGTGAATCCAAGTAAATTTGTTTCAGATTTGTTATTCATTGAAATTTGTTCTAAAATTCGCGATGAGATTTGTGAAAATTGGGTTCACTTGTTCTAAAAATTGTTCTGAGATTTGTGAAAATTGTTATGAGATTTGTGAAAATTTGTTCCAAAAATAGTTATGAGATATGTTTTTAATTTGTGAATTTTTGATGAAGAACAAAATTAGATGAATTTGTGAATTTAGAGCCAAAATTATGTTAATCTTTGATGATGTGACATGTTTGGAAAATGCCAAAACTCCTGACAAATTTGATAGTAAAAATGGCATCTGCTATATTTGGCAAGAGGAATAGCATGCCATTGGAGACTCAATTTTTTTTTCTTTTTCATTCTTGTCAAATTATAATTTTAGCAGCTCATTTGGCAGCTCCATTGGAAATGCTCTAAGCATATCACGTGGTGTTGCTCTTAGTGATAAAGTTAGAAATTCAACAAAAGGAGGTACAAATTAATGACTATCTTGATTTTATTTTATTTTTATAATAAATAATAATGAGACATTACTAAATTTAAATATTAAAAGTCTATTTAGATAAATATAAATTTTAAAACATATATTTCAAAGGGGTTTGAGGTTTAATTTTATCAAAATATTAGAGAATAACTAATATTGTTGAATTGGAAAACTAATAAAAAAAAGAAGTAGGATAAGTTGCAATAGAAATGATATATTTTAGTAAGATTTGTATAATTAGAATTAAAAATCCTTAATAGAGGAGTACTATTATACTTTTATAAGAGATAAACAAAATAATCTACATATATATAAGGGTACTAGTAAAAATATTAAAAGTTTAGGGGATAAGTGACCTTCCAATCCCATGCTAGTCGCTCGTGTTTGTGGCTTCATGGCATTTTAATAGTTGAGAAGAAGGTTTAACCTATTGTTTATTGTTATATTTGAATTTTAAATTTAAAAAAAAAAAATATTGTGAAACTAGAAAAAAGAAAAAAGAAAAAAAGGTTTTATTTTATGAGATTTAGAAAAAGAAATCGAAGTCTCATAAATTCAAAATGATTATATACCGAGCTTCGTTTTGATAAGCAATCGAGACTAAAGTGTATAGACACGATGATAAAAAAGAAAATAAATATTATAGTATAAAGATATGATAATATTATTTTTTTTGTCCATATAACAAATAAATTATTGATAAAAAAATGAGAGTTAAGTATTATATAAATTAAAATTTTATAAAAATCTAATATAATTATACTAAACTGAAAGGGCTCAATATAGTTTTCTTTCAAATCTTAAGGAAGATTTGTATATCGTAACCAATTTAAAATCCAAACACAAGAGTTGATCAAAGGCCTATCATTAACCATCAAATTGTCATGAGTCATTTTCACAAACCAAGCCAAGTTCAGATGTAGCATAGAAAGTGTGGAGAGATAAAAATATTGATCCAAACCCAAAGTAATCAAGCAAACGGCCAAAAGAGAATAGCCTAGATAAATATTTTGAGGAGTCCATCGGAAGACAATTGGCAATAAACTAGTGCATGGCAATGAGCGTCAGGAACAATAGTAGGATAAAGATCTCTTTCTAGAAGGAGAACCCACGGAATATAAGAGAATATAAGAGGAATATTGGATTCATCTTCATCTAACGGTGAAGACATCAATCAACAAATACAGGAACACAAGTTAGGCTTACTAGATGGTACAACCGCCTAATCAGCTTGATCAGACGAACATAGCACTTGGCAAGTTGGCCACTAACATCTGACATGATCTGAGCCATTCACGAGAGGATGATTCAATGATCAGAGGTAAAGGTAATTTGGACACTTGCCCGACCAGATCCAGGAATGGGCAGAACCCTCGAATTAAATATTGATTTAACGAATGGGATTCAAGTCAAGAAAATTATAAAAGGTGAAACAAGTGAAGCAAAGATGACAGATTATAAGTAATCCAAGAATCCTTTTTAAATACAATTGCTCATGGTCAAACAGTTCTAATTGGACCGCCGGAGGGTTTTCCCTACCAATCCTAGTTGGGAGTGATCACTAACGTTTTGGTTTTTTTTGACAGAGTAAAGAAAGAGACACATTATCTCGCTTTCTCTGTGAAAAAGAATCCTACCTTTTACGGAAAGGTTAATAAAATAAAAATAAAAAAAGTAAGTGGCGAAATCCTAAGGAGTTATATAAGTAGTAAAAATTTAAGGATAAAATTTATAGACTCAAGGTCAAATCATCTCAAGAAATCACTAGAAATTTGTCTTATTATTAATTTTAGGATTCTAAAAATAATGGAGGTGTGAAAAAAAAAATAAATGATGAAAAAGGGGCTGACCTTTCTAAACAATTGAACAAAATTCCTAATCTGTTTCACTAAAGTTGTTAATTTCATATCAGTTAGTGTACTATTTTTTATTTGATATTTTATATCAACGCTACTGCAGACCTCTAATTAGAGGTGCAGCCGTATAGCTCTAGTGAGTTGTCAAGCAATAAATAAAATAAAAAAAAAAAAAACAAACAAACAGTGAAGTAAAAGACAAAAGAAGGGGAAGAAAAAGACAAATTAGAGCTCCATTAGTGATTTTTTTTTAGAGGTTTGAATCATTTTTCATTTTATATGAAAATCCTACGTGATTCGTAATTAGATCAAGATTAACTTATTCCAAATCCCAAAAATCCAAAACACTCAATCTAAAATCATCAAGCACTTACGAAAGTGATTTGAGTTTGTTTGTTTTTAGGAATAAACAATAAATCGACACAAACGATTTTTTACGTGGAAAAAACCACAATTGAAGAACCTTCAATTGTAATAAAAAATGACGGGCGAACCGCCACTGATCAATCCACTACTGAAGAACTAAAAGATTACAAAGATAATACACAAATTACTCAACACAGTCAATTTGTCCTCGAATCTTCTGTAACTCTTTCTTCACGCCTTCGTCACGAAACTGATCAATCCTGAAGTTGATTCCACAACTTCACTTGTCGAATTAACGACTACGTAAAGAATCAAACGCCTTTTGAAACTCTACGTGTTAACCTTCGGATTCCACCGAAGAGAACTCTCTTGGATATGTAGTATCAAACTCTTTGATGTATAAATCTCAACTCATAAGTTTAGAACTCTCTTAAGAACATCAAAGAAAACTTACAAAACCTCAAAACCTCAGAAGAAAACTTCAAACAAAACCCTAGAAAACCCTAAACAAGATCTAGAAAAGTAAATCTAGAAAAAGACCCAACCAGCGAATTTATAGAATCTGATCTCACACGGTCCGCTCGAGCGTGGGTCTTCCCGCTCGAGCGGAGACTTCATAATTTGTGATTCATATAGGCTTCCCGCTCGAGCGGGGAAATTATTACAGTAGGTTGACTAAGAACATCTCTAATTTTGTGAACAAATGAATCAGGTAATCCATTAATAAATTTTTCTTTCCAAAATGATTTAGTACAGTCTTCTCTTAACATAACTCTAGAGGTAAAAACATCTTTATATCATCTAAAATCACTTAAGGTAGGACAGGTTAGGTTACTAAGTTGATCATGTATGCGAGAATATATATTAGTAGGAGTTCCTATAAAATGTCTAACTATTGTGTAGATTAATGTGTTAACACCATCAGGTACATAATAACCAATATGTTCATCAAAGATAGGGAGATCATTTGCATCTTTTTGATTAGCATGTAAGATTGATTCATGTTGTTCTGCAGTGAGATATTTTTCCCACCAAGATTTGAGCATACCGGTAAAACCAGAGGTTATTAAAGAAGCAATTTCAGGTTGAGAGTAATCAGGGTAATTAGTTAAATAACTATTAGCAACCATAGATAAATGATTTAATTTTTGCAATATTTGATCTTCACTTAAACCATCAATATTCCATTTATATAATTTTTTAGCAGAGACAGAAAATTGATTAGCAAGATTATTTTCTTCATATTGGAGATCAGGAGGAGTTGGTCTAGAATACCAATTTTTTGTAAGAGATGTAGGATTAGGTTTAGGATAATGCAATTTGTTGAGTTGAGTAGAGGGTTGAAATTGTCGAGCTAATTGATTAATCTCATTATCAGTTGAATCAGAATCAGATTGAGTAGAAACAGGTTCTTGTTGATTTAAAACAGTAAGACCTTTGGAGGGTGAAGCTTGTTCATTGGTAGCTAATTTGGTAAATAGTTGTTCGATAGCTTTTACAGCAGATTGATCATTGGTGACTAAACTTTTGCGTTTGGAATGATCACTGGAAAGCTTTATTAAAGGTTGATCGAGAGATTGTTTAGTAGATGTGGTATTAGCAGAATAATCATCTAAATTAGTTTCTATTTTATCTAATTGTTTACCAATTGTTTTTAAACATTGATTAGTATAATTATTTTGTTCAATAATTTTTTTAATTTTAGGGTCAGTGCCAGGCAACTTAAAAGGAGAGGCTGGGACTTCAGAACCTTGGCATTCAATAATTATATTAGATAGAGGTGGATGACTAGAGGTAACAGATGTATTAGAGGAAGTTTTCCATTTATGTTTTGTGATTGTATTAATCTTTTTATAATAGTTATCCATATATTCAAAGAAAGATAATTCAAAACCATATTCTACCATAAAATCATACCATTTCCTAGTTATGCTGGATTGTTGAGCAGAATCATATTTAGCACGATAAGCATGTCTTTTAATTCTATTTTCTTTAGATCTAAAATCAATGAGTAATTTATCTAAATCAGGAGTAAATTCTTTTTTGATTGTCATTAATTGAGGATTGATTGGATGTGTAATTTCGAAATCAGTTTGAGTTGGAGAATTTTGAGATTCTTCATCTTCTTCAGGTAAATGTGTGTGTGTTGAATAAACAGGTTTACTAATTTGAGAAGTTGTAGAGTTATCAATTCCTTTGAGTTTACTATTTATATTGTGACCAAAATTGAGTTGACTATTTTTTCGAAATAAAGGAGTATTAAATATTTCATCTTCAGTTTCAATTTCAGTAGATATACTAGAAGTACTATATCTAGAGGATTGACCTCGATTAAATTTAATGTGAACTGAACCATCAGTATATTGTTGGATATCTTGGATATCTTGAATAGAAGATTGTTGTTGATTATGTTTATAATTTTCATTATTAGTAATCCATTGATCGGGGAGAGTAATATTTTTCCATTCAATCATTTGTGAAACATTAATATGGGATTCATTATTATTACTTTGGATTAGCAGAGTTTTATCTTTTGGACTTTTATGCAAAGCTTGAACATTTAAATTGGTTTTCATACATTTATAATGAACACGATAAATTAAAGCAATATTATGAACTTTTTCTAACATATTAGTAAATGAACCATTTAATTGAATATTTAAAGTTAATGCTTTTAAAATATGTGGATCACGTAAACTGAGTGTAAAATCAGAAAAACAATTAAAATGTACTGGACCCTTATGAAGACCAGTTTCCATCATACCCATTAAACTATCATTATAATCAATAAAACGGGCATCTCGTAAACATAATAAAATGAAGCATTTTTTTCCTTGTTGGGTTAATGGTTTAATACCAACTTGAATTAAGCCTAAATGAATAAAATTATTACCATTTTTCAAATGTCTTCTAATTAGATCAACATCAAATAATTGACAAGTTTCCTAGGTTTTTCTAAAGCATAAATTTGTTCAATGGTTTTAACATCTTGATTAACATTAAAAGTATTCTCAAAAAAGTAGTTTTATAAATTTCCTTACAGTAATTTTGGTATATTCCAATTTAAATCAATTTTATCATTTTGTATTTCAACATCTTCTTCATTAATTACTAATCCTTGATTGAGTAGTGAGGGCAAAGTAGTTGATCTAGAACTGGCTGACGAGTTACTTCTAAATAATCGACTCATCTTTTAATTATCTAATCTGTATTATAGGAATCTTAATACATTGTCAAAATTTATCATGTTTTTCACATACCCGCATCCATACATACCCGATTCGGAAGACCCCTAAGTCCAACACTGCCTAACCCTAAGGACTTACTCTGGACAGGGACGAAAGTGGGTGACTTAGCTAGGTGGAAAGACACAGATAGAATTTTTGACAGATTAAGATGGCCGAAAACAGAATAACTAATCAAGAAAGGAGAATGATTAAATAGAAAACAAGACTGTAAGAAACATATACAAACATAACTTGGCTCTGATACCAATAGAACATGAAGAAGGAAACAGCACAAGAAGGAAATAGCACAAATAATACTAAAAATAAGTTAAACTTAACACTGAGTATTGATTCCCCGCTCGAATGGGGAATCACACCATCTAGTACTTTGTCAGGCTATGCAGAGATGCTGTGGACTTACAATCCCCGCTCGAGCGTCACTTTCCCCGCTCGAGCGGGGAAGTCAATCTTGGAAAACCTGGAAAGCTCTACCAAATTACAACCTTGGTTTTGATTCACAGATTTTGACCCGGACAAAACCATTCTAAGACAGTTTTCCTATGCAAAATCACAACAAAAAAAAAACTAAAACAAGATTCCAAACTAGTCTAAAAACAAATTGCCAATTATGAACAAACTAGTCTAAAACCATGTGACAACTGATGAACCAATATGCAACAATTCACAACCAAACATGCATTGGTACAATGAGCCTGAAAAAGAACAACCAAACACTAGCCAACCAAAAATCTGTGGAAAAGTATTAAATAGCAAAAGAAAAATCCATCATAATCAAAACATGATCCATCCACAAACATATATCCAAAAATAGTATCCAACCAAAACATATAAAAATCCAACTGTACCAAGGAAGGATAACAAGAGAACATATATCAAAAACTGTACCAACCAAGTTCTAAAATCTGCAATGTACCAAATCCAACTGTATGTATACCCAAAATCACTCCCTCTTTTTGTTCGGGAGATAACAAAAAAGATGTGGCAGAAAACAAAGTAACAAAAGCATCATGGAGCCGGAGGCGAAGGCTGCATCTGAAGCAAAGTCAAGATCTGAGCCAACTGAGATGAAGACTGTGCCACAGAATCCTCAATCCGCTGGGAAGAGGCCTCCAAAGCACGGAAACGAGAATCGGCAGTGGTCTCAAGATCAGTGAGTCTCGCCTCAAAGATATCCATCATGGCCTCAAGATGATCAAATCTGGAACCAACAGAACGCTCTAGCGATTGAAGCTGACCACGAATAGTACGAACTGGAGGGTGCTGCTCCCCCTCACCAAGATCTCCGCCAGCCACAGCATCATACTCGGCCTCCTCTGCCATGGCCTCATCTGCACTAGGACCTGCACTGGAACGACCAGAACTAGAAGGGACCCCCCTAATGTGAGACTGACTCTGGGTGACCGTCTTCTTGGTAAATGGACGTGTAGGGGAACCAAACTCATCCTCATCATATGTAGGAACCTCAAATTTGGCTAATAGCCGGTTGATGAGGCAGTCATATGGTAAACCAAGATTGGTGCGCTCAAAAGCTGCAACCATCTTCTGAATGATCAGAGTGGCAAGGTCGATGGGCCGGTTGTGGGTAATACACTCGAGAATAAAACCTTGATCTTGCTTAATCTCAGAACTGTGGGTTGTAACAATAATATTGGCACACATGATTAGGTTGAGTAACCTAAAATGAGGAAAAAGTTCATGTTGTTTGATCAAAGAACCGGAAGGCCAAGAGCGAGGAGAACCACACAAAGTCTTAACAACCTCATCAAAATTACACGTGGGGCGTGATGGGACTGGAAAAGGATAATAGATAGGAGATCTCACACAAATCCCTAATAGCTCACGGATAAGATCAGTGGTGACTGTGATTTCTTTGGATCTAACCCAAGTCTTAAAAGAGGGGCCAATATCATCAAGACCATTCATATTACAATAAAATTCCCGGATCCAAGTAAGATTTTGTTGCCTAGAGAACAAAAGAACCCTATTACCTCCCAGGTGATCAAAGAAAGATCGGATAGAAAGTGACTCAAAGGTAGATGGATGAACATTACGTTCAAGGTGTATGGAACGGGAATGGTAAGACTCATGGTATAACTTGGCTTTTTTGAATGACGGGAAACGCTCAGTGTTATAAGGAGGGCGAGAGGCAGTCGACTTACGGTATTTGTGGGTAGACATGGCTAAACATGACAAACAAACCCCCAACCCAAAACCAAATAACAAAACCAAGGAAGCCAAGAGATACAATGCAAACATTAGTCCAATAGTGTAATAAATAGTAATAGGCAACAGTATCAGAATGGAGCAACATAAGACATCCAGAAAGCTATGAAAATACCAAGAAATGGATCAAAACAGGAAGCTATAGCAGTAGGAAATCAAGGCAAACAAATTGCAATTATAAAGATGTGATAATGTAGCAAAAACCTGAACAAAATTATGAATGTAAACAATCATGAGGCCACATGGATGAGTAAACAAAATCTCCAATGTAAGCAGACCACAGCATACTATAAAAGAAATAAAACCCCCAAAAAGAAAACCAAAAACAAAATAGAGCCAGAAACCCAAACTAGAAAACCCAAAACAAAACTAAATGGAAGAGGGATAGACTAAAGGGAACCTAGCACAACAATCATAAAACAAAACTAAAACGACTCTTCAACCTAATGTAAAACTAACTCAAGCAAACTAACACAAATAAAACCATAAAGAGAAAAAAAAACTGACGCAAGAACTCAAGAACAGAGGAGAGAGAGAGATGAGATATACCTGAGGAGCAGAAAAGACGAAATCAACCCAATGTGAAGAGAAATCAACCCAGTGGGAAGAGAAGCCAACCCAATGTGAAGAGGAGGCAACGAATCGCTGGAAAACCTAGAAGAGGAGGAGTTGAGAGGCAAAAATGAGTCGAAGGGTCGAAGGGAGGGAATTTATACAAAACCAGTCCGCTCGAGCGTATGTTTTGACGCCGAAAGCAGAGACACACTCATAATGAAAGGCCGAAAGCGAACAATGAAGATCGAGCGGAAAAACTCCCCTCCTAGTACTACAAAAACAACTGCAAGCCTCAAAACCACGCTCGAGCGTGGAAAAGTCCGCTAGAGTGGAGAGATTTTTTTTTTAAAAAAAAAATAAAAATAAAAAAATAAAAACACCTAGGATGTCTTGTAACAAGCAAGATGACCAGGTGTCAGACTATACCACAAGGGCAAACGAATCCATCAATCATGAGTCCTACAAATTTTGAGAAAAGAGATGAAACACCAGCTCATGAATCAAACAGATAGTATTAAATCAAAGTCACAAGCATCATGAGAATGCATAACTCAAAAACACACATGAGAGCTCACATAAATGATGTGTGTGTGTGCAATCCTTGAGAGCCACAAAACTAGAGTTAATCCTTGTAGTAATCGGATGGCTGGACCTCCGACACGAGTAACTGACTATTACAGAGAAAAGTCAAACCACTAGGAAATACGGGGTATTTGTTGAGTAAATGCGGAAGCTCCTCCTCAGACAATGATTTTTTTTTTCTTTTTTTCTTCTTCTTCTTGTGAGCACTCACTGGTGGCATACATGCTCAAGAGTATGGAGACCAAACCAGAGAAGAATGAAAAAAAAAAAAAAAATGATGGCCTGGTTGGTGCCTCTGAGGTAGCCTTTTCCTAATGCTCAGAAATCATGTACTGAGGGAGAAACCATGGAAGTGAAATAAGATGGTAGATGGTTAAGAAACTTAACATCACCCATGATATACCAGTATAGGTCAATTCCTCTGAAAGAGTATAAGAAACACTGTCAGTGGTCCATAGAGAACTTTGATCACTTGTGCGGAAACCCCTGCAACAGTTTATCTCAAGGATGTGTACAAAATGAGATCATGAAGTAAATGAGTATGGGCATTCAGAATGAGCTATGAACAAAGATAAATAAGATCTTGTAAGCAACATGAGCAGTGTTCATAAAAAATTTGATGCAAAGATATCAGGACTTAATAACAATGAGATTACTACATCCAAGAACAGTAAGCCAAGCACTCGCACTCACACTCACCTTATATAAAAAAAAAAACAGGAAACAACCTAATTACTGAGCATTACACCCAAGGTCTTTCTAAGAAACTCAAAACGAAGAAGATCAAGGGGTTTTGTAAAAATATCAGCTTTTTGATGCTCAGTAGGAACATGTTCCAAAACAACAAGGCTTTCATCCACTAACTCTCGAATAAAATGATGACGGATGTCAATATGTTTGGTGTGAGAGTGTTGGACTGGATTTTTTGAAATGTTTATGGCACTTGTGTTATCACAAAAAAGAGTGAGAGTGTTATGTTCTATTCCATAGTCATGAAGCATTTGCTTCATCCACAACATTTGTGCATAACAACTTCCTGCAGCAATGTACTCAGCCTCAGCAGTGAAAAGAGAGATGGCATTTTGCTTTTTACTATGCCAAGAAACCAGATTATTCCCAAGGTAAAAACACCCCCTGGATGTACTTTTCTTATCATCAGCATACCCCTACAAGATCGAAAAACCAGAATTTTACGTAGTATCAGTGGAAAACCAAACCCCATACCCCAAGGTCCCATTTACATACTTGATGATGCGCTTTACCGCAAGAAGGTGAGACTCTTTAGGACTGGCTTGGTAACGAGCACAAACACCGACACTGAAGGAAATATCAGGACGACTGGCTGTGAGATACAAAAGACTCCCTATCATACTCTTATAAAGGATAGGATCAACATCAATACCAGAGGAATCTTTGGAAATGTGAAGACTGGTGCTCATGGGAGTGCGTACATACTTGGAAGACTCAAGATCAAACTTTGACACAAGATTTTTAGCATACTTAGACTGAGAAACAAATATGCCCGAAGGAGATTGTTTAATTTGGAGATCCAAAAAATAAGACAACTCTCCTTTCATGCTCATCTCAAACTCATGTGTCATGTAATCCGAAAAATATTTCACAAGATGATCAGCAGTGGAACCAAACACAATATCATCAACATATATCTAAGCAACAAGAATATGAGACTTAGTATGTTTCACAAATAAAGTCTTATCCACACTACCCCTTTGAAAATCATTATCAAGAAGAAAGGTAGTAAGTCTATCATACCAAGCCCGAGGAGCTTGTTTCAACCCATACAAAGCCTTGTCTAACTTGTATACATGATTAGGACATTTAGGATCCTCAAACCCTTTTGGTTGCTCAATATATGCCTCTTCTTTTAAGTACCAATTCAGAAAGGCACTTTTCACATCCATTTAAAACAATTTAAAACCAAGAAAATATGCAACACCAAGCAAAATGCGAATAGATTCGAGACGTGCAACTGGGACAAACGTCTCATCATAGTCAATACCCTCTACTTGTGTGTAGCCTTGAGCAACCAACCTAGCTTTATTCCTTACAACAGTACCATTCTCATCAGATTTATTTTTAAAGATCCACTTGGTACCTATCACATTCATGTCTCTAGGTCTGGGTACAAGAGTCCAAACTTTGTTACGCTCAAATTGACCTAATTCTTTATGCATAGCACTGACCCAACTATCATCTAGCAAGGCCTCTTTAAAATTCTTAGGTTCAATTAAAGAAACATAACACATGTGTGATACCTCATCCCGAATCTGTCTTCGGGTTTTCATTCGATCCGAAACACTTCCAATCACCGTTGAATCGATGATTCGGCCACCCTTGCTGATGGTTTAAGTTCAGGACTTGCGGTGATAGAAGCAACAGGAGCGATGTCCCTTTGAGCACTCTTGGGACTTGAACTTACCTGTGGAGATGGTGCTGTAACATTTTCTTGTGATTGAACCTCAGTTTCTCCTTGATTTTGTGGTTCAGTATCCAAGATTGGGGACTCACCATTGTCATCCTCATTTGTTGCCGGAGTAGGAGAACCTGTGTCATCTATAACCACATTGATAGATTCTATTAATGATGAAGTTCGCAGGTTATAGACTCGAAAAGCCCTACTGTTGGTTGAATACCCTAGGAAAATACCTTAATCACTTCGGGAGTCAAATTTGCCCAAGGGCTCTCTATCTTTGAAGATGTAACACTTACTCCCAAAAGTTTTGAAATATTTTACATTAGGTTTCAAACCCTTCCACAATTCATAAGGAGTTTGTAAAGTGCCGGGCCTTAAATACACACGATTTATGACATAAACAGCAGTATTTAGGGCTTCGGCCCAAAACTTTGGAGGAAGACTCTTACTAAGGAGCATGACCCTAGCCATTTCTTGAACAACTCTGTTCTTCCTCTCAACCACTCCATTTTGTTGTGAAGTAATAGGTGTAGAAAACTCATGCTTAATTCTATGCATATCACAAAAATCCGAAAACGAACTATTTTCAAATTCACGACCATGATCAGTTCGGATTCTTATGATACGCCCAATGGAAACACCTTGTTCATTTTGGATTTTAAGGACTAAAGCCTGGAAAGCATTAAACGTATCAGATTTTTCCCTTAAAAAATTTACCCATGAGAATCGAGTAAAATCATCAACAGTTAAAAAAATGTATCTTTTACCTCCAATGCTTTCAGTGCGAGTAGGACCCATTAAATCCATGTGAACCAATTCAAGAGGACGTTTGGTTGTAAAGTTGTTCACCTTTTTATGAGGAGCACAGGTTTGCTTGCCAAGCTGACATGATCCACACACATGACTCAAATTCTTACCCAGTTTAAGTACTCCTCTCACAAGCTCTTTGTTGGCTATCTTAGTTAGGTCTTTGAAATTCATGTGACCTAATCTTTGATGCTACAGATCAATGTTACTTAAGATGGCAGAATGACAAATTAGATCATTAGTAGTAAGAATCCCATAGCAGTTATCAGATGTGCGAACCCTATGTAAAACAGTATTTCCCTTTTTATCTAAAATTTCACATTTATCTTTTGAAAACAATACTTCATGATGGGAATCACACATTTGACTAATGCTCAAAAGATTTGCTTTAAGGCCATCAACAAGTAAGGCATTATCTAGCTTGGAAAGACCAACAACGCTTATAGAGCCCTTACCAATGACTCTAGAAGTGCCGCTATCTCCAAAGGTAACAATTCCTCCTTCATATTTTTCAAGAGAGGTGAAGTAGGATTTGTTACCGGACATATGACGAGAGCATCCACTATCAAGATACCACATGTGTGAGTCACGTGCTTTTAGAGCAGTGTGAGTAACAAAACAAGTCAAATCATCTTTTCTAACCCAAATCTTTTTAGTCTTGGTGTTCTGCCTAGACATGTAAGGTTGTCTCATAATCCAAAAAGTATTAGAATTTCTACCCTTTTGAGACACCTTACCAAACAGTTCAAAATAGTAAGGACGAATGTGGCCATACCTACCACAGTGATGACAAATAAAAACAGGTTTTACCTCCCTTTTGTTGATCTTACCTGCTTTTGCTTGATGAAGAGAAGAATCATCCTGGTCTACCTTCAATTTGCCCTTTGCTTGAGTCTTTAAGTTATGTAAGGTAGAGACCTGTCCCTTGTGAGCTGTCGTACCATAGTCTAGCCCTCTTTTGTCAGAACCCATTTGTTAAGACCCGAGTGTGTCTTCTAGAGATCTGGTACCTTTGTTCCACATGGCAATTGTTGCTCTAGCAATACGGAGTTCTTCATCTTTCTGACTGACTTTCTCTTCCAATGCAGCTTGTGACAACTCAAGACTTTCAAGCTTTTCTTCATATGTGGAATACACCTTCAGAAGTTCATTCCTTTCACTTTCACAGGATAGAAGTTTTCCACATAAGTCTTGCCTGTCACTTGAGATCTTGATGACATTCTGTTTTGCTGTCAAGAGTTCTTCTTTGAGCCGGACATTCTCACTCTCACATGTTTTGAGCTTGAGAGAGAGTTTGTCGTTGGTTTTAGACAAATTCAGAGATTCCTCGTACAACTTCTCGTAAGCTTTGTTGTAGTTCATCGCCATTGATCTCCTCAATGTCTTCAGATGTTTCATCATCCTCTCTTTGCTTCTCATTCTTCTTGACCTCGTCCACTCTAGCAACCAAGACAGATAAGTTGCTAGATGGTGGTGGAGGTGGATCTCTTCCTTCATGGAATTGACTCAGAATTTCCTATGCATCTTTAGCCTTTCTGCCGTGAACAACCCGTTGCTGTTCTTCATTGGAAATTGCACCACGAATAGTGATCAGGGCTCTCTGATTGGCCGGATTATCTGCACTTTCTGTATCTTCTTCAATGGCTTGCCAACCTTCTGGTTCAAAAGCTCTCAGAAAAGCCCTCATTCTGATTTTCCAATACAGATAGTTAGTCCCATCAAAGGTGGGAGCATGATGCAAGTTTTGACTACGAGCTGATTCCAAAGGCTTTGGAAGAGGTTGAGAAACCGTGGCCCAAAATGCCATGAAAGCACTATCCCCATCTTCACTAGATTCAGGTTCTTCGGGTTCTTGCTCCGACCTGCTTTCATCATCCCAAGTTACGGTGTAGACTTTCTTCCGATTCTTTTTCGAAGGGCATTCAAGGGACATATGGCCAAACCCTTGACATTCATAGCACTTGACCCTTGGCCCCTTTACAATCTTCTTTTCAGTAGTTTGAGCAAATTTTGGTGGAACAGTTTTGGGTTTGTCATTACTCTTATCTTTTGAAATAGGGGCTCTGAAATTAGGCTTCTTTTTCAAAAAAATTTTAAACTGTTTTGTAAGCATAGCCGTAATCTCAGACTCTAAATCAAATTCAGTCTCCGGAGGTTTTGCAGTCTCATGAGCACTCGTGAAAGCCATACTTTCTTTTTGCTTTTTCTTTGAAATTTGGTGGGCTTCATAAGTCTGCAAATTTCCAACCAATTGATTGAGCTTGAGGGTATCAACATTCTGAGCCTCCTCAATGGCTGTCACCTTTGATTGGAACCTCTCGGGAAGGGATCTCAAAATTTTTCCAACAACTTTCGCTTCTGGGATTTTTTCACTGAGAGTGAAACAGGAATTCACGATATCACTGAGTTTTGTATAGAAATCATCAAACGTCTCATCGTCGCGCATAAAAAGGGTTTCAAAGGCGGAGGTGAGACGTTGAAGTTTTGACCTTTTAACAAAGGTAGTACCTTCATGAATCGTTTCAAGAATATCCCACGCCTCTTTTGCTATTTCATACGTGCAAATTCGACGGAATTCTTCAGGTGTGACAGAGCAGAAGAGGGAGTTGAGAGCCTTGCTGTTCCAACTCGAGTTTTGGTAATCAGTTGTGTCCCATTTATCAAGGGGTTTAGGAATATCAATGCCATCAATGGTGATTGTAGGTTCACTCCACCCAAAGATTACGCAGTGCCAAACTTTCTCATCGATGGATTTTAAAAATGCTCTCATACGAGCTTTCCAATAAGAATAGTTTGTACCATCTAGTAACGGGGGTCTATGAGTCGAGTTACCTTCACAAATAGAATCCATGATACTAGTCACACAAAATCACACTCCTATAGTTTTGTTAAAACAAAGTTTTTGATAAAACAAAGAGTGACCCGCTCTGATACCAATTGAAAATCCTACGTGATTCGTGATTAGATCAAGATTAACTTATTCCAAATCCCAAAAATCCAAAACACTCAATCTAAAATCATCAAGCACTTACGAGAGTGATTTTAGTTAGTTTGTTTTTAGGAATAAACAATAAATCGACACAAACGATTTTTTACGTGGAAAAAACCACAATTGAAGAACCTTCAATTGTAATAAAAAACCACGGGCGAACCACCACTGATCAATCCACTACTGAAGAACTAAAAGATTACAAAGATAATACACAAATTACCCAACACAGTCAATTTGTCCTCAAATCTTCTGTAACTCTTTCTTCACGCCTTCACGAATCGATCAATCCCGGTTGATTCCACAACTTCACTTGTCGAATTAACGACTACGTAAAGAATTAAACGCCTTTTGAAACTCTACGTGTTAACCTTCGGATTCCACCGAAGAGAACTCTCTTGGATATGTAGTATCAAACTCTTTGATGTATGAATCTTAACTTATAAGTTTAGAACTCTCTTAAGAATATCAAAGAAAACTTACAAAACCTCAAAACTTCAGAAGAAAACTTCAAACAAAACCCTAGAAAACCCTAAACAAGATCTAAAAAAGTAAATCTAGAAAAAGACTCAACCAGCGAATTTATAGAATCTGATCTTGCGCGGTCCGCTCGAGCGTGGGTCTTCCCACTCGAGTGGAGACTTCATAATTTGTGATTCATATAGGCTTTCCGCTCGAGCGTCCATTTCCCCGCTCGAGCGGGGAATCACACCATCCAGTACTTTGTCAGGCTATGCAGAGATGCTGTAGACTTGCAATCCTCGTTCGAGCGTCACTTTCCCCGCTCGAGCGGGGAAGTCAATCTTGGAAAACCTGGAAAGCTCTATCAAATTACAACTTTGGTTTTGATTCACGGATTTTGACAACAAAGGGTCCTAATTAACATTATATATTGGTGTTGGTACGATTTGGTGCCCCTTTAAAATTTATTATTTTAAATTTAAATTTAATATAATACGATGTATTCAAAATAAATCCGATTTTATAACATTTGTCCCAATGTAATATAGTGGGATCAGTAGATATATTATTATAATAACATTTGTCTTTTAAATTAGGCTAAATTTTAAAAAGACTAGCATGTTTAGCTTCAAAGCATTTCAGCAATTTGTGAGTTTTTTTGAAAAACTTATTCGGGTGCCACTAGGGTTGGGAATCAAGTTGTATTGGATCTTATTCATGTCATGTCACTTTGGATTCGTGTCAGAATTAACTCAACACTAGTCCGTTCCATTTATTATTTTGTGTTATCGTGTTGTGTTATTTTCAATCCATCTCCGGTTTGTGTCGTATCAACATAATATGTCAAAAAAATTTATTATTAACTCAAAATATCAAATATATGAAAAAAATTTTAAATTTTTTGTACAAGTTAAATTTAATAAAATTAATCTCTATTAATTGAAATTATTTATGAAAATATTTAATTTCAACTTAATTTTATTTTCTTAATTTGTAAATATTATATTTTGTTATTATATTTTTTACTAAATTAACTCAAATAATAGCTAAAAAATAGATTTTCAATTAAAAATAAAAAACAAAATCTACATTAAATTTAAAATAATATTTTACATACTTTTAATAAATTAGATGTAATTATGTAAGTAATTAAAAAATGCCATAATACTCTTTAGTGAAAATAATATTAAAATGTGTAACTATTTTTTTATTATACGGATTATCCGTGTCAATTTTGTGTTATTCATATTTGACACTAAACCAACCTGTTTAATATTTGTATTATCGGATTGTGTCATATACGTGTTGTTCGTGTCCGAAAATAGTCAATCCTAACCCTTTATCTTCGTGTACAATTCGAGTCGTGTTATAGTGTCACATCACAAATTTCCACATGAGGTACCACAAGTTAAATAAATAAATAAAATCTACTACAATAATAATATTATTTTACCTAGTATCATTGGTTAATAAAAAAAACTTAAATCAAAATTGGGCAGACATTTCTCAACTCCCACTAATTTAGTTATATAGTTCTTATTTAGAATTTTTTTTCTTAATTACTATACTGTCTCATAATATTATTTTTATATCTAATATTTACTCTTCTCTTATCTTTTTACCAAAATAAAATCAATAAAATTAAAAAATTTCAATTTGAGAATATCCAAATCAGTTGTACCCATCAATATTCCTAAAATGGTCGTAAGCATTGGGAATATTCCATTGTATTGATAATATCCTAATTGGTGTCAATTATATGTTCTGGGCGTCCGAAGTTTCAAAAAGGATATCGATATTTTAAAAAAGGTGATGTTGGCGATCTTCTAGATAAAAATGTTATGAATCCATCATTATAAATTCATAACTTATTTTAAATATAATTATGTAGCAGAGATTAAATTAATGAACTATATGAGATTTATGAATAAAATAAATTTAAATTATTAATTTTTTTTTTTTGGTGTAAATTCTGAATTCGTAAGTCTAGGTTTATAATATTGTTGCTTCTAGAAAAGTAGCTTTTTGTTTAAAAAAAAAAGGAAGATAATGATATGATACACATCTTTGCATGTTACATGCGTTAAATTATTTCTGAGTTTTATTATTACAAACGTCATAATTCAATAAAAATGCATTATATAAGGTTACCCCACAATTCATTTGTTTATGGATAGCCAATTAAATTGTAACACCTCACTCTCGTTCCCTTCGCCCATTTGATTTAGGTTCAAGTCCCGCTATTGACAATTCTTTGTTGGTGAACGATATTGTGTAACACTTTCCTTGACCTTGAGTGGGAGTAAACTCCCCTCCTAAACTTTTAACTGAATCCCACAAAAAAAAAATAAAAAATAAAAAATAAATAAAAACCACAACCATTCCATAGGACCTAGTCATCGCATAGAGTAACCCAATTGATGGAATAAAAAATCAAGTGACAAACTTGTTCACCCGTAGAACGTGGAAGTCATTCATTACCATATTTTTAATTTGAGAATTCTTGATTGCGATTAAGGAATCAAGAACTAACTAAAATCAATTTGCAAGAACAAGAACGAATCATGGACACATATGTTTTGGATTAAAATGGATTTGCAATTGAAAATTCTTTTTGGTCATGTTTGTTTGGACAGACTGAATTAGGTTGGATTAATATTCTCATGACTAACAGTCTTAAGACTACAAATCCCTTTAGATTGTGTATCATATCCTATGTTTGGATTGAGTTAGGATTATAAAGAGAGACTAATTCAGACTTTGGCTTAATCTTTTAATTTATATCACATCTCTCTTTGTGAGATTGAATAGTCCATTATATGTAGGATACTATATCAGATGGATTGTTAGTCCGTAACTTCAATTGTTTAACCAATCATCAGATTAATAATTTTATTGAAATATTAGTTCAATCTCAAACTCATGTCTACTCAAACAAACATGGCCTTTGTGTAGTATTCTATACAGCGGTAGGTGGTGAAGGTTGGGAAGAGAGCTAAGGGGGTGGTCAGTGGTAACAAAGGGGCGGTGGTTGGTGGGTGGAAGGTGGTGGTTTCTAGCGTTCAACAGCCATTGCTTAGTTGTTTTGTTGCACAGATGCGTACACAGAGAGAGAGAGAGAGAGAGAGAGAGAGATCGATCGAGATCAGGGAAAGGAAGGGATGTGATTTGATGCATGTGTATTTTTTAAATTTTGATATAAGATTACAATTTTTTTGAGGTGTCGTAATTGGATTGGGTGACCGCAATAGTGGTATTTATGAAGCGTCCGTAAAGAACTTAAACTTAATTAAATATTATGAAAATCATAACTAAAAGAAATGAATTATAAAAAAAACATCACATAAGAGATATAACAAAAGTAAATTATACTTTGTTGTTTTATATTTAGTTACTTTTTCATTTTGGTCCTTAAAATTTATATTTTCTCACTTTGATTCTTCATGTTTCAATTTTTTCCCAGTTTACTCCTAAAACTTGTTTTTTGTTCAAAATTAGATAAAAAAATGTCATAATAATTGTCACATAATATAAAAAATATATTGTGGGAGCCGAATATATGGCTAAATCGGAAGGGACATATTTTAGTAGATTGACATTAACCGGCTGCATCCTGCAGACATTAACCGGTTGCATCCTGCAAGACTAGGATGAGCCGAATACAATACGTAAGCCGATTAAGAAAGGATCTTTGAGGCCGAATAGATGAACGGGTAATGATTGAAAAGTAGGCCCAGGCACCAAGGCCTTAGAAGGAACAGATATAAATAAAGGTGCAGCGTTCTTGGAACGACAGGTAAGAATCACTTCACTAAACTTAGTAAACAAGCTTTCTTGAGTATAAGAACTGACTTGCCCATCAGAGTGCTAACCCCGGCACCCCAGACCGGAGTGTTTGTCTTTGCAAGTGACTAGCTGAGGATCAAGAGCGTCTCCCAGGATCTGAAGAGTATTTCCAGAACCACTTCCCCACAATTGGCACCGTTTGTGGGAATACTCAAGTACATCCATGGAAGACGTGACGCAAGATCCTCCGATAGCCACCGACGAAACTACACAGAGAGACGACATCACTCCAGCAAATATGCTCGGGAAGGAAACCATCGTTGCGAGACGCGCCTTGAATTTTGACTCGCCAACGACTTCAGTGTAGGAGACGATGCAAGCCATCATAGAACAAGCTAAACAGAATGAACAAAGGCTGGAAAATATGATCGTAGAAAACGAACGCCTCCGTCAATTTGGCCCTGGAAGTAGCAAAATTCAACGAAGCCACGCGCCAAGACCCCGAACGACCCCTGAGGGCAGGTAGACAACGACCTCGAGCCCGACCAAGGGAAACCGATAGCGACTCCAACTCATTATCCACGGAGCATAACAAGGGACGCTCACACACTTCCAGCTCCTCTGAAAAAAGTCCACACACAAGGAACAAGCGCAGAAGAAGCAATTCAGACGAAGAGGACCGGCACGATCCTTTTATCTGACGACCATGAGGGCGCCCCGCCAAGAAGTTCAAAGCTCCATCATTTACTCTCTACGACGGAAAATCAGACCCCACTGATCATATACGTCACTACAAGCAGGCCATGACGTTGCATGCAGACAATGAAGCCTTCATGTGCCGAATATTCCCCAGCAGCTTGGGGCCATTAGCTGTCAGATGGGATTATAAGCTGGAGCCGGCTTCGATCAGAAGTTTCTATCAATTACAAAAATCCTTCAGGGCCAGGTTCATCACCAACGAGGTACAGCCGAAATAGGCCGACTCTTTCTGGGCTATGCAAATCTAACTAGGAGAAACGCTGAGAGCATATTCGGCGTGATATTGGGAGTGCTTCAATCTCGTTGACGACGCTTGCAACGACTCCATGGCCGTCACCACCTTCAAAATGGGACTACATTCTGACAGTGCTCTTCGTAACTCCCTGACGAGAAACAGTTTGGGCGTTGATGAAGAAAGTCGAAGAGTATTGCAAAGTAGAAGACGATGCCTTGAGGATTAAAGCCAGACAAGCGTCTACCAAACCGGCACCTCCTGAAATTGCTCAACCAATAAGTTCCGTGCCACCTCTGAGCCCTGAGCCGCGACAACGTGCTAAACGGGACAAAAGGCGGGACTCTCGTCGATCGAGTGATCAATGCCCCCACCCGACGAATGAACAATTGCAAGTCGACAGTAGACGCTCGAGGCGCGCCGACAAAAAGTACACGGAACTGTCAGAGCCAATCACCGTGGTAATGACCAAAATCCAACACCTTCCATTCATCAAATGGCCATCAAAGATGGTGGGGCCACCCGATACACGACGAAGGGACTGGAGGTGCGAATATCACAAAGATCACGGCCACGAAACAGAGAGTTGCTATGCATTAAAAGATCACCTGGAAGAACTGGTGCAAGACGGCCGACTGCAGTAATATGTGAAATAGGGAAAGCCAACCAAGGCATTAGCATTGAGGCAGGACTCTCTCCCACTTGGTGTGATCCATGTAATTTACAGCCTGCCTACACCCCCAGCCGTGCACACAGTTCGATCGCATCCAACTCTACAGAGGCGCCGTATTTCGACTGACCGGTCCGAAGAAGCTCCGACAATTGCCTTCAACGACTCCGACTTCAATGACGCAACGGCTTCCCATATTGATTCGTTGGTCATTGGATTACGCATAAACTGGTTCATCATTGAACGAATTCTCATAGACCCAGGGAGTAGTTCAGAGGTCATGTACTACCAAACTTTCATCAAGCTCGGCCTCAACGAGTCGGATCTATCTCTAGCGCCTCACCCACTGTTCGGCTTTAATACGAATCCCGAATATCCATTGGGCAAGGTCACATTACCTATTCGAGCGGGTTCCAGAACGGTCGAAGCGGAATTCCTGGTCGTAAAGCTCCGCTCGCCGTATAATGCCATCATGGAATGAACCTGGCTACATATCATGAAGGCCGTCCCAAGCACCTACCATCAGATCCTGCGTTTCCCAACAACCCACGGCATTGAAGAAATAGGTGGTTCCTCCCAATCGGCACAGGTAGAGCTCTGATGAAAACCCTATCACTGACCCGATCTGTGGGCTCTGATACCTGTAAATATATTTCGCTTCTGCAATACGAACTATTTTTCCTCGTCGCTCAAAATCATATGTCAATTCCCAGTGGGGCACTCGCCAGGATTGGGCAAACTAAGTCTTCGAATTCGGAGCCCTCTTTGGCGCATGACGCCTTAAAGACGATTAAGTCTTCGGATTCGGAGCGCCCTTCGTGGATATCACGATCGGCCAAATCAAGTCTTCGGATTCGGAGCCCCCTTTGGCGCATGACGCCTTAGGGCCAATTAAGTCTCCAGATTCGGAACGCCCTTCGTGGATATCACGATCGGCCAAATCAAGTCTCCGAATTCGGAGCCCCCTTTGGCGCATAACGCCTTAGGGCCGATTAAGTCTCCGGATTCGGAGCGCCCTTCGTGGATATCACGATCGGCCAAATCAAATCTCCGGATTCGGAGCCCCCTTTGGCGGATGACGCCTTAGGGCCGATTAAGTCTCCGGATTCAGAGCCCCCTTTGGCGCATGATGCCTTAGGGCCGATTAAGTCTCCGGATTCGGAGCGCCCTTCGTGGATATCACGATTGGCCAAATCAAGTCTCCGAATTCGGTGCCCCCTTTGGCGCATGACGCCTTAGGGCCGATTAAGACTTCGGATTCGAGCCAATTAATCTCCTTAAGGCCGAATGGGCCGTGGGTTCAAGCCTCCAAATACGGAGCCCGCTTTAGTGCTTCAGAGGATTATTACATCAATCCATTCAGCCATACTAATCGGTCTACAGTGCTAAGTGCTAATTACGTCTCCGAATCCGGAGCAAACGTTGGCACGAACAAAAGATATTGATAATTGATTCTATGTAACACACTAGAATAGATCATACATTCGAAGTAATGTGCTTTAGTACACAAGAAAAATTCAGAATAACACGCAAATAGATTTAAAATAAAACCATTTATTTGATTAAACAGTTGTTACATAAACACAACCCGCATTCGAGCATTACAATATCGAAAGCAAAAAAAGAACAACCGCGCCGGTAAAGTAGCATCGCCGGATCGACGACCGTCGCCCTAAACCCCTCAACGGGGTGCAATACCTTGAACCAGTTATGCTTAAGCCCACGACTTGCATAGCGCCAAACTTCCCATGACACCACTGACAATGTCAAGGCAAAGATCCAGAACAAGGAAGAATGAACTTGATAGTTGTTGACTCTCATTTCAGGGTGATCTGCTTCGACGACTTGGAGACTCACAGATCTCAAGCTCTTTGGATGACCTAACTCCCTCACGGGTAGGTTCTCTGCTGCAAACCATCTCAACACCAAACTTGACCGAAGTTTAAGCCTCTATAACCAAAATCACCATCCCACACAAGGAATGATGAGTCAAATGGGATTATTGGTGCGAAGCGCCTACTCCTTTTATTCTCAGCAACGACCGCGATCTTGAGGTCTCAATCCCAAGAAAATTTTATTAACGCCAAAAAACGCATTGGTTGAATAAGACGAGCGTCGATTGACATTCGCCACGACCGCCATCCCGACGGCTGGCCGAAACGCGCACTGGCTAGGCCAAAGCGAAATAGATTTATTAAACCGGTCAGCCAAATCTTCACATGCCGATCACCCTCGACCAGCCCACTAATCCAACTGGCCAAGCATCAATGCGCTGACCCAAGTCAAAGATAAGTGGCCGTTGAAATAGCCTTAATAAAACCTTAACGGTCATCGCGAATGTGTCGATCCTGCCCATGTGCAGATCCTGCCGATAAGCCCGCGTATCGTCGGACAGTTAACAGCTACCTGGGTCAGACAATATTTAGACATTCATTCAAACATTTAAGCAACACGAAATACACATATGCCGAATATGAATGACAACGAAACATTTATAATGAAACGTTCTTTATTCAATAAAACAATAAGATACATAGTTTCAAACGCGCCCTGCGTTCCAATCTTACAACTATTAAACTCATATGGCGTCACCCTCATCCTCACTCTTCTCAACTTCAAAAGCAGAAAACGGAAAATCTTTACTCCTGTAGCGTGGTGATGCCAAATCAATTCCCGACGCTCGAAGAGTTTCTGCGGCTTGAGATGCCTTGATCCAACCGTGTCTAAACCCACGGTTTTCACATCGGCACACTTCTTCGGCCAATTTTTCCCTGGTTTTCGATTCCCACTTTTCGGCCCTCATGGAAACCTTTCTCATAGGCCCTCCCCTTCGTGCTCTCTATTGCGAACATACTTACCGTCTCGATCGGCAAGTGCGGAGTCGATAAGCGACTAGTAACCCTCTTCCACAATTGTTCGCGACGCGGATTGTGCTTGAGCCGCCTTGGTCTTCCTTAGTTCCCGCTCGGCCGCCTCCATGCGGGCCTCCAAACTTCGAATACGTTCTTCCTTCTTCTCCATCTCTTGACGGCAATAAGCATGCCGACTTCAGAAGCAAAGCAGTGTAAAGCCCCTTTACCGCACCGTGAATGCCCTCGCGAAACACCTCGTAGTCCTGTCGACCCAGCATTGATTGCTGAACCTCATGAGGAAATATTTGTCGGGCAAAGTCGACCGCTACGTCTGGGTCTCGAACGATCGTGTCTGCCTCCGTCATGGGTCTATTCTTCACAAATACCGCAAAGCTTAATGGGCATGGATTCGCGTCAGACCTCCTTTCGACTCGGGACTTTGGAGATTTACCATACGACTGCTTGTCTCCCTTGGGCAATCTACTGCGACGTCGGGGAGACTGACGCCTCTCTCGACCCTAGAACTCCTACTTCCTGTACGCAAGGGTTCACCACCTCGATTCATATCTCCGCCCAGCTCAGCTAGGGTCTTCGCTTCCCCTTTACTGTTAAAGAAGAGTCGGTTCGACATTCGTGCAATTAGTCTTCCTCCAGGAGCTCGAGTCAGTTGTCTACCAAGCTTATAAAGGATGTACCCTTGTTCATTTATCCTTCACAGAGGCAGCACGATCGAGGCAATCTCATTAATTGGAGATCCTGAATCGTCCGATGCCGGCTGAGTCGACGGCAGGGGCAGGATTTTACCATCTATTCGAATATTGCGAATCGCCTGGGACAAGGGCAGATTCATCAAACTATTCGGCTCAAGTACCCCAGCCGGCTCCCGAATCGATTCTAACCTCTCCAGGAACCGCCTGGGGCAAGGGCAAATTCATCAATCTATTCGGCTCAAGTACCCCAGCCGGCTCCCGAATCGATTCTAACCTCTACAGGAACCGCCTGGGGCAAGGGCAGATTCATCAATATATTCGGCTCAGGTACCCTCAGCCGGCTCACAAATCGATTCTAACCTCTACAGCAACCGCCTGGGATAAGGGCAGATTCATCAATATATTCGGCTCAGGTACCCCTAGCCGGCTCACAAATCGATTCTTCAAACCTCTGCAGGAACCACCTGGGGCAATGGCAAATTCATCAATCTATTCGGCTCAGGTACCCCAGCCGGTCCACAAATCGACAGTTCATAATTCGAATCTAGTCGGCATGAGAAAGATGAATCAATATTGCCACAGGATATTCAATCTCTAAAGACGAATCGATATTGTTTCATTAACATAAACCACACAAATTGTGTATAAGTAGTAGTGAAAGTCAAAATGTTTCATTAACATAACCACACAAATTGTGTACGAGTAGTAATGAAATTACAAGGAAATTTTCATTAATAAATTGCGCACAAGATAGTAACCAATTTATACATGAAAACCATCCTGAACCAACAAAACTCTACCAAACAAAAATCAAAAAACTAAATGAATTAGGAAACGCCTCCCAGATTACTCTTCAGTGTCGGATTCAAAGGGCTCAACATCCACTTGCTCGTAAGGAATTAGCAAATCCAATGTAATCTCAGCAGCAGCAAGGGCTTTGAGCCACCCGTGTTTGAACCCCCGATTCTCAAATTTGGGAACTTCATCAACGTATTCCGTAAAGGCGGCTCTTTTTCCCGCCTCAAAAGCCTCAGATTCGGCTTTCTCCCGGGCCACCTTGAGCTCCTCCAACTGACTCTTCGCCTCGGCAAGTTCGTCTTAGGAGAGCTTGAGCGATTCCTCACTCGCACTTGCTCTGGCCTTAGCGTCAGAACGAAGCTGTTCGGCAGTGCGAGCCCTCTCCTTTTCTGCTTCGGCTCGTGCGCTCTCCATTGCGGCTCTCATCTTCTCAAACTCGGTCCTACTCTTCTGACCGTCCACTTCTGTTTGCAAACGGTCAATTCTGCCAAGAGCATCATGCAGGCGGCGGCCTAAGTCGGCGATTCTGCCGACGGTCTGCAATGAACAAGCGATCGTTAGATATCTCTATAAAAATAGATTTAAGCGAATTTGAAATCACCTACCAAAAGTGCCGACTGCGCAGACAGAGCTACGGCCATGATATCCGGCATGGCGCAAAAGGTTGCATTGTCAGCCGGCAAGGAAATTGAAGCCGCCAGGCTTAATGCAACGGCCGGATCCTCCATGGCCGATGCATTGGAAGGAATCGGCGTATCTCTGATCTTGGGCTGAATAACAAAAGGAGCAACCACGTCCGATTCTTCGAGGCGAGGCCATTTGTCAATGGGACTAATTTCTGAACTAGCCTCATCCTCGGCGCTACGTTTTTGGCCGCGTCCCTCCGGAATCAGCCGTTCTTCGCCGGCCTGCTATTCAACCACTTTTTCCATTTCGACTGGCGTAACCTAAGCCGTTCCTTCAATAATGGGTACAGAGGCCTTAGTCAAGCTGGGATCGGATTCGGCGGCCTCGGCCTTTTTTCGAGCAGCCATCCGCTCGGCATTTTGTTTACGCGCCATTTGTGTAAGGCTTTCCTTTGCCATACCTCTGAAGAAATCGCCGGGTAGATCTCCTAAGTTCGCAAAAATATCCCCGGAAGAAAACTCTGCCCGACCCGAAGCAGATGGTGAGGAAGGCTGGTTGAGTTCGCAATTAACGCCGAACGCACGCCTCGCCAACCTCTTCGCCTCCTCGAATTCTTCTCTGGTGGTCGGCAATTACCTCTATCACGGCTCTGCGTCTTGCCCGAATCAAGCTTCGAGACCAATCGCCTAAGGTTCTTGTAGTGGGGAAAATAAGAGCGAGAGGTGCCGATCACGGATGGAATTGGGATGTTGTCCGCAATGAGAATGTGGTATAAGTGGGTTCGCATCGAGTAAAATGGGCGGCTCTCCTTGTTTTTTGCGCTTGAACGATCAAGTAGTCGAGTGCAGTCTTAATGTCCCTAAGGACCGCGTCGTCAACTGAAGTCAGAATCTTTTTCAATTTGTTACCTGCAAAAGATAAGGAGAGCTTAACGAAAGAGAGCCGATTAAAAGACAGATCAACAAACATAAGATACTACGTGGCAACCTGGATCACCCTTATGTCTGGGAATGGGGTCTTGGTGATCTTCGCCTTCAGCGAACTCCCAATTACCTCGGACATTGACCATTACATCGTCAACCCTCTTACTAGAACTGGCAAGCATAGTCACCAAATGATGGTCAGTATTCTTGGCCCTGAGGAAGTACCGCCCCAGCCGACCAGAGGATTTGGCTAAAGCATAGCAGTGCCGAATGGCCGGAATTTCGAGATTGATCCTAAGGCGTCGATTCAACTTTATAACCCTTATAATGATTCGAAAGAAATTTACATTAGGTTGAGAAGGAATCAGACTCCAATAGCGAAGAACGGCCCTAAGCAATGGATGTAAGGGGAAACGAACTCCGCCATCCGCAATGGATGTAAGGGGAAACGAACTCCGCCATCCGCAATGGACAGGAGGGGAAATACGATCGTATTCTGATCCTCTCTCTCCATATCTAGAGTGTTGTCCATTACGAGAGACAAATGGACGTCATCGGGAATGGAAAAATATCGCCGGAATCCGGAAATGCGACTCTCAGAAAGGAGGTCTTTCAAGTGTTTAGTTATTCCAACGGGGACCCAAAGATTTGCCGAAAGTAAAAACGATAAACAGAGAATAGGATTACAAAGAAAAGGGAAGAAGACTTACGAAGAGCAGATGAGGCAAAGGCAGACGGACGAAAATTGTAGAAAATGTGAGTGAGAGGAGAGATGCGCGCTGGCAGTCCAAACGTATCAGATGATCGATGAAATGTGCACCCAAAAGGACTGAAGTTTCAAATCGCAATAAATGCGAGAGACACATGAATGGCGTGGGAAAGTGTAATGATAAACGAAAAGGTGTGCGCTCGACATCCTCTCGACGCCTTTGGGGAACACGGTCGCCTCGATCTATGCTAAGCTTTTCGAATTCTAGACCAAACACGCCGATTAACTACCGTCAATAGGGAGTTCGGGGGGCAATTGTGGGAGCCGAATATATGGCTAAATCGGAAGGGGCATATTTTAGTAGATTGACATTAACCGGCTGCATCCTGCAGACATTAACCGGCTGCATCTTGCAAGACTAGGATGAGCCGAATACAATACGTAAGCCGATTAAGAAAGGATCTTTGAGGCCGAATAGAAGAACGGGTAATGATTGAAAAGTAGGCCCAGGCCTCGAGGCCTCAGAAGGAACATATATAAACAAAAGAGCAGCGTTCTTGGAACGACAGGTAAGAATCACTTCACTAAACTTAGTAAACAAGCTTTCTTGAGTATGAGAACTGACTTGCCCGTCGGAGTGCTAACGCGGGCACTCCAGACCGGAGTGTTTGTCTTTGCAGGTGAGTAGCTGAGGATCAAGAGCGTCTCCCAGGATCTGAAGAGTATTTCCAGACCCACTTCCCCACATATATTATTATATTAGAGTTTAAGTTTATACTATTAGAGATGTGAATTATATATAATAAAATATTTTTATACTATGTGATTGTTAATTTGTTATTTTCTATCTAGTTTTTAACAAAAATTAACTTTAGAAGTAAATTGAAAAAAAACTTAAAATATGAAGGGCCAAAGTAGGAAAAAATAAATTTTAAGGGCCAAAGTGGGAAAGTGACCAAACATAAAGAAGACAAAGTGTAATTTACTCAAATAATAAAGAACTCTTCGATCACAATCAAAATAACGTCATAACTAATATTTAATGAATTATAACTAATAACACAATAAGTCATAAATAAATACACAAATGTCGTAACTAGGGTTAAATATGATACACAATAGAATTTCCCTTAAAAAAAAAAAGAAGAAAAATTTTTTTAAAAAAAAAATTCTAGAATTTGATCGTTCTAGCAAGATAAAATGAGTTTTTAATTTTGACAATTTAAAGTCTAATTTTTTTATTTATTTTTAATCTAAATTATTTATCTATTTTTGGTAAGTACAATTGACAGAAAAAATGTATTTTAGTCATTAAACTTAATGTAAGTGTACATAAAATATTTAAAATACTATTTTTCATTGAGTTTTAATGACTAAAATATCATTTTTCAATTTACTTAACAAAATAGGCAAATAATTTAGGTTGAAAGCAAATAAAAAATTAGGATTTAAATTGATAAAATTAAAAATTCAAGATTTATTTTATTATAAGAGTCCAATCCTAATTATTTATTTATTTATTTTTGATAATTTCCCAAACCAAACACCACCACCACCACCACCACCACCACCACCACCACCACCCCCCTCCAAATTTCAAAAATCTTGATGGAAAAAAAAAAAAAAGGCATAAAAAGCAATTTTTTTTTTTATCAAATTTATAAAAATATGATTTCACTCTTAATTCTTTTGGGTGAATTACACTAATAGTCCTTATAATTTGGGACTTGTGTCACTTTAGTCCCTGACTTTTTAATTATGACACATTTGATCCTGAATTTTGAATCTTGTTCCAAATAAGGACAATTGAAAATATTATTAGATTCTTCAAGGGTAAAATCATCAATTTGATAAAATATAAACTAATTTGACAAAAATAAATGTCAAACAAATATTTTTGGATTTTTAAAAATTATTTCTGCCCACTAAAAATAAAATTATGTAAAATTGATAAATCTTGAAAACATTTATTATTTTTTTTTACCAAATTAGTTTTTATTATGTGTTTGGATGATGATCATGTAAAATTAATTTTAAAAAATTAATCATGTAATTTTTATTAATTTTTGTTAATTTTACATAATTTTATCATTGGTGGATAAAAATAATTTTTGAAAAATTAAAAATATTTTTTTGACATTTATTTTTGTCAAATTAGTTTATATTGATTAAATTGACGATTTTACCTTTGAAATTAAACAATGGTAACTTCAATTGTTCTTATTTGGAATAAGATTCAAAATTCAGGGTCAAATGTGTCACAATTGAAAAGTCAGGAACCAAAGTGACACAAGTCCCAAACTATAAGAACTATTTGTGTAATTTGCCCAATTCTTTTTTAAAATTCCACCGTATCCCTGTAACAACTCCTCTCCACAATACTATAAAAGCAGTATGGTAGGTGTTTAGTGCCTGTTTGAGAAGTGGGTTTGGAGGGTTTTTTAGGTTAAAATAGGCATGAAAGGTAAAATAGATTTTTTAATTTAATAAGATAAAATATTACATCTAATTTATAATCATTACATTTTTTTTTTTTCACAAAAAAATTTAAAAAGCCAAAAATTCTTCCCAAACTAAATTTTTTAGCCCTAGACTAAAATAACCAAAAAAGCCAAAAAGCCAATCCACTTCCCAAACCAAGCCTTAGGAAGTTGCTATTTTAATAAGTTATTTAGGTGGTGTTTGGCAATCCGGTTTGGTGCATATTTTAGCCCAAATGGAAAAAATTTCAAAAATCGAGCACTGTAGCTGAGTGAAGGGTAGCGTCCACTTGAATCGCATTATGTACGGTAAAAAGACAGTTTTGCCCTCCGCCTGCATCATCTGGCAAGAGACACACGCACGTCTCATATCTCTCATATCTCAAACCAAACTCTCTACCTTTTACCTGGACGGTTTCATAGCAGAGGCGAGTAGCTATCTCCAACGCACGCATTCTGGCAAAACTGACGGTGAACACCAACAAGCCGATCGTCGAGGATTCTTAAAGGTACGGATGCGAAACACCATTTGTTAGCTTTTTCTTCACCGATCTGCACGATGATGATGAACTCTCCTGCAACTTTTTTTCTTGCTTCAGCTTCAGCTTCGGTCGTGAACTCGAAGATCTGAAGTGATTTTTTCAAAAATACATACAAATATTGATGTGTTTCGAACTAAACCAAGCAAACCATTTTCCCTCTTTCAAATTTTCCTTCATTTTGGGTTTTCTTTAGATTTTCTTCACCAACCTTTTTTTTCGTTTCTGCCATGTAAATAACAACTAAAAAATCCATTTCATTGTGCAACACCAGCTTTGATTCTTGTTAGTAATTTTTTTTTCCCGCTATTTTGATTTTCACTGTAATTACCAAAAATTTGGACAAAATAACAAAAATGAAAATAAATTCGTAGTGTAATTTGTTGTAAAAATCTGAAATTCAAAATTATTCTCATATATAAAATTTGCCTTTCATCAACAATTAATCAAATTAACAATTTACATTTGTTTCACTTATTTATTTGGGGAAAAACTTAGGAAATCTTGTAATATGTTAACCTATTTTAAAGTGACTGAGAAATTATCCGAAAGTAATGGAAAAAAAAAAAATTACCGATCCTTTTATTTGGGGAAAAACTTAAATCGATTTAGGAACTTGTTTACAGCAGTTGTCTGTTTTAAGCATCATAATTTTTTTTGAATATAATTTCATTTTCAGTTCAAATAGGTTTGGCTTTGCACATTAACTGATTTGCATCTCTCTGTTTAGAGCATCTCTCTGTTTACATATGCACTCTCTGTACATTATTTCCATGTCACAACGCATCACTATTTTTGTGATGTACTGGACTACTTCTGATATGGTACTCAGAATTAATGGAAAAAGAGTTATCTTGGTAGATTACTTACATTGGAATGGATTGAAAGGATTCATTTAATTTGAGCTACAAAATCTTGGTCTTGGTTTTGATTATCTTGATAAATTATGAAAATTAATTATGGGGAAAGAGTTACCAAATTTAGTTGGTTAAAAAGGTTGTATATTTTCCAGGTAATTTGGGAGTACAGGAGTTCAGTAAATAAATTTAATTTCATTTGACTAGATGTGTGTGATAGAAAAAGTGATTTTTTTTTCTGCAAATTCACTAAATCAAACCTGGTTTGTAATTAATTTTTGAGTTGCGATTCGGACCTCGAATCCGTCCGTCCCGAATCCCCCTAAACCACGAAACGACCGTAATTTTTTTTTTTTTTTTCAGCAGAACCAGACGAAGACGAAAGAGGAGGGGGAAGGGGAGGGGGAGGGGGAGAGGGAGAGGGAGAGGGAGAGGGAGGGGGAGGAGGGGAACTGGAGGGGGCCTAAAAAATGGGGAGAAGGTGACGGAGGAGGAGGCGCGGAGGAGGAGGAGAAGGCGGAGGCGCGGCAGAGCATGATGATCGGCGACGCGATCGGCGATCGGCGACGCGATCGGTGATCTCCCTCTCCCTCTCTTTCTCTCTCTCTCCCTCTCCCTCACCCTGTAAACGCTCTCTCTCTCTCTCTCTCGGGGGATTCGGGGGGGAGGAATTTCGGGGAAAAAATCTTTTTCCTTAATTTTTATATGTGAAAATGAAAAAAATGTTTCCAAACAAATGTTTTTAATTGTTTGAAGAAATATATATCGGCCGTGATTCAGCCCCCGAATCCCCACAATTTCCCTTTCAAGTAAAAAAAAAAAGAAAACAGAAAAAAAAATAGTTTGCCAAAAATGGAAATTAGGGGGATTAGGGGGAATTTTTTTAGGGTAATTTTTCATTTTCCAATATATATAAGGGCATTGTTTCATCCCCTAAAAAAACTCTCCCTAATCTCCCTAATTTCCATATCAAGTAAAAAAAAAAAAGAAAAAAAGAAAAAAGGTGCCCAAATTGAAAATTAGGGGCATTAGGGGCACAATTTTTAGGGACACAAAACATTTCTCTATATATAAATCTTAAAATAATTAAATAAAAATTTAATTATTTTAAATATGACAAAGTAACAGCAAAAAAAAAAAAAAAAAAAAAATTAATTGATTTTTGTCACTTTATTGCAAACAATTGACTGTTGTTATCAAAAAAGTCGGACTGCATTAGGCCTGTTTGGTGCAGCTTAAAAACTGTTTATTTCAGCTTTCAGCTTAATTTAAGTTATTTTGATGTGTTTGGTTTAGCTTATAGCTTATAACTTATAGCTTTTTGGAAGTCAGAAATCAGCTTATTCTTTGAGTGGGGCAGGAGATGCTTAATTTATAAGTCAGAAATCAGCTTATGTTCATAGTTATAAGCTATAAGTTGTTTAGGCATAAGCTATAAGCACTTTTTCACAGCTCTACTAAACATGGCCATTAATCTGCTTGACCGGTCACACCCATGGTGGCCACGTGGACACTCCACACATATTTGCAATTAAATATTATTAGGGGCAATTTGGTCAATTCACATTCCACAATTATTTCAAATACATTTTCTAATACAATAATTCCTAAAAAATCAATCCTATCTTTCCAAACACACAAACTAAAAATCATACTAAAATAGTCAAACCACATAAAAATCTCAAAAAAACTCACTTCCCAAACACCCACTTAGGCCAAGTTTGGCATGTGGCCAAAAAGCCAAAAAGTCAAAAAGTTACTCAAAAAGTTAAAAAGTTATCACTATTCACCAAAAGTCAAAAATTACGCCTGCACAACTCTCAATCCTAATTTTCCCCTACACACTAATTTATACCATTTTTTAATACACATTTTTTCATAAAAAGTCAAACAGTTAACCCAAACAATCATATTTTTTTCTCAACTTTTTAATCTAAAAAGTCAAAAAGTGCACTTATTTAGGATATCCAAACAACCCCTTAGTTTTGTTTGGGTTAAATTATATAAGTGTACTTTTTTTCATTAGTGCACTTATTTGGGTAACATCAAATAATATCTCATCTCTACTTTTTTACACATTTTTTTTATTATAAAAAGTCAAAAAGTACAATTATTTAGAACATTCCAAACTAATTAAAATAGTAGGTTAAAATTTTTGTGTTTAGAAAGATGATTATATTTTTTATAGTTAGATGTGATGTTTGTGAAAAAAAAAATGAAATGATTATAAATTTGATGTGATATTTTGTCTTATTAACTATTTTAATTTATTTTATCTTTTTGTGAATTTTAGCATAAAAGAGGCTAAAATTTTTCCTCCTAAGCACCCCCATGATGAGTTCTCCCCAAAGAGCAAGTTTGAAAAGAGCCAAAAGAAATTTTTTGACAATTCACCTTATTTTCTTTCAATTCACACTATTACTCAGTTTACAATACTCTTAACACAATTTTAATGAGAGGATTGGTGATTTGCAAACAGAGACTCCCAAAAACTCATCAATAAATTTGATTAATAATTACAAAATTATTGTCATGTCATTTTATATGTAACTTCTATATATTAATTCTATGTAATTATTATTATTTTTTAAAAATATTTCACTTTGATTCGTTCAATAAAAGTGATTCAAAATTTCAGTGGCAACATGGTGTTTTCTGTATTGATTAGTAGCAAATGACAAAAAGAGAAGGTGGATAGGGAAATGTAAGCCAAGTTCGTAGCATTCAACTTTGGGATTCCTTATCCAAATACAATTCAACTTGAGATTACTTATCCGAATACTATTCCATGCAAGTTTTATTGATAATGAATATTTTGATTGAAAATGAAGAGATTTTAACAAATTACATCATTATGTATAAGATTCTATATATATATATATATATCATTTCTTATAAGATAAATTTTTGGTTGTGATGATAAGAAGACTCATTAGGAATGGAATATGTAAGTGTATAGGAATGACCAAAGGTGAGACTTTTTGCATACCTCATTGGCACCAATGTGGCAAATAGAGAGTTTGATTTGAGATGCAAGTGGAGTCATTTTATTCTTTCTTTTTTAGTGATGTTTTCTTCAGCCTCTTCTCTTTAATTTCTCTTCAAAAGAGAGCATATTTTATTTTCTAAGTTTTAAAAGGGTGGTGAGATCTAAGGGTTAACATCAATGGTAAATTTGTCCTTCCTCGGGTGCTTAATTTGTGTTTGAGTCTCATTGTCAAGAAATTTCAATAGTGATTTTCAATTGTTTGCCAATATATATTTATTTATTTATTACTTTTTCTCATGTTGGCAACTCACTTGATTTAGGTTTATTTTCTATACGATGTATCAGAAAAAAGAAAAAGAAAAAAAAAGTGTGATAGTGATTTTCAATCACTTAACAAAATTAATACTTTTTCTCAAATCACCCACCCTAATAAGAGAGAGAGAGAGGGGGTACTTGATAGATACATCGTTGGTGGTATCGAAGTGTAGAATTGTAGAAAGATTGTGACATAATATACTTTTAGGTCATGTTTATTTGCTACGCTAAGTTTTGTTATTGTTATTTACCTAATTTATTTTGCCACTAAAAAGTAAACTTAAATTTAAGTAAAAGGTTGAAGGTTTTATTTTGAAATTCAAGTAGTACAATTATCCACATCCTTGATGAATTAAATCCTAACTTGTACTCTTTTTATTTTTCTTTTCTTTGTTTTTTTTTAGGTCACAATTCATGCCAATGTTGTCACACTTCTTTCTTTTTTTCTTTCAACTATTATTAGTGTTATGTAATTCTAGTAAAAATTGAATACATTAGTAATACCATATCATTATGAAAATGAATATCTAATATTAAGACACTATATGAGCATGATAAATCTTACATATTTACAATCTAGGTAATAATTGTAAGAATTTACAATTGACTTCTTGTATGTATAATTGCCACATATTTATGTGAAAATCACCATATCTTTATGGTTAGTATTGAACACTGATATCGTTTTGACGATAACATGATATCATTCTTGCATTCAAATTTTTCTACACTACACTTCTACGGATACAGTTGAAGTACTTAAATTACCTACTCCTCCTCTTTTCTATGCATCCACATGACAAAGTGATACTATACAATTATTAAACCAAAAGTCTTGATTAAAGACAAGGCAGTGAGAAGGGACCTTTTGCTTCTTTCCTTTATTCTTTTAATAGTTGTAGCATCTCTATAAAAGTAATGTGAAATCTTGTGTCAAATTTAGCACAAGCTCAATATTAAGGAGTTGGCCGGATGGTCAAGGCCTAAGGTCTGGCGATATACACCCTCCATGATCTCATGGTTGAAACTCCTTAGTGCAAATTATTTCTTTGGGCTAGTCTATGTAAAATTTTATTCAGACTTTAATTGAGCCCCACTAGTAGACGGTGTGATTGATCTCACAGATTAGTCAATCTATTGGGTTTGATATCGATTTATAATAAATAAATAAAATTAAAACAAGCTCTTCTGTTTTAACTTAGATAACTAATAGAGTGTTTTAATTCAATGGTAGATGTGAGATATTCAACGGGCAAAAAATAAATAATTGTGAAAGTGTCAAAATAAAAAAATTTAACATTAAATTATAACTTTAAGTTATAACTAGTGAAGTTGCTATTTGGGTTTCAAAGGTGGATCCAATCAATTATTAGAGAGTAGGTTAGGTTTTGTTATCAACATCAATGTCATTTTCTTGAGTTATAGCCCAAGGGAGGAAGAGAGAGAGAGAGAGAGAGAGAGAGAGAGAGAGAGAGATGGGAATTACACATAAGCTGTCTTGTAACAAGCCTATCCTTACCAATGTCATTTGAGTAATAATGGGTTTATTGTTCTTGCCACTTTTCTTTCATTTTATTTTTGGGTAAACATTAATTCTAAGCTGACATTAATAACAAAAGAACAAAACAAAAAAAAAAAACAAATGAATTTGTCATTAACTTGGCTTGGTGTTAGAGATTTTTTTTTTTCTTGTGTGTATTAATCAACACAACAATGATTCAAACTTGGAAATATCAAAAAAAAAAAAAAAAAAGCCACATCGTTAGTGCTTCCCTAGTACTCCTATTTTAGTGCTCTCAACCATTTTTCTAATCAATAAGAAGTGGAATTTTATTCACTTGAGTGAAGGGTGAATATAAAATTATTTTTTTTTTTTTTTTTGAAGCAATTGGACAACTCTAATGACCATGTAACCATCATTATTATTATTATTATTGTTTTATCATCTTTGATTTTGACATTTAATCGTGAACACCTCAAAATGTACCTATTAGAAATTCCATTTTGAAATCAAGGTTGTATATGACACTTCAAAGGATTCATTGGGAAAATAAAATAATTGTGACAAACATAAGATACCTTTTACTACTAATTTTAAAACATTTTTTATTGAATAAAAAAACATTTTCATCAATTTTTAAAATCATTTTTACACAAATTTCGATATAAAAATACTCTAAATGCATTTATTAGCATTTGTTTTGTTATAATTGTAATACTATTAGAGACGTAATTGTCATAGATACGTGACAATTCAAAAAACCTTGTACATTTTATAAGAAAATAATATTAATATTGATTAGGGTACATTATTAATAAGTTTTAATAGTTAGAATTAATTCTCATTAAATCCTATTGGAAGTTAGTTATAATAAAATCATTGTTAAAAATAATTTTTTCTAACAATTTTTATAAATTATTTCTAAAACTTAAAATTACTAACGTTTTTTTGTGACGGATTTTCAAATTGTTGTTGTTAAAAATTAATAACTTTTTTTGCGATAATTTTTTTAAACTGTTGTTAAAACTTGTAATTAATGATATCTTTTGTGATAATTTTTAAACTATCACTAAAAATTAATAATTAATGACGTTTTTTATTAGTATTTGATGAAAACACTATTCTATCATAAAATTTATTGAATAATAAATTCACTTATTAAAATTTATGCATAAGGACTCCGATTAATTAGAGACGTGAATAAAAGCACATCAAGTGTCAACCTTGGTGGGCTTGTAATATTATATTAGGAATCTTTTACGTTTTTACACTTTACATTTTGTCATAGAAGATAGAATGTTTAGAAGAAAAGTATAAAGTGTTAATATCAATTCCCCTATTATATATATATATATATATATAATCAAGAAAAATAGCTCAAAATTATGAGTATTCTAGTATGGATTTGTGAGTTTATTATGGAGTTCACTTTAATGATTCGAACTATTTTTTTTAAAAAAAATTTGTTAGTAGATTATTTATTAAAATTTTTCATTCATTTGATAATCATCGTCACATAATTCAATCATATTTTTTTGTAAAAAATAAATAATAAATATAATTTTAAAAATAAACTATTCACATTTGAAAACAATTATGATAGAGTGGGGATGTTGCTGTGCATAAAGCACAGTAGCAACTGTTGTACATGGTATGGTGCCATTTTACTTTGCTTTTTTTCTCTCTCTCTTTTTTTTTTTTTTTTTGGGTTCCTTTTTGGCTCTTGTAGTTGAATGGTATTCACTGTATTGTGTCTGGTTTCAATTTTTTAAAAATTAATTTTTTTTAGTTAATATTTTTAAAATTTCAAGCAATATTTTTTTAATTTTTTTTAAATGCACCTTATTTAGATATATCTAAAAAGTTACATATTTGTAAAAAAATATTTTAAAAAATCAATAAATACACAAAAATACGAAAAATGTATTGAATTTTCACATATATATATATATATATATTTTATATTTTTGGTATTTGGTGAATTTTTAAAAAAAAAATTTCACAAATATTATACTTTTTAAGTATATTTATGTTAGGTGTATCTAAAAATTTTTAAAAAATTGCTTAAAATATTTAAAAAATTCAATGAAAACAATTTTATTTATTTATTTTTTATTATTTTTTTTCTGAAAAATAAATTTAGAAAACTCAAACCAAAACTTTTTAAAATATTCCTTGTGGCAAAATGTTTCATTAATTTTCTTATTGGTTTAATTTATTTAAAGAAAAAACCTTTGATCAAAATATTACTGATTTTCTAATTGGTTATTAAAAAATATTATGCTCACAACTCCCTTCTGAGTATTTGCTTAAAATCAAATAATGTTAGAAAAATTTAAAATTTTAATACATATTTAATATATATATATATAAATTATATTAAAAATGTAAAATATGTATATAAATATATACAAGTGTGTAAGAATATGTAAAATGTGTATTAAAATTTTAATTTTTGAACATTATTTAATTTTTAACAATTCATAGCCTAGTTTTTTTTTAAATACAACCAATAAGAAAATCAATAATAATTTGGTTAAAATTTTTTGTGGAAAAAAAAAAAAAACCTAGGGTTTGACCCTTGTAACAAAATAAGCCTTTAGATTTTAATTTTGTCACCTTAATCTTTTGATTTGTTTTCAATCTAAATTATTTATCTATTTATATTAAGTAAACTAATGAAAAAAATAGTATTTTAGCCATTAAACTTAATTAAAAAATTGATATTTTAAACATTTTATATATACATATATTAAGTTTAATGGCTAAAATACACTTTTTATGTCGATTTTATTTAATAAAAATAGATAAATAATTTAGATTAAAAAATAAAAAATACACTCTGAGATTTTTTTTTTTTTTTTGGTGATTTGTCTTTTTTTTTTTTTTTTTTTAAACTGTAGCCAAACTTTGTCCCAAAAAATACTTTTAAAAGTCCAATGCCATTTTACACACACACACACAAAAAAAAAAAAAACTCAAAGACTCAAAACAGTACAGTAACTATGCGTTGCTGCCCCATTCCCGAAAGGTAAATGCTAGATGTCATCTTATTTAATATCACCTCCTGCATGAATACTTATGACTGGTTATCTTATTTTGAAATAAATATTAAGTAGTTAATAAAAATAAATAATATATTGTTACGTACTATAGTGATATAAAAGGGTGAAAATAATAAATGAAGTAGCTCAAAGGAAAATATTTGCCATATTAATGTAGGATTGAACCATACAGTACGCTTAGAATGGCTCCCATTTATATTATCATATTACATGACAAGATATAAATGCTAGCTACCATTTTAGTTGAGCTTAAAATACTAATTTACTGGAGATACATACAAACATTGGCAAAAAATAAATAATAATTATAATAATTTGGAGTTGGTTGAATGAGTCTATCCTTCACTAATGAAAATTCTGTCTGGTCAAGTATCTATGAAAATTTTTCGGTGTACAATGCACATCGTATACAATTTTATTACAAAATTTCATAAGTTTTTATGAACTTATATAAATAATATCACAAAAATACGTAAGTTGAATATAAATTCGCGTAAGTCTTAAATTGTCACGAATTTAAGTGAATTTGTATTCAACTTGTACATTTTTATGAGATCATTTATGTAATTTTGTGGTAAGATTATATACGGTGTGCATTGCAAACCGAAGCATTTCCCAATTAATTATAATGGTTTCCATTTTCTTTCTTATTTGTGAGTGTCTATTTTCTTTTCTTTTTTGAAAAAAACTTGAGAGCTCTAATTGAGCACTTCTAATAATGATGTGGAATGGATCTCACTCCCCACTCCTCATCCTTCTCCTCTCTATCTTTTTCTATTGTCTCTCTCTTCCCTCTCATTAGAAGTGGAAATATGAGTGATATATTAGGGAGGTAGTACCACTTTATATTTATTTATTTATTTTATCTTGTTGGGTCTTAGATTTTGGGCCAGAGTAATTTATTTTATTGTCTCCAATTTGAAAAATAGGCCCATGTCGTATCTCAACCCATTTAAGAATTTAAGTCCATACCAACAGACCCAGAACTTTGTTCTGACATGAATTTCGGCCCATAAAGCCCATGACAAAAATCACACAAGTCAATCCAAGACCCATCTTAATCATGGGCTGGTCTGGCTTATTTATGTGAATTTGTGGTTACGTGGGTTTCTTTACTAGTCGGTCCTCGTTTTAGGAGTTATTTCCGTGTTAGTCCTGAAGATTGACATTATTTCCGTTTGATTTGAATTTTTTGAATTAAGTTTTTTTTAAATTGATTTTTTTTTTTGTATTTTTTTTTAAAATTTTAAGTATTTTTTTTTTCACTTTTTTGGATGCATCTTATTTTGACGTGTCTAAAAAATAAATTATTTATGAATTTCTTTTTTAAAAAATTAATAAATACACAAAAATAAGAAAAATGCACTGAATTTTCGTATTTTTTTTTAATATTTCGTGAATTTTTTAAAGTTTTTTTTACAAAAATTATACTTTTTAAGCGTATTTATGTTAGGTGTGTCTAAAAATTAAAAAAATTACTTAAAATATTTTTAAAAATTCAGTAAAAACAAAAAGTAAGAAAAATAAGAAAATAAATTTTTTTAAAAAGTGTTTTTAAAAAACTCAAACCAAGCAAAGTAAGTCCTGGAGCTCTATTTTTTCCTTATTTATGGTTTTGCCCCTATTTAGTCACAAAATTATCTGATTTTCCTCATTTCTCTCTCCCTTCACCATTCTTCAACAAATCTCTATTTCTCTTTCTGTTTTCAGCATTCTTCAAGAGTTTCACACCACCACCAACCACCTATATCATCGCCATACCGCCATCGTTCACTAACCATCTCCATTATTGTTGATCTTACTCTACTGTAACCGACCTACTTCCATTGTTGCCAATCTATACTCTATCACTTCTCTTCTTGCTACTGCATTTTCGATTTCTCCTTCATTCTCTACTTCGATATTGATGATTTTTGAATGATACGGTAGGCTCAGATCTGAGATATATTGTTTAGTGGTAGAGGTGGCTAGTTGTTTGTCTTAGTCATGAATCTCTTCATCATGTTCCTGTGTTGCTATTAGTGAGTTTGAGCCATTCTCTCTCTCTCTCTCTCTCTACTAGAGTGTTTGTTTGGAAAAGTTTGAGAGGTGGGTGTTTGTGTCTCTATATATATGTATGTATTGATTTGAGTATATATATATATATATATATATTTGTTTCATAGTGAAATAGTGAGTGGATTTTATTGGAATCAATAATGTTTTTTTTTCTTCCTTGTTTAAGAATAAACTTATTTCAACATAACATTAAAAATGATTTTCAGATCTTTTATGATGTTCCAGGTCTCGGATCTAACTTGAACGTGCATTTTGGACTTGCAATTTTTTTAAATTTTTTTTTCCAAAACCTTGAGAGGTTGTGTTGCATCGATGTTTGGGAATTCAAAACTTTTTTAATCCTTTTAATATTAGACCGAGTTAGAATTTTTGAGTTTTGAGCGTAAGAACGAAACTAAGGGGAGAGGGATCACCTAAAGAAGTTTGAATTGAATTGAGTAGAACCATATGTGCAGGGCTTAAGCCACATGTGTGGGAGGCTGGGCCGCATGTGTGGGGAATGCTTCGATTAGGAATTAGGGTCCTACTTTAAAGGCACGTGTGATAGGGAATTTTCGCACGTACGGTGAAGATTTTTGCACGTGCAGGAAAGGCGTCGTACGTGTGGCCAGACACATGAAACAACCTCGATTTTCATGTTTTTCAACCATTAATTGGTCCCTCCTCTCTTTTTTTCTCTCATTTGAACATGCATCTCTCTTTTTCTACAATCTTTTCTCTCTTTTTCTCTCATCCCTCTCTACCCAAACCCTCAAAATATTACATTTCCTTTTGATCTGACAAATCCATTGAGATTTTGTACTAATCCTTATACCAAAATGACTAGCGTAACGAGGGTTTCATTTTGACCTGTAGAGATTGGATTCTGACAAAGTTGGTTTTTGAGCTTTTCTTATATTCTTTCTTTAAAGTAGGGATTTCTTTACTCATTTTTAATTCCTTATTATAGATAGGCATGTCATAATTTTTATTGCATTAAAAGCTTGATTTGCTGGGTACTTTTGAAAGGCATGTGATAAGGGTTAGAGTTTTAAGACTTAGAGTTAAATTTTGTGTTTTGTTGTGAATATATAGGATTGTATGTTTGTGAAACATCTTTAAAAGGATTAGAGTAAAAATCCCTAATTATTTATTATGGGTTACAAGAAAAAGGGAAAAATTGATGAATTGATATTATTTGAACCATGTGAGTTATTGCCTATTAGAAATATGAAAATGGGTATGAGAGAAGAATAAAGAGGGTGATCATGAATGTACTTTGTGTTAATTATTGTTGATGATTTTATAATTGTTGAGTTGTAACGATTATTGTGAAATCAAGATTTCAAGAAAACAAAGAGGGTGTTGGATTATGATTACAAATTGGCTAATTGGGTTTTAATAACTAAAAGGAGAATGGATGATTTGTTGTGTGTAATGAGAATATAGAATAAAGGGAAATGAATCTGAAATCAAGAAGAGGTTTATCAACTTTTGTGAAATGTGAAATGAGAATGGGAAGAGTTTATGATTTTCTTTATTTTAAAAATGAATAATTGCATTGGTGATGAACTTATTGGTTGTTGAGCTAATTTAACATTTTGAACGACGTTTTGAGAAATGGAAGAGAACGAGAGGGAAGAGGATTTATTTATGAACTTTGAAAATGACATGAATTGGAAACTGAATTAATTGGAACTAGATGATAGAAGTCTTGTAATGTGTGAATGTGGATAAAAATCTAAACTGGGTGGATGAAATTGAAATTATGGAATTGACGCATGTCGTAATTATTGATGAACGGAAATGGTGAAGTTAATTATAAGATTTGACCTTTACTGTTGTAGAAGTTTTGTCATTGGACATCAGTAGACGATGGTATGAATGTTGTTAAATAAAGTATGTTTTTCATTTATTGTTAAATAAATTGTGAAAGTTGGAATAATGTGCTAGTTATTGAATTGAATGAAAGAGCACATTCATATGGGTTCCTTTCCCCTCCTCCTCGGATTTGCGCCCAGTAAAATTTGGCACTTCGACATGGGTTTCTATCCCTTCCGGTTCATGCCCGGTAAAGTGTGAATGGGTTTCTCTCCCTTTTGGCTCAAGGATTGATACATTTTGGTGCTTTGACATGGGTTCTTCTCTCCTCCGGTTCGTGCCTGGTAAAGTAGGTTATGGTGGTTTTGGCTTGACGAAGCCAGGTTATGTTAAGTGATAATATATGTAGTTTATCCTCATATTGGTGTTGTGATGAAAAGAGGATATATTAGTGGCCTTCCATGCTTGTGACCGGCAAAATAGAGTACTGCGTGTTGGCATGTCGATTGTTGCACACACACACACACACACACACACACACACACACACACACACACACAAACACACGCATATATATTGTTGTCTATACTCCATCTACGCTTGTGCTTAAGGTCATAGAACGTGGTAATTATTCTTGTGACTGTAGTGCTTTGATATATGTAGCAGGTTAATTGTTAATTAAATTATGAGACTATGATAATGTAATTAATGATTGAGATTCATAAAGGGGAATGGTGGTAGGTACAAGAATCTGTTTTAAATGTATAAACTTGTATTTGAAAAATAAAGGTTATCGTGAGCTTTATTGGAACTAGAATGGAAACAATAAAATGATAAAAATGGATTTTTTTTTTTGTCTTGTTAAAGAAGATCTTTTGGAAATATGTACTTAAATAAGTATATTTTGAAGTATGAAATGTCATATTACCTATATATGTATATATGTAGAGCATTCATGACCATAGCTATCTATATATTGCTATTATTTAGGATCATTGGATCTCTACTAAACCTTTGTGCAAGGTATGAAGCGAAACCTTGCACAGGACTTGAAGTCTTTTAGTTGTTGGCCATGGGGCCTTATAATTGTAGGCGGAACGCCAATGGGTTGAAAAAAGGGTTAACTCCTTTGTTTATTTCATTTATCTGTATTTAGTGATGTTAGCCTACGGGTGTGCATTGTGTTTCATTGCATGTGTACGAGAGGGAACATTGTAAATTATTGATTTCTTTATTGTTTTAGCATCTTTATCATTATTGAAATGGACTCATTAAAGGACATGATAATGTTATTTGAGTAATAAAAGTCGAGGCATTACATCTTTAAAATACTTTAGTTTTATTTATCAGACAAAGTGACAAATTTATCAGTGATAAATCAAACTATTTTATTTTATGTGTATGTGTGTGGGAATGAAGGGTTTTGTGAGTGATAGAGTGTAAGTGTGAGTGAGTGAGTGACCCAAATTAGCTATTTGTAATTTTTTTACAAATCAATATGATAAATTCATTAGCGATATTTTTATCACTAAATGAGTATAATTTTATTTAATTTACCAATAAACATAAACAATTACAACTTACATGTGGATTGATGAATTAAAATTAATGTTATTATACTAGATAACTATTCTTGACTTTTATTTTTTTAAGTAATAAAAAAAAGTGAGAACAGCGAAAAAGAGAGTGTGTGTGGACGTGAGGGAGAGTCCTTCTAGTGGTGACCAGTAAACCTTTTCTTCTTGTGACATGGTGCCAGATTTTGACTAACAATTGACTGGGGTGTTTTCTATTTGATTGAGTTTTTGAAAGTCAGAGGAATTTGATTAATTCTCTTTGCTGGAGATGCTTACCATAGGCCGAAGGTTAGTCGCTGGAGTTTAGAGGTGGATGCCGGAGGTCGAAGTCGTTGGATGTCGGAGGTGGTCATTGAAAGTTGGGGTCATAGCACTGACCGTACAGTTGAGATGCTAACTGAGGTGATGGAGGTATTTTGGAGATATTAATAAGTAATAAAATAGGCAGGATTTATAGGTAAATAAGTCTAGTTAATAAGATTGCCCCATCAGTGTCCCTGATTGTGATATCCTAAATACTTAATTAATTTTAATACCGCTTTAATATCAATTAATCATGATTTAAATAATAAGTATATTTAATTTTATAATTGTATGTAATAAAATGTAATTTAATTTAAAATCGGGGGCTATTATATGTTACCAAAAGGGATGAAAATGCAATTATTTTAGTAAATGAGCCAAAGTGTAATTAGGTATTAAAGTTTTGAAATTACTAGGGATAGCAATTTGAAACTGACCTGACGGGGACCTGACTCCCCGACCTCGAGAAATGGTTTTTCCCTGAAAAATACTCTTGACGGGCTAGGGATGGTATTCGAAAATGAATCTCTCGTCCATTTTTGGGCCAGGGATGGTGATACGTTCCATAGCCCTGAACTCGGCCTGTCCCTGTCCCCGGTTCCTCTGATATGAAATTACCATTGTTCCTCTGTCTATATATATATATATATATGTTTTCTCTATTTCTTTTCTCATTTTAGAGTTAGGGGTTCATAGAGACACCGAGACGCTCTTTATTCTCTCTTTTCTCTCTCACTCTCTCTTTTCTCTCCGCAGTCGGTGTCGTCTCCCCTTCTACGACAATACGCTACTCCGTTGCCTCCTTCTCACCGTCATCGTCTCCTCCTCATTCGTCGCCTCCTCTAAGATTATTTTTTGCTTTTGTTCTTTAGATCTAGAAAATGATGAAGATGAAGATGAAGATGAAGATGAAGATGTTGTTGTTGATAAAGATCTGTTGTTGTTTTGAAATTGGATTTTGTATTTGAGATTACTTTTTGCCTGATGTATTTTGTATTGGATTTTTTAGCTTTGCAAAACTGTCGCAGAGCATCCTGAAATTTTGTTCCTTAAAGTCAATTTTGACGAGAATAAGCTGATGTGCAACAACTTGAATGTAAAGGTGCTTCCTTATTTCCACTTTTATCGTGGAGCAGATGGACAATTGGATTCCTTTTCTTGTTCACTTGCTAAGGTGTTGTTGTTGTAGTTTGAAGAAAACACAAGAATTTCTTGTATTTTCTGGAGCTGATTTTTTTTTTTTTTTGGTTGGGAAATTTTTGGGGTCGGGGAAACCTGATCCCTATTAGGAGGTGGAGACGGGGGTGGTGATAGGTTCCCCATCGGGGATCGGGGCTGAGGACTGGGGAATTTCCCCCATCAGGGATCGGGGACGAGGAGTGTGATCCTCGGCCCTGCCCCAGCTCGTTGCCATTCTTAGAAATAACCTGCTTGGATAAGTTTTGGGACAAAGCCTAAATAAGGACATGAAATGTCAATCTTGTTGAGGTGCAATGTGTCTCTGCATCAAAACTGGTGGTGGGTTCACCTATATAAATAGATGAACTGCGCAATTAGTTGAAGCAAAAAAAAGAAAAAAAGAAAAAAAAAGAAAATGAAAAGAGAAGTGGGGCAGTAGATCCTGTGAACAGAAAAGTAAAAATTTAGAATCGATATTACGGTGTGTTATATTATATGTTGAGTTATCATAATCTATTTTATGTAAATCATACTTTGTAAATTATATTAACATTGCAAATATGTTATTTGTTTAAAAATGAAAACTCATGGATATAATTATTTAGTAAATATGTTTTTGGTAAAAATTTGATAATATGAACAATTATTTTGTAAGTACCACTATGGAGGTCCCATACCTTTTAGAGGATTTAAATAACCATTGGTCCTCTGATTAGTTACTTTAGTGACCATCTGTTTGTCATGGATCTATTGACCTTCTTTCTATTTTGTACCGTGGTTACGATTATTTTACTTATACGAATTTGAATTATATTTCTATTATTTGAAATAATTTATTTGTTTGAACTGAATTATCACTATTTAGCCTAAAAAATTATCCGTGGTGATTTTGTACCCTTATGTTCTCAATGTAATATTCATTACTCTGCCATGTATTTATAGCTGTTATATACTTTCATGTGATGAGGCTTATGAAGGGGTTTCTAACCCCATGCTTATAAGTTTTTGGGGTAGCAAGACTAGGACTTGGAATAAACACAATGCACTTTGTAAATACAGTCTAGCTCTACATATTTTGCAAACGAGATGGTTTTAATAATATAATAAATAAAAAGTTTTGATGTATGTTCTAAATAATATAAATATTTAGGTACCTTTTTATTTTATTTTGCTACACTATTAATCTGTTAAATTTAGAATTAACCATTGGTAACCTTAGTTATTAACTAGTTGTAACGCCTAACCTCTAGGTACCTAGGTTGGGTCATGACACTATAATTATATTAGAGTTGGTTTGTGCACCTTATTTAAGATACTCATATATATATATATATATATTAGCGGCTATCATACGCAATATATTTAATTTTAATAAATAAAAATAAAATAAAATGAAGTACTATATCTTGTATGTCATTGAAGTGGTTAGTTAGTGCATTTTTTTATCAACCTAAAGTGTTATGTTTGAGTTTGACCCTCTTCTCTATTTTTTTATTTTTTATTTTTTTTTATAAAGTAAGAAATTCATTTAGCACATAAAAAAGCCAAGGTTTCAAGATGCCAACATGAGTGTTTAGTTTATATATATATATATATATATAGAGAGAGAGAGAGAGAGAGAGAGAGAGAGAGAGAGAGAAAATCCTTGATAAATTCGTACTGCCACCTGTATAATTCATTGAGGATATGGTTGATTCTATTGGGGACATAAGGATACGTAAAGTCCATGTCTGCAGGGTTTAGCAAATTTACTTACTGTATATATCTATTTGTCCAAATTATTTAAACTTATCTGTTTAGATTATATCATAATATTATAATCTATCTGTTCGTATTATTTTAAATTATCTGTCCCACGCAAATGCCTTGTATATACCTATCTGTCCAAATTATTTGAACTTACCTGTTCAAATTATATTTATTTGTCCAAATTATTTAAACTTGTCTGTTCAAATTATATCCCAATATTATAATATATCTGTTCATATTATTTTAAATTATTTGTCCCAAGTAAATGCCTTGTATATACGTATTTGTCCAAATTATTTGAACTTATCTATTCAAATTATGTCACAATATTTTTAATCTATCTATTCAAATTATTTTAAACTAATGCCATGTATACTTATCTGTCCAAATTATTTGAATTTGGATTATTAACATATTTTTCTAAATTATTTTAATTTATATGTCTCAAAATTTTTAACATATTTCTTCAAATTGTCTAAATTATTTTAATCTATGTGTTCAAATTATTTTAAGGGTACGTATCGTAGGATTTATGCTTTTCTATCTAAATCGAATCTATTTGTGCTAATATTTTTGCTTATCTCTCTTGATATGTTTTGCTTATCTGTCCAAATCGAATATATCTGTGCTAATATTTTTGCTTATCTGTCATAGTATTTTTTACTTATCTATACAAATTGAATCTATTTGTCTTAGTATTTTTTTTATTATTATTTGTCCAAATTGAATCTATATTAATTTTGAATAATGGGGGTAATAACTTTTCTTTTTTATATACAACTATCCTTATGGATCAAAAAAAAATGCACCTAGATATATGGCCTTTACGCTATGTTTGATTGGAGGATTTAGGAAGGGATTTGAAAAAGAAAAGCAAAAAGGTATGTGAAACTAAGTGAAATATAGATATATATTATTCACATTTTATCTACATTTTTCCTATCCCTTTCCCTTTCCAAATCCCTTCCAAAATCCCCCAACCAAACACAACGCTAAAGTTTATAAAAGGGATTTATGGGCTATAAATTGGTTCAAATTTTGGGACAAATATATTGATTTTTCGGTTAGTCACAGTGAAATAGCATTTTTTTTTTTTCCAGAAAATAAGTGCTTGAAACTAGTTTTAGTAATTTTGGATGGATAGATGTCAAAAAATGTTGAGGGGAAAAGTAAAAGGAGAACTATGGATGCATATGTCACAAAGGGGAGGGCAAAGTAGGGGAGGGAAAAGTAACAAACTTTGAATCAAATGGTAAAGCAAAGGGAACCCGTGATTAGAGATATTTGTAGAGTTATTTATGGGCATGCATTGGCTTTTAATTTAGTGAAAAACCTCTTGTTTAAAAGATGTTGAAGTCAGTTGGTGAATATGGTGTGAGATTGAAACCAGCTAGTTATCATGAAATGAGCGTATATTTTTTGAAAAAAGAGGTTGGTCATGTGAATGCAAGTTTAGAAGTGTATATGAAGGAATGGAAGAAGATGGGTTGCATTATAATGTCCAATGGATGGACCGATGGAAAGTCTCGCTCTCTTACTAATTTCCTTGTTAATAGTCCAAGTGGAATGGTGTTTATTAAATCAATAGACACCTATGATGCAATTAAAAATTCTATGAAATTATTTGAGATGTTTGATGACATTGTGAATGAAATTGGGGAAGAAAATGTGGTTCAAGTGGTAACTGATAGTGCATCGGCCTATGTGTGTACCGATAGATTATTGGAAGAGAAGAGGACTAAATTGTTTTGATCCCCATGTACAGTACATTGCATTGACTTAATGTTAAGTGACATAGGTGAGTTGACGGTTTTCAAAGATACAAAGCCAAGGAAATCGTTGTGTACATTTATAGTCATGCTTGGGTGCTTGATTTGTTCAGAAAATTTACAGAGAATAGGGAGTTGACAAGACCCACAGTTATTAGATTTGACACCGCCTTCCTTACTTTAAAAAGTTTCCAAGATAGAAAGCTGCAATTTAGAGTTATGTTTGCATTAGAAGAGTGTGCTACAAGTACCTATTCTACATCTGTTAATACAAAAAAGGCACAGGGAACAATCTTGGGAGATGCTAGATTTTGGAAAGCAATCAAGTATTACTTGAAGTATGTGCTCCCTTTAGTGAAAAATTTGAAGCTTGTGGATGGTGATGCAAAGCCGGCAATGGGATTTATTTATGAAGCTATGGATAAAGCGAATGAAGAAATTTCTTCAAACTTGATCCATATGAGGGGTAGATATAAGTGCATTTGGGAAATTATTGATATGAGATGGGAGTTACAACTCCATAGGCTTTTTCATGCGGCAACATAACACATTAATCCCATGTAAGTTTTTTACTCTTTTTGTCTAATTATTTGTGTGACTTATATACAAAATGTGTAATGGAATTTATTTATGAAGTTATCTTTCTTTCTAGGTTTCATTATCAAGAAAACTTCACTGTGGATACGGAGGTGAAAATTGGTTTATTTAAAACCATTGAGAGGATGTATTCAGATATAGAAGATAGAGTGAAGGTTGATGATCAACTAGAAAAGTTCAAGAAGGCCGAGGGTATGTTTGGTATGAGCATGGCCATCTTGACAAGGGAAAAGAAACAACTCGGTAAATTTTTTGATTATGAAATTGTATATTCATAATTTCACAACAATTACGTTGGCATGCATTATTCTCTAACATCTCTTTATCATTTTATTATAGCTCTATGGTGGGAAAGTTATGGACAAGAGTGCAAAGAGCTTCAAAAGCTAGCTATTAGAGAGCTACACGTTACTTGTAGTGCCACCGAGTGTGAGAGAAATTGGATCACTTTTGATCATGTGCACTCCAAGAAAAGAAACCGGTTGGAGGAACAGTGGTTGAGTGCTTTGGTTTTTGTGAAGTATAACATTCAACTTGAGTTGAGGCAAATTAAGAGACAAGTAAAGGGTGAGACTTATGATCCTGTTTATTTATCGGATATGGAATCTGATGATGAATGGATTACCGAGAAAGAGGATCCATGTTTACCTGAAGATCATTAATGGATTGACATCCAAGAGTGCTTCGAAGATGATGAATGAGCAACAAGTAGCAAAAAGAGAAAAATAGGTATAATTCTATATTTGAAATAAGTTAATTTCAAAGATTTAGTTTCTATATTTTGACATTTACTTTCTCATTCATAACCTTTTTTATTTTTATTAATGTAGGACCAACGAAATTTAAATGCCAATAGAGGAAAAAGAAAAGTATTTGAAGATGATAATGAAATTGAATTGATTCAAGGTGGAGAAAAGGAAGATGAAGAAGAGTTTGATGAAGTGACTATGGTAGATGATGATGAAGATGATGACCCTGATATTGACCTTAGAGATGATGAAGATTGACTAATGAAGAAATGAAGGCTTTTTGGAATTTTTAAATTTGTCTAATCTAACTTTTGTTTGTATGGTCTCTTTTTGACACAAGTTACAAGTATAGATTAGAATTTTGAAAGGACAGAATTTGTCAAGTTGTAAACCTTATTCATGATCATATATTCATAGAATCATATTATAATCAACGTGGATTGCCATACATATATGATGTGATGTGAATTTACATAAATTATATCATAAATGCATAAATAAAATATAGGATCATAGATCATGGTGGGGCTCGGACTCACATCTTTTGCCATAGAAGCATCTTACTTATTTAGACCACGTGATCATCATGTAAAATAACATTTTCATTAATTTAAGTTTAAATATTTCATGTTTATAATAACTAAGTGTATAAATATGTTTTTTTTTTTTTTTTTTTTTTATGTAGTTTAGAAAAAGTGATTGAATTTTTACGATTCATGATTCGATTCGATTTGCGATTCAGTACATGGCCATTTTGATTCACAATTTGAATCTTGATTAACAACTATGCTAGTGACAATCACATCCCATGACTTAGTTAGCTCCAAAGAGTCCACCAACTTTTTTTCTATAACTGGACACAGTTTGCATTAGACAACATCTCACCATAGCATTTCCCTCTAAAAAAGGCATTCGTCCACTTATCATTTCGCAAACCATCCAACATGTTATAAACCGTACTATTCTTGACAAGGCGCCTCAATTTCTTCATATGACATTCAAAAGAAGCAACAATTGGTTCATAAGCATATTTCACCATATTTTCAACAAAGTCACTTTAAAGTTAGAATAAAGTCCCACTAATTTGTCACCCAAATTTCTTTTTAAATGTTTCAAACAATATGCATGATGTGCATTGGAAAAAACCACCGTAAGAGCATCTAGCAATTTATGTTAATGGTTGGACACAAAGGTCAATCTCTGACTCAAATAATCTCTTAATTTTTAGCATCACCAATAGCAAAAGCCAAAGGAAATAGGTCTGAAAACAAAATAACATGAAACTATAAAAATTAGCAGTCATAAAAGACAAACAGAAACCAAAATTCAACAACAACAAAAAAGAAAAAGAAAAAGAAAAGAACAGAAAACTATACTAATTGTAAATAAATATATATTTTGATTACCATCCTTTGATGTTGCTGCATGTAAGTACCCCTTGTGACACCCTTTAAAAAATGTACCATCAACAAATAACAAAGGACGACAAAATTGAAATCCATACAAACATCTATGAAACGCCACAAACAACTTCCGAAAACACCCACTACTTTCATTCACATCTAATTCAAGCACATTTCCGAGATTGGTTATCGTACCCATCTCAAAGTACCATCAAAGTTGGTCAAAAGAAGTTCAAAAAAAAAAACCAAACAATCCACCTCTTGCCTTATTAACTCTTAACCATGCAACTGATAAGAAACATCTGTCACATATTGCTTCTTGAACTTCTTTTTAACTTCAATGAAACAAGTCAATAGATTATCACTAATGTCATTATGCATAATATGATAAACAAGTTTAGAGCAAATCATTTTGTTACAAGATCTATGAGCAATAATACTACAAGTATACACATTATTCAACTTCAAATAAAAAAATATCGTTATTTATCAACAGCCTTTCATGTACAAACCACTTACAACTCGTAAATGACTTCATCTTACATTCAATAATTACTCTTGTTGCATCATTCTTTAAATAATTCACTACAAAACCACGCTCAACTGTGTACTTAGCCAAAGCAATTCGAAACGCCGACACTCTACCATCAAATTCTGGACTAACACTATGTATAATTTTCTTCCAATTAGCAGACAACAATATTCTCTTTGGTTCTGGATAAAAATTAGGCAACAAACCACCAACATTATCATAATCATTAACCAAAGAGCCCTCACCAACTACAGAATCAATCTTAGAGTAATTATCACCAACCTCAGCAATTTTCTTATTATCCACAACAATATCAACAACACGAGAACCATCAAAAGTTGATATTAACAACATATTTTCCAAATTATCAATACTTTCAACAATACAATTAGAATATGCAAAAATAGAGAAAAAACAAACAAAAGTTACCAATACTTAACTCTTCCACTTCGCACATATTTTCTCAACAATTTCATCATAACTACAACCCTCATTAATTTTAATAATAACACCAGACTTACTGTATTTGCACATTAACATAAAACACCCCTCCATATTGCAACTCACAAACCAACAAATAATCAATTATAGATTCCAAACTAGAAAAATATACAGTTACAACACATTAGATTCAAAACTTCAGAATTCACAAATTCACAATTTCAAACTACAAATTCACAACACATTACACTATACAATAATAATAATAATAATAATAATAAAATCAAAAAATCCAAAACATTAGACCATATCACTTACAAAATCACAAAAAATATTAAGTCATAAAAGTGTCAAACAAACAATATTTATCACAAAGCAGAACTACATAATCACAGAGTACAATTACATAATCACAGACAAAAATCAAAGCTACAATTTGCATAAACAAATCGCCTAAAGAAAGAGAAAGACATAGAGAGAAACATAACACTACAAATTTAATGGAAAACCACTAAAAATCAAGGGTAGAACAGAGATCTATAACAAAATTTTTACAACTCTACAACCAATAAACAAATCAGACGAACACGAACTAGAGAAAATAAAAAATTTGCTTATATATAGATATACATATGTATGTGTATCGAGAGAGAGACGTAGAGATAGACATAGAGAGAGAGAGAGAGAAAGAGAGAGTGTAAACAGAGATCGCCTTCCCAAAACGAACAAAAAAAGATCACTGAGAGATAGATCAAGATCGCAGAGAGAGAAAATCACATAATATATATCTCAAATCAAGAAGGGAAATACAATTATTTTATAAAATAAGAATAAAAAAAGGAACTTTCAGGTATAAATGAACAAAATTGTGGACTTATTGGTTTATGAAAAATACAATGGGATTAGAGCAGAAATAGATCCCCTGCCACGCCTTGAAAATATAGACATTGAACCACACATTATAATTGTAACGCCTTGAAATAAATACGATAAACCATCAATTACGGTAAGTGAATAACAATATAAATCAGAGTATAAGATCCTTTTATTACATAAAATTTAGTGTTTGTTTGGCATGTGCTAAAATAGCACATACTATGCTAGCACATTATCCTATTTAGGTCACAATCATCTTATTTAAGTCATATCACCTTTCTACCACATCACTTCAAACCCAATCTATATTTCACATTTTTTCATAAAAGTCAAAAAGTATACTAATCTAACACTTCCCAAACAACCCCTAAGGGTTACACATGTGTCACGACCCAAACCCGGCCCTATGGGTTTAGCATCAGAATCGCCAAGAATGTCGAGATTACCAAGGCCTACGTAAAGAATACGATTAAACAGAGTATGTGGCGAAGCCAATACAGTATATAACTAGTGTCCATTGAGCTGTGAAAATCTGTATGCCAAAAACATTTTTCATTCAAACATGCATTCATACACTTCAAAAACGGTACAGTCTATACATTCATTCACAACAACAAGACAGGATCAAGTCCCTAGACAACAAGATAAAGATAACAAAGGATCTATACAAATGTACAAAGCAGGAGGAGGCGGGGACACAAAAACACCCCAAGCCATAGCATGGCAACTCGAACCTCGCATGAGAGGCACATAGGTCGGCTTGACAAAATCGGGACCAATCCCACGCTCCTAGCTTCGATGCGGTGGTGAGCACCTACATATATATATACATGAGCTAAAGCCCTGAATAACATAAAGCGTAAGAGGTTATGAATGAATGTCCTTACGAATGAAATCAATTCATTATACTGATTTCAATCTTCAAGATTTCACCAATCAAGATTTCAATCAATCACCATATGTGGTACATCCATTAGCCTATAAACAAGAGGGTCCAAAAGGACCGGCCTTAACAGACCCAACAATAATGATGGCCATCAATTAGTATGGTTCCACAAGGAAACCGAGAGCTCAGAATACCAATAACAAGAGGTGCTAAGGATGCCACAATGTCTGATTGAAATGCAGGACATACATTCATTCAATAAGCAATATCAGTTCAATAAATGCTTTAGTTCAAGATTCAAAATATAACCATTTGAACATATCTTTACACAATGCTACTCACAAAGTGATTGGGCTATCAGTAGCTAGAGCGCGTCCCCGTGAGTCAACCCTAAACAGTCAATCAAATAGAACACACACTAAGTTTACAGTTGGAAAGGATGATAATTAAATCCCTAAATTCCCTCGGTGTGGTTCTATGTCTAAATCCTCATTAAGATGTCTTAAACTAGGCCTAAGAATGTCTAGGATGCGATGAGGATGCAAAAATACAGTTGGAAGGCACTTTTCAAAAGTTGCTGAAAACAGGGGTCTCGCTCGAGCGAGCCTTCCTTCGCTCGAGCGAGATTCCAAAATCAAAGGCTTCGCTCGAGCGAACAATCCTTCGCTCGAGCGGTCTGATGAAACAGTAAAAATACTGGATGCTCAATTTTTACGCTCGAGCCACCAATCCTTCGCTCGAGCGGGGCTCAGAGGAAAACGTTGGTCGCTCGAGCGAGGAATCCTTCGCTCGAGCGAAGAAGCCAAATCTGGAATTTCCAGATTTGCCTTCCTAGCTCAAACCAAGCATTCTCAACTCAATTCTCGACCTCTTGGGCTCAAATTCTGGAGAATACATCCCAACTCAACAATTAACAAGTTTCAAAAGCCAATTTGAGAATTCAAGCCCCAAAGGTGAGTCAATTCAAACCATTTTCAAAACCCATTTTCAAGAACACTTTCAAACATGCAATGCATGAGTTTTAAATCAAATTCAAGCTTTAAATCTTGCTCCAAAGAGCTCAATAGTTGGCAAATGAGATGAAATCATGGACTTAATATGACTATGAGCTTGCATGTACTAATTAGCCAAGAATTCAACTTCAAAAGTCAACAAATTCAACATGCATGCATGAATTGATCTTCAATTCAACATATATGAGCAAAATCATGTCTTAGCTCTACAATGATGCATGAATCATGCAAAATGAAGCTCCAAGATGGCAAGAAGATGATGTATTCACTTACCTAAGTGTTGATTCAAGGTGGAAAGCTAGATTAGGCCAAGTTACACTTCAATTCTTAGCCAATTTCCAAGATGAATTCAATTTCTCCCAAGATGAACTCTCTCCCTCTCTATGCTCACTTGTTTGGTCGGTTAGGGTGTGAAAGAAATGGCTGATCAAATGTCTATCTAAGTGTATAGACTCAAGTATAATGATAAACAAGTTGTCCACTAGCCATGGCAATTCGGTAAATACGTCTAAGTTCATAATTAACTCTTTTAATCTAATTTAATCATTCCTAATCAATTTTCAGATAAAGATATCATTAAATCACAAATATTATGCTGATTACAAAACATCAAACGGTTTCTAAATCGGCCGCCGATAAGGCCTTCAATTAGCAGTTTAAACATAAAATGCAAACAGATAATCATACACTCAAACAGATGCAACACGCATTCAATAGACAAACTTATTCGGTTTGCCATTTCATTGGTTTGTTCAAGAGTTCATCCAGTTCACTTATCGGTCATTAGCGATTCGGTTTAAGGGTAACCAAGATATAACTTCGATGGTTTAACGAATCGATGACGAGGTTGTTACGCCTCTCCTTATAAGGAGTTTAGTCCTCTAAACTCGAGTTACCTTCAGTCTGGAAGAAAACAGGATCCAGTGGAAACAAATCAGGATATCTTTTCACCATGTCATCTTCCCTTTCCCAAGTGGCATACACACCACCATGGTTCTGCCAATCAACTTTCACTAACGGAATCTCTTTGTTTCTCAGTTTCTTGATCCGTCGGTTTACAATCTGTATAGGCCGTTCCTCGTAAGTGTAGTCATCACTAAGCACTATCCGAGTAGGCTCAATCACATGAAACGGATCTCGAAGATAGTCTCTCAACATCGAAATGTGGAAGACGTTATGCATCTGCTCAATTTCAGAGGAAGTGCAACTTGATACGCCACGGATTGATTTTCTCAATAATCGTCTGATCAGGCATATCTCGGTGCTAACTTGCCTTTGACTCCAAAGCGAGTCTGGCCTTTCATTGGTGTCACTTTCACAAACACGTGATCACCCACTTCATATTCTCTATCCCGTCTTCTGACATCTGCATAACTTTTCTGTCTACTCTGTGCAGTTTTCAGTCTCTGCTGTATCAATTTCACTTTCTCAGTCGTTTCATATACAATCTCGGGCCCAAGCAACGGCCCATCTCCAACTTCTGCCCAGCAGATTGGAGATCTACACTTTCTGCCATACAATGCCTCGAAAGGCGCCATACCGATACTCGAATGGTAGCTGTTGTTGTAGGCGAATTCAGCCAATGGCAGATGGCTTTCCCAATTTCCCTGAAAGTCCAGTACACACATTCTCAGTAGGTCCTCTAGAGTTTGGATGGTCCTTTCCGACTGTCCATCTGTCTGAGGATGATAGGCACTACTCAGCCTCAATTCAGTACCCAATGCAGTCTGTAGGCTCTGCCAGAACCTCGATGTAAATTTCGAATCCCTGTCAGAAACAATAGATACAGGCACTCCGTGCAATCTCACAATTTCATCAATATAGATAACAGCCAATTTGTCTGCATTATAAATTGTCTTGACAGGTAGGAAGTGTGCAGATTTAGTCAGTCTATCAACAATAACCCAGATAGAGTCCATACCTTTCCTGGAGCGAGGTAGTCCAACGATAAAATCCATCGTGATATGCTCCCATTTCCACTCTGGTATGGGTAAGGGTTGCAGTAATCCGGCAGGTCGTTGATGTTCAGCTTTGACTTGTTGGCAGTGAAGGCATTTGGACACAAAGTCGGCAATTTCCTTCTTCATTCCTGGCCACCAGAAATTCTGTTTCAGATCTTGATACATTTTCGTATTCCCTGGGTGAATAGAAAACTTCGAACTGTGGCCTTCTTGCAGAACTCTTCTTTTCAATTCAGTGTCACTTGGTACACACAGTCTGTCTTGAAATTTCAGTACATTGTTGTCAAATTTGAACCCCGGTCTCGGTTTTGAATCTCTTCCTTTAATAACCTTTTTCAAGAAATCATCAAGTTGTTGTTTCTCCTTAATCTCTTCAATCAATGCTGGTTGGGCAGAAATAGCAGCTAAGGTTCCACCTTGTTCCTTCAAAACAATTTCAATTTCAGACTTTTCCAGATCAAGAAGCAACTCTTTCTGTCCGGTCAGCAAACAGGCTAAGTTGGCAATCGATTTTCGGCTCAAGGCATCGGCAACGGTGTTGGCTTTTCCCGGATGATACAATATCTGTAGGTCGTAATCTTTGATCAGTTCTAGCCATCTCCGCTGTCTCATATTCAGTTCCTTCGAGTGAAAAAAGTACTTGAGCTCTTGTGGTCGATATATACCTCACATGTTGCTCCATACAAATAGTGACGCCAGATTTTCAAAGGCAAACACTACGCGGCAAGTTCTAAATCATGGGTAGGGTAGTTCTTTTCATGCGGTCTCAACTCGGGAAGCATAAGCAATAACTCTCCCATTCGCATTAAAACACACCCCAAACCCTTATGAGAAGCATCACTAAATACAAGATAACCATCCGCATTCGAAGGTAGAGTCGAGAATCGTGCGATCCAAGTCGGGTTTTCAGTTCTTGAAATGCCGATTCCCTCTGGTCAGTCCAGTCAAATGATACCCCTTTCTGTGTCAACTGAGTCAGTGGTAGGGCAATCTTGGAGAAGTCTTTGACAAACCTTCTGTAATATCCAGCCAGTCCCAAAAAGCTTCGGACTTCGGTTACATTCGTCGGTCTAGGCCAGTTTACTACAGCTTCGATTTTCTGCGGATCAACCGAAATTCCATCTTTGCTAACAACATGTCCCAAAAACATAACACGGTCAAGCCAAAATTCACACTTAGACAGTTTAGCATACAGTTTCTGTTCTCTTAAGGTTTGCAGGGCAAGTCTCAAATGATGTTCATGGTCTTCAACAGTCTTAGAATAAATCAATATGTCATCAATGAATACCACAATAAAATCATCAAGGTATGGTTTAAAAATTCTGTTCATGAGGTGCATAAATGCAGCAGGGGCATTCGTAACTCCGAACGGCATAACTAAAAATTCAAAGTGGCCATACCTCGTTCTAAAAGCAGTTTTAGCAATATCTTCCGGTTTTACCTTCAGTTGATGATACCCTGATCTGAGATCAATCTTGGAAAACACTTGTGCACCCTGTAACTGATCAAATAAGTCATCAATACGCGGTAAGGGATATTTATTCTTTACAGTTACCTTGTTCAATTCACGATAGTCAATACACAGTCTCAGTGAGCCATCTTTCTTCTTCACAAACAAAACAGGTGCACCCCACGGTGAAGTACTGGGCCTGATAAACTTCTTGTCTAACAGTTCCTGCAATTGTACCTTCAGTTCTTTCAGTTCGGTTGGAGCCATTACAGAGGAGCTTTAGATAATGGTACATGTGCAGACTACATCAACAATAAACTCAATCTCCTGTCAATCAAATCCTGGTAGATCATCCGGAAATACATCCGAATTCTCTAACTATAGGAATGCAATTCACATCGCTTTTAACATTATCGATGCTGAATCGATCGACAGAACACAGATATCCCTTACACCCCTTTCTAATCAGTTTGACAGCTTTTACAGAAGAAATCAGATATTGAGGAGGTACTACTCCGACTCCACTAAACACAAATTCGGGCAAACCCGGTGGACGGAAAACAACTTGCTTGGTCACACAATCAATAGTAGCATGATATTTTTGTAACCAGTCCATCCCCAATATCACATCAAAATGATCGATATTCAATGGCAGTAAATCAATAAACAGATGCATATCCCCAACAATAATCTCACAAGCAGGATACATATATGCACATGTCATAGATCCCCCAACAGGTGATGATACAGCTAACAAGTAATTCATGGGTTCTAAGGGTCTATTCAATTTTCGTGAGAAAGCATGTGACACATAAGAATGTGTAGACCCCGAATCAATCAATACATATGCATTTTGAGCACAAATAGAGAGGATACCTGACACAACGGTCTCAGTATTCTGAACGTCTCCCGGTACTAGGGCAAATACTCGGCCCTGCCTCATAGGCTCTTTCCCGGTAGTTTTGGGGTTAGGCTTTGGTGCTACATTTGATGCTGCTTACTAATGCGGCTTATCAAGTGGGCGAGAGGGACGATCTTTGATTCTGTGGCCCACCTTGCCGCACCTGAAACAAGCTCCAGAGATCTGATAACAAACCCCTTTATGCTTGTTGCCACATACGGTGCAGGGTGGAGTAAACCCACTCCCTTGGTGGGCTAGTCGTCGACCAGATTCGCTTCTTTCTTGTTTGCTGGGTTATGCCTGCCTTTCTTAAATTTAAAACCCTGCCTTTTCCCTTGCCACTCACTTGTCGGTGTTTCAGATTGTTTCACTGCTGCAATATTTGTCTCGGCCATCAATGCCCGGTCGAGAACACCTACATAAGTTGGCATTTTCAAAACATTTATTCGGTCCTGGATGGCAACACTAAGGCCGCCTTCAAACCTCCTGGCCTTCTTATAATCGGTATCCACCATATGTGGTGCATACCTAGCAAGTTCAGTAAAATTCTTCTCATACTCGGCAACAGACGTCTTGCCCTGTCTCAACTGTTCAAACTCAGTCACTTTTCTATCTCTGATGCACTGGGGAAAATACTTTTCAAAGAAGGACTCCTTAAACTGAGTCCAAGTCACAATAGTGTTCACCTCACGGGTCAGCATCCACCACCTTCTTGCTTCTTCCTGAAGGGTGAAGGTTGCTAACAGTACTTTGTTGGCTTCGGAGCACGGAAAAACCTCAAACAACTTTTCGGTCTCAAGAACCCAAGCTTAAGCCTTTAACGGTTCTAAGCCTCCCTGAAAGGACGGCGGTTTCATTTTGCTGAATTTCTGAGTCAGTGCAATAATGTCCACCTCATTAGCATTCACATTCTGTACATTCTGTTCCGGTTGCACCGGAGGAGGAGAGGTGAAAGTTGGTTCGGTTGTTGTTCTAATCTTTCCATGATCAGTCACATCATTTGTTCAAGTCTGGCCATTCTGGCCTCAGAGGATGATGCTTCAGTTTCATTTGCATTATCCATTTCACTATAAGCAGTTATAACAATTATTATAAACAGTTGTACAATTAAACGGTTTAACACTTTAACATATAATCAGTCAGTTACAAGCACACACTTTTCAAATTCATGAGATGCCCTAATTGCTTTTCTAGGACACCCTATAGCTCATTTGGACACGTGTGTGCGGTATAACTCGTGGTTAAGTATCGCTCTGATACCACTCTGTCACGACCCAAACCCGGCCCTATGGGTTTAGCACCGTAACTGGCCAGTAATCCGAGATTACCGAAGGCCTACAGAACAGTAATACGATTAAACAGAGTACAGGGCCTGGCGGAAGCCAATACAGTATATAACTAGTGTCCATTGAGCTGTGAAAATCTGTATGCCAAAAACATTTTTCATTCAAACATGCATTCATACACTTCAAAAACGGTACAGTCTATATATTCATTCACAACAACAAGACAGGATCAAGTCCCTAGACAACAAGACAAGATAACAAAGGATGCCTATACAAATGTACAAAAAGCGGTGAGGAGACCCGTGGGGACACAAAAACACCCCAAGCCATAGCATGGCAACTCGGAACCTCGCAGTGAGGCACATAGGCTGGCTTGACAAAACTGGGGACCAATCCCACGCTCCTAGCTTCGGTCTGGTGGCTGAGCACCTACATATATATATATACAGTGAGCTAAAGCCCAGTGAATAACATAAAGCGTAAAGAGGTTATGAATGAATGTCCTACGAATGAAATCAATTCATTATCTGATTTCAATCTTTCAAGATTTCAATCAATCGGTCATATGTGGTACATCCATTAGCCTATAAACAAGAGGTCCAAAAGGACCGGCATATGAACCCAACAATAATGATGGCCATCAATCAAGATGGTTCCACAAGGAAACCGACAGAGCTCAGTAATACCAATAACAAGATGGGTGCTAAGGATGCCTGTCTGATTCGAAATGCAGGACATACATTCATTCAATAAGCAATATCAGTTCAATAAACAGTTTAGTTCAGTATTCAAAATATAACCATTTGAACATATCTTTACACAATCTGTTACTCACAGTGATTGGGCTATCAGTAGCTAGAGCGCGTCCCCGTGAGTCAACCCTAAACAGTCAATCAAATAGAACACACACTAAGTTTACAGTTGAAAAGGATGATAATTAAATCCCTAAATTCCCTCGGTGTGGTTCTATGTCTAAATCCTCATTAAGATGTCTTAAACTAGGCCTAAGAATGTCTAGGATGCGATGAGGATGCAAAAATACAGTTGGAAGGCACTTTTCAAAAGTTGCTGAAAACAGGGGTCTCGCTCGAGCGAGCCTTCCTTCGCTCGAGCGAGATTCCAAAATCAAAGGCTTCGCTCGAGCGAACAATCCTTCGCTCGAGCGGTCTGATGAAACAAGAAAAATCTTGGATGCTCAATTTTACGCCGAGCCACCAATCCTTCGCTCGAGCTGGGCTCAGAGGAAAACGTTGGTCGCCGAAGCGAGAATTCGCTCGGCGAAGAAGCCAATCTGAATTTCATTTGCCTTCCTAACTCAAACCAAGCATTCCCAACTCAATTCTCGACCTCTTGGGCTCAAATTCTGGAGAATACATCCCAACTCAACAATTAACAAGTTTCAAAAGCCAATTTGAGAATTCAAGCCCCAAAGGTGAGTCAATTCAAACCATTTTCAAAACCCATTTTCAAGAACACTTTCAAACATGCAATGCATGAGTTTTAAATCAAATTCAAGCTTTAAATCTTGCTCCAAAGAGCTCAATAGTTGGCAAATGAGATGAAATCATGGACTTAATATGACTATGAGCTTGCATGTACTAATTAGCCAAGAATTCAACTTCAAAAGTCAACAAATTCAACATGCATGCATGAATTGATCTTCAATTCAACATATATGAGCAAAATCATGTCTTAGCTCTACAATGATGCATGAATCATGCAAAATGAAGCTCCAAGATGGCAAGAAGATGATGTATTCACTTACCTAAGTGTTGATTCAAGGTGGAAAGCTAGATTAGGCCAAGTTACACTTCAATTCTTAGCCAATTTCCAAGATGAATTCAATTTCTCCCAAGATGAACTCTCTCCCTCTCTATGCTCACTTGTTTGGTCGGTTAGGGTGTGAAAGAAATGGCTGATCAAATGTCTATCTAAGCGTATAGACTCAAGTATAATGATAAACAAGTTGTCCACTAGCCATGGCAATTCGGTAAATACGTCTAAGTTCATAATTAACTCTTTTAATCTAATTTAATCATTCCTAATCAATTTTCAGATAAAGATATCATTAAATCACAAATATTATGCTGATTACAAAACATCAAACGGTTTCTAAATCGGCCGCCGATAAGGCCTTCAATTAGCAGTTTAAACATAAAATGCAAACAGATAATCATACACTCAAACAGATGCAACACGCAATTCAATAGACAAACTTATTCAGTTTCAGTTTCAGTTTCATTCAGTTTGTTCAGTAGTTCATCCAGTTCACTTATCAGTCATTAGCAGTTCAGTTTAAGGGTAACCAGTATATAATTCAGTGGTTTAACGGTAATCAGTACGAGGGTTGTTACAACATGTGAATACACATGCTATATACATTCATAATTCCTGACCCTGAATCTATAGCATGTGTTAACAACAAATATATGAAATAAAAGTTAAACAAATAATTGAAATGTCCTAAAGGCTACAACTTTCCAAGACTATTCTTAGTTACATCAAAATGGATTTAAATCCAATACATATAAAGCTCTAGGCTTGTACAAAATAATAACACGTAAACAAAATGAAACCTTTGCTCCAATCCTCCCAAGCTACTACCTTGGCAGAGGCATCTCACCAATACCTGAAAATGGTTTTCCCATATAAGGTGAGCCAAAACCCAGTAGAAATAGTCCAACATAATATATAAATCTTAACAAAGATATAAAGGTAAAATGCATATGCAATGCTTATGACCACAACGTTTTACATTTCTTTCTTAAAAACCTTGCCATGCTTAGTTTATATCTCAATTCTCAAATCATGTCCTTCACAACAGAAAATAAAGGGGAATTCTCAAACCGGTATAACCTTTCATGGATATTTCATCCACGGGAAACTATCAAATGACACCCATGTAAACGTAGCTTATACAAGTGCTACTATTTCCATTTTACGGATATTTCATTCGTGGGAATTGGCATCCATGTATACATACGTTTTTCGGGAATTTCACCATGGACACACAGGCCAACTTAATTTGGTGATATACACATCTTTCCAACATTCACCCCTTTTTCTCAAATTCATATACATTTGCAATGTATTAAATAAGCAACAAAGTTCAATGCACATGGATGAGAAATTAGTTTCAATTCACCTAATCCTCATGCAATTTCTACAACAATCATAGCTATCATCCACCGATATCCTAAAACAGATATTTCTAAACATATATAAAATCTCCAATACAAATAAACTTTCCAAAATTTAAGATGTGAGTGATAATACATATCCAACTCTATCATCCATATCAACATCCACCCAATTTCATATTTTCAACATCAATTCCATTTATTTATACAAAATAAATATTTGAGACATTTAGGGTAAAACCCATGTTTCTTCTAAAATCCAATTCAAGAACCAAATCAACAATTTAATCACAACTCAACCTCATTTCCCATCCTACAACCATTTTCAATACATCCATTTGAAAACTCCTCTTTTGATTTTAAACCAAAACCCTAAGTTTGTTCAAAATCTTCCAAAATCACAAGATTATCTCACAAAAACATATAGTTAAGTTAAAAATCATAAAAGCGTGTAGAGAATCTCCACCTCGAAGCTAGAAAACCAAGGAAGGAATGGAGAAACCTCAAAGAAGCCGAAATCCAACTTTGCTCAGATGAAAACGAAGCTCTAAATGAGCTCTACCTTTTTAACAAAGGGAGCAAGGTGGAGAAATGGGTAGATCTTGGCGTATTTGTAGAGAGAAGATGAGTTCTAGAGAGAGGGTTTCAACTTAGGGTTTTGAAATGTTTTAAAGAGAGAGAGAAATATGAAAAAGTGATATAAAATGGCCTGTTTATGAACTAATATACGCACAGTTTGCTCGAGCGCAACAACTAGACATAATAAGTTATTTCGCTTGAGCAAGAATCTTAGCTCGATCGTAGAATACAATCTCTTAGAAGTTTTACAGACAGAAGACCATTGCTCGAGCATAAAAAGTCTCGCTCAAGCGAAGAACACTACCTTCCAAGTATCTCTGCAAGCTTGCAAAAGTACTAGGAGCTCACAAAGCTCGCTCAAGCGCAAGAAGCTTCGCTAGAGCGAAGAGGCCAAATTCTGGACAACAACAGGTTGACCCAACTAGCAACCAACCTGTTCCAAACATAATCAAGACACTCCAATACCCAAACTTAATGAGAAATAAGGAGAAACACGATATGAATATCTAAATAAGAGAAATGAAACCCGGATTCAAAACATCAACGGATCGGGTCTAAACTAAGAATGCTATAACCTCCCCATTTAAGGAATTTCGTCCATGAAATTATAAATCAAATGTTAAAATCATGTTTAAACCATTTTCAACAATGATAATCAATCAATTCCAATACCATAACCCATCCGTCGGTTACTCATTCTCATCAACATGATAAACAAGTTCTCAATACTGAATATACAATTCATATTTCCAAAACATATACAATGTTTATATTAAATCAATATAACAAAAGTTTCAATACATACTCAAACATTATAACAAATAGGTCCAAATACTTCTCACGGACTTCCAGTTCACGTTCCCAAGTTACTTTCTCAACTCCGTGATGTCGCCATAATACCTTAACTAGGGGAATTATCTTACTTTACAAGACTCGGTCTCGTGTATCCAAGACTCGGTCTCGTGTATCCTAGACTCTCACCGGTCTCTTCTCATATGAGGCGTCCTCATCTATCTCTAAGTCAGTCCAATCCAATATGTGTGATGGATCCGACTCATATTTTTGAAGCATACAAATATGAAACACATCATGGACTCTGGAAAGTTCTGCCGGTAAAGCGAAGCGATAAGCTACCTCTCCAATCTGCGCAAGGATCTCAAAAGGTCTAATAAATCTAGGGGACAGCTTCCCACTCTTCCCAAACCTCATCAAACCTCGCTTAGGTGATATCTTCAAGAAAACATGATCTCCTACCTCAAAAGACAAAGGTCTTCTCCTACGGTCGGCATAACTTTTCTGGTGACTCTGGGCAATAGCTAACCTCTTACGAATAAGAGTGACTTTCTCAGTTATTTCCCAAACCAACTCAGGACCCATCAAAGGTGCATTATCCACATCGGCCCAACACATAGGAGATCTATACGGTTGGCCATACAAGGCCTCAAACGGTGCCATGCCAATACTCAATTGGAAGTTATTATTATAGACAAACTCCACTAAGGGAATGTGCCTCTCCTACAACTCCTTAAAGTCAAGAACACAACCTCAAAGTAAATAGTACACTCGGATTGCTCGTCAGTCTGAGGATAATACATGGTGCTAAAATTCAATCTTGTGCCCAAGGCACGCTGTAGGCTCTACCACAATCGAGTCGTAAAATGCGGATCTCTATCCGAAATAATTGTTACTTGGACCTCGTGCAACCTTAATATGTCCTTAACATAAAGGCCGGCAAGATAATCTATCGAGTCATTCACACACATAGGTACAAAGTGCGCCGACTTGGTTAACCAGTCAACTACCACTCAAATCGCATCACTACCCTATTGAGTCATAGGAAAACCTACCACAAAGTCTATTGTGACATGCTCCTACTTCCACTAGGCTATAGGCAAGGGTTGCAACAAACCTGTTGGCCTCTGATGTTCAGCCTTCACTTGTTGACAAGTAAGGCACCTCGATATAAACACGGCCACATCCTTCTTCATAGCCTTCCACCAAAACTAGCGACTAAGGTCACGATACATCTTTGTGCCTCTTGGGTGCACCATAAGGCGTGAATGGTGAAACTCTCGAAGTACTCTCTCTTGGCAAGACTCCGGCATGAAAAGACGGTCAAGGTATCTAACACTCGAGTCAGAATACACGTTTAAGCCCTTCTCTACTTTTCCACTAGAGATCTTCTTCTGGAGGGATTCTATCTCAAGATCGCCCCTCTGTGTTTATATCACTTGGCTCATAAGTGTAGGTTTGTGCAACTACTGAAAATAAGGTTGCAGGTTCCATGGACTCATCAAGATGCAAGTCAAACTCACCAATAACACCCAACATCTCCCACTCTCAAATGGCAATACTAGCTACAGTGCTGATGGATTTCCTACTTAAGGCATTGGCTACAACATTGGCCTTTCTCGGATGATAATGCAACTCAAAACCATAATCTTCTAAAAACTCCATCCACCTTCTCTGCATCTGATTCAAGTCTTTTTGTGTAAACAAATATTTCAGACTCTTGTGATCAGAAAACACTTCGAACTTTTCACCATACAGATAATGCCTCAAAATCTTTAAAGCAAAGATCACCGCCGCTAGCTCTAGGTCATGAGTAAGGTAGTTTCTCTCATGTGTTTTCAACTGTCGCAAGCCATAAGCTACTACCTTCCCTTCTTGCATCAAAACACAATCTAAACCTTCCTGTGAAGCATCACAATATATTGAATAGCCCAAACCCCTCTCTAGAATAATCAATACTAGAGCAGTGGTAAGTCTAACCTTAAGCTCTTGAAATGACTTCTCACAAGTCTCACTCCATACAAACTTGATTCCTTTCCTCGTCAGTCTAGTCAATGGTGAGGCTAATCTAGAGAAATCTTTCACAAATCTACAATAATACCCGGCCAACCCCAAGAAACTATGAATCTCGAAAGCATTCTTAGGTTGTTCCCAATCTTGCACTGCCTCTATCTTGGATGAATCTACAGTTACCCCTTCCCCGGATACCACATGGCCTAAGAACTTTACTTCTCTCAACCAGAAATCACACTTCCTGAACTTAGCATATAGTTTGTGGGCTCTAAGCAACTCAAGTACTACTCGTAAGTGTTCTTTGTGTTCTTTCTCAGAGGGTGAGTAAATCAAGATGTCATCAACAAAGACGACCACAAAAGGATCTAAGAACTCACGGAATATCTGGTTCATTAAATCCATAAACATGACTGGTGCATTGGTTAGCCCAAAAGGCATCACTAGAAACTCATAATGGCCATATCGCATACGAAATGCCATCTTCTGGATATCCTGTAAGGCTCAGGAATTTTGTAACAAATTATTAAATAAAAATTATCTTTTTCTTGAAGAGTTATTCTAATTTAATGCATAAGATATAAAAGTTTGGCACACTTTAAATTAATCATTGGTTAGAGGCCTGGATTAAATTAAATCCTAATTAACATTAATCCTTACAATTAGATTAAGGAAGCTTCTCAAGGCAATCTAGAATTTTGTTCTCACTTGATTGTCTTATTCATGTGTGTGTATATATTTAAAAAAAAAAGAAAAAAGAAAATAGGGAGAAATAGGCTGGCCAGGTCAACCCTCATAGGGAAGGGTTGATTTTTTCTTATATGAAGATTCATCTAAAACAAATGCAGCTATAGCTCGACTTTTCGTGCTCCTTTCGGAAGATGATAAGCGCTACAGTTCGGACTCCGGTGGTTCTGAATCTGATCTCACAAGTGCAATGTGAAATAGATAAATACCAAAGAGTCCAAATTTGGCAAATCTTTTGAAAAATCGATTTTGAATAAAAAAATGCCAAAAATAGACTGCTTTGCCAGATACAGAGTTGCCACCTAAATATTTTTGAAAAATTTAGAAAACCCATGACTCGTGCCAAAGGCCACATGTCCATCATCACCAAGATTATCTCAGCTCGAAAACTTAGGTACGAGAGGGGAAGGTCATGAATTGAGCACCCCCGCTCGCCCGATCAAAGATCGGCCTCTACTAATCATGATGTGATTCTTATTTACATTATATGCTCTTGTTCCGATTTATTAGGCTAACTTACTATATGATGCGCACACAAGTATAGACTAATTTGCAAAAATTGGAACATTTAATTTCATGTTTTGTTTTTTAAAAGAGTTTGTGAATATGCCACTTGAAAAAGTAGGCTCAACTGTACATTAATCAAACTATCCCAATTCAAGCAACTAGCCTTTATCCACAGGCTTTCAAACAGTTCATCACTTAAGCACTTAGCCTTATGGTGAACATGCTTTGACATGGTAGCAGTCACACTCACACTCATGCGACATGCTAAAACAAATAAAAGCTCACCTAGTACTCCAAGCCAAAAAAGATGACAAAGTTAGAATAATGCATAATCCTAACTATGGAATATGACTAACGTAACGCATACAATATGCAATTACTAGGCTCGACTAGTAATATGGCATATGAATCAATTTGGTCTAAGCACGTATTCAAAGAAGTATTAACTAACAATGCAAGTTAGAATGATGCATTAAGCTCAATGCATGCAAGACAATGGATGCAAGGCATGAGAGATGTCAAACAAAACATGATGTCCTAAACTAACTATCATAAGCAAGTAAATAAAAGGGAGAAAGATGTGGGGTTGGAAGATATACACATTAGTACAACTGTGCCCTCACGTAGGAGGGTTCGAATAAACTAACTAGCTATCACAAAACGAATTAACTAATTATTTCAAATCGAATAAACTGACTATGCTAGCTAATTATTACAAAACCAATTAATGAATTAACTATTCTATGGAACTAACTAATCAGTTACACTAATTAATTAATTACAAATTAGAATTAACTAATTAATTACAACATGAATACAACATGAAAGAAGTAACTAAGCTAACTAATCAACCTCGGGAAGCGAGGAATGCTTATGCATGCGCAGATTTCCACCTGAAAGCCCATTGTTCTACTGCCAGAATGCCTCTGTTGCATAGTTAGAATATCTTTTCACCTTAGCCTCTACTCTATTGTATTCCAAAAAGTTGCTGTTCAATTTGACAAAAGTGGCCGACAGGCTAGAAGTAGTGGCCGGCCGGCCACAAAAGGTAGCTTGCCGCCTAAAAGAAATGGCCGGCAGCTTGGTTCCTCTTGCTGCAATAGAAGACAAACAGAGCATCCTCAAGGGATGTTTGTACACCTTACCCCTCTTTATCATCAAACAGCTCAAAGGAGTGGTAAGCTCAATTTACAAGTCATCAATCGATGTAATTTCATTGCATGATGGCCTATGAACCAAAGTGTACAATTTCAATAAATGCACAATAAAAGACTCTCAAACCTCCTCCCTATCATGGATTGATTGGTCAAGGGAAGTGGTTGACCTTGGAAACTTGAACCATTTCATCACCAGAGAGTATGAAATGCCTCAAGTTTCGATGTGTTCAATTAACATTCGATTGAACACCAAATTATCTTGCATCATTTTTAGTCCTAATTTTATTACTTCATTTTTATTACCAACCATTCCTTAGTTCATTAAGTCCAATAGTGATTTTTCAGTCCTCTAATGGAAAGAAATATCAAACAAAGAGTTGTTTTGGGCATGAGAAAGACACCATGCTATTGGTAATGAACCCCCAAAGGGATTAAACCATTAAGCACGATATCTCAATCTTATGTTTTAACAAACACTTAGTTTGAAACAACTTTCAAAACAAAGAAAAAGCCAAGAAATGTGGGAGGTTACAAAAGTGATTAGAGGTGATCACAAGTATGGAAAGCAAGAAATAAATGCTATCAACTCAAATAGGTTGGTGGCTAAGGTCTAAACCTCCAAACCTATGAGCACCATTACACTACAAGGCATAAATGGAACAAGCACACTTAAAAAGTCCTGAAACACCTAAAAAAAGTACTGGAATTGAACGTAAAAAAGCTAAAAGAGTAAGCTACAACATGGAGCAAGTTAAGCTAGTAAACAAGCACAAAGAGAGGAGGCTACTGTAGACACCCCATTTTTGACTGTCCTCAAGACTCGGACGTCATCGCTTGTGCACTTGATGATTGTGCTTGTTTGTGTTTGTTTTGAGTGCTTGAAGTCCTCGGTGGAGTACCTTGCCTTTGAGCCTTGAAACCTTATCTATTTTGTGCACTGTTTTGGACCAGAAGCTTGTTGTTTCAAGTCTGGAAGAGTGGGTGACCTGTCGGTCAGCCCCATAGGCTGTCAGCCTTGGCTTATTTTTATTGGCTACCAGTGGTGGTCGACGACCATCAGTGGTGGTCGGTTGGCTATCAGTGGTGGCCGACAGTCACCAGTGGTGATCGAAGGCAAATAGTCTCTTTTTCCAGATATTTGTTGACAACTGTGTCAGCTGTTGCACACTGAGTTGCATCTCCATACACGTGTATGGTATGATGTTCCTAAGCTCAAGACTTGTTTTTCTATATATAGGGGGGTTTCTTCCCTATTTTGGAGGGTTAGCAATTTTAGACCAAAAAAATATATCTCTCCCTCTAGCTTTCTCTCTCTCTTGATATTTTGTGCTTGGTTGCCTAGTTTCTCTATACTTTTGCATACCAACCCCTAATCAAACTTGACCATCTCTGAGTTAAGATCCCTTGGAGTCTTGTTTGAGGTCTAGAAGGAGGTTTGAGCTTGAATTTGTGCCTAATTTGAGCTTTGCTTCAAAGGTATAGCACTTATCTTGTTTATACTTGTTTTGTATCTTTGTTTTGCCATCTATTTCAACTATTTTTGGGCTAACTTTGAACTGTCAAAAACTCTATTTTTATGGTTTAAAAGTGTTAGTTTGAGACTATTTTGGGTTAGGGGGTGGTCCACCCTTCTTGCTCTTTTGTTTGTTAAGCTTTTGTGCTATTATTCATCACTTTAAAACTAACTTTTTTGGGCCTTTTAACCACTGAATTTCAGAAGTTTTTCAGTGGTGAAAAACTCATTTTGAAGTCCAAAATTGGAGGGGTTAGCCTCCCTTCCTTGTGTCTTGTTTGCATGCCTAGTTAGCCTTATGTATTAGCTTATTGTTTTAGCTTTTTATGGCTTAAGTCTAGCATGTTTTAGAATATATTTAGGGTTGTTTTGCCTCTATTTTTGGCTGGTTAATTCATTTGAGCCTTGTATGGCATGGTTGTAGTGTGATTTCCTTTACTAGCTTGGTGTTTTAGGGCTTTAATTACCGTTGTTTTGAGTTGATAGCATGTTTTAGTGTTGTTTTGCACTTAATTTTAGCACTTTAATCTCTGCAATCTCCCTTCACTCTTCACTCTTTTGTTTGCTTTGAAAGTGGTTTTAAACCCCTTGTTTGAGCCTAATGGTTTAATCCCCTAGGGGGTTCATTACCAATAGCGTAATGCCTTTTTCATGCCCAAAGCAACTTATGGTTTGAGCCTTATTTCCACTAGAGGACAATCACTGATGGACAATTGGATTAAGGAATGGTTTGATAATTAAAATGAGTAAATAAAAAATGACAGGTAAAAGAGGCAAGATAAGCATCTTTCGTGTTGCATTGCATGTGTTCGAATCGGATGTTAATTCGAACACAAGGAAAATGAGACATTTCATACTCAAAAGTGATGAAATGTGCCACTTTCCTTGGTCACCATTGCCCTTGATCATGCGTGGTAGAGTGGTGGTCATTTTGGTCTTGTTTTTGCATTTATTGAACTTGTACAAACTTGGTCCCTTAGCCATCATGCATGGAAATTGCTTGATTGATGGTTTGAGGGCCAAAGGTTTCTCTCCTTTGAGCTTGTGTGATGATAAGGACGGTAAATAGTACAGACAAACTGTAAGAATACACTGTTTTGCTCTGTTTTACTCTCTGCAAAGATGCAAGTGTGAATCGGCGATGGTCGACAACACCATCGCGGGTCAAGCCACCATTGGTAGCCGACCAGCCCCTTGTCTCTTATGTCGGCCATCAGTGATTTTTGCACAGTGTGTTCCTGAGGTGGAGCAGAGGTGTTTTGGAAGTTGACAGAATTTTCAATGATCATATGTGCAAACAGAGACTTGCAGCAGTAAAACGGTGGCTTTTCAGGTGGAAACCGGACGCATGCATGAGCCTCCCTTGCATTTTCAAGCTCGCTTATCGCTTAAATATCTAGCTTAGATGCATGTTGTAATTAACTAGCTGTAGCTAATTAAGTGTTTTAAATAATTAGTTTTGTAATTAGTTAACTAGAATAGTTAATTAGTTTCAGTTTGTAATAATTAGTTAGCTTAATTAGTGTAGCTAGTTGGTTAGCTTATTCATTTGGACCCTCTTTCATAAGAGTGTAATGTTGTAATAAGTGTGCGTGCGTGTATGTATGTTTTCTAATCCCACGTCTTTCTCTCTTTTATTTAACCACTTTCGATGGTTAGATCAGGGTTATGTTTCAATTAGCTTATCGCTTGCTTGCATCCATTCATTCGTATTGCATGCACCGAGGCTCAGCGCACATTCAAACTGCATCGTCATTTCAATATATTCTTTGAATACGTATTTAATCGCATGTTGTTCAAATCGATTCATATGCGATATTAGCAGCCAATCCTATTAAATGCATATTGCATGTATTGCATTAGACATCTTGTGTAGTTAGGATCATGCATCTTTCTAATTAGTTTTCTGTTTTGGCTCGGAGTACCCAGTAAATTTTTATGCTTTAGCATATTTGTATGAGTGTGATTGCCATATGTGGACTTGCCTTTTTCCGTGCCTCGCCTTTCAGAAGGTTTGAAAAGAAGGCCTCACAGCTCGGACTCCCGCGGTTCTGAATCTAGTCTCATAAGTGTAATGTAAAACTGATAAACACCAAATAGTCTAAATCCGGTAAATCTTTTTGGAAAATCGATTTTAAATCAAATAATGCCAAAATTGGACTGCTTTGCTAGATACAGAGTCGCCACCTAAATATTTTGTTTTTAGGGAAATTTAAGAAACCCTGACTCGTGCCAAAGGCCACGTGTCCGTCATCACTAAAGTTGCCTCAGCTCGGGAACTTAGGAATAAGAGGGGAAGGTCCTGAAATGAGCACCCCCTACTCGCCCGATCAGAGATCTGCCTCTATTAATCATGATATGCATTTTTATAAACATTATGTGCTCTTGTTCCGATTATTAAACTAGTTTTATTATGTGATGAGCACAAGCAAGTATAGACTAGTGGCAAGACTTGGAACAATTCAACTCATGTTTGTTTGCGAAAATAGTTTGAATTTGCCACCTAAAGTGGGCTTAAAGATGCGGATTTGCCACCAAAAGTGGGCGTAAAACTTGATTTGCCACAACAAAGTGGGCTTTAAAATTCACATTCGTTGAATTGTTCCAATTCAAACAGCAAGCCTTCATCCACAGGCATTCATGCAGTTTAGCAAGTAAGCATATAGCCTCATAGCAAACATGCGAAACATGGAAACATGGCAATCACACTCATGCAAGTATGTTAAAGCGTAAAACTCACTGAGTACTCCAAGCCAAAACAAAAATTAGTTTGAAAAATGCATGATCCTAACTATGTTAAGTGTCTAATGTAACGCATGCAATAATGCAATTAATAGGCTCGGTTACTAATATGGCATATGGATCAATTGAACAAAATGCAATTAAACACATTTAAAAAAGTATTTGAAATTGCAATGCAGTTTAAATGATGCGCCGAGCCTCGGTGCATGCAATACTAATGAATGAAGCAAGCATAAAGTATGCTAATTGAAACATAATCCCTAATCTAACCATCAAAAGCGATTAAGTAAAAGGGAGAAAGACGTGAGGTTGGAAAACATACATACATGCACGCACACTTATTACAACAATATGTCCTTGTGAAGGAGGGTCCAAATGAATAAGAGCTAATTAGCTAACTAGGCTAACCAAGCTAACTAATTATTACAAAATGAATTAATTAATTATTCTAGCTAACTAATTATTACAGACCAAAATTGAATAACTAGTTAAACTAACTAATTATTTACAATACTTTAATTAGCTAAAACTAATTAATTACAACAGAAGCTTGATCTAATGCTAATTAAACTAACTAGCTAATCTCGGGAAGCGAGGAATGCATGCATGCTTGATCTTTCACACGAAAAAGCCACTGCCTTGCTGCTGCAAGCCTCTGTTTGCACATTTGATCACTGAAAATTCTGCCAACTTCTAGAACACCTCTGCTTCATCTTACCATCATTTTATGCAAAAATTACTGATGGTCGACAAGAGGGACAAGGGGCCGGTCGGCCACCATTGGTGGCCGGTCGACCATTGATGGTGGCTGTCAGCCACTGCTGGTTTACACCTCCATGCTGCAACAGAGATCAAAACAGAGCAAAACAACATATTCTCACAGGTTGTTTGTACTGTTTACCTTCCTTATCATCATGCAAGCTCAAAGAAGAGAAGCTCTTCGCCCTCAAACCATCAATCAAGCAATTTCCATGTATAATGGCTAAGGAACCAAGTTTGTATAAGTTCAATAAATGCACAAACAAGACCAAAATGACCACCACCCTATCATGCATGATCAAGGGCAATGGTGACCAAGGAAAACGACAAATTTCATCACTTTGAGTATGAAATGTCCCATTTGCCTTGTGTTCAAATTAATGTCCGATTTGAACACATGCAATGCAACACAAAGAATGCTTATCTTGCACACTTTTACTTATCAAATTTTGTTTACTCATTTTAGCTACCAAACCATTTTTTGGTTAATTTGTCCATTGGTGAGTGTCTTCTAAAGTGAAAGAAGTGTCGACCAAGGGGCAGTTCAAGGCATGAGGGAAGCTTCATGCCATTGGTAATGAACCCTCAAAGGAGGATTAAACCATTAAGCATGAGCCTCAACCTCAAGCTTAAACAACCCTAAGGTTGGAACAACCCTCAAAGGAAATGAAAAAGTGAAGAAATGAGAAAGGTTGCAGAGATTGTATGTGCTGAAATTGAATGATAAAAGCACTAAAAACATGCAACCAACTCACACCAATGATGGTTAAAGCCTTAAAACACTAAACTAGTGAAGGAATTAACACTACAACTATGCAAAACAAGACTCAAACAAGCTAACCAGCCCAAAATAGAGCTAAAACAGGTTATTTCAAAAGCAAAAACATACCAGATTTAAGCTAAGTTAAGCTAGAAAACATGCTAACATATAAAGCTAACTAAGCATGCAAACAAGACACAAGGAGGGGAGGTTAACCCTTCCAAATTTGGACTTCAAAATAAGTTTTTAGCCACTGAAATAGGTCTGAAAAATAGTGTTTAAAAGCTCTAAAAAAGATGATGCAAGGGTGGGAAACACAAGGGCCAAGGCCTCCAAAACAAGGTATAAAGAAGGGCTATCAACTCCTCAACTTTTAATGGCCTTAAGACCCAAGCTTCAGCAAAAAAACACAGAGTTTTTATAATTAGTTGGAAAATATGCTAGAATGAAGACAAAAATAGCTAATACAATAAGCTAAAACATGGCAATTTAAGCTAGTAAACAAGCCAAAGGAGGGGTGGCTAACCCCTCAATGTTTGGGACTTCAAAACCACTTTTTTAGCCTCTGAAAATCAGTGGTAAAAAGCTTAAAAAAAGTTGATGAAAGAATGGGAAACAAAAGTGGAAAGGCTTAGGTTCAAAGAAGGGTGATTAATCCCTCTACCATTAAGAGCCTTAAACCACAAACTTCAGCCCATAAAAATAGGTTTTAAAGAGCTTAAAAACAACAAGAAAAGATGGAAAACAAATGGTGTAAAGATGGTACAAAGGCAAGAGAAAGTATACCTCATGGAGAGGAGTGAACCCTTAAGCCATAAACCACAAATTTCCACACTTTCAAGTGCTTCAAGAGCTTAAATCCAAGCTGAAATCACCTCAGCAAGAAGCTCTTTAGGTTTGCTTTAGTGTGTTTGGGAATAGGCTATGCAAGTTGCAAAAGAGAGAGAATTGTAGAGAGAGAAGATTTTTCCAAAACTATTTCACTCCTAAATGTTTTCTCACCTTGAAAGCAAGAAGAGAGGTCTTCTACATATAGAAAAACAGCCTAACAGGTCAAAAATATCAAGCCCTAGACAACTGGAGCTTGTGGGGGATAGTTAGAACAAAAATATCTAGGTTTTTCACCATTGGCCCGACAAGTTTTAGTGGTGGCTAGTCGGCTATTAATGGTGGCTGGTCGGCCACCAAAAATCTACTTCCAAGCCCAATTTCTAACGGGCATATCTTCTTCATCCGGACTCCTTTGTAGGTCATTCTTGAGCTTAAATTGAAGCCCTGGAAGTCTGTTTTCCAATGGAAGTAGCCTCACATCAAAATTATAAGTGTTCTAGAGATATGCCTATTTTAGTGAAGGTTACTCAGTTTTGGCTTAACGGGATTGATGCCTAATTTCAACCAGCCCTATCTCCCTCATTCGGACTCGTCTTTAGGAGATTCTTGAGTGTAAAATGAAGTCCAGAAGTCCACTTTCCAATAGTGGTGGCCTCACAACTCAAGTCCAAGTGTACAAAAGGATAGACTTGATTTTGTGAAGGTTGCCCAGTTCTTTCTTAATGGTTTATGCCCAACTTCTTCCCCAATTAGGTTCCTTTCCTCTCCTCCAATTTTCTTCAACTCCAAACCTCTAAATAAGATGTTTTAAAGATTTTTTCAAAGAGTTCACCTCTTTTCCATTTATTTCCACTTTGTCCTTGTTGGTTTACCGAAAAGTAAAATTTTTAATGAAATGCGAGCCTTGGAATATCGTAGAAACATTTTGAAAATATTTTGAAAGAGAGAGTTTTAAGGTCTAAAAAAAGTTTTGGCCAAAATAGTTTTGGTCCAAAAATAGGGTGCGAGGTTGGGATTTGAAGCTCCTCTCGCCGAAGAAATCGAACCTTTGCATAATACAACTTTCACCATCAAATAATCAACCAGTGGCGCCTAACTCTTAAGGGCGATCAAAAATGGGGTGTCTGCAATTGCCCTTCTTTGACAGAGCTCAAAGTCATGAAGTGACGTGAGTGAATCTCAAAGTCCGAAGACGACCCATTTTGACAAGGCCGTAAGACTTGGGCAAATAAGCAAAATGCACATGTAGTTGGTTGAACCCGAAGGTTGCCTACGTATCCCTTTACAAGGAATCAAACCTACGTAGTTTAGGGGTAGGTGTAGACACTCCATTTTTGACCGCCCTTAAGACTTGGGCGCTACTGATTGTTTACCTGGTGGTGAAAGTTGTGCAGTGCAAGGGTTCGATTTCTTCGGCAAGGAGAGAGTCAAATCCCAACTTCATACCCCTTTTTGGACCAAAACGATCTTGATCAAAAGATTTTAGACCTTGAAACCCTCTCTTCCAAAATATTTTTGAAAAAGTTCCTAAGATGTTCCGACGCTCACATTTTGTTAAATATTGCGCTTTTTGGTAAACCGAGCAAGGACAAAGTGGAAATGAATGAAGGAGAGATGAACTCTTTTGAAAAATCTTTCAAAACACCTTATTTAGGGGTTTGGATTTGAAGAAAATGGGAGAGGAGAGAAGAAAACAAGTTGGAGAAACAATTTGGCATGAATCCGGATATGATCGAAATTGAGTAGTCTTCACTCAAAGAGGCATAACTTTTTGCACATTTGGAATTTTGAAATGAGGCTACCACCATTGGAAAGCTTACTTTTGGGGCTTCAATGTAGGCATAATAATGACCTAAAAAGGAGTCAAGATGAAGGAGTTATGCCCATTTGAAGTTGGACCTAGAGAGCAGATTTTCTCTGCTGGCCACTAGTGAAGGGTGCCGGCCATGGATGATGCAGTGCCGGCCATTGATGATGCATGCCGGCCATCAATGATCCCCTGCCGGCCAAAAATGACAAAACTCAGCTTTTTTTGCAGATATTTAGCTCTAGCTGTTTCCAGGTTGCTCCAGCTATCTTATACATCAGATATTTCGACCAAGCTCTTGTTTTGGCTATATATGGAGGCTATATCTCATGTTTTGAGGTTAAAAAGTTTGGGGAGTTTCTCACACTAAAATCCCTCTCTCTCTACAAATTTTCAGAGCTGAAATCTCTCTCTCTCTCTCTCTCTCTATTGTGCTATATTTTGCTTGAAAGTGGTTTTTCTTCACATATTTGCATACAACCCCTTAACCAAACACCCCTATCTTGGAGATGAGGTTTCTTAAGGCTTGTTTGGAGTTCTTTAAGGCTGGTTTTGGCTCGAAAAGTTGCCATCTTGTTGATGTACTTCAAGGTTAAGCTTCTTCCCCTTTTAAGCTTATTTTTGTACATTCTCTTGGCCACCTTTGCATGCTGTTTTAGGCCTACTTGTCAACTACAAAAACCTCTATTTTGAAGTGTTTAAAATGGTTGTTTGAGGCCCTGTGGGAGTTGGGGGTGTTTCACCCCCCTGTATGCCTTATTTGCTAAGCTTTTGGGCCATCCTTTAAAGCTTTTGGAACTATCCCTTTTTTACCTTTTAGCCATTGAATTCCAGATGAATTTCAGGGGTGGAAAGGTGGTTTTGAGGTCCTAAATAGGAGGGGGTCATCCCCTCTCTTTATGTCTTGTTTACTTGTGTTGATGGCCTCATACTTGAGCATGTTTTTCTACTATCTCTTGACTTGATCTAAGCATGTTTTTGTGACTTTTTGAACATGTTTTGGATCTGTTTGCGGTTGGCCTGGCCACTTCTTTCATGCTCCTTACAGTTGTAGTGTAAATCTTGCGTACTAGCTTAATATGCTTACTATTTTGGCCTATTATTCTAGCTTATTTTGGCTACACTCCAGCATGTTTTTGCTCATCTTTTGGCATGATTGAACTTTGTTTTGGGTGGTCTTGGTCATATGAGGCTTGCTTTGTATAGCTATAGCATGATAGCTTTAATAGCTTTGTGTTATGAGTCCTCTAGTATGCTTTGCTTGAGTTGTTCGCATGATTTGGCATCATTTGATATGTGATTTTAGAGCATATATCACTGTCATATTCTCATAAGTATCACTCTTTCAATGCTTTTGAGAAGTTAAGCCTATACCTTGTTTGTGAGCCAATACATGAGCATATCTTTCTTGCTATCTATGCTGTAAGTCTAGCATGTTTTTGCTACTATTTTGACCTGCCTTAGGTTTGTTTTGAATGGTCAAGGTCATTTGAGCATTGCTTAGTATGGTTGTAGTGTAAAGGGCCTCGACTAGCTTCGAGTTTTGAGGCTTTTAACATGTTATGCATGTGATGTTTGCATGGTATGGCATCATTTAGCATGTAATTTTAGTGTATATAGTGTAGTCATACTCTCACACATTTCACTTCTTCATTGCTTTTGAGGGTTGTGCATTGTGCCTTGATTGTGGCCTAACATGTATGCATGTTTGTCTAGTCCTTTGAGCTTCAATTTCAGCATGTCTTGGCCTCTGTTTTGGCATGATTGAGCTCTGTCCAGAGCTGGTGTAGTTGTTTAGGCTATGTATTGCATGCCTCTTGTATGATGCTTTTCATTAGCCTTAGTGTTTTGGGCCCTTAACATGTCTTGCATGCATTGCTTACATGATAGAGTCTTGTGCATGCCTCTTTAACATTGAAATATCCGCCATCTTTCCCATTAGAGGACTTTCACAATTGGACCAACCGGTTAAGGAATTGATTGGTAATCTAAAATGTGTAAACAAAATCAACCAAGTAAAATATGCCAAGATAAGCATGTTGTTTGCATTGCATGGTGTTCAATCGGACGTTATATTGAACACAAGATGAATTGGTTCATTTCATACTTGAAGTGATGAAAATGAGCCAATTCTCTTTGTCTCCATTGCCTTTGATCACTCATGATAAAGCCGTGGTCTTAGTGTCTTGTTTGTTGTGCATTTATTGAATGTGTACAAGTTGGGTCTTAGACCATCATGCATTCAAAATGCTTGGTTGATGGTCTTGGGTTCAATTATGCAACTCCTTTGATGTTTTGAGGTGATAAGGAGGGGCATGGTACACACATACCCTAAGGAGACCCTCAGTTTCCTCTGTTTTGTGCTCTGTTGCAGTTTGGTGTCACAACACACTAGTAGTCGGCAGTGCCACATTGATGGCCGGTATCCTTGCATTGTTGGCCGGCAGAGGCCCATCTTTGGCCGGCAGAGGCCCATCTTTGGCCAGCAGCAGCTCCTCATGGTCGACAGGCCACTGGTGCACTCCCCAGCATGGACTTGGTAAGTTTCAGCAGAGAGTTCTTGAAGACACCCTGCAAATAGAGCCTCTAAAGAGCAAACCGGAGAGCTTTTCGGGGCGAAAACCGAGCATGCATCTTCTTCTTCTTCGAACAAAGCTGGAACAGATTAGTTTAATGCTTATTTGTTAGTTAGCATCAATTTGAAATTTGATTAATTTGTTAATTAATTAAGTGTTGTAATAATTAAGTAGCTTAGTTTAGCTATTTCTTCATTGGTTTGTAATAATTAAGTCTAATTAGCTTAATTAGATTAGTTAGAGTAGCTCAGCTTAGATTAGCTTAGTTCGTTCGAACCCTCCATCGAGAGGGCAAATGTTGTAATAAGAGCGCGTGTGTGCGTGCATGTTTTCCAACCCCACTTCTTTCTCTCTTTTACTTATCAGCTTTCGATGGTTAGTTTGGGGGCATATTTCAATTAGCATACGTTATGTTTGCATGCGTGCATCATTCAGTTGTCTTTCATGCACCGGGCTCGACACATCATTCAAACTACATTGTATTTCAATACCTATTTGAATACGTGTATCAATTGTTGCATTCATATGCCATCTTAGATAGCCGAGCCTATTTAGTTGCATTTTTGCATGTATTGCATTAGGCACTTTAACATAGTTAGGATCATGCATTGATTTCTAACTAGTTTTCTGTTTTGGCTCGGAGTACACTGTAAGTGTTTACGCTTTAGCATACTTGCATGAGTGTGAGTGTTGCCATGATAGCGTGCTTGACATGAGGCTATTTGCTTAAATGATTAACTGCATAAATGCCTACGGATGAAGGCTTCATTACTTGAATTGGAACAATTCATCAAAATGTGACTTTTAAGCCCACTTGAAGTGGTAAATCATCATGTTTTAAGCCCACCTTGTTTGGTGGCAAATCCGCGTTTTAGCCTACTTGCGAGTAGCATCTTCAAACCACTTTCGAAAAACAAACATGAGATGTTTTGTTCCAAATCGAGCGATTTAGTTTATACTTGTGTGTTGTGCATATCATATAGTAAGTTAGTTAATAAATCGGAATAAGAAAACATGTGTTTTCAAAATAACATATCATGTTTAGTAGAGGTCGATCCTTTGATCGGGCGAGCGGGGGTGCTCATTTCAGGAACTTCCCCTCTCGTACCCAAGTTGATGACGGACACGTGGCCTTAGTCACAAGTCAGGGTTTCCTAAATTTTTCAAAATAAAATATTTAGGTGGCGACTCTGAAATCTGGCAAAGCAGTCTATGTTTGGCGCTTTTGATTCAAAATTGATTTTTTAATACCAATTGGCGGATTTGGACTCTTTGGTGATTTATCAGTCTTACATTGCACTTTGTGAGATTAGATTCAAAACTGTGACAGGAGTCCAAACTGTAGTAGCTAGAACCAAATTCACGCCCTCTCCGAAAGGGGGGCCCGCGGAGAGAGTTCGGGGTGGTCTACAGCAAGATACAAAATAATACACAATATAACAAAACAATGTAAAGGGTATGCAGTTTAATACAATAATGCAAATGATATACAATGTAATTGAATCATCAAACCACAAGTAGTGCAAAACCACACAAATACCATAAAAGGATGGAGATGCAACATCAAACTACGTTTAACACAGAAAATGTGCCGGAACACTCAAACCACAATTCTCTTAGTGGAATAGGCGTGTGCACATGCAGAACTATGTCTTTCACAGAAAGAATACAAGTAATTAGGTAGTATGATATAAATGAGGAATGATCTACTGGGGAAAGATAATGATCCTAAATGCTAAATGTAACAAGACAAAGTACAATGCAATGGATGCAATGGATGCGGTGAATAAAGGGATGCAAGCCAAACCACATTTTAGTTAGAAAAGATATGGACACAAAACAGGTCACGTTTAACACAGGAAAGGTGCCGAAACCCTCAGACCACAATTCTCTTAGTGGAATAGGTGCGTACACATGTAGAGCTATGCTTCAACGAAGGAAATGTATGAGCATATACCAAACTAAGTTTAACATGGAAAGGATGTAGGCGATAAAATGGTATGATGTAATGGATGTAACAGATAGTGCTGTAGGTGCAAAGGGTGACATACTCCAACCATGCTGGAATTATAAGAGGAGGAAGAATAAATTCCAAACATGCCGAAATCATGTGAGGAAATGAACACTCTAACCACGCTGAAATCGTGAGAAAAGGTCAAAAAGAAAAATCGTCAGGAGCGCATTCCATGCATCCTGAGATAAATTTCAAACACGCTGAAATCATGTGAGGAAAGGAACACTCTATCCACGCTGAAATCGTGAGAAGAGATTTGAAAACAACTACTTAGGGACGTGTTCCACGCAACCTGAGATAAATTCCAAACACGCTGAAATCGTGCCATGAAAGGAACACTCTAACCACACTGAAATCGTGAGAAGAGGTCAAAAAACAACTACTCAAGGGCGCGTTCCATGCAACTTGTGATAAATTCCAAACACGCTGAAATTGTGTAAGGAAAGGAATACTCTAACCACGCTGAAATTATGAGAAGAGGTCTGAAAACAACCACTTAGTGGCGCGTTCTATGCAACCTGAGATAAATTCCAAACACGCTGAAATCGTGTGAGGAAAAGAACACTCTAACCATGTTGAAATCATGAGAAGAAGTCCAAAAATAACCATTCAGGGGCGCGTTCCACGCAACCTGAGATAAATTCCAAACACGCTAAAATCGTGTGAGGAAAAGAATACTCTAACCACGCTGAAATCGTGAGAAGAGGTCCGAAAACAACCACTCAATGGTGTGTTCCACGCATCCTGAGATAAATTCCAAACATGCTGAAATTGTGTGACGAAAAGAACACTCTAACCATGCTGAAATCGTGAGAAGAGGTCTGAAAAGAAACCGTCAGGAGTGCATTCCACGCATCTTAAGATAAATCCTGGGAGACAACGATCCTAAACGCTGCTCAGCGTAAAAGGGTAAATGATACAAGATAACACAAGATGCAAATAAATGCAATAAGTGCGATGATATGATACATGTTACAAGCAATGTAGTGCATGATGTTTAGAGAATGCAATAAACAAACAAAGCAGCGCTTTAAAAAGCACCTCATGGGGTGAGTGGCGATGAATCGCTCTACTCTGACAGGGATCTCCCCCTTGTGTTATTCTAACTCTTACTTTCAACACATAGTTCAAAGGTCCTGAAATGCTGACATGAGGTAGCATCTGCACATAAAAGTGATGGATGCCGCTGATCATATTCGCAACTTTCCCTATTCTCCAACGGGGTGACAGAATAGGTTGGTTTAGTATCCGAAATTGAGGCGCACACATGTTATCTCAATCTATGGGGCTGCCATACAGATTTCAAGCTGAGGATACACTCCTGGGTATTTAAACCAGACTTTAGTCTCAGAAATTCCAAACCTTTGTGTTATAGGCTTTGCCATTTGAACTCTAGTTTCCACTTTCGCATTTGGCCTTCTAGGAACTTATTGCAAATACAACCAAGATGTCTCTGGTAGGGAATGGTCTTAGGGAGAGCACTTTGATTGCCATTCTAGCTTGAAGCAGGCTTGAGCTTGAGCTTGAGGTAGAGGTACACTCATACTTCAAAGCATTGACAAGACCTGAGGAGGTACATCCGGAATGCAATCTCAGAAATTACTGAAGTTGAAACATACTCAGATGCTCTGATTTTTCCTCTTTTCTTTTGCTTTGCAGTCTGGAACCCATGTAGCTTCAAATAGGTCCTTGTTCTATTGTTCTCACATGACCTGGGTTGAACCCTGCAGTTTATGAAAGAAAGAATTCTGTTTTGTACAAATGTGGAGAATAGCATAGCACTTTGAGCACGAAACGATTTAAAATTGAATTTGAGAAATGAGTTCTTAACCAAGTATTGAGCCTACGACTGAACATAGCACACCATGACTCAACAAAGAGAAAACGAAGGTAAAACAATCTAAACACAAATATTTACACTCGAAACGCCTCAAAACAAGAATCACGACAAACAAAAACAACAAACACTCGAATGTGTTACAAAGGCGAGAGACCTCTCGGTTCACGGGGAGTCCACAGCTTCTCCAGGTAATGTTTCCCACCCTTTCTCATTTGTGATTATTATATCACTTTGGCACTCAATCTCTTTTTCTCTGAAAAGCCCTTTTCTCACTTTTTCTCTCAGCGTACATCTCTCTCTTCTTTAATCTCTCTTATTTTTTATCCCTCCCCAGGTGTGGTTGGTGGATAAGCAGGAATTCATGGGCTCTTGCCCCTAGCATTCTGCCAGATTCTTCTTCTTTCGCTCATAACTAGTGAGTTTTCCTACAGAGGGGTTGTGGTGTGACTGGACGTGCATGACATCAGTTGACGATGCCCTTGGCTTAGCTTAACCGAGATGAATTACACCATGTCCCACCGGCCAAGCATACAATTGATTGGTCTCACACATTGCGTTTTCTATGTCCTCATTCTGGGTTAAATGCCAATTAGAGCGTAATCGCCTAGATGAGGGAACTGAATAACCAGCTCTATTTTCAATTCGTGCTTCGCACTTGGCTTGATACCTCACTGTTTGGAGGATGAGAAAGCTTTCGGCCCTCCCTGCTGCTAACTTTAGTTGTGCCTTTTCCAGCAAGTATGTTGACAATAAGACAGAAAACCAGACTTAACTGTGCCCCTAGTTCATCATTTTGACCACTTTTTGTTTTGGCTTTCTACTAAAACAATTTTGACCAATATGAGAGGTAGATTAACATGCTTATTCAATTTTCTGATTTGAAATCATGTAAGTTAGATTGTGAGCACTGAAAATTTTCCTTTCTTGGGTCCAAGAAATAGTCCAGTTTTGAAAAAATGGAATAATTTTCGAGAAAACTAGTTGACCTCACTAAAAATCCTTAAAACTGTTTGCAAATGGCCATTGCTCAACCAATACGGAATCTACTCTCAAGATGCACACTCTTTGATCTAAGCTTGATTTGTCTTGCAGTTGAATCTTATAACGAAATAGGACAACCGAATTTGAACGAAGACGAACCAATTTGCACATGAATAAGATAGTTGAGTTGAACAAGGATCAGCCAGTCAACATGGATGAGACCAACAAGCTGAAAATAGTTGGGGCCGAACTTCAGGATGAAGTTGCCTACGTATCCTAAAGATGGGAATCAGGCCGTATGTAGTTCTGGGTTGAGGTTCACTCGGGTGTTAACACTCTTCTTTTACGCTCTAACTTTTACCAAGGCCGCCCTTTCAGGTTTTCAACCTGGCGAGCTCTTTTTCTTTTCTTTTCATTAGTTTTCTCTTTTCTCTTTCTTTTGTTTCTTTTTTCATTTTTCTTCATTTTCATTTTTTTTTTCATTTTTGTTATTTTCTTCTTTTTTTCGTTTCTGTTCTTTTCTTTTTCTTTTTTTTTCTTTTTCTTGCTCTAACTTTTGCCTGGGTCGCCCTTTCGGGTTTTCGGCCCAGTGAGCCTCTCAAGGATAGAAAAGTTTAACTTTGTTCATGTTGATTGGTCATAGGATCTCTAAACCATTTGAATCGAGGAGAATGGCTGCTGCTCGCTGATGATGTAAGAGCCCATCCAATCGGGTCTGCATTTGCCCCTAGTGTTGTGGATAGGAACTCGAATATCCTTCAGCAAAACTTTTATTCTCTCAGATTTTGGGATTTGGCTTTCTTGCCGATCTCCATTGGCTTGAGAAATGACCTAGTTTTGAATCTTCGAGTACATCTAACATTTTTTGCCCTTAGTTCAAGGGCTACTTCTGATCTAACTTTGCAAGCTTCCTTTGATGACATTTGACCTTCTTGATTTGATCTTCTTCCCTCAGTTCAAGGGTTGCCTTTGATCCATCCATACAAGCCTTACATTGTGGTTGATCGTTGAACATTCTGAGTCAAGGTTCAAGGTTTGAAAGAAAAATGGGGCAAGTCTCAAGGTTGAGAGTGATCTTATGCTGTACAATCCCAAGAGTGATTCCACTCATGTCTTCGTAGGACTACGTAAAATATTTTTTGAAATCCTTTAATAAAGCGACTAGTCACTCATGCTCCTCTGAAGACAATGTAGAACCAATATGGATCAAGCTGGGATCCTTCACAGTACTCACATTAACAAGCATGATCTCATTTATTAAGGGCTTAGCATGTCTCTCTTTCTCTCAGTTGATCAAATTTTTACAAATCCTGAGGAATTCCTTCCTCTTTATTTTCGTCATAGTGTTAGAAAAGTTTTGAAGAACTTTGGTCAATGCAATGATTTAAAGGCACAGAAAAAGTAGGTGAAAATTACTGCGGTTTCGTTTAGATCTTCTAGTACAACTGGCTCAATGGCAGAAACAGACACAAAAAAAAAGAGTGTAAAAGACAAACACAAAATAAGATAGTGATGTCAAAGGTAACACCCCCGAAATCAGCTGACTCTAACACAACAGAACTGACTCGATACAACAAGACAAACTCGATGCAACACAACGAACTGACTCAATACCTAAGTCAGAAAGTACAATCAACAGCATTTTCAAAGTGCTAAAACAGTACGTGCCATCTACCATATCCGGAGTAAAATGGGCGCCATTAGTAGGTGGTTCATCCCCCGATCACATAGTCACATTATCCCCTAGTTCATTGATCCGGTGCCGATAGACTATGCAGAACCTGGTACGACAATGACCTCGTTGTCAATCACATCTTGTATTTCATGGCGAAGACGAAAACAACTGTCAGTGTCATGGCCAGTTTGTTGATGGAAGGCATAGTGCTTGGCCGGGTTGTGTTTCAGAGGGAGAGGATCAGGTAGTGGGCGTTGTTCTAACGACTTAAGATGTTCTTTTTTTTATTAGGACCCCTAGGGCTTTGGATAAGGACATGTAAAGCGGGGTGAAGACCCTCTGGCCTCGGGCCTGATGGCTTGAGGTTTGTGAAGTTATGTTGGATGTACCGGCAAAAGGGTTGGCAGTTGCTGACTGGGTTTGATGATCTCTTATGGGTGTAGGATTGAAGCTGAAAGGGGCTTTTCTGGTATGACATCCCTTTTCCCGACTTGCCCCTTGATTCAAAATGCCCTGAACCTGAGTGGCAAAATTGCCATCCACAGTCTTTGCAACAACTGCGACCACTTGCTGTTTGTTCAATCCCTCGGCTTTCAAAGCCTCAACAGCCCACTAAAGATGTTCATAGGGACAAATGCCTGCCCCTACCTTGTTCTTGCCATTTGCCTCCACTTTGCCAAGGGATTGGCCTTCTTCCAGTGCAGCCCGTCCCAAGATTAGGGAGCCTTTTGGCGTGAAATTTCTGGCATGTGATGTGGTCGATAATGGAGCCAAAACTCCAAAGGCTAAATTTGCCACTGTTCTTTAAAGATCTTCAATCATGCTTATCAGCTCAGAAGTAGTGGGTTCATGGGTTTGAGATGATTGAGGTTCGAGTGCATCCATTATGCAAAAGTCCGTGCTTTCTGGAATGAACACCTCAGGCTTAGGTAAATAGGCTGGGGTGATGTATATGCTGGGGTTGTTGGTAGATGGCAGTGTATGGATTAGATTGAGATGTGGGGGTAACAGGTTAGGGGTGGCCTAAGGTCCTTTTGGTGGAGCCATGATCTCTTCGTCAATAAGATCCTGAATCTTATGATGGAGGCGGATGCAACGGTTTGTATCATGACCGTGCTGCTAATGATAAACACATTATTTATCTGGGTCATATCTTGGTGGAAGAAGATTTGGAAGGGGTCGGGGTTCTAGGAGTTCTAGGTACCCTTTTTCAAGTAGTATTTTCAAAGCTTGGGAGAGATTCATGTAAAGAGGATGGAAATTTCGGGCTTGGGGCTGAGTTAAAGTGGTTGGTTTCTGGCCATTGAAGTGAGTGGTGAAAGTGTTTACTTCTGAGCATTTCGCAGCTGTGCTACCATTAGTAGTAGCATTAGAACTACGAACAACATTCTTCTTTAAATGCTCATTATCTTCCACAAAGATTCATTGTCTGATGGTATCCTTGATTTGAACCCCCGTTTCATGAAACTCTGGAAAGGTAAACAGAGGTAGAACAATCATCTTCTGCAGCAACTTGCCATGCAAATTTCGAACAATCATCCTGATCTGATCTTTTTCGGAAGGCCTTATAGTCATCATCGAGGCCTTCGCTCTTCATCTCATCACGAACTCTGAGAAACCCTCCTTTAGCTCTTGGTGGGTGGCTTTAAGATCACGAGTTGTGACCTCGATCTGTGTGTTGTAGGAGTATTGAGCAATAAAGGCCTCAGCCATCTCTTTCCAGTTTTGTTTCATAGAGTCCTCCAATTTCACATACCAGATTGCCGCTATCCCAGATATGGTTCGGCCGAAGAGAGACAACTTCTGGGCTGGGGTCAAACCCATTGGCTTCAGGATATCAGAAAATAGGCAGAGGTGCACCATTGGGTCTCCAAAGCCGTCGAAGGGGTCGATATGCGGCATTTTAAACCGCTCCGGTAAGGTAACTACAGATTCAGTATACCCGTCCTTTAAATCCAGGATGGAGTTCACTCCTTGTGCTCATTTGAATAACTTCTCCAGTTTATTGACCTTAAGTGCAATTGGGTTAACCTTAAATTCAAACGGAGCTTCGGTTTGATAGACAGGAGCTTTAGAGGCCTGTGCTGGAATTGGCTTCGTCGGATTGCCTTGAATCTCTTGGACATTAGCAGTATGGGTAGTGGCTCCGGGTGTCGGGTTACCCGTGGGAGGTGCATGAGATGTAGAAGCCGTGGCTAGTTGTGGCTGATGTTGTTATAGCCGGGTTATCACTTTAGCCTGATGAGCCGTGACTTTAGCCTGACGGACTACATCTTGTTGCAGTGCCTCGACTGTCTGTTGTAGATGCTGTACTAGTTCTTCTACACTGGCTGGGGGATACTGAGCCATAATAGGTGATTGATCTCGTCTTTGGCCGAAATAATGCGCATAACCTGCTCCTGCACTGCACTAGACCTAGGTGAATCGAGGGGTGATCACAGAGAAACCGTGACCGTGAATTCTTGCTGAACCTCCTTCGTCTTGTAATTGGTGGGAGTGAGGTAAACACAGGTTGTTTCTAAACAATTTCCAACTTGACAAAATCTATCGACACAAGTCCAGAGTACCTGGGAGATATTGGAGCCTTTTGAAGCTATGGTTCTAGGACTACCTTGCAAAAGAGAAAACAGACAGCATCTCAGCCCAATTTCACTAGAACGAATATGATCACAGCTGAGTGACTGTGCTCTCTACTGAATTCTGCGCCGAAACAGATACCAACTTAGCAACTGATATGCACATCCCTATACAGTTTCACTGTAAAGCACAAACCAGTTAAGTGAGAACCAAAACACCCCTATAAGGGGGATAAGGTTACCTTGTCCTAGTTTCGTCAGGAGCTAGGGTTTCACTATGCACATCAAGTAGCTTTACACAATCCTGCATTCGGGTAAACAACCTATCCTAGTTTGGAACAGTCTCTATGGTTTCCGATATGCAACTAGGTCGATTGGTCAAAAAAAGCTACCTCAACAAGACTACCTAATATACCTCTCACACTTAACATCGAGAAGTGAATGGAAGATCAAACAGTACAACGGTAGTCCAGATCTAAGGGTTTTGTTGCCATCATGGTAGAGCCTACAATCGTTAGCATTTTGGCAAGCTTTTCCAAGCAAGCCTCCGGCAAACCATTTAGGAATAGTAGATGGCAAATACTATGACTCAAGCGCACCAATATACATGCAAATGCAAAGAAACACATAAGTGTAGATAAAATAACATATCACGAGTTCGAGTCAAGTTCTCTAAATCCCCAGTAGAGTCACCAGAAACTATGGACTCGGGTTTTTCCGCACCCTGCCTTTCGGAAGGTTTGAAAAAAAGGCCTCATAGTTCGGACTCATGCGGTTTTGAATCTAGTCTCACATGTGCAATGTGAAACTGATAAACACTAAAAAAAGTCCAAATCCGGCAAATCTTTTTGGAAAATCGATTTTAAATCAAATAATGCCAAAATTGGACTACTTTGCCAGATACAGAGTTGCCGCATAAATATTTTGCTTTTGGGGAAATTTAGGAAACCCTGACTCGTGCCAAAGGCCACATGTCCATCATCACCAAAGTTGCCTCGGCTCGGAAACTTAGGTATAAGAGGGAAAGGTCCTGAAATGAGCACCCCTTGCTCGCCCGATCAAAGATCGGCCTATACTAATCATGATATGCATTTTTATAAACATTATGTACTCTTGTTCCGATTATTAAACTAGTTTTACTATGTGATGCGCACAAGCAAGTATAGAATAGTCGCAAGACTTGGAACAATTCAACTTATGTTTGTTTATAAAAATGGTTTGAATTTCCACCTCAAGTGAGCTTAAAAATGCGGATTTGCCACCAAAAAAGGGTGTAAAACATGATTTGCCACAATAAAGTGGGCTTTAAAACTCACATTCGTTGAATTGTTCTAATTCAAACAACAAGCCTTCATCCACAGGCATTCATGCAGTTTAGCACGTAAGCATATAGCCGCTGGCAAGCATGCGAAATATGGCAACATGGCAATCACACTCATACAAGTATGCTAAAAAGTAAAACTCACCGAGTACTCCAAGCCAAAACAAAAATTAGTTAGAAAAATGCATGATCCTAACTATGTTAAGTGTCTAATGCAACGCATGCAATAATGCAATTAATAGGCTCGGCTACTAATATGGCATATGGATCGATTTGAACAACATGTGATTAAACACGTATTCAAAGAAGTATTTGAAATTGCAATGCAGTTTGAATGATGCGCCGAGCCTTGGTGCATGCAATACTAATGAATGATACAAGCATAAGGTATGCTAATTGAAACATGATTCCTAATCTAACCATCAAAAGCGGTTAAGTAAAAGGGAGAAAGACGTGAGGTTGGAAGACATACACACACGCACGCACGCATACTTATTACAACATTACACCCTTGTGAATGAGGGTCCAAATAAATAAGAGCTAATTAGCTAACTAGGCTAACTAAATATTACAAACCGAAATTGAATAACTAGTTAAACTAACTAATTATTTACAATATTTTAATTAGTTACAACTAATTAATTACAACACATGCTTGATTTAATGCTAATTAACCTAACTAGCTAATCCCGGGAAGTGAAGAATGTTTGCATGCTTGATCTTTCACCCGAAAAAGCCACTGCCTTGCTGCTGCAAGCCTCTATTTGCACATTTGATCACTGAAAATTCTGCCAACTTCTAGAACACCTCTGCTTCATTTTACCATCATTTTATGCAAAAATCACTGATGACCGACAAGAGGGACATGGGGCCGGTTGGCTACCATTGGCGGCCAGTTGGCCACTAATGGTCGTTGTCAACCACTGCTAGTGTACACTTCCATGCAGCAAAAGAGATCAAAACAGAGCAAAACAGTATATTCTCATAGGTTGTTTGTACTGTTTACCCTCCTTATCCTCACACATGCTCAAAGGAGAGAAACTCTTGGCCCTCAAACCATTATTCAAGCAATTTCCATGCATGATGGCTACGGAACCAAATTTGTACAAGTTCAATAAATGCACAAACAAGACTAAAATGACCACCACCCTATCATGCATGATCAAAGGCAATGGTGACCAAGGAAAATGACACATTTCATCACTTTGAGTATGAAATGTCCCATTTTCCTTGTGTTCACATTAACGTCCGATTTGAACACATGCAATGTAACACAAAGCATGCTTATCTTGCACAATTTTACTTGTCAAATTTTGTTTACTCATTTTAGTTACCAAACCATTCTTTAGTCAATTTGTCCATTAGTGAGTGTCTTCTAAAGTGAAAAAATTGTCAACCATGGGGTAGTTCAAGGCATGAGGAAAGCTTCATGCCGTTGGTAATGAACCCTCAAAGGATGATTAAACCATTAAGCATGAGCCTTAACCTCAAGCTTAAACAACCCTAAGGTTAGAGCAACCCTCAAAGGAAATGAAAAAGTGAAGAAATGAGGGAGGTTGCAGAGATTGTATGTGCTGAAATTGAATGATAAAAGCACTAAAATCATGCAACCAACTCACACCAATGATGGTTAAAGCCTTAAAACACTAAACTAGTGAAGGAATTAATACTACAACTATGCAAAACAAGACTCAAACAAGCTAACCAGCCCAAAACAGAGCTAAAACAGGTTATTTCAGAAGCAAAAACATGCAGGACTTAAGCTGAGTTAAGCTAGAAAAACATGCTAACATATAAAGCTAACTAAGCATACAAACAAGACACAAGGAGGGGAGGCTAACCTCTCCAAATTTGGACTTCAAAATAAGTTTTTAGCCACTGAAATAGCTCTGAAAAATAGTGTTTAAAAGCTCTGAAAAAGATGATGCAAGGGTGGGAAACACAAGGGCCAAGGCCTCCAAAATAAGGTACAAAGAAGGGCTATCAACCTCTCAACCTTTAATGGCTTTAGGACCCAAGCTTTAGCTAAAAAACATAGAGTTTTTATAGCCCAAAATTAGTTGGAAAACATGCTGGAATGAAGATAAAAGTAGCTAATACAATAAGCTAAAACATGATAATTTAAGCTAGTAAACAAGCCAAAGGAGGGGTGGCTAACCCCTCTATTTTTGGGACTTCAAAACCACTTTTTTAGCCTTTGAAAACCTCTGAAAATCAGTGGTAAAAAGCTCAAAAAAACGTTGATGAAAGAATGGGAAACACAAGTGGAAAGGCTTAGGTTCAAAGAAGGGTGATTAACCCCTCTACCTTTAAGAGCCTTAAACCACAAGCTTTTGCCCATAAAAGCAGGTTTTAAAGAGCTTAAAAATAATAAGAAAAGATGGAAAACAAATGGTGTAAAGATAGTACAAAGGCAAGAGAAAGTATACCTCTTGGAGAGGAGTAAACCCTTAAGCCATAAACCACCAATTTCCACACTCTCAAGTGCTTCAAGAGCTCAAATCCAATCTGAAATCACCTCAGCAAGAAGCTCTCTAGGTTTACTTTGGTGTGTTTGGGAATAGGCTATGGAAATTGCAAAAGAGATAGAGAATTATAGATAGAGAGGATTGTAGAGAGAGAAAATTTTTCCAAAACTATTTCACTCCTAAATGTTTTCTCACCTTGAAAGCAAGAAGAGAGGCCTTTTATATATAGAAAAACATCCTAACAGGTCAAAAATATCAAGCCCTGGACAACTGGAGGTTGTGTGGGAAAGTTGGAACAAAAATATCTACGTTTTTCACAATTGGCCGATAAGTTTCAGTGGTGGCTGATTGGCCACCAAAAATCTTCTTATAGGCCCAACTTCAAATGGGCATATCTCCTTCATTTAGACTCCTTTATAGGTCATTCTTTAGCCTGAATTGAAGCCCCAGAAGTCTAATTTCCAATAAAATTAGCCTCATATCAAAATTCTAAGTGTGCTAAGAGATATGCCTATTTTAGTGAAGGTTACTTAGTTTTGGCTTAACCGAATTGATGCCCAACTTTAACCAGCCCTATCTCCCTCATTCAGACTCATCTTCAGGAGATTCTTGAGTGTAAAATGAAGCCTCAGAAGTCCACTTTCCAATGGTGGTAGCCTTACAACTTAAGTCCAAGTGTACAATAGGATAGACCTGATTTAGTGAAGGTTGTCCGGTTATTTCTTAACGGTTTATGCCCAACTTCTTCCCCAACTAGGTTTCTTCCCTCTCCTCCAATTTTCTTAAACTCCAAACCTCTAAATAAGATGTTTTAAAGATTTTTTCAAAGAGTTCATCTCTCTTCCATTTATTTCCATTTTGTCCTTGCTCGGTTCACCGAAAAGTGAAATTTTTAACGAAATGCGAGCCTCGAAACATTGTAGAAACATTTTTAAAGAGAGGGTTTTAAGGTCTAAAAAAAGTTTTGGCCAAAATAGTTTTTGTCCAAAAATACGGTGTGAGGTTGGGATTTGAAGCTCCTCTTGCAGAAGACATCAAACCTTTGTACAGCACAGCTTTCACCATCGAATAATCAATCAGTGGCGCCCAAGTCTTAAGGGCGGTAAAAAATGGAGTGTCTATACCATATTGCCATGTTTCGCATGCTTACCATAAGGATATGTGCTTAAATGCTAAATTGCATGAATGCCTGTGGATGAAAGCTTGTTGTTTGAATTGGAACGATTCAATGAATGTGTGTTTTAAACCCACTTTGTTGAGTGGCAAATCATGTTTTAATCCCACTTTGTTTGGTGGAAAATCCGCATCTTTAAGCCCACTTGAGGTGGCAAATTCAAATCATTTTCGAAAACAACAAGATTTGAATTGTTCCAAGTCTTGCAAACTAGTCTATACTTGCATGTGCGCGTCACGTAGTAAAGCTAGTTTAATAATCAAAATAAGAACACATAATGTACATAAAAATCATATCATGATTAGCAGAGATTGATCTTTTGATCGGGCGTGCGGGGGTGCTCAATCCATGACCTTTCCCCTTCGTACCCAAGTTCCCGAGCCTAGGTAACTTTGGTAATGACAGACATGTGGCCTTCAGTATGAGTTAGGATTTTCTAAATTTTTCCAAAATAAAATATTTAGGTGGCGACTCTATATCTAGCAAAGCAGTCTAATTTTGGCATTATTTGATTTAAAATCAGTTTTCCAAAATAGGTTTGCCAGATTTAGACTCTTTGGTGTTTATCAGTTTCACATTGCACTTGTGAGACTAGATTCAAAACCGCAGGAGTCTGAACTGTGAGGCATTCTTTTCAAACCTTTCCGAAAGGCGGGACGCGAGAAAAAGGCAAGTCCACAGCTACCCCCTCTATTTTTGAGACTTCAAAATATGGTTTAAGCCTCTGAAAAACCTCTGAGTTTCAGTATTAAAAAGCTCAAAAAAAGTTGACAAGAAGGTGCGAAACACAAGGGCAAAAGCTTGGGAAGTGAGGTGCAAAGAAGGGTAATCCACCCCTTCCACCCTTAATGGCCTTAAATCACAAGTTTCAGCCCAAAAATACAAAGTATAAACAGCCCAAAGACAGTCCAAAAACAGTAGGAAAAATGGCAAATAAATCAAAAAAACAAGCCAAGACTTATATCTCTTGAAGAGGAGAACCCTTTCTAAGTGACAAACCAACACTTACACACCCTCAAGAGCTCAAAGTAAGCTCAAAAGTATCTCAGCTCAAATACCACAAGGTTTGGTTTAGAGCGTATAGGCAAATGCTTAAGAATTTGCAAGAGAGAGAGAGAGAACTGTAGAGAAAGAGAAATATTTTTGCTCCAAAATTTCCAACCCTAAAAAATGGAAGAGGAGGTCTTCTATTTATAGAGAAACATGAAACTTCCTCAGAAATATCCATACATACATGTGTGGACTGATGGTCGGCAGCCCACACTAGTGGGCCTGTAAGTCCCAGGGTTTTTAGGCTTGAAAAACTATGGCTTTGGTCCAAAACAAGGCAAAAGGTGTGTAGGGTTTGAAGGCTCAAAGCTGTGACATTCTGCTGAGGACTTCGAGCACTTGACAAGCATATACAAATTCATCATTGAGTGCACAAGCGGTGACGCCCAAGTCATAAGGGCAATAAAAAATGAGGTGTCTACAGCAGCCTTCTTAGCATGCTTAATCAGCCTTTTCTTATCTTTGAGTGAAGAAATGGGTTGTCATAAGTGTGCTTGTTGGGTAGACAACCCCCCAATGGCCATGCATGCAAGGATTCTTTTACCAAGCATTTTCTCCAAGCTCTCCCTCTCATTTTAGTCTATAAATATGACACAAGCTCCCCCAACTCCCTACTTAAAATTTTCTACTGGAGCTAGACAGTAGAAAAGGAAAGAATGAGAGAATGAGAGAAGGAGAGGAAGAAGGAGGAAGAAAGGAGAAGAAGGACTTATCACTTGAAAGGTCTTCAAAGCTTCACTAAGGTTGGACACTTAGAAATACTTTATTTCTTTCAGTTTTGGAAAATGAATGCATAACAATTTGATATATCTTATAATACATGAAAGAAGTAAGAACAGAAACTACACTGTGTAGAATCTGTGTTCACTTCAAAACCATGCAATAAATCACTTATTTATTCTTTCAAAAATCTGAAGCTACTGGAATTACTTTAGGGTCTTATTTATATGTGAAAATTTTGCGAGAATTCTTTGACACTATTTTATAGCCGAAAATATGCTTTATGTTCACCCCTACTGTTAAGACAGCAGCAAGGCCTAATTTACATGGCCATGATTTCTTCCAGAGAATAAATTTTTGAGTGATTCAAATTGATGATGTGAGGTTTTTAATTTATCTTTCCAATGCCACAAGTTTCAACTCATTTCATTAAGTATGGAGTGAGATATGTCTGTTTTTCAAAAATACGACGAATCTGGAGCTACTTATTGTTTTTAATTTATTTGCACATCTTCTTGTGGCCAAATGACTTCGACCCTTCTTCAAAAATGTTCCCAACTTAATAATATATAACTTCACCAAAAATAAAAATTGTTAAATATCATTTACTATCATTTCTACATTTTTATTTGAGGGGACAGTTTGCTGGAAACCGTTCAGAATCTGGAATCAAATTAGTGATGGCTTAAACCCTTTTTGTATTGCCTTGTTCTTATATATTTTGTCTTGAATGCACTTAAATATGCTTGATTAGTTGGAATGAATCATGATATGTGTATTTTCATCAACAACTATTATGACCATAACAAAGGGGAAAATGAAATGTGTGGTTTGGACCATGTGCACGCGGATAAATACAAGGAAGAGGTATATCGAGGTTTTGTTGGTACAGGGTGTGCTCTGGTTCTAAGGAAATGTGATTATTTAGCATGCGAAGCCTTGACATGGTACGGATCATATTCTGACCTCATAGATTTGGTTTTGGGATAAGGGTGGCAGTGAGGGTCCCACACCGAGGGAGTACCTCTGGAAAGCCGATTCTCTTGAGACGGAATACTGATGATATGCCCTAAGTATCTAACTCAGGACGTAACATCCTTAGGTCCACTGTCTCGCTATCAAGAGGAGGTGCATAATAGTCCCTGGCGAGGGTCAATGGTTGGGTAGGCGGCACTCCATGGGGAGTCACTGTAGGCTCACCAAATTTACAATTAATTGAGATTACGTTATGAACTCTATGATAACCTGACATTTGCATTGTGAATATATTCGTGATGAATCATGTCTATATATATATGTTATTTTCGCTGCACTATTATTTTTTTCGTGATGATTGTATATTTTTAAATGTTGTTAATTAACTCTGCTGTGTTGTTATTGCATAAGTTTTCAAATTGTAATAAGTGGCTAGTTTTTTTGGGGTTTCTTGTATCCTATTGGGCTTCGCAGCTCACGGCGTTTCATGCCAGGTGAAGAAGAAAGAGAAAATCTCAGGGAAGATTTTGTCGAAGACACCAAAGTTCAGCCATGGTTCACTTAGAACCGTCTTAGCCTGGCCATTAAAGCCTGTCTTGTCCACCTTCTTATCTATTTTGATGAAATTTTATGTACTAATGTAACAATGTCCAGAGATTAGTGTAAGAAATCAAACATTTGGGGTTGTATTAATATTAAGCTTTGGAACGTACTCCTTTAATTGTTATATCAAAACTTAACACTTAACCAGGTTGAATTATTTATATTAATATATGATGCCCAAAACTGGGGGTGTCACATATCCTCCTCACTTATCTTCAACTGGTGATAACTCAATCTTAGGTCTATCTTGGAAAAACAATAAGACCCTTTCAATTGATCAAAAAGATCATCTATACAAGGCATTAGGCACTTGTTCTTAATAGTTACTCAGTTCAACTTCCGGTAATCAATACAAAGTCACAACGCACCATATTTCTTTTTGGCAAAAAGAGCTGGTGCTCCTTAAGGTGAAGTACTAGGGCAGATAAAACCCTTATTTAAAAATTCTTGGAGTTGAACCTTCAACTCACTCAACTTGGTGGGTGTTAATCCATATGGAGCCATAGAAATCAGTGTCATGCCAGGCACTAAGTCAATAGAGAACTCGATCACTCAGTGAGGCGGTAAACTAATGAGATCCTCAGGAAACACATCCAGGTATTCACAAACTACCCTTGGAACTCAACTCGGATTTCATCACACTCACTAACCAGGAAGTTGGTAAGAAGATAACTAAGCTCACTCTCCTTACGTGGATCATACACTGGTGATAAAACTCTATCGACTCTGTCCCCATGAAATAAAAACAATTACCGCTCAAGGTACATATAGCAACCCTTTGACGGTAACAATCTATGACAGTCTGATACGATGACAACCAATCCATACCCAAAATAGCATCAAAACTTGATATGTCAATCAATACAAATGCAAAAAGAAGTAGGCGATCGGCAACCTCTATGTCACAACCCCGACACCCCTATTCCAAAACAATCTCACCACTAATAGGTGACTCTACACTAGAGGACATGCTAATCGAGCCAATTCTAACCCCAAATCCAATGCAAATGCAGAAGAGATAAATGAATGGGATGCACCCGTATTAATCAACACATTAGCAATAGAATTACTTAACAAGAAAGTACCTCTCACTATTGAAGGTGCTGGTACTAGGTCTGGTGCGGTAACAACATACACATGCCTTGAAGGTCTCTGCTCTATATGCTCATCCTTCACAGCATAAGCCTGATGTATTGATTGAGCTAAAGAGGCTCCCTGATTGGCCTTCGAGGCTCAGGCTTAATGCATCTTTGGTGGCTCGATTCCGCCTTAAACCAGGGCATGACGAGTGCATCACTCAACTAAGGGCAAAATCTCTTCAAGTGCCCTGCTTGCCCACATTGATAACAAGTGAGCCGTTGCCCTCTCTCCTAACTCTAGCTCTAAGAATGAGCTGCACACGAAACAGACTGTTGCCCTTCTCTCCTCTGTGGGCAAGCTGGAGACTTGTGGCCCAACTAATCACACTTAAAACAAGTGAAATTTCCCTGACCACCTCTTACAGAACCTGAACTCGCTATTGGAAAAGTGGACCTCAACTATGCTCCCGAGGACTGCTGTGGTGTAGAACCTCTCTACCTCTTACTATCCTCCTGAACATCCTAACTCCTTATGGAGCCCCTCATTCCTTCATCTTTCATTTGCATCACGGTCTCAAGATGAGCCATCAACTCTACAAATCTTCCGTAATCTCTAATCATTGAACTAGCTACCTTGAAAAGAAGCCCGGTCTTTAACCTTTTCTCAAACTCCACACAACGGCCTTCCTCTATCACCACTAACTTTGGTGTAAACCTAGATAGGCTAGTAAATGCGGCCTCAAACTCAGCTACCAATGTATTCAACTACTTGAGCTGTGAGAACTGCTCCCTCAACTTCTCCCTAACAGTAGGAGGTAAGAACTTGTCTTGGAAGGTGTCGACGAAAGCTTCCCAAGTTACTTCAATGTGCCCACGCATATACTTCCATCATTGACCTGCATCTCCTTTCAGCTGGAAGGATGACAAAGTCACTCTCAAAGCACCGTCTTCGATGTCGAGTATCTCAAACGTCTTCACCATTTATTCGAGCCATTCATCTGCTTTCAAAGGCTCTTTAGGATCGCCTAAAAACTTATCCGGGTTGGATTGGAAGAACTCTCGCTTCAGAAAAGACGGCCCCGTCTTAGCAACATGGGCATGGACTTGATTTTCAACCCTGAGAATGTCCATGGATTCTTGCAATGCTCCAGCCATTTCATGGGCTAAAGCGCCCATGGCTTGCTGACCAACTGGTTTGGCCACATTGGCCTGACCAACCCCTTCTTCTTTTGTCGGGATATCATCCGGCAAAGACACCTCATGCCTTCTAGGCCTACCACATCTACCACCGCGACCGCGTCCTGACATTCTAATAAAGGTAACAAAAGAGATTAGCACATTCACAAATGTGCGGAAGCTAACTCACTTGTGTCCTAATATTGTGGACAACAATAATTCATTTCACATAAGCACATAATCACATAAATAAATATGGATTTCCTTCCTGGATAATGACCGACCCACGGCGTTGCTAGAGTTCTAATTAGAAACAGCAGAGATCAGGTGCTCTTCTAATAGGACTTCTAGAAACCTGTAGACCCAATCAATATCCTAGAAATTAAATCTCATAACCATATAATCACATAAGCATACAATTGATACAAATATCTCTATTAAGCGAGATAAACCCATTGTGGTAATAGCTACACTCCACGTACCCAAAGTATTACGATAAACAATCTATTATGGTAAGTGAATAACAATATAAATCAGAGTATAAGATCCTTCTATTACATAAGATTTAGTTGTACAAAAAGGTGACACATGCGAATATATATAAGATTTAGAGAGAAGATGAGTTTTAGAGATTTAAAGAGAAGATGAGTTTTAGAGAGAAGGTCTCAACTTAGGGTTTTGAAATGTTTTAAAGAGAGAGATATGAAAAAGTGATGTAAAATGGCCTGTTTACGCACAGTTCGCTCGAGCGCTAGACTTGTCGCTCGAGCGCTAGACTTGTCGCTCGAGCGACTAGACACAATAAGTTATTTTGCTTGAACGCAAGAATCTTTATCTTGAGTGTAGAATACAATCTCCTAAAAGTTTTACAAACAGAAGATCGTCGCTCAAGCGCAAGAAGTCTCGCTCGAGCAAAAAACACTACCTTCCCAATATCTCTGTAAGCCTGCAAAAGTACTGGGAGCTCACAAAGCTTGCTTGAGCGAAGAGGCCGAATTCTGGACAAGAACAGTTTGACCCAACTTGTAACCAACTTGTTCCAAACACAATCAAGACACTCCAATACCCAAACTCATTGAGAAATAAGGAGAAATATGGTATGAATATCTAAATAAGACAAATGAATCCTAGATTCAAAATATCAACGAGTTGGGTCTAAACTAGGAACACTATAATAATCCTTAATAGACATACGGAAGCTTACTAAATCTCAATCATTATAATACAAGAAACATCTCCAAAACTATATTTCAATCAAAAATGTCCTTGAGTCATACAAAATAGCATCACATGCAATTATAAATTCATTGATCGTAGAACATGAATCTACAACATGTGATCTATAAGAAATAACATTTAAACAAATACATGTTTATGTCTTAAAGGCTACAAGTTTCCAAGACGTTGCTTGGTTACAATAGAAGGGGTCAAAAGCCCAACACAACAAAGCCTGAGGCTATACAATAGAAAAGAAAGAAAAAAAAAATCAAAACAACACGCACCTTAAGCTCCAAGATCCTCCCAAGCTCTCATCTTGGCGGAGGCATGCCGTCAACATTTGAAAAGTTGTTTCCAAGTAAGGTGAGCATAAAGCCCACTAAAGATAACTCAATGGAATATATGATAACTAACAATGTCATATGGTGAGATGCATATGAAATGTTATAATAAAAAACATGAGTTTTGCTTTTTTTAAACAATGCCATGCAAGAGTTCTTAAATCACATTCCAAACACTTCTTAAATATAGTAAACATGACAGTAAATACAACATTGTCCACAAGTAGATTCTCAAGCACTACAAAAATATCACTTTACTAGTTACTAACCAGGAATTGGCACCTGACTGAATGGATAATTATCCACAACCACATCCCTACATGGATTCACCATTTTATCTACCCCTTACCTCAAGAGAAATCATTTCTATGATACAATATAAGAAGTTCACAAATTCATGATATGATTAATGAGATGCATGATTGGTAAATAGATTCATTGCCTAAATCACATGTAATTTCTATCACACGATAATGTTATCCTCCACCTATAGCCAAACAGTTATCTCTAATTTCAAAATTAAAGCATAACAACAATGATATAATCCAATACGACATCAAAATCCGAAACCACCATGATTTTTCCAAAATCTCAACAATCCATATTCAACACTCTTCAAGAGTCTTATGAATCTCAACATTTCAAAGGGAGTAACCAATACTCATCATTTCCAAATATTTCAAAAACATTCCCAACAAATCCTCTTTTCAATAACCTCAAGGTTAAACTAACCAAATCCTCTTTTCAAAAACCTCAAGGTTAAACTAGGTGTTTATAAAAAAAATAAAAAAATAAATTGGGGTTTCTCTCTCAAAGTTCTATTTTCATCCAAAACCAAGTCACAAGTTAACCAAAATAACATTTATTTATCAACAAGCAAAAACTAAGAGAAGCCCCATTTTTATGTGTGCGCGCGCGCGCACACACACATATATATATATATATATATATCTGAAGCAAACCCTAGTTTTCTCCAATCTTTGTTTAACAAAATAACACATAACAAAGCTAAAGAGCATACAAGTTATCAAGAAAACCTTTAGGCCCCGTTTGTTTTCAGAAGTAGAATGGAGGAGATTCATAGTGAGTGGATTAATAGTAAGGGGATTAAATAAAATTGTGTTTGTTTTAATGATAGTTGTTAGTGTAGGAATTGTTAAATTATTTTTATATAAAATAATAAAACAAATAAAAAAATACAAAAAAATAAATATTAATGTTCAAAAAGAAATGCCCAACATGTAAAAAATAAAAAAATAAAAAAATTTCTAGTCCCCTTACTATTTTTCTAATACCACCTCCATCTTTTCCATTTCAATCTCCCTTCCAACCTTCATCTTAATCCCCTCTTTCATCTTAATCTCTTCCCCAACTTTACAAACAAACACAACACTAAGTGGACCCTACCTCCATCCTAATCCCATCCCTCCTCTATACCCCAAAACAAACGGGGCCTTACCTTAAAGCAAGAAGGATGAAAGGAGAAAAATCCCAAAAGTTGATGGTAGGGAAACGATGATTTGCTCCAATTAGAGCAAATCTCTTGACAAACTCTACACTTTATCTCATAAGAGTAAGGTGAGAAGATGACTCTAAGTGAGTAGATCTGAAGATCTAGTGCGAAAAACAAGTTTAGAAAGAGAGATGGTGACCCACAATGTAAGTAGGAAAATGAAAAGAGAAAAGAGGAAGAAAAGTGAGGAAATACAGTAGATTGGGGTCTATTTATAGTATAGATAAAAGATAGAATGTTTTCCCAAAAGTCAACTAAGAATATAAGTAAAAAAGTCTCAAAAAGTAGGACCAAATGCAGTAACAAAAAGTCTGAATTTATATCAAGTGTTAATAGGGGTGTCGACACTAAGAAGCAGTGCTGAAACACTCATATAAGCAGTAGATAGGGTGTCGACACCCAAAAGCCTTGGTATCGACCCCAAAAACTAGTAGCAACACCAAGAACAAATAGGCAGGGCAGTGTCGATACCCAAAAAAGGTGGTGTTGACACCAGAAAGCAGAACCAAAAAGAAAGAAATAGAGAATAACAGGTGTTGACTCTTTAAAAGTCAAGTGTCGACATCAGAACAAAAATTCTAAGTGCACAATGAACTTTTCAACAAAACGAAGTGCAAGTGAACAATCCCAATAAATCTAAATTGAATTTTACTCCACAAAAACAGTAATACAACAACTTAAAGATTCAAATGACAAAAGAAAAGGAAATTAAATGCACTTTCCAATAATTTAAAGAACACAAGTATTACATTCCCTACATAGGACTAAGATTTTTTTTTTTTTTTTTGTCAACTAAGTTGATTAGTTGCTAACATCATATTCTACTTCTCTCTCTCTCTCTCTATATATATATATATATATGTTTTTTTGAAAAAATTATTGATAACATAAAAAAATAATTTATACAATCTGAGAATGATAAGAATTTAAGGAACTGATATACCACTGTGGTGGTATTGAATTTTTGAATGGGAGAAAAAAAAAAAAGACAAGATTTTACATGTATATTTAATATATTTCTATATACACTTTGGATTTCGAATAGTTCGCATCTGTGGAAATCTATCAAAATTTAATTTAAAATTTTAAATTTCTGTCCAAGGCCATACTAATTTTAAAAATATATTACAGAGTCACAAAAAAATTCATGTTAGGCTAAGACTACTCAAATTGAATCCATTCAAATTATTCTCCAAAATAAAAAAATGTCACACTAAGGGCTGATTTGGCTTAAGCTATATAAGTTAAAAAATAAAAAAATTACTCCAAAATCTAAAAAGATATCACTATTCATAAAAAAAAAAAAAAAAAAAATCAATTTTTTTCAAACCTTCCGTATATACCGAATTGACTTTGCATGCTGCTGTGTGCGACATTTTCAAACAAAAGAAATGATTGGGTGATTTTTACACACACTATTGTTCATCTCATGGGGCTATCACAGGTCCCGTTTTGATAATCTGAACCGTTCAATGTGTAGAAATCGTCGAGTACTATATGTCTGCAAAAAATCACATTAATCAGATATCAATAACTACATGATCAAATCAGTTATGTACAACAAATGGATGGTGTTATAATTAATGATTGAAAAATAAATAAATCTGATCAGATAGCTATCGATATCCGATTAACGTTTTTTTATAAGTACATAGTGTTCGACGAGTTATACACATTGAACGGTTCATATTATTAAAATGGGACCCGTGATGACCCTCACGGGCCAAACAAAACTGTCCAGTTCTTTGTACAAAAAATAATCAATAATTTTCAACTCTAATTCAACTCCAGCCGGTTGTACGGCTGGGGCCCACCCCCTATCTAATCATCTCAAACACACATTTTTTATATAATTTTTTAATACACATTTTTTCATAAAAAGTCAAAAAGTTAACTCAAACTTTCATTTTTTTTTTATCTTTTTTAGTCCAAAAAGACAAAAAGTGTACTTTTTTAGGACACTCCAAACCAGTCCTAAAAAAGTCTCAATTTATCTTATTTTTCTCAGCCTCCGTTTGGGAAGTGGGTTGGCTTTTTGGCTTTTTGACTTTTTTGACTATTTTAACCGGGGCTAAAAAGTTTGGTTTGGGAAGGGCTTTTTGGCTTTTTGACTTTTTTGACTTTTTTTTTTTAGAGAAAAATGTAATGATTATGGGTTAGATGTGATATTTTATTTTTTGTGGCTAAAATAGCCAAAAAGACCCTGTTTAGCTCTTGCCAAACGGAGCCTCATTAAATTTTCATTTACACTTTGATTTTCATAATAATAATAAAAAATAATAATCAATGTGTTTGGTTTGAATTTTTTAGATTAAATTTTTTAAAAATTGAGTTTTTTAATTTTTGTATTTTTTTTTATTTTTAGTAAATATTTTTAAATTTTTAAAATTTTAAACATTTTTTTACTTTTTTAGATGCACCTTACTTAAATGTATCTAAAAAGTAAAAAAATTATGAAAAAATATTTTTTAAAAATTAAAAAATTAATAAAAATATAAAAAATGTACTGAATTCTCGTATTTTTGATATTTAGTGAATTTTTAAAAGTTCTTTTATAAATTTTTTACTTTTTAGATATATTTATGTTAGGTATGCCTAAAATTTTAAAAAAATTACTTACAATATTAAAAAAAATTTAATAAAAATAAAAAAATAAAATTTTTAAAAAAATTTTAACCAAACAAAGTGAGGACACGTTAGCCATCATAGCACGTTAACGTTGTTCGTCCCAACAGAACGAGTTTTAGATCTTTACCCACCAACACAACACAACCCAACCCAACCCAACCCAACCCAACCCAACCCATCTCTTTTGTTCGTTGCACTGTCACCTCGTCTTGTCTTGTCCACTCTCTGATTTCAAACCCTATAAAGTACTAGTAGTAGTGTGACCCCCACCTTGAAATCCAGATAAGAACAGCCTACAATAGAAAAAAATTAAAAAAAGGAGGCCGAAAAAGCAAAACCAAACCCATTCAATTTCAATTCCAATTCCATTAAAGAAAAAGAAAAAATCGGAACTTTCTCGTCACTTTCTCTCAACCCATTCACGCCCGCACAATATAATAATCCATATATATACATATATTTCTTTGTTTGTTTTATGGGAAAATCACTCCCATCTACGGCCAGGCTCCAAGACTTCGCTAGAATCATCGCCTCAGACAAGCTCCAGCAGCGTCCCAAACGCATTAAGCCCGTTCCCAAAACCCGGGTTGATCCGAGTGGGGTCCGAGTTGAATCGGAACGCTTGAGGGTGAAGAAGATGGAGGAGAGCTCGAGAGAGGCGGCGAGGCGGCTAGAGCAGCCGAGCCGAGTGCCTCTGGCTGATGTGGTTACCGACTGCGTGAAGCGGTGGTTTCAGGACACCCTCAAGGAGGCCAAAGCCGGTGACGGCGCCATGCAAGTCTTGGTGGGTCAGATGTATTTCAGTGGCTATGGTGTCCCTAGAGATGAACAGAAGGTACCCTAAACTTTTTTTGTTTTCTGGGGTTTTTTTTTTGAAAGGGTTTAATTGTGAATTGATTAGCATTAGCATTGTTTTTTTAAATTTGTAGAATGTATTATTTCTATTTGGTTGCTGAGAAAGTGTAGGGAAAGGAACGAAATTGAACTTTGAATCAAATGAGTTTTGATATTTAGGGAATGAATACAAAAAATTGGATTCAGACTGTGTGACTAAATGGTTTAATTGAGTTGGGTTTTTCATTATTTGGAACAAACTCCAGAGAGGTGAACACGTAAAAATCAAATTTTGTTCCTACATTTCTTCTGTTTTCTAGGCAATCGACCCGTGTTTGTTTTCTGGGATTTTTTAGTGTATTCTAGATTTTATGCTATTTTTCGTTCCAAACTCAAGTTTGCTATTAGACATTTCTATGCTTTGGCTGTGAATGCTTTGGGAAATTTTAATCTGCTGAAAATTTAGGGACGTGCTTGGATGAGTAGAGCTTCGAGGAGTCGATCCTCAGTATGGAAAGTCAGTGACAAACATCCAGGTACTCTCTCTCTCTCTCTCTCTCTCTCTCTCTGAGCTGGAGTATTAGTGGTTCTATTTGTTGTTCTTAATCTTTATTTGACCTGCTTTAGGTTACAATGCAAGTGACTCGGATTCAGATGAAATGAAGGGTGACGCCAAATAAGTATATTTGATCTTTCTTAATATTGACAACGGCAAAGTGAGTTTTATCATTTTCTTGGAGTTTCTTGTTTTGCACGCTTAAGTTGTTATGATTGTGTTTTACTTGACATGGCATTACATGAACTCTTGGGAATGAATAGACATAGAATGGTGTTGCCCTTTTTACTATTACACAGTGTAACAGTATGAATTTTATGTTGGATGCACTTTTTAACTCCATAAATCTATATTTTGTAGAGGGTTACGACTTTCTACCTTCTCATTGTGTATGTAACCAGAATTTAATCATTTAAACAACTATTCTTTTGGTTATGATCTCCTCTAACTTCAAAACGTCTTCTAATATTTGACTGCTTCAAAGATGCTTCAATTTTGTGTCTGTAACTAAAGTTAGTACTATATCGTTTTTGTTCTAATGTTCCCACCAATCCTATTCTCTGCATAACACGCTGCATGAGATCCCTCATTGTAGTTGGTACAGTTCGTTTTCTTAATCAGTAAGAGATTTAGGGGAACTCTTTAGGTTGTCTTCTTGCAGTTTAAGGGTATTATATGCTTTCCATTAGAATATGAATTCAAAAAATCTAATAGAAGCAGAGAGGAAGTAACTTGATTTGTTTGTCTACTCCAAACTTGATTGTTGATTTTAGCTTCTACTTATATATATTCTATTGCTTCTTTTAGGTAGTCATGAGTAGACATTAGATATGAAGTGTATCGTATTCCATTGGTTTGACTCTACCTCAAGTGTGTATGAAATTGGTGAAGTGCAAGTGCAAATATTTCCCATGCTAGGTCTATATTTGTTAAGCTATATTGGAAAGAAGTTACTAATCTAACTTTCAATTGGTAGAATAACCTATACATGGATTATATTGAACTGCCTTTTGTATCAACTCCACAAGCAAACAGATAGTCACTACAACCCTGCAATTACATGTTGCTTTGTTTTAAGTCCGAACTCTTGCTGCCTTGGCAGCTTGGGCCTCTCTTGATTTTTTTATATGACCCTGACATGTTTTCGCAACTCCTTCATTTGGTAATATGTAGTTGTGCAAGGGAATTATGCATATTTTTGAACGCCCTTACTTTGAAGTAATCATTTGATTATTTTTTAGGACCTATGGTTCTTTTGCATAGAAACATGGACAACAACCTGTCCATAGGGATGCATGATATACTTTTGTCCAAAGTCTGCATTCAGAGTCTTATTCCTATAATTGTTTCTGTCTTCTCTCTGTCTTATTGTCTTTTAACTTACGGGCCTTCGTTTATTTTTATCATCTCTCTTTTTCCTCTCCACATGGAAATAACATATACTGCCAAGTGGTTAATCCTCAACTGAGTAATTTGGTGCAAGCTGTTCGTGACATGGAAATAGGTGTTTTATACCATTCATTTTGCAAATTTATCAAACAAGCACTCTGGACTCTGGAGACACCCAATGACTAGTCTTTGCATGAATGGAAAATGATCCAATAAGTCAAACATTGATTCCTTCATACATTTCAACAAGCAAAATTTCCCAAGGTCATGCATGGAGTGAAAAAAGATTTAATATGAACTCAAAATTTTGTTTTCTTCATGAAATAGTTTATGGAAAATTGGTTTTCAGTCTAAATTACATCCCTTTTAAAAGAAATGGTGCCCAGCACATTAGTCATGGTTCATGATATTGAACATGACATGTATAACTCTTGTTCGTCTTCATCCATTAAATAATACTGTAATTTTAACCTCCTCCTTTTCCTTTAATATTCGGGCGTCCCCAAAATCATGTGAGGTAGAATGTAATTTAGATATTTCGATTTAGAACATGTTTACTCTCATGATGTATTTGAAGGCTAGTTAGCCAGGGTTTTATTTGTGATGAAACTTAAGGAGGTGAGAGCTACATGATTTTTTAGGTTATTAAGCTCCGTCCCATTAAAATAAGGATTTAGCCGTATCTGATTTTCACAATTACATGAAAAGTCAGAAACTTGGACAGTTGTGATGGTCTCTTTGTAATGCACCAGTGATGTTTTAATTGTCTTCAAGATTTACAAAATGCCTATGCTTGTATATCTAGACAAATTATTAAAAGTGATAACCACTTTATGAGGTCCTACTTTTGTTTGATAGTTATTTTTCTGTGTTTTAAGTGTTTTTAGCGTCCTTACGTCCCTGTCTAAATATCTAAAGGTCAAAGTGTTGAACTCTTATGGATTTGGTTGATACATGAAAACTTCATAGACCCACCTCTTTCTGTATCTATAAAGTCCATGTGGCTCCAGCTGATCTCCCTCGATCCATGTAGTGTTTTGTGGACTAGGTCCTGCCCTATCCTTGAAGGACAGGACATATACACCAGTGGAATAAGGGTTGGTTGAGTTGGTCCCCTCCCTTGACCTGCCCATAGTATGTAGCACTTATAGTGCTTCGCTGTAATGACTGATTGTTTGTTAATGATTCTTAGCCTAGGTATACAGGCCCCAACAATGCAAGCCCTTTAGGCTGGAAGTTGTAGTTGATTTGACGAGAAGAGTGTTGAAGTTATTGAAAACAGTTTCAATCAGCATTATAGGTTACTTTATTTGCTTCATAATTGCACCCCTAAACTTTGTTGTTCTTCCATTTTTAAACTTGCTTCGGTTTTGATGTTATATGTTATTTATTCTTTTCAAGGGTTCAAACTTTAGCTGTGTAGTTGAATCTCTTTGTTGCCATACTGCATTTTTCTTCTTCTTGATAATCTGATTATTCAAGAGTAAACTTGTGATTGTGCATATAATGCATAGGCTTTTGTTTAAGAACATAATTTCCTGCTTGTGCTGGAAAATAGTGGTACACTGTAACTAGTGAAACATTTGTGGGCACAAACTTTAGTGTGGGTATTGAAATGGCAATTAAAATATATATGCCATTGGCTTCTCTTCCTTTTACTGCAATATAAGTTTTGTTTAAAAATCCACCAGGAAGATGTGTCTAATTGAGGCCCAAAAATGCAGGAATGCTGATTTGGATGGAGAACCTTCTCATATGACCTACTAAAGGTTGTTTAGGACTCATAGGGGAGAGAGATTTTTTTAGGCAATATGGGGACATCTAGTTTAGTCACGTAAGAAGGAATACTCTATACGATTATGTTAAAGGAAGCACCCATTATGGTGATGTCATTTTCTTGAATCCTTATCACTTTTTTTAATTCCAAAAGAGTTTGAAGAAAATGGTTAAGTCACCGATGTGAGGAGTTCTCTCCCAAGCAGTTGAGAATGGATATTCATAATAACAAATAGACATTCTCAAAGTCTCTCTTTTTTTGGTCTGTCAACTTCTTCATCTCTCTCTCAAACTTTGTATTTGTGGATGGAGGATGAGAAGATGGCCAGGGGCTAGTTTTCTCAGAGGATGGTAAGAACTAAGAAAATAATAAATAAATTATCACATAAAATCAATAAACAACTTGAGTACAGAGTTCAAGAAATCTGGATGTAGATCAATATAATTGCATCTATTGCAATTCGAATTACTATATATAATTGAAGTTAAATGATAAAAAGTGCAGATATATATAGAATAGAAAGTAGAAATATTTGGCCTGTGAATCTGTGAGGTGCATAGTCGCTGCCCTGAAGTTGTTAGTCTTCCCACACAAATGACGGTTGATGAATAGCTCCAAGATTCAACCTAAACCATAGCCAGGTCTCCAAAATGTTCGCACACACTGGATGGTTTAAAGAATTCTTCTATGATGCTCAAAAGTTGTATGAAAATATTAAAGATGTTTGATAGTGAAAGAGATGGAGGAAGAAGATTTTTTGATTGTATGCAATTGAATTGAATGACAAACACCTACAGGTTTTTATTGACAATGGTGGTGTGACTATTCCTAAAAGTCACAATTTTAGGTAGAGATGACTCTTTGTAAAAAGCACAACTTTTAGTAGAAGTTATTCTTAGTGGAAAAGACATTACTCTTTGGAACAAAAGGCAACTCTTTGGAAAATAAATGTTAGTTGACGTTTTGAAACTTGAAGTTCCAACATTGATATGGCAGAAGACAAATGAAGGTGGAGGAGATTAGAGTTGAGCCAACCTTAGATGAGGAGAGAGAGGCAGTGGAGAGTCTTAAGCTTCGTGATGGTGGACAGCGTGGCCTTTTTGCGTCCATGGAGAGTCCCCTATATAGCAAGGTCAAACTATGGGGACTAACTAAGCCACACACGGGGTCCCATTTTCAGGAACAGGTGGCTCAGCCTCCTTGGTTCGTCAATATGGAGGTTTCTCAACTTTGTTGTATCACGAGGTGTCAGTGGATAGGTATGTCAAGTCTCAGGGGTCATATTAGGAGAGCTGCAAAAGAGCTGTAGCCTGTAGTATATAATACAACTTCGAAGATTTCATTTCTTGATCAACGTTAGCTTTTTCTTGTTGTTGTGCCTCTCTTTAAAATTGGTCAAGTGCAAGGTCTCCTCTTGGGAGAGGATGGTGAGGCACCTTGATTTACTCTCAACTCTAGCATTTGAGCTATAAGTCCTGTGGTGATCTGAAGTGGGGTTTCTAGGCCTCGCTGTCAGTCTAGATAGCTAAGGCAATGCCTAGGCACTCTTCTGGAGGCTTAAAATGGAGGAGATGGGGGCATTTCTCAGTGGGGTTGTTTAGACGAGCCAGGCAAACCGAACATGTGCCATGGGCAGAGTGTGCTTGGTTGGAGAATGGATGTACCTTTGTCCTGGAGTAATAGGAGGACGACAATTTCTAGTTGTGCCTGAGCTTGGGATTCCTAGTCAAGCCGAGTGGTGTTGCTAACGGTCTAGACTAGAGGATGCCTTGTCCCTTTGGGCACATGGGTAGTGCACTGTCTGCACTAACCTTGAGTTGCATGACTCAACCCCGGGGGGGAGTTTGTGGAGCTGCCTAACTAGCCCATGTTGTCACATCATGAGATTGATGCACGACTCCGCATTCATAGGAGATGTGACAATGCCATGTTGCTGTGGGGATTCTTGTGCACTTTCATTAACTCTAATTGGGAGAGAAGAAAACACACATGCTTAAGTCTTCTCATTTTCCAGGAAACAGCTGGTACTAGATGTTATGAGAATAAATCATTAGAATTAGTAGGTGGGATCTTCTCATGCTTTTATATATGTTTTTATTTAATTTTAAGATTTATTTTCACTTTCGCTAAATCTTGTTTGCATTCCATGTATTGACTGTCCGTGGAATTCTAATATTATCTCTTGTGATCTGACTTCAGTGTTCAATTGGGTTTAATATGAAAATGACAATATTTTCAAGTTACAGAATTTCCATTCCTTGTTGACTTATTAGTGCCACTGGTCTTTTGCAGTGTATCCTTGGGCTGTGCAGCTGACCAGAATTCTGTGACGCCCCAGGCTGGCTGTAGTTTTCCTTTCATTAGCTTTATTTTTTCTTTTTCCTTTTATTTTTTCGTCAAGTTTTCTTGATTCCGTTCTTAACCTTGTATTTATACTGATGTTTTTCCCCTTGTATTTAGACTAATGTCTTAGTTTGAATCATATTGATGTTTCTATTTCTTCAGCTGAAATTTTGTGTGATTGACGGATTCCCGAGGCAGCAACTGCTGTATTGAATAAACTCAAAGGAGCTGTTCAGTGTAGCTCTTATGGTTTTCTCTTTTTCTTCTTTTTATTTTTCTTAGATTTTAGAATTTTGTATTAGAGTGTTTGGTGCAATTGCTGCATACAATGTATGAAGCAAAAATAGATTAAAAAAACTGATTATTGAGAAGTAGGGAGATGTGTTTTGAGCTTCTATTTTTTTATTATCAGTTTTTAACTTTTTATTAGGAGTTACACCAAAAAGGACCAATGTTCTTCGAGTTCTGTGTAGTTTGATCCTTGATGTAAACTAGTCGGGAATATTGTGAGATTGATACCATTTGATGATGAGCTCGAGAAACGCTGAAGAATGTTATTATTGGACTATTTTGGCAACATAGTTTTTAGCCACTTTTTTTGGTTAGTAACAAAAGTCAAAAGTTGGCTTTTTTGTCTTTTTTTTCATTTGGAAAGTTGGTTTTTAGTCAACGGTGAAAGTACAATTTTACCCCTCATGGGTCAAAATGTGTTATATAGGTAAAGTTGTAAATATTTTTAATAAATAGGAGGTAGTTTGGTCATTTTATTATGATTTGACATCATAAACAAACATTAATCAAAAAAGTCAAAAGTCACTTTTTATTAACTTTTCAAATCATTTGTCTAAAAAAGTCAAAAAATTAGTTAAAAGTCAAAAAATCACTTTTTACCATCTTTTCAAAACAACCCAATGAGTGGTGATTTGAAACATCTTCTATTGAGCATTTGACATTTCATATGTGCTTTGACATGACTAGTTTTCATGATCATACAAAAACAACTGCCAAGCCTTTAATCAGGTTCATAAATTATATATATGTCCTTAAATTAGATGTACATGTTACAACATAAGCACAAGCAAATCTTAAATACTGTTGTTAGCTGTTGGTGTTTTTTCATATTCTGCTAGTAGCCATTTCCACAACAGGTTATCTGCCTTCCCGACGGTCCTTTCTCCATTCCCACGGCATCTCAGGGTTTGATGAAGCCCACAAGCCTACTCGCTTTGCCTGAGCCTCTTTCTCCCACTGGTATGACACAACACGAATAGCCATTAGAAATGAAGCGTTTAATACGATCAATTCTCAGAATTAACAGTAAAATGGATTACCTTCTCAAGTTCTGGACGTCGGTCATAGGCTTTGTAATGCCATGCCAATCCTTTCTTCAGCATTGATTCCTATACAGAGACAATTGTTGGAAGACTCCCAATGAATGTTTGAACTTTGAAGTCAGTTTAGAAAGGCAGAAACATTCGGTGAAAATCGTACCTGTATAAAGATACCATTGCAATAAATGTCTCCTACAGACCGGCCGTAGCGATCTTGGTCAAAGACAAGAACTCGCAGACACTTGCCCTGAACAAGCTTGGTCAGTTCCTCCTTTGCCTCCTTTCCATACGGCATTGCACTCTCCGGTGCATCTATTCCCCTGTTTTCTTGAGAAGTCATTGATCATTGATAGTTGCCTTGTTTGGTGCAGTTTATGAGGTTTACTTAGAGGGTTTTTTTTTTTTTTTTGAGTTTGTATAAGAATGTTTGATGCAACTTCAACTTATAATTTTAAATAAATTGATCAAAAAAAATTATTGAAAAAATGAGGGAAATGTGTTTTTAGTTTTTGTTTTTGTTTTCTAATTATCAACTTTCAACTAATAAGAAGCTGCACAAACAAGTCTACTGGCTCTATTTGGTGTGACTTATTGAGTTGTTTATAGTAGGGATAGTTTAAATAAGCTGAAATTTTTTGATTATTTGGAAATGGGAGAAGGGTTGCTTTTAGCTCTTGATTATCAGCTTTAATTTGATACATGTTACACTAAACATGCTGATCATAAATCAAAATGATTGCAGTTGGCATTACCTTAGTCGAATCCGATACTTGCGTGCAAGAATCTCCTGACTCTGAATATTCAGAACCCTGTGGTGAAATACAAGCTGTGAGTGACCCGTGATTATGAAAGCAAAATACCAATGAATTACAGAAATTCACATGTCAAATTCATACACAAACCTATATCCTGAATCAACAATTTGCTTCTGTAGTGCATCTGCCTTGGCGTAATTCTTCCCAGTACGTGCTTTTGATCTTTCAACGGCTGCGATTTGCACGTCTATGGGAACAGAAGATGACTCCCTTGGATCCATGGTGCTCACATACACTGTGATGGTATCCCCATCCGCAACAGCTTTTGCATCCACCTGGGGATTATGTTAAAAACCATTCATTGAAATCAAGAGTCTTGGAGAGAATTTCGAGTATTTGAGGATTTGGGATTGTGAAATTGTTCTTAACTGGTAGAGTCTGCAATTCAAACTGGAGTCCTTCAGGCAGTGAAGTGGGTGGTCCAGCAGAGAGTTCAACAAGAGTATGTGGAAGAGGGAGGCCATAGAAAGTCAATAGACCCTACTCAAAAGAAAGCAACAACAAATCAGATTCAGCACCAAGGTTTAATTCTGAAGTTGTAAGCATTTCGAAAGAAGATCACCTATGAATCACAGGTATAGGTACGGGTATGAATATTGGTACTGGTACGATATGGGTACGTCGATATGGTAAAATTAACAACAAAAAATAGGGTACAGATACGTCTTGGTACGCTTGTAAAAAAATATTTATTTTTAATTTAAAGTAACGTAAAAATTAATTAAATGGTTTAATTTGTTAAGTTTCAACCTACAATTACCATTTAATGTCAAAAGTGAAAGTATAAATCAAAATTAAATATCAATATATTAAATAACTTACAAACTATAGTTTAATTTTAAAATTATGTTAAACATAAAACAAAAAATAAAAAAGAAATTTACTGAAAGGAGTTTTATCTTTGTACTAGAAGAAAATATTGTCTTAATTGAGATATGGTACAGCTTGGATAAATATTAGGTACGCCTGTATACACTAAAAATTAAGAAATTTTTTTTTGGATATGTGTTTCGTATATTCGGAACGTATGTAGAAGTATCATACAAGGTATCATACTGCGGTAAGTATCCGGTACGGTTACGACATATTTTTCGAAGTACTCATACTTCATAGAAGATCACGCTCTGCTTGTTAGGGCCGAAAATGTTTTTTGCATTTTTTGATATTTGTTACAATAGAAAATGACAATACCCCAAGACACAAACACTTGTGCATTAGTTTTAAGAACACAACTAAACTTGAGATAACATTTTCTATGGGAAAAAAAACAGCTTTTCATAGAAAACGTTTTCTATTGGTAAAGGTTTTCAGCTGAAACAAATAGAGTATCCATGTTGTGACTAGGGCTTAGTTGTGTTTTCGTTTTCTATGCTATTGTCTTTTGTGTTTCAAAAATACTCATTGCTTTCCTATTGTTTTCATTTTTATGCGAAAACATTTTTCAAAAATCTGAAAACAATTTTTTGGTACTTTTAAAAAGTGGCAGCTTTTCAGAACTATGAACTATCCCAAATAGTTTTAAAAAACAGTTTATCAAACAAGTTTTCTGTGTTGTTGTTGAAAATAAATAGAAAAATGGAAAACAGAAACAAGCAAAGAGACTTGTTTTAACCTCAACATCAGCCTTTTGATTTCTCTTCAATATCTGTATGATAAGCCTTGAAGCTTCTTCTGGTGTTCTTGGTGGAGGTTTTGATTCTCTCCATGCCTCTGAAAGTTTCTTATACCTTCATTTTCTCATTGTAAATTCAAACAACTCAATATACATAGAGTAGAACACAAATCAAGCAGCAAAGTACATAATTTACTTGAAACAATTCAATTTGAAATTACAGTGTTAACCTAATGAAGAAGCTAGATTTATTAATCAAGATCAAGTGTTATACACTAGTTACCAGTTAGCCTGAGCCTTCTTTGAAGAAACTACTTGCTTACTGAGTCCTTCAGGAACCTTACAACAACAACAACAACAACAACAACAACAACAACAAAAAAAAATTCCTGATTAAATGGGGATAAAATTAAGAGCAACCCAGATCCCCAAATATCTTCAAAACTTCAATTCTGACCCAAAACAGATCATAAAGTACAATTAATTACAAGGGTGATCAAAATTTTCTTTAAAAAAAGTCTTTTATTAAGCAAGGGATTGAATTGAAGAAGAAATGAAGGTGATCATGAGGGGCATTTTTGTACCTGGGAAGTGATTTCATAGTGATAAAGATCGTGGGCAAGGGCGGAGACACCGACGGTAGCAGCGGAGACGCCATGGTGGCCGAGGGTATCGGATTCGTCGGCCGCCGGCTTACAGCAATGTCCGTACAATAGCCTGAGTGCATTTCCCATGTTTTTGATTGTTGTTCTCTCTCTAGTGTCAGAGAGAGAGAGAGTGAGAGAGAACAATGATCTAGAAGAAGCTCAAGTTAGACATTTTAGAGAGAGAGAGAGAGAGAATGGGGCAATGCAAGAGTAATGATTCATCCCCTTTTTCTCCTACCCTCTTTAACCCCCCTCTCTCTCATTGGTTACCTTTTCTCTTTTTTTTTTTTTTTCTTTTTTTTCCTGCTCCTTCAATCACCACCCGCCACGTGACAAAAGGGGTGAGGGGTAACCCCCAAAAGGGGGTCTCAAGCATTATTGGGCAATGCAAATGCTATTGGGTGAAGGGAACAGTGGAGTTGAGGAAATTTAGATGAGGAATAGCGAATCAGGATACAGAATGGCACGTGGCGGTTTCTGATTTGTGGTGGAGAAATTACTGCGAGTACTTTTACCGATGAGGATTTGTCTGATCTGGCGTGGTGGGGTAAAACTGCAGGTCAATGGTCCTTTTGATTTCGAGTCAAGAGCCTCTCCTTGCAGGCTTGTGCTTGCAACCGTCCTTGCAGGCCTTCGGGTCTACTTTTAGGTTCAATTTTGATAATCCGAATCGTTCATATTTTATGATTTATTCAGTATATTATACTTGTAAAAAATCAAATTGATCGGATATCGGGAAGCATATGTTCAGAAAACTGTTTATTAAATTATTTAGAAAATAATTTTTAGTTCAATTTTTTGAACACATACTTCCCGATATCCGATCAACTTAATTTTTTACAGGTATGATATGAATAAATCATAAAATATGAACGGTTCAGATTATCAAAATTGAGAGGATCCTCTCTCTTTGATTTCTACGAATTTAGCGTTGTGTACACGTCAGATTTGTAATTACATGGGACTATATTATCATGGGAAAAATTTAATTCAGTGTATATTTATAAAAAAAAAATGACTCGCAGCTCGAAATTTGGTGGTCCGAATTCGGCTCGAAATCCAAAACGATGTAGTTTTGGGTTTTGATTTTTTTTTTTTTTTCTTTTTATTGCTTTTTGAATCAAAAGACAGAAAAAAGAGAGAGAATGAGAAAAGAGGAATAGAGAAAGACGAAGAAGAGAGGGAAAGAAGAGAAGAGGGGACTGTGATTTTTTCAAACCAGATTCTTCGAAAATTTTTTCTTAGCCTCTTGAAAGGGTTCTTTCCTTCTGTTTTAGCCTTTTCAATAGTTCTTTTTCTTAGTTTTCTCAATGGCTTGTCTGAAGTGAAAAGTCAACCTGTTGTTAATATTCTTTTGTCATCGTTGTTGATTCGGTGGCGATGGCCGATGGCCATACGGTTGAATGAAGAAGATGACGTGAAGAAAATGATGATGTTGATTTGGAGATCAGTATATATATAAATTTTTAGTTCTAGATCTGAATCTGTTTTTTTGTATATATATTATATATATATATTTTACTTGTTCTGGATCTGAAAAAAAATAAAATAAAATTTGTTGATGATAATAATGGTGATAATGTTATATATCTGAATCTGTTTTCAAAAAATAAACAAAAAAAAATTGTTGAGGTTGTATATCTGAATCTGTTTTGATGATGTTGATGTTATATATTAGATCTTTTGATGATGTTCAAAGATCTGATGCGTTTTGAAGATATATATTGATGACTAAAAAAAATATATTGATGATTGCATCAAAACTAAAAAAATTTCTGCATATTTTTCTGTAGATATTGATGATCTTCAAGAATTTTTTTTTTTTTTGCAGATTTTTTGAATTATCTACGTTTTTTTTATGCAGATATTTTGATGCAGATTTTTGGTTTTTCAGATTTTTCTATTTTGATGCAGATTCTTCTTCTTCGGATTATCTGCGTTTTTTTTTTTTTTCTTCTTTTTCTTCTTCCAAAATATCTGCATCAGAAAAACACAGAAAAAAAAGAAAGGGGAAAAAAAAAAAAAGACACCAAAACGACCGTTTTGGTGTCGAGCCAAATTCGAGCTCCGAATTTCGAGTTACGAATCGGAATTGATTTATAAAACAGTAATGTATATCTATCCTATTTGAATTTGCTCAAATTGTTTAAATTTGTAGATGTCAGTTGATATATTGATCATTCAAGAGGTTGTTGGGTTGGTCATTTGGATGGATGTCAGTTGAGAAAGGTGATAACCACAGCTCATAAAAGTGATGTCAATTGTTCAGGTGATTGTCCATAAAATCATCTGGATAATCATCCAGCTTATGTAATTCAAGCAATTTAGCCGAGCCAAAATTTGATAAATCAATCATTAACCTTTATAAAAACAATAATAAATTAATGATAAATTTTATAAATATTAATAATTAAATTTATAATTTTTTCATTATTTTTTGATAATTTTGTGGAACACCCAATGTATTTGTAAGCTTTTTTTTCTCATTGCGTTTAATTATTATTTTTTAATTTGCATTTAATATTTCAATAAGATTTGTTTACCAATTAATGTTATTTATTAAATATATATATATATATATAAATATAAATATGAATTGTTTTGAATTTTAACTTTTAAACTCCAACGCTTAATCACTCACAACCACCGCCCTAACCAACCCAACACTACCCGCCCCGTTTCTTGCCTCCCTCTCCTACCTCCGGATTGCCCCACCCTTCCTTATCCTTGTGCAGCACCAACAAATTATTCATTACTTCTTTCTTTTACTCTGGAACTTATTTTTTGACTTATTTATTTATTTATTTTTAGTCGAAATTTTTATACATAAAACTCAATTTATTTTCTACAAATTGTCAAACCATTGGTTTTTTAGTCAAAACTCTTAACATGTAAAAGTCAACCTATTTTCGGCAACTGCTAAACTCAACTTTTGTACATTGACAGAACACATTAATCCCGTGTAAGAAATATTATGATATGCAATTTTTTTAGGGATGTACAAAATTTTAGACATATTTATTATGTCAATATGTAACGAATTTTTTACATATTTTGTAAATGATGTTATAAAATTTTGTAAGAAAATTACACATTTTTGTGATACAGTGTATATGATAAGGTATGCACCCCTAAAGGGGTGCACACCATAGAATTTTCCACTTATGAGACATACCTAAATTTATATATAGTTTTTTTTTTTTTTTTTGAGCCAATCGATAGAAGAATAATTATAAATATGAAAAATATTTACAACTAGGAAAGTAATTACAAATATGATAAATATTTATATCATTAAACAAACTATTAGTTTATAGGGTTTGGCTTCTCTCAAGTTGTCATCTCAACTTAAGAGAGTGTTTGGTCTTAGTAGACTCATTTTGGACTCGATTTCAATTATCTAAATCGTTCACTTTTTTGAACTTGTTGAGTAGAATATTCATGTAAAAAATTAAGATGATTAGACATCGGTAACTATATATTTGAATTATATTTGTTTTAAAAAAATAGACGATAAATATAATTTAAAAAATAACCATTGATTTTTAATAATACAAAATTGATTCAAACATATAGATGTCCGATCATTTGATTTTTTGCATCAATATTCTGCTTAACGAGTTATAAAAAGTGAACGGTTTGGATTATTAAAATAAAACTTATAATGGGCTCCACGGTGTCCTCAAGTTCTTTCATGTTAAGATGTGAATATGAAAGAAACATAATCTTAGTTCACAATAGTTAGAAAGTCAATAAAGTGTAACACAACCAATATATCAAACCCAACAACCACTAGCTAAATAATTATCACTAAGAGAGTAATTACAAATATAAAAATATTTACATCATTAAACAAATTATTAATTCACAATAACTAGAAAGTTAATAAAGCTTAAGAGTATCTCCAAATAGCTCTTTAAATGAGACCTATTAGTTACTATAACTAATATTATCATATTTTAGTCACTTTAACGGGCTAGCTATTTTAACAAAAATTTTCAAGTCTAGTTACATATGAAGAGCCTTACGAGGCTCTTTAAACAGGGTGTGTGCATAAATAAGTAAAATAAAAAGTAACGTTAGAGTACATAAATAAATAATAAATTAGGCAAAATAAATAATTATTTTTTTATTTTATATTTTAGCTAATAAAAAATGAAAAGTATGATTGGAATATACCAAGCTCAACAACTAACTTACAATAGTTAGAAAATCAATAAAAACTTAACATAACTAGTAATCCGATACCGCTCATCGCCATAGGAGTTCAACTGAATATCTCACACCACAAATAATGGTACATAACTATTAGGCTAAATATCTCAATTATATATAGTCAAATTACATAAATAATAATTTGGAATTTAATAGAAGATTGGAGACAAATTTACAAAAAGCAAATTAAATAATTTTTACCTAATAAATTATAAGTAAAAATTACACTAAATAAATCTGTCAACTTTCAAAATAAAAAACTATAAATAGTTTAAATAAAGTGTACCAAACCTCCCTAGGCTAGTGGGCCCGCAACTAAGGCCAAGTTTGACATATTACAAAAAAGTGAAAAAGTTAAAAAGTTACTCAAAAAGTTAAAAAGTTAACATTATTCACCAAAAGTCAACAATTACGGCTACATAACTCCCAATCCTAATTTTTTCCTACAAATCAATTTTTACAATTTTTTATTACACATTTTTCCATAATAAGTCAAAAAGTTAACCCAAACATCTATATTTTCTTCCTCAATTTTTTAGTCTAAAAAGACAAAAAATACACTTATTTAAGACATCCCAAACAACCCCTAAATGGGTAAGCCAGATTCACTTCACTTTGCTTGTATGGTTCACCTTTTGGATTTGGATTATCTGTTAAAAATAAGAGGAATGTTAGTTATCATTAAAGAAATATAATCAAATTTTTTATAGAAATTCTTTCTTCTCGGATTAGTTATTGTATATTATGTAATCACATACACTAAATTACAATTTATCAATCATATAACACTAGACAGTTTACAAAAAGTATAAGCTTAGTTTTTGTCTTATAATGCTTTATGATTAATATGTTGTATAACTTAGTATATATGCGATTGCATAATATACAATAATTAATTCAAAAGAAGAGAATCCTCCTGAAACTTTTCATGATATTTCTTTCATGATACCCAGTATTACTCTAAAAATATAAGGGAACTTGCTTGTAGACCCTAATAGGTAGACTTATTGTCCAATAGGTTCTGTGATAATTAATAGCATTTTCATCAAACAATATAAAAAAAAGTCATTAATCTTTAATTCTCAGTGACATTTTGAAAATTTTGCCGCAAAAAAGTCACTGATTATAAGTTTTAGTGATAGTTTAAAAAAATCGTCACAAAAAAGTTACTAATTTTTAACTTTCCACGACAATTTGAAAAATTAGTCACAAAAAAATGTTACTAATTATAAATTTTAGCGACAATTTATAAAAATCGTGACAAAAAAGTCACTAATTATCAATTTTTAGCGACATGCAAAAAATCATCACAAAAATTATTTTTACCAAAGATTTTACCAGGACTAATTTTCAATAGGACTTAATGGAAATTATAAGTCAAACTATTAGGATCTATTAGTAGTTTACGCAAAAATAAATGGGAAAATTATAAATACATCTTATGTGTTTTTTTTATTTTTAAATATGAATAAGTAATGTTAGAGACCTCAAAAGTTTTATCAAAATTTTTACAAAATGTCTCACATGGTGGGTCCCACACCTATGTGAGACATTTGGTAGAAATTTTGATAAAACTTTTGAGATTTCTAGCATTTTTGAATATGAATTGCTCCTTAGAGCATCTCCAATGGAGCTGCCAAAACAATAATTTGGCAAGAGAGAGAGAGAGAGAGAGATCTCCAATGGCTTGCTATTCATCTTACCAAATATAGTAGATGTCATTGCTATTGTCAAATTTGGCAGGAGGTTTGGCATTTACCAAACATGCCACATCATTAAATATAACATAATTTTGGCTCCAAATCAATTGATAATCTCCCAGAAAAATCTTCCAAAATCTTTGAACCTTTTTTTTTAAAATTTTATTTATTTGCAAAGCTCACCATTTAAAAAAAAAAAAGAATTTGTTCTTTATTTGATTTTATAAATTCACAAATTTACAAATTTCAGTGAAGAACAAATCACAAATTTCAGAATGATCAGTCAACTCAAATTTCACAAATTTATATAAATTTCTGAAGCAATCTAAAATGAATTTAGAAGATAAACACTTGGATTCCAGCATGATTGGTGAACTTGTTATTTATCTCAACCTTCATTGACCTCTAGGGCTTGTTCTTCATCGAGTTTTAGGGTTCGTTCCCAACCGATCGAGCTTCATTAAAGTCCAAACACTGGTGTTCCATTAAACTCAGCAATTGGCGATCGGGTCTAGTGGTGGTGATTGAAATCATCAGAGAGAAAGAGAGAGAGAGAGAGAGAGAAAGAGATAACTGACTGGTTTGAAGACTATCAACATTGGTGGTGGTGATGATCAAAAGGAAGATGGACAGAAAGGGGTTCGATTGTTGGTTTGTGAGAAAGAAGAGATGGATGAAGATGGAGATAGAGATAGAGACATAGAGAGATGCGAAGCCTTGGGGTTTGATGAAATCAAGATGAGAAAGTGAGAAAGGGGGTCGACTATTGGTTTTTGAGAGAGAGAGAGAGAGAGAGAGAGAGAGAGAGAGAGAGAGAAGCCCTTGGCTAAATCAAGATAAAAAAGGAAGAAAGGGGAATGCTACCAAAAATTTCAGATGTTGAATCTTAGCCATGGATTATGAAATCATCCAACAGTTTGAATAGCGTCTTGGAATGCAAAATGAGCACAACATCTCTTTTTGTTCCCAAAAAAAAGAAAAAAAAAAGAAAAATCTTTTTGTAAAACAGAAAGAGACAACAACGGCTATAAAAAATAAATAAATAAAAAAATTCATATTTTGTATTCCTATAAATACAAATCCTCAATCTCAATTTTATTTTACAGCAAACCTCACAAATTACATTTTTCTTTTTCTCCTCTTTTTATCTCAATTTTGTTTCACTGCAAACCTCGCAAATTACATTTAAAAAAAAAAAAAAGTTTTTCACACAATCACTATTGAAGGTTCATCAAAAACAAAGAGAGAAAAGTCATTCACCATTGATGAAGATGTGGCAATTTGTAAAGCCTGGTGCTACATTTCTGAAGACCCAATTCACTACAAGAATTTTCACTTTTGGCGATTAAATTTTTAGTCGCCAAAGTCAATTTTTAGTCACCAATGGCTTTTAGCAACTAAATTATTTGGTCACAGCATTAGTCACTAAAGAATTGTCGGGAAAGGTAATTGGTGACTAAAATTATTTTAGTAGCCAAATGTATTCAATTGCCGACTAAATTTTTAGTCACCAAAAGGTTGGAAATAAAATTAAATTGCACATTTTCGGCTACTAAAGGTTTAGTCACCCAAAGTGTTATGTTTTTGGCTACTAAAATTTTAGTCGGCAAATAGTTTGTGTTTTGGCTACTAATATTTTAGTCGGCAAAAGTGTTATGTTTTTGGCTACTAAAGGTTTAGTCGCATAAAGTATTATGTTTTTGGCTACTAAAATTTTAGTCGGCAAATAGTTTGTGTTTTGGCTACTAATATTTTAGTCGGCAAAAATGTTACGTTTTTGGCTACTAAATTTTTAGTAGGCAAAAGTTTTTTTATTCTTCAGCTTTTGTTTTTAGCTACGAAATATTTTAGTCGCCAAATGTTTGATTTTTTTTTTGCTACAAAAATTTTAGTTGCCAAATATTTGATTTTTTTTTTTTGCTACAAAACTTTTGGTCGCCAAATGTTTGATTTTTCTTTTGGCTACAAAGCTTTTAGTCGCCAAATGTTTATTATTTTTTTTTTTTTTTGCTACAAAACTTTTAGTCGGCCAAACTATTTTCCCAATTTCTTTTTAGCTACTAATTATTTAGTCGCCAAAAACATGATCTTATGTTTTATCACAAAATTATAATTTCTCCACAACCTGTCTATATTCCATGCAACCTGTAATATGTATGTAAACAAAATAATATGTATACTATCAATCATTCCACAATCGGCATCCGTATACAAAAAATGAATAACTTTAAATGTTAAAGTCCATACAAACCAACTATTGTCCAAACTAAAATAATAATTCCATACAAAATATAGAATCATACAAAAATCAAAGCCCTCCGTATACAAAAAATACTTTCACAAAAGTAAAGGAAGACATAGTTAGTAGGATTATACAAAAGTGTCAAGTGCCCTCCATAAACAAAAGTGTAGACTATCCACAAGTCCACACCAAAAGCCATCTACAAAAAATAAAAAACCAATTGCATCCATTACAAAATATTAATTCATTCAAACATAGGAAAAAAGGTTGTAATAACATGCATTTAAGGTAGAACAATCTATGTAACTCCAAATTCAACTTGCATGATTACTTGTTCCCTACCATTAGTGAACACAAGAACACTGCACACTTATCTTTTGGAGCACCTTTAAGTATGCTTCTCCTTGTAGATGAACCAAGGCCTAGTATTGCCTGTTTGATCACATCAATCAAAACCAAATTTCAATAGATTGGTTTATTATTGTGAAAATTTGTGCTAAATTGTTTAGTGTAACTTTTACTTATAGTTTATCAAATATTAAATAAGTTTAAAAAATTGATTATCTGAAAATTAGTGAAGGGATACTTTGACTTATATTTTTTTATTATCAACTTTTAACTTATAATAAAATACACCAAATAGACCCAATTAAACAGAAAAACCTTCTCGTTAGGTAAAGTTTTAGTTTTTTGTTTCTGTTTTCATTTTGTTTGTAAATTATAAACAGAAAACTTAATTAGTATACTATTTTTTGCTTTTAAAAAAAATGAAACTGATGCTCAAATTTTCAAAAAATTTTGAAAGAAAAAAAAGTGTTCTACTTGTTTTCAAAATCAGTTTTCACTCTTTTCTCTCCCCATCCTTCCCTTACCACCTCTCTTAGTAAAAATGTACACAAAAGTGGCCAATTGAGCTAACTCAATTGATTATCTATTTTATTAACTATAAAATCTAAGTTTTAAAATATTGGTTTTTTTTTTAAGATAGTAAAACATTGATTTTTTATAGGCCTTGTTTTTATATCAAAATTGGGTGTCTTTTACAAAACAAGAGATAAAATTGTGACATATATATACATAAATTTTTAAAAAATTAAATAAAACCTTGAGAAATTTGGGATCTAAAACCAGAGTTTTGTTGACTACATATGGTTGAATCCAGGAAAGAGGCATTAGTTTGACAAAGGAAAATAAACCTGAGATATGTGAAGCTTTACTCCCAGATCATATTGGCAAGTGTATGGTGAGCCAGATTTGACTTCAATCCCTGTAAAATAAAACAAAATAAAATAAGAAAATGATATAGAAGATCATTTTCTAAACCCACTTTCTAGATGTGTAAGTAAGATAATTAGTTAATAATTAAAGAAGACATGAGAGACAGAGAGATTTGTCTTAAATATTCTAATAGATTGCCACATCATTAAGTTTGAAAAGTAAGTCTAATTTTTTTGGCCTGAGTAACATTACCCAATAAAATAATATTGATTTGTAAATGAAAAAAATATATATAAAAAAGGTTTGAAGAGCTGTGTAGAATTTAGTTGAAGTGCATAAATGTATGGTGCAGGCATTGGGTTTGTTGGATCAATAAAACTACAATTATTAATATTATGTTTGGATTATGATTTTTGATAAAATTTTGGAATGAAAAGGAAAGCAAAATGGAGTAAAACATCGACTTATGTTTCAGTTGCAGTTAGGACAACCATCTACCCTATATCTTTATCTAAGTATCAGCCAATTCTAATGTATATTTCCCAAATATGTGCCAATATAAGCAGGGTCCACTTCAGAAATAATCAGGTACAATAATTCAAGTAAAAGTAGTGCCTCAAAACAATCATCTCAAGTACATGGCGACACCTAAATATCTTATATATTAAATCACTAATCTATACACCATACTGCACAAATCCAAAAATTTAGCTTGTGAAAACATTAAATATCTTATCCAGTGATTCTCTCCAATAAAATAAACAAATAATACTAATAGTAACAGAAACAAGACTATGTAATAACTACAAATTATAAACAGATGAAATTAAAAACTAACAATCAAAGTGTGGAAGTCATCCAGCCTTTTTTGGATTAGCTATGGACAAATTTTGTTGCAACATTGAATACTGGATATCCACAACTGCCTTGGATGGTTTTCCTTATACTGAAACAAACCAAAAAAGTTAAAATTAGTATATGGAGACAGGTATCTTCAATAGAAAACAAGAATGAATTCAGCAAAAACAACTGCGGAAGTCCAGAAAATATGTCAGTGTATAGCTAAACAACTTACTAAAATATTATAGGCAAAATTATCAAGCAAATGAGGGAAGCCATGCTCATCAATAGTGAGCATCCCATTTCATGAATCCAAAGACCTATAAAATGCAACAAAAAAATGAAATAGGTTAAATTTCATAAAAACATAATTGGTCATCCAAAGACTTTTAATGTTTCAATCCAAACCCTAGAAGTAGATTCGGATCATAAAATAAGAAGAAACAAAGAAAGAGGAGATCTGAGAGAGAAAGGAAGAGAACGAAAAGATTACCAGATAAAGAAATTGAGGGAGTTTATACCGTTGGAGGTCACTTATTCAGATGACCATGGCGATTTATAGAACGAGAAATAGAGCGAAATCGAGAGAGGAATATCGATAGCAAAATCAATAGAGAGAGAGCAAAATCGGGACAGATTTGGGAAATAAGAGTAAAAGGGGATAGGGCAAGTTTTATACGATTTGGGGATATGGAAAGCTCAAGAGCGAGAACGAGAGAGAGCACGAGACTGAGAGAAAGAGCGAGATATAATCTGGTATTGCGGCAGTGGTGGTGGTGATTTGCAACTGTGGCGATTTGTGACTATGGCGATGGCAATGTGTGACGTCGAATGCTTCCCGGTGGTAAGCGCCTGTGGTGAGGTGAGATTTGGTGGTGACTGATTGTGTGTGTGTATAAGAGAGAGAGAGAGAGAGAGAGAGAGAGAGAGAGTTTTGTATTCCTAAATAGAGGAAGATACCTGGGAGGGCGCCAATAGGTTTTTATTTTCCCACTAAAATTTTGGCACATTTGGCGACTAATTTCAAATTTTGTCGGCAAAAATGTACGTAATAACGACTAAATTATTTAGTAGCCAAATCAACTCAAACAGCGACTAAAATGTTAGTTGCCAAAACTCAATATACAGCGACTAAAATTCTTTTTTGTCGCTGAAAATAAACTTTTAGCGACCAAAAGTTTAGTTGCCAAAGGTAAAAAAATAATTTTTTATTTTCTATTTGACGACTAAATATTTTAGTAGCCAAAACTCAACATACGGCGACTAAAATTCTTTTTGTCACTGAAAATGAACTTTTGGCGACCAAAATTTTAGTCGCCAAAGGTAAAAAAATAATTTTTTATTTTCTATTCGGTGACTAATATTTTAATAGCCAAAACTCAACATACGGCGACTAAAATTCTTTTTTGTCGTCAATTCTGGGAATTTTTAACGACTAAATTTTTTTTTAGTCACCAATAACCAATATACCCCTCCTAAAAAAAATTAGTAACTAAATATTGTACTTTTGCCGACTAAAAAAATTTTTAGTTGCCAATTCCATAACTTTTGGTGACTAAATTTTTTTAGTTGCTAATTTAGTCGCCAAAGGTGCATTCTGTTGTAGTGAATGTTGGCAATTCACAATCGTATGCTCACTTTTAGGAGAAAATTTATGAAAATTATTGCTCACTCTAGAAAAATCAATCAAGAACACGGGTGTCTATCCAATCTCGATGGGGTATAATTATGAAATGTTCCAACGAATTTCATGGGTGTTTAACGCAAGTTGAAAATTTACACCCAAGTGGTATGTCTCAAGTTAATATAGTAAGATTTCATCTTCATTTATTGTGTTAGTTTTTTTATTTTGTGTCATATAAAAATTAACTAATTAATTAATTTAATATTTTATCCATACAGATGCTTTAAGCAAAACTTTTATACCATTAAGATGAAAAAAAATTAAACATTTTGCTTTTGAACATTGTTGCCAAGTCTTGCAAAATAATATTAGTGGCAAGATGTAGCTCTTACGAACACAGTGAAGTCAATGATACATACACCATTTATCGATTCAGTCCCCAAATCACCTATAGATAATTGCATTTATCTTGAAGACGATAACAGTCTAAGTATTGGTAACAATCCAATTGGTGATGGTAGTGTTTTGCAAGGGATAAAAGGCCTATAGATAGATACCATTAGCAAGATAATATCCCATGGTGTATGCGTGATTGTTGATGATATAGTTGGCAGTAGGGGCACGTCCTCTAGTTAATTTCAAAAATAGAGGTGACATCAAGAATAGAAATATCATTAAGAGAGCCAGGCATGCCAAAAAAGCAAGCCAAATCTACAAGTTGTAGGAGGCAACTACCTCGAGTACAACTGTTGGTTTGTGCACATGTCCAGTGTGATCACCAACTTGGGCGGTTGGACATTTATCCCAACGCTAGTTTATACAATCCAAACTCCCTAATATTCTAGGAAGCCCGTGTTACTATCCTTCTTGCAATAATCTAGCGACATTTGCCTCATTTAGGGATCTTAAATATACGCCTTCATAGATAGCAACAATCATTTTGGTAAAAGAATTCAATGCGTCAATTGCAGTAGTTTCACCGATAATGTACTCGTCCACAACATCAGCAGGTACACGATGTTGAAGGATCCGAAGTGCAACAGTCATCTTTTGTACACCGGTCAATCTAGGAGCACCTGTGCCATCAGGGGTTTGAATGAAGTACTGATTGACTTGTTGAATATCATGTAAGATATTAAGAAATAATGACCGCATCATTTGAAAACGTCTTCGGAAGTATTATTCTGGGTAGACAGGGTTATCTGCAAAGTAATATCTATAAATTTATTTATCACCTTTGACCTTCTCACGATTAATGTATTGGCGACCACTTGTGGAACCAACATGTCTGGTCCATTAGTTTAGGTTAGTGCTTGTATTCTTTGTTGTTGGGATGTTAATAATTGCATCATCATTATATCATTATTAGATGATGAAGATTTATCAAAATCTCCATTAAAGACGGCTTTAGTGAAATTGTTCATTGTAATAGTTCAGAGAAAGAGAGAGTTTAGAAAATATGACAATTGTGAGTGTAGGTGAATATGAAAATTGTAGAAAACCTTATGTTCTAATTTATAGAGAAAATGGTGGGTGAATAATGTGTGGTTGTTGATGAATGAATAATGTTGTTTAATATATGGTTGTTGGTGAATGAATGGTGGGCGAATAATGGATGTGGTGAATTATATTAATATTTTTTTATTTCAAAATTTTTAAATTTTTTATATTTGTCTAGTCGGGTAGAATGTAAATATTTAATTTTTTTTTTTTTTTTTTTTTGTAGAAAAAGTTTTTAAAATGTCATTAAAGACAAAAAATAAACTATAAAAAATTCACTAAAAAATTTATATCCAAACACCACCTACAAAATTAGAGGGAAAATTGGTTGTAATTTGTCAAAATGACATGTGACCATTGGAGCACCATTTTGGCAATTTGCTAATGTTCATTGCCAAATTATAGCTTTGGCAAATGTTATCATAGCATTTGCCATTGCAAATGCTCTTATAGTTCTGGAAATAACATCTCACCTGTTAGATTTTTAATTGCATAACAACTAACTCATTTTTATTAATAAATTATCAAAGCAATTAACAATTTTTAATGATATTATAAATAAATTTCAATTAACAATTCATGTAATTTTATTATTATATAGAAAAATAATTAAGACTTTTTTTTTAATTCTGTTAAATAAAAAATTATGACAAATGAGTATTTTTAATTTTCAAAATCACAAAAAGACAACCTATTTTAAGCAAAGTTCGGGAGTATATTTGTAATTTACTCAAAAAAAAAAGAAAAAAAAAAGAAAAGAAAAAATCCTACTCATTTTGCTCTGATGAGATAAGAATGAGAAAGTAGGAAAAGTAGTGTGGTCGTAGGAGTGGAAGGTTGATCAGAGAATGAACTTTAATAATCAAATTTGAGTCGGAGAGCTCCACAAAGGTCACTACAAATTAGAGGATAAACTTTAATAATCAAACTATGAGCTGTATTAGCCTTGTGTATTTTTTAATTTTTTATAACTCAGTATTCAGTCTATTAGACTCAATTAAAATCACAGAAAAACTCCGTATAGACTGGCCTATTAAATTATTTGCACTTCAAACCTATATTAGTTTTGTGTTGTGCTGTATTTTCCAACTTTAATGGAACTTTTTAGTGCTCTTTGACTCAAATTTGTAGCTGAGAAAAGTAGTGTGGTCCTAGGATATAATGGCAATGGCAATTCCACTACAAATTGGAGGATGAACTTTAATAATCAAAACCCTCCCAAAAAAAATTCTTACAAAAGGATGTAGAGTTGAAATTAATGAATGAGATGATAATTTTTGTTGCTCTGTAAAATTTTATGATGGAGCTTATAGCCAGCAAGTCTGAGTTCTCCTTTGATGGAAGACTCCTTGTGTTGATCTCTCTAGCTTCATAGATAATGGCCTTCACAGACATACATATAAATTATTTAATTAAACTTTAGGAAACATTAGTTTATAATTATTTTACTCCTATTTTTATTTTTTTTCATTTTGTGTCAACTGCTATTTCCTTTTAAATATTATGGTAGGTACACAAACACATGGCACACGCCATTAATGACATGATTGTGTCACCCTCCTTGTGATGACCTAGAATTTTCTGGTGCCATTAATGATGTGATCGTGTCACCCTCCTTGTGATGACCTAGAATTTTCTTTTTTCAAAATAGTCAGTGCATAATTTAATGGAGTAAATTTTGCAAATTTAGAGTGTTGTGTATATTTTGTGTGAAAGCAATTCGGTTTTATATATTTTTTTAAATAGTTCTCAGTTTCAGAAAATTATGAAATGTTTATATGTTGTTCATATATGAGTCTAGCATATTGAGTAAAAATTTCAGAATTTATTGATGAGTATTTATTTTATGAAAATTCGCGGACTGATTGGTGTTCAGTTTAATTTATAGTAGAAATTGAAAATGAGTTTTGTATGTTTGGACCATGACTTGAGATTAGTTTGTTGGTTCTACTTTGATGTATATTGGTGATGTTTAGCTTATGGGTGAGAGTTTAATTCAAGACCCATGATTTAGATTTAATTTAATTTGAGTTTGTTTATTTACTCATGTTTAACTGTTTGGTCCTTTTTGATTATGTGATTAGTATTGACCACCATGGGAGTTGTTATTATTTATTATATATGATTATAATATATATTTGAAAGTTGAATTTATGGTGTGTGTCATACAGTAAAAAATTATATATTTTTGTAGTGAATGAAAATGAGTATATATTTCATAGTGAGCAAAATATTATATTTTGTGGTGTATAAAAATGTTATATTTTGTAATAAAAAAAATTATATCATTTTATAATTTATATTATAAAATTTTGAGATATTATTTTAAAAATTATATTTTATTATTTTGAAAATCAGACCTTAGGATGGCAACCTACGTTGGGCTGCCCCATTTTCCCTTGTCTCATTTCCTTTCATTTGCTTGCTTTTGCCTTGCTTTTGAGCAGAGGGCTGCAACCCTTTCTGTTCGTCTCTCTCTTTCTCTTTTCTTTCATAATTGCTCAAGTTTTGAGCTTAGAGTGAGAGTTTTTGGAGTGAGATTTTACAAAAATTTTGTAAATGAAAGTCGGAGAGCTCATTGTGATCTTCGCAATGGTAATCTCATATTCATGATCGGACGAAGTTTGCCTTTCGGATTTGCTCCTCTTCATTATTTAAGGTAGGGACTTTCTCTATATTATTACTTTAAAGCTATATTAGAGATATTTTGAAAAAATATATCATTATAGGAGGTATTGTATATATATATATATTTCTCAGAGTTTTGTTTGGTTAATTTTTGAAAGAAAAATTATGTTAAAATGTTAAGAACATTGGTATTTTGAGATTGATATGGGGAAAATCATCTTGTGTTAGAAATACTTGTTAAAAATCCGAAAAAAATAAGATTAATAGTTGTATGGGTTGTATTTACATCATTTCATGATTAGATAGTTTATTTTGGGGAAAAAAAATTGAAATATCATCTCATTTTTTATTTTAGAATTTATTTTTGAGAAAAATAAATTGATGTTGATGAATATTGAGTATATTGTTAAGTTGAAATTATAGAGTCATTTTGGGATTAAAAATTCTAAAAGTGTTATATTCATGATATTTGATGAAAAATGATATGTTGATGATTAAGTTGTGTTCATTTTTGTTAAAATGAAAAAATGTGAAGTGGAGATTTTTGAACTCACAACCTTGAAAATATTACTCTTGGGTATATTTCATAATTTTTGATGTAAATATCATGTTGATTAGTTAATTTTAGAAAAAGTTGTGAAATTGTTATTAATAGAGAATTTGGGAAAAAAATTAACCTTTTAAGTAGCTTGGAATGAAATATGGTTATATTGAACTATAATTATGTTTGAGAGATGAGACATGTGAAGTTATGTTTTGTATTATTAATTTAGAAAATTTTGAATATAATAAACTTACTAATTTGATGGATTAAATTAGTTTGGTTAATATTTTATATCCTTTATGATTAAAAGTGTGTTATTTGGATTATACCATAAATTTTAATATAATAGGATGAAAATGGTAATATTTATTAAGTATGAGGTTTGGTGAAAATCATATTGGTTATCTTGGTTGAGGTGGAACAAAATTGATTGAAAGTTTTGTGTGAGTCAAAACAATTGGGAAATTGATTATCAGTTTTACTAGTTGGAGTATGCTAATATGTTATTTTTGTACCTCAAATTCATATATGAGATACTTGATATGCAAATTGAGAGTTTGGTTAAATTGGGAGTTGATTACCTATAATCTTGCTCTTTAATGTATTTTTTATATATAAAACTGCATGTGGGTATTTGAAAGTGAGAAAGTCCCAATTTGTGAAAGATCGTAAATGTTGATGTTTTGGGAGTTGTTGGATTATTTGGAAAAGATTATGTTTGGTTTTAAAATTGTTGAGTTTGATGGAAAATTATGTAAGTTTTGAAAGTTTGGCTTTAAAAAGTGAAATATGGATTGTTTCCAAGTGTTGGGTATCATGGGGGATTCCAAGTTATGGTTGTATGTTGGATTGTATATCCATGTTGTTATCTTTTAATTAATGCATTAGAAATAACTGTTTTGGCTATCGATGGAGGATAGTATTGATTATTGTAGAAATTGCATGAGGATTAGATGAGTTGAAACTAATCTCTTATCGATTGTCATTTAATATGATTGTCTTTTAATACATTGTATATGTATGATGTTTGGGAGGAGACATGAGATGTACTCCGTGTTTAAGAGAAGAAAGAAGATGGACTCTAGTAAATTAAGTTGGTCTGTGTGTCTAGGGTGAAAGTCCTGAAAACCGCACATATACATGGATGCCAATTCCCGCGGACGAAATTTCTATAAGATGACAAATAGATGTGTTTGTATGGTAGCTATATTGGTTAGAGACCCACTGAGTTGTATCTTTAGTTTGGTTGATTGAATGAAATGGACATGACTAATGAATTGAGATAAAATGAATTGTGATATAAATTGAACATGGCATCGCATTCGTTTTGAAAAGAATATCTTGTTGATATTAAAGCATGTTTATTTATTTAAGTTAACTAGTTGTGGTTAATTAAATAAATTAGATTTAAGAGATTATGTAATAGAATCATATGGTTTTAACATGATACAATTTCACGTATATGTATGAGTATCTTTGTACTCGCATATCTTCTAATATTGTAATATAAAATTGTTTGGTGAGCTAGTGGTTGCTCACTCTCTACTTGTACATGTGTACATGGAATGTTTTTAGATTTGAGGATCAAACAACTTGGCATGGTTATAAAGTGGTGATAAGCCGTAGTGCTTTTTAAATGTTGCTTTGGCTGAGTTTTATGTTTTGTAAAAGGCAACACTTTCTTGTTTATTGTAAGCCTTAGGGCATTTTTTTTTATTTGTATATAAATATCATTGTTGTATGACAAGAGGGAATATGTATATTTAATTATTCATCATTTCATCAAAGGATGAATTGTCATTTGTAAATGGACTTAATTAATGAATATTGGTGATATTATCTGAGTAATAAAATACGGGGCGTGACACTCCTCAATCATATCTAATCTTTTCTCTTTGCATATAATCTCCCTGCAAGTCTCCAACTCCCTCCCACATAATGTCTTTGCATTATCTCTTTATGGCTTTCAGCAGATTGCTCTAGTTTGGAGTGCCTTAACAAGTTGCTTTTCTCTTCTCTTCTCTTTGTTCTATTTTCTTTTGTTTGGACTGATAAAAAAATAAAAAATAAAAAAAAGTTGCCTACCTAATTAGGTTTTCCTTTATGATATATCTATTTTCGCAGGTTAATTGTTGAGTTTTTGATCATCTTCTCCAACAAAGCTAAGAGCAACTTGAGGTTTTAATCTTTGATCCTTCATTAATGGCCACTAATGCTCAAGGCTCCGACGAAGAAACAAGTTTCTTAGATGATTCACCAAAAGTTGAATGGCGGCCAAGTACCACTCTCTTCCATTGGAAGGGCTTCTGGCTTATGCCTGATCTTATAAAATCCATCATGATCATTGAAAAGCAATTCAAGCCTCTCCCATCAGATATACTCCTAGCTTCGTACCCTAAAACTGGTACAACATGGCTAAAAGCTCTCTTTATCTCAATACTCAGCCACAACTCAAAGGCTTGGATATCGCCGGATGACGATGCCCAAGCCGATCTATTGCAAACCCACAACCTCCATGAACTCATTCCCTTCCTTGAAATGGAGACTTTTGGCGAAAACTGGTCTCAAAATATCAATAAAGTTCCTTCTCCATGGGTTTTCAGCATCCATCTCCCTTACTCAATCCTGATAAGGACTCCCCTACTGCTGGTGATACACCAGAGCAGAGAGCTACATGTGTTCCTAATGATCATGCACCAGAGCAGAGAGCTACACGTGTTCATTCATCAAGTTGTAGTTAGTTAGAGTTAGTTAGTTAGAGTTAAGCTTGTAAACTGTAAACTTACTTTAGTTAGTTTCACCATGGTATGGTTAACAGTTGTAACCGACTCTTTGTAACCGACTCTATTAAAGAGATTCATTGTATTCTTGAATGACAAGTTGAGTTGTATTGAAACTTCTTTTTGGTATCAGAGCACTGTGCTCCACCGAGCTTACAGATCCTTCAATGGCTTCTACGCCATCTTCTTCCTTTCAACTTCCTTCAAATCTATCTTTTCTAATTGCAAATCTTAATTCTTTTGTTACAGTCAAATTAGATAGCAATAACTTCATCGTTTGGAAGAATCAATGGCACAATATCTTACGAGCTACTAACTTGCTTTCATACATCGATGGCTCCATTGCTTTACCATCAGATGTTCCCAAAGATGTTGCTGGTATAGATGTTCTTAATCCAGATCTTCATCAATGGTAGATTATAGATGCACATTTGTTAAGCTGTGTTACTGCAACTCTGTCTTCTTCAATCTTTACTTCTGTGTGTCAATTCAAGACCAGTCATGAAGTATGGAGTATGCTTGAGAAGATATTTACTTCTCTCTCATGCTCTCATATTCATCAGCTTAAAAACAAGCTCTATAGTGTTGTTAAAGCTTCGAATTCAATGGAAGATTACTTGTTATAGATCAACGTGATTGCTGATCAGTTGTCCCTTGCTAGTTCGGCAATAGATGATGAAGATCTTATTCTCTTGACACTTAATGGCCTTCCGTCAGAATATAATGCTTTTAAGACTACAATTCGTGCTAGATCTGAATCAGTGTCCATGGAAGTTCTGTCATCACTCTTGTGTTCAGAGGCCATTCATGTAGAAAGTGCAGCCAAAGTTTCGTCTGATCTTCATGTTGCCTATGCTGCTCCATCTGGTTCCCAGTCTCATATGAAGTTTTCTTCTTATAATTCCTCTGGATCTCGGGGTTATAATCGAGGATATAATCGAGGCTCTTATACAGGTCGATCTTCTTCTCAGAAAAACACCAAGTGCAGCCAAAGTTTCGTCTGATCTTCATGTTGCCTATGCTGCTCCATTTGGTTCCCAGTCTTATATGAAGTTTTCTTCTTATAATTCCTCTGGATCTCGGGGTTATAATCAAGGATATAATCGAGGCTCTTATAGAGGTCGATCTTCTTCTCAGAAAAACACCAGAGGAGGTCGTTTTGGATCTGGTACTATGACTTGCCAGATTTGTGGAAAATTCAATCACACTGCTCTCAATTGTTGGTATCGCATGGATTCTTCATATCAAGTTGCTAATTCTAAGTCTTTACTTGGTTCACCTGCTTTTTCTGAGTTTCAGAACAAGGCATATGTTGCATCTGCTGCAAATTCCTCTAATAATTGGTTTCTAGATTCAGCTGCTACTAGTCATGTTACTCATGATCTTCAGAATCTCAATCTTTATCAACCTTATTCAGGAAATGAGCAAGTGCTAGTTGGTGATGGAAATTCTCTTCCTATTCATCATAAGGGTAAAGGAATTCTCCCTACACCTTCTCATTCTTTTACTCTTAATAATCTTCTTCATGTCCCTCAAATCTCCTCAAATTTAGTTTCTGTTCATCAGCTTATTTCTGATAACAATTGCACTGTGACATTTGATGCTGATACTTTTGTGAAAAGAAGTTTCAATACAACTTAACTTGTCATTCAAGAATACAATGAATCTCTTTAATAGAGTCGGTTACAAAGAGTCGATTATAATTGTTAACCATACCATGGTGAAACTAACTAAAGTGAGTTTACAGTTTACAAGCTTAACTCTAACTAACTAACTCTAACTAACTAACTCTAACTAACTACAACTTGATGGATGAACACGTGTAGCTCTCTGCTCTGGTGCATGATCATTAGGAACACATGTAGCTCTCTGCTCTGGTGTATCACCAGCAGCAGGGGAGTCCTTATCAGGTCCCCTCAAGCTCAGGGGAGGAGAAAGAACCACGAGCTTGCTGTGAAGAAACTGGAAGCGAGAAACAGACAAGGGTTTTGTAAACACATCAGCCAGTTGATCAGAAGAAGCAATATGCTTGACAAGAACCTGCTTGGAAGCGACCCGTTCACGAATAAAATGATAATCCACAGCAATATGCTTAGAACGGGTATGAAAAACAGGGTTAGAGGATAAAGAGATGGCAGAGAGATTGTCACACCATAATACAGGACAGGAAACAGAAACATGAAGATCAGTTAAAAGCATTTGGAGCCAACAAAGTTCAGCAGCAGCTTGGGCAAGTGCACGATACTCGGCTTCGGTAGAAGAACGAGAGACGGTAGGCTGCTTTTTCACTGACCAGGAGATAAGATTTGGACCAAGGAATACACAATAGCCTGTAGTAGAGCGACGATCAACAATAGAGCCAGCCCAATCGGAGTTAGAAAAGGCATATAAGTCAAGAGGACCGGGAGTAAAATGAAGACCATTATGCAAAGTACCCTTGAGATAGCGCAAGAGATGTTTAATAGCAGCAAAATCAGCTTCAGAAGGCGTTTGCATGGACTGGCAAGCAGAATTCACAACAAAGGCAATATCAGGCCGGGTAATGGTGAGATATTGCAGAGCACCAACAATACTGCGATAAAGAGAAGGCTGGGAAAAGGCAACAGAAGATGAAGCTGTAGAAGAGGGCTTAACTAACATGGGAGAAGCACAAGGTTTACATTCAGTCATACCAGCCTTGACAAGAATCTCAAGAGCATACTTGGACTGAGATAAAAAATAACCTGAAGATGATTGATCAACAGAAATGCCCAAGAAATAATTAATATCACCCAATTCCTTCATAGAGAACACTGAATGCATATGAGCAATAAGAGAAGTAATGTGAGAAGAATTAGTGCCAGTAATGAGAATGTCATCAACATAGATGAGCAGAACAGTAAGAGTAGTAGCAGTCTTCTGAACAAAGAGGGAAGAGTCAGAAGAGCTAATGACAAAGCCAATGGAGAGAAGAAATTTGGAAAAGGTTGAATACCAAGCCCGTGGGGCTTGTTTAAGCCCATATAAAGCCTTGTGAAGTTTGCAAACATGATGAGGTTGTTGAGAATCAATAAATCCTTGCGGTTGAGTCATATAAACCTCTTCTTCCAAAACCCCATGTAGAAAAGCATTGGAAATATCCAATTGCTTAATCGGCTAGTTGAAATGCAAAGCTAAGCATAGAAGAATTAGAATTGTAGGCTGTTTGGCAACAGGACTGAAAGTCTCATGGTAATCCAAACCTTCTTCTTGAAGATACCCCTTAGCAACAAGGCGAGCTTTGTGGCGAGCTATAGAACCATCAGAGTTCTTTTTAAGGCGAAAAACCCATTTAGAACCAATAGCCTGTTTACCCAGTGGCAAAGGAACTAAAGTCCAAGTGGATTGTCGGTGAAGAGCTTGATACTCTTCAAGCATAGCCTGAGACCATGCCTTAGAAAGAGCAGCAGCTTGGTAGGAAGAAGGCTCAATATGGTCAGAGGTAATAACAACAGATAACAAATGAGACTGAGACTGGGAGTGAGAAGAAACAGATTTGGACCTGGTGGTCATAGGATGGATGTTGGAAGGTGCTAGAGGAAGGGAGTAAGGCTGAAGATCAACAACCAAAGAACCAAAAGATAATGAGGAGGAAGGAAGAACAGGAGAAGGTGCAACAATAGGGGCAACAGTAGGAGAAGGAAGTGCAGCACTAGAAGCAGCAGTGGGTAGAGCAGTAGGTGCAGTAGTGGGTATAGCAGTAGAGGCAGGAGGAACAGAATGTGGAAGTGCAGGAGTAGGGACAGAAGATGCAGGATATGTAATACCAGTAGGAACAAAACATGAGGAAGAGCCGGCAGTAGGAGAAAAAGCTGAAGACCAAAAGAAAGACCTCAAGTGGTCCGAAGAGGACTGTGGAGAAGAAGAGATGGTAGAAAAAGGGAAGGTGGCCTCATGGAAAACTACATGACGAGAAATGTATATCTTACCTGTGAGAGGATCAAGACAGTGATAGCCTTTAGTAGAGGGAATATAACCTAAGAAGACATAAGGAATAGACTTGGGATGAAGTTTGTGAGGGGAATAAGGCTTGAGCCAAGGAAAACAAAGACAACCAAAGGTGCGAAGAAAAGAGAAGTCAGGAGAGTGATGAAACAGTTTATATTTCTCGCAATCCAGCAGATGCTTTTGTTTCTAGTTGGCACTTTTATTTGAGGAAGTTTGGTGCTTCAATCTCATTTGAAGAGGCTTTTGATGAATTCTGTAGGGGCGTTGTTCCGGGAGGTCCTTTCTTCGACGATCTATTGGAGACTTGGAATATTGGAAAGAGAGAGAGAAAAAGAATGTTTTCTTTGCTACCTATGAGGAGTTGAAGGAGAATACAAAAGAGTCTGTCAGGAGTCTTGCTGAGTTCTTAGGATGCTCATTGACTCATGATGAAATTGAACAAGTGGTGTGGAAAAGTAGTCATGAGAGATTGAGTAAGTTGGATGTCAATACTGATGAAGTAAAAGGAATTTTTCCAGGAATTCCGTTCAATTTGTATTTTCGAAAAGGAGTTGTTGGAGATGGGAAGAACCAGTTGACAACTGAAATGATGGAAAGGCTCAAGGCTCTTGAAAATCAAAGGTGGGAAGGCTCGGGTTTAAAATTGAAACTCTCTGTCGCAAAGCCCAACATCAAATTGATGGACAAAATTTGAAGTCACATTTGGTACTAATCTTACTTTGTTTGCTTAAATATTGTAATTAAATTTGGTATATCATCAGCCAAGTATCTTCTATCCCTAAAACCTTCATCTTCTTTTCCCAATTTACCTACAACCATTGATCGTGTAAGAACTTTGAAGTGTGAAAATATGAGTCATGATCAAAATACTATAACGTTGTATTTGGTTAGGGAATTTGGAGAGAAATTTGGAAAGGAAAAGGGAAAATGTGTGTTAAATTAGGTAAAATATATGTATATTTTATTTATATTTCACCTATTTTTTTTCTTTCCATTTTCAAATCCCTTCTTAAATCCTCCAACCAAATACAACGTAAGTGAATTGGGACAGAAAAATAGGATTTTTAAGACAGAAGATCTCATCTATATATTATGATTTGTTGTGATTTTCTAGTTCAATGTTACATAACTTCTCCCCTCTAGCAATTTGAGTTGTTTTGCCTATTGTGTGATTCATTTACTTGGATTCATTTGGGAAGTGACATTTTAGTGATTTTTTTAACTAAAATATGAGGTGAAAAAAATTGAAGTATTTGGAAACAGCTTTTTGACTTTTTATCCAAAAAAAAAAAAAGGTAAAAAAAAAAAATATATAAAGAATGAGAAGAAATCTTTACTTTTTTTTTTTGGTGTATAATCTTTTGACTTGTTTTAATTACTTTTTAACTATATCAGTTTATTGTCAAATGGACCTTAGTTTCCACGGTTTCATATGAGCATGAATCATGATCACATACAGCAACAAGGGTGGCTATAGGTCGAATGGGCCAATCCAGCAAAGTTTTAGGGCTTGATTTAATTTTAGGCCTAGTTTGGGATTAGATCTTGAAAGCGAACCCAGTTTAACACAAGTTTATATAAATAATATTTGTTTGTAATTTAAATTGTTAAACCTCTTAAACAGGTTGAAGAATTGAACCCTTCGACCCCTTTTCTTTGCTCTTAATTGTAGTCAAATGAGACATAATGTCTAGCGTGTTACTTTATTTTGTTGGAGGATAAAAGTTGTAATTTAGTTGGATCAAATGCAAAGCAAGTATAATATAGAGAGTCTATTGTTGGAGTAGTCATAACAAATTTATCAACGAACATACTAATCAAGACACAAAACTTAAATATAGATTTCACTACTTAATTTGAGATTCATTTAATCATGTGTTTACATATTTGTTAGTATTTTTGTCAGCCTTTCTAACATTATTACAATCAATTATTTCGGAGAAGTTATTTCGTGGTCTTAGAAAATGGTCACGTACGTAGTACCCCAAATGTATTGTAATTAATGGAGGGGATGCGATTTACGATTTTGTGTTGGTCATGAAAGAACAACAAGGGACATAGTGTTTGATGATTGATTATAGACATTGTTAGATTAAGTAGGCGCATTCGAATTCCGCCGGTTCAAACAAATTGGCTCCGACTTCACTTTCGCTAAATCTTATTTACATTCCATGTATTGACGTAGTATTCTAATATCATTTCTTGTGATCCGACTTCAGTTATCAATCGGCTTAAATATGAAAATGACAATATTTTCAAGTCATAGAATTTCCATTCCTCGTTAACTTATTAGTGAGACTGGTCTTTTGCAGTGTATCCTTGGGTTGTGCAACTGACCAGAATTCTGTGACGCCCCAGGCTGGCTGCAGTTTTCCTTTCATTAGCTTTATTTTTTCGTCAAGTTTTCTTGGTTCTGTTCTTATCCTTGTATTTACACCGATGTCTTTCCCCTTGTATTTAGACTAATGTCTTAGTTTGAATCATATTGATGTTTCTATTTCTTCAGCTGAAATTTTGTGTGATTGACAAATTCCCGAGGCAGCAACTGCTGTATTGAATAAACTCAATGGGGCTGTTCAGTGTAGCTCTTACGGTTTTCTCTTTTTCTTTTTCTTAGATTGTAGAATTTTGTATTAGAGTGTTTGGTGCAATTGCTGCATACAATGTATGAGACAAAAATAGATTAAAAAAAACTGATTATTGAGAAGTAGGGAGATGTTTTGAGCTTCTGCTTTTTTATTATCAGCTTTCAACTTTGTATTATAAGTTACACCAAATAGGACCAATGTTCTTCGAGTTCTGTTTAGTTTGATCCTTGATGTAAACTAGCTGGGAATATTGTGAGATTAATGTAAGACTAAATTATTTATTTAGTCATTATATTGACCGATATGGTAATATGAATTAGAGATTTGGCACGATTATGATTTCATATTTTTTGCTACAATTAATTGGTAAATAAAGAAGAGTGTTTTCCAAGTATCCTACTTTGATGGGAAAGTGGAATCATTGTTAAATAAAGAAATTGGTTATCTCTTTACCTATAAAAGGACATTCAGACTACCCATCAAAATAATTCTGAATTCAATGTATTCTAAAGATGGTCAAGAGAGAGAAACCATTTTTCACTAATATTGATATTAGGTTTATGTTCAATCAAATTTGAGTCACTTGAAGGTTTCGTGTAATTGATCCAAGTATGTTATTTATTTTTCGCATTAAGTAATTATTTGTAAAAATCATGATAGTTCACGATTTTGGAATATGAAAGTTGTTATATGTATAACACCATAAAATTATTTACAATTAATGCCGTTGGATGATGAGCTTGAAGTAATGCTCCTTTCCCACTCTCTGGTTGTGAGAAACCCTGAAGAATGTGATTATTGAGAGTGGTGATTTGAAACATCTTCTATTGAGCATTTGAGATTTCAATTGTGCTTTGACATGACCAGTTTTCATGATCATATAAAAGCAATTACCAACCCTTTAATCAGTTTCATAAATTATCTATATGTCCTTAAATTAGATATACATGTTACAACAGAAACACAAGCAAGTCTTAAATACTGTTTGTGTTTTTTCATATTCTGCTAGTAGCCATTTTCACAACAGGTTATTTGCCTCCCTGCCGGTCCTTTCTCCTCCATTCCCACGGCATCTCAGGGTTTGACGAAGCCCACAAGCCTACTCGCTTTGTCCGAGCCTCTTTCTCCCACTGGTATGACACAACACGAATAGCCATTAGAAATGAAGTGTTTAATACGATCACTTCTCAGAATTAACAGTAAAATGGATTACCTTCTCAAGTTCTGGACGTTGGTCATAGGCTTTGTAATGCCATGCCAATCCTTTCTTCAGCATCGATTCCTATACAGAGACAATTGTTGGAAGACTCCCAATGAGTGTTTGAACTTTGAAGTCAGTTTAGAAAGGCAGAGACATTCTGTGAAAACAGTACCTGTATAAAGATACCATTGCAATAAACATCTCCTACAGACCGGCCATATTGATCTTGGTCAAAGACAAGAACTCTCAGGCACTTGCCCTGAACAAGGTTGGTCAGTTCCTCCTTTGCCTCCTTTCCATATGGCATTTCACTCTCCGGCGCATCTATTCCCCTGTTTTCTTGAGAAGTCATTAATCATTGATAGTTGCCTTGTTTGGTGCAGTTTATAAGGTTTACTTATAGTAGTTTGTATAAGAATGTTTGATGCAACTTTTGATTATAGTTTTAAATAAATTGATCAAAAAGAAAAAAAGAAAAAAACTGATTATTGAAAAGATGTGGGAAATGTGCTTTTAATTTTTATTTTCTAATCATCAACTTTCAACTAATAAGAAGCTGCACAAACAAGTCTATTGGCTCTATTTGGTGTAACTTATTGAGTTGTTTATAGTAGGAATAGTTTAAATAAACTGAAAATTTCTTATTATTCGGAAACGGGAGAAGGGTTGCTTTTAGCTTTTGATTATCAGCTTTAATTTGAGAAAAGTCAAAATGATTGCAGTTGGCATTACCTTAGTCGAATCCGATACTTGCGTGCAAGAATCTCCTGACTCTGAATATTCAGGACACTGTGGTGAAATACAAGCTGTGAGTGACCCGTGATTTTGAAAGCAAAATGCCAATGAATTACAGAAATTCACATGTCAAATTCATATACAAACTTATATCCTGAATCGACAATTTGCTTCCGTAGTGCATCCGCCTTGGCGTAATTCTTCCCAGCGCGTGCTTTTGATCTTTCGATGGCTGCGATTTGCACGTCTATGGGAACAGAAGATGATTCCCTTGGATCCATGGTGCTCACATACACTGTGATGCCATCCCCATCCACAACAGATTTTGCATCCACCTGGGAATTATGTTAAAAACCATTCATTGAAATCAAGAGTCTTGGAGATAATTTCGAGTATTTGAGATTGTGAAATTGTTCTTAACTGGTAGAGTCTGCAATTCAAACTGGAGTCCTTCAGGCAGTGAAGTAGGTGGTCCAGCAGAGAGTTCAACAAGAGTATGAGGAAGAGGGAGGCCATAGAAAGTCAATAGACCCTACTCAAAAGGAAGCAGCAACAAATCAGATTCAGCACCAAGGTTTAATTCTGAAGTCGTAAGCATTTCAAAAGAAGATCACGCCCTGTTTGTTAGGACAGAAATATTTTATGCATTTTTTGGTATTTGTTGCAATAGAAAATGACAATCAATGAAAAATATTTTTTGTGGTCAATAGAAAACAAACTTATTTAAATAAATTGTTTTTCACTTTTAAAATATGAAAAATATTTTTGGGACTAAAATCTTACCACAGCGGCCACCCCACAAGAGTATGAGGAACAGGGAGATCCCCATTCCCCCCTCCCCCGTTTTCTATTGGTAAAAGTTTTCAGCTGAAACAAATAGAGTATCAATGTTGTGACTAGGGCTTAGTTGTGTTTTCGTTTTCTATGCTATTGTCTTTTGTGTTCCAAAAATACTCATTGCTTTCCTAATGTTTTCATTTTTATGTGAAAACAGTTTTCAAAAATCTGAAAACAATTTTTGGTACTTTTTAAAAAGTGGCAGCTTTTCAGTACGATCCCAAAATAGTTTTCAAAAACAGTTTATCAAACAAGTTTTCTGTGTATTCTTGAAAATAAATAGAAAAGTGAAAAACAGAAACAACCAAAGAGACTTGTTTTAACCTCAACATCAGCCTTTTGATGTCTCTTCAATATCTGTATGATAAGCCTTGAAGCTTCTTCTGGTGTTCTTGGTGGAGGTTTTGATTCTCTCCATGCCTCAGAAAGTTTCTTATACCTTCATTTTCTCATTGTAAATTCAAACAACTCAATATACATAGAGTAGAACGCAAATCAAGCAGCAAAGTACAAAATTTACTTGAAACAATTCAATTTGAAATTACAGTGTTAACCTAATCAAGAAGCTAGATTTATTAATCAAGATCAAGTGGTATACACTAGTTACCAGTTAGCCTGAGCCTTCTTTGAAGAAACTACTTGCTTACTGAGTCCTTCAGGAACCTCACAAAAAGAAAGAAAAAAAAAAAACTTCCTGATTAAATGGGATAAAATTAAGAGCAACCCAGAACCCAAATATCTTCAAAACTTCAATTCTGACCCAAAACAGATCATAAAGTACAATTAATTACAAGGGTGATTAAAACTTTCTTTAAAAAAACAGTCTTTATTAAGCAAGGGATTGAATTGAAGAAGAAATGAAGGTGATCATGAGGGGCATTTTTGTACCTGGGAAGTGATTTCATAGTGATAAAGATCGTGGGCAAGGGCGGAGACACCAACGGTAGCAGCGGTGACGCCGTGGTGGCCGAGCGTATCGGATTCGTCGGCCGCCGGCTTACAGCAATGTCCGTACAATAGCCTGAGTGCATTTCCCATGTTTTGGATTGTTGTTCTCTCTCTAGTGTTAGAGAGAGAGAGTGAGAGAGAACAATGATTTAGAAGAAGCTCAAGTTAGACCTTTTAGAGAGAGAGAGAGAGAGAGAATGGGGGCAATAAAGGGGGTTGAGGGGTGACCCCAAAAGGGGTCTCAAGCATTACCCTAAAGGGGGTGAGGGGGTGACCCCACCCTTGGGTAAATCAAGATAAAAAAGAAAGAAGGAGAATGCTACCAAAAATTTCAGAGGTTGAATCTCAGTCATGGATTATGAAATCATCCGATGGTTTGAATAGTGTCTTGAAATCTTTTTGTAAAACAGAGAGAGACAACAACGGCTATAAAAAAAAATTAAAAAATTAAAAAATTAAAAAAAATTTCATATTTTGTATTTTTATAAATACAAATTCTCAATCTCAATTTTATTTTATAGAAAACCTCACAAATTACATTTTTCTTTTTCTCCTCTCATTATCTCAATTTTGTTTCACTGCAAACCTTGCAAATTACATTTAAAAAAAAAAAAAAGTTTTTTACACAATCACTATGGAAGGTTCATCAAAAACAAAGAGAGAAAAGTCATTCACCATTGATGAAGATGTGGCAATTTGTAAAGTTTGGTGCGACATTTCTAAAGACCTAATTGTTGGCAATATACAATCGTATGCTCACTTTTAGGAGAAAATTTATGAAAATTATTGCTCACTTCAGAAAAATCAATCAAGAATACAAGTGTCTATCCAATCTCGATGGGGTATAATCATGAAATGTTCCAACGAATTTCGTGGGTGTTTAACGCAAGTTGAAAATCTACACCCAAGTAGGATGTCTCAAGTTGATATAGTAAGATTTCATCTTCATTTATTATGTTAGTTTTTTATTTCGTGTCATATAAAAATTAACTAATTAATTAATTTAATATTTTATCCATACATATGCTTCAAGCAAAACATTTATACCATCAAGATGAAAAAAAATTAAACATTTTGCATTTGAACATTGTTGCCAAGTCTTGCAAAATAATATTAGTGGCAAGATGTAGCTCCTACGAACATAGTGAAATCAATGATACATACACCATTTATCGATTCAATCCCCGAATCACCTATAGATAACTGTGTTTCTCTTGAAGACAATAACATTCCAAGTATTGGTAATAGTCCAATTGGTGATGGTAGTGTTTTTGTGAGGGATAAAAGGCCTATAGATAGATACCAATAGCAAGATAATATCCCATAGTGTATGCGTGATTGTTGATGGTATAGTTGGCAGTAGGGGCACGTCCTCTAGTTAATTTCAAAAATAGAGGTGACCTATCAAAAATAGTAATATCATTAAGAGAGCTAGGCATGCCAAAAAAGCAAGCCAAATCCATAAGTCGTAGGAGGCGACTACCTCAAGTACAGCTGTTGGTTTGTGCACATGTCTAGTGTGATCACCAACTTGGGCGGTTGGACATTTATCTCAACGCTAGTTTATACAATCGAAACTCCCTAACATTCTAGGAAGCCCATGTTACTCTCCTTCTTGCAATAATCTAGCGACATCAGCCTCATTTAGGGATCTTAAATATATGCTTCATAGATAGCAACAATTGTTCTGGTAAAAAAATTCAATGAGCCAATTGCAGTAGTTTCACCGATAATGTACTCGTCCACAGCATCAGCAGGTACACGATATTGAAGGATCCGAAGTGCAGCAGTCATTTTTTGTACACCGGACAATCTAGGAGCACCGGTGCCATCAGGGGTTTGAATGAAGTACTAATTGACTTGCTGAATATCATGTAAGATATTAAGAAATAATGACTGCCTCATTCGAAAATATCTTCGGACGTTTTATTCTGGATAGACAGGATTATCTGCAAAGTAATATCTATAAATTTATTCGTCGCCTTTGACCCTCTCATGATTAATGTATCGGTAACCACTTGTGGAATTAACATGTCTGGTCCATTAGTTTAGGGTTAGTGCTTGTATTCTTTGTTGTGGTGATGTTAATAATTGCATCATCATTATATCATTATTAGATGATGAAGATTTATCAAAATCTCTATTAAAGACGGCTTTAGTAAAATTGTTCATCGTAATAGTTTAGAGAAAGAGAGAGTTTAGAAAATATGAAAATTGTAGAAAACCTTATGTTCTAATTTATAGAGAAAATGGTTGGTGAATAATGGGTGGTTGTTGATGAATGAATAATATTATTTAATATATGGTTGTTGGTGAATGAATGGTCGGTGAATAATGGATGTGGTGAATTATATTTATATTTTTTATTTCAAAATTTTTAAATTTTTTATATTTTTCTAGTCAGGTAGAATGTAAATATTTAACTTTTTTTGTAGAAAAAGTTTTTAAAATATCATAAAAGACAAAAATAAACTATAAAAAATTCACTAAAAAATTTATATCCAAACACCACCTACAAAATTAGAGGAAAAGTTGGTTGTAATTTGTCAAAATAACATGTGACCATAGGAGCACCATTGCTATAATTTAGCAATTTATTAATGTTCATTGCCAAATTATAGCTTTGGCAAATGTTATTATAGCATTTGTTATTGCAGATGCTCTTATAGTTCTGGAAATAACATCTCGCTCTTTAGATTTTTAATTGCATAACAAGTGACTCATTGTATTAATAAATCATCAAATCAATTAACAGTTTTTAATAATATTATAAATAAATTTTAATTAACAATTCATGAAATTTTATTATCATATAGAAAAATAATTAAGACTTTTTTTTAAAAAAATTCTGTTAAATAAAAAATTATGACAAATGAGTATTTTTAATTTTCAAAATCACAAAAAGACAACCTATTTTAAGCAAAGTTTGGGAGTATATTTGTAATTTACTCAAAATAAAAAAAAAAAGAAGAAAAAATCCTACTCATTTTGCTCTGAAGGGATAAGAATGAGAAAGCAAGAAAAGTAGTGTGGTCATAGGAGTGGAAGGTTTATCAGAGAATGAACTTTAATAATCAAATTGGAGTCGGAGAGCTCCACGAAGGTCACTACAAATCAGAGGATGAACTTTAATAATCAAACTATGAGCTGTATTAGCCTTGTGTGTTTTTTTAATTTTTTATAACTCGGTATTCAGTCTATTAGACTCAATTAAAATCGCAACAAAACTCTGTATAGACTGGCCTATTAAATTATTTGCACTTCAAATCTATGTTAGTTTTATGTTGTGCTGTATTTTCCAACTTTAATGGAACTTTGGGGTGCTCTCTGACTCAAATTTGTAGGTGAGAAAAGTAGTGTGGTCCTAGGATATAATGGCAATGGCAATTCCACTACAAATTAGAGGATGAACTTTAATAATCAAAACCCTTCCAAAAAAATGTAGAGTTGAAATTAATGAATGAGATGATAATTTTTGTTGCACTATAAAATTTTCTGATGGAGCTTATAGCCAGCAAGTCTGAGTTCTCCTTTGATGGAAGACACCTGGCGTTAATCTCTCTAGCTTCATAGATAATGGCATCCACAGACATACATATAAATTATTTAATTAAACTTTAGGAAACATTAGTTTATAATTATTTTACTCCTATTTTTATTTTTTTCATTTGGTGTCAACTGCTATTTCCTTTTAAATATTATGGTAGGTACACAAACACATGGCACACGCCATTAATGACATGATTGTGTCACCCTTCTTGTGATGACCGGGAATTTTTTTTTTTAAATAGTCAGTGCATAATTTAATTGAGTAAATTTTTAGATTTAGAGTGTTGTATATATTTTGTGTAAAAATAATTCAGTTTTGTATTTTTTTTAAAAATAGTTTCCAGTCTCAAAAAATTATAAAATTTTTATATGTTGTCCATATATGAGTCTAGCATGTTGGATAAAAATTTCAGAATTTATTGATGAATATTTATTTAATGAAAATTCGCAGACTAATTGACATTTAGTTTAATTTATAACAGAAATTGAAAATGAGTTTTTTGTGTTTAGACCATGACTTGAGATTAGTTTGTTGGGTCTACTTTGATGTATAATTGGGTAATATTTAGCTTATGGGTGAGAATTTAACTCAAGACCCATGATTTAGATTTAATTTAATTTGAGTTTGTTTATTTACTCATGTTTAACTGTTTGGTCCTTTTTGATTATGTGATTAGTATTGATCACCATGGGAGTTATTATTATTTATTATAAATGATTATAATATGTATTTGAAAGTTGATTTTATGATGTGTGCCATACGGTAAAAAAATTATATATTTTTGTAGTGAATGAAAATGAATATATATTTCGTAATGAGAAAAAATATTATATTTTGTGATGTATAAAAATAAAATTATATCATTTTATAATTTATATTATAAAATTTTGAGATACTATTATAAAAAATATATTATATTATTTTAAAAATCAAACCTTGAAAGGCAACCCACGTGAAGCTACCCCCCTTTTCCCTTGTCCCATCTTTCTTTCCCATTTCTTTTCATTTGCTTGCTTTTGAGTAGAGGGCTGCACCCCTCTCTGTTCGTCTCTCTCTTTCTCTTTTCTTTCACGGTTGCTCTAGCTTTAAGCTTAGAGTGGAAGTCTTTAGAGTGAAATTTTGCAAAAAATTTGTAAATAAAAGTCGGAGAGCTTGTCGTGATCTTCGTAATGGTAGTCTCGGATTCATGATTGGACGAAGTTTGCCTTTCGGATTTGTTTCTCTTCATTATTTGAGGAAGAGACTTTTTCCATATTATTACTTTAAAGCTTTTTTAGGAATATTTTGAAAAAATATATCATTATAGGAGGTGTTGCATATATATATATATATATATATTTCTCAGAGTTTTTTTTGGTTAATTTTTGAAAGAAAAATTATATTGAAATGTTAAGAATATTAGTATTTTGAGATTGATTTGGGGAAAATCATCTTGTGTTGGAAATACTTGTAAAAAATTTGAAAAAAGAATAAGATTAATAGTTGTATGGGTTGTATCTACATTATTTCATGATTAGATAATTTATTTTGAGAAAAAAAAATGTTGAAATATCATCTCATCTTTGATTTTGGAATTTATTTTTGAGAAAAATAAATTGATGTTGATGAATATTGAGTATATTGTTAAGTTGAAATTATAGAGTTGTTTTAGGATTAAAAACTCTAAAAGTATTATTTTAATGATATTTTATGAATGGTGATATATTAATGATTATGTTGTGTTCATTTTTGTGAAAATGAAAAATGTGAAGTGGGAACTTTTGAACTCACAACCTTGAAAATGTTACTCTTGGGCATATTTCATAATTTTTGATGTCAATATCATGTTGATTAGTTAATTTTAGAAAAAGTTGTGAAATTGTTATTGGTAGAGAATCTGGGGGAAAAAAAAATTAACCTTTAAGTAGTTTGGCATGAAATATGGTTATATTGAACTATGATGATGTTTGAGAGATGAGACATGTGAAGTCATGTTTGGTATTATTAATTTGGAAAATTTTGATTATAATGAACTTACTAATTTGATGGATTAAATTAGTTTGGTTAATATTTTATATCCTTTATGATTAAAAGTGTGTTATTGGGATTATACTATAACTTTTAATATAGTACGATGTAAATGGTAATATTTATTAAGTATGAGGTTTGGTGAAAATCATATTAGTTATCTTGGTTGAGGTGGAACAAAGTTGATTGAAAGTTTTGTGTGAGTCAAATTAATTGGGAAATTGGTTATTAGTTTTACTTGTTGGAGTATGCTAATATGTTATTTTTGTACCTCAAATTCATATATGAGATACTTGATATGTAATTTGAAGGTTTGGTTGAATTGGGAGTTGATTACCTATAATCTTGCTCTTTAATGTATTTTTTGTATATAAAACTGCGTGTGGGTATTTGAAAGTGAGAAAGTCCCAATTTGTGAAAGATCCTAAATGTTGATGTTTTGGGAGTTGTTGGATTATTTGGAAAAGATTATGTTTGGTTTTAAAATTGTTGAGTTTGATGGAAAATTATGTAAGTTTTGAAAGTTTGGATTTAAAAAGTGGAATATTGATTGTTTCCAAGTGTTGGAATCATGGGGGATTCCAAGTTATGGTTGTATGTTGGATTGTATATCCATATTGTTATCTTTTAATTAATGCATTAGAGATAACTGTTTTGGCTCTCGATGGAGGATAGTATTGATTATTGTAGAAATTGCATGAGGATTAGGTGAATTGAAACTAATCTCTTATCGATTGTCATTTAATATGATTGTGTTTTAATACATTGTATATGTATGATGTTTGCGGAGAGAAAGGGAATGTATCCCATGTTTGAGAGAGGAAAGGGGATGGACTCTAATAAATTAAGTTGCCCTGTGTGTCTAGGGTGAAAGTCCTGAAAACCGCGCGTATATATGGGTGCTGATTCCTGTGGATGAAATTTCTGTAAAATAACAAATAAATATGTTTGTATGATAGCTATATTGGTTAGAGACCCACCGAGTTGTATCCTTAGTTTGGTTGATTGAATGAAATGGACATGACTAGTGAATTGAGATAAAATGAATTGTGATATAAATTGAACATGGTATCGCATTCGTTTTGAAAAGAATATCTTGTTGATATTAAAGCATATTTATTTATTTAAGATAACTAGTTGTGATTAATTAAATAAACTGGATTTAAGAGATTATGTAATAGAATCATATGATTTTGACATGATATGATTTCACGTATATGTATATCTTTGTACCCGTATATCTTCTAATGTTGTAATATGAGATTGTTTGGTAAGCTAGTGGTTGCTCACCCCCTACCTATACATGTGTACATGGAATGTTTTCAGATTTGAGGATCAAACAATTTAGCATGGTTCTAAAGTGGTGATGAGCTGTAGTGCTTTTTAATTGTTTCTTTGGCTGAGTTCTATATTTTGTAAAAGGCAACACTCTCTTATTTATTGTAAGCCTTAGGGCATTTTTTTATTTGTATGTAAATGTCATTATTGTATGACGAGAGGGAACATGTATATTTAATTATTCATCATATCATTAAAGGATGAATTGTCATTTGTAAATGGACTTAATTAATGAATATTGGTGATGTTATCCGAGTTATAAAATACGGAGCGTGACACTCCTCAATCATCATATCTAATCTTTTCTTTTTGCATATAATCTCCCTGCAAGTCTCCAACTCCATCCCACACAATGTCTTTGCATTATCTCTTTATGGCTTTCAACATATTGCTTTAGTCTGGAGTGCCTTAACAAGTTGCTTTTCTCTTCTCTTTGTTCTATTTTCTTTTGTTTGGACTGATAAAAATATATAAAATAAAAAAAGTTGCCTACCTAATTTGGTTTTCCTTTATGATATATCTATTTTCGCAGGTTAATTGTTGAGTTTTTGAGCATCTTCTCCAACTGAGCTAAGAGCAACTTGAGGTTTTAATCTTTGATCCTTCATTAATGGCCACCAATGCTCAAGGCTTCGACGAAGAAACAAGTTTCTTAAATGATTCACGAAAAGTTGAATGGCGGCCAGGTACCACTCTCATCTATTGGAAGGGCTTCTAGCTTATGCCTAATCTTATGAAATTCATCATGATCATTGAAAATCAATTCAAGCCTCTCCCATCAGATATTCTCCTAGCTTCTTATCCTAAAACTGGTACAACATGGCTAAAAGCTCTCGCTATCTCAATAATTAGCCACAACTCAAAGGCTTGGATATCACCAGAGGGCGATGTCCAAGCTGATCTATTATAAACCCACAACCCCCATGAACTCATTCCCTTCCTTGAAATGGAGACTTTTGGTGAAAACTCGTCTCAAAATATCAACAAAGTTCCTTCTCCATGGGTTTTCAGCACCCATCTCCCTTACTCAATCCTACCCGAGCATGTAAAGAACTTTGGATGTCGTGTTGTTTATATTTCTCGCAATCCAGCAGATGCTTTTGTTTCTAGTTGGCACTTTTATTTGAAGATGTCTGGTGCTTCAATCTCATTTTAAGAGGCTTTCGATGAATTCTGTAGGGGTGTTGTTCCGGGAGGTCCTTTCTTCGACCATGTGCTAGAGTATTGGAAAGAAAGAGAGAAAAAGAACGTTTTCTTTGTTACCTATGAGGAGTTAAAGGAGAATCCAAAAGAGTCTGTCAGGAGTCTTGTTGAGTTCTTAAGATGCTCATTGACTTCTGAGGAAATTGAACAAGTGGTGTGGAAAAGTAGTCATGAGAGACTGAGTAAGTTGGATGTTAATATTGATAAAGTAAAAGGAATTTGGCCAGGAATTCTGTTTAATTTGTATTTTCGAAAAGGAGTTGTTGGATGGAAAGAACCAGTTGACAACTGAGATGATGGAAAGGCTTGAGGCTCTTGAAAATCAAAGGTGGGAAGGCTCGGGTTTAAAATTGAAACTCTCTATCGCAAATCCCAACATCAAATTGATAGACAAAATTTGAAGTCACATTTGGTACTACTCTGACTTTGTTTACTTAAATGTTGTAATTAAATTCTGTATATCATTAGCCAAGTATCTTCTATCCCCAAAACCTTCATCTTCTTTTCCTAATTTACTTACAACCATTGATCATGTAAGAACTTTGAAGTGTCAAAATATCGAGTCATGATCAAAATACTATAACGCTGTATTTGATTGGGAAATTTGGGGAATGATTTGGAAAGAGAAAGGGAAAATGTGTGTGAAATTAGGTGAAATGTATGTATATTATATTCATATTTTACCTACCTCATCCCGCCCCCTTTCCAAATCGCTCCTCAAATCATCCAATCAAATATAGGATACGTGGATTGGGATAAGAAGATAGGATTTTTAAGACAGAAGATCTCATGTATATATTATGATTTGTTGTGATTTTCTACTTCAATGTAACATAATTTCTCCATTCTCTAGCAATTTGAGTTGTCGTTTTGCCTATTGTGTGATTCATTTACTTAGGGTTCATTTGGGAAGTGACTTTTTAGTGATTTTTTTATTCAATTATGAAAGTGAAAAAAATTAAAGTATTTGAGAACAACTTTTTGACTTTTTACCCCCCCCAAAAAAAAAGGCACAAAAAAATATAAAGAATGAGAAGAAATCTTTAATTTTTTTGGTATAATCTTTTGACTTTTTTTAATTAACTTTTTAACTATATTAGTTTATTGTCAAACGGACCTTAGTTTCCACCGTTTCATATGAGCATGAATCATGATCACATACAGCAACAAGGGTGGCTATCAGCCCAATGGTCAAATCCAGTAGCCAGTTTTTAAAGTTTTAGGGCTTGATTTAATTTTAGGCCTAGTTTGGGATTAGATCTTGAAAGCCTACCCAGTTTAACACAAGTTTATATAAATAATTGTGGGAGCCGGATAAAAATGGATGCAGATAGGCCGAATACACATTTAGATAATCAGTACATGTTGTACTCGGACTCGTCTTGTATGTTCTGGATGCCGAATATATTAGTCAGCCACAAAGCCAACCGAACAAGGGGTCGACTGGAAGTCGGGTTATGATGAAAGAAGGGCCGAGTGAGCAATCACACGACAGATTAGTAGTGGGCCCCATCTTGAGGACTGGGGGTGTATATAAATAGAAGAACAGCAACCAAAGAGAGGTATGTGAGAACTATTACGCTTAACTTAAGATACAAGTAACTAAGAGAGCATACATTGACTTAACCGTCGGAGTGCTAATTCCGGCACCCCTGACCGGAGTGTTCATTCCTTTTCAGGTTTCTAGCTGAGGATCTCGAGAGTTCCAGTGGATCAAAAGAGTATTTCCAAACCACTTCCCCACAATTGGCGCCGTCTGTGGGAATACTCAACTACATCCATGGCGGGCGTAACGGAAGACCCTCCGACAGTCACTGACGAAACCACACAGAGAGATGACCTCACTCTAACAAACATGCTTGGATCGGAGACTATCACCGCAAGACGTGCCTTGAACTTCGACTCACTTGCCCAGAACTCACCCTCGACTTCAGCACATGAGACAATGCAAGCGATCATGGAACATGCGAAGCAAAATGAACAGAGGCTGGAAAACATGATCGCTGAGAACGAGCGCCTCCGTCAGGATTTGGCCTTGGAAGTAGCAAAATCCAAGCAAGCTGTACGCCAAGATCCCAGACGACCTCTGAGAGAAGATGGCCGACAACCTCGAGTTCGAAGACAAGAAAGTGACAGTGATTCTGACTCATTATCCTCGGAACCCAAAAGGAAGGAACGAGTTGAAACCACCAGTTCCTCCAAAGAGAGTCCGCGTGCACGCCATAAGTGAAGGCGAAATTGTTCAGGCAAAGAGGACCAGCATAATCCCTTTGTGAGATGGATCGCGAAGGCAGTACTACCCAAAAAGTTTAAAGCCCCATCGTTCACCCTGTACAACGGGAAATCAGACCTCACTGATCACATCCGACATTACAAGCAAGCTATGACGTTGCATGTGAACGACGAGGCCCTCATGTGCCAAATATTTCTGAGCAGTTTAGGACCGTTGGTCGTCAGATGGTATTATAAATTGGAACCGACATCGATTAAGAGCTTCCATCAACTCCAAAAATCCTTCAGGGCAAGGTTCATCGCCAATGAGGTCCAGCCAAAGCAGGCCGATTCTCTCTGGGCAATGCAAATCTAGTCAGGGGAAACATTATGGGCGTATTTGGCACGCTATTGGAAATGCTTTAATCTTGTGGATGATGCCTGCAACGACTCCATGGCCATCACCGCCTTTAAAATGGGGTTGTATCTTGATAGTGCCCTCCGCAGTTCCTTGACTAGAAGGCCCTCCAAAACAGTCTGGTCGTTGATAAAGAAAGTCAAGGAATATTGCAAAGTTGAAGATCACGCACTGCGGGTCAAAGCCGGGCACCAGGCCATCAAGAGGCCCCATCCGAAATCATTCAGCTGATAAGTTCTGTACCATCACGAAGCCCTGAACCATGGGGCCGGGCTAGACGAGACAAGAGAAATTCGCGCCGATCAAACGACCAATGCTCCCATTGAGCTAATGAACAACTTCAAGTGGATAACAGGCGTGCAAGGCGCGTGGCCAAGAAATATATAGAATTGTCAGAGCCGATCAGCATGGTTATGACTAAAATTCAACATCTGCCGTTCTTCAAGTGGCTGCCCAAGATGGTGGGACCTCCCGACACAAGGAGACGAGATAGGCGGTGCGAATATCACAAAGATCACGGTCATGATACCGACAGTTGCTATGCTTTGAAAGAGCACCTTGAGGAGTTGGTATAAGACGGTTGGCTCCAGCAACACGTCCGAAAGAACAACTCAACCAAAACAGTTGCCTTAAGGCAGGATTTACCTCCGCTCGGTGTAATCTATATGATATACAGCCTGCCGATAGCCCCCGCCGTACATTCAATTTAGTCTCATCTTGGCCCCCAAAAGCAAATCACACCAGCAAAACGGCCCTATAAAGCCCTGAGTATTACCTTCGACGATTCTGATTTGATTGGCGTAACACTCTCCTACATTGATCCATTGGTCATCGAACTACGCGTAAATCGATTCACCGTTGAACGCGTTCTCATTGACAAGGGGAGTACTTCAGAGGTTATGTATTACAAGACCTTTATTAAACTCGGGTTCACTGAGTCAGACCTATCTCCAGCTTCTTATCCGTTATTCGGCTTCAATGCTAATCCAGAATACCCGTTGGGCAAAATCACACTACCAGTTCGAGCGAGCTCCCGAACATTAGACGTGGAATTCTTAGTCGTCAAGCTACCTTCGCTGTATAATCTTATCATGGGACGAACTTGGCTGCATGCCATGCATGCCGTGCCTAGCACCTATCATCAACTGCTTCGCTTCCCAATTGAACGAGGCATTGAAAAAATCTGTGGTTCCCAGAAATCGGCACAAGCATGTTATCTTCTCATCGCGAAGACACCAAGAGAGCTGGAGGTGAACTCTATTGAGGTGCCGGATCGCGAGAGCCTGGACGATGTTGGACGTCTCTCAAGAGAAAAGGCCACAGAAGCCTTGGACCGAGTTGAAATTGACGGGTATCCTGACAGGTTCTTCATGGTCGGCGCCTCCTTAAATAAAATTGACAGGTAGCAGCTAATTACTTTCTTGCTCGGCAACCTTGATGTATTCGCATGGTTGCCGTATGAGATGCTGGGGGTAGATCTATCTGTTTCTGAGCACCGTCTGAATGTTGACCCCAAGTGTAAGCTGATCATTCAGAGAAGCCGACGGTTAGCCGCAAAACACACTGCTGCCGTTGTTGAAGAAGTTGACTGGTTGCTTGATGCTGGGGCAATCCGGGAAGTTACCTGTCCTACATGGCTGTTGAACACTGTGGTTGTCAAGAAAAAAATGGGACTTGGCATGTTTGTGTGGATTTCACGGACTTAAATAAAGCTTGTCCCAAGGATTGTTTTCCTCTCCCCAGAATAGACCAACTCGTGGATGCCACTTCGTATCATTAACGTATGAGCTTCCTCGATGCCTATAGAGGCTACCATCAAATTGCCATGCATCCGGAAGACGAAGACAAAACTGCATTCCTCACCCTAAGAGGGACCTATTACTATAAGGTAATGCCTTTTGGGCTGAAGAATGTGGGGGCAACGTACCAAAGACTAGTCATTGCCATGTTCAAGGAGCAACTCGGCCGAACAATGAAAGTGTACATTGACGATATGGTGGTCAAGTCTAAAGAAGAGCAAACTCATCTGACCGATTTGGAAGAGACATTCGGCATTTTACGCAAGTACAAAATGAAGCTGAACGCTTCCAAGTGTGCATTTGGGATTGGATCTGGCAAATTCCTTGGCTACATTGTCAACCACCGAGGAATCGAAGCCTACCCGAGGCAAATCACAGCAATCTTGGAACTCGGCTTTCCTCGTTCGGTGAAAGAGGTTCAAAAGTTGATGGGGATGGCCGTCGCACTCAACAGGTTCATTAGTCGTTCCACAGATCGCTACCGACAATTCTTTCATACTCTACGGCAGGGTAAGGCCTTTGAATGGACCTCCGAGTGCGAAGCCGCTTTCAACGGCCTGAAGACCTACCTCCGATCAGTTCCACTCTTGACAACACCTTCGGCAGGTGACCCGCTCATTTTATATCTGGTAGTTTCCGACTAGGCCGTTAGCACCGTACTGTTAAAGGAAGAGCTTGGGGAGCAGCGGCCAGTGTATTATGTGAGCAAGGCAATGGTTGATGCCGAAACACGTTACCTTCCATTGGAAAAACTCATCCTAGCCCTCGTCATAGTAGCAAGAAAGCTGATGCATTACTTTCAGGGGCATACCATCGGTGTACTAACGGACCACTCCCTCCTCGTCAAGATTGAAGCATCGTGACGCTGCTTTCAAAGTGGGCTCTTGAACTCGGCCAGTACGATATTCAGTTTCTGCCTAGAACCTCAATCAAGGGGCAAGTGCTTGCCGATTTTGTGGCCGAATTCACTGGGGGTCTTGTTTACTTCAAGTCTGATGAAATTCAACCTAAGCCGAACTGGAGAATTTATGTTGGGGACATTTGGTAGTTGTACTGTGATGGATCGTCCAATCAACGCGACAGCGGGGCCGGAGTAGTGATAATGGCTCCTGATGGGGTAATAATTGAGCAGGCTGTCAAACTTGGCTTCGAAGCATCGAATAATGAGGCCAAATACGAGGCCCTGCTAACTGGCTTGCGGAATGCACATCTCCTCGGTGCTGGGCGTCTACTTATATTTTGCGATTCAAAACTAGTGATCAATCCGTTAAAGGGGGAGTACGCGGCAAAAAACTATCGTATGGCCGCTTACATGAAAACCACAAATTCCTTGCTGGCAAATTTGACCAACATGAATTGAACCAAATAACCCATGATGAGAACACACATGCAGACGCCCTGGCTTGCCTAGCCTCCGCCATTAACTCAGAGATTAAACGGACAATTAAAGTAGGTTTCATCCCTAAGCCGAGCATTGGCCCTTCAGAGGAAGTCCAGATCAATGTCATAGAGTCAGAGCCAAGTTGGATGAACTCTATTGCTACGTTCCTATCTTCTGAACAGCTCCTGTCGGATAAGAAAGAAGCACATAAGCTGCGAAACAAAGCCCTGCGATAATATTTGGATCCGCAAGGAAAACTTTACAAAAAATTCCTTTCTGGCTCGTACCTAGAATGCGTTCATCTAGGTAAAGTCGAGGGACTACTGACTGAAATACATGAAGGTAGCTGTGGCGCCCATTCTGGCGGGTGCTCTTTGGCCCATCGTGCTGTCACACAGGGGTATTATTGGCCAACAATGAGAGCTGATGCCGAATGTTACGTGAAGAAATGTGAGCAGTGTTAGAAGTTTTCTCCCTTAACCCATCTGTCTGCTGAAGTGTTAAGCTCTATAACCAGTCCTTGGCTATTCGCCCAATGGGGACTTGACATCGTCGGACCATTGCCTCGTGTCCCGGGCAACAAGCGATTTTTGATTGTTGCAATAGATTATTTCACAAAATGGGTGGAAGCGGAGGCACTAACGCACATTTGAGATAATGGTGTGAAGCGTTTTGTATGGAGAAATATCATAATGCGATTCGGCATTCCAAGAGCACTTATTTCAGACAACGGCACCTAGTTTGATTGCAGTGTCTACTGGGAAATGTGTAGCAAGTATGGTATTCAGCCCTATTATTCCACCCTGGCTTATCCGCAGAGTAATGGCCAAGCTGAGCCTCTAAAAAATCTATTTTAGACGGCATCAAGAAGAGGCTGGAGAAAGCTATAGGTAGATGGGTCGAAGAATTGCCAAGTGTGTTATGGGCTCATCGCACTACTGCGAGGCGGTCCACTGGGGAGACACTGTTCGCTTTTTGCTTCGGAACGCAGGCAATCATCCCCTTTGAGATCGGCCTCCCAACCTTGAAATCAAAAGTTTTTGATTTGGGCCAAAACGACAGGATGTTGGCCTTGGATTTGACTCTGATTGAAGAACGAAGAGACCGTGTGTAGACGCGCCCTTGGGCTTTGCTACTACAGTTCGGACTCAAATGTCACGGTTTTGAATCTAATCTCGCAAAGTGCAATGCGAGACCGATAAATCACCAAAGAGTCCAAATTCGGCAAATCGTTTTGGAAAACTAATTTTTAAGAAAGAAGTGCCAAACATGGACTGCTTTGTCAAATACAGAGTCGCCACTTAAATATTTTATTTTGGGGGAATTTAGGAAATCTTGACTCGTGCCTAAGGCCACGTGTCCGTCATCACCAAAGTTGCTTCGGCTCGAGAACTTGGGTACGATTGGGGAAGGTCATCTATGAGCACCCCCGCTCGCCCGATCAAAGATCGACCTGTACTAAACATGATATCTTGTTTTTGAAAACACATGTGCTCTTATTCCAGTTATTAGCTAGAATTACTATGTGATGCGCACAGCATACAAGCATAGACTAGATCGCCTAATTTGGAACAAAACATTGCATGTTCGTTTGTGAAAATGGTTTGAAGTTTGCTACTCGCAAGTAGGCTAAATTCGAGATTCAATAAATTATTCCAATTCAAGTAATCCAACCTTCACCCATAGACATTCAGGCAGTTATATCATATAAGCAATTAGCCTCATGGCAAGCATGCTGTCATGTTAAAACTCACACTCATGCAAGATGCTAAAGTATAAACACTCACAGTGTACTCTGAGCCAAAACAAGAAACTAGCTAGAAATCATGCATGATCCTAGTTCATGTTCATGTTAAGATGGCTAATGCAACACACGCAAAATGCAACTAGAGATAGGCTCGGCTATTCTAAGATGGCATATGAGATGCGACAACTCGATACATGTATTCAAGTAGGAATTGAAATACAATGCAGTTAGTATGATGCGCTGAGCCCGGTGCATGCAATACAGATGAATGGTGCAAACATGCATATCATAAGGTATGCTAATTGAAATATGCCTTAGAGCTAACCATCATAAGCGGGTAAGTAAAAGGGAGAAAGAAGTGGGGGTTTGGAAGACATGCATCATACACACGCACGCTTATTACACAATTGGCCCTCTCGACAGAGGGACCGAAAGAATAATACAAATGAATTAATTAACTAACTAACAAGCTAATTAATTAATTACACAACCAAATCGAAATGAATAACTATTCTAAGTTATTAAAACACTGAAATGGCCTCGAGATGAGGGATGAATGCATGCTCGGACGGCTTCGCTCGGAAATCCATTGCCATGCTTCATGTTGCCTCTGTCTGCACCTCTGAAAACTATGCCAACTTCTGTGACACTTCTGAACCACCTTGTGGGCATGTTGAGAGGCCATCGGCCATGAGATGAAGGTCATCGACCAGAAATGAGGCTCTTAGCCAAATATAGTTAGCCGGCCGGCACTGAAGATGGCTGACCGGCCATCTCTTCCTGCTGACTGCTTCTTTTGTTGCAACAGAGGACAGACAGAGCATGGCAATACATTTGCAAGACAATGTGTGCACAACCATCCTCCCTATCATGTCATGAGCTCAAGGGAGTATGGTTCTCGACCCTCGGACCATCAATCATGCATTTCAATGCATAATGGCCAAAGGAGCCAAATGTGCAATTAATATCAAATGAAATGCACACCAAAACACATAAGGGACCCCAACCTCTATCATGCTTGATCAAAAGGCAAGGGATGCACATACAATACTATGCAACCTAAGCATGCAAGCAACTCAAGCATGATGCAAATCCAATGCAACATAAGCATGTTAATGACAATGCCATACAAGGCTAATGGTGACAAGCATGCCAAATGCAATGTAACCTAAACAAGTATGCAAGATGCAACATGAACATTCAAGCATGCAAGGCATGCAAAGGTGGACAAGTATGCAACAACATACGAGATGAGACAAGCATGTGACAACATGATAAAGGGATAAGCATGCAACATACTAGCATGCAACAACATGCAAGGTACTAAATATGCAACAAGCATGCGACAACATGCAAGGCAAGCACGCAACAACATGCAAAGGATGGACTTAAACCAAAATGGACAGCTCTCAAAAAGGCCCAAATCAGTGGCCAAAGTGATGAAACAAAAAGCATGAAATACACATACAAACATGCACATGTAATGGCCCATGACCTAGGCATAAAAGGGCAACTCTTAAGCACACTTAAAAGAGACAAATTTTGACATGTGACAAACATGTTAGGCTCTGGAATCATGCATGGAAAGGTGCCAAACCAATCAAACTACACAAGTAGAGCATGCGAGAAAGCCCAAAGCTTGAGGCTAGCCAAGGGACTCAAACCATGGCTATGCAAGACAAGCCCCAAAGGGCCAAGGGGACCTAAAATAGTCCCAAGGCAGGTCCGAACAAGACCAAAAGCAAGCTCGAAATTAGCCAACACAAGCTAGAACACAATGCCAAAAGCATGAGGCATGCAAGGCTATACAAGGGGTGTTACACTACTCCTATCAAAACCAAACATGGCATGATTTAAGCAACCAAAATTAGAGTTATGGCATGTCAAAGTAAGCCCAAAAACCCACTTAGATGGCATCCCAAAGACCTAAACATGATGACATACACAATAACCCATTCATGAGGCATAAAACATCAACTCTTTAAAACATTAAAGGAGTGATAAGTACAAGTATATGAGCATACTATATGGACTGAAATAGCATAACAAGTGATGCCAAATTACTGAAATGAGCCAAGTAATGCATGCTAGTGACTTGGATACTCAAAGCTAACAAGCTAGGTTACATGGTGGTTATACAAAGCATGGCATATGTGGCCAAAGAGACCAAAATCAGAGCTTAAGCATGTTACAACAAGGCTAAAAGCTTCATGTAGTTGGGCCAAAATCATGCTAGAAAGACATGTCAAAGCATGATGCATGTTAAGGCAAATAAGAGGATTGCAAGGCAAGTACATGAAGCATGTAAGAGGCCATCAAACCAACTCAAAAAAGAGGTGTATTATGGCAAAACAAAGCCTAATACATGCTGAAATGAAGCTAAAACAAGTTAAGCACACATGCTACCTACATAAGCCATTTATGCAAGCATTCAAGACAACAAGGAGAGGGGATGACCCTTTCCTATTTAAGACCTCAAAACCACCTTTCCACTACTAAAACTCCTTTGGATTTCAGTGGTAGAGAGGTCATGCAAAGCTAAGAATAAGGGCCAAAAGGGATGGCCTAAGACAAGGCCTAACAAGGCCTTAGGAGGGGTAAACAACCCCAAACCAAAAAGTGACATTAGACAAAGGTCTAGAGCACTAAAAATCAAAACTTTTATTAGTTAAGAGTTAAGCTTAAAACAATAAGCAAGATAGGCTAAAAGCTTAAGCAAAAATGGGGTATCTAAAGTTTAGTTGCCCACCCTTGTAGAACCTCTTCAAGAACAAAGTTCCAGCAGTTTTTCTGAGTTCAAACCCACCCAAGAACACCAAAACCAACTCCCTAGTACCTCAGCAACAAGAGGAAGGTGTATTACTAGGTGTTTGTGTGTTAAACTAAGACAATACTACACTTTGAAGCACAAAAATGGAGAAACAAGGCCAGATAGATACAAGGCTATATCTATCTCTCAAAGGTGATTTTTCTGAACCGCTGAGAAGGGAGGAGGAGCTCCCCTCTTATAGGAATTTAATTCCAAGGCTTCTTGGAGAAGCTAAGCAAAGGGTGCAAATCTCTCCATACACGTATATGGAGGTTGTGAATTGTGCATGCTAGTTGTGACAGCTGGCATAAAATATCTGCCAAAAGCAAATGAACAGGGTTCAGCTAGAAAACATGGCCAATCGACTAACACAAGGGCCGGCCGACCAAAAAGAGTGCCGATCGGCCAACACTTTTGGCTGATGGCAAGAAAACAAGACCGATGGCTTCAAGCCTTGGCCGATAGGTTGAGGGGATGGCCAACAAGCCACCCTCTTCCCTCAGAAGCAACAACACAAGTGTTTGGTTCACAACCAAGCACAAAACAAACAAGTTGAGAGATCTTGAGGCAAGGTGCACGGCCGAGACCTCTGGGAACTCAAAACGAACACAGGCATGGATGATCATCGAGTGTTCAAACGATGACGTCCAAGTCTTGAGGACAGTAAAAAATGGGGTGTCTACACCGTGCCCTTGCATCCATGGCACGGTACCAGCAGCAGCTTGCTAAGTTATATAATCAACGTGTTCAACTACGCCGATACACACCAGGAGAGTTGGTCCTAAAGAAAGTGCTTCTAGCTGCCAAGAATCCAGTTGATGGAAAATTGAGTCCTAACTGGGACGGCCCCTATCAGATCGACTCAATCGCGGGAGTAGGGACATATCGGCTCAAAGACATGTCTAGGAGAAGTCTGCCACGGCCTTGGAATTCCACGCATTTGCGTAAATTTTATCATTAACCCGACTTATGGGGCATGATACTTGTTTTGAATGTTCACCGTGCACAAGCTTCATTTTTTGCAATACAAAGTTTGTTGTTTCCTCACTGAAATTTAGCTTATTAAAAGAAGTCTTCCGACTAAGCCTCCGGATTCAGAGTGCCCTTTGTGGATATCACGATTGGCCAAGATAAGTCTCCAGATTCGGAGCCCCACTTGTGCATGACACTTTTAGGCCGACTAAGCCTTTGGATTCGGAGTGCCCTTTGTGGATATCACGATTGGCCAAAATAAGTCTCCGGATTCGAAGCCCCATCTGTGTATGACACTTTTGGGCTGACTAAGCCTTTGGATTCGGAGCACCCTTCATGGATATCACAATTGGCCAAGATAAGTCTCCGGATTCAGAGCCCTATCTATGCATGACACTTTTGGGCTAACTAAACCTCCGGATTCGGAGCGCTCTTCATGGATATCACGATTGGCCAAGATAAGTCTCCGGATTCGAAGCCCCATCTGTGCATGACACTTTTGGGCCGACTAAGCCTTTGGATTCGGAGTGCTCATCGTGGATATCACGATTGGCTAAGTCTCTAGATTCGGAGCCCCGTCTGTGCATGACACTTTTGGGCCGACTATGCCTTCGGATTCGGAGCGCCCTTCGTGGATATCACGATTGGCCAAGATAAGTCTCCAGATTCGGAGCCCCATTTGTGCATAACACTTTTGGGCCAACTAAGCCTTCGGATTCAAAGCGCCCTTTGTGGATATCACGATTGGCTAAGATAAGTCTCCGAATTTGTAGCCCCATCAGTCCATGACACTTTTGTGCCGACTAAGCCGCCGGATTCAGAGCACCCTTTGTGGATATCACGATTGGCCAAGTCTCCGAATTCGGAGCCCCATCAGTGAGAACCTTTGGGCCGATTAATATTTTGAATTCGGAGCGCCATCCGTGCAGGCCACTTTTGGGCCGACTAAGCCATTGGATTCAGAGCACCCTTCATAGATATCGCGATTGGGCGAGACAAGAAGCCCCGAAACTCGCCGTCCCGAAACTCGGCGTTTCTTTTATTTGTATTATGATTAACAAGCATGGACACAATAGACGAAGAACGGTAAAAGAGCAGAAACAATATTCCAACATTTAAAATGATAAGTTTTATTAAATTGATCAAAATTACATAATTTACATTCAACTTGTGTTAAAAAACGCTACAATAGGTTCATCTTTTTTCGGCATCACCTTCGTCGTCACTCTTTTCGATTTCATAAGCCGCAAAAGGAAAATTGTTGCTCTGGTATAACGGCGACACTAAGTCAATGCTTGCTGCCCGGAGAGCCTCCGCGGCACGAAGGGCCTTAACCCAACCGTGCTTGAACCCCTGATTCTCACATCGGCAGACCTCCTCGGCAAGCTTTTCCTTCGTCTTGTCAATCCTAACTTTATGGCCATCGTGGAAGCCTTGTTCGTAGGCTGCGGCCTTTGCAGTCTCTTTCGCAAACATACTCGCTATATCTCGATCTGTAATCGCATGACTTATCAACTGTTGAGTCACCCTCTCCTCCACAATCGGGTTAGCTGGGCCGGCCGAATGTGACTCGATTGTCTTAGCCTTCCTCAGCTCACACTCAGCCTTCTCCACACGAGCTTCTAAATTCCGAATGCGTTCATCCTTCTACTCTATCTCCCACCGCGTGGCACGTAGACGCATGCCGACTTCATAGGTGGTATACAACCCTTTCACCGTTTCGTGGATTCCTTCTCGAAACACTTCGAAGTTTCACCGATTGACCATCGACTGCTGGACTTTCAGTGAAAAAATCTGTCGAGCGAACTCGACTGCCACACTTGGGTTGTGCATGATTGAATCCGCTTTAGTCATCGGTTTGTTCTCCACAAAAACTACAAAACTCAACGGGCGCGGTGACGCACCAGCTTCTCCCCTCGAGCGCGGTTGAGGGGAGTTGCCCCATTGCTATTTTTCCCTTCTGGGCAACCTACTTCGACGATGTGGGGACTGGTGCCTCTCCCACTCTCTCGACGTCCTAGTGCCCGTGCGCATAAGCTCACCACTTTGATTCATCTCTGCGTCCAGATCAGCCAATGTCCTCTCCTCTCCTTTGCTGTTGAAGAATAGTCTGTTTGACATTCACAGTTATTTAGCCTTCCTCAATCCACTGGGGTAAGTCGAGTTTAAACACACTAATGGGACCTATGTGCACGAAGCACTCACCCCGTTTATTCCCTACGAGTGCTGCACCTCCGAGGCAATCTCGTTAATGCTTACCCTTTAGGAGCCCGGCGCCGATTGAATCATACGCCACAGCTATTCCATGAGCCACCGATATTCGGCGTTCCAGTTCATAAACCAGTTGGGGGAAAGGTAGATTCATCAATCTAATCGGCTTAAGTGTCCCAGCCGCTCCATGAGCCACCGGTATTTGGCGTTCCAGTTCATGAACCAGCTGGGGCACGGGTAGATTCATCAATCTAATCGGCTTAAGTGCCCCAGCCGCTCCATGAATAGATTTATCAGTACAATATTCATGAGCTCATTTTATTCGGCGTATCAGTTCATGAACCAGCTGGGGCAAGGGCAGATTCATCAATCTAGTTCGCATAAGTGCCCCAGCCGCTCAATGAGCCACCGACATTCAGTGTTCCAGTTCATGAACCAGCTGGGGCAAGGGCAGATTCATCAATCTAATCGGCTTAAGTGCCCCAATCGCTTCATGAGTCACCAACATTCGGCGTTCCAGTTCATGAACCAGCCAGGTCAAGGGCAAATTCATTAATCTAATCGGCTATAATCGGCTAGACGCCGAATATTTAATCTTATTGAATTTTGATACACCTTTACAAATTGATAACTGCTGATTCTTTTAATTATTTACTCGTAGAACAAACAGAAAACCATAAGGAATTGTCATTAATGAACTAAAAAGACAAACAGTATATGCAATAAACTCGAGAGCATAGAAAATTTTCATTAATAAATTAGGCGCTAATAGCAACCATTTACACATGAAAATCGGCTTACATCCAAAGAGATGAAAATCTACTAACAAAAACCTACAAAAATTGTGTATCTAAGATGCCTACCAAAAACGAAAATATGCCTTAATCAATCCTCAGGGTCAGACTCCAGCGGCTCAACGTCCACCTGCTCGTATGGAATCGGTTGTGCCAATGTCACATTCGTAGCAGCAAGGACTTTGACCCAGCTGTGTTTGAAGCCCCGATTCTTGAACTTCGGCACTTCTTCTGTGTAGCTTTCCAAGGCGGCCTCCTTCCCAGCTTTGAACACCTTGGAAGTCTCGGAGTCGGCTATTTCCTTTGCCTTCTTCGATTATTCCAAGTCAGCTTCCAGCTTGGCGATTGCCTCCTGAGCTAACTTAAGCACATCCTCGCTTGCCTTTGCCTTTTCCTCGGTGGCAAGCCTTAACTGATCGGAATTTCTAGCTCGCTCGGCCTCAGAGTCGACTCTCGCTCGTTTCTCCGCCGCTTGCGCTACCTCATAATCGGCCCTTTAAGAGGCTGCCATAACCTTGTTCTTTTCATTATCAATTTTTGGCTTTCAAGAGGCCGATCTGTTCTATGGCGTCGTGTTGACAGCGGCCGATCTCGGCTATCCTGCCCACCATCTACGGAACAAGGAAATAGAGGTGCAGCAAACAAATAATAATAAAAATATTTATAAATATAAATGTATTTAGACGGAAGACTGCAGATAAGACAAGTAATGTACCGACAAGGCCGATTGAGCGGCCAAAGCAATTAGCATTAAATCTGGCTCCGCGCGAAACATGACTCTGTTAACCGGCAAGGATATTGAGGAGGCCAAGCTCAAGGCCACAGCCGGGTCCCTCAAAGTCAACGAATCGGAGGTAATCGGCATATTTCTTATCCTTGGTTGAATCGTGAATGGAAAAACCAAGTCCGATTCCTCAACAAGCGGCCGCTTATCGCTTTGGTCTTTGTCGTGCACAGCCTCTTGCTCGGTGGGGTGCTTTTCTCCCCTTTGCTCAACCTCGTCGGCCCGCCCCACCTGCTCCATCTCGGCCGTTTCGGGCTAAGCCGTTTCTTCCGCAATGACAAGCGAAGTAGACTCAACGACCATGGCGGGTGGAGTTTCCAATCGTACGGCCTCGGCTCTCTGCCTAGCGGCCATCCTCTCGGCGTTTTTCTTCCGTGCAAGTTGCGAGAGTGGTTCCCTAGCCATATCCTCAGGGTAAGCACCGGGAAGGTCTCCTAAGTTCGTAAAAATGTCTTCAAAGAAGATGTCCCCTCGGCCTGATGTGGATGGAGGGTCAGACAAATTTAGCCCAGCTTCCTCAAACGTCGAGTTAAGGGCTTCGTCTACCTCGGTTCCAACTGATTCGGGTCCTCGACGATCTGATCGGCTACTTGTTCTTCCATGTGTTCCGAATCAGAGGCTTCTAAACAATCTCCTTTAGGCTTTTGAAGCTGGGGAAGATAAGAGTTGTAAGATGATCTTCGCCTCTCGGAATTGGAATATGGTCTGCAGCCAAAAACGTTGCATAGGTCGGCGCGTATCGCAAGAGAATATGAGCCGCCCACCATTGTTTCTGGAGATTTGGACGGCCAACGAACTGCAGAGCGATTTTAATTTCTACAAGTACAGCGTCGTCGGTCGAAACCAACACTTTCTTCAAATTGTTGCATGCACAAACAAAATGATAAGTACATGGAAGGAGAGCCGAATATACATATGTAAATAGAAGCAACTAGAGTGAGCTATACGGCCACCTGGATCGCCTTTTCGCCTTGGCACGGGATCTAGGAGACCTTTACCCTCACCGAATTCCCAATTTCCTAGAACAACGACCATCACGTCGTCAACACGCTTGCCAGAGCTGGCAAGCATGGTCACTAAATGATGGTCGGTGTCCTTGGCCCTAAGAAAATAACGTCCCAGCTGGCTAGTAGACTTGGCTAAGGCATAGCAATGCCGAATTGCAGGTATGCCTAGGTTAATCTTAAGATGATGGCTCAACTCTATAATTCCCATTATGATGCGAAAAAAAATTCACGTTAGGCTGGGAAAGAATTAGGCCCTAATGTCGAAGGACGGCTCTTAAAAATGGGTGAAGGGGAAAACAGACTCTGCCCTCAGCAATCGATAGGAGAGGAAAGATGATTGTACTCTCATCGGTCCTTTCTATATCAGTGGTGCTGTTTGCCACAAGTGACAGATGGACATCGTCGGGGATGGAATAATGGCGTTGGAAGTTGGAAATTCGATCCGCGGAAAGGAGCTCTTTAAAATTTTTTGCCATCACGGCCAGCCTAAGGATGATGCAAGACTGAAAGTAAACAAGGAAATGGCGTTGGGAGTGAAGGAGAAGAAAACTTACAGGGAGCAGGAGGTATAATGAGAGACAGGAGGAAATTACAGAGGTCGCGAAGTGAAGGAGTTGAACTAGAAGGCGAGCCAGAAACTTTGAATATTTAGAGTATACATTCGAAGAGACAAAATTTTAAATCACATTAAATGGAGGATGCATACGAACAGGCAGGAATTCGTAATGATGACCAAAAAACATATGCGTTCTGACACACGTTGGAATGAGGTTAACCGTCGAATTTTTGACTTTTCAAGTTCGAAACCAAACACGTCAACTACCTAGCGCTAGTGGGGTGTTCGGGGGGCAATTGTGGGAGCCGGATAAAAATGGATGCAGATAGGCCGAATACACATTTAGATAATCAGTACATGTTGTACTCGGCACTGTCTTGTACGTTCTGGATGCTGAATATATTAGTCAGCCACAAAGCCAGCCGAATGAGGGGTCGATTGGAAGTCGGGTTACGACGAAAGAAGGGCCGAGTGAGCAATCACACGACAGATTAGTTATGGGCCCCATCCTGAGGACTGGGGGTGTGTATAAATAGAAGAACAACAACCAAAGAGAGGTATGTGAGAACTATTATGCTTAACTTAAGATACAAGTAACTAAGAGAGCATACACTGACTTAACCGTCAGAGTGCTAATTCCGGCACCCCCGACTGGAGTGTTCATTCATTTTCAGGTTTCTAGCTGAGGATCTCGAGCGTCCCAGTGGATCAAAAGAGTATTTCCAAACCACTTCCCCACAATAATATTTGTTTGTAATTTAAATTGTTAAACCTCTTAAACAGTTTGAAGAATTGAACCCTTTGATCTCTTTTCTTTGTTTTCTAATTGTAGTCAAATGAGACATAATGTCTAGCGTGTTTCTTATTTTGTTGGAGGATAAAAGTTGTAATTTAGTTGGATCAAATGCTAAGCAAGTATAATATAGAGAGTCTGTTGTTGGAGTTGTCATAACAAATTTATCAATGAACATACTAATCAAGACACAAAACTTAAATATAGATTTCAATACTTAATTTGAGATTCATTTAATCATGTGTTTATATATTTGTTAGTATTTTTGTTAGCCTTTCTAACAATATTACAACCAATTATTTCAGAGAAGTTATTTCATGATCATAGACAATGGTCATGTAGTACCCCAGATGTATTGTAATTAATGGAGGGGATGCGATTTATGATTTTTTGTTGGTCTTGGAAGAACAATAGGAGACATAATGTTTGATGATTGATTATAGACATTGTTAGATTAAGTAGGCGCATTTGAATTCGGCCAGTTCAAACAAACTGGCTTCGGTCTGAATGGCTTAGCGATTTAACTGCTGTTCTTGTTGGTTTTGAATAAAATAATTTGATTGTCAACCTAAAGCGGGTTTAAGGGTTGATTCGGACTAGAACCTTGACTAGTCAAGAGATTAACCGGTCAAACCGTCCAGTCTGATCCTGTTGTAAAAACATTGGTTAGATAGTGTTCCCTGGTTAGATAGTGTTCCTAGACCATCAAATAATTTTTTATTATTTGGATTGAATATTTCTAATCAATTATTTAAATCAACCTTGCTTAGTTATAATAAATTTCACTTTACCCTCTTAATTCTTTGCCTATATGCAGATTCTCTCCTCTTATTTAGAAATGACGACATAACCTCCTTGTGGTTTGTGGATAGAAGTGCATTGATAAATATTCTGTCCAACTTAACAGTAAATATGAAACATGTGTCAGACATAAAGAGTTATATGTACATTTTCAAAATTCAATAGGATAAATCACAGATGAAATAAAGCACAAGAGGTTAAAGTGCATTTTGTCTTCCAAGCACATAACGAAAATATCCATAGTTCACACACTTAGGTTATTTATATATAGGAGTATTTTAGTTTTTTCATTAAATCAGTAACAAGTCTAATGGTGCACTTCACTCCACAAATCATAAGAAACTATATTTTTATTTCTAAATGAGAATGAAATAATATGTACATGAGTCAAACTGTAATGCCCTGAAATAAACATAATATACCCATCTCATAACAACCAATAAATAACAACATAAATGAATTGATAAGCTTCCATTAATTAGAGTTTGATATACAAAAGGTGACAAATGTGATATACATTCATAAACAGTACATCCTGCATCTATAGCATGTGTTACAAGATAGTGAAAAGAAAAGAAAGCTAAACAGATAGTCATATGCCCTAAAAGCTTACATCTTTCCAAGACAATGCTTGGGTACATCAAAAGTGAGTCTTAAACTCAATACAGATAAACCCTAGGTTCGTACAAAATTAAATACAAAAATAACAACACTGAGCCTTTATCTCCATAGTCCTCCCAAGTTAAGTCCTTGGTGGAGACATATCACCAGCACCTGAAAATGGTTTTCTCACATAGCACAGTCCAGTAGAAACACTACAACACGATGTATAAATCTTAACAAAGCCATAAGGTTTTATGCATATGCAATGCCCGTGTTAAAATGTTTTACATTTCTTTCCAAAACCCATGCCATGCCAAGTTTATATCACAATTCTCAAAATCATGCCCTTTACAATAGAAAACATAGGGAAATCTCAAACCAATACAAGCTTTCATGGATATTTCGTTCGCGGGAAATTGTCAAATGACACCCATGTAAACGTAGCCTATACAAGCGCTACTATTGCCATTTTATGGATATTTCGTCCGCGAGAATTGGCACCCATGTATACGCACGTTTTTCGGGATTTTTACCCTGGACACACAGGCCAACTTAATTTGGTGATATACACTTCTTTCTATCATTCACCCATTTTTCTTAATATCATATACATTTTCAATGTAATAAATAAGAAACAATACTTATTGCACATGGATGAGAAATTAGTTTTAGTTAACTTAATTCTCATGCAATTTCTACAACACTCATAGCTATCCTCCACCGATAGCCCAAAATAGATATCTCTAAATAGATAAATAAATTTCGTTAAAGATACACTTTTCAAAATCTCGAAATGGTGGTGATAATACATATCCAACTCCACCCTCATCATTATCATTATTTTAATTTCAAAATTTCCATATCAATTCCATTTTCTCTTTACAATCTCAAACATTCACATTTTTGGGCAAAAATCCCTTTCTCTTTGAAAATCAATTTTAATGTAGGAAATACTTCATTTTAATATATATCAATCCCAATTTCCTACCCACAAGCTTTTCCAAGAGACCATTTGAAAACCCCTCTTTATCATTTTGATTTCAAACCCTAGGTTTTACCAAAACAACCCAAACAACTATAATCCTTTGAAATAGCAAATAACTAAGGTAAAACTTATACAATAGTGTGGAGAATCCCTACCTCAAGCTAGAAGACAACAGGGAAAGTGAAGAAGCTTCAACAACACTGAAACCCAACTTTGCTCGGATGAAAATGAAACTCGAAAGTGAGCTCTACCTTTTTCCCAAAGGAAGTAGGGTAGAAAAATTAACGGATCTAAGTGTTTTAGAAGAGACAATGTGAGTTTTAGAGAGAGAGAGAGAGAGAGAGAGAGAGAGAGAGTGTGTGTGTGTAGATCTAGGGTTTTTAGAAAGTTTAGAGAGAGAGAGTGAAATGAAAAAGTGATGTAAAAAGTGACTTTTACGGACTAATATACACGCAGTTTGCTCGAGCGTAAGACACAAAAGATGTGACTGCTCAAGCACAAAAAGTTGACGCTCGAGCGTGAAATACAAACTCCCAGTACTTTTTGTAATGCCCCAAAAATAATACAATAATTCAATAGTAAGGACTAATACAAAATGACATAAATAGAGTATTAGGCTTTCATTAATCAGAGTCAATTTACAAAAGGGACACACGCATTACACATTCATAAGCTCTACCCTGAATCTATAGCATGTGGCTCCGAAATAAATGATCAATGAAATAAATTCCGTACAGGCTCACAATTTTCCAAGATGATGCTTGTTTACAACAAAACAAGTTAGAAGCTCAAAACAGATAAAGCCCTAGGCTTGTACAAAAATAAATATAAAATAAACAAAGTGAGCTCTCAGCTCCACAATCCTCCCAAGCTAGATCCTTGGTGGAGGCATGTCACCAACTCTTGAAAATGGTTTCCCAAAATAGGGTGAGCGAAAGCCCACTAGAGACAATTGTAGCTCGACTTTTCGTGCTCCTTTCGGATACGATTAGCTCTACAGTTCAGACTCCCGCGGTTCTGAATTTGATTCCACAAGTGCAATGTGAAATAGATAAACACTAAAGAGTCCAAATCCGAAAAATCTTTTGGAAAATAGATTTTGAATCAAAATGTCAAAAATGGACTGCTTTGCCAGATACAGAGTTGTCACCTAAATATTTTTGAGAAATTTAGGAAACCCATGACTCGTGCTAAAGGCCACGTGTCCGTCATCACCAAGATTGTCTTGTCTTGGGAACTTAGGTACGAGAGAAGAAGGTCATGAATTGAGCATCCCACTCGCCCGATCAAAGATCAGCCTCTACTAATCATGACGTGAATCTTATTTATGTTATATGCCCTTGTTCCGGTTATTAGGGTAACATTACTATGTGATGCATACACAAGTATAGACTAATTTGCAAAAATTGGAACACTTTGATTTCATGTCTGTTTTTGAAAATTGTTTCGAATATGTACCACTTGAAAAAGTGATCTCATGTGTACATGATTCAAATTATTACAATTCAAGCAATTAGCCTTCATCCACAAGCATTTAAGAGTTATATCACTTAAGCACTTAGCCTCGTGGAAATATGCTTGACATGGCAATAATCACATATAGAGGACAAATAGAGCACAAACCAGAGTATTCTCAAGGGATGTTTGTCCACCCTGCCTCTCCTTATTAGCAAACAGGTCACATAAGGGGTAGGCTCGATTCGCAAGCCATCAATTGACGCAATTTCATTGCATGATGACTTATGAATCAAGGGACACAATTTCAATAAATGGTAAGGAAAGACCAACAAAACCCCCTTCCTATCATGGATTGATCAAGGGAAGTGGTTGACCTTAGAAACTTGAACCATTTCATCACTAACAAGTATGAAATGACTCAAGTCTCTATGTATTCGATTAACGTCCGATTGAACACCAAACTATTTTGTTATCTTGGTCCATTTTATTCCAATTTTAACACCTCTTTTAGTTACTTTTCCATTCATTAATTCATTTAGTCCAAAATGAGCATTAAGTCTACTAAAGGAGGGAAGCGTCAAACCAAGTGTTGTTTTAGGCATGAAAGAGACACCATGTCATTAGTAATGAACCTCCAAATGGATTAAACCATTAAGCACAATACCTCTATCTCAAACTTAAACAAGCAATTGGTTGAAACAACTTTCAAAGCAAAGGAAAAGGCAAGAAATAAGGGAGGCTGCAGAGATACTTAGAGGTGAACATAAGTATGGAAAGCAAGAAATAAAGGCTATCAACTCAAATAGGTTGGTGGCTAAGGTCTAAACCACCAAACCTATGAGGACCAATACACTACAAGCATGCTATACAAAACATAAATGAAACTAACACATAAAAACAGCCCTAAATTAAGCTAAAACAATGCTGAAATTCATATGGAAAAGCTTGAAAAAGTTAGCTACAATATTGAGGAATTAAAGCTAGTAAACAAACACAAGGAGGTGAGGCTAACCCCTCCATTTTTGGGACCTCAAAACATGATTTTTAGCCGCTGAAAAACTCTGAAATTCAGTGGTAAAAAGTTGAGGAAGCGATGGGAAACACAAGTGTAAAGGCTTAGGAGACAAGGTTAAAAGAAGGGTGATTAACCTATCTATCTTTAATAGCCTTAAATCACAAGCTTTAGCCCATAAAAATAATATAAAAATAGTTCAAAATCAACAAGAAAAGATAGTAAACAAGTAGTGTAAAGATGCTCAAAATTATACCTCTTGGAGCAAGGTAACTCTTTTGTTAACAAACCCACAAGTTCTCATTCTCAAGGGCTGAAATTTAGACTCAATAATCTTAACAAGGAGAGCTCCAATATTGTTTTAGGAAGTGTAGAGAGAGAGAGTGTATAGGTTGCAAGATAGAGATAGAGAGAGAATTTCAAGTTTTGATCCCTTTGGAATTTTTTGTAACCTAAAACCAAGAGGGTTGGCTTGGTATATATAGAAAAATAGCCTCTCAGGTCGGAAATATCTTTATAGGAACAGCTGGAGCTTTTGGAGGACAACTAGCAACAAATATATGCATTTTACAGTGGGTGGCCGGTCACAAATAGTGGGTTGTCGGCCACAAAAATCTGCTTCCAGGCTTGACTTCAAACCGGCATATCTCCTTTATTTGGACTTGTTTTTGGGTCATTCTTGAGTCTAAATTGAAGCTCCAGAAGTCTACTTTCCAATGATAGTGACCTCACATCTAAATGCTAAGTGTGCAAAAACATATGCCTATTTTAGTGAAGGCTGCCTAGTTCTCTCTTAACGGTTTCATGCTCAACCATTTCCCCAACTAGTTTTCTTCCATCCTCTCTTATTTCCTCCAAATCCAAATCTCTAAATAAGATGTTTTTAAATATTTTTCAAAGAGTTTACCTCTCTTCCATTTATGTCCACTTTGCCCTTACTTGGTTTACCGAAAAGTGTAACTTTTTCAACGAAATGCGATCCTCGGAACATCGTAGAAACATTTGGAAAAATATTTTAAAAAGAGGGTTTTAAGGTCTAAAATAGTTTTGGTCCAAAATGGTTTGTAAGGTTGGAATTTAGAAGCTTTTCTTACTGAAGAAATTGAACGTTCGTATAGCACAACTTTTATCATCAAGTGATCAACCTGAGGCGCCCAAGTCTTCAGGGTGGTAAAAAATGGGGTGTCTATAATTGCCCCTCTTTGACAGAGCTTGAAGTCATGAAATGACGTGAGTGAATGTCAAAACCCAAAGACGACCCATTTTGACAAGGCCATAAGGCTTGGGCAAACAAACAAAATACAGATGCAGTTGGTTGAACTAGAGGGTTGCCTACATATCCCGTTGCAAGGAATCGTACTAGCGTAGTTCAGGGACAAAATACAAAATGATACACAATGCAACAAAACAATATAATGAACTAATCAAACCAAAAGCAGTGCAAAACCACACAAATACCACAAAGAGATGGAGATGCAAAATCAAACTACATTTTATATAAAAAAAAGAAATGGGCATAGCCAAATGGTGCCTAACTGTAACAAGCCCGCGGGGGACCTCGCTCTACAGTTCGGACTCCCTTTTTGTGTTGCGGTTCTAAATCTTGAACCAAAGAGTCCAAATCCGGCAAATCGTTTGAGAAAACAGATTTTTGAAAAAGTAGTGCCAAACATGGACTGCTTTGCCAGATTACAGAGTCGCCACCTAAATATTTTTTAATGGGGAAATTTAGGAAACCCTGACTCGGTGCCGAAGGCCACATGTCCGTCATCACCAAAGTGGTCTTGGCTCGGGAGCTTGGGTACGATCGGGGAAGGTCAGCTATGAGCACCCCCTTTCGCCCGGTCCGAAGACTGGCCTCTACTAACCGTGATATCCGTTTTTGAAAACATTACATGCTCTTATTCCAATTATTAGCCTAGAATTACTATGTTATGCGCACAGCAAACAAGTATAGACTAGATCGCCTAATTTGGAAATAAGCATTGCATATCCGTTGTTTTTGAAAATGCTTTGGAATTTGCTACTCGCGAGTAGGCTAAAATACGGATTTCAATGAGTTATTCCAACTCAAGCAATCCAACCTCCACCCACAGGCATTCAAACAATTTATCTCACATAAGCACTTAGCCGCATGGTAAGAATACTGTTATGTCAACATTCACACGCATGTGATATGCTAAAGCATAAATACTTACATTGTACTCCGTGCCAAAACAGTAAACTAGTTAGCAAATATGCATGTCCTAGTTCATGTTAGAGTGACTAATGCATCGCATACAATATGTGATTAGGATAGGCTCGGCTAACCCTAAAAATGGCATGTGAAATGTACTTTATTCGATGCACGTATTCAATTTGGAATTGAAAATACAATGTGGTTTGTATGATGTACCGAGCCTAGTGCATGTCAACAAATGCATGGATGCACGCATGCATTGCATAAGGTATGCTAAAGATAAACGTGCCCTAATCTACCATCATAAGCAGGTAAATAAAAGGGAGAAAGAAGTGGGGGTTGGGAGACATACACACACTCACCCACACTTATTACAATTGCGCCCTCGCCCGGAGGGACCAAAAGAATAATACAGATAATTAACTACGCAAGCTAATTAAATATTACAAATTAATTAAATTAACAAAATAATTAATCTAAGGAAAAAACAGTAAACCGCCTCGGGGTGAGGGCTCAATGCACGCGCGCTCGGATTCCGCTCGGAATTGCACTTCCATGCCTAGCTTGCCTCTGTTTTCCCTGCCTTACATCTCAGAAGACTGCCACAGTCCTAAGAATACTACCTTAGGTACTGAAGATCACTACCGGCTGCACAAAACTTCCACCGGCAGTGGATTGAGCTCATCGGCACTGAATTGATCCATCGGCTGCAAATTGACTGCCGGTCGGCACTAAAACACCGCCAAGCCTTTCAATGCTCAGTAGAACAGAACTCACAAAGAAGAGAGGGCAAATCTTGCATCTGCATGGCAATACAATTCAAAGCATATATGCACTAAACACACCCCTTATCATACTAATGACGCAAAGGAAGATGTGCCTCGATTCTCGGGCCACCAATCACGCATTTCCATGCATGATGGCCCAAAGAACCAAGTATGCAACTTTAATTTCAAATGTATGCAAACCAATCAAACAAAGTGAGGCCCAATTCCCATCACCAAGTCAAGGAACAAGACATGCATGCCTATGTGTGCAATCCTAAGCATGTCAACTAGGGATGCAACATGAGCATATAGACAAATAATGCAAGCATACAAGTGAACATGCAATAGCATACAAGCAAGTAAATAATGGTCTTACCCATGACCTAGGCAACTCCAAGTAGGCCTAAAATCAGTAGCCAAATGCTAAGACATGAGGGCCAAACACATATACACACATGCACATGTTAAAGTACCAACACTTAAGCATAAACAAGACAACATTCAAGCATACTTGAAAGGAGATAAACACAGACAATTAGCATGCATAGAAAGCTCTGAAATCATGCAAAATATGATGCTAAACCAAGCAACAAAGTAGGCTAAGCATGCAACAAGTGGCCCAAGTACTTGAGGCAAACCAATGAAGCATTGAACCACACATATTACAACCACACATGGTAACACTTAACCAATTAAAAACAGAGTTTTAACACATAAAACTAAGCCCAAAAGACCACTTAGATGGCATCTAAATGGCATGAATCCAAAGGCATGCACAAATGCTAAAACATGGGGCATACAACATATGCTTTTAAAGCATTAAAGAGGCAACTAAGGCAAGCATTCAAGCACACCAAAGGTACTGAAATGACATGCTAGATGGTTCCAAACCATCAAAATGAAGTAAGCAACACATGCTACACATACATGCTCAAAGGCTAGCAAGCCTAAAATGCAAAGGGGCTATATAATGCATGCCAAGATCAACCCAAATGACTATGGACAGAGCTAAACCATGTCAAAATAAGCACAAAATATTCACAACTCTAAGCCTAAATCATGCTCAAACAAAGGCTAACAACCCAAGGCATGTTAAGGCAATACAAGGCATTACATGGCAACTATGCTAAGCATGCATAAGAGACCAAAACCAACACTTAGCAATGTCATATTAGGGCATAATAAACATAAAATGCAGCCAAGACATGCTCTTCAAACATTCGAAACTAAGCTCCCTTAAGAGGCCAAATCTTGCCCTTTTCAAGGACAACAAGGAGAGGGGGTGCACCCCTCCTTCTTGGGACTTTAAGGCATCATCTACACCACTGAAATCCCTCAAGATTTCAGTGGTGAAGAGATCCAAGCACCAAAATCCCGGAGCTCAACAAAATAGCACAAAAATGAGGCCTTTCAAGGCCTAAGAGGGGCCAAACTTCCCCAAAGCACAAAGTACCCTTAATAAACTATCAAGAGGACTAAAAAACAGAACTTTTTTGTATTAAACACTAAGCACAAAAACAGTTCAAAGATAGGTAAAAATAGAGTGCAAGAATGGGGGAAATAAAGCAAGTTTCTCACCCTTGTTGACCTTCTTCACCAATGTTGACTTTGTTGCTTCCTTGAGCTCAAAACCAGTCAAGAACACCAAGAACAACCTCTTGGAACCTCAGAAACCAAGGAAAGGTGAAACACTAGGTGTTGATGTGCAATAGTAAGACACAAACACCTAGTCACACAAACAAGAGAGAAATATAGATATAGGATATGTTTTGAACCCTAACCCTAAAACCAGAGCTCCCTCTCACCTTTCTAACCAAAACTTTTCTAACCCTAATGCCAAGAGAGAAGGCCTTCTGTTATAGGCAACCATCTTGTAAAGCTTGTCACACAAGCTTACAAGGAGGGCATCCCTCCATACACGTGTATGGAGGGGAAGCAAATGCCCAACAGCTGTCTGAAAATATCTCCAAAAGCAGCTGAACAGTAGTCGGCTGGGCAAAAATGTCATTTTGACAAATTTTAGTGCCGGCCGGCAACAAAGAATGCCGACCGGCACAATATAGTGCCGGTGGCAACATCAACCAGCAGGTGGCCTTTAGCTAGTGCCGGTGGTGTGTGGGGATGCCTCAAAAGGCATTCCCTGCCCCTCCAAGGCAAGACACAAGTGTTTGGTGCAAAACCAGACACGAAAGAGTCGAGTTCGGAGATCCTGAGGCAAGGTGCGTAGCCGAGAACTCCGGGAACTCCAAATGAACACGAACATGGATAATCACCGAGTGTTCAAGCGGTGACGTCCAAGTCTTGAGGACGGTCAAAAATGGGGTGTCTACACTAACCATGGTTGAGTGCCTACATCCTCAATACTGGCCTCTGTGCAGCATGTATGCTTACACATAATAGAACCATGTTTCAAGGGGTGTGAGCACATTCAGAACTATGTTTTTCGCAGAAAGAGAAAGAGTACAAGTAATTGGGTGGTATGATATAAGTGAGGAATGATCTACTAGGCAAAGATAATGATCCTAAATGCTGAATGCAACAAGACAAAGTACGATGCAATGGATGTAGTAAATAATGCGCGCAAGCTGAACCACTTCTTATCTAGAAAGGGCATGGACACAAAACAAACCATGTCTAACACATAAAAGGTATTGACGCCCTCAATACTAGCCTCAGCGTAGCATGGTACTTGCACATGACAGAACCATGTTTCAACGAGGGAAAGGTATGGGCACATGCTAAACTAAGTGTAACACGTCCACGGGGGACCTCGCGCTACAGTTCGGACTCCCTTTTTGTGTGTTGCGGTTTTTAATCTGAACCAAAGAGTCCAACTCTGGCAAATCGTTTGAGAAAACAGATTTTGAAAAGTAGTGCCAAACATGGACTGCTTTGCCAGATTACAGAGTCGCCACCTAAATATTTTTTAATGGGGGAATTTAGGAAACCCTGACTCGGTGCCGAAGGCCACGTGTCCGTCATAACCAAAGTGTCTTGGCTCGGGAGCTTGGGTACGATTAGGGAAGGTCAGCTATGAGCACCCCCTTTCGCCCGGTCCGAAGACCGGCCTCTACTAACCGTGATATCCGATTTTGAAAACTTTATGTGTTCTTATTCTAATTATTAACCTAGAATTACTATGTTATGCGCACAGCAAACAAGTATAGACTAGATTGCCTTAATTTGGAAATAAGCATTGCATATCCGTTCGTTTGGAAAACAATTTGAAATTTGCTACTCGCAAGTAGGCTAAAATACGGATTTCAATGAGTTATTCCAACTCAAGCAATCCAACCTCCACCCACAGGCATTCAAACAGTTTATCTCATATAAGCATTTAGCCGCATGGTAAGCATACTGTCATGTTAACATCCACACGCATGTGATATGCTAAAGCATAAATACTTACATCGTACTCCATGCCAAAACAATAAACTAGTTAGCAAACATGCGTGATCCTAGTTCATGTTAAGTGGCTAATGCAACACAGGCAAGGATGCGATCTAGACAGGCTCGGCTAACCCTAAAGATGGCATGTGAAATGCACTTTATTCGATGCACGTATTCAATTTGGAAATTGAAGTACAATGCAGTTTGTATGATGTACCGAGCCCGATGCATGTTAACAAATGCATGGATGCACGCATGCATTGCATAAGGTATGCTAAAATAGACATGCCCTAATCTACCATCATAAGCAGATAAATAAAAGGGAAGAAAGACGTGGGGTTGGAAGACATACACCCACTCACGCACACTTATTACAGATTTGCCCTCGCTCGGAGGGACCAAAAGAATAATACAAATTAATTAACTACGCGAGCTAATTAAATATTACAAATTAATTAAATTAACAAAATAATTAATCTGAGAAAAAATAGTAAACCGCCTCGGGGCGAGGGCTCAATGCACGCGCGCTCGGATTCTGCTCGGAATTGCACTGCCATGCCTAGCTTGCCTCTGTTTTCCCTGCTTTGCACCTCAGAAGACTGCCAAAGCCTCGGGACTACTTCCTTGGATGCTGGGGATCACCACCGGTTGCACAAAATTTCCACCGGCAGTGGATTAAGCTCATCGGCACTGAATTGATCCATCGGCTGCAAATTAATTGATCGCCGGCCGCACTAAACACCGCCAAGCATTGAATGCTCAGAACACGCAACTCACAAAGAAAGAGGACAACAACTTGCATGGCAATGCAATTCAAGCAATTTATGCATCAAACACATTCCTTATTATGTTGATGACTCGAAGGAAGATGTGCCTCGGTTCTCGGACCACCAATCACGCATTTCCATGCATGATGGCCCAAAGAACCAAGTGTGCAACTTTGATTTCAAATGCATGCAATGCAAACAAGCACATAAGGGTGCTAAACCTCTATCACACACACTTCAAGAGGCCAAGCATGCACAATGCAATGCAATGAAGTCCTAAGCATGTCATCTATATGCAATATGAGCAATGCAATATACTTATGCAAACATACAAGTGAACATGCAAGATAAGCCTGCAAACCAATTGAAGGATGGACTTAAACATGAATTGGGCAACTCTAAAAAGGCTCAAAACAGTGGCCAAGTGCTATAGAAGTGAAGACTAAGATACATGCGATACATGTACACATGCAAGCATACATAATCCAACACTTAGGCATAAACAAGACAACATTCAAGCACACTTGAAAGGAGATAACATGGATGATTAGCATGCAACATGAGCTCTAAAATCATGCAAAATATGATGCTAAACCAAGCAACAAAGTAGGCTAAGCATGCAACAAGTGGCCCAAGTACTTTGAGGCAAATCAATGAGGCATTGAACCACACATATTACAACCACACATGGTAACACTTAACCAATTAAAAACAGAGTTTTAACACATAAAACTAAGCCCAAAAGACCACTTAGATGGCATCTAAATGGCATGAATCCAAAGGCATGCACAAATGCCAAAACATGAGGCATACAACATATGCTTTTAAAGCATTAAAGAGGCAACTAAGGCAAGCATACAAGCACACCAAAGGGACTGAAATGACATGCTAGGTGGTTCCAAACCACCGAGATGATGCAAGAAACACAAGCTACACATGCACATACTTGAGGCATACAAGCCCGGCAAGCCACAAATGCAAAGGAGCTATATTAAACGTGCCAAAATCAATCCAAACGACCATGGACAGACCTAAAGCATGGAAAAATAAGCACAAAACATTCATAAGTCTAAGCCTAAATCATGCTCAAATAAAGGCTAACAACCTAGGCATGTTAAGGGACCAAAGAGGCATTACAAAGCAACCATGCAAAGCATGCAAGGAGTACTAAAACCAACACTTAGCAATGTCATATTAGGGCATAATAAACATAAAATGCAGCCACGACATGCTCTTCAAACATTCAAAACTATGCTCCCTTAAGAGGCCAAATCTTGCCCTTTTCAAGGACATCAAGGAGAGGGGGTGGCCCTCTCCTTCTTAGGACTTTAAGGCATCACCTTCACCACTGAAATCCCTCAAGATGTCAGTGGTGAAGAGATCCAAGCACCAAAATCCCGGAGCTCAACGAAATAGCACAAAAATGAGGCCTTTCAAGGCCTAAGAGGGGCCAAACCTCCCCAAAGCACAAAGTACCCTTAATAAACTATCAAGAGGACTAAAAAATAGAACTTTTATGTGTTGATCACCAAGCACAAAAACAGTTCAAGGATAGGTCAAAATGGAGTGCAAGAATGGGGTAAATAAAGTAAGTTTCTCACCCTTGTTGACCCTTTTCACAAATGTTGACTTTGTTGCCTCCTTGAGCTCCAAACTAGTCAAGAACACCAAGAACAACCACTTGGGACCTCAGTAGCCAAGGGAAGGTGAAACACTAGGTGTTGATGTGCAATAGTAAGTCACAAACACCTAGTGTACAAACAAGAGGGAAGGAGAGAGATAGGATAGATACAAAACCTCTAACCTAAAACCAGAGCTTCTTCTCTGTCTTTTCTCTCTAAAATGTCTAACTCTTTCAACCTTTGAGCCAAGAGAAGAAGAGTTCTCTTATAGGAATGAAAACTTACAAGCTAAGCAAACCAAAGGCTCATCCCTCCATACACGTGTATGGAGGGGAAACAAGTGCTACAAAGCTGTCTGAAAATATCTCCAAAAATAGCTGTAAAGTGATCGGCAGGGCAAAATGGTCATTTTGCCAAAAGGAGTGCCGACCGGCACAAAATAGTGCCGACCGGCACAATATAGTGCCGATGGAAACACTCACCAGCCGGTGGCTTCTAGCCACTGCCGGTGGTGTGTGGGGATGCCTCAGAAGGCATTCCCTACCCCTCAAAGGCAAAGCACAAGTGTTTGGTGCAAAACCAAACACAAAACGGTTAAGTTCGGAGGTCCTGAGGCAGGGCGCGTAGCTGAGGACTCCGGGAACTCCAAACAAACACAAACATGGATAATCACCGAGTGTTCAAGCGGTGACGTCCAAGTCTTGAGGACGGTCAAAAATGGGGTGTCTACACTAAGCTTAACATGGAAAGGATGCAGGCGATAAAACGGATAGTGCAGTAAATACATGCAATAAATTCTATATGCAATGTGATAGAAGTACTAGATAATAATGGATATGATGTAGCAGCTAGGAAGTGGTGCCTTAGAAAGCACCTGGCAGGGGCAATTGACGATGACTCACCTTATGCTGCTGGGGATCTTCTACTTCTTCTTGGTTCATCTTCACGCGCTTCCAAACCATTGGTACTACTTTTCTCCCTGGCTATGTTTGCAACTTTCACTATTCTCCAACAGGGTGATAGACTAGGTTGGTTTAGTTTCCAAAATTGAGGCACATACAAGCTACCTCAACCTATGGGGCTGCCATACAGATTTCAAGCCGAGGATACACCCCTGGGTATTTAAACCAGACTTCAGTCTCAAAAATTTTGAACATTTGCATTCTAGGCCTCAACCTTCGAACTCTAGTTTCCACCATCTCAGTTGATCTCCTAAGAACTCATTACAAACACAGTCAGGTGGCTATACCAGACCACCTGAAGTCGTTCAGGCATGACAAACACCAAAGGAATTGCACCTTTAGAGGATTTAAAGTCTCCTAGACCTAGTGAGTGCACAAGACAGTGCATGTGGGGTGCACAAAACAGTGCGAGTGAGGTGCACAAACAGTGCAATGCATGTGCACAAGACAGTGCATGGTGGGTGCACAAGACAGTGCAATGTGGGTGCACAAGATAGTGCGATACAAGGTGAATGCACAAAATAGTGAGATATGGGTTCACAAGATAGTGTGATGCAAGTTGCATAAGGCAGTGCGATACAAATTGCACAAAATCGTGCAATAAAAGGTGAATGCACAAAACAGTGCGATATAGGTGCAAGATGAATGCACGAAATAGTGCTATATGGGTGCACAAGACAGTGCGATGCAAGTTGCACAAGACAGTGCGATATGGGTGCACAAGACAGTGCGATGTTGGGTGCAAAAAACAGTGCGATGGAAGGTATAATGCACAAAACAGTGCGACATGGGTGCACAAGACAGTGTGGTATAGGTGCATAAAATAGTGCGATGCAAGTTGGATGCACAAAACAGTGCGATACAGGTTCAATGCACAAAACAGTACGATGGAAAGTGGAATGCACAAAACAGTGTGATGAAAGATGAATGGTATGCAGAGGGAAATGAGCAGTACTTAGAGTAATGCGTCATGTACCTTATGAAATGAGTGCAGGGAAACTTGCCGCAACTCATTGAAATGTAACACAAAGGGGGGGCAACTCGACAAAACTCTGTTTAGTGCAGATCAAAGTCAAGAGCAAGAGTAACCAATCACGCAGTTCAACTCAACCAGAGTGTAGAAGCATGCAGGAATAATACAAAACACATGTATTAATTAGAGGGAAGATAACAATCCCAAGAGAGTTTTGAAATGGTTAGAGACAACTTTCGAAAGCTGAATCATATTAGAATCATCATGGGGGTAAACCTACCCTAACCTAGGGAAAAGTGCTCGACAAATGGCTTTGGCAGACTGAGAGATAGGTTGGGTTCATGGCCTTTGTTCAATTGATGACCCGATTAGATGCACTGAAAATTGCCTCTAGTGTCTAGTCATTGGCCACTGGTTGGGTTCATGCCCTTTGCTCGATGGATGGCCCTATCAGATGTACTGAAAATTGCCCCTAGTGTCCAGTCACTAGCAACTGATTTCAACATTATGTAGGCACGTGCGATCGAGATCATCAGATCTCAGAACAGTTGCTAACCAATCAGACTCATGTTTCCCTTCTGTCCCGGCATGTTAAGAACTTACTCTAGTCCCCCCCAAAGCAGTGACGGATTCCTCATATACACCGATCATGAATGCATTGCCCCTTGTATGGGCACTCTTAGCTCGTTTATAAATTCCACACATGGACTTGTTTTTGAGTTTGGAGTGAACATTTGTGTATGGAATTTTGACCATGCCACTCTGTTGAACTTTTGAGCGACATACTCGCTTGGGTGACTCAATGAAGAGTGCTTTTGAGTGATAGACACATTATGGTGACTCGATGAAGAGGGCTTTTGAGTGACAGACACATTATGGTGACTCGATATAGAGTACAAACTAATATAAACACCAGGCATGATACAACAGAATTCACAATTGACCCAAAAGTAGAAAAATACTCAAGGTAACTGATCATTCATAGTGCCTCTAGTTTTACTTATGTTCCCTTTAGAAATCAATTTTACATACCTCGAGTTTCGATTCCTTTTCTGCTCAAGATAGAGATTCCACTAATAAGTTCAAGTATTGAAAATTTCTCCACTTGTTGATTCAAGTTAGTTCTTTCTTACCCAACTCAAGTATGATATGCGCAACAGCAGTCGGTGTAGCTGTTAGATTGATGCGAAGTTGACGACTTGAATTAGGCAAGATGATGATTGGGTTGGGATGAATGAGATAGATACGGTTGAGACGAACTTCAGGATAAAGTTGCCTACGTAACCCAAGAATGGGAATTAGGTCAACGTAGTTCATTGCTGAGGTTCACTCGGGTGTTAACACTCTTCTTTTGCGCTCTAACTTTTGCCAAAGTCGCCCCTTTGGGGTTTTCAACCTTGTGAGCTATATTTTTTTGATTTCTCATTTTTCATGCTCTAACTTTTGCCTAGGTCGTCCTGTCAGGTTTTCGGCCTAGCGAGCCTCTTAAAGATAGCGTTACAACACTTGTGGTGAATTTGATCAATAGTCATCCTTGCCCTAACACTGGAATTGGCTTCGCCTTGATTTGAGCTTGGTTCTTCGTTCATATATGCATGCCTTCTTCCTTTCTTTTCGCTCCATTTTTAGAGTTGGTTTTTCTCGCAATGTGGTACCTTCTTGCATTGGCTTCCTCGAATTCAGATAGAAGTTCCCAACCTCATAGTTGATTGCAATGGGTGCCTCTGGCTTGATGGTTGACTTTTTTCCTTTTTTTTAATCCTTTTCTCTTTGAAATAATGAAAACACCAAGGGAGAAATTCTATGATTTGTGAGGTCTGAAAGTTGCCTTGTGCTTGCCAAAATGATCACCTAACGGCGAAGAGAATCCCCAGGAAAATGTAGAATACCACGCACAATTCTGAACCTATCTTCGCAAGTTTTGCAAAAGAAACAGTTTAAAACTCTTGAAATCATGAATGACTTTGCGCCGATAAGTCAGAATTCACTCAAACCATTTAGGGGATCCTTCTCAACACTCGAGCTTATTAACAGAATCTCATTCAACAAACAAATTCAAAGCCTTTTTCTATTTGTAAAAGGTCACACATGCATCACTATAGTCACAATAAAATGATCAGAAACTTAACTTCCACTTTCTTATAAAGATGAAACTGTCACGCCCCAAAATTTGGACAATTAAATATTAACTTAGGATTAAACCCCAATCAATATTCCATCATCCAAATCCTAGGGGTGAAACAAAAAAAAACTAAACACAAACTAAACCATTCACCATAATTCTATAACTAACCAATACCCCCAACATTAAAGCAACAATAAATACTTCAAAGCAACTTAAATAATGTAAGGTTACAACCCATGCCAAATTTTCAAAATACTAAGGTCATAAAAGAAAATAAAAATACATAAACTACTAACAATCATAAACATGAGAAAACAAAAGAAGTCCAATCGACATGACCTACGATCATAGTTATTTCTTGTCACCACCAAAGCCTCTACTAATCCTGCAAAGGAAGCTCAGCTGCGTTCAAAGACCTGAGGGTACACGAGAGCGACTCAAAGGAAAAGACTCAACTGATACAACAACACAAGAAAAGACAAAGAAAATAACACTCACAACACAACGATTTGTAAGACACAACTCAAAACAAAGTAAGCATTTCTGAGAAAAAAGGGGTTTCCCTTCTCCAAGTCCATTTGTAGAATTTCAAAAACAACTTCAAGTAGCCAACGGGAAGGTCTAGACCTGCTTTCAATTTAGCAATACTAACATCTACACCCAGAAGGATTGATTTTCAACTTTCAAATCGGGTCTCACAGATTGAACCTCATAATTATGTTGTTGCCACACATCTTCTTGATCGAAACAATTACTTCTTCACACCATGCCCCTAGTTCAGAAGGTCCTTTCCAAGTGCTTTCAACAATTTCCCTAGCTGAGACTGAGGTTCATCATTCCAAACACCAGTGCTGGCATCTCTAGAGAGCCCACTACTTCATCAAGCTTAAACTCACTAAGACCGAGTAAACTTTCCATCTCTTCAAAGATTTTGTGCCTTTTGCTCAAATCAAAATCAGAAGATTCAGGAATGAACACAATAGGTTTGGGCTGATTGGGTATGATGTGTTGGCTAGGGTAATGGTTGGTTATTGGCAAGCTGTGGGTGGGTTTTATGTTATGGAGTGGCCATCTATTGCGGTCAGGGAGAGGGTTATTGATAGTTTTGGGATTTTTAGGTGGGGTGATGACTTTGTTGTCAATCAAGTCTTGAAATTCATGGTGAAGGCAAAAGCAACGGTTAGTATGGTGACCGTACTGCTGATGAAATGTGCAATATTGGGTAGAGTCATGTTTAGGTGGGAGAGAATTAGGGAGAGGTCGAGGATTGAGCGGTTTGAGATACCCTTTCTCTATTAGTACCTTCAATGCATAGGTTAGGCTCATATGGAGTTAGGCAAAGGTTCATTTTTTAGGAGCATGGAGCACTAGTTTTGGAAATATTGGCAAATGGGTTGGCGGGTGTTGGCCGGGTATTCATGGGCTGGGGACTAGAATCAGGATGAGTGTTTCTGGTAAAGCGTCCCTTTTCATTGCTTACCCCCTGATTCAAAATGCTCTCATCCTGAGCAACAAAAGTGACATCCATAGTCTTTGCAACAACTTCAAGTACTTACTGCTTGTTCAACCCTTTGACCTTCAAAGTCTTAATAGGCCACCGAAGTTGTGCATAGGGATCAATACTTGTCCTGGCTTTGTTCTTGCCACTTGCTTCTGCTTGGCCAAGGGATTGGGTGGCTATATTGAAGCGAGACCCATTTGTTGTTGATTTGTCATCACCTAGACTTGAGATATTTTCGGGCTAGCCCTTTTCACCTATAGCTCGCTCCAAGATTGGGGAGCTTTTCGATGAGATCGAAACTCCAAATGTTAAATCTGCCACCATTCCTTGAAAATCTTCAATCATTCCTAACATCTCAGCAGCAGTGGGTTTGACCTTTTGGCGCTCTTGGCGTACCTGAACCGAATTGGGTGCATCCATCATGCACAAATCAGTGCTTTCAATAATGAACACCGCAAGTTTGGCTAAATGGGTTGGGGTGATGTATATGCTGGGGTTGATGGTAGGTGTAGACACCTCATTTTTGACCATCCTCAAGACTTGGACGTCATCATTTGTGTACTCGATGATTGTGACTATTTGTGCTTGTTTTGGTGCCCGAAGTCCTCGGCGGAATGCCCTGTCTTTGAGCCTTCAAACCCCATCCATTCTATGCCCTGTTTTGGACCAAAATTTTCAAGCTTGCAACCCTTGGTGGCTGCCAACCACCAATTAAGGCTACCGGCCACAAATTGAGGCTACTGGCCACCAAAGTGGCCTGCCGGCCATTGATGTCTTTTTGCAGATATTTTCTTGACAGCTGTTCTAGCTGTTGGCACAATGGGTTTAATCACCAGACATGTGTATGGACTGATATAACTCAGCCAAAAGTTTATTTTTCTATAAATATGGGACCTTCTCCCCCATTGCAAAATGTTAGAAAATTTTGGAGCAAAATTCTCTCTCTCTCTCTCTCTCTCTTGCAATTTTGTATACATTTGCTCACAAGTCCCATACTTTTGCATACACTTCCTTAATCAAACTTGATTACCTTTGAGCTGAGGTCCTTGGAAGCCTTTTTGGAGCTATAGAAGGTGTTTTTGACTTGACTTTGTGCCTAAAATTGTTGCTTGCTTCAAGAGGTATAACACTTCCCTTTTACACTTGCTTTGCATAATTGTTGTTCCATCTCTTTCAACTATTTTTGGGCTGATTTTGATGGCCTAAAGGTGCTGGTTTGAGGGCATTTTCAGTTGGGGGGTGGATCACCCTTCTTACTTCTTTGCTTGTAAAGCTTTTGTACCTTTGTTCACCACTTTCAAACCAAATTTTTGGGGCCTTTTAACCACTAAATTTTAGAAGTTTTTTAGTGACAAAAAACTCATTTTGAAGTCCAAATTTGGAGGAGTTAGCCTCCCCTCCTTGTGCCTTGTTTGCATGCCTAGTTAGCTTTACATGTTAGCATGTTTTTCTAGCTTAACTTAGCTCAAGTCCAGCATGTCTTAGCCTCTAAAATAGCCTTTTTTTAGCTCAGATTTGGGCTGGTTAGTTCATTTGAACCTTGTTTTGCATGGTTGTAGTGCAATAGTCCTCACAAGTTGGTGTTTTAGGGTCTTAGACACCTCTTGTTTGAGTTGATAGCATCTTTTGGTGTTGTTTGCACTATAAACTCTATAACTTTTTCATTTGATTTTGAGGGTTGTTTCAAGCTTGGGATCATTTAAGCTTGAGATTGAGGTCATGCCTAATGGTTTAATCCTCTTTGAGGGTTCATTATCAATGACATGATCTCTCTCTTACCTTACATTATCCCTTGGTTGACACTTCTTTCATCTTAGAGGACATTCACCAATGGACAAATTGATTAAAGAATAATTTGGTAACTAAAATGTGTAAACAAAATTGACAAGTAAAAGTGACAAGACAAGCATTTCTTTGTGTTGCATTGCATGTGTTCAAATCGGACGTTAATTTGAACGCAAGGAAAATGGAACATTTCATACTCAAAAGTGATGAAGTGTGCTACTTTCCTAGGTCTCTGTTCCCTTGATCATGTATGATAGGGTGATGCAATTTGAGTCTTGTTTTGCATTCAATGAACTTGTACAAATAGGTCCTTTAGCCATCATGCATCGAAATTGCTTGATTGATGGTTTGAAGGTCGAATGTATCACTCATTTGAGCTTGTGTTGATGATAAGGGGTGATACACAGTACAAACAACCTGCGGAAATACCCTTTCTTTGCCCTTTGTGCTCTTTGTTGCAGCCAAAAAAAAAAAAAAAATGGTGTATCATTAGGGTCCTGCCGGCCACTAGTGATGGACGGCAACCCCTCAATGGTGGCCTGCCGGCCACCACTTCTAGCCTGCCGGCCACCTATGAATTTTAAGTAGTGTGCTTGTGAAGCATGGTAGAGTTGATCTGGAGAAGGAAACAGTGCAAGGGTTGTGCAAACAGAGGCATTCGGGGGCAGACAGAGGATGTTCTTCGGGTGGAAACCAAGCATGCATGGGCCTCCCTCACATCCCGAGATGAGTTATCTTGTTAATTAGTTTAATTTAATTAGCCTATGTTGTAATTCAATTAGTTTGTGTTGTAATTATTTAATTAGTTAGTTGTAGCTAATTAATTTGTGTTGTAATAATTAGCTAAACTAGTTTAGTTAATTAATTCAAGTTTTGTAATAATTAGCTTAAGTAGCTTAGTTTAGCTAGCTAGTTAGCTTTTATTCATTCGGACCCTCCTTCGCAAGGGCATAATGTTGTAATAAGTGTGCGGGCGTGTGTGTATGTCTTCCAACCTCACATTTTTCTCCCTTTTATTTACCCACTTTTGATGGTTAGATTAGGGACATGTTTCAATTAGCATGCCTTATGTGCATACATTCATTCATATTGCATGTACCGAGGCTCCGCGCATCATTCAAACTGCATTGTTGTTTCAATACATTCTTTGAATACGTGTTTAATCGCATGTTGTTTAAATTGCTCCATATGCCATATTAGTAGCCGAGTCTATTAATTCCATTCATTGCATGTGTTACAATAGACATCTTATATAGTTAGGAATCATGCATATTTTTCTAACTTTATCTTCTTAGCACGGAGTACTAGGCGAGTTTTTACGCTTTACCATACTTGCATGAGTGTGAGTGTTGCCATGTCTAGCATGCTTGCTATGAGGTTAAATGCTTATTTGATTAATTGCTTGAATGCCTGTGGATGAAGGCTTGTTGTTTGAATTGGAACGATTTAACAAATGTGTGTTTTAAGCCCACTTTGTTGAGTGATAAATCAGTTTTAAGCCTACTATGTTTGGTGACAAATTCCCAAACTTTAAGCCCACTTGAGGTGGCAAATTCAAACTATTTTTTGCAAACAAACATGAGTTTAATCGTTCCAACATGAGCAAACTAGTCTATACTTGCTTGTGCATATCACATAGTAAAGCTAGATTAATAACCAGAACAAGAGCACATAATGTTTATAAAGAATCATATCATGATCAGTATAGGCCGATCTTTGATCGGGTGAGCGAGGGTGCTCAATTCATGACCTTCCCCTCTCGTACCTAAGTTCCCGAGCCGAGGCAACTTTAGTGATGATGGACACGTGGCCTTTGGCACGAGTCATGGGTTTCCTAAATTTTCCCAAAATAGAATATTTAGGTGGCGACTCTATATCTAGCAAAGCAGTCCAATTTTGGCAATTTTTGATTCAAAATCAATTTTTCAAAACGATTTGCTGGATTTAGACTCTTTGGTGTTTATCAGTTTCACATTGCACTTGTGCGATGAGATTTAGAACCATGGGAGTCCGAACTGTAGGGCTTTCTTTCGAGCTTCCGAAAGGTGGCGGGAAAAAGCCAAGCTACAATTTCTGGCTACTCTGATGGGGACTTAGAGAACTTGACTCGCACTCATGATATGACTTTTTTTTTTATCTACACTTATGTGATTCTTTGCATTTACTTTTGTATCGGTGCGCCTAAGTCATAGTGTTTGCCATCTGTTATTCCTGAACGGTTTGCCAGAGGCTTGCTTGGAAAAGCTTGCCAAAAGGTTGACCGGTTGCGTGCTCTGCCACGATGGGAACATAACCCTTGGATTTGGACTACCGCTGTACCACTTGATCCTCCTTTCACTTCTCGGTGTTAGGTGTGAAAGGTATATTAGGTAGTCTTGCTGAGGTACCCTTTGTTGACTATTCGACCTAGTTGCATATCGAAAGCCATAGTGACTGTTCCAAACTAGGACAGGTTGCTTACCCAAATTCAGGATTATGTGAAACACTTTGCTTGAGTAAGGAAACCCTAGATCCTGACGAAACTAGGATAGGGTAACCCTATCCCATCATAGGGGTGTTTTGGGTCTCACTTAATTGGTATGTGCTTTTAGAGTGAAACTTTACAGGAATGTATGTATCAGTTGTTAGTCTGGGTATCTATTTTTTGGGGTAGAAATCAGTGTTAAGTACAGTTCTACAGCTTATGATTGCAACTGCATGTTGTCGGCATCTGAGCCAGGGTGCTGTGCGGTTTCTGATTTTTTGTTTTCTTTTTACTTTATTTCTTTTTGTAAGGTAGTTTTTCACCATTGCTTCAGACGATCCTATTACCCCTAAGCACTCTGGACCCGAGTGAGAACGATTTGTAGATCCGGGGATCTTGTCAAGGGATAACCAGTGTTTGTTTCACTCCCATCGGTTACCAGACGGAGGAGGATCATGCAGAATTGACCAATCCATTAGTCACTTTTTACTTCACTTGCGCCCAGTCAGGCCTAGTCTTCTACTTCTACTCCAGAAAGAGAGTATTCGCTAATTCTGATAACTCAACATCCCCTAGTTAGCATGGAAGATATGCTTCGTCAGCTCCAATAGACCATTGAGACTATGTAGCTAGATGTTGCCCACCAAGCTAAGGTCACAGCCCATCAAGCTGAGGTCGCAGCCCGCCAAGCAGAAGTGATAAATAGGCTTTAGCAACAGTAACCACAACCATCAACCTCTAAGCCACCAGTGTACCAGACAGAGGCAACATTTGAATTCGAGGTTGACCCCATCGCATTAAAGGTCAACAAGTTAGATAAGCTCTTTAAGCGGGTACAGGGTGCGAATTCAATCCCTGACATCGAGGATGGATACATAGACACTGCAGTGACTCTGCCGGACAAATTCAAGATGCCATACATAGATCGGTTTGACGGCTCTGGAGATCCCATGGTCCATTTGCGTTTATTCTCTGATATCCTGCGACCAATGGGCCTTACTAGACTTTAGAAGCTGTTGCTTTTTGGCCGAACCCTGTCGAGTATAGCGGCCATCTGGTATGCAAAATTGGAAGACTCTGTGAAATAGAGCTGGGATGAAATGGCTGAGGCCTTCATTGTGCAGTACTCCTACAATACCCAGATCGAGGTCACTACTCGCGACATTGAAACGACTTGTCAGGAGCCAAATGAGGGCTTCTCGGACTTTGTAACTCGACGGATGGCTAAGGCCTCTATGATGACTATCCGACTGTCTAAAAAGGACCAAATCAGAATGGTGGTCCGTAACTTGCAAGGGAGATTATTATAGAAGATGATAATCTTGCCTTTGTTTACATTTGCTAAGCTCCATGAAATATGGGTTCAAATTGAGGATGCGATGAAGCAGAGGCTGATAGACAATGAAAAGGAACAGCGTAAGAGGCCCTTTACACGCAGTTCCAATGCAACCACGAGTGGTAGCACTTTTGCACGACCTTCGGATGTGAGTATGGTCACCACCACACCCAAAATTGCCAACCCGTTTGCCAACATCTCTAACACAATTCCTCAAACCTCAACCAACCAAGCCCGATCTCAAAGGGTCTTTACCCTGCTCTATATGCCTTTGTTCAAAGCCTTAGGGGTCCTGATCAGAAAGGAACATCTTAAACCATTGGAACAACGCCCTCTACCCGATCCTCTCCCCTCGAAACACAACCCGGCTAAATACTGTACTTTTCACCAATAGCACGATCATGACACTGATCAATGTTATAGGCTGCGTCATGAGATTCAAGATGGTGATAGCACCTCCCCAAAAACCCAATGTCACTACAAATCCTCTCCCACCACATAACCAAGTCCCTCTACCCCAATATATAAACCTCATCCACACACTAGCCATCCCTTATGAACCTAGTATATACATCACCCCTTTCTATCTACCTAAGTCAGCGTTGTTCATCCCTGAGAGCATGAACTTGTGCATGATGAACACATCTACACTCCAACCCGAATCAGTGGTGGTGACAGTGGAAAATAGAAGGGGGTCAGCCTTGGTGGAGAATGTCAGTCCATTGCCCGAGGGCTCTGAGGACTTATCTGAAGGGGTGTACAACCCACACTGCTATATTGTGCCAATCAATCAAGCTAAGCCAGAAGTGGTGTTGCCGACTGAGATGGAGGTCAGTGTAGTTCGAGAAGATGGGCCAAGTCAGGGATTAGATGATCTAGCCAACTTTGAGGAGGATATAGAAAATTTGCAGTTCTTTGATGAGCAAGATCAAGGGCACGTGTATATTGATTGGTTTGATTTGAACGAGTCAACAGACAATTCTGGGTGGCTAAGTGATGAACCCGATAGAGATGAGGGAACTGAATCGAAGCTGGAAGAACAGAAAGCGAGAACCGCTGCAATGGCTGAAATGGCCGATGCAAAGGGTAAACTATCGAAAAACACCGATGTAAAACAATTGGCTCAGGAACTGGGCATTATTAGTACTGTACATACAGAGCAAGAAGCCACACTGGAGCAGTTTAGGCAAGAAATTAGTGAAAACGATCGGAAAGATGGAAAAACTCAACACCCTACGAGGAATGTTTGTGATAATAGAATGATCTGAATGTAGCTGAACAAGTGCTTGTCGGCTGCCGAAGGGGTCTTGTGGGATGACGACGACCTACACTTGGTCCATATCGATGAGGATTGGGGTGAAGACCTTCCTGACAACACTTGGTATGTGGAAGAGGTTGACCATATGACAAGAAGTGGCTGATATTTCAAACCACCACATCTGGATCAACCCAAGGCATCCGGGAAGGATAAAGAAGTTGAGAAATAGAAGGAAAAGCAGTTAGAGAAAGAGGCTGTGCTGAAACAGTTGAAGAAGATCCGTAAAGTGCGGAGAAAAGTGGATACCAGTGGTATTGGTCGACACGGGGTCAGCAATTAACATCTGTCCTTGTCGCATGGCTTATGCTATTGGCTTGAAATCGGCCGATTTTGTGCCTACAGCCCAAGTGATCTGGGCGTATGACAATATAAGCAGAGAGGTGATTGGGACGGTGCAGATCAGAGTACAAGTTGGCCCAGCTCAACAGGACATCGAGTTCCATGTCTTGGATATTCCGGCCACTTTCAACTTACTACTTGAACGACCCTAGTTGCACCAAGTGAAAGTTGTCTCTTCCACCCTCCACCAAATGCTGAAGTACCCCCATACAAAAGGGGTGGCCATAGTCTTCAAGAATTCATCTATACATCCTTCGCTAGAGGTCACTACACCTGTGCTGGAGATTGTGCATGGCGAAGAGGATGTTTTCCTTTTGGGGTTTACCTTGGTTGAGGCTTGAGTAGTTCAGAATATCCTAGCTGTTGATGGGGGCATGTATGTTAGCACCTAATCTGTGTACTTCATGAACAAGCTCCAACACATGCTTGGAATGGGATTAGGAAGAAGCGGTTGAAAAGGCATCATTGCATTGGCTGATGTGCCACATAACCCGCATGCCTTTGGTCTTGTCTATACGCCCACCAAAGAGGATTGGATGAGGAAAGGGAAAGAGATGGCAAGAAGAGCTAAAGCTAAGTAGACTGGGAAATGCTACGAGCTTGTGCACTGACCAATCTGGGGAACCCTAAATGGTTATTTTGTTTGGGAGGGTGAAGACTTCCCATTTTGTGGTTTCCTCGAACCTTGGTTCAACTCTGAGAAGCAGTGGGTTCCTGGTTTTGAAATTTTCTTTTACTTATAGCAGTAAGACAGTGATACAGAAGAAATAGCTGGACTAACTGCTGAAGCTGCGAAGAGTACATAAAGTGATTTCGACAACAACGAGCTTGAAATAGGGGTAGCACTGGCATGTCTTCTTTCGGATCCTCCGATCGACTCAGAGAACTTGGGGGATAACCTGGCCGTTTCCATGATTGGGGACCAACTGGGTGGGAACCCTTCTAGCAGCATCTTGGATGCATCTGACGCACCATCCCTCATTTGGCAACTAGAGGAGGGCTACCTGTCTAGCAGTTCTGAGTCGGGTAGTGAACCAGAATCTGATTCCACAGAGTCTGTGGAGTTGGAATTAGATTCCAGTTCTTCTAAGTCTAGGTTTGGTATTCCCGGGGTTGATAACCCGGATGCCGAGGTTTTGTCCAAGTCATCATTTTCTTTTTCTTTTGAGTCGGTTGTAACTGAGGAACGGGATCAGCTTGACCTTGTGTGTCACACCCCAAACCCGCCCATAAAAGTTTGGGCATGATCGCTTCAGAAACGAACACTTAACGCGATGTACATAAGATATGGGGCCTGAAGGGAAGCATTAATATCAAAAATGAACATAAAACAATATCCATTGAGCTACCACTACTATGCCAGGATCACAAGCATTGCATAAGGTAGATGAACATACAGTGATGTGCATCTGACAATTTAGTTATGTACATATACATATACAGACCTAGCCCCATGATTGGGTGTATAACAAAAGTATTAGTGAGGAAGAGGTTATACACATCTCGAAATATAAAGCCAAAAGGTCGACAAAACTTTACAAAATGAACAGCTTCACCTAAGTGTCTGGACACACTGCAGTTGACAAAAGAGGTACGAATGCCATGGATTAAGACTGACTTCCAGGTTGAGTGCCTACAGAAACAGACATAACATAAAGTGAGCGAAGCTCAGCGAATAATAGTACGTGATAATCCAATAAATAACTTGAATCACAAGGTATATAAATGCAGAGAACTTATAGTTAATCTTATCCTGTAATTGTTTCCAGAACGGCCTTGGGCCCAGTCTTCAAACAGAGTGTCTTTAACCCAGAATACAGAATGACCTTAGGCCTGACAGATTTTGCAGATTAGCCATATGCCTAACAGATATCACAGTTCGGCCATAGGCCCAGATGTCACAGATTGGCCATAGGCCTCACAGATTTCACAGATCGGCTTTAAGCCCAGTTCATATATGTATGGACTCAAGAGGTGTCTCGCACAGATTCTAAAGGTGACTCACACTGTAGCACTTAGTTCCGTATAGCACTTTGTTCCATATCAGAAAACAATGGGTCTTACGAATTATACAGAATGGCCATAGGCCCAGATCTCATTAGAGCAGACTAGTCTCAGAGTTATACAGAGGCACATAGATAACCTTAATCATTCTCATGTGTTACCATAGTTAACTTGCGTTTAACAGAGTGCTTGGCAATGAGTAAAGCGCATTTTACAGATTGACACAGTTGTCTTGTGTATAACAGAATAATAACAATAACTATTAACAGGGGACATATATCATTACAGTATGCTTAATGAGGACAGAAAGATTCACATTCTAACGTGGGTCACATAATGAGGTTAGACCTTTACACTCATATTTTAGGTTCTAAACGACCTCGGATCCATGTATAACACAACAGAATAATCTTAGATTCACACAGATACTATTGTTCAATGATGAACTTAAGTTCTATTTATTCGTTAAGAAACGACGTAGTTTGCTTATGAATAACAAAACGTTAACATTAACTATTAATAGTACACCAAATGTACTACACAGTACTATTACTCACATTGTGGTGGCGGAGCATTAGTCCTTCTCAGAATGTGTCCTGCACACACACACATAACTTGTAAGTTAATTCCTTTTTCTTTGTTAAATCATTTCCTGACTCACTTGTTTCGAATGAATTTATAGATATCAAAAAGGCATGAAATACGGATTTCAAAAATATTCAAGGGACGAGCACGTAAAACGGAGCAATCTAACTTTTCCAGCATGGGCCGTACGTGCGGCTGTGAGTCCCGCACGTGCGGCGGTTGGTCCCGCACGTGTGGCTGGGAAGCCCCACATGTGCCTTTTTAGCAGAGCCAAAACCCAGAAATTCTTGGTTTTCCGCACGTGCGGTAGTGCTCCCGTACGTGCGGTGATTTACCCAGTTTGTGTAGTCCGAAATTCATGTAATCTTTCAACTTGGCAACTCAATTCAAAGCATATAATGAGAGGAATTAATGCAACACAAGGGGTCAACATTACAATAACATGGGTTTCAAGTGTATAACATCACAAGAATCTTAAGTCACAAACTCAATTAACTTAACCTTTTTCCATTTTACAACATAACCCAATTTCCTTAAACATACAAACAATACACATGTATAAACATGCAATTTCAACTTGAGAACCCAAGGAATTTATCATAGTCCTCCCATATAATTCAAAATACCTCCAAACAACTAAATGCTAAGAATGTTTTCCAATGAAACAATTGACACACACACTTGATCCCAAAGACAAACTCTAGCTTTCAAGGAAGCATTCTTACTACTCTTAAGAAGAGGTTAAAGAGAGGTTATTTAAAGTGATTCATACATACCTTGGTTCAATCTTCACAACCCTCTCAACTCCCTAATCTTCTCCTTTGAAGAATTCCTCTTCCCCTCAAACTCTCCCCCAGGAGATATTTATGAAAAAGGCTCTAAGTCAAAAATCTAAGGAACTTAGATATATATAAAATAAATAAATAAGGACGAAAATCAATCAGTTTAGTCATTCCAAATTGAAATTTCCCAGAAAATCATATTATAATCTAAAAATCTTGCTGATCTCAAATATAAAATCAATTTCAGATAATTAAGCTTCTAAGGCTCCCAATTTCTGATTCAAACATTATAATTGCAACACATTTTTCTCTTATTCAACAGATATGAATCTATAATCATCAGATTCACTGAATTAAACTTAATTTCATATGAAATTTCACAATAAGCATACAAATACACAGAATAGGGGATTGAAATCATACCAGAAAACATGTACAAAGGTCGGGTTATTACATTGTGAATGAGAATGCCACTGCAGATTCTGAGTATTTCTCTATGCCTCTTGTTTATTGCATTGATCATGATTTTCAAAATTTTGATGAAAATGATGAGGAAGGAATTCCTCTAGTTTTGCAAAATTTGATTAATCGAAAGGAGGAGAGGTTTACAAAATCCCTTGCTAATGAAATCATTGCTTTTAATGTGGGTATTGAGAAGGATCCACGTCTGGTCCAGATTGGGTCCATATTGTCCTCGGAGGAGCGCAAGCGCTTAATCGCTTTATTAAAAGATTTCAAAGATGTTTTCGCATGGTCCTACGAAGACATGCTTGGAATCGATCCTGAGATTGTACAGCATTGAATCCCTCTTGACCTCGAGACCTGACCTATCAAACAGAAGTTGCGGAGAATACGCCCGAATTAGGCTTTGAAGATTAAGGAAGAGGCCACCAAGCAGATAGACGCAGGGTTCTTGCTAGTATCTGAGTATCCAACTTGGCTGGCCAACATCGTCCCAGTGCCGAAGAAAGACGGTAGGATTCGAGTGTATATGGACTTCAGGGATCTGAACAGAGCCAGTTCGAAGGATGATTTTCCTCTACCGCACATTGATGAATTAGTGGACTTTACCACGGGCCATGCATTGCTCTTCTTCATGGATTGATTTTTTTGGGTATAACCAGATTCTGATGACAACTGAAGACAGAGAGAAAACTGCTTTCACTAAGCCGTGGGAAACCTACTGCTATCGGGTGATACCGTTTGGGCTGAAGAATGTTAGGGCTACCTATCAATGGGCTGCAACCACAATTCTGCATAATATGATCCATAAAGAGGTCGAGGTGTACATGGATGATATGATTGTTAAGTCCAAAGAAAGAAAGGGCCACTACACCATCTTGAAGAAATTCTTTCAACGGATCAGAGAATACAGACTAAGGTTGAATCCACAGAAGTGTACTTTCAGCGTAACAATAGGGAAAATGCTTAGTTTCTTGATCATACAGAGGGGCGTTGAGATAGATCCTTCCAAAATCAAGGCCATCCTAAAAATGCCACCACCAAGGACTGAAAAGGAGGTGCGAGGCTTTCTGGGTAAAGTGCAATTCATAAGACGGTTTATTTCTAAATTAACCTTGATTTGTGAACCATTTTTTGGTCTCCTGAAGAAGGGAAAGAAATTATGATGGGATGATTGATGTCAATTCGCTTTTGAGCAGATCAAGTAGTATCTTCAGAATTGACCTGTGTTGTTGTTGCTAGAGCCGGGGAAGCCCTTGATTTTGTATCTGTCAGTAACGGACACAACAATGGAATGCATTCTTGCTAAGTAATCTGAGGATAGGGTGGAGAAAGCCATCTATTATTTGAGCAAGAAAATGCTGGATTATGAGACCCGTTACACCCCGCTGGAAAAAGTTTGCTTAGCCTTGGTGTGGGCTACCAGGAAGTTAAGGCACTACTTGTTAGCTCACTCCGTAATCCTGGTTTCGAGATTAGATCCCATCAAGTAGCACTTTGAGAAATCAGCGCTTACGGGTAAGCTAGCCCGTTGGTTGCTTCTCCTCTCTGAATTTGATTTGAAGTATGTTACTCGCGAGTTTGTCAAAGGGAGAGTGATAGCGGACTTCTTGGCAGATCACCCAGTAGAAGGGGATGAAGCAGTAGAATACCTATTCCCAGATGAAGCTATTCTGCAAGTCGAGGAAGAGATTTGGATGATGTACTTTGACGGAGCGTCAAACCAGTATGCTTATAGGATAGAGGTGTTGCTGATAGCACTCGACAATTCCCATATACCCTTAGCCTTCAAACTCCGGTTCAAAGTATCTAATAACGAAGCAGAATACGAGGCGTGTATCGCTGGTTTAGAAGTTGCCCTGGAACTAGGGGCAAAAAGGTTGGACGTCATTGGGGACTCAAACTTAGTTGTGTCTCAAGCAAAAGAGACTGGAAGGTTAAAGAGGAAAAGATGATCTATCACCAGACCTTGGATGTTTTGATTCCTAGGTTTGAGACGTTGGCCTTCACGTATCTACTAAGAGAGAACAATAGTTCCGCTGATGCCTTATCAACTCTATCTTCTATGATAGACATCTCGTTTGGAGTCCAGATGCATCTGATCATCATCGAGCAGAGGTATACACTGGCCTACGAGTCATCGCCACAATAGTTGAGGTGCAAGAACAAAACCCTCTGGAACTTCTTGGAAAAAGAGTTTTATCCACCAAAGGTCAATGCTAAAGACAAGAGGGCAATATGGCAAATGGTCGTTCAATTTATCATCTGTGGAGGAAAACTGTACAAGAGGGGTTATCTGGGAATGCACAAGTTGTGTGTCGACGCAGAAGAATCAAAGTGCCATCCATGGGGGAGAGTGCAGAGTGCACATAAATGAAGTAATGTTAGCTCGGAAGATTCTCAAGCAAGGTTACTACTAATCTACTATGGAGGAGGATTGTATCAGTTTTGTTTGGTGATGCCACAAATGCAAAATTCATGCAAATCGCATGAACATCCCACCGTTGAAGTTGTATAACATGACATCACCATGGCCTTTCTCAGTCTAGGGAATCGACGTCATCTGCACAACTACACCGAAAGGGTCAAATGGGCATGAATACATTCTGGTGGCAATTGATTACTTCACAAAGTGGGTGGAAGCTCAGTCTTATGCAATGTTGAAGTAAGCGCATGTGGCTAAGTTCATCCAAAACAACATCATTTGCCGATATGGAGCTCCAAACGAAATCATTTCAGATAATGGCTCCCATTTCAAGAAAGAAGTGATAGACTTGTTGGAGAAATACAACGTGGCTTTCCATGAGTCATCTACATATCGACCACAAACCAACGGAGCTGTTGAGGCCGCCAACAAGAACATCAAGCATATTCAGCAGAAGATGGTTGAGACCTTGTAGACACCCCATTTTTGATAGCCCTTTAAGACTTGGATGTTCTTGCAGGTACATCTGATGATGAATCTAATTGCTCCCCAAGCGCGCAAAGTCCTTAGCGAAATGCCATAGGTTTGAGCATTTAAAACCCTGGATCCATTTTGTCTCATCTTTGGACCATGCCTGCGTCTTTTCAGCCTGAAGTTTCTTATGGCTTGTCGGCCATCCTTGGAGGCTGTCGGCCACCACTTCTCCTTTGCCGGCCATTCATGTGCCTCGTTGGCCATCAATGAAGCCTTGCCGGCCACCACTGATGGCCGGCCGGCCACCATTGTTTGCTACAGATATTTTGTGCCAGTTGTTTGTACACATTCATGCATCTTCCTACACGTGTGTGGCTAGATGTTTATGAGGGAAATTTGTGTTTTCTATATATAGGACCCCTCTCTCTTATGTGTAGGGGTTAGAAAAATTTGAGACAAAATTTTTTCTCTCTCTAGATTTCTCTCGCTCTCTTACAATTTTGTGCCTAAGTGCTCGTTTTCTCTACACTTTTACATATACTACCTTAACCAAAGTTGCTAGTCTCTGAGCTGAGGTAACTTGGGACCTTCTTTGAGCTCTAGAAGGTGGTTTTAGCTTGGTTTTATGCCTAGAATTGTCCTTTGCTTCAAGAGGTAGTTTACTTGCTTTATCTACTTTGTTTTGCAAGCTTATTTTACCATCTTTTCTTATTGTTTTGGCGCTGGTTTTGAACTGTAAAAAGCTTTATTTTTCTGGCTTAAAAATGTTGGTTTAAGCCCCTTTTACTTAGGGGGTGGTTCACTTTTCTTGTTTCTTTGTGTGTAAAGCTTTTGTGCCTTTATTCATCACTTTCAAAACAACTTTTTTAGGCCTTTTAACCACTGAATTTCAGAGGTTTTTTAGTGGTAAAAAACTTATTTTGAAGTCCAAAATTAGAGGGGTTAGCCTCCCCTCCTTGTGTCTTGTTTGCATGCCTAGTTAGCCTCATGTATAAGCTTAATGTTTTAGCTTTTTGTGGCTCAAGTCCAGCATGTTTTAGGCTCTATTTTGGGTTGGTTAAGTCTTTCAAGTCCTGTTTTGCATAGTTGTAGTGTAAGTTCCTTGCACTAGCTTGTTGTTTTGAGGCTTTAAACATCATTGGTTTGAGTTGATTGCATGTTTTAGTGCTTTTTCTACTTCATTTCAGCACTTATAATCTTTGCAATCTCCCTCATTTCTTCACTTTTTGGTTTTTCTTTGAAAGTGATTTCAAACCACTTGTTTGCCTAAGTGTGAAATGGAGGTACTACACCTAATGGTTTAATCCCTTAGGGGGTTTATTACCAACAGTGTAATGCCTCTTTCATGCCTGAAGAAACTTGTGGTTTGAATCCTTCTTCCATTAGAGGACATTTACCAATGGACTCAATGGATTAAAAGATGATTTGGTAATTAAAATGAGTAAACAAAATTGACAAGTAAAAGAGGCAAGATAAACATCTCTTTGTGTTACATTGCATGTGTTCAAATCGCGAACACAAGGAAAATGAGACATTTCATATTCAATAGTAATGAAATGTGCCATTTTCCTAGGTCTCTATTGCCCTTGATCAGGCATGATAGGGTGATGGCCATTTGAGTCTTGTTTTTGCATTTATTGAACTTGGACAATTGGTTTCATAAGCCATCATGCAATGAAATTGCATGATTGGTGGTTTTGTGAACCAAATCTTGTCCCTCCTTCGATTTCTCCATGAAAATGAGAGACAAGGTGTGTAGACAGCCCTTGGAAAACCCCCTCCCCCTTTTGCTCTGTTTGTGCTCTATTACAGCATGGAACAGAGCACAAAACAGAGAAAATGGAGGGTCTCCCAAGAACATGTACGTATTATGCCCCTCCATATCACCTCGAAACATCAAGGGAGAGTCACCGTTGGATCCAAAACCATCAATCAAGCATCTCAATTCATGATGGCCAAAGATCCAACAGGTATGAATTCAATAAATGCATGTCAAACAAGACACTAAATCCATCTCCTTATCATGAGAGATCAAAGGCAATAGAGACTAAGGGAGATTGGCTCACTTCATCACTTCCAGTATGAAGTGAACTAATCCACCTTGTGTTCAACGTAATGCCCAGTTGAACACAATGCAATGCACACAAACAACATGTTATGTAAGCAATCATGCTAATCTTGACATGTTAAGATGGCATACATGAGACTCTATCATGCAAGCAATACATGCATAACATGTTAAGGGACTAAAATGATGAAACTAGTGAAGGACACAACACTAGAGACACGCAATATAATGCTCAAATGATCATACCAGCTATGGACAGACCTAGAACATGCCAAATTAGTGGCCTAAACATGCTGAAACTCAAGCACAAGAAGCAAGAAAAGCATGCCCAACTTATGGCTCGCAAGCAAGGCACAAAGCTCAAATCTCAAACACAATGAAAGAGTGATATGTGTGAGAGTGAGACAATGATATATGCTTTGAATTTACATGCCAAATGATGCCATATCATGCAAACAACACAAGTATAGCATGTTAGGGTCCTTAGAACTCAAAGCTAGTCAAGGGCTTTACACAAGAGGCATGCAATACAATGCACAAACAACCAAACCAGCTCTAGACAGAGCTTAATCATGCTAAGATAGAGGCTACAATATGCTGGAATTGAAGCTCAAATAGTAAGAAATGCATACATGTTGGTCTATGAGCAAGGCATAATACACAACCCTCAAAAGTTATGAAGAAGTGAAGTATATGAGAGTGTGACTACACTATATGCACTGAAATTACTTGCTAAATGGTGCCATACCATGCAAACATCACAAGTATAACATGTTAAAGGCCTCAAAATCCAAAGCTAGGCAAGGCCCTTTACACTACAACCCTACTAAGCAATGCTCAAATGACCCTAACCATTCAAAACAGATCTAAGGCAGGTCAAAATAGTGGCAAAAACATGCTAGACTCGCAACATAGATGGCAAGAAAGATATGCTCATGTATTACCTCACAAACAAGGCAAAATGGCACAACTCTTAAACACAATTAAAGAGCAATAAACATGAGGGTATGACAGTAAAACATGCTTTGAAATCATATACAAAATGATGCCAAGGCATGCAAACAACTTGAGCAAAGCATGCTAGAAGCCTTAGACAATAAGCTAGTGAAGGCATTTGCACTGTAGCGATACAAAACATGAGCCATATGACCAAGATAGCCCAAAATAGTCCTAAAACATCCTAAATGAAGTTCTAAAACATGCTTGAAATAAGCTAAGAAAGGCTAGACTTAGAGGCCAAAACAATAGCACATGTTAGGCAATTTAGCACAATTGCACTACAAGCATACAAAGCAAAGCTCGAATGATCAAATCGGCTCAAAACAGAGTTCAAGCATGCTAAAATATGAGCAAAAAACATGCTGGAGTGGAGCATACATATGCTAGATTAATAGGCTAAACCATCGAGTAATCTAGGCTAGCATGCAAGTTTACACTACAAGTGTATAAAGCATGCAAGAGGTGACCAAACCAGCCCAAAAAAAAGTTATGGAAGGTCCTAAAAGTCACAAAAAAGTGCTTGAACTAAACTTAAAAGAAGGAGAAATACATGCTCATTCGATAGGCCAACAACATATGCTAACAACACAAGAGGAGAGAGGAGCACCCCCTCCTATTTGGGGCCTTAAAACCACATTTCTACCACTGAAAATCCATTGGATTTTAGTGGTAGAGAAGCCAAACAAAGATTGTTTCAAAAGCTTGAAAGATAGCTCAAAAGGCTTTACAAGCCAAGGAGTAAAAGGGAGGAAACACCCCCTAGCCAAACAAGGCTCAAACCAACACTTTTAAGACTGAAAAATAGAGGAAAAATAGAGGTTTTTGTAGTTCAACACCACCCTAAAAACAGCCCAAAGTAGTTGAAAACTATAGCAAAGCTAGTATGCAAAACAAGCTAAAAGGGGGGTGAGTGATTACCTTTGAAACACAGCATCAAAACTGCCACTTTGTTGGCTCAAATGACCTGCCAACAGCCCAAAAATAAGTTCCAAGGGACCTCAGCCCATAGATATGCAACTTTGATGAAGGATGCCTAGGCAAACTAGTTGTGTTTCTCTACTTCTATGCACAACAGGACAAGAGAGAGAGGCAAAGATTTAGCACTGAAATTTCTAGAGAAGGAGGACTTTTTTAGAGAGAGAGGCTCCCAAAATTGCTTCAATGTTCTTTTTTTGAATATATGAGATATAGGTTCATATATAGCAAAAAGAGAGCATTTGGTTGAAAATATCTGAGCTAGGACAGGTGGCACAACCTGGAAACAGCTGGAGGACAAAATATCTTCAAAAATTCTGAGTTTGTCACTCTTGGCCGGCCGGCCATCTTTGGTGCCGACCTGCTACTTCTGATGGCCGACCGGCCATCTCCATGGCCGACTGTGCACATTTGTGGCCGACTGCAAATTCTGCTCTGTAAGTCCAACTTCAAATGGGTATAACTCCTTCATATGGACTCATTTTCAAGTCATTCTTGTGTCCAAAATGAAGCCCCGGAAGTAAGTTTTCCAATGGTGGAAGCTTCACCTCAAAATTCCAAGTGTGCTAAGAGATATCTTTCTTTCAGTGAAGGCTGCTCAGTTTCGGTCCAACTGAAATGATGCCTAACTTCAACTAACCATATCTCCCTCATTCGGACTCGGCTTTAGGAGATTCTTGAGTGAAAAATGAAGCCCCGGAAGTCTTCTTTCCAACGGTGGTGGCCTCATAGCTGAAATCCAAGGGTACAAACAGATAGGCCTGATTTAGCGAGGGCCGCTCGATTCTCTCTTAGCGATTCATGCCCATCTTCTTCTCCAACTTGGTTTCTTCCCTCTCCTCTTCTTTTCTTCAACTCTAAACCCCTAAACAAGGTGTTTTGAAAGATTTTTTAGAGATTTCATCTCTTTTTCATTCATTTCCACTTTGTCCTTGCCCGGTTTACCGAAAAGCACAACATTTAACAAAATGCGAGCGTTGGAACATCGTAGGAACTTTATTTCAAAAATATTTTGAAAAAGAGGATTTTAAGGTCTAAAAACCATTGAAAATAGCTTTGGTCCAAAATAGGGGGTAAGGTTAGGATTTGACTCTCCTCTTGCCGAAGAAATCGAACCTTTGCACTGCACAACTTTCATCACCAAAGAAGCCATCAGTAGCGCCTAAGTCTTAAAGACGGTCAAAAATGGGGTGTCTACAGTTGCCCCTCTTTGATAGAGCTCGAAAGTCATGAAATGACGTAAGTGAATGTCAAAGCCCAGAGACGACCCATTTTTGACAAGGCCGAAGACTTGGACAAACAAGCAAAATACAGATAAATAAATGGTTGCGCCTGCAGGCTGCCTACGTATCCCTTTACAGGGAATCAAACCAGCGTAGTTTAGGGGCAGAATGCAAAATAATATGCAATTGTAATGAAATCATGAACATGATATACAATGTATTTGAATCATCAAACCACTAGCAGGCCAAAACTACACAAATATCATAAAGGGATGGAGATGCAAAATCAAACTACGTTTAACATAGAAAAGGTACCAGAACCCTCAAACCACAATTCTCTTTAGTGGGATAGGTGTATGCACAGGCAGAACTATGTGTTTCGTAGAAAGAATACAAGTAATTGGGTGACATGATATAAGTGAGGAGTGATCTACTGAGGAAAGATCATGATCCTACATGTAGAATGCGACAAAACAAAGTACAATGCAATGGATGAAGTGAATAAGGCGCGCAGCCAAACCACATTTCTACCTAGAAAAGGTATGGACACAAAACAGACCACGTCTAACACGGAAAAGGTGCTGACACCCTCAGACCACAATTCTCTTAGTGGAATAGGCGTGTACACATTATCACAGAACCATGCTTCAAAGCAAAAAGTATGGGCACATGCCAAACTAAGCTTATCATGGAAAGGATGCAAGCGATAAAATAATGCAGTAGATGCATGTGATAGATGCTATATGCAATGCAACAGACGTAATAGATGACAAAATGCAATGTAGTTGGGAAGTGAAAGTACCTTATAGGGGCAATTGGCAATGACTCACCTCATGTTGCTAGGGATCTTCCTCTTCTACATCTTGCGTTTCTGAACCACAGGTACTACTTTTCTCCTTGGCTATGGTCGCAGCTTTCCCTATTCTCCAACAGGGTGACAAACTAGGTTGGTTCAGTATCCAGAATTAAGGCGCATACACATGCTATCTCAATCTATGGGGCTACCATACAGATTTCAAGCCGGGGGATACACCCCTGGGTATTTAAACCAGACTTTAGTCTTGGAAATCCCGAACCTTTGCGTTCTAGGCATTGGCCATTCGAACTTTAGTTTCCATCGTCTTAGTTGATCTCTTAGGAACTCACCGCAAACACAGGCAGGTGGCTATACCAGACCAGAGAGTGCACAAGACAGTGCCAAGTAGAGTGAATGCACAAGACAGTGCTAAATAGGTGCACAAGACAGTGCGATGTAGGCGCACAAGACAGTGCTAAACAGGTGCACAAGATAGTGCTATGCAGAGGTGTGCACAAGACAGTGCGATACAATGCACTAACAAGTACAGGTAAAGTGCGCAAAAGAACACGATGCGCAAGAAAGCTCGAGCAATGCACTAACAAGTGCAGGTAAGGTGCGCAAGACAGTGCGATGCAAGTTCAATGCAAAAGATACAAGCATTTTCTATGCAAGATGAAAGCATGTAATGAAATGCACAGGATAGTGCGATGCGCAAGAAAGCGCGAGTATAAACTGCACAAAACAGAGGTTTTTGTAGTTCAACACCACCCTAAAAACAGCCCCAAAGTAGTTGAAAACTATAGCAAAGCTAGTATGCAAAACAAGCTAAAAGGGGGGTGAGTGATTACTTTTGAAACACAGCAGCAAAACAGCCACTTTGTCGACTCAAATGACCTTCCAACAGCCCAAAAATAAGTTCCAAGGGACCTCAGCCCATAGATATGCAACTTTGATGAAGGATGCCTAGGCAAACTAGTTGTGTTTCTCTACTTCTATGCACAAAAGGACAAGAGAGAGAGGCTCTAGAGAGAGGCAGAGATTTGGCTCTGAAATTTCTAGAGAGAGAGGAATTTTTTAGAGAGAGAGGCTCCCAAAATTGCTTCAATGTTCTTTTTTTGAATATATGAGATATAGGTTCATATATAGCAAAAAGAGAGCATTTGGTCGAAAATATCTAAGCTAGGACAGGTGGCACAACCTAGAAACAGCTGGAGGACAAAATATCTTCAAAAATTTTGAGTTTGTGTCACTTTTGGCCGGCCGGCCATCTTTGGTGCCGACCTGCTACTTCTGATGGCCGACCGGCCATCTCCATAGCCGACTGTGCACATTTGTGGCCGACTGCAAATTCTGATCTGCAGGTCCAACTTCAAATGGACATAACTCCTTCATATGGATTCCTTTTCAGGTCATTCTTGTGTCCAAAATGAAGCCCCGGATGTAAGATTTCCAATGGTGGCAGCCTCACCTCAAACTTCCAGGTGTGCTAAGAGATATCTTTCTTTCAGTGAAGGCTGCTCAGTTTCGGTCCAACCGAAATGATGCCTAACTTCAACCAACCATATCTCCCTCATCCGGACTTGGCTTTAGGAGATTGTTGAGTGAAAAATGAAGCCCCGGAAGTCTTCTTTCCAACGGTGGTGGCCTCATAGATGAAATCCAAGGGTGCAAATAGATAGGCCTAATTTAGCGAGGGCCGCTCGACTCTCTCTTAGCGATTCATGCCCATCTTCTTCTCCAACTTGGTTTCTTCCCTCTCCTCTTCTTTTCTTCAACTCCAAACCACTAAACAAGGTGTTTTGAAAGACGTTTTAGAGATTTCATCTCTCTTTCATTCATTTCCACTTTGTTCTTGCCCGGTTTACCGAAAAATGCAACATTTAACAAAATGCGAACGTTGGAACATCGTAGGAACTTTAATTCAAAAAGATTTTGAAAAAGCGGGTTTTAAGGTCTAAAAAACATTCAAAATAGCTTTGGTCCAAAATGGGGAGTGAGGTTAGGATTTGACTCTCCTCTTGCCGAAGAAATCGAACATTTGTACTGCACAACTTTTATCACCAAAGATGCCATCAGTAGCGCCCAAGTCTTAAGGGCGGTCAAAAATGGGGTGTCTACACTTGGTGTTTAATCTGGACGTTAATTGAACACATGGAAACTTGAGGCATTTCGTACTTGCTAGTGATGAAATGGTTCAAGTCTTCTATGGTCAACCACTTCCCTTGATCAATTCATGATAAGGAGGAGGTTTGAGAGTCTTTCCTGTTGTATTTATTGAAGTTGTACACCTTGGTTCATAGGCTACCATGCAATGAAATTGCATCAATTGATAGCTTTGGAATTAAGCTTGCCACTCTTTTGAGTTGTTTTGATTATAAAGAGGGGTAAGGTGTACAAACATACCTTGAGAATACCCTGTTTGTGCTCTGTATGCTTTTTATTACAGCAGGGGGAACCAAGCATCAGTGGCCGGCAGACCACTATTTCTGGACGGCAGGCTACCATTGTTGGCCAACCGGCCACCACTTCTGGCCTGCCGGCCACTTTTGTAAAATTGAGCAGCTGTGTTTTTGGAACAGAACAGAGCAGTGGCTGAGGTGAAAGATGGTCTATTGTGCAACAAAAGTATTTTGGCAGCATAACAGTGTGCTTTTCAAGTGGAAATCCCCGCATGCATGAGCATCCCTCGCTTCCCAAGGCTAATTAGTTACTTTAGTTACTTTATTTCATGTTGTATTCATGTTGTAATTAATTAGTTAGCTAATTAGAAATTTGTAAATTAGTGTAATTAATTAGTTAGTTTCAATTTGTAATAATTAGCTAGAATGGTTAATTAGTTGTGATGTTGTAATAACTAGCTAGCATAGTTAGTTAATTCGTTTTGTAATAGTTAGTTAATTAGTTTAGCTAGTTGTTTATTCGGACCCTCTTGTGTGAGGGCACAATTGTAATAATGTATATGTCTTCCAACCCCACGTCTTTCTCCCTTTTATTTACTTGCTTATATGGTTAGTTTTAAAACATCATGTTTCTTTTAGCATACTCTATGATTTGCATCCACTTATTTTGCATGCATCGAGACTCAATTCATCATTCTAACAATGCATTGTTGTTTAAATACTTTGTTGAATACGTGTTTAAATCGCATGCTATTAAATTGACTCACATGACATAATTAGTAGCCGAGCCTATTAATTGCATTATTGCATGTGTTGTATTAGTCATGTTATATTAGTTAGGGGCATGCATGTTTTCTAACTCTTTTGTTTCTTTTGGCTTGTTTTGGAGTACGAGGTGAGCATTTTTGCACTTTAGCATATCGCATGCGTATGATTGTTTCCATGTCTAGCATGCTTGCCATGAGACTAATTGCTTAAGTGATAAATTGCCTAAATACCTGTGGATGAAGGCTAATTGCTTGAATTGGAATAATTTGAGTAATATACATATGCAATCACTTTTTCAAGTGATACATATTCGAAACAATTTTCAAAAATAAACATGAGACCAAGTGTTCCAATTCTTGCAACTTAATTAGTCTATACTTGTGTACGCAACACATAGTAAATTAGCCTAATAAATCGAAACAAGAGCATATAATGTAAATAAGAATCACATCATGATTAGTAGAGGCCGATCTTTGATCGGGCGAGCGGGGGTGCTCAATTCATGACCTTCCCTTCTCGTACCTAAGTTCCCGAGCAGAGACAATCTTGGTAATGACAAACACATGGCCTTTGGTACGAGTCATGGGTTTCCTGAATTTTCCAAAAATATTTAGGTGGCGACTCTGTATCTGGCAAAGTAGTCCATTTTTGGCAATTTGATTCAAAATTGATTTTCCAAAAGATTTGTCGACTTTGGACTCTTCACTATGAGATTAGATTCAGAACTGCGGGAGTCCGATACTAGAAAGCTAGTCGTCTTCCGAAAGGAGCATGAAAAGTCGAGTTACAATACACATTTTCATTCACTACAAAACTGTATATAATTTTCTTCATCGTATGATACAGACCATAAATTTAACTTTCAAATATATATTATAATTCTATATAATAAATAATAACAACTCCTAAAGTGGTCGCTACTATTCACATAATTAAAATGGCCAAACAGTTAAAGATGAGTCATAAACAAACTCAAATCAAATTGAATCTAAGTCATGTGTCTTGAATTAAATTCTCACCTATAAACCAAACATAGTCCAATTATATACCATAGTAGACCCAACAAATTTATCTCAAGTCATGGTCTAAACATTCAAAATTTAATAACAAAATTCTGCATTTAATTATACTGAACACCAATCAGTCCGTAAATTTTCATAAAATAAATACTCATCATTTAATTCTGAAATTTGTATCCAATATGCTAGACTCATATGGGAACAACATATAAAAATATCATAATTTCTGAGATCGAGAATTATTTTTAAAAAATACAAAACCGAACTATTTTCGCACAGAATTTACACAGTAGTCAAATCCGAAAATTTACACAATTAAATTATGCATTGACTATTTTTTTTTTTTTTTAAAAGGAAAATTCTGGGTCATTACAGATGAGATGATAATTTTTGTTGCTCTATAAGATTTTCTGATGGAGCTTATAGACAGCAAGTTTGAGTTCTCCTTCGATGGAAGATTCCCTGTGTTGATCTCTGTAGCTTCATAGATAATGGCATTCACAAACATACATATAAATTAGGGGTACTTACCAATTAGTCCTGTTAACTAAACTTATTTACCTACAGGTCCTAACTAATAAATTTAACACTATAAAAATAAGAGAGTGATAAATTTATCACTAAAAATTTATTCATAAAACAAAGAGACTGATAAATTTATCACTATAAAATTATTCATAAAAAAAAAGACTGATAAATTTATCTTTATCACTTAATAAATTATATCAAATAGGACTTAATGGATAATAAGTCTCCAAAATAGGACCTATTGAGTAATAAGTCTCCAAAGTAAGACCTATTGGTAGTTTACCCTATAAATTATCTAACCACACTTTAGGAAACATTAGTTTATAATTATTTTATTTTTTATTTCTTTTCATTTCATGTCAACTGCTATTTCCTGTTAAAAGTTTGGGTAGGTACACAAACACTCAGCACACACCATTATTGACATGATTGTGTCAACCTCCTCAAACATATCTAATCTTTTCTTTTTGTATATAATCTCCCTACAAGTCTCCAACTCCATCCAACACAATGTCATTGCTTTCTCTCTTTATGATTTTCAGCAAATTGCTTTAGTCTAAAGTGCCTTAACAGGTTGCTTTTCTCTTCTCTTTGTTTTATTTTCTTTTATTAATCTTTCTTAAATTAAGCAACAGGATGCGTTGTTTGTCAGGTTTTTTTTTTTTTTTTTTTTTTTTTTTTAAACGGATTGTTTGGGCTGATAAAAATATATAAATAAAAAAAAGTTGCCTACCCAATTTGGTTTTCCTTTATAATGTATCGACTTTTGCAGGTTAATTGTTGAGTTTTTGAGCATCTTCCCCAACAAACCCAAGAGCAACTTGAGATTTTAATCTTTGATCCTTCATTAATGGCCACTAGTGCTCGAGGCTCCGACGAAGAAACAAGTTTCTTAGATGATTCACCAAAAGTTGAATGGTGGCCAGGTACCACTCTCGTCCATTGGAAGGGCTTTTGGCTTATGCCTGATACTATAAAATCCGTCGTGATCATTGAAAATCAATTCAAGCCTCTCCCATCAGATATACTCCTTCTTACCCTAAAACTGGTACAACATGGCTAAAAGCTCTTGCTATCTCAATACTCAACCACAACTCAAAAGCCGATCTATTGCAAACCCACAACCCCCATGAACTCATTCGCTTCCTTGAAATGGAGACTTTTGGCGAAAACGCATCTCAAAATATCAACGAAGTTCCTTCTCCAAGGGTTTTCAGCACCCATCTCCCTTACTCAATCCTACCCGAGCATGTAAAGAACTCTGGATGTCGTGTTGTTTATATTTCTCGCAATCCAGGAGATGCTTTTGTTTCTAGTTGGCACTTTTATTCCAAGAAGTTTGGTGGTTCACTCTCATTTGAAGAGGCTTTTGATGAATTCTGTAGGGGCGTTGTTCTGGGAGGTCCTTTCTTCGACCATGTGTTAGAGTATTGGAAAGAGAGAGAGAGAAAAACAATGTTTTCTTTGTTACCTATGAGGAGTTGAAGGAGAATCCAAAAGAGTCTGTCAGGAGTCTTGCTGAGTTCTTAGGATGCTCATTGACTCCTGATGAAATTGAACAAGTGGTGTGGAAAAGTAGTCATGAGAGACTGAGTAAGTTGGATGTTAATACTGATGAAGTAAAAGGACTTTGGCCAGGACTTCCGTTCAAGTTGTATTTTCGAAAAGGAGTTGTTGGAGATGGGAAGAACCAGTTGACAACTGAGATGATGGAAAGGCTCGAGGCTCTTGAAAGTCAAAGGTGGGAAGGCTCGGGTTTAAAAATGAAACTCTCTGTCGCAAAGCCCAACATCAAATTGATGGACAAAATTTGAAGTCACATTTGGTACTAGTCTGACTTTGTTTGCTTAAATGTTGTAATTAAATTTTGTATATCATCAACCAAGTATCTTCTATCCCCAAAACCTTCATCTTCTTTTCTCAATTTACTTACAACCATTGATCATGCAAGGACTTTGAAGTGTCAAAATATCGATTCATTATAAAAATACTATAAGTGGATTGGGACAAGAAGATAGGATTTTTAAGACAGGAGATCTTACTTTATGATTTGTTGTGATTTGCTAGTTCAGTGTAACATAACTCCCTTCTCTAGCAATTTGAGTTGTTGTTTTGCCTATTGTGCGATTCATTTACTTTGGGTTCATTTGGGAAGTGACCCTTTTAGTGATTTTTTTTTTTTTTACTAAAATATGAGGTGAAAAAAATTGAAGTATTTGGGAATAATTTTTTGATTTTTTATGAAAAAAAAGTACAAAAAAATATAAAGAATGAGAATAAATCTTTAATTTTTTTTTTTTTGGGGTGTAATCTTTTGACTTTTTTTAATAACCTTTTAACTATATTAGTTTATTGCCAAACGCACATTAGTTTCCAACCAGTCAAATCGTCCAGTCTGATCTTGTTTCAAAAACATTGGTTAGATAGTGTTCCTAGACAATCAAATAATTTTTCATTATTTGGATTGAATATTACTAATCAATTATTTGAATCAACCTTGCTTATTTATAATAAATTTCACTTTATCCCCATAATTTTTTGCCCATAAGGGGATTCTCCCCCCTCTTATTTAGAAATAACCACATAAGCTCCTTGTAGTTTGTGGATTGAAGCACATTGTTAAATATTCTGTTTAACTTAATAATAAATGTGAAACATGTGTCAGACATAAAGGGTTATATGTACATTTTCAAAATTCAATGGGATAAATCATAGATGAAATCAAGCACAAGAGATTTTTGTCTTTCAAGCACATAACGAATATAGTTCACACACTTAGGTTACTTATATATAGGGGTATTTTAGTTTTTTTCATTAAATCATTAATGAGTCTAATGGTGTACTTCACTCTACAAACCATAAAGAAGCTATATTGTTAGTTCTAAAATGAGAATGAAATAATATGACCATGAGTCAAACAACAAGAAGATAAAGTGAAATTTACTCAAATATTTATTTATGAAAAGGCAACAAGAAAAAAATAAGTATTGTTGTCCACTAGCCTACCTATTTATAGTGAACAAACTGTGAATCATGTATCGTGAGGATTGTCCCGAATAATTAGTAGGTATGTTTTTTAACATAATTGTTTAAAATTTAATTTTTGAGGTCAGGTCACAAGAAAAAAATTTCTTGTGAATTTCCTAATCTCAACTTAGATGGCTTGCCTTTAACTGAATTGAAGAGAAGATTAATTGAAATGCACATAAATTAGTCCGAACATTTTGTGTCATTGAAAAAAAAAAAACAAACTATCAATCATGGCATGGAATTGATTTATGGGGAAATTATTAGTGGTACTATAAAAAAAATTATTAAATATTAAGGTCGACCAGCCGAGCAACTTATGTGTGCAAATTTTTGGTCACGGATGTCATTGATTTATGAAAACAGAAGTGCTACAGACCCCACGTTCTGTACCGTAAAAAATAATAATAATAAAGAAAAAAAAAGAACTATTGATCATGGCATGGAATTGATTTATGAGGAAATTATTAGTAGTACTATGAAAAAAAATTATTAAATATTGAGGTCGACCAACCTATCTACTTATGTGTGCAAATTGTCGGTCACAGATGGCATTGATTTAAGAAAACAGAAGTGCTACAAACTCCACGACTCCCATGTATCTGTGTGTGTGTGTGTGTGTGTGTGTGTGTGTGTGTGTGTGTGTGTGTGTGTGTGTGTGTGTGTGTGTGTGTGAGAGAGAGAGAGAGAGAGAGAGAGAGAGAGGAAAGAAAAATACATAATGAGTGGTTACCAATCAATTGAGAGTCATGAGGGTCATCCATTTTGGAGGCCTCAAGCATTTTTCTTATAAAACAGAAGTGCTACCACTACAAGAAAATGCACCTACGGCGACCAAATTGGCGACTAAAAAAATTTTTAGCCACTGAAAGTATAAGTTTTGGCGACTAAAACAACATTAGTAGCCAAAAGTAAAACTTTTTGGCGACTAAAAAAATTTAGTAGCCAAAAGTATAGGTTTTGGCGACTAAAAATCAGTTTAGTCGCCAATTATCGACTTTTAGCTACTAAAATATTTAGTAGCCGAATGGAAAATAAAAAAATGATTTTTTTCTCTTTGGCGACTAAACTTTGGTCGCCAAAAATGTCCTTTCAGCGACAAAAAAAAATTTCAGTCGTCGAATATTGACTTTTCGCTACTAAAATATTTAGTAGCCGAATGGAAAATAAAAAAATTATTTTTTCTCTTTAGCGACTAAATTTTAGTCGCCAAAAACTTACTTTTAGCGACAAAAAGAAATCTAGTCGCCGTATATTCATTTTTAACTACTAAAATTTTAGTCGCCGAATGAAAAATAAAAAAATTATTTTTTCTCTTTGGCGACTGAAGTTTTAGTCGCCAAAAACTTACTTTCAGCGACAAAAAATTATTTTAGTCACCAAAATAATTTTTTTTTTTTCAATTTTTGGTAACCTATCTTCAGCGACTAAAATTTTAGTCGCGGATGTGTTCAAATTTTTCTGAGAAATATTTCATATTGGCGCCTAAATTTTTCCCCAAATCTATTACTTCTTCACACGATTCTGTCTCTCTCTTGCTGTCCCTCTGTCTCTCGCTCAACCGCTTGTCGAGGCTCAAATAGCGTTCAAGATCCACATCGTGAAGGACCACGACATGAAGGAGAGGCTGTGCTTGGAAGTCGAGAGGCTAGGGTTGAGTGCAGTGATTATGGGGAGTCGAGGGTTTGGTGCGATCAAGAGAGGTAACAATGGAAGGCTCGGGAGTGTTAGCAATTACTGTGTTCGTCACTGTGCTTGTCCTGTGGTGGTTGTGAGGTATCCGGATGAGAAGGATGGTGGTAATGCACCTCAAGTGTCTGTGGCGTCTGCGACGGAGGATGAGGATGATACGGAGTTCCATGATGCCTCGGATGATCGCAAAGGTTAGGGTTTTTCATCTCTGCTTAGGATGTTTTACATTCCAATTGAATCTGAATGCTACAATTGACAGCGTTGCTTTCAAGGTTATGTGATTATGGTGCTGTGAAAGTATGAGCAATAGGTGTTCGATGATATGCTTTAAACACTAGATTTAAACCAAAGCTCATTTGAACTGAAAATTTTCAAATTTCAGTCAAAACACCGAAAAATGAGAAGACAAACCAAATTTTTTCATGTAATTTTTTTTTTAATAAACATTTTATGTTAAACCAAACATAGAATGTTTGGTTGAGTCTTCAAAAATTATGTTTTGAATTTTTTTAAAGTAAAAAACTAGTTGGACAAAAATAAACATGAATTTTTATTTTTTTTCACCAACTAGCTTTTTAGATTCTAAAAAGTCAATCAAACAAACCAACATGGAACACATATTTTAAAGCCAATGAGTAGACTTTACTACTATTTCATTAATGATTTAGATTGTCGTATGAAATTGAATCATGTTGACTCAAATTAGATATTTTAGAGATTAAATTAACAAAATTAATGCTCAGAGGACTAATGTTGCATCTTCATATATGCTCAAATTAGACTTAATGTTGCATCTTCTATATGCATTGCAATATGGGAGTTGTGCTTAATGATTTTCATCCTACTTGCAGACTGATACATCCCTGGCTATAGAGGCTATATTCATGAAAAGATGGGAATTTGATAGTATAGAACAAGCTGCAAAATGCATATCTTCATGGTTTTCAGGAACACACCATGAACAGCTTCTCTTGAAAGGATATTTGGAATCTGCCATAGGTATACTTTTCTAGACTTGACTTTAGTTTAATTTGAAGCAAGCAGCTCCTTTGGATTATTAAAATCTCTGGGCACAGATGTTTGTATTGCTTCAGTGGGGTGTTTGTCACAAAACCTTGCAACGTCTAAATAGACACATGCATATGGTGTATTTTTTTTATGCTATGTTCATTATGCGTGAGCAGTGCATCGTGTATTTGTGGATCATTTTGCAGCGGTGCATGTTGAAGAATCAAATAATAAAGTCATCATGTTGCTCACAATGCAAAGAATACAATTTCTTCATCATTATAAAAGGTAGGGAAGGCAAAGCCTTTTGTCTCGTAATGTACCAAAGCATAACAAATTTCATTTCATCATGGTTAAAATCTTAAAAAATGTCAGAGAATATAAATTCCCTTTTTTTGCCTTTGCTTAATTTTGGGAATTTTTTGTAGACAATCATGAAGAATTGAATGTGATGATTGTTGACTAATAGACTCCTTTTGGTTCTCAAGTGCAATGTTCTCTCTCATACTGTACAATTGAAGTATCTCTCACTAAATTGACTTCAAAGAAAAATATATATATGAGAGGTAGGAAAATATATATATATATATATATAATGAATAGTCACCAATCAATTAGAGGTCATGAGAATTACCCATTTGGGAGGTCTCAAACATTTTTCATTATAAAATGCATATGAAGAATGTGTAGAATAATATTTCCCTAAATTAATTTAAGCTTTCACTTAAATAGCTTATTTATTTATTTATTTATTTATCTTCTTCCCTTTTCTTTGTTTATTTTTTCTTTTTAAAAGGACATCATGACAATCATAACGGTTACATTATTGGTTCGGCCCACTAATCCCAAAGATCAATATTTGAAGCTATAAAGTTTTCTATAATTCATTGGAAATTATAGTACCACCACTATAAGAAAAAGCACTATTGGCGACTAAAAAATTATATTTCGTCGCTGAAAATATAGTATTTGGCGATTAAAAATATATTAGTAGCCAAAAGTAAAGATTTTTAGCGACTTAAAAAATTTAGTAGCCAAAAGTATAGGTTTTGGCAACTAAAAATCTGCTTGGTCGCCGATATATGGCTTTTAGCGACTAAAAAAATTTTAGTAGCCAAAAGCAAGACTTTTGGTGACTAAAAAAAATTTAGTAGCCAAAAGTGAGGCATTCGGCAACTAAAAATGTGTTTGGTCGCCAAAAGTGAGGCTTTTTCTGACTAAAAAAATTTTAGTAGCCAAAAGAAAGGCTCTTTGGCGACTAAAAAAAATTAGTAGCCAAAAGTGAAGCATTCGGCGACTAAAAACATGTTTAGTAGCCGAAAGTGAGACTTTTTGGCAACTAAAAAGAAGTTTAGTCGCCAAAAGTGGTAATTTTAGCGCGGGAAATTTTTTTTTCACGACTAAAAAATAATTAGCAACCACAAGTATAGAATTGGTGACTAAAATTATGTTTAGTCGCCAAAAGTGGTGTCTTTTTTTTTTTTACTAAATAATTTATTTTTACATAAATTATGTTCAATAAAAAATAATTATGTTTATATATATATACTTTGATAATAATACGGGTCTAAGTACTATATAAATAATATATGTTGCATATATAATTATATGATGTTATGGAGGCGTAGTGGAAGGAGTGTGTTGTATAAGGTTTATAGTGTAGGAGGTTGATGGTTTGAATCTCCACAACAGCAGGGTGTAATTTTTTTTTTTTTTTTTTCGGAATGAGCTTTTGGCGACTAAATCTGTTTGGTCGCCGATTCCTTTAGTATTGGCGACTGAAACATTAGTCAGTAAATGTATAATTTAAAAAAATATAATTGATTATTGGCAACTAAAAATTTAGTTGCCAAATGTATAATTTAAAAAATATAATTGACTATTGGCGACCAAAGTTTTGGTCGGTAAAGACTTGCTTAATACCTTTCCTGACTGTTTTCCAATGACCAAATCGGCGACTAAAAAATTTAGTCGGAGAAACTTAAAAATCGACTTTTGACGACTAAAAATTAACTTTTAATGACTAAAAATTTAATCGCCAAATATATTTTTTCTTGTAGTGCAAGGTGATCACAAAACTATGGACTGTATTGAGATTAGAAATGCATCATATTTCTAGTCACATGTGTTGACGTGGCAATTGTTATAATATTAAGAAGTTTATTTTATCAGAGGGTTCAGCTTGTTTCAGATTGAAATCAAGGCTGGATCCGTTTAGTTTAGTCCATTTTGGGCCTCATTTCAATAATGTCAACCGTTCAATGTATTAAACTCGTTGAATATTATATTTTTGTGAAAAATCACGTTAATCGAATATTAATAATTATTTGATCGGATCATATTTGTATTAAAAAAATGAACTGTGAAAAAATAGGTCCAACTTGTCTCATGTTGAGATCAAGACTGGACTTGTCTAGTTCGGCCCATGGGCTCATTTTTGGGTCCCGTTTCAATAATCCGAACCGTTCAATGTGTAGAACTCGTTGAGTATTATATCTCTATTAAAAATCATGTTAAGGGTCCCGCTTGTCTCATTTGAGATCAAGACTGGACTCGTCCAGTCCGGCCCATAGGCCCATTTTTGAGCTCTGTTTTGATAATTCGAACCGTTCAATGTGTAAAACTTGTCAAGTACGATATCCCTATAAAAAAACACGTTGATCGGATATCAATAGCTATTATTTTTATATATGTTTTGTAAAAAAAAATAAATAAGTACTTATTATTTTTATATATTTTTATTTTTCGAAAGGTAGAAATAATTTTTAAAAATATATTTATGATATTATTTTTGTCAAACTAATTTCTATTTTTTCCAAAAAAAAAAATAAAATAAAAATAAACGGAGCCTCTGTTTTTTATTAGGAGGTTATGTGATTGAATTTTTTCACGTATGTGTGGGTTTTATTATCAACATATATGTTAATATATATATATATATAAAGTAAATTATACTGACTTCTTCTAAAATTTAATAAAAATATAACTAGTTTCATAATTTTGACATAAACTTTTCTTTGAATATGGAGATACAAAGATAAATATCATAAAAGATACATTTTAGTATTAAAAAATGACATCATTTTTTTTTATCTATGTGATTAATAAATTATTAATAAAAATGAGATTTACTGTTATGTAAATTAAAATCTTGACAAAATTCAATGTAATTATGCTAAACTTATGAGACTAATTATATTTTTTCCAAATTTCAAAAGAGATTAGTGTTTATCTCCAAAAAAATAAAGAAGGAAAAATTACAAAAACAAATTTATAACAAAATAAATTATGATTTTTTAATTTTATTAATTTAAACCTTAATTTTTAATTTGTTTTCAATGTAAACCATTCGCCTATTTCTATTAAGTAAAACCGACAGAAAAATAATATTTTAGTTATCAAACTGAATGTATGTATACATAAAATGTCAAAAAATGCTATTTTTATTGAATTTAATAATTAAAATATCTATTTTTCGGTTAGTTTTAGCTGACTCAAATAAACAAATAGTTTAGATTGAAAAAAAAAATTAAAAAATCAATATTTAAATTGACAAAATAAAAATTTTGAGGTCTATTTTATTACAAATGTCAAATCTTTAAAAAAAATAAAAAAAAATTATAATTTAAAAAAAAAATTATGTGTCACCGTATGTTTATCATTTTTTTGTCACATTTATATTGATCATCAAAACTATATGTGAAACCTTTAAATCAATACAATCAAGACACATAAAATAATAAACAATTATATTCATTATCATCCCTTTCATATTAATCATAATGGTTGCGGAATTAATCATTTTTTTAAAATGTTACTATTTAATGAGTTTTATTTTTAAAATTGTGTTACGTTATTGAATCTTTGTGAACTAATTATGCATTGGATACAAATATTAAAACTTTAAATATAACTTTTCTCAATTTCTCTGACCTCCAACAAAACAAATACATGAAGGTTGTGTTTTAAATTTTTGTTTTTGTTTTTGTTTTGTTTTTTGTTTATTTATTTATTTATAAATAACCCAATTTTTAAGAAACGTTAAAAACTTGCTTTCAAATTTCTTATTTTCTTTTTTGCATAAAAATAAAAATAATATGATCAGCTTTCTTAACTTTCTATTATTTTTGTTTCAGAAAAGCACAACCAAATAAACTAGCATTTTTTTTTTTTGGAAAAAAAAAATTTGGAGCTTAATTTATTTAAATTTAAGCACAAGTGGAAGAGTAAAAAGTTTTATTGTTCAAAAAAAAAAAATTTTTATTATACTTTCTACCCTTAAACTATTGTTAAATTATCTATTTAGTCCTTGAAATATTGATTAAATCTATTTAGTCCCTAAAGTATATGAATCAAGGTCTATTTAATTCCTAAACTATCAATTGTGTCTACTAGATTCGTAAGGTATATAAATCAAAATCTATTTAGTCACTAAAAGGATTACAAAAATAAAATATATGCTCATACATATTATAAATTAATAAAAGGCCCTTCCCAATTAAGATTTTATTATAGAAAAATCTTTTAAATTTTTATTTTGTTTTTAAAAGATATTTTATTTTGTTGTATGTTTAAATTAAGGGAAAATTATTGATAAATCCCATTTAGAAGTGTTTTAACCCAAGAAGTCCATGAAAGAATTTTTTAACCTATTTAGTCCCATGTATGTACAGTTTTACTCCATAAAGTCCTTTTTCTTTATTTACACTATTTTTTTGGACACTTATGCCCTTATATTTAATTTTGATACCTTTATAAATATTTTTTGAACGGTTACTATTTTATGATGTGAACATTCATATTTTAAAATTCACATTAGTAGAAATGTAAAATTGGCCCATGGGCAGCCCGAAACCCGCCTGCGAGCCGAGGCGGGCCCGGGCCATTGACAATGTGAATATTCACATTGACATGTTAACATTCACATTAATAGGAGTGTAAAATTGGCCCGCGTTCCGTGGCGGCGCGAAATCGGCCCGCGGCCCATGGGCAGCCCGGGGCGGGCCCGGTCCGGCCTATTGACAATGTGAATATTCACATTGACATGTTAACATTCACATTGATAAGAGTATAAAATTGGTCCGCGGTCCATGGGCGGCCAAAAGCCCGCCCGCGGCCCGGGGCAGGCCCGGTCTGGCCCGTTGACAATGTGAATATTCACATTGACATGTTAACATTCACATTGATAGGAGTGTAAAATTAGCCCGCGCCCCGTAGCTGCCCGAAACCTGCCCACGGCCCGTGGATGGCCTGGGGCGGGCCCGACCCGGCCTGTTAACAATGTGAATATTTACATTGACATGTTAACATTCACATTGATAGGAGTGTAAAATTAGCCCGCGCCTCGTGGCTGCCCGAAACCCGCCCACAGCCCGTGGACGGCCCGGGGCGGGCCCGGCCCGGCCTGTTGACAATGTGAATATTCACATTGACATGTTAACATTCACATTGATAAGAGTATAAAATTGGCCAGTGGCCTAGGATGGGCCCGACCCGGCCCGTTGACAATGTGAATATTCACATTGACATGTTAACATTTATATTAATAAGAGTGTAAAATTGGCCCGCAACCCGTGGGCGGCCCGAAACCCGATTGCAGCCCGAGGCGGGCTTGGCCCGATCTGTGACAATGTGAATATTCACATTGACATGTTAACATTAACATTGATAGCTATATAAAATTTGCCTACTGCCCGAAACTTGCCCGCGGTCTTGGGTAGGCCCGGCCCGGCCCGGCCCGTTGACAATGTGAATATTCACATTGACATATTAAAATGCACATTGATAGGAACGTAGAATTGGCTCGCGGCCCGTGGGCTACCCGAAGCTCACCCAGAGCCCATGGCAGGCTCGTTTGGATCCGGGCTCGAGCATGTCCGAGACCCTAGGTTAGGGCCTAGCTCATCACTTTGAAGCCCGGCCCTGCCCATCGACCTGCTTAAGGCCCATTCAAGGCTCGATCCGGGGCCCAGCCCGCCCGAGACGCAATATATTTTTTTGTGAAAAATAATAAAATTTTGGTAGAAAAAATTAAAAAGAATTAAAAAAAAAGGACATGGCCAGGCCCGCCCAAACCCGACCTAAGCTCGAGGCTAGGCCCAGGTCCATCGGCCCGACCCGACCCGAGGCTCGATCCATCAGCCCATCCAAAGCCCGAATACCCTTGTGCCAGGGGCTAGGGCCTGTGCCTAATTTTTTGGCCCGTGGGCCGGCCCGACCCGGTCCATTGGCTCTGTTAAGGCCCATTCAAGGCTCTGTCCGAGGCCCGATTCGCGCCGAGGCCTGGTGTTTTTTTTTGTGAAAAATAATAAAATTTTGGTAGAAAAAATTAAAAAGAATTAAAAAAAAAATGGCCAGGCTCGTCCCGGGCCGCCCACAGGCCGTGGGCGGGTTTTGGGCAGCCATGAGGCACAGGCTAATTTTACACTCCTATCAATGTGAATGTTAACATGTCAATGTGAATATTCACATTGTTAATAGGCCGGGTCGGGCCCGCCCCAGGCCATCCACGGGCCGTGGGCGGGTTTCGGGCAGCCACGAGGCGCGAGCTAATTTTACACTCCTATCAATGTGAATGTTAACATGTCAATGTGAATATTCACATTGTCAACAGGCCGGGCCGAGTACGCCCCGGGCCACAAGCGGGCTTTTGGCCGCCCATGGGCTGCGGGCCAATTTTATACTCTTATTAATGTGAATGTTAACATGTCAATGCGAATATTCACATTGTCAATGGGCCGAACCGGGCAGCCCATGGGCCGCGGGCGCGTTTCGTGCCGCCACGGGACGCGGGCCAATTTTACACTCCTATTAATGTGAATGTTAACATGTCAATGTGAACATTCACATTGTCAATGGGCTGGGCCTGCCTCGGCCCGACTCGAATTTTTTTGCGCACCCACGAGGATCGACATGGGCCGGGCCCCTACACATTGACAATATGAACATTCACATTGACGGTGTGAACATTCACATTAGAGGTATTTGGTAATTATGTCACCCATAGGACTTATTAAAACATAAGAAAATAATGTGAACTAAATGGAATATAAGTAGATGAAAAGGGTATTTTGGTCTTCTTATCTCAAATAGGACCTAATGGAATAGTCAAAAAGAATATGGATTGAATGGAATAAAATTTTTAGAAAGTGGATTTATCAAAAAAGCTCTCTTAAATTAACATTAAAGTCTAATTTTTCAGTCTTGCTAATAAATTATATGAATATTAGATATACTGAAGAAGTAGAAGTAGATAATTTAAATAATGACATTTCTCTATAAATAGTAATAAAACAAAATAATGCATTAATTAAGTAATAAAAAGAACTTAGTGAAAAAGTTAAAAACAATCAATTAGAATTTATAAACGAAATTTGACATCTAATGTTAAATAAAAACAAGCATTTATCTATTGTAGAAAATAAGTAATAACATACAATAGATAATTATTTTTATCCTTATAAAGGAAATTCGATATATAGATTGACACTCACTTTTCAAAAATAGAATAAAAATTTAAGATTTTTTTGAAATAATATTTTAACTAGATAAGGTCTTTACTAATTTATAATATTTATGCAAAGAGTCTAGGCGCACAGACAACTAAACATAAATCTAAACATAGAAACTGTGCCTCCGATCGTCAAGCCAGACAACCTCCCGGACAACCGGCGAGAGCTTGCTTACCGCGGTTGTCATCTTGGCCATCCTGTCAACCGTGGCTATCATGGTGTCTTTCGATCGTCCGAATAGACGTCCGGCTGATTGTCTAGTAAACAATTTCTATCTTTGATTCTATATTTGGTTCTCTATATACCTAGTATTACTAATATTTATAAGCTTATATTTAATTTTTATAATCTTTTAAAGAGTAAAAGAAAAATCATACGTTGAAGAGTAAAAGTTCCCCAAATACATTTTTGTCTCAATAAGAACAGTGTCCAGTACATATATATTTTAAAAGATTCACACCATGAATTTTTATATAGTTTCATCCATTTTTTTATTTTAATTTTTTTGTCATCGATTTTTGTTTTTTTGGTTACAAGAAAATCTTCCTCCTCTCTCACAGGTCTAATGCAGTGCCCCTTGCAGAAACCACCAAGGTGTCCATTTGTTCGTTTTGAATCAAAGACTATAACCTGAGAACTTGTCTCGACCTCTCAAGACAAATTTTGCTTAAGTTAGCGCTCTTTGCAGAGTTCACCAAGGTGCCCTGTTGTTCGTTCTAAGTCAGAAACTATAACCTGAGAATTTGTCTCGGCCTCCCAAGACAAGTTCCGCTTAAGTCAAAACTCGCGCAGCAAGGAATATTGAATCCACACTAAGTGTTATGATAATAATAACTTGAGACTAATCTCCTAACCAACTGCGCTATATCCAAAAAGTTAGCCTAAGGAATTTTGAACTTAACATTTGAGGTCTTAACCCCCAGGCCTTTACAAAGTGTGTTACATGCCTTGGGTTATTGTCATTGATTTAAGGATAAATTACAAATACACCCCTTGAGATTTGATTAAAATACAAATCGTCCCCTGTGGTTCAGGAAATTACATTCTACCCCCTGAGGTTTCTAATTTTATAACAAATCACTCCTTTTATTAATAAATCATCAAGTCAATTAACAGTTTTTAAAGATGTTATAAATATATTTCAATTAATAATTTAAGTAATTTTATTATTATATATAAGAGCAATTATGAATTTTTTTTTTGTTTAGTTAATTTTGTTAAATAAATTTTTTTAACAAGGAAGTATTTATAATATTTCAAATTATAAAAATAATTTATATTTTAAACAAATGAGTGTATTTATAATTTACCTTTGATTTAACTTGCAAGGTGTGGGGATATATTTCTGAGTATCAACACGTGGCAAGGTGATGCCGACGTGTCATCCGAGGAGCTACGTGTCACAGTAAGAGTTTTACCAATATACTCAAGTAACTGCCGAGGTTATTTCCAAAGGTATCTTAATTCGGATGAAGGCCTCCAACCTCGGCTTAACGTGCAAAGGCCGAGCTACCCGCAGAAGAGTAAGCCGAGGTTGATGTTAAAAAGTATTATCTTGGTTAGGTGGATGTCCAGCCTAGTGGAGAAAGTCATGAGGCCACTATCTCACCAACAAGCTTGCCTTGAGGCCATGTGAAATAGCCACGAGGCCACTAGCAGTCGTGGGAAGGAATCAACAGCTTTTACCTGGAAAGCTGCTAAAAGTGCACTAGTGGGCTGGCAAGCCAGCTCAAAAGCTGGTAACCACTCCATCTCTATTCCGGTGTATATATAGAGATGGAGGAAAACAAACAAGGGGATCGACATTGGGGCAAGGGCATTCAGACTAGATTGAGCGGATATACAAATAGTGAGTTGTAACACTTACAATTAGAGGCTCAGAGAGTGAGAAGGTTACTGAGAGTGAGTTGTAATTCTTGTTACTGTTCATAGTGAAACACCTCGGCCTCCCGTGGACGTAGGCAATTATTGCCGAACCACGTTAAATCCTTCTTGTCTTTGTGTTATTATCTGTGCCATCTATTCTGCCTGTGTTTTTACCGCTGAATCACTAAGATAGGCAGTGTGATCGGAAATTCACTCACACAATTTGGCGCCGTCTGTGGGAAAGAAAGACGAATAGATGGCCAGTAACGCACAAAACGAGGCGGTCAGGGGCAACACTCCCGCTGAGAGTGACAAGCCTATCGACCTTGACGTCGAAGGAAACAACCACAGTGACAAAGACCGCGGCCAGGGGCACGGGGGAAAGAACGTCGTCCAGGAGGATGACACTTCGAAGAAGGCAGACCAGGGCAGATACTACGAGGAGGACAACCTCCAGGTATGGCGGGATAGGTGCATACGAAGGGATGAGGAACTCAAGGACCTGGCAAACAAGTTGGCAGACCTCCAATCGGTCGTCAACTTCATGATGCAAAGCAAGGTCACGCAGCCACCATACCCACTGCAGGATACTCCAATCCCAGCAGTTAAAGCTCGGAATGAAGGAAGGACAACAACTCCTGAAGCACCACAACGCTCTAGGAACAAGGAGCATTCACACCCGTGCTCCGGGGAGGTCGGTAAGTCCAAGAGGATGTATAATACAAAGGATCAGGAACCAAGAGAACATCGGCGTGTACAAAAGCAGGTTCTCTGCTTCGATACAACCCATGGAGAAAGATCAAAACGGGCGTACCACGAGGCCGAGAGTAGCGTGCCAAAGGGACTCAAATCAAAAGATAGCCGAGCTCCGGGGAGAAGCAAAGAAGACTTGAGAAATTATCTCAAGAGGAGAGAACAGAACGCTGCAGCCGAGGTGACCTCACTCGTCAAGCCGAGGACACCATTCTCGGTAGAACTGGACAAATTTGAAGCTCCAAAAAGATTCAGCATGCCGAGGTTTCAAATCTATGACGGTAAGTCAGATCCTAACTTCCATGTTGGATTGTTTTTAAACTCAATGGCATTATACAGTGGAAATGAGCCTTTGCTCTGCAAAGTATTCCCTTCGTCCTTTGGAGAAATTGCATCAGATTGGTTCCACAAGTTACCAAGAGGAAGTGTGAAGACTTGGGAAGGCCTGGCCGAGATGTTTGTGGCCAGGTTCGTGACAAACAAGCTACAGCCATTGAGGGTGAACGCTTTAATGGCTTTGAAAATCAGTAAGGATGAAGGCCTTAGGGCCTATGCAAAAAGATACTACGAGGTGTTCAACCGAATACCTGAATGCAATCAAGAGGTAGCGGTTGTATCTTTCAAGAACGGCCTGAAAGAAGACTGTTCACTACGGAAATCTTTGGCAAAGACATTGCCAAAGAACATGGAGGAACTTATGGCAAGGATTGAAAAATATGCCAGAGCCGAAGAGGATACATCGGTACTAAAGCAGGTCAAACAGAGTAGGAACGGCTCAGCCGGCGAAGTAACAACGGATTCAGCAAGGCAGAGGTAGAGCTGAGGGCTAAACAAGCAGTGACAACTGTGTTCCGAATTCCAATTCAAAAGGTCCTAGGTAAGATTCGGAGCCAGCCCTATTTCAGAACCCCGGCAAGGCAACCCGGGGAGTTTATGGGAAGAAACGCGGATAGACATTGCTCATATCACAATGAAAACGGCCATACAACACAAGGTTGCAGAGCCCTCAAAGCACACTTGGAAGATCTGGTGAGGCAGGGTCACCTGAGAGACCTTATCGATGAAACCAGAACGAGGGAAGAACAGGCCGGACTGCCTCAGGCCGAAGCAGCCCCGCCACCGCCGCAACCCCGGGCAGAAAGACCTCGGGTAGTGAATGTGATTCATTCCAAGGTAAATGAAAACAACGTTCGGGGAGAAACCCAAAGAGTAAAGCACTTACAGTACGTGAACCAGGCCGGACTAAAAAGACCTCGGCCAGAAGACTGCCAAGGTCAGATGATAACCTTCACTGAGGCCGACCTAGAGATGGTCCAGTACCCACATAATGATGCCTTGGTAGTATCCCTCCAGGTTGGGGAGTGCCAAGTAAAGCGCATCCTGATAGATCCAGGCAGCTCTTGTGACATCATGTACGTTAGATGTTACAAGGAGCTAGGCCTTCACCCCAACGACCTGGAGCAGTCGACTGGCCCGATGGTCGGCTTCAATAGAACGCCGACATGGCCACTGGGCGCAACAAGCTTGGAAGTGCAAGCAGGCACCAAGAAGGTCACGACCGAGTTCATCGTGATTGACACACCCTCACCATACAACATCATCATGGGCAGGCCGTGGTTGCATGCAATGGGGGCAGTACCTTCAACATTGCACCAATTACTGCGGTTCCCAACAGAGCACGGGATTGAAGAAATCAGAGGAGATCAACTGCAGGCGAAGAATTGCTCCATGGCAGCAATGAAGGCTACCTGCAATGTTCGAGAACCAGCTAAGGCCGAGATTGAAGATGAGGACATGGAAGTCCTGGATGATGTCGGCAAGGAGCCAGCCGAGAAAAGTGAGGAATCACTAAAGAAAATTCTCGTCCAGGAGGGCGATGAGGAATGCTTTTTCCTTCTCGGCTCAGGCTTAGCCGAGAAAGAGGAACGAGAACTGGAAGCATTTTTGAGAAGAAACATAGAAGTGTTTGCCTGGACGCCTTATGAAATGCCTGGCATTGACCCCGAGGTCACATGCCACAGACTGAACGTCGACAGGTCGGCTAAACCTGTGATACAGCGAGCTCGGAGACCGACGTTGATACACGTCGAAGTAGTAGAAGAAGAGGTCGACAAACTCCTAGAAGCTAGGGCCATCAGAGAGGTCAACTATCCAACATGGCTATCAAACACCGTGGTAGTAAAGAAGAAAAACGACAAATGGAGGGTTTGTGTCGATTTTACAAGCCTAAATAAAGCCTGTCCCAAAGACAGCTTCCCTCTGCCAAAAATTGACCAGCTAGTGGATGCTACATCAGGACATGGAAGGATGAGCTTCCTGGACGCTTACAGAGGGTATCACCAGATAGCCATGTACCCCCCAGACGAGGAGAAGACGGCGTTCATCACTCCAAAGGGCCTGTACTGTTACAGGGTAATGCCTTTTGGACTAAAAAACGCGGGAGCAACCTACCAAAGGCTGGTGACCAAAATGTTTAGACACCAGATAGGCCGAACAGTGGAAGTCTACATCGACGACATGGTCGTGAAGACGAAGGAGGTAGAAAATCACCTCGCCGACCTAGCCGAGGTATTCAACATACTGAAATCATATCGGCTCCGACTCAACGCATCAAAGTGCGCGTTCGGGGTTGGATCTGGTAAGTTTCTGGGGTACTTGGTAACAAGGAGGGGAATAGAAGCCAGCCCAGATCAGATCAAGGCCATCCTAGATCTACAGAGCCCAACCTCGGCGAAACAGGTTCAAATGCTCACGGGCAGGGCCGCAGCCCTAAACAGGTTCATAAGCCGAAGCTCAGACAAATGTAAACCCTTCTTCAACCTGGTAAAAAAGACTGCAGACTTCTTATGGACCGAAGAATGTGAGGCCGCTTTGGCCGATCTAAAAAAGTACATGATCACGGCTCCAGTCCTCGACACGGAGCAGGGAAGAGTTGTTTTGTATTTAGTCAGACGTAACACGGTGGCGAAGATTAATCCGAGAAGAAAAGGGAGAACAGAAGGCTGTCTATTATGTAAGTAAAACCTTAGCCAGCGCTGAAACAAGGTACTTACCACTGGAGAAGTTAATGTTGGCCTTAGTTATGGCCTCGAGGAAGTTGAACCACTACTTCCAAGCACACAAGATTTTGATACTAACAGAGCACCCATTAAAATTCCTGTTACAACAAGGAGACTTGACAGGAAGAATTGCAAAGTGGGCAGTGGCCTTGGGCCAATATGACCTGGAATTCAGACCTAGAACGGCAATTAAGGGCCAAGTTTTGGCCGACTTTGTGGCAGAATTCACGCCGGAATCCGTCGAACGTCGGTCTCCCTTGAGCCGAGATGAACCAGGTCCCAGCAAGCAAGAAGCATCCCGGCCGCCAGCAAAAGAACAAAGAACGAAAAAGCTTAGACCGTGCAGTATCTACATCGGCGACTCATTCAGACTTTTTGTCGATGGAAGTTCAAACCGACGAGGAGCGGGGGCAGGAGTACTGCTAATATCCCCAGATGGAGAAATAATTGAACAATCCATCCGTTTGGGGTTCAAGGCCTCAAACAATGAAGCTGAATACGAGGCATTGATTGCAGGATTAAAACTGGCAGCAGCAGCAGAAGCATATGAGGTAATAGTTTTTTGTGATTCACAATTAATTGTTAACCAATCAACAGGAGAATTTGCAGCCAGAGATGAGAGGATGTCGGCATATACGAAAGAGGTGATCAGACTAGCCGAGCTATTTCAGAACTGCCGGCTTCTTCAAGTTAGCCGAGATGATAACTACCACGCCGACGCGTTGGCCAACCTGGCGAGTTCAATGCGGACTGGGAAGACGAGGACAATTATGATAGATTACATGTCGGGCCCGAGCATAGAACCAGGGCACGCAAAGCAAGAGGCAATGTGTGTGGACATGGGGCCAAGCTGGATGGATGCAATTGTCGCATTCCTGAAAGAGGGAAAACTGCCAGAAGATCGCAAAGAGGCACACAAAGTCAGACTAAAGTCGGCCAGATTCAGCCTGACTGCAGAGGGACATCTCTACAGAAGGTCCTTCACTGGACCACTCCTAAGGTGCGTACACCCTTTACAAGTTGAAGATTTTTTATATGAAATTCATGAAGGGATTTGTGGAAGCCACACTGGGGGCAGATCGTTAGCCCATAGGGCCATTACCCAGGGGTATTGGTGGCCATACATGCAAAAAGATGCAGAAGCATATGTGAAGAAGTGCGAACCCTGTCAACGGTTTGCACCTTTGATTCATCAGCCAGCTGCTGACCTGAATCCAGTATCCAGCCCTTGGCCGTTTGCCCAATGGGGCATGGATCTGGTCGGACAACTTCCCCAAGCAACTGGGCAGAGAAAATACTTGTTGGTAGCAACAGATTACTTCACAAAGTGGATAGAGGCAGAACCTCTTGCTAAAATCCGAGATGTGGACGTCAAGAATTTCATATGGAAGAACATTATCACCAGATTCGGCATTCCCAGAGCCATTGTTGCCGACAACAGAACGCAGTTCGACAGCAAGCTCATCAAGAACTTCTGTGCAAAATTCAAGATCAAGAACTACTTTTCAACACCAAGTTTCCCCCAAAGTAATGGACAGGCAGAGGCTTCCAACAAAGTAATTCTGGATGGAATCAAGAAGAGGTTGCAAGCAGCAAAAGGGAAGTGGGTAGATGAATTACCCAACGTGCTTTGGGCATATCGGACTACGCCGAGAAGATCAACAGGGGAATCCCCCTTTGCCATGGCTTATGGCACAGAAGTAGTCATTCCACTGGAGGTCGGCATCCCAGGGATCCGTACCCAAGGAGTTGAAAATGGGACTAATGATGTACTCTTAGCCCGAGATCTGGATCTTTTGGAAGAACGAAGAGAGAAGGCTACAATTCAGCTTGCAGTATACCAGCAACAACTTGCCAGAGCATACAACAAGAAGGTCAACCCAAGAGATTTTCAAGTCGGCGACCTAGTCTTGAGAAAAGTGGTCGGCAACAAGAAAGATCCCAGAGAGGGCAAGCTCGGCCCAAACTGGGAAGGGCCTTACAGAATTACCTCGGTGCTAGGTAATGGAGCTTATCGGCTTGAAGACAACGAGGGCAAAGCACTGCCAAGACCCTGGAACACATGCAATTTGAAATTTTTCTATCATTGAGATGATCATTATTTTTGGCCGATGTCATCAGATGCTGGAAGACATGAACAATGAGAACCCAAGTGAAACTCAGGTTCACATTGGGGGCAGAGGAGCAGAGAAGATACAAAGCCTACCACTTGTTGAAATTTGTAGCAATTTACAAGTTGGTCTGGCCGAATACAAAGCCTACCACTTGTTGAAATTTGTAGCAATTTACAAGTTGGTCTGGCCGAATACAAAGCCTACCACTTGTTGAAATTTGTAGCAATTTACAAGTTGGTCTGGCCGGATACAAAGCTTGCCACTTGTTGAAATTTGTAGCAATTTACAAGTCGATCTGGCCGAATTACAAAGCCTACCACTTGTTGAAATTTGTAGCAATTTACAAGTTGGTCTGGCCGAATACAAAGTCTACCACTTATTGAAATTTGTAGCAATTTACAAGATGGTTTGACCGAATACAAAGCTTGGCTTCACTTGTTGAAATTTGTAGCAATTTACAAGTTGAAGTTAAGCCGAGGTAACTACTCTCCTCACTTGTTTAAATTTGTAGCAATTTACAAGTCGGGGTGAAGTTGATGCTACTGCTGACATATAGCAATCCACATGGTGGTCAAGCCAAAGAAGACGTTCAAACACTTGTTGATTTACAAGTTGGAGTACAGCCGACATCAATTTACAGGTTCAAATAAATGTTGATATTATTGTTTAAACTCTTGTTGAAATTTGTAGCAATTTACAAGTAGATCATTGTTTAACACCTGTTATAACTTGAGTAAAGTTTATTGTTTGTATTAACCCTTGTTGAAATTTGTAGCAATTTACAAGTTGGTCAGGCCAATTAAAAAGGTTAGCTTCGCTTGTTGAAATTTGTAGCAATTTACAAGTTGAAGTTAAGCCGAGATGGTTCCTTGGCTTCACTTGTTGAAATTTGTAGCAATTTACAAGTTGGAGTCAAGCCGAGATATTTGTTTCTCTTCGCTTGTTGAAATTTGTAGCAATTTACAAGTCGAAGGGAAGTCGATGTTATGGCATACAGACTTATAGCAATCTGCTGGTTGGATATACCAATGAAGATGTTCAAACACTTGTTGAAATTTGCAGCAATTTACAAGTTGAAGCTAAGTATATTGTTCAATCCTTGTTAAAATTTGTAGCAATTTACAAGTAGATTACTGTTTAACCCTTGATTATAATCTGAGAAAACTTTGCTGTATATAATGGTCCTTGTTGAAATTTGCAGCAATTTACAAGTAGTTTGGACTGATATTACAGGATGAAGTTAAGCCGACATGTTACCATCTGTTGAAATTTGCAGCAATTTACAGGTTGAGGTAAAGGTTAAGATTATTGTTTAACACCTGATAAAACTTGAGTAAAGTTTGCTGTTTATATTAATCCTTGTTGAAATTCGTGGCAATTTACAAGTAGGACAGACTAAGATTGTTGGTTAAACTTAAGAGAGGCTTGCAAAAGTTAACATTGAATAGTATATGTTTTATACTTGTTGAAATTTATGAAAAGATTGCAGGACAATATCTTGCCGAAGTAAATCTTGCAGGTGTTATACAGGGTATGTAACCCAGAAGATTGTACAAAGAAGGAAGAATCGGAAATCATGCAAAATATTCTAAGTATAAACCCAAGCGATAATGAAGGGAAATTAAAGACTACAGCATTCAGAAAGAAACAGTTTCATAAAAGGCACCATGGCCGAGCAAAAACAAATTGTTCACAAGCAGTAAAGGGGCACATCGGCCACAAAAAACAAGCTTACATTGTTTAAAAACAAAGTACAAAAAAAAAAAGAAAAACAGAAGATATTCAAGTTTCTTCAGCTTCGGGAGTAGGTTGGGCAGGGACCTCGGAGGGCTCTTGAAGAATAGCCTCAACACTTTTTGCCACAACCTCAGTCTGCCTTTCCACCACAACCTCAGCTTCTTTATTTACTGCAACCTCGGCCTGTTTGTCGGATGCAACCGGCAAAGTCGATCTCAGCAAGGGTTTCATCAACACTTCTCTCTGCCAAAAGAAGATCAGAGGATAGAGTGCCGATGTCTGCCTTTTTGGGAGCGGCTTCAAGATCTTCATCTCCAGTCAAGTCCAAAACTTGTTCAGCCTTGGGAGGAGATTTGGCCTTCCTCACCAAGGCTTCATCTTCATCTTCACCTTCATCTTCAGCCTTGGCTTCAGAATCAGTTGAAGATGGAGGAAGAGGACAGGGAAGACGCATGGCCTTGGTCTTGCGCCAGGGCGAGTCGGCTGGAAGATTAAGCTGTTTGGCCAAAGCATTCCAACCTAGGGAAAATCCCTTGTTGCATGCTTGTTTGACCTGAAGCTTATAGTCTTCAGCGACGTCGGCCATACCTTGATTGTAGGCAGCATCAACTTCAGCCTTCTTGGTGGCCAGAGCATCCCACAGCTCTTTCTCGGCTTCAGCCCTCTTAGCCTCGGCCTCTTTCTTCTCGGCTTCGGCGACTTTCCTGACGTTTACAGCAGCCTCAGCTTTTTGAAGAGTAATTTGTTGGGCCTTTGTCGCCGCCTCGGCCTGATCTTCCAGTTTTTTCATCTTTAATTGATCTCTTTTTTGGGTCTTCTGGAGGGCAGCAAATTCCTTCTCCATCTCAGACAACTTCTCCTTCGCTTCAAAGGCTTGCATGGAGAAGGAGTGGGCGTGTTGGATGGCCTGAAAGAATACAAGGCAAAAGTTATTACAAAAAATTTAAAAATTTTACAAGTATGAAAGACAAATTATCAAATTCAGAGACTTACTTGGACTGAATGCTGCAACATGAGGGCGTAATTTTCATTGCTACTCATCTTGGAATTCCGCTCGAGATCGCCCTCAAGGAGAACGGCAATGCTGAGCGCCACGCCGATGTTGACGTCGGCGGCGCTCTCGTTGGCGTAGACCGGCCGGTTTTCAAGAGTAACTTTGGGCTCCCAGGGAACTTTGGGAACCCTGGACCCCGAAGTCGTGGCAGATGAAGACCTCGGCTTCTTCTGCTGAGTGGCCCCTGATGGCTGGGCTTCAAAGAGTCTTTTTTGTGCCGAAGTGGTCTTCTCGGCCAATTGAGAGATTGGCAGGGCATCTTCAGCCTCTGCATCAATCTCAGTTGCCTTGGCCTTGGGTTGGGCCTTCTTTACTCTTTTAGGTTTCGGCGGAGGCACTTGTTGGGATGGTGCAGCATCCACTTCATCTGGAAGATCGGCCAAGAGGTTCAGCACCATTTTCTTTGGTCGTTCCATCTCGGCTGTTTTGACAAGTCTTCGTCGGCGTTTCTTCTCTGCCACTGGTGTCAAATTTGGTGCCGAGGTTGAAGGCTGATCGGCTGGCTCAGAAGTGGAGGCAAATTGCTCAGAAAGCGCTCTTCTTCTTTTTCTTCGGTATGTCGGCCAATTTGGATGTGTATGTTGGGATGAAATTCAGCAACAATGGAGCCTTTCGCTTCTCGAGAGGAAGGCCCAGGAGCTTCTTCAAGCCTTTCCCAGGGTAGTAGGACTGGCGAAAGTCCTTGGGAGGCTGGCGAACGTCTGCAAAAAAGAAACACAATATGAGAAACAGATACAATTACTTTTTTGAAAGTTGAAGAAAAGCAACAGTTAAGCAGTTAATGATGGGCTCTTACCCTTGCCCTCCTTCACTGATCGTGGGAGAGGAAAGAGATGAACTTCTTCATCTGGGCCAAATTCCCAGTTTCCAGAAGCGATCAAGTAATCATCTCCAGCCCCTTTGTTGGAGTCTGGAAGGTCGGCTACTATTTTAAATGCAGTGGACCTCGGCTTGAGGTAGTAGACATAACCCTTTTCTTTAAGGTTCAAGGGACACATGGTATAGCAAAACTGGATGTTGGCAAGAGTGATCCTAACACTCTCCTGCCGAGCTAAGGCTATTATTCCATTGAGTGTCCTAAAGGCGTTAATGGAAAGTTGCATGGGGTTCAGGGTGTAGTAATGAAGGACCTCGCGGAAAAGGGGATCTAGAGGGAACCTAAGTCCACACTGGACGAAGGCTACTACAGGGAAAGGCATCTTATCCTCATCAGGCATGATGGAGTCGTTCTCCCCAGCTAGCCTGAGGTGAACGTCAGCAGGGATGGAGAATTCTTGCCTAAAATACTCTAGTTTGAATGGGGTGTTGACCCTATCTCTCCACACACCCATGGTTTAGATATAAAAGAGTGGGATAACAGAAAGAAGAAGATCTACAGGGTTTTAAGGACCTCGGCTTAAGCCTAGGTATGAATTGTTTCAATTTTTCCTAAGGATTGATGGTTCTACAGCAAATCCCAAACCTAAATCTACTAGTATGGAAGGCAGAAATCTGGAAAACAAAAAAGCAAAAACAAAGTCTCAGAGTCAAGAACAGAAAGGGTGGAAGGCCACGGACAAAGGTGAAACAGTGCAAGTGTTCATGGCATGTGCAAAACCAGGAAATAATACATACACAGACGAACGATTTACAGAGCAGTAGAAGCAAGAAATTTCAGAAACAATCAAAGAACTGAGAAAAGAAGGGAACGGTGGCTTACCAGAAAAGGTGAGGTCGGGATGAAGCCACGAGGTCGATAATGGACGCCTTAATGCAAGAGCTTCACAGAAATGGCAGATGAAGGCAGTTGCAGAGCTTCGAGCTTGGAGTAATGGTAGATTCAGTGGAGGAGAAGAGAGAGAGAGAGCAAAGAGATTCGAATGCAAAAGTGAATGGGAGAAGAAAGAGGCAAATGTTTTGTCAAAATTTGAAAAGGCGGCAAAACAGCAATAATTACGCCTAGAACGCAGCCTTGACGTCGTGTATGAAGAAAAGACGGTTTGTGGGCGCGTCACCAGCACGGGCCACTAAAGATAAAACACGTCGTTGGAACAGTTGTAAAGCGGAGCAAGCCAGCTCAAAAGCTGGTAACCACTCCATCTCTATTCCGGTGTATATATAGAGATGGAGGAAAACAAACAAGGGGATCGACATTGGGGCAAGGGCATTCGGACTAGATTGAGCGGATATACAAATAGTGAGTTGTAACACTTACAATTAGAGGCTCAGAGAGTGAGAAGGTTATTGAGAGTGAGTTGTAATTCTTGTTACTGTTCATAGTGAAACACCTCGGCCTCCCGTGGACGTAGGCAATTATTGCCGAACCACGTTAAATCCTTCTTGTCTTTGTGTTATTATCTGTGCCATCTATTCTGCCTGTGTTTTTACCGCTGAATCACTAAGATAGGCAGTGTGATCGGAAATTCACTCACACACAAGGCAATTCAAATCAGATCCAAATTTTCAGTTGATACGATCGAGTTGTACTTGCGTAAAAACATGTTTGGTTTGAGTTTGGGAGATGAGTTTTAGAGATAAAAAGTACGAAAAGTTGTTTGGTTTGATTTTTTTCAAAAGATATTTTGGAAAATTATTTTGAGAGAGAGTTTTGAGAAAAGTGATTGATTTCATGTGTATGAGAGAGATTTGTTTGGAAAACTTGTAAACCAAACAAGTTTTGGGAAATTTTTTTAGAAAATTTTGTTTGGTTTGATTACTTTTGAAAATTTATTTGTAGAGAATTTTTTCTAAAATTTTTTGAGAAACACAAACCAAACAATGCCAAAATTTTGGTAGCATGTTTGTCAATTATACTGGTCAGCTTGTCTCCCTGTTGAATTTCTTTTTCTTTCTTTTTTTTGTGTTCTAATTTTTTACAATTGATAAGAGACATAAATGTAAATAATGGTGTAAATAATGGTATGGAGAGATCTGTCGGTATTGGTAGAGGTAATAAACAAATCCAACGAGGCGAACAGTTAATTGTTTAAATTTTTGACAATCTTAATGAGTTTAAAATTTATTTAAATTTGGTTTGTTAAACTTTTGAGCCGATCGCAAATAAATTTTTATCGAACAAGCTTGAGTAATTTTGTAACAACTCAGATTTTTAATTATTTTGTAGAATTTATACTAATATTATTTAATCTCAATTCGGAAAATATATAATTTATTATATATTATTATGTGTAATTTTGTAAAATAGTATAATTATTAAAAGTTTAGGGATCAAATTATAAATAATAATAATAACAATAATGGACATAATAATAAAATAAATAATTAATTTTATGTTAGTATACGATAAAATATAATTTACTTAAGAATTAAATTATTTATATAATTATATTAAAATATTGGGTTAAAGAGTAATTATTTTAAATATTTATTTAGGATAAGATCAAATTTATATAATTAATTATTAAATCTAGTGAGTGACATGCGTTGGGCCACGTGTTGGCGCAAGACTGGGTTCACCTCCCTATAAATAGGGAGGTGATTCGGCTGGAATGAAAGGAGGGAAGAAAGAAAAGAAAGGAAAAAGAATAGAAAGAAAAGAGAAGAAAAAGAAAAGAAGGGTGGAAGTCAAAAGAGTTCTTAGTAGTGGAAAGAAAAAGTAAGGTATTAAAATTAAGGTGAGTTATATTATATTTTGAATCATCAAAATGTATTTTACTTATGTTTTGACTTACCATATCTATTTTATATAAATTATGTTTTATTAATATATTAATAAAAATTATGTTTTATAAAGATTTTAATTACGTGGTTTTATTTCTGAACCCTATTTGCTTAAAAGAAAAGTCATGGATATGTTTGTTTATATTTTAAAGAATATTTAACTATGACCTTATATACAATCATGTTTTGTAAGTACCACCACGGGAGTCTCATGCCTTGGGGGACTTAAATAACTATTGGCCTCTGTTTTGACCACTTTGTGATCCTCTGTTTGTCATGGATCCATTGACCTCTGTTTTGTACGGACCAAAGTGCTGTACGGAGCTAAGTGCTACACTATTGTGAGAGCCACCTCTAGAATCCGTACGAGCCGCCTCTTGAATCCCTGCATTGCTCATCTGTCATTACTCGTGACGCCTGCTCGCTCTCTCGTCGCTCAAGACTGTGGTTATAGTTATTTACTTACATAATTTCTGTATTTCAATTTCTGCCACTTAAATGATTTGTTTACCAATGATTTATTTACCAAACTGAGTTATGTAAATGTCTTGGCCTAACTAACTATCCATGGTTATTTCGTGTACCTTATACTCTTGGTATAATATTTCTCACTCTGTCATGTGCTTATAGTTGTTTACCAATTTTTAAGAAATAGCTTTTGGAAAGTTTTAGATGCGGGCTGCGGAATAGACACACACGACATTTTTATGATATTTCTCTATGTAAATATCGACTTTTTTGGTCAATATAATTTTGTAATAAAAATAGAAACTCCAATAATTATTTTGGTACCCTTACTTAAATATTTCTTCCGCTTTCGTTTATTTATTTGTTTAAGAATTGGCCGGAAGTAACTTCAGTTACTGACCATCACGATACTTAACCATTGGGTACGGGGAGCGGATCGTGACAAATTTGATATTTTATATAATTTTAGGTTTACTGAACCGAGCCAAACGAGCAATTGACTGTTCAAGTTTGATTTGAAAACCTTAACGAACTCTAACGTTGTGTTTGGTTGAGGGAATTGAAAGAGAAGGGAAAAATATACTTACATTTCACTTAATTTTACACACATTTTTTCTTTCATTTTCCAAATTACTTTTTAAATCCTCCAATCAAACACAGCATAAAATATATTTAAATTTAACTTATTTATTTAACGAATTGAGCTCAAATAAATTTTTAATAAGCTGAATACGAATCAAGCGCAAACTGTTTGGTTTATTTATCATTCCTAGGTATCGGTCAGTGATTTATGCAAAAAAAAAAAACAATAATGCTTGGGAGCGCGAATCCGCGCCCCCCGAATCCCCCGAAATTTGCAAACGACGAGAGAGAGAGAGAGAGAGAGAGAGAAAAGAGGGGAGAAGCTCGGAGCTCGGATCTCGTCGGAGAGGGGAGGAGCTCGTCGCTCGTCGCAGAGGAGGAGCTCGTCGCCGTCGCCTCCGCTCGTCTCGGAGCTCGTCCTTGAGGAGCTCGTCAGCCGTCGCCTCCGATCGTCGCCCTCCTGCCCGCCTCCGCCCTCCGCCCCCGCCTCACCCCCTCCAGTCCCCCCTCCTCCTCCCCCTACTCCCCCTTCCCCTCCCCCTCCCCCTCCTCCTCATCCTCCTCCTCCTCCCTTCTTCTCCCTTCTTCTTCTTCCTCTTCTCCCTTCTTCTGATCTGCAAAAAAAAAAAAAAAAAAATTTCAGACGTCAAAACCACGTCGTTTTTAGATTTAGGGGGATTCGGGGAAAGAAAATTCGAGTTACGTAGCATTACTGAAAAAAAAAATAGCTTTTTATTAGTTGAATCAGTTGTATTGACTATCAATCAGTTATAGACTAATAGATATCGGAACCGGTCAATACATTTGTAGTTATTTTTTTTTAAATTAATTAATAATTAAGTAATTATATACTCACAATTAAAAAATTACATACCATATGGTGTGATTTTGTAGCTTTTTAAAATAGTTTTTGAGTTTTTAATTCATATTTTTTTAGTTTTTAGTGATTTTTTAAAAATATTTTAATCAAAATTTTACATTTTAGATTTACTTAATCTAGATACATACAAAATTTATGAAAAAATCTTATAAAAATTCTCTAAACAAAAAAAATACAAAAAATAGTACATTTTTTGGATTTTTTTTTGTATTTAATGAATTCTTTTTAAATTTCTTTACATATGTATTTTACTCTTTAAGTACCTTTTAAATTAGATGCATCTATATATATATATATATATAAAATACTTAGAATAATAAAATACATAAAATAAAAAATTTAAAAACTTCAAAACCAAACTATACAACCCAAGTGTTGCAAAACTGCGAGTATGATCTCGAGTTTTTGCAAATTAGATAATAGTATAGTTTAAGAATTAAAATTATAAACATTTTATCATTCTATAATAATTTTTCGCGGGTGCCCTTTCTCTCTCTCATAGGTGCGTAGGAGTAGTGGTGGGGTCGCGGGGTCTTTAACACTTCTGCAAAAATTAAACATCTTATCTTATCTTATTATTAACATATCATCCGTGTTATGCACGAGTTTTGTTTATAATTATTTATATATGTAAATTGTGATTTTAATTTTTTTTTTTAAATGTCTTCTTTTTTTTCTCTCTTTTATATTATATTAACGTTTAAATATTTTGATAATAATCATATGTGTTAGACTTTTCAATGAATTAAATGTATTTTTTTTATTATATTATATTAAAGTTTAATATTTTAATAATAATCATATGTGTTGGATTTTTCAAAATTTTTTTTTTTTATGTTTGTTCTTAATATGTTAAAGTGTTATTATGAGGGATAATAATCATATGTGTTGGGACTTTTTAAGAAATTCATATGTGCTGGATTTCAAAAAAAAAATTATATACTTGTTCTTAATGCATTAAAGTGTTATTATGAGGGTAAGACTTGGGGGTTGGGAGAAGTTAATAAATGCTAAGGTTTTTTTTTAAAAAAAAAATCAAAAAATTAAGAAATTTAGATTGAGAGATTGAAGATCTCACAAAGCTTGGGATTAAAAACTCTCTTTTGCTTAATATATAGTATAGATATAGATCATGAGAAAACAAAAATAATAATAATAATAATAATAATAATAATAATAATAATAATAAAATATCAAATTATAATCATTGTGTGGTGAAAAAACTTCTAATAATTTCTACTTGACTTTTGCATACAAATCATGATAATGCATATTTTTCCTTCAATATGCCATTGAAAGGTGAAAGCAAAAGCGAAAGCATTTGAGTGGACACTGAGGCTCTGTGCCAAAATTGACTATTTTAATTATTTATAAAAAAAATATGTAAAAAGATAAAGAGATTGGTATAATAATTTATAATGATACCAACAATAAAATATCATGTTAATGACATATTTTTCAGAGAAAAATTAATCAGTGTGTTTGATTTTAGTTTTCTGAATTAAGTTTTTTGAAAATTGAGTTTTTTATTTTTATGTTTTTTATTTTTAATAAATATTTTTTAAATTTTAAGCATTTTTTTAAATGTATCTAAAAAGTAAAATATTTGTGAAAAAATATTTAAAAAAATTAATAAATACGCAAAAATACGAAAAATATTCTGAATTTTTATTTTGTTTTTGTATTTTTGGTATTTAGTGAATTTTTTAAAGATTTTTTTTCACAAAAATTATACTTTTTAAGTGTATCTATGTTAGGTGTGTCTAAAAATTAAAAAAATTCTTAAAATATTAAAAAAATTCAGTAAAAATAAAAAAAATACGAAAAATAAAAAAATAGAATTATCTGAAAAGTGTTTTCAAAAAACTAAAACTAAACAAAGTGAGATATTATTAAGTGATCGTATTAAGAACACTATGTGATTATATGCCCACTAAATTGTAAGAAAAAAAGAGATGAGATAGTCATATATATATATGTACCAGTGTATGCCCATGCTTGGAGGCACGGTGTAAATAATGTTAAGATTAGAATATAATTGTAATCCCAACACTATTTAAATTTATTTTTTAATTTGATAAAATTACAAATTTATTATAAAATTTTGGAGTTCTCACAAAACTCCTCACGAAAACTCGTTTTTACTTGTATAATATATAATTAGATAGATAGATGTGTCTAACATACATATAATTTTCACTAGCATACATACAATACTGCTTTTGTTTATAAAATTATATGAAAATTATATGTATTCCTGTAATGTCCTTGTATGGAAATATGTGTAAAATATATTGAACAAAAAGGAGAACAAAGAAATTTTAACAAAAGCATATATAGAGAAAAATAAAAAGGAAGAAAATAAAAAAAATAAAAAGAAAAGAGAGAGGAATGTGGGATAATGGGATTATAGAAGGATGGGTGAGAAAAGAAAAAAGTAAGAGAGAGAGAGAGAGAAACGCGAAAGTAGAAAATGTATATGTAGGACATTTTTTTGGAAAATATATCACAGCCATTGTTTTAAAATTTGAACAGATCTGAGCCATCCAAATGTCCTAATAGGACAAAAATATGTTGAAGATTCAAAAACCATCCTACTTTATTAAAATATGTTCAAAATTTATATGAGATCTAAATTTATAAAATCTATCAGTTATTCCATATATTTAAAAATATAATTAATTGTTTAAATTCATTTAATTTGTGGACTATAAAATTCATTAATTTCTCCACTACACACAGTAAAATCTGGCTCCTGATTCTAGAATCGCAAACTTTTTCATATAATATGAATAAAAATAAGTGAACAAAAAGGAGAAGATAAAAAAAATAAATAAATAGAGAGAAAAATAAAAATGGGAGAAAATAAAAAAATAAAAAAGAAAAGAGAGAGGAATGTGGGATCATGGGGTTATAGAAGGATCGGTGAGAAAAGGAAAAAATAAGAGAGAGATGCGAGAAAATAAAAAATGTACATGTAGGATATTTTTAAAAAAATATATCTTAGCCGTTGTTTTATAATTTGAATAGATTTGAGCCGTTCAAATATTCTAGTGGGACAAATATGTGTAGGACAAATTCAAAAATCATCCTGCTTTATTAAATAGATGTTAAAGATTTATATGAGGTCTAAATTTATAAAGTCTATTAGTTATTCAATATATTTAAAAATAATAATTAATTGTTCAAATTTATTTAATTTGTGGATTATAAAATTCATTAATTTAATTTTCACTACACACAGTAAAATCTAGTTTCTAATTCTAGAATCGCAAACTTTTTCATATAATATGAATAAAAATAAATGAACAAAAAGGAGAAAATAAAAAAATAAAAAATAAAAAATAAAAGAGAGAGGAATGTGGGATTATGAGATCATAGAAGGATGGGTGAGAAAAGGAAAAAGTAAGAGAGAGAAGCGGGAAAATAGAAAATATATATGTAAAATATTTTTTGAAAAATATATCTCAGCCGTTGTTTTATAATTTGAATAGATCTGAGCTGTTCAAATGTCCTAGTAGGACAAATGTGTATAGGATAAATTCAAAAACCATCCTGCTTTATTATATAGATGTTGAAGATTCATATGAGGTCTAAATTTATTTGAATAGATCTGAGCCATTCAAATGTCCTAGCAGGACAAATGTGTGTAGGATCAATTCAAAAACCATCATGCTTTATTATATAGATTATATAAGGAAAATGGGCTTTTTAGTGAAAAGGCTTGTGAGAGCTCCAAAGTCTCATCCTAATTTTCTTCATTTATTTAATTTTAAATAATTTAAAAAATTTCTATTAGTTAACTTTTATTTGATAATCCTACATAGGAAAAAAAAAAAAAATTGTTTTACTCATATAAATAAAATCTTATACTCCCGTCACATTTAGTGAGAAGCCTTATGAGAGTTTCAATATCTCATACTAATTTTATTAATTTTCTTAATTTTAAGCAAGTAAGAAAATCTCCATTGGTAGCTTTTATTTGCTAATCTCATATCGACAAAGGAGAAAAATAAGTTATTTTACTCATATAAAGTGAATCTTATAGTCCCATCCCATTTAATATTCTAATGTTGTGCATGTTTCAATTCAATATAATTTAAAGTTTAAAAGTTTTAATTAATTAATTATGACCTAACTGATTAGACTAAATCATTTTTGATTTGATTGATTTGTTAGTTTAACCGGGATTTTAATGGTTTTATTTTACTCATTATAATCCCACATCGAGAAAAAAAAGAAAAAGTGAGTTGTTTCACTTATATTAAGTATTACAATATCCCACATCGGGAAAAAAAGAAAAAAATGAATTGTTTCACTTATATAAAATGAATCTTATAAAGGGAGTTTTAAAGGAGAAACCTTTTAGAAACTCTGTCACACCTTCACTTTTTATTACTCGGATTTCTATTACCAAAGCCATTATTACAAAATCAGTTTCAGAGATAGCATACAGAAGCTCATTATATATATATGGAATACATAAGTAAGAATTCTCTCATTCAAATATAAAATGAATGCAACATGAATTTATCTCCAAATAAATTGCTCTTGGGCTTGCATCATTTAAATCAAGAGGAAGGGTTTAACCCTTTTACATCAACGGCATTCCGCCTACACATAAAAAGGCCCCATGGCCAACAAATAAGAAAGATCCACGACCTTCTAGCACATCTCGATATTCACCTGAAAAAGATTAGCAACGTGGGATGAACATATAGTCCAGTAGGGATCTCAACATGACCCTCAACAATGACAACTCACAGATAGCTATGATCATGAATGCTCGTCTTATACGATATAAATAATGTGACATTTTATAACCAGAGTATACTTACATAAATACTTTTCTCAAAACGTTCAATTTATTCAACAACATTAAGGTTTGCTTTTACTACCCATTTTCCCATCTAAACAATTATTACACGATAATCGTATTTTTCATTTGTAACAAAATACCACATCACCTCCACTTTATTTTCAAAAACACATTCATCAAGTCCGGTTTCTTCATATTTTTAATAATCCGGTACAATAACCAAGTCTGTTTCCACGCGTTCATCGTATTCTCAATCTTAAGTTCAAGTTTAACGAGTCATCTTCAACAAATAGTTCATGGTAAGAATTTCCCCTCAACCACTCTCTAGCAGGTTCAAAGATATAGGATCACATCTACTCAAAATACAGGGGCAATCCAATCTTACAAAATCTTAATCATCATAACACATGACACCCAGTCAAACTAGGACAACAATGATAAATAATCTCTGCTCTACCTACTTAAAGCAGGGTAAGCCAATGATACATCTCTCCATAATAACATGCCAATTTTCCAAACACCAGCTGGAAGGAAATGGTACCTCTAATTTTCAACGCAATACAAACAGCCAATTCTCCAGGCGCTAGCTAGAAGGGAATAGTACCTCTGATTCTCAGCGCAGCCGATTCTCCAGGCGCTAGCTGGAAGGGAATGATATCTCTGATTCTCAGCGCAACACACATTTTTCCAACCATCACTTCAAACAACATTCATAGATAACGCAAGTATACTACAGACACATAATCATTTCAACATTCACAATGTCATCCTCCACCGATGACCAAGGACAAAACCTCTAAGCAATATGTTTTAAAGGCATGAAATACAATCATCCAGTTCTTATGAGGCATTAGGGCCAACAACATCAGCAATGTTCCAAGGTCTTTAACTTTTACCAAGGTTTCCTTCTCAATTTTCAAAAGAGTCATAATTGTCATTACATTCAAAAGTCAATTTCCAAAATTTCCAATTCGCAACACACCAGTTTTTATGTACAAATTTATATATATATACAATAAAGAGACTTGTTTCATTCATTTGCCCAAAGACTCAACCCACCAATAACAAGGCCATAATCCGCTCAATTTCAACTCAACAAGGATATCACCCAAAATTCCTAATCTCATGGTTAAATTCCCTTTTTAACAATTAATCAAATTATCAATTCATTATCGTTAATTGTAATAAACCCAATCACAAAGTAGATTTTAAGAATCATAAGACCCGGTTTAAACACAAATGTATAACCAAGTCATTAATCAACTTCTTTAATTCACAACACTAAGCCAATGTTAAAAATTTCATGAAGTTCGATTTATCTCTAATAAATCAACAAAATTCATCATTTAAATCCCTAAGTTCATAGCATGCTTATTTCACAAATTAAACCCCTTTTTATCATATGAGCATTATTATTAAAAACTGGGATTTCACCTCTTTCTAAATATAAACATGTTAGTCCACATTCCAAATACACCCTACAATAATAAATACTCCAAATCTCAACCTTACACAACCCATCTTAGATCCCCATTCATGATTTTCAAAAGAAATCCATAACGACATGGTTTTAATGCAATAGAATATACCACATGTCTATCTATAGGTGAAACATTGAAGAAAATCAAGGAAATCCCTACCTCGAGAGAGAAGAGGAGAAAAAGCTCAAAAATCAACCTCATCGGAACGATCTCCACCGGTCAAGACGAAGCCCTCGACACGCTCATCATTTTGGTATAAGGGACTAGCACCAAAATCCCAATGGATTTCTTGAGATCAAAGAAGATACAAGATTTTGAAGGTTTGGGTAGAGAGAGATGAGAGAAACAGAAAAGAACATTGTAGAGAGAGAGAGTGATATATCAGAAATGAGGTGAAAAAGGAGCAAAAACTCAACACATAGCTGTTTTGCACGAAAAAAAAGACTGAAACATGCTTGGCCGCACGTGCGGCGCCCTCCCTCGCACGTGCGGAGCGGCCTCTCCTACACGTGTGGCTCTCACCCCCGCAAGTGCGGTCTTCCCCGTACCACACTTTCGCACCTACTTTTTAGGCAGTGTGCACACAGGTCAAACCTTAGCTTTCCACACGTGTGGCCTGATCTCCCGCACATGCAGCCCCTTCCCGCACGTGCGGCCTAGGCCCTCCAACCCAGAAAAACTTCAGCTTCACCCCCGACACCCTGGAATTGACCTTGCACTCTCCGAAACAAGTGAAAACTCGGAAAAGAAATAGCACAACCATAAGAATGTTTAAAGAAGAAATTTTCGACAATGACTTACCCAACGTAACACAAAGGAAATAAGACGGCTTTTGCACCGGTTATCACAACCTCCCCACCTTAGGAAATTTCATCCCTGAAATTAAACAACGCCGAAACAAAACTAACAAGTTAAAAGGAAAACACGGCACCAAAAAAAACCTCCCAACCAACCAAGGAAACATAACACCAACTCCTCGGCCACAACCAAACTTGGAATACCTTCCCGACTCTAGGAACGCCAAGGACACCCGAATCAACAAGGACACAAGGAAAGGGTCGCAGACTTTCCCTCGATTCATACCACTCACTGGACCTATGGGACAAGAACAACAACAACCACAGCGACAACATGCCTACCCAAAGCTTCCACCACCACATGCCCAAACTCTCCCAAGCGCTAACACTCCAATAAGGAAAAGAATAAAGTTCTCCCCACAAGATCCTTGGTTGCTCATTCAAAAGGAAGGAATTATAACAAAACCCGGCCCAAGACAAGACCCTGGCCTAACAAGTCCTTACAACTCCAATCAATTCACATGATTGAACATACAAAATTCAAGATTTAGCAATACAATTAAAGTGGCTACACCATCTCAACCATAAGGGTACAATAATTAACAACTCGATCCCAAAATATTCTTTTTTTTTTATTTTTCTTTTTCTCAATTCTTGGTGAAAATATTTTCTTTTACATATAAAACATTTTCTCAATGGTGTTCAAAACTCACACCGATCACAAGCCAAAATACATTTATTTCCAAATCCATTCCCATATAACAATTGGTGAGTCTCAACCGTCACCCAATAACGCCCATCACCCACATGGTGATGCCACAGCCAACGTCAACATAACATTTCTACAATAATAATTAACAGAGATAACAATGGCGCCATCAACACAAGATACCACTATCATGCAATTTTCATTCGATCAAGATCATTATTACTACTATGCAAAACGAGCACATAAACTAATTACGACAAGGATTGTTCATATCATCTTAAATGAAAACTCTTTTCCTCATTTATACTTTTTCTCAGAAATTTATTTAAATTCATACTATTTTCCAACAAAAGATTTATGTCATAAACTTCGAGTAAAACCAATTTATTTTGTAATTATTTTCCCAAAACAAACCTTAAAATCTCACCCCAAGGGTTTTAATAAAAATCAAAATGCCATGAGAGTTTTCAAAACTAACAATCACTTATCAATTTATCTTCTCAACAATAACCGGTGAATCTCAACCATCACCCAATCATATCCATCATACTTTCAGTGATTTCCACCATGTGACAACTACATTTCTATAACCACACCCAATAGAAATAACCACGGTGCTAAAAGAAACAAAACAACATACATAACTTTTCCAAACTCCGAAAGTTCCATACCAACACAAACACTAACCAAAAGACCAACGATACACGAAGGCTTATAAGTGCTCCCAACCAAGATGCTAACACTTTACCCCAGACTCTCGGGTTTTCAAAAACTTACATCAGAAATTGCACATCGACTACTACACACATAAGCAAGGCCCAACGCCCCCAAACACAACCCGTGGTGCTACACCGCCTCATAGCAAAGCCCACGCTAAATTTTCAAGAGTCCAACCTCACAACTCATACCCAAACCATTCTAAAGTGATTATTTGTCACCACCTTGATACCGATCAACTTAATTAGTCATGCAAGAATTTTCGCTTCCGGCACTCAAACATCTACATTCCACTCCCGCTCTGTTTACCTAGAGACAGGTTTCCAAACACCATTCCACATACTTTTCAGGGTCTTCTCAGCTTCCCCAACAGACTACTCCCTTATTGTTCCCAAAGAAATTTCCACCCTTACGCCTAGGTGGCAAACGCGCTCTCATACTCAACACAAGACCAAATAGGTCAATGGCGATCACATGATCTCGGTCACCCAAAGTAATTTTACCAATGGTACACTCATCACTTGAGAACACAAACCATTCATCACTCTAGTAATATTTCGAGCATCTACCCATGAAATTCTCTTCCCACTCAAAACTCTACTTAACATCTATTAACACCACCGACTCATAACTAACCATGGCACAACGCTGACCCTATTCACGGTTGATAGGACCACAATGAACTCACAAATCAACAACTCAAGACACTAAACGACACACACTAGTGCCACCCCCACTATGCCGAGATTACGAACCTCACACTCCCTTAAACATTCCCACATTACTTCCTCAATCTTCACAAAACTCTAAGGTCTCACATTTCCTCAAACTTAACACTATAAAAGCTTTAAAATTTTGGCCCTTAACATAACACTACGCTAGTCACAAAAATTTTGCAGACTCCTCATTCTCTACCAACAATTTCTGAACTAAACAATAATCAAAGGCCATCACATGATCATCACAAAATTCAACATCTGATATACAATAATACTAGGATCATCAATACCCTTAATAACTTTTCATTACATAAACATAACAGAGTGTTCAAGTTTTGCTACATGCCCCACACATGGGGATAAATAAACAACAATACGTATACACATACAACACATAGCCATGGTGCCTTAGTATCCTACCGTACACCGATCCATTACAAAAGTTTCACAATTAACAACATAGATCTCTAAAAAAAAAAAAAAAAAGTCCCTCTCAAGGTTGATACTATCGCGCTGGTTGAAAGGTTAACTCTCGCGAAGCTCTTGAAGCCTGGCCTTTCTAGGTCTGGTATTGATAACGTCCTCGACTGGATTGAACAACAAAGGTTTGACTAGTCTGTGAAACACCCAAAGAACTAACATGCAAAGGGCAGAAACGCCTAGCATGGCCCTGCAGACCACAAGTAAAACAACTAGCAGTCTTTCAACTCTGAGTCTGGCTTGGAGCTCGAACCTCACTGGGTCCCCTAACGGACGAGCTTGAAACCCCCGATGAAGGCAAGGACCGAGTCTGGGAGTGAGCATGCGCTCGCCTCCACCTCTTACTAAGCCTAGAGTGCTCATGAACCGTAGGAGCCACCGAAGTGGCCTCCTCTCTAACTCGACCAACACTGCTAACCATGGCCTCTACGTGGGCCGCTGCCTCAACTAAGGCAAAATAATTCTTCCACATAGATCCAACCACCTTCTCCCGGATATCATCACATAACTGCCTCTCAAACTCATAACAACGACGCTCCCCTGTTGCCACCAACTCTAGAGCAAACCTCGACAAACTAGTGAACCTCATCTCAAACTGAGCCAAAGGAATAGCATCCTAGCGCAACTCAACGAACTGTTCCCTTAACCTTTCTCGAGCAGAATGAGAGAAATACTTGGCCAAGAAGGCCTCGGTAAACGTAACCCATGTGGCACCTACGGTACCCTTCACATACTTCCACCAATAATTCGCATCTCTTTTCAATTGGAAGGTTGCCAAAGAAACCCTCAACCCCTCGTCCTCGACTCTAAGCATGTCAAGAGTCTTGGTAATCTGTTCCAACCAACTCTCCACCTCCAGTGGTTTTGCCTCCCTCAAAAACTCCGGTGGATTAGAGTGAAGAAACTCCTTAGTGAGCTTGAGGGTACGCTCGTTGTCCCCCTTATTGCAAGCTAGAGCGTCTTGCACCGCTCTCACAACCTCGCGTGCAACTTCCTCACCGACAGCCAATGTTGTAACGACAGGTGCTAGGGGAATCGCCATGCCCCTACCTACACCCCTACTACTCACCCGTCCTTTATTTCCTCGTGCAGCCATCTTATAAAATTCCAAAACAAAATCAACTAAGTGCACAACGCAACAGTCTCCCTAAAGCACATACTCACCACTACTAAACAACAAGACACACTTAACTCCAAAAACATACAATTTGCAAAGCATATAAACAATTTAAACATCTAAACACGTAATCGAATCAAGTCCACAAGGATAGCCACTCGTCCCAAAACTCCCAACGAATTCCTATTAGAAACCACGTTGATCAGGCATGTTTCCAAGAGGACCTTAAAGTAAGTTCACTGGCCACAAGTACTATCCAAGAAACTTAATCCCATGCTCAAATAAATTCAACAGATAAATCCTAACATTTATCCTAACTATATGCCACGTCCTCACCAAGCATAGCAAACCCTATTGTGGTAAAAACTACTTCCCACGAGTCCAAGGTATTCAAACCCGGCACGCTCTGATACAAAATTGTCATGCCCCCACTTTTTATTACTCGGATTTCTATTACCAAAGCCATTATTACAAAATCAGTTTCAGAGATAGCATACAGAAACTCATTATATATATATGGAATACATAAGTAAGAATTCTCTCATTCGAATATAAAATGAATGCAACATGAATTTATCTCCAAATAAATTGCTCTTGGGCTTGCATCATTTAAATCAAGAGGAAGGGTTTAACCCTTTTACATCAACGGCATTCCGCCTACACATAAAAAGGCCCCGTGGCCAACAAATAAGAAAGATCCACGACCTTCTAGCACATCTCGATATTCGCCTAAAAAAGATTAGCAACGTGGGATGAACATATAGTCCAGTAGGGATCTCAACATGACCCTCAACAATGACAACTCACAGATAGCTATGATCATGAATGCTCGTCTCATACCATATAAATAATGTGACGTTTTATAACCAGAGTATACTTACATAAATACTTTTCTCAAAACATTCAATTTATTCAACAACATTAAGGTTTTCTTTTACTACACATTTTCCCATCTAAACAATTATTACACGATAACTGTATTTTCCATTTGTAACAAAATACCACATCACCTCCACTTTATTTTCGAAAACACGTTCATCAAGTCCAGTTTCTTCATATTTTTAATAATCCGGCACAATAACCAAGTCTGTTTCCATGCGTTCATCGTATTCTCAATCTTAAGTTCAAGTTTAACGAGTCATCTTCAACAAATAGTTCATGGTAAGAATTTCCCCTCAACCACTCTTTAGCAGGTTCAAAGATATATGATCACATCTACTCAAAATACAGGGGCAATCCAATCTTACAAAATCTTAACAATCATAACACATGACACCCAATCAAACTAGGACATCAATGATAAACAATCTCTGCTCTACCTGCTTGAAGCAAGGTAAGCCAATGATACATCTCTCTACAATGACATGCCAATTTACTAGACACCAGTTGGAAGGAAATGGTACCTCTGCCAATTCTACAGGCGCTAGCCGGAAGGGAATAGTACCTCTGATTCTCAACGCAACACACACAGCCAATTCTCCAGGCGTTAGTTGGAAGGGAATGGTACTTCTGATTTTCAACGCAACACACACAGCCAATTCTCCAAGCGCTAGTTGGAAGGGAATGGTACCTTTGATTCTCAGTGCAACACACATTTTTCTAACCATCACTTCGAACCACATTCACAAATAACGCAAGTATACTACAGACACATAATCATTTCAACATTCACAATGTCATTCTCCACCGATGACCAATGACAAAACCTCTAAGCAATATGTTTTAAATGCATGAAATACAATCATCTAGTTCTAATGAGGCATTAGGTCCAACAGCATCAACGATGTTCCAAGGTCTTTAACTTTTACCAAGGTTTCCTTCTCAATTTTCAAAAGAGTCATAATTGTCCCTATATTCAAAAGCCAATTTCCAAAATTTCCAATTCGCAATACACCACTTTTTATGTACATATTTATATATATACAATAAAGAGACTTGTTTCATTCATTTGCCCAAAGACTGAACCCAACAATAACAAGCCCATAATCCGCTCAATTTCAACTCAACAAGGATGTCACCCGAAATTCCTAATCTCATGGTTAAATTCCCTTTTAAACAATTAATCAAATTATCAATTCATTGTCGTTAATTGTATTAAACCCAATCACAAAGTAGATTTTAAGAATCATAAGACCCGGTTTAATCACAAATGTATAAACAAGTCATTAATCAACTTCTTTAATTCACAACACCAAGCCAATGTTAAAAATTTCATGAAGTTCGATTTATCTCTAATAAATCAACAAAATTCATCATTTAAATCCCTAAGTTCATAGCATGCTTATTCCACAAATTAAACCCCTTTTTATCATATGAGCATTATTATTAAAAACTGGGATTTCACCTCTTTATGAATATAAATATGTTAGTCCACATTCCAAATACACCCTACAACAATAAATACTCCAAATCTCAACCTTACACAACCCATCTTAGATCCTGATTCATGATTTTCAAAAGAAATCCATAACGACATGGTTTTAATGCAATAGAATATACCACATATCTATCTATAGGTGAAGCATTGAAGAAAATCAAGGAAATCCCTACCTCGAGAGAGAAAAGGAGAAAAAGCTCAAAAATCAACCTCGCCGGAATACAATCTCCATCGGTCAAGACGAAGCCCTCGACACGCTCATCATTTTGGTATAAGGGACTAGCACCAAAATCCCAATGGATTTCTTGAGATCAAAGAAGATACAAGATTTTGAGGGTTTGGGTAGAGAGAGATGAGAGAAAAAAAAGAAGAACATTGTAGAGAGAGAGAGTGACATATCAGAAATGAGGTGAAAAAGGAGCAAAAACTCAATACATAGCTGTTTTGCACGAAAAACGAGATTGAAACACGCTTGGCCGCATGTGCAGCGCCCTTCCCCGCACGTGCAACGCGGCCTCTTCTACATGTGCGGCTCTCACCCCCGCACGTGCGATCTTCCCCGCACCACACTTCCTCACCTGCCATTTAGGCAGCGTGCACACAGCTCAAACCTTAGCTTCCCGCACGTGTGGCTTGATCTCCCCGCACGTGCGTCCCCTTCCCGCACGTGTGGCCCAAGGCCCCGCACGTGTGGCCTTGGCCCTCTAGCCTTGAAAAACTTCAGCTTCACCCTCAACACCCCGGAGTTGACCTTGCACTCTCCGAAACAAATGAAAACTCGAAAAAGAAATAGCGCAATCGTAAGAATGTTTAAAGAAGAAATTTTCGACAATGACTTACCCAACGTAACACAAAGGAAACAAGACGGCTTTTGCACCGGTCATCACAAACTCCAAACGCTCATTCTAAAATTATTAAATTTTTTTAATTTTAAACAATTAAGAAAATTTCCATTGGCTAACTTTTATTTGACAATCCCACATCGGGAAAAGAATGAAAAAAATTGTTTTACTCATATAAAGGGAGTTTTATACTCTCATCTCATTTAGTAAGGAGCTTTGTGAGAGTTTCAATATCTCATACTAATTTTCTTATTTTTTTTTTAATTTTAAACAATTAAGAAAATTTCCATTGGTTAGCTTTTATTTGGTAATCCCACATCGGGAAAAGAATGGAAAAAATGAGTTATTTTACTCATATAAAGTGAATCTTATACTCCCATCCCATCTAATATTGTAATATTATGCATGTCTCAATTCAATATAGGTTAAATTTTAAAAGTTTTAATTAATTAATTATGACCTAGCCAATTAGGCTAAATCATTTTTGATTTGATTGATTCGTTAGTTTAACCGCGATTTTAGTGGTTTTATTTTACTCATTACAATCTCACATTGAGAAAAGAAAGAAAAAGTGAGTTGTTTCACTTATATAAAGTGTTACCATCCCACATTGGGAAAAGAAAGAAAAAGTGAGTTGTTTCACTTATATAAAATGAATCTTATAAAGGGAGTTTTAAGGAAGAAGCCTTTTAGAAATTCAAAACCCTCATTATAAAATTATTGAATTTTCTTAATTTTAAACAATTAAGAAAATTCCTATTGGTTAGCTTCTATTTATCTTTTATTTTATAATTCCAAACCAGGAAAAGAAAAGAAAAGAAAAAAGTGAATTGTTTTATTTACATAAGGTAAATCTTATGATCCAATTATATAAACTAGTGGAGGGAAACGTGCTTTTCACGTGGGAATATTTCTTATATTTATGTTTATGCATTTTTTTTTGGTTTGTAGGCTTTATATTAGTTTTACTTTTTGAAACATTTTGTTATTTTTTTTTTGTTAATGTTTATGTTTGAAAGTATGGATATTGTTTGGTTGAAATTTGATAAGTCGGATTAGGAGTGTAATCAGACTCCATGTCCTTCATATGTGGATTTTTTTCGTCAATTCATCAAGAAAATAATGTATGAATTCCTGCGTATGGGGGGCATTTATATTTTTGTTTAAGTATTAAAATTTAGAAAGTAGGTTGAAACAATCACATAAAATAATTGCAATCCATATCATATGGTTGGACTTATTACTATTAAATATATAATTCATCAGGTTGTTTCACTTTTGTTATGTGTATGTATCTAGAAACCATTTTGTAATTAAAAGATGAACAAATAAAACACCCAACTAATATTGTAATATTATTATTATTTAAGGTGAAGAAATAAAACATTCAACTAATATTGTAATATTTTTATTATAATTTTGAAATAAATTAAGTGAAGGAAATTGAAAGATAAAAATATTTTACAAAATTCATTCCTTCTCTAGTTTGATCTTTTTTGAGGAATTTTGAAAATTTGTTGTATTTACACTTTCCATTTCATATTGATCTTCTTCATTTTGTACTTCTTTTGCTACAATCTTCCTAGATATGCGATCCTTATCATTTATCTTGTGTAGCCTTGTGATAAATATGTATGTATGTCCAAAAGCAAGTTTTAGCTCGTTATAGAATTTGTTATTCTTATCTTCCTACAACAACAATAACAATAGTATAGTTTTAAATTAAATTATTTTCTTTGCTATGTATGTATGTTACTAATGTGACATTGTTTATGCATTTGGTATACTTGCCTTGTCTTTGGATGCTATGAATTCAGTTGCTGGACATCTAATAATTTTCTTAGCTGCTTCAAATAATGTGACATGCAGTTGTCTTTCTCCATCTCCCACTGTAAGCTTCATAAAATATCTGATATATGATGTGACAAATGTAAATAAATTATGAGGTTGTTATTTTGTTATTTAATAAATGCAGAACATTAATTTGTGTTATTATGTAGAACTATCACATACCTTTGATGATACTCTAAATTTAAATTCTTGCATTTACTGCATTCTGCTCCTTGTTCAGTTTGATAAACTTTCTTATTGCATACTTTGCAAGCAATATACCAAGGTTGGTCTAGATTGTCTATACGAATGATTGTCGCTTTGAAGGAACAATGTGTACTCTATTTGGATATTTATAGTCATGGTGTATTAATATTAATATTAATTTGGTGAAGTAAAAGAGAAATCATAATATTTGGAATTATTACAATTATTATTAGGATGATAAATTACATACCTGAAAATCAAGTAATGAACATTCTATCAAATCTTCTATCTTCATTCGTTCGGGACTTTGTTTATTTGTTGCCCATAACGTTGTACTTGAGTTGCTTTCAATTGTTTTTTTTATTGCAACTACATATAATATTTGTTAATTTCCTTATTGTATGAAAGCTATAAATATGGAAATAGAAACAATATATTTTTTAATATACCATTCTTATAATGACCCGAATATATATATATATATATATATTTAAATAGTCAGTGTATAATTTAATTGAGTAATATTTGGATTGGAGTGTTGTGTAAAGTTATGTACGAAAATGATTCAATTTTTTAATTTTTTTTTAAATTATAATTTTCGATCTCAGAAATTATAATTTTTTGTATATATTATGGTGTTCTTATGAGAGTCTAGTATGTTGAATAAAAATTTCAGAATTTAATGGTAAGTATTTTTTTTATGAAAATTTATGAATTGAACAGTGTTTAGTTTAATTTATAATAGAATTTTTGTGTTGAGATTTGATATTAAAATCATGACTTGAGGTAAAACGTATTCGGTTTAGTTTTATATATATTTGGGGCATGTTTAGTTCATGGGTGGAAATTTAATTCAAGAGCCATAATTTAGAATCAATTTAATTTGGATTCATGTAACACATGTTTAATTATTTGATATTTTTAATTATGTGAATGGAAGGTACCACTTCGAAAATTGTTATTATTTATTATATTGTATTATAATAAATGTTTGAAATGTGAATTTATGGTGTGTTTTATCAAACGAAAAGTATATTTTGTGATGAAACAAAATATATTCTTTTATGTTACAAATATTAAAGTGTTGTTAAAATAATTTTAATTGATGTATATATATAGATGTATGTATGAATAAATAAATAAATAAAAAAAAAGAAAAAAAAAAAGAGAGGCAACCCACGTGGGCCCACCCCCTTTCCTTTTTACCTTTTCTTTCCTCCTCCTACTTCATTTTCTTTTCCTTTCCCAGTGTGTTGGTTCTGTCTCTCTTTCTTTCTCTCTCTCTTTCTAATTTCCAGCATTGTTGCTCAAATTTTGAGCTTAAAGTGGAAGTCCTTAGAGTGAGATTTTGCAAATCTTTGTAAATGGAAGTTGGAGAGCTTGCTGCACTCTTCACACCGGTAGTCTCGGATTCTTGATCCGGCAAGCTTGCATTTTCGGATTTGCTTTTCTTCACATTTTGAGGTAGGGATTTCGTTGATTCTTTTATTGTATGGAAAAAATGAGTTTATAAGTGATTTTTTTGAAATACATGTAGATGAGATTTAGGGTTTTGAATCAAATAGTTTAATCTTATATTTTGTTGTTGATTATGGAAATTTTAAGTTAATAGAACATGTTTATGATAGTTGAAATAAAAAGCCCAAATTTTTAATTTAATGTTTATGAGAATGCAAAGAAAAGATGATATATATTTTTTTTATATATAAATATTGATTCATGTTGAATTTTATTTTATTTTATTTTATTTTTTTATTTTTTTGAATAAGAAATGTGAAATGGGAAGAGAAAGAAATTTAAATGGTTGATCTTGTGATGTCTTGGTTAATATGATGAATGGATGCTATTAAAAATTAGTTGTGAAGTTTAAAATGAAAAACCCTAATTTTTATTTGATGGTTATGTAGTATGAAAAAGGGTTAATGGTTATGAATGGTTGAGCTAGGTATTAACATTAGTAAATTGAAAAATGTGATAGTTAAAAAGTAATTAATAGATGATTGTAATAATTATTGTGAACCAGAAATGGAAAGTAGAGAGAGAATGAAGTAAATGATTATCATGAAATTGGCCTATGTTGTAAATATTGGTAATAAAAAATAGTGGAATCAATTGTGGACATTACGAGATGGTATAATTGTTAATCTAACTCTAGACAATATTGGTAATATGGAGGTATGGAAATGTTATATATTACTTGTTGTGGAATTGATGTGAAATAAGTTGATATGAAACCTTATGTGTTGTTGATTAACTGCATAATTACGTAATTATATGTGAATGAATGGAAGGAAATTGAGATGCACATGTTATGGAATGTAGTTGTGCTATATAGAAGTAACGCGATCCTTCCGGCTAGCAACTGGTAAAGCGGGCTGATGTGCTATATAGAGGTAATGTGTTCCTTTCGGTTAGCACCCGGTAAAGCAGGCTATGCTATATAGAGGTAATGCATTCCTTCCGGCTAGCAACTGGTAAAGCAGGCAAACGTGGGTTTTGGCGAGACCACGATGGTAATGTGGGACTTGGCGAGACCAAAAGTTGTTTATTTTATTACGAGATTTTATTGCTAATGTGTGTATATTTGTAGAGATTATAGTTGACAAAAATATGTATTGAGAATATAGTTGAAGTTGTGTTATGAGGTGAATTGAATCTATTGAGAATATAATTGTTATGTTTATTAGTGTTGTTTGATGTAAATGTGTAGCACAGGAGTATAAAGGATTAATTGTGGATTTGATTTTTGAAAATAAACAACGTGACGAAATCATTTGGATTATAAAAAATGAGTCGTAGAGTTGTCGAAATGGTTACTGTGTGATATTCGAGATGTGACTTCGGTTTGGAAATCTTTTGAATTGAAAATAATGAGTTACGAAGGTCTGAAAAATGGATTTTTCTTGAAATAATAAAGAATGATTCTTTTGAGAAAAGTATACATACGTATGTATGTTTTGGATATGCAAAACAACACTATCTATGTATATTTATTGAGTTGGAGCATTCATGATCATATATATCTATATTATACTATTGTTTAGAATCATTGGGAGATCTACTGGACATTAGTGTTCATCCCACGTTGTAAACCATTTTTTAGGTGAGAAGTTTGGAATATTGTTCAAGACCATGGAGTCTCCTTATTTGTTGAACATGGGGTCTATTACTTGTAGGCGGAATGCCATCTTATTGTAGTAATGGTTGATCTCTTTTTATTTATTTATTTTGTTTTATTTTCTTCTATGTAAGCTTAAGGGCACATGTTATAAATTATTGTAATTGAACAGTTCATCACCGTGCATACGACAGAGAACATTTATTGCTTAGTACGAGACCATGAAATATCCTTCCACATGGATTGTAGAGATCCAACGAAGAGATGAACTTGTTCCTGGTATACCTGCAAAGACGAGCATGATCGGCGCCACCCAACCGGGGTAGCCAGCCGGAGGCACTCCAATGGTGAAGTCAGTCCTCTGTTAAGCAGAATGAAAGTCTAGAAAGAGTAGAGTGATTGGTATGTAAAGAGAACATACCTTCCAGTTGGGATGCCCCCCCTTTATATAGATGGGGGGGTGTGATATTTCTTTGGGTTGGACCCTTGTAGGCTTTGTTTGGGTTAGGCCCAATAAGCTTGTACCTATATTTTTCTGGCTCCCACAATTGCCCCAAAACTTTCATTGCCTGCGGTAGAAGGAATGAGAGTTTTTTCTTGCCACGTTACGCCGTTCAAATAGCTGTTAGGTTTTTGATAAAGAACACTTTGGATAAATGAATAAAATGTATGAATGAATGACTGCATGTATGCTTGAATGTATGCTTGAATATATGTATAAATGTACGTATGTCTTGAATGTATGTATAAATGTATATATGTCGATCATAGGATGAGGGGGGGTGAGCTAAAACCTAGAAAGGAATACAAACAAATCATAACGATAGGCCACGGTATTGTTACCCTTGGGCAAGGGCTGTAGGCCGCGGTATTATGACCCCCGGGCATGGGTATAGGCCGCGGTATTATAACCCCGGGCAAGGGTGTAATATATTGTTGAGTGCAAAGATTGCTTCCAAATATGGACTTTTGTGCCGAGCTAGAAATATTTCTATATGCCGAGCACGGAAATGATTGCCTGAACCAAATAAGACAGATTAAATAAAGTAGATATATCAGCCAAAAAATGGACCACGGTATTATTACCCCCGGGTGAGGGTGTAGGCCGCGGTATTCTAACCTCCAAGCGTAGGTGTAGGCTGTAGTATTTTAACCTCCAGGCGTAGGTATAGGCCGTGGTATTCTAACCCCCGAGCATGGGTGTAGGCCACGGTATTCTAACCCCCGGGCATGGGTGCAGGCCTTTGCTGATGGTGCTCCATGCCGAGTGCAAAGATTACACTGTACTCGGAGACTTTTACTGACTTTAAGTGGCGACCGAGTGCCAATATGGCAAGGACTTTGAATAATGCATCCTGTACCGAATAAGGTGGACGTTTTAATCACCAATAATGTTGCTCCGCTTATATTGAATTGCCAAGTAGATATTTGGCCAACTATTTAATTACCGAGTTGCTCGGTTTGCGTTTAGTCCAAGGTAGACTTGCCCCATTATTTTTGAATGACAGGTGTTAGTCGGAAGGAATGCAGATTCCCATTGCCCTATGTTGCAGGGAAAATTCAGCTTTGGAAAAATGACAGCGAACAACAATATGCGAACTGCTGACTGCCAAATGCGAATTGCCGATTGCCAAGTGTGTAATGTATTGCCCCAAAACTGGCGCTTGCTTGGAGCAGTGTGAAAAGGAGCGGGAGTGTGTAACTCAAGTAAATGTTGTAATGTTTGTACCATGTTGGCCGAGTATGCATGCATATCAAAGGTGCCGAGATGATATTGCCGAGTAAATTTGATGCACTGCCGAGTAACTAGTGTCAAAACATCGGTGTCTTTCATATATAATGTGATTTTTCCAAAAAGTTGGTCAACTACACTTGGGTCGGTGATTGTGCTGATCTTTTGGTCGGCGATTTTTCTTGGCTTCACAGTGTGTCGGCATCACTTCAGAGTTGGATTTGCTAAAAACTTGGTTGGCAATGGTTGCCAATTTATTGAAGTTGAGATTCTTATGGAAGTTGAGATTCTTGTCCAATGTATATTTGCCCCATTGCTTTTGAATAAGATTGCTTATTCGGAAGGAATAAGATTGCTTATTCGGAAGGAATAAAATTGACTTGGGCCAAAATTGCCAAGTAGGCCGATAATAATTTGAAACGGATTCCGTGCCCCTATTCGGTGCCGTGGTGAAATTGGAATAAAGTCGAGACAAAGTAGGGTGCTTAGTGATATGCGAAGTGAGCCATTGCGCTCAATTTTTTGAATAAATTCTGTAATAGTTTCCTGCATGATCCTTTTATACGACGCATTACAAAGGCTATATTGCCTAAAAAGTTTAAAGCACCAATGTTCACCGTGTATGATGGTAAGTCAGACCCTACGGATCACATTCGTCATTATAAGCAAGCGATAACGTTGCACCTTGATGACGAAGCCCTCATGTGTCGAATATTTCCAAGTAGCTTGGGACCATTGGCTATCAGATGGTATTATAAACTGGAGCCAGCGTCAATAAAAAGCTTTCATCAGCTCCAAAAGTCCTTCAGGGCAAGATTCATCACCAACGAGGTTCAGCCAAAACAAGCTGACTCTCTCTGGGCGATGCAAATTAAACCAGAAGAGACCCTCCGTGAGTATTCGGCGCTACTAGGAGTGTTTCAACTTGGTGGACGATGCCTGCAATGATTCCATGGCCATTTCCGCCTTCAAAATGGGGTTATATCCTGATAGTCCTCTGTAAAGCTTGTTGACTAGACGACCTCCCAAATCAATCTGGGCGTTGATGAAGAAAGTTAAGGAATATTGCAAGATGGAAGATGATGCCCTGAAGTTGGCCCCATCTGGTTTGGTTCAGCCAATAAGTGTTGTAACACCAGGTAGCCCTAAACTGCAGCACCGATCAAAGTGTGAAAATCAACAGGATTCGCGTCAGTCAAGCAAACAGTGTTCGCGTCGTTCAAACGAATAGTATCAAGTGGATAGTAGGTGCCCAAGGCGTTCGGACAAGAAGTACACAGAATTAGTAGAAGCAATCAGCAAGATCCTACCTAAAGTCCAGCATCTACCATTCTTTAAATGGCCATCCAAGATGATTGGACCCCTTGTAGCACTTGTGTCCTTTAAAATCTTTTGGAAAGTGCATTTGAATCCTTTATTTTATTTTGGGAATCTTTGGTGTGGTTGTACCTTAGTTTTGGGGGAGTACAAATTGATTTAAACTTGTTGGGATTGCTCGTTCATGCTTGTTTACGTTGAAAAGTTGTTTGGAAACTTAAAAATCTTGTTCTGGGGTCGACACTGGTTTTGGAGGTGTCGACACCATCTTTTTGTTGTTGGTCACAAGGGTCGACACCAGTTTGGGAAGGGTCGACCCTTTGTTTTTGTAGTTTGCCGGCTGGAAATTGGGGTAGACACCAATCTGGGAAGGGTCTACCCTTTGTTTCTGAAGTTTGCTTGCTGGAGATTAGGGTAGACACCAGTCTGGGAAGTGTCTACCCTTTGTTTCTGAAGTTTGCTTGTTGGAAATTGGGGTAGACACCAGTCTGGGAAGTGTCTACCCTTTGTTTCTAAAGTTTGCTTGCTGGAAATTAGGGTAGACACTAGTCTGGAAAGGGTCTACCCTCTTGCATGCTGTCAAACATAAGTTTTTTCATAGGGTCAACCCCTGTGTTGAAAGGGTCGACCCCTGCAGATTTTTTTTTCTAGATTTCAGTTCGATTTTGGCTCAACTTTTTGGGGATTTTGACTTAGTCTTTTGGGTTGACTTTGGGACTTTATTTCTTGTTGACCTAGTACTATAAATAGGTCCCTCACCTAACATTTTCTTTACTTTTTCCCCTCTTTTTCCTTTTCCAAGCCGTGTAACTCTTCTATCCTCTCCAAAATCACTTTTCACTCAAAGATCCTTAGATCCACTCACGTGGAAGCATCTCCTCGCCTAGCTCCTTTGAGATTAAGTGTAAATCTTGTCAAGAGTTTCGTTTTCATCCAAGTAGAAGTTGGTTTCGACAACTTTGGGGTTTCAACCTTGTTTCACTCATCTTCTACTCTAACCATGAAATGGGAAGAATGTTGGGTTTTTGATGAAAACCCTAGAATTTGGGGATTTTTGGAAAATATGGAAATGTCCATGGAATTCTTTTATCTCTTTTGATAAAAAGATGAATGTGTGTAGATTCTATAATATGGTTGTTAAAAATGGAGAACTTGTTTTAGAAACTACAGTTAAAGATATGATGATATATGGTTGTGAGATGACAAATTGTTGTGCACTTAGAAATTGGAGAAATGTTATGAGATATGGAAAGATCATGGCATTGTATATTCACTTAATTATTATTATTATTTTTGCATTGTAACTTTTAATTGAAGATATTTATTTCATAAAAGAAAGTGATGTTATAAGAAGAACTATGGTAATGAGTATGGGGTAAATACGGTGGTAAGTTCGGATAGGTGGTGTAGATGATCTGATAAGTTGGCCTGAGTGTCCATGGTGAAAGACCAGAAAACCGCGCTGATAGGTGTCAAGTCTTCCGGTTAATACCAGTAAAAATGACAATTTGGTAGTACTTGTAGAGTCTACTTGTGGACACCACCTTAGGGATTACCAGTGTCGTATTTACCGCCCCTGTTGATTATAATTGGAAGTTTTGGAAATGTGTTGAGATTGCTAGCTTTTATTTTAAATGTAAATCTTTATGAGAAGTATGAAATGAAATTCTTTTAAAAGTGCATGGCATGGTATAGACATCCCCGAACGTCCCGGGAGGGAATCCCCCGTTTTGTTCATTGGGCTCACTACAGTTCAGGACTCAATGTCACGGTCCTGTATCTAATCTCGCAGAATGCAATGCAAGACCGATGAATCATCAAAGAGTCCAAATCCGGCAAATCGTTTTTGAAAACAAATGTTTTGAAAGAAGTGTCGAACATGGACTGCTTTCCCAGATACAAAGTCGCCACCTAAATATTTATTTTGGGGGAATTTAGGAAACCCTGACTCGTTGCCTAAGGCCACGTGTCCGTCATCACCAAAGTTGCCTCGGCTCGGGAACTTGGATACGATTGGGGAAGGTCACTTCATGAGCAACCTCGCTCGCCCGATCAAAGATCGGCCTCTACTAACCATGATATCTAGTTTTGAAAACATTATGCATTCTTATTCCGGCTATTAGCCTAGAATTACTATGTGATGCGCACAACATACAAGTATAGACTAGGTCGCCTGAATTGGAACAAAACATCTCATGTCTGTTTTTGAAAGCGGTTTGCTACTTGCAAGTAGGTTTAAAATGCAGATTTTGCCACCCTCAGGTGGGCTTAGAAAACATGGTGATTTGCCACTATCTAGTGGGCTTAAAACTTGCAGTCGATGAATTGTTCCAATCCAAATAACCCAACCTTCACCCACAGGCATTCAAGCAGTTATATCACATAAGCAAATAGCCTAATGGTAAGCATGCTATCATGGCAGTCACTCACACGCATGCAAGGATGCTAAAGCGAAAACACTCACCGAGTACTCCAAGCCGAAACAGAAACTATGTTAGAAATCCATGCATGATTCTAACTATACAAAAATGCCTAATGCAACACATGCAGGAATGCAACTACAATAGGCTCGGCTATTATAAAGATGGCATGTGAAATGCTACAACTAACAAGTATTCAACTCATAATTGAAATACAATGCAGTTAGTATGATGCGTTGAGCCCGGTGCATGCAATACAGATGAATGAATGCAAACATGCAAGCATAAGTATGCTAATTGAAACATGCCCTAATCCAACCATCATAAGCTGGTAAATAAAAGAGAGAAAGACGTGGGGTTGGAAGACATACATCACACACACGTACACTTATTACAATTGTGCCCTCGTTCGGAGGGTCCGAATAAATAATACAAACCGCCTAATTAACTAACTGACGAGCTAATTAATTATTACAAAACCCTAATTAATAACTAGCTACAGTTGATTATTACACAACTACTAACTAACAAGTAAGCAGTAAATGAATGCTATTCCAGCCCTGTTTGGAGAAGAGGAAGGTATGCATGCTCGCTTCGGTTCTTCGCCTCGAAACACCTTCCGGTTGCTCTTTAGAGGCTCTGTTTGCAGGGTGTCTTCCAGTGTTTGTTGTTGGAACTTACCAAAACACTGCTGAGGGATTCACCAGTGGCCTGCCGGCCATGAAAGGAGAGATGCCGGCCAACAACAGGGCACTGCCGGCCAATGATGAGAAGCTGTCGGCCATCAATGGTGCACTGCCGGCCACTGGTGTGCTGTGACACCAAGCTGCAACAAAGCACAACATAGAGAAAAGAGAGGGTCTCCCAAGAGCAAGTATGCACTATGCCACCCCATATCGCCTCAAAACATCAAGGGAGAGGCCCAGTTGGATTCACGACCATCAATCACGCATCCCGATGCATGATGGCCAAAGATCCAACTTGTGCCAATCAATATGAAAACGAATGCACAAATAAAGCAAGTAAAGCCTAGAACTCTATCATGAATCATCAAGAGCTTCGGTGACCGAGGATTGAGACATGTTCCATCACTTGGAGTATGAAATGCCCCTCGTTCCTCATGCTCGGATTAACACTTAATCCAACAATACAACACATAAGCATGGCAAACATGCAATATGAATAACCTAACAAGGCTAATGACATGCAACAAGTACATAGGCATGATGTGAGGTGACAACCTTGGACGACATGACAAAATGCAACATGAACATGCAACAACATGTAATGGGGCTAGCATGCGACAACATGCAAAGATAGAGCATGCATACAACAATATGCAAGACAGGCATGCGACAACATGCAAAGGGATAAACTTAAACTAATGTGGGCAGCTCTCAACTAAGCCCAAATCAGCGGCCAAAAGTGATGGATTGATGGCATGAAAAGCACGAAATGGCAAGGCAAACAAGTATGCCAAATGGCTCAAGTATTAAGGCACAAAGAGCACAACTCTTAAGCACACTTAAGGAGCAACAAACATGGATGTATGACAATGAGGCAAGCTCTGAAATCTCATGTAAAGTGATGCCAAATCAAATCAACAATGCAAGCGTAGCATATTATGATGCTCAAAGTTCAAAGTGAGCAAAGGGACTTAAGCCATGGCCATACAAGGCAAACCCCAAAGGGCCGAGAGGACCTAAAATAGTCCTAGGGTAGGTCCAAACAAGACCAAAACTAAGCTCAAAGCTAGCCAACATAGGCTAGAACACAAAGCCAAAAACATGGAGCATGCAAGGCTTTAAAGAGGCAATGCACTACACCTATTGGAATTAATCATGGCATGACTTGGACAACATAAAACAGAGTTACATCATGGTATAATGAGACCCAAAATGCACTGAAATGATGAGCCAAAGGCTTAGGCTTAATGGCATGTACAAAAGTCAATTCTTGAGGTATAAAGCACAAGCTCTATAAAGCATTCAAGGCATGTCAAATGCAAGTGTATGACAACATTTCATGGACTGAAATAGCATATGGAATGAGGGCAAAGCATGCAAACATCACATGTATGGCATGGTAGAGGCCTCAAAACCCAAGACTAGCCTAAGCATTTACACTATAGCTATACAAAGCACGAGTGATATGGCCATGGCAGCCTAAAAAAGTCCAAGGACAGCCCAAAATAAGCATAAAATCATGTTAGAGCGAAGCCAAAATATGCTAGTATGATTGGTCAAAACATCATGCACAAAGGGCTAGTAAACAAGATTTGTTCTACACCTATATGGAGCATGCAAAGGATGATCAAACCAACTATGGATAGGGTCATAACATGCCAAATGATGACCAAATACATGTTGAAATGTAAACCAAACAAGCTAACATGACATGGCAAAGCATGGAGCATATGAAGCTAGTTTAGGGGATTTGCAGTACAAGTGTATCATGCAAGCATGGAGTGACAAAACCAACCCAAAAAAGATTCATGGCATTGTAAAACATCACCAAAAACCCACTAAAACTGACTCAACACAAGCTAAGCACACATGCTACTTTGATGAGCTATGAATGGAGTTACACTACACATACTAGATGCATGCAAAATATGACCAAACCAGCCATGGACAGGGCCAAGGCAGGTCCTAGAAGTCACAAAAATAGGCCTGAACCAAGCCTCAAAGATACATAAAGGGATGGTCCTTTGGAAGGCCAAATATGCAAGCAAAGAGGAACTAAAAGAGAGGGGGCCACCCCCTCTGATTAAGGACCTCAAAACCACACCTTTACCACTGAAAATCCACTGAATTTTAGTGGTAAGGAGGCCAAACCAAGGCTAGCTCGGAGGCCTCAAGGAATGGCTTAAAACAAAACCAAACAAAGCATGCAAGCGGGTTACACACCCCTAGCAGCAAAAAGACCTTAAACAAACTTCAAAAGTACTTAAATACAAGACTTTTTTCAGTTATAAGAAAAGCCCAAATCAATATGCAAGGAGGGCTAAAGTGAGGTACAAAAAAGTGCAAAAATGGGGAAAATACTCACCCTTGAAGACCCTCTTCGAAACTAGCAACTTCAAGGGGTGGAAACCAGTTTTTAGACCTCAAGAAGACCTCCCAAGAAGCTTGGTCCGATGGTGGTGGTGTGTCTCTATGTGTTGTAGTGCAAAAGTGCAAGAAAATCCAACTTGTAAGCACAAAATACAAACAATATAGAGAGAAAGAGAGCTTTTTCTCTTCAAAATAGCTGAACCCCTTTTAAGGAGAGAGGCTCTCTCCATACAAGGGTTCCATCCCTCCATACACGCGTATGGAGGGGAGCAAACAAAAAATCAGCAGGCTCAAAAGATCTGAAGGAAAACTAGCTAAGATAGGGGGTGCCGGCCATCATCAATGGCCGGTAGGAATAAAGACATGGCTGGCACTGCACCAAAAGGTCCACCATGAAAGAACCTAGCCAAGGTCCAAAAAAGGGGCAGAAAGGATACAAGGTCCGGGAAGCTCGAACCAGTGACGTTTCACTACGACAGTTGAGTACTCAGCGAGCAATCGAACTAGTTTTTGGGTGTGCCTACAAGCACAACCAAGTCTTGAGGACGGTCAAAAATGGGGTGTCTACAGTTGCCCCTCTTTGACAGAACTCAACAGTCACAAAGTGACGGGAGTGAGTGTCAAAGCCCAAAGACGACCCATTTTTTGACAAGACCTAAGACTCAGACAATCAATCAATATAGGCATGCAGAGATGCGCTCGGAGGTTGGGGCAAAATGCAAATGGTATGCAAGATACAAGAGCATGACTAATAATCATGCTAAGAATGCTGTAATGAAGCAAATCATGCAAGAGTTTTAAGCAGGTGAATAACAGTCCTACATATTCCGACAGGAAGGATGTAAGAAAATTATGCAATTCTTACCGCGTTTCACGCGGAGTACATACAATACCTGTGCGGCTCGTCTGGCCATGCCAGCTTCAAATAAACCATACATACAATATCGTGCCTGAAAAAGAAATGAACTTAACAGGTGCAATATCGTTAGAAACATGCATAACAATGCATTTGAGTGCGTGACAATGCATGCGAAGTGTGCATAAACACATGTAAATAAAGCATACGTGACAACGCATACAATGTGTGAAGCAGGAATTTGAACATATGTAAGTAAAGCACACGTGACAACGTGTACAATGTGTGAAGGAATCTAACACATATAAATAAAGCATGCGAGATTAACACAGGCAATGTGTATAAAAAGGAACTTGAACACATGTAAGTAAAGCACACGTGACAACGTGTACAATGTGTGAAGCAGGAATGAACACATGTCAGTAAAGCAAGCGCAATTAACACAAGCAATGTGTAAAGCAGGAATGAACACATGTCAGTAAAGCAAGCACGATTAACGCAAGCAATGTGTAACCTCCTGTAGAAATGCATAAACACATGTAAGTAAACCACACGCAGAAACGCATGCAATGTGTAAAGCAAGCAAATGTATGAACACATATCAGTAAAGCACATGCCGAAACATGCACAATGTGTAACCACCTGGAAATACATATACACATGTAAGTAAAGCACGCAGTAACGCAAGCAATGTGTAAAGCAGGAATGAACACATGTCAGTAAAGCAAGCGCGATTAACGCAAGCAATGTGTATAGCAGGAAATTATGACAACTCATGATAAGGACGTGCATAACGATGTGTGACAAGGAAATGCATGACAATGCATGATAGAGAAAATGCATGACAATGCATAAAAAGGATAAGGAAATGCATGACAATGCATGTAAGGTGCGCATGACGATGCGTGATAAGGAGAATGCATGACAATGCATGATAAAGAAAACGCATGACACTGCATTTTAGAGATATGCAAAACAATGCATGTGAACTAGACGGGTGTTCATTGTAACAGACGAATGCTAATTGACACCAACAGAAAAGAAAGATGCTTAATAAAAACATCTTAAAAGGAGACCTCTGGTTTACCTCCCGGAGGGTTTGGGACGCGTCAAAAGGATACACCTCGCGCGCATTGATGGGTGTAAACCATCGTACATTGAGGATGTTATTCCCGAGTCCCCACGGAGGCGTTTTGAATCAAGTTTTGAGCATTCCTCGGGATTGTTGGGTCCTGGGAACACATACCAAAATCAAATAGGTAAGGAAAGCTAATAGGAGGTTTCTGGTCACTGAGGACAACTGCCGGCCACCGCCGGCCATCATTATCCACTGTCGGCCATCGACATCATGCTGCCGGCCATCGGTGGCAGATTCAGGCAAAAAGGGCCTTTAAGCCGTGGGTCTTTAAATAGGCTCAAAACCAACCCATTTCTTCATAAACCCTTCCATAGAAATCAATTTTCTTCTTTCCCAGGTGTGCCTTCTCTCTAGATTTGCGCGTTCTATGCGTTTCCCAACACCCTATACAACCTTGCATCACTAAGGATTCTTGGTTTTCTTCGATTTGAACTGATCAGAAATTGCATCTGAGGCTTCTTTCATCATTTCCCGCATTCAAGGATCATTTCCCCTGATCTTCTCTCGAGGTTAGTTCACTTTTCCGGGTTTTTCAACTTTTCTTGAATTTTCTCTCTCTTAGGGTTTGAGTTTATTCTAAATTTCATCATTTTGCTCATTTTTGCTCATTTTCGCATCATTCTTTTGCATCCGTCTTAGATGGCTGACGATGTGCCTCATGACGAGGGTTTCCCCGCACTCCCTCCAGTAGAGTTAGCGGCAGAGTTTGTGGCTGAGCCAGAGGTTGAGCCTCAGTCGTTACCATTGGACGTACGTCCCTTCGACCCTGCGGTGTACCATCCGGAGACTCACATCATTCCAGTGGAAGGAGGCATCCATACCTTTACCAATTTTGATGAGAATGTACCAGACACCCTCTTATTTAGAGAGCCGATGTCTCACTTGTCGGCCATTGCCGTGGAGGTACCACCTCTGTTTTTTTTTTTTTTTTTTTTTTTTTTTGTAGTAGTATTACTTTCGAATACTTGCATCTCTTGCGCTGTTTTGATCTGATTGCATCGCACGCTTTGATCTGACTGCATTTCATACATTGCTAATCTGCTCTCTAATGTACCTTACGCATTACCACCCTGTATACACTGCACATAACCGCATCTCATGCCTCACTATTCTGAATTCAAATGTATCTCTGACACATCACTGCTCTGGATGCAACTGTATTTTCAATACATCACTAATCTGATTTGAACTGAACTGTATTTTCAATACACTACTGATCTGATTCGAACTGTGCTGATTTGGTTTGAACTGCATCTTTAATACACTACTCATTTGATTTGAACATGTGTTTTCAATACACCACTGATTCGATTTGAAACTATATTTTCAACAGGAGGGATCTCGCTCCTTTCGAGGCTACGGCGCTACGACCACTCGCGACTGGTACGATGTGCTCCCCACGGGGGTCTGCCGGATTGTCAACAAGACTGACTTCAGTATATTTTGCTACGGACTGACGCGGGTTACAGCGAGTCGCCCTCTCCTGGGGGCTCTTGTGGAGAGGTGGTGGGACACCACCAATTCCTTCCATTTTTCCATAGCAGGAGAGATGTCCATGACTCCTTTTGATTTTGCTATGATCACCGGTCTGGGCGTGGGAGGTGATCCAATTCCCCTGGATCCCGACATGGGGGAGTGGGTGGTGGCATGGGATGTGTTGCTTGGAGTACATCCACCCCTTGCTCGAGCGGGTATGGTTAGATACTCTTGGTTTGAAGAGCAGTTCCGCGGGGAGGATCCTCAGACCGATGAGGGAGTGGAGCAATACGCCAGGGGCTTCCTCCTGTTCCTTTTTGGTACCACCTTGTTTTCGAACAGGTGGAATACCGTGGGTTTGTACTTCTTGAGCGCCCTGGTGGTGCTTCCGCGGGTCCGCTCCTACAACTGGGGCGCAGCCGGCCTCACCACTCTTTATGGATACATGAGCTCCACTTCTCAGATGTGTGGGAGGTTGATTAGGGGCTATTGGCAAGATTGGGAGGTACACAATCTAGTTCCCCTTTTCATTACTTTGCTTAGCATTTATACGTTTTGCTTTGTTCAACATTTGTACTCTCTGTATTCACTATCACACTGTATGCTTTCTGCTTTGCATTTTCCGTACACCATACATACTGCACATTGCACACCATACACTGCACACACAGGATCTGCACACTGCTCAAGTTACACTATATGCACAGGATCTAATGTCAGCCTTTCTAGGCCTGCATCCATTATGTACTGTACTGCAGTTTGCATTCTGCTTTCTGCATTCTTGCCCATACGCTGTACTGATCACATCTGTTCAACAGCTTTGGGTATATGCATATTTCCCGGCGCTTGCTCTAGATCCGGTGGAGGAGACTACAGTGACGGTCCCATTCTCTATTGTATATGACGGTCCATTCCGTCGTAGGACCCGGGAGAGCTGCATGTTCTTCCGGCAGTATTTTGACACAGTCACGGCGCATGAGGTAAGTCCGCAATAAGATTATTTCAATTAACCTAATGCACCTGCCTCAGTCATTTGACAACTGATCATCTCGTTGGTTCTCTTTCTCAGATTACATGGCGACCATGGGAGGTGATTCCGTCAGGACTCCGGGATTAGTATCGCGTTGCCCAGATTATGTCTCAGTACCGTATCCTCTTCGAGGGGCCGATCTGTCGGGCCTGGTTTCTGAGTGAGCGCTTTGTGCGTCAGACTTTGGGGTTGCCTACCCCATTTGTACCGATGGCGCCTCCACCATTGATGAGGGAGACACACATGTTATCCACCGACTAGGTGATCCAGTTCATGGTAGGACTGGAGACAGATTACTTCCATGCGGACAGCGACTACGCGACCTTCATTCAGACACATCTGATGCCGCATTTGACTGGTGTCCAAGGAGGAGAGGGAGCGAGGGCTCCAGCTACGAGAGGCAGAGGCGGAGAGACCAGGTCTCGTAGGAGGAGAGGTCCTGAGGAGAGACAGAGGTCTGGATGTCCAGTGCTGCCTGCTACTATGACACTTCGAGGGCGAGTTGGAGAGATTTATTAGATTCCCTTTGCTCCTCCTCCAGCTGGTCACGAGCTTGTCGAAGGTTATGGCTCGACTCCGATATATACTACACTGTCATCCCTTGTACAGTCATTTGATTTCACCTGATATTCTGCAGAGTACTAATGATGTCAATCATTTTTGCAGGCTCCCATTGAGTACACTCGTTAGTCTCTAGCGATGACGGTTTCAGTGATGGGGATGTTGCAGACGAGCATGGACCTACTCAGTATCTACAGCATTCCGATAAGTTCGTTCAAACTGCACTTCGTGCCATGAACTCTTTTCTTAACACACCATCATTTGTACAGCTTGCACACTACATTGATCTGATACATTGTTCCCATACACCACTCACAGTATACATTCATTGCAAATCATTCAATATTCACAGTACATCATTTTTTTCTACATCTGATACATTTTGATTACTCATGCATTTTGGTGGATTGTCCCTCTTTCAGATTCCTTTCTTGCCGCCAGGCCCATCAGGTGTTCCAGCAGGAGCAAGGGCGGGCCCTTTAGTACCTCCTCGAGTAGCAGAGGGAGCAGGACGAGGGACTAGTTCACGGTGACCTGCCCCTGATGATGATGAGTCTGACGAGGAGGTGATGAGTCTGCAGTCAGAGTCAGAGTCAGATGCTGATGGTGGAGATCGTGGACCTTCGTCCAAGAAGAGGACCAGGACGGATTCCCGCACTTGAGGCCACCGGCACTGATCCAAACATTTTGCTACTTCAGATGCTGATCTTCTTTTTGTTTTATTTTCCTTTTTACTAGTAGTTTTTGCACATTGTACTGCGTTAGGCAGATTTATTTTAAAACCAATCTCTTTTGTAAAAAGAAACTATGACGGAATGAAAATAGCCTTTTGTTGAAAAAGTGTTTTGTTTATACATTCTATGCATCGCATTGCATCGCATTACTTTACACGACAATGTAAATGAAATCGAAGTCTTGTTTTGAAAACCAAACGCTCAAATTGCACTAATCAGGTAGTGAATTGACTAATAACAAAACAACTCGATAAACAAAACAAAGCCTAGCAAATTTACAACTCGATGAATGAAAGGAAGATAATTACAACCTGACATAGAAAAAGAAAATAATACGTTTTAAACAAGACATGACAAAGTCCAACAGGACAAAACAAGACCTTGAAAGACACAAGGAACAGGATTCCACTGCAACGGACAACTGGGTCTTCAGTGAGGGAGCCAATGAGCAAGAGGGGAGTACTGCCGGCCATCAGTGTGCCACTGCCGGCCACTGATGAGCCACTGCCGGCCATCTATGGCAGATTCTCTGAAATGACGACATATGTCCTCCAATCACTACCTTATCTTCTATATGAGTTCCAGCTTCGGGATTCTCTTCATTTCAGCTCAAATTTGCACCAAATGGAAGCACTCTTTGCCCAAAACCTCACAAATTGGATCGCTTCTCTAGATGGTTTGGAAAAGTTAAACTTTCGGGGCTTTGACTTGAATGCACTATTCACGCTGGGCGGTACTCCACTGCATCTTCCTTTCCTCCATGCCGCGGCAAGATTTTGGAATCAGGTAACACACGTCTTTAGCTTCAGCGGGCAAGAGAAGTGCCCTACTTTCGAGGATTTCCAAGTTTTGATGGAGTCTGAGCGTAACGAGGAAATCTTGCCTCAACTCCGATTTGGCCACGTCCAAGCCCTAGGACAAATGTGCGGCCTCACTTTGCATGATGCTCGATCATTGATTCATGACGGGGAGCTGGACATCCCAAGCTTGGTTTGCCGGTTTTCGATGTCATGCATCGCATGACCATTATTAAGGTGGCTATCGGCGACACGCGCTTGGCCTATGCTTGCTATCTCATTTCTTGCTTGCCCCAGGCTCCGGTGGATTCAGTGTCCGATTGATCGAGGTCGCCCAAGGCTTGAAGGAGGGCAAGAGCTGTATTGCCATGACATTGGTTGAGACATTGATGGGCTTAGATGCTTTTCATCGCCGGGAGACGGCTAGGCTTGCGGGGAGCCCACTACTATTGCAGGTAATGTTTCCCACCCAATCTTACATATGTATTGCTTGCATCACTCAGCCCTCAGGCTCGGTTTTTCTCACAAAACCCTTTTCTTACTTTTCACTCATCGTACATCTCTCTATTCTTTGTTCTCTCATTTTTCAATCCCTCCCTAGGTGTGGTTGATAGACAAGTTACAGGTTGTGGAGTCTTGCCCAACATACTCAGCCCGCGGCTACTTTTTTCGACAACGTTTGGTCGATGCCCTGCATGAGGGGTGGTACAGCTGGATCTGCAGTTTGTCTGCAAACCACATCGCTTGGCGCTACCCTTGGCTCAATCTGCCGGCAATGAGTTACAACATGACCCGTCAACCCAGGATTTAATTGATTGGCATGACACACTGTGTCTTCTATTTTTCATTCCGGTTTCAGCGCCAGTTCGGTCGTGATCAGACTTGTCCGCCAGAGGGGATAGAATATCCAACTGCATTCCCGGTTCAAGGTGCACAGCTTGCTCGGTATGCCACAGCATGGAGGACTAGAGAGCTTCTGGCCCCCGCTCCCATTTTCAACTGCACTTTGTCTGATGAGTGCCTGGATTGGCTCAATGAAGAGGCACAGGAAGTGTCACGCCCCAAACCCGCCCCTAAAAGTTTTGAGCATGACTTATTCAGAAACGGACACTTAACCTGATATACGTAATATATGGGGCCTGAACGGAAGCATTAGTAATATAAAATAGCATAAAACATCATCCATTGAGCTACCACTACCATGCCAGGACCGCAAACATTGCATTAGGTAGATAATATACAAGAGACATACACCCAAGCGTCAATTACAGTTATTCATATTCATACACAAGTAGTACAGAAGAAGGGGTTATATACATTCAATCATAGGTAAACAACCAAAGTATGAGCCAAAACTTAGTAAGACTTTGCAAAGTGCACGCGTTTCATCTTAAGTGCCTGGACACACTGAGGTTGACAAGAGAGGGACAAGCCTTAAGGGTTAGGACTGGCCTCCCGGTTGATTACCTACAGAAATAGACAAAATACAGAGTGAGTAAAACTCAGTAAATAATAGCACATAAATAATGTAATGGTTAACTTAAACAGCAAAGTATATCACTGTAGAGGCATATGATGAATTATATTTTATAGAACGGCCATGGGCCCAATTTCCTTAACAGAGTGGCTTTAAGCCCAGTAATCTACAGAATGGCCATAGGCCCAAAATTATCAGAACAGCCATCGGCCCAGAAATAACAGAACGGCTTATCAGCCCAGAAATAACAAAACGGCCACCGGCCCATATCACATATGTATGGATTCAAGAGGTGGCTCGTAGGGATTCTAGAGGTGACTCGTATTGCAACACTTAGTTCCGTACAACACTTTGTTCCATACCAGAAATAATAGGTCTTATCATGTCATGGTATAGACGGAACAAACAACAAAATAGAATAACCTCAGATATCATCAGAACATACTAGTTTCAGAGTTATACAGAGGCACACATATTCTTCTGATCATTCACATGAGTTAACGTAGTTAGTTTAAATTTAACAGAATACTAATGATAATTATTAGCAATAAGGATAGCGTATCCCACAGATTATACACGTGCTGTCATAATACTATTTGTAGGGACAGAACAATTTACCTCAGAACAGTCTTGATTCATCATTGACAAAACAGAATGATTCGGGATACACAAGCATCATTGTTCCACTTGATCGTCATGAATCATTAAGGTTAATTTACGGATAACAGAACATTAATAAAATGTCTTTTAACGGTAAGCAAAATGCACTATTATAGTATTATCCAATTATGCTAATCCTCTTTAGCAGATATCTATGTCACAAGACATATATTAAACCAAACAGATGATAGGAGTTCCTGATAGAACATTCGGGTAATTACGTTCCCATTAATATGCGAAATCATAGGTAATTTATAGGTTGTTGCACATTACAGATAGCTGATAACCGTTAACCATGGTTGGAATGCAGAATAATTTCAGAGTCATATCAATGTATGCCAAATCTTTCAATGTTTATACCAATTCCCAATCAACATACACGTTAACAAAGTTGCCCATGGAGAACAGAATGTTAATAACAATAATTATTAACAGTACTAGATGTACATTGATAGTACTATTACTCGCAGTGGTAGGTCTCTGATAGCGGTGGAATGATGTCCTCGTCTTGACCTACAAACACAATGCACATAATAGATTATGAGAATAAAACCAATCTCTTTTTATTCCACACTCAATAGCTATGGTGGTTCTAGACTCATTAGTCCTCCATAGGTTATAATCCATGCCTCATAAGATAGGAGGAATCAATAGGAGAAAGGTTCAGACGAAGAAACGGTATAAATTGGTAAACAGAAAGTGAACAATCGTCACTAATTCAGAAATAACTATTTCTGTATTTAAAATTTGGGAGTGAGACTACCACCATTGGAAACTAGATTTCCGGGGCTTGATTTTAGGCTCAAGAATCACTCAAAACGGAGTCTGGATGTAAAAGATATGCTTGTTTAAAGTTACCCAAAGGCATGCCGAACAGGGTGGCCGTCAGGTGCCCAATTCCGCTCGAGCGAGAAACCCGCCGCCAGGCGGTCAAAAGCAGAATGAAAACCCTTTTTTCCTTCTTCATGTCCGCTAGCATCTGGGCAAAAAAAACAAAATTCAAAAATGGTGTTTTTTTGCTCCAACACTTGATCTATCCATTTTCTTAGCTTGATTTCCAGTCTAATTACTCAAAAACATGTATAATTGCTTCCAAAACATAATCAACTAACATCATCAAATAGAATGTCATCTTTTCTATATATACAACCTTCCATTATATATGCCCAAATCATGTAAATATAACTTAGATTTAAGGAAAGCATAGATTAATTCCTTCTATTCAACACACTTAATCATTTACATATCAAACTTCCAAATTAAACCTTGATTTCATGTAGTAGATGGATTCTCTACAAGGATAGTAGTTAGAGCCACATACCTTACACCAAATCCTTATTCTTCCCTTTAAGCTCTTCAACTTTCCCAAGCTTTTTTGTTGATCTCTTCCCTCTCTCTTCTATTTTCTTCAATAATCTTCAAATCCCCCATGGGTGTTGAGTTGCCTCTCCTTCTCTCTCTCACGGTTCACTCTTTTCTCCCTGAGATATTTTTGACCCAAAGTGATGAGTTCAACAACTCATATATCTATGCATATATAATACACACATAAGTTCACCATAAAGGGGGAAACCAAACGTGCCCTTACGAATCGCACAAAATCAATTTTCAATTAAACTTTCCAGATGACTCTAAAAATTATGCTGATCATAAATATGTTCTCTGTTCCGGTTTCTGAAGCCTCTAAGGCCTTCAATTTGCGGTATAAAGTTAACCAGCCAAACGTGCATTAACGAACCAGACAAATTAGATTTCCAATTAATTTTCCCAAATAGTTCCAGAAATTCCCGTTAACATATCCAAGTACTCAATTTTGATTTCCGAACCCATATAGGTCATTAATTTCAATTTTAAATCCGTAACTCAACAGATAATGCTTCAATTCTAAAAGATATAGTTAAATTAAAACACCTCATCTCATAGTTAAATACAAATGATTTCTTATACGCATTTTAGGGTCATTACATTCTCCCCACCTTAAAAAGTTTGGTCCTCCAAACTTGATTCACCTTGTCACAAGTCTCGTTCCATCCTAGACATATAATATTTCTCAATCATTTAGCCATTCACAATCCTATCCAGTCAATTCCAATGGAGTTTGCTTCCAAAACCACAAGTAATTCATCTTTACTGACTAATTGGTAACCCAATTGATGATAATACTTAATAACATCAAAACATCGTCTCGTTATTCACAACCCTGGTACATTTTAATTTATTGATCCATAAGTCATTCCTTCCACATAATATAGCAACTTAAGGGTATTCAGAAATGGATTCGCTTCAAGTATTCGCTTACATGTGACTCATAAACTATCAAACACAGTTCAAACTCTTTAGGTTCACACACAATCCCAACTATCCTAATTCCTCAAAGGTTAAGGAAACATTTACTACATAATCATGTTTCAAAGGCATATGCTTCTTACAATAATTAAACCCAGAATAACAAATAAGTTCTCAATCAACGACTGTATGGCTCTTTGCTTACTATCAGAATTAGACTTATCAGTTCAAATCATATTTCTAACAGACTCCAAATAATAACTCAAATCCCATATCAAGGAATTACATGTTTAGAGTAAATTATTAGTAAAATCATATACGGATCAAACCTTAATGGTCACAATACATTATCAAATGGAAAACTCATTCATGCATAGCAAAATATCTCTTTCAGAAAACTTGTCACATCCTGCACAGTCGGGGTTTCGTAGCATATCTAGTCCATTTGGGGCAATTAGTCGGAAAGCTTATCATATCATAAACATGTCGGAAGTTCATAGCATTTTTATCATTTCAGAAAATACTTATCATGTAAAGCATTTCGTAACCCATAATATGGATTTCATTAAATATCGTATAGCATAGCCATTTTCAAAATCATTTATTCAAAAATATCTTTTACAAGGACATTACTCCCTTAGGCCCATGGTCAACTCACACAAGGTCACACTTTATTCATCTATGTCGGAAGTACCAAAGTTCATTGATGGTATGACATCTATCATTAACACGGATCACATAATTTTCATTCCAAGAATCACTCGTTTGCAGATCACATTAAAGGAACAAGCCTTGAATTAATTTTCATACAAATATTTCACAGTGTCATGCAGAACAGTTTACATTATAGCCTTTAAATACGAAATAGGGATTAGTTTGACAATTTGCAATATCTACACAGAATTATATCATAGAAATGATTCCTCAATTGTAAATTATCACTATACAGAAGCAGGATTCTAATTCTTGCAGTAACTTATCAGAATATCAATCATTTAGATGTGATATCAAATTCGTTAATGATTCTCTATTGTTTTGCGAGTATCATATGGATAGACACATATCATAGACGGAGTTCCTTATGTCATTCGACTATTCCTTATAAGGAGTCCCAATTATAGATACAGGTTATACATAAACAGATTACAGATTACGAATTTCAGATTTCAGATTACAAATGACAGATTACAGAGGTCAGAGTACAGAGTACAGAATACAGATTCCCGCAGTCAAATTCTGATCACACATAAACAATACTCATTAGACATCATCAATAATTCCGTATCAGAAGTCGTCGGTAATTTCCTTAGTTCACGAAATCCTATTACTTACATATCGTTTCAAGGTTAATAACCAATTACCCAGCATAGCTTATCTATTTAAACCGTCAGCAAGAAGTAAATTCATAATTAATTGATTCCTTTCACAATCTTAAGAGGAGTCACTATATGCATGACTTCTTCTTACAACCAGTTATACTTAACACAATTTCAATTATTACACAAAACACATCTTATCAAAATATCCAAATACAGTAATTTCTCAAAATCACAGATCTAAACATTGTTATGGTAAGGAAGACATAACTATAGCTTAAAGTTATAATATCACATATAGCATGTCCTTTGGTCTTAGAAATATCCCATACTTAGAGTTCACTCACTTCACTTAAGCAGATGCTAACAGCCCAATCATATTATCATTATTTCCACAGATAACTATCAACCGATAACACACATTTTATCTAATCATTTGCATATAAATTGTCTTACCGGCCAGCTCGAATCCTCACCACGCTTCCGCTGCGCAACTTTATTGATTTAATCCCATCTACATGTCTTACCATGTTCTGCATAGCAATCAATCACAATATATACAAAGAATGTACAACAGACATCAATAGTAACCATCGTGGTTAGCGATATTACATGTCCCATTATCATTGCCATCAATTCCTTTCATATGTACTAAGGATGTCATGCATGATGCTTAAGTCTTTTCTAGACATCCTAAAGCTCAATAGATTCGTGTGTGAGATGGCAACTCGTGCTTTGATACCACTTGTCACGCCTCAAACCCACCCCTAAAAGTTTCGGGCATGACTTATTCAGAAACGTACACTTAACCTGATATACGTAATATATGGGGCCTGAACGGAAGCATTAGTAATATAAAATAGCATAAAACATCATCCATTGAGCTACCACTACCATGCCAGGACCGCAAACATTGCATTAGGCAGATAATATACAGGAGACATACACCCGAGCTTCAATTACAGTTATTCATATTCTTATACAAGTAGTACAGAAGAAGGGGTTATATACATTCAATCATAGGTAAACAACCAAAGTATGAGCCAAAACATAGTAAGACTTTGCAAAGTGCACGGGTTTCATCTTAAGTGCCTGGACATACTGAGGTTGACAAGAGAGGGACAAGCCTTAAGGGTTAGGACTGGCCTCCCGGTTGATTACCTACAGAAATAGACAAAATACAGAGTGAGTAAAACTCAGTGAATAATAGCACATAAATAATGTAATGGTTAACTTAAACAGCAAAGTATATCACTGTAGAGGCATATGATGAATTATATTCTGTAGAACGGCCATGGGCCCAATTTCCTTAACAAAGTGGCTTTAAGTCCAGTAATCTACAGAACGGCCATAGGCCCAGAAATAACAGAACGGCTTATCAGCCTAGAAATAACAGAACGACTTATCAACCCGTAATAATGTAATGGCTTATCGGCCCGACCCCAATAATGTAATGTACCACCAAATTTAAAAATAATGTAATCCATCATCGCCATCACATATGTATAGATTCAAGAGGTGGCTCGTACGGATTCTAGAGGTGACTCGCATTGTAGCACTCAGTTCCATACAGCACTTTGTTCCATACCAGAAATAATAGGTCTTATCATGTCATGCATAGACGGAACAAACAACAAAACAGAATAACCTCAGATATCATCGTAATGCATCTAGTTTCGTAGTTATACAGAGGCACACAGATTCTTCCGATCATTCACATGAGTTAACGTAGTTAGTTTACATTTAACAGAATACTAATGATAATTATTAGCAACAAGGATAGCGTATCCCACATATTATACACGTCCCGTCATAATACTATTTGTAGGGACAGAACAATTTACCTCAGAACAATCTTGATTCATCATTGACAAAACAGAATGATTCGGGATACACAAGCATCATTGTTCCACTTGATCGTCATGAATCATTAAGGTTAATTTACGGATAACAGAACATTAATAAAATGTCTTTTAATGGTAAGCAAAATGCACTACTATAGTATTATCCAATTATGCTAATCCTCTTTAGCAGATATCTATGTCACAAGACATATATTGAACCAAACAAATGATAGGAGCTCCTGACAGAACATTCGGGGTATTATGTTCCCATTAATATGCGAAATCATAGGTAATTTATAGGTTGTTGCACATTACCGATAGCCGATAACCGTTAACCGTGGTTGGAAAGCAGAATAATTTCATAGTCATATGGTATGCCAAATCTTTCAATGTTTATACCAATTCCCAATCAACATACACGTTAACATAGTTGCCCACGGAGAACAGAATGTTAATAACAATAATTATTAACAGTACTAGATGTACATTGATAGTACTATTACTCACAGTGGTAGGCCTCTAATAGCGGTGGAATGATGTCCTCGTCTTGACCTACAAACACAATGAACATAACAGACTATGAGAATAAAACCAATCTCTTTTTATTCCTCACTCAATAGCTATGGTGGTTCTAGACTCATTAGTCCTCCATAGATTATAATCCATGCCTCATAAGATAAGAGGAATCGATAGGAGAAAGGTTCAGACGAAGAAACGGTATAAACCGGTAAACAGAAAGTGAACAGTCGTCACTAATTGGGGAATAACTATTTCTGTATTTAAAATTTGGGAGTGAGACTACCACCATTGGAAACTAGATTTCCGGGGCTTGATTTTAGGCTCAAGAATCACTCAAAACGGAGTTTGGATGTAAAAGATATGCTTGTTCAAAGTTACCTAGTGCATGCTGAAACAGGGGTGGCCGCTCGTGCGCCCAATTCTACTCGAGCGGAGAAACCCGGCCGCTCGTGCGGTCAAAAGCAGAATGAAAACCCCTTTTTTTCCTTCATGTCCGCTTGTGCAGTCTGGGCAAAAACAAACAGTCCAAAAATGGTGTTTTTTTGCTCCAACACTTGATCTATCCATTTTCTTAGCTTGATTTCCAGTCTAATTACTCAAAAACATGTATGATTGCTTCCAAAACATAATCAACTAACATCATCAAATAGAATGTCATCTTTTCTATATATACAACTTTCCATTATATATGCCCAAATCATGTAAATATAACTTAGATTTAAGGAAAGCATAGATTAATTCCTTCTATTCAACACACTTAATCATTTACATATCAAACTTCCAAATTAAACCTTGATTTCATGTAGTAGATGGATTCTCTACAAGGATAGTAGTTAGAGCCACATACCTTACACCAAATCCTTATTCTTCCCTTTAAGCTCTTCAACTTTCCTAAGCTTCTTGGTTGATCTCTTCCCTCTCTCTTCTATTTTCTTCACTAATCTTCAAATCCCCCATGGGTGTTGAGTTGCCTCTCCTTCTCTCTCTCACGGTTCACTCTTTCTCTCCCTTAGATATTTTTGACCCAAAGTGATGAGTTCAACAGCTCATATATCGATGCATATATAATACACACATAAGTTCACCATAAAGGGGGAAACCAAACGCGCCCTTACGAATCGCACAAAATCAATTTTCAATTAAACTTCCCAGATGACTCTAAAAATTATGCTGATCATAAATATGTTCTCTGTTCCGGTTTCTGAAGCATCTAAGGCCTTCAATTTGCGGTATAAAGTTAACCAGCCAAACGTGCATTAACAAATCAGACAAATTAGATTTCCAATTAATTTTCCCAAATAGTTCCAGAAATTCCCGTTAACATATCCAAGTACTCAATTTTGATTTTTGAACCCATATAGGTCGGTAATTTCAATTTTAAATCCGTAACTCAACAGATAATGCTTTAATTCCAAAAGATATAGTTAAATTAAAACACCTCATCTCATAGTTAAATACAAATGATTTCTTATACGCATTTTAGGGTCATTACAGGAAGGGCCCACTTTGGCATCAGAAGCTTCGACCAGCTTTGGGAGGGGGCGCAGGAACACCTGACTTATCTATGCCCCGGATTTATTGCTTTATTAGTACTTTCAAGTTTTCCTTATGAATGTAATAAAAAGCAACTTCAATTTGTATGCAAGAGCAGGAGAACTTTGTACTGAAATCAATGAAATTGAAGGTTGTTGATACTGAAAATTTTTCACTTTGGTCCAAAAATGGTCTAAGTTGTAAAAAGATTAATTTGAACAAAGTCAACTTTTATTAAAACTTTTCAATACTATTTTCGACATGGATCAGAACTGGACACGCCTAAGATCTGTCACTGAGATGCACAACCCCGGATCCCAGCAACTGGAAAGTTGCCCCTAGTCTGAATAGTACCGCGGCACTGCACAGCAACGGAAAGTTGCCCCTAGTCTGAAAAGCACTGCACCGGAGATTATAACCGAATTCTTGAATGCTAAATAAACAAGGATGGCCGAGGTGATCAAATGGACAAAGTTGATCAGGAAAAAGTTTATGGCCGAACTTCAGGAAGAAGTTGCCTACGTATCCCGAAGATGGGAATCAAGCCTTACGTAGTTCAGGCTTAGGTTCACTCGAGTATTTTCACTTTCCTTTTGCGCTCTAACTTTTGCCAAGGCCGCTCTTTGCGGGTTTTTAACCTTGCGAGCTCAGTTTTTGTAATTTCAAATTTTTTGTGCTCTAACTTTTGCCTAGGTCGCCCTTTTCGGGTTTTCGGCCTAGCCAGCCTCTCAGGGGTAATATTTCTTCAACTTGTCCATATTGATCGGTTGGGAGAACTCTAGGCCATCTAGGTCCATCAGAACCACAGCTCCACCTGACCAGATAGCTTTGATGATGTAAGGACCAGTCCAGTTGGGTCTGAACTTGCCCCTTGGGTCGTGGATGGGAGATCGGTTGTCTTTGAGCACCAAATTTCCTTCCTTCAGATTCCTGAACTTGACTTTCTTGTTGAAAGCCCTAGCAATTCTGTGCTGATAACCTTGAACATGGTACAGTGCTTTCAATCTGCGCTCGTCAAAGAGCATGAGTTCTTCAAATCGCTCTTCACGCTAACTGCTTCTATTTATCCGCACTCACCAAATACTCGCAAAGACGGAACCTCAATTTCAATAGGTAGAACGGCCTCCATCCCATAAACTAATGAATACAGAGTCGCCCCAGTAGAAGTTCTAATTGAAGTCCGATAGCCCCACAGAGCAAACGGCAACTTATTTGGCCAATCGCGATAGGTTTCCACCATCTTCTGTAATATGTGTTTGATATTCTTGTTGGCGGCCTCGACCGCTCCATTGGTCTGCGGCCGATAGGTGGATGACTTATGAAAAGCCACATTGTATTTTTCCAATAAATCAATCACTTCCTTCTTGAAGTGGGAACCGTTATCTGAAATGACCTCGTTAGGGACTCCATAGCGACAGATGATGTTGTTTCTGATGAACTTCGCAACATGTGAAGCCTTCAACACCGCATAGGATTGGGCCTCAACCCACTTTGTGAAATAATCTATCGCGACCAGGATGAACTCATGCCCATTCGACCCATTCGGAGTGACAGCCCCGATTACATTGATTCTCCAAACTGAAAATGGCCATGGCGAAGTCATATTGTACAGCTTCGATGGTGGGATGTTCATGCGATTTGCATAGATCTAACATTTGTGGCATCGCCGAACAAAGCCAATACAATCGTCCTCCATGGTGGACCATTAGTAACCTTGTCTGAGGATCTTTCGAGCTAACATTACCTCGTTCATATGCGCACCGCATTCTCCTCCATGGATGGCCTCTATCAGGCGTTTTGATTCTTCAGCTTCAACGCACAGCTTATGCATTCCCAGATGACCTCTCTTATACAATTTACCTCTGCAGATGATGAATTGAACGACCATTCTTCTGATTGCCCTTTTGTCCTTGGCATTTACCCCTGGTGGATATGCTTCATTCTCCAAGAAATTCCAAATATCGTAATACCAGGGGTTCTCATCTTGAACCTCATCTATCGCGACAATCGACTCATAAGCCGGCACAAATTTTTGGTCGATAATGACTGGACGCATCTAGACTCCAAACGGGATGTCTATTATGGAAGATAGAGTTGCTAGTGAATCTGCGAACCTGTTGTTCTCTCTTAATAGATGAGTAAAGTTTAACTTCTCAAACCGAGGAATTAACAAGTCCAAGGTCTGGTGATACATAATCATCTTTTCTTCTTTGACTTTCCAATCTCCTTTCACTTGAGATACAACAAGGTTCGAATCCCCGATGACGTCCAACCGTTTTGCCTCTAGTTCCAGGGCTGCTTCTAGACCGACAATGCATGCCTCATATTCTGCTTCGTTGTTCGAGACTTTGAACCGGAGTTTGAATGCTAGAGGGATATGGGAGTTGTCGGGTGCTATCAACAACACTCCTATCCCATACCCATACTGGTTTGACGCTCCGTCAAAGTACATCGTCCAAGACTCATCGTCGATGTGCAAAATGGTCTCATCTGGGAATAAGTACTCAACTGCTTCACCCCCTTCCACCGGATGATCCGCTAAGAATTCTGCTACTGCTCTTCCCTTGACTGACTTGCGCGTCACATATTTCAGATCGAACTCGAAAAGCAACAGCAACCAACGAGCTAGCCTACCCGTAAGTGCCAGTTTCTCGAAAAGATATTTGATGAGATCTAGTCGTGAAACCAACATTACGGAGTGAGCTAACAGGTAGTGACGCAGCTTCTTGGTAGCCCATACCAAGGCTAAGCAAGCCTTCTCCAACGGTGTGTAGCGAGTCTCATACTCCAGCATCTTCTTGCTAAGATAGTAGATGGCTCTCTCCACTTTGTCCTTTGATTCTTGCGTGAGCATGCAGCCCATTATAGTCTCAGTTACTGAAAGATACAAAATCAACGGTCTCCCCGGCTCTGGCGATGACAACACGGGTGGGTTCTGTAAGTATTCCTTGATCTGTTCAAAAGTAGCTTGGCATCAGCCGTCCCATTGGAATTTCTTCCCTTTCTTCAGGAGGCCAAAAAGTGGTTCACAAGTTAAGGTTAATTTTGAGATAAACTGTCTTATGAATTTCACTTTACCTAGAAAGCCTCGCACCTCCTTTTCAGTCCTTGGTGGTGGCATTTCTAAGATGGCCTTGATTTTGGAAAGGTCGACTTCGATACCTCTCTGTGTAATCAGAAACCCCAACATTTTTCCTGCTGTAACACCAAATGTACACTTCTGAGGATTCAGCCGCAACCGAAATTCTCTGATCCTTTGAAAGACCTTTTGCAAGGTGGTGTAGTGGCCCTCTCTTTCTTTGGACTTGACAATCATGTCGTCCACGTACACCTCAACCTCTTTGTCGATCATGTCATGCAATATTGTGGTTGCGGCCCGTTGATATGTAGCTCCAGCATTCTTCAACTCAAATGGAATCACTCTGTAGCAATATGTCCCCCACGAGGTGGTGAAAGCAGTCTTCTTCTGGTCCTCGGGTGCCATCACTATCTGATTATAGCCTGAGAAGCCATCCATGAACGAAAGCAAAGCATGCCCTGCTGTGAAGTCCACTAACTCATCAATATGCAGCAAGGGAAAGTCGTCCTTCGGACTGGCTCTGTTTAAATCCCTGAAATCCACGCATACTCGGATCCTGCCATCCTTCTTCGGCACTGGAACAATGTTGGCCAACCAAGTCGGGTATTTGGATACCAGCAGGAACCCTGTGTCGATTTGCTTGGTGACCTCTTCCTTTATCTTGAGAGCCCAGTCCGAGCGAATCCTTCTGAGTTTTTGTTTGACGGGTCGGGCCTCGGGGTCAAGAGGGATTCGATGCTGTACAATCTCAGGATCGATTCCAGGCATGTCTTCGTAGGACCACGCGAAAACATCTTTGAAATCTTTTAATAAAGCGACTAAGCGCTCGCGTTCCTCCGAAGACAACGTGGACCCGATCTGGACCAGCCGCGGGTCCTCCTCAATACCAATATTCACAATAGTGATTTCATCCATTAAGGGTTTAACAAATCTTTTCTGCACTTGTTCAATTAAGCGTTGCAAAATCGGAGGAGTTTCTTCCTCATCGTTTTCATCAAAATTTTGAAAGTCTGAGTTAATGCAATAAATCAAGGGCACAAAAAAGTACTCAGAAACCACAGCCACATCATTCTCATTAAGCACATCCAAATCGTCCGATTCTTCGGTTACAACAGACTCAAAAGAGAAAGAAAAAGATGACCTGGACAGGACTGTGGTATTCGGGTTATGACCCCCAGAAATACCGGTCTCAGACTCAGTCGAGCTGGAACCTGATTCCAGCTCAACAGATTCGGAGGAATCAAATTCCGGCTCACTACCTGACCCGGTGCTGCTTGACAAAAATCCCTCTTCATACTGCCAAATGTGAAAGGTTGCGATAGATGTATCCAAAATGTTTGCTGGTAGGCCCGCAGCCGTTTCATTCCCAATCACGCATACCGAGAAGTTATCCCCCAAGCACTTCTGTTCGATAGGAGGATCTAAAAGTAGACACGCCAGTGCTACCCCCATTTTACTTTCAGCGTCCTCAGACTCCACTTTCTTGCTCTGCTCGGCCCCAGCTAATGGGTCCGTCTGCTCTTCGGCAACATCCTCCCCGAATAACTGTAGGTCAAAGAAAATCTCAAAACCTGGCACGCGCTTCCTCTCCGCGTTTATCCACGGCTCTGGATAGCCACAAAATGGAAAGTCCTCCCCCTCCCGGACGAAGCGTCCGTTTAGGGTACCCTGAATGGGCCATGCATTAAGTCAAAAGGCTTCCCTGCCTTCTTCGCTTTAGCTCTCCCAGCCATCTCCTTACCCTTCCTTATCCAATCCTCTTTGGTGGGCAGATAACCCAAGCCAAAGGTATGTGGGTTGTGTGGCACTTCAGCCAATGCTGCGACGCCCTTCCGGCCGCTCTTTCCCAATCCTATCCCGGGGATGTGTTGAAGCTTGTTCATGAGGTATACTGATTGAGCACTGACATACACCCCCTCATTAACAGTAAGATGTTCTACACGACCCGAGCCTCAGCTAGGGTAAAACCGGATAAGAACACATCCTCCATACCATGCTCAATTTCCAAAACTGGCGTAGATACTTCCGGCCGTAGATGAATCGATGAATTCCCAAAAACAATGGCTACTCCCTTCCCATGGGGGTATTTCACCATCTGATGCAAGGTGGACGAAACTGCCTTTACTTGGTGCAACCATGGCCGTCCCAAAAGCATATTGAAAGTTGTAGGAACTTCTAAGACGTAGAAGTCTATTTCATGCTGTCCCGGTCCAACCTTGGTCTGAATTTTCACTGTCCCCATGACGTCTCTGCTCGTGTTGTCATATGCCCGAATCACCTGGGCTGTCGGTGCAAAGTCCGCGGTCTTTAAACCGATTGCATATGCTGTCCTTGCCGGGCAGACATTGATAGCGGATCCGGTATCAACAAGAACCACCGGAATCCATTTGTTTCTACACTTCACAGAGATGTAGAGTGGCTTGTTGTGATTCGCACCCTCAGGTGGCAATTCCTTATCGGAGAAAGTCAACATCGGGGTAGCCTCTCCCGAAAAAACTAAGCCCACCAGCTATTCGGGCGTGGTGTCTATTGAGAGCTTGGCCTTGTCCATGGTCGATAAGATAGCTTGTCGATGCACTCGCGATGCCATAAGCAGTCCCCAGATGGAGATATCTGCCTGTATCTTTTTCAACTACTTTAGTACAACTTCTTCTTCGAGTTGCTTCTCTTTTTGTTTCTCTGCCTCCTTATCTTTCCCAGATGCCTCTAGCTGATCTAGATGTGGGGGCTTGAAATACCGCCCGCTTCTAGTCATATGATCGACTTCGCCGATGTACCAGGTATCGTCTGGCTGGTTGCTCCCCCAATCCTCATCCGTGTGGGCAAGACATAAATCATCATCCTTCTACCACATTCCGTCGGCAGACAATAGACACCTGTCTGGCTCCGGTACCATTGTACTCGCAGTACTCTCCGTCCACATTCTCGCAGCATTCTTTATCTTCGCGCACACAACATTTTCAGTCCCCTCAGGGCCCTTAGCTTTCCTGATTCTCTCAGAATCCTCAAACCTTTCTTGCTCCAAGCTGGCCAAGATAAATTGGCGGTTCAACACTTCCTGCATCCACAATGCCCAAGTCCTGAGCGAAATTCTTAGCGCCGCCGCTCTCCGGCGATTCATTCTGATTTCTGGCCCTTTCGGCCACAACTGATATTTCTGCCTCTGCCGGGCCTTGTTCCAACTGAGCTTCATCGGCAACATCTGGTAGGTCATTAAGCCATTTGATGACATCTATTGACTCCTCAAAATCTGACCAGTTGGCTACCATGCCCTCTGGCTCTTGTTCATTGAAAAATTGGAGGTTAGCAAAGTCCTCTTCCACAGCTACTAAGTCATCTGTCCCACCGACTGATTCATTCCTCAGATCATGCAAAGCTCACGCCTGGCATTCAAAGTTCGCCCAACTCGCCTAATCGATAGAATGTAGTCACTCGAATTGTATACCCCCTCAGCAAAGCTCCCAAATTCCTCAGACTCTAACTCAACAATCCCATTCTCCCTTGAAATCTCACCTATTCTGTCTTCGACAGTCAGCACCGATGGTTCGGGTTAGGTTCTGGAGATGTCCAACATGCACAAGTTAGTGCAGTTAGGAAGGAGCACCTCCGGCTTGGGTAGGTAGGAAGGAGTGATATAGATGCTAGGATCGTAAGACACGACCCCAGTCTGGATAAAGTTGATTCTTTTGGAAGGTGGAGCTTGGTTGTGCGGTGGGAGAGGGTTTGTTGTGACATTGGATTTTTTTGGAGGCACAATCACCTGCTTGTCAACGAGATCCTGAATCTCGTGACGCAGTCTAAAACATTGGTCAGTGTCGTGACCATGTTGTTGGTGATATGCGCAGTATTTTGCTGGATTATGAGAGGGAGGGAGTTTTTCTGGCAACGGCCTTGGCTCCAGGGGCCTTAAGTGCCCTTTCCTGATTAATACCCCCAGAGCCTTGGACACAGGCATATATAAAGGCGTGAAGGTTCTTTGGCCTCTGGGTTGGGATCTGGTGGCTTGTGTGTTGCTTCCGGACGCACCGGAGAAAGGCGTAGCTGCCATGGGTTTTGGAGGGGGGATGGTGGTGAACATGCTTATCTCCGAAGCTCTAGCATTTGCGGCATTGCTGGTGCCTGTATTGTTGTTGCGGTTGAAGGTTCTTCGGGGTTGCTCTCTGTCTTGGTCATTCAGACCTTGTTTCATAGCATCCTCAATTTGTACCCCCATCTCGTGCAAATCTGAAAATGTAGGGAAGGGGAGCATAATCATTTTCTGCATCAGTTTTGGCTGGAGATTGCACACAATCATCCGGATTTGATCTTTATCTGTAGGCCTTAGGGTCATCATTGAGGCCTTCGCCCTCCACCGGGCCACAAAATCCGAAAAGCCCTCCTTAGGCTCCTGCCTTGTTGTTTCAAGATCACGGGTTGTAATCTCGATTTGAGTGTTATAGGAGTACTGTGCAATGAAAGCCTCAGCCATTTCATCCCAGTTCCACTTAATGTCATCCTCTAATTTTACGTACCAGATAGCGGCCACTCTTGACAAGGTCCGGCCGAATAGTGAAAGCTTCTGCGGTCTGGTGAGGCCCATCGGTCGCAGTATATCTGAGAATAACTGAAGATGGACCATGGGATCGCCGGATCCATCGAAGCGGTCAATTTATGGCATTTTGAACCTATCTGGCAGCGTCACAGCCACATCGGTATATCCGTCCTCGATGTCTGGGATGGACTTTACCCCTTGGGATTTCTTGAACAGCTTCTCAAGCTTGCTCAACTTTAATGCTGTATGGTCCACCTCGAACTCAAAGGGAGAGTCTGGTTGATTGACAGGTGTAGGTGCCTTAGATAGTTGTGGTAGAATCGGAGGCGGAGCTGGCCCCGTTGGGATGTCCGTATCTGCCTGGACATTTGGTGCCTCTCCGAGTACTGGAATTCCTGGTGGGGGAGGGACTTATTGTGAAGCAGATGCCCCTATTTGTTTTTGCAGCCTGGCAATTAGCTCTGTCTGCTGGGCCATGATCTCGGCCTGTTGTTTGGCAAACTCATCCCGGCGAACAGCGTCTTGCTGCATGGCTCTCATGGTCTCCTGCATCTAGCACATCATTTCCTCAACTCCTGGCGTTCCTGACATATTGCCCTGATCTGTCTGAACTACTGATAGGTCTATCTCTATAGTAACAATTGAGACCTCAGTCCGATTGTCCACTGATGGGGTAATCCATTGCTCTGGCAACCTCTGCTCGGATACACTGCGTCTTCTCGACCTCCATCTGATAACCGGGGGTAGGGAATGATACACTGGTTGTTCGTCGACTAGATCCTCAGATCGATGGAGTCGGCGACCTCTTGTCCAGAGTGCTTGGGAAATATATGCTTGGTCTGAAGCAATTGTGCTAAACTATCTAGCAAAAAGATAAATAAAGCAATAATAAGGAAATAAACGAGCAGACAAATGGACAGCATAACAGCGTAAATAAACACAACACACAGTTGGGCATCACAACACATAGTTGATAAGCTGAAATACACTGTTCTCAAAGACTGATCATTATTCCAAATCACTATCCCCAAAGTCAATCTGACATGCAGATAATCGATTCGAAAATATCGAATCGTGTCCGCAGGCCTGATACCCAAAATACTGAATTGGTACCCGCAGGCCTGATGCCCAGACTTGTAAACTGATACATGCATTCGTATAGAGACGCACTCTAAAAGCACATAACAAACAAGTGAGAGCCAAAAACACCCTTATGTTGGGGTCAGGTTTCCCTGTCATATTTTGTTAGGAGCTAGGGTTTCACTACACATGCAGCGGCTTCAAACAACCTATAAACGGGTAAGTAACCTGTCCTAGCTTGGAATGGTCACTATGGATTCCGAATATGCACTAGGTCGAATGGTCAAAAGGGTGCCCCAGTGAAAACCAGGGTTTGTGTTCCCGTCGTGGCAGAGCCCGCAATCGGTCAGCTTTATGGCACGCTTCGCAAAGCGAGCCTCCGGCAAACCGTTCAGGAATAGCATACGGAAAACACGGTGTCCTAGGCGCACCAATGCAAATGCAATGCAAAGAAACACACAAGTGTAGTCAAAACCAGATATCATGAGTTTGAGTCAAGTTCTCTAAGTCCCCAACAGAGTCTCCAGAAACTGTAGACGTCCCCGAACGTCCCGGGAGGGATTCCCCCGTTTTGTTCATTGGGCTCACTACAGTTCAGGACTCAATGTCACGGTCCTGTATCTAATCTCACAGAATGCAATGCAAGACCGATGAATCATCAAAGAGTCCAAATCCAGCAAATCGTTTTTGAAAACAGATTTTTTGAAAGAAGTGCCAAACATGGACTGCTTTTCTAGATACAAAGTCGCCACCTAAATATTTATTTTGGGGAAATTTAGGAAACCCTGACTCGTTGCCTAAGGCCACGTGTCCGTCTTCACCAAAGTTTCCTCAGCTCGGGAACTTGGGTACGATTGGGGAAGGTCACTTCGTGAGCAACCCCGCTCGCCCGATCATAGATCGGCCTCTACTAACCATGATATCTAGTTTTGAAAATATTATGTATTCTTATTCCGGTTATTAGCCTAGAATTACTATGTGATGCGCACAACATACAAGTATAGACTAGGTCGCCTGAATTGGAACAAAACATCTCATGTCTGTTTTTGAAAGCGGTTTGCTACTCGCAAATAGGCTTAAAATGCAGATTTTGCCACCCTCAGGTGGGCTTAGAAAACATGGTGATTTGCCACTATCTAGTGGGCTTAAAACTCGCAGTCGATGAATTGTTCCAATCCAAATAACCCAACCTTCACCCACAGGCATTCAGGCAGTTATATCACATAAGCAAATAGCCTCATGGTAAGCATGCTATCATGGCAGTCACTCACACGCATGCAAGGATGCTAAAGCGAAAACACTCACCAAGTACTCCAAGCCGAAACAGAAACTATGTTAGAAATCTATGCATGATTCTAACTATACAGAAATTCCTAATGCAACACATGCAGGAATGCAACTACAATAGGCTCGGCTATTATAAAGATGGCATATGAAATGCTACAACTAACAAGTATTCAACTCATAATTGAAATACAATGCAGTTAGTATGATGCGTCGAGCCCGGTGCATGCAATACAGATGAATGAATGCAAACATGCAAGCATAGGTATGCTAAGTGAAACATGCCCTAATCTAACCATCATAAGCTGGTAAATAAAAGGGAGAAAGACGTGGGGTTAGAAGACATACATCACACACACGCACACTTATTACAATTATGCCCTCGCTTGGAGGGTCTGAATAAATAATACAAACCGCCTAATTAACTAACTGACGAGCTAATTAATTATTACAAAACCCTAATTAATAACTAGCTACAGCTGATTATTACACAACTACTGACTAACAAGTAAGTAGTAAATGAATGCTATTCCAGTCCTGTTTGGAGAAGAGGAAGGTATGCATGCTCGCTTCGGTTCTTCGCCTCGAAACACCTTCCGGTTGCTCTTTAGAGGCTCTGTTTGTAGGGTGTCTTCCAATGTTTGTTGTTGGAACTTACCAAAACACTACTGGGGGATTCACCAGTGGCCTGCCGGCCATTAAAGAAGAGATGCCGGCCAACAACAAGGCACTACCGGCCAATGATGAGAAGCTACCGGCCATCAATGGTGCACAGCCGGCCACTGGTGTGCTGTGACACCAAGCTGCAACAAAGCACAAAATAGAGAAAAGTGAGGGTCTCCCAAGGGCACGTATGCACTATGCCACCCCATATCGCCTCAAAACATCAAGGGAGAGGCCCAGTTGGATCCACGACCATCAATTACGCATCCCGATGCATAATGGCCAAAGATCCAACTTGTGCCAATCAATATGAAAACGAATGCACAAATAAAGCAAGTGTCATGACCCGAACCCGCCCCTATGGGTTAAGGACATAACCGGCCAGTAACCCTGTGATTACCTACGGCTTCAGACCATAGCAGACATAATTTATTAGAGTAAAGGGGCCAAACGGAAGTAAAAATTTAAAACTTTGTCCATAGAGCCGTGCTAATATGCACATCAAACAAACCATACACAGATACGTTAATAACCCACATCATAAGTACTGTATCACAAAATTCATTACAGACATGATCATCTAAAACGAGTCAACCTATAACAGACTATGTACAGACATATACAAGGCCCTTGCCAACAAGACAAAACATAAGTACATAATAAAAGGGCAAGGATGGTCTCATGCGTGAGACACAAGGCTGACTCTCCAAAACTCATGTTATTCCTGGCAGACTTCACTGGGGCTGGGTTTATGCTTCTCTTGGCTCACCAACAAACACATGAATGAGCATAAGCGATAGCCCAGTGAATAATATCAAATACAGAATATACATAACAATGTAGATCAACAAGTTCCAAACGGCCTCGGGCCCAATTCATATTTCTAATTAACAGATATATGTAACTATACGAATTCCAAATCAAGTGACTTGTAGTTTCAACATTCTAGCCTTTGGCCCATTCAGATTTCCATTCATGTTAAAACGGCCTTCGGCCCACTCATTTATGTCAAAACGGCCTTCGGCCCACTTCTTTATGTCAAAACGGCCTTCGGCCCGATCATTTATGTCAACACGGCCTTCGGCCCACTTATTTATGTCAAAATGGCCTTCAGCCAGATCATTTATGTCAAAATGGCCTTCGGCCCACTTATTTATGTCAAAACGACCTTCGGCCCACTCATTCATGTCAAAACGGCCTTCGGCCCATTCATATAAGTCGAAACGACCTTTGGTCCATTCATATAAGTCAAAACGACCTTTGGTCCATTCATATATGTCAAAACGACCTTCGGTCCATTCAATTCTATCAAAACAATCTTTGGTCCATTTATTTATTCATATCAGACTTTTGTCCACAATCCCAAATAGCAACTCATAAAGCTTATAAGGGAATAAACAATTGGACATTCACAGACATTCAAATATCGATATTACTCACAGTGATCGACTTGTAGATTTGCCCAGGAGCTTGACCCTACACATTTCATGAACACAAAAGGGTCATTAATAATTCCATCCGTTCCTTAATTCACATAATCCTCTTTAGGCCTTATTTTAATCTCATTAACTCATTTACCATGCTTAATATATGCCTAAGAGTGCTTACAAGTGAAAGAGAATGGAAAACGAAACACAGAACGCATGAACACAATTTCAGAAAACAGGGTCCCCGCTCGAGCGCCAACTTCACCGCTCGAGCAGACCCCTAAGGCCTGCAAAAGTACTGGATAGGTGAAATTTACGCTCGATTGTCCAATATGGCGCTCGAGCGGAAGGCCTCTCAACATAGCTCTCCGCTCTAGCGTGAACTTACCCGCTCGAGCGGAAGCTATGTCTGCAAAAAGTACTGGATGCGTCATTTTTACGCTCGAGCGGAAGTTCATCCTCCATGATCCCCGCTCGAGCGTATACTTCCCCGCTCGAGCGGATACCATGCCTGCAAGAACAAAATACTGGGAGTTCGAAATCCCCGCTCGAGCGTGAACTTCCCTGCTCGAGCGGACATCAAAATTCTGGGTTTCCCAGATTGTGTTCTTGAGCTCCAATTCAATTTTCCAGCTACACTTCTTGCATGCAATGGCTCAAATCTCATGTACAATTATGCTAACATGGTATAGACCCCAAATTACAACTCAATGAGGCTCAATTTCACAAATAAGTCACATGCATGCCCCAATCCCCCATCAAACTCATTAACAATGTACAAGTTCATGCATTCAAGCTCATATCTTCTCAAATTGTACATGCATGTGATGATTTAGCCACATTCCCAACCTAGATAGCACAAATGGTGATCAACACATGAGTTTCAACTAAAACTCTACATGAATCATGTATTTCAAGCTTGTACATGCTATTTCAACACAAATTTATACATACATGCATATACCAAGCTTTAATTCCAACAAAGCCAACTTAACTCATGCTCTTGATCTTCATTCAACTCTGAATTTACAATTAGCAAGCACAAATCCATGATTCAAGGAATACTTACTCACCTAGGAGCCTTATACACCCAAGTTCTAGCCAAATCTTGAGCTTGATCTTCAATCTTCAAGTCTCAAGACCAAAATTGCCCAATTCTTCTTCCTCTCCTCCTATAGTCGGCTCTCTCTCTAAGTTTTGAGTCCAAGATCAGCCACAATGCAACTAAGGAGGAGAAATGAGGTGTATAGCCTCTTTACAACAACCTCCACTAAGTCCATTTTAATAATAATAACAATTGGGCACTTAATTCATCAATTTAATCAGTTTAAATTGACCAGAATTAATTTTCAATTAAATTTCACCGTAGGCTCTAAAAATTATGCCAACCACAATGACGTAATCAATTTCGGATTCTGTGGCCGATAAGGCCCTCAATTTAATTTCCGAAGCGGATTATTCAAACAGATATTCCTACGGTAAACAGATAGAATTCTAAAATCACATATATCACATAATGGCACACAAAATCATATCGAAACATATAATCGCATACGTATTAGGGACCAATTAACATAATACAGAATAGGGATATCACAGTCTTCCCCCCTTTAGGAAGTTTGGTCCTTCAAACTTAAGTTACCTTCATTGGGAAACAAATGTGGGTAGCGTAGTCGCATTTCCTCCTCTTTTTCCCACGTGGCATCCGTCCCATAGTGCTCTTTCCATTCCACTTTCACCATTAGGATGGATTTGTTCCTCAATTCTTTCACTTGTCAGTCGACAATTCTTTCCGGCCATTCGGCGTATTCTATATTCTCATCAATAGCTATCCGGTGATAATCAACAACATGTAACGGGTCTCAGAGGTAACCCCTTAACATCGACACATGAAACACATTATGGATTTGCTCGAATCCCGGTGGCAAGGCGACCCTGTAGGCAACTGGACCAAGCCTCTCCAAAATCTAGAACGGCCCAATGTAACGGGGCGACAACTTGCCCTTTTTCCCAAATCTGACTTGGCCTTTCATTGGTGAAACACGGATGAACACATGGTCACCAACCTCATACTCAAGAGGTCTTCTTCGAACATCTACATAACTCTTTTGTCGGTCCTGAGCTGTTTTGAGCCTTTGACGAACAGTCTTGATTTTCTCAGAAGTGTCCTGCACAATTTCTGGCCCAAGCAAAGCTCTATCCCTGACCTCCGTCCAACAAATAGGTGATCTACACTTCCTACCATACAAAGCCTCGTATGGTGCCATACCGATGCTGGAGTGGAAACTGTTATTATAAGCAAATTCTGCAAGTGGCAAATAGCCTTCCCAACTCCCCTGAAAATCTAAAGCACACATGCGAAGCATATCATCCAAAGTTTGTATCGTTCGTTCTGACTGCCCATCTGTCTGTGGGTGGAATGCAGTACTGAATCTTAGTTCTGTTCCCATAGCTTCCTGCAAACTCTTCCATAATCTAGACACAAATTTTGGATCTCTATCCGAAACAATAGATACTGGAACACCGTGTAAACGGACAATCTCTCAACATAAATGGTAGCCAATCTATAAGCAGTAAATGTAGTTTTGACAGGCAGAAAATGTGCAAATTTAGTTAGTCTATCAACTACAACCCAAACAGAATCCATACCTCGAGAAGTCCGAGGTAGGCCAATGACAAAATCCATAGTCACATGTTCCCACTTCCACTCGGGAATAGGGAGAGGTTGAAGCAGACCGCCTGGTTTCTGATGTTCAACCTTAACCTGCTGACACTGAAGACACTTGGACACATATTCTGCAATCTCTTTCTTCATTTTAGGCCACCAATAGGTCTGCTTCAAATCCCGATACATCTTGTCGTTACCCAGATGCATAGCAAACACAGACCGGTGGGCTTCATCTAAAACCCTCTTCTTCAGTTCCGGGATATCAGGGACACATATTCGGTTCCAGAATTTCAACATTTCATTTTCAATTCTGAATTCTACTTTTGGGCTTACCTCGAATTCGTCATTCACCTTCTTGAGGAACTCGTCCTCTTTCTGTTTCTGCTTAATTTCATCAATGATTGCCGGCTCGGCTGTAATAGCAGCTATCAATCCGCCCTGTTCGCATACCACCACTTCAATTTCAGAATTCTCAAAGTCTTGTAAAATCTCCTTCTGTTCTATAAGCAAACAAGCCATACTCCCTGTTGATTTTCTGCTTAAAGCATCAGCCACTGTATTAGCCTTCTCGGGGTGATACTGAATCTCTAGATCGTAGTCTTTTATCAGTTCTAGCCATCTTCTCTGACGCATATTCAACTCTTTCTGCGTGAAGAAGTATTTCAGGTTCTTATGATCCATGTAGACCTCACACTTTGCCCCATACAAATAATGCCGCCAGATTTTCAAAGCGAAAAAAACTGCGGCCAATTCTAGGTCATATGTTGGATAATTCTTCTCATGTGGCCTCAACTGTCGATAAGCGTAAGCAATAACCTTTCCGTTCTGCATTAACACACAACCCAAACCTTTATAAGACGCAGCATTGAAAATTACAAAATTTTCCGTACCTGAAGGTAATGTCAAAATCAGTGCAGTAGTCAATCTCGTCTTCAATTCATGAAAGGATGATTCTCTTTCACTGTTCCACTCAAATGGTTGCCCTTTACGTGTCAATTGGGTAAGAGGCACAGCTAATTTCGAAAAATCCTTCACAAACCTCCTGTAGTACCCAACTAAGCCCATGAAGCTACGGACTTCTGTCACATTAGTTGGTGTAGGTCAGTTCACAATTGCCTCTATTTTCTGTGGGTCCACTGAAATTCCTTCCTTGTTGATCACATGCCCTAAGAAAACAACCCCATCCAACCAAAACTCACATTTCTTTAGTTTAACAAATAATTTTCTTTCCCGAAGTATTTGTAAAACAGTCCTCAAGTGATGTTCATGTTCAAGTCTATCTTTAGAGTATACCAAAATATCATCGATGAAGACTACAACAAACTCGTCAAGGTAGGTTTTAAAAATTCTATTCATTAGGTCCATAAACGCTGCCGGAGCATTAGTTACTCCAAATGACATAACAAGAAACTCAAAATGACCATACCTCGTTCTGAATGCTGTTTCCTCAACATCCTCTCCCTTAACCTTCAGCTGATGATACCCGGATCTCAAATCAATCTTAGAAAACACCTGTGATCCCTGCAACTGGTCAAATAAATCATCAATACGGGGTAGGGGGTATTTGTTCTTTACTGTTACCTTATTTAATTCCCGATAATCGATGCACAGGCGCAAGGTACCATCCTTCTTTTTCACAAATAGCACCGGTGTACCCCAAGGCGAAGTGCTAGGTCGGATAAACCCCTTATCAAGCAGGTCTTGCAACTGTTCTTTTAATTCCTTCATTTCAGCAGTAGCCATTCTATAGGAAGCCTTAGAAATGGGATGGGTGCCTGGCACAGTCTCAATAGTAAACTCTATCTCCTTGTCTACCAATTCCCCTGGTAATTCATTTGGAAACACATCTGGGAATTCTCTAACAATAGAAATATCATTCAATTCAACATTCACAGATTGTTCAGTCAACACATAGCACAGATAACCCTGGCACCCCTTCCTGATTAATTTACATGCTTTCATTGCAGATATCAAATAAGGTGGAGGCACTACGCCATTACCCACAAACACAATTTCTTTATGTTCTGGTGGTTTAAATACAACTCTTTTTGTCACACAATCTATGGTGGCACAATACTTGGTCAACCAATCCATGCCCAAAATTACATCAAAATGTCTAAAGTTCAAGGGCAATAAGTCTACATATAAGGTAGCATCCTCAATATGCATGTCACAAAACCGATATATATAGTCACATAACACAGATTCCCCCGATGGAGTAGATACACACAACAAATATGGCAATAACTCTAGGGGTTCTTTCAATCTAGATGCAAATGTATATGTCACAAATGAGTGTGTTGACCTAGAATCAATCAATACAAAGGCATCCTGATTACATATTGAAATAGTACCTGAAACAATAGCATTGGCATTCCGTGTATCACTCGGAACAAGCGCAAAAACTCTCCCCTGTCTCACTGTATCCCCAGTAGTAGCAGACCTCAAAGTGTTTCCCGGCTTTGGAACTGATGTAGTTGAACTAGCTGCGAGTTTCCCATTTTTCTGATTACATTTTCGGGCTATGTGCCCTTGCTTTCCACATTTGAAACAGGCTCCTGATGCACGGTAACAGACTCCACAGTGCTTTTTGCTACAAACGTTGCACATGGGAGCTGTGTCTCGGGAAGAACTAGAAGTAGTTGAGGAGCCTGTGTTTTGCTTTTTTAGGAATTTCTTCTTCGAGAAGAAGCCTTGCCTTTTATTACCCTTCTATTCTGTTACTGGCTTAGCTTGTCTAGCTATATTAGCCTATGATGGCCCTGTCAAGCACCCCAATGTAAGTTTCCAACTTTAGAACATTCACCCTCTCTAGGATGTCAATACGAAGTCCACCTTCAAAATGTCTTGCCCTCTTGTAGTCCGTGTCAATTACATGTGGTGCAAACCTGGCCAATTCAGTGAACTTGGCCTCATACTCCGCTACCATCATGCCATTTTGCTTGAGTTCCATGAATTCTGCCACTTTCCTATCCCGGACACACTGCGGAAAGTACTTATCATAAAAGATCTCCAGAAATTTCACCCAATCAACATCCTTATGATTTTCTCACATCAACATCCACCATCTTCTTGCTTCGTCTTCTAGCATAAAAGTGGCTAGAAGCACCTTCTGAGTCTCTGAACAGGGGAACACTTCAAATAATTTCTCAATGCCGAGGACCCATGCTTCGGCCTTCAACGGATCTAGTCCCCCGTGGAACTGCGGTGGTTTCATTTTCTTGAATTCCATGGTGAGAGCTATAATCCGGTCATCATTCTGATTATTTGGCACGGGTGGTGCCTGAGGTGGCGGGTGTGGTTGCTGCCATTATTGTTGCCACTCCTATTGCTGCCTCAAGGCTTCTGCCATTTCTTGGATTAATCTTTCCATTCTGTCTATTCTGGCAATAGAGGACTCCTCTATCTCATCACCTCTGGTCCTCACCATCTGATTAAACTTGCATTATATTTTATACAAAAGATACACAAGTGTGCATATACTAAGAAGCACATACATTCAGATAATTTTCAATGCAAGTAGTTCACAACTTATAACATATGATTATTCATATCAAACATTTAAGCATATAATCAATGCTTCCAAATTCATATTTATCACATGAATGTATCCTAGGTCTCATCTAGACGCTTATTGCTCTTTTGGACAGTGTGTGAGTTATTAACTCGTGCTCTGATACCACTCTGTCATGACCCGAACCCGTCCCTATAGGTTAAGGACATAACCGGCCAGTAATCCTGTGATTACCTACGGCCTCAGACCAAAGCAGAGATAATTTATCAGAGTAAAGGGGCCAAACGGAAGTAAAAATTTAAAACTTTGTCCATAGAGCCGTGCTTATATGCACATCAAACAAACCATACACAGATACGTTAATAACCCACATCATAAGTACGGTATCACAAAATTCATTACAGACAGGATCATCCAAAACGAGTCAACCTATAACAGACTATGTACAGACATACACAAGGCCCTTACCAACAAGACAAAACATAAGTACATAATAAAAGGGCAAGGATGGTCTCATGCGTGAGACACAAGGCTGACTCTCCAAAACTCATGTTGTTCCTGATAGACTTCACTAGGGCTGGGTTTGTGCTTCATGGCAAACTCATTCATGTCAAAACGGCCTTCGGCCCATTCATATAAGTCGAAATGACCTTTGGTCCATTCATAAAAGTCAAAACGACCTTTGGTCCATTCATATATGTCAAAACAACCTTCGGTCCATTCAATTCTATCAAAATGACCTTTGGTCCATTTATTTATTCATATCAGACTTTCGTCCACAATCCCAAATAACAACTCATAAAGCTTATAAGGGAATAAATAATTGGACATTCACAGACATTCGAATATCGATATTACTCACAGTGATCGACTTGTAGATTTGCCCAGGAGCTTGACTCTACACATTTCATGAACAAAAGGGTCATTAATAATTCCATCTGTTCCTTAATTCACATAAACCTCTTTAGGCCTTATTTTAATCTCATTAACTCATTTACCATGCTTAACATATGCCTAAGAGTGCTTACAAGTGAAAGAGAACGGAAAACGAAACACAGAACGCATGAACACAATTTCAGAAAACAGGGTCCCCGCTCGAGCGCCAACTTCATCGCTCGAGCGGACCCCTAAGGCCTGCAAAAGTACTGGATAGGCGAAATTTACACTCGATCGTCCAATATGGCGCTCGAGCGGAAGGCCTCTCAACATAGCTCTCTGCTCGAGCGTGAACTTACCCGCTCGAGCGGAAGCTATGTCTGCAAAAAATCGATACGTCATTTTACGCCGGCGTGAACTAGGACGCTCGAGCGGAAGTTCATCCTCCATGATCCCCGCTCGAGCGTATACTTCCCCGCTCGAGTGGATACCATGCCTGCAAGAACAAAATACTGGGAGTTCGAAATCCCCGCTCGAGCGTGAACTTCCCCGCTCGAGCGGACATCAAAATTCTAGGTTTCCCAGATTGTGTTCTTGAGCTCCAATTCAATTTTCCAGCTACACTTCTTGCATGCAATGGCTCAAATCTCATGTACAATTATGCTAACATGGTATAGACCCCAAATTACAACTCAATGAGGCTCAATTTCACAAATAAGTCACATGCATGCCCCAATCCCCCATCAAACTCATTAACAATGTACAAGTTCATGCATTCAAGCTCATATCTTCTCAAATTGTACATGCATGTGATGATTTAGCCACATTCCCAACCTAGATAGCACAAATGGTGATCAACACATGAGTTTCAACTAAAACTCTACATGAATCATGTATTTCAAGCTTGTACATGCTATTTCAACACAAATTTATACATACATGCATCTACCAAGCTTTAATTCCAACAAAGCCAACTTAACTCATGCTCTTGATCTTCATTCAACTCTGAATTTACAATTAGCAAGCACAAATCCATGATTCAAGGAATACTTACTCACCTAGGAGCCTTATACACCCAAGTTCTAGCCAAATCTTGAGCTTGATCTTCAATCTTCAAGTCTCAAGACCAAAATTGCCCAATTCTTCTTCCTCTCTTCCTATAGTCGGCTCTCTCTCTCTAAGTTTTGAGTCCAAGATCAGCCACAATGCAACTAAGGAGGAGAAATGAGGTGTATAGCCTCTTTACAACAACCTCCACTAAGTCCATTTTAATAATAATAACAATTGGGCACTTAATTCATCAATTTAATCAGTTTAAATTGACCAGAATTAATTTTCAATTAAATTTCACCGTAGGCTCTAAAAATTATGCCAACCACAATGACGTAATCAATTTCGGATTCTGTGGCCGATAAGGCCCTCAATTTAATTTCCGAAGCGGATTATTCAAACAGATATTCCTACGGTGAACAGATAGAATTCTAAAATCACATATATCACATAATGGCACACAAAATCATATCGAAACATATAATCGCATACGTATTAGGGACCAATTAACATAATACAGAATAGGGATATCACAGTCTTCCCCCCTTTAGGAAGTTTGGTCCTTCAAACTTAAGTTACCTTCATCGGGAAACAAATGTGGGTAGCGTAGTCGCATTTCCTCCTCTTTTTCCCACGTGGCATCCGGCTTGTAGATTTGCCCAGGAGCTTGACTCTACACATTTCATGAAAACAAAAGGGTCATTAATAATTCCATCTGTTCCTTAATTCACATAATCCTCTTTAGGCCTTATTTTAATCTCATTAACTCATTTACCATGCTTAACATATGCCTAAGAGTGCTTACAAGTGAAAGAGAACGGAAAACGAAACACAGAACGCATGAACACAATTTCAGAAAACATGGGCCCCGCCCGGGCACCAACTTCATCGCACGAGCGGACCCCTAAGGCCTGCAAAAGTACTGGATAGGCGAAATTTACACTCGATCGTCCAATATGGCGCTCGAGCGGAAGGCCTCTTAACATAGCTCTATGCTCAAGCGTGAACTTACCCGCTTGAGTGGAAGCTATGTCTGCAAAAAGTACTGGATGCGTCATTTTTACGCTCGAGCGTGAACTAGGACACTCGAGCGGAAGTTCATCCTCCCTGATCCCCGCTCGAGGGTATACTTCCTCGCTCGAGCGGACGCCATGCCTGCAAGAACAAAATCTATCGAGTTCAAAATCCCCGGCGTGAACTTCCCGCCGGCGGACATCAAAATTCTGGGTTTCCCAGATTGTGTTCTTGAGCTCCAATTCAATTTTCCAGCTACACTTCTTGCATGCAATGGCTCGAATCTCATGTACAATTATGCTAACATGGTATAGACCCCAAATTACAACTCAATGAGGCTCAATTTCACAAATAAGTCACATGCATGCCCCAATCCCCCATCAAACTCATTAACAATGTACAAGTTCATGCATTCAAGCTCATATCTTCTCAAATTGTACATGCATGTGATGATTTAGCCACATTCCCAACCTAGATAGCACAAATGGTGATCAACACATGAGTTTCAACTAAAACTCTACATGAATCATGTATTTCAAGCTTGTACATGCTATTTCAACACAAATTTATACATACATGCATATACCAAGCTTTAATTCCAACAAAGCCAACTTAACTCATGCTCTTGATCTTCATTCAACTCTGAATTTACAATTAGCAAGCACAAATCCATGATTCAAGGAATACTTACTCACCTAGGAGCCTTATACACCCAAGTTCTAGCCAAATCTTGAGCTTGATCTTCAATCTTCAAGTCTCAAGACCAAAATTGCCCAATTCTTCTTCCTCTCTTCCTATAGTCGGCTCTCTCTCTAAGTTTTGAGTCCAAGATCAGCCACAATGCAACTAAGGAGGAGAAATGAGGTGTATAGCCTCTTTACAACAACCTCCACTAAGTCCATTTTAATAATAATAACAATTGGGCACTTAATTCATCAATTTAATCAGTTTAAATTGACCAGAATTAATTTTCAATTAAATTTCACCGTAGGCTCTAAAAATTATGCCAACCACAATGACGTAATCAATTTCGGATTCTGTGGCCGATAAGGCCCTCAATTTAATTTCCGAAGCGGATTATTCAAACAGATATTCCTACGGTGAACAGATAGAATTCTAAAATCACATATATCACATAATGGCACACAAAATCATATCGAAACATATAATCGCATACGTATTAGGGACCAATTAACATAATACAGAATAGGGATATCACAGTCTTCCCCCCTTTAGGAAGTTTGGTCCTTCAAACTTAAGTTACCTTCATCGGGAAACAAATGTGGGTAGCGTAGTCGCATTTCCTCCTCTTTTTCCCACGTGGCATCCGGCTTGTAGATTTGCCCAGGAGCTTGACTCTACACATTTCATGAAAACAAAAGGGTCATTAATAATTCCATCTGTTCCTTAATTCACATAATCCTCTTTAGGCCTTATTTTAATCTCATTAACTCATTTACCATGCTTAACATATGCCTAAGAGTGCTTACAAGTGAAAGAGAACGGAAAACGAAACACAGAACGCATGAACACAATTTCAGAAAACAGGGTCCCCGCTCGAGCGCCAACTTCATCGCTCGAGCGGACCCCTAAGGCCTGCAAAAGTACTGGATAGGCGAAATTTACACTCGATCGTCCAATATGGCGCTCGAGCGGAAGGCCTCTCAACATAGCTCTCTGCTCGAGCGTGAACTTACCCGCTCGAGCGGAAGCTATGTCTGCAAAAAGTACTGGATACGTCATTTTTACGCTCGAGCGTGAACTAGGACGCTCGAGCGGAAGTTCATCCTCCATGATCCCCGCTCGAGCGTATACTTCCCCGCTCGAGTGGACACCATGCCTGCAAGAACAAAATACTGGGAGTTCAAAATCCCCGCTCGAGCGTGAACTTCCCCGCTCGAGCGGACATCAAAATTCTGGGTTTCCCAGATTGTGTTCTTGAGCTCCAATTCAATTTTCCAGCTACACTTCTTGCATGCAATGGCTCGAATCTCATGTACAATTATGCTAACATGGTATAGACCCCAAATTACAACTCAATGAGGCTCAATTTCACAAATAAGTCACATGCATGCCCCAATCCCCCATCAAACTCATTAACAATGTACAAGTTCATGCATTCAAGCTCATATCTTCTCAAATTGTACATGCATGTGATGATTTAGCCACATTCCCAACCTAGATAGCACAAATGGTGATCAACACATGAGTTTCAACTAAAACTCTACATGAATCATGTATTTCAAGCTTGTACATGCTATTTCAACACAAATTTATACATACATGCATATACCAAGCTTTAATTCCAACAAAGCCAACTTAACTCATGCTCTTGATCTTCATTCAACTCTGAATTTACAATTAGCAAGCACAAATCCATGATTCAAGGAATACTTACTCACCTAGGAGCCTTATACACCCAAGTTCTAGCCAAATCTTGAGCTTGATCTTCAATCTTCAAGTCTCAAGACCAAAATTGCCCAATTCTTCTTCCTCTCTTCCTATAGTCGGCTCTCTCTCTAAGTTTTGAGTCCAAGATCAGCCACAATGCAACTAAGGAGGAGAAATGAGGTGTATAGCCTCTTTACAACAACCTCCACTAAGTCCATTTTAATAATAATAACAATTGGGCACTTAATTCATCAATTTAATCAGTTTAAATTGACCATAATCAATTTTCAATTAAATTTCACCGTAGGCTCTAAAAATTATGCCAACCACAATGACGTAATCAATTTCGGATTCTGTGGTCGATAAGATCCTCAATTTAGTTTCTGAAGCAGATTATTCATACAGATATTCCTACAGTAAACAGATATAATTCTAAAATCACATATATCACATAATGGCACACAAGATCATATCGAAACATATAATCGCATACGTATTAGGGACCAATTAACATAATACAGAATAGGGGTATCACAGCAAGTAAAGCCTAGAACTCTATCATGAATCATCAAGAGCTTCGGCGACCGAGGATTGAGACACATTCCATCACTCAGAGTATGAAACGCCCCTCGTTCCTCGTGCTCGGATTAACACTTAATCCAAACAATGCAACACATAAGCATGTCAAACATGCAATATGAATAACCTAACAAGGCTAATGACATGCAACAAGCACATAGGCATGATGTGAGGTGACAACCTTGGACGACATGACAAAATGCAACATGAATATGCAACAACATGTTACGGGGCTAGCATGCGACAACATGCAAAGATGGAGCACGCATACAACAATATGCAAGACAGGCATGTGACAACATGCAAAGGGATGGACTTAAACTAATGTGGGCAGCTCTCAACTAAGCCCAAATCAGCAGCCAAAAGTGATGGATTGATGGCATGAAAAGCATGAAATGGCAAGGCAAACAAGTATGCCAAATGGCTCAAGTGTTAAGGCACAAAGAGGACAACTCTTAAGCACACTTAAGGAGCAACAAACACGGATGTATGAAAATGAGGCAAGCTCTGAAATCTCATGTAAAGTGATGCCAAATCAAATCAACAATGCAAGCGTAGCATATTATGATGCTCAAAGTTCAAAGTGAACAAAGGGACTTAAGCCATGGCCATACAAGGCAAACCCCAAAGGGCCGAGGGGACCTAAAATAGTCCTAGGGTAGGTCCAAACAAGACCAAAACTAAGCTCAAAGCTAGCCAACATAGGCTAGAACACAAAGCCAAAAACATGGAGCATTTATGGCTTTAAAGAGGCAATGCACTACACCTATTGGAACCAATCATGGCATGACTTGGACAATATAAAACAGAGTTACATCATGGTATAATGAGACCCAAAATGCACTGAAATGATGAGCCAAAGGCTTAGGCTTAATGGCATGTACAAAAGTTAATTCTTGAGGCATAAAGCACAAGCTCTATAAAGCATTCAAGGCATGTCAAATGCAAATGTATGAAAAAATTTCATGGACTGAAATAGCATATGGAATGAGGGCAAAGCATGCAAACATCACATGTATGGCATGGTAGAGGCCTCAAAACCCAAGACTAGCCTAAGCATTTACACTATAGCTATACAAAGCACGAGTGATATGGCCATGGCAGCCTAAAATAGTCCAAGGACAGCCCAAAATAAGCATAAAATCATGTTAGAGCGAAGCCAAAATATGCTAGTATGATTGGTCAAAACATCATGCACAAAGGGCTAGTAAACAAGATTTGTTCTACACCTATATGGAGCATGCAAAGGATGATCAAACCAACTATGGATAGGGTCATAACATACCAAATGATGACCAAATACATGCTGAAATGTAAACCAAACAAGCTAACATGACATGGCAAAGCATGGAGCATATGAAGCTAGTTTAGGGGATTTGCACTACAAGTGTATCATGCAAGCATGGAGTGACAAAACCAACCCAAAAAAGATTCAAGGCATGGTAAAACATCACCAAAAACCCACTGAAATTGACTTAACACAAGCTAAGCACACATGCTACTTTGATGAGCTATGAATGGAGTTACACTCCACATACTAGATGCATGCAAAATATGACCAAACCAGCCATGGACAGGGCCAAGGCAGGTCCTAGAAGTCACAAAAATAGGCCTGAACCAAGCCTCAAAGATACATAAAGGGATGGTCCTTTGGAAGGCCAAATATGCAAGCAAAGAGGAACTAAAAGAGAGGGGGCCACCCCCTCTAATTAAGGACCTCAAAGCCACACCTTTACCACTGAAAATCCATTGGATTTCAGTGGTAAGGAGGCCAAACCAAGGCTAGCTCGGAGGCCTCAAGGAATGGCTTAAAACAAAACCAAACAAAGCATGCAAGGGGGTTACACACCCCTAGCAGCAAAAAGACCTTAAACAAACTTCAAAAAGACTTTTTTTAGTTATAAGCAAAGCCCAAATCAATATGCAAGGAGGGCTAAAGTGAGGTACAAAAAAGTGCAAAAATGGGAAAAATACTCACCCTTGAAGACCCTCTTCAAAACCAGCAACTTCAGGGGGTGGAAACCAGTTTTCAGACCTCAAGAAGACCTCCCAAGAAGCTTGGTCCAATGGTGGTGGTGTGTCTCTATGTGTTGTAGTGCAAAAGTGCAAGGAAATCCAACTTGTAAGCACAAAATACACACAATATAAAGAAAAAGAGAGCTTTTTCTCTTCAAAATAATTGAACCCCTTTTAAGGAGATAGGCTCACTTGTTATATAGAGGAATGCAAAGCTAAATCTTCTTCAAGAAGCTTTACAAGGGTTCCATCCCTCCATACAGGTGTATGGAGGGGAGCAAACAAAAGAGCAACTAGCTCAAAAGATCTGGAGGAAAACCAGCTGAGATAGGGGGGTGCCAGCCATCATCAATGGCTGGTAGTGGCTCACCACTAGCCGGCAGGGCATCACCAATGGCCGGCAGGAACAAAGACATGGTCGGCAGTGCACTGCCATGGCCGGCAGTGCACCAAAATGTCCACCATGAAAGAACCTAGCCAAGGTCCAAAAAAGGGGCAGAAAGGATACAAGGTCCGGGAAGCTCAAACCGGTGACGTTCCACTGCGATAGTCGAGTACTCAGCGAGCAATCGAACTAGTTGTTGGGTGTGCCTACAAGCACAACCAAGTCTTGAGGATGGTCAAAAATGGGGTGTCTACACATGGCATTGATATTAACATTTTCCTTGGGATTTGCATAACCGTATATACTTTGTTAGAATTCTCTACTGGGCTTTATGCTCACTCCTATGGGATTTGGTGTAGATAAAGATGTGGTGATCCCGCCGAATTGAGGGCGTGGATATTTTTGTGAAGAGTAAACAGCTCTTTTATTTTTTTTGTAGATTTTGTAAGCCAAGGGCTAACGTGTATGGGCCTGAGAGACCATTTTGGTGTAACCAAGCTATTGCCTTGGAACATGTAAGCCCTTAAGGGCATTTTATTGTTTTGAGAATAGATGTTTCACATGCTATAGATTCAGGTGTTCTTTTATCGTTGAATGTATATCCGCATGTGAAACTTTTGTATAAACTCATTTATCATGTAATAGATGGAAGGTTTATTCTCATGGTTTAGTGAATGTTATTTTATGTGAGTAGTTCATGTTGAATTATTTCGGGACGTTACACCCCTTAATACTAGATGGAGGGATAGGCGGTATAAATATCACAAGGATCGTGGCCATGAGTCTGATAGTTGTTATGCACTGAAGGACCATCTGGAGGAGTTGGTGCAAGATGGCCAATTGGCACAATACGTCCGAAAGGGTAATCCACTAACCATGGTGGCTCTACGCCCGGATTCCCCTCCACTTGGTGTAATTCACATGATATACAGTATACTGCCACTGACTCAGGTACATACAATTCAACTACAACCCAGCTTGCCCAAGCCGTACACACCAGCCAAATGGCCTCATGAGTCTGGGAAAATCAGCTTTGACGACGCTGATCTTGAAGGGGTAACGCTCCCTCGGGATGATGCCCTCGTTATCGAGTTGTGCATAAACAGATTTGTTGTGGAACGTGTTTTAATCGACTAGGGGAGCACTTCGGAGATAATATATCACAAGACATTCATTAAACTCGGCTTCAACGACTCAGACTTATTGTCGGCTAAGTATCCCTTGTTCGGTTTCAACACTAATCCCAAGTACCCTCTGGGCAAAATTGTACTGCCAGTCCGTACAGGTACCAAATCAGTGAACGCAGAGTTTCTGGTCATCAAACTTCCATCACTATACAATCTCATCATGGGAAGGACCTGGTTGCACGCGATGCAGGCGGTGTAGAGTACCTAACCATTAGTTGCTCCGTTTTCCAACAAAATATGGCATTAAGCAAATTTGCGATTCTCAAAAATCAGCAAAGGCTTGCTATCTTATTGCTTCGACAAGGAAGCCAAAGGAACTGGAAGTGAACTCAATTGAAGTTCCAAATCGCGAAAGCCTCGAGGACGTAGGTAAAACACCCAGCGATAAGGCAACTGAAGACCTCGATCAGATCGGCATCAAAATGGAACCTGACAAATTCTTCATGATCGGCACCTCTTTGAACGCAGTCGAACAACAAGAGCTGATTTCTTTTTTACTCGGAAACATCGACATATTTTCTTGGATGCCGTATGAAATACCGGGGGTGGATCCAAGCATAGCCCAACACTGTTTAAACGTTGACCCAAAGGTTAAGCCAGTTATTCAGAAAAGTCGCCAATCGACTGCAAAGCATACTTCGGTCGTTGTTGACAAAGTCGACAGGCTGTTAGAAGCCAGGGCAATTCAAGAAGTAACTTATCCCACCTGGCTGTCCAATACCGTGGTCGTCAAGAAGAAAAATGGATCTTGGCGTGTTTGTGTGAATTTCACGGACTTGAACAAGGCCTACCCCAAGGATTGTTTTCCTCTTCCTTGAATTAACCAACTCGTAGATGCAACTATGCATCACCAATGCATGAGTTTCTTGGATGCTTATCAGGGTTACCATAAAATTGCCATGCATCCAGAGGACCAAGAAAAAATCGTATTCCTCACCCCACGGGGAGCTATTGCTACAAGGTCATGCCGTTCAGACTGAAGAATACAGGGGCAACGTACTAGAGGCTAGTCACCACTATATTTAAAGAATAACTCGGCCGCACCATGGAAGTATACATTGATGATATGGTGGTGAAATCCAAGGAAAAACATGTTCATCTAGTTAACTTATCCGTGACATTTGGCATACTCCGGAACTACAAAATGAAACTGAATGCCTCGAAGTGTGCATTCGACATCGGATCCGGCAAGTTTCTCAGCAATATTATGAACCATCACGGAATAGAAGCCAACCCGAGGCAAATCACGGCCATTATAGAACTCGGCTCACCTCAGCCTGCCAAAAAAGTCTAGAAATTGATGGGAATGGCCGCCGCTCTTGACAGGTTTATAAGTCATTCCTTGGATTGTTGCTGACCATTTTTTTCACACACTTCAGCAGGGCAAAGCATTTCAGTGGACCCCCGACTGTCAGGCCGCACTAGACGGCTTGAAAGCTTATCTCCGGTCAATACCACTCTTGGCAACCCCATCGCCAGGCGATCCATTCATTTTATATCTAGGGTATCCGATCGGGCAGTCAATGTCGTATTATTAAAGGAGGAACTCGGGGAGCAGTGACCAATCTACTATGTAAGCAAGGTGATGGTTGATGCCAAAACACGATACCTACCACTAGAAAAGCTCATCCTAGCTCTTGTGATGGTTGCCAGAAAACTGATGCACTACTTCCAGGCTCACATCATAGGAATACTAACGAATCATCCTCCCTGAGCAGCTCTCTGTAGCGCAGAGGCATCAGGGCGAGTCTCTAAGTGGGCCTTAGAACTCGGCCAGTACGACATCCAATATTTACCCAGAACGGCCATTAAAGGGCAAGTGTTGGCCGACTTTGTAACTAAGTTCACTGGGCGCCACGCCGACTTCAAGCCAAACCAACCGTCCCCTCAACCTCAACCAGACAGGAGAATGTATGTCCGAGACATTTGGCAGATGCATTATGATGGATCATCCAATCAACATGGCAGCGGGGCAGGTATAGTAATCATGATGCCCGAAGGGGCAATAATCGAGCAGGCTGTGAAACTGGGGTTCGATGCATCAAATAATGAGGCAGAATATGAAACATAGCTAACCGGCCTCCGAAACACGCTTTACCTAGGTACCAAGCAGTTACAGGTTTTCTTTTATTCAAAATTAGTCATCAACCAGTTGAAAGGGGAATATAGGGCTAAGAATGACCGAATGGAAGCCTACATGAAAACAGCCAATTCCTTGCTCATGGAATTTGACCACCACGAGCTAAATCAAATAATCCGAGATCAGAACACATATGTAGATGCCTTTTCTTGCCTGGCTTCTACCATTAACTCTGAAATCAAACAAACCATCGAAGTGGGATTCATCCTAAAGCCGAGTATCAATTCCCCTGAACCTGTCTAGGTCAACATCATTGGCTCAGAGCTGAGTTTGATAGATCTCATCATTACATTTCTTTCCTTAGAACAACTGCCATCAAATAGGAAAGAAGCCCATAAGCTGTGGAATAAAGCCCTACGATATTACCTGGATCCCCAGGGAAAACTTCACAATAAATCTCTTTCAGGGCCATATTTGGAATGTATTCACCCAGACAAAGTTAAAGCCCTCTTAACTGAGAAACATAAAGGCAACTGCGATGTCGACTCTAGAGGATGCTCATTGGCCCACCGAGCTGTAACGCAGGGATATTACTAGCCGACAATGCACACTGATGCCGAAAGCTACGTACAGAAGTGTGAACAATGCTAGAAGTTCTCACCATTAACTCACCTACCTGCTGAAGAATTAAATTCCGTTACTAGTCCTTGGCCATTTGCTCAATGGGGCCTTGAAATTGTAGGACCGTTACCGCAAACTCCAGGAAATAAACGATTCTTGATCGTTGCAACAGACTATTTCATGAAGTGGGTCGAAGTAGAATCAATGGCACATATTCAGGATATTGATGTTAAGCGCTTTGTGTGGAAAAATATTATAACCCGATTCGGCATACCCAGAGCACTAGTCTCCGATAACGGCACCCAATTTGACTGTAGCGTCTATAGGGAACTATGTAACACATATGGTATCTGGCCTTACTTTTCCTCACCGGCGTATCCACAAAGTAATGGTCAGGTCGAGTCCTCAAATAAAGTGATCTTGGACAGAATCAAGAAACGATTGGAGAAGGCCAAGGGCAAGTGGGTTGAAGAGCTACCCAGTGTATTGTAGGCTCATCGTGCCACTCCGAGTCGCACTACCAGAGAAACGCCGTTTGCCTTATGCTTTGGGATAGAAGCTATCACCCCTTTGGAAATTGGTCTGCCCACTATTAATTCAAAGGTTTTTGATACAGGGTGCAACGACATGATGTTGCCCTTAGATCTCAATCTGTTTGAGGAATGCCAGGATTAGGCTCTTCCACGTATGGCGCAATATCAGCAACTCTTCGCAAAGTCAAAGAATCAACGTGTGTAGCTACGTTGTTATGCTCCTAGAGAATTTGTCCCCAAGAAAGTGCTTCCTCCTACTAAAAACCTGGCAAACAGAAAGTTAGGTCCCAACTAGGACGGCCCCTATCAGATTGATTCAATTGCTGGAATAGGGGCATATCAGCTTTCGGACATGACCGGCTGAAATCTACCACGACCCTGGAATTCGACCCACTTTTGTAAATTCTATCATTAAAACCAACTTGTATGATATGCCAGTTCGTTTTTGTTTGTACCGCTGTGCAAATGTGTATGCATCTATATAGTTACTCAACAATATAATACGTCTTGCACATTGCCATCTCATTTAAATTTACCGAATAAGCCTCTGAATTTATAGTGCCTTTTGTGCATGATCACCATTGGCCATAAAAAAGACTCCAGATTCAGAGCCCCCTTCGTGCTTGGCACGTTTAGCTGAATAAGCCTTCGAATTTCAAGCTCCTTTCTTGCATGATCACGTTTGGCCGAATAAGCCTCCGAATTTGGAGCGCCTTTCGTGCATGATCACGTTTGGCTGCAAAAAAGACTCTAGATTCGGAGCGCCCTTCGTGGTTGGCACGTTTGGACGAATAAGCCTCCGAATTCGGAGCGCCTTTCGTGCATAATCACGATTGGCCATCAAAAAGTCTCCGAATTCGAAGCTCCTTTCATGCATGATCACGTTTGGCCAAATAAGCCTCCGAATTCGGAGCGCCTTTTGTGCATGATCACGTTTGGCTATAAAAAATGCTCCGAATTGGAAGCGTCCTTTGTGTTTGGCACGTTTGGCCGAATATGCCCCCGAATTCAGAGCGCCTTTAGTGCATGATCCCGATTGGCCATAAAAAAGACTCCGAATTCGAAGCACCCTTCATGCTTGGCATGTTTGGCTGAATAAGCCTCTGAATTCGAAGCGCCTTTCGTGCATGATGACGTTTGGCCATAAAAAAGACTCTGAATTTAGAGCGGCCTTCACGCTTGGCACGTTTGGCTGAATAAACTTCTGAATTTAGAGCGCCTTTCGTGCACGATGACGTTTGGCCAAATAAATCCTCCAAATTCGGAGTGCGATTCGTGCGCAATCATGTTTGATCATCAAAGACTCCGTATTCAGAGTGTCTTTCATGCTTGGCACATTTGGCCGAGTAATTCTCAGAATTCGGAGCACCCTTCATGCTTGGCACATTTGGCCAATTAAGTCTCCGAAAATGTGATTTTATATCATAACAGTCGTAAAAATGCATCAGCGAGCTAAAACAACAAGCATCAAACAAACAAGCATAGTGTATTTATTTCAACGTCCAAATACATGGGTGCTAAAAAAATTATAAAAAAAAAATGATATGCTTTTCTTATTATTTAAGCCTTCTCCGAATCGGCCCCTTCTTCTTTGTCATCAGTCTTCTCGGCGTCATAAGCTTCGAAGGGAAACTTGTAGCTTTGGAATAACAGTGACGCAGAATCGATACCAGTGGCTTGCAAAGCCTTGGTCCATCCGTGCTTAAAGCTACGGTTCTCGCATCGGCAAACGTCATCCGCCAACTTTTCTTTAGTTTTTGCAATGCCGATTTTTCGGCCGTCAAAGAATCTTTCTTCATAGGCCTATGTTCTTATTGCTTCTTTTGTGAACATGTTTGTCGTATCACGATCAACTATCGCATGATCAAGAAGGCGCTGGTTTACTCTGCTTATTACGACCGGGTTCATTACGTCCGCCGATTGAACCTTAGCAGCGTTGGCCTTTCTTAGTTCATTCTCGGCCTTCTTTGCACGGTGCTCTAAGTCCAGAATATGCCCGTCTTTTTGTTCAATTTCTCTTTTTGCGGCTCGAAGGCGCATGCCAATCTTATATAAGCTATAGAGTCCCCTAACAGCTCCAAGAATGCCCTCTCTGAAGATTTCATAGTCACCCTGTCCAATCATTGATTGTTGTACTTTGGGTGGAAACATTTGCCGAGTAAACTCGACTGCCACGTTTGGGTCACGAATAATGAGTCTGCTTCAGTCGTTAGTTTGTTTCCAATAAACACTGAAAAACTTAATGGGCGCAGTGACCATGGCTTTCAAACTTCACAGGAAAAGATGGTAGACTACGAAGTTCAACAACATCCGCGGCAGCAAGGTTCTTCTAATGGCAGAGCAGTACATGCTGAAGACCATGGCGACAACGTTGTAGTCAAAGCAGTGCAGCCACTTCAAGATCTGCAGAGGGAAATCCTGACAGCTTTACAAACTCTCACCAAAGCTATTATGGCCATGGCATCCAGGCCAGTTCCAGCACAAGTGCCTCTGCCTACAGCAATCCCAAACCCAGTGCCTAACCAACTCCTTGAGGATCGAGCTCCGATCCAGGTCCTTCTGGTGGTACCATAGGTGAATGGCACAGTTGTTGGGTCAACTACACAGGGGCAGATCGGCCCTTACCAACCTACTCACTTTGTTACTATAGCCGATGTCCAGGCTATGCTCGAGCAAGAGCGTAGCAAGAAGCAACTGTCGTCTCTCACTGATCCAGATGTAAAGCCCCCATGTCCTCAAGAGGTACTAGCCATTGCAGATCCAACTGGGTACACAGTACCCAAGTTTGTGAAGTTCGATGGCAAGCAAGGTAATGCTAGAGAATGTGTGGTAAGGTTCATTGAGGCCCTTGGTGTCCATGATAGTGACCACCCTCTACACTTCTGGGAGTTTTCCAAATCGCTCACTAAAAGGCCTTACAGCTGGTATGTGAACTCGACCCCCAACTTGATCAAGAGCTCAGAAAAGATGGTGAACAAGTTTTACACTAAGTTCTTCTAAGTCCAAGAAAATGTCACAACTCTCACTTTTGGGCGAGATGTACAAAAAGAAGGCGAAGATATATTGGACTATGTCAAGTGGTTCTAGGATAAGGCCATCAACTATCATGAACTAGTGGATGAGGCCCACTTAGTTAGCATATGTATGAACGGTGTCATACGTGACTACAAAATCTTTTTAGTAAACCATAATCTATCCACCTTTTCAGCTTTAATTGAAGCAACTAGAAACCTTAGTACCACAGATCCCTTGCACCGATCTCGTGAAAGTCACCGCTACCCTCGCAGTAGCAGAGTTATTGTGGTAACCTCCATAGGAGGGAGCCGTTCACAAGGAGAGGTGTCATCCTCTCAGAAGAAGAAGAGTTACGAGGATAGAAATCCATACCCTTGCAGCCTCAAGAATGTCAAGGCATTGGTTATAGAATGAGTAGTCGACGGTGAACTTACTTTACTTCCGGTTGATGTACCCCCGACTAGAAAGTACAAAGAAAGCCTAGATTATTGCGTCTATCATAGAGCCACTAGATACCCCACTAGGGACTGCTGGATTTTGAAAGGTATTTTCAAAAAGAAAGTTACTGCAAATGAGTTAAAATTCAAAAATGAGGGTAACTGCTATGTAAGAAAGGACCCTTATCCTAACCACAAGGAGAAGGGGATGAATGTACATATGGTTGGGTATCTTGGGCTTGTGCACGATCAAGTGCACATGGCGTCCTACTATGATGAGTTAGAAGAAATCACAACGAGCCAACTCTCTGAAACTGTACCTGCGGAGGCAAAACTCGCAGAGGATACTCATGCTTAGGCCGTACAAAACTCTATTAAGTTTCGTACCATCTTTGACTAGCTAGGGCTAAGCCAGGCTGCCAGGTTAAAGGCAATAAAGGCCCTTATCAACATCTCTGAAGTGCATCACGCTAAAGTTGTTGAGGCTAAGGAGTATGTGCCTTGACATATCCAGAAAGACTATGGGGCCATTACTTTTTCAGAAGCAGATAGAGCATAGCCATTTCCCCATAACCATCCTCTTCTTGTCATAGCTTACAGTAATGATGTAGAGTTCAAGCGTGATTTCCTTGATGGCGGGGCATCCATAAACATCATCACTACCAACACCTTTGCCAAAGTCAGTATCCCAGAGTCAAGGATGGTTTGCTAACCCATTAATGTAATAGGCTTCGGTGGTGAGAAAAAAGTTACTAAAGGCTATGTTGTAGTGAACTTAGTAGTTGGTGAAATCTGTTCCATAACTAAGTTCCATGTGATTGAAGCAGACATAAATTACCACATGATACTTGGCAGAGCTTAGATGCACCGATATGGGGCTATCAGGTCGAATTATCACCAATGTGTGAAGGCAAAATTGGGAAAGCGAATAGTGACCATAAATGCGCCTGAAAAGCCATTTGAAGTAGAGAAGGCACACTATTCTAATGCAGTCTTCTTTACTGAACTGTCAACAGATGAAACCCCAAGGACTGGCAAAGTTGCAGGGATAAAATTGCCAAAGTGGGAAGACATTCGAGATGCGAAGGCTGCTCTAGCAAGTAGTGGGCAAAAAAGGAGCAGTAAGTGCACAAGTCCCTCACCAAAGACTGCTATGGTGCGCGAGGGTGGCAAGACAGTTTACTACCTATGATGGTCTTGGGGCCAAATTCCATACCTTGGAAAGATGGCCCCGACACGAATAAATGTGATGGTGATGAGTCTCAAATAGGGTTAGTTAAGACGCTTGAAACAACTCTAGAGTGCATGCAAGATAAGCCTAAGCCGCAGCAGGAGAAGCTTGCCGAGGTAAACCTCAGCGACTTACCAAGGCAGAGCAAGCCTGTGTTTGTCAGTAGTACAATGGCTCTAGTAACTAAGGCAGAGTTGGTAGCACTGCTGAAGCGGTACAACAATGTCTTTGCTTGGACATATAACGAGATGCCTGGCCTTGATCCATCTCTTGCCACCCATCACCTTGATACTTTTCCTAACTCTAGACCAATAAAGCAGCATGCCAAAAATACCATCCTGATCGTGAAACAAAGATTAAGGAAGAAATAGAGAAGTTGTAGAGGGCCAAGTTCATGGAGCCCATACAATACCCAACTTGGTTAGCAAATATTATGTCTGTGAAAAAGAAGAACAGCCAGATCAGGATCTGCGTAGATTTTTGCGACCTGAATAAGGCCTGCCTGAAAGATGCATTATCGTTGCCACATGTCAACACCCTTGTCGACTCTACTGTAGGCCATTAGATGTTCTCCTTTATGGACAGATTCAATGGCTATAATTAGATAAAGATGGCACCAAAAGATGCAAAAAGGACAACTTTCAGAATGCCCTTGGAAATTTTTTTCTACACAGTGATGCCCTTCGGTTTAAAGAATGCAGGGGCAACCTATCAACGGGCTATAACTGCAATATTTCATGATATGTTACATCACGAAGTAGAAGCATGTGTGGACGATTTGGTAGCAAAGTCTACCAAAGCAAACTGGCACCTCCACGACTTGGAAAGAGTTTTTTTGTCACGACCCAAACCAGCCCCTAAAGTTTGGATTATGACCGGCCAAGAACCTTTTGATTACTTATGGCCTCGGACAAATTACAAAGAATTTATCATAATGGGGCCTGAGCGGAAGCAAATAAAATAACAGAACGTCCATCGAGCAGTGTTTATATGCCAGGATTTTAAACATCAAGTCATATATAGAGAGTTCACATACATAGTTCATATATATATAAGTCCAAGTCATGTAGGAATATACAAAGAGTTAGACGCCCAAAAATTACATATTGACCAAGTGTACAATAAAAGCCACCAAAGGCTTAACAAAATGTAGCATCAAAGGAAAGACAAAAGGCTCCAACTTTGGAGGCTTAACAAAACAGGTTCATCAAAAGTTTACTGAAGTTGACCTAGTGCTGGCCTCCGAGCTGATCTCCTACATAAATATATAAATACGGAGTGAGCAAGGCTCAATGAGTAATAATAATGTAAGGAGGTTCATAAGAATAAGCATATGTCTTGAAGAATAAATATACAACGTATGCATATCTTATCCATAATCATATTCCAGAACGGCCTCAGGCCCACATAAGATGAAACGGCCTTGGGCCCAATATAATACGAAACAACCTTACACCCAACATAACATGGAACGGCCTTAGGCCCTGTAAGGCCCCGGTGTCCCACATCGGGAATGGAGGGGGAGTTCTTGGGTTATAAAAGTAAAAACCTGGACCCTAATATAGCATCGAGGCCTTTTCTCAAGTGGTGAAATCCCTATTAAAACTCCCCAGTTAAGCGTGCTTAGGCTGGAGTAGTTCTGGGATGGGTGACCCACTGGGAAGAACAAATTCGTGCGGGCGTGGCCTAAAGCGGACAATATCGATGCCGTGCGAAGGGTTGCGACGTTACAAATGGTATCAGAGCCGACTCTCCGGAGTACCGAGTGTGGGCCCCTAGCATCTCTCGGTGGATGTGGGCGAGCTTGCGAGCTGGTAGGCTACTGCACGGAGACGTGCAGCCTTATGGGGGGTGGATTGTAAGGCCCCGGTGTCCCACATCGGGAATGGAGGGGGAGTTCCTAGGCTATAAAAGTAAAAACCTAGACCCTTATATGGCATCGAGGCCTTTTCTCGAGTGGTGAAATCCCTATTAGAACTCCCCAGTTAAGCGTGCTTAGGCTGGAGTAGTTCTGGGATGGGTGACCCACTGGGAAGAACAAATTCGTGCGGGCATGGCCTAAAGCGGACAATATCGATGCCGTGCGAAGGGTTGGGGCGTTACAGGCCCAACATAATATGGAACGGCCTTAGGCCCAACATATCAACACCTGTTCTGAACATTATAGGGTAGATGGAACATCGACATGTCTCCATCTCCCTCGGCCTTTGGGCCATGAGTCATAACCAAACCGTATCAGACATAATGGCCTCAGGCCCATCATACATAATAGAAATAGAACGAAACCAGGCCCATTTCATATGCCATTGTAATCCAACGCTTAATCATTCCAATCAAAACACAATTATATAGAGTATGCCATTCTTGATCCAAAATACATAACTCATAATCAAAAATACATAAATCATAACATATTGTTACATTACTATCACTCACAGTGATTTAGTCATGCAAGGGTCCCTTTCGGCGCGTGACCTACACATGGCACACACACAACTTGATGAGCAATTCATCTTTTCTTAGCTTTTTCACTTTAACCATTTCTCCATTTCGTTCAATTTCCATATATCTTTAAGCATTTTAGAGGGCTTAAATACACACATTAACATATTCAGAGGGTCGAAAAGATGTACAAAAAGATACAGTTTTTCTCCCTGTTACCCACACATGTGGAAGACCCCCACTGCACATGCAGAAAATTGTGCTGCATGTGCTTTTATTTCAGAATGTCTGAGTTGCTTCCCCTGTTTTCCGCATGTGTGGCTATGAGCCCGCACGTGTGGTTCTGGGCTCTGTTTGTGAGGTCCGAAGATCCAACAAATTAAAGCTTTCCAAATACATTTCTAAGGCTCAATTTAGGTAAATTCACTTCAAAAACATCATATATGAACATATTAATTATGAAACACAAGCTCAATTAGATCAAACTTCCTTTAAGTTGACATATAGAACTCTAATTTCCATAATTCCTTCATTTTCTTTATCTTTTCATATATGTACATATATACATGAGCTTAAAGCATGCAAAGAAGCAAGATTAGGAAACAATTCCTCACAATCTAACCCAAAACAAGCCCAAAATAGAAGAATCTACCCTTCACTTAACCAAATCCTAAGCTTCCATGTTCAATTTCATGAGATGTGTTTAACTAAGATCATAACTCAAAACCCTAACTTTTATGAGTATAAAAGCTTCATCTTAAGACTTGATTTTAACTAATTGAAGAGATATTTCACATATTTGAGTTGATTAACACTTACTCTCTCTCTCTCTCTCTCTCTCTCTCTCTAGGAGATATTTTTGGTTTTTATTTATTTATTTATTTATTTTTATTTTTGTTGAGCCTAAGTCTCCTAGGGCTTATGTATATACATTATATATAACAAGGCTTAGCTTACTTAAGAGTATAGCTTAAATAAATCTAATTAATTCGTTACGAATCAAATTTTTACAAAACTTCATATTATGATCTAAAAATCATGCTAATCATAACTGTAAAGTCAATTTCGGTTTATCACGCCTCTAAGGCTTTCAATTTGCAATCCAAATGTTGTAATTTCAACAGATTTTCTCATAACCGACATATACAAATTTATAAACAGGTATTTCACACACATCAAACATATAAGCACACATATAATCACACATAGAATGAGGGGATTAAAGCATATGAAGCATATGAGAGAGTCAGGTTATTACATTTTCAGCATTATCAAAGATTCTACTTAAAAATGAACCCTCTCAAATGTGCCTTCGGAGTTACCACATGAAAGTTTCTTGGTTTCTTGGTACACCAACGTGGTATTGAAGTAGATGGAGATAAGATTAAGTCAATCATGGAGATACCACCACCACACTCTCAAAAAGCCTTGAAAAAGTTCCTAGGCAAAGTGTCATACCTCAGGAGATTCATTCCAGCCCTTGCTGAGATAACCTTTTCCTTTGGGACACTATTGAAAGGGAATCACAAGTTTGAATGGTTACAAAAACACCAACGGACATTTGATATGGTAAATAAAGCACTTACTTCGCCACTTACAATGATTACCCCATAACCTGAAAAGCCTCTACAACTTGGCCGATTGGAGCTTTACTCGTCCAAGGCATAAATAGCATTGAGAAGCCAGTCTATTACATTAGCCGCGAAGTCAATTGTGTTAAATCATGGTATACCCCAATTAAGAGGCATTGTTTGGCCTTAATCTTTACAAGGCGGAAGTTGCGCCATTATTTTTTGGCACACCCGATCCAAGTTATGACCAGAAGTAGCCCAGTCCGTTACTTACTAAGCAAGTCTGCTCTGACCAGAAGAATGGTGAGATGACTATAGGCCCTGGTGGAGTATGACATCAGGTGCATCACGCCAACGGCTATCAAGAGCTAAGCACTTGCAGACTTGATAGCACAATTTTCATCTGGTGACCATGAACCTATAGAGATATCACTACCTTGTGAGGTCCATGTATCAGTAGTAGTGGTTGAGGCTTACTGGGACTTAAAATTTGATGGAGCTTGTGGAGCCAGGAAAGGTGGAGCTGGCATAACACTAACAAGTCAACATGGAGAGATATTCCACTTATCATACAAGCTTGAATTTGAATGTTTTAATAATGAGACTAAATATGAGGCATTGATATTGGGCCTAATTGTTGCTAAAAAGAAAGGCCTTCGCAAACTGAAAATCTGGGGCGACTCTAAGCTACTCACAAAGCAAACACATGGTGATTTTGCCTTGAAGGAACCTCTCTTGGCCCCATACCATACCATAGTTCAAAATTTTCTTACTCAATTCGATGATGTCCAAATCCAACACACGCCTCGAACACATAATCGTTTTCCCGATGCCCTGGCTACACTGGGGCACATGTAGAACTATGTACTTCCTGTTATAATGAAATTATATTTGACTCTTTGATTATTATGATTAGAAACCTTCTTACTCGATATTTGAGCCTTGGTTGAGGTGTTACCATAGTGGTTGGGAGAGATTGAATCAGAAACTCCAAATTCGAATAGTTATTATTGAGTAGTCACCACTCTTTTATCATTTTCTCTCCCCACAATTTTAATCTTGATGTGAGGCTAGAGCCATTGGAGAGCTTACTTCCAAGGCTTCCATTTGGACACAAGAACGACCCTAAATGGAGTCCTGACGAAAGAGTTATACCTGTTTAAAATTTGTGAATATATTCTACGAGCATAGTGCGCTTGAGCACAACTTTCAACGCTCGAGTGTACTGCGCAAAATCAAGTCTTTAAAAGTTATTTTTTGGGTCAAGCCTCTTCACCTTTCACTCCATTCTCTCTCTCCTTCTGCCATTTTTGCTTTCTCAAGCTTTTTAGCCTTGACTTCATCTATTTCTACACATCTTTGACCCTTAGTTCCATATACCAAAACGTAGAGCACGACGAGGACTTCCATTTAATCTCAATAGATCATCATTTCGCTGCCGATGATTTTTTCAACTTGTTTCCTTCTTGCTTCAAGAGGTAGGATCTATTTCTTAAACTCAATATGAGTTCGGTAATGTATTTGTGGTGTATTTTAAATATATAGATTCCATTGTTCTAGGATTGATTTTTGAAAATTTATTTTGTAAGTGAGGGTTTGTTCCAAATGGGATTGTTGAGCTATTGTTTAACTAGAAAAATTTTATTTTTCACTTACAAAAAATGTATAAGTTTTTAAAAGTAAAAAGCCCTAATTTGGAGAAACCCTAAAGTGTTGATCTTTTTGGGAAATTGTTTGATCATTAAATCAAAATGTAAAAGAGGGGTTTCTAAATGTTTTCTTGAAAAAGGTTGTGATTATGAAATTGGAGTTGATATATGCTGAAATGAGCTATTTCTTATATTGAAATGGATTTTCAAAGAGGAAGAGGGTTATGCCATAAATTGTAATTGTTGAGATTGTAAAGAGGAAATGGAATAAATGTTGAGTAATGTGAAATTGAAATGAAGATTAATGATGATGGTGGAGTTAGATATGTATTATCAATCCCATTTGAGATTTCAGAAAAGTGTATCTTTAATGGAATTTATTTATCTATTTAGAGATATCTATTTTGTGCTATCGGTGGAGGATAGTTATGATTGTTGTAGAAATTGCATGCGAACTAAGCAAACTAGACTGTTTATAAATCATGCATATCATGGAGCATGTAAAGGATTTTTAAAATTTAAACTGTATGTTTTGGAAAGAGGTTTTTGGAAATTCTTGCATTATGTTTTGGAACATTTGCATTGCTTTGAAAAAATAATATTTTGAACCACATGTATTGTGCTATTTAGAAAGGATAAATAAAATAGTGAATTTGGAAAAAGGTTGTTGCTACATCAATTAAGTTGGACTGTGTGTCCAGGGTGAAGGTCCCAAAAATAGCGCATATACATGGGTGCTGATCCCGCGAACGAAATTTTCATAAAATGGCAATGGTAGTGCTTGTATAGCCTACGTTTACATGGGCCCCGTTTGATGGTTTTTCGCGGATGAAATTTCCATGAAAAGTTGTACTGGTTTTGGAGATTTACCCATTTTATTTATTATCATTTTGGTTTTGGAAAGAAATGATTTTAAAATGGTCTTAGCAATGTAATTGCTGTTGGTTAATGATGTATTCAGATTGGAATTGAAAATGAAATTGCTAGTTGGTATTGAGATACGTGGATTGACTTGTGAAAATGAATTTTATATCAAACTAATGTATTGAATTCGGAAAACATTTTGAATAAATGAAATGTTTTAAAAACTGGGAAGAAAGGGGTTTTGTTGAGAAAACAAGTGGATTTGAAAATGTATTTGGGCATATTATATATGTATGTATTGCATTCATGATCACTTGCACTGGTGGAGCATATTTAGTTTTTGAAATATTTCCTACTAGGCTTTATGCTCACCCTACGTGGCAGAAAATGTATTTCAGGTATGCTTATGTGGATGTAGACTGAGATAGTGAAGTTTTGTTCAGAACCGTGTAGGATGGTTCCTTTATTTGTAGGCCCTGGGCCATTTATGTTACTGTTGGTTATTTTCCATTCTTGTAAGGGTTACACCCTCTGTATATGATGTATGCCTTTGGGCGTTTTAATTTTATTATAACATCTTTGTATGTTTTAGTTACAGAGCATCCATTCAACTTAGATGTTATATCTAAGAATGTATAAAATTAGAATAACACATGTACTGTGTGCCTATATTATATACATGCATGAGTGTTGTTAGTTATCGTCTATCGTTGGGTAGTTTACTCACGTGGGTCGGACCTCATAAATCCGGGGTGTGACAACTTGGTATCAGAGCTAACCGAGTTCGAAAACCTTGGGCTCGCAAGAAGTGGTTAGCCATAATGGGTTTATCATGCTTGGTGAGGAGATTTGTATGTTGTGTGCTAAATGATAACATACTTATGTGTTGCATTTTATGTGGGCATGGTGTTGAGACTCGTGGATATTATTCGGTATCTAGTTGACTAACTTGGAGGTCTTATTGGAAACGCGCTTGATCAACATTGTTTCTAATGAGAAATCTAAGCGAGTACTAGAACGAATGATTATCTTTGTAGACTTAGCGCGATTACGTGTTACGTGTTATATGGTAGATGGTATGTAAATTAATTGGAGCCTGAATGGGGTTGTTTGAGTAATTGTTATATGATTGTGTTGTGTTAGTATTTTGGGAAAATGTGCCAGTGTTAGGTATCCTAATTTGTGTGTTTCCCTTTCTTATAAAAACATTTTGGATTGAGTAGTGGACTCGAAGTGAGCTATTCGGTGAGTGCTATACTAGTGATATGTTGTGTATTAGCATAAGTTGTAAGTTGGTGTTGGTTTGTCTTTAGTGACAATTAGTATGTCTTTGAGGGACAGTGGTGTTTTGAGTCATTTGTGCTTGGTGGTTGGATGGAGTTGTTGCATTCATTGAAGTGGCGTCGTGTAGGTTTTGGTGTGGGCTGTTAGTCCGTGGACTAGTATGTGTTGGAATTAGTTATGACCTTGAGTGGTCAAAGGTGTGAGGTGTGTTCCCCAATTGAGTGAATTATTTGAAGTCTTATAACCCGTAGAAGGGGTGTCGGAAGTGTTAGAGCTTTTAAAACATGAAGAGTTGGGATTGCCCTTGTAAATATGGGTAGTGCTGCTGTATAGTTCTGACTACGGTGTTGGTAACCTAGAGGTTAGTATTACGGAATGTGGTTGGTTGGGATGTGAGTTGTTGTTTGACTTCCCTTGAGGTTGGAAGAGCATGTTGGACCATTTAGGCTTAGGGTTTCTTTTTATAGATGATGTGTGGTTGGAACGAGTGAAGTTGTTTTCTGTATAAGTTGGATGAACTAGGTAGTTGAATACCTGGCAGAATTTATAATTGCTTTGGGTAATTAGTTTTGGTTATCTTGTTTTGTAACTGGGGGATAAACGATTGTAATTATTAAGTGGTTGTTTTGTTTTGTAATTGGTATGATGTGGTCCGTTGAAATATTATAACTATGTTCATGCATGTATGGTGGGTTGTTTATTTTATGAGTTGTTGTGGAATTGGGAAATCTTCATTTGAATATGTAAGAACTATTGCATTTTGACTTGGGAATGTGAGGGTCAAAGAACCTTATTTTGATTAGGGTTTGTATGTTATGTTAAATAATTTGTATTTGGTTGAAATTGATTTAGAATGGATGGATGGTAGAGTTGGTTATGGAAGATGAGTACTTTGAGGGTCATTGTGACTTCTTGGGTTATTGTGAGGGTGGAGTTTTACCAGTCAATATATTTAGTTTGGTTGATGTCGGTTATTAGTTTATGCCAGAGATATGTTGATTTTGGTTTAGACCCGACCTATTTGATGTTTTGGGATTCAGGTTTTCTTGTCTTTAATGGTTGTTCATATCCTTGTTTATCTTATTTCTTGTTGATTTGAGTTGTTTGAGTATTGTGGTTGCATTTGGAACAAGTCGGGGGTTTGTTTTTTAATAGAAATTTTGTCCACATTTTGGCCTCTTCGCTCGAGCGGTACTTTCTTCACTCGAGCGTCATTACAAACTCTCAGTACTTTGGTAGGTCTGCAGAGATACTGGAAGGGTGTATTCTTAGCTCAAGCAGTGCCTTTTGCACTCGAGCGGTATTTCTTGCCCTTGCCCTCGAGCAATGGTCTTCTGTCTATAAAACTTCTAAGAGTTAGTATTCTTCGCTCGAGCAGTGTTTCTTGCGCACTAGCGATTAACTTCTTGGTCGCTCGAGTGGTTTGTGCATGTTTGGAACCCATTATGGGGGTGTTTGGTGTTGGAGTATTGTTGTTCATACCATGAAGTGGGTTAGATGGATCGATGTCCTTATAACATCTTTAAGAATTCCTTATTAGGTCTGTAGGAGTTGGCAGCGTTGGTGTTTGAGTTAGTAAGAGTGGTTGGCATAAGAGTGACTTGAGTTTCTTTTGAGGGGTAGTTATTTTTTAGTCTACTGAGGGAGTTGTTGGTTTTATGGAATTATTTTTAAGTATAGATTCTTTTGTTTTGGATTGGCAGTATGTAGAAGTATGTTGTTAGGAGATGTGTAGAAAGGATTGGTCATGGGACTATTCTGGGACTTGCCTTGGTGTGGTAATATTATGCTATTGTATTGTTGCGTTGTTTAATGTGTGCTAAGTTAAATTACTTTCGTCATAAGTAGAGATTGTTTATGAACCCCATGTAAGATCCCTAGTGTTGGGGTGATTTTTTGTTGCGGTTTTAGTTTAAGGATGGAACTTCTAGGGGTATGGTAAGGTTGTGTAGAGCTGGTAGTGAGTTGTGTAAGTTAGTTATTTACTTCATTGGTCTTGGGGTGAGTATGTATTATGATCTTTGGGAATTTAGCTCGAACTCAAGTGTGGTGCGAGGAAGTGTTTCCATGTAGGCATAAGTGCATGGGATGGGCAAGGATTTGAGGTAGTATGGGTTAACTTGCAAAATCCAGTGTGATTTAATGAGAACATAAGATTGTGTGAGGAAATCCATCATGTAGTTGGTTTGGCTAGGTAATATGTGTTGGTGTGGTGTTGAGATAAGTAGAGTTAAATAGTATGTCGACGTTTGAAGGCTGGTGTGGGATAGTGGTGCTGGCTAGTTGTTTGGTTGGTACTTGGGTTGGTTGGCATATAGTCACCTTGGAAATAGATTGGAATTGAAGGTTGTGTAATTGAGCGGCATCATTACGTGGCATGTAGGTTCCTTATGGACAGCTGGGAAGTTATTTTGAGTTTGAGGTAATTGGTTTGGGGTTACGGTTTTGCTATGCTTTTGCGCCATTATGTGAATGTGGGTGTGAAATTTCTTTTTCTTATGTTATTGCGTTCTTGGCATTTTGGAAAGTTCTCAAATTCTCATCATGAAAATTTGGTTTTGGTATTGTGGCATCATCGTGGGTGTGATACGTTTTGTTGGGTGATCGTGTTGTGGTTCACTAGAGGAATGCTAGTGAATGATTTTGAGGGGGGGGAATCTTTTGGTGTTGTGGCCTTGAGTATTTTTCTTAAACTAAAATGGTTTTGAATTAAAATGTAAGTTTTCGGTTTAATAAAAGTTGAATCCAACAAATCAAAAACAAAATGAAAATGGTTTTGTGTTATAAATATCATCTATGGTTTTTCGAAAAACAATTTGGTAATCTCTGAGTTTTGTTGTGGACGGTTGAAAATGTATCTGGATTGTGATGGTGCCATTTGGGCGCCTTTTGGAAAAGCAAAGTGTTTTGAGAAAAATGGTAAAAGTAAGGAATCTTCTTTAACTTGGATATGGTACCTTGTGTTGTGCAATGCGTTGTGATCTAGCCTGAGTTGCTAGTTATGTGCTATGTGTTTACTTTATGAGGATTTAGAATTTGTCTGAGGCTTGTTATGCTGTATTCGTTATTCTTTAGTTGTATTTTGCCTTGTGTTCTTGTTCCGAGAGTTGATCGACAGTCTAGTGTGCGAGGAGTTCTCTTATTCTCTGTGTCCAAGCATTTGAGCACTCGGTGGTGATTTTGGTGTTGTAGGTGATACAGGCGTGGATGACGTCTTTGAGTCTGAGTGGTTATCGTCGTTGTTGTGGTGGTTGTTGTTTCTTGTCTCATAGACCATTACAAGTTATACGGGTCGAAGAGTCGTCTGTGTTTGTTCCTTGGTGTTTTATAGCGTCTTTGGGTTCCCAAGGTGTTGAACCTAGAATCTAGGAACTTATCCCACGATGGATCTGAACGTACGTTGGTGTTGTATCCTTTGTAATCATTGAGTGGCTTTTGGGTGTTGGTATTTCTTCAATTTCGGGAATGAAATTTCCTAAGGTGGAGAGGTTGTAGAACTATGTACTTCCTGTTATAATGGAATTATATTTGATTATTTGATTATCTTGATTGGGAACCTTCTTAGTCAATATTTGAGCCTTGGTTGAGGTGTTACCATAGTGGTTGGGTGAGATTGAATCAAAAACTCCAAATTCGAATAGTTATTATTGAGTAGTCTTCACTCTTTTATCATTTTCTCTCTCCGTACTTTGAATCTTGATGTGAGGCTAAAACCATTGGAAAGCTTACTTTTGGGGCTTCATATTGGACACAAGAACGACCCTAAATGGAGTTCGGATGAGAGAGTTATATTTGTTTGAAATTTGCAAATCTATGTGTAGCTGGCTTTTTGTGCTCCTTTCGGATATAACTAGCCCTACAATTTGGACTCCCATGGTTCTGAATCAGATTCCATAAGTGCAATGTGAAATAGATAAATACAAATGAGTCCAAATCTAGCAAATCTTTTGAAAAATTGATTTTGAATCAAAATGTAAAAAATGGACTGCTTTCCCAGATTACAGAGTCGCTACCTAAATATTTTAAGAAAATTTAGGAAACCCGAGACTTGTGCCAAAACCCATTTATCCGTCACCACCAAAGTGTCTCGGCTTGGGAACTTAAGTACAAGAGGAGAAGGTTATGAATTGAGCACCCCACTAGCCCGATCAAAGATTGGCCTCTACTAATCATGATGTGATTCTTATTTACATCATATACTCTTGTTTCGATTATTAGGCTAGCTTACTATGTGTTACACACAAGTATAGGCTAATTTGCAAACTTTGAAACGCTTCAATTTCAAGTTTGTTTTGAAAATTGTTTTGAACACGTGTCACTTTTAAAAAAAAGTGATCTCATATGTGCATTTAAGCGAATTGTCCCAACTTAAGCAATTAGCCTTTATCCGCAAGCATTTAGACAGGTATAGCAACTAAGCACTTAGTCTCATGGTAATATGCTTGACATAGCAACAATCACACTTATGCAATATGCTAAAACAATAAAGCCTACCCCAATTTCCTAGGCTAGCCAAAAGAGAGAAAATAGTTAGAAAAATGCACGATCCTAACTAATGAAACATGACTAATGCAACATATAGCAATCCCGGTTTTGACCTGACACTTGTAGTCCGAACTCCGAGGTTTATGGTTTCTGAATATTGTTCATTGTCATTTTCCCTTCATTCCTCCTTAAATTTTGTTATTTGGACGTGTTGAGCGTGTTCAGAACAAGTTGGTTGCTTGGTTTTCAAACTTTATTGTGCCTAGATTTTTGGTCCTCTGCTCGAACGGCCCTTCTTGCGCTCGAACGGGATTTATGAACTCTCAGTACTTTACACGTCTGCAAAAGTACAGGAAGAGTGTTTTCTACGCTCGAGCGGGTGGGCACTCGAGCAGCCTTTCTTGCGCTCAAGCTATTTGTCTATTTTCTACAAAAGTACTGGATGTATGTATTCTGCGCTGGAGCGGGTCACTTCTTGCACTCAAGCGGAACAACTTAGTGTGTCTGACGCTCGAGCGTCAACTTTTGCGTTCGAGAGGAATATGCGTATATCAGTTCGCGAAAATGACTTTTTACATCACTTTTTCAGATCTTTTCTTCCAAAAACCCTAAAGTGAGACACTCTCTCTCTAAAATACTCTCTCTACATTTTCTCCTAGATCCGTTGATCTCTCCGCCCTAGTGCCTTTGGGGTAGAGCATCTTGAGAGCTCCATTTTGATCCGATTAAAGTTTGGTTTCGGCGTCGTTGAAGTTTCATCCTTGCTCCATTGGTCTTCTAAACTTGAGGTAGGGACTTTCTACACCTTAATATGAGTTTTAACTTGATTATAGGTTGTTGTGTGAAAATGATGAGATTTGGCGTGTTTTGAGCAAACCTAAGGTTTAGGTTCAAGTTTGAAAAGAGGGGTTTCTATGTGGGTGTTATATAAATGATTACGGAGTTTGGACATGAGGTCATCTTGTGTTAAAATAGTTGATTTTGGCCTTTGGGTTAATATTTGGAAAATGGGGAACTTTACCCTAAAATGTCTTGAATAAGTATTTTGTATAAATAATGAAATTGGTATGGAAAATGTGAAATTGGGAGGATGTATACATGAATGGTGTTGTTGGATTTGTTTAATCACTCACCTATGAAAATTTAATGATTTATCTGTTATAGAAATTGTATATCTATTTAGAAATATCTGCTTTGGGCAATCGGTGGAAGATAGTCATGATTATTGTAGACTTTGCATGTGGATTAGGCAAATTGAAACTAATCCCTTAACCCTTATCATTAAATATGATTATGAATGATATACATTGTATATGTATGATATTTGGGAGGAGAAAGGAGATGTACTCCATGTTTTGAGGAGAAGAAAGGGGATAGACTCCATTAAACTAAGTTGGCCTGTGTGTCCAGGGTGAAAGTCCTAAAAACCATTTGTATACATAGGTGCCGATTCATGCGGATGAAATTTCCGTTAAATGGCAAATAGAAGTGAATGTATTCATATGATGATTTTATCTGTTGGAAACTTGTGAGGTGTAACCTCTATTGATGGGTTAAATGCAGTGGATGTATCCATTAAACAAAAATAAATGAATTGAGATGCGACTTTGGGTATAGCATGGTTTTGGAAAGAGTTATAAAGATTTTGTCGTAGGACAATGAACATGTGCATCACACTTCTATCTTGTTAATTCTCATACATTGTGTTAGCATGTTTCTACTGGGCTTTGGCTCACCCTACTTGAGAACCATTTTTAGGTGTTAGAGACATGCCTCTGCCGAGACAGTAGTTTGGGGAGACTTAGAGCAAGAGCTTCCTTTTATTTTATTTATTTTGTATAGCCAAGGGCTAAGTCGTATTGAGTTTGACTCTTCCTATTGCTATAACCAAGCAATGTCTTGGAAAGATGTAAGCCCGTAGGGCATTTATTTTATTGATTATTAACTGATATTACATGCTATAGATTCAGGATGAACATTTATGAATGTATATTGCATGTGTTATCTTTTGTAATATGAACTCTAATGAATGAAAGCATACCAATTCTATTATACCCACTTCTCTTATGAGTTGGGTTAGCTGCATTTTTGGGGCATTACACAACACATGCAATATGTAATTAGAAGTCTGACTACTAGCATAGCATGTTAATCAATTTGAGAGCATGCAATTGTAAACACGTTTTTCAAAGAAGTATTGAAACGACAATGCTTGTTTAGACATGATGAGTTGACCTTCATGCATGCAAGTCAAATGGATGCAAATCATAGAAAATGCTAAATGAAACATGATGTAATATACTATTCATCATAAGCAAGCAAATAAAAAGGAGAAAGAAATGGGGGTTGGAAGACATACACATCATTACAAATTGGCCCTCACACAAGAGGGTCCGAATAACTGAATTTTGCTAAGCTGGCTAACTAATTATTACAACATCGAATTTAACTAACCATTCTAGCTAATTAAATAATTACAACACAAGATCAATTAATTAATCTAATTAATTTACAACACCAAGTTAACTAGTTATTCTAACTAAGTAATTAAATATTACAAGTCTACAAGTAAACAGGCCCCGAGAAATGAGGGAATGGCTTATGCATACACATGATTTTCTCCCCCGAGAATGCCTCTATTTTGATGCCAAAAGGATTCGGTTTTGTGGTCAAAAAATTACATTGTTTTCACCTTAACCTCTACTTTGTTCTGTGAAGAAAATGGTACTACCTGGCTAAAAAGGTGGCCAGCCGGCCAGAAGTGGTAGACGGCCGTGCAGTATAAGTGGCCGGCTGGTCACTAAATTCGGGTTTCTCTTGTTGCAACAGAAAACAAATAGAGCATTCTCAAGGGATGTTTGTCCACCTTGCCTCTCCTTATCATCAGACAGATCAAATGAGGGGTAAGCTTGATTTGCAAGCCATCAATCGATGCAAATTCATTGCATGATAGCCCAAGAACCAAGGGATATAATCTCAATAAATGAAACTAAAGACTAACAAAACCTCTCCTTATCATGGAATTGATCAAGGGAAGTGGTTGACCTTGGAAACTTGAACCATTTTCCTCACTAACAAGTATGAAACAACTCAAGATTCCATGGGTTCAATTAACGTCCAATTAGACCCCAAACCATGTTATTATCTTGTTACTTCTTTTAAGCCCCAATTTATTACCTCTTTTAAATACCTTTCCATTCATTAGTCTATTTTGTCCAAAATGAAGATTAAGTCCACTAATGGAGAGAGGTGTCAAACAAGAAGTTGTTTGGGCATGAAGGAGAGGTTACGCCGTTGGTAATAAACCTCCGAAGAGATTAAACCATTAAGCATGGAGTGACCTCTTTCTCAAGCCTGAACAACACTCGGTTAAAACGACTCTCAAAGCAATAAAAAGCCAAGAAATGAGGGAGGATGCATAGGTGATTAGAGGTGAACACAAGTATGGAAAGCTTTAAAATAAATGTTATCAACTCAAATAAGGTGGTGGCTAAAGCCTAAAACACCAAACCTATGAGGACCATTACACTACAAGCATGCTATACAAGGCACAAATGAAATAAACAGCCTAAAACAATCCTAAAACAGTCAAAAGTAGGACTGAAATTCACATGGAAGAGCTTGAAAGAGTTAGCTACAATCTTGAGGAATTTAAGCTAGTAAACAAGCACAAGGAAGGGAGGCTAACTCCTCCATTTTTGGGACTTCAAAACATCATTTTTAGTCTCTAGAAACCTCTGAAATTTAGTGGTAAGAAGCTCAAAAGAAGTTGATGAATGGATGGGAAACACAAGGGTAAATGCCTAGCAAGCAAGGTTAAAAGAATGGTGGTCAACCCCTTTACCTATAATGGCCTTAAACCACAAGTTTTAGCCCATAAACACAGGTAAAAAACCATACAAAAAACGACAATAAATGCTGGAAATAAATATTGAAAAGAAGCTTAGGATTATACCTCTTGAAGAGGGATAACCCTTTTAGTTATAAACCACCAAGTTTACACCCTCAAGAGCTGAAATTCAAGCTTGAGAACCTTATCAAGGAACCTTAGAAATTAGGTTTAGGAAGTGTAGAGAGAGAGTGTGTGTGTGTAGGTTGCAAGATAGAGAGAGATATTTTTGGGATTTTTTTTTCTCCAATTTTTCTGACCTCATTTTATGAGAGGAAGTCATCTATATATAGAAATATATGAGACTATCTTGGAAATATCCATACAAACACAACTGGTGCAGTGCATGCACCTGTGGAGACAGCTGGTACAGCTGGCAAAAAGATCTAGTTTTTTGACACAAGTGGCCGGCAGGCCACTAAAGGGGACGGCCATACACTAATAAGTGGCCGGGCAGCCACTAGTAGGTCTGCAGGCTCCTGGGTGGTCAGGTTTGAAAAACTGTTGTTGTGGTTTAACAATGATGTAAGGCTTGTAGGTTTCTGAGGGTCAAATCCGAGGCTTTCTGCTAAGGAAATCGAGCGCTTGAAAACCGTATACATTCATCATTGGGTGATCAATCGATGGCGCCCAAGTCTTTAAGGGCAGTCAAAAATGAGGTGTCTACACTGTGCGGTGAGCATAGTGTGCTCGAGCACAACTTTCAACGCTCGAGTGTATTGCACAGAATCAGGCCTTCAAAAGTCAATTTTTGGGTCAAACCTCTTCACTTTTCACTCCCTTCTCTCTCTATTTCCGTTATTTTTTCTTTCTCAAGTTTTTTAGCCTTGATTTCATCTATTTCTACACATCTTTGACCCTTAGTTCCATATACCAAAATGTAGAGCACGATGAGGGCTTCCATTTAATCTCAACGGATCGTTGTTTCGCTGTTGGTGATTTTTTTTACTTGTTTCCTTCTTGCTTCAAGAGGTAGGATCTATTTCTTAAACTCAATATATGAGTTCGGTAGTGTATTTATGGTGTATTTTAAATATATAGATTCCACTGTTCTAGGATTGATTTTTGAAAATTTGTTTTGTAAGTGAGGGTTGGTTCCAAATGGGATTGTTTAGCTATGATTTAGTGTGGGAGCCGAGTATTCCGGGGGGGGGGGGACAATAAGGCCGGGTACAGGTATGAGATCGGTCAAGGACGGATCTTGTATTCGGCATTGATCCTAGTCGAACTCAGAGCCGAATAGGATAATCGACATCCCAACCAGCAAAACAAGAGTCGAATAAATAGACGTGCAATAGATCAAGGGTGGGCTCGACCCTAAGGCCCAAGGGAAAGAATATAAATAAATGAGAATCAACTAGAGAAAACTATATGAGAAAAAGTCTAAACTTGAGACATAAGCAACCAAGAGAGTATATACTGACTTGTCCGTCAGAGTGTTAATTCTGGCACCCCCGATCGGAGTGTTCATTCCTTTTCAGCCAACTAGCTGAGGATCTCGAGCGTCCCATTGGATCCAAAGAGCATTTCCAAGCCACTTCTCTACAATTGGCGCCGTCTGTGGAAATACTCCCGCATATCCATGGCGGGCGTGACGGAAGATCCTCCAGTAGTCGTTGACGACTGTAGACACCCCATTTTTGACCGCCCTCGAGACTTGGGCGTTACTGATGGTTTACTTGTTAGAGAAAGGTGTGTAGGGCGAAGGTTCAATTTCTTCGGCAAGGAGAGAGGCAAATCTCAACTTCATACCCCATTGTGGACCAAAATTATTTTTGATGGTTTTTATACCTTAAAACCCTCTCTTTCAAAACATTTTTGAAATAAAATTCCCACGATGTTCCGACGCTCGCATTTCGGTAAATGTTGCGCTTTTCGGTAAACCGAGCAAGGACAAAGGGGAGATGAATGAAAGAGAGATGAAATCTTTGAAAAATCTTTCAAAACACCTTACTTAGGGGTTTGAAGTTGAAGAAAAGAGGAGAAGAGGGGAGAAAACTAGTTTGGGAGTGGTTCAGCATGAATCCGGGAAGAAGAAAAGTCTGCGCGGCTTCCCCGAAACGGGCGTAACTCTTTGTACAAGAGGAATTAAAATATGGGGCCACCACCATTGGAAACCTTACTTCTGGGGCTTCATTTTTCACTCAAGAATCTCCTAAGTCCAAATCTGGGAGGAGGAGATATGGTTGGTTGAAGTCCGGTTGGACCGAATCTGCGCGGCTTTACGGAAACTGGCATAACTTTTTCTACAAAAGGAATTTTAATGCAAGGTTTGCGCCATTGGAAAGCTAACTTCCGGGGCTTCAATCTGGATTTTCACTATCACTTTTTGACCTTACCGGCTACCTACTGGCCATCCATTTATCCGACCGGCACAAAAGATTGCCGGCCGGCACAAAAGATTGCCGGCCGGCCAAAAGTGTCCAGGACTCAGATTTTTGACAGATATTTATCAATACACTGTGGAAGATATTTCCAATTGGGATATTTCAACCAAAAGCTCTTGTTTTGATATATATGGAGCCATATATTTCATATGGAATAGGGTGAGAACAAAAAGGGAAGTTTTGAGAGCTTCTCACTCCAAAAAACCTCTCTCTAGAAATTTCAAAGCAAAATTTCAACCCTCTTCCTCTTCCTTGGTGTAGGTTGGATTTTTTGGAGCAAAAAACCTGATATAGACATACATATTTGATATATACACCTATATCCCTCCATCTCTCACTATATCTCTTCCATTCAACCATTAAACACCCTTGTTCTTGGGCCTTTTCTTCATCACTACCAAGCACCACCATCACCACTCCATTTCCAGCAGCAAGGAGGGGTTTTTCAAAGGCTTAGAAGCAACATTCCTTGGCCAAGAGGTAGCAAAAGTGTGGTCTTCAAGGGTAAGTGTCCATTTCCCTCTTTTGTAGCACTTTCTTGCTCCATTTCTTAGACCTATTTTCTTACTGTTTTGGGCTCCGACCAGAACTTAAAAGGTCATTTTTTTGAGCCATATTTCATGTTTGTTTAAGGGCTCAACCCTGTTTGAGCCCTCCATTTGGTACTTGCTTCAATATCCTCTTATATGCCATTATTTTGCATTGAATATTTGGCCTATGTGTGATCTGTTTCCAAGCATAATTTAAACTGTGAGTGGGCCTATTTTGAGCCGCTCTTCAACATTGAAGAAGGGCTCAACCCTTTTTGGCCTCTCTATCATGAACTTGTTTCATAATCTCTCATATTTACCGTAAATTTGCATGATTTGTTTAGCCTCTGTGCGATCTGTTTTGGAGCATGTCATGAACTGTGAGTAGGCTTATTTTATGTCCCTCTACAACATTGTAGAAGGGATCAACTTCATTGGGGCTCTCCATGTTATACTTGTCATTATACCCCTCTTTGGCCCTCATTTTGCATGCTTTGTTAGGCCTATTTTGCTTCTGTTTTCGGCCATGATCAGGTCTGGAAAGAGTCACATTTTGGCCTTCTTTTCATCTTTTGTTAAGGGTCCAAGGCTTTTTGGTGAATTCTTGGTGTACCTCTCTTTATAGCCCTCTTTTGGCTCATATTTTGCATGCTATGTTGAGCATATCTACGTACTGTTTTGGGGGTTTTCATAAGCTGTAAATGTTCATATTTTTGGTCCCTCTTCAATGTTGTAGAACTGTATTTTTCAGTTTGAGCATTGCGTATGCCATCTGCTTCATTGTTCCCCTCTTTTCCCCCATTTTTGCATGCTATTTTTGCCATACTTGTGATTGTTGTTTGGCCATGCTTTGTACTGGAAAAATGCTATTTTAGGGACTTCCTAGCATCTGTATTTACATTCCATGTCCATATTATGCATGCATTGCATAGCTATAGGCCATTTCGGGTGCCTAAATTCGCATTTCGGGACCATTCCTCGCATTTGGTGTCATTTCGCCATCTTTCGGGACTGTTTTCCCCCACATTTCAAAGCTGAAATTCATTTTCATGTTTGCATATCATATTTCCATGCCATTTCATCGCGTATGCCATTGCCTCGGTTTGCGTGCCCGTGTGCACGCATTTCGAGGCATCTCATTTTTCATCTTTCGGCCTCTTATGTGAGTGTGGCTGAGGCTCTCTCATGTTAGTGTAAGCCCATATTGTATTGTTTTTGTCATTTTAGCATCATTGCATTCCGTATGCCATTGCCTCGGTTTGCGTACCAGTGTGCACGCATTTCGAGGCACTTCACTTTTATCCGATGGCCTCCTATGTGAGTGTGGCAGAGGCCCACTTGTGTTGGTGTAAGTCCATGTTGCATTGTGTATGCCATGTTTCAATGCGTTGTGCATGTTATGTTGTTAGCGTTGTGTATGCCATGTAATTGCATTTCATGTTTGTATGTTAGGTTGCATGTGCATTGTTGTGCATTGCCTTGCCTCTTGATCAACCATGATTGAGGTTGGGTCCCTTGTATGTTTGGTGTGCATTACATTTGATATTAAAATGCACACTTGACTCTTTGGCCATCATGCATGGAAATGCGCGATTGGTGGCCCGAGAATCGAGGCACATCCTCCTTTGAGTCACAAACATGATAAGGAATATGTTTGGTGCATACATTGTTGGAATTACATTGCCATGCAAGTTTTTGCCCTCTGCTGCTGTGAGTTGCAGGTTCTGCAGACATTCAGTGCCGACCAGCAGTATTTAGTGCCGACCGGCAGTCAATTGATGGCCGGTGGATATATTTTGTGCCGATGGCTACATCCTAGTGCCGGTGGTCATTTCCTCCAGCCGGTGGGATTCTCCAGTGTCCAGAGAGGCATCCTTGGGACTTGTGCAGTCTTCAGAGGAACAAAGCAGGGAAAACAGAGGCAGGCTAGGCATGGCAGTGCAATTCCGAGCCAGTCCCGAGCGCGTGCTGCATTGGACCCTCATCCCGAGGCGATTTACTGTTTAATTAGATTAATTATTCTATTTAATTAATTTAGTTAATTTGTAATATTTTAATTAGCTTGCGTAGTTAATTAATTTGTATATTCTTTCGGTCCCTCCGAGCGAGGGCAAAGTTGTAATAAGTGTGTGTGAGTGGGTGTATGTCTTCCAACCCCCATTTCTTTCTCCCTTTTATTTACCCGCTTATGTTGGTAGATTAGGGCATACTTATTTTAGCATACCTTATGCAATGCATGCGTGCATTCATGCATTTGTCGACATGCATTGGGCTCGGTACATCATACAAACTGCATTGTATTCTCAATTCCAAATTGAATACGTGCATCGAATAAAGTGCATTTCACGCGCCATTTTAGGGTTAGCCGAGCCTACTCTAAATTGCATCTTTGCCTGTGTTGCATTAGGCACTTAACATGACCTAGGGACATGCATGTCTGCTAACTAGTTTCTTGTTTTGGCACGGAGTACGATGTAAGTATTTCACGCTTTAGCATACCACATGCGTGTGAATGTTGCCATAACAGTATGCTTACCATGCGGCTAAGTGCTTACGTGAGATAAACTGTTTGAATGCCTGTGGATGGAGGTTGGATTGCTTGAGTTGGAAAACTCGTTGAAATCCGTATTTTAGCCTACTTGCGAGTAGCAATTTCAAACTGTTTTCAAAACAGACGGATATGCAATGTTTGTTTCCAAATTAGGCAATCTAGTCTATACTTTTGTGTTGCGCGCATAACATAGTAATTCTAGGTTAATAACCGGAATAAGAACGCATAAAGTTTTCAAAAACGGATATCACGGTTAGTAAAGGCCGGTCTTCGGACCGGGCGAAAGGGGGTGCTCATAGCTGACCTTCCCCGATCGTACCCAAGCTCCCGAGCCAAGACACTTTGGTGATGACGGACACGTGGCCTTCGGCACCGAGTCAGGGTTTCCTAAATTCCCCCTTTTAAAAAATATTTAGGTGGCGACTCTGTAATCTGGCAAAGCAGTCCATGTTTGGCACTACTTTTTCAAAATCTGTTTTTCTTCAAAACGATTTGCCAGAGGTGGACTCTTTGGTTCAGATTGAGAACCGCACCATCCAAACAAAACGGGAGAGTCCGAGCTGTAGCGCGGTCCCTCGCGGGGCGTTGTTACAACGACCTTACACCCCAAGTTGATACCACTCCAAGCAACCTGCTTGGACCAGAAAACATTAATGCAAGAAGAGCTTTGAACTTCGACTCAGCTGCCCAGACCTCACCCTCAACATCAGCACATGAGACAATGTAAGCAATTATGGATCAGGCGAAGCAAAACGAACAGATGTTGGAAAACATGATGGCAGAGAACGAACGCCTTCGATAGGATTTGGCCTTAGAGGTGGCAAAATCCCAACAAGTCGCGCCCCAAGATCCGGGACGACCTCTAAGAAAGAATGGTCGACGACCTCGAATTCGGAGACAAGACAATAGCAATAATTCTAACTCGTTATCCCTGTAGTCCAAAAAGAAGGGACGAGTCGTAGTCTCCAGTTTTTTCAAAGGGAGTCCACGTGCAAGGACTAAACGAAGAAGAAATGATTCAGACGAAGAGGATCAACATGACCCCTTTGTGCGACGGATCACAAGGGTGGTACTACCCAAAAAGTTCAAAGCTCCATCATTCACCCTATATGATGGAAAATCAGACCGTACCGATCACATCCGTTATTACAAGCAAGCCATGACATCGCATGCAGATGATGAGACCCTCATGTGTCGAATATTTCCCAGCAGTTTGGGACCATTGGCCGTCAGATGGTATTATAAATTGGAACTGGCATCAATTAAGAGCTTCCATTAACTCCAAAAATCCTTCAGGGCAAGGTTCATCACCAATGAGGTCCAGCCGAAACAGGCCGATTCTCTCTGGGCAATGCAAATTCAACCAGGAAAAACCCTACGTGCTTATTGGGCACGCTATTGGAAATGCTTTAATCTCATAGATGATGCTTGCAATGACTTCATGGCCATCGCTGCCTTTAAAATGGGGTTGCACCCTGATAGCGCCCTCCGTAGCTCCTTGACCAGAAGGCCCCCTAAAACAGTCTGGTCGCTAATGAAGAAAGTTGAGGAATACTGCAAAGTGGAGGATGACGCCCTGCGGGTTAAAGCCAGGCACAAGGCCAACAAGACGGCCCCATCTGAGATCGTTCAACCAATAAATTATGTACCCTCACGGAGTCCGGAACCATGGAATCGGGCTAAACGAGACAAAAAACGAGATTCACGTCGATCAAGTGACCAATGTCCACAATGGGCTAGTGAACTACTTCAAGTGGATAGCAGGCGTATCAGGCATGCGGACAAGAAATATACGGAGTTGTCGAAGCCGATCAACATGGTTATGTCTAAAATTCAGCATCTTCAGTTCTTTAAATGGCCACCCATGATAGTGGGACCTCCCGACACAAGGAGACGGGATAGACGGTGCGAATATCATAAAGACCACAGACATGATACCGACAGTTGTTATGCCTTGAAAGATCATCTTAAGGAGTTGGTACAAGACGGTCGGCTTAAGCAACACGTCCGAAAGAACAATTCGACCAAAATAGTTGCTTTACGACAAGATTCACCCCCACTCGGCGTAATCTATATGATTTACAGCTTACTGACGGCACTGGCAATACATATAATTCAGTCGCATCTCGACCCCCAGAAGCAAATCACACCAGCGAAACGGCCCCATGAAGCTCCGAGTATTACTTTCGATGATTCTGATTTGGTCAACGTAACGCTCCCGCACATCGATCCCTTGGTCATCGAATTACGCGTAAACCGTTTCACCGTTGAACGTGTTCTCATTCACTAGGGGAGTACTTCGGAAGTTATGTACTACAAGACCTTCATCAAACTTGGCTTTACTGAGTCGGACCTATCCCCGGCTCATTATCCGTTATTCGGCTTCAACGCTAATCCAGAATACCCGTTGGGCAAAATCACACTACCAATTCGAGCGAGCTCCCGATCAGTGGATGTGGAATTCTTGGTTGTGAAGCTGCCTTCGCCATATAATCTCATCATGGGACGAACTTGGCTGCATACCATGCAGGCCGTGCCAAGCACTTATCATCAACTGCTCCGCTTCCCGACTGAACGCAGCATTGAACAAATCCGTGGTTCCCAAAAATCGGCACAAGCATGTTATCTTCTTGCCGCGAAGACACCAAGAGAGCTGGAAGTGAATTGTATTGAGTTGCCGGATCGAGAGAGCCTCGATGAAGTTGCACGGCTCCCAAGTGAAAAGGCCATGGAAGCCCTAGATCAAGTTGAAATTGACAGGAATCCTGACAGGTTCTTCATGGTCGGTGCCTCCCTGAATAAAGTCGACAAGCAGCAGCTAATTACCTTTTTACTTGGCAACCTTGATGTATTGGCATGGACACCGTATGAGATGCCGGGGGTGAATCCATCTGTTTCTCAGCACTGTTTAAATGTTGACTCCAAATGTAAGCCGATTATTCAGAAAAGTCGGCGGTCAGCCACAGAACACACTGCTGCCATTGTTGAAGAAGTTGACCGGTTGCTTGATGCCAGGGAAATCCGGAAAGTGACCTATCCTACATGGCTGTCAAATACTGTGGTTGTAAAGAAGAAAAATAGAACTTGGCGCGTTTGTGTGGATTTCACGGACTTAAATAAAGCTTGCCCCAAGGATTGTTTTCCCCTTCCCATAATAGACCAACTCGTAGATGCCACGGTACGTCATCAACGTATGAGCTTCCTCGATGTCTACAGAGGCTACCATCAAATTGCCATGCATCCAGAGGACCAAGACAAAACTGCATTCCTCACCCCAAGAGGAACCTATTGCTATAAGGTTATGCCTTTTGGGCTGAAGAATGAAGGGGCAACTTACCAAAGGCTAGTCACTGCCATGTTCAAGGAGCAACTCAGCCGTACTATGGAAGTGTACATTGACGATATGGTAGTCAAGTCCAAAGAGGAACAAACTCATCTAGCCGATCTGGAAGAGACATTCGGCACTTTATGCAAGTACAAAATGAAGCTGAACGCTTCCAAATGTGCATTTGGGATCGGATCAAGCAAATTCCTGGGCTGCATTGTCAGCCATCGAGGAATCGAAGCCAACCCGAGGCAAATCACAGCAATCCTGGAACTCAGCTCCCCTCGATCAGTCAAGGAGGTTCAAAAGTTGATGGGGATGGACGCCGCACTCAACAGGTTCATCAGTCGCTCCACAGATCATTGCCGACAATTCTTTCATACCCTACGGCAAGGTAAAGCTTTTGAATGGACCTCAAAGAGCAAAGCCGCTTTCAACGGTCTGAAGACTTACCTTCGATCAGTTCCACTCTTAACAACACCTTCGGCAGGTGACCCGCTCATTTTATATCTGGCAGTTTCTGATAGGGCTATCAGCGCTGTACTGTTAAAGAAAGAGCTTGGGGAGCAGCGGCAAGTGTATTATGTGAGCAAGGCAATGTTTGACGTCGAAACACGTTACCTTCCGTTGGAAAAACTTATCCTAGTCCTCGTCATGGCAATAAGAAAACTGATGCATTACTTTCAGGGGCATACCATCGGGGTACTAACGAATTACCCCCTCTGGTCAGTACTTCGTAGTGCAGAAACATCAGGGCGCGTTTCAAAGTGGGCTCTCAAACTCAGCCAGTACGATATTCAGTTTCTGCCTAGAACCTTAATCAAGGGGCAAGTGCTTGCCGACTTTGTGGCCGAAATTCACTGGAGGTCTTGCCGACTTCAAGTCTAATCAAATTCAACCTAAGCCGAACTGGAGAATCTATGTTGGGGACATTTGGCAGTTGTATTATGATGGATTATCCAATCAACGCGGCAATGGGGTGGGCGTAGTGATCATGGCTCCCGACGGGGCAAAAATTGAGCAGGCTGTCAAACTGAGCTTTAATGCATCGAACAATGAGGTCAAATACAAAGCCCTGTTAATTGGGTTACGGAATGCACATCTCCTTGGTGCTCGGCGTCTGCTTATCTTCTGCGATTCAAAGCTAGTCATCAACCAATTGAAGGGGGAATATGTTGCCAAAAATGACCGTATGGCAGCTTACATGAAAACAGCAAACTCTTTGCTGTTGAAATTCGACCACCATAAACTAAATCAAATAACTCGGGATCAGAACACACATGCAGATGCCCTGGCTTGCCTAGCCTCCGCCATCAACTCAGAAATCAAACGGACAATCGAAGTAGGATTTATCCCTGAGCTGAGCATTTCCCCCTTAGAATCAATTCAAATTAATGTCATAGAATCAGGTCCAAGTTTGATGGACCTTATCACTGCATTCCTATCTTCTGAACAGCTCCCAAGGGAAAAGAAAGAAGTACGCAAACTATGAAACAAGGCCCTGCGATATTACTTGGATCCATAAGGAAAACACTACAAAAAATCCCTTTCAGGTCCATATCTAGAGTGCATTCATCCGGATAAAGTCGAAGAACTCCTGACTGACATACATTAAGGTAGTTGTGGTGCTCATTCCAGCGGGCGCTCTTTGGCTCATCGAGCTGTGGCACAAGGGTAGTATTGGCTGACAATGAAAACTGATGCCAAGTGTTACGTCAAGAAATGTGAACAGTGCCAGAAGTTTTCCCCTTTAACCCATTTGCCCGCCGAAGAGTTAAGCTCTATCACTAGTCCTTGGTCGTTCGCCCAATGGCGACTTGACATCGTTGGACCATTACCTCGTGCCCCGGGCAACAAACGATTTTTGATTGTTGCGATGGATTACTTCACAAAATGGGTCGAAGCGAAGGCCTAAACGCACATTCGAGATACTGATGTTAAGTGTTTGTATGGAGAAATATCATAACACGATTTGGCATTCCAACAGCACTTATCTCAGACAAAGGTACACAATTTGATTGTGGTGTCTATCGAGAACTGTGTATCAAGTATGGTATTCGGCCTTATTTCTCCACGCTGGCTTATCCACAAAGCAATGGTCAAGCCGAAGCCTCCAACAAATCCATCTTGGACGGTATCAAGAAGAGGCTGGATAAAGCTAAAGGCAGATGGGTCAAAGAATTGTCGAGTGTGTTGTGGGCTCATCGCACTATGCCGAGGCGATCCACTGGGGAAACGCCATTTGTGTTATGCTCTGGAACCCAGGCAATCATCCCCCTCAAAATTGGCCTTCCAACCTTGAAATCAAATGTTTTTGATATGGGCCAAAATGACATGATGTTAGCTTTGGATTTGACTCTGATTGAAGAACGACGAGACCATGTCCTTCTATCCATAGCATGGTACCAGCAACAACTTGCTAAGTTGTGTAATCAACGTGTTCAGCTATGCCGCTATACACCAGGAGAATTGGTCCTCAAGAAAGTACTTCCAGTTGCCAGGAATCCAGTTGACGGAAAATTGAGTCCTAACTGCGACGGCCCCTATCAGATCTATTCAATCGCGGGAAGAGGAGCATATCGGCTCAAAGACATGTCTGGGAGAAGTCTGCCACATCCTTGGAATTCCACGCATTTGCGTAAATTTTATCATTAACCCGACATATGGGGCATGATGACTTGTTTTGTATGTTCGCCATGTACAACCTTCACTTTTATAATGCAAGACTTTTTATCTCACTATATGGAATTGTAGTTCAAAGTAATAAGCCTCCGGATTCAAAGTGCCTATCGTATATATCACGATTGGCCAAGATAAAAAGCCTCCGAATTCAGAGCCCCATCCGTGAATGACACGTTTGGGCCGAATAAGCCTCCGGATTCGGAGCGTCCTTCATAGATATCACAATTGGCCAAGTTAAAAGCCTACAAATTCGGAGCCCCATCCGTGAATGACACGTTTGAGCCGAATAAGTCTCCAGATTCGAACCCTTCGTGGATATCACGATTGGCCAAGTTAAAAGCCTCCGAATCCGGAGCCTCATCCGTCAATATCACGTTTGGGCCGAACAAGCCTTCGAATTCGGAGTGCCCTTCGTGGATATCATGATTGGCCAAGTTAAAAAGCCTCCGAATTCGGAGCCCCATCCGTGAATGACACGTTTGGGCCGAATAAGCCTCCGGATTCAGAGCGCCATTCATGGATATCACGATTGGCCAAGATAAAAAGCCTCTGAATTCAGAGCCCCATCCATGAATGACACGTTTGGGCCGAATAAGCCTCCAGATTCGGAGCGCCATTCGTGGATATCACGATTGGCCAATTTAAAAAGCATCCGAATTCGAAGCCCCATCCGTGAATGGCACGTTCGGGCCGAATAAGTCTCCGAATTCGGAGCGCCCTTCATGGATATCACGATTGGCCAAGTTAAAAGCCTTTGAATCCGGAGCCCCATCCATGAATATCACATTTGGGCCGAAGAAGCCTCCGGATTCGGAGCGCCCTTTGTGGATATCACGATTGGCCAAGTTAAAAAGCCTCTGAATTTGAAGCCCCATCCGTGAATGACACGTTTGGGCCAAATAAGCCTCCAGATTCAGAACGCCATTCGATGATATCATGATTGGCCAAGTCAAAAAGCCTCCGAATTCGGAGCCCCATCCGTGAATAACACGTTTGGGGCGAATAAGCCTCCGGATTCGGAGCGCCATTCGTGGATATCATGATTGGCCAAGTTAAAAGCCTCCGAATTCGAAGCCCCATCCGTGAATGACACGTTTGGGCCGAGTAAGTCTCCAGATTCGGAGCGCCCTTCGTGGATCACGATTGGCCAAGATAAAAAGTCTCCGAATTCGGAGCCCTATCCAAGAATGACGTGTTTGGGCCGAACAAGCCTCCAAATTCGGAGCCCCATCAAGGGCGAGGCAAAATGAATCCTAATTCGGCACGCTTTTCATGAATATTATGAATTACAAGCATAAGCGCAGTTGTCAAAAAAATGAAGGAAGATCGATAGTGTTTGATCTTCAGCTTTATTCGGCGTTATTGCCCACCTTATACTACAAACTGAACAAGCATGCAAATTATGCAAAAGAGAAAAATCATTCTGATTGAATTCAACCAGTCCAGTACAATAATGAATTCAAACAACCCACTGTCTCGTATATGAATTTATTAAATTACACATGAGGTTAAAATCAGGGGATCGTATACGTAACAGTAACTAGCAGCATATAATTCAAAGAATATGTTTGGTACACCAAATATATAGATTGAAAGAAATTGAAACAACAAGTGAACATTTAAAATAATAAGTTTTATTGAATTAATCGATAATACATGATTCGCTCCCAATCTACGTTAGAGCGGTACAATTGTTTATCTCTAGTTTTATTCGACATCCCCCTCGTCGTCAATCTTCTCAACTTCAAAAGCCGTGAAGGGAAAATGACGACTCTGATATAACGGTAACGCTGAATCCACGCCTACTACCCGAAGAGCCTCTGAGGCCTGGAGAGCCTTGACCCACCCGTGCTTAAATCCACGGTTCTCACAATGGCAGACCTCTTCGGCAACTTTTTCCTTTCCGTCCATCGTGGAAGCCTTATTCGTAGGACTTGGTCTTTGCGGCCTCTATTGCAAACATGCTTGCCGTATCGTGATTGGCAATCGCATGACTTATTAGCTATTGGGTCACCCTTTCTTCCACATTCGGGTTAGCTTGTCCGGCCGATTGTGTCTCGGTAGTTTTGACCTTTCTTAGTTCGCGCTCAGCCTTCTCTGCACGATCTTCTAAGCTTCGAATGTGTTCATCATTCTGCTCTATCTCCCGCCATGCGGTGCAAAGACACATGCCGATTTCGTAGGCAGTATACAGCCCTTTTATAGCTCCATGGATGCCCTCCCGAAACACTTCAAAATCAGGTCAACTTACCACCGACTGTTGGACTTCTGAAGGAAAAATTTGTCGAGCACACTTGACTGCCACATTTGGGTCATGCACAATTGAATCCGCTTCCGTCATCGGTTTGTTCACCACAAAAACCGCAAAACTCAACGGGCACAGAGTCGCACTGGTTTCTCCCCTCGAGCGTGGTTGAGGGGAGCTACCCTGTTGCTGTTTTTCTCTTCTGGGTGACCTACTTCGACGACGTGGGGACTGGCATTTTTCACGTTCCCTCGACATCCTGCTCCCTGTGCGCGTTGGCTCGCCACCTCGATTCATCTCTGCGTCTAACTCAGCGAGTGTCCTCCCTTCTCCTCTGCTATTGAAGAACACTTTTCTTGCCATCCACAACAATCGTCCAGCTTAGTTCGACACAATGCTTTTTCCCTCCCACAATTTATTGGATTTAAACACAAAAATGGCACCTACGCACACTCAGCACCCACCCCATTTATTAATTACGGGAGCAGTATCCCTGAGGCGACCTCATTAATGCCAAATTTCAAGACCTTGCTGATCATTTCATATACCCCAGCCACCCCACGACCTAATGTTATTCAGCATTCCAGTTCATGCACCAGCTGGGGCAAGGGCAGATTCATTAATCTAATCGGCAAACGTCCAGACCTTGCCAATCATTTCATATGCCCCAACCGCCCCACGACCTAATGTCATTCGGCATCCCAGTTCATGCACCAGTTGGGGCAAGGGCAGATTCATTAATCTAATCAACAAACGTCCAGACCTTACCAATCATTTCATGTGCCCCAGCCGCCTCACGACCTAATGTCATTCGGCATCCCAGTTCATGCACCAGTTGGGACAAGGGCAGATTCATTAATCTAATCGGCAAACATCCAGACCTTGCCGATCATTCATGTGCCCCAGCCGCCCCACGACCTAATGTCATTCAGCATCCCAGCTCATGCACCAGCTGGGGCAAGGGCAGATTTATTAATCTCATCGGCAAATGTCCAGACTTTGCCGATCATGTCCTGTGCCCCAGCCACCCCACGACCTAATGTCATTCGGCATCCCAATTCATGCACCAGTTAGGCAAGAGCAGATTCATTAATCTAATCGGCAAACGTCCAAACCTTGCCGATCATTTCATATGCCCCAGCCACCCCACGACCTAATGTCATTCAGCATCCCAGTTCATGCACCAGCTGGGACAAGGGCAGATTCATTAAACTAATCGGCAAATGTCCAGACCTTGCCGATCATTTCATGTGCCCCAGCCGTTCCACGACCTAATGTCATTCGGCCAAATTCATTAATCCAATCGGCCACACGCCGGGATCTTGAGCCGTTTTACCTGTTAGTCTAATGAATATTCATGCCTTTCCAAGTTGTTAATTGCCAATTATTTAAGTTATTCGGCTAAATAGCAAAGAGGTAAAGGATGCTTAACTGATTCGGTTAATTTATTGAATGTTTAATTTACCCGTAGCAAACAGAACAGCATAAGGAATTGTCATTAACAAATTACAGACAAATGACAAATAGTATATGCAGTAAACTGGAAAGCATAGAAAATTTTCATTAATAAATTGAGTGCAAACAGCAGTCATTTTACACATGAAAATTAGCTTACATTTAAAAAAATGAAAACCTACTAACAAAAAGTATGCATCTGAGATGCCTAGCAAAAACAAAAATATCCCCTAATCAATCTTCGGGGTCAGACGCCAGCGGCTCAACGTCCACCTGCTCATATGGAATAGGCTGCGCCAATGTCACATTCATAGCAGCAAGGGCTTTGAGCCAGCCCTGTTTGAAGCCCCGATTCTCGAACTTGGGGACTTCTTCCACATAGTTGTCCAAGGCGGCGTCCTTCCCAGCTTGGAACGCTTTGGAAATCTCGGAGTTGGCTGCTTCCTTCGCCTTCCTCGATTCTTCCAAGTCGGCTTCCAGCTTGGCGATCGCCTCCTTAGCTAACTTCAACACATCTTCGCTTGCCTTTGCCCTCTCTTCGGCAGCAAGCCTTAATTGGTCAAAATTCCTCTCTTGGTCGGCCTCGAAGTCGGCTCTCGCACGTTCCTCCGTCGCTTGTGATGCCTCAGAATCGGCCTTTTGAGAGGCCGCCACAGCCTTATTCTTTTCATTGTCAATTTCAGCTTTCAGGAAGCCGATCTGCTCTATGGTGTCATGTTGACGACGACCGATTTCGACTATCCTGCCCACCGTCTGCAAAACAAGAAAATAGAGTTGCAGCAAACAAATAATAAGAAAAGTATATATATGTACTTAGTCGAAAGACTACAGATAAGGCAAGTGATGCACCGATAAGGCCGATTGAGCAGCTAAAGCAATTAGCATTAGGTTTGGCTCCGCCCGAAATGAGGCTCTGTCAATCGGCAGGGATATTGAGGAGGCCATGCTCAAGGCCATAGTCGGATCCTTCAAAGCCGATGCGTCAGAGGCAATCGGCATATTCCTTATCCTTGGTTGAACGGTGAATGGAACAACCAAGTCCGATTCCTCAATGCGTGGCTGTTTGTCGCTTTGGTCCTCATGTTGGACGGCTTCTTGCTCGGTGGGGCATTTTTTCCCCCTATGCTTAGCCTCATCCGCTCGTTCTGCCTGCTCTGTCGCGGCCGTTTCAGTCTGAGTTGTTTCTTCCGCGATAACAGGCACAGAGGATTCAGCAACCATGGCGGGTGGAGTTTCCAATTAGGCGGCCTCGGCTCTCCTCCGGACGGCCATCCTTTCGGCGTTTTTTCTCCTGGCAAGTTGCGTGAGAGACTCCCTAGCAATATTCTCAGGATTGGTGCCGGTAAGGTCTCCTAAGTCTGTAAAAATGTCTTCCAAGGAGACGTCGCCTCAGCCCGACGTGGATGGAGGGTCTGACGAATTGAGACTGGCTTCCTCAAAGGCTGAGTTAAGAGCCTCATCTACCTCGGCTTCCAATTGGTTTGGGTCCTCGGTGATTTTTTCGGCTGCTTGTTCTTCCACGTGCTCCGAATCGGAGTCTTCCAAACCAATCTGCCTTAGGTTTTTGAAGTTTGAGAAGATAAGGGCCGTAAGATGATCTTCGCCTCTGGGAATTGGAATGTGGTCTGCCGTCGAAAATGTTGCGTAAGTCAGCTCGTACCGTAGGAGATTGTGGGCCGCCCTCCCTTGTTTTTGAAGGCTTGGACGGCTAACGAATTGTAGTGCAACTTCAATTTCTGCAAGCACAACGTCGTCAGCTGAAACCAACACTTTCTTCAAATCATTACCTGCATGAATAGAACAGTTAGTACATTGAAGAAAAGCCAAATACATGTATGACAATAAATAATAGAAAAATAACAAAAATGAGCTATACGGCCAGCTGGTTCGCCTTTTTGCCATGGCACAGGATCTAGGTGATCTTCACCCTCGCTGAATTCCCAGTTGCCTCAGACAACAACCATTACATCAACACGCTAGCCGGAACTGGCAAGCATGGTCACTAAGTGATGATCAGTATCCTTGGCTCTGAGAAAATAATGTCCCAGCCAGCCAGTAGACTTAGCTAAGGCATAGCAATACCGAATAGCAGGTATACCTAGGTTAATCCTAAGGCGTCGATTCAACTCTATAATCCCCATTATGATTCGGAAAAAATTTACGTTAGGCTGGAAAGGGATTAGACCCCAGTGTCGGAGGACGGCCTTTAGAAATGGGTGAAGGGGAAAACGAACTCCGCCCTCAGCAATTGATAGGAGAGGAAAGATGATTATGCTCTCATCAGTCCTCTCTATATCAGTAGTGTTGTCTGCCACAAGTGACAGATGGACGTCATCGGGGATGGAATAATGGCGTTGGAAGCCAGAAATTTGACCCACAGAAAGGAATTCCGTCAAATGTTTTGCCATCCTAGCCAGCCTAAGGATTATACGAAGCTAAAAATAAACGAGGACATGGGATTCGAAGTGAAGGCGAAGAAAACGTACAAGATGCAGAAGAGATAATGAGAAACAGGAGGAAGTTGCAGAAGTCGCGAAACGGAGGTATATCAAAAGGCAAACCAGAAGCTTTGAGTATTCAAAAAGAACTTACACACGAAGGGACAACATAGTTTCAAATCGCATTAAATGAAGAACGCATACGAAGAGGCGAGAAGATGTAATAATGCCTAAAAAGCGTCTGCTCTAACATACATTAGAATAGGGTCAGCCGCCGTTCTTTCTTTGACTTCTCAAATTCGAAAATAAGCATGTCGTTCAAAACCAAACATGCCGAATAACTGGCGTTAATAGGATGTTTGGGGGACAATTATACGAGCCGAGTATTTCAGGGGGGGCAATAAGGCCGGGTACAGGTATGAGATCGGTCAAGGACGGATCTTGTATTTGGCATTGATCCTAGTCAAACTCAGAGCCGAATAGGATAATCGGCATCCCAACTAGCAGAACATGAGCCGAATAAATAGACGTGCAATAGATAAAGGGTCGGCCCGACCCTAAGGCCCAAGGGAAAGAATATAAATAGAGGAGCATCAACCAGAGAAAGGTATGTGAGAAAAAGTCTAAACTTGAGATACAAGCAACCAAGAGAGTATATACTGACTTGTCCGTCAGAGTGCTAATTCCAGCACCCCCGACCGGAGTGTTCATTCCTTTTCAGGTGACTAACTGAGGATCTCGAGCGTCCCATTGGATCCAAAGAGTATTTTCAAACCACTTCTCCACATTTAGCTACAAAAATTTTATTGTCCACTGACAAAAAATGTATGAGTTTTTAAAAGTGAAAATCTCTAATTTGGAGAAACCCTAAAATGTTGATCTTTTGGGGAAATTGTTGGATTATTAAATCAAAATGTAAAAGATGGGTTTCCAAATGTTTTCTTGACAGATGGTGTGATTATGAAATTGGAGTTGATATATGTTGAAATCAGCTATTTCTTGCATTGAAATGGATTTTCAAAGAGGAAGGGGGTTATGCCCTAAAATGTAATTGTTGAGATTATAAAGTGGAAATGGAATAGATATTGAGTAATGTGAAATTGAAATGAGGACTAATGATGATATTGGAGTTGGATATGTATTATCACTCCTATTTGAGATTTTGGAAAAGTATATCTTTAATGGAATTTGTTTATCAGTTTAGAGATATTTATTTTGGGCTATTGGTGGAGGATAACTACTATTGTTGTAGAAATTGCATGCGAACTAGGCAAACTGGAGTGTTTACAAATCATGCATATCATGGAGCATGTAATGGATTTTGAAATTTTAAACTGCATGTTTTGGAAAGAGGTTTTAGGAAATTCTCGCATTATGTTTTGGAACATTTGCATTGTTTTGGAAAAACAATATTTTGAACCGCATATATTGTGCTATTTGGAAAGGATAAATAAAATGGTGAATCTGGGAAAAGATTGTTGCTACATTAATTAAGTTGGCCTGTTTGTCTAGGGTGAAAGTCCTGAAAATTACATGTATACATCCGTGCCGATCCCGCGGACCAATTTCTATAAAATGACAATGGTAGTGCATATATAACCTACGTTTACATGAGTCCCGTTTGACAGTTTCCCGTAGACAAAATTTCCATGAAAGCTTGTCTTGGTTTTGGAGATTTACCCATTTTATTTATTATCATTTTGGTTTTGAAAATAAATGATTTTAAAATGGTCTTAGCAATGTAATTGATGTTGGTTAACGATGTATTCATATTGGAATAGGCAATGAAATTGATAGTTGGTGTTGAGATACCTGGATTGACTTGTGGAAATGGATTTTATATCAAACTAATGTATTGAATTTCGAAAACATTTTGAATAAACAAAAGGTTTTGAGGACTGGAAAGAAAGGGTTTTTATTGAGAAAGCAAGCAAATTTGAGAATGCATTTAGGCATATTATATATGTATGTATAGCATTCATGATCATTTGCAGTGGTAGTGCATATTTAGTTTTTGAAATATTTCCTACTGAGCTTTATGCTCACCTTACGTGGTTGAAAATGTTTTTTAGGTATGCTTATGTGAATATGGACTGAGAAAGTGAAGTTGTGTTCGGAACCGTGTTGGGCAATTCATTTATTTGTAGGGCCTGGGCCATTTATGTTACTGTTGACTGTGTGCCATTTTTATAAGGGTTACACCCTTGTTATCTGATTGAAGCTTTTGAGCATCTTGATTTGATTATAATATCTTTGTATGTTTTAGTTACAGAACATCTACTGGACTTAGATATTGTATCTCAAAATGTATAAAATTGGAATAACACATGTATTGTGTGCCTATATTATTTACATCGGCATGAGTATTGTTAGTTATCATCTGTCGTTGGGTGGTTTACTCACATGGGCCAGACCTTGTAAATCCGAGGTGTAACAGCAGGGGTGGATATACCTGATGATAATATCGCCATTGTCATCGAGAAAACAACAACACCGGCAGTGTTAGTTGAAGGACATACAGAGCCAGATGCTGAGGGTTACAAAGCAGACATAATCCAACAGCTGAAAACAAGCCAAGGAACATATCAGACTGGCAGAACTTGCATATTTCTTGCTCTTCATAGGAGAGTCATATTTTCGTGGTTCCAACAATCTTTTAGCAAAGTGCGTTGATAGGCAAGAAGCAACTTACAAACTTATGCAAATCCATGCTAAGTCTTGCAGAGATGGAGATATCAGTTTATACCGATCCATACAAAGGCAAGGGCATTACTGGCCAAAAATGAAAAAGGAGAGCACTAAGTTGCAGAGGCAATGCACAAAGTGCCAATGTTATCCTGAAGAATAGGAAGCTCATTTCCTAAGCAGTGAAGAATGGAGATAGCCATACATCGATTGTCTTGAAAATGGCGCACTGTTTGAAAACAAAACCGATGCAATCAATGTTAAGAGGTCGGCCATCCATTTTTTCCTTAACCAAGGAAAGCTATACCAAAGAAGCTTTGAAGGGGCACCTTTGGCGTGTTTATCAAAAGTCGAGGCAAATGAAGTATTGAAAGAGGCCCACAAAGTAGAGCATCAAGGAGGACAACGACTATATGAGAACCTTATTCTCCTCGGCTATTACTAGCCGACGATGGAGGAAGACGCCAAAAACTTTGTAAGATGGTGCCATTCTTGTCAAAATTTTGGGAACTTGATATATGCACCGACAATTGAACTGCATAACATCAAAACGCCCTACTCGTTTCATACTTGGGCAGTTGATTTAATAAGTCTTATAGCACAACAGTCCAAAGGCCATAGATGGCTACTTGCAGCTGTAGACGCGCTCGCGTGGGCCTCAATGCTACAGTTCGGACTCAAATTGTCACGGTCCTTAATCTGAACCAAAGAGTTCAAATCCGGCAAATCGTTTTGGAAAACAGATTTTTGTAAAGAAGTGCCAAACATGGACTGCTTTGCCAGATACAGAGTCGCCACCTAAATATTTTTTATGGGGGAATTTAGGAAACCCTAACTCGTTTGCCTAAGGCCACGTGTCCGTCATCACCAAAGTTGCCTCGGCTCGGGAACTTGGGTATGATTGGGGAAGGTCAGCTATGAGCACCCCCGCTCGCCCGATCAAAGATCGGCCTCTACTAACCATGATATCTTGTTTTGAAAACGTTATGTGCTCTTATTCCGGTTATTAGCCTAGATTTACTATGTGATGCGCACAACACAAAAGTATAGACTAGATCGCCTAATTTGGAATAAAGCATTGCATATCCGTTCGTTCGGAAAATGGTTTGGAATTTGCTACTCGTGAGTAGGCTAAAACACGGATTTCAATGAGTTGTTCCAACTCAAACAATCCAACCTTCACCCACAGGCATTCAGGCAGTAATATCACATAAGCACATAGCCACATGGTAAGCATGCTGTCATGTTAACATTCACACTCATGCGAGATGCTAAAGCATAAATACTTACATCGTACTCCGTGCCAAAGCAATGAACTAGTTAGTAATCATGCATGATCCTAGTTGAAGTTAACAAATGGCTAATGCATCGTATACAGAATGTCATTAGAATAGGCTCGGCTAATCAAAGGATGACATGTGAAATGCGACAACTCGATGAACGTATTCAAGTTTGGAATTGAAATGCTATGCGGTTAGCATGTTGCGCCGAGCCCAGTGCATGCAATACTGATGAATGATGCACACATGCATAGCATAAGGTATGCTAAATTAAACATGCCCTAATACTAACCATCAAAGCAGGTAAGTAAAAGGGAAAAAGAAGTGGGGGTTGGAAGACATGCACACACGCACCCACACTTATTACAAATTCGCCCTCGCTCGGAGGGACCAAAAGAATAATACAATTTAATCAACTAACAAGCTAATTAAATAGTTACAGACCACCTAATTAATTAACAAATCAATTAAGCTAAGGAAAGCATTAAAAGACCTCGGGAAGAGTGATGCATGCATGGTCGGATTGGCTTCGCCCGAAAATCCAGTGCCATGCACAAGTTGCCTCTGTCTACCCTGCTCTGCTCCTCTGAAAATGGCACAATTCCCAAAGAACACTCTCTGAACACTGTGGAACACCACCGGCCAAGGGGGAACACCACCGGCCGAAGGTAAGTGGCCATCGACCACAAATGAAGCCATAGGCTATAAATGGATGGCCGGTCGGCACTGAATGAGATCGGTCGGCCATCTATGGCTGCAGAATCCTGCTTTGACAGCAACAGAGGACAAGCAAGGTATGGCAATGCATTTCAAGCAATGTTTGCACCAACCACTCTCCTTATCATGTTTATGACTCAAAGGAGTTTGGGACTCGACCCTCGGGCCACCAATCACGCATTTCAATGCGTGATGGCCAAAGAAACCAAGTGTGCATTTTGATTTCAAATAGAATGCAAACCAATTAAACACATAAGGCCTAACCTCTATCACTTGATCAAGAGGCATGCATAAATGCCAAATGCAACCTAAGCATGCTAGCTAGATGTTCAACACGAGCATGCAAGTAAGCAATGTTCATTAGGCACTCAACCTAAGCAAACAAGCATGCAAGGCATGGACCACTATGCTAATGACCAATCATGCAAGATGTAATCTAAACAAGCAAGCATGTAAGGCATGCAACATGTTAAGCAACTTAATCAAGGGAGATTGCATGCCAAATGCAACATGATTCAAGCATGCAACACGTGCAATAGTCCAAGTATGCAACAACACACAAGGTGAGCATGCAATAGTATGCAAAGGAGGGACTTAAACTAATTTGGACAGCTCCTAAACAAGCCCAAAACAGTGGCCAAATGCTAGGGAAATGAGGGCCAAAATACAAACAAACATGCATGCACACATGGTTCAAAACTTAAGCACCAAAGGGAAACTTTTAAGCACACTTAAAAGAGGACAATCATGGATTAATGGCATGCATATTGAGCTCTGAAAATCATGCTATAAAAGGTTCCAAACCAACTAAGCAAAGCAAGCATATCATGCAACCAGGCCTAAGGCCTAAGGCTCACCAAAGAGGCATTGAACTTCACTTAGCAAGACCAAACATGGCATGATTTAAACAACTAACATCAGAGTTTTAGCATGTTAAAATGAACCTCAAAACCCACTTAGATGGCATCTAAATGACTTACACATGGAAGCATACAAAAGAGGCCAAACATGGAGCACAAGATTACAACCTTTTAAAGCATTAAAGGAGCATCAAATCCAAGCATACAAGCATACCATGGGGACTGAAATGATGCTATAAGTGGTGCCAAACCACTGAAACAAGCCAAACAATGCATGCTCAACACTCACACACCCGAGGCTAACAAGCCAAAATGCAAGGTGGCTATACAAAACATGTCAAGCATGGCCAAGGCAACTAAAAATGGAGCTAAAGCATACTAAAACATACACAAAAGCTTCACAAAGCTTGGCCAAAATCATGTTAGAACAAGGGTCAAAGCCTAAAGCATGTTAAGGCAAAATATGGCATTACAAGACAAGTATGCAAGGCATGCATGGTGTGTCTAAACCAAGTAAAAATAGTGCTATATTATGGCAAAATAAGCACAAATAACACTTAAGACATGGCTAACATGAACTTAAAAATGATGGTCACACATGAGGCAAAAATGACACGTTTTGAAGACAACAAAGGGAGAGGGCCCTCTCCTTCTTAGGACCTCAAACCACCGTCCTCACCACTGAAATCCCTCAAGATTTCAGTGGTGAGGAGGCCCAAACAAGGTGGTCCCGGAGCTCACCAAAATAGCACAAAATGGGGGCTAAACAAGGCCTAAGAGGGGTCAAACAACCCCAAACACCAAAACAACCTTAAACAACTATTTTAAGCAAGTAAAAGCAAGACTTTTATATGTTATACACTAAGCTCAAAAACAGATGCAAGGTACGCAAAAGAACTATGCAAAAATGGGGTATTTAAAGGTAAAGTTCTTACCCTTGAAGACCTCCTTCAAGAACAATGCTCCAGCAACCTCTCCAAGCTTAGATCAACTCAAGAAGTCCAAGAACAACACTCTAATGCCTCAGCAACCAAGGGAAGGTGGAATGGTAGGTGTTTATGCACAAAAGCAAGGCTAAACACACCTAAACACATACAAATACAAAGGGAGAGGGAGATATAGAGATAGATAGATACAAGACTCAAACCCTAATCTCAGGACCCTCTGGAAAAATTTTGTAACCTTGGAGGAGGGAGAAGGAGGCCCTCCCTTTACAGAGGATCACTCTTGCAAAGCTTACAAAACAAGCTAAGCAAGAGTGAAATCCCTCCATACACATGTATGGAGGGGGTGCAAAGTGTATGCCAGCTAGCACAGCTGGCATAAAAATATCTGCAAAAGCAGATACATAGTGGTCGGCCAGCCAAAAATGACAAATTGGCCAAAACAATGGTCGGCTGACCACAAATGGTACCGGCCAGCCAAACATTTAGCCGATGGCAACAAAACGGTGGCCGGTGGCCTCAAGCCATGGCCGGTGAGGTGTGGGGATGGCCAACAAGCCATTCCATGCTCCTCAAAAGCAAAACACAAGTGTTTGGTGCAAAACCAAAACACAAAACAGTCGAGTCGAGAGATCCTGAGGCAAGGCGCCTGGCCGAGACCTCCGGGAACTCAAGATGAACACAAACATGGATGATCACCAAGTGTTCAAACGGTGACGTCTAAGCCTTGAGGACGATCAAAAATGAGGTGTCTACAGCAGCTACCGAAGTCAGCACCAAGTGGGTAGAGGCCATACCAATGAGAAAAGCAGACGACACAAGAGTGGCCAACTTTATTAGGGAAAACATCATCTGTAGGTTTGGCGTACCCAAGGTGATGTTGCCTGACAATGGAACTCCTTTTGTGAATCACCATGTAAAAAGGTTGCTGGACACTTAACAAATCAAGCACCACAAGTCTACTCCATATTACCCTCAAGGGAATAGACAAGCTGAGGCAACCAACAAAACCCTTATCCGAATACTAAGTAAAATGATGGATAGGGCAGGGGGCACATGGTCAGAACAACTCCCTATATCACTTTGGGCATACAGAACGTCAAAGAAAGCCAACTCAGGCAATCCTATTTTCCCTAGCATACGAGTCTATAGCTCAACTTTTTTGTGCCCCCTTTCGGAAGTTTGAAAGAAGCCCTACAGTTTGGACTCTCGCGGTTTTGAATCTAATCTCACAAGTGCAATGTGAAATTGATAAACACCAAAGAGTCCAAATCCGACAAATCTTTTGGAAAATTGATTTTGAATCAACAAGCCAAAAATGGACTGCTTTGCCAGATACAGATTCGCCATCTAAATATTTTTGGGAAATCTAGGAAACCAATGACTCGTGCCAAAGGCCACGTGTCCGTCATCACCAAAGTTGCTTCAGCTCGGGAACTTGGGTATGAGAGGGGAAGGTCATTAATTGAGCACCCCCGCTTGATCGATCAAAGATCGGCCTCTACTAATGATAATATGATTTTTATTAACATTATATGCTCTTGTTTCGAGTTATTAGGCTAGCATTTACTATGTGATACGCGCACAGGCAAGTGTAGACTAGTTTGCCCGAATCAGAACAATTCAATTCATGTTTGTTTTGCAAAGGGTTTGATTTTGCCACTTAACAAAGTGGGCTTTAAGTTTGTAAATTTTCCACTTGACAAAGTGGGCTTAAATTTCATGAATCATTGATATTCAAGCAACAAGCCTTCATCCATAGGCACTCAAACAGTCTAGCAAGTAAGCATTTAGCCTCATGGGAAGCATGCTAGTCATGGTAATCACTTACACTCATGTGCGTATGCTAAAGCACTAAAAACTCACTTAGTACTCCAAGCTAAGATAAACAAAAGATTTAGAAAAATATGCATGGCACCTAACTATGCAAGATGGCTAATGCAACACATGCAATATGTAATTAATAGGCTTGGCTACTAATATGGCATATGACTCAATTTAAGACATGCGATCTAAGCACGTATTCAATGAAGTATTGAAATGAGAATGCAGTTAGAATGATGCGCCGAGCCTCAGTGCGTGCAATACAAGATGAATGGATACGAACATGTGATACGCTAATCGAAACGTGATGTCCCTACTCTAACCATCAAAAACGGATAAATAACAGGGAGAAAGGCGTGTGGTTGGAAGACATACATATTATTACATTACGCTCTCACAAAGGAGAGTCTGAATGAATAAGTTAGCTAAGCTAAACTACTTAACTTTATTACAAAACTTGAGTAAATAAATTAACTAACTATTCTAAGCTAATTAATTAAGAATTTAACTAAGCTAAGCTAATTTAATATTACAACACAAACTAATTTAATTAATCAAAACGAATTAAATAAGCACAAAAACAAACTAATTAGCAACAACTAATTAATTACAACACGAATTAATTAACTAAGTGCAACACTTTACTAATTAGCTACAACTAATTAAGTACAACAAATAAATGACTAATTTAAACTAATTAACTAGTCTAGGAAGCGAAGGAGGCCCATGCATGCTCAGTTTCCGCCAGAAGAACATCCACTATTTTGCTGCTATATGCCTCTGTTACACAACACTTACACTTTTTCCTTCTCCAGATCAACTCTTCCATGCTTCACAAGCATACTGCTTAAAAATCACTGCTGGCCGGCATGCTAGAAGTGGTGGCCGGGGTTGCCGTCAAACACTGGTGGCCGACCGGCCACTAATGATGCACTATTCCTTGCTGCAACAGAAAGCAAATAGGGCAAAGAGAGGGTATTCACACAGATTGTTTATACTGTGTATCCCTCCTCATCATCAAAACACCTTAAAGGAGTGATACACTTAGTCCTTAAACCATCAATCAAGCAATTTCATTGCATGATGGATAAGGAACCAATGTGTACAAGTTCAATACATGCACGAACAAGACCAAAACCATCACCCTGTTATGCATGATCAAGGGCAATGGGGACCTAAGAAACTTGGCACATTTCATCACTTTGAGTATGAAATGCCCCAATTTTCCTTGTATTCAATTAACAATCAAATTCTTATCTTGCACAATTTTAGTTTTAACTTTTATTTACTCATTCTAGTTTACCAACCATTCCTTAATCCAATTAAGTCCATTGGTGCGAAGTCCTCTAAAGAGAAGGAAGTGTCAAACAAGAGGTAGTGTAAGGCAAGAGAGAAGTGTCATGTCGTTGATAATGAACCCTCAAAAGAGGATTAAATTATTAGGCATGGACCTCAATCTCAATCTTAAACAACCCTAAGGTTGAAACAACCCTCAAAGAAAATGCAAAAGACAAGAAATGGGGGAGATTGCAGAGATTAACGAGTGCTGAAATTAAGTAAGAAAAGCACTTAAAACATACAACCAACTCAAACAAGTGGTGTCTAAAGGCCTAAAACACCATGCTTGTGAGGACACTTACACTACAACCACGCAAAACAAGACTCAAATGACTTAACCAACCCAAAACAGAGTTGAAACAGTCTAAATTAGAGCCTAAAACATGCCAGAATTAAGCTGCAAATGGCTAGAAAAATAAGCTAACACATGGAGCTAACTAGGCTAGCAAACAAGACACATGGAGGGGAGGCTAACCCCCCTCCAAATTTGGACTTCAAAACATGATTTTTACCACTGAAAATACTCTGAATTCCAGTGTTCAAAAGCCCAAAAAAATATAGTTTGAAAGTGGGAAACAAAGGTGGAAAAGCCTTACAAGTAAGGAATAAAGAGGGGTAAACTACCCCCTAACCTTAAATGGCCTAAGACACCAATTTCAGCCCACAAAAATAGAAGTTTTAAAAGCTCAAAACAGCCCCAAAAAAGTGGGAGAAAGATAGAAAAACAAGTATGCAAAACAAGTTTAAAAGGAAAGTATTATACCTCTTGAACCAAACATGAACTTTGGGCAACAGTTCAAGCCAAAACCAACTTCAAGAGCTCCAAGAAGGCCTCAAGGAACCTCAGCTCAAAGATGATCAACTTTGGTTAATGAGGTGTAGGCAAAAGTGTGGTATATGTAGACTAATGTGCACAAATTTGCAAGAGAGAGAGAGAGAGAGAGAGAGATTTTTGCTCCAAAATTTCTAACCTTTTAAAATAGGGGAGGGGACCTCCTATATATAGAAAAACATGAATTTAGTTGAGATACAACCCTCCATAAATGTGTGGGGAGATGAAGCCCACTGTGCTAATAGCTGGAATAGCTGTCAACAAAATATCTAGAAAAAGACACTGCTGGCCGGCAGGCCACTAATGTAGCCGACAAGCCACCAATGATGGCCGACAAGGCACAATGGTGGCCGGCAGCCCATCAGAGGAGGCTTGCAGGTCCTAGGGTCTTGAGGTTTGAAGCACTAAGGTTTTGGTCCAAAACAAGGCACAAAATGGACTAGCTTTGAAGGCTCAAAGGTAGGGCATTCTGCCGTGGTCTTCGGGCACTAAAATGAGCACATGCAATCATTATCATCGAGTGCAAAAGCGATGACGTCCGAATCTTACTGACGGTCAAAAATGGGGTGTCTACAGTTGCCCCTCTTTGACAAAACTCGGAGGCCATGAAATGACATTGTGAATGTTAAAGCCCGAAAATGACCCATTTTGACAAGGCCAAAAGACCTGGACAAACAAACAAGATAGAAGATTAATGGTTGCACTCGCAGGCTACCTACGTATCCCTTTGCAAGGAATCAAACTAGCGTAGTTCTGGAGCGATGCAAATAATATGCATACAAAGCAATTTGAAGGTTGGACTTATACGCTTCGCAAAGCTGGTGATTTTGAAATCTTATGATCATGCGAGATGATGCATTTAGCAATAACAAATGTAATAAGCAAGAATGAATACAATAAGCAAGATAATAACTTATGAATGAGCAGCTACAACAGGTTTTGATACAAGAGAAAACACACTATAACCTTGCTGAAACAAGAGACAAGGAAAAAAAATACCGCTCAGGGTTCCGTTTCACGCATCCCAAGAAACTATGAACTAAACCACTCGGGGTCGTGATTCGCACGTCTTGAAAAACAAGAAAAGCCATTTGGGGTCTCACGCATCCCGAGAAACCGAAAACCGCTTAAAGTTGCGTTTCACTTATCTTGAGATACAATGAAGACTGCTCAAGTCCGCACTTCACGTGTCCCGAGACACAACACAAAAACCGCTCGAGCTCATGCTTCACACTTCCCGAGATAAAACCCGCCTAGGGCCGTATTTCACGCATCCTGAGAAACAACCACTCGGGCTCATACTTCGTATGTCCCGAGATAAAACCCACCCAGGGCCACGCTTCAAGCGTCCTGAGAAACAACCACTTGGGAGCGTACTTCGTACGTCTCGAGGTAAAACCCGCCTAGGGCCGCCCTTCACACATCCTGAGAAAAAACCACTCAGGCAAGTACTTCGTACGTCCCGAGGTAAAACAACAAAGGGGTGTACGATAGATGCATGAAAGTAAACAAGTGTGATAGATACATAAAGTGAATGCGTGCGATAGATGCACAAAGAGAACAAGTGCGATAGATGCACGAAGTGAACAAGTGTAAGTGTGCGCTAGATGCACTCATGATGCTAGATATAAAGCTACGCAGGTTCTCCTACCAAGACATGAATGACTTATCCGAAACTCCTCCGAATGAACCATGCATACAACATCGTGCATTTTTTCGAATGAACCATACATTCAATATCGTGCATTTCTATGTAAGAAAGAAACTTATCGAGTGCAATACAGTAAGAATGCATGTTTTATACAAGACAAACAACCAAAATATGATGTTGATTGAAAACAGTTTCTGCATGCAACAAGAACGGAAGCGTATTCTATGCGTGATTCATAATGCATGCCAGACGCGCATGTAGCATATATGAAATGCATATCTTATGTAACAACATTTATGAAATGCATGTTCCACGCAACCAAATGAAATGCATATTTTATGCAAAGAGCAAAAGCATAATTTGACAAAAACAAATTCAGTAGCATCTTCCGATTTACCTTTCGGAAGAGTTTCAATATGTCTAAAGGATACACCTCGTTCATGTTGACAAGTGACGAACATCGTGCACCGAAAACACAGTTTCGAGCTTCCATAGAGACAATCTGGTCCCAACAGTGAACCATCCCTACACTTCTTGGAAACCATGGACACAAAACTACATCAGGACCCCAAAGGAAGTCGCCAGCCACTTGCCGACCACAAGAAGAGGCCGCCAGCCACTTGCCAGCCTTTAATAACTATTACTGGCCACAAAAGTGGCCTACCGGCCACCCGTGGCAGATTTGGGGGAATTTTGTCCTTTTGCCTCGGTTCTCTAAGTATAGAGCTTGGCACTTCATTTCCACACAACCCCACATCTGAAATTCTTCCCTCTCTCTCTCTAGGTACTTCTTCTCTCTAGATCCAGGCTTTTTATGTGTTTTCCAACGCCCCACACGAAGTTTATTCGCTAAACCCTCTTTGTTTTCTCCGTTTTGAACGGATTGAAATTTGATTTCGGTGTTTTTTCTTGAAGTTTCACCACTTGAGGCTTGTGCCCCTCGAGTTTCTCTTGGGTTTTGTGCCTTTTCCTGGGCTTTGACTTTTTTTTTTCATTTTCTCTCTCCTAGGGTTGACTTTTCTAAGTTTTCCCTTTTTCCTCTGTTTTTCTTCATTTTTCGACCACTTTCTCATCTTCTTTCCAGATGGCGGACGATATTCCTCATGACGGAGCTCCCCTCGAGATTCCATCCCAATTATCACCTCCGGCAGAGATGGAGGTCAAGCCTAAGCCCGAGATATTACCGCCAAGAGTATGCCCTTTCCATCCAACGACATATCATCCTCGGATACATGTACTGCCACCTGGGGTATCAAGCACTTCAGAGAGTTCGCGCGACGCACGCCAGAGGATCTCTTGCGATGGGAGCTAGACTCCGATTTGTCCTACAGCGCTACCGAGGTATACACTGTATTCTCCTGTTTGTTTCGTTTTACATTGCATTTCTTGCTTTAACTGTATTCATTGCTTCAACTAGACGGTTACACTATATTTCTTGCCTCTTGCCACATTTCTTGCCTTAATGATACTCTTGCACTGTATTTCTTACACTACCTTTCATCTACCTATTCTCATATCACTGTTCTGATCACAAGAGGACTCTCGTTCCATCAGAGGCTATAGAGCCACGTCCGCGAGGGACTGGTATATGGAGCTCCCTGCTGGCGTACACTACATCATCGACAAGGCTGGCTTTGCCTTGTTCTGCACTGGGCTATCGCGCCATATCACGAGTCGACCACTTCTTGGTGCGTTGTTGGAGAGGTAGTGGGATACCACCAACTCCTTCCACTTCTCCACCGCCGAGGAGATGACGATGACTCCCTATGACTTCACCATGCTCACAGGCGTAGGAGTAGGGGGCGATCCGATCCCCTGTGACATGGACATGGGTGAGTGGGAGGTCACCTGGCTTTACTTGTTAGAAGCACGCCCACCTTTTTAGACCCGTCATGGTCCGCTACAGCTGGTTTGCTGAGCACTTTTGCAGGGGAGAGCTAGAGACCCCAAAGGAGACTGAATACTATGTCCAGGGCTTTTTGATGTTTCTCTTCGGTACCACCTTGTTTGCAAATAGTTGGAACACCGTAGGACTGTATCTATTGAGCGCCTTGGTGACACTACCCCAGTTGTGATTCTATGATTGGGGCGGTGCTGGCCTTGCCACATTGTACGGCTATATGAGCTCGACATCCCGCAAGAGGGGAGACAGGGTTGGAGGCTATTGGAGAGCCTGGGAGGTATGCTTTACATTTCTGCTTTACATTTTCCATCTTTTATTTTTGTGCTTTCTGCTTTGCACTTTCTGTACACCGTATACTGCATTCTTTACATCTATACTTTCTATACACTACACTTCCTGCATCGCTCATTCCACATCCTTTGTATCAGTACTTTCTATACACTGTACTACACATTCTGCTTTCTTTATTATGCATTCTCTATATCTCCTGTATCTATACACTGTATACTTACTGTTGCCTTTGCCTTGCTGCTTTGGGTATATGCATATTTCTTTACCCTCACTCCGGAGCTGGAGGTGGAGATGCCCCCCGTTGTGTCGTACTCTCATCGGTACGATGACAGATGCCTATGGAAGACCCGGGAGACCTTTTCATTCTTCTGCCGGTAGTTCGACACAGTGACTGCGGGAGAGTTAACCTGAACTCACAGTTATTGTTGCTTTATCAACAATGGAAGACGACTAATAATCTGTATATTCCCTGTTTGCAAATCGCTTGGCAACCTTGGGCGTTGATGCAGGTTGGAGTTAGAGACCAGTATGCTGGAGCATGGGGGGCCTTCCATTTTCGGCTTCTGCTGGAGGGCCCGGTTTGTCGAGCATGGTTCTTGGGCGAGTGGTTCGTGCGCCAAACCATGGGTTTGCTTGAGCCGATAGTTCCCATGACGCCTCCATCATTTATGAGGGCTACAGAGAACCTCTCCTTCTAGGAGATAATCCTGTTCATGGAAGGCTTGGATGCCGACTATTTCCGTGGAGAAGAAGATTATTCGACATTCATCCAGACACGTCTCATGCCTTCCTTGTCGGGTGCTCGTGTAGGCAGAGCAACAAGTTCCCCCATGGCAGGTAGGACCCAAGCAATGAGGGCCAAGACTAGTGGGGCCCTTCCCGTTGGAGATCCTGACCATGCTGACATGCTGGAGGCTAGTCGGGATGTCCTACCAGATTTCGATCAAGCCGGCAGAGGCTGGGCACAGATATGTCTGAGCTCGCGACGCACCTCCGGTATGTACCATATTTTCTTCAGTTTTCCATTTTCTTTTTGATATTTGTTTCTTCCGAATACTGATCATTCCCAATACATTTACAGGCACCCCCGGGGTATACTAAGGGACTACTTGAGCTAGTAGCTTCATTCGAGAGCATGATACTGAGGAGGGAGGCACTGCTCAGTTTTCATGGCATCCAGATATTTTTTCATATTTTCTGTCCGTATTTCAGCATTTTCCACACTATTGCGCACATCATTCTCACTGAAGCATTGATACTCATATCATGGTATGCGTTATGTCCCTTGTCACATCACACTGATATGCTACACTGACACACTGTACTGTATTTATATTGTATCTGGTCCATTGCATTCCACCACTTTCATCATACTACATCTACAACTATACATTGTATCTGATATGCCAATACTGTATCTTTTCAGGTTCCAGCCATACCGAGAGCACTAGTAGCGGCGACTGCACTTGCACCATCACCACCTCCTCCAGCAGCAAAGAGAGAAAAAGACGAGCCCCAGTACGCAGCCGAGAGGAGCGTCGTGGTCAATGCCAGAGGAGCCCCTCGGAGCCCGTGTTAAGTGATGACGATGCTGAGACCAGTGACTCCGGGGAGGTAGTTAGTCTGCAGTCTGAGTCCTCCAAGAGCGGTGACGACAGTGGCTCGAGATCTGAGAGTGGAGGTGATGCTGAGTCAATCTCTGGAGCAGAGAGTGGCGGTGATTCCGGTTCCGGCTCGGCATCTGAGTCAGACAACGATGCTGATGGTGACAGCTTTGAGTCTTCACCCAAGAAGAGGACGAAGAGGGCCTGTCGAGCCTGAGATGACTAGCGCTGATTCATCTGTATCTTTTCTTTGTTTCTTTTTGTTAGTAGCATTAGCACATGTATAGTTTAGGAAGTTCTATTTTGCTTTAAAACTTTGTACTCCACTTGTCACGACCCTAACCCGCCCCCGTGGGTTAAGGACGTAACCGGCCAGTAATCATGAGATTACCTACGGCCTCAAACTGATCCAAACGTATTTTAACAGAGTTAATGGGGGCCAAATGGAAGCAAATCAAAAGTTTGTCCATAGAGCTGTGCTTACATGGCACATAAAACACAACCATATACATAGACATTAATAACTCACAACAGTAAAGTGTTAGCATGAGTTCTGTATAAACAGGATCACATAAGTCCAAGTCAACCCATCAAAACTATATACAGAATTACACAAAGTCTTCACCATCATGACAACATAAAATAGATAACAAAAGGCAAAGACAGGTCTCATGCGTGAGACACGAGGGCTGACTCTTCAAAACTTTGGTTGTTCTACACAGGCTTCACTGAGGCTGGGTCTGGACTTCTCTTGGCTCACCTACAAGGACATGAATGAGCGTGGGCGATAGCCCAGTGAATAATGTCAATTACAGAATTTATGCAACAAGACGTAGGACAACATTTTCCAAACGGCCTTGGGCCCAATTCATATCTGTAGTTAATATATATAAGATTAATTTAAATCAAGTAACCATAGTTCCGTACATACTGGCCTTTGGCCCATTCAGATTTACATTCATGACGAAACGGCCTTCGGCCCATTCGGTTATGTCAAAACGGCCTTTGGCCCAATCATGTATGTCAAACGGCCTTTGGCCCACTCATTCATTCCAAAACGGCCTTTGGCTCACTCATTCATTTCAAAACGGCCTTTGGCCCACTCATTCATTTCAAAACGGCCTTTGGCCCACTAATTCATTCCAAAACGGCCTTCGGCCCATACATTCGTATCAAAACGACCTTTGGTCCATTCATGTTTAACAAAATGACCTCTGGTCCATTCATGTTTAACAAAACGACCTTGGGTCCATTTACGCTTATCAGAACGACCTTGGGTCCATTTATTCATTCATATCAGACTTACGTCCACAATCCCAATTAGCAACTCATAAAGCTTTAAAGGGAGTAAACAATTGGACATTCACAAGCATTCAAATATCGATATTACTCACAGTGATCAGCTTCTGGATTTGCCCTGGAGCTTGACCCTACACATTTCATGAACACAAAAGGGTCATTAACAGTTCAATCCATTCTTTAATTCACATATTCCTCTTTAGGCTTTATTATTATCTCATTAACTCATTTACAATGCTTAACATATGCCTAAGAGTGCTTGCAAGTGAAAGAGAACGGAAAACAGAACACAAAATGCAAAAATAGGATTTCAGAAAATAGGGTCCCCGCTCGAGCGTGGACTTCCCCGCTCGAGCGGACCCTTAGGTCTGCAAAAGTATTGGTTGCCCTCAATTCCAGCTCGAGCGTGAACTCGACCGCTCGAGTGGACTGCCTGTCTACATAGCTCCCCATTCGAGCGTCAACTTCCCCGCTCGAGCGGGAACCATGTCTGCAGAAAATGTTGGGAGCTCGATTTCTCCGCTCAAGCAGTACTTCCCCCGCTCGAGCGGACGTCGAAAATTCTGGGTTTTCCAGAACACTCCCTTGAGTTCAAACTCGACATTCAACCAGTTTTTCTTGCAAACTACGACTCCAATCTCACATATTTTTGTACTAACATGCCATAGACACCAAAACACATCACAATGGAGCTCAATTCCTTGTATTACTTTCATGCATATCTCAAATTAATCCAAATTCATCACCAACACATCACATTCAAACATGCAAAGCTTACACTTACATGATTCATTCTTGCATGTGAGAAATATGCCTTCCTATCAACTTAATTGGTGAAGAGAGGTCCCAATACATGGGTTTTAAACAATATTCAACACAAATCATACACATTGTGCTCAAACATGGAGATTCATGGCCATTTCTTACATGCATGCACATATTAAGCTTCAATTCAACAAATACAACCCAATTTCATTTCAATCTCACTCTTGATCACCAATTTAGCTTGAACACAAAAATTACAAACTAGAATCCAAGAATTACTCACCTAGGAGCTTTGATCTTCTAAGCTCTATTCAATCCTTGAGTTAAACCTCCAAAATTTCCAAGCTTCAAGCTAAAATGCACAATTCTCCTCCTTCCTCTCACTATGGCCAGTCTCTCTCTCCCTCTCAATTGTCTAACTCAGATTTTGAGTTTAAAAGAGCTAAAGGAGGGTGCAATGCTAATATACAACAAGCCCCACTAACAATTATTTTAATGTAAAATAATAGGGCACTAAATTCATCAATTTAATCAGTTTAAATTGACCAAAATCAATTTTAAATCAAATTTCACCGTAGGCTCTAAAAATTATGCCAATCACAATGGCGTAATCAATTCCGGGTTCTGTGGCCGATAAGGCCCTCAATTTAATTCCCGAGGCGGGTTATTCAAACAGATATTCCTACGATAAACAGTTAAAATCCCAAAACCACATATATTCACATAATGGTACACAAAATCATATCAAAACATATAATCACATACGTAATAGGGACCAATTAACATAATACAGAACAGGGGTATCACAACACTTTTGTAAAAAACCATGATCGGAATAAAAACTCAAGGTTTTTATGAAAAAGTGTTGTCGTTTTTGCATTATGAGCACCATACATGCATAAAATGAACAGGGAATTGAAATGGCCAAGAATGTTTTATTAAAACAAGATGCTTAATCGGGTAATAAACCAACCAACAACCAAAATACAAAATGCAATATACAACTCGATAAACAAAACAACTCAAATACAACTCGACAAACTAAATAACGATAAATACAAATACAGGCAGAGACTAAAACAAAAGCACAAAAGACCACCCAAAACACATAAAAAAACGAAACAAAACACAAGCTACCCACACCTTCCAACACTGAGGTGGACAGTAGACCAAAAGGGAGGATGCCGGCCACAAAGAATAGCCTGTCGGCCACCAACAATGGCATGTCGGCCATAAAAGTGGCCTGTCGGCCATCAGTAGTGGCCTGCAAGCCACCAATGTGCAGAACCTCTAGATTGTTGACAGCTAGCTTCAACTCACTGCCTTATCTTCTACAAAAGCTTCAACTTTGTCATTTCTTCTCCAGAACTCATTCTAGCTACTGCTTTTGCCACAAATGGAGCCATTTCTTGCCCAAAACCTCACGGATTGGATTGTGACCTTGGACGGCTCGAAAAAGGTGAATTTTCGAGGTTTCGGCTTAAATGCACTTTTTCCATTGAGTCGGACTCCACTTTGTTTTATGTTCCTTCATGTTGCGGCTAGATGTCGAAACCCGATTAGGTACGTTTTTAGCTTCGGGGGGCAAGAGATATGCCCGATAATTGAATAATTTCAAGTGCTAATGGAATCCCCGCATGACAAGGAGATCCCCAGTACCGTTTTGGTCATGCCCAAGCTTTGGGATGGATATGTGGATCACTATGCACGAGGCTCGAACTCTAGCCCACAATGGAGAGTTAGACATTTCCAGTTTGATTCGTCGATTTTCCGACTCCAGTGACCACAGTGACCGTCTTTGGCGGGGTTTTCGACAGCATGCCCTTTGCTTATGCATGCTAACTCATTTCCTTCCTGCATCTAGTTTTGGAAGATCTAACATTTGCTTGATCAAAGTAGTGCAAGGCCTGAAAGAAGGCAAGAGTTGCATTTGCTTGGCATTGGCCGAGACTTTGATGGGCTTAGACGCCTTCCATCGGCGAGAGACTACCAGATTTGCGGGGAATCCACTACTTCTTCAAGTAATGTTTCCTAACCTTTCTAATATGTGTTTCTCACATCGTTCGACACTCATGCTCTATTTTTCTCTCAAAGCCCTTTTCTCTTAGCGCACATCTCTCTATTCTTTAATCTCTCTTTTCTTTCATTCCTTCCTAGGTATGGCTTATGGACAAGCTAAAGGTAATGGACTCTTGCCCTAACTACTCAGCTCGAGGCTATTTCTTCCGTCATTGACTAGTGGATTTCCCGAATGAAGGGTGGTGGTGCGAATGGATGTGCAACAAGTCTGCTGCTGACATAGCCTGGCCTTGCCCCTGGCTTAATCTGACTGAAATGAGCTACAGCATGGCCCGGCAGCACAGCATTCAGCTGATCGGCTTGACTCACTGTGTATTCTACTTCCCGTTCCCGTTCAGACGTCAATTTAGGCACGATCAGATTTGTCCGAAGGATGGGGTAGAGTACCCGGTTTCATTCCCCATCTGAGGTTCCCATTTGGCTAGGTACCTCACTGCTTGGAGGACGAGGGAGCTTTTGGCCCTTGCCCCTAGTTTCAGCTACACTCTCTCTGGTGAATGCTTAGCCTGGCTTGAGGATGAGGCACAAACCAGGCGCACTTTGGCATCAGAAGCTCCCACAAGCATGAGTGAGGGATGCAGGAGCACCTGATTCATCCATGACCCTAGTTTATTGCTTTGATCTTTCTTTTCAAGTTTTTTGAATGTAATAAAAGAAAATTTTATTTGTATCAAGAGTTGGAGAACTTTGTCTTGAAATCAATGAAATTAAGGTTAAGAACTAAAAATTTTCCTTTTGGTCCAAAAAATTGTCAAAGTTGTAAAAGGTAAAATTTGAACAAACGTCAACTTTTATCAAAACTTTTCAAAACCATTTTCAAAAAGGATCACCACTTGACACGCATGAAATCATTCCTTGAGATGTATAACCCCAAACCCAAAGATCACAAATTGCCCCTTGATTGAACAGCACTACTCAGCATTGTAACCAGCTCTCAGAATAAAGATCACAACTGAACTCTCAGATAAAGAACAAACAAAGATGACCTGATTAAACACATGGACAGGACAATTGATGTGGAGGTGTTTATGGCCGAACTTCAAGATGAAGTTTCCTACGTATCCCAAAGATGGGAATCAGGCCTTACGTAGTTCGGTTCTGGTTCACTTGAGTATTAACTCTCTCCTTTTGCGCTCTAACTTTTGCCAAGGCCGCCTTTTAGGGTTTTCAACCTTGCGAGCTCAGTTTTTCATTATTTCTAATTTTTCATGCTCTAACTTTTGCCTAAGTCGCCCTTCTGGGTTTTTAGCCTAGCGAGCTTCTCAGGGATAATATTTCTTCAACTTGTCCATGTTGATCGGTTATGAAAATTCTAGGCCATCCAGGTCCATAAGAATAACAGCTCCAACTAAACAGATGGTTTTGATGATGTAAGGACCAGTCCAATTGGGTCTGAACTTGCCCCTAGGGTCGTGGATGGGAGCTCGGTTGTCTTTCAGCACCGAATCCCCCCTCTTTGAGATTTCAGGACTTAACCTTCTTCTTAAAATCCCTAGCAATCCTGCGTTGATAACCCTGAACATGGTACAATACTTTTAGCCTCCTTTCATCAAACAATATCAGTTCTTCGAACCTGTTCTGTTGCCAATCGACCTCTGCTATTTAACACTCATCTATGACTCGCAACGACGGGACTTCTATTTCGATTGGCAGAACAACTTCCATCCCATAGACAAGAGAATAACGAGTTGCCCTTGTAGATGTTTGGATTAAAGTTCTATAACCCCAGAGTGCAAATGGCAATTTGTCTAGCCAGTCCCTATTGGTCTCAACCATCTTCTACCGAATATTCTTGATGTTCTTGTTGGCGGCCTCAACAGCTCCGTTGGTTTGCAGCCGGTATGTAGATGACTTATGGAAAGCCACATTGTATTTCTCCAACAAGTCTATCACTTCCTTCTTGAAATGGGAGCCATTACCTAAAATGATCTCGTTTGGGACCCCATAACGGCAAATGATGTTGTTTCGGATGAACTTAGCCACATGCGCTGCTTTCAACACTGCATAAGACTGAGCCCCACCCATTTCGTGAAGTAATCAATTGCACCAGAATGTATTCATGCCCATTCGACCCTTTTGGTGTGATTGTGCCAATGACGTCGATTTCCCAGACTGAGAAAGGCCATGGTGAAGTCATGTTGTACAGCTTCGACGGCGGGATATTCATGCAATTGGTATGAATTTGGCATTTGTGGCATCGCCGAACAAAACCAATACAATCCTCCTCCATGGTAGACCAGTAGTAGCCTTGCCTGAGAATCTTCCGGGCTAACATTACTCCGTTCGTGTGCACTCTGCATTCTTCCCCATGGATGGCCTCTATCAGGTGCCTTGATTCCTTTGCTTCGACACACAACTTGTGCATTCCCAGATGACCCCTCTTGTACAGTTTACCTCCTCAAATGATAAATTGAACAGCCATCTGCCGTATTGCCCTTTTGTCTTTGGCATTTACCTCTGGTGGATAAACCTCTTTTTCCAAGAAGTTCCAAATATCATAATACCAAAGGTTTTGATCTTGTGCTTCATCTATTGTGGTGATAGTCTCGTAGGCCAGCGTATATCTCTGCCCAATGATGATCGAACGAATTCGACCTCCAAGCGAGATGTTTATCATGGAAAATAGAGTTGATAAGGCGTCAGTGAACTTGTTGTTCTCTCTTAGTAGATGCGTGAAAGTCAGCTTTTCAAACCTAGGAATCAGAACGTCCAGGGTCTAGTGATAGATCTTCATATTTTCTTCTTTGACTTTCCAGTCTCCATTTGCTTGAGAAACAACTAGGTTCAAGTCACCGATGATATCCAACCTTTTTGCCCCTAGTTCTAGGGCAGCTTCCAAACCAGCGATACATGCCTCATATTCTACTTCGTTATTGGATATCTTGAACTGGAGTTTGAATGCTAAAAGTATATGGAAATTTTCGGGTGCTATCATCAACACACTTATCCCACAACCATATTGATTAGACGCTCCATCAAAGTACATTGTCAAAGTCTCCTCTTTGACTTGCAGAATGGCTTCATCTAGGAACAGGTATTCTACTACTTCATTCCCTTCTACTAGGTGATCTACCAGGAACTCTGTCATAGCTCTCCCTTTGACCAACTTGCGAGTGACATACTTCAGATCAAATTCGGAAAGAAGAAGCAACCAATGGGCTAGCCTACCCGGAAGCGCTGGTTTCTCAAAGAGATATTTGATGGGATATAATCTCGAAACTAGAATTACGGAGTGAGCTAACAAGTATTGCCTCAACTTCCTAGTAGCCCATACCACGGCTAAGCAAGCTTTCTCCAGCGGGGTTTAATGGGTCTCATAATCCAGCATTTTCTTGCTCAAGTAGTAGATGGCTTTCTCTACCTTATCCTCAGATTCCTGAGCAAGCATGCATCTCATTGATGTGTCCGTTACTGATAGATACAAAATCAATGGCTTTCCCGGCTCTGGCGGCGATAACACAAGCAGATTCTGAAGGTACTGTTTGATCTGCTCAAAAGCGAATTGACATCGATCATCCCATCGAAATTTCTTTTCGTTCTTCAGGAGACCAAATAGTGGTTCACAAGTCAAGGTTAATTTAGAAATAAACCGTCTTATGAATTGCACTTTACCCAGAAAGCCTTGCAGCTCCTTTTCAGTCCTTGGTGGTGGCATTTCTATGATGGCCTTGATCTTGGACGGATCCACCTCGATGCCCCTCTGTGTGATCAAGAAACCCAGTATTTTCCTTGTTGTTACACTAAAAGTACACTTTTGTGGATTCAACCCCAGTCTATATTCTCTGATCCGTTGAAAGAATTTCTTCAAGGCGGTGTAGTGGCCCTCTCTTTCCTTGGACTTAACAATCATGTCGTCCACGTACACCTCAACCTCTTTATGGATCATATCATGCAGAATTATGGTTACAGCCCTTTGATAAGTAGCCCCGGCATTCTTCAGTCCAAACGGCATCACCCGATAGTAGTAGGTTCCCCACGGCGTAGTGAAGGCAGTTTTCTCTCTGTCCTCAAGTGCCATTAGAATCTGGTTATACCTGGAAAATCCATCTACGAAGGAGAGCAATGCATGGCCTACTGTGAAGTCTACCAACTCATCAATATATGGCAGGGGAAAATCATCCGTTGAACTAGCCTTATTCAGATCCCTGAAGTTGACACAGACCCTGATTCTGCTATCCTTCTTTGGGACGGGAACAATGTTAGCCAACCATGTTGGATACTCAAACACAAGCAAGAACCCTACATCAATCTGTTTGGTAACTTTTTCCTTAATCTTCAAAGCCCAGCCTGAGTTATTCTCCACAACTTCTGTTTGACAGGTCGGGCCTCAGGGTCAAGAGAGATCCGATGCTATACAATCTCAAGACCGATTCCAAGCATGTCTTTGTAGGACCACGCAAAAACATTTTTGAAATCTTTTAATAAAGCGACAAAGCGCTTGCGCTCCTCTGAAGACAACGTGGACCTGATCTGGACCAGACACGAATCCTCCTCAGTACCCACATTAAAAGTAATGATTTCATGAGTTAGGGGTTTTGCAAACCTCTCCTCCTCTCGATTAATCAGAATTTTCAAAACTAGAGGAATTCCTTCCTCTTCGTTTTTATTAAAACTCTGAAAATCCTGATCAATGCAATAAACAAGCGGCACAGAGAAATACTCAAAATCTGTAGTGGCATTCTCACTTAAAAGGCCCAGCTCATCGAGCTCTTCGGTTACAACTGACTCAAAAACAAAAGAAAAGTATGACCTAGACAAAACCTTGGCATTCGGTTTATCACTCCCGAGAATGCCGAACTCAGACTCAGAAGAATCGAAATCTGATTCCAACTCCACAGACTCTGTGGAATCAGATTCTGGCTCACTACCCAACTCAGAACTACTAAACAAGTAGCTATTTTCCAATTGCTTGAAAGAGATGGTGCTTTAGATGCATCCAAAATGCTGCTAGAAAGGTTCACACCCGGTTGGTCCCCGATCATGGAGATGGTCAGGTTATCTTCCAAGCTCTCTGAGTCGACCAGAGGATCTGAAAGGAAACATGCCAGTGCTGTCCCTACTTTAAGTTCGCTATTGTCTGAGTCATTTTCCATGCTCTTCTCAGCTTCAGCAATTGGTTCAACCTTTTTTCTCTGTATCACTGTCATGTAACTGCAAGTCGAAGAAGATCTTGAAACCGGGAACACGCTGCTTCTCAGAATTCATCCAGGGTTCAAGAAACCCACAAAATAGGAAGTCTTCCCCCTCCCGAACAAAATGACCATTCAGGGTTCCCCGGATTGGTCTGTGGACCAACTCATAGTGCTTCCCGACCTACTTAGCTCTAGATCTACCCGCCATTTCTTCTCTCTTCCTAACCCAATCATCTTTGGTGGGAGTATAGCCAAGACCAAAGGCATGTGGATTATGTGGCACATCGGCCAATGCTATGACGCTTTTCTGGCCACTTCTTCCCAACCCCATTTCTGGCACATGTTGGAGCTTGTTCCTGAAATAGATTGATTGGGCATTGACATACAAGCCCTCATCAGCTACCAAGACGTCTTGTACGGCCCGGGCCTCAACTAGAGTAAACCCTGAGAGGAATATATCCTCGTCGCCATGGTCGATTTCCAACACAAGTGTAGTTACCTCTGGCGGAGGATGTATGGACGAATTTCCAAACACAATAGCCACCCCCTTCCTATGAGGGTATTTCAACATTTGGTGGAGGGTAGAGGAGACAGCTTTCACTTGGTGCAGCCAAGGCCTTTCTAGCAGTAAGTTAAGGGTGGTCGGGATGTCTAGGACATGAAACTCGATGTCCTGCTGAACTGGGCTGACCTGGATTCGAATTTGTACTGTGCCCATCACCTCTCTGCTGGTGTTGTCATAAGCCTAAATCACCTGGGTTGTAGGTACGAAATCTACTGGTTTCAAGCCAATGGCATAACCTGTGCACGACGGACAAACATTGATAACCGAACCAGTGTTGACCAACACCACTGGCACCCATTTTTCTCTGCACTTAATAGATATATACAGAGGTTTGTTGTGTGCTAAGTCTTCTGGCGGCAGTTCCTTGTCTGAGAAGGTGAGGGTTGGCGCAACACTTCCTAGGAAAACCAGTCCTACAAGCTATTCAGGAGTAGTGTCAATGGATAATTTGGCCCTGTCAATCGCTAATAGTACAGCCTGTCCATGCACACAAGAAGCCATGAGCAAGACCTAGATTGAAATATCGGCTTGTATCTTCTTCAGTTTCTTTAGCACTACCTCTTCTTCTAACTATTTTTCTTTCTATTTCTTAACTTCTTTGTCCTTCCTAGAGGCTTTAACTTGGTCCAAGTGCAGCAGCTTGAAATACCACCCACTTCTTGTCATATGGTCGATCTCTTCAAAGTACCAGGTGTTGTCTGGCAAGGACTCATCCCAATCCTCGTCTGTGTGGGCTAGATGTAGATCATCATCTTACCACCATGTATCTCCAGTAATTGACAAGCAATTGTCCGGCTCCATTATAATCACTCTCACATAAGAAACATCCTTCGCAGAGAGTTGGGCTTTTCCAGCTTCCTATTTGTCTTGATCCCTTTCTTGTTCAAACTGTTTCAATACGGCTTCCTGTTCAGTATCCGCGATACACACGACGCCCAATTCTTAAGCTAAATTCTTGATATCAGTGCTCTTCGGCAGTTTTCCTTTTTCCTCGGCCATTCCGGCCACTACAGTTATTCTTGCTTCCTTTTCTTCTGGTTTTGGTTCAATTCTTTCCTCTTTATCGGAATCATCACTAAGCCACCCGAAGTTGTCTGTTGACCCATTCAGATCAAACCAATCAATCTGCACCTCCCCTAGATCTTGTTCATCAAAGAATTACAAATTGTCTAATTCATCCTCCAGCTCTGCCAGATCATCCAGACCTTGGCTCGGGCTATTCTCTTGGACCACATTGGCCTCCACTATTGTTGGCAATACCACTTCAGGCTTGGCTTTATCAAATGGCATAATGTAGTGACGCGGATCATATTCCTCCTTGGCCAAATCCTCAGACCACTCAAGCAATGAACTAATACTCTCCTCTAAGGCCAACCTCCCTTCTTCTATCACTGTCACCACCACGGGTTCAGGGTGAAGTATGGGCACGTCTATCATGCACAAGTCCGTGCTTTCAGGGATGAACACGATTGGTCTAGGTAGGTGGAAAAGGGTAATATATACCCTGGGGTCATAGAGGATGGCCAGTGTATGTATGAGATTGAGGTTCCGAGGTGGGGGAACTTGGTTGTGGGCTGGGAGAGGGTTGGTGGTTATATTTAGCTTTTAGGGTGATGCTATCACCTTGTTGTCGATGAGATCTTCAATCTCATAACGCAGCCTGAAGCATTGGTCAGTGTCATGGCCGTGCTGCTGGTGAAAAGCACAGTATTTGGCTGGGTTGTGTTTCGGTAGGAGATGATCGGGTAATGGGCGAGGCTCTAATGGCTTAAGATGTCCCTTTCTAATCAACACCTTCAGGGCTTGGGATAGTGTCATCTAGAGTGGGGTGAAGGTCCTCTGGGATCAGGCCTGGTTGTTTCAGGTTTGTGGAGTTATGCTGGCAAAAGGGTTGGCTGTCTTGGCTATAGTGGTGACAACACTCACATCAGATGGTCACGCAATTGTGCTTCCACTAGTGGTTACATTGGAACTGCGTGAAAAAGGCCACTTGGCCTACTCCTTCTCATCAGTTATTAACCCCTATTTCATTGCATCTTCAATCTGAACCTGTCACGCCCCGAACCCGCCCCTAGAAGTTCGGTGACGAGACCGGCCAGTAATCCGGGGATTACCACAGGCCTCTCCATACAAAACATAAATAAAGGGGCTCGCGGAAGCACATGCAGATAAAATAAAGAGTCCGAGAGCTGTGCGTAATATGAACATTTATATACATGCCGAAAATAAGTTATTTACCCACACCTGTACAAAACATGTGACAAAAGATCCTGTGCAACACTTAAATACATAAACAAAACAAAAGACAAAACTCTGCAAAACGGCCTTCCAGGCCAGCCTCAACTTCAGAGGCACTAATTGAGTAGGCTTTCAAAAGCGGCTCGACACGAACTCCGCCTAAGCTTGACTTCCATTTGCTCACCTAAAAATACATATATATCGGGTGAGCTAAAGCCCGATAAGTAACATTAACATAAAGGGGTTAGGGAATGAAGTCTAACATTTTAAGTAAAACCGTAATAAAACATCATAATCAATCACCAATCATCATATAGAACATACATAATGGCGTACTCCATAGTTCATATAATAACATAACATAACATGTGTCGAGCGACTAGAGTAACGGTCCGGACACCGATTAAACACATACCGAGATCTAAATAAGCGGTCATGGGCCTACATATCCGTGCCGTCCCCATGACTCAACCGCATGGGCCTACACGTCTATGTCGTTCCCCACAACTAAAACTATCTATGGACGCCATACTAGATTACAATCAAGACATTCATTCACGTAAAACATTATCATTTAAACATATCATAATATTTGTCATTGAACATAATTCATAATAACATATCTTTACGAAAATGTTACTTACGGTGGTTTCTGCTACCGATCACTGCGGTCTTTCCGTCTTGTCCTGCAATCATCATGAAACATTTCTTAACATATATCATCATCCATTCACATAAGTCATGTCATTCTTTTCCTTCCTTACATTCTTTCATAGTCATTTCATGTTCATAAGATGTTTAAGTGATGCCATTAACATATTAGAATCAAGTAATTCATGCTGTACAACTTTCAAAATTTCCTGAAATAGCCTTCCTTCGGCGCAACTTTGGCGCTCGGCGGATCATCAATGACGAAAACTGCTGGAAGGGTGATTTCTAGGCTCGAGCGGGCTCACCTCCCCTCGAGCGGACAGTGCAAAAGTCCGAAAATCTGGTTCTTCTTCCTCATATCCATGGCTCCCCTCTTCCTTACAAATTCAACTTTCATTACATGAATTCCATAACCCAAAATACTTGAAACTCATCTTAAACCAACATCAAAATTTCCATTCAAAACCCATATAGATCATTAGCAAAATCAAACCCATAACTTAAGTAGGAAATCCATGAACTTGTACATACAAACTTCATATATCTATAGCCATGGAGGTTTTACCTCAATTATGCCAAATCATCACAAATTCATGTCATGTATGCTCAAATTACACATAAATCCTCTTCTATTCCATTTACTTGCTATGAAGCTATGCATGAATCATCCTTATTTCAAGAAATTGGAGAAAATCCTTACCTTGATTCTTGACTTGGAGCAAATTTAAGCTTAATACCCCTTCTTTCCTCTTCTCTTCTTGGTCTCTCCCTCTCTCCACGAATTCTCTCTTCCTCTCTCTCTTTTCTAGATTTAATTTCCTTTTGTTGAGTCAAATGGGTCAACATGTTTATCTATAACCATATATATCATAAAAAGTAGACTTATGACATAAATTCAAGCCAAAGCAGCCTTAACGATTCGACATGATTTGACCTTCAATTTATCGTTTGAATAGTTCTAAATATTTCGAGATCGCATAGGTATTTTCAATTTCATTTTCTGAACTCATTCTGGTCATTATTTTCAGTCCCGAAGATGTCATGTCACCAGATTTCTTCTCATTACAAACAGATAATTCTCAATTAACTCAATTATTCCCGTAATTAAGGAACGGTAATGACGTCATATGGGTCCGGGTCATTACATTCTCCCCAACTTAAGGAGTTTGGTCCTCCAAACTTTTCTTATCCTAGTAAAAGTTCAACTAAAGTTCATGTAGTAACCTCATAGAAGCCAGACATAGAACAAACATACTTTTCACGTACTGAAGTCGACTGTCAAGTTCCATCAGGATCAATGCATAGATAGTAACGTAGATATGACAGTTCATAAGAATTCATAGCAAAGGGAATCTAAATCATTTCATCTGAGTCATATGTTCATATGTTCAATATTGCCATTGCATAGGTAATAGTGCCATCATCATAAGGAATAATAAAGTCATACCTGCCGGTGCTTTTCCAGTATTTTGTGTCTTTTCTGGTATTAAGCTATAAACTCTTGCTTGCCTTAAACCACTCCCTTCGGATGTTGCAATCGTCATCGGTGTTGCTGTTGAGTTAACTCCACTAGCAAAGGATTTCTCATTCCTGGAAGAAATTTGTGGGCAGGCTTTAGCTATATGTCCTCTTTGTCCACATCGATAACACACTCCCGTTCCACGGCGACATACGCCCAATCTTGTTTTCCACAATCTTCTGGTAGGTACACTTCCCTTTGTGTTATCAAGAATGATTAAGTTTGATTTATCATTTGCGCCCTTGATTCACTAACCATTTCTATTCTGTTTCTTGAACTTCTTAGTTTCTCCCTCAATCATAGTAGTTGCTTGAGATGTCTTCAAAGCTGCAATATTAGTTTCCGCCATCAAGGCTCTGTCAAGCACGTCAACATACTTTTCCAATTTCAACACATTCACTCTATCCAGTACCTCGACATGTAGACCACCCTCGAATTTTCTTGCCTTCTTATATTCCGTGTCAACCATATGTGGGGCATAACGAGCCAACTCTGTAAACTTGCTCTCATACTCAGCTACTGACATCATACCCTGCTTGAGCTGCTCAAACTCAGATATCTTTCTATCCCGCATGCACTGTGGAAAATACTTTTCATAAAACATCTCCTTAAATCTGTCCCATGTCAATTCTCTATTTTGATCACGTACCAGCATCCACCATCTTCTTGCTTCTTCAGTCAAAGTGAATGTCGCCAACAGAACTTTATATACATCATTACATGGGAACACTTCAAAAATTTTCTCTGTTTCTAACACCCATGCTTCTGCTTTTAACGGCTCAATGCCTCCTGCAAACTCTGGCGGTTTCAGTTTCTTATATACAGGTCAATGCAATCACATCATCATTATTCATATGTTCTACTTGCACGGTGGTGGAGGAGGCGGAAGTGGCTGTCTCTGTGGTGGTTGACCTTGCTCTAGTTGTTGTCTAACCAATCCTGTTAAAGTTTCCATCATTCTTTCCAACCGTTCTATTCTAGCATCAGATGCTTCAGTCTCATTTACATTCCTTCTACTAGTCTCCTCCATTCGTCTATAGAATCCATAGCAGATAAAACATTTCATTTGCCATATATTGTTTCCTTTACTGTCTTATCATCATTCAATTCTTGTTTCCCATATTCAGAAACACACACACACATGCACATATGCTCATGCCATGCCCTATATCTTTTCTAATGCACCTAACAGCTCTTATGGGCACGTGTGTGGAAATAACTCGTGCTCGATACCACTCTGTCACGCCCGAACCCGCCCTAGAAGTTCGGTGGCGAGACGGCCAAGATGTCAGGATTACCACAGGCCTCTCCATACAAAACATAAATAAAGGGGCTCGCGGAAGCACATGCAGATAAAATAAAGAGTCCGAGAGCTGTGCGTAATATGAACATTTATATACATGCCGAAAATAAGTTATTTACCCACACCTGTACAAAACATGTGACAAAAGATCCTGTGCAACACTTAAATACATAAACAAAACAAAAGACAAAACTCTGCAAAACGGCCTTCCAGGCCAGGCCTCGACTCAGAGGCACTAATTCGGGTAGGCTTTCAAAACGGCGGCTCGACACGAACTCCGCCTAAGCTTGACTTCCCGGCTGCTCACCTAAAAATACATATATACGGGGGTGAGCTAAAGCCCAGCAAGTAACATTAACATAAAGGGGGTTAGGGAATGAAGTCTAACATTTTAAGTAAAACCGTAATAAAACATCATAATCAATCAGTCAACAGTCATCATATAGAACATACATAATGGCGTACTCCATAGTTCATATAATAACATAACATAACATGTGTCGACGAACGACTAGAGTAACCGGTCCCGGACACCGATTAAACACATACCGAGATCTCGTAAACTGGTCATGGGCCTACATATCCGTCTGGTCCCCATGACTCAACCGCATGGGCCTACACGTCTATGTCGTCCCCCACAACTAAAACTATCTATGGACGCCATACTAGATTCGCAATCAAGACATTCATTCACGTAAAACATTATCATTTAAACATATCATAATATTTGTCATTGAACATAATTCATAATAACATATCTTTACGAAAATGTTACTTACAGTGGTTTCCTGCTACCGATCACACGGTCTTTCCGTCTTGTCCTGCAATCATCATGAAACATTTCTTAACATATATCATCATCCATTCACATAAGTCATGTCATTCTTTTCCTTCCTTACATTCTTTCATAGTCATTTCATGTTCATAAGATGTTTAAGTGATGCCATTAACATATTAGAATCAAGTAATTCATGCTGTACAACTTTCAAAATTTCCCTGGAAATAGCCTTCCCGCTCGAGCGCAACTTTGGCCGCTCGAGCGGACTGTCAACTGACCGAAAACTGCTGGAAGGGTGATTTCTACGCTCGAGCGGGCTCACCTCCGCTCGAGCGGACAGTGCAAAAGTCCGAAAATCTGGTTCTTCTTCCTCATATCCATGGCTCCCCTCTTCCTTACAAATTCAACTTTCATTACATGAATTCCATAACCCAAAATACTTGAAACTCATCTTAAACCAACATCAAAATTTCCATTCAAAACCCATATAGATCATTAGCAAAATCAAACCCATAACTTAAGTAGGAAATCCATGAACTTGTACATACAAACTTCATATATCTATAGCCATGGAGGTTTTACCTCAATTATGCCAAATCATCACAAATTCATGTCATGTATGCTCAAATTACACATAAATCCTCTTCTATTCCATTTACTTGCTATGAAGCTATGCATGAATCATCCTTATTTCAAGAAATTGGAGAAAATCCTTACCTTGATTCTTGACTTGGAGCAAATTTAAGCTTAATACCCCTTCTTTCCTCTTCTCTTCTTGGTCTCTCCCTCTCTCCCCGAATTCTCTCTTCCTCTCTCTCTTTTCTAGATTTAATTTCCTTTTGTTGAGTCAAATGGGTCAACATGTTTATCTATAACCATATATATCATAAAAAGTAGACTTATGACATAAATTCAAGCCAAACGGGCCTTAACGATTCGCATGATTTGACCTTCAATTTATCGTTTGAATAGTTCTAAATATTTCCAAAGATCGCATAGGTATTTTCAATTTCATTTTTACGAACTCATTCTGGTCATTATTTTCAGTCCCGAAGATGTCATGTCACTAGATTTCTTCTCATTACAAACAGATAATTCTCAATTAACTCAATTATTCCCGTAATTAAGGAACGGTAATGACGTCATATGGGTCCGGGTCATTACATTCTCCCCAACTTAAGGAGTTTGGTCCTCCAAACTTTTCTTATCCTAGTAAAAGTTCAACTAAAGTTCATGTAGTAACCTCATAGAAGCCAGACATAGAACAAACATACTTTTCACGTACTGAAGTCGACTGTCAAGTTCCATCAGGATCAATGCATAGATAGTAACGTAGATATGACAGTTCATAAGAATTCATAGCAAAGGGAATCTAAATCATTTCATCCAGTCATATGTTCATATGTTCAATATTGCCATTGCATAGGTAATAGTGCCATCATCATAAGGAATAATAAAGTCATACCTGCCGGTGCTTTTCCAGTATTTTGTGTCTTTTCTGGTATTAAGCTATAAACTCTTGCTTGCCTTAAACCACTCCCTTCGGATGTTGCAATCGTCATCGGTGTTGCTGTTGAGTTAACTCCACTAGCAAAGGATTTCTCATTCCTGGAAGAAATTTGTGGGCAGGCTTTAGCTATATGTCCTCTTTGTCCACATCGATAACACACTCCCGTTCCACGGCGACATACGCCCCAATGCTGTTTTCCACAATCTTTACAGGTAGGTACACTTCCCTTTGTGTTATCAGTAACAGTTAAGTTTGATTTATCATTTGCGGAGCCCACTGATTCACTAACCATTTCTATTCTCTGTTTCTTGAACTTCTTAGTTTCTCCCTCAATCATAGTAGTTGCTTGAGATGTCTTCAAAAGCAATATTAGTTTCGCCATCAAGGCTCTGTCAAGCACGCCAACATACTTTTCCAATTTCAACACGTTCACCCTGTCAAGTACCTCTACATGTAGGCCGCCCTCGAATTTTCTTGCCTTCTTATATTCCGTGTCAACCATATGTGGGGCATAACGGGCCAATTCTGTAAACTTACTTTCATACTCGGCTACTGACATCATACCCTGCTTGAGCTGCTCAAACTCAGATATCTTTCTATCCCGCACCTTTGTGGAAAGTACTTTTCATAAAACATCTCCTTAAATCATCCATGTCAATTCTCTATTTTGATCACGCATCAAAGATCCACCATCTTCTTGCTTCTTCAGTCAAAGTGAATGTCGCCAACAGAACTTTATATACATCATTACATGGGAACACTTCAAAAATTTTCTCTGTTTCTAACACCCATGCTTCTGCTTTTAACGGCTCAATGCCTCCTGCAAACTCTGGCGGTTTCAGTTTCTTATACTTCTGGGTCAATGCAATCACATCATCATTATTCATATGTTCTACTTGCACCGGTGGTGGTGGAGGAGGCGGAAATGGCTGTCTCTGTGGTGGTTGACCTTGCTCTAGTTGTTGTCTAACCAATCCTGTTAAAGTTTCCATCATTCTTTCCAACCGTTCTATTCTAGCATCAGATGCTTCAGTCTCATTTACATTCCTTGTACTAGTCTCCTCCATTCGTCTATAGAATCCATAGCAGATAAAACATTTCATTTGCCATATATTGTTTCCTTTACTGTCTTATCATCATTCAATTCTTGTTTCCCATATTCAGAAACACACACACACATGCACATATGCTCATGCCATGCCCTATATCTTTTCTAATGCACCTAACAGCTCTTATGGGCACGTGTGTGGGAAATAACTCGTGCTCTGATACCACTCTGTCACGCCCCGAACCCGCCCCTAGAAGTTCGGTGACGAGACCGGCCAGTAATCCGGGGATTACCACAGGCCTCTCCATACAAAACATAAATAAAGGGGCTCGCGGAAGCACATGCAGATAAAATAAAGAGTCCGAGAGCTGTGCGTAATATGAACATTTATATACATGCCGAAAATAAGTTATTTACCCACATCTGTACAAAACATGTGACAAAAGATCCTGTGCAACACTTAAATACATAAACAAAACAAAAGACAAAACTCTGCAAAACGGCCTTCCAGGCCAGGCCTCGACTCAGAGGCACTAATTCGGGTAGGCTTTCAAAACGGCGGCTCGACACGAACTCCGCCTAAGCTTGACTTCCCGGCTGCTCACCTAAAAATACATATATACGGGGGTGAGCTAAAGCCCAGCAAGTAACATTAACATAAAGGGGGTTAGGGAATGAAGTCTAACATTTTAAGTAAAACCGTAATAAAACATCATAATCAATCGATCCAATCATCATATAGAACATACATAATGGCGTACTCCATAGTTCATATAATAACATAACATAACATGTGTCGACGAGCGACTAGAGTAACGGTCCGGACACCGATTAAACACATACCGAGATCTCAGAATCGGTCATGGGCCTACATATCCGTCTGCCGTCCCCATGACTCAACCGCATGGGCCTACACGTCTATGTCGTTCCCCAACTAAAACTATCTATGGACGCCATACTAGATTCATAATCAAGACATTCATTCACGTAAAACATTATCATTTAAACATATCATAATATTTGTCATTGAACATAATTCATAATAACATATCTTTACGAAAATGTTACTTACAGTGGTTTCTGCTACCGATCACACACGGTCTTTCCGTCTTGTCTGCAATCATCATGAAACATTTCTTAACATATATCATCATCCATTCACATAAGTCATGTCATTCTTTTCCTTCCTTACATTCTTTCATAGTCATTTCATGTTCATAAGATGGTTAAGTGATGCCATTAACATATTAGAATCAAGTAATTCATGCTGTACAACATTCAAAATTTCACGAAATAGCCTTCCTTTCAGCGCAACTTTGGCAGCCGAGCGGATCATCAACCGAAAAGCTCTTTGGAAGGGTGATTTCTACGCTCGAGCGGGCTCACCTCCGCTCGAGCGGACAGTGCAAAAGTCCGAAAATCTGGTTCTTCTTCCTCATATCCATGGCTCCCCTCTTCCTTACAAATTCAACTTTCATTACATGAATTCCATAACCCAAAATACTTGAAACTCATCTTAAACCAACATCAAAATTTCCATTCAAAACCCATATAGATCATTAGCAAAATCAAACCCATAACTTAAGTAGGAAATCCATGAACTTGTACATACAAACTTCATATATCTATAGCCATGGAGGTTTTACCTCAATTATGCCAAATCATCACAAATTCATGTCATGTATGCTCAAATTACACATAAATCCTCTTCTATTCCATTTACTTGCTATGAAGCTATGCATGAATCATCCTTATTTCAAGAAATTGGAGAAAATCCTTACCTTGATTCTTGACTTGGAGCAAATTTAAGCTTAATACCCCTTCTTTCCTCTTCTCTTCTTGGTCTCTCCCTCTCTCCACGAATTCTCTCTTCCTCTCTCTCTTTTCTAGATTTAATTTCCTTTTGTTGAGTCAAATGGGTCAACATGTTTATCTATAACCATATATATCATAAAAAGTAGACTTATGACATAAATTCAAGCCAAACGGGCCTTAACGATTCAGACAGATTTCAGCCTTCAATTTATCGTTCGAATAGTTCTAAATATTTCCAAAGATCGCATAGGTATTTTCAATTTCATTTTCTGAACTCATTCTGGTCATTATTTTCAGTCCCGAAGATGTCATGTCACTAGATTTCTTCTCATTACAAACAGATAATTCTCAATTAACTCAATTATTCCCGTAATTAAGGAACGGTAATGACGTCATATGGGTCCGGGTCATTACATTCTCCCCAACTTAAGGAGTTTGGTCCTCCAAACTTTTCTTATCCTAGTAAAAGTTCAACTAAAGTTCATGTAGTAACCTCATAGAAGCCAGACATAGAACAAACATACTTTTCACGTACTGAAGTCGACTGTCAAGTTCCATCAGGATCAATGCATAGATAGTAACGTAGATATGACAGTTCATAAGAATTCATAGCAAAGGGAATCTAAATCATTTCATCTGAGTCATATGTTCATATGTTCAATATTGCCATTGCATAGGTAATAGTGCCATCATCATAAGGAATAATAAAGTCATACCTGCCGGTGCTTTTCCAGTATTTTGTGTCTTTTCTGGTATTAAGCTATAAACTCTTGCTTGCCTTAAACCACTCCCTTCGGATGTTGCAATCGTCATCGGTGTTGCTGTTGAGTTAACTCCACTAGCAAAGGATTTCTCATTCCTGGAAGAAATTTGTGGGCAGGCTTTAGCTATATGTCCTCTTTGTCCACATCGATAACACACTCCCGTTCCACGGCGACATACGCCCCAATGCTGTTTTCCACAATCTTTACAGGTAGGTACACTTCCCTTTGTGTTATCAGTAACAGTTAAGTTTGATTTATCATTTGCGGAGCCCACTGATTCACTAACCATTTCTATTCTCTGTTTCTTGAACTTCTTAGTTTCTCCCTCAATCATAGTAGTTGCTTGAGATGTCTTCAAAGCTGCAATATTAGTTTCCGCCATCAAGGCTCTGTCAAGCACGTCAACATACTTTTCCAATTTCAACACATTCACTCTATCCAGTACCTCGACATGTAGACCACCCTCGAATTTTCTTGCCTTCTTATATTCCGTGTCAACCATATGTGGGCATAACGAGCCAACTCAGAACTTGCTCTCATACTCACCATCGACATCATACCCGCTTGAGTGCTCAAACTCGATATCTTTCTATCCCGCATGCCTTTGTGGAAAGTACTTTTCATAAAACATCTCCTTAAATCATCCCATGTCAATTCTCTATTTTGATCACGCATCGGCATCCACCATCTTCTTGCTTCTTCACCAAAGTGAATGTCGCCAATGTAACTTTATATACATCATTACATGGGAACACTTCAAAAATTTTCTCTGTTTCTAACACCCATGCTTACCTTTTAACGGCTCAATGCCTCCGCAAACTCTGGCGGTTTCAGCTTTCTTATATACAGGTCAATGCAATCACATCATCATTATTCATATGTTCTACTTGCACCGTGGTGGTGGAGGAGGCGAAATGGTGTCTCTGTGGTGGTTGACCTTGCTCTAGTTGTTGTCTAACCAATCTGTTAAAGTTTCCATCATTCTTTCCAACGTTCTATTCTAGCATCGATGCTTGATCTCATTTACATTCCTTGTACTAGTCTCCTCCATTCGTCTATAGAATCCATAGCAGATAAAACATTTCATTTGCCATATATTGTTTCCTTTACTGTCTTATCATCATTCAATTCTTGTTTCCCATATTCAGAAACACACACACACATGCACATATGCTCATGCCATGCCCTATATCTTTTCTAATGCACCTAATGACTCTTATGGGCACGTGTGTGGGAAATACCTCGTGCTCTGATACCACTCTGTCACGCCCCGAACCCGCCCCTAGAAGTTCGGTGACGAGACCGGCCAGTAATCCGGGGATTACCACAGGCCTCTCCATACAAAACATAAATAAAGGGGCTCGCGGAAGCACATGCAGATAAAATAAAGAGGCCGAGAGTCAGGCGTAATATGAACATTTATATACATGCGAAAATAAGTTATTTACCCACACTGTACAAAACATGTGACAAAAGATCCATGCAACACTTAAATACATAAACAAAACAAAAGACAAAACTACTGCAAAAGCGGCCTTCCGTGCCAGGCCTCGACTCAGAGGCACTAATTCGGGTAGGCTTTCAAAACGGCGGCTCGACACGAACTCCGCCTAAGCTTGACTTCCCGGCTGCTCACCTAAAAATACATATATACGGGGGTGAGCTAAAGCCCAGCAAGTAACATTAACATAAAGGGGGTTAGGGAATGAAGTCTAACATTTTAAGTAAAACCGTAATAAAACATCATAATCAATCAGTCAACAGTCATCATATAGAACATACATAATGGCGTACTCCATAGTTCATATAATAACATAACATAACATGTGTCGACGAACGACTAGAGTAACCGGTCCCGGACACCGATTAAACACATACCGAGATCTCGTAAACTGGTCATGGGCCTACATATCCGTGCCGTCCCCCATGACTCAACCGCATGGGCCTACACGTCTATGTCGTTCCCCACAACTAAAACTATCTATGGACGCCATACTAGATTCGCAATCAAGACATTCATTCACGTAAAACATTATCATTTAAACATATCATAATATTTGTCATTGAACATAATTCATAATAACATATCTTTACGAAAATGTTACTTACAGTGGTTTCCTGCTACCGATCACACGGTCTTTCCGTCTTGTCCTGCAATCATCATGAAACATTTCTTAACATATATCATCATCCATTCACATAAGTCATGTCATTCTTTTCCTTCCTTACATTCTTTCATAGTCATTTCATGTTCATAAGATGTTTAAGTGATGCCATTAACATATTAGAATCAAGTAATTCATGCTGTACAACTTTCAAAATTTCCCTGGAAATAGCCTTCCCTTCGGCGCAACTTTGGCGCCGAGCGGATCAATCAACGACCGAAACTTCTGGAAGGGTGATTTCTCGCCGGCGGGCTCACCTCCGCTCGAGCGGACAGGGCAAAAGTCCGAAAATCTGGTTCTTCTTCCTCATATCCATGGCTCCCCTCTTCCTTACAAATTCAACTTTCATTACATGAATTCCATAACCCAAAATACTTGAAACTCATCTTAAACCAACATCAAAATTTCCATTCAAAACCCATATAGATCATTAGCAAAATCAAACCCATAACTTAAGTAGGAAATCCATGAACTTGTACATACAAACTTCATATATCTATAGCCATGGAGGTTTTACCTCAATTATGCCAAATCATCACAAATTCATGTCATGTATGCTCAAATTACACATAAATCCTCTTCTATTCCATTTACTTGCTATGAAGCTATGCATGAATCATCCTTATTTCAAGAAATTGGAGAAAATCCTTACCTTGATTCTTGACTTGGAGCAAATTTAAGCTTAATACCCCTTCTTTCCTCTTCTCTTCTTGGTCTCTCCCTCTCTCCACGAATTCTCTCTTCCTCTCTCTCTTTTCTAGATTTAATTTCCTTTTGTTGAGTCAAATGGGTCAACATGTTTATCTATAACCATATATATCATAAAAAGTAGACTTATGACATAAATTCAAGCCAAAGCAGGCCTTAACGATTCGAATGATTTGACCTTCAATTTATCGTTTCGAATAGTTCTAAATATTTCCAGCATCGCATAGGTATTTTCAATTTCATTTTCTGAACTCATTCTGGTCATTATTTTCAGTCCCGAAGATGTCATGTCACTAGATTTCTTCTCATTACAAACAGATAATTCTCAATTAACTCAATTATTCCCGTAATTAAGGAACGGTAATGACGTCATATGGGTCCGGGTCATTACAGAACCCCTATCTCATGGAGCTCAGTGAATGTGAACAACGGTAAGACGATCATCTTCTGCAATAATTTCCCTTGCAGATTACGGACCACCATCCTAATTTGATCCTTCTCAGACGGTCTAGTAGTCATCATGGAAGCCTTGGCCCTCCACCTTGTTACAAAGTCTAAGAAGCCCTTCTTCAACTCTTGACGAGTTGCCTCAAGATCACGGGTGGTGATCTGCATATTGTATGAGTATTGTGCAATGAAAGCCTCAGCCATTTCCTCCTAGCTCTATTTCACAGAGTCCTCCAGCTTTACATACCAGATAGCCGCTATACCTGACAAGGTCCAGCCGAAAAGTGACAACTTTTAAAGTCTAGTGAGGCCCATTAGCCGCAAGATATCTGAGAATAACTGCAAATGAACCATAGGATCTCCAAAGCTATCAAACCGATCTATGCGTGGCATTTTGAACTGATCCAACAAAGTTACTGCGGAGTCAGTGTATCCATCTTTGATGTCAGGGATAGAGTTCACGCCCTGTGCCCGCTTGAAAAGCTTCTCCAGCTTGTTGACCTTTAGTACAGTCGGGTCAACTTCGATTTCAAACGGAGCCTCAGTTTGGTACATTGGTGCCTTAGAGGCTTGCGGTAGGATCGGGTCTACCGGATTGCCCAGATTTTCTTGGACATTGATAGTGATTCCAGGTGCTAGGATACTCATAGGAGGTGCATGGGAAGCGAAGCCCTTCTTTGGTTGTGTTTGTCAGTTTGCTTTGCTTATTACCTCGGCTTGGTGGGTCAGAACCCGGCTTGGCGGTGACATCTTGCTGCATGGTTTCCACTGTTTGTTAGAGGTGACGAATCAAGTCCTCCATACTAGCTGCAGGGTACTGAGTCATCTGAATAGGCAAGTGATCTCTCGATAGCCTAGGTGTAGAAGATTGCGCCTGAGTGGATGCAGGTGATTACTGAACTGGTGAATTGTGCCTAACCCTCCTCCGTCTGGTCATTTGTGGGAGCGAAGCAAACATAAGTTGTCCCCTAACAAGATCCTCGAATCTGTAAAGTCTCCTTACATGGGTCCAGAGTGCTTAGGGGGTAAACCGAACTGTTCGAAGCAATTGTGATAAACTACCTTGCAAAAAAGAAATAAAGCAAAAGGAAAACAAAAATCAGAAAACGCACAGCACCATAGCTTAGATGTGAACAACACACAGATGTAATCAAAAGTTATGGAACTACACTCAACACTGATTTCTACCCCCAAATCTGATACCCAAACTTGCAACTAATATGCACATTCCTGTAGAGTTTCACTCTAAAAGTACATACCAGTTAAGTAAGGACCAAAAACACCCCTATAAGGGGATAGGGTTACCCTGTCCTAGTTTCATCAAGAACTAGGGTTCACTATTCAAACTATGCAGTTTCTCTATATTCGGGTGAGCAACTTGTCCTAGTTTGGAATAGTCTCTCTGGCTTTCGATATGCAACTAGGTTGAATGGTCAAAAAGGGTGCCTTAGCAAGACTACCAAATATACCTCTCGCACCTAACACCGAAAAGTGAAAGGCGGATCAAACGTTACCGTGGTAATCAAGATCCAAGGGTTGTGTTCCCATCATGGCAGAGCCCGTAACCGATCGACCTTTTGGCAAGCTTTTCAAGCAAGCCTCCGGTAAATCGTCCAGGAATAACAGATAGCAAACACAGTGACTTAAACACATCAATGCAAATGCAATACAATGACACATATAAGTGTAGATAAAATTTCATATCATGAATCTCAAGTCAAGTTCTCTAATTTCCCCAACAGAGTCGCCAGAAACTGTAGCTCGACTTTTTCGCGTCCCCTTTCGAATGTTTGAAAGAAGCCCTACAATTCGAACTCCCATGATTTTGAATCTAGTCTCACAAGTGCAATGTGAAATTGATAAACACCAAAGAGTCCAAATCCGGCAAATCTTTTGGAAAATTGATTTTGAATCAAAAAGCCAAAAATGGACTGCTTTTCTAGATACAGAGTCGCCACCTAAATACTTTTGGGAAATCTAGGAAACCCATGACTTGTGCCAAAGGCCACGTGTCCGTTATCACCAAAGTTGCCTCGGCTCGGGAACTTGGTTACGAGAGGGGAAGGTCATGAATTGAGCACCCCCGCTCGCCCGATCAAAGATCGGCCTCAACTAATCATGATATGATTTTTATCAGCATTATATGCTCTTGTTCTGGGTTATTAGGCTAGCATTTACTATGTGATGCGCGCACAAGCAAGTATAGACTAGTTAGCCCAAATTGGAACAATTCAATTCATGTTTGTTTTACAAAAGGATTTGATTTTGCCACTTAACAAAGTGAGCTTTAAGTTTGTAAATTTCCCACTTGACAAAGTGGCCTTAAACGTACGTTCACTGAATCATTCCAATTCAAGCAACAAGCCTTCATCCACAGGCACTCAAATAGTCTAGCAAGTAAGCATTTAGCCTCATGGCAAGCATGCCAGTCAAGGCAATCACTCATACTCATGCACGTATGCTAAAGCACTAAAAACTCACTTAGTACTACAAACTAAGATAAAAGATTTAGAAAAATATGCATGGTACCTAACTATGCAAGATGGCTAATACAACACATGCAATATGCAATTAATAGGCTCGGCTACTAATATGGCATATGACTCAATTCAAGACATGCGGTCTAAACATGTATTAAATGAAGTATTGAAATGACAATGCAGTTAGAATGATGCGCCGAGCCTCAGTGCATGCAATACAGAAGTGGTGGCCGGCTGGCCACCATTGAGGGGTTGTCGTCCAACACTAGTGGCCTGCCGGCCAATAACAATGGTCGGCCGGCCACTAATGATGCACTATTCCTTTCTGCAGCAGAGAGCAAACAGGGCAAAAAGAGGGTATTCTCACAGATTGTTTGTACTGTGTATCCCTCCTTGTCATCAAAACACCTCAAAGGAGTGATACACTTGCTCCTCAAACCATCAATCAAGCAATTTCATTGCATGATGGCTAAAGAACCAATGTGTACAAGTTTAATAAACGCATGAACAAGTCCAAAACCATCATCCTATCATGCATGATCAAGGGCAATGGAGACCTAGGAAACTTGCCACATTTCATCACTTTGAGTATTAAATGCCCCAATTTTTATTTTATTCAATTAACGTCCGATTGAACACACCAAAAAACAATCAAATTCTTATCTTGCACAATTTTAGTTTCAACTTTTATTTACTTATTTTTGTTTACCAACCATTCCTTAATCCAATTAAGTCCATTGGTGAGAAGTTCTCTAAAGAGAAGGAAGTGTCAAACAAGGGGTAGTGTAAAGCAACAGAGAAGTGCCATGTCGTTGATAATGAACCCTCAAAAGAGGATTAAACTATTAGACATGGACCTCAATCTCAAGCTTAAACAACCCTAAGGTTGAAACAACCCTCAAAACAAATGCAAAAGTCAAGAAATGGAGGAGGTTACAGAGATTAATGAGTGCTGAAATTAAGTGAGAAAAGCACTTAAAACATACAACCAACTCAAACAAGTGGTGTCTAAAGTCCTAAAACACCAAGCTTGTGAGATCACTTACACTACAACCATGCAAAACAAGACTCAAATGACTTAACCAACCCAAAACAAAGTTAAAACAGTCTAAATCAGAGCCTAAAATATGCTTGAATTAAGCTACAAATGGCTAGAAAAATAATCTAACACATGGAGCTAACTAGGCTAGCAAACAAGACACATGGAGGGGAAGCTAACCCCTCCAAATTTGGACTTCAAAACATGATTTTTACTACGAAAATACTATGAAATTCAATGTTCAAAAGCCCAAAAAAATATAGCTTGAAAGTGGGAAACAAAGGTGGAAAAGCCTTACAAGCAAGGAATAAAGAGGGGTGAGTTACCCCCTAACCTTAAATGCCCTAAAACACCAATTTCAGCCCACAAAAACAAAGTTTTTAAAAGCTCAAAACAGCCCAAAAACAGTGGGAAAAAGATAGAAAAACAAGTATGCAAAACAAGTTTAAAAAGCAAGTATTATACCTCTTGAAGCAAAGATGAACTTTGGGCTACAATTCAAGCTAAAACCAACTTCAAGAGCTCCAAGAAGGCCTCAAGGAACCTCAGCTCAAAGATGATCAACTTTGGTTAAGGAGGTGTAGGCAAAAGTGTGTTATATGTAGACTAAAGTGCACAAATTTGCAAGGGAGAGAGAGAGAGAAATGTAGAGAGAGAGAGAGAGAGAGATTTTTGCTCCAAAATTTGTAACATTTTAAAATGGGGGTGGGGACCTCCTATATACAGAAAAATATGAATTTGGCGGAGATACATCCCTCCATACACATGTAGGGAGATGAAGCCCATTGTGCCAACAGCGAGAACAGCAGTTAACAAAATATCTGCAAAAAGACACTGATGGCCGTCAGGCCACACCATTGGCCAGCAAGGCACAATGGTGACTGGCAGGGCATAATTGGTGGCCGGCAACCCACTAGAGGAGGCCAGTAGGTCCCAGGGTCTTGAGGTTTGAAGCACTAAGGTTTTGGTCCAAAACAAGGCATAGAATGGACAGGGTTTGAAGGCTCAAAGCTAGGACATTCTGCAGAGGTCTTCGGGCACTAAAACAAGCACATGCAATCATTATCATTGAGTGCACAAGCAATAACGTCCAAATCTTGAGGACGGTCAACAATGGGGTGTCTACAGGGTCTGAAGCTGTGCTACCAGTTGAGTTGGCAGTACCCTCAATAATGGCTATATCAGTACACTTAGTTCCAAAAAGCATAATAAAATGACATAGAAGCAGCCGAAAAAAGAAGAGATCAAGCCTCATAGGCTTCAGAAAAGTAACATCAGTTTATAGCCCGTGCCTACAATCAGTCTATTTAACACAGGGAGTTTAAAGAGGGAGACTTGGGATAGAAGACGGTGGATGCGATTATGCAAGGGTAACCAATCCCCAAGTTCTCACCAAGATGGAAAGACCCTTACAAAGTTGCTGAGCCAAGCAGCAGTGGGTATTACAAGCTGGTGAAGATAGATAACAGGTTCAGAACTGGCCCTGTAAATGCTAAATATGTAAAGGAATACTTTCCCTGATTTCCTTGTCAGCAAACAGTTGCAAGTTTCTTTCGTTAATATTTTCAAACAAAGCTGTAGCTCGACTTTTTTCGTGCTTCTTTTCGGAAGACAAAGAAGCTCTACAGTTCGGACTCCCATGGTGCTGAATCTGATTCCACAAGTGCAATGTGAAATAGAAAACACAAAGAGTCCAAATCCGGCAAATCTTTTTGAAAGAAATTGATTTTAAATCAAAATGTCAAACATGGACTGCTTTGCCAGATACAGAGTCACCACCTAAATATTTTATTTTTAAAAAATTTAGAAAACTCGAGACTCGTGCCAAAGGCCACTTATCTGCCATCACCAAAGTTGTCTTAGCTCGGGAACTTAGGTACGAGAGGGGAAGATCATGAATTGAGCACCCCCGCTCGCACAATCAAAGATCGGCCTATACTATTCATGATTCTGATTCTTATCTGCACTATATGCTCTTGTTCCAATTTATTAGGCTAGCATTACTATGTGATATACACACACAAGGATAGACTAGTTTACTCAAATTGGAACAATTCAATTTCACATTTGTTTTTCGAAAAGGGTTTGACTTTGCCACTTGACAAAGTGGGCTTAAAGCTTGTGAATTTGCCACTTGACAAAATGGGCTTAAACGTACATTCATTGAATTATTCCAATTCAAGCAAAAAGCCTTCATCCACAGGCATTCAAACAGTTTAACAAGTAAACATTTAGCCTCATGGCAAGCATGCTAGTCATGGCAGTCACTCACACTCATGCAAGTATGCTAAAACACTTAACAACTCACCTAGTACCCCAAGCTAAGATAAAACAACAGAGTTAGAAAAAATATGCATGATACCTAACTATGCAATATGGCTAATGCAACACATGCAATAATGCAACTAAAATAGGCTCGGCTACTTAACATGTTATTTGCAACAATTTCATAGCATGCGTTTAAACATGTATTCAACAAGGTAATAAACGACAATGCAAGTTTGAATGATGAATCGAGCCTCGGTGTATGCAAGACAAATGAATGGATGCAAACATGCGATATGCTAATTGAAATGTGATGCCCCTAATCTAACCATCAAAAGTGGATAAATAAAAAGGAGAAAGATGTGGGGTTAGAAGACTTACACATTATTACAACATTGATGCCCTCGCACAGGAGGGTCTGAATGAACAAACTAGCTAAGCTAAACTACTTAACTAATTATTGCAAAACTTGAATAAATAAGCTAGCTATCTAAGCTAATTAATTATTACAAGTAAAAAATTAATTATGCTAAGCTAATTAATTAAATAATTACAATAATGAACTAATTTAATTAACTACTTTAAGCTAATTAAATAAGTATAATACAAAACTAATTAGCTAACTACGTTAACTAATTAATTACAAAGCAACTAATTAAACTAGTTAACTAATTAATTACAACAAGAATTAATTAACTAAATAACTAATCTAATTAAACAATTACAACACTTTAATTAGCCACAACACAACTATGATTAACTAATTAATAATTAAACTAATTAACTAGTCCCAAGAACGAGGGAGGCCCAATGCATGCTCGGTTTCTGCCCGAAGAACTTCCATTGTTTGCTTCCGAAAGCCTCTGTTGCACAACCTTTGCACTAGTTTTCCTCTTTTAGACCAACTCTGCTATGCTTCACAAATACTCTGCTCAATTTTCACTGGTGGCAAGCAGGCTAGAAATGGTGGCCGACCAGCCATCAATAGGGGGTTGCTGTCCAACACTAATAGCCTGCTGGCCACGAACAATGGTCAATGGACCACTGATGATGCACCATTTCTTGCTCTTGAAGGGAAGACCATCTCTAGGAAACAATTCAAGCCAAAATCACCTTCTAGAGCTCCAAAAAGGCCTCAAGGAACCTCAGCTCAAAGATGAACCACTTTGGTTAAGGAGGTATAGGCAAAAGTGTGGTGTATCTAAGCTACTATGCACAAACTTGCAAGAGAGAGAGAGAGAGAGAGAATTTTTACTCCAAAAATTCTAACCCACAAAAATAGGGGAGGAGACCCCCTATATATAGGAAAATATACACTTGGCTGAGATATATCCCCCCATATATGTGTAGGGAGATGCAACCAATTGTGCTAACAGCTGGCACAGCTGTTAACAAAATATCTGAAAAAAGACACTGATGGCTGGCAAGCCACCAACAATGGCCGGCAGGCCACAGCATTGGCCGACAAGGCACAAGGGTGGCCGGCAGCCCACCAGAGGAGGCCTGCAGGTCCCAAGGTCTTGAGGTTTGAACGTTTTGGTCCAAAACAAGGCATAGAATGGATACGGTTTGAAGGCTTAAAGACAGGGCATTCCGTCGAGGACTTTGAGCACTAAAACGAGCACATCCAGTCATAATCATCTAGTGCACAAGCGATGACGTCCAAGTCTTGAGAACGGTCAAAAATTGGTTGTCTACAGTTGCCCCTCTTTGACAGAACTCCGAGGTCATGAAATGACGTGAGTGAAAGTCAAAGCCCGAAGACGACCCATTTTAATAAGGCCAAAAGACATGGACAAATAAACAAAACAAAAAGAAAATGGTTGCGCCCGCTCGTTGCCTACGTATCCCTTTGCAAGGAATCAAACTAGCATAGGTCTGGTGTAACGCAAATGATATGCATGTAAAGTAGTTTGAAGGTTGGACTTACACGCCTCGCGTAGCCGGCTATTTTTGAAAACTCATGATCATTCACGATGATGTAATAAGCAATAAGAGATGCGATATGAAATGAAATTAACATGCGAAACACGTGAATGTGTAAAAAAACACAAACAAGCACACCAAAACGGGAGAATGGAGAACAAAACCACTCAAGGCCGTCTTTCATACACCCTGAGAAACAAAACAACGAAAACTGCTTGGGATTGTATTTTCCGCATCCTAAGAAACTAAACAACAAAAACCACTTAGGGTCGCATTTAACGCATCCTGAGATAAGAGAAAAACTGCTCGAGCCCGCATTTCGCGCGTCCCGAGATGTGAGAGAGAGAGAGAGAGAGAGAGAGAGACCGCTTAGGTTCGTGTTTCACGCATCCTGAGATACAAGAAAGTCGCTCAGGCTCGCACTTCACACATCCTGAGATAATGAGAAAAATCGCTCAGGCTCGCGTTTCATGCGTCTCGAGATGCTACACGCCCAAGGTCATGCATCATGCATCCTGAGATAAGAGAAAAATGACTCGGGCCTGCGTTTCACGCGTCGCAAGATAAGAGAAAATCGCTCAAGCTCGCATTTCACGCTTCTTGAGATGCTACACGCCCAGGGCCGCGCATCACACATCCTGAGATAAAAGAAAACCGCTCAGGCTTGTGCTTTGCACATCCCAAGATGAAACCCGCCCAAGGCCGTGCGTCACGCATCTTGAGATAAGAAGAAAACCGCTAGGGCTCGTGCTTCGCACTTCTTGAGATGAAACCCGCCCAGGGCCATGCATCACGCATCTTGAGATAATAAGAAAATCGCTTGGGCTCAGGCTTTGCACGTCCCGAGATGAAACCCGCCTAGGGCCGCGTGTCACGCGTCCTGAGATAATAAGAAAATTGCTCGAACTCGTGCTTTGCATGTCCCGAGATAAGAGAGGTATGCGATAGATGCACAAACAATCTCACCTGCAAAGCGATGCAGGTTCTCATACCGAGACACAAATGCCTAGAATTCCTCTAAATGAACTATACATACAATATCATTTGCCGGTTAATATGCAATAGATGCAAAAGGTGAGCAAGTGTGATAGATGCACAAAGTGAGTGGGTACAATAGATGCACAAAATGAGTGTGTTCGATACATGCACGTAGTGAGCAAGTGCGATAGATGCACAAAGTGAGTGTGTGCGATAGATGCACGAAGTGAGCAAGTACGATAGATGCACAAAGTGAGTGGGTGGTGATAGATGCACAAGATGAGTGTGTGCGATAGATGCACGAAGTGAATCAAAGTTGGAATGCATGTTCGATGCGAGATAGACAACGACATGGTAATGAAAAGCATATTCTATGCATGAGTGACATGAGCATGTTCTATGCACAACTCAAAAAGAATACAAGGCGCACGTGCAACGTACGTATCTGAGAAAAAAAAGACGAAAAAAATGCTATTTTGATTAAACTAAGCAAAAACAATACGTGATGCAACCTCCGATTTACCTCTCGGAGACTTGCAACAACAAAAAGATACACTTCATTGACTGCGCCAAGTGGGGCACAGTCACGCGCCGGAATACAGTTGTAAGCTTCCAAATCAAGAACCTCTCATATACCACTCAGGAAACAGAGGCACAAAACAGCATCAGGACACCAAAGAGGGACACCGACCACTTGTCAGCCACTGGAGGGGGCTGCCGACCAAGAATTACCCCTGTCGGCCACTAATGGTGGCCTGCTAGCCACTCATGGCAGTTTCGGGCATTTGGGTCTTTTCACCCATAGGCCTTTAAGTACAAGGCTTGACACTTCATTTCTTCATTACCCCACATCAGAAATTGCCCCCTCTCTCTCTAGACATTCCTTCTTTCTAGATCCACACTTTCTATGTGTTTTCCAACACCCCACGCAAAGTTGATTCGTTAAACCCCCTTTGTTTCCTCCGTTTTGAACTGACTGAAATTTGATTTCGGTGCTTTTTCTTGGAGTTTCACCACTTGAGGCTTGTTTCCCTCAAGTTTCTCTCGGGTTTTGTGCCTTTTCCCGGGCTTTGACTTTTCCTTCCATTTTCTCTCTCCTAGGGTTGACTTTTTCTAAGTTTGCCTTTTTTTCTTCATTTTTCTCCACTGTTCACCCATTTTCAGATGGCGGATGGTATTCCACATGACGAGGCCCCTCCCGAGGTTCCACACATATTGCCACCCATTCCTGAGGCGGATAAGCCAGTTTCTGTCGAGACTGGCAAGGCAGCTCTAAAGGCGTTGAGACTGACATCGAGGCAAAATTTGAGCCAGAGGTAGAGCAAGAGCCACTACCGTTGAGGGTACGGCCCTTTGATCCAAAGAGATACTATTCCTGGACACATGTACTACCACCACTCAGAGGCATTAGGCATTTTAGCGAGTTCACGCGACGTGCGCCAGAGGACCTCTTGTTGCGAGAGACAGACTCCCATTTATCCCACAGCGTCACCGAAGTACACACAACATTCTCATGTTTTTTTCACTTTACATTACATTTCTTGCTTTAACTGCATTCATTGCTTCAACTGTATGCTTACACTACATTTCTTGCCTCTTGCTGCATTTCTTGCCTTAATCACACTTTTGCACTGTATTTCTTACACCGTCTTTCATCTATCTATTCTCATATCACTATATATCACTGTTCTGATCACATGGGGACTCTCACTCTATCAGGGGCTACGAACCCATGATAGCGAGGGACTAGTATCTGGAACTCCTTGCTGGCGTATGCGACATCATCGATGAGGCTGGCTTCGGCCTATTCTGCACTAAGCTATCACGCCACATCTTAAGCCAACCACTTCTTGGCGCATTGGTGGAGCAGTCGTGGGATACCACTTACTCCTTCCACTTTTCCACTACCGAGGAGATGACAATGACTCCCTATGACTTCTCCATGCTCACAGGTGTAGGACTAGAGGGCGATCCAATCCCTTATGACATGGATATGGACAAGTGGGAGGCCGCCTGGCTACACTGACGGGGAGCACGCCCACCTCTCTTCAGACCGGCCATGGTCCGATACAGCTGGTTCGCTGAGCACTTCCACAAGAGAGAGCCACAGACCCTAGAGAAGACTAAGCATTATGCTTGGGGCTTTTTGATGTTCCTCATCGGTACCACCTTGTTTACAAACAAGTGGAACACCGTAGGACTGTATCTACTGAGCGCCCTGGTGAGCCTACCCCAGGTCTAGTTCTATGACTGGGGAGGAGCTGGCCTCGTCACACTATACGCTACATGATTTCAACATCCGGCAGTAGGGGAGACAGGGTTGGAGGCTATAGGCGAGCCTGGGAGGTACGCTTTACATCTCTGCTTTACATTTTCTATCTTCTATTTATGTGCTTTCTGCTTTGCACTTTCTGTACACTGTATACTGCATTCTTTACATCTATACACTATGCTTTCTGCATCGCACATTCTGCATTCGTTGCATCTATATTTTCAATACACTGTATTTTTGCATTCTGCATTCTGCATTATGCATTCTCTATATCTATACACTGTATACTCACTATTGCCTTTTTCCTTGCAGCTCTGGGTATATGCGTATTTCCTGACCCTTACTCCGGAGCCGGCAGAAGAGATTCCCCCTGTTGTGCCGTACTCTTGTCGGTATGACGGCAAATGCCTGCGTAGGACCCGAGAGACATTCTCATTCTTTCGTTAGTACTTTGACACAGTAACTGCGGAGAAGGTTACCCAAAACTCAGTTATTTTTGCTTTACCAATAACTAACGAAGACTAACAATCTATATTATTCCTGTTTACAGATCACCTGGTAGCCCTAGGTGACGATATTGGCCGGAGTTCGAGACCAGTACGCCGCAGCCTCGGGGACCTCTCATTTTTTACTTCTGCTGGAAGGCCCAGTTTACCGAGTCTGATTTTCAGGCGACTGGTTCGTGTGCCAGACTATGTATTTGCCCGAGCCAATAGTTCCCATACCGCCCCCAGCATCTATGAAGACTACAGAGAGCCTCTCCTTCTAGGAGGTGATCCAGTTCACTGTGGGCTTGGACGCTGACTACTTTCGTAGGGAGAGAGACCACTCGACATTCATCCAGACACATCTCATGCCTACCTTGACGGGTGCTCATGTAGGCAGGGGAACAGGTGCCCCCATAGCAGGTGGGACTCAGACGATGAGGGCAGGACTAGAGGGGCTCCTCCCGCTAGACAAGCTACCGGTTGGCCAAAGATCCCGACTATGCTGACATGCTGGAGGTCGACCGAGACAGCCTACCAGATTCCAATCGAGCCAACGGACGTCGGGCATAGATACGTCAGAGCTTGTGATGCACCTCCGGTATGTACCACATTTTCTTTAGCTTTTCATTTACTTTTTGAGATTTGTTTCTTCCGGATACTGATCATTCCTAATGAATTTGCAGGCACCCCCGGAGCACACTGAGGGACTGCTCGAGCTACTGGCTTCATTCGAGGGCATGATACTGAGGAAGGAGGCACTGCTCAGTCTCCACGGCATCCAGGCATTCTTTCCTATTTTCTGCCCGCATTTTAGCATTTTCCACACTATTGTGCACATCATTCTCACTGAAGCACTTATACTCATATCAAGATATGCATTTTGCCCCATGTCATATCACACTGATATGCTGCACTGACACACTGTACTGTACTTGTACTGTATCTGGCTCATGGAATTCCACCACTTTCATCATACTGCATCTGCAACCATACATTGTATCTGATATGCCAATACTACATCTTTTCAGGTTTCGGCCGCACCGAGAGCACCGGCGGTGGTGACTGCACATGTACCATCATCACCTCCTCCAGCAGCAGAGGAGAGGTAGAGAGAGGCCCTAACATGCAGCCGAGAGGAGCGTCATGGTCTAGGCCGGAGGAGCCCTTCGGGGTCAGTGTTGAGTGACGACGATGCTGAGACCAGTGACTTCAGGGAGGCAGTGAGTCCGCAGCCTAAGTTCTTCGAGAGTGAGGATGATGGTGGCTCGACATCTAAGAGCGAAGGTGATACTGAGTTGAGCTTTAAGACAGAAAGTGATGATGATTCCGGTTCCGACTCAGCATCTGATTCAGACAGCTTTAAGTCCCATCCAAGAAGAGGATAAAGAGGGCCTCTCGAGCCTGAGATGACTGGCACTAATTTACTTGTACTTTTGCTTAGTTTCTTTTTGTTTGTATAGTTCGACACATGTATAGCTTCAGCCTAGTTTTACTCTTTTTTTTTTTTAAAAAAAAAAACATGCCCTCCTCTTTTGAAAAAAAAAATGATCGGAATGAAAATTCGTGGGTTTTATAAAAAAGTGTTTTCATTTTTGCATCTCGAGCACCACACTTGCATGAAATGGACATAGAATTGACTTTGCAAAATTGAGAACTTGATTAAAAATAACATTCTTACTCAGGTAATGAGCCAACCAACAGCTAAAACAAAATACTACTTGATAAACAATGCAAAAACAACTCGATTAAAAAAACCAATAATAACTCGATAAACAAAACAACTACGACTCGATACACAAAACAACAACAATTCAAATACAAATACAAACAAAGACTAAAACAAAAGGACAAAAGACTCAAAACAAGACTACCCAAAACACACCCAAAAAAAAAAAATTGAGACAAAACACAAGCTACTCACACTTTCCAACACACAGGTGGACAGTAGGCCAAAAATGGAGGCTGTCGGCCAGAGGAGAAAGGCTACCGGCCATGGATAAACTTTGCCGGCCACCAACAATGGCCTGCCAGCCATAAAAGTGGCTTGCCAACCATCAGCAGTGGCCTGCCAGCCACCAATGTGCAGAACCTCCAGATTGTTGACAGCTGGCTTCCACTCACTGCCTTATCTTCTACAAAAGCTTCACCTTCGTCATTTCTTCTCTAAAACTCATTATAGCTGCTGTTTTTTGTCACAAATGGAGCCATTTCTTGCCCAAAACCTCACGGATTGGATTGCGACTTTGGACGGCTCAGAAGGTAAATTTCTACGGTTTCAGCATAAATGCACTTTTTTCATTGAGTTGGACTCCACTTTGTTTTCCATTCCTCCATGCCATGGTCCGATGCTGGGATCTGCCTACACATGTTTTTCACTTCGGGGCACAAGAAATATGCTCGATGCTTGAAGAATTTCAGGCACTCCTAGAATCCCTGAGTGACGAGGAGATCGTATCACAGCCCCATTTTGGCCATGCCTAAGTTTTGGGACGAATGTGTGGGCTTACTTTACACGAGGCTCGCTCTTTGGCTCACAATGGGGAGCTTGACATCCCGGCTTAGTTTATCACTTTTCTAACATAGCAAACAGAGGCAACCTTCTCTGGCAAGGCTTTTGGCAACATGCCCTCTATTTGTGCATGCTTGCACATTTCCTTTTTGCCCCTAGTGGCGATAGAGCCAATATCAAATTGATCGAAATGGCACAAGGCTTGAAAGATGGTAAGAGTTGCATCGGCTTGACACTAGCCGAGACGCTGCTGCGCTTAGACGTTTTTCATTGGCCCGAGACCACCAAGTTTGCAGAGAGCCCACTACTGCTTTAGGTACTGTTTCCCACCCTTTTTCTAATATATGCCTAGTATCACTCGGCACTCATGCTCTGTTTTTCTCTCAAAGCCCTTTTCTTACTTTTCTCTCCACGTACACCTCTCTATTCTTTAATCTCTCTTCTTTTTCATCCCTCCCCAGGTTTGGTTAATGGACAAGCTTAAGGTAGTGGACTCTTGCCCTGCGTACTCAGCTCTAGCATACTTCTTCTGATAATAACTAGTGGATTTCCCCAACGAGGGGTGGTAGTGCCATTGGATGTGTAGTAGGCCTGTTGCTGACATTGTTTGGCATTGTCCCTGGCTTGACTTAGATGAGATGAGCTACAGCATGGCGTCACAGCCAAGCATTGAGTTTATTGGCCTTATACATGGCGTGTTCTATTTTCCCTTCCGGTTTAGACGCCAATTTGGACACAATCAGATTTACCCAGGAGAGGTGGAATATCTAGCCCCGATTCCGCTTTGTGCTTCACACTTAGCTTGGTATTGCACTACTTAGAGGACAAGAGAACTTCTGGCCCCAGCCAGAGTTTCAGTTTTGCTCTTTTTGGCAAGTGTTTGGCCTGGCTCGAGGAAAAGGCACAAGTTGGGCCAACTTTGGCAACAGAAGCTTCCGCAAGCACAAACAAGGGGTGCATGAACACCTGACTCACATGCCCCTAGTTTATTGCTTAGAACTTTCTTTTCAAGTTTTATGATTTAATAAGCGCAACTTTGATTTATATCCGAGAGTTGGACAATGTACTTCAAATTGAAATTAATGCAATTAAAGTTGTGAGCACTAAAAATTTCCTTTTGGTCGAAAAATGGTCCAAGTTGTAAAAAAAAGTAAACTTTTGAGAAAAATCAGCTTTTATAAAAACTTTCCAAAACCATTTTCAACAGTGATCAACCCTTGACACGCATAACACCAATCCTTGAGATGTACAACCCCAAATCAGAAAGATCATAACTGCCCCTAACTACACACTATTGCTCTGCATTATAACCAGCTCCTTTTTCCAGAACAAAGATCACAACCGAACTGTCAAATAATAGACCGAGATGACCTCACTAGACAAATGGACAGGACAGTTGAGTTGAACATAATTACAACCGGATTTCAGGATGAAGTTGCCTACATATCCCAAAGATGGAAATTAGGCCTTACGTAGTTCAATTCAGGTTCACTCGAGTATTAACACTCTCCTTTTGCGCTCTAACTTTTGCCAAGGCCACCCTTTCAGGGTTTTCAACCTTGCGAGCACAGTTTTTCTTTATTTCTAATTTTTTTTGTGTTCTAACTTTTGCCTAGGTCGCGCTTCCAGGTTTTTGGCCTAACGAGCCTCTCAGGGATAGTGTTTCTTCAACTTATCCATATTGATCGGTTAGGAAAATTCCAGGCCATCCAAGTCCATGAGAATGACAACTCCACCTGACCAGATAGTTTTGATGATGTAAGGACCAGTCCAATTGGGTCTGAACTTGCCCCTAGGGTCATGGATGGAAACTCGGTTGTCTTTTAGCACCATATCTCCCTCTTTGAGATTTCAGGACTTAACCTTCTTATTAAAAGCCCTAGCAATCCTGAGTTGATAACCCTAACCGTGATACAATGCTATTAGCCTTCTTTCATCAAACAACATTAGCTCCTCAAATCTGCTTTGTTGCCAGTTCGCCTCTGCTATCTAACACTCAGCCATAACTCAGAGCGACGGGACTTCTATTTCAATTAGCAGAACAACTTCCATCCCATAAACAAGAGAATAAGGAGTTGCCCCTGTAGATGTCCAGAGTGAAGTTCTATAGCCCGAGAGTGCGAATGACAATTTATTTGGCCAGTCCCTATAGGTTTCAACCATCATCTGCAGAATATGCCTGATGTTCTTGTTGGCGGCCTCAACAACTCTGTTGGTTTGTGGCCGGTATATAGATGACTTATGGAAACCACATTGTATTTCTCTAACAAATCTATTACCTCCTTCTTGAAATGGGAGCCATTATCTGAAATGATCTCGTTTAGGACTCCATATCGGCAAATGATGTCGTTTCTGATGAACTTAGCCACATGCGTTGCTTTCCACATTGCGTAAGACTGACCTTCCACCCATTTTGTAAAGTAATCAATTGCCACCAGAATGTATTCATGCCTATTCGACCCTTTTGAGAAAGGCCATGGTGAAGTCATGTTGTACAGCTTCAACGGCGGGATATTCATGCGATTAGCATGGATTTGGCATTTGTGGCATCAGCAAACAAAACCAATACAATCTTCCTCCATGGTAGACCAGTAGTAACCTTGCCTAAGAATCTTCCTATTAATATTACTCCGTTCATGTGCGTTGTGCACTCTCCTCCATGAACGGCCTCCATCAGATGCTTTGATTCCTCCTCTTTGACACACAACTTGGGCATTCCCAAATGACCTCTCTTGTACAGTTTACCTCCACAGATGATAAATTGGATAGCCGTTTGCTATATTCCCCTTTTGTCCTTGGCATTTGCCCCCTAGTGGATAAATCTCCTTTTCCAAGAAGTTCCAGATATCAAAATACCAAGGGTTTTGATCTTGCGCTTCATTTATTGCGACGATAGTCTCATAGGCCAGCGTATACCTCTACTCAATAATAATCGAACGCATCCGGACTCCAAGCGAGATGTCTATCATAGAAGATAGAGTTGATAAGGTGTCAGGAAGCCTATTGTTCTCTCATAGTAGATGCGTGAAAGTTAGCTTTTCAAACCTAGGAATCAGAATGTCCAGGATCTGGTGATAAATCTTTATCTTTTCTTCTTTGACTTTCCAATCTCCATTTGCTTGAGACACAACTAGGTTCGAGTCCCTGATAACGCCTAACCTTTTTGCCCCTAGTTCCAAGGTGGCTTCTAAACCGGTGATACACGCCTCATACTCTGCTTCGTTATTGGGTACCTTGAACCGGAGTTTGAAGGCTAAAGGTATATGGAAATTGTCAGGTGCTATCAGCAACACGCCTATCCCATAACCGTAGTGATTAGACCCTCTATCAAAGTACATTGTCCAAGCCTCCTCCTCGACTTGCAAAAGGGCTTCATCTGGAAACAGGTATTCTACCGCTTCATCCCCTTCTACTGGATGATCTGCCAGGAACTCCGCTACAGCTCTTCCCTTGGCTGACTTGCGGGTAACATACTTAAGATCGAATTCGGAAAGGAGAACCAACAAACGGGCTAGCCTACCCATAAGCGTTGGTTTCTCAAAGAGATATTTGATGGGATCCGTGGACTCGCCATTTTTCGCCACCCGCCTTTCGGAAAGGTTTGAAAAGAAGGCCTCACAGTTCAGACTCCCGTGGTTCTGAATCTAGTCTCACAAGTGCAATGTGAAATTGATAAACACCAAAGAGTCCAAACTCGGCAAACCTTTTTGAAATATCAATTTTAAATCAAATAATGCCAAAATTGGACTGCTTTGCCAGATACAGAGTCGCCACCTAAATATTTTGTTTTCGAAAAATTTAGGAAACCCTGACTCGTGTCGAAGGCCACGTGTCCGTAATCACCAAAGTTGCCTTGGCTCGGGAACTTGGATACGAGAGGGTAATGTCATGAATTGAGCACCCCCGCTCGCCCGATCAAAAGATCGACCTCTTCTAATCATGATATGATGTTTTGTAAACATTATGCGTTCTTATTCCAGTTATTAATCTAACCTTACTACGTGATGCGCATGCATAAAAGTATAGACTACATCGCAAGAATTGGAACATTTCAAGTCATGTTTGCTTGCGAAAATGGTTTGAACTTGCCACCTCAAATGGGCTTAAAAGATGCGGATTTGCCACCAAATATAGTAGGCTTAAAACATGATTTGTCACTCAACAAAGTGGGCTTAAAACTCACATTCGTTGAATCGTTTCAATTCAAACAACAAGCTTTCATCCATAGGCATTCATGCAGTTTAGTATTTACGCACATAGCCTCATGAAAAGCATGCTAATCATGGCAACATTCACACTCATGCAAGTATGCTAAAGCGTAAAAGCTTACTGAGTACTCCAAGCCAAAACAGAAACTAGTTAGAAAAATGTATGATCCTAACTATACAAGGTGTCTAATACAACACATGCAATACGCAATTAATAGGTTCGACTACTAACATGGCATATGAATCGATTTGAACAACATGCGATTAAACACATATTCAAAGAAGATATTGAAATAGCAATGCAGTTTGAATGATACGCCGAGCCTCGGTGAATGCAAGACAAATGCATGGATGCAAGCATGCGATATGCTAATTAGAACATGACCCTAATCTAACCATCAAAAACGATTAAATAAAAGGGAGAAAGACGTGGGGTTGGAAGACATACACACACGCACACACACTTGTTACAACATTACACCCTCGCGAAGTAAGGTCCGAATGAATAAAAGCTAACTAGCTAACTAGGCTAATTAAGCTAAGCTAATTATTATAACACAATATTTAACTAACAACTCTACGCTAATTAAATATTACAACACTTAACTAACTAATTACAAAGCAATTAAACTAATTAATTACAACACGAATTAATCAACTAATTAACTAGACAAGGTAACTAAACGGCCTCGAGAAACGAGGGATGCATGCATGCTCGGTTCCTCCACCTGAAAAGCCACCGTTTTGCTGCTGTGAGCCTCTGTTTGCACATTTGAACACCAAAAATTCTGCCAACTTCCAGAATACCTCTGTTCCACCTCAGGAACATAATGTGCCAATTTCACTGATGGCCGACAAGAGGGCCTGTCGGCTACCAATGGTGGCCGGTCGGCTACTAGTGGTGGCCGGTCGGCCACTGATGACATGAACTCCTCTTTTTGTTGCAACAGAGAGCAGACAGAGCAAAATAGTGTATTCTCATAGATTATTTGCACACTTTGCCTCTCCTTTTCATGGGGATATCAAAGGAGGGACAAAAATTGGGTTTACAAACCATCAATCAAGCAATTTCATTGCATGATGGTTTGTGAAACCAATTGTGCAATTTCAATAAATGTAAAATGAGACCAAAGGACCATCACCCTATCATGCATGATCAAGGGCAATGGTAACCAAGGAAAATGGCACATTTCATCACTTTTGAGTATGAAATGTCTCATTTTCCTTGTATTCAAACTAACGTCTGCTTTGAACGCATGCAATGCAAACCAAAGAATGCTTATCTTGCCTATTTTACTTGTACAATTTTGTTTACCCATTTTAATTACCAAAGCCATTCTTTAATCCATTAAGTCCATTAGTGAGTGTCCTCTAATGGAAAGATGACTCAAACAACAAGTTGCTTTGGGCATGAAACAGGCATTACATTGTCAGTAATGAACCCCCTAAGGGATTAAACCATTAGGTGCAACACCTCCATTTCACACTTAGGCAAACAAGAGGTTTAAAGCCACTTTCAAAGCAAATAAGAGAGTGAAGAATGGAGGGAGATTGCAAAGATTTTAAGTGCTGAAATCAAGTGCAAAACAACACTAAAACATGCTATTAACTCAAAACAATGATGATTAAAGCATTAAAATATCAAGCTAGTGAAGGAGATTACACTACAACTATGCAATACAAGGCTCAAATGAATTAACCAGCCCAAAAAAGAGCCAAAACAGGTCAAAACAAAGCTTAAAACATGCTGGACTTAAGCTACAAAAAGCTAAAATAATAAGCTAACATGTGAGGCTACCTAGGCATGCAAACAAGACACAAGGAGGGCAGGCTAACCTCTCCAATTTTGGACTTCAAAACAATGTTTTTACCACTAAAAAACCTCTGAAATTCAGTTGTTAAAAGGCCCAAAAAAGTTCATTTGAAAGTGATGAAAAATGGTACAAAACCTTAACAAACAAAGAAACAAGAATGGTGGACCACCCCCTAACTCAAAGAGATCTCAAACTAACAATTTTAAGTCACAAAAACAGAGTTTTTGACTATTCAAAATCAGCCCAAAAATAGTTGGAAAAGATGGCAAAACAAAAACACAAAACAAGTATAAATAAGGTAAGTACTACACCTTTGAAGCAAAGCACAAAATAGCCAATAATCCAAGCTCAAACCACCATCTAGAGCTCAAACAAGACTCCAAGTAATCTCAGCCCAAAGGTGATAGTATTTGGTTAAGGGTTGATATGCAAAAGCTAAGGACTTGTGAGCAAATGTGTACAAAATATCAAGAGAGAGAGAGAGAGAGATATTTTTGCTCTAATTTTTCTAACCCTCCAAAATGGTGGAGGAACCCCCCTATTTATAGAAAAACCACCCCTTGAGCTTAGAAACATCTCACCATACACATGTATGGAGATGCAGCTCAATGTGCAACAATTGGCACAACTGTCAATAAATATCTGGAAAAAGGCCCTGGTGACCGTTAGCCAACCACACCCATAGCTGACAAAAACATCCCATGGCCGACAGCCTTGGGTGGTGGCCGACAGGTCACCAAGAGGTCTAAACACCAAGTTTTGGTCCAAAATAAGGCACAGAAAGAACAAGGTTTAAAGGCACAAAGACAGGGCATTCTGCCAAGGACTTCAGGCGCTCAAAACGAACACAAACACGCAATCATCGAGTGCATAGATGATGACATCTAAGTCTTGAGGATGGTCAAAAATGGGGTGTCTAAAGGATCTCATCTTGCAACTAGAATTACAGAGTGAGCTAACAAGTAGTGCCTCAACTTCCGTGTAACCCATACCAAGGCTAGGCAAGCTTTCTCCAACGGGGTGTAGCGGGTCTCATAATCTAGCATCTTCTTGCTCAAATAGTAGATGGCTTTCTCCACCCTATCCTCAGATTCCTAAGCAAGCATGTATCCCATCATTGTGTCCGTTATTGACAGATACAAAATCAAAGGCTTCCCCAGCTCTGGCGACAACAACACAGGTGGATTCTGAAGGTACTGCTTTACTTGTTCAAAAGCAAACTGGCATTGGTTGTCCCAACGGAACTTCTTTCCTTTCTTCAGGAGGCCAAAAAGTGGTTCACAAGTCAAGGTTAATTTGAAAATAAACCGTCTTATGAATTGCACTTTACCCAAAAAGCCTCACACTTCTTTTTCAGTCTTTGGCGGTGGCATTTCTAAGATGGTCTTAATCTTGGAAAGACCGGCCTCGATGCCTCTCTGCATGATCAAAAAGCCCAGCATTTTCCCTGCTGTTACCCCAAAAGTGCATTTCTGCGGATTCAACCTCAGTCTGTACTCCCTAATCCATTGAAAGAATTTCTCCAAGGTAGTGTAACGGCCCTCTCGTTTTTTGGACTTGACAATCATGTCATCCACGTACACCTTGACCTTTTTGTGGATCATGTCATGTAGAATAGTAGTTGCAGCCCTCTGGTAGGTAGCCCCGGCATTCTTCAGCCCAAACGGTATCACCCGGTAGCAATAGGTCCCCCACAAAGTTGTGAATACAGTCTTCTCTCTGTCCTTGGGCGCCATCAAAATCTAGTTATACTCAGAAAACCCATCCATGAATGAAAGCAATGCATGCCCTGCGGTGAAATCCACCAACTCATCTATGTATGGTAGAGGAAAGTCATCCTTCGAACTAGCTTTGTTCAAATCCCTGAAGTCCACACACATCCAAATTCTGTCATCTTCCTTCGGTATTGGAACGATGTTGGCCAACCAAGTTGGATACTTAGATACTAGCAAGAACCCTGTGTCGATCTGCTTGGTGACTTCTTCCTTGATTTTCAATGCCCAATCTGGGTGGATTCTGCACAACTTCTGCTTGACTGGTTAGGCCTCAAGGTGAAGAGGGATCCGATGCTGTACAATCTCAGGATCAATTCCAGGCATGTCTTCGCAAGACCATACGAAAACATCTTTGAAATCTTTTAATAAAGCGATTAAACGCTCGCGTTCCTCTAAAAACAACGTGGACTCGATTTGGACCAAGTGTGGATCCTTCTCAATACCCACATTAATTGTAATGATTTTATCAGCGTAGGGTTTAACATACCTCTTCTCCTCCCGATTAATCAAGTTTTTCAAAGTCAGAGGAATTTCTCCCTCTTCATTAAAATTTTGAAAATCTTGGTTGATGCAATAAATAATCGGCACAAAGAAATACTCAGAAACAGCAGCGGAGTTCTCATTCATAAAGTCCAGCTCATCCAGCTCTTTGGTTACAACCAACTCAAAAGCAAAAGAAAAAGAGGACCTAGACAAGACCTTGGCATCCGGGTTATCACTCCCAGGAATACCAGACTCAGACTTACAAGAACCAGAATCTGATTTCGACTCCACAGACTCTATGAAATCAGATTCTGGCTCACTACCTGACTTAGAACGAGGCAGGTAGCCCTCCTCCAGTTGCCAAACGAGAGATGGTGCTTTAGATGCATCCAAAATGCTGCTAGATGGGGTTCACACCTGGTTGGTCCCCGATCATGGAGATGGTAAGGTTATCCTCCAAGCTCTCTGAGTTGGCCGAAGGATTTAAAAGGAGACATGCCAGTGCTGCCCCTACTCTGAGCTCGCTGTTATCCCACGCTCTGTTCAGCTTTCGGACTTAGTTCAACCTATTTCTCGGCGTCACTGTCTTGCAAATACATGTCGAAGAAAATTTCGAAGCCAGGAACACGCTACTTCGTAAAATTCATCTAGGGTTTGAGAAAGCCGCAAAATGGGAAGTCTTCACCTTCCCGAACAAAGTGACCATTCAGTGTTCCTCGGATCAGCCTGTGAACGAGCTTATAGTGCTTCCCAGCCTTCTTGGCTCTAACTCTGCCTGCCATCTCTTCTCTTTTCCTGACCCAATCCTCTTTGGTGGGCATATAGCCAAACCAAAGGCATGCGGATTATACGGCACATCGGCCAATGCTACGACGCCTTTCCGGCCACTTCTTCCTAGTTCCATTCTTGACATGTGTTGGAGTTTGTTCATGAAATACACAGACTAGGCACTAACATACATGCCCTCATCAGTTGCCAAGACGTTCTGTACCACTAGGGCCTCGGCCAGAGTAAACCTTGAAAAGAATACATCCTCCTCGCCATAAATGATCTCCAGCACTAGTGTAGTTACCTCTGGCAGAGGATGTATGGATGAATTCCCGAACACAATAGCCACTCCCTTGCCGTGAGGGTGTTTCAGCATTTAGTGGAGGGGAAAGGAGACTACTTTCACAAGGTGCAGCCAGGGCCTCCCTAGCAGTAAGTTAAAAGTGGCCGGCACATCCAGGACATGGAACTCAACATCCTATTGCGCTGGGCCCACCTAAACCTAGATTTGTACTGTGTCCATCACCTCCCTACTTGTGTTATCACATGCCCGAATCGATTGGGTTGTGTGCACAAAATCTGTTGGTTTCAGACCAATGGCATAAGTTGTACGAGACGAACAGACATTGATAGCTGACCCAGTATTGACCAACACTACTAGCACCCATTTTTCTCTACACTCAATAGATATGTACAAAGGTTTGTTGTGTACTGAGCCTTCTAGTGGTAGTTCTTTATCAGAAAAGGTCAGGGTTGGACTGGCACTGCCTGGGAAAACTAATCCCATAAGCTGTTCAGGGCTAGTGTCAATGGAGAGTTTGGCTTTGTCCATTGCTGATAATACAGCCTGTCGATGCACTTAGAAGCCATGAGTAGCCCCCAGATTAAGATATCTACTTGGATCTTCTTCAGTTGTTTCAACACTGCCTCTTCCTCCAACTATTTTTCTTTCTGCTTCTCCACTTCTCTATCTTTCCTAGAGGCCTCAGCTTGGTCCAAGTGCGGTGGCTTGAAATACTTCTAGTCATATGGTTTATCTCTTTAGCGTACCATGTATTGTCTGGCAGGGACTCATCCCAGTCTTCATTGGTGTGGGCTAGATGTAAATCATCATCCTCTCACCATACACCTCCAACAACCGACAAATAATTGTCCGGCTTTGTTCTGATCATTCTCACATCATAGGCATTCCCCATAGGGTATTGGGCTATTCCAGCTTTCTGGTTGTCTTGAACCCTTTCTTGTTCAAACTACTTCAACGCAGCTTCCTATTCTGTGTCCACGATACTCATAATGCCCAATTCTTGAGCTAAATTCTCGATGCCAATGCTCTCCGGCAGTTTTCCGTTTTCATCAGCCATTCCGGCCACTGCAGCTATTCTTGCTTCCTTTTTCTTCTGGTTTTGTTTCAGTTTCCCCGCCTTGTCAAGTTCATCGCTCAACCACTCAGAGTTGTCCGGTGACCCATTCAAATTGAACCAGTCAATATGTATATCTCCTTGATTTTGTTCATCATAGAACTACAGATTGTCTAAGTACTCCTCAAGCTCTGCCAGATCATCCAAACTTTGGCTCGGGCCATCCTCCCTAACCACATTGACCTCCACTGTTGTTGGACCACTTCTAGCTTGGTTTGATCAACCGGCACAATGTAGCAGCAGACAAGCCCTCAGAGCACTCATGCAGTAGACTCATGCTCTCCTCTAAGGCCAACATCTCTTCTTCTGCCACTGTCACCACCACAGGTTTAGGTTGAAGTGTGGACGTGTCCATCATGCACAAATCTATGCTTTCAGGAATGAACACCATCGGTTTGGGTAGGTGGGAAAGGCTAATATATACGCTAAGGTCATAAGGGATGGTCTGTGTATGGATTAGGTTTAGATTATGAGGTGGGGGAACTTGATTGTTGGCCGGGAGAGGGTTGGTAGTCACATTTGGCTTTTGGGGTTGTGGAATCACCTTGTTGTCGATAAGGTCTTGAATCTCATGACACAGCCTGAAGCATTGGTTGGTGTCGTGACCGTGCTGCTGGTGAAATGTATAGTACTTGGTTAGATTGTGTTTCGGTGGGCAAGGCTCTAACAGGTTGAGGTGCCCCTTTTTGATCAACACCCTCATGGCTTGGGATAAAGGGATGTAAAGTGGGGTAAAGGTCCTTTGGGATCGGGCCTGGTTGTTTCAAGTTTGTGGGGTTGTACTAGCAAAAGGATTGGTGGTCTTGGTTGTGGTCATAACAACACTTACATCTTAGGACCGCGTAGTTATGCTTCCACTAGTGGTTGCATTGGAACTGTGTACAAAAGGCCTCTTGGCCTGCTCTTTCTTATCAGTGAACAGCCCCTGTTTCATGGCGCTTTCAATCTAAACTCCCATCTCATGGAGCTCAGGGAATGTGAACAAAGATAAGACGATCATTTTCTATCGCAATTTCCTATGCAGATAGTGAACTACCATTCTTATCTGATCTTTCTCTGAAGGTCATGTAGTCATCATTAAAGCCTTGGCCCTCCACCTTGTCACAAATTCTAAAAAACCCTCATTTGGCTCATGATGCGTTGCTTCGAGATCACGGGTTTTGACCTCGATTTGTGTGTTGCAGAAGTACTATGCAATAAAGGCCTCAGTTATTTCCTCCCAACTCTACTTCACAAAATCCTCTAGCTTTGCATACCATACAGCGGCTATACTAGACAGGGTCTGTCCAAAGAGTGAGAGTTTCTGCAATCTGGTTAGGCTCATCGGCCGCAGAATGTCTGAAAACAATCGAAGATGAACCATGGGGTCTCCAGAACCATTGAATCTTTCAAAATGCTATATTTTGAATCGATCTGGCAATATCACTGCAGAGTCAGTATACCTGTCTTCTATGTCTAGAATAGAGTTCACACCCTGCGCCCTCTTGAAGAGCTTTTCTAACTTGTTGACTTTAAGCACGGTCGGGTTAACCTCAAATTCAAATGGAGCCTCGGTTTGATACACAGGTGCTTTGGAGGTTTGTGGTGGGATCCATTCTGTCAGGTCACCCTGATTCTCAGCCTGGGTATTGGCAGTATGGACTGTGGCTTGTGGTGCTGGGATACCCATAGGAGGTGCACGAGATGCGGATGTCGCTGCCGACTGTGGCTGTTATTGTTATAGCCTATTGATGACCTCAGCCTGACATGCCAAGACCTCGGCTTGACGAGCTGTGTCTTACTGCATGGTTTTAACTGTTTGCTAAATGTGGTGAATCAAGTCCTCCACGCTAACCAGGGCAAATTGTGCCATCAGAATGAGCCTGACTAGATGCAAGTGATTACTGTACTGGTGAATTATGCCTAACTCTTCTCCGTCTAGTAACCGATGGAAGCGAAGAAAACACAGGTTGTCCCCAAATAAGATCTCTGAATCTGTAAAGCCTCCTAACACGGGTCCAGAACGCTTGGAGGATATCCGAACTGTCCGAAGCTATGATGTTATACTACTAGCAAAAAGAAATAAAGCAAAAGAAAGCAATAATCAAAAACCGCACAATACCTCAGCTCAGATGATAACAACACACAGACGTAATCAAAGTTGTAGGATTGCACTCAACACTGAATTCTACCTCCAAAACGGATACCCAACTTGCAACTGATACGCACGTTCCTGTACAGTTTCACTATAAAGCACATACCAGTTAAGTGAGAACCAAAACACCCCTATGAGGGGGTAGGGTTACCTTATCCTAGTTTCGTCAAGAACTAGGGTTCACTATTCAAACAATGCGGTTTCACGCAATTCTGAACTCAAGTAAGCATCCTATCCTAGTTTGGAACAGTCTCTATGGCTTATTATATGCAACTAGTCCGAATGGTCAAAAAGGGGTACCTTAATAAGACTACCTAATATACCTCTCACACCTAACACCGAGAAGTGAAAGGAGAATCAAACGGTATAGCGGTAATCCAGATCCAAGGATTGTGTTCCCAACATGGCAGAGCGCACGACCGGTCAGCCTTATGGCAAGCTGTTTAGGCAAGCCTCCAGCAAACCATCTAATAATAGCAATTGGCAAACATAGTGACTTGGGCGCACTAATGCAAATGCAAATGCAAAGAAACATATAAGTGTAGACAAGATTTCACATCATGAACTTCCAGTCAAGTTCTCTAATTTCCTAACAGAGTCTCCAAAAACTGTAGCTCGACTTTTTTCGTGCTCCTTTTCGGAAGACGAAGAAGCTCTATAGTTCGGACTCCCGTAGTGCTAAACCTGATTTCACAAGTACAATGTGAAATAGAAAACACAAAGTGTCCAAATCCGGCAAATCCTACTGAAAAAAATTTGATTTTAAATCAAAATGCCAAACATGGACTACTTTGCCAGATACAGAGTCGCCACCTAAATATTTTACTTTTGAAAAATTTAAGAAACCCGGGACTCGTGCCAAAGGCAACTTATCCATCATCACCAAAGTTGTCTCGACTCGAGAACTTAGGTACGAGAGGGGAAGGTCATGAATTGAGCACCCCCACTCTCCCGATCAAAGATCGGCCTGTACTATTCGTGATTGTGATTCTTATCTGCACTATATGCTCTTGTTCCAATTTATTAGGCTAGCATTACTATGTGATATACACACACAAGGTATAGACTAGTTTGCTCAAATTGGAACAATTCAAGTCCATGTTTATTTTTCAAAAAGGGTTTGAATTTGCCATTTGACACAATGGGCTTAAAACTTGTGAATTTGCCACTTGACAAAATGGGCTTAAACGTACATTCATCGAATCATTCCAATTCAAGCAACACGCCTTTATCCACAGGCATTCAAACAGTTTAACAAGTAAGCATTTAGCCTCATGGCAAGCATGTTAGTCATGGCAGTCACTCACACTCATGCAAGTATGCTAAAGCACTAAACAACTCGCCTAGTACTCCAAGCTAAGATAAAACAATAGAGTTAGAAAAAATATTCATGATACCTAACTATGCAATATAGCTAATGCAACACGTGCAATAATGCAACTAAAATAGGCTCGGCTACTTAACATGTTATTTGCAACAATTTCATAGCATGCGTTTAAACACGTATTCAACGAGGTAATAAACAACAATGCAAGTTTGAATGATAAACCAAGCCTCGGTGTATGCAAGACAAATGAATGGATGCAAACATGCAATATGCTAATTGAAATGTGATGCCCCTAATCTAACCATCAAAAGCAGATAAATAAAAGGAGAAAGACATGGGGTTGGAAGACATACACATTATTACAACATTGATGCCCTCACGCAAGAGGGTCCAAGTGAACAAACTAGCTAAGCTAAACTACTTAACTAATTATTACAACAAGTAAATAATTAATTATGCTAAGCTAATTAATTAAATAATTACAATAATGAACTAATTTAATTAACTACTTTAAGCTAATTAAATAAGTATAATACAAAGCTAATTAGCTAACTACGTTAACTAATTAATTACAAAGCAACTAATTAAACTAGTTAACTAATTAATTACAACATGAATTAATTAACTAAAAAACTAATCAAATTAAATAATTACAACACTTTAATTAGCCACAACACAACTATGATTAACTAATTAATAATTAAACTAATTAACTAGTCCCGAGAACGAGAGAGGCCCAATGCATGCTTGGTTTCTGCCTGAAGAACTTCCACTGTTTGCTTCCGAAAACTTCTATTGCACAACCTTTGCACTGGTTTTCCACTTCCAAACCAGCTCTGCTCTGCTTCACAAAAACTCTACTCAATTTTCGCTAGTGGCCGGCAGGCCAGAAGTGGTGTCCAGACGGCCACCAATAGGGCCGTGCTGACCGGCCACTAATAGTGCACCATTTCTTGCTCTTGAAGGGAACACCAACTGTAGACAAAAATTCAAGCCAAAATCACCTTCTAGAGGTCCAAGAAGGCCTCAAGGAACCTCAGCTCAAAGATGAACCACTTCGGTTAAAGAGGTGAAGGCAAAAGTGTGGTGTATCTAAGCTACTATGCACAAACTTGCAAGAGAGAGAGTGAAATGTAGAAAGAGAGATAATTTTTGCTCCAAATATTTCAACCCTCAAAAATGGAGAAGGAGACCCCCTATAGATAGAAAAACGTGCACTTGGCTAACATATATCCCTCCATACACGTGTAGGGAGATACAGCCTATTGTGCTAACAGTTGGCACAGCTGTCAACAAAATATCTTAAAAATGACACTGATGGCCAGCAAGCCACCAACAATGACCGGCAGGCCACATCATTGGCCGGGAAGGCAAAAGGGTGGCTGGCAACCCACTAGAGGAGGCCTGCAGGTCCCAGTGTCTTGAGGTTTAACGGTTTTGGTCCAAAACAAGGCATAGAATGGATAGAGTTTGAAGGCTCAAAGACAGGGCATTCCGCCGAGGACTTCAGGCACTAAAACGAGCATATGCAATCATAATCATCGAGTGCACAAGCGATGACATCCAAGTCTTGAGGATGGTCCAAAATGGGGTTTCTACAGAAGCGTAAAGAAAGTTTTCTACACTTAGTGGAATTTCATCCATGTAAACACTTAGTCATAGCGGAATTTTGTTCAAGGCAAAAGTCTTATTCAGCCTGAGGAGTTATGTAGAGACAGTGTAAGGGAAACAATGAAATGAAATTTACAAATGTCACCAAATATCTTTACTTCTCATAAAAATCAAAGCTTCTCAAGAAACATGATCACAATGTTCAGAAATAAATAAATAGATAAATAACAAAATAAGTGAAAAGAGAGCAAAAGAAGGGAGAAAGAAACCATAACAAGACCACAGTACATCAAATCAGACCCTTCATCAAGGAATCTGTCAAGCTAACATCCCAAGGTAATTGAGCAACAAGAGCAAAGTGCTTGTCCTTGAACCGAGCCAAGTTCTGACAATGTTACTCCATGGCACCCTTACAACCTTTGATGGTCTCCTCTAAATAAGCAATCATAGCTACATTATCCGCATGTTTGAGAAAACCATCGACTGCTTGGAGCCTAGCCCTCATCCACAACAAGTCTAAACCATTCCTTTCAAATCCGCTGAGGTTCGCCTTTGCACCCTCTTTAAACTTTCCCAAAGTTGTCAAAACTCTCTTAGTGGCAAGATCGCGAACGAAGTCAGCAAAGGACTCTAGCAGTGTTATTTGCACCATCGGGCTTGGAATATTGAAAGCAGCAAAGGTGTTAAGATACAGCACCTGGATGCGAATAAGAATAGGGGCAGCCTCAATAAAAACCCAGTAGTTCAGAAAGGAGACTCTTGCTGAAGACCTTGGAGACTCTCTCATGGCGCTGCCTACTTGGGTTACAGAAGGGAGACTTGCAGAACGACCAAAAGTTTGGGGCTGATGCACCTCCCCTAAAAAAGATTGCCTAGCCACAATGGAATCAGTAGAGGAAGGAAGATGGCCAGGCGAATTGATCTCACAGGAAAGTCCGAAGCTACCATTGTCGCCCTGCCATTCCAAAAAGAGGTCACCCATATGATAGTCCCCAACGTTCAGATCAAGGACAACAGTAGTGTCCATCCCCGCAAAGAAGTCTAGTGACCCCCCAAGATTGGCTGGCACTTTAGGAAAATGAGTAATATACTGGTCAACAAGCTGTTTAGAAGTTGTTGAGGCAACGGGGTCCGAAGCACCTGCGGCAGCTGTACCAATGGGGGTCGCTAAGTTAATAGCCACCTCTGTAAGTTGGACCAAGCTTGAAGGGTCCATACTAGGAGTAGCCGCTACACCTTCACTTTCCTTGATAACTGGAATAGTACAAGTTGTAGTTCGTTAAACTAAGAGAGATTCAACAGAAGGAGATAAATCTTCAAAGGCAACTTCTATAAGAGATGGCACAACTTCAAGCGGCTCGTTTGCTGCATATTCTTCCCTCGAAGTTTTAGGGACAAAATCTTCACCACCAACAAAAGAGTGGTCAAAATGAGCATGATCAACAGGGTCTGGAATAATAACCGGGTCAGCAGGATCTGGTTCCTCTAAGTCTCCAGTGCCCCCAACGGTCACATTGCCCTCTACAACTTCCATGGCGGATAGGGCTTGTCCACTTTCAACAGATAGATTGTTAGGATCTTTCTCCATGTCCTCTGCCTCAACAACTGGTTCTGCCTCAACCCATGGTTCTTCCCTAACATCTGGGAGTATCAGTCTACGGGTTTTGGGCCTGCCAAACTTTGAGGCGATAGGAAAATTGTCGTCATCTGAATCCAAGGAGAGTCTAATAGCAATTGAAAGACCTCTAAGGCATTGATAAAGTGATTACACAAGACAATTCAACACATAATCAGGAAGAGCGCACCACAAAGACATCACAACACGAAGCTAATACAGTTCATAGTTTTCAGAGTATTTTTTTTTTAATATTCCAAAGACTTAAACCATTTATGAAAATAACTAATTTTTTTAAGTACTTATCAAACAAATTGATTTTGTGAAATTTTAGGTTGAAAATACAATTTCATGATAAAATCAAAACTTGGAGATGTGATTTCATATTGACATGACTCACATCTATAACACCATTGGGTCATATCAATACAGAATCGCAAGATGTGATAAAATCGCATTTTTAATTTAAGTTTTCGTCGTAAAATAGCATCTTAAACTTGCATTTTTTAAAAAGTCGGTTAGTTAAATAGTTTGAAAAGTGGATTATTTTTAGATAAATAATTTTAGAATATTTAGAAGAAGAAAAAAAAAAACTCTAGTTTTCAACCAATTCTTTTTTCTTTCAAGACTTTTGATAATGCAGTTTGGTCAAGGTAGAATGAGTCAGACTGATCCAAGCACTCCAGGAGTCGACTGTCCTTCATCTTTCTAGCCACACCTGCAACAAGTCCAGTAGGAAGGTTCCTAAATGTGGTTTTTTCTTGTGGACCTCCGACGACCAAGTCAGACGATATCGAATAATAGTCTAGAGAGAGAGAGTTTCTTGTTACCAAAGAACATTTCTTAGAGGCTTCCTTATATCTCTTGTTAATCATTTTCTTATCCATTCATGATGTCCCATTGGCCAAAAGCTTGCCATCTACTTGCCGTCAGCCATGGTGCGTTTCTTACATCTTAGAACACAGAGATCTTGTTGCATTTAATGCTTCACTCGTGGCCTCAATGACTCTCCAAAATCTTTGTCTGCCACGTGGCTAACTCCCTATCTAACGCATGTCTAGTTGGTGCCTGGGCTTGATTATTGTGAGTTCTCTACTAGGCTTGGTGTTAGGCCTGTTCTGCTAGGCTTCAGCTGAGTGACTATTTGGGTAACCCAAGACAACCCCACCTAGGCCATGCCCATCAGTACTCCCTCTTTCCTGAGCAAAGCTTTAGTCTAGCGAAGGGAATAAAAAAGGTGATAGTAGTCCCCAAGTTGTAAAAGAAAAGGCCAACCGACCGAGCTAGGGCACGAGGAGGCAAGGCTAACAAGATGGCCAAGCAAAGGCGTCTGACTAGGAGAGTGGCCAACCGTCAAGATGGCCGACCGAGGGTGTCTGATCGACAAGGTGGCCGACCGTCAAGATGACTGACCGAGGGTACCCGACCTAAAAGGTGGCCGACTGCCAAGACGACTGATCGAGGGTGTCTAACCAGCGAGGTGGCTGATCGTGGGAGGGCGAAGGGTTAAATGTTCCAACGGAGAGCGGGGCTCAAGAAATAGGAATGCACTTGACGACGTGACGAGAGGTAAACAATGGAAAAACCCTGTCCGTCCACATAGAGCAATCTGGGCCACTGATGTCAATTTGAAATGATTTCAGAGGCAAAAAGTGGTGATAGCATGTAAATTCGAAAGGGCAGACGGTATTGATTTGCGATGGCGCGTGAATGCGAAAAGGCTAATGCATTAACTCGTGTGCTTTTTGCTTTCCCTCCCCACTTTCGCAAATTTTCAAAATGGCAATTTTAAACTTTGATCCTTGGAATACAAGCAAACCATGGACTTTTGCATTTGTGCGCTTCACGTATCTTACTACGAAAAACCAACGCATTCTGGATTTTAGCTCTTTCATTTCGTGGGATTCTCCTATCTTCCACATTTCTAACTTCTTGGCTCCCGCAACCGAAGCCATCGCTAGAAACGTGATATAGATGGCCCAATACAAAACTCCCATCTTGAGGACTGATGCATTGGGAGACAACGATGAGGTTGCCTAGGCTAAGAAATATAGGGTGGAGAAAATGGTAAAGAAAGGAACAGAAAAGGCCTCCTTGCCCGATACCATCAACGATGATCTCTGTTGCGCAACCGATTAGCTAGGTGGACTCTGATCACTGGCATATGAAGGCCGACAAGTTAACATTGATGGCTGAGGACCTGGAGAAAATTTGAAGCAAGTATCAGATCCTCGAGAACATGGAGTTGACAGCTCGGATAGCAGGGGAAAGGGCGCCAGATTTCAAACCCATGGAGTTCACCATCTACGAAGAGGCATTGTTCAGAGGGTTGAGGCTATCACTCCCTCAACTGGTTACAGACATGTTAAATCGGTTGGAGGTGACGCCGGGTCAGTTGGAGCTAAATGCGTAGAAGATACTATTCGCCAGTGCGATCTCCTAGCCACAAGCGACCGGAGGGCGACAAATAATGGTCGACGAGTTCTTCTCGTGCTACAAAGCGTCGGGCTAACAAGACACCTGGGTAGCACTACAAGCAGCGCCAGACAGAGGATTGGGGGCTAGGCTCCCCTCATCAGTCAAAGGGTGGATGAGGAAGTGGTTTTTCATTTCAGAGAATGATAAGAGAGGAGGCGAGGATAATCTAGAAGATCCTCACCGGGTCGATAGAGTCGAAGTTAACCACGGCGGAGGAAAGGGAAGTGAAGGAGGTGAAGGAATGGCAAGAGAAAGAGGGGCATAAGTGGGATGATCTAGTTAAGCCCTTTGCTCTCTTTAACCCCAGTTTGGGCCCTAAACAGGTAGAGGGGACCCCACCCCAGAGAAGGTTGAGGCCAAGAGGAAGGCCCAAGAGGCTGATGACCGCCGAGTGCTCACCGCGGCAAAAAAATTGAAGGAGTATGAGCTGGGCCCAGCTTCCAAGCCATATATGCACATGGTCATTTGCCAATGCCCCAAAGCCTTGGAGGAGCATGACTTAGAAATTGTTGTGCCATTGAAGGCACCGGTTGATTCAATCAATGAGAGGAGTAAAGCTAAGATAGAGCAAGCAAAAAGGAAGAAAAAAAGTGCTGCTAGGGGCAGAGAGGAGGGAAGAAATGTAAAGAGGGCCAAATAGAGCGTACCTGAGCCAAGGGCTGAGCCAACAGTGAAGGTGAAGATAGTGCAGGCAAGGCTAGGAATGGTTGCTAAGGAAGGAGAGGCCAGCCCTTCCATTGCAGAATTAGTGGACTTGGATGAGGCATAGGAGGGAAAAACAAAAGAGTAAGTGACTGACCTACCTCCAGCAAAGAAACAAGTGATGCAGACCAAAGGATGGAGAAGAAGCACCCAGCCACAGTGGGAACAACTAAAATTGAGGAGTGTTCTGCCTTCGATTTAGTGAGCACCGCCGTTCGTCATCTAACTACAGTGGTTAGTCACGTACTACCTAAAGTGAGCGAGCCAGCCAACATCTTGCGCTACGCCAGAGCCGTTGCTGAACGCCAGTTGGGTATCATAGATGATGCGGCCGTCAAGGATGTTTCTTCATTTTGAGAGGCCGACCTTATAAGAGCATTTTGCTCGGCCTAAATGGAGTCGCTGATCTTGGTGGCCGTTCTACTGGGCAAAGAAGTGGTGGCGAAGATGGAGACTGAGCCATTGAAGGCCCAGTTAGAGGAAGCACGCTTTGAGCTGGAAGTGGCTAGAATGAAGAGTGTCAAGTTGCGAAAGGTGGCGAGAAGTGCCTACGCCAAAGGGCTTGTGTATGAGCAATGTTTGAAAGGGATGGAAGTGACAGCCTTGGTGTAGGGCCACATAGTCGACCGGAGGAAGCTAGATCAGTTGGAGGCAATGCCTAAACTAGCAAGTGTGAAGGCTCAACTAGGCCAAGCGAATCACGAACTAGAGGGCGCTCGCCAAAGTGCAGGGTCACTGGAGTTCGAAATGGTGAGTGAGCGAAAGAGAGTGTTAGACGCCCAGCAGGCCTGCATCATGGCTAACAAAAGGCTGGAAGAGGCTCTGACCAACATTGAAGAGCTACGTGAGTCATCTCTAAAAGAGAAAGAAGAGGCTGACGCACGAGTCACTGAATTGGAGAGGGCGCTGAGCACAGAGATGAAGGCTCTTGAAAAGGAGACGAACAAGGCTGCAGAGCTAACGAGGGTGATAGTGTCTGGAGTAATTCAAGCAGTCTACCGTATTCCAAATAGCGATAGACGTTGATATTGCCTCAAGCCTAGCCAGAGATGCAGGGTCTGAGGCTAGTCCATCAGGTTCGAGTGCGGCCGATCGGGTGGAGGGGCAGACAAAAGTGAAGATAATCCAGAACTTCCAACAGTCCGACTATTACAAACATTTGCTGAGTGAGTATTGCGATAGCGGCTAGGTGAGGTTTAAGCAAAGAGATGACCTTCCTAGACATTAACTTTACCGTTGTGAAGCCAGGAGATAAAGACATTGCCGGCACGCCTCTAGATGAGGGGGTTGAAGAAAAGGACCTCCTATCTAGCAAGAAAGAAGAAGACTGAACGACAGCTTATTAAATGTAATTAGAGTGTTTATTTGAGTTTTCCGTGTAAAGACTTGTACATTTTGTAATGAACTTGTGTATATTATAAAAATAAAAAAAGAAAAAAGAAAAAAAGGTGGTCTTGGAATTTGTTTATAACAGTTTGTTTCATCATAACCATTCACTCTGACGTACAAAGTAGGTGATAGAGGAAATGCCTCCAACGATAATGAACACGACTGTCAACTGGAGAGTTCCCATAGACGGCACTAACTGATAATGCAGTTTGGTCGAGGTAGGATGGGTCAGATTGATCCAAGCACTCCATGGGGTGGCCTGTCCTTCGTATTCCTAGCCACACCTGTAACAAGTCCAGTAGGAAGGTTCCGAAATGTGGTTCCTTCATTGGAGCCATAGCCAGGAAATAGGCGTAAACCCATAACCGTAATAGAAAGTGCAAAGCAAAAAGCACAAGTTGTGAACAGATATAAAATAGAAAGTGCAAAGCAGAAAGCATGATGCATGAACAGATATAAAACATAAAGTGCAAAGCAGAAAGTACAATGTGTCAATAGAAAGTGCAAACGCGGAAAGGTGTGGTGCATACCTCCCAGGCTCTCCAGTAGCCTCCAACTCGCTCTCCTCTTATGCGGGAAATGGAACTCATGTAACCATAGAGTGTGGCGAGGCCAGCTCCACCACAGTCATAAAACCGGACTTAGGACAAGGTGATGAGGACACTCAGTAAGTACAAGCCCATGGTGTTCCACCTGTTCGCAACCAAGGTGGTTTCGAGTAGGAACATCAGGAAGCCCCGAAAATACTGCTCTACCTTCTCTGGTGTCTCGGGTTCACTCCTGTAGAACTGCTCAGAGAACCAACTGTATCTCACCATCGCTGGCCTGTATAGAGGTCGCCCATATCCATGTCAAAGGGGATCGGATCACCCCTTACTCCTATGCCTGTGATCATGGAGAAGTCATAGGGAGTCATCGTCATTTCCCTAACAGAAGAGAAATGGAAAGAGTTGGTGGTGTCCCACCACCTCTTCACCAATGCTCCAAGAAGAGCCCGGCTTGCCATATGTCGTAAGAGTCCGACGCAGAATAAGTCGAAGTTGGCCTCGTCAACAAGGTCGCGCACCTCTAGCGGGACCTCATAATAATAGTCTCTCGCTGTCACTGCCCCATGCCCTCTATAAGAATGAGAGTCCCCCTGTGGCAAAGAAATACAGTCAGATAAAAGGCAGTGTAAAAAATTCTGTCAGATGACAGGTAGTGTAAGAAATACAGTCAAATGAAAAGAAAGAAAGCATGAAAATAAAGTTTGTACCTCAGAAGCGCCGTAGGAAAGGTGGGAGTACGGCTCTCTCAACAAAACGTCCTCTGGCATGCCACTAGCAAAATCATCAAAACGCATCATGCGGCTAGGCGCCAGCATGTGCGTGCGAGGGTGATAAGTGGCCGGATCAAAGGGTCGTATCCTTAGTGGTAATAGCTCAGGCTTGAGTCCTAGGGCGAACTTTGCCTCGAAGTCGGCTGCAATCCCCTCTGCTGCCTCGTCGGCCTCAGCGACTGTCAACTCCTTGACCTGAACAGGGGGTGATAGTGGAGATGGAACCTCAGGAGGAGCACCATCATGTGGAACATCATTCGCCATCTAGAAAGTGGGTGAAAATGAAGAAAAATGGAGAAAATAGGAAAAACTTGGAAAACGTCAACCCTAGGAGAGAGAAAATTGAAAAAAAAGTCAAAACCTGGGAAATTTTGTGAAACTTGAGAGAAACTCAAGAGAAACATGCCCGAAGTGGTGAAAATGTAAAAAAAATCAACGAAAACAAAATCTGATCGGTTTAAAGTGTAGAGAATCAAAGAGGGTTTACGAAAAAAGTTTGCGTGGGGCGTTGGAAAACGCATGTAAAGCATGGATCTAGAGAGAGGAAGCACCTAGAGAGAGAGGGAGGATGATTTCGTCCTTCGGCGTAAGGAAATAAGGTGTGGTGATGTGTATATAAAGACCCGTGCCGGAAAGATGAATCTACCCCCGTTTTTTCATTAGTGGCCGGCAGATGGCCAACAGTCCTCATTTGCAGCATAGTGTTGTTTTGTGCCTCTTTTGCCCGAGCGGTGTATGGGAGGTTCTCTTTTAGGTCCAAATTGGTTTTTGAGGAGTTCGAAACTGTGTTCCGATTGCACCATTCCCAATACTCGTTGTATTCTGGCACGCAAACGTTCTCCATTTGCCAATATGAACAAGGTGTATCCTTTTGAGCATGTTGCAAAGTCTCCAAGTAGTAAGTCGAAGGTTGTCGCCGAACATCACTTTTGTTCGTTCTATCAAATTGCATATTTGTTCTCCTCTATTGCATAGAATGTGCATTTTCACATATACTTATATTGCACGTGTGCCCTGCATCGTTCATGATTCATACATGGAATATGCTTTTAATTTTGCATAGAACGTGCTCTTGTTTCTTGCATGGAACATGCGTTGTCAATGTATTGATTTGTAATCTTGTTCACTTTATGCATCGATCGCACTTGTTCACTTTGTGCATCTATCACACGCTTTCATGACATTGTGTAGTTGTTGTCCAATCTTGTACCTTTTGCCTTCATCTCAAGACGAGTGAAACACGACTCTAAGCGGTTTTTATCTTGAGACGCGTGAAACACGACCCTGATCAGTTTTTATCTCAGGACGCGTGAAATGCGACTCTGAGCAATCTTTATCTCAGGACGTGTGAAACGCGACCCTGAACGGTCTTTATCTCAAGACGCATGAAATGCGACCCTAAGCGGTTTTTTTCTCAGATGCATAAAATAAGACCCTGAGCGGTTTTTCTCCTCTTCTCATGATTTCAACGTGATTAGAGTATCTCAGGATGCGAGAAACGCGACCCTAAGTGGTTTTCATCTCAGGACGCGTGAAACGTGACCCTGAGCAGTTTTTCTCCTCTTCTCACGATTTCAGCGTGATTAGAGTATCTCAGGACGTGTGAAACGTGACCCTAAGTGGTTTTTCTCTTATCTCAGGACGCGTAAAACGCGACCTTGAGCGGTTGTGTATCTCAGGACGCATGGAACGCGACCTTGGGTGGTTTTTGTTCACAACTTCGACGTGGTTAGAGTGCACGTATTGTAATAACCCAACCCTCATATATGTTTTCTGATAAGTTTTCAGTCCCTTATTCTGCACATTTAAATGCTTATTGTGAAGTTCCATGTGAAATTGAGTTTAATTAAGTGAACCTTATGATTATAGACTCATATCTGTTTGATAGGAAAACATATCTGTCACAATTAAAATGTTTGGATCAAGAATTGAAAGCCTTAAAGGCTTAATAATCTGAAATTAACCTTATAATTGAGATCAGCATAATTTTTAAGTCATAATAGACATTTTTATGAAAATTTGATTTGGAATGATTAAACTGATTAAGTTTTATCTTTATTCACTTTTAGATATATATCTATGTTTTTATATTTGACCCATTTTTAATGGCTTAGAAAGCCATTACTCAAGATACTTGTTTCCTAAGAGAGAAATGAGAGGAGAAAAAGGTTTGAGAGGAAGAGATTAAGTTCTTCAAGAAGAAAGATTGGGAAATTGGAAAGGATTGTAGGATCTAAAGCTTAAGGTATGTGTTTTTTACTTGAATTAAGTCTCCTCTTGAAGATGAGTGAGGTTTTCTTTGGTAATCATGTGAATTAAGGTGTGGATTGGTTGAATTAAAGAGATGTATTATCATTGAAGTGATTTGGGGTTAAGTTAAGCTATGTGGAGAAGAATTTCATGATAATCCTTACCTTTGCATATTTGAACTCCTTAGGGATTTGGTTGATTTTATATATGTTTGGGAACTATATGGTAGGGACTTAAAGTGTTTAATTTATATCTATGAATTACAAGGCATTGAGGAATCAATTCCTATTGAGATTGTTGTGTGTTTGAACTATCTTTGTACATGATTTTTTTGAACCATGTTTCATTACTTAAAGAACCTATTTTGAGCATTGTAAAAGCTTACAAAAGAATTGGACCCTTGCTGAAATTTTTGGACTACACTGGCAGAATCGCCGCACGTACGGGGATCACTGCCGCACGTGCGGCCCATGTTGCAAAACTTCATTCGCTCTGTTTTGCGTGCTTAACCCTCTGGTATTTTTGAAATGTATGTTTGATGTCCCTAAGGTGCCTGTAAATTGTTTGAAGTAAAATGATGCAGGAAACAACCAAAGAAAGAAAAAGAACTAATGTACAAGTTATGCACATGTGTAGGTCATAACCCGGGAGGGTCAAGCACTTCATTACAGCACTGTGAGTAATAGTACTAGAAATGTACATTATTTACCGTTAGTAATTCGTTTTATTAACGCTTTGCTCTTCACAAGTAGTTATGTTAACCTTATGTTGATTGGGAATCGATGTGACCATTGAAAGATTTTGGCGTACATTGGTACGACTCTAAACCTACACTGTATTCCGGTTAAGGTTAATGATTATCGTTAATGTACCAACTTGTAAATTACCTATGATTCCGTATAAGAATTGCATACAAACTATTACCACTGTGAAGTTGGTTAGTGGAAAGAAATTGACTATTAATAACATTGTTACATGACTCATGATATGGTACGAATTATTCTGACTTATTAATGTAATGGTACCTTTATCTTCGGATTATCGTTGCTATTAACGGTCTGCTAATTGCAAGACAAGTATGTCGATTTACAATGAACCATGAGGGAATCTAAACGCACCATTGGGTCACACGTTGTTTACTGTTGATCGTTAAGGCTAACATTCTGTTATCTGCGAGCTAGCAGTATTGATTCATGACAAGCAAATGGAATGTATGTGTATTATGGAATTATGGTATTTATGTATCTCCGAAATTGTTCCATTTAACGCAAACTGGCCATGTTAACTCATGTGAATGATTGGAAGAAGCTGTGTACCTCGGCATAACTCTGAGACTAATAATACATGTGCCTTATGTTAATGAATATTGTTAGTATTCTGATATATATAAGACAATTATGTTAACTTACTATAAACCATGAGGTCATTCCGTTCTGTTTATTCGTTCCATTCATATTGTGACATAATATGAATTGTTCTGTCTCCATGAATCATACTAAAATGACACATATGTTTCCTGTAAATAATTATTATTAACGCTCTGTAAATAACTGTTATAAGTGCTCCGTCATACGCAAGACGACCATGTCAACTGGTAAGAAATCATGTGCACTATTGTGAACAGTATTAATATGAATCCGAGGTTATTCTGTTCTGTTTATTCGTTCCATTTATGTATTCGGTTCTAGTTGTTTATTCCGTTTATGACATGACATGATATGAATTGTTTGGTCTTTAAGACCTATGGATTTCTGGTATGGAACAAAGTGTTATACAAAACTAAGTGCTGCAATGCGAGCCACCTCTAGAATCTGTGCGAGACACCTCTTGAATCCATACATATATGAACCAGGCTTAAAGCTGTTCTGTTATTTCTGGGCCGATGGTCGTTCTGTTATTTCCGGGCTGATGGCCGTTTTGTACTCGTTAGGCCTATGGCCGTTCTGTATCTGTTAGGCCAATGGCCATTCTGTTACATCTGGGCCAATGGCCAATCATCTATAAAATATGTTAGGCCTGAGGCCGTTCTATGCATTACTAGGCTTAAAGCCACTCTATTAAGAAAACTGGTCCCATGGCCGTTCTAGAAAATAATTACAGAATGTAGTTAATCATATGCCACTGCAGTTGTATGCTTTATTGTTCAAGTTAACCATTAAATTACTTGTGTACTATTATTCACTGAGTTTCGCTTACTCTGTATTTTGTCTGTTTCTGTAGGTAATCAACCGGGAGGCCAATCCTAACCCTTAAGGCTTGTCTCTCTCTTGTCAACCTCAGGGTGTCCAGGCACTTAGTTGAAGTCGTGTATTTGTAAAGTTTTGCTAGGTTTTTGGCTCATGCTTTGGTTGTCTTTCATTAATGTTTTTGTTATACGCCCAAGTGTGGGGCTGGGTCTCGGTATGTGCCTGTGTATGACTGAAGCGAGTGTATGTTTTCTGTATATTATTTACTTAATGTGATATTTGTGATCCTGGCGTAATAGTGGTAGCTCAATGGAATAGATTTTTATTATCAGGTGCTTCCGGTCAAGTCCCATATGTTATACGTGTCGGTTTTATATCTGTTTTTTATTAGGTCATGCCCAAACTTTTAGGGGCGAGTTTGGGGTGTGACACGTATTGAGTTCTTTCTACATAAAATCCAGCTCAATTTCATGAATATGTTGTTATCTTGTTATTGCTTATTGCATCTATTATTGCTTAGTGCATCATCTTGCATGATCATGAGTTTTCAAAATAGCCGGCTTCGCGAAACATGTGAGTCCAGCTTTCAAAGTATTTTTCATACATATCATTTGCATCTTACCCCAGAACTATGCTAGTTTGATTCCATGCAAAGGGATATGTAGGCAGCTTACGAGCTCAACCATTTTTATTTATGTCTTGATTGTTTGCCTATGTCTTACGGCCTTGTCAAAATAGGTCATCTTCGGGCTTTGACATTCACTCACATCATGTCATGACTTCGAGTTCTGTCAAAGAGGGGCAACTGTAGACAACCCTTTTTTGACCGCCCTTACAACTTGGGCGCTACCGATTGCGCACCCAATGATGAATTTGTATATGCTTATCAAATGCTTGAAGTCCTTAGCAGAATGCCTCAGCTTTGAGCCTCAAAACCCTATGAACCTCTAGCCTTGTTTTTTGACCAAAACAACAGTTTTTCAAGCCTAAACATCTTGGAACCTGCAGATCCACTAGTGTGGACTGCGGCCACTTGTGTGTTTTTTCAATCTTTTTTCCATCTATGCCAGTTATTTCCACAGATGCATGCACCAATCTATACGTGTCTGTATAGATATTTCTAAGGTGGTCTCATGTTTTTCTATATATAGAGGACCCTCTCTCACATTTTAAAAGATTAGAAAATTTTGGGAGCAAAAATATTCTCTCAACAATTCTCTGTCTCTCTTGCAAGTTCTTCACTTTTTGCCTATACACTCTAAACCAAACCTTGTGGTATTTGTGCTGAAGTGTTTTTAAGCTTGCATTTAGCTCTTGAGGGTGTGTAATTGTTAGTTTGTAACTCAAAAAGGGTATCCCTCTTCAAGAGGTATAATTCTTAACTTGTTTCCCTTCTTTATTTGCCATCTTTTCTATTGTTTTTGGATAATTTTTACACTGAATTTCTAGGCTAAAATTTGTGGTTTAAGGCCATTAAGGGTGGAGGGGTGGATCACCCTTCTTTGCACCTAACTTCTTAAGCCTTCGCTCATGTGTTTCCCACCTTTCTATTATCTTTTTTTTTTTTTTTTTTGGAGCATTTTACTACTGAATCTCAGGGTTTTTAGAGGCTAAAATCATATTTTGAAATCCCAAAAATGGAGAGGGTAGCCTCCCCCTCCTTGTGCTTGCTTACTAGCTTAACTTGCTCTATGTTGTAGCTTACTCTTTTAGCTCTTTTGACTTCAATTCCAACATTGTTTTAGCCTGTTTTAGGATTGTTTTTTATGCGTTTGTTCCAATCATGCTTTGTATTGTAGGCTTGTAATGTAACGGTCCTCATAGGTTTGGTGGTTTAGGCCTTAGCTACCAACCGATTTGAGTTGATAGTGTTTATTTCTTACTTTCCATACTTGTATTCATCGCTAATCACCTTTGCAACCTCCCTCCTTTCTTGGCTTTTTCTTTCTTTTGAAAGTTGTTTCAAACTGGTTACTTATTTAAACTTGAGATAGAGGTGTCGTGCTTAATGGTTTAATCCTTTTGGGGGTTCATTACCAACGGCATGGTGTCTCTCTCATGCCCAAAACAACTCTTTATTTGATGCTCCTTTCCATTAGAGGACTTAAAGCCCATTATTGGACTTAAATGAACTAATGAATGGATGCTAATTAGAATGAAGTAATAAACTTAGGACTAAAAGTAATGCAAGATAACAAAGCAATTTAGTGTTCAATCGGACGTTAATTGAACACATGGAAACTTGGGTCATTTCATACTTGCTAGTGATGAAATGATTCAAATTTCCAAGGTCAACCACTTCCCTTGATCAATCCATGATAGGGAGGGGGTTTTGTTGGTCTTTCCTTACCATTTATTGAAATTGAGTCCCTTGATTCATAAGTCATCAAGCAATGAGATTGCTTCGATTGATGGTTTGCAAAACAAGCGTACCCCTCCTTTGACCTGTTTGTTAATAAGGAGAGGCAGGGTGGACAAACATCACCTAAAAATACTCCTGTTTGTGCTCTGTTTGTCCTCTGTTGCTGCAGGAAAGAACCAACATCAGTGGTCGACAGGCCACTCTTACTGGACGGCAACCCACTATTAGTGGCCTGCCAGCCATTACTTATGGATTGCCAGCCATTTTTTTAGCCAGGTAGTGCCCCTTTTCCAGCAGAGCAGAGTAGAGGCTGCTGGAAAACATGTACAATTTTCCAATTGTGCAACATAAGCATTCCAGTAGCAAAACAAAGAGCATTATCGGGTGGAAACTCACATCCATGCATGAGCCATCCCTCGATTCTTGGGATCCGTCAAAGTGTTGTTGTAATATTAGCATGCTATGCTTGGAGTAGTGGATTTGTAACTAATTAGAATAGTTAGTTAGTTTCGTGTTGTACTTATTTAATTAGCTAGTGTAGTTAATTTATTTCATTTGGGTTTGTAATAGTTAGTTAATTAGGTAATTAATTAGCTAGTTCATTCATTTGGACCCTCTTGTGCGAGGGCCAACTGTAATAATGTGTATGTCTTCCAACCTCATGTCTTTCTCCATTTTATTTACTTGCTTACAATGGATAGAATAGAACATCATGTTTCATTTAGCATATTCCATGTTTACAACCATTTGTCTTGCATGAATCGAGGCTTGATTCATCATTCTAACATGCATTGTCGTTTATTACTTCATTGAATACGTGTTAAATCGTATGCTATCAAAGTGATTCACATGTCGTAATCAGTAGCCGAGCCTATTAGTTGCACCATTGCATGTGTTGCATTAGCCATGTTGCATTAGTTAGAAGCATGCATGTTTTCTAACTCTTTTGTTTCTTTTGGCTCGTCTAGGAGTACTAGGTGAGCATTTATTTGCTTTAGCACATTGCATGAGTGTGATTGTTGCCATATCTAGCATGCTTGCTATGAGGCTCATTGCTTAAGTGATAAATTGTTTAAATGGCTGTGGACGAAGGCTAATTGCTTGAATTGGAATAATTTGATCAATGTGCATATGCGATCACTTTTTCAATGTGCATATGTTCCAATTTTTGCAAATTAGTCTATACTTGTGTGCACATCACATAGTAACAATAGCCAAATAATCGGAACAAAAGCATATAATGTAAATAAGAATCACATCATGATTAGTAGAGGCTGATCTTTAATCAGGCGAGTAGGGTGCTCAATTCATAAACTTTCCCTCTCGTACCTAAGTTCTCGAGCCGAGACAATCTTTGTGATGAGGGACACGTGGCCTCTGGCATAAGTTATGGGTTTCCTAAATTTCTCAAAAATATTTAGGTGGCGACTTTATATTTGGAAAAACAGTCCATTTTTGGCATTTTGATTCAAAATTGATTTTCCAAAAGATTTGACGGATTTGGACTCTTTTGTGTTTATCTATTTCACATTGCACTTGACAGATCAGATTTAAAACCACAAGAGTCCGAACTGTAGAGCTAGTCGTATACGAAAGGAGCATGAAAAGTCGAGCTCCAACAATCATTCATGATTCACAAAATAGCATTTTAGAAAACTGAGTAAATCATGTCATTCAGAAAATACTTATAGTCAAACATAACTTTGCAGAGTTGTTACTCACAGATAGCTCCAAAAACAAATCAGAACGACAGTGGCGCATGTCCTACACAAACACATAACAGATACACATTGAAACACAATATCACTTCCTTAATCAAACTTAATTTCTCTTGTCTTTTTCTATTTAAGTAATCTGAAGTTCTACTGCGCTTATTCTTTCTTTCTCAAATAAACTGGGCTCCCATTTCACATATTCTTTCATTACTAAATCTTTATTTCCCAAATAGACAGATTTCTTACTTGGCTTGTTAATCAGTTACTGCTAAATCAATGACTTATTCTTTAACCAACTAATTTATGTTGATTGTTAGCTTATCAAACTTTATTGAGCCAGAAATCATGTCTAGAATGCTTGGAAAGAGAAGAGATCAAAATATGAGCAAAGTATAATTTTCAAGTCATGCTAAAAATAGCCTGACCGCTCAAGCCACCACTTGGTCTCGAGCAGACTGTATTGCCTGCAAAAATACTGGTTGGGTCAAAAGTGCGCTCAAGCTAACACTTAGTCACTCGAGCGACTAACAAACATAAGGTGGTTTAGCTCAAGCCACCAGTTGGTCGCTCAAGTGGTCTGTAAATTTTCTAGCTTTTCAAAACTGAAGATTTAGCTCCCAAACTTTATTTCAAAACTTAGGTTCATGCTTGACTCAATTTAAATATGTAATTTCATTTCTAAACATGAATCCATGACTAATTTTAAATTATAATACAAAACCCTCTTTGGTTTGCCATGATTAGAACCAAAATTTTATGAATATTATGATATCACAACTTTTCTTCTTTTTTCTTATAAAACATGCAATTAAAATTATAAAGTTCTTAGGAAAATATTTGCATGTATGAATTTCAAATTAAAATCAAACCAATTCTTGATTGTCAGATTCAAATCATAATTTATTTTTTAATTTGTCTAAATTTAGATTTAATTAATTTTCTTCATGTCAAACCCAATTTCAAACTCATAAATTCTAAAACATGAATTAAACTTCCAAAATATAATTTCAAAACTTTGTTCTTCTTCCTTTAAAATCTTGAATTAAATCTTCAAAACCCTTGAAAACCTATGATGCATGTAAAGATGGAATCCAATTTCAGGATAAATAACAAAAAGCAAACTTAAATAATGAATTACAAAATCAATCTCTTAGAATTTGAACTTAACTCAACTTGTAACCCAAAACTTAATTCATAATCATAGATGTTCCAAAATATATTTAATTTGAATAAAGCTCTTAAATTACATTACATGCAAGGGTTAGAGATCAAAATCAAATCAATGTCTAATTTCCATCATAAAATCAAAACCTTACCTAATTTTAGGATTAACTCCAAATTTTCATAAACTTGATCCTTATAAAACATTTCCCTTTTTTTCTCTTCAAAATGTGAACTTGAATGGCTGAACTTCTTCAAAATCCATGATGCATGTAAATATAAACTCAAATATTCATAGAATTCACTTATGCATGTAACAATAGAACTTAATTTCATGCAAGACTATAACAATCAAATCCAAAATAATTAATTTTCAAATTAATTTCCATAATCATGAATCTAACTTAATTTTTTGTTCATCTTCTTGCAAATTTCTTTTTAATTACAAGAAATTGAACCCAACTATCTCTTAATTTCAGCATTTAGGTGATTTATCTACAAAATTTAAGCTTCAATTTCTTACCTTAAGTCTTCAATGGGTGAATTCCTTTTTAATTCCTTGAGTTTCCTCTTTTTTCTTCACTTAGATCTCTTAAACCCACCTCTTCAAAGTTTTTCTAGCACAAAGGTTGAGCCCTCTCTCTCTCTCTCTCTCTCTCTCTCTCTCTCTCTCTCTGATCCTCTTTTTTGAGTTTTTTATGTTTTCTCCCAGAACAATTTGAGTCCAATGAATATGCACACACTAGTGAGAGCTCTAGCACAACAACATTTACACACACACTCTTAAATACTCTTAAACATTCTAGATACTTCTACAACTTACATTATGATTAGAATTAACTTAATACATAATTACTCAATAGCTTAATTAAATACAACTTAATCTTGATTAATCATGATTACCACATAACTTATTTAATCATAACTAATCACGAATCCCACATAATTTAATTAGTCTAATTTGACTTCCATTAAAGCCCAATTAATTATATTCAATTTTTACCAATATGAATCAGATTTTTAATCAAACTTCCAGAAGGGTCCAAATATCAAATTAAACTTCTTACCATCATCAATTTTGGTTTCCCAAATCTTTAAAGCCTTCAATTTCAAATCAAACTCAAAATCTCCGCCAATAAATTACATATTCAATTGAACACCTAATAAATAAATTTAATTCATGATAATCTTAATTCTCAATCCTCATCATCACCTCATAATTTAATTAACTCCAATTCAGACCTAATTGATCGAATCTTAATTTTACTAAACTGAATCAAATATTTATTTAAACTCTCATATGGTCCAATACTTGAAATCGAATTGATTCAACTCATTAATTTTACCTCCTTTAGCCATTAGGCTTTCAAAATAAATACTTCACAAAACCATATACGAATCAGGCCCAATAATTCTCATAATTCTCAAAAATTCTCATAATGACTAATTAAAATCCATATCTCCTTAATTACTTAAATATAAAATACCAAAACATGATGGGATCGTTACAATCTCTCCCCCTTAGAAAGTTTGGTCCTCCAAACTCAAGGCACTTGTACTTGAAAACCAATCGTATAACTTTGCTTCATTTCATTCTGAAAAATCTAAACTCCCAGAGATAGATTTATGATTATGCATCAATTTTGATCAATAAATAGCAATCCCAATCAAACAATCAAAGACAAATTGACACAATGATCTTACTTGAAAAAACCACAATTGGAGCATCTCCAGTTGTGATAAAAAATCACAGACAAAAGCCACAAAACAATCCACTAAGAAGACATAAAGCAATTACACAAGTGTACTCTCAATTACCTAGCGAGTCCACGCCTGAATTGAACCGGCCCCCATGTGCCTCTTCCAACCCCGTCTTCACCTCAAAATTGTTATGCCTAACGTTGAATCCACAACGCCGATGTCGAATCACGACGATGAGCCACTCTGGAATCCACCAACGCTTCAGGCTCAAATTCCACAGAATCTACCGAAGAACAATTCATGGACAAAACCTAACAATCTCCCCATTTGGCAATGCCGTGACAAAACACACCTAACAAATAAAATCCTAAGCACCCCAACCCATTACAACCAACAAAAGCAAACTTCTTTCTCAAGGTCATGATCTACAAAACAGCTATTAGTGCCACAAGAATATATGAAAAGGCAATAGATATATGACAAGATTATCTTGAAGCATGAGATGAAAATATAAATAGATGTAAATTGGAGATTTTAAGAACATGTAGCATGAATAAATGAAAATCCTAAGATAACAAATAAACACGCTTACAAACCATTTTGACTCAAACTTCTCTCCCTTTTTGTCATGCATTGTCAAAGGAAGCTCAATCAACGAAAACAATATCATAAACCATGCAAGCAGGAACAAGATGATGTAAAAAGTAATAGCAACTGAGAAGTAAGCAACAAATAAGCAGAGGATAGCAACATGCAAACCAACTAATGCCAATCAACCTTACCAAACCAATCAATATAGGTTCATGCTAAAAACTCACCTAGCACCAATAAACCAAACTCCCCCTCACTAAAAGCAACCACAAACACTGAAAACAACAAACAAGACCAAAAAAAAAAAAAAAATGAAACAAAAACAAAAATAATATGGTAGAGCAAATAAGGAATTTCATATTTGTACCTTAAAACACACAAGATTATCCAAGAAACACAATTACTTGAAAACACAATGTGCATAGCCTCTAGAGGATTCCTAATAAAAGAAAGTGATGCATTATATGAAAAGCATAGATCCCATGATACAGGTGTGTGTGTGACTTTTGGAGTTCGACAAACATGAGATTCAAATCCTAGTAGTGATCTAAAAGATGCACATCCGGCAAAAGAATCTAAGCACAACTAAGGAAAGTCAAACCACTAGGAATCAATCGGTATTTGTTGAGTAAAAACGGAGGCTCCCCCTCAATCAAAGAATCCTTTTTTTTCTTTTTCTTTTTTTTCTTTCTTTCTTCTGTACATTTTTTCTTTTCTTACTTTCTTTTGCACATTTTTTTCTTTCTTTTGCACACATATTGGAGGCTTTCACGCTCAAGAGTATGGAAACGAACCAGAGAATCATGGATGCAATAAGGATAGCCTAGTTGGTGACTCTAAGGTAGCCTTTTCCTCGTGGCTTAACTGCTAAGAACGGAGGGGAAAGCCGTGGAGATTCAAAAAGATGGAAGGTGGTTAAGAGACTCAACATCACCCATGATGTGCTAGTATAGGTCTATTCCTCTAGCAAGGCAAAAGACACACTACTAGAAGTCCACAAAGAAAATTGATCACTAAGGCGTAAGATTTCGATATTTGCTAATCCAAGAATGTGTACAGAATGAGACACACTAATCAAAAAACACACACTCCGAAATGAGTAATGACCAGAGAAAGCATACACATATTAACATGTAATGGATATTCTCATCAATTCCAATATGCACCACGAACTTCTCAAAAATTTGAAGCTTGAAAAACCATACTAAGAAAATCTTTTTGGATTTTTTTTTAAACAAAGCAAGACAGAAAATGAACAAGCACACAAGACAAGACCTAAAAAGAATAAAACAGAAATCTAAAACACAAAGAAAAAAAAACACAAACGAAATAAACATATTAACACAAGTCAAGCTTTCTCACCCAAACCGCTTTAGTATGAACAAAGTTGTGAAAATTGCGGCTCTTAGGTGGTGTCTTGACGTTCTAGTTCCCTTCCTCTTCAATGGGAACACGTCTCAACTTGGTTTCCAACCTCTAACTCCAAGGCCTAGGCAAATGCAAACTCGCTTCATGTTCGGTCTCAAGCAAATCAAAATAGCAAGGTCTATTATGACGCTTAACCTCATTACGACCAATGAAGTGTCTCCTATCCCACGAGATGTTGGAATTTCTTCCATCTCTATGAGACACTCTCCCATACAACTCATAGCAATAAGGGCAAATATGACCAGACATACCACAATGATGACAAACAAAAACATAGTGTACCTTTTTTTCTTTGACCTTACTAACTCTATGAAGATTAAGAAGTCTTTCCTCTCATTGAATCTTGTGCTCCCCCTGTCCTTGAGTTCTTGTATCATGAGATGAGGATGCACTTGGTTTTTGCTCTTTGTTATCACCAAAGCCAATGCCACTCTTGTCATAACACATTTGTTGAGACCCAATGACATTGTCCAAAGTCTTTCATCCTTTGTTCCAAAGACCAATGGTAGCCATAGCGCACATGAGCTCTTCTTCTTTCTTGATCATTAGTTCTTCCAAGACAACATGAAACATCTCGAGAGTTTCAATCTTTTTTTCATACGTTGCATAGATTTGTTGTAGCTCATTCCTCTCTGTCTCACAAGTCAAGAGTTTTGCACAAAGAGCTTATCGATCACTAGAAATCTTAATGGCATCATTCCTAGCCTCGGAAATCACCTTCTTTAATTTGACATTCTCACTTTCATATGCGTTGAGTTTCATAGTAAGTTTGTCATTCAATTTGGATAAGTTAAGAGATTCTTATACAACTTTTCATAAGCTTGTTGAAGCTCTTCATCTTCACTTCCCGAGGATTCATCATCAATGGCATTCTCAACAGACCTCTTTGGATACTCTATTTGTCCTTCAGTTTCAAATGCCGCCATGAAAGCAAGGAATTATTCATGCCCGTCTTCGCGTTGTGCTTCGGAGTAACTTTCATCTTTATCAAACTCTAATTCATCATCCCAAGTGATAGCGAAGGCTTTCTTCTTCCTCAACCGATTAAGGCATTCTGAAGCAAAGTGACCAAATCCTTGGCATTCATAGCATTGGACTCTTTTAGAGTTCCCTTGTATCTTTCCTTTCTCCTTGTTAGTAATAGAATTAATTTTGAGTTTATCTTTGCCTTTGGATTTTTGAGTTAATTCCAAAAGATTATGATTCTTTTTCAGAAAAGACTTTTTAAATTGTTTTACGAAAGCATCTGTAATCTTGGAATCAATCTCACAATTCTCATCAGAATCCTTTCCAACTCTATAAGCACTACTTAAAGCAATATCATCTTTTTGTTTCTTTTTGAAATTTCTATGTGCCTCATAAGTTTGGAGATTTCCAACCAAGTGATCCAGCTTGAGGTTGTCAACATCTTAAGCCTCCTCAATAGCCATGACTTTTGGTTGGAAGCGATCAGGCAAGGACCTCAAAACTTTTCCCACAATCTTGGATTCTGGTATTTTTTTCACCTATATTGAAGCTGGAATTTATAATGTCACTCAACTTCGCATAAAATTCATCAAAGTTCTCACTATTTTTCATTGAAAGATTTTCGAAACTAGACGTGAGCCTTTGAAGTTTTGAGCATTTAACAGAAGGAATGCCCTCATGAATAGTTTGTAAGATATCCCAAGCCTCTTTTGCGACTTTACAATTGCAAATACGACTAAACTCTTCAGGTGTGACAGCGCAAAAGAGAGAATTGATAGCTTTACTATTCCAATTAGTATTTTGGTAATCAATTGTGTCTCATTTATCAATTGGTTTGGGGAAGGTTACTCCGTTAATGGTAATCGTCGGTTCAGTCCACCCATACATGATAGACTGCCAAACTTTTTCATCAATAGATTTTAAAAACGATCTTATCCAAGCTTTCCAAAAAAGAATAATTAGATCCGTCAAGTAGGGGTGGTCGAACCATAGAATTTTCCTCACGAATTGAATCCATTATCACAAATCAAACGCGATCTCACTCCAATAGTTTTTAAAAAAATAGAGCGACCTACTCTGATACCAATTGAAAAATCTAAACTCACGGAGATATTGATTTATGATTATGTATCAATTTTAATTAGTAAATAGCAATCCCAATCGAACAATCAAAGACAAATCAACACAATGATTTTACGTGGAAAAACCACAATTGGAGATCCTCCAATTGTGATAAAAAAAAATCACAAGCAAAAGCCACAAAACAATCCACTAAGAAGACAAAAAAGAATTACACAAGTGTGCTCTCAATTACCTATCGAATCCACGCCCAAATCAAACCAACCCCTATGTGCCTCTTCCAGCCCCGTCTTCACCTCGGAATTGTCTTGCCCAACGTTGAATCCACAACGCTAATGTTGAATCACGACGATGAGCCATTCTGGAATCCACCAACGCTTCAGGCTCAAATTCCACAGAATCCACCGAAGAATAGCTCTCTCTTTTGTATTGAATAAATAAAACAAACAAACCCTTTGATATAATCCACTCAATTCATGATTAAACACTCACATATATCAAAGGAAACAAGCAAAGAAGCTCCAGAAGAAAATCCTAATACTCAAGAAGAAGATCTAGAAACCGTAACCCTAAAATCTGATAGAACCACATATTTATAGAAAACAGGGCCGCGATGTCCGCTCGAGCACAAGAATGGCCGCTAGAGCGAAGTGACTAAAATGCGTGTGACTAAACAGGGTCTACGCTCGAGCGTAGGAATGGCAGCTCAAGCGGGAAAAAACTTCTCCTAGTACTTTTGCAGGTGAGTGAAACTTCTAAAAGGTCATGATCTCTACTCAAGCACAGGAATGACCGCTCAAGCAGAAAAATAACCTCATTGCAATTTTGGTTTTTCCTTTGGGGGTGCTACCCCTCGACCCTGCCTAGGCGCTACCCCAGACCCGCCAAGTGGCGCTGCACCCTCGACCCCCGCAAGCTAACCGAGCAGCTCGATCCCCTATATAATCAGCAAAGTGGCAAACATGATAGAATTAAGATCACAAAGTCCTCTACATAGGCACAATTCGAGTTGGATTCACATTTAAAACTCATAGCCTTACTGAAATAAAAGATCGAATAAAATTACAACTGAAAGGAGTTTTGTCAAACGGGATTGCCAAGAATAAAACCTAACACATTCCTCTTTTCCAAGTAACTTCCTTACCATTCGATTTCCTCATCACGGAGGCTCAACTCATTCTCATTTATTTGTTGGTTAATAACCCAAATTGGTAATTCATCACAGTGTCTAAAAGTTATTCCGTAATACTCAATAATATGAAGTGGATCTCGAAGTTAACCCCGTGACATTAAAACATATCATACACTAATTACCGACATATTGTTCTCATCAATCTCATAGGCCATATTCTTTTACTTAGCTAGTCACATATCCTCTAATAATTCACAAATTTCCAAATAACCCACATGTCTCCAAATAGTCGAGGATTAATCACAAATGATATTTATAACCCTTCTTAACTTCAAATAAATCAAAGTACTTCTCTATTGATATGCTAAATTCTTCGAATTGAATTTAATAGTCAATGCATTAAACAATAACAAATACAAGTTCTTGGTCCTTCAAGTCTATTGACAATAATAGTCCTGACATTATTCCTACGCAATTCATAATTCATTATTTTCCAAAAGAACGGTCATTTAACCTTCATTGACCATGTCAAAGGTTTTTTTTTTTTTTTTTTGTTGAAGTTATGCATATAATGTAGTATCCCCAAACAAAGTTTTACATGCCAATCTATAACAGAAATTTTGGGATTATAAGGAAATATTATCACATATTAATGATCTTAGTTCCGAACAAGTATCTCGTGTACAAATAAGAAAGGTAATTCTGAATTTGGAGAGACATCGGATTCAGAACAGAAGTGTATTAGAATCATAACATATATTTTACAAAAATTCATTGAGCCTTATGTAAGTAACAGATGTTGGGCTGTACGCATATAGTATCAAGTAGTCATACCGATCAGAGTAGAACCTTACATACCTCTGTCAAATTAAGATTACTGTGTTTGACAATCTTTCTCATACTATTATTTCAAAGTGGTGATTTGATTTCTCAATAGATCTACGTTTTATACGATCTTATTAGCTTCTTGTAACTAAGATTATACTCATATAAGTAATTCAAATTACATTGTATTCATACCTATTCTAATTATTAGACCTATATAGATATATTCATTTACTTGATCAATTGTCACATGGTAACTTAGGGCTAAGCTTTTGACTTTCTCAAACTATTATAATTAGCCAACTAAAATTCTTATGTTCCCAAAAGGTTCTTTCAAAAGTATACATTTATCATTCTAACGAAATTCATTTTCTTATTTCCCATTACACCTTCTTTCTTCTGTCACTAGAGTTGAATTTCTTTACAATGAGTTAGGCTTTCTAAGTTAGGATTCAAGATTTAAATTTAATTATGTATCTATATGATCATAATTCCATTCCATTCTAGCCACTATTCAGAGACGAAATCACTATGTCTTTCTTTTTTCTTTTTTTAAGTTCTATTTTTTTAACTTTATAGCTGAGGTAAATCACAAGTATTTCTCATCTAATGTTATCAACGTGATCTTAATTCATCTATTTCCAAATTGTTTTAAGTCTTAATCTCATTCTTCTCATTCAGACAATTTCAGATTAAGTCTCAAATGTCCAAGTAAAGTATCCTAACTTTATCAATTGTTCGTGTATGAATATTACTATGTCAGAGTAACATAAATATCGTCTCTTTCAATGTTATCAACTGGTTCAATATCAATATGATTTTAATAAGTTGGGTCATACCTATTCGGACAAAAAGTAGGAAATTTCCACTGGCTTAAATCATTTGGTCTTTACTTAGCTTAAGTCCTAGCGATATTCTAATAATCTTTAGCAATCTCAGGTAGAGTTTCAAAAAGTCAAATAGATGGGTTCTAACTTTATCAAAAATTGATTAGGATCAATTTAAATAAAGTCACACATACATAAAGTTATAGCTTCAGATTTCTATACATGTATTTAAAACATTCCTACTAATCTCCTAATTTTTGTAGTTAGTACTAACTTTTAACCAAGTAAATCATTTTAGCTTTCCCTGGACAAACTTCCTACCTTTACAACCTTGCTTAGAATTACTCATCTCTCCTACCACAAAATTCTTAGGCTTCTTCTTTGGTTTACTTTTTGCTTCCACGCCTAACTTTTTCTTTTGATCTTGCTAAGTATTATAGCATTGCACAGCCTTCACCATGTTCTCTTGCACTTCTTCTACTTTACATAATCGTTCTGATAAGGACTCAACCTCTGCGTCATTCATACTTTTCACCATCTTTTCCTAATGATAGAAGGGAAGTGTTAAACAGGAAGATAGTTGATAACACTTGGGTTAATATCAACTGACTTAGAACATGACCCAAAACACATCATATACAAGTAAACATACACACACAAGCATATAAGGACATTGGTAGGGTAACCTATTCATTCCCATGGAACTTTCCAAGAATTTTCGATTTAAAGCTACGGTGGCCAAACATGATTCCAATCGAACTTTCAAGGTCGTTCAACAAAGGCATGAGACTTTACAGTTTAACATTTCGCATAATAGGTTCACCGCCAAAATATACCATCTTACATATCAAATAATTTTCTTATCCTCAATTACCATAGTTCCACATACTTCATTGAATCATCAAATTCCTCAGTTTTCCAAATATTCTCATAGTCTAATTTGACATATAACCCTTATAGCTTTCATGGCTTCCATTAAAGATTCTAATTCCTCATAATACCATGTTTCCACAAATCAACATACTTGTACTCACCAATGTTCTAGTCAAAAATTCTGATTTCCTTATAACATTAGAAATTCCTCAATAATTCTTAATTTTTAGCCTCATTACTAAACTTATTGAACACACTCTGATTTCCTTATAATTATCACAACTCCATAGTAACTCTTAATTTTTAGCATCAATACTCAAACATATTATACAAACGCATATATATATTCCTAAATGCACAACTTATTACTTACTTACTATATGCATGAAACTTAAATCCGTTCTAGACTTTCTAATGCTTAATGGACAAGTGAGTGAGATATTAACTCGTGCTCTAATACCACTCTGTCAAGACCCAAACCCGTCCCTATAGGTTTAGCGTCATCACCGGCCAGTAATCGTAAGATTATCAAAGGGCTCTTAAACAGAATTACAAAATTAAGGGTTGGCGGAATCAAATATTAAACATACATTGTCCATTGAGCTATGAAGACATATATCAGATAGAAAATTTTAAACTTTATATATATATAGTTACACATCGTCCTTACGTCATCATATATATATAGAGTAGACAAAAGAGACTTAGCCCTAATTACAGAATAAACAAAATCTTAAACTTTAATCACATAGCCTTGACCACTTGACATATTCGAAACCTCCACAGGAGGTACATAGGTTAGCAGACAAAAACAAATTCTAGGCAAACGCCTTTAAGCCTAGTCACGCACTTGATCACCTATATACATATACATAAACGGTGAGCTGGAGCCTAATGAATAACAACAAAGTAAAGGTTTTAATGAATGATGTCCCATAACAAATTTCAAAATCAGAATTTCATATCAGAAACATATTCATATATATATTCAGATTTATAAACAGTCATACGTGGTACATCCATTAGCTAACAGATCCGATTGGTCATAAAGACCCATGTGCAGAGTAGTTGGTCATAAAGACCAATATTCACATGAGATTGTCATTAAGACCCACGTGCAGATCAAATAGTTGATTATGCATAATCAGTTCCATAAATGGAACCCACGCGAAACCCTGGTACCAGGTAACAGAAAACACATGACAGATACACATGATGCAAAAGATGCCATGAATACATTTCAGAAATTGGAAACTCATTCATGATTCACAAAATAGCATTTCAGAAAACTGAGTAAATCATGTCATTCAGAAAATACTTATAGTCAAACATAACTTTACAGAGTTATTACTCACAGATAGCTCCAGAAACAGATCAGACGGACAGTGGCGGGTGACCTACACAAACACATAACAAATCCACATTGAAACACAATATCACTTCCTTGATCAAACTTAACTTCTCTTGTCATTTTCTGTTTAAATAATTCGAAGTTCTACTACACTTATTCTTTCTTTCTCAAGTAAATCAGGTTCTCATTTTACATATCCTTTCATTACTAAATCTTTCTTTCCCAAATAGACTGATTTCTTACGTGGCTTATTAATCAATTACTACTAAATCAATGACTTATTCTTTAACCAACTAATTTATGTTGATTGTTAGTTTATCAATCTTTATTGAGCCAGAAATCATGTCTAGAATGCTTGGAAAGAGACGAGATCAAAATATGAACAAAGTATAATTTTCAAGTCATGTTGAAAATAGCCTAACCACTCGAGCCACCACTTTGTCGCTCGAGTGGACTGTATTGAAGAAAAAAAAATTGGTTGGGTCTAAAGTGTGCTCGAGCTAACACTTAGTCGCTCAAGCGACTAACAAACATAAGGTGGGTTCGCTCAAGCCACCAGTTGGTCCCTCATGCAATCTGTAAATTTTTTGGGTTTTCAAAACTATAGATTTAAACTGAAGATTTAGCTCCCAAACTTCAATTCAATTTAAATATGTAATTTCATTGCTAAACATGAATCCATGACTAATTTTAAATTATAATACAAAACCTTCTTTGGTTTGCCAAGATTAAAACCAAAATTTCATGAATATTATGATATCACAACTTTTTTAAAACTATAAAGTTCTTAGGAAAATATTTGCATGTATGAATTTCAAATTAAAATCAAACCAATTCTTGATTGTCAAATTCAAATCATAATTTATTTCTTAATTTGTCCAAATTTTAATTTAATTCATTTTCTTCATGTCAAACCCAATTTCAAACACATAAATTCTAAAATATGAATTTAACTTCCAAAATATAATTTCAATACTTCGTTCTTCTTCCTTTAAAATCTTGAATTAAATCTTCAAAACCCTTGAAAACCTATGATGCATGTAAAGATGGAATCCAATTTCAGGATAAATAATAAAAAGCAAACTTAAATGATGAATTACAAAATCAATCTCTTAGAATTTGAACTTAACTTGTAACCCAAAACTTAATTCAAAATCATAGATGTTCCAAAATATATTTAATTTTGTAACGCCCTCAAAATAAACCCATGAATCATACATTCACGACATCCATAAACATAAGAGAAATAAACATATTTCTATTCATTAGAGTATCTAGTCCAAAATTATTACATGTTGACAATAAAAGTAAATGTCCTACGGGCTTACAACTTTCCAAGTCAACACTTGATTACAAAAAGAGAGTACTAACTTTACACAAAATAAGCCCTTGGCTTGATATACATGTAATACAACAAAAACAACAAAAAGAGTCTAATAGCCTCAAGCCTTCCAAGCTACGTCCTTGGAGGTGGCATAATACTTGTACCTGAAAATGATGTCCCATATGGGGTGAGCCAACACCTAGTAGAGATATGCTAAACATAATATGAGCAATAACTAAAACATTAGCATTTGATAAATGTTTAACTCACATAAATCAATTCATAACCCATTTCAATTACATGACAAATGTGTCCATGTTTCATTCCATTTCCATTTCTTATCCAATTTCTCAATTTATAACTATGGCTCAGAACCTGGCCAAACATTTTAAATGAGATTACATCTCATATCAACAGTACTTCCATTTCAATTGAGATAACAACTCAAATTAAACATTTCATACTTCACAATAGATACACATAATTGCTGTATCAATCTCAAATAAAACACTTCCGTACTTCATATATGATACACAGATTTGCTGTATCAATACTTCAATAGATACACATATTTGCTGTATCGGTGGAGTCCATCCCCTATCTCCTCCCAAACAATATCCGATTTAGGAGGCCATCCCCTATCTTCCCCTAAACCGTGGAGTACATCCCCTATCTCCTCCCACACAATACAATGTATATAAACATTTATCATATACACATTCAATCAATACACAATTTCGATGTATTATTCCAACCGTCATATTCAATGACATATTCAATTGATTAGTTTTAGTTCGCCTAATCATCATGCATTGTGTACAACAATCAAGACTATCCTCCACAGATAGTCCAAAGCAATTATTTCTAAACAAATAATAATTACATCAACAGATAAACCATCGACAATTCCCAAAGGGTGAGCAATTAATAAATCCAACTCCACTATTCCATCTCATATTATGCCAATTTCATTAATTCCAACTTAATTTCATGTTTCCATAATTTCCCAAATTAATTACATGAATTAATTTGTCATAACAATTTAGGGCTTTTCCCCATTTTCTCAATATTGACCCAAAGGCCCAAAATAACTTCAATAACATCAATACTATCATTATAAGACCCAAAATACACATTTATGAGTCAAAATAACAAAACCCCTCTTTATTCATTTGAAACCCTAACACCCAAAATCATACAACTTCAACATTAAATCAAAATGACTAAATACTTATGTCAAAGATCATAAAAATGAGTAGTTATCCCTACCTCAAATTCGGAGCTCAAAGGAGAAGATGAAGAAATTTCAAAGTGCTCCAAACCCCAATATTTTCGAATCAAAATGTAGCCCTCAACAAACTCCACACTTTTTACAAAGGCCCAAGGGTAGAAGGTCACTCCTACTAGATCAAACCCTAGAGAGAAGTTAGAGTTTTAGAGTGAGGTGCTCTCCAATGGTGGTTTTCGAAAAGTAAGAGAGAGAAAGGATGTTGAAAAGTGAAATCCCGAAGTGATATAAAAGTCGCCCCGCTCGAGCATGGAAACCCCCGCTCGAGCGTCAGACACAGACTCACGCTCGAGCGTCAAAACGCCCGCTCGATCATCGGATGCATACTCACAGAAGTTTTGCAGGCGATGGTCCCCACTCGAGCGTCAAACTCCCCGCTCGAGCGAAGGAACAAAATCAAAGGGTCATGCTCGAGCGTCAAAACTCCTGCTCGAGCGTACAAAAACCTGTAGAGAAAAATACTGGGAGATGGAAAATCACGCTCGAACGTCAAACTCCCGCTTGAGCGAAGAAGCAAAATCAAAGGGCCCGCTCGAGTGTCAAAAGCCCCACTCGAGCGTGAAGGCCAAATTCTGGGCATCAACTCTAGGTTTCAAAGCACAACCAACTTGTTCCAAACCTACCCAACACAACCCAAGACTCAAATACAAAGAGTAAGGGATGGAAATGAGAATGAGACAACAACACAACCACGGAACCAAGTCCGGAGTACAATATACAAAGGAAGGAAAAGCCGGGATGTGGACTGTATTGAAGAAAAAAAAATTGGTTGGTCAAAAGTGTGCTCGAGCTAACACTTAGTCGCTCAAGCGACTAACAAACATAAGGTGGGTTCGCTCAAGCCACCAGTTGGTCGCTCCAGCAGTCTGTAAATTTTTTGGGTTTTCAAAACTAAAGATTTAAACTGAAGATTTAGCTCCCAAACTTCAATTCAATTTAAATATGTAATTTCATTGCTAAAGATGAATCCATGACTAATTTTAAATTATAATACAAAACCTTCTTTGGTTTGCGAAGATTAAAACCAAAATTTCATGAATATTATGATATTACAACTTTTTTAAAACTATAAAGTTCTTAGGAAAATATTTGCATGTATGAATTTCAAATTAAAATTAAACCAATTCTTGATTGTCAAATTCAAATCATAATTTATTTCTTAATTTGTCCAAATTTTAATTTAATTCATTTGCTTCATGTCAAACCCAATTTCAAACTCATAAATTCTAAAATATGAATTTAACTTCCAAAATATAATTTCAAGACTTCGTTCTTCTTCCTTTAAAATCTTGAATTAAATCTTCAAAACCCTTGAAAACCTATGATGCATGTAAAGATGGAATCCAATTTCAAGATAAATAACAAAAAGCAAACTTAAATGATGAATTACAAAATCAATCTCTTAGAATTTGAACTTAACTCAACTTGTAACCCAAAACTTAATTCATAATCATAGATGTTCCAAAATATATTTAATTTGAATAAAACTCTTAAATTACATTACATGCAAGGGTTAGAGATCAAAATCAAATCAATGTCTAATTTCCATTATAAAATCAAAACCTTATATAATTTTAGGATTAACTTCAAATTTCCATAAACTTGATTCTTATGAAACTTTTCCCCCTTTTTTTCTCTTCAAAATATGAATTTGGCTCAACTTTTTCAAAATCCATGATGCATGTAAATATAAACTCAAATACTCATAGAATTCACTCATGGTTGTAACAATGGAACTTAATTTCATGCTAGACTATAAGAATCAAACCCAAAATAATTAATTTTCAAATTAATTTCCATAATCATAAATCTAACTTAATTTTTTTTTTCAGCTTCTTGCTAATTTCTTTTTAATTACATGAAATTGAACCCAATTATCTCTTAATTTCAGCTTTTAAGTAATTTATCTGCAAAATTTAAGTTTCAATTTCTTACCTTAATTCTTTAATGGCCGAATTCCTTTTTAATCCCTTGAGTTTCCTCTCTTTTCTTCACTTAGGTCTCTTAAACCCACCTCTTCAAAACTTTTTCCAGCACAAAAGGTTGAGCCCTCTCTCTCTCTCTCTCTCTCTCTCTCTCTCTCTCTCTCTCTCTCTCTCTCTCTCTCTCTCTCTCTCTCTCATGTCCCTTCTCTCCCAATTCCTTCTCCTTGAGTCTTCTATGTTTTCTCCCCGAACAATTTGAGTCCAATGAATATACACACACTAGTCAGAGCTCCGGCACAACAACATTTACACACACACACTCTAAACATTCTAGATTCTTCTACAACTTACATTATGATTAGAATTAACCTAAACACAACTTAATCTTGATTAATCATGATTGCTACATAACTTATTTAATCATAACTAATTACAAATCCCACATAATTTAATTAGTCTAATTTGACATCCATTAAAGCCCAATTAATTATATTTAATTTTTACCAATATGAATCAGATTTTTAATCAAACTTCTAAAAGGCTCCAAATATTAAATTAAACTTCTTACCATCATCAATTTTGGTTTCTTAAAACTTTAAAGCCTTCAATTTCATATCAAACTCAAAATCTCTATCAATAAATTGCATATTCAATTGAACACCTCATAAATAAATTTAATTCATGATAATCTTAATTCTCAATCCTCATCATCACCTCATAATTTAATTAACTCCAATTTGGGCACAATTAATCAAATCTTAATTTTACAAAACTAAATTAAATATTTATTTAAACTCTCATATGGTCCAATCCTTGAAATCAAATTGATTCAACTCATTAATTTTACCTCCTTCAACCATTAGGCTTTCAAAATAAATACTTGACAAAACCATATAAGAATCAGGCTCAATAATTCTAATAGATTCCAAATCTCATAATTCTCGAATTCTCAATAATTCTCATAATGACTAATTAAAATCCAAATCTCCTTAATTACTTAAATATAAAATATTATACGTGACGGGGTCGTTACACTTAGGCCCTGTTTTTTTGACTGGATATAAAATGGAAGATATAATATGATGTGGGATTTAGTTAGAATATATAACGAATGTGATATATGTATTGGATAATATATCCCCCAATTCATGTTTGTTGACTTGATATATATTATTCATGTTTGCTTTACAAAATATATTGTGGGATATGAACAAGTAATTTCTAAGATTACCCTCATAATAATATATTCAAAATTTATATTAAATTATATTGTATTATATTATATTAAATTCAATAATATTATATTATATTAAATTCAAAATTTATGTTAAATTAAATAATATTATATTATATTAAATTCAAAATTTATATTATATTATATTATATTCAATAATATTAAATTAAATTCAATAATTATATTATAGTAAATTCAAAAATTAAATTATATTATATTAAATTATATTTTGTTGGATAGACAAGAGGGTAAATTGGACTTTTTAAATCATATCCCAACCAAGGAGATATGATATAATGGGGGGGTGATGGTATTGTATATCCTCTAATTTTGTGGGATATACAATCTCATAGTATATTATATCATCTTTAAAAAAAAATTGCAAACATGGGATATGTGGACCCCACAAGATATAATATTCAATCCCACCCTTTATATCCTGGAATCAAACAAGGCCTTAGGGAGTTTGCTAAGGGGGGCAGCTTAGGTGATGCGCCATGATATAGGTATATTACCCTCCCCCTTAAACTCAAATAGGTTTTAAGATAGAAACATATTTGAAGTTGAAAGTGAGAGAACTAAGAGAGAGCAGAAGCATAAAAAAATGGATTGCGAGTAAATATATATATATATATATTAGAAAAATATAAACAAAAATTAGAGAAGGTGCAGCTTGCTTTTTGTGCTCCTTTCAGATACGATTAATCCTACAGTTCAGACTCTTGTGGTTCTGAATCTGATTTCACAAGTGCAATGTAAAATAGATAAACACAAATAAGTCCAAATCCAACAAATCTTTTAGAAAATCGATTTTGAATCAAAAATGCCAAAAATGGACCGCTTTGCCAGATTTTAGAGTCACCACCTAAATATTTTTGGGAGATTTAGGAAACCCGTGACTCGTGCCAAAGGCCATTAGTCCGTCATCACCAAAGTGTCTTAGCTCGAGAACTTAGGTATGAGAGGGAACGACCATGAGTTAAGCACCCCACTCACCCGATCAAAGATCGCCCTCTACTAATCATGATGTGATTTTTATTTATATTATATGCTCTTATTCCGGTTATTAGGCTAATTTTACTAGGTAATGCATACAAGAATAGAATAATTCACAAAATTTGGAATGTATTGATTTTATGTTTATTTTGAAAAAGTGTTTTGAATACGTGTCACTTGAAAAAGCGAGCTTGTATTGACCTTAATCAAATTATCCCAACTTAAGTAAAAAGGCCTTCATCCACCTGCATTTAAACAGGTATATCACTTAAGCACTTAGCCTCATGGAAAACATGCTCGATATGGCAACACTGACATACGTGCAATATTCTAAAACAATAAACGCTCACCTAATATTCCAAGGAAAGCCAAATAAAGTAAAATAATTAGAAGAAATGCATGCTCCTAAACAATGCAATACGACTAATGTAACACATACAAAATGCAACTCCTAGGCTCGGCTACTAGCATGACATGTGAGTCAATTCAAGGCATGTGACAAGCACGTATTCGAATAAAGAATTTGAAATTGACATTGATTAGTATGGTGAGCCGAACCCTTATGCATGCAAGACGAATGGATGCAAGTTGTGGAAAATGCTAATTAAAAGATGATGCTATACAACCACAGTAAATGGATAAATAAAATGGAGAAAGAAATGGGGGTTAGAAGACATACACACATTATTACATATTTGTCCTCGCGCAGGAGGGTCCGAATGTCTAAGTGTCCGAATTAACTACTTGTTACAAGTCCAACCGAATGAATAATAAATAAATAATTAGGTATCTAATTTATTACAACAAGGATATTATAACAATAATAATTGCGACAATAATTACAACAATATAATATTACAACAATAAGTACAACAATAATTATGACAATAATATGAACAATAATATTACAACATTAAGATGAACAATAATATGCACAAGGATCGTATGCGCGTTGATGAAGATAGTTTTCAGAGACTGCTCTGTCTGCCTTCTGGGAATCTGCTCTATTTCACCCTCAGCCACTACCCTTGTTTCCATCAAAAGTACTTTGCTTACCAAACATTGGACCCCAGTCAGCCCCTAATGAGGCCCACCCAGGTCCAAACAAGTCCGGTCGTCCCCTATTTTCTAGCAGAAAAATGTTTTTGTGCTCTGAGGTGAAAACAGTGCAGACAAAGTAGCTTTAAACCATGTTTGTCCCTTTTACTCTTCTCCATCATGGAGAAACTCAAGAGAAGAACAGATTCGGTTCCAAAACCATCAATAAGCGCAAGTTAATTGCTTGATGATTTTGAACACAATTGGACAAAAAAATTAATAAATGCAATGAAAGACACACCACCTCTCCCTCCTATCATGAAGTTAGCTCAATGAGGAAGGTAAACATGCCTCAAGAGTCTTCAAACATCACAAATTAGTATGCAATGACTCTTGACGTGATGAACTCGGCATAACGTCCAGCCGAATCCAACCAATTTTATTCATCTTCTTTATGTCAGTTTCATTGATCTTAAGCCAATTTTATTAGTTATTTTTGACTTACCTTTCCATTCTTTAATCACTTAGTCCGATAATGAGATTTAAGTCCATTAAATGAAGAGAAATATCATACGAGAAGTGATCCTTAGCATAAAAGAGAGACGATGCCTTGACGATGAACCTCCGAAGAGATTAAGCCATTGAGCATAGGAGGTCTTTTTCTCATGCCTTGAATAACAATTAATCGCTTGAAACAACACTCAAACAAAGAAAGCCAAGAAAGGAGGGAGGGTGCATAAATGATTATGCAAAGTTGATTATTACCAAAAATGGAACTCTTTACATAGAAACCAAGTAAAGAAGGCTATCAACTCAAATGACTCGATGTCTAAGGCCTAAACAACCGAAGCCATGAGGACTTACAACACAACAAGCATAATATTCAAAGCATAAATTTAAAAGACACTAAAATAGCCCACAAATACCAAAAAAAAAAATAGTGGTAAAAGCAAGAGAAGGTAAGTAAAAAAAGTAAAGAAAAAGTTATGGAACAAAGCTTAAGAAGGGGTGGCTAACCCCTTCACTTTTTGCAATTCTCAATCACATATTCCAGCCCCAAAATAGTCCAGAAAAAGTCCCAAAATAGTCCAAAAACAGTGGCTAAAACCATGTTTAAAGTGCATAAAAGATAGGCAAAAACAAAGAGATATAAAACTAGTAAGCAGGACTAAGGAGGGGTTGCTAACCCCTCCACTTTTGGGACATCTAAACCATGTTTTCTAGCTTTTTTAAGCTCTAAAAATTAGTATGAAAACCAAAGAAAAGAGTGCAAAAACAAAGGGTATGAGTGTAGACACCCCGTTTTTTACCGTCCTCAAGACTTGGACGTCACCGTTTGAACACCCGGTGATCATCCATGTTTGTGTTCGTTTGGAGTTCCCGGAGGTCTCGGCTACGCGCCTTGCCTCAGAATCTCCGAACTCGACTGTTTAGTGTCTGGTTTTACACCAAACACTTATGTTTTGCCTTGGAGGGGCAGGGAATGCCTTGTGAGGCATCCCCACATATCACCGGCCGTGGCTAGAGGCCACCGGCTGGTATTTTGTTGCCATTGCCGGTCGGCAGTCCATTTTGTCAAAATGGCACTTTTGAGCAGCCGACTACTGTTCATCTGCTTTTGCAGATATTTTAAAACAGCTATCATGCATTTTGTTCCCCTCCATACACGTGTATGGAGGGATAGCCTTCTTGTTAGCTTCCTTCTTAAGCTTTACAAGATTCGCTCCTCTATAAGAGGAGCCCTTCTCTCTTGGCCTTAGGGTTAGAGACTTTGGTTAGAAAAGGTTCAGAGAGAGCTTTGGATTAGGGTTAGGGTTTATACATATTTCCTATCTCTATATCTCTCTTGTGTGTTCTAGTGCGTGTTTTAGCCTTAGGATTGCACACAAACACCTACCATCACACTATCCTCTTGGAACTGAGGTTCTTGAGGCCTATTTTTTGAAGCTTTGGAGCTGTTTTGAGCTTAAGGAAGGGGCTGGCCCACCATTGTTGAAGAGGCTCTTCAAGGGTAACAATTTTACCCCTTTTTACCCTTTTTTTGCATTCTATTTTTGCCTATCTTAGAACTGTTTTTGTGCTTAGTGTATAACATAAAAAAGTTCTTTTTTGGGGACCTCTAAATAGTTTGTTTAGAGTGTTTTGTGGTTTGGAGGTGTTTGACCCCTCTTAAGCCTTGAGGGGCCTCCATTTTGTGCTATTTTGAGTGAGCTTTGGGACTTTGGTGTTTGGGCCTCCTCACCACTGAAATCTTGAGGATTTCAGTGGTAAGGACGGTGCCTTGAAGTCCCAAGAAGGAGAGGGCCACCCCCTCTCCTAGTTGTCCTTGAAAAGGACCATTTTTGGCCTCTTGAGGGAGCACCATGTTTGAGGGTTTGTTGATCATGCCTTGGCTGTTTTTCATGCTTATATTGTCATAATATAACATGGTTTTAAGTTGGTTTTGGTACACCATGCATGCTTAGCATACCTACCTTGTAATGCCATGTTTAGGCCTTAACATGTTTTAGGTTGCAAACCATTGTTCTAGCATGCTTTAGGTTTGGTCTTGTGAAGGTTTTGTGTTTATTTTGCTATGTTTAAGGTCTGTCCTTAGATGTTTGGGTCAGCTTTAGCATGCTTTGCATAGCTCCTTTGCATTTTGGCTAGTTGGCCTTAAGTGTGTGAATGTATAGCATGCATTACTTGCTTTATTCCAATGGTTTGGCACCATCTATAGCATCATTTCAGTCCCCTTAGCATGCTTGTATGCTTGCCTTGGATGCTTCTTTGATGCCGTATGAGCTTGTGTGATATGCTCCTTGAAAGTGCATTTGTGCATGCCTTTGAATTCAAGCCATTTAGATGCCATCTAGGTGGTCTTTTGGGCTTTATTTTATGTGCCAAAACTCTGTTTTTGGTCATTTAAGTCTTGCCATGCGTGGTTATATCAAGTGTAGTTCAATACTTCATTGGCTTGCTTCGAATTTTGGATCTTCTATGTATGCCTTGCTTATCTTGTTTGCTTGGTTTGGCATCATATTCTTACATGATTTTCAGAGCTTTCTATGCATGCTAGTTATCCATACTTAGCCTCTTTTAAGTGTGCTTGAAAGTTGCTTGCTTAATGCTTAGGTTTGTGCCTTGACATGTGCATGTATGTTTGTGTGTTTGGCCTCATTTCCTTTGCATTTTGGCCACTGTTTTGGGCCTACTTAGGGCTACCCAAGTCATGTTTAAGTCCCCCCCCCCCTTTGCTTAGTTTGCATGCTTGTCTTGTATGTGTGTTTGCATACTTGCATTCTTACATTGCATTGTCTATGTTGCATGCTAGCTCGCATACTCACATGCTTAGAAATTGCATTGCATTGTACATGCTTGGCCTCTTGAAATGAGTATGATAGAGGTTGGCCCTCTTATGTGATTATGTGGTTTGCATTGCATTTGACATCAAAATGTGCACACCTGGTCTCTTGGGCCATCACGCATTGAAATGCGTGATTGGTGGTCCGAGAACCAAGGAGCATGTCCCCTTGAGTCACTAACATGATAAGGGACATGGTTGGTGCATATATGGCTTGAATTGCATTGCCATGCAAGGCTCATCCTCTCCGTCACAAACAGTTCTGCAGAATTTCTTGCCGATCGATCACGCAGTGCGAGTGCCGCAATCAATTGGTGGCCGATGGATTAATCAACAGCCGATGACCACACCCCACTGCCGGTGGTAATTCTACTCAGCCGGTGGTGTCTCCCAATGTCCAGGGAAGCAATTCAGAGACTTTGTGATCTTGAGGCGGAAGCAGGGAAAACAGAGGCAGTCTATGCATGGCAGTGTGCTTCCGAGCAGGACCTGAGCATGCATTGCATTGGGCTCTCTTCCCGAGGCGGTTTACTGTTTTTCCTAGCTTAGTTAGTTTGTTAACTACTTAGGTAATTTGTAATAATTAATTAGCTCGTAGTTGATTAATTTGTATTATTCTTTCGGTCCCTCCGAGCAAGGGCGAATCTGTAATAAGTGTGGGTGAGTGTGTATGCATGTCTTCCAACCCCCACTTCTTTCTTCCCTTTTATTTACCCGCTTATGGTGGTAGATTAGGGCATGTTTAAATTAGCATACCTTATGCAATGCATGCGTGCATCCATACATTTGTCTTGCATGCACCGGGCTCGGTACATCATGCTAACTGCATTTGTACTTCAATTCCAAAATTGAATACGTGCATCAACGGATCGCATTTCACATGTCATGTTTAGATTAGCCGAGCCTACCCTAATTGCATCCTGTATGTGTTGCATTAGTCAATTTGACATGAACTAGGACCATGCATGTTTGCTAACTAGTTTATTGTTTTGGCACGGAGTACGATGTAAGTGTTTTTGTGCTTTAGCATATCACATGTGTGTGAATGCTATCATGACAGCATGCTTACCATGTGGCTAGATGCTTATGTGAGATAAACTGTTTGGTTGCCTGTGGGTGAATGTTGGATCGTTTGAGCAGGAAAAACTCGTTGAAATTCGTATTTTAGCCAAGTTGCGAGTAGCAAATTCCAAAGTGTTTTTCAAGACAAACGGATATGCAATGCTTATTTCCAAATTAGGCAATCTAGTCTATACTTGTTTGTTATGCGCATAACATAGTAATTCTAGGCTAATAACCGGAATAAGAACACATAACGTTTTCAAAATCGGATACCACGGTTAGTAGAGGCCGGTCTTCGGACCGGGCGAGAGGGGGTGCTCATAGCTGACCTTCCCCAATCGTGCCCAAGCTCCCGAGCCGAGGCAACTTTGGTGATGACGGACACGTGGCCTTTGGCACCGAGTCAGGGTTTCCTAAATTTCCCTATTAAAAAATATTTAGGTGGCGACTCTGTATCTGGCAAAAGAGTCCATGTTTGGCACTTCTTTCAAAATCTGTTTTTTCTCAAAACGGTTTGCCGGATTTGGACTCTTTGGTTCAGATTTAGAACCGTGACAATAAATCGAGTGCGAACTGTAGTAAGCCCAATATGAACAGAACGGGGGTTCATCCTCCCGGGGCGTTCGGGGACGTCTACAATGAGCTATGGGATAAGCTACAAGAAAGGTTGTTAAGCCTCTCTACCTTTGGTAGCTCTTCAAACCCAAGTTCCAATACTTGGAATGGATCCAAAAAAGTAGGAAAACACAAGAAAAAGATTGAAATGAAAGTAAGAAAAAAGGTGACAAGCTTATACCTCTTGAAAAGAGCAAGCTTTGGTTGTTGATCAAACTTGATTCCAAACACCCTCAAGTTTATGAAATATGGTTTGAAACTTCAACAAAAAGCTTCAAGAACAAGTTCTAATGGTGTATGTATTGTGTATGTATTGTTCAAGAAGATTAGAAGATCAAAGGAGTAAGTGTGATACCCCTGTTCCGTAATATGCTAATCGGTCCTTAATTTGAGTATGATTATGTGTTTAGCGTGATTTTATGTGCCATTATGTGAATATATGTGATTTTGAAATTCTATCTGTTCACCGTAGGAATATCTGTTTGAATAATCCGCTTTGAAAATTTAATTGAGGGCCTTATCAGCCACAGAACCCGAAATTGATTGCGCCCTTGTGATTGGTATAATTTTTCGAGCCTACGGTGAAAATTAATTAGAAATTTATTCTGGTCAGATTAAACTGATTAAGTTGATAATTTGAGTGCCCAACTATTTTATATTAAAATAGTATATTAGTGGGGCTTGTTGTATATTAACACTTCACTCTCCTTTAACTCTATTGAACTCAAAATCTGAGATACACTATTGAGAAAGAGGGATAGAGATCCGAAATTTGTGTCTAGATTGTGGAAGAGTTTACAGGAAGCTATGGGAACAGAACTGAGGTTCAGTACTGCATTTCACCAACAGACAAACGGGCAATCGGAACGAACGATTCAAACTTTGGAAGATATGTTTCGCATGTGTGTTTTGGATTTTCAGGGGAGTTGGGAAGATTATTTGCCACTTGTAGAATTTGCTTATAATAACAGCTTCCACTCCAGCATTGGTATGGCACCATACGAGGCTTTGTATGGTAGGAGGTGTAGATCACCTATTTGTTGGACAGAGGTCGGGGATAGAGCTTTACTTGGGCCAGAAATTGTGCAAGACACTTCTCAAAAGATCAAAACTATTCGGCAAAGGCTCAGAACAGCTCAAGACCGACAGAAGAATTATGCAGACGTTCGGAGAAGACCTCTTGAATATGAGGTTGGTGACCACGAGTTCATCCATGTTTCTCCGATGAAGGGCCAAGTCAAATTTGAGAAAAAGGGCAAGTTGTCGCCCCGTTACATTGGGCTGTTTCAGATTGTGAAGAGGCTTGGTCCAGTTGCTTATAGAGTTGCCTTCCTATCGGGATTCGAGCAAATCCATAATGTGTTTCATGTGTCGATGTTGAGGGGTTACCTCCGAGACCCGTTACATGTGATTGATTATCACTGGGTAGCTATTGATGAGAATATGGAATACGCCGAATGGCCAGAAAGAATTGTTGACCGACATGTAAAAGAATTGAGAAACAAATCCATTCCAATGGTGAAAGTGGAATGGAAGGAACACTATGGGACAGATGCTACATGGGAAAAAGAGGAAGAGATGCGACTCTACTATCCACATTTGTTTCCTGATGAAGGTAAACCAAGTTTGAAGGACCAAACTTCCTAAAGGGGGGAAGACTGTGATACCCTTGTTCCGTAATATGCTAATCGGTCCTTAATTTGAGTATGATTATGTGTTTAGCGTGATTTTGTGTGCCATTATGTGAATATATGTGATTTTGAAATTCTATCTGTTCACCGTAGGAATATCTGTTTGAATAATCCGCTTTGGAAATTAAATTGAGGGCCTTATCGGCCACAGAACCCGAAATTGATTGCGCTCTTGTGATTGGTATAATTTTTAGAGCCTACGGTGAAAATTAATTAGAAATTTATTCTGGTCAGATTAAACTAATTAAGTTGATAATTTGAGTGCCCAACTATTTCATATTAAAATAGTATATTAGTGGGGCTTGTTGTATATTAACACTTCACTCTCTTTAACTCTATTGAACTCAAAATCTGAGATACACTATTGAGAGAGAGGGAGATCCGGCCTTAGTGAGAGAAAGGGAGAGAAGTTGGGCAAATTTTAGCCTAAAGCTTGGGAACCTTGAAGATTATTCAAGACTTGATCATAGATTGTGAGAATCAAGCTCCTAGGTGAGTAATCCTTGATTGTAATTTGTAATTTTGTGTGCATCCAAGCTAATCAGGTGAGCAAGAGTAAAATTGAATGAAATTAGGTTGGCTTTGTTGAATGAAAGCCTGATATATGCATACATGTAAGAAATTAAATTGAAATAGCATGTATCATGTCAATTAAGCAAGATTTGAAGTTTGATTATGCATGCAAACCTGGTTTGTTGAGCTTTGACACCATTTGCATCTTTTGAAATGAAAATAAAGTCAAGATGACCATGCATGTTTGAATAATTGAGGATGGGAGCTTGAAATGCATGAATATACATGATAGAGTTGAATTTGGTGTCAATTTGAGGCATGCAAGTGTGTAATTCTTGATATTGAGCTCCCTAATGTTGTAATCTTGTATTGGTAGCATGTTAACATGTATAAATGTGTAATTTGAGCCATTGCATGCATATTTTGTTGGTTGGAATTCAAATTAGAGCTCAAGAACTAAATCTGGAAAACCCAGATTTTTTATGTTCGCTCGAGCGGGGAAATGGCCGCTCTAGCGAGAAAATCGTGCTCCCAACACTTTTTGCAGAGTTAGGTATCCGCTCGAGCGGGATATCTCACGCTCGAGCGGGGAGCTTTTGTGGACAGGCCTTCTGCTCGAGCGCTCTATTCCACGCTCGAGCGTAATTTCCATGCAACCAATACTTCTGCAAGCCTTAAGGGTCCGCTCGAGCGGGGAAGTTTATGCTCGAGCGGGGACCCTGTTTTCTGAAATTTTGTATGATCGTTCTGTATTTCGTTTTCCGTTCTCTTTCACTTGTAAGCACTCTTAGGCATATGTTAAGCATTGTAAATGAATTAATGAGATAAGAATGAAGCCTAAAGAGGAATATGTGAATTAAAGAACGGATTGAACTGTTAATGACCCTTCTGTGTTCACGAAATGTATAGGGTCCAGCTCCAGGGCGAATCTACAAGCCGATCACTGTGAGTAATATCGATATTTGAATGCTTGTAAATGTCCAATTGTTTTTTCCCTTATAAGCTCTATGAGTTGCTAATTGGGGTTGAGGACAGAAATCTGACACGAATAAGTGAATGGACCAAAGGTCGTTTTGATAAACACAAATGGACCAAAGGTCGTTTTGATAGACATAAATGGACCAAAGGCCGTTTTGACATGAATGAGTGGGCCGAAGGCCGTTTTGATATAAATGAATGGGCCGGAGGCCATTTTGACAGAAATGAACGGGCCGAAGGCCGTTTTGACATGAATGAGTGGGCCAAAGGCCGTTTTGACATGAATGAGTGGGCCGAAGGCCGTTTTGACATGAATGGAAATCTGAAGGGGCCAAGGGCCAGAATGTTTGAAACTACAGTCACTTGATTTGAATTCCGTATAATATATCTATTAAATAGAAATATGGATTGGGCCTAAGGCCATTTGGAATACATCGTTCTATATGGTTATGTAATTTCTGTATTTGATATTATTCATTGGGCTATCGCTCACGCTCATTCATGTGTTTGTAGGTGAGCCAAGAAAAGTCCAAACCCAGCCCCAGTGAAGTCTGCCAAGAATAACAAGAGTTTTGGAGAGTCAGCCTTGTGTCTCACGCACGAGACCCATCCTTGCCCTTTTGATATGTATTTGTACTTTGTCTTGTTGGCAAGGTCTTTGTGTATATCTGTATATACTTTTGTTGTGGGTTGGCTCAGTTTAGATGATCCTGTCTGTAAAGAAGTTTATGCTACTGTACCTTTGATGTGGGTTATTAACATATGTGAGTATGGTTTGTTTGATGTCCATATAAGCACAGCTCTATGGACAAAGTTTTAAACTTTTGCTTCCGTTTGGCCCCTTACTCTGACGAGTTATGTCTGTTATGGTCTGAGGCCGTAGGTAATCACAGGATTACTGGCCGATTATGTCCTTAACCCATAGTGGCGGGTTAGGGTCGTGACAGAGTGGTATCAGAGCACGATTTAATAACTCACACACTTGTCCAAAAGAGCAATAAGCGTCTAGATGAGATCTAGGATGCATTCATGTGATAAATATGAATTTGGAGGCATTGAGTATATGCTAAAATGTTTTGATATGAACAATTATATGTGTAAGTTGTGAGTTACTTGCATTGCAAATTACTTGAATATGTATGCTCTTTGTTACATGCATACTTGTGTATATCCTGTATAAAGTATAATGCAAGTTTAATCAGATGGTGAGAACCAGGGGAGATGAAATAGAAGAATCCTCAACTGCCAGAATGGACAGAATGGAAAGATTGATACAGGAAATGGCAAAAGCTTTGAGACAGCAACAGGAGTGGCAACAACAGTGGCAGCAACCACACCCGCCACCTCCACCTCAAGCACCACCCGTGCCAAATAATCAAAATGATGACCAGATAATAGCTCTCACCAAGGAGTTCAAGAAAATGAAACCACCACAGTTCCACGGGGGATTAGATCCGTTGAAAGCCTAAGTGTGGGTCCTCGACATTGAGAAATTATTTGAGGTGTTCCCCTGTTCAGAGACTCAGAAAGTGCTTCTAGCCACTTTTATGCTAGAAGACGAAACGAGGAGATGGTGGATGTTGATGCGAGAAAACCACAAAGATGTTGACTAGGTGAAATTTTTAGAAATCTGCTACGACAAGTACTTCCCGCAGTGTGTCCGGGATAGGAAAGTGGCAAAGTTCATGGAACTCAAGCAAGACAGCATAACTGTAGCTGAGTATGAGGCCAAATTTACTGAGTTAGCCAGGTTTGCACCACACGTAATTGACACTGATTATAAGAAGGCAAGACATTTTGAAGGTGGGCTCCGAAGTGACATCCTAGAGAGAGTGAATGTCCTGAAATTGGAGACCTACATTGGGGTACTTGACAGGGCCATCATATCAAAGACTAATATAGCTAGACAAGCTAAACCAGTAACTGAATGGAAGGTTCACAAAAGGCAAGGCTTCTTTTCAAAGAAGAAATTTCTGAAAAAGAAAATACGGGCTCCTCTACTACCTCAAATTCTTCCTGAGACACAGCTCCCATGTGCAACATTTGTAGCAAAAGGCACCGTGGAGTCTGTTACCGTGCATCAGGAGCCTGTTTCAAGTGTGGGAAACAAGGGCACATAGCCCGAGAATGTAATCGTAATAAAGGGGAAATCGGCAATAGTTCAACAAAGATTCCCAAAGCCGGGAAATACTTTGAGATCTGCTATTACCGGGGACACAGTGAGACAGGGGAGAGTTTTTGCACTTGTTCCGGGTGATACACGGAATGCCAATGCCATTGTCTCAGGTACTATTTCAATATGTAATCAGGATGCCTTTGTATTAATTGATTCTGGATCAACACACTCATTTGTGACATATACATTTGCACCTAGACTAAAAAGACCCCTAGAGTTGTTGCCATATTTGTTGTGTGTGTCTGCTCCATCGGGGGAATCTGTGTTATGTGACTATATATATCGGTTTTGTGACATGCATATTGAGGATGCTACCTTATATGTAGATTTGTTGCCCTTGAACTTTAGACATTTCGATGTAATTTTGGGCATGGATTGGTTGACCAAGTATTGTGCCACCATAGATTGTGTGACAAAAAGGATTGTATTTAAACCACCAGAACAAAAAGAAATTGTGTTTGTGGGTAATGGGGTAGTGCCTCCACCTTATTTGATATCTGCAATGAAAGCATGTAAACTGATCAGGAAAGGGTGCCAGGGTTATCTGTGTTATGTGTTGACTGAACAACCTGTGAATGTTGAATTGAATGATATACCTATTGTTAGAGAATTCCCAGACGTGTTCCCAAATGAATTACCAGGGGAATTGGTAGACAGGGAGATAGAATTTACTATTGAGACTGTGCCAGGCACCCAGTCTATTTCTGAAACTCCCTACAAAACGACTACTATTGAATGAGGGAATTGAAAGAACAGTTGCAGGATCTGCTTGATAAAGGGTTTATCCAACCCAGCACTTTGCCTTAGGGTGCACCAGTATTATTTGTGAAGAAGAAGGATGGTACTTTGCACCTGTGCATCGATTATCAGGAATTGAATAAGGTAACGATAAAGAACAAATACCCTTTACCCCGTATTGATGATTTATTTGACCAACTACAGGGATCACAAGTGTTCTCTAAGATTGATTTGAGATCCGGGTATCATCAGCTGAAGGTTAAGGCAGAGGATGTTGAGAAAACCGCATTTAGAACGAGGTATGGTCATTTTGAGTTCCTTGTTATGCCATTTGGAGTGACTAATGCTCCGACAGCATTTATGGACTTAATGAACAGAATTTTTAAAACCTACCTTGATGAGTTTGTTGTAGTTTTCATCGATGATATTTTGATATATTCCAAAGATAGACTTGAACATAAACATCACTTGAGAACTGTTTTACAAATACTTCGGGACAGGAAATTATTTGCTAAACTAAAGAAGTGTGAGTTTTGGTTGGATGAAGTTGTTTTCTTAGGGCATGTGATCAACAAGGAAGGAATTTCAGTGGACTCGTAGAAAATAGAGGCAATCGTGAATTGGCCTACACCAACCAATGTAACAGAAGTCCGTAGCTTCATGGGCTTAGCTGGGTACTACAGGAGATTTGTGGAGGATTTTTCGAAATTAGTCGTGCCTCTTACCCAATTGACACGTAAAGGACAACCATTTGAGTGGAACGAAGAAAGAGAATCAGCCTTTCATGAATTGAAGACGAGATTGACCACTGCACCAATTTTGACATTACCTTTAGGTACGGAGAATTTTGTGATTTTCAGTGATGCATCATATAAGGGTTTGGGTTGTGTGTTAATGCAGAACGGAAAAGTTGTTGCCTACACTTCCCGGCAATTGAGGCCACACGAGAAGAATTATCCAACACATGACCTAGAACTGGCCGCAGTTGTTTTTGCTTTAAAAATCTGGCGGCATTATTTGTATGGGGTAAAGTGTGAAGTCTACATGGATCATAAGAGCCTGAAATACTTCTTCACACAGAAAGAGTTGAATATGCGTCAGAGAAGATGGCTAGAATTGATAAAAGATTACGAACTAGAAATTCAGTATCACCCTGGGAAAGCTAATACGGTGGCTGATGCCTTGAGCAGAAAATCAACAGGGGGTATGGCTTGTTTGCTTACCAAACAAAGGGAGATTTTACAAGACTTTGAGAAGTCTGAAATTGAAGTGGTGATATGTGAACAGGGCGGATTGATAGCCGCTATTACAGCCGAACCAGCAATTGTTGATCAAAATCAAGCAGAAACAGAAAGAGGATGAGTTCCTCAGGAAGGTAATTGATGAATTTGAGACAAGTCCAAAAGCAGAATTTAGCATTGCAAATGAAATGTTGAAATTCCGGAACAGAATATGTGTCCCTGATATCCCGAAACTAAAGAAGAGGGTCTTAGATGAAACCCACAGATCTGTATTTGCTATGCACCCGGGCAACAATAAAATGTACCGGGATTTGAAACAGACCTATTGGTGGCCTAAAATGAAGAAAGAGATTGCAGAATATGTGTCCAAGTGCCTTCAATGCCAGGAAGTTAAGGCTGAACATCAGAAACCAGGCGGTCTACTTTAACCTCTCCCTATTCCCGAGTGGAAGTAGGAACATGTGACTATGGATTTCGTCGTTGACCTACCTCAGACTTCTTGAGGTATGGATTCTATTTGGGTTGTAGTTGATAGACTGACTAAATCTGCACATTTTCTGCCTATCAAAACTACATTTACTGCTTATAGATTGGCCACCATTTACGTTGATGAGATTGTCCGTTTACACGGTGTTCCAGTATCTATTGTATCGGATAGAGATCCGAAATTTGTGTCTAGATTGTGGAAGAGTTTACAGGAAGCTATGGGAACAAAACTGAGGTTTAGTACTGCATTTCACCTACAGACAGACAGGCAATCGGAACGAATGATTCAAACTTTGGAAGATATGCTTCGCATGTGCGCTTTGGATTTTCAGGGAAGTTGGGAAGATTATTTGCCACTTGTAGAATTTGCTTATAATAACAGCTTCCACTCCAGCATTGGTATGGCACCATACGAGGCTTCGTATGGTAGGAGGTGTAGATCACCTATTTGTTGGACAGAGGTCGAGGATAGAGCTTTACTTGGGCCAAAAATTATGCAAGACACTTCTCAAAAGATCAAAACTATTCGGCAAGGGCTCAGAACAGCTCAAGACCGACAGAAGAATTATGCAGACGTTCGGAGAAGACCTCTTGAGTATGAGGTTGGTGACCATGTGTTCATCCGTGTTTCTCCGATGAAGGGCCAAGTCAGATTTGGGAAAAAGGGCAAGTTGTCACCCTGTTACATTGGGCCGTTTCAGATTTTGGAGAGGCTTGGTCCAGTTGCTTATAGAGTTGCCTTCCTACCAGGATTCGAGCAAATCCATAATGTGTTTCATGTGTCAATGTTGAGGGGTTACCTCCGAGACCCGTTACATGTGATTGATTATCATCGGGTAGCTATTGATGAGAATATGGAACACGCCGAATGGCCGGAAAGAATTGTTGACCGACAAGTAAAAGAATTGAGAAACAAATCCATTCCAATGGTGAAAGTGGAATGGAAGGAACACTATGGGACAGATGCTACATGGGAAAAGAGGAGGAGATACGACTCCACTATCCACATTTGTTTCCTGATGAACGTAAACCAAGTTTGGAGGACCAAACTTCCTAAAGGGGGGAAGACTGTGATACCCTTGTTCCGTAATATGCTAATCGGTCCTTAATTTGAGTATGATTATGTGTTTAGTGTGATTTTGTGTGCCATTATGTGAATATATGTGATTTTGAAATTCTATCTGTTCACCGTAGGAATATCTGTTTGAATAATCCGCTTTGGAAATTAAATTGAGGGCCTTATCGACCACAGAACCCGAAATTGATTGCGCCCTTGTGATTGGTATAATTTTTAGAGCCTACGGTGAAAATTAATTAGAAATTTATTCTGGTCAGATTAAACTAATTAAGTTGATAATTTGAGTGCCCAACTATTTTATATTAAAATAGTGGGTTTGGTTATGGTGTGCAACTTACACCTTACACCTTATTCTTTACACTTACACCTTATACTTACACATTTTATACCTTACACCTTACACCTTTTGTGTAAGTGGCACATGGTGTGCAACTCACTTACACCTTACACCTTACATTTACACCTTACACTTACACTTATACCTTACACTTACACCTTTTGTGTAAGTGGCACATGGTGTGCAACCCACTTACACCTTTTGTGGGTTGCACACCTAAGAAAACTCCTAAAATAGTATGTTAGTGGGGCTTGTTGTATATTAACACTTCACTCTCCTTTAACTCTATTGAACTCAAAATCTGAGATACACTATTGAGAGAGAGGGAGATCCGGCCTTAGTGAGAGAAAGGGATAGAAGTTGTGCAAAGTTTAGCCTAAAGCTTGGGAACCTTGAAGATTATTCAAGACTTGATCATAGATTGTGAGAATCAAGCTCCTAGGTGAGTAATCCTTGATTGTAATTTGTAATTTTGTGTGCATCCAAGCTAATCAGGTGAGCAAGAGTAAAATTGAATGAAATTAGGTTGGCTTTGTTGAATGAAAGCCTGATATATGCATACATGTAAGAAATTAAATTGAAATAGCATGTATCATGTCAATTAAGCAAGATTTGAAGTTTGATTATGCATGCAAACCTGGTTTGTTGAGCTTTGACACCATTTGCATCTTTTGAAATGAAAATAAAGTCAAGATGACCATGCATGTTTGAATAATTGAGGATGGGAGCTTGAAATGCATGAATATACATGATAGAGTTGAATTTGGTGTCAATTTGAGGCATGCAAGTGTGTAATTCTTGATATTGAGCTCCCTAATGTTGTAATCTTGTATTGGTAGCATGTTAACATGAATAAATGTGTAATTTGAGCCATTGCATGCATATTTTGTTGGTTGGAATTCAAATTGGAGCTTAAGAACTAAATCTGGAAAACCCAGATTTTTTATGTCCGCTCGAGCTGGAAAATCGTGCTCCCAACACTTTTTGCAAAGTTGGGTATCCGTTCGAGCGGGATATCTCACGCTCGAACGGGGAGCTTTTTTGGACAGGCCTTCCACTCGAGCGCTCTATTCCATGCTCGAGCGTAATTTCCATGCAACAAGATTAAGAAGCCTTAAGGGTCCGCTCGGCGGGAAGTTTACGCCGAGGACCTGTTTTCTGAAATTTTGTATGATCGTTCTGTATTTCGTTTTCCGTTCTCTTTCACTTGTAAGCACTCTTAGGCATATGTTAAGCATTGTAAATGAATTAATGAGATAAGAATGAAGCCTAAAGAGGAATATGTGAATTAAAGAACGGATTGAACTGTTAATGACCCTTCTATGTTCACGAAATGTATAGGGTCCAGCTCCAGGGCGAATCTACAAGCCGATCACTATGAGTAATATCGATATTTGAATGCTTGTAAATGTCCAATTGTTTTTTCCCTTATAAGCTCTATGAGTTGCTAATTGGGATTGTGGACAGAAGTCTGACACGAATAAGTGAATGGACCAAAGGTCGTTTTGATAAACACAAATAGACCAAAGGTCGTTTTGTTAAACACAAATGTACCAAAGGTCGTTTTGATAGACATAAATGGACCCAAGGCCATTTTGACATGAATGAGTGGGCCGAAGGCCGTTTTGACATGAATGAGTGGGCCGAAGGCCGTTTTGATATAAATGAATGGGCCGGAGGCCATTTTGACAGAAATGAATGGGCCGAAGGCTGTTTTGACATAAACGAATGGGCCGAAGGCCGTTTAGACATGAATGGAAATCTGAAGGGGCCAAGGGCCAGAATGTTTGAAACTACAGTCACTTGATTTGAATTTCGTATAATATATCTATTAAATAGAAATATGGATTGGGCCTAAGGCCGTTTGGAATACGTTGTTCTATATGGTTATGTAATTTCTGTATTTGATATTATTCACTGGGCTATCGCTCACACTCATTCACGTGTTTGTAGGTGAGCCAAGAGAAGTCCAAACCCAGCCCCAGTGAATTCTGCGAAGAATAACAAGAGTTTTGGAGAGTCAGCCTTGTGTCTCACGCACGAGACCCATCCTTGCCCTTTTCATATGTATTTATAGTTTGTCTTGTTGGTAAGGTCTTTGTGTATATCTGTATATACTTTTGTTGTGGGTTGGCTCAGTTTAGATGATCCTGTCTGTAAAGAAGTTTATGCTACTGTACCTTTGATGTGGGTTATTAACATATGTGAGTATGGTTTGTTTGATGTGCATATAAGCACGGCTCTATGGACATAGTTTTAAACTTTTGCTTCCGTTTGGCCCCTTACTCTGACGAGTTATGTCTGTTATGGTCTGAGGCCGTAGGTAATCACAGGATTACTGGTCGGTTATGTCCTTAACCCATAGGGGCGGGTTAGGGTCATGACAGTAAGGAAGATGGTTTTAGCTCTCAAAATCCTTCAAAGCCCTTAGGAAAATCTTCTAACCTTTAATTATGAATGCAGGGGGTCTATTTATAGAATTTCTGCCAAATTGGTCAAAAATATCTTCAAACAAAGCCAGTTGTCCAATTCTCGCCAACTGTTTTGTTTGGGGCTAATGAGACCCGGCTGGGCCCAAAAAACCCGTGGTCAGACCTAATAATGCAAGGCCAAGTCTAAAAAGGCACTCTGGACAAGTTTTCATTGAAACCCAGCTAGGTCTAAACAAGCCACGGCCGGATCTAAACAAACCCGGCCGGGTCCAAAAACCTACCCTTCAAACGGGCATATTTCTCTCACAACTAAATTAGGTGATTCTTTAGTCTACATTGAAGCCTCAGAAGTCTACTTTCCAATGGTGGTGGCCTCACATCTAAATTATAAGTGGTCAGAGAGATATGCCTAATTTAGTGAAGGCTACTCATTTCTATCTTAACGGATTAATGCTCAACCTTTTCCCCAACTAGTTCTCTTTCATCCCCTCCTATTTCCTTCAACTCCAAACCTATAAATAAGATGTTTTTAAGATTTTTCAATGAGTTTACCTCTCTTCTATTTATTTCCACTTTGTCCTTACTCGTTTTACTGAAAAGTGTAATAGATTAATCAAAATGCGAGCCTCGAAACATCGTAGAAACATTTGGAAAAATATTTTGAAAAAGAGGGTTTTAAGGTCTAAAATAGTTTTGGTCAAAATGGAGTGTAAGGTTTAGGATTAGAGCTTAAATCCAAATTTATTCGATGAGAATTCAAAAGATTGCATGGTGTAACTTTCATCATGGGGTGTTCGAAATAAAGCGCCCAAGTCTTAAGGGCGGTCAAAAATGGGGTGTCTACAATTGCCCCTCTTTGACAGAGCTTGAATAGTCATGAAATGACGCGAGTGAATTTCAAAGCCCAAAGACAACCCATTTTGACAAGGCCGAAAGGCTTGGGCAAACAAACAAACAAACAAACAAAATGCAGATGTTGTTGGTTGAACTCAAAAGTTGCCTACGTATCATTTTGTAAGGAATCAAACCAGTGTAGTTCTGTAGCAGAATACAAATGATACATAATGCAATGAAACAATGCAAATGATATATAATGTAAGCAATCTAAGCCACGAGTAGTGCTTACCACACAAATATCATAAAGGAATGGGGATACAAATCAAACTACGTTTTATATAGAAAAGAAGTAGGCACAAGCCAAACAACACCTAACACAGGCTAAGTGCCTACATCCTCAATACTATCCTCAGCACAGCACGGATGCTTACACATAACAGAATCATATTTTAATGTGAAAGGGGTTCGAGCATATGCAAATCTATGTTTTTCATAGAAAGAGAAAGAAAACAAGTAATTGGGTCGTATAATATAAGTAAGGAATGATCTGATGGGAAAAGACAATGATTCTAAATGCTAAATGCAACAAAACAAAATACGATGCAATGGATGCAATGGATGAAGTGAATAAGAGGCTCAAGCCAAACCACATTTTACCTAGAAAAGGCATGGACACAAAACAGACCACGTCTAACACAGAAAAGGTGCCAACATCCTCAATACTGGCCTCAGCTAGGGCTGCAAATGAACCGAGTTGTTCATGAACAAGCTCGGCTTGGCTCGTTAAGGGCTTGACTCGGCTTGGTTCGTTTAGTAAATGAGCCGAGCTCGAGCTTGATTATTAGGCTCGTTTAGTAAACGAGCCGAGCTCGAGCTCGCATAAGCTCGACTCGTTAAGCTCGACTCATTTACCTTTATTTAAATTATATAATAAATATATTATTTATATTAAATAATATGTAAATAATAATATAAATACATTATTTATATATTAAATAATATAAATAATTTTTTTTTCTTAAATATTTTTATTTAAATGATATTTTAAAAAAATTATCGAGCCGAGCCGAGCCGAGTCGAGCCGAGCTCGAGTTTCATTAATGTTAACGAGCCGAGCTGAGCCGAGCCGAGCCGAGCCGAGCTCGAGCCCAATTTCTTATCGAGCCGAGCTCGAGCTTAATAAACGAGCTCGATAAATAAACAAGCCGAGCTTGAGCTCAGCAAAGCTCGGCTCGGCTAGGTTCGTTTGCAGCCCTAGCCTCAGTGCAACATAGGTACTTACACATGACAAAACCATGTTTCAACGAGAGAAATGTATGAGCACATGCCAAACTAAGTTTAACATGGAAAGGATGCAAGCAATAAAATGGTATAATGTAATGGATGTAATGGACAATATAGTGGATGTCTGCAGTAGATGATATATGCAATCCGATAGATGATACTAGATGATGATAGATATGATGTAGCAGCTAGGAAATGGTGCCTTAGAAAGCACCTTACAGGGGTAATTGGCGAGGACTCACCTTATGCTACTAGGGATTTTCCTCTTCTTCTTGGTTTTAAGACTTCTTCCTTCATCCTGTGCTTCCCAATCATGGGTTCTACTTTTCTCCCTGGCTATGTTTGCAACTTTTTCTATTCTTCAATACGGTGACAGACTAGGTTGGTTCAATATCCAGAATTGAGGCACGTACAAGCTATCTCAACCTATGGGGCTACCATACAGATTTCAAGCCGAGGATACACCTCTAGGTATTCAAACCAGACTTTAGTCTCAGAAATTCTGAACCTTTGCATTCTAGGCCTCGGCCATTCGAACTCTAGTTTCCACCATTTCAATTGATCTCCTAGGTACTTATTACAAACACAATCAAGTGGCTATACCAGACCGCCTGAAGCTCTTCGGGCACGACAAACACCAAAGAATTGCACCTTTAGAGGATTTGAGGTCTCCTAGACCTAATGAGTGCACAAGACAGTGCGGGTAAGGTGCACAAGACAATGCGATGGGGCTAAATGAATGTGAATGCACAAAATAGTGCGATACAGAGTGAATGCACAAAACAGTGTGATGTAAGGTGTACAAAATAGTGCAAACTCAAGATGCACAAAACATTGCAATGCAAGGTGCACAAAATAGTGCAATGTAAGGTGCACAAAATAGTGCGATACAAGGTGAATGCACAAAATAGCGCGATGCAAGGTGCAAAAAATAGTGCAATACAAGGTGCACAAAATAGTGCGATACAAGGTGAATGCACAAAATAATGCGATACAAGGTGAATGCACAAAACAGTGCGATACAAGGTGCACAAAATAGTGCGATGCAAGGTGCACAAAACAGTGCGATATAAGATAAATGCACAAAACAATGTTGTGTGGGTGCACAAGACAGTGCGATATAGGGGAAAGATGTATGGTATGCAGAGGGAAATGAGCAATACATAAAGTAGTGCATCATGTACCTTATGAAATGAGTGCCTGGCAACTTGCCACAATTTATTAAAATGTAATTGAAAAACACTACGGAAGGTAACTCGATGAAACTCTTTTAAGTATAGAACAAAGTCAAGAACAAGAGAAACCAATCATGCAATTCAAATCAACCAGAGTGTATGACCATGCATGCATAATCCAAAGCACATGTATTAATCAGAGGGAAGATGGCAATCCTAAGAGAGTTTTGAAATGGTCGGAGACAACTTTCAAAAGCTGAATCATATCATAATCATCAAGGGGGTAAACTACCCTAATTTAGGGAAAAGTGCCCAACAAATGGCTTTAGCAGACTGAAAGAAAGGTTGGGTTCAATTGATGGCCCAGTCAGATGTACTAAAAATTGCCCCTCGTGTCCAGTCACTGGCCATAGATTGGGGTTCATGCCCCATGTTCGATTGATGGCCCGATCAGATGTACTGAAAATTACCCCTTGTGTCCAGTCATTGGCCATATTTTTCAACATTATGCAAGCATGTGTAATACGGATCATCAGACCCTGGAATAATTACCAACTAATCAGACTCATGCTTCTCTTCTTTCTCGACATGTTGAGAACTTACTCCAATCCCCTCCAAAGCAATGACGGATTCCTTATATACACTTTGCAATGATCATGAATGTGATGCCCCTTGTATGGGCACTCTGAGTTTGTTTATGAATTCCATGCATGGACTTGTTTTTGAGTTCAGAGCAAACATTCGTGTATGGAATTTTGGCGATGCCACTCTGTTGAATGTTTGAGCGATAGATTTTGAGCGACAAACACGTTATGGTGACTCGATGAAGAGCACTTTTGAACGATAGACACATTATGGTGACTCGATGAAGAGTGTAGACTAAGACAAACACCAGGAATGACACAACATAACTCACAACTAACCCAAAAGCAGAAAAAGACTCAAGGTAACTGATCATTCATAGTGCCCTAGTATTACTTATGTTCCCTTTAGAACTCAATTTCGTAAAACATGAGTTTCGTTTCCCTCTTTTTTTCTTCATGTTAGAGATTCCACAAATAAATTCAAGTGTTAAAAATTTCTTCACTTGTTGATTCAAGCTAGTTCTTTCTTACCCAACGCAAGTATGTGATATGCACAATAGTCAGTGTAGCTCATGGACTGATGCGAAACTGACGACATGAATTGGGCAGGATAATCGGGTTGAGATGAATAAGATGGATATGGTTGAGACCGCACTTCAGGATGAAGTCGCCTACGTATCCCAAGAATAGGAATTAGGTCAATGCAGTTTATGGCTGAGGTTCACTTGGGTGTTGACACTCTCCTTTTGCCCTCTAACTTTTGCCAAAGTCTCCCCTTAGGGTTTTCAACCTTACGAGCTCTATTTATTTGATTTCTCATTTTCATGCTCTGACTTTTGCCTAGGTTGCCCTTTCAGGTTTTCGACCTAGCGAGCCTCTCAAGGATAGCGTTACATCATTTGTGGTGAATTTGATCAATAGTCATCCTGACCCGAACATTGGAACTGGCTTCGCCTTGATTTGAGTTTGGTTCTCCATTCTTTATACATGCCTTTGTCCTTTTCTTTCGCATCATTTTCAAAGTTGGTTTACAATGTGGTACTTCCTCTCATTGGCTTCCCTGAATTCAAACAAAAGTTCATTACCTCACAATTGCCTAGATTTCATTCCAATGCATGCCCCTGGCTTGATAGTTGACTTTTTTTCCTTTTTTTTCTCTTTTCTTCTTTCTTTTTTCTTTTCTTTCTCTTTTGGTTTTTTTTTTTTTCTCTTTTTCTTTTTTTCTCTTTTGGTTTCTTTCTTTTTTCTTTTCTTTCTCTTTTTGGTTTTTCTTTTTTCACTTTTGGTTTCTTTCTTTTTTGAAGTAATGAAAACATCAGGGGGAGAAATTTTATTATTATAAGGTCTGAAAGCCACCTTGTACTTGCCAAAATGATCGCCTAATGGCGAAGAGAATCTCCAGGACGGTGTAGAATACCACGCACAAGTCCGAATCTATTTTCGCAAGATTTATAGAAGAAACAGCTAAAGAAGCAATTGAAATTTTTGAGATCATTAAGGACTTTGTGCCGATAAGTCAGAATCCACTCAAACCATTTGGGGGATCCTTCTCAATACTCGAGCTTATTAACAAATTCAAAGCTTTTTTCTTTTTCTTTTTCTTTTTTTTAAAGGTCACACATGCATTACTGTAGGCACAACAAAATGAGCAAAAACCTGACTTTCATTTTCTTATTTAGAAAAACGAAGACCTGAGGGTACACGAGAGTGACTCAAAGGAAAAGACTCAACTGACGCAACAACACAAGAAAAGACAAAGAAAATAAAACTCTAAAACTCGACTATTTACGGGATACAACTCAAAACAAAATCAGCATCCTTAAGACAAAAAGGGTTTTCACTCTCCAAGTCCATCTGCAGAATTCAAAAAGAAACTTCAAGTAACCCACAGGAGGGTCCAAACCTGCCTTCACTTCAGCAATACGAACATCCACACCCAATAGGATTGATTTTAGACTTTCAAACTGAGTCTCACGGAATGAGCCTTCACAATTACCCTGGTTGTCCCCACACATCTCCTTGACCAAAACAATTTCTTTTTTGTACCATGCCCCTAGTTCAAAAGGTCCTTTTTCACATGCTTTCGACAATTTCCCTAGTTGAGACTGAGGTTCATCATTCCAACCATCATTGCTGGCATCAGTTAAGGGAGCCCATTGATTTATTTCAACATCATCAAGCTCAAGATTGAGTTTGTTTTTCTTTCTCAAAATTTTTAAGGAGATAGAGATTGGAAGATTCAAGAATGAACACAATGGGTTTGGGCTCATTGGTGGGTATGATGTGCTGGCTATGGTCAAGGTTGGTTGTTGGCAAGCCATGGATGGATTTATGTTATAGGATGGCAATCTATTGCGGTCGGGGAGAGGTTTATTGACAGCTTTTGGATTTTCAAGTGGGGTGATGACCTTATTGTCAATCAGGTCTTGAATTTCATGGTGAAGGCGAAAGCAAACAGTCAGTATGATGACCATACTGCTGATGGAATGTGCAATATTGGGTAGGGTCGTGTCTAGGTGGGACAGGGTTAGGGAGAGGTCGGGGATTGAGTGGTTTGAGATATCCTTTCTCTATCAATAACTTCAAGGCGAGGGTTGGGCTTATATAAAGATGGCGAAGGTTCATTTTTGGGAAGAAAAAGCATCAGGTTTAGAAACATTGGCAAATGGGTTGGCGGGTGTTTGTTGGGTGTTCATAGGCTTGGGACTAGAATCAAGATGGGTGTTTCTAGTAAAGCATCTCTTTTCATTGTTTGCCCCCTGATTCAAAATGCTCTCAACCTGAGCGACAAAAGTGTCATCCATAGTTTTTGTAACAACTGCGAGCACTTGCTGCTTGTTTAACCCTTTGACCTTCAAAGTCTCAATAGCCCATCGAAGATGTGCATAGGGATCAATACTTGTCCCGGCCTTGTTCTTGCCACTTGCTTCAGCTTGGCCAAGGGATTGGATGGCTATATCGAAGCAAGGCCCATTTATTGTTGATATGTCATCACCTAGACTTGAGATAGCTTCAGGTTAGCCCTTTCCAACTACAACTCACCACAAGATTGGGGAGCTTTTTGATGTGAACCTTTTGGCATATGATATGGTCGATGATGGAGCCAAGACCCCAAAGGCTAAATCTGCCATAGTTCTCTGAAGATCTTCAATCATGCTCAACAACTTAGGAGTAGCGAGTTCAGCCATTGGTGCTCGCAGTGCATTTGACCCAACTTGGTCTTGATAAATAGGTTGGGTTGGATTCTTTGGCGTAGATTAGACTGGAAGTGTGCGGTTGTTAAGTTTTGGGGTTTGATGATTGGGATTCAAGTGCATCCATCATGCATAAGTCCATGCTTTCTGGAATGAACACCTCAGGCTTGGGTAAATAGGCCAGGGTGATATATATATTGGAGTCGAAGGTGGGACGTAGTGTATGGATGAGGTTAAGGTTAGGAGGAGGTACTTGGTCATTGATAGGAAGTGTGTTGGTGGTAACATTGGGTTCTTGAGATGGAGCTATCTTCTAGTTGTCGATGAGATTATGAACCACATAACGAAGGCGGTAGCAACGATCGGTGCCATGACCGCGTTGTTAATGGTACGAACAGTATTTGGTGGAGTTATGTTTAGCAGGGAGTGGGTCAGGAAGAGGTTGGGGAAAAATGGATCTGAGATACCCTCTTTCCATCAAGACTTTTAGTGCACTAGTTAGGCTCATAAGGAAGGAGGTGAAAGTTCTACATTGAGCTCTAGTTATGCTGGCTATTTGTGGGTTGGTATTGGCAAAGGGGTCGGTAGTTTTGGGATCGGTGGCAATGGTATTGATTTCAGTGGGTTTGGGAATAGTGCTACTACTAGCATTGGTACTCCCAGAAAACACCCTCTTTGTTGGTTCGCTTGTTTTGGAAATATGCCCTTTGTTAAATACGCTCGCAATCTGAACCCCTAATTCATACAAATTTTTGAAAGTGAACAGTAGAGCAACTATTAATTTTTGTAACATATCAGGCTCAAGGTTCTGCACCACTATCCGCACTTGGTCCCTTTCAAAAGGTCGATTTGTCATATGTGCTTCTTTTGCTCTCCACCTTGCAATAAATTCCACAAAAGGTCCTTCAGGATTCTGGTGGGTTGCTTCAAGCTCTTGGGTGGTCATTTCAATTTGGGTATTATAAGAATACTGATTGACAAACGCCTCAGCCAAATCTTCCCAATTCTGCTTCACTTTATCCTTTAACTTGGTATACCAAGTAGCTGTTATACCCAACAAGGTTCTTCCATATAGAGAGAGTTTCTGAGGCTTAGTTAGACCCATTGGTTTCAAGACGTCCGAGAAAAGTCGGATATGTACCATAGGATCTCCAAACTAGTTGAAACGGTCAATGGGGTTTAGAGGACATACACACATTATTACATTTTTGCCCTCACGTAGGAGGGTCCGAATGTCTAAGTGTCCGAATTAACTACTTATTACAAGTCCAACCGGATGAATAATAAATAAATAACTAGCTATCTAATTTATTACAACAAGGATATTATAACAACAATAATTACAACAATATAATATTACAACAATAAGTACAACAATAATTATGGCAATAATATGAACAATAATATTACAACATTAAGATGAACACCAATATACACAAGGATCGTATGCGCGTTGATGAAGACAATTTTCAAAGACTGCTCTGTCTGCCTTCTGGGAATCTACTATGTTTCACCCTCAGCCACTGCCCTCTGTTTCCGTCAAAAGTACTATGCTTACCAAACATTAGAGCTCGGTCAGCCCCCAATGAGGCCCAGCCGGGTCCAAACAAGTTCGGTTGTGCCCTATTTTCTTACAAAAAAATGTTTTTGTGCTCTGAGGTAAAAATAGTGCAAACAGAGCAGCTTTAAACCATGTTTGTCTCTTCTACTCTTCTCTATCATGGAGAAACTCAAGAAAAGAACGGATTTGGTTCCAAAACGATCAATAAGCGCAAGTTGATTGCTTGATGATTTTGAACACAATTGGACAAAATTTAATACATGCAATGAAAGACATACCACCTGTCCCTTCTATCATGAAGTTAGCTCAAGGAGGAATGTAGACACGCCTCAAGAGTCATCAAACATCACAAATTAGTATCCAATGACTCTTGACACGATGAACTCGGCATAACATCTGGCTAAATCCAACCAATTTTATTCATCTTCTTTATGTCGGTTTCATTGATCTTAAGCCAATTATATTAGTTCTTTTTTACTTACCTTTCCATTCTTTAATCACTTAGTCCGATAATGAGATTTAAGTCCATTAAATGAAGAGAAGTATCAAACAAGAAATGATCCTTAGCATAAAAGAGAGACAATGCCTTGACGATGAACCTCCGAAGAGATTAAGCCATTGAGCATAGGAGGTCTCTTTCTCATGCCTTGAATAACAATTAATCGCTTGAAACAACTCTCAAACAAAGAAAGCCAAGAAAGGAGAAAGGGTGCAAAAATGATTATGCGAAGTTGATTATTACCAAAAATGGAACTCTCTACATAGAAACCAAGTAAAGAAGGCTATCAACTCGAATGACTCAATGTCTAAGGCCTAAACAACCGAAGCCATGAGGACTTACAACACAACAAGTATAATATTCAAAGCATAAATTTAAAAGACATTAAAACAGCCCACAAATACTAAAAAAAAAAATTGTGGTAAAAGCAAGAGAAGGTAAATAAAAAGAGTAGGGAAAGAACAAAGCCTAAAGAGAGGTGGCTAACCCCTCAACTTTTTGCAATTTTAAGTCACATATTCCAGCCCAAAATAGTCCAAAAAGAGTCCCAAAAGAGTCCAAAAACAGTGTCTAAAACCATGTTAAAAGAGCACAAAAGATAGGCAAAAACAAAGAGATACAAAACTAGTAAGCAAGACTAAGGAAGGGATGCTAACCCCTCCACTTTTGGGACATCTAAACCATGTTTTCCAGCCTTTCTAAGCTCTGAAAATCATTATGAAAACCAAAAAAAAAGGAGCAAAAACAAAGGGTATGAGCCATGGGATAAGGTGCAAGAAAGGATGTTAAGCCTCTTTACGTTTGGTAGCTATTCAACCCCAAGTTCCAACACTTGGAATGGATCCAAAATAGTAAGAAAACACAAGAAAAAGATTAAAATGAAAGCAAGGAAAAATGTGACAAGCTTATACATCTTGAAGAGAGCAAACTTTGGTTGTTGATCAAACTTGATTCCAAACACCCTCAAGTTTATGAAATATGGTTTGAAACTTCAACAAAAAGATTCAAGAACAAGTTCTAATGGTGTATGTGTTGTGTATGTATTGTTCAAGAAGATTTGAAGATCAAAGGAGTAAAGAAGATGGTTTTAGCTCTCAATATCCTTCAAAAACCTTAGGAAAATCTTACAACCTTTAATTCTGAATGCAGGGGGTCTACTTATAGAATTTGAGCCAAATTGGTCTAAAATATCTTCAAATAAAGCCAGCTGTCCAATTCCCGCTAGCTGTTCTATTTGGCGCTAATGAGACCCGGCCGGGACCCAAAACCCATAGTCGGGCCCAAAAAACCCACGGCCGGACCTAATTATGCAAGGGTAGGTCTAAAAAAGCACTCTAGACAAGTTTTCATTGAAACCAGGCCGGGTCTAAACAAGCCACGGCCGGATCTAGACAAATCCGGCCAGGTCCAAAAATCTACACTTCAGGCCCTACTTCAAATGGGCATATCTCCCACATTTGGACTCAATTTTAGGTGATTCTTGAGTCTAAATTGAAGCCCCCGAAAGTCTCCTTTCCAATGGTGGTGGCCTCACATCTAAATTATAAGTGGTTAGATGTCTAATTTAGTGAAGGCTGCTCATTTCTATTTTAACGAATTGATGCTCAACCTTTTCCCCAATTAGTTTTCTTCCATCCGCTCCTATTTCCTTCAACTCCAAACCTATAAATAAGATGTTTTCAAATATTTTTCAAAAAGTTCACCTCTCTTCCATTTATTTCCACTTTGTCCTTACTCGTTTTACTAAAAAGTCCAATAGTTTAATCGAAATACGAGCCTCGGAATATCGTAGAAACATTTGAAAAAATATTTTGAAAAAGAGGGTTTTAAGGTCTAAAATAGTTTTGATCAAAATGGGGTGTAAGGTTTGGGATTAGAGCTTGAATCCAAATTTCTTCGCTGAGGATTCAAAAGATTGCACAGTGTAACTTTCATCATCGGGTGTTTGGAATAAAGCACCTAAGCCTTAAAGGCGGTCAAAAATGGGGTGTCTGCAGAAGGGTGAAGAGAAAGAGAGAGAGTTGGGTTTGAAAAATAATAGAGGTCGGGGATCTTGTTAAAGATAATAGAGAAGCGGAGAAGTCTGAGAGAAAATAAGGAATCTCTGTAGAGGCACAAGGCACTGACAAATTGGCCGATAATAGCGGTCGAGGGTGGAGTTTGGCAGCATTGAAAAGGTAGGAGCTTTTAAATACCCCATTTTTGACCATCCGCAAGACTTCGGCGCTTGGTCCGGCACACTCGATGATGAAAAGTGTATTGTGTATGATTCGAATTCTCAACGAAGAGAGCCTAAGTCCGAGCTCTCGAACCAATCCCAAACCTTACGTATTTACACTGTTTGTACCCCAGAATTTCATTTTTGAGCATTGTATCAACCTGCACTGAGTGTAAAATAAAGAAACAGGGGAAAACATTGGAGGCCAGCCGGCCCACAGTGGGAGCCGGCCGTAGCCATTGGGAATCGGCCAGCTCTTTTTGGCGAGAAACACTATTCTAGGCGGGAAATGGTCAACTGTCCATTTTTTAAGATATTTATGATCTTTTTGGCCCAAATTCTATAAATACGAGCTCTTGGCTCTGTTTTGAGGGTTGAAATTTTTCCAAGAGCCTATACACACAAGAGAGAGCTCCTACTTCTTACACAAGTCATATTTGAGCAAACCTATCTCTGTTGAAGTATATCTGTACATCATCTACCACCTTAGATCATAACCTTAGAACCTTGGTTGTGCTTTGTGAATCACAATTCAAGCTTGAGAGTGTGCTTGAACCAAGTTTGTGTTACAAACAAGAGCTTACCTTCTTTGAGAGGTATAAACTTACTACCTCTTCTCTTGCTCTCTTTACTGTCTCTTGCTATCTATTTCTTGTGTTTTTATATTGTCTTGAGCCTATTTCAAGTGTCTAAGCTTGGGTTTGGATAGCCTATTTCTTGCACCTTCACCTATAGCTCAAACCCTTGTTTTACACCCTTTCTTTGCTTTGCAAATTGATTTTCAGAGTTTAAAAGAGGCTAAAAATCATGCTTTGAGGTTTCAAAGGTGGAGGGGTTAGCCACCCCTTCTTGTTCTTGCTTACTAGTCTTATTTTCTTTGCTTGTTGTTTAGCTTTTTGGGATCTTTTCATGCACTTTGAGCCGCTGTTTTTCACCTATTAGGGGCTGTTTTAGGGCTGTCCTAGGTTATTTAATTGGTTCAAGCTTTGATTAGTTCATTTGTTGTATCATAAGTTCTCATAGATAGCTTGTTGTATGTTGTTCTTTGCTTTTCTTTAATTGATTTCCATGTTATGAGCATCATTTTAATAAGCAACTTACCATCCATTTCTTTCGTTTGAGAGTTGTTTCAATCGGTTGATGGTTATTCAAAACATGAGCTAGAGATCTATGCTTAATGGCTTAATCTCTACGGAGATTCATCGTCAACGGCATGGTCTCTCTTTCATGTTGAAAATCACTTCCCGTTTGACATGCTTCTCATTTAGTGGACATAATCATCACCTTGGACAAATGAATTAAAGAAAGGAAAAGACTAATGAATTTGGCTTAAAATGAACCAACCAACATAAAGAACATGAGTTATATTGCTTAGGTTCGGCCGGACGTTATGCCGAGTCCATCGTGTCAAGGGTTGTCATACGTCAATTATGATGTTTTGATGAACCTTGAAGCATCTCTACCTCCCACTTTGAGCTCACTCCATGATAAGAGGAAGGGGTGGTTATTATTCATTGCATTCATTGATTTTTGTCCAAAATCATATCCGAAGTCATCAAGCAAACAACTTACTCATTGATGGTTTTGGAAACGGCTTCGTTCTTCTCTTGAGTTTCCCATGACAGAGAAGAGTAGAAGGGACAAACAAAGCCTAGAAAGGCTCTATCTATACTGTTCTCACCCTATAGCACAAAAACAATTTTGGCACAAAATTAAGGGCCGGCCGGCTCTCTTTGGTGCCGGCCAGATCTTATTTGGGGCCGGCCTGCTCGAAATGTGTGGTATGCAGTGAGCTGTTGGCAAAAGCAGAGAGTAGTGGTTGAGGGTGAGGCAGAGCAATCTGGGCAGATAGTGCAACTTCTAGACCCTATGCATGCGGTCATTATGCCTCGTTGATTGTTCATTGTTGTAATTAATTAATATTATTCTTGTAATATCATTATAATTATTATTGTCATTATCATTATTATTGTCGTTTTATTGCTAAAATTAGTTGAGTTGTGTAGTAAGAATTGTCGTTGTTTCTTAGTATTATTCTTGTTGTAATAACTTAGCTAGTTAGACACTCATTTGGACCCTCTTGCATGAGGGAAAAATATGTAATAATGTGTATGTCTTCCAACCCCGTGTCTTTCTCCTTTTTGTTTCATTGCTTATGATGGATAGAACAGAACATCATGTTTCTTTTAGCATTTTCTATGATTTGCAGCCATTTGTCTGCCATGGATTAGGTTCGGTTCATCATTCTAATGGCATAGTTATTTATTACTTCCTTAAATACATGCACCACCGCATGCTATCAAAGTGATTTACATGATATATTAGACAACCGAATCAAATAGTAGCATTTTTACATGTGTTGCATTAGTCATTTTATATCATTACGATATCATGCATTTTTCCTAATTATTTCTTCCTTTTTGGCTTGCCTTGGAGTATTAGATGAGCACTTATCGCTTTAGCATATCACATAAGTATGATTGTTGTCATACCAAAGCATAACACCATGAGGCTAATTGCTTAAGTGATATAACTCTTTGAATACCTATGGATGAAGGCTAAATGCGAAAATTGGGATAAATTAATTAATGTACATACGAGCTCACCTTTTCAAGTGAAACGTATTCAAACACTTTTCGAACAAACATGAAATCAAAGCATTCCAACTTTTGCAAATTTAGTCTATACTTGCGTGCATCACCTAGTAAAGTTAGCCTAATAAATCGGAACAAGAGCGTATAATGTAAATAAGAATCACATCATGATTAGTAAAGGCTAATCTTTGATCGGACGAGTGGGGTGCTAAATTCATGACCTTCCCCTCTCATACCTAAATTCCCGAGCCGAGACACTTTGGTGATGACGGATAAGTGGCCTTTGGCACAAGTCATAGGTTTCCTAAATTCCTCAAAAATATTTAGGTGGCAACTCTGTAATCTAGCAAAGCAGTCCATTTTTGGCATTTGATTCAAACATCGATTTTCCAAAAAGAATTGCCGGATTTGGACTCTTTTTATGTTTTCACTGTTTCACATTGCACTTGTGAAATTAGATTCAGAACCACAGGAGTCCGAACTGTAGGGCTGATCATATCCAAAAGGAGCATGAAAAGTCAAGCTACAAAGCCGTAGAGGAACTTTGGCCGGAGATGAAAGAACATAGAGAAACTAGTGGACAAAGGAAAAAATCACCATGAAACGTTACTGAAAAGAAAATATTGCAAATGAATGAGTTGCGGTCCAACAAACGACAATATCTAAAAGAGAAAGAAAGAGAATATTATATTATATGTATATTTAATATTGTGTTCATTTTACAATACAATGAAGAGGCCTATATATAGGCAAGGTAAGAGTAAGTAATAAGAAAGTTATAAAAATATCCTAATATGATAAAATATAATTACAACATTTAATATATATGATGAATATAATATATATATATCTATATACCATATTCGCTAACATATACAATTGCCAACTAAAAGAGACATCAATTGGTGTTCTTCCCTTATATGTTTGTATATATTATTAGATGCTTGGCAGCACTAATTTGGCACTACCAATTCACTTATATTGATATGGAATGAATCATGTGAAGGGGTGAGCACACATTCCTCTCTCTATCTCTCTCTATTCTCTTCCACGTTATCAGGGGTAGATTAAGAGTGCTATATTGGTGAGATATAATATGGTTATTATTATTATTATTATTATTATTATTATTATTATTATTATTATTATTTACAGTAATGGTAAAGACTCACATATTTGACCTACAAATTCACCCACAATGATGTGGGAAGGGAATTAGGCCCTCAATGATGGGATGTATAACAAATCAAAAATTTACAAATATCCTAATTTTAGTTATAACCGATTTTCTTCTTTAGTTATGACAATATTTTAATTATAACTAATGAGATCTTTGATTATGCCTCATCTAATGTTTGCTCAAGATTTTTTTTTTAATTATGACTTAGAAATTATGAAATTATGACATTTTCTTATTTAATTATAAAACAGAAGGGCTACAGACCCCCACAACCCCTACCCACCTATGTAAGAGAGATATGGGGAAAAAAATACACAATGAGTGTTCGCCAATCAATTGGGAGTCATGAGGATCACCCATTTTGGAGGTCTCAAGCATTTTTCTTAATTTTGTTACAGAGTGTGGACTCGACTTCTTCACGCGCCCCCCTTTCAGAGAGGCGCGAATTGGTCTCCTACAGTTCGGACTCCTGTCAGGGTTCTGAATCTAATCTCACAAAGTGCAATGTGAGATTGATAAACACCAAAGAGTCCAATCCGGCAAATCATTTTTGAAAAATCAGATTTTGAATCAAATAATGCCAAAACTGGACTACTTTGCCAAATTACAGAGTCGCCACCTAAATATTTTATTTTGGAAAATTTAGGAAACCCTGACTTGTGCCAAAGGCCATGTGTCCGTCATCACCAAAGTTGCCTCAGCTCGGGAACTTGGGTACGAGAGGGGAAGGTCCTGAAATGAGCACCCCTGCTCGCCCGATCAAAGGATCGGCCTCTACTAAGCATGATATGTTGTTTTATAAACACATGTGTTCTTATTCCGGTTATTAGCTAATTTACTATGTGATGCACACAGCATACAAGTATAGACTAAAATCGCAAGAATTGGAACAAAACAACTCATGTTTGTTTTTGAAAATGGTTTGAAAGTGCCACCCTCAAGTGGGCTAAAGCGCGGATTTGCCACTCTCAAGTGGGCTTAAAACATGATGATTTGCCACTTCGCAAAGTGGACTTAAAACTTGCATTTGATGAATTGTTCCAATTCAAGCAATGAAGCCTTCATCTATAGGCATTCATGCAGTTAAATCACTTAAGCAAATAGCCTCATGGCAACACTCACACTCATGCAAGTATGCTAAAGCGTAAAGACTTACAGTGTACTCCAAGCCAAAACAAAAGCTAGTTAGAAATCAATGTATGATCCTAACTATGCAAGATGCCTAATGCAATACATGCAATAATGCAACTAATAGGCTCGACTACTAACATGGCGTATGAATGCAACAATTTGATAACATGATTTGAAACACGTATTCAAATAGGTATTGAAATACAATGCAGTTTGAATGATGTGCCAAGCCCGGTGCATGCAAGACAAATAAATGATGCAAACATGCAAGCATAAGGTATGCTAATCATAACGTGCCCTAATCTAACCATCGAAAGCAGATAAATAAAAGGGAGAAAGACGTGGGGTTGGAAGACATGCACACACACACGCACGCTTATTACAACATTGTGCCCTTGCGAAGGAGGGTCCGAATGAATGAGCTAAGCTAATCAAACTAATCTAATTAAACTAATTAGACTAATTATTACACAACAAAATAAAGAAATAGCTAAGCTAAGCTACTTAATTATTACAACACTTAATTAATTAACAAACTAATTAATTAAATTACAAAACCATGCTAACTGATAAGTAAAGCATTAAACAATACTGCATCAACTCTGCTTTAAGAGGTTAAACGTGCATGCATTCGGTTTTCACCCCGAAAAGCCCACCGGTTTGCTTTTGAGAGGCTCTGTTTGCAGGGTTATTCCAAGAACTCTCTGCACCATATTACCAAATCACTGCTGAGGAATGCACCAGTGGCCTGCCGGCCATGGATGCTTGCTGCCGACCATCTGCCAGCCAAAAGTATGCTATGCCAGCCAAGGATGATGCACTACCGGCCACTAGTGTGCTGAGTCACCACACTATAACAGAGCACAAACAAAGGAAAATTGAGGGTTTTCCAAGGACATGTTTGTACTGTGCCGTTCCTTATCATCTCAAAACATCAAAGGAGTGGCACTCTTGGATCCAAAACCACCAATCAAACATTTTCAATGCATGATGGCCAAAGATCCAAATTGTACACTTTCAATAAATGCACAAAAACAAAACTCTAGCCCACTACCTTATCATGGATGATCAAAGGCAATGGAGACAAAGGAGATTGGCTCATTTCATCACTTTGAGTATGAAATAGACCAATCTTCCTCGTGTTCAATATAACGTTCGATTGAACACAATGCAATGCACACATAACATGCTTATCTTGGTCATGTTTTACTTGGTTCATTTTAATTACTCATTTTAGCATTACCAAGCCATTCTTTAGTTAGTTTGTCCAAGATGATTATCCTCTAAGGGGAGAGGGGTCAACCAAAGGATGATTTAAGACATGAGAGAGCTTATGCATTTGGCTAGGAGGAACCCTCAAAAGAGAGTTAAAGCCATTGAGCATGAACTCTACTTCAAGCTTAAACATATACATAAGGTTAACCAACCCTCAAAGCAAATCAAAAGTGAAGAAATGAGGGAGGTTACAGAATTTCAGTGCTGAGATGGCATGAAAAAGAATGCTAAAACATGCAAGAAACATGCACAACATGGTAAAAGCCAAAAGCATTAAAGCTAGTGAAGAGCATTACACTAGAGGCATGCAATACCAAGCTTAAATGACCAAACCAGCTCTGGACAAAGCTTAAACATGTTAAATCAGTAGCCAAAACATGCTGAAATTTAGGCACAAAAAGCAAGAAAAGCATGCTCACTTGTTGGCTCACAAACAAGGCTCAAAGCACAACTCTCAAAAGTAATGAAAGAGTGATGTGTGAGAGTGTGACAGTGATATATGCACTGAAATGACATGTAAAACAATGTTACAACATGCAACCATCCCATGCAAGACATGTAGAAGGCCTTAAAACACTAAGCTAGTGAAGGCATTTGCACTATAGCTATACAATACATGGCTCATATGACCAAGACCACTGAAAACAAAGTTAAAGCATGTCAAAACACTACTAAAAATGTGCTGGAGTTAAGCTAACACATGCTAGAACAATAAGCTAACTCATTATGCATATTAAGCTAGTAAGCATGATTACACTACAAGTGTAAGAAGCAAGCAACAAGTGACCCAACCAGCTAAAAACAGAGCTAAAGAAGGTTAAAAAATTCACAAAAACATGCTGAGATCAAGCCATGAGATGGTAGAAAAACATGCTCACATGTTGGGTCATCTACACATACAAACAAGACACAAGGAGGGGAGGCCAACCCCTCCTATTTTGGGCCTTAAAACATGGTTTTTGTCATTGAAAAACCTCTAAGTTTCAGTGGTAAAAAATCCAAAAGAGTTTGATTTGAAGGTGATGAAAGATGGCACAAAAAGCTTAACAAGCTAAAGAGCCAAAATGGGAGACAACCCCTAACACAAAATAAGCTCAAACTACCACTTTTAGGACTGAAAACATAACTTTTTACATGCCAAAACCAGCCTTGAAATGGTGGAAAAAGATGGCAAAGCAAGTATGAAGAACAAGCTTAAAGGGAGAGAGTTATTCCTCTTAAAGCACAACCCAATTTTAGGCAACAAAACCAAGCAAAATGACCTTCAAGAGCTCCAAGGAGGCTCCAAGAGAGCTTCAAGCAACCTCAACCCAAAGATGAACCACTCTTGTTAAGGGTTGACAGGTTAAAGATTGATGTATACAAGCTTCTAAGCACAAAAGCTTTAGAGAGAGAGAAATCTAGAGAGTGGATTGTAGAGAGAGAGGCTCTCAAACTTCTTCCTAAATTGTTCTAACCCTCAAAACCATAGAGAAGGCTCTCTATATATAGCAAAGTACAAGCTTTGGTCGAAATATCTGATCACAGGACAGCTGGAGCAATGTGGAGACAGCTGGAGGTGAATATCCGCAAAAAATCTAAATTTCTGCATCAATGGCCGGCAAGCCATCATTGATGGCTAGCAATTCATCATCCATGGCCAGCAAGGGTCACTCTTGGATGGCAGGGGGCTGGCAATGGCCATTCATGGCTGGCACATGGCCAGAAAATCCCATTCGTGATCAACAACCTCCACCTCTTGTTGGCCAGAAAAATCTACTTTTTGAGCCTAACTTCAAATGAACATATCTCCTTCATCTAGACTCCTTTGGAGGTCATTATTGAGCCTAAATTGTAGCCCTAGAAGTCTTCTTTCCAATGGTGGCAGCCTCACTTCAAAATTCCAAGTGTGAAAAACGTTATGCCACTTTTAGTGAAGACTGCTCAGTTTCAATCCTACCCAGATTCATGCCAAACTTCTCCCAAACTTGGTTTCTTCTCTCCCTTGCAATTTTCTTCAACTCCAAACCTTTAAATAAGGTGTTTTGAAAGATTTTTCAAAGAGTTCACCTCTCTTCTATTCATTTCCACTTTGTCCTTGCTCGATTTACCGAAAAGCGCAACATTTAACGAAATGCAAGCGTCAGAACATCGTAAGAACTTTTTCAAAAATATTTTGAAAGAGAGGGTTTTAAGGTTTAAAATCTTTTGGTCAAAACCATTTTAGTCCAAAAAAGGGGTGCAAGGTTGGGATTTGACACTCTCATTGCCGAAGAAATCGAACCTTTGCACTGCACACCTCATCACCAAGTAAACAATCAGTAGCGCCCAAGTCTTAAGGGCGGTCAAAAATGGGCTGTCTACACAAAGATTTTCTCCCCCTATCTCACTCTTACTAATGCCTCACTCTTATCAAAAATCAATAACTTCTCTTATCTTTATCACTTGAGTAGACAGAGATCCTCTCTTTCTCTTCTATTTCTATCTCTATCTCTATCTCTATCTCTATCTTTGTCTCTCTCTCATGTGTCTTACGTACATCTCCCTTTCTTCCCTTATGGTGCTTCTTTGATGGAGGAATTGTTGATGAATGCCTTGATTAGGGGGCCTCATTTGTATATAAAACCACACTAAATACTCCAATTCTGATATTGGAGATGACTTTAAACTCACTCTCAAACCCCTCATCTCATTTCTGCTCCCAAAACCCTTCTCCCCCATTATTATCTTTTTCTCCTAAAACCACTTTATTTCCTTCTCTCTCTCTCTCTCTCTCTCTGATTTGCCTTTCTCAAAACCTTCACCCCCTTCTCGTTTCGTCTATGATCTTTCTCCTCCAAAACCCTTATGCTGTGTTTGGTTAGGAGATTTGCAAAGGGAGTTAGAACGGGAAAAGGAAAAAGTAAGTAAAATGTGAATAAAATATGTTTACATTTCATCTAGTTTCACACATCTTTTTTGTTTCTCTTTCCAAACCTCCCAATAAAATACAATATTAACTAATTCGTGAGGAAGACGACAAAGTTGTAGTACCGACCAAAGGTCGACTGGATTTTCTAAGAGCCGAAGCCAACAATTTCATAACTGTGGTCGAACGAGTTCGGTTGATGGATTTTTCAAACCAATGTTGTCGATACAAGTAATGGTAACTAGTAAAACCCACTCGACCGGACTCGACTCGTGAACACCCACAACCTTAAGAAGGTCAATATAATTTGCCACACATCAAGGGATGTCAGTGTAATTTACCCAATATCTATTTATAAAGAGTTATGCTAGGGATTCTAAATAATCTATCAAATTTTTTACAAAATCTTTCACATGGGTGTAGGACCCACATTATTTAGTAAAAAATTTAATAAATTATTTGGAATCCATAACATTTTCTATTTATAAAAAGGCAAAAAGGAAAAATTATGTGATGATTATTGGTTAAAAGTCAATAGTCAATATGGACCAAAAAAATGTTGAAATAGTTAATAAGATAAAATCTTTATCTTATCCATCAATTAATCACTCTTTATCTTACAATCATCTATCAACTACAAAATACATATATATATATATATATATATTACAAAATATTCAACATACAAATTAACTAAAATAGAGGATATTCAAAATGAGGGCTAGGTGTTGTTTTGAAAACCGGACCGGTGAGCGAACCGGAAAAGGGACCGGATGGATGGGTCACTGGTTCAACCGGCAAGTCGAAGCGGTCGAACCGTGACATCATAATTAATATTATATAATTATAAATATAATTATAAATTATAAATAAATAAAAATATATATAATTACTGAAATAATAAAAAAATGTGTTGCATAATATTTACTAATAATATTTAATAAAGTCATAATTGATAATAAAAACAAAAAGTCACTAGTTTTGAAGAAATTAAAAAAATTTAACATTCCCTCCAAACAAATTGATTGAATGCTAGATTTAATTTTGGAGGGAAATAAAATTTTCAACTCTCCCTCCAATCAAATATGATTCAAACAATTTGATTGAATCCCACATTCAATTTTTAGGTTTTCTTTGAACAATTGTTTTCCTATAAATAGGAATAAACTTTCATTATTTCTTCAAGCTTCCAATGAGACTCCTCCTCATGAGAGGAAACTCTTGAAGTAAGAATTTTTAGTCAAAAGGAAAGGGAAAAAAAAAATATCTAAGCATGCTTTCTATCAATTCTTGCATACCGTATCTCATGAATTGTTTGTATGATTTCAAATAAATATATCAAATGGGTTATGAGTTCGAAACCAATTATGATTAAAAATTAATACTGTAATTGCTAAAAAAAGGCAATCAATAGACTATGCTCAATTAAGCGGTCCTAAGCAAAAACAGTAATTTTCATTAGATCACTCAAACACAAAATAGATAAAAATCTGCTCAACAAATAAAAGCCGATAGAAAATGAGATTAGAAGAAAACTAAAAAGTTAATTGGAAAGTAATTTGAAAATTCAGCATTACTCATTTTTCCTTTCAAAATGACACCAAAATTAAAATTAGGCAATTCCATCAGCCAAACTCCTCTTGGTTAAAGTAGATAGCATAATAATAAGAAAACAAACAAAAAATCAATAACTACAGACTTCTAAAAATAAAATAAAAAAATAACTATGAATTAAAAAATATGAACAAAAAAAATTAAAGTCGCTCTTTCTGTTTAGGTCAAAAATCTGTCATGGTGTTAAGCTTTTCTCTCATTCTACCTTTAAAACCCACCAAAGAAAACATTGAAATCAATTATTTTACAAAACTGTCAACATATATGCACCAAAAGTCACAAATAATCACATACCCATAAATTGAGTCCTGAAACAATAAATGAGCTACATATACCTATAATAAAAAAAACTACACAATCCCAAAGAAATGAACCCTCAAGATCAAACATAGATCATACCCACATGTCAAGAGAAAATGAATGGGATAAAATGCAGATGGTTAAAGAGAGGAGAGATGGATAAAGGTTTGTGGAGTGAGCTTTGAAGTGAAGCAAGATACAAAAAATTGAGAGATCTTTAAAGGTGGAATTTATCAACAAACACGACACATTTGAAAGGGTATTTAAAGGTGAAAAAACAATCTCTCACCATTTGATCTTAAAAAGAAATAATCAGTCTTACCAAAATATTCAAGATGCTTTAAAAAAGCTGCCTTCTTGATCTTAGTTGTATGAGATCCAATAAAATGTTTAAAATTGATCTTGACCATCTAAAATTATACATGAGACAACTATCCAATCTCTACTTGGACAATGATATAAAGTACAGAACAATGTAATAACAATGATTCCTAAATTTCCGAAATTCACAAAGCTTCACAGTTCAAGTGATGACAAAACAGAGTTATATTCTTCATCCTACTACATCATCACTTATGGTTATCTATTCAAGGCTCTAAAGCTCTAAGCAACATGATCATGATTATCACCATCTTGCTCTTGCTTCCACTAGCCTATGAGAAATTAATTCAAATTGTAAAAGTTAGGTTAGGAACTTGGTAGACAGAAAGTAGCATGCTACATAAAAGAGAATTGATATGATACATGATACAATGTTAAGATATCTACAACGCAATACAATACCTTTAAACTCTCTTGCAAATGCCAACATCACTGTTTAAAGCAATGCTTAAAGCAATGTAGCTATTATGGTCAATTGATTTGTTGTCATTCCATGTTCAAGTGAATAGACATGTGTCTGCACTATTAAAGTAGATAAATGAATAGAAAGAAAACAAGAGCATAGAGAGTGAAATTGAGAATGACAACAAATCATACAAACTTCCAAACTATAGCTACCTAAAAACCTATTGTAGTGAAAACATCATGTTTGATACAATAAGAAAAAGAAAACAACCAAAGAAAAGCAAAATTCAATACTAAAACCATGATATAAAACAAAAGTCAATTGATAGTGGAAGACAACCTTGTAAGAGAAAAATAATCCAAAGTACCTACTAATCTGTGTATTTTTTCCCAATGCAAGAGTCTAGGCTATTCCTACACTCTTCTAACTCATTGAGAGTATTGTTCAATGGAAACCCAAAAAAGGAATGTGAGACATGTATTTCATAGAAAAGAAAAGTTACATGACTGACCAAATATTTAAAAAAAAACGTTATAATTTTACCTTATTTATTTTTATGCCTACACATCATGACTAAACAATGGATAAGAATTTTTTAAGATTGTAAACCGACAAATAATTAAATTCAAATTAATAAAATGAGTATGAAAAAAAAAATCAAAAAGACGGAAAAAAAAAAAAAAAAAAAAAATGAAAGACTTTTATTTTTAATGATTCTTTTAGAAGATTTTTTTCAATTTTTTGTTTTGTTTGTTTTTTTTTTTTTTTTTTAGATCTAGTAGATTGACTTGAAAAGTAAATTTTTTCTACGCATTTTTTTTAAAAAAAATACTAAAAGGAAAAACTCTATTTTTTTTTTTTGCTAGTCCCAAACTCACCAAGAATGGATCTACATTTTGTCTCACACCTTTTGGATAACTACATTTAGAGAGTTCTAAAAGCTAGGCAAACTAATTTCATGAGTAGCAATTGTTGTTGGAGTACACATATTAGGTAAAGTTGTGAGATAAAATTAAAAAGTAAAATTATTTTATATATACTTTTGTTAAGTGAAATGCAATGTTAGAGTTACTCTAAAAAGTAAAAAACTTTGTTGATTTACAAATCAAATCAGAACTAAACCACATCACATTCAAGCAATTTCTTCCAAAAAGAAAAACAGAGATGTAATGTGAGATGTATATAAAGCAAGTAAAAGGAAGTGAGGCAGTGCTTACCATCAAGATGTGGTTGAAGAGAAGGAAGAGCTGCGGAAGCATAGATGCTGTAGAGAGAGAAGATGAACAAAACAGCGCATAGAGAGAGAAACAGAGCCATTTGCTGATGCTGTAGTGTAGCTGTGTATTGAAATGAGGAAAGAGAAGAGAGTGAGCTATATCTATATATTAGTGTATGCCCATGCCTGATGTTAAGATCAAAATATACTTGTAATTTATACGTATCATGTTGAAATTTGTAAAATTTATATCATTTTTTGACAAAGATACTAAAAAATATATATATTGAAATTTTGTATAGTTTGTGTCATTTTTTCCACTTTCTAATTCTAGTGGTAATAGAAGGCTCCTCAAAAGGGCATAAAAATTCTATCAGTTAATTCTTTCACTTGTTAACTAAGACAATTTATTGCCACGTAAGACAAATTCAAAAACCTTCTTTCCATATTGAGTGCTTTTTTAAAAAACCTTGGTCTGAATTGGGCCTAGGCTTTTGTAAGCTATTTAAGTGCCTATTTTTGAATAGCTGAAACAAACATTAAGGGTTTATAGTGAAACCACCTTCTTCTTCTTCACTTATGAGGTACCGTTATGCATAATCATCCAATTAAAAGTATAAAGCAGGTTTAAACTGCTTCAAGCATAAAGTAAGTTTATGCCATCACTTATTACTCCAAGATGACTAACTAGATAGTCTACTGAATTAATGTAGTTCCAAAACCAAATATTTGAAGAAAAATCAAAACGGCCAATTGGCTTAAAACTAACTTTTGTTACTCTAGACCTCTCTACTGTTTTTTTTTTTTTTTTTTTACAAATTCTTTCTAGACCTCATTGAGCCAATCTCAGCATTGTTTAACTGGCAAAGCTGAAAGCATAATTTGTTTTATTTTTTATCAGAACTTACAATCCTCACTCTGAAAGTAAAATAAAAAATGAAAGGAAAAAAAAAAGAAGGAAATGATAGGCTTAGCTTCTGTAAAAAATAACAGACAGTTTTCACCCAATGAAACAAAAATATATTGAGTTAAGAGTCACAGGAGTAAAGGGAAGAAGAAAAAAAATTGACTCTAACTCATCCAATCAAAAATTTAATTTATTATAACCACATTTTTTTGTCACATCTATTTTAAAATGAATATACAATTGTGCCTACAGTAAGTTTTAAAATTAAAATTTTAATTGATTATAATCACTGGTAGAGTTATAGAATGTGAAAAAAAGTAATAAGCAAAGTTATTCTATTCAATCAATATAATCTAAATTTCTCTTCCACCCCCAAAATCACCTATCAAGAAGAAAAATTCCAATAAAAAGAAACTCAATAAATAAACTTCTAAAATTGTGAAGAAAAAAAAAAGACTCACTTGTTAAATGGGCCGTTGTGCCATTGCCCTCCTTTTCTTGAAACATTCACTAACAGACCCACACAACACTTCTATTCATTATCTAACATGAAATTTTCAAGTCTAATCAAAACAAACTAAAACATCTTGTTTTTGAAAAACAATAAAATCAAACATAAAGACATTCTAAATAATGCTAATTTTTAAAATTACAATAAAAATTATCACAATGATTATCATCAAAATAGTATGAAATTCAAAAATTAAAATAGAAGACTCAAATTATTAGCATAAAAAATCAAGTATTCGCTTTTCTTGGTTCTTGTTTCTCTACCGTCTCTGAACAAAAAACATAACTGCATCTAGCTAATAATCCAGAAGATAGCCAACATATAAAATGAAGCCTAGCTAGTAAAAATTTAAGATTCTTAATTTTCACAACATGTAAAATGAAGCCAAGTTAAACAATAGAATAGCAACAAATTATTGACAAATCCATCAATGGAAGGCAGACCAATTACCTAATCAACCATTGTAGCAAACAAAGCCATAACAACTTTTTATGAGCTTGTCAAACACACCTTCAAGCCAAGGCATATGTACCTGAAGCAAAAGGAAGAATAAAAAATATAAGCAAGCAAGCTCCATTATCCATCATCCATTATCTAAAATCAACTCCCTAAAAATTGCCCACTGTTTATTATTAAAAATAAGATCCATTATCCAATTTGAATATATCTATATTTTTGTTAATCTTACCAAATATCCAAGGCATGTATCATTCACTGTTTGGGGGGAATGTAGAATAAACTATGATGGATTCACTCACTATTTTTTTTTTTTTTTTTTTTTGTGCGGGGGAGGGGGGGGGGAATGTAGAATAAACTATAATATAACTTCGATCAATTAGGACATTCACATTACCACTGTAGGAAAGGTTGTTTAGCATTTTACTTGGCTTGATAGATTTACTCACTATTTGAACAACAAAAAAGTATAATTATATAAGTAAACTATTTTAATTGAGGCATTTTACAGAACATCCAAAATTTGACCATAAAAAACAACCGCCACAACTTTCTAGCAAAATTTGCAATTAGTTACCTAACCAAAGGTAATGTTGAAGAAGATAACCAACAATTCTATAGCAAAATTGAATGCTTATGTGTCATGAAAATTTTGTAAGTGTTAGAAAAATGAATCTGAAAGGTATAGAATTTAGAAAAGTGAATCTGAAAGGTTCAGCTAAATGCAAGTAAAGAAATTATGTCTATTCCTAACAAAGAAAAAATATACACAACATCATTGCAACTTAAGCCTAAACTCAGAAAACCCACATAGAAAAATAACCACATAAAAAAATCAAGAGAAGAATAATATTGGTAGTTGGATGATTCCCATTATCCAAAAGCAAGTTAAAAAATTATTGAGATGATTCCCAATTCTCCACAACATCAAACCGAAAAGAAAAAGTGCCTACTAAATTCCATCAATTGGATTTGTTGTCTGTAAATTCCATCAACTGAATTTAGAGGATACCATCAACTGGATTTAGAGAATGATTCCCATTATCTTTTTAGTATTTAAAGCATCGAATTTGTTGAATAATCCATTTTTTTAAATTTAATATTATTTTATTATGGCTGGTGGCTTGTTGCTCCACCGTGACTATAATGGGGCCGTGCATATTATATTAAATTAATTTAATGGAATAAAAAGGGTGACGCAACAATACCCAACCCTCGATTATCAACTTCACATCTCCAGACCCACCCAAGAAAACTTCACATCTCCAAATAAAAATTGAGTAAATTATCAAACATTGAATGGTTATCAAATTGAATGGTTACATCTCCAGACTCACCCATTGAATGGTTATCAACTTCACATCTCCAGACCCACCCAACAATACTGACATCTTTTGAGATTTCTTGTGTGTAAATTGAATGGTTATCAAACATTTTATCCCAATAAATCTAGTTGATGGAATTTAGAGGATAATGGGAATCATCCAAGAAACATTTTAGAGGAATATTAATTTAGAGGATACCATCAACTGGATTTAGAGAATAATTCCAGTTGTGTGCCTACTAATTCCATTGAAACATTTTATGTTTATTAACCCATTTACTATCAAAAAAATTTTGAACAAATATAACCCATTTTGGTAAAATCAAAATCAAATGGGTTAATATATTTGAACAAATAAACCCAAATATATTATCTCAAATATATTATTTGGAATTAATATATAGAATGGGTTTATCAAATATAGAATGGAATCAAAATGGGTTTGAACAAAATGGAATTAATTCCATTCTATATATAAACCCATTTTGATAATATATAGAATGATAAACCCATTTCGATTTGTTCAAATATATTATCTAGAATTTGGGTTTCACGAATCTGAACTGGGTTAATTTTGAACAAATATAACCCATTTTGGGTTTGAACAAATATAACCCAGTTTGATTTGTTATCGAACATTTTGATTTTGATTTTGGAATTTGATAGTAAATGGGTTAATTTGATTTTGGGTTTATTAACCCATTTTAGTGCCTACGAATTTGATATTAAAAATTTTGGAGAACCTCACGAGGAATGAACAAATATAGTCAAGATTTTGAAGAACCTCACCGATTTGCTATGTATGTTGCCGATTTGCTGGTATGTCGCCGATTTGCTGGTTTGTCGCCGATCTGCTAAACATTCTAACTAAACAGACCCAAATTTAAAATCTCCATTGCCATGAAAAATTATTTCCATTTGCCCCAAAATATAATTACTTAAAAAATTACAATCCGCCAAACATGTTTTCGTTTCTTTTGCACCGAAATTCAATTAACTAACTGACGCATAGATAATTATACATAAGCAAAAGCGTATATACAAAGTGAGCCGAGAGAGAGAGACAGAGAGAGATTAGAACCTTGAATCATATCCTTTTGAAAAATCTAGAAACCTCCTAGATGTTGATTTGTGATTATGTATCAATTTTAAGCAGAATATAACAATCCCAATCAAACAATCAAGAGAAAGAGACACAAAGATTTTACGTGGAAAAACCACAATTGGACACCATCCAATTGTGATAAAAAAAACCACGGGCAACAGCCACAAGAACAATCCACTAAGAAGATATAAAGGAATTACACAGGTATCACTCTCAATTATCTAGCGAATTCACAATGCCTAATTGAACCAACCTCTATGTGCCTCTTCCAACCCCATCTTCAGCACGGAATTATCTTTCTGATGAGCCACTCTGGATTTCCTCCAAAGCTTCAAGCTCGAATTCTTCAGAATTCACAACTGAAGAACAACTCTCTCTTTTGTAGAACAATCAAACAAACCTTTGATGTACACTCTTTAAACCATGAGTTTGAATACTCAATAAGACATCAAAGAAAATAACAAAAAATAATCCCCAGATATAAACCTTTAAGATCCAAAAAGAAGATCTGGAGGAATAATTGAGTAGTCTAGTTTTGGGAGAAAACCAACTACTTATAGAGATCCAAAAGTAATCCCAGTTGGGAAAGAAAACCAACTTCTTGTTTGTAGAAAACCAACTTCTTGTAAAACTCCAATGTAATCCCACTTCTTATAGAAACCCAAAATAAACCTTGTTTCAGAAGAAAACCAACTCCATAATGAATCTGGAAATCTGGGATCGCGTGGTCCGCTCGAGCGTCGGTCTTTCCGCTCGAGCGGAGACTTCAAAATTTGTGATTTCATATAGGCTCCCCGCTCGAGCGTCTGTTTCCCCGATCGAGCGGAGAATCACACCATCTAGTACTTTTTCAGGCGAAACAGAGATGCTGCGAGCTTGCAAACCCCGCCGAAGCGCTTTTTCGCCGAGCGGAAGGCCAAACGAAAAAACGGAAAATATAACATGATCGGACAGGCAATTTTGAATGCATTTTTGCTTTTTGCTTCGGCCGCGAGCTGACCGGGCAGCTCGACCCCCGTAATAATCAGCGAAGTGGCAATCTTGAAAGCATTGAATCACAAACTTTTCTGCAAGGCTCGATTCGGGTTTGGATTTGCATCTAATAAACTCATAGCCTCACTGAAATAAAAGTGCGAATAAAATTACAACTCAAAGGAGTTTTGTCAAACGGGGTTGCCAACAATAAAAACCTAACACCTTTGATTCGTTAATATTATTCTACACAAATAATCACACAAAAAATCAAAATTCAAGAAAAATACAAAAAGAGATGAAGATAAAAAGTAGGTATTCGGGATTAAATTATACATAAGCAAAAGCGTATATACAAAGTGAGCCGAGAGAGAGAGAGATTAGAACCTTGAATCATATCCTTTGATTCGTTAATATTATTCTACACAAATAATCACACAAAAAATCAAAATTCAAGAAAAATACAAAAAGAGATGAAGATAAAAAGTAGGTATTCGGGATTAAATTATACATAAGCAAAAGCGTATATACAAAGTAAGCCGAGAGAGAGAGAGAGAGAGAGAGATTAGAACCTTGAATCATATCCTTTGATTCGTTAATATTATTCTACACAAATAATCACACAAAATCAAAATTCAAGAAAAATAAAAAAAAGAGATGAAGATAAAAAAATAGGTATTCGGGATTAAATATGAATATAAAGAAGAATAAGAACCTCGGCATCGAGGGGGTTTTTGGTGTAGGAGGCTTCGGCAGCCTTGCGAGCGTGTTCGAAGAAGAGGATGCGATCCATTGTTGTCGTCGACGAATACAAAGGTTAGATTTGTCTCTCGCACAGACGCAGCACCGCGAAGGCCTTTCTTTTGTTGAAGAGAATACCAAGAGTAGGGCTTTCTGCGAAGGAGAGTGAAATAGCTATCTGCTATCTGAAGAGAGAGAGAAGAAAAAGAAGAAACCCCATTGTAAACTCACCGTAGGATTGAATCACCATTGTAAATCCACCATTGAAATATAATTTGTTTGTTGGACATTTTTTGGCTATTGGATTGTTATATAGATATATATATACCCTCTTCAATATTGTTATAAAATTCATCATTAAATCTCATTATTTGAAATCCTCATCAATCCAAACCAACTCTTAGTTCAATTAAAATTTCTTACTTCCTTCAAAATTTTCCTTTCTAGTTGAATGAAAATATTGTTTCTTTTATTCTTGTGTTGTTCAAAAACCAATATTTCCAAAAGTTAACAATCTTTTTTTTTTTTCTTCACAAAACCATGATTCATTCCAAACAAAGAGTGAAATTGAACTGTAGTGTATATATACCTCTTTCAAGAATTTAGCATAATTGCTAAGAAGCAGAGCATCTCCAGGGTATGCATCAATCATCTTCTGATAATACTCCTCCGTAATGTTATTCCCATGATTTGAATCCCAATACCCAGAACTCTCATCCCCATCACCACCGCCCAATCCTCCTCCTCCTCCTCCTCTACCACCACCACCACCAATCAAACTTCCACCTCCATCGTATCCAACACCACCACCCACAACAACACCCCCTAATTTCCAATCCGTTACCCCAACAACATCACACTCCTCATCAACCACAATCTCATCCAATCCAGAGCCCAAAAACAACACTCGATCCAACGAATCCAATCTCGAATCAAAACCCTCCTCTCTCTCCTCCTCCTCTTCCTCCACCGCAATCGCCGGCAATAACGGCCTTCGTTTGGAGACCGAAAGCTCTCTGAGATCGGTCTCCGACATCATTCTGGTCATCTTCTTTCTCGATTTGTCGATCGGAGAAACTGAGACCATCGAGACAGATCGAGGCTTTGGGATTTGAAGAGAAATGTCCGTCTCTGGTGATGTTGATGACTCTTTCGAATGTGGAAGCCATTCGTTTAGATTCTTCCTTTAGAATAAGAAAATTTTTCTAATAGACACTTCCTTTAGATTCTTAGATATTGAAGGGGGTTGGGTCTACAGCAAGGGAATGGGTTTTGATGGAGAGAGAGAGAGAGAGAGAGAGAGAGAGAGAGGGGGAGGGTTGTGTGTTCAAAATTTGAAAATTGAAACATAGAGAGATTTTGAGCAGAGAAGAGCACGTAAGAGAGATTTCCAGCCACATTATCTTAAGCTGAGGTGAGAGACATTTTGAACCATTAGATCTTGATTGTAATTGATCTTAGCCCTTGGATTGAGTGAGACATTTTCAATCCTTGGATTGAAGCAATCTAAAGGTCCAAATTTTGACACATATATTTTCAGTCTTTGAATTCAAACTAATCCCTCCATTGTTATATAGATATATATGAAAAAATAAAATATAGAGGACAGTTTATCCCACACTATTAATCTAACAAAAAATCATTTTTATGAGATCAACTTTTTTGCGATTGATCCGTAAACTCAAGCATTCACAGTCATTCAATTAGAAAATGACACGTTATCAAATTGGATAAATTCTACCAAGCATCGTTGTTTACTAATTTCTACCGTACCACATCTAATCATTTTCTCTTCCTATGAACTCTCTCATATGTATGGAATCCGGATCCTCGGCCGCCCTTCTCGGCGGCCGTTTCCTCTGACCCCAAACGACGTTTTTGGGGTAATTCAAAAACACGCAGAGGAAGAGGGAGGGAGGAAGGAGGAGGCTGCGAGCTCGTCATGACTCGCAGCCGCCGTCAGCTCGTCCGATTGTCGCCTCGATGTCATGGCAGCAGACCGCCGCCTCCGCCTCCTCCTCCTCCCCCTGTGATTATGGCCCCCTCCAGTTCGGCCCTTCTCTTCCTCCTCCTCCTCCTTCCTCCCTCTTCCTCTCCTTCCTCCCTCTTCCTCTGCGTTTTTTTTTTTTTTTTTTTGTTGAAAATTTACCCCCAAAATGACGTCGTTTTGGGGGCTGCAGGAAACGGCCGCCGAGAAGAGCGGCCGAGGATTCGGACTCCATATGCATGTACTCTATGAATAACAGTAATACCATGATTCACGTGATATCACTAATACATAATAAGGGTTATATTTTGGTTAGTGTTAAAAAATTTTACAAAAATATATATAAAAAAATGATATAATTTAAATAAATTTAAAATATTAATAAATTGATTTTTTTCTTTTCTTTTTTTCTTTTTGAAAAAAAAAAGCATAAAATTATATGATATGAAAAGTCAATTTTATTTTTCAGATTAATAATATTAAAAACTCATGACTTATAAATTTATAATTTATTTTATTTATAAATTTCATATTTTTATAAATTTAATTTCAATCACATATATATTCAAAATAATTCAGAATTAATTATTAATTTATAAAATAATTAATTACTTAAAAGTTTTGTTTAGAAATATTGTGATAAATTCAGGTTCAATTTAAAATTTTTTGAACCAATAAATCTTATTTAATAAAATTAAAAATATTATTAATTTTTTTTAAGTTTTAAAACTAATAACATTATTAATTTTATATAATAATAATATTTTAAATAATTATTTCACTAACTGAGAAAAAAAAAAAAAAAAATTGAGATTAAACATTTTTACGCTTTTACTTATTGGTTTGAATCAACCATCTAATAAAACGAAAAACATATCAATTTTTTTTAATTTTAAAATTAAAAACATTACCAATTTTTCATTTTTTTAATTTTTCACATCAATGTTCTATTATTATTTTTTTTTTATAGATACAAAATTTTTAATTTTACACAAAAATAATAATTTAAAATTTCTTTTCTTTTAAAATTCCACAAATTTTTTTAATTTTTTCAATTTAAAAATTAATATTTTAAAATTTTAAAAATCAAAATAAATATTAAATTATCAAGTTCATTAATTATAAATAGTGAAAAAATATTATTTGAATGACAAAAAAATTAACCCAACATTTTTATAAGTCATTTATTTATTTATTTAGTAAAAAAATTTATAATTTATTATTTGTAACATTATTTAAAAATTTAATTCAGGCTTGTGTATAAATACCTTTTAATAAAAATTAATTTATAACATTTTTATTTTTAGATATAATTAGCAGCCACATATGCATAAAGGATAAAAAGACAAAAAATAATTGAGACGGTTGTATTGGAGTCGTTTTCCTCTCCACCCCCACCACCCATCACAGTCCGAAGCGCTTGGTAGCTCGAATCTACCTTTTCCGAATCCTCCCAAAATCAAAACGATATCGTTTTGATAAAACTTATCTTATTTAAATTATATTACCTAATTTAAATCACAACACCTCTATTACATCGATCCTGTTTGGTAAGACTTATTTTTAATTTATTTTAATTTTTAACTTAATTTAAACTATTTTTGTGTTTAATTCAATTTAACAATATAGATTATAATTTTTTATAAATCAAAAATCAATTTATTTTTTAAATGAGAAAAAAAACTTAATTTATAAGTCAAAAATCAACTTAAATTCACAATTATAAACTATAATCTGTTAAGTTATAATTTATAATCACTTTCTCCCGACTCTCAAATAGGACCATCACTTCAAACACAATCAATATTTTATAAAAAAGTTAAAAAACACACTTACTTAAAACATCCTAAACATCTCCTAAACCATTCCAATCCTCTTTTTACCTTAAAATGATAAAAATCGACACTTTACCTATCATCCAGAAAATATAGAAAGCCATCAAATTAAGAAACAAAGTATCAAAAGATTGGAACGCTGGCTGCTAGTAATAAAACAAGTAATAAATTAACCCAGTCGTCTACTATTTCAGAATCAAGATGAGTTTGGGTTGAAACGTTTTTTTTGTTTTTTCTTAATATAGTAATTTTATTTTCATTACAATCGAAAATTTAAAAGATAGACCGACCATCTAATAAAGAGTTCATTTATATACAAAGCAAATCAGAGTTAATTAAAATAAAATAAAAAATATTAAAAAAGAGGAGGTTAAGATTGGAAATTTAAATTGATTGAAAACCCTAACTCGGTGGTCTTCCTCGAACTCAGTGCGCCGCTTTACCTCGGCTGCTGAATCGTCCTCGGACTCACTTTCACGTTCACGATCTTCGGAGCCTTCTGGGCGTACCTCGGCGTCTCCGCCAAAACACGCCCATTATTGCGCCACTTCAACGCTCCCACCGAAACCAAATCCTTGACATAATCTCTCTCCTCTTCCTCCTCTTCTGCATATACATATACATACACATATATACATGTATATTTGTTATATATATATAATCAATTAGGGAATAAAAGAGGAAAAACATTGTTGAAGGAGTTGGATCGGAGAGTCGGAGGACTTACTGTTGTTGATGATTTTGGAGTCGAAGATAAAGTCGAGGTCGGGGAGGCCCGGGTCGTAATTTTCGGGAAAAGAAGGGTCGATTTGGGGATCATGAAAGCGTTCCCGAAGCCAGTAGTCGCGAAACCAAGGGGAGGAGTGGACGAGGAACCACCACTCGTCGGAGAAGTCCTCCACCGCCCGGTACGCCGACGGTACGAAAATTGGAGCTTCTGGGTTCAAGTTTGAAGAAATTACTTCCATTGCCACTCTCTGTGAAAAAAAAATTTAAAAAAATGTCAATATATAGATCATAGACCAAAGAAGAAGTTGAGAGAGAGAGAGAGAACCTGAAGCTGAAGAAATATCTTTGAGAGAGAAAAGTTGAGGTACTCTGCGTTGATCTGTCTTCATCGATATATAGTGAGGAGAAAGAGGAAAGGACACTGGTATTTGAATGATATTACGAAAATGGCACTGTTAGCATTCGTTTGTTTTTGGATTTTTTTTTTTTTTATAATTTATTTGTGATTTCAAAGAGAACTTTGGAGAGATTACAAAGCTTAGGGAATAAGGGCAGCCTTAATAAATTTTAAATTAAATTATAATTTAATTTAAAATTTATTTTTGTTATTTTAGTTAGTCATTTTTTGAGCAGTGATTCGCACCCCTAGTACGGAGACACCCCCAGCACCCCCACCTCCACGTGGGGGGCTGTGGACCAAGAGAAAGTCAAAAAAAAAAAAAAATCAACCAATCACGTGCTGCCACATCACTTGGGGTCCTTCAAAACTGGGGTTCCAAAGCATTTTTGTCATTTTTTTAGTACTCGTTGTATTAAGAGTAATGCTACGTCGCTCGAAAATGGCTTCCCCGAATCCCCCTAAAGGCAAAAACGACGTTTTTGCCTTTATTTTTTTTTTTTTTTTTTGAATCAGAAACGAAAAAGAAGAAGAAGAAAAAGAGAAGGGAGAAGAAGAAGAAGAAGAAGAAGAAGAAGGGAAGGGAGAAGGGAGAACTGGACAAGAAGGGCATAAAACCAGTAGAGGCGAAGTAGGCCGAAATGATCATGACGATCGGCCGAGCCGAGATTCTCTCTCTCTCTCTGTTTCCATTTTCGGGGGATTCGGGGGAGCTCATTCGAGCTCCCAAGCTTTATTCCTGTATCAAACTCTCTATGTGAACTCAATCTTATTAAAATATTAATTTCTCAATGTATTTATTGTTCTTCATTTTTTTATTAAATTAATGAGCTACCATCCAAACAATTCTTAAAAAATACAAAAATGTTATAAAAAAAAAATTGCCGTTGACCGATTAGATTAATTTTTGACATTTTTTCTTCTTTTGCTACAGGCACTCACGGGACATTCGGTGAGATATCCAGAGGGACATCCGGGTGGACGACTGGTTTAAAAATTTGGCCCAATTTTGCGCTAGAAAATATAATAAAAAATCATATAACTAATGAACAGTGCCTCAACAAAGTTGTTGAGGCACTGTAGCAAATCTAACAAAAAGTTAATTTACAAAAAAATTGTTGAGCCTGATGGAGGAATAATTTTGTGATTTACTAGCTATATTTTCCTTTTTTATTATTTTGACTATACTGATACGGATGCTCTAATGAGGGTGTTTGGGAAGTAACTATTTTAGAGGTTTTTTTTATTTTTTGACTATTTTAGCAGGTTATTTTAATTTTTATATTTGGAAAGATAGAATGAATTTTTATTTGAGTTGTATATTAAAAATTGTGTTTGAAATGATGTTTGAAGCTGAAATGACAAATTTGCCCCTAATCTCATTTTTTTTCAAAATAGATCTAAAGGGCAAAATTGTCATTTACTTCTAAAATGATGGGCTATCACTACTTGTTCCTACACTGTCACGTTGACAGTGTATGCTGAAACCACTAAGGGTGTGTTTGATTGGGGGGATTAGGAGGAATTATTTACTATTTTGATTGTTTATCCAAAAGAGTGAGTAGTCTATCGTTTTTTTTTTTTTTTTTAATCTGCTGGATATGGAGTCTGGCCGAACTCCTTATTTCCTATATGGGGGATTATACTATCCTAGGGGAGGTGTGGGACAATTTTGGAGGGACTATTTACTGTTGGGATTACATGGTGAAATGATCATTTTGACCCTCTACTATTTAATTATATATTATATTTAGTAAAATTCAATAAAATTTAAATGTCTCAATTTAAAAATAAAATAATTTTATTCAACTTTTTATTGATGTTTTATTTATTTTATTTTTTAAAATAATTTTTTATAGATATTTTATTAATGTTTTATTTTAAAATTTTGTTTATATTTTATTTAATTTCATTATTTAAATATTAATAGATGTTTTATTTAATTTCATTGTTTAATTATTATTATTTTTTAAAACAAATTTATTTAAAATTTTAATTAAAAAAATAATATATTTTTTATTGATATTTATTTATTTAATTTAAAAAAAACTATTTAATTGTGTAAAAAATAAAATAAAATAAATTTTTATTTAATCTAGCTAAAAATAAGTAAAATATTAAAGATATGTTTAATATTACTATTACTTAGTAAACAATTGAAAGGGATAAAATAATTTTTTTGTTCATTTATCTTATCTAGTCCGTCCAACTAAACGTTGATTTACTAAATAATCCTTTTCAGACATATAATCTCATGAAAAAATAAACACAGGATACATATCCAATCCAACCAAATAATTCGGAGGATTCACAGTCTCAAGACTTATGTCCGATGGATTCTAATACTTCTTTATCCAGTCCGTCTAATCAAATACACCCCAAGTATTATATATATATATATATTTAAAATCAATGGATTAGAGTGGTGCCCTACACTGTCGTGTTGAGAGTATATGCTGAAACCACTAAGTGTTATATATATATATATATATTTTTAAATCAATGAATTAGAGTGGTGCTAAAAGGCTTTGTTTTGTATTGGAGACTATTTTAGCCTCAACTTTTGATTCTCAAACACCCCCAATGAATAAAATAGCAACAGATTATTCAAAAAAAATTATCAGACTCCTTTCACCAACGTACCACCAGGGTTGGTGGCCTGGTGGAGGATGCTGTCCATTCCCCAGCATTGGCGCAGGTTCGATTCCTAGGGCGGGAGTGTTTGAAATCACTTTGGTGAACACGCTCTATAAAGCCCCTCGTGCCTGCCCTGTGCTGCGGCGTGGGTCTGCCCTCCACTGGTGCCCTGGTGGTGGGTCCCCCACTTGGTGGGGGTTAATTCCTAGCTGGCAACCGGTTACCCCGGGGTTAGGGCCCACGGGGGGCGTGACCTCCACCGTTGATCCCCTTTTTTTATAGTTCAAAAAAAAAAAAAAAAAAGACTCCTTTCACCAACGTGAATCCAAAGTCATTATTTGTATATTCATCATAATTATCAATTCAATGTTTTTCATTTGATTTAAAACATGTTTGGTGTGCAACTCTAATCAATATTACACCCTCAGATTTAAATGTTATATTTGGTAGACGTAAATTAATTTCAAAACACATTTTGAAAATATGTTTGGTAAATTAGGAAGTTTTTGAATTTTTGGTCTACCCAGACATCCGGATGTCTGGCCGGTTGCCCAAAACAGTACTTTTTGATATATATATATATATATATATATTTTACAATTGTCAATCTCTTCCTATTATTTGAAATATATATATATATATATATTTGATATTTTTTAAATATAGAAATTATTTTTTTAGATCAAAATTACAAATTATTTTTTTGAATTGAATTTTAAAAAGATTTTAATTATGAATTTTGAATAGAATTTTCATTAGAGTTTTAAATTGTGTGTTTAGTTTAAGTTTTGAAAATTCTTTTTAAAATTTATAATCAAACAATTTTTTTCATTTCATGTATCACATCAAAAATTTAAAACTCAATTCAAAACTCTTTTCAAAACTTATAACTAAACAAAATTTCCCCTTTCAAATTATAATTTTAAAACTCACAAACTCAAAATACAACTCTATTTTCAAATCATAATTCTAAAATTCTATCAATCACCCTAACATTCGTTTGTTTTGAAGAAAATATTATACTTATTTTTTGTTATTTGTTTAATTAAAAAAGTAAATAAAATATTTTTCATTGTAAGGCTAAAAATGAGTTACATTTGAAAAGTCCATAAGTTGTGTTTTACTCTTTTCACACCTCATTTATGAACATGCTGTTTGAGTAATTTTTAAAATTTTTTGAATAAAATATAAGGTAAAATAATTAATATATTTAGAATAATTTTTTTATTTTTTATAAAAAGATGTGTAAAAAATAAAAAAATAAAAAGTGAATATTTAATTTTTTGGTATAAGTTATAAGTTTTTTAATTTTTTAATAATTTTTTTTTACTTTTAAACTAAAAATATTGTACGTCAAACAAGGCCTATAGTCAATGTTTTATCATCTTTAATCATGGGGCTGAGTAAGAAATCAGTAAAATTCGTAATTCGATCCGATCCAGTCCAATTCAGTAAGTTTGGATTAGTTTTTTGAATTCGTAGTTCGGTTCCGGATTGAAAAATTGAAAATCCGTAGTCCACGGATTGGTTTCGGATTGAACCCCACGGTTCCGGATTGGAACCGATCCGAACCGTATACAAATAGTCTATATTTTTATTATGATGGTGTTTAGGAAGTGAATTTTTACGTAGGTTTTTTTAGTTGTAGGTTTTTATTAGATAAAAAAATTTTGGTGTTTGGGAAGATAGTTGGGTTTTTATGTGGTTGGATGTGATGTCTGTGAGAGAAAAAGTGAAATGATTATGGAGTTGGATGTGATATTTTGTTTGGATGTGTTTTTTTTTATTTTGTAAAAAGTTTGTCTTTTAGTGGAAAAAATGAGAAAAAAATTGGAACCTAAGTTCCCAAACACCACCTATATACTCTCCTACATAGTATATTCTCTTATTTTATATAAAACTTAAATCCAAACCTAAACTCACATAGTATCTTCTTTTATTATTTTTGTTTGCTAGTTTTTAATGTTAATTTGTAATGGTCTAAATATTTATAGTGAAACCAATTTTTTTATAGTTGTTTAAATTCTAGAACAGTATATCGCTATTATGAAAAAATATATTGTTATTGTGAAACTAATATGGTGCTATAATTATATTTTTATAAAATTAAAGTGTTATATATATTTTTTTGTTATTTAATTATGTAAATCCGTGATCCTAAATCGATCCAATCTGTATTTAAATGGATTGGTTCGGATTGATTCCACGATTTAAACGGATTGGATTGGTTTCAATTTTTCAGGAACCGTAGATAAGGGATTGGTCCTAATTTTACCCCATTTCGGTCCAATCCGAACCATACTCACTCCTATTTAATCATGATCTTCTTTTACTATTCGTTTTTTGTTTTTAATTTTTTTATCTATAATTGTTTCATTATTAAATTTTAGTTGTACAAAATATTTTGTCAACCAAACAGAAGCAAATTAAAAGACAACACTTCTTTATTTAAAATTGTTTTACATGAAAAATACTTTACGGTGTAAACGCTAAATCAACAAAAATGCCTCAGACCCCAGTGGAGGTCACTGGGGGTCATGTTTGTGGTCCTCTCATTGGCTTGAAAAAAAAAATTTATTTTTTTTTTTTGATTATCAGCAAATCATGACCTGCCACCTCACTGGGGGTCGACCCGCAGTGGGAGTCTCCAGCATTTCCGCTAAATCAAACGGATTCTAAACATAATGTTAACTCATGAATCTCTTGAGATACTTTAAAAAGATGACAAATGTTTGAGACTTTTAGGCTTGGTTTGGCATCATCTAAATAAGTTAAAAAGTCAAAAAGTCACTATCTTATTTAAGTCACATCATCCTATTTAAATCACATCACCTCTCTGACACATCACATCAAACCCAACCCAAACCCACCAATAAGTCAAAAAGTACACTTTTTTAATACATGCCAAACCAACTTTTAAAATTCATTTTTAATGATGTGATAAAAAAAATTAGGTCTTAAACAGTTGATTTGTAAATCAATAATGACTATAGAATAATTAGCATCATTGTAAAAATAAAATAAAAAAGATAAATTATAATTGCACTTTTTTATATTTATTTAAAATATAAATTTCTCTAATAGTTTTGAAAATTACAAATATTTTTTTGTCAAAATTTTTTATTTAACAGAATTAAAATAAAAAAATAAAATTCCTAACTACTCTCATATTTAATAATAAAATTATATAAATTATTAATTAAAATATATGTCTAATATCATTAAAAATTAAAAATTAATTTAATAATTTATTAATTAAATGAGTCATTTGTTATATAATTAAAAACTTAAAAGATGAGATGTAATTTTTAAAATTATATAAAATAATCTATATTTTAAATAAAGCTTATAAATATGTTTATAATTTATCGAATAAAAAAATCATGCTATAAGGGTTTAGTTAGGTTTCAAGTTTTTTCTCTTGCTAAAAAATATTACATACATACCATGAAAAGGATAATGTTGTAAATGCAAGCGAATGTGGTGGACTTGGATGTAGCCAACAATATTTCATCAAAAGGTCACATAAGGGGTGAATAGGTTAACAAAAAAAAGTTAATCTTTCGTTTGTTTTGAAGAAAATATCATACCTATTTTTTGTTATTTGTTTAATTAAAAAAGTAAATAAAATACTTTTCATTGTAAGGCTAATAATGAACGGTAGTGATTGGTAGCTCGAAAGCTACGGTTTGAATGTGGCTCGAGAGTCAAAATGACGTCGTTTTGATTCTTTTTTTTTTTTTTCCTTTTCTTTTTCTTATTTTCGACTTCACTTCATCTTCTCTAATTTTTTTTTTTTTTTGCAGAAGAAGAAGACCAGGAAGAAGGAAGAGAGGAGGAGGGAGGGAGGAGGAGGAGGGGGGAGGGAGGAGGGAGGAGGGAGGAGGAACTGAAGGGGGCCATTAAAATGGCGGTGGCGAGGCGAGACGAGACGGAGCAGTGAGGCGATCGTGACGACGATCGAGGCGGAGGAGGCTGAGGCAATGGAAGGCGGCGGAGCGACAGCGGACTCCAAACCACCAGTCCCTCTTCCTCTCTTTCTCTCCCTCTCCTTCTCCCTCTCTTCCTCTCGAGCCATTTTCGAGCCTGGTAGATTCGAGCTACCAGGCATTTTCCAATAACGAATTACATTTGAAAAGTCCATACGTTATATTTTAGGGTAAACTACCAATAGATCCTATTTTTTAGACTTATTACCCATTAAGTCCTATTGATAAATTTATTAAGTGATAAAGATAAATTTATCAGTCTTTTATTTTTATGAATAAATTTATAGTGATAAATTTTTCAGTCTCTTTGTTTTTATGAATAAATTTATAGTGATAAATTTATCAATCTCTTATTTTTATAGTGTTAAATTTATTAGTTAGGACCTGTAAGTAAATAAGTCTAGAGCTGTTCAAAAATCCGTTCAAACCGGTAATCCGGACCGAACCAGACCGAATCATACGATTTAGTTCGGTTCTATTAAGAATTGGTTCGGTTTCAGATTAAAAAATATGAGAACCGTAAAAACGGTTCGGTTAATGGATTTTATGAAAAAACCGTGGTTCGAACCGAACCGAACCGAATTTTAAAAGATATATATATATATATATAATATCAAGTTTTATTTTTATTAATTGGTTTTTTATAATTTTAATGATATTAGGATGGTATATATATGTAATATTAAGTAATACTTTAATATTATTAGTTTTTATCATGAGTTAAATGTAATTAGTTTGAGTAATTATTTTGTTAATATTAATAATTTATTCTTGTAAATAGAAATTTTTAGAACCGTAAACCAAACAGAAACCGAACCGTTTTTTTGATTTGGTTCTGGTCCGATTTTACAAATGTAACGGTCTAGTCTGGTTCTCAAAATCACAGAACCGTTAGGATCGGTTCGATTCTTGAATTTTCTCAAAACCGAACCAATCCGGACCGTGTACATTCCTAAATAAGTCTAATTAATAAGATTGATTGATAAGTACCCCTATATTGTACTCCTTTTAGCCCTCATTTAGGAACATGGTATGCTAGTAATTTTTTAATACTGTAAATGCAAACAAATTTGGTGGACTTGGATGTAGACAGCAATATTCATAACGATTCAACTTGCCTCAGGTTACCACCAGGGTTGGTGGCCTGGTGGAGGATGCTGTCCATTCCCCAGCATTGGCGCAGGTTCGATTCCTAGGGCGGGAGTGTTTGAAATCACTTCGGTGAACACGCTCTTTAAAGCCCCTCGCTCTCTTTGTGGCGTGGGTCTGCCCTCCATTGGTGCCTTGGTGGTGGGTCCCCCACATGGTGGGGGTTAATTCCTAGCTGGCAACCGGTTACCCCGGGGTTAGGGCCCACGGGGGGCGTGACCTCCACCGTCGATCCCCTTTTTTTATAGTTCAAAAAAACTTGCCTCAGGTTGAAATTAAAATTAGATTTGTTTAGTCTAGCCTATGAGGTTATTTTTTGGTTTCGTTTTAATAATTTGAATCGTATAATGTATAAAACTTGTCGATTATTATATCTTTGCAAATAATTACGTTGATCAGACATCGATAGGTATTTGATCGAATTAGAATTCTGTCAATTATTTATTTTTTCGTCATTCATTTTTTTAATACAAATCTAATCCTATCAAATAATTATTAATATCTGATCAATATAATTTTTTATAAAAATATAATAATCAATAAATTCTACCTATCGAATAATTTAAATTACCGAAATAGACTCTGAAAATAAACTCACGAACTAAACGAGACGAATTCAATTTTAGGCCAAGTTTGGGATGTTTAGAAAAAGTTAAAAAGTCAAAAAGTCACTATCTTATTTAAGTCACATCATCTTATTTAAGTCACATCACCTCTCTAACACATTACTTCAAACCCAATCCAAACTCAACCCATATTTCATAAAAAATCAAAAAATACACTTATTTAGGCCAAGTTTGGCTAAACTAAAAAAGTGCACTTATTTCATCTTTTTATCTTTTTTGAGTCACATCAATCAACATTTCCTCTCTACTTTTTCTACACATAATACAAGAAAAGTAAAAAAATACACTTATTTAGCCTTCCCAAACTTGGCCTTAGTCTTTCCAAACTTGACTTTAATCTCAATCTGAAAGAACCTAAACCTTTCATAAAAAGGTCACATAAGGTGTGAATAGGTTAAAAAAAAGGTAGGCCTTACTTTTTAGGTAGGTATGGTGTCCGAAATCTGAACCGAAGCTTTGGCAGAAGCTACCGGCGACCTGCCCCCGGTTTCCCCCAAACTACCCGGTATTTTTATGATACGTTATCTTTTTTCTTTTTTTTCTTTTTTTTTTTTAAATTAAAAGTTAATAATAAAAAAATAAAATAAAAAGTATTTCTTTTGTAGCTTCCAAATATAATTAATTTATTTATTAAACAGTCTGTTACAAACACTTTTTTAAAAATCAAAAGATTTGAATTTTTTTTTTTTTACAAAGATAGCATTAGTATATTAATATAATCTATCTATCTATATATTATATATATATATATATATAAAAAAGAAATTTTTAATTTATAAGTCTTGTGAAAGTTTCAAGTTCCTAATCTAAATTTCATAATTTTTTGATTTTTAAAAATAAAAAAAATCTTCTATACTAGCTCTTATTTAAGCAAAAATAAATATAAAAAAAATAATATCTTTTAATTTATGACTTTCAAATGAAAAATGTATCAAATCTAAAAAAATTGAAAAGTATATTCATCCATTTCAAAATTCAAATTTGAGGGCCACTAAATATGGAAAGTAATTTATTAATTTAAATTTAAAATTGGCACAATATAAATTTAAAATTATCATAATTAGCTCATAATATTTGTATTTAAGAGCAATAGGAGTGAACTTGAGATTATTTATATATTTTATAAAATAATATTTTTAAGAAAAGATATTATGAGGGTTTTGATCTGCACCCAAAAAAATTAAACACAAATAGTTAATAAGTGAAAGAGTTACAAATTAATAAGGTAGTGGCTTCCCTCTAGTCCATGATCGGACTAGAGAGTGTTGTTGGGCCCATGGGGGTCCATCACAGGTTTCGTTTCGATAATCCAAACCATTGAATGTGTAAAACTTGTCGAATACTATATGTCTGTAAAAAATCACGTTAATCGGATATTGATAGTTATGTGATTAAATCAGTTTTCTGTCAAACGTTTATTTCTTCACTGTCTATTTTTTTTGTACTAAACTGATGTGATCATGTAACTATCGATATCCGATCAGCGTGAGTTTTTAAGTGTATAGTACTCGACGAGTTCTACACATTGAACGGTTTGAATTATCGACTTGGGATCCGTAATAAGCCCCACAAGCTCACCAGTACCCTCCAGTCCGATTACGGACTAGAGTGGATCAGACTAGAGGGAAGCCTAACCCAATTAATAATAGTAGCTTGAAATATCAATTAAATGACACATTATTAGCCCAAAAAGAGAGAAATAAAAAAAATACAGATTGTAAGAAAAAACAAAAAGAAACAAAAACATAAACATAAATAGAATTTAAAGAAAGATAAAATAATGATATCCATTTATATAAATTCCCTTTCCCACAAACGCAAAAATTCTAAGTATATATTTCAAATGTAAAATAGATATAATTGATTAAAAAAATAAAATTATTTGTGACTTGAAATTCAATGCAAGATTTTTTAGGCACCGTGAAGGGAAGTCAAAAAGGGCTCAATGTTTATTGTGATTTTTTTTTTTCAATCTTTTGTTTGTGGTTTCTTTTTCAGTCACTTGTTTTTATATTGAAAAGGTTAAACTTAGACAAAAGATGTACTTGGAATTTTATCATATTTAAAATTTATATAGATAATTAATTGATGATTTTAAAAGATAAAATAAAATTTAACTTGAAAATAAACTTTGAAAATATTAAATTGAAATATATAAGAATCTACAACAATCAAGTCCAAATGGAAGATAAACTCCATGAGCAAGGGAGTTTTGAATAAAACAAAAATTTAAGTTCAAATTCAAAGATAAAATAAGATAAACATGAGAAAATAGAATAAATTAAATAAAATTTCGTCTATGAAATTTAGATCTTATCTATAGGTTACGAAATTAATTCTATTGGAAAATTAATTTAACAATTAAAGAACGAAACAAAAAATAAAATACGAGAGACAACCAAATATGAGTGCTAAATAAAAGAGAGAAATATTAAAATTATGAGAATTTAAGAATAATCATTTAAAAAAAAATTAGAACATATTACATTTGCTTATATATATATATATATATATATATAATGTAGTATAGATTGAAAAATAATTAAAATTCATATCTTATTTAAATTTCATTATTTCAATTTTTAAATTTTTTTTATATATATGATAGAGGGAGAGAAAAAATTGGAGTAAATCAAAATAAAGATTTAGATACAAATGTTTTTTATAGATATAGATTAACAAATCATATCCTTATCTAAATTTTGTTATTTTAATTTTTATTTAACTTTTTATTATATTAAAAAAATTAAAAATCACGAAAATGAGTTAAGAAAACTTCAAGAACTACATGGGAGAGAAAATGTTAACTTTACTTGAAAAATTAGTATTAAGGTTTTGGAAAATTTTGAAAACACACTACATTTGTTTATATATGTAGTGTAGAAGATAGATAGATAGATAGATAGATAGCTAGATATAGATAAGGACCTTGCTACATCTTCCTAAAAACACTCCCCTTAATCCTCCTAATTTCCATATCAAGTAAAAAAAAAAAAAAAAGAAACAGTTGCCTAAATTGGAAATTAAGGGGATTAGGGGGAGTGTTTTTGAGGCTCCAAATCATTTTCCTATTGATAAATAGATATAGATAGATGTGATTTAAACATATAAATATTAATATTCGATCATGTTAAATTTTTATATGAATATTTTATTCAATGATTTAAAAAATAATAATAAATTATTCAAATAACTGAATAATTTGGACTTGGTATGCCCATTTTGGAATTGATTTCGGTGATCTAAATCATTCATTTTACAAGACTTGTTGAGTAATATATTTACTTAAAAAATCAAGATGATTGGATATCAGTAGCTATACGTTTGAATTAAATTTATATTACAAAAATAAATGACTATTTTTGAAATTTTATTTGTCATCTATTTTGTTAAAACAAATATGATTTAAATATATAGCTATCGATATTTAATTATTTTGATTTTTTACATGTATATTTTACTTAACAAATTTTAAAAAGTAAATGATTAAGATAATTAAGGTTTCGTTTGGCTATCCAGTTGGGACTAAAAACACAAAAGACAAAATAAGCTAAATAAGTCAGTAATACAAAATGTCATATTTAAATCATAATCATTTCTTTTTTTCTCTCACAAATGTCAAAAAAATTAAAAAAATTAACCCCAACAATTTTTTTTGTTCCAAACTGAAAAATTCCCAACTCAAAAAACGCAACTAATTTTTTTTTTTTTTCCAAACAACACAATAATCAATACAAAATAGATGTACCAAATCCAAACCCTAAGGATTGTTTGGAAAAGTTTGTCACAATTTGACTTTTTGATTTTTTTTAAAAATGTGTAAAAAATAAGGGCAATGGTAGAGGGTTACAATTTTTGTGACTTAAATGATTTAAAATTGTCAAAACAACGTCGTTTTGACAGTTTTGAGCCATTTGAGCCACAAAAATTGTGGCCCTCAAACATTATTCAAAAAATAAAAAAGATAATTAGTATGTTTGGTTTGAGTTTTTTAGATTAAATTTTTTGAAAATTGAGTTTTTTAATTTTCGTGTTTTTGTTTTTAGAGAATATTTTTTAAATTTTAAATATTTTTTTATTTTTTTAGATGCACCTTACTTAGATGTATCTAAAAAGTAAAAAAATTGTGAAAAAATATTTTAAAAAATTAATAAATACATAAAAATATAAAAAATGTACTGAATTCTCTTTTTTTTTTTTTATATTTTTGGTATTTAGTTAATTTTTAAAAGGTTTTTTTCATAATTTTTTTACTTTTTAGGTATATTAATGTTAGGTATGTCTAAAAATTAAAAAAATTACTTAAAATATTAAAAAAAATTCAATAAAAAAAAAAAAAAACACACACACACACACACAAAAAATAAGAAAGTTTTCTAAAAAATATTTTTGAAAAAATATAACCAAGCAAAGTATGAATCAAAATAAATTGAAAGTCAAAAACAACATTTTACTAGAAAGGCCTAAAACCCTTTTTCCTTTTTCTTTTTATTTTTTTATTAGGCTTTTCTTTAATTTGTGATCGGACGGAAGGATATTGTTAGGTTTGTAGGGCCTATCACGGGTTTTATTTCGATAATTCAAACCGTTTAATATATAAAACTCGTCGAGTATTATATGTTTGTAAAAAATTACGTTGATTGAATATCGATAGCTATATTATCGGATCAGATTTTTATCAACTATATATTTTTTCACTGTCTATTTTTTTTATACAAAACTGATTTGATCACATAACTATTAATATTCAATCAAAATAAATTTTTATAATAATATAATATTTAATAAATTTTACATATTCATGATCAATCTCTACAAACCTAACACTAACCTCTAATTTGAAACAAAATTCATGATGAATCCCTACAAACCTAACAGTAACCTCTAATTTGATCCTAGACTCGAGGAAGGCCAGCCCTTCTTCTTTCTTTCTTTCTTTCTTTTTTTTTTTTTTTTATCGAATTAACAGAGGCACAAGACAAGACAAGCAAACGATGGTTTCTCTCGTAGGCTGAAGCCGCCCAAGAGTTGGGTTCACTGACACGTGTCCGCAATATTTAATTTGTCCTTATCCATTTACCGGCGATGATAGACGGGTAGTAGATAAACACGTCATCGTTCTCATCCTCAAGTCACGTGGTTCAACGAAGGTCGGTTCAAATAGCATAATATTATTACATATGCGAATGATTTTTATATTTTTTTAATTAAAGCTGACTTAACCTTGCTTATAATATTACTTGTACTAGCACATCAATCCGTGCGTTTTTTTATTTTTATTTTTTTTATCGATAAATATTAATTATTAAATTAATCTAGCGGGGAAAATATTTCAATTCTTTGCAAAGTACTTAAGTACTTATATTCTTTTGAGGAGTTTTTTTAGGTGTGCAACTCATAAAAGGTGTAAGTGGGTTGCACATCATGTGTCACTTACACAAAAGGTGTAAGTGTAAGGTGTAAGTGTAAGTGTAAGGCATAAGGTGTAAGTGAGTTGCACACCATGTGCCACTTACACAAAAGGTGTAAGGTGTAAGGTATAAAAGGTGTAAGTATAAAGTGTAAGTGTAAATAATAAGGTGTAAGGTGTAAGTTGTACACCATAACCAAACCCTTCTTTTAATTCAATTCTCTTAAAAGGAATTGAACTCATGATATTCTTGGAATTAAGGCCTAGTTTGGGAAGATTGAAAAAAGACAAAAAGTCACTATCCTATTTAAGTCACATTATCTTATTTAAGTCACATCACCTCTCTAACACATCACTTCAAACCCAACCCAAACCCAATCCATATTTCATAAAAAGTCAAAAAGTGCACTTATTTAGTCTTCCCAAACTAGGCCTAAGTCCTAAGAAAAATATGATGGCCAACTAGGCTATCAATCCGTGCGATGTAAAGTTAAATAAATAATTAAAAATAATTTTAAAATTAAATAATAATGTAAAATTTATTTAAAAAGTATAAAAAATAATTTAGAATGAATTAAATTTTCACTATTTTATTAGAATATATATGTACGGGATAAAATATCCTCTGTTCTCTGTACTCCTTGAACTCGAGCTTTGTGTAACGTTGCTTGACCTGAAAACAGAAAAGCGATGAGCTATCCGGCGGTGTGCTGCCGGATCAACCCTCAGACGATCAAGTTAGCACACTTTGAAGAAGAAGAATAGAGCACTTTAGAGAGAGTGTTGGTAATTCCTCAGATTCCTTACCTCCAACATTCCCTTATTTCTCTATTTCTAGGCTGGCCATGCAGTCTCAGGAATTGTGGGCGCACTAGCTCTGCATTCTAGTCAACGATCTTTGCTCAGCTCAACGTGAGGGCCCGGGGGGCCATGTCAATTCAGTTTGATCAAATACGGTCTGGTCTTCGCAAGGCTCATCATCATATCTCGCGCTACCGTAGCTCAGTCGTCTTGACTGGCGCAAATCTCCCTCTCAATTGCCCTTTAATCCCATCCGAGCTGAGTGTGATTTGGGATTATTATTCTGACCGAGCTATCTGAATTAGTCGGTCGTCAGGGATTGCGCCAGTAATCTTGTCATAGATCGTTCAGCTGTACTGACAAGCCATCTTTGCAATGCCACATGGCTTCACGCCATTGGTCCCATACAACCCCACAGCTGTCTTCCTCACGTGCAAAATTCAAAAGGTTGCCGCCTTTTGGATTTTTTCCCTCTCTCTTTTTATACACACATGAGGGGCCACACATGCCTCTACTATTCATCTTCCCACTCAAGCCAAACCCCAGCCTTCAAATCGCCAAGTTTCTGCCACCACTGCCATTGCTGCTCTTTGAGCCATTTCAACCATCTTCGTCCTCACGAAAGCTGCAGACAAGGTCGTGGTCGATTGGTCTTCGCTTGGCGTCCATATCTGTAAGTTTATTTGCCCTTTCTTTGCACTCTCCATTTATGTTCTTTGAGTTCTTGTCTGGGACTGTTGGTATCCTACCAGTGCCCCCTCTTTAGGGTAAAACTGGTACACATTAGGAAAAACTGGAATTGAAGAGGCAGATGGGGCCTCCATGCCCCTCGTTTCCCTTAGATTTAATGCACAAACTTCACATTTAGAATGAACAGCATGAACCCTGGATAAGATTGAGCAGAATCCAACTTTTAGATCCATAAACTAGATTTAGCCAAGCAAAAAACTGGTTTGTGGTCTCCTCTTGAGGCCAAGACCGAGCTGTAAATAGAGAGATAGAACCAATGTAGGAAGGCCAAATAGTTGAACCAAGATAGGAAGATTGAACCGGTCAAACGCCCCAGGATCCTTTACCGAGCTAGAAACTTCCTCATAAGAGCCGTGCAATTTATGCCGTGCTAATACTTGGACTTATTTCTTAACAATGCAGAACAAACGAGGACCGACCAGGCCCATTCATCATTACAATCGGTGAGGCTCAAAGTTCGAGCAAACAATCACCAAATTTTTATCGAGATACGACCAAAATTACCCAACTAAATAAAATCGAGATAGATGGAGAAGTACCAGTTCATGGTCAATTCTCCTAGGGTGCTAGCTGAGTTCTGTAGAGAGTACCATATTCCAGATGATGTCCACTTGGAGCTAGCCAAGAAAGGAGACACTCCCTGGGGTGAGCTGGACAAATGCCCCTTCACGGTGGTGTCCATTGTGGAAAGAGGCTTGCGCTTCTCGGTCCAACCCTTGATCTGTGAATTTTTAAGGCAGACTAGGCTGTGCCCGACCCAAGTCTCCAACAATACATACAAAATAATAAACGGCGTGGCCGCGCTAAATAGGATACTCAGTCTGAATCTCGGCCTCGCCGAGATATTTCATCAATATACACTTAGCAAAAATAAAGGAGGGTTTTGCTAGTATCTCAAGGTCAAGAAAGGCCAAGCAAAACTCATCGAAGGTAACCCTGACAAAGAGACCAATGATGACGATTTCTTGTGGGTATCCGGTAACTATGAGTACATCGAAGTGCCCATACCGGGTTGGTACATAAGAAAAGATTTTGGGACTGCTAGTGAGCATCTCGGCATTTTTTTTTTTTTTGAAATTGTTCTTTTTACTGCCGATCTAACACTTGCTTTCTTGTTGCAGACTATAAACTCTTGGCAGAGGATTACTCCTCCGCAAACTAAGAGGCCATAGAGGTTGCGTTGCGGCATCCGATCGAGGAGCGAGAATCCTACAAGCTACTCGGCTTCGAACCGAGCTACCGCTACACGGCGTCGCGCAGGAGCAGGGTGACCGACTTCCTTCGAGCGCCTTCTCCAAAACCAGATCCCAACCTTCCTCTTATCAAATTGGCTCCCTTGACAACCGAACAAGAGATGGCCAAAATATGGGCTATCAAGTCAATAATCACCAGTAAACCAAGTGACTCTCAGCCACCAGAGGCAGCTGGGGAACTTCTTCCACGCTGGCCGTGCAAGACAAGGGGGCTGTGCTGGCTCTCGCCAGTGAACAAGCTGCAGGTCGGTCAAAGAAGAGGTTGAGAAGAAATCCAGCCAAACAACATTTGGCAGACGAGGACTCCATCGAGCATCCTTCTGCCGACTTGGGGGATCAGATTGAACAACCGATCTCTAAGCCATCCACCCACTCCAGTGCCCCCCAGTCTGGTCGCCCGAGGTGACATACAAAGGCCGGGCTGTCTCTACTGCTGACTTGATTTACGCAGACAAGGACTACTCTCTCGGCTTCAACATAACCAAAGGGTTTCTCCTCCTTGCCGACATGAAGAAACACGAGGAGCTGTCTGACCTAAAGGTCCTCCGCTCGGCAGCAAAGTCAATAATGTTGGTAAGTTTGCAAGCTCTCCAGTCATCAAGTTGCTGCTCGGTTCTGGTGTTCTGACTTTTTTATTTTCTTTACAAGCCGCACAGAAGAACAACCTGGCCCACGAGCGAATGATCGCCGTGCGGAAAAGTCTACGGGAGGCCATTGCTGACAACAAGGCGAAGACAGCCGAGCTAGCGAAACTGAAGGCCGTGCGGGAAGAAGCAGTGGCAGAGCGTGACAGACTAATTGAACGGTTGGCCCGGACAGACAAAGATAAGCAGAGTGCCCTCCAAGTGACCCAGGCCCAATACATCGCTGAGCTGCACAAACTCCGCGACGCCCACAATGCCGAGCTAGACAAGTGGGTCGATGATACTGAAGACCGTGGTTATGCGGAGGGCAAGAGAGCTTACGAACGGTAGGTGGAAGGAACCAAGGACATTTTTTTCCAATACAGTTAGAAAGCCGCCGTGGAAAAACTTGGCCTTGCTTAGGACTCTGACATGTTCCAAAACCCACCAACTGCCTTCATCCCAGTCCACATGCAAGCTTACGCCAGTGCCATGCAAAAGAGACTAATTGAAGAAGTGAAGTAGGCAACTGGGGCAGAAGTCACCACCATATAACTGGCCGAGCAAAATCCTACTTCTAAAGCTTCTGAGGAAGGGGCCCAAGATCGCGAGACTGAGTTGGAGGTTGATACGGTTGTCGACGCTCAAGTCGATGGCGCCGAGATGGGGGCAATCGAACAGGCTGACACAGTCGATTTAGATTGATCTCTTTGCTTCTTTTTTTTCTTTTTTCTTTTTTTTTTGGGTTTTGATGTAACCTGGCTACGCTTCACTTTTGTAATCCCTCTTTATAATCAATGAAAAATTTTTGACCTTCTGCTCGCCATGTTATGCGAATCTTTTTCTTCGTTTGCCTTGTGCGATTGTCATTTTCTTCGGTCTAACGAGCAAACTTGCCTTATTTTAAAATATTTGTTGAATACTACACTACCATCTTAAGTAGGCGAACAATGTCAGCTCGGTGAGTGACCAAATTCTACACTTCACTCAGTGAGCAAATACCAGCTCGGTCAATGGTAAGCCAATCAGCCTCACGATCCGAGCAAAATTGGCCCGTCTCAAGTATAAATTGGGAAGTACTATCTGCACGGCCGAGCAATATCAACTCGACCTCAAATCCAGTTCAGCAAAACGCCAACAGTCTATATGGATGAGCAATGTCAAATCGGCTCTAGAACAAGTTAGGCAAAACACCAACTGTTCATACTGGCAAGTAAAGTCAGCTCGGCCTCAGCTCCAGTTGGGCAGAACGCCAACTGTTTATACGGGCGAGCAATATTAGCTCAGCCCTAATGCAAGTTGGCAAAACACCCAACTGTTTGTACGGGAAAGCAATGTCAGCTCGGCTCTAGAACAAGTTGGGCAAAACACCAACTGTTCGTACTGGCAAGCTAAGTTAGCTTGGCCTCCACTCCGGTTGGGCAGAACGCCAACTGTTTGTACAGGTGAGCGATATCAGCTCGGCCCTGATGCGAGTTGGGCAAAATGCCAACTCTTTGCACGGCCAAAGTCAAACTGTTGTTGGCTTCTTGCCTCTGGTATTTTCATAATAGCTCAATATCCTTGTAATGTCTTCATGCAAGGCCAGTCACCTTGTATGGCCTCTCCCAATTTGCTCCCAGTTTGCCTTCGCCAGGGATCACTGTGTTGCCCATTACCTTCCTCAAGACCCAGTCTCCGATCCTGAATAGCCTAGGATGCACGGCCTTGTTGCATTTTCTGGAGAGTTCTTGCTGGTAGGTCACTATGTGGATTAGGGCCCGTTTCCTTCTTTCTTCAGCTAGGTTAAGTTCCAAGGCCACAGCTTCATTGTTCAAGTCTGGCTAGAAACTTTCAGATCGGATAGCTGGCATATCGATTTCCAATGGTATGACGGCCTCCATGCCATAGGCCAAGGCAAATGGAGTTTCCCTAGTCGAGCGTCTCGGCGTGCTGCGGTATGCCCAGAGCACATTAGGGAGTTCTTCAGCCCACTTCCCTTTGGCTTTCTCTAGTCGCTTCTTCAGCTCGTCCAGGATGGTCTTGTTTGAAGCTTCTACTTGACCATTTGACTAAGGGTAGGCTGGTGTTGAGTTATAAAACTCAATCTTTAACTCTTCAAAAAATCTACGAAAGAGTTTCCCATCGAACTGAGTGCCATTATCCAAAATAAGGGCCTTTGGGATACCAAAGCGAGTGATGACATTCTGCCAAACGAACTTTTTTACATCTTTCTCCTTGATGGTTGCCAACGGCTCGGCCTCAACCCACTTAGTGAAGTAGTCGGTAGTAGTGATGAGAAACTTGCAGTTGCCTAGACCTGTTGGAAGTGGTCCCACAATATCCAGCCCCCTAAGCGCGAATGGCCAAGGACTTGTAAGAGGAAGCAACTCTCTGGCCGACTAGTGGATTTGGTGGGCAAATTTTTGACATTTTTCACACCTGTGAACATATTTCTGTGCGTCCGCCTGCATGCATGGCCACCAATAACCTTGCGAAATTGCTCGGTAGGCCAAAGACCTGCCCCCAATATGACTCCCATAGATGTCTTCATGAATCTCAAAGAGGAAAGCTTCCACCTTGTTGGGGTGGACGCACTTCAGGTATGGCCCAGTGAAAGACTTCTTATACAAGGCGCCAGATGGAGAGAGCCAAAATCGCTCTGATTTGGCCCTGATCTTGTTGGCCTCCTTTTTTTTTTTGTGGGTAGAATTCCATCCTTTGAAAAGTTTCCTCGGCATTTTTTAGTTCGAAGGGCATGACCTTGTGGCAGTACAGGCCTCGTGGAGTAGTGAACAAAGTGATCTCTTGGTCTGGTTCATACATTGCTATCTAGTGGTAGCCACGATACGCATCCAGGAAGCAAAACCTCTGATGGCCAGCGATTAGATCTACCAGCTGGTCGATCCTTGGGAGGGGGAAGCTATCCTTTGGGCACGCACGGTTAACTGTCTTATAATCAATGCACACCTGCCATTTACCGTTCTTCTTTGGTACTACCCCTGTGTTAGAGATCCATCTAGGGTAATGCATTTCCTCTATTGCCCCCGCTTCTAACAAGTTCTTGACCTCTTCCGCCACTATCTCTGCATGGTGTAAGGCCGAACGCCACGTCCTCTGGATGACAGGCCATGCATTCGGAAAGACATTCAACTGGTGGCAAATAAAGCTAGGGTCGACGCCAGGCATATCGTAAGGCATCCTTGCAAAGGCCTCCATGTTGGAAACCAAAAAGTCGACATAATCGAGCTGCTCAGCGCTGGACAAAGATGAGCCCAAAAGAAAGAACTTATTTGGATCATTCTCGTCGACACGTACCTCCACCAAATCTTCGACCAATTTCTCCTCGGCCTTTCTTCCTACGTCTTCCAGGACTTCCTTTCCCTCCGGACCCTCTATCATTTGCATGAAGCCTTTGGCAGCTCGACTGTCATTTATTACGATGAAACACTATTTTGCCATCACTTGGTCTCCCCAAACCTCTTTTACCTATCCTGTCAATGCTGGAAAGCACAACACCTGATGGTAGGTTGACGCTACTGCTTGGATGGCATGCAACCAGTCCCTGCCCAAAATTAAGTTGTAGGTCGATGGGAGCTTAAGCACCTAAAATTCCACTTGCTTCGTGACCAATCCCGCTTTGACTGGTAATATGATCTTTTCGATCAGCCATTCTGGCTGAGAGTTGAAGCCAACCAAGGGAGACGTTGCGGGGGCTAAGTCTTTGTCCTCCAACTTCATTTGTTTGAACTCGTCATAATACATGATTTCGACTGAACTCCCCTAGTCAATCAAAATTCTTTTGATGTCAAAGCCTTTGATGCGGAGGGTCACCACTAAGGCGTCATTATGAGGCACTTGAATTCTCTCCAAGTCTTTGCTTAAAAAGGTCTAGACGTCTTTTACTTGGTCTTTCCTTTCTTCACGGCGGGCTGAACGGAGAGCACCTCCCTTATGTGTTCGGCTTTCTTGATCATCCCTCTTAGATCACAGACCCTTGCCGGCTTAATGATGCCGTGGATGACATTGATTACGCCTTGCGGCGCTGCATCCAGGACGGCGAGGCCATTTGGCTTGGCCTGTCCCTGGGGAGCGTATTTCATACTGCCGTCTATGTACTGGTCTAGATGCCCTGCCGTCACCAGCTCCTACAAATGTTGTTTAAGCGACACACAATCCTCCCTTCGATGCCCTCGTTCTTCATGAAAGATGTAGCGACACCTTGAGTTGAAGCCTCTCTACGGGTTTCCCAACTTGGCCGGCCAACGGACATAAGGTTTACCTCGGATTTCACTCAGGATGCGGTAAATAGGGATTTTAAAGATAGTGGTGATGCCAATTCGTGCTTTTAACTTTCTCTTGGCATCTTCCTGTTCGTCACAAGGAGTGTTAGCTCGGTCGTTTCTCTGACCTTTGTTCCTATCATCGCGGTTTGAGCCACAACATTGATTTTTAGCCCGGTCATTTGGGAAGTTGTCCTCTTGCCCCACCAGGTGAACCTTCCCCGCCACTCTTTTGTCTATCACAACCGGATTCATTTTCTCGGTTGCGGTGGCGACATCATCCTCTACTTGGATGTGTTCGTTGATCCGCTGCATCAAGGATTCCATGGTTATGGGCTGGTGCATTGTAAGTGAATCTCGTAGCCTATGTCCGACTGGGAGACCCCATTTGTATTGGGTGATCGCCAAATTGGTGGGGCAGTTGAGGATCTCATTGTAGGTTTCCCAATACTTGGCATTGTATGCCTTCAAAGAGCCTCCAGACTCCATCTTGACGCTCAGGAGATGGTCGACCTCCTTCGGTGTTCGAATGTTGGTTTTCAATCTAATGATGAAGGCCTCTACTAATTGTTGCCATCCCTCGATGCTCCCCTCCAGAAGCCTTTCGAACCATTTCAGGCCCAGTTCTCCCAAGCTTGCTGGGAATATGAAGCACATCAAGGCGTCATTACGCCGGTGTCCAGCCATTACTTGCCGGTAATGACTCATGTGCATGTACGGATCCGTCTTGCCGTCGTACAACGTGAACTTAAGCTGGTGGAATTCAGCAGGGAGCGGCGTGCTCTCGATTTCTAGGGATAGCGGGGTAGCGGTAAGTCTCGCTAGCTCTCTATCCACTGGTGCTAGTGCCATCACTCTAGGCGTGGGCATTGCCACTTCCACACTACAACGAATTTGGGGACTCAGCCTTTGCAATGCTAGCAGTCTTTGGATCTCTCTGTGATGAGCCCTCTTCTCCAACACATCCCTCAAGTCTCCCAAACGAGCGAAGAAAGAGTATCTCAATGTCGTCGACGGATGTGATGGACGGTAGTTGCTGTCGTGAGTGTAAGATCTTCCCACCTATGGGTCGGAGTCCTCTACCCCATAGCTTCTGGTGATAGACAGAGAAGGCATCTCCTATCTTGGCGGCGACTACCAGAGCGTGGAGGCGGGGTGCGTTCATTGTGGTTGCCCTCTCCAACAACACCCTTCCCCTTTATCTCACGCTTCAGCATCTCTATTTCAGCCGCTATCTTGCGAATGAGAGAATCCTGGTCTTTGAGTTTATGCTCCAAGCACTGAGCATGCGACTCTCCCCGTCGTCGGCAGCTCTCTGGACTCTTCGAGTGATTAGTGCTCCTTGCGCATTTGTCTTGCGCACCCTTGGAAGAGGTCCCCAGGCCTGCCATGGTAGAAATGACAGGAGGGCCATCTTTCCGTTGGACAGACTTTGGCATGACACCATCGATAACAGACAGTGGAGTTTCGTCGTGGTTAGCCATGGAAATGGTCAAAAAAGCTTGTTGTCATGACCCGAACCCCCCCTATGGGTTAAGGACATAACCGGCCAGCAATCAAGGGATTACCTACGGCCTCAAACCATTCCAGACATAACTCAACAGAGTAAAAGGGCCAAACGGAAGCAATTTTAAACTTTTGTCCATAGAGCTGTGCTTATATGGCACATCATAACAATCCATACATATACATGTTAATAACTCATATCAAAATATGTACTAACACAAAGTTCTGTACATACAGGATCATTCAAGTCTAGGTCAGCCAATCAAAACTATATACAAATGTATCCAAAGTCCTCACCAACATGACAAAATAAAATAGGATAGTAAAAGGGCGAAGACGAGTCTCGTGCGTGAGACGTAAGGGCTGATTCTTCAAAACCTTGGTTGTTTCTCACAAACTTCACTGAGGCTGGGTTTGGACCTCCCTTGGCTCACCTATAGACACATGAATGAGGGTGAACGAAAGCCCAGTGAATAATATCAAATATGAAAAATACACGAACAATATTTAGAACAACATGCACCAAACGGCCTTGGGCTCAATTTGTATTTTTATCTAGTTTATACATATATATGTGTATGTCAAGTAAGTGCGGTTCCAAACACATCAGATGACCTAGGGCCCAATCCATTTATGTCAGACTGGCCTTTGGCCCATCCATTCTTCCATTCATGTCAAACTGGCCTTTGGCCCATTCATTCTTTCACTCATGTCAGACTGGCCTCTGGCCCATTCATTCTTTCATTCATGTCAAACTGGCCTCTGGCCCATTCATTCTTTTATTCATGTCAAACTGGCCTCTGGCCCATTCCTTGTTTCATTCATCTCAAACTGGCCTCTGGCCCATTCATTCTTTCATTCATGTCAGACTGGCCTCTGGCTTATTCCTTCTTTCATTCATGTCAAACTGGCCTCTGGCCCAATCATTCTTTCATTCAGGTCAAACTGGCATTTGGCCCAATCATTCTTTCATTCAGGTCAAACTGGCCTTTGGCCCAATCATTCTTTCATTCAGGTCAAACTGGCCTTTGGCCCATTCATACTTTCATTTGAATTAACGAACTTAGAAGACTTACATAGAAGTAAGTAATTGGACAAATAACATACTTTGGATATCTTTAATAAGATATTACTCACAGTGATCTGCCGGTGGATTCACCCTGGAGCTTAAGCCTACACATTACATAACACATATGGGTCACAATCAATCTAGTCTGTTCTTAATTCACATATTCCTCTTTAGGCTTCTTTCTTATTCTCTTAATTCATTCATAATGCTCAATGCATGCCTAAGAGTACTTAGAAGTGAAAGAGAACGGAAAACGAGACACATAACACATTTACAAAATTTCAAAAACAGGGGTCCCCGCTCGAGCATGGACTTTCCCGCTCGAGCGAACCCATTAGGTCTGCAAAAGTACTGGTTGCCTTGTTTTTACGCTCGAGCGTGAACTTAGACGCTCGAGCTAAAGGTCATTCTACATAGCTCTCCGCTCGAGCGTGAACTTCCCCGCTCGAGCGGACATCATGTCTGCAAAATATTCTGGGAGCTCGTATTTTATGCTCGAGTAGTGGTTCCCCCGCTCGAGCGGACGTCAAGAATTCTAGGTTTTCCAGAACTTGTTCTTGATCTCAAACTCGACCTCCAAAGGTTCAAAACTCATAATTTTGGTTCCAAACCATGCAAATACATTATATATCATGAGTATACAAGCAAGATGAGGTCAATTCCTTAAAATCACGGTCCAATTCTTCAAAATAAATCAACATTTCTTGGTATAATCAAGGCTCATGCATTCAAATCTCATATGAGCTCCATATTTCCAGTAATCAAACATGCATGTCAAAAATATGGTGCAAATGGTGTTCATTCTCATGAAGCTCAACTAAAACCATGCTTGCATGTATGATTCAACCCACAATCTTTCATAATTCACCTACTACATGCTAGATTATGTAATTTCATAGGAATTCTCTACATGCGTGCACACATGAACTTCAATCTCAACTTAAACAACTCAATTCATGATCTAACTCACCATTTAATCTTCAATTCACAAAATCACAATTCAAACTCATGAATTAAGGGTTGATTACTCACTTAAAGGCTCAAATCTTCCAATTTATGCTCAATTCTTGAGTGTAGCTTCAAGATCACCAAGTTCCTTAGCAAATTCTTCAAGATTGGCCCTTCTCTCTCTCTAATTTTGGTTCTCTCTCTCTAGAGAGCAAATTCAAATTCTTTGAGCCCAAAAAGAATGAGCTTAAGTGTAGTTGGGTTCATATATAGGCCCTCTAATCACATTTCATTAATAATTAAATAATTGAGCACTAACCCATTAATTTAATCTAATTAATTTGATCCAAATCAATTTTCAATTAAATTTCACCGTAGGCTCTAAAAATTACGCCAATCACAATGGCGCAGTCAATTTCGATTTCTGTGGTCGATAGGGTCTTCAATTTAAATTCCAGAGTAGATAATCAAATAGATATTCCTACGGTGAACAGATAGAAATTCAAAACCACATATTTTCACATAAATGGCACACAGAATCATATCAAACACATAATCACATTCATAATAAGGACCAATTAGCATAATACGGAACAGGGTTATCACAATCTTCCCCCTTTTAGGAAGTTTGGTTCTCCAAACTTATTTTACCTTCGTTGAGAAACAAATGTGGATAGTGTAGGTGCATTTCATCCTCTTTTTCCCACGTGGCATCCGTTCCATAGTGTTCTTTCCATTCCACTTTCACCATTGGAATGGACTTGCTTCTCAATTGTTTCACTTGCCGGTCAACAATTCGTTCCAGCCACTCGGTGTATTTCATATTTTTATCAAGAGCTACCCGGTGATAATCAATCACATGAAACGGGTCTCAAAGATAACCCCTCAACATTGACACATGAAACACATTATGGATTTGCTCGAATCCTGGTGGCAAAGCGACTCGATAAGCAATTGGGCCAAGCCTTTCCAGAATTTGAAACGGCCCAATGTAACAGGGCGACAACTTACCCTTCTTTCCAAATCTGACTTGGCCTTTCATCGGAGTCACACGGATAAACACATGGTCACCAACCTCATACTCAAGAGGTCTTCTTCGAACATCTGCATAATTCTTTTGTCGGTCCTGAGCTGTTTTGAGCCTTTACTGAATAGTTTTGATCTTCTCAGAAGTGTCTTGCACAATTTCAAGCCCAAGTAAAGCTCTATCCTCGACTTCTGTCCAACAAATCGGTGATCTACACCTTCTGCCATACAAAGCCTCGTATGGTGCCATACCGATGCTGGAGTGGAAGCTGTTATTGTATGCAAATTCTGCAAGTGGCAAATAGTCTTCCCAACTCCCCTGGAAATCTAAGGCACACATCCTTTGCATATCTTCTAACGTTTGTATGGTCCGTTCTGATTGCCCATCTGCTTGCGGATGGAATGCAGTACTAAATCTTAGTTCTGTTCCCATAGCTTCCTGCAAACTCTTCCACAATCTAGATACAAATTTCGGATCTCTATCCGACACAATAGATACTGGAACTCCGTATAAACGGACAATCTCATCAACATATATTGTAGCCAGTCTATAAGCATTAAATGTAGTCCTAATTGGTAGAAAATGTGCAGATTTAGTCAGTCTATCAACTACAACCCAAATAGAATCCATACCTCGAGGAGTCCGAGGTAGACCAACAACAAAATCCATAGTCACATGCTCCCACTTCCATTCAGGAATAGGGAGAGGTTGAAGTGGACCGCCTAGTTTCTGATGTTCAGCTTTAACTTGCTGACATTAAAGACACTTGGACACATATTCTGCAATTTCTTTCTTCATTTTAGGCCACCAATAGCTTTGTTTCAAGTCTCGATACATTTTATTGTTACCCGGATGCATAGCAAACACTGATTTATGGGCTTCATCTAAAACCCTTTTCTTTAGTTCCGGAATATCTGGGATACACATTCGGTTTTGAAATCTCAACACTTCGCCTTCAATGCTGAACTCTACTTTCGGACTTGTCTCAAATTCATTGATCACTTTCTTGAGGAATTCATCCTCTTTCTGTTTCTGTTTAATTTCATCAATAATTGCCGGTTTGGCTGAAATAGCAGCTATCAATCCGCCCTGTTCACACAATACCACTTCAATTTCAGACTTCTCAAAATCTTGCAAGATCTCTTTCTGCTCAAGGCATCAGGAACTGTATTAGCTTTCCCGGGGTGATACTGAATCTCAAGATCATAGTCTTTTATCAGTTCGAGCCATGTGTAGACTTCACACTTTGCCCAATACAAATAATGCCGCCAGATTTTCAAAGCAAAAACAACTGCGGCCAATTCTAAATCACGTGTTGAGTAGTTCTTCTTGTGTGGTCTCTACTGTCGGGAGGCGTAAGCAATAACCTTTCCGTTCTGCATTAGCACACAACCCAAACTTTTATAAGATGCATCACTAAAAATTACAAAGTTTTCCGTACCTATGGGCAATGTCAATACTGGTGCAATGGTCATTCTATAGGAAGTTTTAGAAATAGGCTGGGTGTCTGGCATAATCTCAATTGTAAACTCTATCTCCCTGTCTACCAATTCCCCTGGTAATTCATTTGGAAACACATCTGGAAATTCTCTAACAATAGGGATATCATTCAATTCAACATTTACAGATTGTTCAGACAACACATAACACAAATAACCCTGGCACCCTTTCCTGATCAGTTTACATGCCTTCATTGCAGATATTAAGTAAGGTGGAGGTACTACCCCGTTACCCACAAACACAATTTCTTCCTATTCTGGTGGTCTAAACACAACCTGTTTTGTTACACAATCAATGGTGGCACAATATTTAGTTAGCCAATCCATGCCTAAAATTACATCAAAGTGCCTAAAGTTCAAGGGCAACAAATCCACATATAGGATGGCATTCCCAACATGCATGTCACAAAAACGATATACAGATTCACACAATACAGATTCCCCGGATGGAGCAGATACACATAGCAGATATGGCAATAATTCTAGAGGTCTACTTAGTCTAGATACAAATGCACATGTCACAAAAGAGTGTGTTGATTCGGAGTCAATTAACACAGAAGCATCCTGATTACATATAGAAATAGTACCTGAGACAACTACGTTAGCATTCCGTGTATTGCCCGGAATAAGTGCAAAAACTCTCCCTTGCCTCACAGTATCTCTGGTGGTAATAGATCTCATAGTATTTCCCAGTTTTGGAATCGATGCAGTGGAACTAGCAGCTATCTTTCCACTATTCTGGTTACAATCTCTGGCCATATGCCCCTGTTTACCACATTTAAAACAAGCTCCTGACACACGGTAACAAACCCCACGATGCCTTTTACTACAAATATTGCACATAGGAGATGTATCTCGAGAAGAATTCGAAGTACTTAAGGAGCCCGTGTTTTGCTTTTTCGAAAATTTCTTCTTTGAGAAAAAGCCTTGCCTTTTGTTGCCTTTCCAGTTAGTTGTTGACTTAGTCTATCTAGCTATGTTAGCTTCTGATATTATGGCTCTGTTTAGCACCCCAATATAGGTTTCCAGCTTCAAGACATTCACCCTTTTCTAAAATGTCACTTCGAAGCCCACCTTAAAAATGCCTCGCTTTCTTATAATCAGTATCAATCACATGTGGCGCAAACCTGGCCAACTCAGTGAATTTGGCCTCATACATAGCTACAATCATGTTGTCTTGTCTAAGTTCCATGAATTCTGACACTTTCCTGTCCCGGACACATTGCGGGAAGTACTTATCATAGAAAATTTCCAAAAATTTTGCCCAATCAACATCTTTATGATTTTCACGCATTAACATCCACCATCTTCTTGCTTCGTCTTTTAGCATAAAAGTGGCTAGAAGCACTTTTTGTGTCTCCGAACAAGGGAACACCTCAAATAGCTTTTCAATGCCGAGAATCCATGCTTCGGCTTTCAACGGATCCAATCCCCTATGGAACTGTGGTGGTTTCATTTTCTTAAATTCTTTGGTGAGGGCTATTATTCGGTCATCATTCCGATTATCTGGCACGGGTGCTGGAGGTGGAGGTGGAGGTGGAGGATGTGGTTGTTGCCACTGTTGTTGGCACTCTTGTTGTTGCCTCGATGTTTCTGCCATTTCCTGAATTAATCTTTCCATCCTATCCATTCTAGCAGTAGAGGACTCATCTATCTCATCACCTCTTGTTCTTACCATTTGATTAAACTTGTATTATACTTTATACAAAAGATTTACAGGTATACATATACTAAAAGGCATACATATTCAAATAATTTGCAATGCAAGCAAATCACACCTTATAACACATAATCGTTCACATTAAAACATTTAAGCTTATTCTAGATGCTTTCGGATTCATACTTATCACATGAATGCATCCTAGATCTTTTCTAGACGTTTATTGCTCATTTGGACAAGTGTGTGAGTTATTAACTCGTGCTCTGATACCACTCTGTCATGACCCGAACCCGTCTCTATGGGTTAAGGACATAACCGACCAGTAATCAAGGGATTACCTACGGCCTCAAACCATTCCAGACATAACTCAACAGAGTAAAGGGGCCAAACGGAAGTAATTTCAAAGTTTTGTCCATAGAGCTGTGCTTATATGGCACATCATAACAATCCATACATATACCTGTTAATAACTCACATCAAAATATGTACTAACACAAAGTTCTATACATACAGGATCATTCAAGTCTAGGTCAGCCAATCAAAACTATATACAAACGTATCAAAAGTCCTCACCAACATGACAAAATAAAACAGGATAGCAAACGGGCGAAGACGAGTCTTGTGCGTGAGACGTAACGGCTGACTCTTCAAAACCTTGGCTGTTTCTCACAAACTTCACTGAGGCTGGGTTTGGACCTCTCTTGGCTCACCTACAGACACATGAATGAGGGTGAACGAAAGCCCAGTGAATAATATCAAATACGAAAAATACACAAACAGTATTTAGAACAACATGCACCAAACGACCTTGGGCCCAATTCGTATTTCTATCTAGTTTATACATATATATGTGTATATCAAGTAACTGCAGTTCCAAACACATCAGACGGCCTCGGGCCCAATCCATTCATGTCAGACTGACCTTTAGCCCATCCATTCTTCCATTCATGTCAAACTGGCCTTTGGCCCATTCATTCTTTCACTCATGTCAGATTGGCCTCTGGGTCATTCATTCTTTCATTCATGTTAGACTGGCCTCTGGCCCATTCATTCTTTCATTCATGTCAGACTGGCCTCTGGCCCATTCCTTTTTTCATTCATCTCAAACTGGCCTCTGGCCCATTCATTCTTTCATTCATGTCAAACTGGCCTTTGGCCCAATCATTCTTTCATTCAGGTCAAACTAGCCTTTGCTCAATCATTCTTTCATTCAGGTCAAACTGGTCCTTGGCCCATTCATACTTTCATTCGAATTAACGAACTTAGAAGACTTACATAGAAGTAAGTAATTGGACAAATAACATACTTCGGATATCTTTAATAAGATATTACTCACAGTGATCTGCCGGTGGATTCACCCTGGAGCTCGAGCCTACACATTACATAACACATATCGGTCACAATCAATCCAGTCCGTTCTTAATTCACATATTACTCTTTAGGCTTCTTTCTTATTCTCTTAATTCATTCATAATGCTCAATGCATGCCTAAGAGTACTTAGAAGTGAAAGAGAACGGAAAACGAGACACATAACACATTTACAAAATTTCAAAAACAGGGGCCCCCACTCGAGCGTGCACTTTCCCGCTCGAGCGAAGCGATTAGGTCTGCAAAAGTACTGGTTGCCTCATTTTTACACTCGATCGTGAACTCAGACGCTCGAGCTGAAGGTCATTCTACATAGCTCCCCGCTCGAGCGTGAACTTCCCCGCTCGAGCGGACATCATGTCTGCAAAATATTCTAGGAGCTCGTATTTTACGCTAGAGCGGCGATTCCTCCGCTCGAGCGGACGTCAAGAATTTTGGGTTTTCTAGAACTTGTTCTTGAGCTCAAACTCGACCTCCAAAGGTTCAAAACTCATAATTTTGGTTCCAAACCATGCAAATACATTATATATCATGAGTATACAAGCAAGATGAGGTCAATTGCTTAAAATCATGGTCCAATTCTTCAAAATAAATCAACATTTCTTAGTATAATCAAGGTTCATGCATTCAAATCTCATATGAGCTCCATATCTCCAATAATCAAACATGCATATCAAAAATATGGTGCAAATGGTGTTCATTCTCATGAAGCTCAACTAAAACCATGCTTGCATGTATGATTCAACCCACAATCTTTCATAATTCACCTACTACATGTTAGATTATGTAATTTCATAGGAATTCTCTACATGCATGCACACATGGACTTCAATCTCAACTTAATCAACTCAATTCATGATCTAACTCACCATTTAATCTTCAATTCACAAAATCACAATTCAAACTCATGAATTATGGGTTGATTACTCACCTAAAGGCTCAAATCTTCCAATTTATGCTCAATTCTTGAGTGTAGCTTCACGATCACCAAGTTCCTTAGCAAATTCTTCAAGATTGGCCCTTCTCTCTCTCTCTCTCTCTCTCTCTCTCTCTCTCTCTCTCTCAAATTTCGGTTCTCTCTCTCTAGAGAGCAAATTCAGATTCTTTGAGCTCAAAAAGAATGAGCTTAAGTGTAGTTAGGTTCATATATAGGCCCCTCTAATCACATTTCATTAATAATTAAATAATTGAGCACTAACCCATTAATTTAATCTAATTAATTTGATCAAAATCAATTTTCAATTAAATTTCACCATAGGCTCTAAAAATTACGCCAATCATAATGACGCAGTCAATTTCGGTTTCTGTGGCCGATAGGGTCTTCAATTTAAATTCCAGAGCAAATAATCAAACAGATATTCCTACGGTGAATAGATAGAAATTCAAAACCACATATTTTCACATAAATGGCACACAGAATCATATCAATCACATAATCACATTCATAATAAAGACCAATTATCATAATACGAAACAGGGTTATCACACTTGTAGAGCAAGGTTTGTTTGTCAAAGTTCTTGCCACAGACGGTGCCAATTGTACGGGGGTGAAATATCCTTTGTTCTCTGTACTCCTTGAACTTGAGCTTTGTGTAACGTCGCTTGACCTAAAAACAGAAAGACGATGAGCTGCCGGATCAACCCTCCGACGATCAAGTCAGCACACTTTGAAGAAGAAGAATAGAGCACTTTAGAGAGAGTGTTGGTAATTCCTCAGATTCCTTACCTCCAACGTTCTCTCATTCTTCCTTTTCTAGGCTGGCCATGCAACCTCTGGGATTGTGGGTGCACTACCTCTGCTGTCCTTCCCTGGACAGGTTGCTGTGCTCCCCTCTACCTTCCTTACTCGTGTAGAGACCAAAACCTCCAAACAGTGTTTGTCGAATCGCCAAACGGTATTGACGCGTACCAGGAGTGGATTTTCCCTTCATCACATCATTGGTCCAGGTGGCACACACAACCGGGCTATCAAGACCGGCCTATCCCTTGGGGGAGAAACGCCATCACGACTGGACGGTCGAACTATGATAAGTTGGTTCATCTAAACTGACCGGCCGTGAGACATGCCGTTCTCCATCTCGGTCTAAATTCATTTCGGACTGTACTCAGCTCAGTCCCAACGCGTTGCTGCGAATCCAACTGAATATCAGGCCTAGTCATAGCTCGGTTGGGCACATGCATGTCTCCGCATTTTGGTCAACGATCTTTGCTCGGCCCAACGTGATGGCTCGGGGGGCCATGTCAATTCAATTTGATCAGACCTGGTCCGGTCCTCGCAAGGCTCATTATCATATCTTGCGCTACCGTAGCTCGATCATCTTGACCGACGCAAATCTCCCTCTCAATTGCCGCTTAATCCTATTCGAGCTGAGCGTGATTTGGGATTATTATTTTGACTGAGCTATCCAAATTGTTCGGTCGTCGGGGATTGTGCCAGTAGTCTTGTCATCGATCGTTTAGCCGTATTGACAAGCTATCTTTTTAATGCCACGTGGCTTCACGCCATTGGTCCCGTGCAGCCCCACTACTGTCTTCCTCACATGCAAAATTCAAAAGGTTGCCCCCTTTTAGCTTCTCTCCCCCCCTTTTTATACACACGTGAGGGGCCACATACGCCTTTACTATTCATCTTCCCACTCAAGCCAAACCCTAGTATAGACACCCCATTTTTGACCACTTTTAAGACTTGGGCGCCACTGATTGTTTACTTGGTAATGAAAGTTGTGTAGTGCAAAGGTTCGATTTCTTCGGCAAGGAGAGCGTCAAATCCAAACCTCACACCCCATTTTTGGACCAAAACTATTTTGACCAAAAAGATTTTTAGACCTTAAAACCCTCTCTTTCAAAATATTCTTAAAACAAAGTTCCTACGATGTTCCGACGCTCGCATTTTGTTAAATGTTGTGCTTTTCGGTAACCGAGTAAGGCCAAAGTGGAAATGAATGGAAGAGAGGTGAAATCTCTAAAAAATCTTTCAAAACACCTTATTTAGGGGTTTGCGGTTGAAGAAAAGAGGAGAGGAGTGAAGAAAACTAGCTGATGAGAAGTTAGGCATGAATCCGGTTGAATCAAAATTGAATAGTCTTCACTAAAAGAGTAATATCTCTTAGCACACTTGGAATTTTAATGTAAGGCTGCCACCATTGGAAAGCTTATTTTTGGGGCTTCAATTTAGACACAAGAATAACTTGCAAAGGAGTCCATATGAAGGAGATATGCCCATTTGAAGTTGGACCTAGAGAGTAGATTTTTCTGCCGGCCACTGGTGAAGAATGCCGGCCATGGATGATGCAGTGCCGGCCATTGATAATCAGCGCCAGCCACCAATGATCCCCTGCTGGCCATTAGTGTCAAAAATCAGATTTTTTGCAGATTTTTAGCTCCAGCTATTTCCCCACTGCTCCAGCTGTCCATTTGTTGATATTTTTGGCCAAAGCTCATGTTTTTCTATATATAGAGGCCATTCCCTATGGTTTTAAAGATTGGAAGCAAGTTTGGGAGCCTCTCTCTCTAAAATCCTTCTCTCTCTACAAAATTTCTGCCTCTCTCTCTAGAATCCTCTCTCTCTTCCTATTTTGTGCTTGAAAGTGAGAATTCTCTACACATTTGTACTAAGACCCTTAGCCAAACACTTTCATCTTGGAGCTGAGGTTCTTGGAGGTCTTGTTTGAGCTCTCAAAGCTAGTTTTAGCTCAGGAAAGTAGCTGTTTGTTGCTGTGCTTCAAAGGTATAAAGCTTACCCCTTTTAAGCTTATTTTTGCACACTAGTTTGGCCACCTTTGCATGCTATTTTTGGCCTAGTTTTCAACTATAAAAACCTCTGTTTTTAAGGTTTAAAAATGATGGTTTAAGGCCTCTTTGGAGTTAGGGGTGGTCCACCCTCTTTTATAGCTTGTTTGCTAAGTTTTGTGCCATCTTTTAAAGCTTTTAAAACAACATTTTCTTGGCCTTTTAACCACTGAATTCCAGGGGAATTTCAGTGTAGAAAGTTGGTTTTGAGGTCCCAAATAGGAGGGGGTGGCTTTCCCTCCTTGTGTCTTGTTTGGATGTGTTGATGGCCTAACATGTGAGCATGTATTTCTACCTTTTTGTAGCTTTATTCAAGCATGTTTTAGGCTCTATTTTGACCTTCTTTAACTCTATTTTTGGCTGGTTGGGTCACTTGTTACTTGCTTCTTGCACTTATAGTGTAATTATGCTTACTAGCCTAGCATGCCTAATGAGTTAGCCTATCATTTTAGCTTGTGTTAGCTTGACTCCAGCACATTTTTGCTACTGATTTACCATGCTTTAACTCAATTTTGAGTGGTCTTGGTCATATGACTCATGCTTTGTATAGCTATAGTGCAAATGCCTTTACTAGCATTGTGTTTTAAGGCCTCTAGCATGCTTTGCTTGTGATGTTTGCATGGTATAGCATCATTTAGCATGTGATTTCAATGCATATACCTCTATCACACTCTCACTTATTTCACTCTTTCATTGCTTTTGAGAATTGTGCCTTATGCCTTGCTTGCGAGCCAACATGTGCGCATGATTTTCTTGTCTTTTGTGCCCAAATTTCAGCATGATTTAACTACTGATTTGGCATGTTTAAGCTCTGTTTTGAGCTGGTTTGGTCCCTTGAGGTCTCCTTTGTATGCTTGTAGTGCAATTGTGCCTAGTAGCCTAGCTTGTGCTATTGTTTTGGCCTCTTAGTCTAGCCATTTTTAGCTTATTTCAAGCATGTTTTAGAACTCTATTTAGGCTGTTTTAGGACTATTTTGGGCTGTTTGTCCCTTTTGAGCTTTGTATTACATGCTTATAGTGTAATGCTCTTCACTAGTTTTATTTTTTGGCTTTTAAACATGTTGTGCATGTGTTGCTTGCATGTTTTAACATCATTTTGCATGTGATTTCAGCACATACCATCTCTGCAACCTCCCTCATTTCAACACTTTTTCATTTGCTTTGAGGGTTGGTTAACCTTAAGGTTGTGTTTAAGCTTGAGATAGAGCTTGTGCTCAATGGTTTTAACCCTCTTTTGAGGGTTCCTCCTAACCAAAGGCATGATCTCTCTTATGTCTTAAACCATCTTTTGGTTGACCCCTCTCTCATTAGAGGACACTCATCTTGGACTTAACCGGTTAAATAATGACTTGGTAATGCTAAAATGAGTAAACAAAAATGAATCAAGTAAAACATGACCAAGATAAGCATGTTATGTGTGCTTTGCATTGTGTTCAATCGGACGTTATATTGAACACAAGGAAGATTGTTCCATTTCATACTCAAAAGTGATGAAATGAGCCAATCCCCTTTGTCTCCATTGCCTTTGATCATCCATGATAAAGTAATGGACTTGAGTCTTTGTTTTGTGTATTTATTGAAAGTGTACAACTTGGATCTTTGGCCATTATGCACTGAAAATGCTTGATTGGTGGTTTTGGATCCAAGAGTGTCACTCATTTGATATTTTGAGATGATAAGGAGGGGCACAGTACAAACATATCCTTGGAAAATCCTCATTTTTCCTCTGTTTGTGCTCTGTTGCAGTGTGATGATTCAGCACACCAGTGGCCGACAGTGGCTTACTAATGGCCGGTAGTGCTTCATCTTTGGCTGGCAGTGCCTCTCTTTGGCCGACAGATGGCCGGCATCAAGAAATCATGGCCAGCAGGCCACTGGTGCATTCCTCAGCTGTGAATTGGTAAGGTGGAGCAGAAAGTTCTTGGGGTAACCCTGCAAACAAAGCCTCTCAAGAGCAAACCGGAAGGCTTTTCGGGGCGAAAGCCGAGTGCATGCATCTTCTACTTTCCAAAGCAGAGCTGAGGCAGTATAGTTTAGCACCTTGTATGTTTAGTTAGCATGGTTTTGTAATTTAATTAATTAGTGTGCTAATTAGTTAAGTGTTGTAATAATTAAGTAGCTTAGCTTAGCTATTTCTTTATCTTGTTGTGTAATAATTAGTCTAATTAGTTTAATTAGATTAGCTTAGCTTATTTATTCGGACCCTCCTTCGAGAAGGCAAAATGTTGTAATAAGCGTGCGTGTGTGCATGTCTTCTAACCCCACGTCTTTCTCCCTTTTATTTAACCGCTTTCGATGGTTAGATTAGGGCACGTTTTGATTAGCATACTTTATGCTCGCATGCGTACATCATTCATTTGTCTTGCATGCACCGGGCTCGGCGCATCATTCAAATTGCATTGTATTTCAATACTTATTTGAATACGTGTTTCAAAGCATGTTATCAAATTGTTGCATTCATATGCCATCTTAGATAGCCAAGCCTATTTAGTTGCATTATTGCATGTGTTGCATTAAGGCATCTTGTATAGTTAGGATCATGCATATTTCTAACTAGTTTTTGTTTTGGCTTGGAGTACACTATAAGTTTTATGCTTTAGCATACTTGTATGAGTGTGAGTGATGCCATGTTTCGCATGCTTTCCATAAGGCTATTTGCTTAAATGATAAACTACATGAATGCCTATGGGTGAAGGCTTTATTGCTTAAATTGGAACAATTCGATAAATGTGAGTTTTTAAGCCCACTTTGCGAAGTGGCAAATCATGTTTTAAAGTCCATCATGTTTGATGGTGAATCCGAGCTTTAGCCCACTTGAGGGTGGCATTTTCAAACCATTTTAAAAAACAAACATGAATTGATTTGTTCCAAGTCTCGTGACCTAGTCTATACTTACTTGTGTGCGTGACATAGTAAAGTTAGCTAATAATCAGAATAAGAACACATGTGTTTATAAAACAATATATAATATTTAGTAGAGGGCGATCCTTTGATCCGGCGAGCAGGGGTGCTCATTTCAGGACTTTCCCCTCTCGTACCCAAGTTCCCCAGCCAAGGCAACTTTGGTGATGACGGACACGTAGCCTTTGGCACGAGTCACGGTTTCCTAAATTTTCCAAAAATAAAATATTTAGGTGGCGACTCTGTAATCTGGCAAAGCAATCCAATTTTGGCATTATTCGATTTAAAATCTGATTTTCCAAAAATGATTTGCCGGATTGGACTCTTTGGTGTTTATCAGTCTTACATTGCACTTTGTGAGATTAGATTCAGAACCGTGACCGGAGTCCAAATTGTAGGAGACCAATTCGAGCCACTCCGAAATGGGGGGCGCAAAGAAAGTCAAGTCTACACCTAGCCTTCAAATCGCCAAGTTTCTGCCACTACTACCATCGCTGCACTTTGAGCCATTTCAACTATCTTCGTCCTCACAAAAGCTGCAGACAAGGTCGTGGTCGATTGGTCTTCGCTTGGCATCCATATCTGTAAGTTTATTTGCCCTTCCTTTGCACTCTCCATTTATGTTCTTTGAGTTCTTGTCTGGGACTGTTGGTATCCTACCAGTGCCCCCTCTTTGGGGTAAAACTGGTACACATTAGGAATAATTGGAATTGAAGAGGCGGATAGGGCCTCTATGCCCCTCGTTTCCCTTAGTTTTAATGCACAAACTTCACATTTAGAATGAACAACATGAACCCTGGATAAGATTGAGCAGAATCCAACTTTTAGATCCATAAACTAGATTTAGTCGAGCAAAAAACTGGTTTGTGGTCTTCTTTTGAGGCCAAGACCGAGCTGCAAATAGGGAGATAGAACCGATGTAAGAAGGCTAAATCAGCCAGATAGTTGAACCGAGATAGGAAGATTGAACCGGTCAAACGCCCCAGGATCCTTTACCGAGCTAGAAACTTCTTCATAAGAGCCGTGCAATTTATGTCGCGCTAATACTTGGACTTATTTCTTAACAATGCAGAACAAACTAGGATCGACCAGGCCCATTTAGCATTACAATCGGTGAGGCTCAAAGTTCGAGCAAGCGATCACCAAATTTTTACCGAGATACGACCAAAATTACCCAACTAAATAAAACCCAGATAGATAGGGAAGTACTGGTTCATGGTCAATTATCCTAGGGCGCTGGCCGAGTTCCATAGAGAGTACCATATTCCAGACGATGTCCACTTGGAGCTGGCCAAGAAAAGAGACACTCCCTGGGGTGAGCTGGACAAATGCCCCTTCAAGGTGGTGCCCATTATGGAAGGAGGCCTGCGCTTCCCAGTCCAACCCTTGATCTGTGAATTTTTAGGGCAAACTAGGCTGTGCCCAACCCAAGTCTCCAACAATACATACAAAATAATAAATGGCGTGGCCGCGCTGAATAGGATACTCAGTCTGAATCTCAGCCTCGCTGAGATATTTCATCAATATACACTTAGCAAAAATAAAGGAGGGTTTTGCTAGTATCTCAAGGTTAGGAAAGGCCAAGCAAAACTCATCGAAGGTAACCCGGACAAAGAGACCAACGATGACGATTTCTTGTGGATGTCCGGTAACTATAAGGACACCGAAGCGCCCATACCAGGATGGTACATAAGAAAAGATTTTGGGAGTGCTGGCGAGCATCTTGGAAATTTTTTTTTTTTTGAAATTGTTCTTTTTACTGCCGATCTAACACTTGCCTTCTTGTTGAAGACTATAAACTCTTGGCAGAGGATTACTCCTACGCAAACCAAAAGGCCATAAGGGTAGCGTTGTGGCATCCGGCCAAGGAGCAAGAATCCCACAAGCTGCTCGGCTTCGAACCGAGCTACCGCTACACGGCGCCACGTAGGAGCAGGGTGACCGACTTCCTTCCAACGCCTTCTCCAGAACCAGATCCCAACTTTCCTCCTATCAAACTGGTTCCCTTAACAGCCGAACAAGAGATGGCCAAAATCTGGGCTATCAAGTCAATGATCACCAGTGAGCCGAGCGACTCTCAGCCACCGGAGGAAGCTGAGGGAACTTCTTCCACGCCGGCCGTGTAAGACAAGGGGGCTGTGCTAGCTCTCGCCAGTGAACAAGTTGCAGGACGGTCGAAGAAGTGGCCGAGAAGAAATCCAACCGAACAACATTTGGCAGACGAGGACTCCACCGAGCATCCTTCTGCCAATTTGGGGTATCAGACTAAACAACCGATCTCTAAGCCATCTACCCATTCTAGTGCCCTTACAGTCTGGTCGCCCGAGACATACAAAAGCTGGGCTGTCTTTATTGCCGACTCGGTCTACGCTAACAAGGATAACTCTCTCGGCTTCAACATGACCAAAGGGTTGCTCCTCCCTGCCAACATGAAGAAGCACGAGGAGCTATCCGACCTAAAGGTCCTCCGCTCGGAAACAAAGTCAATAGTGTTGGTAAGTTTGCAAGCTCTTTAGTCGTCAAGTTGTTGCTCGGTTATGAAATTCTGACTTTTTCGTTTTCTTTACAGGCCGCGCAGAAAAACTACCTGGTCCACGAGTGAATGATCGCCGTGCAGAAAAGTCTACGGGAGGCCATTGCCGACAACAAGGCCAAGACAACCAAGCTGATGAAACTGAAGGCCGCGTAGGAAGAAGCGGCGGCCGAGTGCGACAGACTGACTGAGTGGTTGGCTCGGGCAGACGAAGATAAGCAAAGTGCCCTCCAAGTGACCAAGGCTCGATACATCGCTGAGCTGCGCAAACTCCGTGACGCCCACAAAGCTGAGCTGGACAAGCAGGTCGATGATGATGAAGACCACGGTTATGCGGAGGGCGAGAGAGCTTACGAACGGCAAGTGGAGGAGAACAAGGTCATTTTTTTCCAATGCGGTTGGAAAGCTGCCGTGGAAAACTTGGCCTTTGCTAGGACTCCGACATGTTCCAAAACCCACTAGCTACCTTCATCTTGGTCCACATACAAGCTTATGCCAGCGCCGTGCAGAACAGACTAATTGAAGAAGCGAAGCAGGAAGCTGGGGTAGAAGTCACCACCGCGCAACCAGCCGAGCAAAATCTTGCATCTGAAGCTTCTGAGGAAGCGGCCCGAGATCGCGAGACCGAGATGGAGGTTGATGCGGTGCTCGGTGCTCAAGTCGGTGACGCCGAAATGGGGGCGACCGAATAGGCTGACACAGTCGATTTAGATTGATCTCTTTGCTTCTTTCTCTTTTTTTTTTTTTTTTTTTTTTTTGGTTTTGATGTAACCTGGCTACACCCCACTTTTGTAATCCCTCTTTATAATCAATGAAAAAATTTTGACCTTCTACTCGCCATGTTATGCGAATCTTTTTCTTCGTTTGCCTTATGTGATTGTCATTTTCTTCGGTCTAACGAGCAAACTTGCTTTATTTTAAAATATTTGTTGAATACTACACCACCATCTTAAGTAGGCGAACAATGTCAACTCGGTGAGTGACCAAATTCTACACTTCACTCGGCGAGCAAATACCAGCTCGGTCAATGGTGAGCCAATCAACCTCACGATCTGAGCAAAATTAGCCCGCCTCAAGCACAAATTGGGAAGTACTGTCTACGCGACCAAGCAATATCAACTTGACCTCAAATCCAGTTCAGCAAAACGCCAATAGTGTATACGGACGAGCAATGTCAGCTCGACTCTAGAACAAGGTGGGCAAAACACCAACTGCTTCAGATCAAGTAACTAAGTCACTTGGCCTCACTCTAGTTAGGCGAGTAACGCTAATCGCTTTGTACAAAGAGCAATATCAGCTCAGCTCTAATGCAAGTTGGCAAAACACCCAACTATTTGTATGGGAAAGCAATGTCAGCTCAGCTCTAGAACAAGTTGGGCAAAACACCAACTGTTCATACTGGCGAGCTAAGTCAGCTCAGCCTCCGCTCCGGTTGGGCAGAACGCCAACTGTTTGTACGGGCGAGCGATATCAGCTCGACCCTGGTGCGAGTTGGGCAAAATGCCAACTCTTTGCATGGCCAAAGTCAAACTGTTGTTGGCTTCTTGCCCCTGGTATTTTCATAGTAGCTCAATATCCTTGTAATGTCTTCGTATAGAAACGTATAGTATAAGAAAAATGTAGGGCTATCTTTCATTACATGTCAGTGATTTACATCAAGTGCCAAAAGGCCAAGGTTTAAAAGGCAAAGGAATAGAAAAGATTACATTTCAAAAGTAAAATATCTTGAGATTAGCTGCATTCCACGGTCTGGGGATAACTTTACCATCTAAGTCTTCCAAATGGTATGCCCCTTTGCCAGCAAGGCCAGTCACCTTGCATGGCCCCTCCCAATTTACTCCCAGTTTGCCTTCACCAGGGATCACTATGTTGCCCATTACCTTCCTCAAGACTGAGTCTCCGATACTGAATAGCCTAGGATGCACGACCTTGTTGTATTTTTTGGAGATTTCTTGCTGGTAGGTCGTTGTGTGGATTAAAGCCCGTTTCCTTCTTTCTTCAGCTAGGTCAAGTTCCAGGGCCACAGCTTCATTGTTCAAGTCTGGCTGGAAACTTTCAAATCGAATGGTTGGCATGCCGATTTCCAATGGTATGACGGCCTCCATGCCATAGGCTAAGGCAAATGGAGTTTCCCCAGTCGAGCGTCTCGGCGTGGTGCTGTATGCCCAGAGCACATTGAGGAGTTCTTCAGCCCACTTCCCTTTGGCTTTCTCCAGTTGTTTTTTCAGCCCGTCTAGGATGGTCTTGTTTGAAGCTTCTGCTTGACCATTTGACTGAGGGTAGGCCAATGTTGAGTTATAAAACTCAATCTTTAACTCTTCACAAAATCTGCGAAAAAGTTTCCCATCGAACTAAGTGCCATTATCTGAAATGAGGGCCTTTGGGATACCAAAGCGAGTGATGACATTCTGCCAAACGAACTTTTTTACATCTTTCTCCTTGATGGTTGCCAACAGCTCAGCCTCAACCCACTTAGTGAAATAGTCGGTAGCAGCGATGAAAAACTTGCGGTTGCCCGGAGCTATTGGAAGTGGTCCCACAATATCCAGCCCCCAAAGCGTGAATGGCCAAGGACTTGTAAGGGGAAACAACTCTCTGGCCGGCTAGTGGATTTGGTGGGCAAATTTTTGACATTTTTCACACCTGCGAACGTATTTTTGTGCATCCGCCTACATGCATGGCCACCAATAACCTTGGGAAATTGCTCGATAGGCCAAAGACCTGCCCTCAATATGACTCCCCCAGATGTCTTCATGAATCTTGAAGAGGAAAGCTTCCACCTTGTTAGGGTGGACGCACTTCAGGTATAGCCCAATGAAAGACTTCTTGTACAAGGCGCCAGATGGAGAGAGCCAAAATCGCTCTGATTTGGCCCTAATCTTGTTAGCCTCCTTCTTTTCCGTGGGTAGAATTCCATCCTTTGAAAAGTTGCCCCGGCATTTTTTAGTCTGAAGGGTATGACCTTGTAGCAGTACAGGCCTCGTGGAATGGTGAACGAAGTGATCTCTCGGTCTGGTTCATACATTGCTATCTGGTGGTAGCCACGATACACATCCAGGAAGCTAAACCTCTGATGGCCAGCGGTTAGATCTACCAGCTGGTCGATCCTTGGGAGGGGGAAGCTATCCTTTGGGCATGCATAGTTGACTGTCTTATAATCAACGTGCACCTGCCATTTACCGTTCTTCTTCGACACTACCATCGTGTTAGAGATCCATCTAGGGTAGTGCACTTCCTCTATTGCCCCCGCTTCTAACAAGTTCTTTACTTCTTCCGCCACTATCTCTGCATGGTGCAAGGCCGAACGCCGCGTCCTCTGGATGACAGGCCGTGCATTCGGAAAGACATTCAACTGGTGGCAAATGAAGCTAGGGTCGACGCCAGGCATATCGTAAGGCGTCCATGTAAAGGCCTCCATGTTGGAAACCAAAAAGTCGACATAATCGAGCTGCTCGGCGCTTGACAGAGATGAGCCCAAAAGAAAGAACTTATTTGGATCATTCTAGTCGATGCTTACATCCACCAAATCTTCGACTGATTTCTCCTCGGCCTTTCTTCCTACGTCTTCCAGGACTTCCTTTCCTTGCGGATCCTCTGTCATTTGCACGAAGCCTTTAGCAGCTCGGCTGCCATTTATTACGACGAAACACTGTTTTTCCATCACTTGGTCTCCCCAAACCTCTTCTACCTATCCAGTCGATGCTGGAAAGCGCAGGACCTGATGGTAGGTTGACACTACTGCTTGGATGGCATCCAACCAGCCCCTGCCCAAAATTAAGTTGTAGGTCGATGGGACCTTAAGCACCCAAAATTCCACTTGCTTAGTGACCAATCCCGCTTTGATCGGCAATATGATCTTTCCAATCAGCCATTCTAGCTAAGAGTTGAAGCCGACCAAGGGAGACGTTGCGGGGGCTAAGTTCTTGTCCTCCAACTTCATTTGTTTGAACGCGTCATAATACATGATTTTGACTGAACTGCCCTGGTCAATCAAAATTCTTTTGATGTCGAAGTCTTTGACGCGAAGGGTCACCACTAAGGCACCATTATGAGGCACTTGAATTCTCTCAAAGTCTTTGCTTGAAAAGGTCAGGACGTCTTTTACCTGGGTCTTTCCTTTCTTCACGGCGAGCTGAACGGAGAGCACCTCCCTCATGTGCTCGGCTTTCTTGATCATCCCTCTTAGCTCGCAAACCCTTGCCGGCTTAATGATGCCGTGGATGACATTTATTACGCCTTGCGACGCTGCATCCAGGATGGCGAGGCCATTTAGCTCGACCTATCCCTAGGGAGCAGCTCTCATACCGCCGTCTATGTACTGGTCCAGATGCCCTGCCGCCACTAGCTCCTCCAGATGTTGTTTGAGCAGCACACAATCCTTTGTTCGATGCCCTCGTTCTTCATGGAAGGTGTAGCGATGCCTCGAGTTGAAGCCTCTCTGCGTGTTTCCCAACTTGGCCAGCTAACGGATGTAAGATTCATCTCGAATTTCACTCAGGATGCGATAAATAGGGATTTTAAAGACAGTGGTGATGCCAGTTCGTGCTTTTAACTTTCTCTTTGCATCTTCCTGTTCATCACAAGGAGTGTTAGCTCGGCCGTCTCTGCGACCTTTGTTCCTATCATCGCGGTTTGAGCCATAACGTTGATCTTTAGCCCGGTCATTCGGGCATTTGTCCTCCTGGCCCACCGAGTGAACCTTCCCCGCCACTCTTCTGTTTACCGCAACCGGATTCGCCTTCTCGATTGAGGTGGCGGCATCATCCTCTACTCGGATGTGTTCGTTGATCTGTTGCATCAATGATTCCATGGTTATGGGCTGGTGCATTATGAGCGAATCTCGCAGCCTATGTCCGACTGGGAGACCCCGTTTGTATTGGGTGAGCGCTAGATTGGTAGGGCGGTCGAGGATCTCATTGTAGGTTTCCCAGTACTTGGCATTGTATGCCTTCAAAGAGCCTCCAAACTCCATCTTAACGTTCAGGAGATGGTCGACATCCTTTGGTGTTTGAGTGTTGGTTTTGAATCTAGTGATGAAGGCCTCTGCTAATTATTGCCATCCTTCGATGCTCCTCTCCGGAAGCCTTTCGAACAATTTTAGGCCCAGTACTCCCAAGCTTGCTGGGAATATGAGGTACATCAAGACGTCATTGCGCTGGTGTCTAGCCATTACTTGCCTGTAATGACTCACGTGCATGTACGGATCCGTCTTGCTGTCGTACAACGTGAACTTAGGCTGGTGGAATCCGGCAGGGAGTGGCGTGCTCTTGATTTCTGGGGACAGCGGGGTAACGCTAAGTCTCACTAGCTCTCTGTCCACTAGTGCTGGTGCCATCACTCTAGGCCCAGGCATTTCACTTCTACACTACAACGGATTTGGGGACTCAGCCTTTGCAATGTCGGCAGTCTTTGGGTCTCTCTGCGATGAGCCCTCTCCTCCAACACATCCCTTAAGTCTCCCGAATGGGCGAAGAAAGAGTATCTCAACGTCGTCGATGGACGTGAGGGACGATAGCTGCTGTCATGAGTGTGAGATCTTTCCACCTGTGGGTCGGAGTCCCCTACCCCATAGTTTCTGGTGATAGAGAGAGATGGCGTCCTATCTTGACGGCGACTGCCAGAGCGTAGAGGCGGGGTGCGCTCACTGTGGTTGCCCTCTCCAGCAACATCCTTCCCCTTTATCTAACGCTTCAGCGCCTCCATTTCAGCCTCCATCTTGCGAATGAGAGCGTCCTGGTCTTTGAGTTTGTGCTCCAGGCACTGAGCATGCAACTCTTCCTGTCGTCGGCGGCCTTCTAGACTCTTCGAGTGATCAGTGCTCCTTGCGCGTTTGTCTTGCGCACCCCTGGAAGAGGTCTCCAGGCCCGCCATGGTAGAATTGGCAAGAGGGCCATCTCTCCGTCAGACAGACTTTGGCGTGACACCATCAACAACAGACAGTGGAGTTTCATCGTGGTTAGACATGGAAATGGTCGAAAAAGCTTGTAGAGCAAGGTTTGTCTGTCAAAGTTCTTCCCACAAACGGCGCCAATTGTATAGGGGTGAAATATCATCTGTTCTCCATACTCCTTGAACTTGAGCTCTGTGTAACATTGCTTGACCTAAAAATAGAAAGACAATGAGCTGCCTGGCGGTGTGCTGCCGGATCAACCTTCCGACGATCAAGTCATCACACTTTGAAGAAAAAGAATAGAGCACTTTAGAGAGAGTGTTGGTAATTCCTCATATTCCTTACCTCCAACGTTCCCTCATTCCTTCTTTTCTAGGCTGGCCATGCAGCCTCTGGGATTGTGGGCGCACTACTGTAGACGTCCCCGAACGCATCCCGGGGAGAAGGGAGTGCAAGTCCCCCCCCCCCCGTTCTGGTTCGATATTGGGTCACTACAGTTTGAAGGACTCAAATGTCACGGTTCTTAATTTTGAACCAAAGAGTCCAAATTTGGCAAATCGTTTTGAAAACAGATTTTTTGAAAGAAGTGCCAAACATGGACTGCTTCGCCAGATACAGAATCGCCACCTAAATATTTTAAAATGGGAAATTTAGGAAACCCTGACTCGGTGCCAAAGGCCACGTGTCCGTCATCACCAAAGTTGCCTCGGCTCGGGAACTTTGGTACGATTGGGGAAGGTCACTTCGTGAGCACCCTTCGCCGGGCCAAAGACCGGCCTCTACTAACCATGATATCTGTTTTTGAAAACATTGCGAGTTCTTATTCCGGTTATTAGCCTAGGTTACTATGTGATGCGCACAGCATACAAGTATAGACTGAATCGCCTGAATTGGAACAAAACGTTTCGTGTTTGTTTGTTTGAAAATGGTTTGATGGTGCTACCCGCAGGTAGGCTAAGGCGCGGATTTGCCACCCTCGAGTGGGCTTAAGAAAATATGATTTTGCCACTATCTAGTGGGCTTAAAACAGACATTTGATGAATTGTCCCAATTCAAGTAACTCAACCTCCACCCACAGGCATTCAAGGCAGTTATATCACATAAGCATTTAGCCTCGTGGTAAGCATGCTATTCATGGCAACACTCACACGCATGCAAGGATGCTAAAGCATAAAACTCACCGAGTACTCCAAGCCAAAACCGAAACTCATTAGAAATCCATGCATGAATCCTAAGTATACAGAAATGCCTAATGCAACACATGCAAAGATGCAACTATAGCAGGCTCGGCTATTCTAAACATGGCATATGGAATGCTATAGCTATCAAGTACTCAACTTGGAATTGAAATACAAATGCAGTTTGTATGATGCGCCGAGCCCGGTGCGTGCAAAACAGATGAATGATGCAAACATGCTGTCATACTGTATGCTAATTGAAATATGCCCTATATCTAACCATCGTAAGCAGGTAAATAAAAGGGAAGAAAGAAATGGGGGTTGGAAGACATACATCACACACACGCACACTTATTACAATTTTGCCCTCTCACAGAGGGTCCAAATAAAATAATACAGTCCCAAAATGAAAGAATAATACAGTCCGAATATTACAGTCCGAATAATGTACAAATTTTTAATTAATTAATAAATTAACTAAGAAAAACTATAAACTGGCATGCAAGCCAGGGGGCTACCTTGACTCCGCTCCGGATAATGATATGATGCATGTTTGGGCTGCTTTGCGCGGAGATCCACTGGGATGCCCCAATCCGCCTCTGTTTGCAATGTTCCTCAAAGTACGTGCCAAATCCTGAAAAGTTGCCAATTCTTCATTTTACTGCAATAGAGAGCAGGAAAGGGGCATAGCAATGTATTTCACAAATATATGCATGCCTCGATCCTCGTGCCACCAATCACGCATATCGATGCATGATGGCCGAGGAATCGAATTGCACAACTCAATATAGGGTGAATGCAGATGAATGATACAACAAAACCTAACTCCATCATGGGTAATCCGGAGTGTCAGTGACTTGGGAATTGAGACCCGTTCCGTTGCTCAGAGTACGGAACGCGCCTCGTTTCCCGTGCCCGGACTAACTTCTATTCCGAACACGATGCAATATGCATGATATGCATAAAATGTAGCTAATATGCAATCCTAACATACATAATGCTATGAAAATGAGATGCCTCAAAATGCGTGCATGCGGGCACGCAAACCGAGGCGATGATCCTAAGGCATGAAATGGCATACATAATGCAAATTGGACTTATACCAACATGAGTGAGCCTCAGCCACACTCACATAAGAGGTCGTCGGATGAAAGTGAAGTGCCTCGAAATGCGTGACACGGGCACGCAAACCGAGGCAATGACATAAAGGCATGAAACGACTTGAAATATGATATACAATGAGACTAAAATGAGATGTCTCGAAATGTGCGCCCACGGGCACACAAACCGAGAAAATGGCATACGGAATGCAATGAGACTAAAACGGCATACAGAATGTAAAATGGACTTACACCAACATGAGTGAGCCTCAGCCACACTCACATAAGAGGCCGATGGATGAAAATGAAGTGCCTCGAAATGCGTGCACACGGGCACGCAAACCGAGGCGATGGCCCTAAGGCATGAAATGGCATGGAAATGATATGCAAACATGCAAATGAATTTTGGCATTGAAATGTGGGGGAAAACAGCCCCGTAATGAGGCGAAAGTACACCCGATGCATAAAATGGCCCCGAAACATGAATTTAAGCACCCGAAATGGCCTATAGCTATACCAAACATGCACAATATAGACATGGAATGAAAATACAGTAGCAAGGCAGCCCCAAGAAAAGCATTTTTCAGTCATAAAAAGGGCTAAACAGCAAGCACACATAGGATTAAGCAAGAATGCAAAAATGGCTCCGCAAGAGGGGCATTGAAGCAAGTGATATATGCGATGCCCAAATGGAAAAATACCCTTCTACAATACTGAAGAGGGACTAACAATATGCACATTTACAGTAGATTACATCCCCCAACTCAGTATGCAAACATGCTAAAAATGTCATGCAAGAACTAGGATACATAAGGCTATAACATGAGGTGCCCCAAACATTCATCAAACCAGAAAAGATCCTTAATTAAATATGTCAAGAAGATCAAAATATGACTCTTTCTAGCTCTGATGATGGCCGAAAACAGAAGCTAGATAAGCTTAAAAAAGCATGCAAAAATGGGGGTCAAAGAGGGGTAGAATGGTAGGTACTACATGGAGACCCCAAAAAAGGTTTATCCCTTATACAATGTTGTATAGGGACACAAAATAAGCTTACTCACAGTTCATGACATGCTCCAAAACAGACTACATGCAGGTCAAACAAATCATGCAAATTTACGGTAAATATGAGAGATTATGAAGCAAGTGCATGATAGAAAGGCCAAACAGGGTTGAGCCCTTCTTCAATGTTGAAGAGGGGCTCAAAATAGGCCTACTCACAGTTTACATTATGCTCGAAAATAGATCACTCATAGGCTAGAAAAAGCATGCAAAATATTGACATATATGAGGATATTGAAACAAATGCAAGATGGAGGGCTCAAACAGGGTTGAGCCCTTGAACAAACATGAAGAATAGCTCAAAATAGACCTAGTTTCAGTTAAGGTCAGAGCTCAAAACAATAAGAAAATAGGCTTAAGAAATGAGGCAAAAATGGGCTACAAAAGAGGAAAAGTGAGACTTACCCTTGTAGACAAGTCTTGGCTGTCTTTTGCTTGAAGAATGGGAGCCTCTTAGCTGCTGGAAAGCTCTCCTAGCTGCTGGAATGGAGTTGTGATGGTAGAGCTTGGAGATGATGAAGAAATGGCACCAAAACTTGAAGGAAATGAAGTTGTAAGTGTGTATATGCCCAAACCAATTTTTGTAACCTCATTTCTTGAGTTGGGAGGATAGCAATATGGACAAGAGAGGGAGAGAAGAATTCTTGCCAAAGTGGAGGGAAATGAGCCCTTATTTCCCTCCAAATTGGTCCCCGGATAGAGATATTTTTGGAGAAAAACCAAAGCACAGCTGGAATGCACACATCCCAAGAAAGCAGGCCGGCTAGGCATTTTTATGGCAGGTGGCCGGCCGGCCACCCCTTATGGCCGGCCGGCCAAGGGGCAAAAATGAAAAGTTGAATTAATGGCCGGCCATAGCATATTAGGGTCCTCCCATGTGTCCTCAACACAACCCTGTAGTTGAAAATTGGCAACTGTGAACCAGGAGAGAGAACAACCCACTTTAAAGAGGGGTTTCAAAATGAAAAAAAGAATTGCTGGCCGGCCTACTATTTTTAGGGTCCTCCCATGTGTGTACAACACAAATATGTGGTTTTGGCTCGAAGAAAATGGCCCTAGGGTGTTCAACATTAGCCCGGAAGTGAGAAAAACGGGCGCCGGGGGGCGCTGGAGGAGCATAACTAGTTGCTGCTGGCCTCCCACCCTCCAGTGATCTTCCTGGTGATAAAACAGAGGTACCTGCCAAAAATGAACAAAAACCGATGCAAAACGAATGCTCGGGGGCCAAAACACGCAGTTCGGGGTCCCGAAAACCGACCGTTAAGCACCGAAAGTGGTATTTGGCCACGAAGTGGGTATCTAAGAACCCAGTGTCCCTCGATATGATAAAACAGAGGTACCTGCCAAAAATAAACAAAAACCGATGCAAAACGAATGCTCGGGGGCCAAAACACGCAGTTCAGGGTCCCAAAAATCGGCCGTTAAGCACCGAAAGTGGTGTTTGGCCACGAAGTGGGTATCTAAGACCCCGTGTCCCTTGTTATGATAAAACAGAGGTACCTGCCAAAAATGAACAAAAACCGATGCAAAACGAATGCTCGGGGGCCAAAACACGCAGTTCGGGGTCCCGAAAATCGGTCGTTAAGCACCGAAAGTGGTGTTTGGCCACGAAGTAGGTATCTAAGACCCCAGTGTCCCTCGAAAGGGAGTAAATGAGATGCATGCCAAAAACTGGAGGAACCGGAGATAGTTGGGTGGTCCCGAAACGAGGCACACGGCCTGACGGCTCTGAAAACCGGGATCCGGGCTCCGAAATGGGCAAAATGGCCTACGGCCACGAAAATTAGCCCACGGCCACTGAGAGATAGTCTACGGGACCTCTCCCTCCCCTCAGGAAAGAAAACAGAGAAAACCGAGTCTGGTTCGCAAACCGAGGCAAGGCACAGAAGAGGGTTCAGAAGTCCGGAGACAGGGCGCACGGCCGCGACTCTGAGACTTCTGAACGAGCACAATATGCAACATCACCGAGCGCTCAATCGGTGACGTCTGAGTCTTAAAGTCGGTCAAAAATGGGGTGTCTACAACTACCTCTGCTGTCCTTCTCTGGACAGGTGGCTATGCTCCCATCTAACTTCCTTACACGTGTAGAGATCAAAACCTCCAAACAGTGTTTGTCAAACCGCCAAACGGTATTGATGCATACCAGGAGTGGATTTCCCCTTCATCATATCATTGGTCCAGGTGGCACACACAACCGGGCTATCAAGACCGGCCTATCCCTTGGGGGAGAAACGTCATCATGACTAGGACGGCCAAACTATGATAAGTCAATTCATCTGAACTGACCGACCGTGAGACATGCCGTTCTCCATCTCAGCCCGAATTCATTCCGGACTGTACTCGATTCGGTCCCAACGCGTTATTGCGGATCCAACCGAATATCAGGCCTAGTCATAGCTCGGTTGGGCACATGCATGTCTCCGCATTCTGGTCGACAATCTTTGCTCGGCCCAACGTGATGGCCCGAGGGGCCGTGTCAATTCAATTCGATCAGACACAGTGCGGTCCTCGCAAGGCTCATCATCATATCCCGTGCTACCGTAGCTCGATCGTCTTGACCAACGCAAATCTCCCTCTCAATATATATATATATATATATATACATATATATTGTAGTTACTATGTCATTAATTGTATGTTCTAACTTCACAATAAGAAATAAATGTCATAAAATAAAATAATCGGTAAAGATAAAAAAAAAATAGAATAAATTACAAAAAAAAAAATATTTATATTAATGATAAAATAAAAATCGATTTCATTTTATAAAATTTTTAATTTCAGTTTATTCTATATTAAAGTTTGTCATAAGACTTAAACATACTTTTTAGAAATAAAAAAAATATATATATATATATATTGATAAAATCATTAAAATCAATCAAAAATCTAACCAAGTTACACAAAAATTAATTAATTAAACTTTTAAATTTTATTTTATTTTAAAATTTAATTTTTTTTCAAATGAAACATGCATAACACTACAATATTAAATGAGAGCATATATTTACTTTATATAACTGATGAAAAACTCACTTTTTTCTTTTTTTTTTCCTGATGTGGAATTGTATAAAATAAATTTAACAATTGTTCAGAGGGGAAGTTTATTTCAAATCAAATAATATTAGCCATTTAATCTTTAATTAGGTCAATCTTTAGTTTTTTTTCGAATCAAACAAATAATATATTTTAATAAAGCTGCTAAAATCACGGTTAAACTAACGGATCAATCAAATCAAAAATGATTTAGTCTAATTGGTTAGGTCAAAGACCAACCAACTTACACAAAAATTAATTAATTAAAACTTCTTATTTTTAAAAAAAAATTTAAACTGTCTTAAATTAAAACATGCAAAACACTATAATATTAAATGAGTATATAAAATTCACTTTATATAAGTGAAACAACTCACTTTTTCTTTATTTTCCTGATGTGAGATTATAAAATAAATCATATTATAGACTAATTAGAGTTTTATTTATTTTAAAATTTAAATTGTCTTCAACTGAACTATGCACAACACTACAATATTAAGTGAAAGTATAAGATTTACTTTATATATGTGAAATAATTCACTTTTTTTTCTTTTCTCCCGATGTGGGATTATATAATAAATTATAAACTAATTAGAATTTCATTTTTATATGGTTAAATGAAAGCTAGCCAATGACAAAAAAAAATTAATTGTTTGAAATTAAGGAAATCAGTATGAGAAATCACAGTTAAACTAGCTAATCAATCACATTAAAAACGGTTCAGCTTAATCGGTTATGTCAAAATGACCAGCTAACTTATACAAAAATTAATTAATTAAAACTTTTAAATGATATTTTAATTTTAAAATTTAAACTGACTTGAATTGAAATATGCACAACACTACAATATGAAGGTTCACTTTATATAAGTAAAACAACCCATTTTTTCTTTCTTTTTCCGATGTGATATTATAAAATAAAAGTATACAAGTATTTGGACAAGAAATTTATTTTTTATTAAGCAATCTCAGTCGTTCAATTTTTAATCAGATCATTCTTTAGTTTATTTTGAATCAAACAAATCTAATCAATATATATTAATAAAACTGCTAAAATCGTGGTTAAACCAATGAATCAGTCAAATTAAAAATGATTTAGCATAATCGGTTAGGTCCAAAGACCAACCAACTTATACAAAAATTAATTAATTAAAATTTTAAATTTTTATTTTTGAATTTAAATTATATTAAATTGAAACATGCGCAACACTGCAATATTAAATGAGAGTGTAAGATTCACTTTATAAGAGTTAAGCAATTCACTTTTTCCTAATTCTCCCGATGTGGGATTATCAAATAAATCATAGACTAATGAGCTAATTTAATGGAGATTTTCTTAATTGTATAAAATTAAGAAAATCAAGAAAATTATAGTATGAGATATTGAAACTCTCACAATGCTCCTCACTGAAAACGGTTTAGCCTAATCGGTTAAGCCAAATGACTAATCAACTCATACAAAAATTAATTAATTAAAAATTTTAAATGATATTTAAATTTTGAAATTTAAACTGACTTGAATTAAAGCATGAAATATTAAGGTTCGCTTTATATAAGTAAAACAATTCACTTTTTCCTTTCTTTTTTCGATATGGGATTATAAAATAAAAGTTTACAATTATTTGGACAGGAAATTTATTTTTTATCAAGCAATCTCAGTCATTCAATCTTTAATCAAATCAATATTTAGTTTATTTTGAATCAAACAAAAATCAATATATATTGATAAAACTGCTAAAATCATGGTTAAACTAACGAATCAGTCAAATAAAAAATGATTCAGCCTAATCTAGTAGGTCAAAAAACTAACTAACTTACACAAAAATTAATTAATTAAAACTTTTAAATTTTATTTTAAAATTTAAATTATATTAAATTAAAACATGCACAATACTACAATATTAAACTAGCGGTAACCCGTGCGATGCACGGAAAAATAGACTATATATATTTTGTGTGATAAATAAATCATCTTAATCTTAAATTATATGTTAATAGAAGCCATAATATTAAGCCATCTAGGTAGATGTTAACAATAATTAACCAACAAAATTTTACAATAAAATTTGATATGCATAAGAAATTATTAATTATAAAAATTGTTGAGAATAATAGTATCACAATCACTTGATAACATAAATAACTTGTATCAAACTAAACAAACATTAAAAGAGAGAAATTCTATAAGCTCAGAAAAGTTATCATAAATTTACTTGGACTTTTAAATCAGTGGTGTATATTATTATTGTCGGATCAAATTATGAATAAATATCAACTTTTAATTATAATTTATAAGTAATTTTTAAAAAAATTTAATCTAAATTTGTTGCTTGGCTTATAAAAAGAACTTCTCAAACAAATCATTAATTGATTATATTAGCAACTCTCTATTTTTGATTTCCTCTATTAATAACACACTCATATCATATCAAAGTATAAATCATTCTCCATAGTTTGAATAATACTTGCATAGTTCCTACGTCATTTTAAAAAAATTAATCAAGATAAGAATGTCACAGTATTATAAAAATTATATAAGAGAATAGTTTTAATCTATTTTATTTATAAAAAAATGATAAAAAATTATTTGAATTGTACTTGAAAAAATATAACAAATGATAGCTTTAATCATTATATACCCCCAAAAAAATTATATCGGTTACTCAACGGAAAAATGGTCAAATACAAATAAAGTCATGAACATTGAATTAAATCATATGGGCTCTAAATTGATAGTATAATCTAGCAAATCAACTAATAATAACATAGAGATATTGACAAATATGTAGTACTTCCCTATCATCTTTGTATTATATTCATTAATTTAATATATTATATGAAAGTTTTATTCGTCTCGATCCTTCAATAAAATAAGGATCAAGAAAACAAATTTGATAAGAAATTGATTCTAAACTTAATTATTGAAAAACAAAAATTTCAAAGAGATAATTTAGAGATGGGATTGAAGAAATACTATAACGAACGACAGTCTTATAAAAAAATTAAAAAAAAAAAAAACATAACAATGATCTAATGCAAATTATTTTTAATAACTAATAGAAAGAATCTCAAATTATTACCTTTTATAAATATAGTGAAGAAAATTAATTTTGTGAGATTTTTGTTCTACCTTCTCCCATGTAGCCTTTATTATTTCATTATTAATACTATTCTCATTTAGAGCGATAAATTTTTTTTTTTTTATTTATAATCTTTATCATTTGGTAGATAATAACGAATAATAAAAATTATCAAGAGAAGGTTAAGAATTTAATAAGAGATAAGAAGTTATAGATAAGAGTATTTGATAAGATAAAAAATTTAAAATAAAAAAAGATAATATGTGATAGGCGAAAAAAAATGAGTAAATCAAAATAAAGATTTAGATATATATGTTTTTGATAGATATATAGATTAACAAATCATATCTTTATCTAAATTTTATTATTTTAATTTTTTAAAAATCAATTATTTAATCTTTATCTTTATTTGTAGGCCACGAAATTAATCTTTATAAATTATTTATCAATTTTTATATGTTTATTTATCTATAAGTCATGAAATTATTTTTTTAAAATAATTTTTAAAATTTTTATCCATATCTATAGGTCATGAAATAAAATTTCATAAATTATTTATGAATTTTTATATGTTTATCTATAATGAAATTAATTAAAGTAAGAAATGAGGGGAAAAAAAAAAGAGAGTAATTTTGTTTTTTCTTAAAAAAAAATCAATTATTTAATCTTTATCTTTATTTGTAGGCCATGAAATCAATTTTTATAAGTTATTTATCAACTTTCATTTGTTTATTTATGGGAAGAAATTTTAAATTATCTATAAATTATGAAATTAATTTTTTTAAATTAATTGTTTATTTTTTATCTTTATCTGTAGATTATAAAATTAATTTTCAATTTTTTTATGTTTATCTATATGGAGGAATTTTTGAAATTCAAATCTTTATCCATAAGTAATGAAATTAATTTTAATTTTAATTAATCAAACAAATAAAAAATGAAGAAAAATAGAAAACATGATAGGCAATCAAAGAAGGTTGCCACGTAAGAAAGAGAGTGTTTTAAGAATTTTATAAGAGATAAGAAGTTATAGATAAGAGTGTTTTAAGAATTTAATAAGAGATAAGAAGTTATAGATAAGAGTATTTCATAAGATAAAAAATTTAAAATAAAAAAAGATAATATGTGATAGGAGAAAAAAAAATGAGTAAATCAAAATTAAGATTTAGATATATATGTTTTTGATAGATATATAGATTAACAAATCATATCTTTATCTAAATTTTATTATTTTAATTTTTTGAAAATCAATTATTTAATCTTTATCTTTATTTGTAAGCCACGAAATTAATCTTTATAAATTATTTATCAATTTTTATATGTTTATTTATCTATAAGTCATGAAATTATTTTTTTTAAATAATTTTAAAAAATTTTATCCATATCTATAGGCCATGAAATAAAATTTCATAAATTATTTATGAATTTTTATATGTTTATCTATAATGAAATTAATTAAAGTACGAAATGAGGGGGAAAAAAAAGAGAGTGATTTTGTTTTTTCTTAAAAAAAATCAATTATTTAATCTTTATCTTTATTTGTAGGCCATGAAATTAATTTTTATAAGTTATTTATTTATGGGAAGAAATTTTAAATTATCTATAAATTATGAAATTAATTTTTTTAAATTAATTGTTAAATTTTATTATTTTAATTTTTTTAAAATCAATTATTTAATCTTTATCTTTATTTGTAGGCCACGAAATTAATCTTTATAAATTATTTATCAATTTTTATATGTTTATTTATCTATAAGTCATGAAATTATTTTTTTTAAATAATTTTTATCCATATCTATAGGTCATGAAATAAAATTTCATAAATTATTTATGAATTTTTATATGTTTATCTATAATGAAATTAATTAAAGTACGAAATGAGGGGGAAAAAAAAGAGAGTAATTTTGTTTTTTCTTAAAAAAAAATCAATTATTTAATCTTTATCTTTATTTGTAGGCCATGAAATTAATTTTTATAAGTTATTTATCAACTTTCATTTGTTTATTTATGGGAAGAAATTTTAAATTATCTATAAATTATGAAATTAATTTTTTTAAATTAATTGTTTATTTTTTATCTTTATCTGTAGATTATAAAATTAATTTTCAGTTTTTTTATGTTTATCTATATGGAGGAATTTTGAAATTCAAATCTTTATCCATAAGTAATGAAATTAATTTTAATTTTAATTAATCAAACAAATAAAAAATGAAGAAAAATAGAAAACATGATAGGCAATCAAAGAAGGTTGCCACGTAGAAAAGAGAGTGTTTTAAAATTATGAGAATTTAGGAATAAATATTTGGAGGTTTTTGACAAAACATCTACATTTGGTTATATATATAGTATAGATAGTATAGATAGATAGTATAGATAGATAGATAGATGGGAGTATAAAATTCACTTTATATGAGTGAAACAATTTATTTTTTCCTTCTTTTCCCGATGTAGGATTATCAAATAAATCATAAAATAATTAGCTAGCTAATGGAGATTTTTTAATTGTTTAAAATTAAGAAAATCAAAAAAATTAGTATGAGATATTGGAACTCTCACAATACTCTCACTGAAAACGGTTTAGCCTAATTGGTTAGGTCAAATGACCAACCAACTTACACAAAAGTTAATTAATTAAAACTTTTAAATTTGTTTAAATTATATTAAATTGAAATATCCACAATACTATAATATTAAATAGGAGTATAAAATTGATTTTATATAAATAAAACAATTCACTATTTCTTTATTCTCTGGGGTTATCAAATAAATCATAGACTAATTAGTTAGCTAATGGAAATTTTTTTAATTATTTAAAATTAAGAAAATCAAAAAAATTAGTTGAGATATTAAAATTCTCACAATACTCCTCACTAAAAATACTCTTTTCCTTATATAATATATAAATAGATAGATAGATTGGATCTTAAGTATCAAAATTTATTAATGTATCAATTAAATAAAAAATATTATACAATTTATTCATTTGTATAATTTTTTTGATAAATTATATTTACTTTTTTGAATTTTAGAAAAATTACAATTATAATTACATTAAATTTTATTTTAATATATTTAAAGCGACTAAGTAAATATTAAAATAAATATATGTACATATTTTTATAATAAATGAGAGTGATGATAAAGATAAATATACATTGACTTGGGTTAGAAGTGGAGCTATTCGGGGAGTAGGGTATGCCATGCCGTAACCCAAGTTTTAGAAAATTTTATTTAGATCTCTATATTTTATGATATTTGTAAAATATATAATACAGTTGTCTCTTTATTTTTTTTATTTTTCAAAATATTTTTTCTAGCTCTTTATTGCATTCACTTTTCACAATATATAATGAGATAATTTTCAACTATTTTGGTATATGCTACTTAATAGTATCAATATAATCTAATCAATTTATTTATGAAAAATTATAGGAACAATGAAAGTTTTCTTCGAAGGTACCCTCAAAATGAGATGAATTTATGTCACAATTAGAATGATTTTGCTCCGTAAATATACTATTTTAAGTATTTTTTAAGGTAATTATTTGTGTATGTAACATTGTTATTTATTTATAAAAGAAGTGCATACCACGTCTTCCTTTTTTCTTTTCCCTTTTGTTATAATAATAAAGAAGGTATATATACTTTGTATTTAATAAATATTATTGACCAACAAAATGACTTTATTACTTGTCAAAAATTTTATAAATTACTTTTTTTTCTTGTCATAAATTACTTTTTTCACAACTCTAATGTAAAAAGTTTACTTCTTATAGTAATGTACCAAAACGTTTTATTTATTTTTATTTTTTTAGGCACATTCCTTGGCCCTCCTTAGGCATAATTTATAATCCTGCCCTTTGGTTTGTAACCTAATTGATTATGAAGGAGGCACTTAGATACCAGAGAGATAAAATTTTAAGTTTAACATAGTAAAGTAACGTTGGTTTATTATAATTATCTAATTCTATTAACCTATCAATTTTTTAGTATGTGGCCATAAAATAATAATAATCAATCTTTCTTTTTATTTTTGGCAATAATTGGCTTTCAAATTTCCTAATTACGATGGTAAGTTTAACTACCTAAAAAATGCATACCAAAACACTTTGGTAATCAAACATTTGAATTCACGAACTCGATAATCTATGTGGACCATGTCAAGCCATGGGAAAGTCATAGAAGGAGATTGAGCCGATTTGAAATGCAGAGTTGAACACCTCTCATTAAAAAATTAAAAAGATATAATTTGACGGATGAGAAGAGAACGTTGAGAAAAGAGAGAGGGGTAATCCCTATATCCATGAACTAGTAGTGAGAAAGAGTATGAGAAATGGGTCTCTCATAATTATTGAGATGATGAGTGAGGAAATTGAGAGAGGGTCTGATAAGTCAAAAAAAAGACAAAAATAGAGAGAATTCGATAAGGTAGAAAAGACAAAAATATGATAAAGAGAGAAAGAAATAAGTAATATAATAATATCACTTGGTGAGTTGGGTACAGGCCAAAAAAAGTAAAAGTATATATAGACTTGTAATCTTAAAAAATAAAAAATAAAAAATAGACATGCATTCTTATAAGATAAAGGTCCGTTTAGTAGAGTTATGACAAAGTGATTATAACTTATAGTTTAACAGCTTATAGTTTATAGCTGTGAATATAAGTTAATTTTTTATTTATAAATTAAGTTTCTCCTCCTCCACTCAAAGAATAAGTTAATTTTTGACTTACAAAAAGCTATAAACTGTATTGTTAAACTGAATCAAACATATCAAAATAATTTAAATTAAACTAAAAACTGAAATAAGCTGAAAATAAGCCCTACAAAACAGGACCAAAGAAACTTATCACTTTTTTGGGTGAATAAAAGAAACGTATCACAGGTCTCTTTTTAATTCTTCTCTTGAAATAAATTGTGAAAAATTGCACTTTGTCTAAAAATAAATAAATATTTCAGTGGTAAATTTTATTAATTTTACCATTGATTTATAATTTTCTCAAATAAATTTATCTTATCTAAAAGTTGAGACTAACGTGCATGTGACCAAATAGTCTATAACACCCACCCGTGACTAGTACTCCTTCGTCACCACCGGATCACAACCTCTAAGCAATGTGACTAGCCACAATGAGCCATGAGGCATGGACCTAGATATGTCCACATAGCCTTAACTCTATCAAGTTCACGGTCCAAAAATGCTTGGGACTTATGTTATTCTCTATGCTATTTTTTTTTTTTCCCTCTCCAATAAATTTTCAATCATATGATCATATTTTAAAATTTTTGTATTTCAAAATTCTCAATATACTGCATAATGAAGAATGTATTAGAGATGAAATTTTGAAAACAATGATATTGTCACATTATAACTCTCCAATCCAAGTAACAACGATCCTCCAACCATACATGTAATCACAACAATACAAGAAACAAATACGACTCATGATTTGTGAAAGTCCAATTAGGGATCGCTCCAAATTAGTATGAAATTCTTCATCCCAATTCTCTGGTTACCTGTTATTTAAAATCAATCTTTATAATATTACACCAAGCTCTTTGACCCATCTTTTAAATTTTGTTTAAATTTTAAACTTATTAAGAGATTTATATTAAAAAATAATATAAAAACTGTAACTTACATTTCAATTAATTTCTCATCACATTTTCTTCCTCCCACAAATTGCTAAAATAGAATTGACAGTGGATTTGGTTTGGGACCATTACATGTTTGTAATAGAAAATTTTCATTATATATTTAATCATAAATATAAATACAATTTGATCAACGTAATTTTTTGTTGAAATCATATACTTGATAAATTTTACATATTGAACGATTTAGATCATAGAGTAGGACTCATCGAGACCTGACAATATTGTTTCTAGATTGGAGAGAAACTGTTATTTTATTTTAAATTAAAAAAATTATTATACTTACCATTAAATGATTTAAGGGGAAATTACAAAAAAAAAAAAAAAAAAAACCCCAAGGTTTAGCACCTTTTCCAAATTAAATCCCAGGTTTCCAATTTTGACAATTTGTACCCCACCACCCGTGTTGCAATCCGATCCCCCCGTCCATCTCTGTCTCTATTAGTTAACGGAAGACTGATTTGGGCGCCAAAATTGCCCTAATCTTCACAATTTAGGGCAAAAGACACCCCTCCATTGCGATTTACAGCTCCATTCAACCCACCTAGTGATTCAACCCACGATTAAAGCCACGCATCGAAGGAAGACAGCAATTTCATAGTTGATTTTCCAAAAAGCTTTGGACTCTGAGACAGAGGTAAGAAATGGGTTCATTTTTTTGTTGTTTTATACGGGTTTTCCCCTTTTATTTTTTTCCATTGTTGACCTTCTTTTTGTCTCCATTGTTGACTTTCTTTTTTTATTATTCGTTTATGACATTGTTTTTCTCTCCATTGTCGGTGCACACTTATTATTTCTTGCTTTGTGACATTGCTTTGGTCTCCGACTATATGTATGCCTCTGTATCACTGAATACATTGTGGTCCCAGGGTCTCCATTATTTTTGTAGGGTCTTCTGTGTCTGCCTTTCTATCATATTTTGTCTCCATAAATAGAGAATTGTGGGCTAAGTTTCTTTATATAAGGGTTTTGTTTTTTTTAATATGCTTTGTTTTGCAAGTAGGCACATAATTATTGTCATTATTGTTTTGTTTATGTATGGATGCAGTAATGGCAACTTTTGTTAAAGTTTTGATATATCACAGTGGCTATTTTATTGAGAATGATGAAAGGAGTTATGTTGGGGGTAATGTGGATGTATTTGATGCAGTTGATATTGATAAATTAGCTATCCCAGAGATTAGTTGCATGTTGAAGAAATTGGGTGTTTTTTATTGCAAACATATTTTTTATAGGATTCCCAACAAAAATTTGGTCTTAGGGTTAAGAGTGTTGGCTAATGATGATGATATTAGAGAAATGTAGGCTCTGTTTGGAACGATTTTGTAAATCGTTTTCAACATGTGAGTTTGAGCATGGTGTTTGGATGGAGCTGTGGAATTAATTTTCCACAGCTCTGCAAAACGATCTGTATGTTCTGTCTGCCTACATCAAAAACGACCGTTTAATTTGTTTCAATTTTTTTTTTTCAAAAGGGACGTCCGGCCGGTCGTCCGGCCGGTTGACCGGATGAGCGATTTTTTTTTTTTTTTTTTTAACAAATTTTTGCAATTGATATATAATTCAAAAAAATATTTTTTGAAATTTTTAAAATTTTTTATGTGCTTTAAAAGAATTTTAAGTTGTATGAGTTGTAAATTTTTGTATCACATATCAAATGTCACATCAACAATTCCCTACTCAAATCAAAACTCTTTTCAAAACAATTTTCAAAACTCTTTACCAAACAAATTTTCTACACTCAAATCATAATTCCACAACACACAAACTCAAAATACAACTCATACTCTCAAATCACATTTACAAAACTCTACCAAACGCTACCGTATTCTTTGTTGGAAAATACAAATACCTTAGAGCTGTTTATTGAGCATCATAAGCCACATAATGTAGATATTGTTCATCCTGTGTTATTCATTACCAATGTGCCTGTGAAAGATGTGGAAAATGATGGAAATTACAACAATGATCACTGTCAAGAGGACTCAAACACTGACAACAATGGCAATGATGACCCATCAGACAGGGATTTCTCAAATAGTAGTGATGATGATGATCCTGATTTTGATGACATCATGTTTGATAGTAATGTTGAGAGAAATGTCAATAAAGAAGGGCTTAAAGATGGTCATAAGTATGAAGTGAATGATGCAGATTCATCTAAAGAAGAACTGGTTACCCCTACAGGCTCTGATGATGAGGATAATAACAACAAGCCTAAGTACCTTGAATTTAGGCCTGAGGTTGATATGCAGAACATAGAATTCAAACTAGGAATGTTGTTTAGTACTGCAAATGAGTTCAAAGATGTTGTCAAGGAATATGCAGTAAAAGGAGGATATGATGTGAAATTTACTAAAAGTGAAAAATGGAAGATTCAAGTGAATTGTAGTGCTAAGTGTGAATGGAGACTATATGTATCCAAGATGACTACAGAGAACAATTTACAAATAAAAACATATCAACCTAAACACTCTTGCTGTAGAACTTACAAGAATAGACAAATTACTAGTTCTTGGTTGGCAAAGAAATATGTCCAGATATTTAGAACCACCCCAACATTGAAAGTGAATGAGTTTCAGGAAACTATCAAAGAGGATTTTGTTGTAAGTGTGTCAACAATGAAAGCTTATAGAGCCAAAAAGACGGCAATTCAAAAGATTGATGGAACCAATGCTGAACAATATAGTAGGATATGAGATTATGCAGCTAAGTTAAAAAGAATCAATGAGGGTACTAATGTTGACACAAATGTGTAGAGGCCTCAATTGGAAGTTAAACCTAGGTTTCAAAGAATGTATGTATGCCTTGGTGCAATTAGAAGAGGGTTTCTATCTAGTGTAAGACCATTAATTGGGTTAGATGCTTGTTTTTTGAAAGAACCTTGCCAAGAGCAGTTATTTACAGCTGTTGGATGGAATGGAAACAATCAAATGTATCCAATAGCTTATGTTGTAGCTAAGGCAAAGTGTAATGAGAGCTGGACTTGGTTTTTACACAATTTGTTACAAAATATTGGCCCAATTGAAGAACATAGATGGACATTTATGACTAATCAACAGAAGGTAAATATTTTTATGTATTCCTTATGTTTTGAAATACTCTTATCATTATGTCATTCATAGAATAATGTTGTCAATTAATTGTTTGGCTATGCTATCTGTTTTTGTTACAGGGACTTGTTCCAAGCTTGAGAATGGTATGCCCTGAAGCCAATCACAGGTTCTGTTTCAGACATTTGTATGCAAACTTCAAGAAGTTGTTTAAAGAGAAAGAGTTGAAGGATTGTGTTTGGAAAGCAGCAAAAGCATACACTAGGGTTGAATGGGAAAGGCACATGACTAAGCTGTAGAGAGTAAATAGTAAGACATATGCCTGGATGATGAGAGTGAACCCAGTCCAATGGTCTAGGCATGGGTTTAGTCCAAGAACCAAATTCAATAGGCTCCTCAATAACATCTCTGAATGCTTTAATTCATGGGTGATACAAGCTAGGGACAAACACATCCTTACCATGATAAAGATGATTAGAAGGGCTTTGATAGTAAGGATACATGAATGTAGAGACAGCATGATGAAGTACAAAGGGCCCATTTGTAGAAAGATACAATGCAAAGTTGAAAAGAGAAAGTTGAAGTCCAGAGTATGGATACCTACATGGTTAGGAGGTGTTGAGTTTGAAGTAAGACATGGAGGGGATGGGTATGTATTGAACTTAGAGAATATAACATGCACATGCTTTAAGTGAGACCTCACTAGAATCCCTTGTCCCTATGGGGTAGTTGCTATATTTTTTCAGAATGAGAGGGTTGAAGATTATGTTCATTCATATTTCAAGAAGAAAACTTTTTTGAGGACTTATGAGGCATTGATTAATCCAATGAATGGGCTAGATCTGTGGCCTAAAACAGGGGGTGACCCTTTTCTACCTCCTAAGCTTAAAAGACCAACTGGTAGGCCTTCTAGACATAGAGTTAAGGACACAGATGAACCTAAGAATCCATACAAGTTGTAGAGAAGGCAGTCTACCCTAAAATGCTCTAAATGTGGTTGTTATGGTCACAATCAAATGACTTGCAAAGATCCAATGAAAGGAAAGAAAAATGGACCTTCTGGGAAATCCAATAGTAGTGTAAGTATTCCATTGAATGAAAGTAAATAAACATTATGTTAGTAATAAATAATACATGTTACTAATTACAAACTTCTTTTGCAGACATTCATGGGCTTTAAGACAACTGCATTATTTGGGGAAGAGGGGAACAGCCAAGCACAAGCTAATGATTGTCAATCTAGGAAAAGGCCAACAACAGTAAGTAGTGTTGAAGAATCAACTAATGGGCAACTAAGGAAGATGACAAGATCAGCAGCAATAGACATTGGCAACAAGCAAGCAATGGGCAGCTAGTGTAGTGTGAACAAGTGGTTTTGAACACTTTTGTAATTAAAATAGGGTTTTTACAATATTCATGGGGTTTTTGGAATGTTCATGGTTTGTCTTACCTTACTCACCACTTTTGTAATTAAAATAGGCTTTTGGAAAAATTATGTTGTACATATGTGTTATGAAACCTTGAACAATGGTTGTATGGTTATTATCCTTCAATGGTTGAACGGTTGAAACCCCAATGTTTGGTTGGCTTGAATTATGTTCTAAGTTCATTCATGAAAATAACAGGTTCTTATGCTTGCTTTGTTGTGGTTGTTATGCTTATGTCAAACCAGGTTTCATATGCTTGTATGGTTATCAATTTTGACCATCCTTGTATGGTTATTATCATTGTACATGAATGTAGGGACAGCATACTGAAGCTAGGGACAAACACATCCAAACCATTTCACCATTACAAAACAAAACCATTTCACTAATTGATAACAAAAACATTGCAATTACAAAACAAAAACATTTCACAAACCATTTCAAACCAAACATTTTATTTACATTTGACCATTACAAAACAAAAACAATGCACAGAGCATTTCCCTATTACAAAACAAAAGCATTGCAATTGATAACAAACCATTTCACCATTTTAAACCAAACACAATTGACATTGCCATTATTCAACAAAAGCATTGCAATTACAAAACACATTGTGGAAGTAATATACCTAGCCAAAACACATATTATCAATTATATAGCAAGCCTAAACACTATTTTGGAGTACAAACAGGCCATTCATAAGCAATGTAGCAATCAAGGCAATGACAAGCCACTTCTATCATGCACAATAACGTTGAACAGCATCCTCTAATTGTGCAACCTCATTGACAAATTCTTCTAGTGCTGCCTTCTTATCCACCAACTTTGGCAACACTTGTCTACCATGAGCACATGTGGGTGGATTGTACCAAGAAAATAAACCACAAGCCCTACTTTTCTATAATTGCAATCAAACATAAACAAATGATCAATTATTTTTGGCTGAATCTTCCATACAGTTGTTATCTTCTTCAAATTGAACATATTACTTTATTCTCAATTTTCTATAAATACTAAAAAATTGCTAACGGACTTTACTGTAAAATTGTATACACTTACTCCATAATTAGGACAACCTAAAAACCTCATAGCAGGATTAGCATGATCCCACAAAGTTTTGATCTTCACTTTTAACCCATAGCTGCAACGAGTCAACTCACCCTAATTGTTCCCACCCCAACTATTACCTTCACTCATTTTTGTCTTTCACTTTGATGGAATAAAAAACAGTTTGCACGACTATGGAGAGAAAAAGAAGGTCAGCAATGCAGACAAAAACAAAGCCAGCAATGGAGAGAAAAAGAAGGTCAAAAATATAGACAAAAAGAAAGTCAACAATGGAGAAAAAAGAAAGGTGAAAACTCGTATAAAACAACAAAAAAAGAACCCATTTCTTACCTCTGTCTCAGAGTCCAAAGTTTTTTGGAAAATCAACTATGAAATTGTTTTCTTCCTTCGATGTGTGACTTCAATCGCGAGTTGAATCACCAGGTACGTTGCATGGAGTTGTAAATCGCAATGGAGGGGTGTCTTTTGCCCTAAATCGTGAAGATTAGGGCAATTTTGACGCCCAAATCAGTCTTTCGTTAACTAATAGAGACGGAGATGAATGGGGAGATTAGATTGCAACACGGGTGGAATGGTAGGGTCAAAATTGGAAATCTAGGGTTTAATTTGAAAAAGACGCTAAGCTCTGGGGTTTTTTTTGTAATTTCCCCATGATTTAATGTAATCATTCCATTATAAATATAAAATAAAGAGGATCACAATCCAAGGATCTTCAACCCACAAAGCCCATCCAAAAGCGAAGCAAAAACGCACGCCACACGTTGTCAAATATTATCAATCTACCCATCTCTCTCTCTCTCTCTCTCTCTCTCTCTCTCTCTAAGCCATACAAACAAACACCATGTCTACAACTTCTTCTTCTTCTTGAAGAACTATGAAGATAGGCATAATAGGCTTTGGCCCATTCGCATAGTTCTTGTCGAAAACCATGCTCAAACAAGGCCACTCCATCACTGTTACTTCTGGTTCAAATCACTCCCACATCTCTCTCCAATTGGGAATCTCATTCTATAGGTAATAATAATATACACACACATCTTTTCTTCGCCTCATAGATTATTATTATTATTAGGCCCTGTTTGTTTTGAGAGGTACAATGGAGGGGATTTATAGTGAGGGGATTAATAGTGAGAGGATTGTTAATGAAGAGATTGATAGTGAGAGGATTAAGTAAAATTGTGTTTGTTTTTATGATAATTGTTAGTGTAGAAATTTTTAAATTATTTTTATATAAAATAATAAAACAAATATAAAAATATAAAAATTAAACATTAATATTTTAAAAAAATTCCCAATATATAAAAAATATAAAAAATTTCTAATCCCCTCACTATTTTTCTAATACCATCTCCACCACTTCCATCCCAATCGCCCTTCCAACATCCATCTATATCCCCTCCTCCATCCTAATCCCTTCCCCAACTCTACAAACAAACACAACACTAAATAACCCCACCTCCATCATAATCCCCTCCCATCTATTACACCCCAAAACAAACGGGGCCTTTGGGAAATTCTAACCTACACACTCTTCAAAAGGTGTACCATATGCACTCCTAAATATATCATTTGTTTCTTTAGTTATGATTTATAAAGCATGGGTACGGGTACAAGTACTGGTACAATACGAGTAAGTTGATACGATTAAATTCAAAAAAAAGTATGGTACAGGTATGACTTCGGCTTGGTACACTTCTAAAAAATATTTATTTTTAATTTAGGATAATGCAAAAATTAATTAAATGGTTTAATTTGTTAAGTTCCAATCTATAATTAACATCTAATGCCAAAATTAAATGTGTAAATCAAAATTAAATGTCAATATATTAAATAACTCACAAACCATATTTTAATTTTAAAATCATGCTAACCATAAAACTAAAAATAAAAAAGAAGTCTAGTGAAAGAAGTTTTATCTCTGTAGTAGAAGAAAAAATTGTTTCAATTGAAGTACGGTACGGCTTGGATATATATTAGGTACGTCTGGGTACACCAAAAATTAAGAAGAAAAAATTTGGGTACGTGTTTCGTGTACCCAGTACATATGCAGAAGTATCATACGATATATTATACGATGATAAGTACCCGATACGAGTACGATATGTTTTTTGAAGTACCCATATAGGTTATGATCAATTTTTTTTTTAATTATGATATTATTTTAGTTGTGATTCATAAATTTTTTAATTATACTTTATATTATTTTTTATTATGATATTTTTTAAATTATGAACAAAAAAATATATGAAATTATATCTTTCTCTTTTTTTTTCCCTTTAATTATAAGGTATATATATATATATATATCATAATGTTTCATTATTATTATGATTGAATCATGATTAGTAGTTCGAATTTCATCTTGTCCCGAATGACTCAAATTTTGTCTTGTCAATCGACTAGTCGATCGTCCAGCAATGAGGCTGACAGTTGCAGTCGACAAGGTGATAATCGTAATAGACAAGTGTTTCACTAGTTGTCTGAATGGTCGTCCAAGTGATCATCCAAATGGTTGATCAACAAATAGAAATTCAGGGCATTTGGACAAGTTCAATTCGAGCTACCAATCTTTATTCATTATGATTACATGCTTGGTTCTGAATTTTGTAGGAACATGGATCGATTTCTCGAGGCAGACAACAATGTGATATTGCTCTGTATATCAATCTTGTCTCTGTTGGAGGTCGTGAAATCAATATTGTTCAACCGTTTGAATCGGGTAACACTGTTTGTTGATGTACTCTCAGTTTAAGAACACCCTAAACAAGTTCTGTTGAATGTATGCAATTATGCCTATTTAATCCTATAGAAATTGAATTATGTGTTTGTTTTAGGGTCGAGCATAGGATTATCTGAAGCGCACAACCCATTCAATCCGAACTGATCCGCATATAAATAGGCAGTTTCGCAGACGCAATGTGGGCAGATACAATTTGAAATATGGCATGATTGCAGGTTGCGGACGAGTTGTAGGTTCAACCCGCACCCGCAAGAATCAACCCGCACTTAGACTTCTTTTTATTTTTTATTTTTTTATTTTTATAAACTTGGACCGTTGTTATTTTATTATTGCATTTTGAATGAATGTAAAAGTTAATGAAGAATTACTTTTAGGTAAATTTAGAATTTTAAATGATTTTACTTTAATTATATTGTTGGGTGGTAGATAGTGAATGAGATTGATGATTTAATTTAGAATTTCGAAAGATGTGCTTGTATTAGTTTATGATTTGATTTAAAAGTTTAAGATTTTGAATAATTTGTTTGTGTTAGAAATTGGTTTTGTTGTGTTTTTTATTTTGTAAGTTTTAATTCAATAATTATTAATGTTGGAGCATTTTAGAAGATAGGGGGAAAAGGATCCAAAATAAATATTTACAAAATGAGAAGAAAAAAAAAACTCCAAAATAAATTTTTAAAGAAAAAAGTCCAATTCGTAAATTGCCCGCACATCCGTGAACCTTATGTTGGTTAATCTTCACTATATTTGGAAAAATAAAATTATGTTGTGTACTTAACAACAAACAGAATATATAAGAAATAAAGGAACTAAGAGAATTTGTTTAATTACAAAAATCAAACCAGAAAAATAAAATAAATAAAAACAGATTTTATTTTGTTACAAAAACAAAATCAAAATCTGATTTAAATAAATAAATAAAACAGAAAATAAATAATCAACTTACTTGGTTAATTTCTTGAATAATATTCTGATCAAGTCCAATGTTAGACACTGTGTCCTTAAGACAAATTCGTCCTCTCCACGGTGCTTTCAGAATATGGAAGTCTATCTCCCAGGATGAAATGATCAACAATGAATAAATGCAGCACTACAATTTATTCATACAACGAACACACTAAGTGTTTACACTCTTTCTCACAAAAATTAAATGCAGCAAAATGCAAAATATATTAGCAGAAGGGAAGTACGAATTTTTTGAATGAAAACATCAAATGAGGGCTGCCTATTTATAGATGCAGTGGTGGCTATTGGTTTTGAATTAAACAGGTACAAAACCTGTTTGACCAGGCATGATACCTGTTCAGTTTGAATAAACAGATACAAATCTGTTGGATTCAAATTTGAACAGATAAAAAACTATAGGGACCTATTTGGGTGTAGGGAAAAACCGAAACAGAATATTTCCGGAATTAATTTGAATTCTGGATAGTTTGACTGATTTTATTTCAAAAAATAAAATTAAATCCAAATGTTTTTGGCCCAAAAAGATTAGTATTGGGCCGAACAAACCCAACCTAACCACACACCACGCCCAAGCCCAGGCCCAGTCCAGCCCGCCTGACCGACCGGACAGCATTGGCGCGTGCGTGTGTGGTGATTTTTGGGTCCAATGGGTCTAGCCCATTTTTCCCATAATCTCCCTCCCTACAAAACTTGGATACCCCTTGGGGCACACCCCAAGTTCCAATCACATGCCTTATAAACCCACTCAAAACTTCCTACCAAATCAATGTGGGACAAGCCATTTTTCTACCTTTAAGGATTTTCCATCAAAACTCCATTTTTATAGAGCACACTTTGGCTTCAATTTCCCATTCACTCGATAATGGTTTTGAGCAACCAAATATACCACGTGAATCACAACACAGCATAGAACGCGTTACCACTTTGACCCGCGAAAATCAACGCACGAGTCCCACCTAAATATTAGACCAAAGTTTAATAAAAATTCTGTTTTTACCTAGAATTTTCAAAACATTTCTAACAATCCCCCACATGAATAGAATTTGATGACAACGGAAATGCAACAATATGCAAACTTTGTCAAAAGAGTATAAGTCGAAAATATCTTACATCAGGATAGGTAGCTTTCGACCTTGAACCTATGCGATGCCTTGAATTGTTCAGCCGTTTGTGTAAGCCAAGACAATAGATTTCACACAAAATATCTTCTAACACATAGTGGTTCTCACTGTTGTGTTCATTTTAGCCTTGAACGCTCCTGGTTTTCATGAGTGTTTCTAGAGAATTTAGCCTCTTCATTCTCATAGAAGCGGCCCCAGTTCAACACTCATATAGGTGATTCTTATTATGAGTATCTCCTTATACTCGTCTTGATTTTATGCCTTAATCAAGATATAAGTAATCATTAAAAGCAAAGCTTATCCTTATAGCCCTGCAGACAACACATGTTGCAAATATCGCTCTCACCATAGGAATGGGTAGGGAATTTTAATCCCTTGGTGATTTCTGACAAGCCACACATAACTTAGTTGTCTCTTTAAACTTAGTTCTTGGGATCTCCATTCATATAAGTAGGGTTACCATTATGATGACTCTTATGTAATAGGCTTTAACCCCATCCCCTTAGATGAACTATACACTTGCTCTTTAATCAAACCTTTTGTTAACAAATCTGCAATATTCTCTTTAGATTTTATATAATCTATTGAGATTATTCCATTTGAGAGCAATTGCCTTACGGTATTATGTCGACGACGAATGTGTCAAGACTTACCATTATACATATGATTCTGTGCCCTGCCTATTGCAGATTAACTATCACAATGAATGCAAATAGCTGGCACAAGTTTTGACCACATTGGAATGTCTTCTAAGAAGTGACGAAGCCATTATGCTTCTTCTCCTGCTTTGTCTAAAGCAATGAACTCAGATTCCATTGTGGATCGTGCGATGCATGTTTGTTTCGTGGATTTCCAAGAAACAACAACACCTCCCAGAGTAAAAACATATCCACTAGTGGATTTTGAATCTTTAGTATCCGATATCCAATTGGCATCACAATAACCTTCGAGTACTGCTGGATATCGAGTAAAGTTCAAATCAAGATCACGGGTAAATCTTAGATATCTAAGAACCCGAATGATCGCTTTCCAATGGTCTTCTCCAGGGTTACTAGTGTACTTACTCAATTTACTGATAGCATAAGCTATATCAGGACGAGTACAATTCATTAGGTACATTAGGCTTCCAATGATTTGGAAGTATTTTAACTGAGATATTGCATCACCTTTATTTTTCAATAAATAAAGACTAATGTCTACAAGTGTTCTAGCTACATTCAAATCATCCTTGATAAATTTATCAAGAATTTTCTCAATATAATGTGATTAAGATAATGCATATCCGTCGGATGTTTTAGTAATTTTCATTCCTAATATAACATCTGTAACCCCCATATCTTTCATATCAAATCTTTTGTTAAGTATTTGCTTAGTTGATTTGATCATGTTTTGACTGCTTCCAATGATAAGCATGTCATCTACATAAAGACAAACAATGACATACCTTGGTCAGTGTTTTTAATATAGACGCACTTGTCACATTCGTTTATCTTAAACCCATTAGTAAGCATAGCATGATCAAATTTTTCATGCCATTGCTAAGGTGCTTGTTTTAATCCATAAAGTGATTTTACAAGCCGACAAACTTTCTTTTCTTGCCCCGGTACTACAAACCCTTCGGGTTGCTCCATATAGATCTCTTCATTTAGATCACCGTTTAAGACAGCTGTCTTAACATCCATTTGATGTATTTCTAAATTAAACAACGCTACTATAACAATAATCATGCGAATGGATGTTATTCTTGTCACAGGGAAATATGTGTCAAAATAGTCCAGACCTTCATTTTGTCTGTAACCTTTTACTACAAGTCTTGCTTTATACTTATCTATTAAACCATCTGCTTTTATTTTTCTCTTAAATATCCACTTATATCCAAGAGGTTTAGAACCTGGTGGAAGATCCACCAATTCCCAAGTATGATTTTGCATAATGGATTCAATTTTATTACTCACAGCCTCTTTCCACAAAGGTGCTTCAGAACCTGTCATTGCTTCCTTAAAGCTTTGAGATTTATTTTCTAACAGGTATGTCAGAAAATCTGGACCAAAGGATTTTGATGTTCTCGCTCTCTTACTTCGTCTTGGTCCATCATCAGTTAAATCCTATTGGTCAAGACCATTACTAGTCTCTTGTGTTTGATTGTCATTAGTCTCTTGACTTTGTGTACAATCATAAGTTCTTTTCTGTGAACTTAATTCATATCCTTTCTTGTAAGGAAAGACATGTTCAAAAAACATAGCATTCTTTGACTCTATAATAGTGTTCACATTTATATCAGGTATTTCTGATTTATAAGTTAGAAATCGATATGCACTACTATTCTGAGCATAACCAATAAACACACAATCTATTATTTTTGGTCCAATCTTAGTCTTTTTAGGAATAGGAACTTCAACTTTTTCCAAACACCCCCACACTTTTAAGTATTTGTAGGAAAATGGTCGACCTTTCCACAATTCATAAGGAGTGCTATTGGTTTTCTTGTGAGGTATTCTGTTAAGAACATAATTAGCAGACAAAATTGCTTCCCCCCACAAGTTCTGTGGTAAGCCTGAACTTAGTAACATGGCATTCATCATTTCTTTTAGGGTTCCATTCTTCCTTTCAGCAATTCCATTTTGCTGAGGAGAATAGGGTGCTGTAGTTTGGTGAATAATGACATGTTGTGCACAAAATTCATTTTATGGTGCATCATATTCACTACCCCTATCACTTCTAACCATTTTAATGGTTTTACCAAGTTGATTTTCAACTTCTATTTTGTAGAGTTTAAACATTTCTAAGGCTTCATCTTTACTTCTAAGTAAATAAACATAACAATATCTAGTGCTATCATCGATAAATGTTATAAAATACTTTTTGCCTCCTCTAGTTTGAACAAATTTAAGATCAAATACATCTATATAAATTAATTCTACAGGTTAAGTTTTCCTTTCAACCGATTTAAATGGAGTCTTAGTTAGTTTTGCTTCTACACAAATTTTACATTTATGATTAGGATCAATTTCAAACTTTGGTATATAATCCAAACCAATTAATCTACGCAAAGCATCAAAATTTACATGTCCTAATCTACCATGCCATAAATTTGACTCAAGACTATAAGCAAAAGATGTGTTATTCTTATTCATAGCAACTTTTGGTACAATTGTCATTACATTTAATTTGAAGAGACCATCACTCATGTATCCCTTACCAACATACATATTACTCTTTGATAATACAAATTTATCAGACTCAAATACAAGCCTAAAACCATTTTTACTTAACAAAGAGTCAGAAACCAAATTCTTCCGATGTCAGGTACATGCAGTACGTTGTTGAGGGTTAGTCCTTTCCTTGATGTCATCTTCAAGATCACCTTTCCTTGTCCAGCCACAGTAGAAGTAGAAGAATTTTCCATGAAAAGTTGTTCACCATTTGCAGCCTCATTGTAGGTAGTGAACATCTTCTTGACCGCACATATGTGACGAGTTGCTCCAGTGTCAACCCACCACTCCTTGGGATTTCCAACCAAATTAGCCTCAGACACCACACCAGAAAGGTTAATGTCATTCACCCCGTCAGAGATGTAATCTAGTTCAGTTACATTGGCCTAATTGGTAGTCTTCTTGCTTGTACTTCCGTGATCCTTCTTAGGGCGGCGGCAATCAAAAGCTCGATGTCCAATCTTGCCACAGTTATAGCATTTTCCTTTTGAATTTTTTGTTGCCATTGTTGTCGCCTTGTTTAGGACCATCTCCAGTAAACTTCCTCTTTTTGTTATGTGATTTGTGAACTTATTCAACCACATTAGCCTTGGACTCAATGGGATTTTTCCCATTCCTCTTTTCAGCCTTTCGGTTATCTTCCTCAATTCTCAATCTTATAATCAATTCATCCATGGTCATCTCCTTGCGTTTATGTTTTAAATAATTTTTGAAATCTTTCCAAGCCGGTGGTAACTTTTCCACTAGAGCAGTGACTTGGAAAGACTCGCTAAGAGACATACCTTCTGAATGAATATCATGCAAAATTATTTGAAAATTTTGAACTTGAGAAATTACCGCTTGGGAGTCTACCATAACAAAGTCCATAAATTTACCGACAACAAATTTCTTCATGCCGGCATCCTCTGTCTTGTATTTCTTCTCCAAAGAATCCCACAATTCTTTTGCTGACTTCAAAGGGCTGTAAACATTATACAGCATGTTGTCAAGGCCATTGAGGATGTAGTTTCTACATAGGAAATCTGAATGTTTCCAAGCATCTACAGCGGCAACAACTTACCAGTCACTTTCACCCTCTTTAAGTGCTGGAACCTCTTCATGGAGAAACCGGGCCAAAATTAGAGTTGTAAGATAGAATAGTATCTTCTGCTGCCATCTCTTAAACTCAGTACCGTTAAATTTTTCTGATTTTTCTCCATGATTTATTGGTACTTGAACATGGTTCTGGATAGGGACCGGTGTTGGTGTAACAATTGGAGTACCACTTCCAGTTATAGATTCAGTTGTAGTAGCCATAATATCTGATTACAAAAATCATAAAAACAAACCACAAATTAATCTTCTAGTTACTAAAACCAGAAAATAAATTATAACACAAAATAATTTTATTTTCCTTATTACTAAAACTAGAAAAATAAAATACCACAATAATTTCCTGTAACACAAAATAATATTCTGTAATTATTAATGACACCAGTATATTACTACTAATTGTCAAAGAAAATAGACAGTATATTACTACTATCTGTCAAATAGTTTATAAAAACTATTTGTATTTTCCAACCAGAATATCACTTTGTGAAAACACAGAAAATTAAATACAATAAAGAGACTTATTCTGTCTTAAGATTGTTGGTCAATCTTCATTGTATTTGGAAAAATAAAATTATGTTGTGTACTTAACAACAAACAGAATATATAAGAAATAAAGGAAATGAGAGAATTTGTTTGATTACAAAAATCAAACCAGAAAAATAAAATAAAATTAAATAAATAAAAATAGATTTTATTTTGTTACAAAAACAAAATCAAAATCTGATTTAAATAAATAAATAAAACAGAAAATAAATAATCAACTTATTTGATTAATTTCTTGAATAATATTCTGATCAAGTCCAATGTCAGACACTGTGTCCTTAAGACAGATTCGTCCTCTCCATGGTACTTTCAGAATATAGACGTCTATCTCCCAAGATGAAATGATCAACAACGAATAAATGCAGCACTATAATTTATTCGTACAACGAACACACTAAGTGTTTACACTCTTTCTCACAAAAATTAAAAAGCAAAATGCATAATATATTAGCAGAATGGAAGTACGAATTTTCTGAATGAAAACATCAAATGAGAGATGCATATTTATAGATGCAGTGGTGGCTATTGGTTTTGAATTAAACAGGTGCAAAACCTGTTTGAACAAGTATGATACCTGTTCAGTTTGAATAAACAGATACAAATCTGTTGGATTCAAATTTGAACAGATAAAAAATTGTAGGAACCTGTTTGGGTGTAAGGAAAAATCGGAATAGAATATTTCTAGAATTAATTTGAATTCTGGACAGTTGGACTAATTTTATTTCAAAAAATAAAATAAAATCCAAATGTTTTTGGTCGAACAAGTCCAACCCAGCCCGCCTGTGGTGATTTTTGGGTCCAATGGGTCTAGCCCATTTTGCCCATAACCTCCCTCTCTACAAAACTTGGGTACCCCTTGGGGCACACCCTAAGTTCCAATCCCATGCCTTATAAACCCACTCAAAACTTCCCACTAAATCAATGTGGGACAAGCCATTTTTCAACCTTTAAGGATTTTCCACCAAACTCCATTATCATGGAGCACACTTTGGCTTCAATTTCCCATTCACTCGATAATGGTTTTGAGCAACCAAATATACCACGTGAATCACAACGCAGCATAGAACGCGTTACCACTTTGACCCGCGAAAATCGACGCACGGATCCTATCTAAATATTAGACCAAAGTTTAATAAAAATTATGTTTTTATCCAGAATTTTCAAAACATTTCTAACACTTTATCCACACAAATATTAGACCAAAGTTTAATAAAAATTCTGTTTTTATCCAGAATTTTCAAAACATTTCTAACACCTTATCCACACAAACCGCAACCCGCACTGCGGGCGATTGCGGGTTAAATTTTTCCCAAACTACATACATACAGGCGGGTTCAAATCGATTCACAAATCGTCCAAAACCAAACTGCGACCATCCTTAGTTTGTTTGATTATTATTTGGTGCTATATGTACCCATCTTTGTGGAGTTTATCACCCAAATGTGGCATTTCTAAATAAATTTTCTATAGTCATGTTTGATTTGGAGTTTCAAAAATAAGTTTATGAGTTTTTAATTTTTATTTTTATAATTGTAGAAATCTTTTTTACTTTTTAAATTTCTTAATTTTGATATAAGTATAAATTTTATATAAATTTAAAAAAAATATATGAAATGTACTAAATTTTTACATTTTTTGTATTTGATGAAACTTTTCAAATGTATTTAAAAAAATAAAAAAAAATTACGTAAAATACTAAAAAATTCACTAAAAATAAAAAAATACGAAAAAAAAAATTAAAATTTTTAGAAAAACAGAGATAACCAAACAAAGCTAAATTAAAGCTTCCTTAGTAGTTACCTTAAACTAATTTATTGATTAAAAATAAATCAACAATAAAAATAATGCTGAAAAATATTAATTTTTTTAACGTTTTTTTTTTTAAATTTTATATTGACTAAAATTAATTTTTTAGTAGAAAATCATTAATCCAAAAAAGGGGTCTTATAACGAAACATGATTTGATTTTTTTATTTTTTTTTTGAAACACATCTTCTAAACCTTTAGTCATGTTTTATAAACATTATGTAATATATATATACTAGTGCATGTCCGTGCCTAAAGGCACGGTGTAAATAATATTAAGATCAAAATGTAATTATAAAAATATATTGAAATATTTTCTTGTTAAAAAACTTGTAACAATTTTACTTGTATTACATGCTGTACAAAACTCAAATAAAATAACAACTCCTTCTAATCTTAATGCAAATTAAGAAACAAATATATAAGATTTATAATGTTCACCAATATTGTAAATCAAAAATATAAGAGTAAGAAAAAAAATTATAAACACTAAACTCTACAGGTTCTAACTGTGGAGTAGACATAATTAAGTTTCACAATGTGACAGCAGAATGAACTCCCTTTTCACAATGTCTACAGGTTACATTTCTTAACTTGGAGAACTTGGAGCTCTGTGGACTACAGAACGTAAAGGAGATATGGTCCAACCAACTTGTCATCACCTATAAGACCAAAAACTATATCAAAGTTTAGCAACTTAATCATTCTCGAGCCAAATTAGTTTATCAAAAAACACTCATTCTTAATCATCATCCTTCACATAGTTGGCAAAGTACCTCTGAAGATATAACCATAGCATTAAACCTAAAATGGGAATAATCTATATTAATAAAATCAATAAAAAGTACTTTAACTCATAACATAAATAAGTGTCCTTTGTTGCATGCCACTATCAATATCTAGCTGCAAGCACACTGTTATAATTTCTAATGGATTGAGAAAATAAAATAATAAGAAAATATGGTCCATTACCAACATTTAGTGCCTTACCGAAAAGAAGCAGAACAATTGGAAAGAGTTTCTGTGGTGAAGAGACACAGATCAACATTTAGAACCTCAGTAGCCCAAAATAGTACACATAAAAATTCAGACTGCTATTCTTCAAGACTAAAGTCATGATTATTGCAACGCCACTATTAGCTTACACAACAAATGAAAGTAATAGACTATGAACAAAATAGGGCTTCAATGCTTATAGATCGACAACAATGAGTTCCTTTAACAGCTTTCTCAAACAGCAGCACCACAATCTATTATTGCTCAAATGTTTCTATCAAAAAACATTAGCGTTCTCATCACCTATAAGACCAAAAACTATATCAAAGTTTAGCAACTTTATCATTCTCGAACCAAAATAGTTTATCAAAAAACACTCATTCTGAATCATCATCCTTCACATAGTTGGCAAAGTACCTCTGAAGATACAACCACAACATCAAACCTAGAATGGGAATAATCTATATAATAATAAAATCAATAAAAAGTACTTTAATTCATAACATAAATCAGTGTCCTTTGTTGCATGCCACCATCAATATCTAGCTGCAAGCACACTGCTATTATTTCTAATGGATTAAGAAATCTATATATTAAGAAAATATGGTCCATTGCCAACATTTAGTGCCTTACTAAAAAGGAGAAGAAATATTGGAAAGAGTTTTTGTGGGAAAAAGACACAGATCAACATTTAGTGCCTTAGTAGCCCAAAATAGTACACATAAAAATTCAGACTACTATTCTTCAAGACTAAAGTCATGATTATTGCAACACCACTATTAGCTTACACAACGAATGAAAGTAATAGACTATGAACGGAATAGGGCTTAAATGCTTACAGATCGACAACAATGAGTTCCTTTAACAGCTTCCTCAAATAGCAACAGCACCATAATCTATTATTGTTCAAATGTATCTATCCAAAAACATTAGCGTTCTCATCACCTATAAGACCAAAAACTATATCAAAGTTTAGCAACTTAATCATTCTCGAACCAAAATAGTTTATCAAAGAACACTTATTCTAAATCATCATCCTTGACATAGTTGTCAACCTCTAAAGATATAACCACAACATCAAACCTAAAAATGGGAATAATCGATATGATAATAAAATCAATGAAAAGTACTTTAATTCACAACATAAATCAGTGTCCTTTGTTGCATGCCACCATCAATATCTAGCTGCAAGCACACTGCTATTATTTCTAATAGATTAAGAAAATATGGTCCATTGCCAACATTTAGTGCCTTACTGAAAAGGAGAAGAAAGATTGGAAAAAGTTTCTGTGGGGAAGAGACACAAATCAACATTTGGTGCCTCAGTAGTCCAAAATAGTACACATAAAAATTCAGACTGCTATTCTTCAAGACTAAAGTCATGATTATTTCAACACCACTATTAGCTTACACAACGAATGAAAGTAATAGACTATGAACAGAATAAGGGTTAAATGCTAACAGATCGACAACAATGAGTTCCTTTAACAGCTTCCTCAAACAGCAACAACACCACAATCTATTATTGTTCAAATGTATCTATCCAAAAACATTAGCATTCTCATCACCTATAAGACCAAAAACTATATCAAAGTTTAGCAACTTAATCATTCCCAAACCAAAATAGTTTATCAAAAAATAATCATTCTAAATCACCATCCTTCACATAGTTGGGAAATTTTTTTTTTTTTTTCATCTTTAATGATTATTTGGAGATTGTGCCTCTTCTAGAACTCAAAGGTTAACTTTTATCCCATTTTGTTTTTTATTTTTAATGACAAAAGTTGTTAAATATGTTGGAATTTGGATGGATATATATGTTATAATCTATCTGTGTACAATAAACCCAGTTTAAACCTAAATAAACAATCAAACCTTGAAGCCTCAAGTTTGGTTACATGTGTGTGTGTGTGAGAGAGAGAGAGAGAGAGAGAGAGAGAGAGAGAGAGAGAGAGAGAGACCGACCTCGCCTGGGAAAGTGAGAGAACAATCAAAACATCGAACAACTCTTTCCCAACAAAACAAAATTAAAAAAATACACATACAACAGAATTAAGAAAATCTCAAAAGTTATTGGTAAAAGCGGCACCAAACATTCTAACACAAGTTTTCTGAAAAAACAAAGAAAGCTCGAAGGTTGAGAATTTGACTGGAAATAAAAAATAAAAAATTATCAGTAAGAAATCATTATACTATTTACCCCAACCTATCGAAAACAAAATCATTATACTATTTTTTGAATCAAAACAACCATGAGCAACCATGAAACAAACTCAAAAACATCACAAGCCAAGTGATAACCGCCATTAAGAAATCATTATATTATTTACCCCAATCTATCACAGAAGCTGTGGGAGTTTCCAGTCAAAGTCATTTTTGGTCTTAGATAGAGAGATACACTTATGGATTCAAAAAAGAAGATAGAATCAATAAACTCTATTCATTAGCAATCAAACATTTAGTAGCAATGAAGGATTCTTCAAAATTAAGTGAAATTAAGGCTTTAGTTTGCTCTCGATTAGGGTTCTTCACTTTGAATCTTGGAATCTCCTTCACCCGACAGATAGAGAGAGTTCGAGAGCAGCAAGAGAGAGAGTTGTGAGTGCGAGGGTTACAGATCACTACACCATGAATCAAATGATCTAGGGAGATAAAAATGATAAAATCAATAAACTCTATTCATTAGCAATCAAACATTTAGTAGCAATCAAGGATTCTTCAAAATTAAGTGAAATTAAGGTTTTAGTTCACTCATGATTAGGGTTCTTTACTTTGAATGAGAGAGAGTTTGAGAGCAACAAGATGGAGGGTTGCGAGTGCGAGGGTTACAGATCATTACATCATGAATCAAACGATCTAGGGAGATAAAAATGTGTGTGATGCCCAAAAAATGAGGCACCAAAGCGTGGAACAGATGTAAACAAAAAGAAATATTAGAAATTGAAACAGAGAGAGAAGGGGAGAGACATAAATCGATATTACCTTGCTAGCCGAGTTTGAGAGCAACGAGAGGAAGGGTTGCGAGTGCGAGTTCGATTTTCAAAACCTTGAAGCCACCTAAACAATTGAATACAGATCACATGTGTGATGCCCAAAAAATGAGGCATGAAAGCGTCGAACAGATGTAAACAAAAAAAGAGATCAGAAATCGAATTAGAGAGAGAATGGGAGAGGCAGAAATCGAAACAGAGAAAGAAGGGGAGAGACAGAAATCGAGGACATCTTACCTTGCGAGCTGAGCGATGAGGGAGGGTTGTAAGAGGAAGAGCGAGCAGCGTCGGTATGAAGAGGAAAGAAGAAGAACAGAAAGGGAGAGAGAGACGTGGGTAGGTGGAAGGCTGAGGGAGAGAGATGTTTGAGCGGGAATCACATTGATTTGCACCGTTAATATATTCTTAGGGTTGATCTCAGCCATTCAAAATAAATGTATCTCTGATACATTTTATATATTTTCAAAAATCGTTCTACGTTATTATATAGATGTATATCTGACTTATGTTTATGTTTTGTAAACTCAATCTCAAAACAATTCGATTTTTGAAAAAAAAAATTCAAAACAATGTTTTTAGAAAAATTTGTTTCAAAATGACATGACTTTAGTAAAAACACATCATGTCCGTGTATGTGCTGAATATGTATGTGTATTTGGCAGGTACTGCCCCCGGCATCGGATGTGCTGTGCACTCACTCACCCACCCCATGTTTGGACCAGAGAGTGGGAAAGATGGCTGGAAAGACCTCACTTTTGCGTACGACAGGGTCTCAATAAGGGATCATTCTGTTTGCTCCAGTTTCCTTCAAATTTTTGAAATTAGGCCTCATTTGAAAACATACTATTTTAGTAATTTTTTAATTCTTTTGACTAAAATATAAGATTAAAAAAATTAATTTGTTTTGAATAACTTTTTAATTTTTTAAGAAAATATGTGCAAAAAATAAAAAGAACATGAAAATTTTGATTTTTAGTATAAATTATAAACTTTTTGATTTTTTTAATAACTTCTTAATTTTTAGACTAAAAGTGTTACATGCCAAACGAGACTTAAGGTTAGTATTAGACACAGATTAGTGTGATGACTTGCATGAAAATCCAAAAATTAAAAATTAAGGAAAAGATTCGCAACCTCAATCTTTCTTGAACAATGTGATGTGGCTAATAAAAATTCAAATGTTTTTTTTTTTGTCAATTGGTCTAGCCTCTCGAGCTTGCAGTGGTTATCATCTTGGCAGGTTTTTTTTGTCGTTGTCAATGTGAGTCCTTAGCACATGTGACACGTGACTTGAACTTTGTTGTATATTTCTTTGTTCTTTATAATAAGAGGACGATTACTCGCCCAATTGGAGATGATATCGCTGGTTTATCTATCATTTCTGACCCACACAATTGGCAGGTATTGCAATGTTTTCTCAACCTAGTCACTCATGAGCAAACTATAGGGAAATATATATATATATATATATATGTATAAATCGGTCATTGGCTTTAAAACTTCATCGTTTGACAGGATCTTGTTGGAAAAGGAGATCAAGTCCACATCTATCGGCACCAAGAACTTTCAGACTCTAGTTAAATTGGTAAATGCAATTTAAATGTCCATTTTTCATACACTTCATCTTCTTCTTTTTTTCATTTTTTTTTTTTTTTTGTTGGATGCAATAATTAAACATACTAACATGTAATTAATTATCTGCAGAAAGAAAGCACAATAACAGACAGTTTTGATCTGTTTAGCGGGTTATTCATCCATAATAAGTTTGCCCAGCAAGAGGTAAGGAACTGCTTCTTATGTTCTGAACAATTGGTTTGTTTATTGAAAATCATGCTGTGTGTGGATAATTTTATTCAAGAGACTAAATGTTGAAATGACGAATCATGATACAGCTGAAGAACCTAGAAGTCGGTCTTGAGAAAGTTAAACATAAGCTGCTAGATAGGATGAATGAGGAGCCGAATCGGAATGTCTGATGCTCATAAAAGTGTTATAATGATCATTTGATTCGTGTTGTCTTTGTTTATTTTTATATTTCCACGGATTTATGTGTAAAATTCATGATTCTATCATACTACTATAGATCAAACCAAAATCTGATTTATTGTACTTAAAATCTAGACGACAATTTAATCAAGTATTCCCAACCTAACCTCCAAAAGAATGATTCTAATTTGCTTGATCTAGTCCTGCCCTCTCAACTTTGAATGTACAATTTTGTCATCCCAGAAAAACACTTGTAGGTTGGAAACTTGGATTGATGTATAACAGTTGTATCGGAAGCTTCAAAAACTAACAAATGAAGAAGAATTATGACCTCACTGATTCTTGATTTCATCAATAGTGGCCTCTTCTGGAGCGTTGCATTCCAGTGCAGCTTGATTTGGACAATCTGGAGTCCGGAAAGAGGGTGGTTCGCTCTTCTTAGCTTGCAGTCCTGTAAACCGCGCTAAATCAACCCATTGCTGCAAAAATTTCAGAGACTAATATTAAACAACAAAACTAATTTGATTGCATTAGTGGAAGCATTAACAGACACCAGATTGCAAAATAAATATCACCTCATTCAGCCCCACCCATGCAACAATAACACTGATGTCAAAGATCAAGTTATACATTCCAAATAGTTGTCTACTAGCAGTACAATAAATTTTAGCAACCTCCTCTTTTTGTAGGGTACATATATTATGATTGAAGGTAGTATTGACCGAGGGTCAGGGGTTCAACGGAGAGTGGACGCAAACATTACATATGCCAATGAAAAAGGGGATGTTCAGGTGAGATACAGAGCAGCCCAACAAGAGAGAGACAGAGAAGCAGCATGATGCAATCAAGGCACATAACACAGAGCTCAGAAACCTCTCTAAAGTTTGTAGAATCATCGGGATGTAAGGAGGGCACCACCTCCTATTTATAGAAAGTATGTCCCGTTTCCTGTAACAGACTTTCTGAATATTGCAGAATTATGCTGGAATATGTCATGTGTTACAACATATCATTTCATGAGGATTTTCCTCAGTCCTCGAGACACTATACAAAAATTCAGTGGTGCAGTCTCTCTCTCAATAAGCTTGGCCCAAGGCAGTGACACCTGCAGGGCATCATGCTGAGTGAAGCCTCAATCTCTAGCCACCAAACCACAAGACCCAGAGTCCCGTAGTGACTTTGCTGAAGACTTCAGCATACCTAAGTCCTACCTCTTAACTTATGTAATACGGATGGCGTGGTGAACACATCAGCAAAGGCGAGGCGAGGCGAGGCGAAGCTGGAGTAGTGAAACATCCGTGTCAGCCAGTCAAATGAAGTCTTTTTAGTCGTGCTATTTAACTACGGCAAGGAACTGGGGTGTGTGGTGAAAGCTCCAGTTTAAGACTAAGTTACATTTAAGATTCAGCGAGCCTTCCAAAGGCATCACCCAACCACATGTCCCTAGAAGACTAACACGTGTGTGTCTTCGAGCTGATATGTGTCATCATCCACATGTACACAACACGTGATGGTGTAAGGGAAACCCACAACGTTCACCTTGACTACATGATTTTAGCAAATGCAATGACGTGGCAACACTAAAACAAATAATGCTAGGGATTAGGTTTGTACACAGCCCACCTCCTTCCAGCTCCACGTATTAACGCAACCAACACTAGGTAATGGCCTTGCCTTCTCTATTGATAAGACAACCAAAGTATACAAAATTCTCAAAATAATGAGGATATAGGTATATTGTAAATTCGTCTGATCATTCTCAGTAAATTATAAAAAAATAAAAATAAAAAATCAATGAGACAAAACCCAGAAGTTGAAGTAAAATAAGATGTATCTAACCTGGGTTCCCCAATAGGAGTTGACAGTCCGAACAAAAAAAGATAGCATATTTACAAGTAATGTTTGAGAGGCAAATTGATCAGAAATTCTGTGCTCCACTATTCCAGCAATAACCTGCATTAAAATTTATTCTGATGTTAATGCCAAACATTTACTAAGGATTAAGAGAGTAAGAAAATAATGATATTTTTGTCTTCTTTTTGTTTGGTTGTATATTTGTTGTGCTCAGTTGGCACTTTCTCAGTAGAATTTATTTTGTTGTTGATAATAAATAAATAGAGATACTCTTTCGTTATAGAGTGATGTCCACTGACACTGTTTAATAACTCATGTTTCAGTGCTTATTCAATTAATAAGAAAGCATCAATTTGAAATTCTAGCATGAGCACTATAGGACTCTGACAACACTAGGTAGAGTATACATGCAGATTATGGCTTCATTGGATGATATTAGCAATAATTTAACAGGTGCTTTGGTGGAGATTATGAGCTTAATAGTTAAAACGGGGGAGAGATGCACTAAATGAAGGGGTGTGCTTGAAGTAACTGATAGAGTGGCTTGAAGTCAGAAAAAAGTAGACAAAAAAAGGGAGGGAAAAAAAAAAAAAAAAAAACATTATTTGTAAACATTCCATGTGAAGAGTTAGCTATATGTTGATTGTTTTAATTCCAAATGTTTGTTTGACAGATCATCAATTTAAATCCAAGATAAATCTCGAGTGGTAATGATATCACAATTAACGTAAGATCAAAGAGTCAAATTAATCAGAAGTGTTGCCCTTTTATCTGTTCTTTTATAATGATCAAACAGTGTTTTCCTCGAGTACAATCTATAATGATGATAAAAATATTCAAGGATCCATTATTTATAAGTCTATGCCTACTGATAATCCAAGGACAAAATATTAATCATATGCATCCTAGCAAGTCAACCTATCAAACTTTTTTCTTGACTGATTACTTATTGATTAGGATCATCCCCTTGGGTCAATTCTAAGAACATATTCTTAAAGTAGGACCATTTTCAGTGGATGCATTCATGTCCAAGAGAATGGAAGCCCATAATGTTTTGGATGCCATAAACCATGCTGTCAATAGTCAATACTAATTAAATCTACCTTTGGCACCTTTTACTGAGAAAACAAGACATAGAATATAGAAATCATAAATGGCTTCAGGGAAAAATAACATTGAAAAAAAAAAAAAGGATTGTAGCTAATGCTACTTGCTCTACCTGATACCGGAGATTTGCTGAAGTTCCCAAAAAGCCCCCATACACAACTGCCGTTTTAAGTATTGGTGATCTTTTAATCCGTTGTTTGGTGTCAAGTGCTGGATTCAGTAATTTGCGTACTGCATACAAAATATTTGAGGCAACCACAGTGCCAATACTGGAAATAAATCCAACACCAGCAAGCTTCAAACCACCGAAAAGTACTGATGCAACTCTATGATTGACATTCCAGTCCTTCCCAGCAATATTCTTTTGAAATGCATTATCAGGTATGGAACCAAGTAAGCCCTTCAATGCTTCCACGCTATCTGGTGTATCTATCGTATCTCCAATTGAAAGGAAAGACAAGGTCGGAGCAGGAAGCCATACAGTGAAAAAATCAACAACTGATCCCCTGACAGTATCCGTAATAACATAGTCAAGCTCTTCAAAGAAATTTTCTTTACGCCTCTCATACTGTGCTAAGAGAGTAGTTGTAATCGATATAGCTTCTTCTATAGCTAGTCTATGTAAAAATTTGGGATCTGCCAATAATCTCTCCCTGAATCCCTGCAACATCAAGGTGTTTGACGCTCAACTTTGAGTCCCTAGTCAATTGTACTTTATCTATTGTTTATTAATTGTTTAATCACCAAGTAGATAAGTGAATAGTGAGGGTTCCACATGCACATATTGTAAACTGACTAAGATAAATGATGGAATAGGTTTAAGCTCAACAACCTTTAAATCACACACAAAAGTAATTGCCAAAACCAAGCATACCTGGAATTGATGAGTGAGTTCGGAAATAAAAGGATATTGCTCCAGATCAAAAAAATTCTGCAGGACTTCCGGGGATACCACACCAAGATCAAGTCCTTTCTGAAGGTCCTGATAAGAACACATCAAAATATTCAGTCCATCATATAACAACTCCCCTGCCAATTTCACCTTCAGTAATGGCATAAAATATTGTTCTGGAAGATTAGGCTATATGATATGCCAACATTACATTGAACCTTCTTTTTGAAAAAAGAAAACCATGAACATATTATTAATAATAATTTCATCTCTATTTAGTTCCAAGACATTTTTCCTTTCAATAAAGAAAAATGCCATTCCCTTAATTCATACAACCATTGTTTTCAATCAAGTAATTGTTACAGCTTTGATAGCCAATTCGGACATATCTTTCGATTGTCATTCTTTCTCTTGCCAGATTTTAAAAAATAAAATAACTTTTTCTCGCTAGTTCAAATCATCACACTCTAGGCTCAAGTCCCAAGACGTGTTATATCTAAACCTAAGGGCCATAATTCCCTTTGAACTGCATCAAGAAATTATCATGGCAATGTAATACATGTAATGTACGGAACATCAAAATGTTGATTAAAGTGATTTTGATGTAGAATTTTTGCAACAATTATGCTACTAAGAGCCAAGAATCATCGACAAGGCTATGTGGAATGCACTAAAAAAATTTCTTACTATGGCAATTAGACATGATTGAATTTATAAAGTTGAGAATCTAGGCAAAACCAGTTCATAATTTACACATAATAAGAATACTTCGTTACACCAAGTTATTAGTACTCCAAAAGTTGTACAACTCACAATTCACATCATATAAGATGCCTCTAAAATGACTCAGAAAATAACCAAAATCCTTTCCATAAAGGTTCACTGTGAATCAATGGAAGTCAGATTGGAGAAAATGAGACTTGGGAACTGAGATGGGGCCTCTTTAATGTTAATTATATTCTCAAAGAACATTACGTCAAAAGAGATCAATTGGAGAGAAGAAAACAAAAAGGGAAGAAGAAAGAATACATCACCAAGAAGAACAAGATAAAGAGAGATCTTAAAAAAGTTACATTGTTTATTCAAGGATATTAATACCACTATTTGCTTGATATTCATATTGTATCCAGAAAAAGTGCCCCTAAAAACCATATGATCATTAAAATCAATCACATCAGTTGTGCAGATAGTTGGTCAAAGTACACATAGAAGCTATGCTATCTCAAAGAAGACTCTCAAAAACAACTTACTTGGGGTAGGGCATCTCTCCTCCTGCCAGCTGCATTCATCACTCGGGCAATTTCAGCACGATCAAAACAATTCCTACTGCAGGGTCTGGCAGCAGAATACCATAAGAAATCAGCAACAGGAACTTCTCCCTCCCTCCTTATGTATTGCCTTTCCGGGTCAAGTAAGATAACAACTTGATTTTTCTTTGGTATCTTCCTTGAAATTCTTGCTGGTAGCCCAGTCCCACTTGACCCATATGTAACATGGCTTGCACCAGTAACCACTACTAGCATACCAGTGGCTCCTCCATTTGACATCGCTCGTAAGATGACCTGGGACACTGTGTATTCCTCCACTACTCTTGCTTGTGCAGATAGATATGAACTTGGCCCAAAAGAAGCAGACTGGTTAGGAAAGTTAATATGAGCCGATGATCTGCGCGAGATAGAAGTAAAGCCTGAAATGAATCCTGAACCAGGTGGAGGAGCATAAATTTTACGGTCAGCTTTAGAAAGACCACGAATACCTTCAGCTTGAACAGTCCTCAAGACCTAGGCAAATAGTTATATCATGATTAGGATGAAATTCTCTATATGTACTACAAAGACTCTTATGCAAGTTGACTAATTAATAGAAGAAAATTTCAGAATATAGGAATAAATGGTAACTCTTCAACCATAAAAAAAAAATAAAAAGGTTTACTCCTTTTTGTTAGATAGAGATTTGTCTTAATAGTAAATAATAAAATCCTCATAAAAATCTACCAAATCAAAACATATACAAAAATAGCAAAACTGCAGAAGTTTAGACGAATAAATTATTTAACTTCGTTATATAAATGTGATAACTTTTCTTAGAAAATATTTCACTGGATAACAGCATCATCAGTTATGACAAGGTGCAACTGCCATGGTCACCAAAACACTTTGCCAATAAAAATGTTTTAGCATAAATGATAGAAAAGGTAGTGTGTTACTTATGATTGTTATCTCCAACTTAACATTGACATTAAAGATGCATACTTGTAAGTTGACATAGAGGTCAGACTTGAATATTTGATATATCAATTCAAGCTCCCTTATTCCATCGATTCTAGTTCAGGCCACATGGTTTATTTCTTTGTTCTATATCTATTATCCACTAGTGCTAGTTCTAACCATAAAGATACATGGCAATATATCAAACACAGCTTCAAAGGAAATGCATAATCACCTCAAGTGGAGTACCACAAGCAACAAGGCCAACTCCATTATCACGACAGTAAGTTAAGAGTGGTTCATATTCCTGCCAGCGTTGAGGTGGCCAATGTGATGCAAAAGACTTTAGGGTTTCTCCATCAATTCTGTAATCAAGTAAAGAAGACTTTACCATAAGCGGCACAGAAATATGAGATAATGCACTATCATAAGAAGCCTGCTTTATCCAAATCTTAAACAAGAATATCTACAACAAACTACGCATCTTACTCGAGAAGGTGAACCTCAAGAAAACCAAATAAATAAAACAAAATTACTTTTAAAAAACAAAGGATCAAAACAACTCTCTACTGATTAGTTCCATAATCCACAGCAGAATGACTGATTAGACCTATTGGAAATCTGAAACATTTCCACCCTAAAGCGTTGAAAATTCTGAGGCTTGCAGATAAGTTAAAACCCAACTGGGTGGTAGACAGTGTGAGGGTAAGAAAATGCTAGCTTGAAAACCTCAAAGGAAGCATGGATATGTTAAGAACCTGAGGAATTTAAAAACTCTCTCAAAAACTCAAATAAAATTCTAATATACTCCAGTACATACTAATTAGAAGGATGCTCAATTGTTTCTTTCAAATTATGTACTCTTAATCCTTCGTCACATGCATGGGCTTGAAAAGATTTTAAAATACCGAATCAAACTATAATAGCAATCCCTCGTTGAAATAAACTCAAGCCAACGATTAAGGACATGTAAACCCTATGGTATAAACACTCATTTTCTATGCAAGTGGCCTCGCTGCCAATTTTTGGGTACCAAATGCAATGGCATGAAAAGATTGTGGTCATTCGCTGAGTGTCAAGTTAAACTTGAACTTGTCCAAGATAGTGTTATAGGATTCAGGACCAAATAATGAAAAATGTCTTCAGAAATTCAACGTGCCCCATTCTAAAAGTACTTCATATGAAATGCATTGGTACAACTGCATAAAGATTATATTTATATAAACTATCAATTAAAGGATGTCTCCAACTAATTAGAATTGGCTCCAAATGCATCGTACATTAATTCAAATTGGGTATAACAAAAGTTTTCTACAGGAATTTCAACACATTTGAGTCAAAGAAGCGTATCATCTTGACACTTCACCTATTTGGATTTAGACTTGTCCCTCTTAACATGGCATTACAAACTTCATTCCTTATGGCATGATCAATTCAGTACATGTTAAAACAAGTCAATGTCATATTAAAACTAGGAGTATTACATAAACATGTTTCCCACTTTAAAATCCAGCTTTCATAAAAGATGCGCAATTAAGGAAACACTTAGGCTGTATTTGGTTGATGGATTTGTGTAGGAATTTGAAAAGAGAAAGAGAAAATGTGTGTGAAATGTAGTTATATTTCATTCAAATTTCACCTACTTTTTCTCTTTCTCTTTCCTAATTCCAACCCATATGCATGAAACCAAACACAGCATTAACAAATCGAAAGCCAGAAATTAAAAAATGTCATTAATCACCTTTGGGCAATGTCATAGCCTATTCAACTTTAATCAAAAGGAAGAAAAGAAGAAAATGAACCTAAGGCAGCCAAAGTTAAGTAGAATCCTCTCAATTGAATACACTCTTGCTGGTAATTTTCTGAATATATCTTTCAAGCCATCAAATCATCTGAACCAACAATCTATCTACCAGTGGTGGAGGGACATAGGAGCGAGGAGGGTCACATGCCCCCCCGACTTTTCAATTTTTTTTTTTTTAGTGGGGTCTTGCTTACACACAGTGCCCCTCCTATACATAATACACAATCCTCCCAATTTACCCAAATACACTGACACACTACACGCACCCACGGTTTTTTTTTTTTTTTTTTTTTTTTTTTTGAATTCCAATCCCAACCAAACACTGACACACAACCTTTTTTTTGAGTGAGTACACACAACTCCAATTACGGCAACCCTAACACCCTAAAAGTGTATGAAATTCTTTATTTTTTTATTTATTCACAGTACTTGTTAAGTGTCTTCGTATTTTCTTTGTTTTCTTTGTCTCCCTTTGTTGCTTTGTAATTTACCAACTCGTGATTCACCCGATTAGAATCACACAACATAGATTTGGAACCACACTACAACCTTGGTATCTTCTCTTCGTTGTTTATAGGTAATTTTATTTCTTATTTTTTACTTTTAAATAAAAATTATGATTATTAATTTATAGTTATTTATTAAGTTTTGATTTGTAAAAAATGTTTATTTGTTATTATTTATGTTAAAATAAGAGATTTTGACATGTTAAAATTATGAATCTTAATTGGTGGTGATCTATATTAAAATTGGGGATTTTAGTTTTTGTTGTTTGTACTAAAATTAGAAATTTGATTTGTGCTAAAATTAAAAATATTAATTTGTAATGATTAATATTTAAATTAAGGATTTTGATTTGTTATAATTTGTATTAAAATTAGAAATTTTGATTTGTTGTGATTTGTGCTAAATTTAAATTTTTTAATTTTAAAAGATGAAAAATAGTCGGAATCAATTGTAAAAGTTCAAAATTAAAAACTTTTTGTAATGAGTATTAATTTTTAATGTTTAATATTAGTTTGAAAAATTATTATGTTATTGTTATTAATTGGGGGAAAAAAAAATTGAGATTATAATTAATAGGTGTCCTCTATTAAATTCCTGACTCCCTACCACTGCTATCTACAGTCTTGATTAAAACATATAAATTTCAGATATGATTTTTTCATAACAAAACAATAACAACTGATCAATGACACAATCATAACAAAGATTAACAGAGTGTTTGGTGAGAAAAACAACCTTTTATCCATGTATTGGTTGAGCTGTTCCTGTAAATTATAAGGAAAAGCTTCCAAAGCCAAAGACAACGGACGTTCAGCCTCCAAACACCTCTTTCTCAAATTCTTCACAATCTCAAGCTCCAATACCTTATCATCACCAATCGGAACTTGTTCAGCTTCACCTAAATACACAACCCTAGCATTCATCAACTTATCCCAAATCTTCCTCTTATCCTTCCCCACCGCCATCGGCTCTCCGATCACCGTCGCATCATAAACTCTCGAACTTATAGCCTCCTCCTCAACCTTCGCTACCGGAGGAGCCGCCGTGGCTGTCGCCGTCTCGGGCGGCGGTGTTGCAGCACCACTCTCCGGCGTCTTCTCATCCGCTCTCGCCACCGCCGACCTCAAAAAACAAGCACCGATTGCCAGGAACGGCGTGACCAGCACATCACGCCTTCCCGTAGTCGAACTCCGGCTAAATTCGCCGGAATTTTCGGCAATATGGCGGATGTTGAGTGTGATGCGGCGTCGCTTCTTGGCTGAAACATGCCTTGAAATATGGTTTTCCGGCGAGATTCGTGGCCGGAGATCGATTTCCGGTGAAACACAGAGGCGGCGGTGAGTGGGGTATAGATGTAGTGCTGGTGGTGGTCTGTAGGTGAAGCCTCGGTGAGTGTGGTGGGGCTTCATTTCTTCCAGGCGGCACGGGCGACTCTCAGAATGTGTACTTCAATACGGGGTTCGCACTCTCAGCCAATCGTTTTCCCACCTTAGAAATTTATATTATTTAGTATTTAAATATTTTGTGGATTTTCTATTTTCTGACGTGTCGGATGTGAACAATTTCAGTGGCCAGATATGCTGAAAAAGTATGAGGTTCTGAAGCTGAACACACCAGTATACTTTTGTTCACTTTTTAATAAATTTTGGCTCGACATGTATTTTTTGGATACTTGCATAAAAATGGCATCTAGACAAAAATAAAAAATAAATTAATTAAATTATAATTTGAGAAAGAATCTAAAATAATAGCACTTAAATATCTGATAAAATTACAAATTTATCTTCTCATTCTTCTTTCCTCTCTTTTTTAAATAGGACAAATTACATGTAACTCCTACTTAAAAAAAGAAAAGTTCATTTAGGCTTCGTTTAAAAAGTAATAATTTTAGTTTAAAAGTCTAAAATTTATTTTAAAAAATCTATAATCTATATCAAAAAGTTAAAAATTCTTTTTTCTCTTTACTTTTTACACATCTTTTTATAAAAAATTAAAAAGTTATTCCAAACATACAAGTTTTTTTACCTTATATTTTAGCTAAAAAGTCAAAAAGTTATTAAAATAACATGTTTCCAAACGAGGCCTTAGTCCCACAATTTTTTGAATACTCTCAAAAGTCCATTGTGTATTTTTATTCTTCTTTGTGCATTTATTCTTTTCTATCTCTTTCTCTCCCTTTCCGGCGATTAGCAGTCACATCTTACTTTTTTTTTTTCTTTTTCTTTCTAACATATAGTCACCAACGATCGGCGATCACCATTGATTGAGGTTCACCGGCAACCACCGATCACCAATTCCTTACTTCACTCTCACTAACGACAAATGAGACAAGTTTCCAGCAGATCTGAGTAGATCTACATGAGAATAAACTAGATCTAAATAAAAAATAGTTGTCGGAGCACAATCTTCTCTCTATATATATTTCTCTCTTTTGATCTCTCAATTTTTTTACATTTTCTCTGTTACACACTTCTATTTTCTTGTTTTAATGGAAAAAAAAAATTCAAATTCGAAACAAATTATTTTTGAGTTTTAGTTACAAGCGATAAAAACTGTAAAATTTTACAATTTTAGTTTTTTGGTGCTAAATTTTAGAATTTCATAACATTCTTTAGAACTGTAAAATTTTACAGTTTCATAACATATTTTTCAGTTTGATTAATAAAGATAAATGCTTAATAAAATCATACTTTGAAATTGTAATATTTTACAGTTTCAAAACTTGCTTTTCAGTTTAATCAATATTGGAGATTATTTGCTTAAACCCTACAAAAATTAAAAAATAATATATATTTTTCACATTGTTGTTGTTTGTTGTTGTTATGTTTTTTTTTTTTTTTTTCAAGTTATTAATATTTAGCACATTTTATTATATTTTTTTACTACAATTTCTTCATTGCTTTTTTTTTCAACAATATTCTAAACATTTCAGTGAATGTTCAATAATTTTCTTAACGTCCAGGAACATTTTGGACATTGCGACAATTTTCAGTGACGTTGAGACTAGTTCAGCAATATTCCTACGAACTTCCTGCGATACTCCAACGAATTTTCCGATGATGTTGAACATTTTGACGAGTCTCCGGTGACCGTCTGATGGAAATCCAATAGTGATAGAATATAATAGTATTTTTAAATTTATATATTCAAAAAATTGTTAATAATTAAAAATATATAGAATTAATTGGTACAAACATTTTATTTTGGGATTAAATATGTTTTAAACTCCCCATTATTAATCGAGTACACTGCGAATATGAAATTTCCCGAAAGACGACACTTAAAAAAGACAATGAACGAAAGTAGTGGGCCTTTGATAAGTTTATGGCAGTTGTATTTTGTGCACTTTTCTTTCTTTGGGATTGATAGGCTAGTAAATGGGCAGGCCCACTTAAATTTTTCTAGGCTAGTTCAGCTCAATACAAGCCCAATAAGCTCCTGTGGGTTGGATTAATATTCAAAACCTTCGACCAAGGGCTGACCCATTGGCTTTGAGCTTAAGCCCCAAATAACATGTATATATTTTAGCTCCAGCTCTCTTGTCTTGTTTTATTTTGTTTTGTTTTTTTAGCACCAAAAAATTAGGTTAAGCCCAGGAATTCAAGCATAACTTTTGGGGGTAATGCTATAGTGTGCAACTTACACCTTACACCTTTTTGTGTTCACTTACACCTTACACTTACACCTAATTTACCTTGCACTTACACCTTTTGTGTAAGTGGCACATGGTGTGCAACTTATACATTTCATTTATACCTTCCACTTACACTTACACCTTACACTTACACCTTTTGTGTGAGTGGCACATGGTGTGCAACCCACTTACACTTTTTGTGGGTTGCACACCTAAGAAAACTCCAACTTTTGGTCAATCATGGTTTGGCTAGTGCATCTCTACTAAGAACTTTGAACTAAATTTACACAAAGGATGAAACTTGCTAAATTGACTTTTATTACTTTTTATTTATTCAACATTTTATTACTCTTACTGAGCCACATATAGGGCCTGTTTGGTAGGGCTTATAAGCTACTTATTTCAGGTTTTAGTTTAATTTAAGCTAAAATATTGCATTTGATGCAGTCTAAGTTAATCAGCTTATAGCTTAAATCATAATATTTTTCAGCTTATCTCAAAAACTGGTTAAGGAGTGCTTAAGATTTCGACTTAAGCGTGCAGCTGGTGTGAAGGGGGCTAAAATTACTTAAATGCACTCGTCAATACCCAACTATTACCAAAAGCCCAACTATATGAATCCTATTTCACAAAACACTGTTCATTGCTCACTTGAGACAAAGAGAGAGAGAGGCGATTTCCGGTAGAGATTTTTGGCGAGAGTGATTTCCGGTGGATGCAAACCAGAGTTCTCTCTCTTTGTTATCTCTTCTCTCTCTTTTCATGATCGATCTCTCTCTCGCACGCGAGTGCACATCTCTGACGTTGTTTCGACAGTGGCTAGGTCATCAACGGTGACAGTGACGGCGACGGCGAGCCATCTCCAGCCTGTACCCAACATTAATATAAAATATATATATATAATAGCAATTTTTATATTAAATCACACTAAAATAATTTTTATATTAAAAATACCAAATAATATATAATGAAATATATATATATATATATATTAAATAACAATTTTTATATTAAATAACAAATAATATGTAAAAAAATCACAACATTAATATAAATTAGAACATGAATATTAATTGGTATTAAATAACATGAAATATATATAATAACAATTTTTGTATTGAATATTAATTGGTATTAAAATAACAATTTTTCAATTAAATAACTTCTATTAAAAGAATTTTATATCAATGTAAAATTCTTTCGTATTGCAATAAATAAATTTAAAAAAAAAAAACAATTGTTGCTAATTGATATTAATGAAAAAAAAATGAAATAAATTTTATTAAATGAAATTAAAAAAAATGAAATAACAATTGTTGTAATGAAATGTATCAATTTTTATATTAATTGATACTAATTATATTAACTTTCATTAATGAAATAATTTTTTTTTTTTAAATTAAAACTGAAGAAAATGAAAAAATAACAATTTTTATTCATAAGGGCAAAAATGACAATTACATAGTAAAAAGCTATTTTACAGCTTATTTACCAAACACTACTCCGTTGTTTAAATCCATAATCTCACAGCTGCACCAAACAGGTTACCAGCTTATTTTCACAGCTATAAGTTATAATTTGTTAAACTATAATCTATAATCACTTTCCCACAATTCTACCAAACGGGGCCATAAAAGGTCTCTTATAGTAGTGAAAACCTTCAAAAGGAAAAAAAAAAATCATAAAACTTAAAAAAAAAACCTCTTTAATTCCTTGACTTTGTTGCAACCACAATGGTGGGTAATTTACATGCATAATTCACTTCTATTACGACCTTCTATAAAGTGCTTCAATTGAAGTTTTAGGCAAAATTTTAACCTTCTATAAAGTGCTTCAATTGAAGTTTTAGGCAAAATTTTAAAGTTGGTCCTTTTATACATAAATATAACTTTTTCATATGGAAAAGTTTTTAAATTAGCATCCATTTTTCTTATATATTTATTCTAGCCGTTCTTTTACTTTTGAAAGACCATTGGACAATTGGGTTATTATTTAGTTAAGCCCCTAAGGGCCTGTTTGATTGATAGGATTAGAGTATGTGATTGAAATTATTAATTTGTGAGTTCAATAATCCTGTATTTGTTTTGAAATTTTATTTCAAGATTATTAATCTAATGGATAATTAATCCAATAAATTAGTAGAATTATTAGTAATGGGGTATGTGTGGAATTATATATCCTGAGTTTAGAAATAAAATTAAAAAAAAAAACTCTTTTATCCTTGACTAAAAATTAAAGCACTTATTATTTTTATATAATTTTATATTTTAGAAGGCTAAACATAATTTAAAAAATTTAAAAATATTTTTTTATATTTATTTTATCAAATTAGTTTATATTTAAAAAAAAAATAATAAAAAACAAACCAAAGATGGCATTTGTATTTTGTATTTTTATTTTGCTTTTAGTTATTTATTTATTTATAATTTTTTTCAAAATCACGTTTGTGAAGAAATTTTGATAAAGTAAAGATTGTGAAGAAATTTTGATGGAGGGTAAAATTAGAAAATAAAATAAATATAATTGTAATCCTACATTAATATGTTTTCTTATCCAATGCAAATCAAACAATGGACAATGGATAATTTATCCTACTAATCCAATTGAATAGTGAATACCATGTTAATTTGATGGGATTATTAATATTTTCACTATTAATCTTGTGAATCAAACATGGCCTAAATATATTTTTTCTTTCTTTCTTGCTAGATCCTTGGACAAGAAGTGTTTTATTCATTCTTTATTGTAAAAAAATTTTAAAAAAAATTAAAATATATATATATTTTTTTATAAAAAATTTGAATTGAAAATTCAAAAACTATTTTTAAAAACTTCAAAACCAAACGCATATAATTTTTTTATTCAAGGTGCAAAATAATTTTTCCCTCACCTTCATGCCATGGTTCAATGCACGAAGAAGATCCAAACATCCAACCCAAGATTTTTCGATCTCACTAGAACCAACGGCAGAATCTATCATTCAAATATAGAAAAACTCCACTCGCCAATAGCAAATCGACAGTATATATAGAAATGGGACGAGTTCGTCGAATGGGGAGAATTTTCATCAAAAGAGAAAAGTCTTTCGAAAAACAGAGATGAACTCTGGAGGAGACTACTTGCAGAAGCAAAAATGGAGGAACAATTCTTTACACTCTGCAAAGAAAGATGTCCCACCGATTACATCACAAAATACCCACAATTAAAAACATTTTCGAGGAGTGAATATTTTATCAACCTTAATACTTTTTTGTTTATATCTTAACCTCAATTGAGAAAATAAATTAGGCAACGCAAGTTCAATACAACTGAAATCACTTGCTAAAACACCTTTAACAACACCAATTTTTATATCGTCCACCTCCATTCAAAACCTGAACATTACAAATAAAAAAACATAAATTATAATTCTAAACAATCTTAAAAGTACATTTGACTCATTAAAGTAATTTTACATTCTTTTCCACTAATAGCAGCAGCTACTAAATATATGGCACCCTTCTGAATACTTCTAACATTTCCTAACAGCGTATCTTTATAGTTTGTTCAAACATCAATTGGGAAGAATCGGTCCACAACTTTTATCCTGTGACGAACGTACTTTTTGTCTTTCCCACCAACGAGCTTGAATCTCATTTTCTTTAGCATCCGAAACCGGTCGGACTGGTCAGGATCAACAATTTAAGTCTTAGGATTACCCTCGCCAACTCCAATAAATATCTTGTCAAATGTGGGGATGGAATCTGACGGACTATTATCACTTATGACAAAAAACAAAACGTGGTGAACCACAGCTTCGTCTTTAGCATCTTGTCCTAATTGAACATTCTCAATTAATTTTATACCCTTAAAAATGATATTATCTGATTGGCGATCACATTTTTTATTACCTAGCTCAATACCATTAAGCAATCTCGCTACACCTTTATTATCAAATTTAACGTCCCTTAATTGTTCATCGTACAGCTGCAACTTCCTTACTCCCCTCCTAGTCTTCTTAATATATCGGGGAATATTCTGAACGTACCATTAGCGAACATACGCCGACTTAAAAGGTGCACGGCCACGATAACTCCGCTTATATCCACTAGCCGCCGGTGTCCTTGACCTCCGATACGCAAAGGGGGTCCGATACGGGCTGCTTCCTATTCCTTCCATTTTTTATAAAACACTCAAAATCTTTTTTCTTACAAATTTTGTTGATTCTCTTACCTCTGCTAACCCATCCGGCTCTATGCTAAAAGCAACTAATATACTTTTTATACATAAAGTCAATAGTCTTAATGACCCTTCCACATGGAAACATGCATTATTCCATAAAACTTGCAATTATTTATCAAAAAATAAGCTTACTGCCTGTTTGGCATAAGGAGAAAACAATTTTGGCATTTCTTTCTTTTTAAGGAAAATGAAAGGGGAAAGCACCATTAAATCCCTAATTTGAGTATGTTAACCCATTTAGTCCCGAAGTTTTTTTGTTAGACTAATAGGTCCTATTTTATGTATAAAGACATTAGTACCCATTTTCTTAAGCCTATGGGTCAATAATTGAAAGGGTAATTTTGGATTGGTATTTATGTGTAATTTACTGAATTATCCAAAAAGTTTACTATAGACATTTTTTAGATTTCCCAACTTTTCCAAACATCATCTGATGTTTTTGATGTTTGTGTGTGTTTTAAACATCATATTTATTTTTTTTAGATTCATTTTTTTGATGTTTTTGGTGTTCAAAAAAAAAAACATCAGATTCATTTTATCAACATCACAACGCCAACAACTTCACAACAAAGATCACCAACATCACAACATCAACACAATATTAGTGTGTGTTTCAAAATCAACATCGACATCACATCATCAATAAAATATGTCGCTTTTGATGGTTGTGTGTTTTTCAAACATCATTTCTTTTTTTAGATTCATTTTTTTGATGTTTACGTGTTCAAAAAAACCTCGATTCATTTTATCAACATCACAATGCCAACAACTTCACAACAAAGATCATCAACATCATGACATCAACAACTTCACAACAAAGATCATCAACATCACGACATCAACAACTTCATCAAACTCGATCGTCAAACATAACAACATCAAACTCTCATCGACATCACAAAGATCAACATCGTCAAAGTCGATCTACAACTGATGTTGGAAATAAATCGAATGATTCATGAACATTAATCGAACTCGGCGGAGGCAATACGATGTTGGTCCAAAAAAAGCTAATGTTGAGAGCGAACTCGATCAACTAGGTGGGGCGCAAAAACTCGGGCACAGTCATAGACGGAGGGGTGGACAAAAAGAGTCTGATGTTGGAATCAAACTCGATCAAACACGATCATCAAACATCACAACATCAAACTCGATCATCAAACATCATAACATCAAATATCAAACATCAAACTCGATCATCAAAACATTACAACATCATCAACATCATAACATCAACAAACACGGCTCCATAGTCAGATTTGATTGGGTTTGTGAATTTGATTGGGTTTGTGAATTTGGGGATTTGATTTTGGTCCCAAAGCGTCATTGTTGGGGGATTTGATTGGGTTTAGAATTTGGGGTCAAACAATGTTTGTTGGCGGAGCAAAACACGGCTCCATAGCTATATAGATATATGTATGTAGAGAGAGAGAGAGAGAGAGAGAGAGAGATGGCTGCAAAGGAGTTGTAGCTATGGAGGTTTGAGGGAGACGAAGGATTTGCAGCTATGGAGGATTGATGTAGTTGATGTTATGTTGATGTTTATATTGATGATGTTGTTATGGGTACAAATGTAAACTGTATATACAAAATATAAAAAGTATATATCATATTAAAAATAAAAAGGACTAAATGGTTTAAGAAAAAACACTTAGGACTAGATAGAGCAACATTTTTTAATATGTGATTTATGAGTAATTTTTCCAAAATGGAACTGTATCATCAATTAAGTTCGAATTCAAACAAATCTGAATTTTGCAACAACCCATTGAAATTTATGCGCATTTGCTATTATTTTTGTTTTTTAATCTATTATTTAAAATAAAAATAGAAATTATCATAGAAATCTATTTGACGAATTGTATTCATAAGAATAAAGTAAAATAAAATAAAAAATTTGAAAATGCCTCATTTTTTTTGACAAACATGTTCAATTTATTTTTAAGATCTACATAATTTTTAGCTTTATGTGGATCTAACACACCTATTTGGGAACTTCCAAATAAGTTACCTTTTTTTTTCATTTTTTTTTTTCTGTTGGTCTTTAGTGACATTTTTAAAAAGTATGTTAAAAAATTACTTTCCTAGCCCGTTCTGTGTGGAAAAATCTACAAAAAAAATATTAAAAAAATTGAAAATTTTCAAAATAAATCAACAAAAAAAAAGTCCAATATTTTGGCTTATTTTTGTCTTTTCTAGATTTTCTTTGAAATTTTTTAACTTTTTTTTTTAAAAAAAAATTCGGTTCATCTCACAAGTATAATTTAAAAATCTAAAATTTTAATTTTTCTTTTTTTGGGTTAAAAGTTTACTAAAAATAAAAATGAACCAATAAAAAGGTCACTAAAAAAGCAAATCTCAAACACCATAATGTACCCGATTAAACTTTATGAGTGTATTAGCAAAAAATGTAAGTAAGAATATGTGTTCACATTGTTGAAAACAAAGATATGGAACATGCTAAGGTAAATCCCATTTAACCCATCTTTGTTTTCGACACAATGATAACTTGAAAACCGGCTTCATAAGTCTTGTGACTCACCAATCATCCACTTTATTCGGTTGTTTTAGAAAGTTGGTTAAAAATTAATTTTTTGATCTTTTTTTAAAAAAACGTATAAAAAAATAAAGAAGTGATATGATTCAAAATAGGTTAAAAACTAATTTTTAACTTTTAACCAAGTTCCCAAATTAAGTCAAATACTTTTCGTGAGAATATTATAGGATTTGGTTGTGTTACCATTTGTAATTTATAAAACTACAAAAAAAAAAAAGTGAAATGCAAATGAAATATAAGTTAATTTTTTTCCTCATTTTCATTTTTCTTTTTAAATTCCTAATCCAAATATAGCGGTTACACGAACTAATTGAACTAGTTCAGTTAGTCACCCTATACAATTATATGTGGAAGGTCAGAATTTCAATCTTTATTCAATGTAAAGATTGATAATTATTATGGGATTCTTTCTTAAGTTAATTGTTGGGTTAATCTTCCCTATGACTTATATCGCTATTGAACTTTGATTGTCTTATTACAATTTCGTATATTATAAATACTACTAATCTCTATTCGAAATGCTCATTTACTCAGTTAATTAACAAATATTTATACACAAAAATGAATCACACATTTTATCATTTAACGCACAATTTTAGCTTGTAAATTTGAGATGCTCTTAAAAAGTACATCGCTTAGGGTAGAGGTAGCACATTTCAAGGCCAATCCGTGTGTAGGCAGATTCACATCGTAGGGTTGAAGAATTGCAAGATGGGGTAAAAAATGGAAAAAAGCAGATTAATAGTATAGAAAGTTGTTTTACTCTTGTTTTTGGTTTGCAAACAAACCCCTTTGCAATTACACCTTATTTGATTGCAATTTTCTGAATTTAATTTTTTAAAAATTGATATTTTTTATTTTTTGTATTTTCTTTTTGTTTTTATTGAATTTTTTTAATATTATAAGCATTTTTAAAAAAAAATTAGGTAGGCCTAACATAAATACACTTAAAAAGTATAATATTTATAAAAAAAATATTTAAAAAATTCACTAAATATCAAAAATACAAAAAAAAAAAACAAAAATTCAGTATATTTTTGCATTCTTGTGTATTTATTGATTTTTTAAAATATTTTTTTATAAATATTTTATTTTTTAGATACATCTAAGTAATGTACTTCTAAAAAAGTAAAAAATTGCTTAAATTTTTTAAAAATATTCACTAAAAAAAATATGAAAAACAGCAAACGCAATTTCTAAAAAATTGAATTGAGAAAACTGAAACCGAACAAAGTGTTATTTCTTTTTTTGGCTCGGCACACTTGGCAGGTATTCTTGGGCCAGCATTGCACTGCAGTTTTATTTAGGGAAAATTACACTTTAGTGGTGTTAAAAAAAATTACAAAAAAGGTGGTAAATATTATAATTTTTTTCAATGATGTGTAATAATTTTTCAAAATTTTCTTTGAATGGTAATTTTCCCATTTATTTAGGAAATTTTTGCAAAGGTTTGTGGATGTCAAATTACTATCTATACCGCATGAATGTAACTCACATCAACGGATTAGGAAAAATTCTATTTTCACACCCTTTAGTTTCTGTACACATCATACTCAGTTCACACATTTATGAATTTAATTATATGTTATTATTTTCATTTCACACACTAAATGTTCCCATTATAACCTTAACCCATAATTTGTACACAAACCACGTTATTCTATTCTCCTTTTTCAGAATTTGATCCAAATCCACCGTGTTTCTCTTCAATAAAAAATGCATGATCTATGAACCTCTTTCTATAGCATTGTCTTTGTTTCCTACTCTCTCCCTCTCTCTCTCTCTCTCTCTACCATTGTACAGTTGATTGAAGTCGTTATCATCGTCATTCATCACTCGCAAATCTCGATTCAACTACTTGCTCTATTCGATTTGGTACACCCATTTTTAGGGTTCTTAAAATCACAATCTCTGCTCTGAATTCATGTTTAATATCACCTCCTTTCATGACCTTACTCTTCAACTACTTGCTCCATTCGATTCGTCATCTCTCTGCCCATGTAAGCCCGATCATGGGGTGTCCCTGTATGATAACCAAGCTATGCATATCATTTTTGCATTCATTTAAATAATAGAAATTTTCAATTGTGTTCACGTTATTTGTGTGTGATATATCTGTTAGGATACTTTGTTTTGAATCAGAAATTGAATATTAAGATGGCTTAGAAACCTCTAAGTGAGGAGCTTAATAGGTTTAGTCTAATAAGTAGAGCCTTATGAAAGCTAAATTAAAAATTAAGTGAGATTAGTAAAAATTTAGAATGGTTAAATAAAGATGTAATTGAGATTAATTAAAATAATTAAACATAATTAATTAGACCTAACAATTGATTAATTAAGTTAATGTGTGATTAGCAATTAATCTAATCCTACTCAATTGATAAATAAAAGACGAGAGAGTTGAGGCTATTCTAGAAAAATGAGAGAAGGAGAGTTCTAATTGTGTAGGAGAGAATTTCAAAGAAGAAGAAGGAAAAGAGGAGAAAAGAAGAAAAGAGGAAGTAGAGAACTCAACCAAATTTCATCTTGAAGATTAATAGGTAAGAAATTCTAACTCAATTCTTGTAAATAAGCTCTTCAATACACCTAAATTCAAGAGGTAATTGAGTTCAATTTTATGTAATTAGAAAGAAATAATGAAAATGATGAAGAATTTGAAATAGGTTATAGAATCAAGGAATTAAGTTAGAATTTTATCATTTTAAGTTTGATTTTAGTTACCTTTGATGAATTTAAGTTTCATTTTCACATGCACCATGTATTTTCAAGAGTTTTGAAACTTTAATTTCATGTTTTAAAGAAAGAAGAACAAAGTTTTGAAAATCACAACGTTCATTGAGGACTTGATGCAAATGAATTAAAGATTAATCATTGAGGACTTGATGCAAATGAATTAAAGATTAATCATATTTCTATGTTTAGTAATGAATTTACATGATTTGGGATGGGTTTTGCATGAGTTTTGGCAAGAGTTTGAGCAGTTGAAGCTTTGAACAATATGAAATTTTCGAATAGCACAAGTTTACCCAGAACCGCACATGCGGTTGTGAGCCCTGCATGTACGGCCAACACCCCAAAACAAGGCTCTCGATTCTGAAATAACCACATGTACGAAGACCCTTCCGCACGTGCGACTAGGGCTTCTGCATGTGTGGAAAATAGAGTTTTACGTTTTGTTTTACTTTCAACCTTTTTGACCCTTTGGACACCCATATGCATGTATTAAGACTGAACGGGTAGTAAAACATGATTAGAAACCGATTCTAATTAAACTGAATAGAAGAAGGAAGTTAAGTCCAATTGATTGCTTTTGCTTTATCGATGTTGTGTGTATGTTATATAGGTCGGACCTACAAGGAGTATTACCAAAACCAAGCCAACAGTGAGTAATATCTTAGTAAAGCTATTTTTGTATATGCAATTTTGAAAATGCTATGAAATGAATTGTTCTGAGGAAATTATATTTTGTTCTGAATGAATGAGTATTCCTTTTTGTTAATCTATTGTGGCATTTTAATGAGTCCTAGCCTTGGGGGGATGTGTATATGCCTTGACCCGCGAAGATCTTCATTTTGTTTCCAATCTATCATGGTTGCTCTGTTTTGTTCTAGACCCGAAGAGGTCATTCTGTTTTGCTCTATTAGATGTACCACATAATCTGTGTTTACTTTATGAATGTTTTAATAAAAGTTTATTATTTATTTCTGAAAATGTCATTTGAATATGTTACGATTATTTTAAAGAATGTTTGGAACTCATTCATTACCCACTTTACTTTGATGTTACTCATTGGGATTTAGCTTATCCCATTTCCTTATATGTATGTAAGTGAGCAACATGAGAAGTAACCTTAGAGTTTGCATTGGAGTAAACCCTTTGAGGGCCTTCAAAGATGTGTCTCTGAGTCGAGGCTTATGTTTTTGCCTTTTGTTGAAGTTTTTGCTAGGTCATAACTTTTGTACTTAATGTAATTTATATAAGTTCCATGTAATGTAATGGTTGTATGTTCCTTTCATATCATTTACACACTGCTTAATGGATTATTTATTAGGGGTGTTCAGCGGATATTCCGATATGTCCAAACCAACCGAACTGAACCAATTATGCAGGATTTTGGACGGATGGATGATGATAAGCAAACGGTTACGGATTGATTTCCAATCTGCTTAGTTTTGGACGGATGACAGATTTGATATTCTTTTGGCTGCAACCGAATCACCAAACCACGAGCACCTCTAGTAATTTGTAAGACTTTGTATTCTCAATTTATTTAGATATTCTGTTTGTGTTTTCAATTGAAAAAAAGTTTAGATATTTTGTTATGTTTTTAATTTGGAAATCTTTTTATCAAATGACAAGTGTTGATATTTGATATTTTTATGTGAAAAATATAAGGCTTAATTTTGTCATTTTTTTTAAAAATAAATTAAATAGTTTTTGAATTAAAAAAAGTAATGAAATAGTTTTAATAATGCATGGTTTTCTTATATGTATTTATTATTGGTATTTGACAATTTTACTTAATAATCTTTTGATTATGTTGAGTTAGATTGTTATCCAAAAAAAAATTGTGACAAGTTGTTGTATTATGTTCAAAATTTGTAAAAGTTTAAACCGTCAAACCGATTCGCATCCATCTGCCAATCCGTAATCCGGCGGACGAATGCGGATTGATTTTTTTTAATCTGCCAATCCGGCAGACGGATGGTACATTGGAGGTTCCCTGGCTACAACTGAACCGCGAACGCTCCTGTTATTTATTATTGCTAGAATGGTTTCACTTTAAGCCCCATTATATTAAATATTTTGTGATTGTCAGGATAGGCCTTCGATAATTTATGATTATTGGTCAGTCATCTCTCTAACCTCTAGGGGCGGGTTAGGGTCGTGACACCCTGAATCAAAGAATTTTCAAAAGCAAAAAATTTCACAAGAATTCTTGGTGAAGATGGGTTCTTTGAGCTTCTATGGTTCTAACTGATGGAGGAAACCACAAAAATCAAGAATGATGGTGGGTTTGAATTGAAAAATGATAGAAGTAATGAACTATGAACTTATACAAACTTAGGGAGTGAAAAATGGAGAAAAATATCAAAGGATTTTATGGCAAATAATAGAGGACAATAGAATATAGCAATGGAGGAAGTGAGAAAAAGATAGAGGGTTTTAGTTTTTTCGTTTTTCCAAAAAATAAGCATTGAGAATTATTGTTCCTAAAAGATGTGTATAGAGAGAACTAGTTTTTAATATTTAGTGTGTATTGATGTCCATTATAGCCATTTTGTTTTATGATAAAATTATAATAAAAATTTATCTCATTAAGCCTCCGTTTGGGAAGTGAGTTGGCTTTTTGGCTTTTTTGGCTTTTTTAGCCTGGGCTAAAAAGTTTGATTTGGGAAGGACTTTTTGGTTTTTTGGCTTTTTTTGTGAGAGAAGAATGTAATGATTATGGGTTGGATGTGATGTTTTGTCTTTTGTGGCTAAAATAGCCTATTTTGTCTTTTGTGACTAAAACAGCCAAAAAAGCCCCGTTTAGCTCTTGCCAAACGGAGCCTAAATGTGTACACAGAGAGCAAAAAGTGTGTGGAAATAGAATTTCTCACGGATTAGGGACTTTATCATACTTAGAGATGTAAGAAAAACCAAAAAAATCGATCAAACCGATTGAACTGGACCAAAATAGCTATATTTGGTTTGTTTTTTAACAAGAATCGGTCAGTGTTGTTTTTAAATTTGAATTTTTGCGATTTTCGGTTCGATATCGGTTTTCGCACCTTGTGCACCAACTAAACCGAAACCGACCGCTTCAACATATATTGTATTTATAATATATATAATCTAATAATATAATGATATTAATAAGTATAATAAATTATTAACCTTAATTAATTAACCTTATTATCTTTATAACCTAAATTTGTAAACTCTTATTATATATAATCTTAACTCTAACTCATTATTCTTGAAACCTTAGTATTTTTAAACTTTTTTTTTTTTTTGTTTTTATTTGTGTTAATTTAGAAATTGAAAAGTATGTATTAAATTGGATATGTTTGGAATGGTAGACAAATAACTAATTTAATATTTTTTATATAGATTAATGATTATATTTAAAAGTGGATTAAATTTGAAAAATCCTAAACCGATTAAATCGCACCTAACCGAACCGGTTCGGTGTGGTTTGATGGGAAAAGCTGTCTGTATTGATATTCAAAATAATAAAACAGACATTATCGGTTCGGTATAATTTTTTATCTAAATACCGACCGCATTGAATCGATTACATCCCTAATCATACTTCGATGGACTAAAATAGATAGATAAAAAATGATGAGTTCCTTTTACAAAATGCAAGTTATGTAAAAATGGGTTCCCTTTTTTTTTTTTTTAAACTTCAAATGTGAATTTAATTGTTATGTTTAGCTTTGTAGAATTTATTATGGGTCTCATTTTAATAATTTAAATAGTTCATTTTGTAAAACTCTTTACATATTTCATTTACGAAAAAAACTAAGTCAATCTAATAATCGTAATCTTTCCATTTTATCGTATTTGTATATTATCTATGAAAAATAAATAATTTATTTTAAAAATACATTTCTTATTTTTTTTCGGAGACATATATATCATCAGTGAAAAATAAACAATTTATTTTTAAAAATATACTTGTCATCCATTTTTTCGAAAAATAAACTTGATAAAATGAAAAGTTGTGATTATCAGATTGACTTATCTTCTTCTTTTTCTTTTTCTTATTTTATTTTATTTTATTTATGAATTTACATAGACGGAAGGTATGACAAAATGAATGGTTTAAATTATCAAAATAAAATCCGTGATGGTTCCACGAGCCTAAACATGAGTAGGATGGGATGGGAGAGGACAATTTTTTAACAATGGTTTGTTTTGTTGAGTTTTTAGTACTTATTAAATGGTAGGATGTAATCGGTCTGATGCAGTCTGTATTTAGATGAATTTTTCTATCGAATCAATAATGTCGATTTTGTTATAGACTGCTTCTCCCATCATGCTATACCAATTAAAACGATTCAATTCAATATGATTTAATCGGTCTACAACTTTTCAAATTTGAGTCGCTTTTTAAACTTATAGTGGGTGTTTAGGAAGTGGGTTTTTTTAGTTGTAGGATATAATTGGAGAATTTTTTTTTATGTTTGGGAAGATAGTTGGGCTTTTTTGTGATTGGATGTGATGTTTGTGAGAGAAAAAATGAAATGATTATGAGATTTAATGTGATATTTTGTTTGGATTTGTTTTTTTTGATTTTGTAAAACATTTGTCTTGTAGTGAAAAAAAAATAAAAATAAAAATCCAAAAACCAAGTTCCCAAACACCCCCTAGTATAGTCACTAATCTATGTAAAAATATTGAATTAGCCAATTTGTCCATCACTTCTAACATAATCAATTCATTCATTTACTAAATACTTTTCAATTCCTAGATTAACAAAAATACAAACAAAAAATATTAATAAACACTGAGGCCTCAATAATGAGTTAGAGTTAAGGTTATATTAATAAGAAGGATTTTTTTTCTTTTCCACAAGATAACGGTTAATATATTAGTAATTAGATTACAACGTAAACCAATGTTTCTCAATCGAACTTGAAACCCCACTCACCTTGGCACCTAATTGCTCTCTTCAAGGCCACTTGGGTAACTACCCAAAGTCATATAATAAGGGTTTATTAGCTTAGATTACAAGAATGATAAGGTTAATTCATTGAGGTTAATAATTTATTAAACTTATTAATATCGTTTTATAAATACAATATATGTTTGAAGTGGTCAGTTTCGGTTTAGTTCGATATACAAAACAGTTTTTTATTTTTATTTATTTTTTATTTTTTACATCTCTATTAAAGGGCGAAAATTTTCATGTGGTGTAACTTTTATTGTGTTTTTCTACATAAAAATAGTTACACCCCATCTATTTACAATTATTTTTGGGTAAAGCGGGGGAGCTCGAAAGCCCCGGCCCCGAATCCCCCGAAACTGCCAAAAATGGTAAAAAAAAAAAAAATGCAAGCCAAGTGAAAAAAAAAAAAAAAAACAGTTTACTTAAAATGGAAATTAGGGGGATTCGGGGGAGGGAAATTCGAGCTACCAATCAAAGTTGATTATTTTTTGTCATATGCACTGATTTATAATTTATTCATTTATAAATAATTTAAAAAGAGAAATAGAAATCTGGTACCATAATTCACATAACTCGTGATATTATATATATATGTTACCCTAATTCTGTGTTTTTTTTTTCCCTTCATTTTTTAAAGATAAAATAAGATTACGAATTGATTGTCAAACTTTTGATTGTTGCAGGAATAACGAATAATTTCAAATTGTTGCTTAAAAAAATCTAAAACATTAGTTATGTTTTTTGTTTGAAATATTTCAAAAATTATTTGGTGAAAAAAATTAAAAATTCCCATTCCCCCCCCCCCCCTTTGGGAAGGAATTAAGTTTTTTAAATTAAAAAAATATTTCTTTTAATATTTATTTTCATCAAACTAATTTTTAATTTATTTAAGAAATAAATAAAAATTTCTGAAAACTCAATAAAGCATAGCGATGGTTTTTAGCAATAATCATGGCCTTTCATCATGATTTACAAATGGGAAATGATAATTATACTATTTTTTTTATATAGAAAATAATAGTACTTGAGTGATAATTATTCTTTTTTACGAGGTTTTTAGGGTTCGTTTGGTTTGATTTTGGGAAAAAAATTTCCCAAATTTTTTCTACAAATAAGTTTTCAAAAGTAATCAAACCAAATAAATTTTTCCAAAAAAATTTCTCAAAACACACAAACCAAACAAGTTTTCCAAACAAATCTCTCTCACACACACATCAAATCAATCACTTTTTTCAAAACTCTCTCTCAAAACAATTTTCCAAAACAATTTTCTAAAAAAACCAAACCAAACATGTTTTCGTACTTTTTATCTCTAAAACACATCTCTCAAACATAAACCAAACATACCCTTAGTTTTTTATGAATCGTGCAAAAAACAGTAAAGAAAATATGTCAACTTTTTGTATTAGTTTTTGGACTTTTTAACTAATATATAGCTTATTCCCAAACACTCCTAAGAGCATCTCAATTGGACTCTTTAAATGAGACTTCGTTTGGAAATATGTTAATTTAGTAATTTTTTTGGTTAATTGACTAAAAAGGTAGGTAAAAAAACCTTGTATATTTGGGATGACTTTTTGGCTAATTACGAAAAGCTGTGCAAAAAGTAGAGAGAAAAGAGAATCTTTGACTTTTTGGTATGAGTTATTAACTTTTTGACTAAAAAGATAACTTTTTGGCTAATTGACTAATTTAACCACTCCCCAAATTAGCTATGGCTAACATTATCATATATATATATATATTATTTTTATAATAGCTATTTTAATAAAAAAATTTAGGACTAGCTATATTTGAAGAGTCTTGGAGCAACTCCAATCACACTATCTACTTTTCACTAGCTAAAATATGAAAAAAGTACTCTATTTATTTTAGCTATTGTGTTCTCCAACCACACTCTTTATTTTACCTAATCATTCAAACTAACTTAATTAATTTTTAAAACAAAAAATACTAATTGCTGATATTTTACTAATGTAAATTTGCGAAAATAATAAATTTGCTCATACAAGCATATAAAACCTGTAGAATGAGGAGAAAAAAAATACAAAATACAAAATAAGTTATTCTGTAATTCATCAAACAAAATTGAAAGAACATATAAAATTGTTACATACACATATACATATATAAAATATATAAAATTCCAAATCCAATTTATAAATATGCAAAAATTTAAGACATATACATACATATTTGTTTGGAAAGCTTATGAAGCTCTTTAATTGTAGCCAATAAAAAGGTAGGATGGTAAAGTAGTTAGCCCGCCCATTGGAGTCCAAAATTAGAGTTATATTGGCTAAAATGCCTAACAAGCATTTTTTAGCTATCACCTTGGAGGTGGCTCAACAAATTTAAAGCTAAATTATAACCAAAAAGTTATTTTTTTCTATTTTATCTAGTATTTTTTGTATGTACACCTCCATCAGACCCTCTATTCTAAAATTTAATTTTATAAATATTCATTTTTATGATCTGCTGAATTATATGCAAACAGCCCTACCCAAAGCAACTTCCAGAAGGTTCTAGGAAAAGTTAACCATATTACTCAAAAAAAAGAAAAAAAGAAAAAAAAGTAATAATTGTGTATATCCTGTCATTCGACTGGATGCCCGGTAATAAATAATAAAATATTATATTTCATATTCGAAAAAAAATAAAAATAGTGTAGCAGTTGGTCGCCTGACAGGATGTCCAGTTACTCTTAAGAATAAATGATAAAATATCATATAACATGTGAACAGTGTATCGCTACATGTAGCGATTTATTGTAATAATGCCAAATTTAATTTTGGTGTAGGGAGGCTGATGAAGGAGTGATTTTGCACCTGGCTAAGCAAATTTAGTCATAAAACCATTATAGCTAGGTTGATATGGATATTCGTAGGAGGCTCTTTAAATAGTTTGTGTGTATAAATAGGTAAAATAAAAAAGTAGCGTTATAGTACATAAATAAAAAAAAGTTAGGCAAAATAAATAATTATCTATTTTTTTTTTTATTTTACATTTTAACTAGCAAAAAATGAATAATAGGATTAGAATTGCTCTAATGTGGCATTTATATCTCATCAACTAATAACATTTTCCCATCTAAGAAAAAAAATAAATAGCATTTAATATTTCCCTTGAGAGACTTCTTTCTTTCCATTGCACCAAAAAAGGAAACAAAAAAAAAATATATAATAATAATAATTGCTTGAATTTGAAGAGCCAACATAATATTATTACTCATTGATTTCCCAAAATAACTAGAATAATCAAAATGTCCATTTTACCCTTCTCTTCCCTTCAACCAAAAAAAAGATAAAAGAGTCTGATTACAGATCTAGTCACAATAGAGAATGAGGCTGATATTATCCTGAGCTTTGCTCTCAACGTGAGTTAATAACGAAAAAAAAGATTAAAAAAAAAATAAAATAAAAGTTGAGCTTTTCTTATGTTGGAATTTCAATATGAGAGAATTTGAGGGGTTTATAGGGTCATCACGGGTCTTATTTCGATAATCTAAACAGTTCATTTTGTAGGGTTCTCAAAATATATTATCCATAAAAAATTTAGTAATTTGATAATCATAAATTTTTAATTTTATCACATTTATCTCTAAAAAATGAATCATCTATTTCAAAAATATATTTGTCGTCCATTTTTTCGAAGATAAATGCGATAAAATAAAAAATTATGACTATTGAATCGAACAAATTTTTTTGCATGAATAATATACCAGTGTCTTACAAAATGAACGGTTTAAATCGTCAACACAGGACCTATGATGAGTCTTATAGAACTTTTCAATTCTTATGTTAAGATGTCAATATAAAAAAACCTAATCCAAAAAATTTTACTGTGCCTATTAAAAGATAATATCATTATTGCACCTTTTGATAAGACAATAAACAATAAATTAAATAGTTAATACATGTTTTGAATATAGAATTTATATTTTGTTTGAGAAGTAAGATTTTTAATTAAACATCATTAAATTATTCTTTTTATTTTTGTATATTTTATTTGTCAAAAAAAAAAAAACACACAAAAAAATTAAACAAAGGGCTGTTAGTGTGATAAATAAATTTATTTTGGTAAAATTGAGAATTGTCCACCGCGCTTAAAAGAGTAATGATTTAGAGCTCTAAATCCACCATTAGTGAGATAAAAATTGAAAGGAACAAAAAAAAAAAAAAAATCAAGACACAATACACATGTGACAGTGAATAAGACCTACTATCACATCATTAAAACCACCACAAATTAGTGGTCTAAAGTATTTTTGCGCTTGAAATATGACAAACCATATTTGGTGCCACGCATAAAAGAAGAAACTAGAAAAAGAATTTCGGAGGGTAACATGGACATTTCAATTGGACACGCTTACCCATTGCCAACTCGATTATGAAGCAAAGTTTGGAAAAAATTAACATGGAGTACGTTACAAAACGCTTCATGAGTTTATAGAAATCCTTCCCCATTGCCCTTGGTACTCTTCTTGTGGTCTCTCTCTCAGTCCTCCGATTTCCTCACTCTGGTCTTTCACAGACCTAAAATATCTCCCAATTCTCTCTCTCTCTCTCTCTCTCTCTCTCTCTCTCTCTCTAACTATTCTTACACAACGAAGTCTCTCAAAGAGCTCTCCAATCTCTTCCTCATTCGTTGATCGTCCGATTCTTGAAAAAGTAAGCTTCGAATCTCTCCTCTCCTGTATCGTTTCCTGTATCGATACGTTGTTTATATTCAATTTCTTCGATTTTTTTTTGATTATTTTACTAAAATGTATCATCATTAAGTGAAATATGGTTGATATTGTAAGGAGTTTCGAGTGATTTGCTTTTAGCGGTTATTTTGTTTTTTTTTTTTAAAAAAAAAAAATTATTTTTTGAATGGATATTTGATTTGATCAACTTGTTATTGGTTGTTTGAGGGTTATCTTTTTCATTGTTTTGAAAATTTTGATGATGATTGATGTATTTTCATATTTCGAAGTGGCTGAGATAGGATTTTCTTCGTCTTCTTTGCTTTACCTTGTTTTTTTCACTTAATCTACGACTTGTTTCTGTTATTTCCATTTTTTGTGTTTTAAGTCGTTTTTCTGGGAGAGAAATCGTCAGTGATTTTGTGTCTGGTGCGGGTGTGTATGTAGAGGGTGGACTCCTCAAACCTTCAATTTGAGGGTATGTTGACTTGGCAAAAAATGTAATTTTTTAATATTTTTAATGATTAAATGGTGTTGTGTAGTCTACAGTGTCAAAAAAGAATTTATAACAATTATACAACAATATATATATATATATATATATATAATAACAATCTTAAATACAAATATATAAGAAGGGTCTATTGAGAAATATCCGACACATATACCATACTCTAGTCCAAGTGTTGAGTATCTAATGCCGGTATTTGATTTATATTGAAGAGTCTATGTAACATAGATTACAACACAACCTGATTTTTGTTTTTAAATTTTCAGTTTTAGATACATGTTATATATGCATGTAGGTAGATATATGAGTTTTGTGTGCTTTTAGATGCATGTGCTTGTGTGTGCTTTATATATGATCGTATGTTGTTTCACTGCTGTTAGTCTAAGGCATTCCTATATCTTCTCAGAGTGAGTGTGTTTGTAAAGTGTGCTCATTTTGATTTGCTGTGGTTACAGGATAGATTCATTGAAGCTTGATCTCGCTTTAATTTGTTGTCGTTTCTTCTCCTAATTCCCTTGATGTCCCTTTTATTTATTCTTTGCGTCTCCAATAGTTAATGTTGTTTATTAAAAAGATTTTAGTTTGGTGATTTTTGGACTTGTTTTTGGGTCTTGTTACATTCTTTAGGAACTCACAATTTGGGCTTGGATTGCTATATATCATATATGTTTCAATGGGAAATCATTTTTGCATAAAAATTGAAAGAGTTTATTTGCTTATTTATTGTTTTTCATTGGTTTGGGATAACCTACAAAAGTCAAAAAGCTGCTAAAAAAGTCAAAATGTCCATACTATTTGGGAGAAGTCTAGTGGGCAAAATTATTATTTTGCCCTTTGAATTCAACTACCCAAAAGTCAAAAAGTCAAAAGTCAAAAAATTAACAAGGATAGAATGGTCATTTTGATTTTACTACAATATTTTGTCACATCTTTTCGTAAAAAGTCAAAAAGTTATTTCAAACATAATTTGTTTTTCTCTACTTTTTTAGCCAAAAAGTCAAAAAGTGCACTTATATAACACATCCCAAACAAATGTTCGATCTGTATTCATAGTCTCTCTGTACTAGTTTGTGTTTGTATTTGCATGAAATTTGTGTGTTTCTGAATTAATATACATTCTAGAGCAAAATCCTTACCCTTACTATGTTTATAGTTTCTTTTTATGTTTAAGGGTTTTTTTTTTTTTTGTTTTTTTTCTCATGTTAAACTTCAATATATATATATATATGTGTTTCCACAGAATGGGAGCAGGGAGGAAGAAAAAGACACTCATGTTGAAGGAAGAATCTCAACCTTCTCTGTCAATGAATTGCAGTGCATCTGCTAGGAACCTGAGAAAGAGTGACCTAGGCGCAATTATTTTTGGATGCAAGCATAACACAATCAAAGAATGTTATTTCAAACAGTTGTTTGGTTAGTTCTCTGCAGTAATCAACATGCTTAGACTTTTTCTCCAATGTCTAGATGTTTACTTATGTACTTTGGTTCTAAAGTCTCTTTATGTTCTTCAATTTATTGAATAGGATTACCAGCTCCGCATTTTTCTTATGTGAAGAACATCAGTCCTGGCTTGACGCTCTTCTTGTTCAACTATAGTGATAGGAAGCTTTATGGTATCTTCGAAGCTTCAAGCCCAGGACAAATGAACATCAATCCATATGGGTGGACTGCAGATGATTTGGAGTACACACCATATCCTGCACAGGTATGGAGCCCTGGTTACTCTCTGTCTCTTTCTGCAGCTACTTTTGGGATTGGATTCAGGATTCAATAGGTCACATATGGAAATGGCTTTTACTTACTTTTTGTATTTAAATTCAAGGTTCGAGTCAAAATTCGGATGCAGTGCAAACCTTTGCTTGAAGATCAGTTTGGACCAGTAATTGCTCACAACTACTATGAGAAGAGGCTTTTTTGGTTTGAGCTAGACAAGGCTCAAACCAAAAAGTTGATCTCCTTGTTTTCATCATCACCATCAACAATTCCTCCGAGTCCCTCTGTCCCACAGAACACAGCTAGGTGGACTACTCTATTCAATGGTGTACCCACTTCGGATGCAAGACAGGTCCTTAATGATGTTGAGGCCCCACATTTGCAGGCAGGTTTTGCTCATTCAAATCAGTGCAATGTGCAATGGGACTTGTGCAATGGTCATGTTTCAGAAAGAGAACACCAGCTTTTGGAAGGTTCTGTTGAGAAGGACCTTGTACAGCCAAACCCAAACTGTGTACGTTCATACTCTTCCATTGTAAGCAGTTCAAGTACTTCCCACCCTGAAAAAAAGTGGAGTGCATTATTCAAAACTTCAACAACCTCTGATACATCGAAGGTAGATGAAGATTTTAAGACACAAGCTTCAGAGTTAAACATTCCACGTTCAGATCAGTACAATATGGAATGGGAGACTTCATGTGATGCTCCCTGTTTTGACGGAGAATTTAAACACTTTGAAGACGAGTCAGCTATGGGAAATTATGAGGGGATACATGTGGGCCCAAAATCCGAATGTGAATTGCTGTACCCTTCTGCTCTGACAGAAGCAGCCAGTTCCTTTCAACAGAGCACCTCAAGTGGAACTCTAACCATTGTTGATACAAGACAAGAAGGTGAATATTTTAAGGCTCAGGCTTCAGATGGTAATCTTCCACATTCAGATGAGTCCAATATGGGATGGGGCTCATCATGTGCTACACCTCATCTAGATGGCGAAAGTCGCCCTTCCGAAGCTTCTACAGACGATAATATACCAGAAATTTATGAGGAAGAACTTTTGCCCCCGAAAACAAATTGTGAACAATACTATTCTGCAGTGACAAATGATACGAGTTCAGATTATAATCATGGAAAAGGAACTGTTCATTCTTTTGTGACGGCTGAGGTACATTCACAAGATGGATGTTCTACAGACGTTGTAGGAGTTGCAGAAATGAAGTCTTCCAATATTCAGTCTGTTGTAGATAAGGTAACTGCATTTTTATCGTCCTTGACTTCTTTATGTCTCATATTATTATTATTATTTTATTTAACTTACGATGGTATTTTGTTAAAGTTGGTGCAAGAAATTGAACGATTGAAGGTTTCTCAATTAAAACAAGTTCAGAAAATCAGTTCTTTGGAGCAGGAGCTGGTAAGATGCCTTATCTATGCTTTATCTTTTCCTTTTCCTTTTTCTTGTAATCTGCGTTTTTGCATCCTATGATCTTTCCTAGCAATGTTACTAAGGGCTTGTTGAGTTATCATCCTCAGGATCAGAAACATTAGTTTCCTGTTTTACTCAATTTATTCTTCTTGTTCTTCCATCACTGCACAAAAAGGATCAGTGTGTCTGGTTTGGGGTATGTGGTATATGCTTCTGCTTGACACAAATCCCATATCTGTGTTCTTATCACATCCACAGGTTGGTCTGTGCCTACATTTTGCACAGTTAAATATGTGTTAATGTATAAAGTTGGCGAATGTACAATGTGCTTCAATCAAGGTTTTAAAAAGCGGCCGCAACCGTTACGTAACGCTGTTACGTAACGGTTTTGGCGGTTACCGCCACCCGTTACGGCCGCTTTTGCAGTGTGATTGAGATTCACAGGTGTGTCGGCTGTAGCGGCTGCCGTAGCGGTCGTAACGGTGCCGTAACAGCCGTAACGGCCTGTTACGCACCGTTACGTAACGGTTCCAAACTGTTTCTTTCGAAAAAACACAAAAAAAAAAGGCTGAAAATGAGGGAAGAGGGATAGAGAGAAGAGGGAAGATAAAGAGAGAAAATGGAGGAGCAAGAGATAGAGAGAGAGAAGAGAGAAGATGAAGAACATGTTATTGATTTGTTGAAACTGTATGACCTATGCTATTCTATTCAGCTGCTATCACTAAACCATTTTGTTTGTGTGTGTCTATCTATATATTGTTTGAAAATAATAATAATAATAATAAGTGTGGTCATCATCTATTTGGCTCAGTTAAAATATGTATATATACATATATATTTAGGCTCTTATTTATTCTCATACTTTTGTCATTATTTATCTTATATATAATAGTTAGTGATTGAATTTTTGTATAATATAAAGTCACTAATTATTAAAATAAAATGTAAAAAACTCAGTTTATAGTGTTTTAAAAATATGAAATATATTAGATCATACTTAAAAATTTATAAAAATTGATCAATATTTATTTTTAATCCAATAAATATGATCATGGAAAAAAAATATGCATATCGGTAAGTTTTTTTCAAATTGTGCGAAAAATAAAAAAATTTATGGTTCCGATTACCGCAACCGTTACACTACGGCCTTTACACCCTTAATCAAGAATCAAGAATCACACATCGCTATCACATGACGATCAGCTTTGCTGTAACCTTGGCTTCAATGGAAGACAAGAAGTTATGGTGAGCACAAGAGAATTCCATGGTTTATGAGCTCTTGATACGAAAGTCACATATATTGCAGAGAACTTGAAAAGGACACAATGTTGGTACTCGTATAGGGTCCTCGAGTTGGGTTCTATGTAGTTCTTTCTTTCAATATTATACAAATGCTAGTCAAGCAGGACCAATGTTACAAAAAAATGCTAATTCCTTGGTGATTTACATTTTGGGATGCAAGTTCTAGAACATGGTATGCTTCGCAAGTGCCTTGGCTTTGGTACTTGGGGTTCTTGGGGGTGTACTTGTTGCCCATATGAGATGGGTGTGCGAAAACATGACGGTTCTTGTTGCTGTTATTACTGCTACCGGTAGTGGTAGTTGTAAGGTAACTACTTGTGAGTTTCCAACAATGTTCTTGTGTTAAATATTGGCATTTGATATAGATGAGCTTGTTGCTTAAATATTTATGCAATGTTTTTTTAAAATTTTATAAAATATAATAGATTTGTTTTCTTTCTTTCTTTTTTTATTCATTTTTATAAACTGGGAGTCAATATTTTAAATAATTTAATGTTTTTTTTTATCTTTTTGTGTGTGGGTTTTTTATTTTTATTACCACTCATCGGTTTTATTTGATTGTTGGTGTCTTTAAAGAAGCCCTATAGCTTCGTGTTTTATTTTATAACTAGCCTACAACATACAAATTTGTTATGTTATATATCAGGTTGGTTGCTCTATTTTTTTTTCTTCCCTAACTTGTCCTTTTTCATGACTTGGTGAATGTGAACTACTTTTGAATTGGCAATTCAGGTTGAATCAAAAGTAGGAATCCAACATTTGAAAAACAGATGCCATGTGTTGGAATCTGGGTCGCTTTCTTCAATCGGGCATGTTCAGGATGCAGTGATAGAGACATGCAATGAGCCTCCTCCTAAGATTGATGATTCAATACTTATAGTGGGAGGATTTGATGGTTCTTCATGGTTGTCAGCTTTGGGTTCCTATTCTCCTTCTAGGGACACAATGAAATCTCTTAAGTCAATGACCTTTGTACGTTCATATGCATCTGCAGCAACTTTGAATGGTGAACTTTATATATTTGGTGGTGGAGATGGTGACATATGGCATGACACAGGTATAGTTGCCATGTTTTTGGTAAATCCTTTATTGTGTGACTCATTAATCTTTTACATGCGGTAATAACAGTACAGTTTTATTTGTTTTAAGTTGAATCGTACAACGCAATAAGTGATCAATGGGTGAGTTGTCCTTCATTAAATCAGAGGAAGGGAAGTCTAGCGGGAGCTTCCTTATACGGCAAAATATTTGCAGTTGGTGGTGGAAATGGAGTTGAATGTTACTCTGAGGTGGAAATGTTAGACATGAACATTGGGAGGTGGATCACTTCTCAGTCAATGCAACAGAAGGTACTGTGTAGTTATTATTTGCATGAGTGAGCTAGTAGGTTGCTTGCAACTATCTGCTTATATTTTTGAATAAATTTTATTTTATTTTTGAGAAACTATACTCAAAGGTTGCAAGTTATATTGATTTGAATATAAAGTTTTCCTTTCCATTTGATTGTGATAATTTGAGGTCCAGTCATGGGCTTACATTTAATTTGAAAAAGTGCGTTTATTAATACAAGAGAATGAATTTCTTAACTTTCTAATTATGTTCAAATCATCATTATATTTACTATGGAATGGGCAGCCACATTGCTGAATAATTAGCTGTGTTCATCATAATTTAGTTTTGGGATTTATAATCTTATCATTCTTATTGCTTGGTGAATTTCCTCCTGATACATTTCTTTATTATAAGAGCTTAAGCCCGCATCTAGGTTTTAAGGTCCTCATTTGATCCTACAAAACTGGATCATCTACTGAATTGAGCATTTTGAGGTGATGATGTCAATCTAATTTTTGGAAGGTGTTCACTTGTCAAACAAATCAACAAATACAACTAGTCTATAAAATATGTCAAGTTTTCAAAAATTTCCCCCCCCTTCAAATATGCTCTCTGTTGTAGCTAAGAAATTAAGCGGAACTATGTATGTTGAAGTATTACTTCTGCTGTCCTCCCAGCGATTTGCTCCAGCTGCAGCAGAAATTAATGGCATACTCTATGTTGTTGGTGGATACGATGGAAGAAATTACTTGAAGTAAGATTTCATTTCTTTTTATTTCTCATCTATTATTTTATTGGGTAGCATTGTCATTTATGGCCAGATTTACCATAATTAAGTAGTTCTGTTTTGAGCCTGCTTAAGATTGTATTTTTTTCTGTGTTATGTAACTAATGCATGCCCTGGTTCAGAAAGATTGGCTGATGCTGTTACATAAGACTGTTAAGTTGTGTTATTGTGAGGTTCCATTGCCATTATGGACCAATTAATAGGTTGGAGTGAAATTAACGACTGTATTGGCTGTTGCAGTTTGTTAACGGCAATGACTGTCCGTTATGGCATGTGAATTTATATGCATTTTGATTACACATATAGACTTAGGAAACTTGATTCCTTTCTTAGATTCACATTTGCGGAGGTAAAAATAACAATATTTCTCTTCACATCTCTAGCGTCATATTTCTGTAGTAATTGTTTATTGAACTAAACAGACAAAGGGTAAGTATATCCTTTGTAGGGAAAAAAAAAAAAAAAAAAAAAAAAAGAAATTGAACAGAAGTGCCGTGTTAGAAGGCCAGTAGAAAATTTGGGTGATACAGTGGTTGGAGAACTTTTAGAGGAAGATTTGGGTAACCCATTACTATGGGAGGGTTGGGGCTGATTGATCAGGTTAATCCTCTGTTGGGCTTGATTTTGAGAGCTCTTCTTTAGATGGTTTGAAGTAGGGAAGAAGGCTCATCCTCTGCAAGTTGCAGAGCGATGGATCTAGGTTGTCATGAAGGTGGGTGGTTGAATTCAGTGACAGGAGATTATGGAGAATATGATGGCCAAATGAGCTGTGAAGGTTGGGTTTGCTGGAGAGGAAGTTGGAAGGAGGATTATTGGGTCAAAGAGCAGGGAAGAAAGGAAGCAATGGAAAGGTGGCTTAGGATTCGGTGGTGGTCATTGTGAAGGATGTCTAGGTTGATAGAGGTGAAATGAAGATGTCTAGCCAGGGGGAGGTTCTCATGAAGTAGAAGATGGTGTCTGATGGATAGGGATGAAATGAAGATGTCTATCCAGGGGGAGGCTCTCACATAGTCGAAGTTGGTGTCTGACAAGGGGAGGCTCTCACATACTCGAATACCCAAGGTTGGGAAAAAAAATATAAACTTGAAATTGTATTTGCTTGGTTTGGGTTTTTTAAAAATACTTTTTAGAAAATTCTACTTTCTTATTTCTCGTATTTTTTTGTTTTTACTGAATTTTTTTAATATTTTAAGTAATTTTTTAATTTTTAGACACACCTAAGATAAATACACTTAAAAAGTATAATTTTCGTGATTTTTTTTAAAAAAAATTCACCAAATACAAAAAATACAAAAAAAAAAAAAATGAAAATTAAGTATATTTTTTGTATTTATTAATTTTTTAAAATATTTTTTCACAAATATTTTACTTTTTAGATACATCTAAATACGGTGCATCAAAAAAAGTAAAAAAAAATACTTAAAATTTTAAAAATATTTACTAAAAACAAAAAAACACGAAAAACAAAAAACTCAATTTTCAGAAAATTGAAACCAAACATACAAACTTGTGTTGCCCTTAGGCTTACAACCATTATTTATAGATCTAATCTAATTATAGTAAAACAAGAAACTAATAAAATAGGAAAACTAAATAATCTCAAATCAGTAAACTAAATAGTTTTATACTAAATTAGAATATTCCTAATCAAATATTAATTCCATAATAATAAAAATAAAATAAAATAAAATAAAATATATAATTATAAGAATTTTGTCTGCATCAGTTGGCAAATTATTGCTGTTAATATTTTTATTTTTATATGCTCTTTTTATTTTTATTTATTTATTTATTTATAAATATTGTAGATTATGTCAATTAGATTTTTTCATGTGTCTGATTTATGCGGTAAGATGCCAATTTCTTGTTGAAGTGTCCTAACTGCCACGATTAAGGAGTTTAGGGAGGAAAACAATGTTCATCTCTAATCTCATGCTGGCACCAAAAATTACAGGTCTCTTTGTATGATAATCTCCTTTGCTTCTAAACAGTGCTTAGGTCTATAAGATGTGTATTCATCCTTTTGCTTCCAAATATAAAGGGTGCTCAGGTCTATTCGATATGTGTATTCGTCCATGAAGTTTGCTTACACTTCCTGTCTTCCTTATTGCTTAAGGCTCTGTTTGGATGTATTTTAAATAACTACTTTTGCATAGGTATTTCAAATGCCTGTGATAAAGGTCTTTAATATAATATTCAAATACTTAGGTAAACTGTTGAATCTAAATTTGAGGTAGTTCTTGCTTTCTCCATGAATAAATAATGCCAAATCCATGCATTTCAAATCCATAAATACAAATGGAGCCTAACATAATGGCATTGAAGAATGTGTTAGATGAATACTAGTAGTTTTGGATGTATCCTCCTGTTTGTTGAACATATGTTCATCTATTAAAATTTTCTTTTCCTATCGTCTAAGTTCCGTTGAAAGGTTTGATGCTCGAGAACATTCATGGAGGAGGATAGGAAGTATGAACACGAGGAGGGGATGCCATTCTTTGACCACGTTGAATGAAAAATTGTAAGTTGATCCTCTAAAACATTTATGTTTACAATTTTCTGTTTATATTAACAAAAATTTGAAAATCGTAAACAAACACTCACTTGGTTAACCACAAAAAAGTTGGTTTTACATGTTTAGAAAATGATTTTTCATTCCTTCTTCCTTTTCCCATCCTCTCTAGCCATCACCCACCGCTCATCACCACCAGTAGCCACCACATCCAATCACACCAACCTCCGGCCACCGTTGTCAGCAATCTCTTCCGATTGCTGCCTTACCACTTGCCACTGGTGGCAACCACCTTCGATCACCAACCTCGGCAACTGCCACCACCTCTGCCACTACTTGACACCTTCTGCTATCGATAACCATCTCTGGCCACCATCTCTAATTGATGACAACCAGTTTCAGGCACCACTCCCCGCAGACAATCTCTTCAATTATTTTGAAAACAAAATTTTAAAATGTGTACCAAACATATTTTCGTTTTGTTTTTTTTACAAAAATTAAACATAAGCATGTTTAATATTTTCTGTGAATAAAAATTGTAAATGTTGCCAAACAACACCTTACAGTTTTGTTTGAGTGGAGCATTACATGGGGATATCTCAAACCTTGTTTAAGATTTACTAATAATTTCTTGGATTGGTTTAGCTTGGCTAGATATTTTTTGATCTTCACATGGAAAGTATGGAAAACTACTACTTGCACTTGCATCATAATGGATGCCTAAAACTTTTTAAGAACTGTTAATACTACTACAGTACTACTATTAAAAAAGAAGAGGATCATCGTATGGAAAATTTTCAATGCAGATATGCATTGGGTGGTTTCAATGGAGCTAATATGGTCTCAACTATTGAGATATTTGATCCCCGTCTTGGTTCATGGATGATGGGGGAACCCATGAATGATCCTAGGGGATATTCTGGAGCTGTTGTTATTGGGGAGAAAATCTATGTCATTGGTGGGGTGATGGATGGTAGCGAGATATTGAGCACGGTACGTACTAACCGTATTGTATTTCTATAATATTTGATGCGTCTGTAATTTGGAGTCTCGGCTATGTGCATTTTTTAATTTTTAGTTCTCATAATTTTTGGTGATATGACAGATTGAATGTTATAAAGAGGGTTGCGGTTGGGAGCTGACCAACATGAAAGCCGTCGGGAAAAGATGTTTCTTCTCTGCAGTTGTCTTGTGAGTAATGTTCACGAATGGAATGTTACACCATGCCGTATTTTAGGCATACACTAGAAAAAAAAAAAAAAAAAAACCGTTTGGGATTCTCGAGGTCTGTAAATGCTGTTACGTCTCTTATTGAAAACAATGTTGTTATGTATTTAGTCTTCTTATGTCCTTAAAACTTAAAAACATGAGGTACGGTTATAATCACTATTATATGTGGTGGTGTGCTGTTTACTGAATGGGACATATATATGGTTTTGGATAGTATACTTCGGATGTGTTGGTGTTTTGACCAAATCCGGATCATTTAATTTTTTTCTGGAGTGATTTTAAAGTGATTTTTTATATGGTTAAAATTTTATTTTTAAAGTGGCTAGCAGTATTCTGTACCATCAATTTTATTTTTAAAGTGACTTGATACATCAATTTAGTATTATTGTACTCAATTTTTGTAAAATTCAATTTCAATTATACAAAAAATTACTATAGTAGATCCGGATTAGGTTTGACTTGCCTTGGTGTGGGTATGAGCTGATTGTTTTAGATGGAGTGCGTGCTTTCCTGTTCTGCATTTTGATTCCTTTCATGCTTGATTTTCACATTTTAGATAGTTTGAAACTGCAGGATGAATTTTTAATCTTATTTATTAAATGGGTCATACATATGAATTGTCATCAAGGTCCAACCTCGTTATAATGTTACATAAATTATAGGGTAAATTACATTGACACTCCCTGAGATTTATGTTTATTACAATTTTTTTTTTCACCTTTTGGAAATCACATCTCTCCCCTGAGGTTTATAGTTTCATTATAGATTTCCTTCTCAACAATTTAATTTTTTTAAATATCATTTTTGCTCTCATTGGGTAAATTACATTGACATTCTTCACATTTTAGAAATTACAAGTAGCATTATCAATTGCTTCCTCAGTTAGTATCAGTTGGAAAAAAAATTCATGGAAAAAAAAAATAATTGAAAAAAAAATTTGTTAGTAAAATTTTTAAATTTTTATTTAAAAATCAATATAAAATAATTTTTTGAATTTATGTTTTTTCTCAAATTTACAAATTGAGACAACTATTTATAGACTAAAAAAATTATCAAACAAGTTTTTATGACAGTTTTTAAAATTTTTGTAAATATAAATTAAAAATTGAAAATGAAATAGTTACTAAGCAGGTTTTAAATGGTAAAAATGTCATAAAATTAACAAATAATTAAATAAGTTACCAACGTAAGAAATTGACTTATCAAAAGATTCTTAGGTTATGTATGGTTTGATTTTTAGAATTTTTTTTAAAAAATTAAAAATTAATCTGGTTAAGAAATAAAAAATAAAAATAATTATCATTTTTATATAATTTTTATCTTTAAATGGTTTAGAAATAATTTTTTACAAATTAAATTGATACGTATGTATATAACCTGTTCAAAAGTTAAAATGATAATTATTTTTTACCCTTAAATGATAATTATTTTTTATCTTTTATTTCTTAACCAAATTAATTTTTAATTTTTTTTTCTAAAATTCAAACCATACATAGCCTAAGAATCTTTTGATAAGTCATTTCTTACGTTGATAACTTATTTAATTATTTGTTAATTTTAAGATATTTTTACCATCTAAAACCCTATTTGATAACCACTTCGTTTTCAGTTTTCAATTTATATTTACAAAAATTTTAAAAACGGTCATAAAAACTTATTTGATAATTTTTTTGGTTTATAAATGATTGTCTCAGTTTATAAATTTGAGAAAAAAACATAAATTCAAAAAATGAATTTGCGTTGGTTTTTAAACAAAACTTTAAAAAGTTTTACTCACAAATTTTTTTTTTTCAAATAATTTTTTTCCCAATTAATTTTTTTTTTCAATGAATTTTTTTTTCAACTAATACTAATCGAGGGGATAATTGGTAATGTCACTTTAAACCTTAGGGAGGGGATTATAATTTCTAAAATGTGAAGGGTGTTAATGTAATTTACCCAATGAGGGCAAAATTGGTATTTAAAAAAATTAAATTGCTGAGGGGGGAATTTGTAATGAAACTTTAAACCTTAGGGGGGAAATGTAATTTCTAAAAAGTGAGAAAAAGAACTACAATAAACATAAATCTCAGGAGGTGTCAGTGTAATTTATCCTAAATTATATATAATATATTTAATTTAATTTAATTTTTTTTAGTAGAAATAAAAAATACTCTTTAAGAAAGAAAATACACTCGTCTAAAATTTGAACTTAAAGATGTAATGAGTAGATGATTACGGTCCTTTTTGGTGTAGCTTTGAACTTAAAGATGTAATGAGTAGATGATTATAGTCCTGTTTGGTATAGCTGTTAAAATAAATTATAAATTATAACTTAACAGATTATAAATTATGACTTTAATCATAAGTTATTAATCTGTTTAGTATAACTGTTGAATTATACATTTAAGTTGCTGAATAATATTTGTTAAATAAGCTGTGAAATAACTTTTTTCAATTAATTTTTATTTTTTATTATTCACTATTCGTCTACATTTCTCATAAAAAAAAATAATAATATTTTATAATCTATTTGTGTCTTTTTCTATTTTAAAAAAAATAAAAAATAAAAAATAAAAAATAAAAAATCTAAGAGTATAAACGTGAATTAACATATCCACAGCAAAAATTGATAATCAGAAGTAAAGGGTGAGCAGCTTCTCAGAATCAACTTTTTTGATTTAAAATAAATTGTTAGAATCAAACGCTGTTTGAAATAAATTTAACCAAACAGTCCAAAAAAACTTTTTAAAAATCAAAAGTCATAAGTTGACTCAAAAAAGCCCCACCAAATACCCCTATGACATGTCAATTACAAAACTAACAACTTTTGTGAATTTTATAATGAAAATAATATAATATTTTTTATATATAATATATGAGTTTGTTGAGAAGGCTATATCATGAGTCAGTGGCCAATGTCACCTATGTGACTGAGGTCCACTAAGGGTTAAACCATGTCCACAATCGGTTAAAAACAAATCACATGGATTTTAATTTGTAATGGTCTAGAGAATTGCCGCAGCGAGAATTTTCTGTTGGACCAGTTTATTTTAACTTCCTTTCTGTAAGCTCGCCTAATGTACAAAACCACATCTAATACAACCTCAAAAAGATTTCTCAAATTCTAATACATTTTGACCAATTATTTCGGGATTTATAGTCCAATTTAACCGAAAACAATGACAAAGTTTAAATTACCAGCTACACCAATGTCCCCAGATATTGTAGATCGCTAGGAGGCATGAGAATGAAAGAATTGAAGGATTTGCGAAAGCAAACTGTGGACCCCAGTGTTTTTTAACAGAGTTAACAAAATTACTGCAACTAGAGACAGCATTCACTCGATACCGTGAAATGATGGCAAGACTGCAATAAGGGGATCCCCATAGCCAACAGCTTCTGTAAATCACAAAAGTATAAACAAAACATTAAGTAGCACAAGCCTGCAGCTAAACATATTAACAAATCCATGAAAAACAAACCCATGCATCAATGGCTATACACGTTTCTGCTTGTTTTTAGATTCTTCATTTTGGAGATTGTGGAGTGAGTTTTACCATTGCAAAACCCGTCAGATACTCTCCCATCTATGGTGCATAGACTCGGGTACAAGTATTGGGTGCGAGTGTCCAAGATTCAAATATTCCTAAACTCAAATCTTAGGACACTAAGATATGTGAGCATCTGTTCCTTCAAAAATTATATAAAGTTAGAACTTAGGCCTCAAATGTCTAAATAGGATATGGGTGACTACGAGTCCGGATCCTCTCCTTGAGCCCCCTCCTTGAGTCCCTCCTTGAGGGGCTTTCGGGTCCACTTTGAGGCCCAATTTTGATAATCTGAACCGTTCACATTTTAATATTTATTCAGTATAACATACCTATAAAAAATCAAATTGATCGGATATCAGAAAGTATGTGTTCAAAAAATTAGGACTACAAACTAGTTTTTAATAAACAATTTTCGAACACATACTTTCTGATATTCAATCAACTTGATTTTTTACAGGTATGTTATACTGAATAAATATTAAAATGTGAACGGTTCAGATTATCAAAATTGGGCCTCAAAGTGGACCCGAAAGCCCCTCAAGGAGGGACTCAAGGAGGGAGCTCAAGGAGAGGATCCCAATTCGGGTGACTACACCCTTATTCTTGTCTTGTCATACTTGATGGACATAGGTACACTAGGGAAAGTAGAGGAATCTATGTAACAAAGTCTCCTGTTATGTAAATTTGAATACCTTTTTCTCTCGTTCAAAAAATAAAATAAAATTAAATAGATGCATAGATTGCTCAAGTGCAAAAGTAGTGACCAGCTTATCCCACTAAAAAATATTTGCTCGCATAACAGGTCAGTAAATTAGTTTGTAACCTGCTTTATTATCAACAAAACCGAGTCATGTGAGTTGAAGCACTTGACTAAGTCAAGACTTCATTCACTTTTAACTTATGTGACTAAATGCAAAAAGGAAAGCACGAAATGAACCCTGATTCCTAGAGATATCTCCACTTTCAACACAACACTACTAGTTGAAAATGGCATCGATATTCACACCGTCTTCCCACCCACTAAATGAGAAAATAAATTGTGAAAAATTCCCAAGTCAATACTGCAGGGAAATAAGAGGGAATGATTCCATCTGATCTAAGGGTTTGGTTTGACTATGTTTGCTCACTTGAGTCGTCCATGAAGCATTGAAACTTACATGATAGACATGACGGTAGTTGGTCAATATTTTGTCTTGCAGCACCCTCGTGTACCTCTACGTGAATACACATTCAGTACAACTGCTAGTAATTGTGTTCTAACTTCTATCATCATAGTTAAGCCATTAAGTTTTTGCATGTTTCTTGAAGTGATTTGAGATGTCAAAGATGCACAAAAATTAATGAATAAAAGAATTTATGAATAAAAGTAGCACAGACACCGTACCTCCATCATTAAAGAGAAGCTTTAAGACCTCTCCAGCCACATCTGACTGCTCAACAAATGTCCAAAAATAAGTAGTCATGAGCAACATCTATCATGAAGGCAAAGAGATATTCCATGGAGCTTAAACCAAAAGCTTACCTTCACAGGAAGTTCAGTGCCAAACTGATCCACAAAGCCTATCACCTGTCCTTCTTTGATTACATCACCCTAAATCAATTATTAGCTGAAAACAGTTAGTTTTGTTTTGGCCATCTTGGACTCCACATTCCTTGAAAATTCACTTCATTTTATTTTGTTCTATTTTATCTTTCATGTATTCAGAATGATAAAATTCCTTCCAGAAATAAAAGCTAATTGTAGATAATAGTCACTCAATTTTTATCATTCAATTGCTAAAAGGTACTGAAGATCTCAAAAATATAGATAGGTGAACTGACAAATTTGGAAACTTGAAAAACTTGAATTTCAGAAGGCCAAGCATAAAATGTTGCAGCCAAAGCACTTAGAAGTGACGGGTAGGGTTAGGGCTTTCAAACTCTCTACTCATAACGATCCTTAAGAAACCTAAATTACAATCGCTACCTCTTTGCAAATAGGAGGTTGCTTCTTTCCTTTCAATGTTCTGCCCCTTCGGAATGAGCCAACCTATGAGAAAGGGAAAGTGGACTACATTAATAACTTTTCCACAAATACTAGAAGGCAAATGCTGCAGCAATACATACCGTTGGAGATGACATAAGAACATATCCACTAGCTCCAGAAGCCTCCAATGCTGCTAACTTCGTTGATTTTTCCACTGAAACATTTGTAAATGGACTGATTTTTTCTGTAGAGGATTTCGGCGGTGGAGTTGGTGGGGAAGCAGCAGCTGATTCAATCATCGGTTTGCTGGGAATAGGTGGTGGTGTGGTTGGAGAAACAACAGGCAAGGGAGCATGTGCGGCACCAATATTCCGCTTCAGATGCATTTCAAAGTCTCCAACCTATCACAAATCAACTAATGTTTGGTCAAATATAAGAATGTAAAAACAATATACACATTGATACAACCAAGAATTATTAATGGCCAGGACAAGCATCTGTCTCATATTTTAAAGTTCAGAAAGGAAGACTCCCATCTCATTCATTTAAATGGAGTGTTATATGCTGTTTCAATTAAACAGATAGTAAACTCATAACAACAACTCTTGCTCTTACTCAATTATCTGACAGGTAGGTTCATCACAAATTGATGCTTGGATAGCAATATCACTGTTCCACCGAAAAGCTTTCTAAGCAATCAAATAGGCAACTTTCCATTTCACATCTTATCTGTGTTTTATGTTCATGCATTATGATTCACATCATCCTCAAGACTAAAGGACATGTGCCACAATACTGGTTAACAAATAATTTTCCTCTTTTGGTTCAAGTCACGAAGCATGCTGTATCAGTACCCACTACCCAGTTACATTTTGTCTTGTTGCTACTGAGTTTCTTCTGTATCAGTACCCACTACCCAGTTATTCATTGTCTTGTTTCTCTCTTCAATGCATGTATGTCAAATGTTACATCCACCCATCACACTCATTTCTTTGAAGATAATCCTTTTAAACTTTCCCTTGGAACATATTGAATCACCTCACCGACCAATATTATATTTTAAGTTCAATCATCAACCCTCATTTTCTACAACCCACAGCATTTCCTAACCAGACCATTAATGAATGGAATTTATATTCAAATGCTGCTACTACAAGCATTTTAAGGTTCACCTTTAGTTTCAGCTCAGCAATCTCTGTCTCGTCACAGACCTCCAGGACCAACTCCTGATACAAGAAAATAGAAGCACACTAGTCATGGTTCAAACAAAGATTAGAGGAGTTAAACTTCAAGGTGAAGAAATCAAGTAGTGTGCTTACACTGATTTTGTGAAATAAGCTAGCATGACTCAATGAGAAAAGTAAACTATGAACATGACACAAAGGACCAACTACCATGAATGGAAATGCCCCAAGCATTTGACATTTTGAAAAATTGACCAAACACTTGAGATCAAAGGCCCAACACTTCCCCCTATTAACCACTCTCCTTGTCTGGCAAAAAATATTTATTTTTATCCATTCTTGGACTTGACATCATGGTTTCCAACTTTACTACAATTCTACAAATGAATTTGACAAATAAATATGGATGTTATTAGCCCAAAGGCTTAAAATTTTGCTCAAAGGAAAGATCAAGCAACACTTTCTTTAAACAACTAACCTCACTTTTGGGGTCTTCACTATTACCTGGTGCAAATATAAGTTTTGAAACAAGGTGTTTTAGATAATCTTCTTTTCATGCAGAGTAAAGAGTTTGATCCAAAGTCAAAGTTTAAAACCCTGCTTCATGCAAGGGCAAACTAGAGTGGAAGAGTTTCAAGCCTAAGCCATGATTCCTATATTGTAACTGCACCTAAGTTATGTTTTCAAACAAAATTAATATCAAGTAAACTCCAAAAAGTACTTGAAAACATTCTAGAACACATGAAAGGATATAAATAATGATGACATATTGTCAAGATTTCTCCATGGGGTTCATCAATGAACATAGTTCAATAAAATAAACTCACAAAGTTGCAAGAGATATCTGAGTGTCAGAAAGATAGACACGGACTCACCTCAAATCCATTAGGAAATGTTGCTCTTCGCAGACCATTCTTCTCTAACGGCCTTTGTGGTTGGCTATCTGATGGAACTACAACATTACATTATCCAATTTTTTTGATCCAAAGGCTAGATGAAATGCTCAGTAATACCATAAAATTACATTTATATGTGTGAATTTATATATCATGCAAAAATATGTATACCAAAGACTCAGACCCAGCACATTAATAAGTACAACGGCAATAACAGACTTGAACTTTGGATAAAATCCTAGTCCCACTTGGATTTCACCGATGTACTGGATGTTTCAATTCTTTATTCTTTTGTGGGAAACAGGAATTATTAATAATCAGAATAGGGACTTCGGAAAAAAATGAAAAAAAGTGTCCACAAAAATCAGAACAGAATATCAATACATAAATTACATGGCACATGGCAACATTCTCTGACCAAAAGAAACTAAATCTGCACATAAGCTTAAGTAAAGCAACTCACCATCAGACTTGGCTGCCACTACAGTTTCAAATGCCTTTATGCATGCAACTACCATTCCTTCCTGTCTTATAGGAATAGACCCACCAAATGTCAAACCTTGGATGTGTGATCTACTTAAGGTGGGCCAGGTTGCATTATGCACAGCAACCATGCATGGCCTCTCAAGTACAGACCGCACAAGTGAGACAGTTCCTACAGAATCTGGAACACAGCAACTAACAGATCAGCATCAAGCTTGGGATCTAATTACAGTTAAAGAAATATATAATATATAGTGAATAAGGAAACCCCTGTAATATGGCATAATGAGGGGGTAGAAAGATCAAACACAGATGACATGCCAATAGCCATATAGCATGCTAATAGCCTTCAAGCTTAAGCTGAAATGTTGATTATTACTCTTTTTATTTTTTATTTATTTTTTTAATTTTTAAATACATTAAAGGCATATAAAAAAAAATCACAAAACATATATCTAAAAGATGTCAATAGTGGTCGTTACAAGGCCACCCAATGGCAGGAAAAGACCATCTCAGAGGTACAACTCCAGGATCCATAATTCCCATAAACATAATCCACATCATAAAATGGCCCAGTATTCCAAGGCAGAAAAACTAATTCATACTATTAAGAGCAAGAAAAACTAGGGCAAGAAAAGTACAATATATGCCACAAAGAGGAACTGGTTAAAACTAGGTACAAGGACACCTATATGTGACATATGCATCTTAATAGTCCCAAGGGCTGACTATGAATGAATAGACAAAAGGACAACTAAATTGCTTGTTATAAAGATTGAAAGATAATCCAAAGACTACAAAAAGGGCAGTCTTAGTGCACGAGACTCCTGCCTCTAGATGGGAGAGGCTATTTGTGTGATTTGAACCCATGAACCCTAGGTCGCAATGGAGTAACCTCAACATTGTGCCAAGGCCCGTCTACCACCCCGTCCCTTTTCCGTCAAAATTTGTTTCTTTTCCTTAACTTTCTTCATTGGAGATGGTTATCTAATAGAATGGTTGTTGATGAATTTAAGGATTTGAATTACACTGCCTAACAACTCAACCCTTTGGATTAGTCTGTTGTGTATTCATATCTCACTAACCACCCCATAATTATAACCATCCACATTTTGGCCCAGTCATGGACGCAGTATGACTACACATGATAGACAGCAGCAATTAACAAAAGAAATAAACGCTTAGGGCCAAGCTATTACTACTTTTCCCGAAAGACATCTTGGGTTGAGAATCTCTAATAAAGTAGCAAACAGGGGCCTTCAAAGTTTCTATAAACATCATAACAGTTCCATTTTCCTTCTTTTTCTCAACAAAACTGGAAAATGAAGACACAAACAAAAACACATACATACATACATACATATATATATATATATATATATATCAGAAATGTGGCCCAAACAAACTCAATTAGAAAGCATGTAACTAAATTAAATGTTTTCTTCAAGTAGATCCAGTTAGCTGAACAAAAAGGAATTGAATACAGGTTCGATATAGCTCAAGAGAAGAATCAAATGAGAGAGATTGATATGAATAAAGCGAACAGGTGAAATCAATTCGAACCTAGATTCACTCCCAGACATCTATTTCATACTAATTATCAGAACACAGCGCAAACATAATATCACGGATTGATGGATTTGAAACACGAATGCAAAGCAAATGACACAATTCATAATTACAGAAACGCAATACAGAAAAGCAAAATGAATGCCAAAGTTATACACATCGATACATTTAACTCTACAAATTGATATGTACAGGTATAGATATACATAAATAAGTATGTACATGTAGAGAGAGAGAGAGAGGGAGAGAGAGACTTACAGTTGAAGGAACGGAGAACAGCGGCGGAGTCCATGGAAGGAGGGGACAGACGAAGAAACGCAGGAGGCGGAGGAGATCGATGTATCTGAGAAATGGAGAGAGGGGTAGAGAGAGAGAGAGAGAGAGAGAGAGAGAGAGAGAGAGAAGAATTTATAGTCGAGAATTAGGAGATGAGAGAGTTTTGTTAAACGCACAGACAGTTGGATGTTGGTGTGGTGGTATATCTATTCTATTATGTACGTATTTTGTGTCTTTGAAATCTCCGCCCCTCTCCTACAGTTTCTTCACCTACTTCCCACCGCTCTGAGAGTTCAGTTTGCTAACGTGCGCTGTGTTTCTTTTCGCCTAAGTGGCTCTCGTCCGGCACTTTTCTTTTGTTTTTGTTTTGTTTTGTTTTATTTTTTTCCAAACGGGTTGATTCGGTTACAAATTAGAATTATAAGGTTAAGTTTGGGATATCTAAAATAATTCAAAAAGCTAAAAAGTTACTCAAAAAGTTAAAAAGTTAACACTATTCACCAAAAGTCAACAATTACGGATGCAAAACTCCCAATTCAAATTTTCCTCTACAAACTAATTTTTACAATTTTTTATTACACATTTTTTCATAAAAAGTCAAAAAGTTAACCCAAACATCCATATTTTCAACCTCAATTTTTTAGTTTAAAAAGACAAAAAGTGCACTTATTTAGTCTTCCCAAACTTGACCTAACTATGAAAATTCAGACCGGGTTGATTTGGTTACCAATTATAATTATAACCATCAAAATACCGATCAAATCGCAAAATACGATTGACTTATTTTAAAAATTTGAACGGAATGATATACTGAAAAAATCAAATTAAAAAGTGTGAGAGTATCTTCAATCATATCCTCTTTTCAAGAGGATGAAAATAATATTTTTTATTTAAAAAGTAAATATAGAAAAGATTATTATTCATTCAAACTTTAACCATAAACCTTCATTTCTTTCCTTCAAACTTCAATCAAAAAGTAATTTTTGTTCATTAATAAATATTTAATTTTAAAATTTTTGTAAAATATATTTAATATTATACTCATTTTAAAGGTATGATTTTATACTTTTTATTGATGTCAATTTTATAAAAATTAAATTTACACATTAAAAGTTATTTTGAATATACTAAGAAATGTAGAGCGAATAATGTTTTAGAGGCTCTTTCATTTTGTTCATCCTCCCTTCATATTTAAAGGATCAATCCATCTTCCTTCATTTAGGAGGAAGAAATGAAGGATTGGTTGGAGCTCAAAATTAGAAAGGATCCTTCATATTTGAAGTTTTGAAGAATGGGTTGGAGATGCTCTGATATCCTCCATATGATCAGATCAAATTGGTTTTTTATTTTTTTTTGGGTCAGTACTATCAAGCCCAACTTTTGGATAGAGCTCAAACTTTGATTTGGAGGCATTAACGACTTGTTTAGTTTAATTTTGAGAGAGTTGTTTTTAAAAAAAAATTTCAAAATTTTATTTGGTTTGTAGTTTTTTTAAAAAAATTTCTGAAATTACTTTTTTTCTTAAACATCAATCAATCACTTTTTCTCTTTCCTCTCTCGTTCTCAATCACTTTTTCTCTCATATACATTTACTCAATTATAACAAAATATCAAATCATTCCAAACTCCCAAACTACTTAACTACTTTCAAAATATATAACCAAACAAACTCAAAAAATTCCTGAACTCTCTTCTCAATTTTTTTTTTTTTTTTGAAAATCATTCACTCAAAAGTAAACCAAACACACCCTAAGTTCTCTGATTGATCTGTTTTAATTTTAAGAATATACTTAATAAAATATAACAATGAGAATTACAAATCATTGCTTTAAAAACATTTTTTAATTTTTACCCTTATACTTTTTAATCTTTACTTCCTTTTTATTATCATATACTGTTATCAATTATCACCCACCACCCCCATTGTTAACTTGAGAATCGTTTTTCACATATTTTGCCAACTCGTAGAGAATGAAAATTCTAGAGTTTATTCAACAAAATCATTAAGAACAACAAAGAAAAATGAACCTTTAAAGAAACACAATCCATTTGAAAAATTATACAACATCAAAGTTAATTAGCTTGTAGTTCATAATTTTTGATTCAATTGTGAAACCCTACAACTAAAAAACTCATATTTTTCATTCGTTTTGATTTTGAAGTTAATAGCAGTAAATTTTGGATATGACACATTAAAACAAGAAACATATTTGGGAGTTCTAATTGAGTACTTTTAATCTGTTGTACAAAATGTATATTTTAATAAAAATGAACAGATTCATATTTAATTAAATTCAGATCAAAGAACAAGAAATGACAGAATTTCTTTATGTAGGAGATTACAATTTGATGCACAGAAATATATATAACAAATATTTTGAAATAAAATAGTAAGCTGAAATAAGAAATAGAAAGCAAACTGAAACTTGTGTGATACCACTGTTTCGTTAAAATAGATTCACCGTCTCTCGATGGGTGCTGGAGGTACGTCGGCATCTGTCTCCCAAGATACGACAGTCGAAACCAGCTCATGCAGAAGCACCTTTTGAATAGTTTCGGCAAACTTAACAATCGCAGCACTTTCTCTCTAATAGGAGCCAAAGAAGGGACTAGGAAAGAAAATAAGAAAAATTTTCTTTAGTATAAAAACTATCTCCAATTTTATGATCTCAAAACATTATCTTCATTTTCCATATCAAAAATCTCTTCTAAAACATACCTCTAAGTTAGAGGGAAAATACCTCTATTTATACAAGTAGGAGAATCTCTAACCAGGAAGGTTATGGCATTAATTGCCATTAACCAAGGCCATCAAATGTCATCAACTCTAGCCATTAGGGTTAGAGTTACAAATGTTCAAAACTTCAAAACCATTATATAAATCATAATGTGTATATAATGCATAAGTTTTGAGAATTAAATTAGATGGGTTGCAAAATGGATACAGGGTGTTAGGTCACAACCCGATCCAAGCCCAGTCTCAAACACATGCACAAGCTAAGCCCAGCACAACTCAGCCCAAACCTCAAGACTAGGTCCAAGTCTAAGTTTAAGACCAAACCCAACACATGCACAAGTACAAGCTTAGGCCCAGTCCAAACCAAGATTAAGTCCAAATCTAAGCCCAACTTTATTGATGCCTACTTTATGAGACAATTCTCATTTACAACTCAATAGTTTTGGGCTATCATTCTTATATTGTAATCTTCTCATTTAAGAGAATATAACACCACTTAAACCCACTTCAACCAGCAATTGGGTCATACTTTAATTTCATATTAAAATTACTGAAAATCATTATTTTCCAACATAATCCACATCTAATGATGTGGAATAGAACCTACTCCACGCTTCTCATCCTTTCTCTCTCTATCTCTCTTTCTTTAACCTTATTAGGGGTCAAAATAAGGATGTTATATTAGAAGATATAGCACTACTCTTAAAAACAATTACTAAAAAAATTGAATTAAACCGATACTATATAGTTTTTATTTTAAAATACCAACAAAAAAATTTTGAAAATGATAACAACCATTTCTATCACGCAAGATTTTAGAAGTTGAAAAAATAAAGAGGATGAAATAGGAAATTACACGTTAAAACAATTAAAGGAAATTCAATTATTGATGGAAATTTTTGGAAAAAAATATTGGAGAAAAAGAAGGAATAAGTAAAAGATTACACATTAAAATAATCAAAGAGAATTCAATTAAATAGATACTGTAGAGTTTTCATTTTAAAACAGAAATGAAAATAGTTTTGATAATGATAACAACCATCTATATTGCTTTAGGTAAAAATTAATGATATGATTAAATTGGAGGAATAAAATTTAATTATTCGATTAATTTTTTTGTTTTTTTTTTTTTTAATGTTTTTACATGACTTTTTTTTTGCAAAATTTCAAGAATTTAAGAATGAGCATTATACAAAGTCTTCTATAACATTTTATAAAGTTAGGAGAATTTAAACTCAGAAAATTTCGCAATAGTTTACGAAGAACTTAGAAGACCCCAGAAAATTTGAAAATGTTCTAAAACATCCTAAAAGAATTCATAAGCTTGGACAAATATGGAAGTTTTAAAATATTTTAGAGAAGTGTAGAAAATTCCACCATGTACTAGAGTAAATTATAGAATATAATGGAATGAAAGTGCCCTAGAGTATTTTAATACTGGCCTTTAGATTAATTTGATCATAATCGTCCATTAATGAAATGAAAAACTATATAAAGAAAAAAGACCTTACTAATGCAATAAATTTCATAATACCATATCATCATTGTTTCCCCCATTTTCACCTCTACTCTAACCATCATGATCCCTAGCTTCTTCATCTTCTTTCTTTTTTTAACAAGTTCTCCTAAATTATGAGCACAAAAAATTTCAAAAAAGTTCCATAACATCATAAAAGAATTCATAACGTGAGAAGACTGGACAAACATTGTGGCCTCACTTGCTAATTATTGAAGGAATTCAAGGAAGTCAATTTTATATGACAAAATTTTGTGAAATGAACTTACTTTTGTTTTGATGTGGTAAATGTTTATTTGAATTTTAAACTATGTATAATTGACATAGGCATTATAATATGTATTTTGTACCTTTAATTTATGAGATTCTCTCCCTCCTATAATATCCATTTAGCATATCCCACTGGAAAACGAAGAAGTGACCCTTAGCTCCATCTTTTATAATAATCTAGAAACATAAAATTTGCCTTTTATTGTTTCATTTTGTTTCATTTTGCCATTTTTGTCTGGATCTCTCTCCATCTAAGTATATCTCTCTATATTTAACTTAATATTTTTCTGAATTAGAGATTGGTGAGGAAGACGAAAACAAAGGGATTATTGCTCCACTAAGTTTTGGGTCATTTTATGTTGTAGCGGAGTATTGGGCCTGCTCATATATAAAGGTCCCTACAATGTTAGAGTGGAATTGGGATTTTTGTGTAAGTGTATCGGCGAACTAATTTGTCTGATTGAGACTGCTCTAATACTTTATTTTGTTGTACATGAAAAAACCAAACCAAAAAGTGCATTGAGAAAATCAAACTAAAAAGTGTGATTTTGTTTGGATCGTTTGTGATTTTTTTTAATTTTTTTGCTCATTCCTATCAAAAACCCAACTTTTGGTTAAAGCTCAAACTTTGATTTGGAGGCATTAAGTTCTGTGATTGAGTTGTTTTTATTTTAAGAATATGGTTAATAAAATATATTAGTGAGAATTACAATTCATTTATTTAAAAGACATCATTTATTTAAAAGACATTTTTTTCATTTTTGTCCTTCTACTTTTTCAATCTTAACTCTCTCTTTATTTTTATATACTACTATCAATCATCGCCCACTACCACTATCGGCAACTTGAGAATCTCTTTTCACATGCTTTGCCAACTTGTAGAGAATGAAAATTCAAGAGTTTATTCAACAAATTTATTAAGAAGAAAAAAGAAAAATGAACCTTCGAAGAAACAGAATCTATCTGAAAAAGTTATGCTTAAACACATCAAAGTTAATCATTTTGTAGTTTATAATTTTTTTATTCAATTGTGAAACCCTACAACTAAAAAGTCATTATATTTTTCAACCGTTATGATTTTGAAATTAATAGCAACAAATTTTGGATACGAAACATAAAAAAAAAAAAAAAAATATGCTGAGTAACTCTAATTGAGTACCCCCAAGTAGAACTCATGCTGCGAAGCACATGATCATACCTCAATATCAAATTCTCTCCCACATCAACACTTAGCATATTTTTCAATATTTAACCATTTTTCTCTATCAATGCTCTTTCTAAATAATTTTACCAAAGGATTGTGCTACATCCCCTAATTTTTGGCTCCCTAATCCCCCTAAATTTCAAACCAAGGCAAAAAAAAATAAAAAATAAAAAAAAATGCCTAAAACAACGTCATTTTGGACATTAGGGGGATTAGAGGGGGGCTTTTTTAGGGGGACAAATCATTTTCCTTTACGAAATTACTTCTATAGCTATATTAGAAATATACTCTAAGGCTCCATTTGGTTGGACATAAAAAATTTTCCTCAAAAATATTTTATTGATCTTTTAATATTTGGTTGAACAAAAAGCAAGTAAAATATTTTTTTTTATGAGAAGTGATTTTTTTGGAATGGCCAAAAATGACTTGCATTCTAAAATTTTGTAAGTCATTTTTGCTGGGCTTCTCGATGAGTTGGGTGAGCTTAATGTGAATGCGGCTCATTGAATGTCCACTCCTAACAAGTGTTTGATGAGATTATAGAAGGGAGAAGCTTGTGTTTGATGCTTGGTTGAACCAGTAAAATTTTTATAAACAAAAATATTTTTCAAATGTAATCAAACACTGAAAAATATAATAAACAAAAATTGTTTTTGCCAAAATCTTTTCATATAAAAATATTTTTCAGAGTAAAATATTTTACTCCAAAACAAATGGAGCCTAAGTGTGAAAAGATAAAACGGCAAATTACAATAAATCCCCTTAAACTATCATCATTTTACACTTTGCACCCTTAATGTTTAAAACTCAAAACTTGAACCCCTTCGACTCTATGAATTGCAAAAGCAATGGAGGCTACTAACAGAAAAAGTTTGATTACTTTTTGTCCTTCAACCATCATCTAACCTTTATCTTCCTCAAAACAAAAAATCTCTCTCCCCCTAATAATCTGTGACAGTTGAGTTTTGAGGACTGCTTGCGCTGTCATTTGATCGCTCAAGCAAAAATTTGTAGCTTAGTAGTTTTCCATTTTACAGGCGAGACTGCTCGAGCAGTAAAGTGGTCGCTCGAGTGTAGATTTCATGCTCCCAGTATTTTCACTGTAGCTCTGCAAAACTTTTGGGACTTCGCATTTACCGCTTGAGCAGTGGAAGTATCGCTTGAGTAGTCTCTCAGAAATTTTGTTGGTCGCTCGAATGAAGAAAAGTTCTCTTGAGCGGTCTGTTTGGGATAGCTCACTTAAAAGTCGATTCAATTTTTTTTTTTTTTTTTCACTTTTTCACAAACTCTCTCTTCCTCTCCCACCCATTTCGAAACCCTAGCCCCAAATCACTTGATTTCTTAGCATTTTGCTCTAGATGCACCCATGATCCTTCAAGATAATTGAAGAGAAAGTCCAGTTCAAGATATTTACTGATTGTTTTGTGACTTGGTGGAGGTTTTGCTTAGATTCACCACTTTAGCTTCTATTTCGGAGGCAGGGGTGTTCTTAACTTGCTATATCTTTAATGTGGAATTCATAAGTGGTAATTTCATTAGCTATTCATTTGTGGAGATACATATATATATGTATATACATATAGATGGTGTTCACTATCAAATGATTTGGAAGGAGATCAGTAATGATTTATGATTAAGGATGGAATTATGCATATCTTTGGTGATTATTGTTGTTGGTGAAGATATTTAGCCTTTAATTTAGGAAGGAGAGGAAACCCTAAATTTTCTATAAAACTCTAGTTTTGAAACTTGTTTAAAAAGAAGGGTTTTGTTCAGTTGAATCTTAGAACATGAAATTGAGGGTGATTGTTTAACTTTGAGGTTGGAAATTTTTGTTTTCTACATTCATCTTGTGTTGGTGATAATTGTTGCATGAATCATGGTTAATATTGAAAGGTAAAATAGGGAATTGTGCATATTGGAAATCATTTTAAGGAAAAATGAGTATTTACAAATTCATGTATCATATGTATTACTAAATTTTTGTTGTGATTCAATGGACGGTGCAAACAATAAAAAGCTAAAAAAGGGGCAAATAGTCTATGAGTTTGGGTAGTGAGCTGAGTGGTTTTGAGTTGTGTGTTGTATTTGGTACCTGCGCAGGGAGTTAAGGTGCCCAATTGCCCTGTTTGCGCATATCGTTCAACGAATGTGAAAAAATGTTTTTAGTTATCTACGAGCCACCGTTTCTGGAGTTAGCGAATGTGGAAAAACATGGTTTTGGGTGTTCGCGGCCTCACCGTTCATGGAGTCGGCAAATGCGGAAGGGAAAACTGTTTTTGGGTGCCCATCGCCCCGCTGTTTCTGGAGCTGATAAATGTGGGACTATTTTAAGTATACAAAATCTATATCTATGTATGTATTTGAATTTTGGCTCTTACTTGAAAGGTCATAGTATATTTACCACCTCGTTGGAATTCCTGAATGTTTGCTTAACTTACATTTTTCACACTCATGCATAAGGGCATTCATACATATACATAATACAATAATTATAGAATGATGCATTGTAGGTTCATGTGTTTTCTGATTAATGTTATGACCTGTTAAGTTTATTACCTACTAAGTTTTTGCTCATCCCCAAACTAACAATTTCAGGAAATGAAGATGAAGTGTTCCCTAAATGAACGTTTGGATTGAAGAACACTTGTGGACATGAAAGCTTGTGTTGAATCAAGTTTTGTGTGTGTTAGAGATAGTTTTCTAAATGACTATGTGTAGTCGGATATTTTGTTGTAACAAGGATGAAGAAATTTTTGTTGAATCTTTCCTTACTTGTTGAACTGTTTTATTTTTGGTTACAAGTGTAATGAACAATTATTGTAAAGTTTTGGAAACAGTTCAAAACAGAAGGAATGTTGTTTATGTTACATCCTTTTACTTGGTTTTGTTGCTTATTTTATATTGGTAATGCATGGATGAGGATTGGAACAGGAATGTGCATTTGTCAAGGCGTTACAAATTGATATCAGAACTAACCGGGTTAAATACCTAGAGCTCGTGGGAAGCGGCTTTACCACATAGGGCTATTATGTTTGTAAGGGATGTTAGTTTGCCTTGTGTGTCTTATCTGTTGTGTGATTATGTGGGTATGGAGTTAATCTCTTAGGATATGACTTGTGCTTATTACAATCATTGAAATCCTTTTGAAAAGGCACTTGATCAATGCTTTTTCCACTAGGAGGTCCTTGAGCTCCATGGGACTACTTGGAATCTTGAGGGAGCAACTCATATGTGCTCTTTGTGTTTATGTGACTAGGTGGTGTGCTTTATGTGACTTGGATCTCTGCATAGGCATGTGTTTAACTTGTGGGTGACGTGTGGGTTGACATATAGTGTATGAATTGTGAGTTAAATCCTTCTTCCTTACTTCTATATAAGATGTCTGAATGCGGTAGAGGTCATGGCAGGCCACGTAGAGGTAGCCGAGACATGCCGGCTCAACAAGATTTACCTTCTAAGAAAAAAGGGTAGGGCAAAACGAAGCGGCCGTCCCTCTGGCCCAAGATGTAATGGGGATATTAGCCAAAGAGATGGCAGGGGCTCTCTGAGAGTCCATGGAAATTCTCTAAGCCAAGCAAGCGACGAGGATGATAAAGGGGGAGACTCAAACCTTTTTCTTGAAGAAGGAATTCTTCCATTCTAACCCTACAGAGTTCAGTGGCGGGCTTGATCCAATGAAGGCAGACGAATGGCAGGAGCAAATTATTAAGTCCTTCGAGATTCTGGACATTCGTGATGGAGTACTATAGGTGGCATTGGTGGCCTACTAACTTAAAGGGGAGACAGGTCAATGGTGAAAGTCTGTTAAGCATAGAGTAGAACATACTTGAGAGGCATTCACCCACGCCTCCCAAGAGAAGTTTTTGCCTTCTACGATAACTATCTATCTATACTATTATCTATATCGTCTATATGTACTATGTGGGTGTTTGGAAAGTGAGTTTTTTTGTAGATTTTTTTAGTTGTAGGATATTATTAGCGAAAAAAAATTTTGTGTTTGGGAAGATAATTGGATTTTTTTGTGGTTAGATGTGATGTTTGTGAGAGAAAAAGTGAAATGATTATAGGATTTGATGTGATATTTTGTTTGGATTTTTTTTTTTTTTTAAGTTTTGTAAAACATTTGTCTTGTAATGAAAAAAAAAAAAAAAAACCAAGTTCCTCAGACGCCTATATATGAAAGGAAAGGCAGACTTGGTGTATATGTCGGCATTCTTTTTGGTTTGTCCAACATAGCCATGGTGAGCATATGAGCTCCCACCTAGTGCACTTGCATTCAAAAGTTAATCATCATATATATATATATATATATATAGTATTAAAAGTAGTATTTTTTTTCATATTTAGGTGGCACATTATAGGAGTTTACTTTTTTTAAGAAAACCTCATCAACATACATTTTCTTAATTACATATAGAGTTCTACACAAACCCAAACATAATTTAAATTATACTAACTTTACTTATTTTATATGAACTCTACATGACAAATATCTCTTTCCATATATTTTTCATCGCAAATTGAGATAATCTACAAACCCAATACCAATTTTACATTTCACGTTTTTCTTCTTAATTCTTTTAAGGGTATTAAATTTTTTTAATATTAAATTGTCTTTTTTTTTTCTTCTTATTTTTCTATATATTATTCTATATCCAATACCAATTCTATATTAACTTATATTATGGATTTTGTTGTTTAAATTTTATAGTGATTCCATATATAAAATTACACTTCATTTCTTACATTATTTTATATAATCACAACTCACAAAAGGAAAGATTTGGACAACATTGATATTCTCAAAGAACCTTTAAAGTTTGGATTCACTGCTTGAGTTACTTTTTTAATTGTTGAATAGTAAGTTCTCTTATATTTTGACATCATATTACAGATAATTAATTACTTTACACACCGATATGTATCTGTGGTTTGGATGTTTTTATTATTATTATTATTTTTAGTTTAGATGTTGTTATGGAATTCTTTCGTGGTTAGTCGTTGTTGAATTTCTTTTATATAGTTGATATTTTCATTTAATTAAGAGTATTTATTTTACAATCTTATAATTTAGGGAAAATTGGTCTAAGGTCCCTACCCAACTTTTAGTATGAGGAGAGATCCATAATAATATTTTCTGATGTCTAAGGTCCCTTAATGTTAGTTTAGTTTATAAAATACCTATTTTACCCTTTTGTATATTATACGTGGTTTTCAATTTTGGAATCTGAAGATTACGTTACTATTTTTCTGGAAGATTACTTTGGGATGAACTTGGCGATCGATGGAGATTTCGATGATGCAGATTTCGTGGAAATTTTATAGGAATTTTGTAGTCGTATAGTAGTTGAGTTTCGTTGATCGTGTAGAAGTTGAAGTCGTGTTGAAGCTCGAATTTTCAGTAGAGTTGAATCAGGTAAGTTTAACAATCAGTTTAAGTTTTTTATTTTTCATTTGATTTGTATATATGGACTCCGATTTCAAATAAGTTTTTGTAGTTTATTTTGAATTAGGTTTTTATTTTCAGTTTTGATCAATGTGATAGAAAAGCCAGCTTAGTGAATTATTTTTTGATTTTTGAAGTTGATTTTTCATTCTTTGCTTTTGACAATGGAGTTGATTTTTCATTCTGTGTTACATGTTTATCAATGATAAGTTTTGTTCTTCGTGTTTGGAGACCGGCTCTGTTTTTCTTCACTGTATTAAGTTTTGTGCTCTGTTTTTTTCATTTATTCTGCACTTTTCATTTTTCTACACTTTGCTTTGTATTCCAGAGAAAATTATATGTTCATATTTTAGAGAAAATTGTATGTTTATATTCCAGAGAAATTTCTCTGCATTTTGATTTGAGTCCAATAATGCACAATCACACAGAGAAAATTATAAGCTTGTAGTCCAGTGAAAATCACAGAGAAACTTATAATTTGATAACTGATCTTCTATGTGATTTTTGTCTATGATTATGTTTAATAGTTAGCATTGAATATCTTTGTAATTTTCTCTAGATTCATTAATTCTTCTGTAATTTTGTTTTTGTTATCTTGAAGGTGAATTTAAGTTTGTAAATTTCTCTGGACTTTATTTGAGTCCAAAGAAAATTATAACGTAGGTATTATAATCCAGAGAAAATTATAATTATTAGAAATTTCTCTAGACTTTTATGTTATTCTTGTGAAGTATTTTTATATTGAACAAGTTATTTTTGGTATTTTTTGCAGTGTTGTTGCTGTGCAAATATGGGAATGATACTATTGTCATTAATGTTTCATGTGAATTGAATTAATGATGCTATGATTTTACTTGCATTGAGTAAGAGACCAGCTGGGAGGCCAAAGAAGAACAGAATTGCTTCTACTGAAGAGTTTAAAAGGGTGATGAAGTGTAGTCGATGTGATAGGATTGATCGCCATAATAAGAGGACATGCAAGGAACCTTTGTTAAATAGTTGAGGATATTATATTTATTGATTGAATAATACATTTGAGAATTACTTTGTGTATTTTGTTTTGTGAAATGTACTTTTTGGATAGTGCATATATAATACCAATCAAATTCATCCAGAAATTTTTTTTAATAGCAGTCAAAATTACTTTTTGTGTTGCGTTTTTAGAAACATACTTTGGGAGTGCCTTTATAATACCAGTCAAATTGATCCAGAGAAATTTTCCTATAGCAGAGAAATTTGCTATGTGCATTGTGTTTGTTGAAATGTGCATTGTGTTTTGTGAGGTCAAATTCATCCAGTGAAATTTGTCAATAGTAGAGAAATTTGTGAGGTCAAATTCATCCAAAGAAATTTACTATGTGCATTGTGGCAAATTTATCCAGAGAAATTTGCCAGTAGTAGAGAAAATTACTTTATGCACTATGTTTTGTAAGGTCAAATTTATCTAGAGAAATTTGTGAGGTGAAATTCATCCAGAGAAATTTACTATGTGCATTGTGGCAAATTCATCTAGAGAAATTTGCCACTAGCAGAGAAAATTACTTTCTGCACTATGTTTTGTGAGGTCAAATTCATCTAGAGAAATTTGTCAATAGTGCACTGTGTTTTGTGTGCTCAAATTCATCTAGAGAAATTTGTCAATAGTAGAGAAAACTGCAATGTGCATTGTGTTTTTTGAATTTGATGATTGTTTCGTACCAACACAGTGCATTACAAATTACATGATCATATAGGCACCATTTTGGCACGATACGAGTTAAATTTTTCTGTGAAATTCTGGTAACTTCATACAAGAAAAAGTTCTTTAAACAATTTTCTCTATGTGGATTGTGTTGATAATCACCACTAAATATGCATTATAAAAAAAATACTTAACCATTGATAGTTATGAAATTTACATTAGTTAAAAAAGTATATATACATATATGTCAAACAACATCATTTCTTCAATGTACGAAAAAAAAAAATTGAAGGGTCATTCCTAATTACATTGTGTACATTGTCTTCATTTCACTAGTATGCTTTCACTATTATACTTTCAGTTCTTCTTTTGGTGGTATTTCAATTGGTTCTGTCCATGACCGGCCAATTTCGGTCGCAAATCTCTCTATGATTTTTTGTCCTCGTGAACCTTACGTCTTGTTTTGACAATGTTGAGCTGATAGGTTCATGGTTGCTATATTGTCTCATTAGGTAGCAAACGAAGAGGCCACAATCCACACTGCATACAAATTATAGGTATAGTTAGTTTTAAGAAATATTCAAATTAGATTATCTTATTTATAGAGTTTCTGTTTCTTACTTGGTACTTATGGTGTTTTGCTGCTTTTACGTTTCGTCATTTTTAGACAATGAAAACATAAAGATGTCAACATTAAATCCCAGAGAAATTTACAGACAACAAAAGAAAATGGAACATGACAAACACACACAAAGGAGAAAAGTGATGTGGCCGGAGAAAATTCAAGAATGGAACAAACTAAACATATACCAGAGAAAATTACACATAGCAAGCTAGGAGAAATTACATATATGCCAGAGAAAATTAACAAGGCAAGCCAGAGAAAATATGCATTCCATAATATAAAAATCCCAGAGAAATTTGCAGATAACCAAAGAGAATAGAACATGACAGACACACACAAAGGAGAAAAATGATGTGGCTATAGAAAATTCAAGAATGGAACAAAATAAACATATCAGAGAAAATTACACATGGTAAGCCAGAAAATATTACATATATGCCAAAGAAAATTAAACAAGGCAAACTAGAGAAAATGTTCATTCCATAATATGAAAATGCCAGAGAAATTTATAGACAACTAGAGAAAATTGAACATAACAGACACACACAAATGAGAAAAGTGATGTGGCCAGAGAAAATTCAAGAATGGAACAAAATAAACATACCAGAGAAAATTACACATGGTAAGCTAGAGAAAATTAAACACGTGTGTATTCCATAATATGAAAATGCCAGAGAAATTTACAAACAACTAGAGAAAATGGAACATGACAGAACCACACAAAAGAGAAAAGTGATGTGGCCATAGAAAATTTAAGAATGGAACAAAATAAACATACCAGAGAAAATTACATATATGACAGAGAAAATTAAACATGGCAAGTCAGAAAAAATATGAATTCCATAATATGAAAATGCCAGAAAAATTTACAGAAAACCAGAGAAAAATAGGGAATAAGCAGAAACAAATGGGGGAATAAACATGCCAGAGAAAATTCAAAGAAAATACATAGATCAAGCAAATACCAGAGAAATTCAAATGACAAAAAAATTTACAGACAAAATCACACAAACATCTTCAAGAATAAGTTCGAAACTTAGAGAAATAACGTTTTTCAAATTCATGTAGGTTTTTATTACGAAATTGAAATCCTAATTAATTGAAGGCTAGTCAACTGTGTTTCGAAGAAAAACTAGTTGGATTGGAGAAAACTTACCAGAGTGATGATGAAAACCCTAATTTCGAACTGAAATGGCTAGAGATGAATATGCAATGAGATGAAGATGAACTGAGATGACGATGAACAATGAAAACGGGTCAGAGAAATTTGTGAGAAACGAATTGAAAAGAGTTTGGCAGAAGATAATGAAACCGTAATGGCGACAGTGAAGATGATAGTGAAACCCTAATTCTCATGTTCTCTTGCTCATGAAAATGGTTGGATGTTTGGAATGAATAGAGTCGTCGGAATGCAATCGAGTTGAGCGTTCTATGTTGATCTGTGAAGGGTATTTTGGTCCCAAAAAAAATTAAAAACACACCTGTCGTTAGTGAGGGACCTGAGACATCATTCATATTTTTGGTGTCCTTTATGCTGTAAATTACTCTTATTAGGGATCTTAAAAAAAATTTCCCTATAATTTAATATAGATATATCATATAAAATTATTATATGATAATCCAACTATAATATATTTATATTTAATTTTATATAATTTCTATTTCTATATATTTTTATTTTCCAAATGATTATAAAAAAAATTAAATAGTTAGAATTACTTTTAATTTTATGTTACTAATTTTTCTTCTAATTTAACTATTATTTTTAATATCAAAATGAGTATTTATTTTACTATTTTATAATTTAATATATATCATACAAAATTATTTTATGATAATTATACTTTTATAATACAATAGAACTAAAATTATGAAAATATACAAATAATTTAACTAAAATTAATATGTATATATATATATATATATATAAAAGTATTCAAATAACAATTTTATAGAATGATAATATTATCAAAATAAATAATTAAAATCATACTTTAATTTTAATTTTAATTTTAAATTAAAATTAAAATTATTCTTTTACCATCAAATATTTTTTGAAAAAAAAAAATAACACGTCGCGTCAGGTGCTAGTTTTGAAAAGAAAAAAAGGATCAAAAGAAGCGTCTAGGAAGGTAAACGGCTTGCATTGGTGGATGATCTCAGTATATTATGACACTGGTGTAGACACTCATTTTGACCGGCCCTAAGATTTGGACGCTTTCTTTTGATTATCCGATGATAACAATTAGAATATGTTTCCCGTAAAATTCTCAGTAAAAGAGATGAAATTTGAACTTAATCCCAATCTTCACCATTATGGCCAAATTATTTTAAAATACTGAATATTTCATTAATTTAGTATTTTTGTAATTTTTCATAATTTTATGTGTTTGTTCATATTTTTGGTGTATTTTATATAAAAGAAAATAATAAAACAAATTATATTATGTGTTTAAAATTATTATATTATATGTTTAGTATTTTGGTATAAATTATATATTTTATATATTATTATAATTATATTATATTATAAAATAAAAAGAATAAAAAAACGATTTGATGTCGGCATGCCGACATTCAAATCCACTTGATTGTATATATATATTATTATATTATTATTATTATTATATCATTTGCCTATATAAGGCAATGATATGGAGGAGGAAAGGAGGCTGGAGAAGGAAAAAATGGAGAAAAGAAGAGAAGGCCAGCAGGGAGGAAAACAAAAGAGGGGGAGAGAAAGAGTCTGAAAAAAAAAGAGAGAAGGGAAAATAAAATATTTTCTTTGATATTTTTATTTTCATTTCATCAATACACCATTCAAAAAAACAACCACTAAAGTTGTAATTCCAAATTTTGGACTGAAAATTGAGAACATATTCCATAGACTTGAGAGTAGTCAAAAGAAAGTTTGTGACTCAAAAAATTCATCATTTTCCCAAAAGGTGAGTTTTTGCAAATTTTCATTTAATTTAAAAATGTGATATAATTTGTTTAAATACTTCATTTACTTCTTTTTATAAACTTTTTTTTATCACTTTAATGGGATGGCTGCACCACCCACATATCTGCTGTAATTTAAATATTGTATATAAACTGAATCTACCTCGCCAAATGAATAGTAACCTCCGGCGGTGAATAGTAACTTCCGGCGGTGAATAGTACCTCCGACGGTGAATAGTAACCGCGACGATGAATAGTACCTCCGGCTATTTAATTTTGCTCGCTTTCTATAGCTTAATTCCAGCACTATTATATGCTATTTAGGGGGCTGTTTAATTTATTTCAATGATTTATGTTTTAAATATCAAGTTTGTTTGTACTAACCAATTAATCAATTTCGCATAATCATCTCTGCAACCTCCCTCCATTCTTTGCTTATTTCGATTAAAAAGTTGTGAAAAATTAAGATTGTGATTCAAGTATAAGAAATGAACTCTTCCATGCTTAATGGTTTAATCTCTTCAAAGGTTTATTATCAAAAGTATAAAACACCTATACTTAATGGTTTAATCTTTTTGGAGATTCACTATCAACGGCATAAAACGTTTTATGCTTAAGAGGTTCATTACCAAAAATATACAACATTCTATGCTTACTAATTTAATCTCTTAAAAGCATAAAACGTTCTATACTTAACGGTTTAAATTCTTTGGAGGTTCACTACCCCAAATGTATACATGTTCTTATACTAAAGCACAATCTTTTATTTTTCATTTCTCTTTATTCATCACTGTGTTTACTTTTAAGGGACTAATTGACCATTGGAAATCACCAAGGAAAATGTCATTATCACTTATTATCAAGTTTGGATTTCAAGTCATTATCACTCAAGTTTGTGTTTTTCTAAGTCATTATCATTCTTTTGAGTTTGACTAGTCTTTGTTGCACATCTTGAGTTTGACTTGAAATCCCTTATCGCTTGTAAATAAGTTTGACTCTTCCTTTGTAATTTCCCTCGAAGAAAATTTTCTCGGGTTAAGTTGATGCTTGTTTCTCTTTATTGCATTTTGGACTTAGTGGACGTAAATATCACTTTTGTACAAACATGAGAAAACATAAATAAATGGAAAGGTAATAAAAAAGGCTAATAAAATTGGTTAAAATTGGATTACAACCGATATAAAGAATCAATATGATTAATTGAATTCGGTCGGACGTTATACCGAGTTTATTGTGTCAAGGCTTGCCTTACATCAATTCTTGTAATAAATTAGACAGCCCCTTTCATTTATTATTCATTCGGTTTTGTAATAATTATTTATTCGGACATTTAGACATTCGGACCCTCCTTCGTGAGGACAAATATGTAATAAGTTGTATGTCTTCCAACCCCCATTCTTTCTCCCTTTTATTTCACTGCTTATGATGGTTAGATTAGGGACATCATGTTTAATTAGCATTTTCCATGATTTGCATCCATTCGTTTGCATGCATAAAAGTTTGACTCATCATATTATTCAAATGTCAAATTCAAACTCTTTGCTTGAATACATGCTCTATCACATGTCTTAAATTGACTCGCATGCCATGTTGGTAGCCGAACTTATTACTTCCACGTTGTATGTGTTACATTAGCCATATCGCATTAATTAGGATCATGTATTTTTTCTAACTATTTACTTTCTTTTGACTCACCTTCGGACATAAGGTAAGTTTTTATGTTTTAGCATATTGCATAAGTGTGATTGCTGTCATATCAAACATACTACCATAAGGCTAACTGCTTATTTGATATACCTGTTTGAATGCCTGTGGATGAAGGCTAATCACTAGAATTGAGATACTTTGATTCATGTATATATGAGATCACCATTTTCAATGATACATATTCAAAACATTTTTTTTTTTCAAAACAAACATGGAATCAAACGTTCCAACTTTTCGTGAAATTAGTCTATACTTGTATGTTACATATAGAACAAGAGCATATATTGTACATAAAAATCACATCATGATTAGTAGAGGCCGATCTTTGGTCGGGTGAGTGGGGTGTTCAATTATTGACCTTCCCCTCTCATACCTAAGTTTCTGAACCAAGACACTTTGGTAACGACAGACTAATGGCCTTTGGCACGAGTCATGGATTTCCTAAATTTCCCAAAATAAATATTTAGGTGGCGACTCTGATATTTGGCAAAACAGTCCATTTTTGGCATTTGATTCAAACATCGATTTTCCAAACGAATTTACCGGATTTGGACTCTTTTTATGTTTTTCACTGTTTCACATTGCACTTGTGAAATCAGAATCAGAACCAACACACAAGTGGAGTCCGAACTGTAAGGGCTACTCCATTCTTCCGAAAGGAAGCGCGAAAAGCCGAGCTACAACTAGCTTTTACAAGTTATTGACCATAAGTTTTTTGAGTTTCTATAGCTTGAATAGGGACATTTGTTTCTGCTTCTCATTTTTTCATTTGTTCCTCTGTTATTGCATGATGTAGTCCTTTTGGTCATTGGTGCTTTTGACTCACTATAATATTCCCTTTTCGCAGTTACAGCTGCATATTTTGCCTCTAAATTTGAGGATTTTGATTTGGTTGATTATACATATTAATTGGCTATAATTCTGACATATTTTTGCCATACTGCAGGTTGAGTCTGAGTACCTCACTCTGTACACTAACTATGGTCTAGGTCTTACCACTTGGAGTCCATTTGCATCAGGAATTTTAACTGGAAAATATAACTCTGAAACCATCCCACTTGATAGTCGGTTTGCATTGAAAAATTACAAGGTAAACCTATTTGGAAGTTATAATTTTTTTCGCTGAAGTACCTATTTATTTAAAGTTTTATCATAATTTATATTTGGCTTAGTTAAATTTGCACTCAAGTCTCCTGTAATTTTTGGTGAATATGCTCTCTGCTTAATTCATCCTTTATCTTTATTAAAATAAAAATATGAAGACATTCATCTGTGGATGGCTAAGTATTCTTTTGTGAAGATATATTGGCATATGCAATGCTACATATTCTTTGCCGATCAAAAAAAAAAAAAAAAAATGCAATGGTACATTAATTTTTGTAACATGGGATAGTAATCCCAGTTTTCATTGAGTAGATAAACTAGGTTGCAAGAGAATGGACATCAATCTCTTTCCGCCCCTCTTTTTCTGTTGAGCACTGCTATATTTCACTGGTTCTCGTCACTACAAAAAATTTGACTTTTTGCGACGGCAGAATGCCGTCGTAAATACTCGAAATGCCGTCTCAAAAGCTTTTTTGCAACGGCAGATGATTTTTAGCGACGGCAAGTGGGGGGTCGCAACAAAGGGCGTTGCTAAAAGGTTTTAGCGACGGTACAATGCCATTGCCTTTTTTTTTGCGACAGCAAAGTTGCCTTTTTGCGACGGAATTATGCCGTCGCCATTAATATGAAAAAATCTAAGATTTTTTGAGACGGCGCTGTGTTGCCGTCACTAAAGGTGTTATTTGCGACGGAAAAAATGCCATCGCGAAAGTATTTTTATTGTGACGGGATACCTGCCGTCGCTAAAAAATATTTGAGACAGCACGACATGCCGTCGCTAAAAGATTATTTGCGACAGCAAAGAATACCATCACAAAAGATTTTTGTCTCAACTCTGCCAATATTATTTGCAACGGCAATGTGATGCCGTCTCAAAAAAAAAAAAAAAAATCCTGCAATAAAATTATTAAAAATATGAAAATTACCTGTATTAAATGAAAAATAACTGAAAAACAAAACAATAATTATATAATAATATAAAAATTCCAGTATAAAAATAACAATTCATCCAAAATAAAAATATTCTTACATTTATTACAACACATTAGCAAAATTATCCCACTACATAATATATGTACAATGTTTAAATACATAATGTTGTTCACAATTCAAAATAACGTAAATAAAAAACAAAAGTTTCCCTCATGATTCTTCCATGGGTAACAAAAACAAAAGTTAATCGCAATCTTCACACGCCTGCATTCCACAAGAAGCAAACTGCTACTCGGGAAATATCTAAAAACAAAAAATGAAAATATCTAATGACAATATAATTATGTGTTAATAATTTAATTGCAAAAAAACATAAAAAATTAACTACTATATAATTACAAAGATAATTAAGTAAATAATTTTGACTAGACGGAAATCTAGCTCTAACTCCCAAACTGGGAACCCAATTGGAGTCTCGTCTTCTCCTACAAGTCTCTCGTGCCTAGGCGGTTGTGTGTGCCAAGTTTCATGCTAAACGGACGCCGTTTGATGACTTTGGGGCGTCAACACCTCCAATTCAAGTTTCTTAAGGAACTAATTTGCCTAGAATGAAATCCGGCTCTAACTCCCAAACATAGAACCCGATTGGAGTCCCGTCTTCTCCCACAAATCTCTCGTGCCTAGGTGGTCGTGTGTGTCAAGTTTCATTCTAAACCGACACCGTTTGGTGATTTTGAAGCATCAACAACTCCAATTCAAGTTTCTTAAGAAACTAGTTTGCCTAGAGTGAAATCCGGCTCTAACTCCCAAACCGGGAACTCGATTGGAGTCCTGTCTCCTCTCATAAGTCTCTCATGTCTAGGCGGCCATGTGTGCCAAGTTTCGTGCTAAACCGACGTCGTTTGGTGATTTTGGGGCATCAAGACCTCGAATTCAAGTTTCTTAAGGAACTAGTTTGCCTAGAGTGAAATCCAGCTCTAACTCCCAAATCGGGAACTCGATTCAAGTCCCGTCTTCTCCCACAAGTCTCTCATGCCTAGGCAGTCGTGTGTGCCAAGTTTTGTGCTACTCCGACGCCATTTGATGATTTTGGAGCATTAACACCTCAAATGAATCAACCATTATGGGAAAGAGGGAAAGAATTAACCATTATGGGAAAGAGGAAAACCAAAACACAAGAACCAAAGGAGCCAAATTATGCAAAATGGATTGGGGTGGATCACATTCTGGAGATGTAGAAGGGAGTCATGAAATAAGGAAAAGAAGAATTAATGTGGCATGCTTATTGGAGCAAACACACTGAGCATCTTCCAAAGTATTTGTCAGCATATCCAAAAAGTATTCTTTAAAGACCCCTCCATAGCTAAGAAGTGCAATCAAGTTCGTTGACAGATAATTTTTCTTAGGTTTATTGCTAGAAGATGAAAAATGAAACTTAGGAATGTCAATTTTAACAATAGAATCCAAACCCAAGATAATTTACTTGGATGTCCTATCTCTATCATGATAAATTATTGTCATCCTAAAGTCTTATTACAGTACCAATTATGGAATTTGGAACCCCAATCTTGAAGTAAAAATTAGATAGATTTCATGGTCTAACTCAAGTACAATGACAATTTGAAGCTATAGATCATTTATCAATGTAAGATAAGGAAAGACAACTAATTATATCAAGTGCCACTAGTACATGACATAATGATTGTATATGACCACAGTACAAAGTCAATTTTCAAAAAAAAAAAAAATACATACCTAATTCCAAATGTCCTGAAAGGATAGCAAATTAATAATTAATTAACTTGATAACTTTTAGAAACTGTTCTGCAACAAGATACTTGCTGATCACTAAGCACAAGTGTTTCACAAAATGGTAAATTTTGGGTGTTGATGACTCCTTACAAATGAATCAAGAGACAAGAAACTTAACTACTAATTTATAGGGGGTTTATATACGATTGGCAGTTAGGGCAACTCCACAAAAAATATTCTTCAATTAATTCCAAAAAATATTGTGTCATTGACTTCAAATATTATTTATCATTTATGTACAAACATGAATTGAGTTGCCAAACTCAGATATGAGTTAAGGCACTGTTTGAATACTTTTTTTTTTTTTTTTTATCTGCTACCATTTGGATGTTTGAGAAGTGGAAATAACTCATGCATGTCTATGCAAGTCAACAAATTCAGTACAAATGATATACTTTATCTTTAGGACCAAATAAATTTTACTACCAAATAAGCAGACAAATTCACAACAAACAATTAGGAACTATCGCGACAAATCAGAAAAACAGTTAACATCAATGAACACTTGAATCAGTAAAATCCATAAATCTAAAACCACCAAAGAGGGACAAACTATTGGTAGAAATTATAATATCAAAAACCACCAGGAATAGAAATATTTACCTTCTTTCCCCCAATAACATTGAATGTATATAATAAATAGGGTTAAGTACATAGAACCTCTTAGAAGATAAGAGTAGGAGTGGCAACGGGGCGGGGCGGGGCCGGGGATCACACTCCCCGTCCCCGATCCCCGATGGTGAACATGGCCCCGTCCCCGATCCTCGACGGGGAACCTTTCCCTCTCTCCACCCTCGCCCCTGATCGGGGATCGGGTTTCCCCGACCCCGAAACTTCCCCGCCTAAATTTGTTTCAACGTCAACAACACCACCACACATACATGTTCAACAACATACACAGAAAGATCAAGAAGGCATCATCAACACAGAATCATTAACAACAGAATAAATAAAAAATAAAAAAAAATTTGACAGAGATCTGAGAGCAATGAGCATCATCAACACAGAGGAGATCTTAGTGTATTGCGTGCATCATCAACGAAGGACGATCTGGTGGAGTTCATGGAGGAGGACGATCGGTGGCGATGGACGATCTGAGAGCATCATCGGCGTCGCGATGGGTGGCTGTGGCTGTGGCTGTGACGGCGTCGCGACAGTGGCGATGGACGACGGAAGGACTCCTCCGGCGTCGCGGACAGTGTTGATCGGCGTCACGGACAGATCTAGTTTGGTTACAATGATGATCGACGATCGATGTGTTGATCGACATTGAGATTGAGTAGAGGGAAGAGAGAGATACAGAAGTGGAGAGGATGAGATGAGATGAGGGTTTGGTTTGGTTAGGTGACTGTAATATATAAATAAATATATAAATATAAGGGAAGAGAGAGATACATTTTGGTTTATTATTATATATATATAAATATATAAATATAAGGGGTATAAAAGTAATTTTACTTCGGGGAAATTCGGGGATGGGGCCGGGGACGGGGGCGGGGCCGGGGATCAAACACTGATCACCGTCCCCGGCCCGTGACAGATCGGGGATTAATTTTCAAATACCGTCACCTCCCCGTCGGGGGTATTTTTCGGGGAAAAACCGTTTAAATCGAGGTCGGGATCGGGGATCCCCGTCGGGCCGGTTTCAAATTGCCATCCCTAGATAAGAGATCTCTTGTTCAATTAAGAGATCCTTTGAATCGGTATATGAATGCAATCTTGGATTACCGCTATTTCAAGTCAATCCATATATGAAAACATGTTATATATCTCAAAATGTCATGATTTGAATCGGTATCCACTGCAAGACCTTTAATTTTATTTTGTCTTTGATGATGATTTGAGAAGAAAACCCTTTTTCAAGATATTGCAATCTCACAACACAAAGAACACACAAGTGCCAGCACAAAAAACCGCAACGACCACAATAAAACACAGCAACCTAAGGTGATCCATCTTTATTTTCAGTTTTTATTTTTCTAATATTTATCCTTGTGCTAATTTGTTATTTGTTTTATGAGAAAATGAGATTTTAGGACTATCACACACCATTATTTTCAGAGCATTACTGATGACTTTCATCTCTTTTTTTTTTTCTCAAGAATTTTCTAGGAGAATTACAAAATCATGCAAAAAAAAGACCAAATGGATTTATATAGTCACGCGAGTACAATCAAAGTCCTAAGAATCAATTAGTAAATTGCATAGAAGTTTTAAATTTGGAAGGGAAAAAGAAAGAAATAGAAAACAAAAATTACTTATCTGAGAGCCTATTTCTCTCCATGGAGTTTGTGAAGGGTGGGAGTGTTGAAGATTGGGTAAAAATTAGAATCACAAAACATATACTAATCTCTAATATCAACAACATTGACAAATCAAATATATTTGCATTACACAAACAAAATTGGAATCACAAAACATATACTAATCTCCAATATCAACAACATTGACAAATCAAATATATTTGCATATACTAGTCTGTTGATGAATGGGAATATACCTGGTTTCCATATAATAGAGTTCAGCGTGATAGAGTGAATTCATACTATTTTGGAAGCATGTCCTGTGTAAGGTAACCACTAACAAAAAGAAATGTTTTTGAATAAACAAGTAAAGATGAGTTAATGGAACAACAACTATTCACGAAATATAATGTTCAATCAACTGAAAATTATGTCCTATATTGATGGTATTAGCAAGAACATACCAAAACAATTCAAGATTAGAAATTTGATTGTAGAGGAACAAAAAAAAAGGCAATGAAGAGTTAACTATGAAAGTATAAAGTTAAAAAAAAAAATGAAGTTGCTTTGACTGCATAAGACAGCATGTTTTTGATATTGCATTAAACCTTACCAAATAACACGCACACACAGTTTCTAATTTTGTAAAGAAATGTATCCAGTATACAAAATACATGTCAGAGGATATTTGATCTCCAAGATGAATGCTGGAGGAAAATATAATAATGATTGGCAAATAAATAAATAAAAATAAAAAGTCAAAATCAAACAGAAAAAAAAAACAATCGAAGAGATGAAGGAGAAAGAGAGATCAAACCAGGATGAGATCGAAGAGAGCGCCCTGATCGACTTTGACGAACTCGGCATCAAAGTTCTTGAGTTCATCCTCGGCAGTCTTGTCATCGGACTTGGGAGTATCGACATGCTTTTTGGTCGATGCCGTCACACTGCTCGCTGCCGTTGCTTGACGCCGTTGATTCGATGCTCACCATTGTTTGTCGCTGCTCACAGTCGAGAGAGAGAGAGAGAGAGAGAGAGAGAGAGAGAGAGAGATGTAAGAAGAGATGGGGATTTTTGATACGGTTTTTGGTTCAAAAGATTAGGGATTTTTGAGACTGGGGATTTTTGGTTGAGACGGAGTGAATCGGCTTCCTTGTAGGTTCTACTTGAGTGATTCAGTGATCGGAACTTGGTGATTCCGACCTGGAGACGAATAGTTTCCATGGATGACGGGAAATAGTTTCCAAGCTCATCGGTGAATCACACGAAGATGAGTTGCGTGAAGGTGGGGTGGGGAGAACTTAGGAAAATGATGAATCGCACGAAGAAAAGGAATTAGAGTTGAGCGTGAAAAGAAAGAGAGGGAAAATGAAATCACAGAGATAGGGTTTTGTGGGAAATTCAAACATTGGGAAATTTGGGATGGAGGTAAAAAATTGAAATCTTGTTTGGTTGATTTTCTTTTAAAAAATGTATTTTTGAATTTTTAAAAATTGTTTGATTTCGATTTTTTTGATTTAATTTTTTAAAAATTGAATTTTTTATTTTTCGTGAATTTTTAAAATTTTAAGTAATTTTTAATTTTTATATTTTTAGATACACCGTATTTAAATGTATCTAAAAAGTAAAATATTTGTCTAAAAAAAATTTAAAATTCAATAAATGTACAAGAATACGAAAAATATACTAAATTTTCATATATATATATATATATATTTATAGTATTTAGTGAATTTTATAAATATATTTTTCTTCATAAATATTATATTTTTAAAGTGTATTTATGTTTGGTGTATTTAAAAATTAAAAAAAATTCTTAGAATATTCAAAAAAAAATTAGTGAAAAAAAAAAAAACACACATATAATAAAAAAATTCAATTTCCTGAAAAATAAATACTGAAAATTTAAACCAAACAAGCTGATCATATCCTTCATAAAATTATATAAAATTGACAAGTATAGTAGTTTTGATTTTTAATTTTTTTTCATGAAACTAATTTTTAGTCTTTAAATATAAATTTGAATCAAGTTTCAGAGGGAGCGACAATAGTGGTGAAGGTGGTAGATAAGAGGTGGTGGTGGCGGCTGCGACGAAGGAAATTAGTGGTGAAGTTGTGGTAGTGGTAGAGATGGAGTGGCGATAGTAGAGAAGAGGTAATGGTAGTAGTTGTTGTAGTAGTTGTGGTAGTAGAGTGGTGGTGATAGTGGTAGTAATGGTAGTCATAGAGATGGAGTGGCAACATTGGTGGTAGTGGAGTGAGATTTGTAGTAGTAGTGAAGGTGGTAGAGGAGATGGGTAGTGTGTGTGTGTGTGTGTGAGAGAGAGAGAGAGAGAGAGAAAGAGAGAGAGAGATGAGTGAGAGATAGAGAAAGAGGGAGACAGAGACAGAGACAAAGACAAAGTGATGAGCGAGAGAGAGACAAAGTGGTCGCTAAAAGTACATTTTCTTGTAGTGGATTGATAAATAAAGAGGGAGCTCGATAAATAGAGAAGAGAGGAGAGAGAAAGTGAGCAAGGCGAACACAGTGAGGGAGAGAGAGAGTGTGTGACAGACAAACAGACAGGCAAACAAAGAGAGGAGAGAGAGAGAGAGAGAATAGTGATGAGAGAGAGAGAAAGAGAAAGAGAAAGAGAGAGAGAGAGAGAGATAGAGATAGAGAGAAGAGAGATGAACTAGACAAACAGAGAGATATGAGAAATAAAAAAGACAGAGAGAAAAGAGAGATGAGAGAGACAGAGAGAAGAGAGATAAGCAAGAGACACAGAGAGAGAGAGAGAGAGAGAGAGAGAGAGACAGACAGACAGAGAAGAGTGATGAGTGAGAGAGAGAAAGAGAAGAGAGAGAGAGAGAGAGACAAAGACAGAGAGACAAGAAAATGAAAAAATTGGTAGAAAGAGAAATGTTATATCAAAAGCGAGAGAGAGACAAAGTGGTCTCTAAAAGTGCATTTTCTTGTAGTGGAGAGCTCGGTAAATAGAGAAGAAGGGAGGGAAAGAGTGAGCAAGGTGAACACAATGAGAGAGAGAGACAGACATACACAGAAAGAGAAAGAGAGAGAGAGAGAGAGAGAGAGAGAGAAGAGTGAGAGACAGAGAGACAGACATAGAGAGAGAAAGAGATAGAGAAGAGTGATGAGTGAGAGAGAGATAGAGAAAGAAAGAGATAGAGATAGACACAGACAAAAACAGAGAGAGAAACAAGAGATGAGCGAGAGATAGACAAAGAGAGAGAGAGAGAGAGAGAGAGAAGAAAGATGAACAAGAGAGACAGAGAGTGAGATAGAGAGAAAAGAGAAGAGAGATGAGCGAGAGAGACAGAGAAAGAAGAGAGATGAGAGAGATAGAGAGAATAGAGATGAGTGAGAGACAAAGAGAGAAAGAGACAGAGACAAAGACAAAGACAGACATATAGAGAAAAGTGATGAGTGAAAAAAAGAAAGATAAGAGAGAGAGAGAGAGAGACAGAAAAAGAGACAAAGAGAGAAGAGAGATAAACAAGAGAGAGAGAGATAGAGAGAAGAGAGATGAGCGAGAGAGACATAGAGAGAAGAGAGATGAACGAGAGAGACAGAGAGAAAGATAGAGAGAAAAGAGATGAGCGAAAGAAACAGAGAGAGATAGAGAGAAGAGAGATAAGCGAGAGAGATGAGCAAAAGAGACAGAAAGAGAAAAGAGATGAGAGAAGAGATAGATGAGTGAGAGACACGGAGAGAGAGATAGATAGATAGATAGACAGACAGAGAAGAGTGATGAGTGAAAGAGAGAAAGAGAAGAAAGAGAAAAAGATGAAAAAATGGGTGAAAAGATATAGACAAAGAGAGAGAGAGAGAGAGAGAAAGAAAGAAAGAGCGAAAAGAGATAAACGAGAGAGAGAGACAGAGAGAGAAGAGAGATGGGTGAGAGACATAGAGAGAAAGAGAGAGAGAGAGACAGACAGATAGAGAAGAGTAATGAGTGAGAGAGAGAAAGAGAAGAGAGAGAGAGCAAGAAACAGACAGATAGAGAAGAGTGATGAGTGAGAAAGAGAGAGAGAGAGAGAGAGAGAAAGAGAAGAGAGACATAGACAGAGACACAGAGAGAAAGAGACAGACAGGCAGACAGACAAGAGTGATGAGTGAGAAAGAGAAAGAGAAGAGAGAGAGACACACATAGAGAAAGAGAGAGACAGACAGGCAAAGAAGAGTGATGAGTGAGAGAGAAAAAGAGAAGAGAGACAGAGACAGAGAGATTGGAAGATGAAAAAATAGGTGAAAAGAGAAATGTTCAAAAGAGTAAGACGACGTCGTTTTTTTTTTTTTTGAGAGAAAAATACCGTTGTATTTATTTAAAGCATTTTGTGACTATATATATATGAAACCGTCTCAAAGCCACAATATATATATATATATATATATTTTACTTTTTACTTTTTTTTTTTTTTTGTAATGGTTCCTATTACAGTCGCCAAAAACTCTCATTTTTTTTTCTTTGCGATTGCAGCTGGTACTGTTGCAAAAACTCTATTTTTTTGCGATAGCAATCTCTGCTGCCGCAAATACTCTATTTTTTTTTGCTACAGCAATTTCTGCCGTCGCAAATACTCTCATTTTTCGCGACAGCATTTTATGCCGTCGCAAATACTATTTTTTGCGATGGCAAGTTGTGCCTTATCAAAAAGTCACATTTTTTTGGCGACAGCAAGTTGTGCCGTCTCAAAAAGTCACATTTTTTTGGTGACAGCAAGTTGTACCGTCGCAAAAAGTCATTTTTTGCGACAGCAAATGTGCCGTCGTAAAAAGTTCCGCCTTTTAAGCCCACTTTTCTTGTAGTGCGTTCTTCGTTTGTATCACCATTTACATGGTAGAATCTCATTCTTTTTGGTTTTCTCCTTAATTTTCTCTTCAATGCAATGTTCCAATGACAAGCATCCTTTTAGGATGTTACACAAAAATGGAGAAACTAACCATTTAAAAATAACATTTTGATTTACTTTTCTTTTCTTCTAAATCTTCAAATTTCAGAATTTATCACCAACTTGGTTTAGGAAATGAAATCAAAGCCAGAAAATCAGAGAAGTTAGGGGACTTGGTGGCTTACATCCACCATTTGGGGACATTGATTGTCAGCATCTAATACACAAGTCCTAGTCTAGTTTTCATATCTCTTTTCTGCTCCAACTAGAGCAGTTTTATGCAAAGTTGATCTTACAACCCATGCATTTTTTTCAGACTATTGAACATGCAAGTTGAATTGGTCTGGATAAGCCCTCCAGTTTACTTAATGATTGATTTGTGATGGGGTTTAAGGTGTTACCTGTGTCTTGGTGTATGGGTTGATTCTATAACCATCATTGACTCCTATTCCTTATTATTTACCAGTAGCATAGTTGAATTTTGCATTTTCTTTTCTGTTTTTTAATTTTCTTTTCATGGTTCTGAGTGCTGAGAACTGCAAATAGGATTACCGGATTATTTGGAACATCCTAATCTGGGCATCTACCACAATCTAGTTATGTAGTTGATGATTTGACATTTTCATACTTCTAACTTGTGGTGCCTCACCAACATCTTTATATTATTTTATTTTTGTCTTTTCATATATCTGATTTTTAACTTTTTGTATGGTAGAATCTTGCTAGTAGATCGTTGGTGGAGGACGTGCTGAAAAAGGTTAATGGACTAAAACCAATTGCAGACGAACTAGGTGTGCCTTTATCTCAACTTGCAATCGCGTGGTGTGCTACAAACCCTAATGTCTCATCTGTTATTACTGGTGCTACAAAAGAGTCTCAGGTCAGTTTTGTCTTAAGGGTGCAATTCGGGGTTTTGTGGCTTTGTTTCGTTTTTATTTGAATTTCTCTACCTAGGTTGGTTTTGTATTTCAGAGCTCATGCTTTTGCAAATGGATTTCACTTGTGAAGTTTTGTCTTTCTTTCAGCAATTTTTTCTTCATGAGTTGTTTGTGTTAATGAAATAGATTTTGTTCTAAACTAAAGAAATGAAAAATAGAGAAAAGACCTAAAAATTTGGATATGGGTATAGCTGATATACATTCGTAAAATATATATGTATAATTTTTAGTATTGTATTATATATAAACTCAAACCATTCTTTGAGCCAATGGCCAACCACTTTATGGTTTTTTAGTAGGTCCTACACAAATTTCATTTCAATAGCAAATCTACATTGTTTTTATTGTCCTTGTACATTTTCCTTTTATTCTTTATATGTTATATGCAATAGTGTTGCATACAAGTTTACTTGCTTGTTTTTAACTGTTTAAATCCAATTTTAGTGTCATCAAATTTTTTGATTTATCTTTTCTTTTTAAAAATAAATAGTTATAGATATGGATGGCTATGGGATACACATTTACTTTGTAAGCATTATGCAAAGACATTTAAGGTTGATCTTGCAATGTGTCACTAAACCATGTGGCATGTATGCTCTGCCTTGATTAATGTCTCATTTTCATTGGTCTTTTCTTTTTGTCTCTAATATATATATATATATATATATGTCCACATTAAAAGCCATGATTTTTCATTAATGCAGATTCAGGAGAACATGAAGGCCATTGATGTCATCCCATTACTAACACCTACGGTGCTAGAAAAGATTGAGGCTGTTGTTCAAAGCAAGCCAAAGCGTGCAGATTCGTATAGGTGAACGTAGATTTTGTTGTATCTCCTTGTGTTTTTATCTGTAGTAGTACTCTGAAGACTTTGCGTGGTTTTTCATTTCCGAAGTGTGTAGAGAACACACTTCATTTGTTACAGATGGTGTTACCTGATGGTATCTTTTGCATCCACCTTTTGAACCTTTTAATTTCTCAAGCGATTGAACAGATATTGGTTGCAGTGTTTCATTATATTTTGCATTTGAATAGATGAAAAAGTACTGTCTTGGGGTATTATAGTTGGAATATTAAGTAGTGTTCTTCTTTCTTTCATTTTTTGAGGAAAAAGTAGTGTTCTTTGTTATTTGCTTTGGTTTTAATTTTAATTTTAATTATTTTTTAGTTTAAATTTAATTTTAGGGAAACATGAGTGAAAATAGTCTGGCCATTCAAATTTCCTGTGTTGGGTCGTACAAAAAAATACTTGTTTGGTTTAGTTTTTTAATTTTGGGGAAACATGAACTGCCTTCAAGTGACGCTACATATTCTGTTTTCTGAATTTTATTGTCAAATGACAATGTCGACAACCGATTGAGTGATTATTCATTACATCTTATAATTAATCGAAATATGTCTGATTCAGAGAACAACAAACAAGATTTTTATGTTGTGTTTGGTTGGAGATTTGGAAAAGAAAAGAAAAAAAGTGTGTGAAATTAGGTAAAATGAAGGTATATTTTATTCACATTTTACCTATCTTTTTTTTTTTTTCCCTTTCCAAATCCCTTCTCAGATCTTTCAACCAAATACAGCGCTAAGGCCTACATATTTGCCAAAGAATGAGGATGATAAGAGAGAATGCAAATATAGTACGCGTCACAACGAGTAAAAGCAGTACAACGATAGCAAGAAGTGAAAGAAATGACCATGGATTGTTTGTTGAAATAATTCCTCTTTAAGTTTGCCATCAATATATTCCAACGATGCCTACAATGCTTATTCACATTTGTGAGAATTTTAGAGTAAGTGAAGTGGCCATGGTTTAATTTCCTACAGTTTATAATGGATTATCTCTTTCATCTGTGAACGTAAGCAGGTTTGTGTCAAACTCGTAAAACTTTGTGTTCACTTGATTGTGCTTGCTTTCGTTTGTGTTTGGGGATATGAAATAAATCCCAACAATAAGGACTAATGATGAAAACCATTTATGATAATTTTTTGGTTGCTTAAACTTATTTACTTTACCAATTCAAAGACTAGGGACAAGCAATCCATCGGTAGACTGCTCAGTGAATCTACAAGATGAAGTGTCGTCAAAGTCACATTTGATTCGATTATGTGTTAATCTTTATATTACTATCCTAATAGTCACACATGGTTAGCTTGAAGAAGTTATTCTATTTTAAGAAGCAAGTGTTAAAATGCAATATAGTAAGGTGAATCACGCTTCAAACAAATAAAAAAAAAAAAAAAACTTAGTGGATTACAAACTCCACATTCAAACCCAAATACTTGAAAAAATAACATTACACACACACAACATAGTTATTGTGTTTGCTTGAACTTTCTTGAGAACCAACCAACCAGTTCATTGGTTATTCATTAGAACGTATTAAAAGTAATACATGTGATTTAGGTTGTATTTGAATGATGAATTTGAATAGTAAATTTGGAAAGGCAAAGGGAAAGGTGAGTTTTTCAAATTTCTACCTAAATTTATTGTTGTGCCAGAGGGCCTTAGATATGAATACACAAGACAAAGATGCACGAGAATAACAAAACAAATTCTAATTCACTTAATTGAATTTAAAGTAAATACAAAATCTCACAAACAAATACAAATGGGAGGTAATCCCCCATAACTCACAACCACTCTCTAATTCAAATATTTTCTATCTTGGCATACAACACATTAGCTTTCTATTTATAGGCTTCTGAGGAGGATGAGAGACGGAAGCGGTGACGCCAAAACCACAGTGTTTCAAATGCATTTGGGAAGCTTCATGGTGGCTTCCATTGTTGACTAACCAAGAGCTTCAATTCAAACCCATCTTCTTTAGTAGCTTCTGGATCATCTAGAAGTCTCAAGAACAATTTGGAAGAGAAGAGGACAAGTTGAATCCAAACTTCTTATACTTCATGGAAAAGCAGAGGAGAAGCAAAGCCAAACATCCAACCATTCTCCACCTTAGCGAAGAATCTCCAGTACATAAATTTCAACAAAACTCCACCTTAGCAAAATACCATAAACAAATAAACAACCAACTATGCAAGTGCTTCAAAACGAAAATACTCTAATGCCCAAAACAAATTCTGTTGCACCAAATAAAACCAACGAGCGTTTTTCAAACAAATCAAAACGAAACAGCAGACTCAAAAGTTCGAGACATATCAAGCCAATCCATACTGCAGAACAGAACGAACTAGTTCTTCTAATTTTCTGTAACAAATCCAAATTCCAAACTCCATCATGATGTCAAATTCCAAAATTTCAAAACACCAAAGTTTTACTAAGACCTAAAGTAGATTGCCACAAGATCTTCTTCAAATCGACGAATGTGAATTTTTTCCCAAGATCAACAAGTGGCCGAAGACCACACCAACAACCTAAAATTCAGATTCAGAATAATTAGTATAATCTTGTGCCACATTGACTTTGGAAACAATATTTTTTTTCCCTTTAAACTTAGACAATCTGTCACGCCTAAAAAAAAAAAAAAAAAAAAAAACAAACATTAAACCCATTCATAGAGACATGCATTGATACACAAAAGATCCACATTCATCTATTCATCAGAGTATTTCATTACAAAAGTATTACATATTAACAACAAAAGCAAATGCCCTACGGGCTTATAGCTTTCCAAGTTAACACTTGGTTACAAAAGAGAGTGCTAACTCAATTACACATTAAGCCCTTGGCTTGAATCTATATGTAATACAATCAAAGAAAGTAAGACAACAAAAGTATGGCCGCCTCTAGCCTCCCAAGCTATGCCTTTAGAGGTGGCATGCTACCTGTACCTGAAAATGATGTTCCCATATAGGGTGAGCCACAGCCCAGTAGAAATATACTAAACCAACTATGAACAATGACTAAAAGGTTAGCAACTGATAGATGGTCAACACTTACACTTCCATTTACATCTTATTACAATTCCATGACAATCAAGTCTATGTTACAATTCACTTTCCATTTCTTATTCAACTTTGTGTTTGAAAACAAGGCTCAGTACTCTGGCCAAAACATTTGATGAGATTATAGTTCATCACTAGAACACTTTCAAAATTCAAGGTGGATACACATTTTGGTGTTGTATCGATAACACATAAACCACTTCCATACTTTACAAACGATGATGATATACATTTTAGTGCTATATCAAATCAAACAAACCATTTCAATAGATAAGCATATGAGCTATATCACTACTACAACAGATAAGCATATGAGCTATATCAACACTTCAACAGATAAGCATATGAGCTATATCAACATTCCAATAGATAAGCATATGAGCTCTATCAACACATCAATGGGAGAGCATATGAGCTGCATCCCTGGGTCCATCCCCCATCTTCCCCTAAACCGTGGAGTACATCCCCCATTTCCTCCCATACACAAGCAATGCATACAAACACAGAATCATATACGTAATCAATCAATACATAAAGTTAATGTATTCTATTAACTGTCTACACATAATGCATATAACCATATTGGTCATATGCACAATCAATCAATACATAAAGTTAATGTATTCTATCAACTGTCATACTCTATGACACATCCAATTGATTAGTTTTAGTTTGCCTAATCATCATGCATTGTCGACAACAATCAACACTACCCTCCACCGGTAGCCCAAAGCAATTATTTCTAAACAGGAAATAAATGCACAAATGGATAATATATCAACATTTCAACTAGGTGAGCAATAAAAGATTCAACTACACCCTTTAGTCCCATACATTCCCAAGTTCAACATTCTCAATTCAATTTCTCATTTTCTTTAATTAATTATATACATTAATTAATTAAACCAATTAGGGTGAATTACCATAATTCACAAAACAACTCTAAGGTTCCAATTCCATCAATGTTCCAACATTAATCTCATTTCTCTATGCCTAACATGCATATAGGTTTATATATATTTAAAACCCCAACTTTTTGTAAAATTACACAAAGGCCCAAACTTTCTCAAAATTATCCAATAACCCCCCAACATATCAAAATGCTAAAATTCAAAGGCAAAACTCATAAGATGGAGTAGGTTATCCCTACCTCGAATGATGGAACCCAACGAAGGAGATGAAGAAAACGAAAATGCTCCAAATTCCGAAATTTTCAGATTAAAAAATAGCCCTCGACGATCAACACAACTTTTGTAAAGGCCCAAGGTGAGAAAACAACTCCTAGTAGATCAATCCTAAGAGAGAAGTTAGGGTTTTAGTGAGAGGAACTCTCAAAATAGCTTTTTGGAAAAGTAAGAGAGAGAAAAGATGTTGAAAAGTGAACAAAAAAGTCGGATCTCGGCTTTATATAAAAGCCTCCCCGCTCGAGCGGCAAAAGCCCCGCCGCGTCCACAGAATCGCTCGGCGTCAATCCCCTCGGCGGCGGATGCACGCTTCTGAACTTTGCAGACAGGTCTCGCCGAAGCGTCCAACTCGCCGAAGCGGCACATAACTCCCGCTCAAGCGCCAATCCTCGCCGAAAGGCCCAACACTGCAGACGAAAAACTGGATGGGTGACTTCCCCGCTCGAGCGCCAAAACCCCCGCTCGAGCGGACAAGAAACAAAAGGGGTCCCCGCTCGAGCGGCAAAAGTCCCGCTCAAGCGGACAAGCCAAAATCTGGACAACTAGGCTTGGTTCCTAAGCTCAACCAATTTGTTCCAAACCTTCCCAACACAACCCAAGACTCATAAATAAAGAGTAGAGGATGCAAACGACATAAATACAATAATCAACCCCATGGAACCTAAGTCCGGATCACTGTACAACAAGGGGTAAAACCCGGGATCGCTATACAATCTTTCTTCCAATGCCCTTTCTCATGACAATAGGTACATTCATCTTTCGTAGGATTAACTCTAACGCCTGCTAACTTCAAATCACTTAACTGTTAAAGCGTTACTAAATGTGTCATTGAAACTCTCTTTGTCTTTCTTCTTGTACTCATTGTTAATCAAACTACTAGACACATTTTTAAAACAAATTTCATCCTTACCATATAACAGAGTAGTGATAAGATAATCATATGTGTCAAGAAGAGAATTTAGCAATAAAAGAGCTTTATCTTCATCTTCAATATCAACATCCGAATTCTGAAGATCAACAAGTATCTTATTGTAAGCATTCAAGTGTTTAGATATCAAAATACCTTCTCGATATTGGAAACGAAAGAGCTTTTTCTTCAAGTAGAAACAATTCTCTATACTCTTGGTCATGCATTTATCTTCCATAATTATTTTGCCGAAGTTTCTTTCATGATAAAGTATTTTAGCTCTTTCACTAGACACAATCGGATCATGCCACGAGCTTAGTGATTAATTTGTATCCATTCCTTCTCATTCATATTAGACAGTTTGTCTTCCAAAGCGACGTCAAGTTCTTGTTGGTAGAGAACATCCATAACTTCACATTGCTACATGCCAAAGTTATTGTTTCCATCAAATTTCTCCACCTCGAACTTAGCACTAGAGATTGAACTCCCCTTTTCTGGATTACTTGTTGAACCTTTTTCTTTAGCCATTTTTTTTTTTAAATGAAACTACCAAAAGAGCCAATTTCGGATATGACTGACAATTTGGTATAACAACACCCTTTTCAAGGGTCAAATTGAAAATTTTCAAATTTCTGGGGCTAAACTAAAAATTCTAGAATTTTCAAGGGCCAAAACATAAATCCAAAAATAATCAGGGCTAAATTATAATTTTACCAAAATTCAGGGGCCAAAATGCAAATTTTAGAAATTATTGAGGCTAAATTTTAATTTTACCAAAATTCAGGGTCTAAAAAGCAAATTTTAAAAATTATTAATGATGTGGCACCTTGCTGTGGCAGATGGTCAATGCTGATGTGTTGTTTGAGTGGATGCTAACATGGCACAGAAGATTCCACAGTGATGTCACAATGATATCGCAGAATATTCCACAAAATATTCTTTGGCTCGGCTTGGCTTAGTTGGCTCGGCTCAGTCCGTTTTCTCAGCTCAACAGTTGACTCTTTTAGGCCAACTTTGACCGGCAACTGTGAGAGCTTCCAGTGTTCGTTTGAGGTGAATTGTTTTTCAAATTGCTCTACTCAACGAGAGCTATGCAATGGTGTATTCAGAAGTTGGTTTCGGTAATTTTGAAATTTGTCAGAATTTTGAAACAGATATGCGGAAGCTCTATTTTGCACAACGATGCTCTGATACCAATTGTTGTGCCAGAGGACCTTAGATATGAATACACAAGACAAAGATGCACGAGAATAACAAAACAAATTCTAACTCACTCAATCGAATTCAAAATAAATACAAAATCTCACAAACAAATACAACGGGGAGGTAATCCCTCCTAACTCACAATTACTCTCTAATTCAAATATTTTCTATCTTGGCATACAACACATTAGTTTCTTATTTATAGTCTTCTGAGGAGGATAAGAGACAAAAGTAGTAACACCAAAACCACTGTGTTTTTTACGCGTTCGGGAAGCTTTATGGTGGCTTCCATTGTTGACTAACCAAGAGCTTCAATTCAAAACTATCTTCTCCAGTAGCTTTTGGATCAGCTAGGAGCCTCAAGAACAATTTGGAGGAGAAGAGGAGAAGTTGAATCCAAACTTCTTATGCTTCATGGAAAAGCAGAGGAGAAGCAAAGCCAAATATCAAACATTTATGATCCAAACACAACCTTAGAGAACAACACAAGGGATATGAGGCTACAGTGTAACCTAACTAGGATGATAAGAGAGAATGGAAAAAACAGTCTGTGTGAGGGTGAGAAGAAGCAATACAACAGCAGCAAGAAACGAAACAAATGACCATGGACTATTGAAATAATTCCTCCGTAAGTTCGCCATCCATACGTTTCGACGATGCCCACAATGCTCATTCACTTTCTTGAAAATTCCAGAGTAAGTGAAGCCAAGCGATATTTTGGATTCGTTGCCCAACTCGATAAGCTTGTCGAAGATCAGTTGGTCATTGCCCAACCAATTCTCGATGATTCCGCTATGGCGAAGCAGTTCCACATCCTTTGGGGAATTTATGAGACAATGTATGAATTTTACGTAGTCATTGACCTTTTTAGGAGCATCAGCTGGAAACGTGTCCCTCTCGTATTTCGTTAGCGTTTGAAGGAGACACAGTGTGGTGTTTTCTGCAACTTTTATAGGTGGGATTTCCAACACACCATTTTGGAACTTAATTTCCAAGTTATTTCCTTCCATTCTCTTGAACTTAACCCCAGCCTCTTGGAGTTCTGTTGCATAATTTATGAAGTGCAATTCTATAATCCTTTCCATACTAATTGACGTCTGAGCAGCATCGGGATCAACAAAAGCTTTATGTACCAGGTCGACTAGTGGTTTGCTCTCATCAATTTGAATTTCACTATGGTTATTAAGTGATGGGTTTAAAGGAGGACCTACCATATTTTTGAAAAAATGTAGGACTAAATCAATGAAGTTGTCTTGTGTATTATCTTGGTTCTTAGTCAGGTTGAAGAATTCAACTAGGACAAACAATGGAGGAAGTTCATCATACTTCGAAGTTAAATAACACTGCACCGTAAGTCGATTTTGTGGCTTATTGAAGATAGGGTCATCCACCTCTACCGGTACCACCATGGCATACTTGCGAAATAACTCAACGACGAAGCAACTTTCAAAAAACCTCTTTATCAAAAACTCAACCCAATCAAAACACGGATCAGCAATTTTATAAAATTGGGAGGTTCTTTGTAACAGATTTGCATTTCTAATGAAGTTCTCGACGAATTTTACTACTACGCGTGTCCCATGAACTCTGCTGGAGACACCCGAATACAGGTACCTTTGCCCGTACTCATACAGATATTCTTCTGTAAACCCATGAGAAGGCAATGTATAAGTATAAGATCGTCTATCGCGCTCTCTGCCGAGTTCTCCAAGCAGATGGTCCCAATCCACTCTGTCATCAGGTGGTTCATCAAGCTCTCGCTTGATATAATCTGAGATGATTCTAAGCGTCTCTTCATCCATGGTTTATCTTCTCCACCTACTACTACAACCCCTGTATGTATGTAACAACAAACAAAACAAATATTCCAAAATAAAAATAAAAATGAAATAAAATAAAAAGGGTGCAGTGATCAAGCCACAAGTCACATTTACAGATCCTGGGCTGGTATATGAAGAATATATTTCTTATGAAGCAAATTTTCTACTGCAATATATGGTACGGTGAAACTTGCTTCAAAAAACAATTAGTTGTTTATTTTGGAATATTTATTTTAGAGAAAATTACATTGATCTAATTTGAGTTTTAGAATAAATACAGCAAACTTGGCAATTTTAATATAATTATATTGATCTCTTTTTTAGTAAAACCAATTTTTGAACTCAAAATTTCTGAAAATTGAGTTTTGTTTTTCAATTTTTTTTTATTATTATTTTTTAATATTTTAAGTAAATTTTTTATTTTCTAGATGTACCTCATTTAGATGCATCTAAAAAATAAAATATTTTTCAAAAATTAATAAATACACAAAAATATAAAATATACTGAATTTTTGTATTTTTTTTATCTTTGGTATTTAGTGAATTAAAAAAAAATCATAAATATTATATTTTTAAGTATATTTATGTTAGGTGTATCTAAAACTAAAAAAAAAAAAAATACTTAAATATTTAAAAAAAAATCAACCAAAAAAAAAAAAAAAACACAAAAAAAAAAAAAAAAAATTAAAATTTCAGAAAAGATGATTCAGCCAAATCAGGTGATTATTTTTCTATCTATATAAATAATAAATTATTAATGAAAATGAAGCGAAATAATATGTGAATTAAAATATGAAGAGAAGTCAATATAATTATGCCAAAATAATGGGACTTGTATTTTTTTCAAATCTCAAGAAAGATCAATGTAATTTATCTTTTATTTTATTATTATTTTTGTGTGTAATTATGTGTGTCGGTGGAGATAATATATTCTATAGTACACAATCTTTTTGAAATGTATATCATATGCAAGTTATGTCATTTGTGGTGTTGATACTCATAACTTAATTACTTTCATGTCATAAAAAAAAAAAAAAAAAAAAAACAAGAGATCATAACTAAATCATTTTAATATCATAATTAAAAAAATATAATGAATCATGACTGAATATCATTTTTTTTTTTGACTGAATATCATTTAAAGTATAACTAAAGATTTTTTGGGTTATAATTAAAATAATCACTATAATAAGTCATAACTAAAAGTTACAACCAAACATCGCTTGAGATATAATTAAAAATCTCTTCTGTCATAACCAAAATACAAAAGTCATAACTAACATTACAATAAATCATAACAAAATTATAACCAACACTATAATAAAAATCATAATTAAACATATAATACACAAAAAAAAAAAAAAAATTTGACATGTGTATTATAGAATTTTCTTCTAACCCCTCTCTCTCTCTCTCTCTCTCTCAATTCTTTTTCTTTCCATCTCATGATTTAGCTTCGGATAAATTACATTTTACCTCCATGATATTTAGGAAATATATAATTAATCTCATACTTTTAACATAATATACTGATTTCTTTTTAATTTTCCATGTACATAGTAGTTAGAATATTTTTTATTAATAATTCATTAATCGTATAAATAAAAAATAATATTACCTTATCTTTCTATTAAAATGTATATATACTTTTATTTATTTTAGTTTCAATAACCTTAATAAAGAAACTTGCCCTCATTCTTGTATTTTATCAGACAGCCAGTGATTAAACACCACCATGGATGCACCAATTTATAGAGTAGACCACATATTTATTAAAAAAAAATAAAAAAAATAGAGGTTATACAGCCACAGCCACAAGAACATAGAACTTACTTGTTAAAGTGAAGCTTCACTTCTTCCTTGATTAAACAATATGGTGTTTATACTTCTCAGTAGAAGAGGGCTATTTCATATATGAATCATGCTTGAATCAGTAGATAAGAGGCCAGAGATCACTTTATAGAAACCTATGCAGGTTTTTTCTTAGCTGGTGACATTGCAAAGTGAGTTGTAAAAGTAATGGGAACACATGTACCTTTGATGACCATAAAAGTAAGTCTTCCAACAAATGAACTCTTTGAAGGTGACCCGTTCACAGTAACTGATGACACGAATCTGAACTGAAACACACTTTTATTTTAGGCTAAATTATAAGGATATATTTTTGAAATTTTACGAATTATTTTATGTAATTTTAAAAATTAAAAATTAAAAATATTTTTTTCATAATTTTTTGCTTAACAGAATTAAAAGGAAAAAAAAATTAATTTTTTAACTCAACAATATAATTATTATAATTGTTAATTAAAATATATTATGATTAAAAATTTAAAAGAAAACAATGTAATTTTCAAAATTACAGGAGATATTTTGTATTTTAAATAAATTTTAAAGAATATATTTATAAAAATAAAAAAATGAAAAGATGTCTTAAGGTCTTGCTTGGGAACAAATTTTTTTAGTAATTTTTTTGATTTTTTGACTAAAATATGATGTAAAAAAATTAGTATATTTGAAATGACCTTTTAATTTTTTAAGAAAAAATGTACAAAAAATAAAAAAATAAAAATTTAACTTTTTAATATAAATTATTAATTTTTTTAATAACTTTTTAATTTTTTCACTAAAATTATCAGTTACCAAACGAGGCGTAAGTTGTAAGTGCCTATCCTACCTTGATTGAAATATTCGTCGGCTTGTCTTGTCTTTTGCAATCGTGTTTCCCATTGACAGTGAGTCCCACACATGGTAAACTAACAGTGACTTTCACGGTAGACTTACAAAAAGTGAAGTCTTCTCATTTTCTTTATCCCTAACAGTGACTCTCCCACACATGGTAAACTAACAGTGCCTTTCACGGTAGACTCACAAAAAGTGAAGTCTTCTCATTTTCTTTATCTTGACTCCCACACATGGTAAACAAACAGTTAGTTTCACCGTAGACTAACAAAAAGTTGAGTCTTCTCATTTTCTTTATCCCTAACAGTGAGTCCCACATGGTACACTAACAGTGAGTCTCACGGTAGACTAACAAAAAGTCTTCTCATTTTTTTTATCGCTAACAGTGGTTTGGGCGCTGTATAATACCGTCGAAACCGTTCAAATCGTCGAATCGAATCGAACTGAATTAAACTGTGTTTTTTTTTTGGTTTTGGCTGGGCGAGTTGGGTGGGTGGGAGTTTTGGTTGTGACAGGTCGGCAGTTTCAAATAGTCAACCCGCTTGCCTAACCGACCCGACCCACCATTATATGCAGAAATCCAGCAACTTTAGCAAGTTACCAAACTAATTGTAAATACTTTCACACACACACACACACAATCAATTCCCAACTAAACCTAATTCACAACCCCAAAGACATCTCATTCAACTCTATGTCTGCCTCTTCGCTTCCTCGCCTGCCACACGCTGTTAATCGCCGCCATTGTTGATTTAAATGCAGGATGTTGAAATCGCCACGCCGTGGTTCACACATATATGCAAACAGATTTGTGCATCAGGGATCTTCCTATTTTATTTTTCTACAAAATGTGTACCTACCTTGGAAAAGTTCTCGACTGTTATGCTTTTATTAATATATATAGTCATGCAACTTTATATGGGACTATAAGTGTATGGGCACTGTTTAAGTGTGCAACCCTCTTAAGGTTACACACCATATGCAACTCAATTGTTAGTCGTTAGATTACAATAATTGATCAAGACCATTGAATTGTTTAATCGTGAAAAATATGAAACCGGGGCAACCGGTTAATGCTTGTATTTGCATGATTGCATCCCACTCACTCTCTGTATTTCGTCTCTATCTCTTTCTGTTCTCCTCTCTGTGTAAGGTTGAGTCAGTGTAACCCTTGATTTCCATTAACAGCGAGAAGCCCCTGCTGGGTTGGTTCCATTGATGAAGCTCTATAGGGAACAGTATAACGGGCGATTTCCAACAACAACGGAACTACAAGGCAGTGTTGGTTCCATTGCTGAAGTGAAACCCTTCTCTCCAACTAAATATGAGGTATGGAGTTGTCTCCCTCTCTCTCTCTTTGGCCTCTTCACTTAAGCTATTTTCCCGCAACTAAACCCCCATCCTAACTTCAACCGCTCTACGCTTCGCTCAAAAGGAAACCCCTCCATTGGCAACTAACATTTCTCTTTCTCAAGCGAGTGTTTGTATTTGCACAAACAACTAAACTGTGTAAAAATGTCATGTTTGTGTTTGTGTTAACATTTTTTGGTCATCAAGTAATTGTTTGTACTAATGCCATGTGCAGTATGGCCCCAGCGGAAGTTAAAAGGGAAGGTGATGATTATGACATTCCAAATGAAGCAGATGAAATTCGTTTGATGAATGAAAGTCGGGCGGAACCTTATCATGGTTGCGAAGCTGGTCCGAGCAATGAAGAAGCAACCAACATGAATGTTGAAGATGGCGGAGCCAATGTGAAAAAAGAAATGGTTGATGATGCTCATCGCCATGACATGGTTGGTGATGTTGAACGTGCTATTCTGGAATAGAAATTTGATTCGGTCGAAGATGGAGAAGCTTTCTACAATGCGTATACTAAAGCCAAGGGATTTAGTATACGAAAATCCAGATTTAACACAAATAAAGAGGGAAAGGTTGTTAGTAGGCTATGGTTGTGTTCAAGGGAAGGTCAGAGATTACCAAAATACTTGGACCGTGTTGCTGAGAAGAGTAGAGCTCCTAAGGCACTAACAAGAGTAGGTTGCAAAGCCCAATTTTGCATACGGTATGATGCAGATGCTGGTGAAGGGGGAAAGTATGTTGTGACTCACTTCGTCGCAGACCACAACCATGAATTGGTGGAACAACACTGTGTGATGGATCTGAGGTCACATCGCAGTTTAAACAGCGCTGACAAAGCTCAAGCAATGGCTATGCGCAACATCGGTGTGATGACTAACTAAATCATGGACTATATGGTAAATTAATCCGGGTCTTATGAGAATGTTGGTTTCATCTGTATGGATCTGCACAACCATATTCAAGCCGAACGTAGAGCAGAAGTTGAGGATGGTGATGCGCAGGGTGCGTTGGTTTACCTATGTGCAAAACTTGATGTTGATGCACGTTTTTTTTACAAGTATGATGTGTGTAACGATAATAAGTTACAAAATCTGTTCTGGGCAGATTCGAAATCGCGGGCCGACTACGCAAAGTTTGGTGATGTATTGATATTTGACTCAACTTACAGAACCAATGCATACAAGAAACTTTTTGTCATGTTGGCTGGTGTGACTAGCCACTTTAGGACCACGATATTTGCATGTGTTTTGCTAGCTAATGAGACAATTGATACATACACAAAATATTGGCTCAATCGAATATCAAGCTACTTAGGATTGAATACCCTGAGCCTTAATTTTGGTTACCTATGTATGTGAGTACTAGTTTAATTTAAATTTCTGAATAACCAGGTCATGTTTTACAATTTGCAGATGTGTGGTAAAAAAATAAATAATAATGTTAAGATGATAAAATGTTTTTGATCATATGTTATTTATTATCCGATATGATATATCTACAATCATTAATACATGAGAAATGTTATTCAGAAATGCATTAGAAAATGCTAATTTGTGAGGGCCACCTCAGCCTTTGTTGTAGTCCAAGAGTAGATGGATACGGCATCAATTACAACTTATTTTGTGCATTGTAATAGCTCAACAAGATACATAAAAATGATGTGGAAAACAGGTAGGGAAAACAATAAAGGAAAATTTGTTGAGAAGTTCATTTTTAAGAGGTATATAGCATTCAGTCAGAAACTTCTCTTAAGGTTTTTATTGATGATGTTAACATTTTTTTTTCCCTTACGATAAAGTAACAGGAGTGAATTTATAATAAAAACCTAAACTTCTGGGAGGTTTCTATCATTTCAAAAATCTCAAGAGACGTTTTTCTACCATTTCATTAAACTTCAAGGGAAATTAGTGTAATTAGAAACTAAACCTTAATGCTGTGTTTGGTTGAGGGATTTGAGGAGAAATTTGGAAAGGGAAATGGAAAAGGTAGGTGAAATGTGAAAAAAATATATCTACATTTCACATAGTTTCACACACCTTTTCCCTTTCCCTTTCCAAATCACTCCCCAAATCCTCCAACCAAACACAACATAAAGAGAAGTTTCTATCATTTTAACAAACCTTAGGGGATGTTAGTGTGTTTGAAAATAAAACCTCAAGAGATGTTTAAGTCATGAAACTCTCCCTCTCTCAAAAATATATTTTCAAATTTATGTAACTTTCTATAGAATTGATTGATTTTCTATCTAGCTGGTGATTTTGTTAGGGTTAATATTCTAACTGTGAGTTGATTTATTTTGTTTTTTTTCTCTCTCTCTCTATATGGCATTAATTTAGTTATGGATCTGGGTTGCCTTATTTCAGAACACCCCAAATTGACTAATGAAGTCCCTATCCTGTTATATTATTGATTATTACTTGTGGCCAGTACAAGTTTAGGTGCTTGTGGGTACCAATTGGTAATTGATTTTTGCTTTTGAATATGCAAGTAAAAATAGAGATGCTCTTTTGGTGGACAGGTTCTTTCAATTCTAAATTTATTTATTTTTATTGTTTGTTCATTTTTGGTTTTGGAACTCTTGGTTGATGGTGTTTTACTACCTCTGGTGAAAAATTTTGGGGTTTAATTTAGAAGTACCCACATCTTTGATCACAAGATCTCTCATCTCTCTCGCTTGAGGAATTTTTTAAATATATTTAGAAGGATCTAAATATTTAATCATAAGATCTCTCTTCTCTCTCACTCTTTACGCATGTATGCCCCCACGTGTGCACAAGCACAACCACACACATGTATTGTACGGATTATGATGGTCTCTCTTGGGAGCCTCTTACCATTGCATGGCCATAGAGGGGTTGCATTCTTCCTGCTCCTCACATTTGCTTGCTTAAGACTTTGGCTAGGTTTTAGATTCAGGTGCCCACTGTTTCTGTTCATTATTGGGTAGGGTGGGGTCTTGCTGTCTTTTTTGTGGTTGTGGGGGTTGCTCAACCACTTACCTTTAATGAAGGTTGTTGATAATTTGCTAGAATGATTGACATGGTTGTGGAGATTGGGAAAAGAAAATGTGAATCAAGGTAAATTACACTTTACATTCTTAAAGTATGACTTATTTTTCAATTTGTCTCTTGACAAAATGGATTCTTTCACTTTGCACCCTCACTGTCCAACTTTTCTCAGTTTGATCTAATCGTCAATCGTGGTAACAAATGAAGGATTTTTTTTTTCTCTCTCTCTTTTCTCTCTTCTCCAATTTGGCCAAGTGATGAGCCCAATGGTTGAAATTTGGAAAAATTAGAAACAACAAATAGTTTAGGGAGTCTAAAGTAGAAGAATATTTTATTTAGGGGACAAAGTAGAAATTAGTCATACTTTAAATGGTGAAAGCGTAATTTAACATGAACAATAAAGACATAGTTGAGATGTAACTATTCTAAAAGTTGTGTGCCTTTAATCTTAGTCATTATCTTTGTTTCCATTTAACTGTTGTGATCCCATTTTGTATCGGAACTCTGTATCAAAATTTTGTGCGTTGATTATACTATCGTAGACTTTAAAAAAAAAACGATTTAGATTATTAAGATAACTTATAATGAATTACAAGGGCATAAATAGTACAATTCATTCCATAATCTAAGTCCATTTTGGATATATAAGAAACTACTGATTTATTATTAACTAATTAAGTATTTTGGATCATATTAATAGACTCACTCTGTTAAGATGTTTTGAACAATAAATTATGAGATGTTACAAATATTATCAGAGTCGATCCGTAAACATGACCATGAGTTTGTCATGATATTCAATTGACTATAAACCTTTTACCATGTGGCTCACTGTTGGGAGGCTGCCAAAGATATGTGCAGGAGATTGAAGGATGTTATAAGTGATTGGCTTTTCCCACTTTTTGCGGTTATATTAACCATTTGCTTGGTGGATTTAGACAACTGTGACATGTTGCTCCCCTTTTTTCATGGTTGTTGGTGCAGAGGACATGCACCATTCAAAATAATTTTGATGATGGTGTGGAATGTTAACCACCAATTTAACATGATGAATGTACTAGTAGACATGTTTTATGCACATGGGACCATTTGACTTCCTCTTTCCAAATAGTTTTGAGAATAATGATATGTATCTTGAAATGAGAGTGGAAGTAGGGGGTGGTTGCATCTACCCTAGTTGCAGCCCACAGTTTTCTGTCATTTCAGAAACTTCAGGGAAGGTTGTTACAAATTTACTACCTCAGAAGATACTTGGAATTTCCTTCAAAAAATAATTTATTAAATAATAATTTCTATGTTTCAGCCTTCCACATAAAGTAGCAGCAGGGTTTCATGAGCCTTAGTAATTGGCTGAATTGAATTAACTGAAGACGAAAATAATTTGAAGTATGAATGTTGCTTGCATTGTCTAAGATTTAACTGTTGAGATAAAAATACTCTGCAACTAGATTAGCTTATGAAATGAGGCCAATTTTCCCAAACAGTTTTGTTTGAGATTCTTTTTTAGTTTCCTGGAAAGAGCATTGATAAAGAAGTAGAGAAATAACAGTTCAAATCATCCATAGGCTAATGCAACTGTATAACTTCATATATATCGCTTGTTGCTTCCATCAGCTCTGCAACCATGTATATATCATTTTTTAACCATAACGAAGTTCCCTGCTCTATTTCATTACTTGGATTAGCAAGTATATCATGAAATATTTGTGTTGAGGAATTTTTTTCCCCTTGTGCTTGGAGTTTATGATAATTAGTTAAGATGATGCTGAATTGCTGGAGTTTATGCAAGCCAAGTATGTGGTTTCATCATGTTAGACAAAGTCCAGACAGCAGAGGACGCACTATCGTAGTGAACTATTGTAATTACGAATTTGACGCTTCTTCCTTTTTCTTGCTTTGACTTAAAAAAAGGAGTATAAGAATCTAACGCACATGTTATCTTGCAGGGTATGATATGCAGTTCGATGTAAAATATGCTTACTTCAACATCTTACAATCAATTCCTCACCCATCATCCCATGGTCTGACACCGCATGAAATGGGATTTGTTGGATCATCCTCAGATACATCTATTTGCTATTTAGGAGATGAACCAGATATCAATGCTATGGAGAGGGTGAATGTGCCTGAAAACAGAGGTGGCAGTGACGAAGAATGAATAATGATGTGTTAATGAGGGTGGTTTGATCTTTGAGGAGCTCTTCGGTGAGAAGATGTAGAGTGTAGAACAGAGAAAAAGCCGGAACATCTTCTATGTTTGCATCATTGAACTTTTGAATAGGTTTTGGGGAATTTTGCCTGCTTGTTTGAAGATATGGTGACAGAACTATCTCTTAGTATTCTCAGTAAGTTGGGTCTCTTCAAATATGTTTTTGTAGAGTTCTTATTGTCAGTGGGAGAGACTGCTGCTAAAGTAGGTTCAATGAACGAGGCTCCCGCTAAAGAATGGTTTGAGAAGAGCAAAATGTTTTGATGTTCTTTGAAGTACCAAAAGTGGCAGCTATGTTTTGATTGGAAATTGGTAGTTTTATTTTCACTTTGTGAGTTCTATTTTTGTTTATTTATTTTTCTTAAATGAAAAACCAAACAGAAGAAAAAGAGGGAATAATAACAATACCCCTAGATTGCTTGGTCTTAGTAATCACATAACTCTGTAATATCAATTTTCAACAAAATTTATGATCAATGATTGAATCACAATGACCATTACATTATATTTACTCTTTTTTATATATATTTTGAATGGATTTATTTTACCATTCAAAATGGTATTTTATTTCATATTCTTGCATCAGCAAAAAATGCCACAAAATGACGTCATTGTAGAGAGTAGCACAAATTAAAAAAATAAAAAAAATAGTGGCGTTTTTTTAAAAAAAGGCCACTAAATGACGTCATTGTGACGTCACACGTTAATTTGGGACGGAGGATGAGACGGTGGTCAAAGATTTTATGGCGTTTTAAGAAACGCTGTCTAATATTTTTAGTGACGTTTTTTAAATGTTGGGTAGCTATTGCGGCGGCCCTATCAGCGGCGAAAGTTTTACACGTCACTATAAGATATTACAGCGTTTTTCAGGCTTTTCGCGGCGTTTTAAAAACGCCGCTAAAAAACGAATTTCCTGTAGTGTGACATCGAATCTGCACTCAAACACACTTTTATTTTAGGCTAAATTATAAGGATATATTTTTGAAATTTACTTAAACCCCAGCCCATGGTAAATAATTGAGTTACATGATGAGTCTATTAGCTAGAAATTTATTAAAATATATTCAAAAAATAATATGTAATTTAAATTTATTTTAAGTGTAAATTTTATCATACAAAAATTCAATCAGAACAACACGTCACTTTTTTTGGATAAATTTTCTATGCCAATAACTTTATTAGAAGATAAGACTCCTCACCAAAAGAAAAAATCTATTTGTGAGGTTCTCTTATTTCTTATCCACCGCAGATCATTTCTATTTGTTAGGTTCTCTTATTTCTTATCCACCACGGATGGTTTGGGCCATATGGGTGTGTTTGATTGGATAGACTGGGTAAAGAGGGATTAGAATCTATTGGACTTGAGTTCTGGGACTGTGAATCCTCTAGACTATTTTGTTGGATTTGATATGTATTTTATGTTTGCTTTTTCATGAGATTAGATGTCTAAAAAGGATTATTTTCAGTGAATCCAACATTTGATTTGATAGACTGGATAGGATAAATGAACAAAAGACTATTTTACCATTTTTCAATTATTTACTAAGTAATAGCAATATTAAACATATCTTAATATTTTAATTATTTTTAGCTTAGATTAAATAAAAATTTATTTTATTTTATTTTTTACACAATTAAATATTTTTTTAAAAAATAAAATATCAATAAAAATATATGTTATTTTTTTAATTAAAATTTTAAATAAATTTGTTTTAAAAATAATAATAATTAAACAATAAAATTAAATAAAACATCAATTAACATTTAAATAATGAAATTAAATAAAATATAAACAAAATTTTAAAATAAAATATCTATAAAAAATTAAATAAATAAAACATCAATAAAAAGTTAAATAAAATTATTTTATTTTTAAATTGAGACATTTAAATTTTATTGAATTTTACTAAATATAATACATAATTAAATAGTAGAGGGTTAAAATGATCATTTTACCACCTAATCTCAACAGTAAATAATCCCCCCAAAACTGTCCCAGACCCCTCCCCCCGTCCTTCCAGGATAGTATAATCCCCCATATGGGGGATAAGGAGTTCGGCCAGCACTACTACAAAAATAGTTAAAAATCACACTTTGACAAAAAAAAAAAATATATATATCTCACTTTTATTGGAAGTGTGATAAAAAAAATTATATTGATATTTTAATCACACTTAATTTGATTGAGTATGATAATATTCATTTTTTATATCACTTTTCAATTAAGTGTGATTATATATATATTTTTAATCACACATTCTAATTAAAGTATGATTATATATACACTACTACTTTTTAATCACACTTTTTAAATAAGTGTGATTATATATGTATATATTTTAATCACACATTCTAATTAAAGTGTGATTATTTATATATTTTTTAATCACACCTTCTAATTAAAGTGTGATTATATATACACTACTACTTTTTAATCACACTTTTTAAATAAGTGTGATTATATATATATAGATATTTTTTTTAATCACACATTCTAATTAAAGTGTGATTATTTATATATTTTTTAATCACACCTTCTAATTAAAGTATGATTATATATACATTACTACTTTTTAATCACACTTTTTAAATAAGTGTAATTATATATATATATATATATATTTAATCACTCCACTACAAGGAAAAACATCTTTGGTGACTAAAAAAGCACATTTGGTCACTGAAAGTATATGTTTTGGCAACTAAAAAGTATTAGTAGCCAAAAGTAAAGATTTTTGGTGACTAAAAAAATTTAGGAGCTAAAAGTATAGGTTTTGGCGCTTAAAAATCTATTTGGTTGCCCATATATGGCTTTTACCGACTAAAAAAATTTTATTAGCCAAAAATAAGGTTTTTTGGCGACTAAAAAAAATTTAGTAGCTAAAAGTGAGACACTGGGCGACTAAAAAGATGTTTGGTCGCCAAAAGTGAGGCTTTTACCAACTAAAAAAATTTTAGTAGCCAAAAGTGAGGTTTTTGGCGACTAAAAAGAAGTTTGGTCACCAAAAGTGGTAATTTTAACCCGAGAATTAAATTTTTTAACGACTAAAAAATAATTAGTAGCCAAAAGTAGAAAATTGGCGACCAAAATTATGTTTAGTTGCCAAAAGTGGTCTCTTTTTTTTTTCTAGTAAATAATTTATTTTTACATAAATTATGTTCAATAAAAAATAATTATCTTTATATATATACTTTTATATTAATACAGATGTATGTACTATATAAATAATATATGTTGCATATATAATTATATGGTATTATAGAGGCGTAGTGGAAAGAGTGTTTTGTATAAGGTGTATGGTGTGAGAGAGGTTGATGGTTCAAATCTCTACAAGAGCAAATGAGAAGCTAGTGAGTGTAATTTTTTTTGTTTTCACGAATGACTAACATGTGTGATCTAAATATTTTTAATCACACTTAAAAGGTATGATCTAAATATTATTAATCACATTTAAAAAGTGTGATCTAAATATTTGTAATTACACTTAAAATGTGTGATCTAATGTTATTAATCATACTTAAAAGGTGTGATTAAAAATGACCCATTTTAATCATACTTCCAAAGATCACACTTTAATAAGACTTAAAAGGCGTGATTAAATAACATACATCACAAAAAAAAAAAAAAATATTTATCTATTTTTATAATAGTGCAGACTCCATATCCGGTGAATTAAAAAAAAAACAAACGATAAATTACTAACTCCTTTAAATAAATAATCTGAATAGTGAATACTCCCCACTTAGCCTCCGTTTGGGAAGTGGGTTGACTTTTTGGCTTTTTGGCTTTTTTAGCTATTTTAGCCTGGGCTTAAAAGCTTGGTTTGGGAAGGGCTTTTTGGCTTTTTGGCTTTTTTGACTTTTTTTGTGAGAGAAGAGTGTAATGATTATGGATTGGATGTGATGTTTTGTTTTTTGTGGCTAAAATAGCCTATTTTGTCTTTTGTGGCTAAAATAGCCAAAAAAGCCCGGAAAAGCTCTTGCCAAACAACCCCTAAGCTCACTCTTCACTTATCAAAATTGCGTCATGTGACAAGGAGATTCGTGTCAAATCATATCAGAAAAAAGAATCTAAAGAATCCCATGCTTTGTCCACTTCTCAGACCCCAGAGAGAGAGAGAGAGAGAGAGAGAGATAGATGAGAGAGTGATGTTGCCTTTCACTTTAGAGCACATCAAGAAAAAATAAGCAGAAGAAAAATAAAAATAAAAACAAAAGCATGAAAGAAATTGAAAAAAATAAGGGTTGCAGAAATTGAATTTAAAACATAGTTTCCGATTTCTATGTACTTTGCAAAACCTTCTGTGTGATCTTCATGAAAACATGTGTCAACACAATTTTTAGCCCAATCAATCAAATATATACCATGGTCAGCTTGACATTAATCTGCAGTGGTGGAGCCATTATTTGCAATCAAAAATGTTTGAGAGTCCGAAATCTCCTTAGCTCGAAACTCCAAAATAACGTCGTTTTAGGGTTTCGTTTTTTTTTTTTGTTCTTTCTTTTCTTTTCTTTCTGCGTTGATTTTGAATACAGAGGAAGAGAGGCGAGAGCGAGAGAGAGGAGAGGAGAGCAGAGAAGAGGAAGAGAGAAGAAGGGGAAAAGACGGTGATAGCTTTGATGGTGATCGCCGGTGAAGACGGTGATGGCTTCGATGGTGATCGCCGGTGAAGATGTTGATGATTTCTTTCTCATCTTCTTCTTTTTCTTCTTTTTTTTTTTTTTTTTTTTTTTTTTTTTTTTTTTGTGGATCTAGAGATGTTGATGATGAAGATGTTGATAATGAAGATGTGTTTTGTTGATGAAGATGTTGATGATGAAGATGTGGCTGTGTTGATGAAGACCTTGATGATTTTTTTTTTTCCCTGGATCTGGAGTTGAAAATAAAGGGGGAAAATTTTTTTTTGTTGATGATGAATTGATGAACCTTCTCTGTGTTGATGAAAATGTTGATGATGAATTGATTCTCTGTGTTGATGAAAATGTTGATGATGAATTGATGAACCTTCTGTGTTGATGAAGATGTTGAAAAAATTTTGTTTTTTTTTTTTTTTTTTTTTTTTTTTTTTTTTTTTTTCTGTTTGTTGTGTTGATGAATTTTTTTTTTTTATGAACCTTCTCTTTTCTTCTTCTTCTGGTTCTGGTTTTGCTTCATCTTCTTCTTCTTCTCTTGTTCTTGTTCTTGTTCTTCTTCCAGCGAGAAAGAAAAAAGAAAAAAAAAAAATTCAAAACCCAAAACGACGTCGTTTTGGGTTTTGAGCCAATTTGAGCCAAGGGAATTCGGGCTCTGTAACGGGACTGTATTTGCAATATTAAATCCATTATTGTTTACTTTACACTTGTCTTATCAACTCTGCGTTAGGGAAACAAATCCAGGAACCTTTTCCCGGAAAGATAGACAAAATTCAGCAGCCAATGTATAGCATGACGAGGCCACGGATAATCTGCAGGATCACGCCGCCACAGAAAATCTGCAGGATCACGCGGCCGTGTATCATGAGATAGTGTAGCAAGCTCTTCCTCGACAGAAGATGAGATTCTTTTAAGCGTCTCTTCATCCATGGTTTATCTTCTCCACCTATTATTACAACCCCCTGTATGTAAACAACAAACAAAATAAATATTTCAAAATTAAAATTTTAAAAAATAAAATAAATAAAAGGGTATAGTGATCAAGCCTGTAACGCCCCAATTTTTCATGCCCAATTGATAATACATTTACTTCAAATCAAAATAACATAAAACAAATAAATACCCTCATGGGTTTACAAGTCCCAAGGCCTTAGCCTGGTTTCACAAAACGGTTATTTAAACCCACACATATAAAGCCCTTGGCTTACAATCAGAGTCACAGCAAACGAGCACACCATGCTCTCTTCACATACTTTCACACCCTTAGTTAGGCGGAATCACTACATCATTTCCTGCACAAAAATCCCATAGGGTGAGCATAAAGCCCAGTAGAAAATTCTTAACAAAGTATATACATTTTATACAAGTCTCAAGAGATGAAATGCACATGTCATACTATGCCCTTTTGAAGATAATTTACATATTTATCCTTTGAAAACCATCATGCTCAATGATGTCATGCAATTTCAATTGTTCAAAACTTAACAATTTATTTCAAGGGTGGTAAATACGTCTCTGGTAATCCCTAGGCCGGTGTCTGCAAATAGACTATACAAGTACTACCAATTGTCATTTTTACCAATCGCAACTGGAAAAAAATCAACAATCAACTATCCGCGCGGACTTTTTGGTCTTTCACCCCGGACTCGCAGGCCAACTTATTCAAATTGTCATTTTTACCAATCGCAACTGGAAAAAAAATCAACAATCAACTATCCGTGCGGACTTTTCGGTCTTTCACCCCGGACCCGCAGGCCAACTTAATTCTACACCACCTGTCAAGACTTACCATCATTATTTACCCCAAAACCATTTCATGAAAACTATTTCTCAACGTTCTTTTCTCAATTCAAGTTTTCAAATCGACCATCAAAGTGTAATGTAATGAAATGAAATGATATGCCAATACCATGTTAAAGATGTAATGCAATATTTCTTTCACTTTCGATACTCCCACACAATATTCCCATTGTGATCAAAATTCTCATTTCAATGCAATTTCACAAGATGAATAAATACTCTTATTTCAATTCATCAAAGGAATAACATAATTCCCACATTTCAAATAATCTCAACAATTTAGTCATCTCAAGACTATATTAATACTTTTAAACAACAATACCCAAAATTTCAATAATTCTCATATTCCATGAAAATATCATTTAAATATCATTTATTTTGGCACACAAAATAAATACAACAACAAAATCTAAAAATTTTCAGCATCTTTCTTAAAAATTCTTAATTTCGAGGTTTTCTCACCAAGAGCCATTCATCTTCAATTATTTGAGAAGATCTCACCAAAAATATCTTTCTTTCATCAACATAGTTCAAAAATATAAATTTCTATTTTTTTGAAAGAAAAAGAAAGTAAACCCACTTTCAAAATCATTTACCTTCTTGAATTAACAATATATTTTTGAAAACAAATCAAAAGATGATTTCTAAAATTATTTAAATCTTGCAAAAATATATATATATAACTCAAAGAAAATCCCTACCTCAAGCCAAGAAGAAAATTTGAGATGAAACCCCAAAATCCGACGTTGTCGAAATTCGATCTCCACCGGTAAAAATGTAGCTCTCGCCCAGCACTTTATTTGGTCTCAAGAACATGGGTCTGAAGTTCATTACAAGTGTCTCTACCAACCATCCCACAAACAGGGCTGAAAACACACTGCCTGCAACTCACAAGTCCAATTTACACACTGCCCATAAATAACGTGGGCCAAACACCATAAACCAAAAGAAAAATGAGTGAGAGCACTAATTAGTGCTACCACTAATGATGTGGCAGTGGGTCCCACCATGAATGATTTGATGTTTTGGCCTTGGTGTTGTATTTTTTTTCTTTTTTTATTGTGTGCCATGTCATTAGTGGTCTTCTTAGAGCTCCAAAATTAGTGGTCTCTATCATTGTTGAAACCAAAAACCAACGTGGGCCAAGAATTGGCCTTCCCCACTACCAGCAACTATAATCAACATTGCCACAATTCCTAGAATCAAAATGAACAAAGAATAGTCAACCATGTTGACCACAGGCCCACTTGAAATATTGTTGGTAGGACAACCATGGGAAGAAACGTCCCCTTGTAAATAACATAGTTGATAAGTCGTTCTGTGAAGGTGTGTTGCTGAGACTCAACTCTAGCACACCAACACAGCACTGCAACCGAGGGTTGAGTTCTAAGAAATAGTACTCCCCAGTATCCATACTGTACAGATACTCAACAGTAGCAGCTCCAACATAATTCACACACTTGGCTAATCTTCTAGCTGCCTGCTCCAACTTTTTCACCGTTTCTAGAGGAGCTACTGTAATTGTACCTTCCTCAATAATCTTTTGGTGTCGCCTCTGGACACTGCAATCACGACTATGCAAAGCTGCAACATTTCCGTATTGATCACAAAGCAACAGCACTTCTAAATGTCGGCTCAGAGAAGCCAGCTTCATTATAAATATGGGTGAGCCAGGAACTTCACCCTGGACTTGTTTGAATAATGCCCTGACTTCATCATCATTATGAACCTTTCTTATGCCTTTACCACCACCACCCCAAGATGCCTTTACCATTGCAGGGTGACCCACTACTTGACAGCTAGAAATTGCTTCTTCGGTAGTGTAAACACATGCTTTACGATAGGTATCATCTGGAATAGTAACCAAACAGCTTTTTGGAGGAATTTTCACATGAGAGCCACTCCAACGGAGAGTGGGAACTTCAGCTGGTACCAATGCCAGTGAGTTATCAACTTCATCACCATCTTGAGCTTGTTCATTGTTTTCTTCACTATTATTCTCCTTTTCTAACTTTGATAAGCTAGAGGAACTATGATCATCTGTCGTCAGATCATTGCAGTTTTGAATCGATCCAAGCTCGCTGTGTTGTTCACAATTAGCTTTCTCTGTAGAAGAACTCAAAGACTCTTCAATTGCACTACAACGGCCTTGATTAGATTCAACAGTACTAGTTCTCTGTGAAACATTGCCTTCCAAATCTTGAGAGATTGCAGGGCACTTCATCTTCTCCACAGACTCTTCTTTAGTGTCACATTTCACAGTGTTTGTGATCTGGGTTTTGGGAGATGATGACGATGATGATACAGAGGACATATCACTCTTCTCTACCATGCTTGAATGCTCTGAGTCCTCTTTGGCAGCCCTTGAAGCTGCTCTCTCTCTACAAGCATTCTTCCTCTTAGACACTCCATTGTTCTCAAACCATCATCTCCTTCCATTTTATTTCCACTCAGACATAACTCATTTCAGATATGTGAAAAAGTTGTGTACCGAGAGAGAGAAAATTAGAGGGTAGCCTTTTGCAGCTGTAAAGCATCTTATTCTATTGCCCCCACTGAAACATCATCATCAGATATATTCTCTCCTTTCATTTTATTATTATTATTATTATTATTTTTTTTTTTTTTTTTGAGTCATCACAAAGCCACAAGTCACATATGCAGATCTCGGACTGGTATGAAGAATATATTTCTTATGAAGCAAGTTTTCTACTGGAATATAAGGGACGGTGAAACTTGCTTCATGAAACAATTGGTTAGCTTATTTTAGGGGAAATTACTTATCAAGGGCTTATAGAAAATTTTTACAAAATTATGAAAAAATTTATGCAAACAATCATTACATATCATCATCTAAACACATAATAAAAATTAATTTAATAAAAAAATTAATTTTTTCATAATTTTATCTTGGGAAAATTGGTCTAGGGTCCCTCTCCCACATTTCATAATGGGAGAGATCCACAAAATTATTTTTTGATGTTTAAGGTCCTAAACATATCACAGAGAAATTTGACCTTACCAAATCAAAACTCATCTCTCTCTCTCTCTCTCTCTCTCTCTCTAAACTTCTCCATTCTCATACCTGTCCAGATCAACTCTTGTTCCTCACCCCTGACTTCATTCTCTAGCCGATTGAGCTCCATCTTCACCGGATCCGACCTTCAACGGCGTCGCCGAGCCGTTTGAGGAACGTTGATCCAAAGGCGTTGATATTGGACACTGGTGGTGTTGTTGCTGCAGATTTGCAGACTACACTGCATTGTGGCCCAACGTATATAGATCATAAAGGCACATCTTTACCCATAGTTTTGGGAGCTACGATTTATAGATAGATGGAGATTTGTCAGGCTATGAAGTGTTCAATCATTCTTGTAAACTAATGTCGGGTATTCTGGACTCATGTTGTTCTGCACATACGTTACAATTTCCTCCTGCAGATCATGGAGAAATACTTAATTCGGTGAGGTTGGGTAATATGTTGGCTTGCAAGAATAGACAAATGCCTAACAGTTTCCAGAAAGAAAACTTTGAGTTATGGAATTTGATCTGGTATTGGAGACGCCATATTGATTGACAATAGTTTACATCTGTACCGCCCAAAGATCGAGATCATCATACAAGCATTGAGCCTTTGTATTTTCCTACCCTGCCATAAAACATCAATATCAGTTCCAGAGAAATTCAAAATTTCTCCGGAGATAAATTCAAAATTTCTCTGGATTTCTCTACTACTCTGTTCTCTCTCTCTCTCTCTCTAATTTTATAAACACACTTGTGTGCTTGTTTTTATGGAATTTGATATGGTATTGTCATAATCAATTCAGTGGCTATGGCAATGAATGAGAGCAAGAGTGGAGGCAATGGTTCATGGTTGATAAATTCCGAAGTCAGAGAAATTTGGTGAAAACACATTCCAAAGTCAGAGAAATTTGGTAGGCAATCATGATCATCATGATCAAATTCCATAACTCAGTTTCTAATAGTATGGTCATCAAGATCTTTCATCTCATCATAAGACTCCACAACTGGCAATACATTAGCAATTGAAACTGAATCATCTCGTTTTTTTCCGAATTGTCAGTAACAACAATGGTGGAGGATCAAACCCACGGCAGAGAAATTTGAAATTTCTCTGGAGTCCATGAAAGGCTAAGGAAATTTCTCTGGCAGTGTCCATGAAAGGCTAAGGAGGCTAGAGAAATTCAAAATTTCTCTAGACCAATTTTCTCTGACTTGAATTTTCTTTGACTTGAATTTTCTTTGGACCAATTTTCTCTGGATTGATGTTGAGGGATGTAGACACCCTATTTTTGACCGTCCTTAAGACTTGGACGTCATCATTTGAACACTCGATGATCATCCCTGTTCGTGTTCGTCTTGAGTTCTTGGAGATTTCGGCTACGCACCTTGCCTCAAGACCTTTCGACTTGTTTGTTTTGTGTTTGGTTTTGCATCAAACACTTGTTGTTTTGCTTCTGAGGGTGGGAAATAGCTTGTAGGCCATCCCCACACCTCACCGGCCATGGCTTGAGGCCACCGGCCTTGTTTCCTTGCCATCGGCCACTGGTGATGGCCGGTCGGCACTATTGATGGTCGGTCGGCACATTTTGTGGTCGGTCGTTGGCCGATTAGCCACTTTCTCTGGCTGAGACCTTTTTTTGAGGGGGTTTGAACCTTTTGAACCCCCTGTTTTAGCTTCTTGAGGGAGCTTGAACCTTTTGAACCCCCTGTTTTAGCTTATTGAGGAAGCTTGAACCTTTTGACCCCTTGGTTTTTAGCTTCTTGAGGAAGCTTGAACCTTTTGAACCCTTGGTCTAGCTTCTCCAAGAAGCTTGGCCCTTTTGCTACAAGCTTCTAAGAGATGCTTGACCCCTTTGCTTAGCTTCCCTTAGAAGCTTGACCCCCTTGACCCTTTTTATGTTAGCTTCTCTTAGAAGCTTGGTACCTTGCCTTGGCCTATATAAGGAGAGTCGCTCCTTCCATTTCAAGGGTTGCAAAATCTAATATATAAGATATATATATATCACTCTCTCTCTATATCTCTCTCTCTCTCTACATTTGGGTGTGTTAGAGGGTACAAAAGGGTCTTGTTCTTAGCCTATTGCACACCACTTCATAGCCACACACTTCCATCATCACTTAGAGGTTCTTGGAGCTTGTTTTCAGAGGTTGAGGGTTGCATTTTTTGGTCTAAAAGCTGCTGGTTCTTGCTGGTCTTCAAAGGTAACCCTTTTTCCCTCTTTATTTTCCGTTCTTGCACACACTTTTAGCCTTACTTGAAAGCATATTTGGGCTTTGTCATAAACTGAAAAAAGTCTTATTTTGAGCTCCTCTTAAAGTTTGTTTGAGACCACTTTTGTGTTTGGGGTCGTTTACCCCATCTTAGGCCTTGTTTGGCCCCCATTTTGTGCTATTTTTGGTGAGCTCCGGGACCACTTTGTTTGGGCCTCCTCACCACTGAAATCTTGAGGGATTTCAGTGGTGAGGATGGTGGTTTGAGGTCCTAAGAAGGAGAGGGTCATCCCCTCTCCTTATTGTCTTCAATATGTGCCATTTTTGCCTCATGTGTGAGCACCATTCTTAGGTTCATGTTGGCCATGTATTAAGTTGTATTTGTGCTTATTATGCCATGATATAGCACTGTTTTTGATTGGTTTAGACACACCATCCTTAGCTTGCATACATGTCTTGTAATGCCATGATTTGCCTTAACATGTGCCTAGCATTTAAACTGCCATGCTCATGTGTTTTGGCCTAGCTTTGTAAAGCTTTTATGCTTGTTTTAGTATGCTAAGGGACTGTTTTTGGTCATTTGAGTCATCCATGCTTTGCTTTGTATAGCTACCATGCAAACTCTCTTGTATGCCTTGAGCATTGACCCCTCTAGCATGCCATCCTTGCATCATTTCAGTGGTTTGGAACCACTTGTCACGTTATTTCAGTCCTTGTGGCATGCCTATATGCTTGCATTTGATACCCCTTTAATGCGTTAAGAGGTTGTTGTCTTATGCTCCTTGTTTGGGCCCTTGTGCATACTTCCATACTTAAGCCATTTAGATGCCATCTAGGTGGGTTTTGAGGCTCATTTTAGCATGTCACATCTCTATTTTCAGTCACTTAATTCATGCCATGTGTGGTTGCACTAAGTGTAGTTCAATGCTTCTTTGGTGAGCTTTAGGCTTTAGACCATTTGTTGTATGCTATGCTTGTCTTGTTTGCTTGGTTTGGCACCATCATTAACATGATTTTCAGAGCTTACATTGCATGCCATATGCCCATGTTGTTCCTCTTTTAAGTGTGCTTAAAAGTTGTCTCTATGTGCCTAAGTGTTGGACCTTGCATGCATGCATATTTGTATGTGTTTTGGTTTCCATTCTTGAGCATGTTGGCCACTGTTTTGGGCCTAGTAGAGAGCTGTCCAAGTTAGTGTAAAACTATCTTCACATGTTGTTGCTTGCATGTCTTGTATATGGTTGCATGCTTGCTCCATTTTATCATGTTGTTACATGTTTGTGTGTTGTCCATGTTCATGTTTGCATGCTTGCCCTCATGTTCGTATTGTATGCTTAGTTCCATGCCTAGGTTGCATTGCATCTTGCATGCATGCCTTGTCTCTTGACCACGTGATAGAGATTGGGCTTTATGTGTTTGTTTGTGTGCATTACATTTGAAATCAAAATGCACAATTTGGCTTCTTGGGCCATCACGCATTGAAATGCACGATTGGTGATCCGAGGGTTGAGTCCCAAACTCCTTTGAGTCATGAACATGATAAGGAGTGGGTTGGTGCATACATTTGCTTGAAATGCATTGCCATGCCATGTTTTGCCCTCTGCTGCTGTCAAAACAGATTTCTGCAGGAAGATTTGGCCGGCCGACCATTCTCAGTGCCGACCAGCCAAATATGGATAGCCGAGAGCTATACTAACAGTCGATGACCATTCCTAATGGCCGGTGATGATTCCACTTGGTCGGTGGTGCTCCACAGTGTCCATGGAGCATATATTGGGAGTTGTGCAATTTTCAGAGGAGCAGAGCAGGGAAAACAGAGGCAACATGTGTCATGGCGATGGATTTCCGGGCGAGACGGATCGAGCATGCATCATCTCATCATTCCGAGGCGGGGCTGCGGCCATCTTCCCTTTTTTAGTTAATTTGTTAATTAATTAGAAGTTTTGTAATATTTAATTAGCTAGAGTAGTTAATTATTTATTTGTTTTGTAATATTTATTCGGACCCTCCGAGCGAGGGCAATTGTGTAATAAGTGTGTGTGAGTGTGTGCATGTCTTCCAACCCCACGTCTTTCTTCCCTTTTATTTACTAGCTTTCGATGGTTAGTTTACGACATGTTTCAATTAGCATACTCATGATAGCATGTTTGCATCCATTTATTTGTTTGCATACACCGGGCTCGGCGCATCATACTAACTGCATTGTATTTCAATTCCAAGTTGAATACGTGTTAGCTGTAGCATCATCATATGCCATCTTCGAATAGCCGAGCCTATTGTAGTTGCATCTTGCATGTGTTGCATTAGCCATTTTAACATGAACTAGGATCATGCATATGATTACTAACTAGTTTCTGTTTTGGCTTGGAGTACTTGGTAAGTGTTTATGCTTTAGCATCCTTGCATGTGTGTGAGTGACTGCCATGATAGCATGCTTGCCATGAGGCTAACTGCTTATGTGATATAACTGCCTGAATGCTTGTGGGTGAAGGTTGGGTTATTTGAATTGGAACAATTCATCGATTGTGAGTTTTTAAGCCCACTTGAGAGTGGCAAATCATCATGTTTCCTAAGCCCACTCGAGGGTGGTAAAATCCGCATTTTAGCCTACTTGCGAGTAGCAAACCGTTTTCAAAACAAGCATGAAATGTTTTGTTCCAATTCAGGCGACCCAGTCTATATTTGTTTGCTGTGCGCATTACATAGTAAATCTAGGCTAATAACCGGAATAAGAACGCATAACGTTTTCAAAACAAGATATCATGGTTAGTAGAGGCCGATCTCTGATCGGGGCAGCGAGGGTGCTCATAGCTGACCTTTCCCAATCGTATCCAAGTTCCTGAGCCGAGGCAACTTTGGTGATGACGGACACGTGGCCTTAAGCAAACGAGTCAGGGTTTTTTAAATTCCCCAATTAAAAAAATATTTAGGTGGCGACTCTGTATCTGGCAAAGCAGTCCATGTTTGGCACTTCTTTTCTAAAAATCTGTTTTTTCAAAACGATTTGCCGGATTTGAACTCTTTGGTTCAGATTAAGAACCGTGACACTTTGAGTCCGAACTGTGGCGTGAGGCCCCCACATGGGCGCGTCTACAAGGGACCTTAGACATCATGAAAATATTTGATGTCCTTTATACTATAAAATCATAAAATACCCCTTTTATCTTTGGTGAGTAAAAATAATTTTTAAAAATTTAAAAATACTTTTTTGACATTTATTTTTGTCTAATTAGTTTATATTTTATCAAATTAACGATTTTGCCATTGAAATTAAGCAATAGTATCTTCAATTGTTCTTATTTGAAACAAGATTTAAAATTCATGGTCAAATGTGTCAAAATTAAAAAATCAAGAATTAAAGTGACACAAGCTCCAAACTATAGGAACTGTTAGTGCAATTCAACTTACATTTTATATATATTTTTAAATTGAGTCATGTTAGGATTATCATATTTAGATATTATATGATGTGATATCTTGGATGACACTAATTATATCATTTGATAGGCTCCACGTGATATATATGAAGTGTCATTTAAAGCACGATTTCAAATGTCATCTGCATAAATTATTAAATTTTATTTTGAATATTCTTTTTAAAGATTCTAAATTTAAATAACTAAAATTTAATTAAGAAAAGGTATATTACCATGTATAGAAATAAATGTTGTAGAATATTTATACATAAAATATTTTTTCATAGGATAAATTACACTTACCTCCCCTGAGATTTGTCTTAATTACAGATACTTCTTTTGTAGTTTTAAAAATTACACAGACTTCCCTTACTTTTGAAATTAATAGTCAGATTCTCCCTTCCCGTTAAAAGAGCCTTAACGACGTTAACTTGACAGTGGAATTGACCAAATACCCTTCGACCACATTGTGAAAAGATACAGCTAACACATCTGACTCTCATTCATTCTTTCCTATGGTAAATTACACTTACCTCCCCTGAGGTTTAGCATAATTACAGGTACCTCCCTATTACAACGTTCTGAATAGTTCTTTCCCAAAAAATAAAAAATAAAAGCTTATAGAAAAAAAAGAACAAATACTCAAGTGATCTAAATCCAAAGAAAAAATCTTATATGAATTTTTTTTCTTTAAATTTTTTTTAAATTTTGATTTTGTTACATTAGCATATAAAATAAAAAAAATATATAAACAGCGGTTGCATTTATTTTTATGATCATTTTATTTAATATTTTTTATTTTGTTAATGTGCTGTCTAAAAAATGTCTTTAAAAAATAAATAAAATCAGTAGTTCAAAAATAATTTTTGTTTATGTCACAATTGTTATTTTTATAATCATTTCATTTAATACTTAATTATAAATAATTTTATTTAGTTAGTTTTAAAATGTTGTTTATGTAACGTCCCGTATTTTATCATTCGGATAACATTACCAATATTCATTAATTAAGTTCATTTACAAATAACATTTCATCCTTAGATGAAATGATGAATAATTAAATATACATATTTTCTCTCATTATACAACAATGACATTTACATACAAATAAAAGGAATGCCCTAAGGCTTACAATAAAAGAGGGGATACTACTCTTTACAAAAAAAAAAAAAAAAAAAAAAAAAAAAATAGCACTCAACCAAACAACAAATAAAGTAGTACAATCCATCACTACATTATACTTATGAAATGGTAAAACCCATTGTTTGATCTTTAAATCCAAAAAGCATTTCCTGTACACATGTACAGGCAGGAGGTGAGCAAGCTCACCGAACAATCTCATATTAAAACATTAAAAGAAATGCGGGTACAAAGATACTCCTACATATACATGAAATCATATCATGTCAAAATCATATGATTTTATTACACAATCTCTTAAATCCAATTTATTTAATTAACAACAACAAGTTAACTTAAATAAATAAGCATGTTTCAATAGCAACAGGACATTATTTTCAATTCATTCAATTATCTCATTATCAATTGAATTAAATGATTAAACAATTCATCAAATCCATGTTATATGGTTTTATGAGATGAATGCATATGCCATGTCATGCTCAAAATATTTTTCTCATCTTTTGAAATCTTATGCACAATGCCAATTTGAAAACACATTAATCCAACAATTTCAATAAAATTCCAAGATGGTAAATACGACTCAGGTAATCCCTAGGTTGGTGTCTGCAAGTAGACTATACAAGAACTACCAATTCATTTCCAGTTCATATATGCTACTCAATTCACGAGTTAAATTCATTATCTTTTAACAACCAAAATGAGACTACAACTCAATGATTTTCCAATTATGTAAAACTCACACGAACACTTCAAATTTGCCATTTTACGGATATTTCGTCCGAAGGAATCGGCATCCATTTATATATAAAATTTCGAGTCTTTCACCTAGGATACTCCGGCCAACTTGCTTTAAATGGAGTCCATCCCCTTTCTCCTCTCAAACAAATATACATATGCAATGTATTTATAAACATAATCACATATGAAGTACATCCCCTTTCTCCTCCCAATAAACATACATATACAATGTATCTATAACATGGTTATATTCAATGACACCAACAATTGATTAGCATTTAATCGCCTAATCCTCATGTAATTTCTATTACAATCATGGCTATCCTCCACCGATAACCCAAAACAGATATTTCTAAATGGATACTTAAACAATTAAATTCCAAAATTTTTTTGATAAATACAATCTATTCCACATCTCATCAAATATGAACAACTACACTAGTTTTCATATTACAATCACGTCCGGTAATCTCTCAAGATCCATTTCTAATCGTGTCGGTTTTATTCCAACGGATATATTAAGCAAAATAATACCGTTAATACTCAAGAAAGTATCATTTTCTTTCCAAACTCATTCTCCAAACATTATTTAACTATGACATCCTTTTGATCGAAAGCCCCAAAAATTAAGCATAATTCCTTTGTATTCTTTAAAAATGCTCTTTTGGTCACAAACAGGTAAAAATTTCAAAACCAATCGAATCAAAGTCCGTTTTTGTTCAAATTTAAAACATAACTCTTTCATAACCTTACAAACATATTCCACGTTTACACTTTCGCAATTTGGACATCAACTCTTTATTTTTTTCAAAATTTCTCTTTTAAGCAAGTAAATCACAAATTTTTCAAAAATTCTAATTAAATTATATACAACTCTAAGCTCCATATAATCAAATAAAAGTACATAAAGTAGTGTAGGAAAAATCTCTACTTAACAATTTACACAATATTCCTCAATATAAATTTATTTTTCTCAAAAATAAATTCCAAAACTCAAGGATGAGATAAATATTTCAACATTAATTTCTCAAAATAAATTATCTAACCATAATATGATGTAGATACAATCCATACAACTATTAAATTTTATTTTCGGATTTCTTTGCAAAATTATCAACACAAAATGATTTTTCCAAATCAATCTCAAAATGTCAACATTCTTAACATTTCAACATAATTTTTCTTCCAAAAATTACCGAACAAAAATCTATAAATATATATATATATATATATACGCAATACCTCTTATAATGATATATTTTCTCAAAATCCTAACATAACTTTAATGTAAAAATATGAAAAAAGTCTCTACCTCAAATACTGAAGAAGAGCAGATCTAGAAGGCACATCTTGCCCGATCATGAATCCGAGACTACCATTGCGAAGATCATGACAAGCTCTCTGGCTTTGATGTACAACACTTTGGCAAAATCTCACTCTAAAGACTCTCATTTTAAGCTCAAAGATTGAGCATCAATGGAGGAATAAAGAGGGAAAGAGAGAGAGAGAAAGAGAGAGATGTTGAGAGCCAAAGAGAGATGAGCTCTCTGCTCAAATGAAGAAGGAAAAAGGGAAAGGAGGGAAAATGATGGCAAGGAGACAAAAGGGGGGACCACCCACATGGGTTTGTCTCCCAAATATATATATATATATAATTTTTGTAATAATATCTCAGAATTTATAATATAAATTATAAAATGATATAATTTTTCTCATCACAAAATATAATATTTTTATACACCACAAAATATAATATTTTGCTCACCACGAAATATATACACATTTTATTCACTACAAAAATATATAATTTTTCATCATATGGTACACACCATAAAATCAACTAACAAATATTTATTATTATCCTATATAATAAATAGTGACAACTCCCAAGGTGGTTATTACCAATCACATAATTAAAAAAGACCAAACAGTTAAACATGAGTCATTAAACAAACTCAAATTAAATTAAATCTAAGCCATGGGTCTTAAATTAAATTCCCACCCATAAGCCAAACATGGCCCAATTATATACCAAAATAGACCCAACAAATTTATCTTAAGTCATGGCCTAAACATTCAAAATTAAATAACAAAATTCTGCTATAAATTAAACTGACCACTAATCAGTCCGTGAATTTTCATAAAATAAATACTCATCATTTAATTCTAAAATTTTTATCCAACGTGCTAGACTCATATGGGAATAACATATAAACATTTCATAGTTTTTTGAAATCGGAAACTATTTTTAAAAAATACAAAACTGAACTATTTTCACACAAAATTTACACACCAATCAAATTTGAAAATTTGCTCAATTAAATTATGCATTGGCTATTTAAAAAAAAAAATTCTGGGTCATTACAGTTAAAAAAAATGCTTCCAAAATAATTTTTGTTTATGGCACAATTTTTTATTTTATATTCATTTAATAATTGTGAATATTTTTTATTCAATTAATTCGGGTATTGGTCAAAAATAATTTGTAAATATTTAAAATCAATTATTCTTAAAATCATTAACTATTGAAATAAAATGTAAAAAAAACTCCTTTTATAGTGATTTCAAAATATATATATTTGAAAGTATGAGGTTTGGAGAATTTATTTGACAATTGGATTAAATTATGCATTGGTGGTTATCAATAACCCTACCAATGAATTGTTAAGGAGAAAGAGTGTAGAAAGAATTTCTATAGAGAGAGACCATGTAGAAAAACATATAATAATAAAATAAAAATAAAATATATATGTAGTTACTTAGATTTAAAAATTAACACATATATATAGGATTATATGTCCCAGTTATGACATTTGCGATATTTGATTATGACTTCTTATAGTGTTAATTATGGCTTGGTTATGACTCATTATGGTGTTAGTTAATTATGACTCATTGTGATGTTGGTTATCATCTATTGTAATTATTACTTTAATTATGATACAAAATATCTTTAATTATACTTTATGTGGTATTTAATTATGACTTTTATTTTTAATTATGACTGAAAAAGATTTAGTTATGAACACCCCAAATGTCATAAGCTGCATATAATACACTATTTTGAGAATATGTAATAATATGATTCATATATATACTAGATATTTATATGTGCATATATAGATATGTATGTTTGTATATATATATATATAGAGCATCTACCTTTGGACCATATATCTATATATGTGTAGGAGCATATATGTCACGCTCCAAATTTTAATTACTCGAAAATATTAACAAGAGCTTGAAATTTAGGTCCATTTAAAAAAAAAAAAATTTAAAAATATCTATTACTCTTGAGTAATAGAAACATAATAGTACATGTTCTCTTCCTCATGATGAGTACAACAACAATAATAATAATACATTCTCGCTTCCACTATGGAGCTACAAATAAATAAATACAAACATCAATGTACAATGAGATTACACATAAGAGATACATGAACTTCCTAATCCTTTAACCAAACAATCTGAAATCTCTTCCTGTAAAAAAAATGAAACAACAAGGGATGAACACAATTGCTCTGTAGGAATCTCACAGTTCTAAAACAATAACCATCCTATAGATAGAAATGATCATGCATGTAGGGTGATATCATATAGTAAAGTAATGTTTTGTAATTTCAAAATATCATACGTAGAGTACCTTTTTCTCAAAGTTTATTTGAAACATTGTAAAGAAAACCTTCAACCGTCAAAACTATCCCTTTTTATCAGAAAAACATAAAATCCTTTTTGAAAACAAATATATTTAAGGAACAACATCATTTTAAGTTTATTAACCCATTCCGTAATATTTCTCATTTAATTTCCATCTTAACATTCCTTTTTTTATTCCCATTCTCCCATTTTTCTAGTTACATTTATTATAACGTCATAACCTCAAGTTCAAGTTCCCTTAACACACCAAACATCCAACATACATGCTGTTCTCATTAATCTATTCATATTTGCTGTAACTCCTCAATGTAAAAATCCAAATCTCTTTTATAGTCAATAATTGTTATCTTGCATCCAACTCCTACTTATCTAACAATTACATCACATCCATACTTGCATTATTAACTATAATTCAATATATCACAATTACATCATATCCACATGTGCGTTATCAATCATAATTCAACATATCACGAGGACAATAACCCTTTTTAGTTCAATTTCTCAATTAATCACAAAACAAAACTCTTAATTTTTTCTTATAGATGCAAACAATCCGGTGAGTTCCTTATCACTAACCCCTCATCCAATTACCATTTCATTATTCATTCTTTTCAAATAATTCCCATAAGCATTTCCATTCCATTCCATACCAGTTTACACATCAAATGGTAATTTCACAAGTTCATCACAAGTCACATATATCATCACCGACCTCAACACATGTCACAACACATTCCACCTTTTGCCGACTTGATACGGTGGGATAGCGAGCACCCAATTCATAGCACATTCCACCTTTTGCCGACTATTATACGGTGATAAGTGAACTCCCAAAAATCATTTTCTCAAAAACCATGTCTTTTTCGAAAACCGTTTTCAACCTTTTAAAAACCATCCCCCACATTTGCCTGCTATTATACGGCAGGACGTGGGCACCCAAAACATTTTCGCAAATCATCCGTTTTTTCACTTTTGCTGGCTACAATACGGTAGGACTGTGTGGACACTCAAAAATCATTTTTCCACTTTTGCCAGCTACAATACGGCAGGACTATATGGACACCCAAAAACACTTTTCCCACATTCGTCCAGCGATAAGCCTAGACAGGGCAATTGGGCACCTTGAATTCAAACCACTCCCACATTTACCGGCTATTATACGGACGGTTGTGGGTACCGAAAAACCATTTTTTAAAACTTTTTTAGAACCATCCCCAACATTTACCAGCTATTATACGGACGGTTGTGGGCACCGAAAAACCATTTTTCAACTCCCCGCGAGGGTACCAACCACAACACTACCCAACATAACACAACTCAACTCAACCCAACACAACTTAATTCCACACAAAGTTCATATCATCCATACCGTTAGTAATTTCTTTCCCCCTAAAGTTCGGTTCACATTATAATATAAATTAAAACATCAACATTATGAGTTCAATCGCAACTTTTACATACATTTCTCAAATTCTTTAAAATTTCAATTAAACTTGTACATGTGTAGTTTAACACCTCAATTTCATGATTCTACTATTAATTGAAGCAAAACCATTAACCATCTTCATGAGCCAAACTAGGATTTTTAAGAGAAGTTAAAGCTTTTAAAAAAAACACATTTTATTCCAATCCTTCTATTACTTTTACATCCAAACTCATGACCCAAGATCATAACCCAACAAATAAACCCAACTCTCTTTAAGCCCTAACCCCCAATATCATGATTCATCACAACATGCATAAAAATATAAACTTTTGTGTTTATATAAAGAAAATACCACAAATCTATCCATAAACGAGGGTATTGAAAGAGAACTAGAGACTCCTACCTCTTGAAGCGAAGAGATGACGACCCAAACATCAATGGCGACGAAACTGCGTACTCTTTGGACCAAAAGGATGCCCTTGACGAGATCTACACTTTTTCTCAAAGAACCATGGTGAAAAAATCACTATAGATGAGTAGATCTAGGGATCTTAGTGCCAAAAGCTTGAGTTTAGAGAGAGAGAGAGAAGAGAACTCACGGTTTGAGAGAGGGGAAAGGAAAGAAAAAGTGAAATGAAATATGTTTGGAGCCTATTTATAGTAGCAAGGTAATAATAGAATAATAGCCCCAAAGTCAAATGAAAGGAACAAGTCAAAACTCCCAAAACGTAGGGCCCAAACTAACCTAAAAATCTGAAAAAAAACACGCAGGGGATGACCTTTTGGGCAAGGGGGTCGACCCTTTATGAAGAAAAGGCAATCTGGTACAAGCAAACGGGTCGACCCTTAGACAGGAGGGGGTCGACCCTATTTTCCAGCAACTAACACAAAAATTCTGCAACATAAGAGGGTCGACTATAGCGACCCGGTCTTTTCCCATTTGATTATTATATCTGGACTTATGTTCCGTGGATTCCGTTGTCATATTGTTGTTGTTGTCATCCCTTAATTCTATTTGGTAGAGTTTTAGGATGTGTTAGGCGTGTTTCGAACAATTGGGTTGAGCCTTGGTCTAGTTGTTGGTTGCCCAGTTTTTAGCCTTTCCGCTCGAGCGGACATTCCTACGCTCGAGCGGGGTTTACACTCTTCCAGCAATTTTTGATCCCTGCGAAACTTCTGCAGGTGAGAGATCTACGCTCGAGCGGTTATCATTGCGCTCGAGCGGACCTTGTTTTGTTCTTTACGCTCGAGCGGTGTGTTGTGCGCTCGAGCGGACCTGTCAAGTTTAAATACGCAGCAGCGTGTTTTAAAATAGTTTTTCAGCCCCTTTCAGTTTATAAAACCCTAGGTTACGAGTTCTCTCTCTCCCAACTCATCTTCTCTCTTAGAATTGATCTATTTAGAGTGTGTATCTACCCTTGTTCCTTCATTAAAAAGGTAGAGGAGAGTGAGGGCTACATTTTAATCTGAGAAATTGTGGGTTTGGAGCACTTTGGAGTTTTGGGCATCATCTTCATCTTCTTCTTTTGAGTTATTTCTTCGAGGTAGGGATTTCCTACTCCATTTATACGTTTTAATCATAAGTATTGGTATTTTGGTATATGGGGTAGTTGGGTAATTTTGGGAGAAACCCTAGGTTTTGACTTAGATTAATTTGTGTAATTAATTTAAGGGAAATATGTGGAATTGGGTTTAATTCATGAAATTGGGGAATTATGAGGTAAATTGATGTAGTTGGCTATTTAATTACTCAGCTGTGGAATTTGGATTATATGTTGTATAGTTATTTCTGCTTAGAAATAATTGTTTTGGGCTATCGGTGGAGGATAGCTATTGATTGTTGTAGACCTTGCATGTGGCTTAGGTGTAACTGGAACTGAGTTATCTATTTGACTGTTGAATTAATACAGAATATTACTTGTATTGATTATGTGTTGTATATGGCAAGTATTGATTATGTTGCATATGCATTTGGTTTTGGAGGAGATAGGGGATGAACTCCCGGTTTAGGGGAAGAAAGGGGATGGACTTCTAAACCGAAATTGTTGGAGGGTTTAGGGGAAGAAAGGGGATGGACCTCTAAATCAGATTTTGTGGGAGGAGAAAGGGGATGGACTCCACTAGCATCACATATACGTGTGCTTATTGTTAATAGAAGTATTTCTATTTATTGTTGATATGATACATCACCACCATGTGTATCAGTTGTGAAGTGTGGAAGTGAATGTGATACAATACCAGCATGTGTATTTGTTATGTTACAGAGAGGTTTAACTTGATTTGTTATCCCTGTTGAATTGGAAAGATGGTTAATAAGAGATGAAATTCACGTTGAGTTATTTGGCCAGGTTCTGAGCCATAGGTGGAAAGTAAGATGTGCCTTAGACAATGTGTCATAGGCAATATAGACATTCGTGTCATGAAAAGTGTAACTGGATTATAGTGTGTTAACCATGTATCAGATGCTAATACTTTAGTTAATTCTTATGCTTGGTTTAGTATTTCTCTATTGGGCTGTGGCTCACCCTATATGGGAACTTCATTTTTCAGGTACAGGTGGTTCACTACCTCCAAGGACTTAGCTTGTGAGGGATTGGAACTTGAAGATTTATTCTTTGTTTTATTTGCTTTTATATGTAAAACACTCAAGCCTAGGGCTTTATTTGTTTTTGAGTTAGGACTCATGGATTTGTGTCCAAGTATTGGCTTGGCAAGATGTAAGCCCGTAGGGCATTTATTCTGATGTTTTATTTCGTAATACTCTGATGAGTAGAATTATATTCTTGTTTTAATATAATGATGCATGTTTATATCATTTATTATGGGTTTTATTTTGAGGGCGTGACATCGACCCTCCCTAGACTGGTGTCTACCCTATTTTCCAGCGACACCTCCAGAAACTTGTCAAGCCCCGTATTTTATTACTCGGATAACCTTACCAATATTCATTAATTAAGTCCATTTACAAATAACATTTCATCATTGGATGAAATGATGAATAATTAAATATACATATTTCCTCTCGTTATACAACAATGACATTTACATACAAATAAAAGAAATGCCCTGAGGCTTACAATAAAAGAGAGGGCACTACTCTTTACAAAAAGATAGCACTCAGCAAAACAACAAATGAAGTAGTACAATCCATTTCTACATTACACTTATGAAATGGTAAAACTTATTGATTGATCTTCAATTCTGAAAAGCATTCTCTGTTCACATGTACAGGCAAGGGGTGAGCAAAACTCATCGAGCAATCCCATATTAAAATATTAAAAGATATGCGAGTACAAAGATATTTATATATTTTCGTGAAATTATATCATGTCAAAATCATAAGGTTTTATCACTTAATCTCTTAAATTCATTTTATTTAATTAACCACAACCAGTTAACTTAAATAAATAAACATATTTCAATAGTGACATGACATTCTTTTTAATCCTTTCAATTACATGACAAATGTATCCATGTTTCATAACAATTTCCATTTCTTAATTCATAATCCTGGCTCAGAACCTAGCTATGCCCTTTAAGTGAGATTACATCTCATATCAACAGTACTTCCATTTCAATTGAAATAAAGACTCAAATTAAAAATTTCGTACTTCACAATAGATACACATATTTGCTGTGTCAATCTCAAACAATACACTTCCATACTTCATATATGATATACAGATTTGCTATATCAATACTTCAATAGATACACATTTTAGTGCTGCATCAATGGAGTACATCCCCTATCTTCTCCCAAACAGCATCCGGTTTAAGAGTCCATCCCCTATCTTCCCTTAAACCGTGGAGTACATCCCCTATCTTCTTCCACACAACACAATGTATATAAACACCATCATATACATGTTCATACACAAATTCGATGTATTATCACAACCGTCATATTCGATGACATTTCAATTGATTAGTTTTAGTTTGCCTAAGCATCATGCATTGTCTACAACAATCACGACTATCCTCCACCGATAGCCCAAAGCAGTTACTTCTAAACAGAAAATAAATGCTACAACAGATATATATAATCTCAACATTTTCAAAGTGAGTGATTAATGAATCCAACTCCACCATTCTACCTCATATTGAGTCGATTTTATTATTTCCAACTCAATTTCATATTTTCGTATTAATTGTCATTAATTACAGTAATGACCCAAATATACCCAAACATGACATTTTTCCCATTTTTCTCAATATTGACCCAAAGGCTCAAATATTATCAAAAACATCAATAATCTCCATTTTAAACCCAAAACACACAGGTATGAGTCAATTGAACAAAACCCCTGTTTTCAACATTATACATCTCCAACCTTAACTTCCCAAATCAAACCATCTATACAAATAGCTTAACATTTATGTTAAAACACATAAGAATGAGTAGGAATCCCTACTTATTAAATATTACCATTTTGATCAAAATCCTCATTTGAATGCAACATGGTAAATTTTCACCGATGGCCAAATAGTTATCTCTAACATATTAATTAAAAGATAACAACATGGACCTACAATCCAACATAATACTATAAATTGGAATCTCCCATAATTCCCAACATTTAGAAATAAATCATATTCCACATTTTATCAAATATGAACAACTACACTAGTTTTCATATTACAATCACGTCCGGTAACCTCTCAAGGTCCATTTCTGTAGCAATCTCGGTATCGATTCTTTTTTTTTTTTTTTTTTCATGTGTTTGCCACTTATTGGACCTTCAGGCGAGGGTCGAGGGGCGCCCTTCGCTGGGTCTAGGGGCGCCTTGGCAATCAGTCGAGCGCCGGTCACTCGCGAGTTCCATGGGCAAGGCGGCGAGGTTGAGGGCGCCAAAAAATGCATAATGCATTCGAAAGCGCTACCCGGCGGCCGTTTTTCTTCGAGCGGAGAATGTTTGGTTTTAAAAGTTTGACCTGTCGCTAAAAGCATCGAAATGTATTTGACGCTTCGGCGAGGCTTTCAACGCCGAGCGGACCACGTATATCGCGTGAATCTAATATTTCAGATCATTTTTTTTAGTCTTCTCTTTCTCTCTAAAACTCTCCAAAATTCCAGATCAGGAGTTTCTCTCTCTAGAAGTCATCTTCTCTCTTTGATTTCTCCAAATCCATTGGGATTTAGACCTAAGTTCTTCACCAAAGTCAGTTATCTAGGCGAGGGTTACGTTGTGTGCGGTGGAGATCGAATTTCATCATCGTTGAATTTGGGGTTTTCAACTCGTTTCTTCGTCAAACTTGAGGGAGGGATTTTCTTTGAGTTATATATATGTTTTTGCAAGATCTAGATGATTTTCGAAATTATCCTCTGATTAATTTTGAAAACTTGTTGTTGATTTAAGAAAAAGAGTGCTTTTCAAAGTGTGTTTACTAGAAATTTTTTTTGGGGGGGGGGTTTTGGAACTATGTTGATGAAAGGGAGATGTTTTGGTGAGATCTTGTCAAATATTTGAAGATGGATGGTTTTGGTGAGAAACCTAGAAATTTGGAATTTTTAAAAGAGAAGTTAAAAATCCATAGTTGATATTGCTATATTTATTTTAAATGCTAAAATAAATGATGTTTGGAAAATTTCTTGTTTATATTGTATAAATGTTAAACTTTGAAGAAGTATGAGAATTGTTACTCATTTTGGAAACTGTTATTTGAAAGTATTGATATAGTCTTGAAGTGACTAAGTTGTGGGAAATGTTTGAAAAGTGGGAATTATGTTATCCCTTGGAATAATTGAAATAAATGTATATTTATTTATCTTGTGAAATTGCATAGAAAGGAGAAATGAGAATTTTGATCACAATAGTAATATTGTGTGGAAGAATTGGAAATGGAAGAATTGTTATATTGTATTGTTATGGTTGCATTGTCATATCAAATCATTTGATTACATTGAATTTTGAAAGTTGATTTGAAAACTTGCATTGAGAAAGAATATTGAGATATGAGTTTTCATGAAATGGTTTTGGGGTAAATACGGTGGGAAGTCTTGACAGGTAGTGTGGATGATAGGTGTCGAGCCTTCCAGCTGCGACTGGTAAAAATGACAGAGAGTAGGTGTCGAGCATTCCAGCTGCGACTGGTAAAAATGACAGATTATAGGTGTCGAGCCTTCTAGGTTGTGACTGGTAAAAATGACAAAGAATGGGTGTCGAGCCCTCCAGATGATACTGGTAAAAATGACAAATTGGTAGTACTTGTATAGTCTACTTGCAGACACTGACCTAGGGATTACCAGAGTTGTATTTACCGCCCCTTGAACAAAATTGATAAATGTGGAACAATTGAAATTGCATGGCATCATTGAGCATGATGGTTTTTGAATAAATGAAGATGTATTCTTATTTTTTTCAAAAGAGCATGGCATGGCATGTGCATCCATTTTTTTTTGAGACTTGTATAAAATGTATATACTTTGTGAAGGATTTTCCTACTGGGCTTTATGCTCACCCTACGGGATTTTTGTGCAGGAAAGGATGTGGTAATCCCGCCTAACTGAAGGTGTGGAAGTGTGTGAAGAGAGCATAGTGTGCTCGTTTGCTATGACTCTGATTGTAAGCCAAGGGCTTTATATGTGTGGGTTTGAATAACCGTTTTGTGTAACCAGGCTCAGGCCTTGGAACTTGTAAACCCTTAGGGGTATTTGTTGTTTAATTAATGTTGTTGGATTAATTGTATCATCGCATGAAGACTATTTATATCATGTAATGCAAGTATGAGGATTTGTTATCAGTTTTACTTTAAAGAGCCATGACTAGTGTATCACCATTTGGGCATGAAAATGGGGGCGTTACAATTTCTAACCGTGTCGGTTTTATTTCAATAAATACATTAAGTAAAATAATATGGTCAATGCCCAAGAAAATAGCAATTTCTTTCCAAACTCATTCTCCAAGCATTATACAACTATGACATCCTATTTTGATCGAAAGCCCCAAAAGTTAAACGTAATTCCTTTATTTTCTTTAAAAATGCTCTTTTGGCCACAAACCGATAAAAATTTCAAAACTAATCGAATCGAAGTCCGCTTTTGTTCAAATTAAAAACGTAACTCTTTCATAACCTTACAAACATATTTCAAGTTTACACTTTCGCAATTTGGGCATCAACTTTTTATTTTTCTCAAAATTTCTCTTCTAAGCAAATAAAACACAAATTTTCCAAAAAATTCTAATTAAATTATATACAACTCTAAACTCCATATAATCAAGCAAAAGTGCATAAAGAAGTGTAGGAAAAATCTCTACTTAACAATTTACACAATATTCCTCAATATCAATTTATTTTTCTCAAAAATAAATTCCAAAACTCAATGATGAGATAAATATTTCAACCTTAATTTCTCAAAATAAATTATCTAACCATAATATGATGTAGATATAATCCATACAACTATTAAATTCTATTTTCGGATTTCTTTTACAAAATTAACAACACAAAATGATTTTTTTAAAATCAATCTCAAAATACCAACATTATCAACATTTCAACATAATTTTTCTTCCAAAAATTATCAAACAAAAATATGAAAATATATCTATATGCAATACCTCTTATAATGATATATTTTTTCAAAATAATCCTACCATAACTTTAATGTAAAAATATGAAGAAAGTCCCTACCTTAAATATGAAGAAAAACAAATTTGAAAATGCAACCGTCACCCGATCATGAATCCGAGAACACCATTGCGAAGATTACGACGAGTTCTACAACTTTCATTTACAACACTTTTACAAAATCTTACTCTAAACACTCCCACTCTAAGTTTAAAACTTATGTCAACAATGGAGGAAAATATAAGAGAGAGAGAGATACACGTTTGGGAGAGACCAAGAGAGCAGAGCTCTCTGCTCAATTCAACCAAGAAAAGAAAAATCAAATGATGAAAAGGAAAGGAAGGGGCAAAAGAGAAGGGAGTGGGGAACAACCTCGTGTGGGTTTGGTGGCTTTTCAAAAAGAAAATGATTTCCAAAAAAAAAAAAAAAATATTATAATTTTTTTTATAATATTTTCACATTTTATAATATAATTTATAAAATGACATAAATTTTCTCATCACAAAATATGATAGTTTTGTATACCACAAAATATAATATTTTGTTTATTTCACAATACATTCACGTTTCATTCTTTATAAAATATATAATTTTTCACCGTATGGTACACACCATAAATTTAACTTTTAAATATTTATTATAACCCTATATAATAAATGATAACAACTCCCAAGGTGGTTACTACCAATCATATAATTAAAAATGACCAAATAATTAAACATGAATCATAAACAAATTCAAATTAAATTGAATCTAAATCATGGGTCTCATCCATAAGTGAAACATGGTCCAATTATATACTAAAATAGACTCAACTAATTTATCTCAAATCATGGTCTAAACATTAAAAATTAAATAACGAATTTCTGCTATAATTTAAACTGAACACTAATCAGTCCGTGAATTTTCTTAAAATAAATACTCATCAATAAATTCTGAAATTTTTACCTAACGTACTAGACTCGTATGTGAACAACATACAAAAATTTCATAATTTTTTGAGATCGGTAACTATTTTTAAAAAATACAAAACCGAACTGTTTTCGCACAGAATTTACACAGCACTCAAATTCGAAAATTTGCTCAATTAAATTATGCACTGGCTATTTAAAAAAAAAAAATTCTGGGTCATTACAACCTACCCTCCTTAGAGAAATTTCGTCATCGAAATTAAACTCAAGCAATGTAATACATTCTACAGTCGCTCACAAACTCACTCTGGTACTTATTAATACATCAACAAAATTCATTTGACTACTACATAAGCCATCTTCTACTAACACCGGTAATGAACCAAACCATTATTTTGCACCACAATTGATTGTATAAGCCCTTACTAGTATAAACCTTTAAATGATTCTTCTATTCACATCAATAACCCAAAGCAACAAAATAGGATCTAATTCTTCAAGCATAACAAAATTTTTGGCAAAATGACTCCTCAAAATACTAAGACACCATACCTTATTGGTGATAACCCAACTTTAACGAACTATCTCCATTGCCTAATGCACAATGCATCCCAAGGCCAAAACAACTATTATTACTCCGAGACCTTAACAAGACAAAACAATACCTCCTCAAAAGCACTAACCACCAACTCCAATAGTGACCGTCAACAATCACAAGACAGACAATACTTTATCACACTAGGGTGATGCCACACCCCATTACCCAAACGAAATAAAATCAATTCGGACAACGAGTTAGTATTTCCATCAACAAAGACTACAAATCAACATTAATAGTTCCACTCCGATGTGGGGTTTTCAAAATGATCTCAACAACATACCTTAAGTCTAAGCAAGACTCACCACAACTAGGTAAACACCCAAGCTATACATGGCCTTCAAGATAAAAGCTAATTTAACTTAACTTCTGAGACATTTTCTCCGAGTTACAACACAAACTTCACACTAGTATTATGGTGACTCACAAGATCCACCCTGAATGCAACCATGATTTGACTAACACAATTCACGGAATACTTAAAACCACAGTGCCATTCCCTTGGCCAACCAACAAGAGATCCTACTTCTCTTCTAGGACTTACCACACGTTAAGCACAAGGAAACACCCTCTAAGGTTTAGCAAACAAACTCATAATTCATTCCAACTCACCCAATTGCAAGGAAAAGAGAGCCTAGTTCTCAAAGCTACCCAAGTTACACATGGCCAAAACAATTTAAAATCTAGATGACACCGCCAAACTATCACACTCGTAGAGTCACTCCAAGACTCCATTTGGAAACCACTAGACTAACCAACCAGACACAAGATGTCCTCAAAGGAAAATACAACCATGGCTCAAAACACAACTCATTCCTTTTAAGATAATTCTATTACCAACGAGTGTTGGATACTCCCTCCCTCGACACCGAGGGACAAAACAATTAAATAAATAAAGGCAACAACAATTATGAAGATTGTTCGTTTTCAAACATCATCTTTAAACCTTATATAGTTTGCACTCTATAGATTTTACAACCAAATCTCAAAACAATCAATCTCTTTTGGGAATTAAACCCCTTACCACCATTTATAATTTTCACCATGTCAAGGCCACGCCTCTTCCCGAATACACACAACGGTATACAACCCAAGCTTCAGGAATAACTCCACACATACCCAAGTAAATAGAACAATTTCACAATCATGCAAGCCATACATATACCATTTATAACATTTAGCATCAATACCTCCCATTAAGGTACATTCTCATGTTTCAACACGAAACTCAACATATGCACATCAAGTAGCATAAAATCACATAACCACATAACAAATAACGGGTTGTTCCTACGAAGATCGTTAGTCATTCTAGAAATGCTTTTAGACTTCTTATTAGAAATCACGTTGATCAGGCGCATTTCCAATGAGATTTCTAAGAAAATTTCTAGACCCGACACAACATCCTCGAGACTCAACCCCATGCCCAAATAAACATATAACATCTTAGCACATAAGCATGTTATTACATAGAATGCAAACGTCACTCACAATCCCGAGGTAAACCTAACTGTGGTCAAAACCACTTCCCACGAGCCAAGGTATTCAAACCCGGTTCGCTTTGATACCAAATTGTCAAGCCCCGTATTTTATTACTCGGATAACCTTACTAATATTCATTAATTAAGTCCATTTACAAATAACATTTCATCATTGGATGAAATGATGAATAATTAAATATACATATTTCCTCTCGTTATACAACAATGACATTTACATACAAATAAAAGAAATGCCCTGAGGCTTATAATAAAAGAGAGGGCACTACTCTTTACAAAAAGATAGCACTCAGCCAAACAACAAATGAAGTAGTACAATCCATTTCTACATTACACTTATGAAATGGTAAAACCCATTGATTGATCTTCAATTCCGAAAAGCATTCCCTGTACACATGTATAGGCAGGGGGTGAGCAAAACTCACCGAGCAATCCCATATTAAAACATTAAAAGATATGCGAGTACAAAGATATTTATATATTTTCGTGAAATTATATCATGTCAAAATCATAAGGTTTTATCACTTAATCTCTTAAATCCATTTTATTTAATTAACCACAACCAGTTAACTTAAATAAATAAACATGCTTCAATAGTGACATGACATTCTTTTTAATCCTTTCAATTACATGACAAATGTATCCATGTTTCATAACAATTTCCATTTCTTAATTTATAATCTCGGCTCGTAACTCCGCCATACCCTTTAAGTGAGATTACATCTCATATCAACAGTACTTCCATTTCAATTGAGATAAAGACTCAAATTAAACATTTCGTACTTCACAATAGATACACATATTTGCTGTGTCAATCTCAAACAATACACTTCCATACTTCATATATGATATACAGATTTGCTATATCAATACTTCAACAGATACACATTTTAGTGCTGCATCAATAGAGTACATCCCCTATCTTCTCCCAAACAGCATCCGGTTTAAGAGTCCATCCCCTATCTTCCTTTAAACCATGGAGTACATCCCTTATCTCCTCGCACACAACACAATGTATATAAACACCATCATATACATGTTCATACACAAATTCGATGTATTATCACAACCGTTATATTCGATGACATTTCAATTGATTAGTTTTAGTTTGCCTAAGCATCATGCATTGTCTACAACAATCACGACTATCCTCCACCGATAGCCCAAAGCAGTTACTTCTAAACAGAAAATAAATGCTACAACAGATATATATAATTCCAACATTTTCAAAGTGAGTGATTAATGAATCCAACTCCACCATTCTACCTCATATTGAGTCGATTTTATTATTTCCAACTCAATTTCATATTTCCGTATTAATTGTCATTAATTACAGTAATGACCCAAATATATCCAAACATGGCATTTTTTCCCTTTTTCTCAATATTGACCTAAAGGCTCAAATATTATCAAAAACATCAATAATCTCCATTTTAAACCCAAAACACACAGGTATGAGTCAATTGAACAAAACCCCTGTTTTCAACATTATACATCTCCAACCTGAACTTCCCAAATCAAACCATCTATACAAATAACTCAACATTTATGTTAAAACACATAAGAATGAGTAGGAATCCCTACTTATTAAATATTACCATTTTGATCAAAATCTTCATTTAAATGCAACATGGTAAATTTTCACCGATGGCCAAATAGTTATCTCTAACATATTAATTAAAAGATAACAACATGGACCTACAATCCTACATAATACTATAAATTGGAATCTCCTATAATTCCCAACATTTAGAAATAAATCATATTCCACATTTTATCAAATATGAACAACTACACTAGTTTTCATATTACAATCACGTCCGGTAACCTCTCAAGGTCCATTTCTAACCGTGTCGGTTTTATTTCAATAAATACATTAAGTAAAATAATATGGTCAATGCCCAAGAAAATAGCATTTTCTTTTGAAACTCATTCTCCAAGCATTATACAACTATGACATCCTATTTTGATCAAAAGTCTCAAAAGTTAAACGTAATTCCTTTATTTTCTTTAAAAATGCTCTTTTGGCCACAAACCGATAAAAATTTCAAAACTAATCGAATCGAAGTCCGTTTTTGTTCAAATTAAAAACGTAACTCTTTCATAACCTTACAAACATATTTCAAGTTTACACTTTCGCAATTTGGGCATCAACTTTTTATTTTTCTCAAAATTTCTCTTCTAAGCAAATAAAACACAAATTTTCCAAAAAATTCTAATTAAATTATATACAACTCTAAACTCCATATAATCAAGCAAAAGTGCATAAAGAAGTGTAGGAAAAATCTCTACTTAACAATTTACACAATATTCCTCAATATCAATTTATTTTTCTCAAAAATAAATTCCAAAACTCAAGGATAAGATAAATATTTCAACCTTAATTTCTCAAAATAAATTATCTAACCATAATATGATGTAGATATAATCCATACAACTATTAAATTCTATTTTCGGATTTCTTTTACAAAATTAACAACACAACATGATTTTTTTAAAATCAATCTCAAAATACCAACATTCTCAACATTTCAACATAATTTTTCTTCCAAAAATTATCAAACAAAAATATGAAAATATATCTATATGCAATACCTCTTATAATGATATATTTTTTCAAAATAATCCTACCATAACTTTAATGTAAAAATATGAAGAAAGTCCCTACCTTAAATATGAAGAAAAATAAATCTGAAAATGCAACCGTCACCCGATCATGAATCCGAGAACACCATTGCGAAGATTACGACGAGCTCTACAATTTTCATTTACAACACTTTTACAAAATCTCACTCTAAACACTCCCACTCTAAGTTTAAAGCTTATGTCAACAATGGAGGAAAATATAAGAGAGAGAGAGATACACGTTTGGGAGAGACCAAGAGAGCAGAGCTCTCTGCTCAATTCAACCAAGAAAAAAAAAAAAATCAAATGATGAAAAGGAAAGGAAGGGGCAAAAGAGAAAGGAGTGAGGAACAACCCCATGTGGGTTTGGTGGCTTTCCAAAAAGAAAATGATTTCCAAAAAAAAAAAAATATTATAATTTTTTTTATAATATTTTCACATTTTATAATATAATTTATAAAATGACATAAATTTTCTCATCACAAAATATGATAGTTTTGTATACCATAAAATATAATATTTTGTTTATTTCACAATACATACATGTTTCATTCTTTATAAAATATATAATTTTTCACCGTATGGTACACACTATAAATTTAACTTTTAAATATTTATTATAACCCTATATAATAAATGATAACAACTCCCAAGGTGGTTACTGTAGACACCCCATTTTTGACCGCCCTTAAGACTTGGGCGCTACTGATGGTTTACTGGGCGGAGGAAGGTGTGCAGGGCGCAGGTTCAGTTTCTTCGGCAAGGAGAGAGGCGAATCTCAACTTCACACCCCATTTTGAATCAAAGCTATTTTGGATGGTTTTTAGACCTTAAAACTCTCTCTTTCAAAATATTTTTGAAGTAAAATTCCCACGATGTTCTGACGCTCACATTTCGGTAAATGGTGCGCTTTTCGGTAAACCGAGCAAGGACAAAGTGGAGATGAATGAAAGAGAGATGAAATCTTTGAAAAATCTTTCAAAACACCTTACTTCGGGGTTTGAAGTTGAAGAAAAGAGGAGAAGAGGGGAGAAAACTAGTTTGGGAGAAGTTCAGCATGAATCCGTGTAGGAGAAAGACGAGCGGTCATCGCTAAAACAAGCTCATCTATCTATACACTTGGAGTTGAGCTATGAGGCCACCATCGTTGGAAAGAAGACTTCCGGGGCTTCACTTTGCACTCAAGAATCTCTCAAATCCAAGTCCGGGTGGGAGAGATATGGTTGGTTGAAATAGGGGATCAGTCCGGTTGGATCGAATCTGCGCGGCTTCACCAAAAAGGGCATAACTTTTTCCACAGGAGGAATTTTAATGCAAGGTTTGCGCCATTGGATAGCTAACTTCCGGGGTTTCAATCTGGACTTCCACTGGCACTTTTTGACCTCATTAGCCACCCATCGGCACTCTATTTAGCCGACCGGCACAAAAGATTGCCAAAAGCCAAGTGCCTGTAACTCGGTTTTTGATAGATATTTATCAATACACTGTGGTAGATATTTTCAATTGGGATATTTCGACCAAAAGCTCTTATTTTGACATATATAGGGCCTTATATCTCATATGGCTTAGGGTTAGAACAAAAAGTGAAGTTTTGGGAGCTTCTCACTCCAAAAAACCCCTCTCTCTCTAGAAATTTCAAAGCAAAATTTCAGCCCTCTTCCTCTTCCTTGGTGTAGGTTGGATTTTTTTGGAGCAAAAAAAACCAGATATAGACATACATATCTGATATATACACCTATATCCCTCCATCTCTCACTATATCTCTTCCATTCAACCATTAAACACCCTTGTTCTTGGGCCTTTTCTTCATCACTACCAAGCACCACCATCACCACTCCATTTCCAGAAGCAAGGAGGGGTTTTTCAGAGGCTTAGAAGCAAAATTCCTTGGTCCAAGAGGTAGCAAAGAAGTGATCTTCAAGGGTAAGACCATTTTCCCTCTTTTGTAGCACTTTTTTTGCACCATTGCTTAGGCCTATTTGCTTACTATTTTTGGCTCCGACCCTAACTGAAAGGGGAATTATTTTGAGCCATTATTCATGTTTGTTTAAGGGCTCAACCCTGTTTGAGCCCTCCATAGTGCACTTGCTTCAATACTCCTTGGTATGCCTCATTTTTGCATGAAATTTCTAGCCTATGTGTGATCTGTTTTTGAGCATAATGTAAACTGTAAGTAGGCTCATTTTGAGCCCTTCTTCAACATTTAAGAAGGGATCAACCCTGTTTGGGTCCTCTATCTTGCACTTACTTCATAATCTCTCCTATTTACTGTAAGTTTGCATGATTTGTTTGGCCTACATGTAGTCTGTTTTGGAGCATGTCATGAACTGTGAGTAAGCTTATTTTGTGTCCCTCTACAACATTGTAGAAGGGATCAATCTTGTTTGGGGTCTCCATGTTATACTTGTCATTATACCCCTCTTTGACCCCCATTTTTGCATGCTTTTTTTTAAGCTTATCTAGCTTCTGTTTTTGGCCATAATCAGAGCTGGAAAGAGTCATATTTTGATCTTCTTGACATATTTCATTAAGGGTCTTTGCTGGTTTGATGAATGTTTGGGGTACCTCATGTTATAGCCCTCTTGTGGCCTTAATCTTGCATTGCATTTTGAGCATGTTTGCATATTGATTTGGGGGCTGTAATCTACTGTGAGTAGTCATATTTTTGGTCCCTCATCAGTGTTGTAGAAGGGACTTTTTCTGTTTGGGCTTTGCATCATACACTTGCCATGTAAATCATGCTAGCTAGTCAAAATCACATGCTAATTTAGCCAAGCATGCTAGCTTATTTTGGCTACATTTCATACATGTTTTAGCATTATTTTGGGCTGCATGAGGACTATTTGTGGCTTTCTTCTTCATTCGAGCATCGCTTTGCATGCTTATAGTGCATTGCATCTCACTAGCTTTAGTGCTTAAGTCCTTAACAATGCATTACATAAATGTTTGCACGCTTTGGAGTCATTTTGGAGTCATTGGGCATGCCATTTCAGATCTGAAACATGCACCATTATATGCTATGTTTCATCATTTGCCATGCCTTGTTAGAGTTGCACGTTGTATCTTAGGATAGATCCATGCATTGGACATGTTTGTGTGCATTTCGGTTACCTCATTTCATTTAATGGCCGCTGGTTTTGGCATGCTTGCGAGCTACCCATGTTAGTTTAAGTCCATCGTTGCATGTTGCTGCATGCCATGTTTGTTTACATGTTTAGGTTGCGCGCCTAGCACACATTGCTCATTTGCATGTTCATGTTGCATACTTAGCCGCCATGCCTAGGTTGCATTCCATTGAGCTTGCATCCCTTGCCTCTTGACCAATCATGATAGGGGTTGGGGCCCTTTGGTGTGTTTTGTGCTTGCATTTCATTTGATATCAAAGTTGCTAACTTGGCTTTTGGGCCATCATGCATTGAAATGCGTGATTGATGGCCCGAGGGTTGAGGGTCATGCTCCCTTGAGTCTATTGCATGATAGGGAGTGTGTCCGTGCACACATTTGCTCAAAAATCCATACCATGCACTGTTGGTCTGCTGTTGCTGTCAAAACTGTCTTCTGCAGGGAATTATTTGCCGACCGGCAGTATAGAGTGCCGACCGGCACTGTATTTATTGCCGACAAACTCCTTAGCAGCCGATGGATATTGTACATGGCCGGTGGACATTCTATTCAGCCAATGATGATCCTCAGTGTGCAGAGAGCATGTTCTGAGACTTTGGAAGTTTTCCAGAAGCGAGGCGATGGCGAGCCAATAAATGGTATGGCGTGGGTTTCCGGGCAAGTCGGATTCGAGCATACATCATTTGCGCATCCCGAGGCGGGCGGCTGTGGCCACCTTTCCTTTTTGCTTTTATTCGTTAAATAATTAGAAATTTTGTAATAATTAATTTATTTATTATTCGGACTGTAATATTTATTCGGTCCCTCCGAGCGAGGGCGCAATTGTAATAAGTGTGAGTGAGTGGTGTGTATGTCTTCCAACCCCCATTTCTTTCTCCATTTTATTTACCCGCTTATGATGGTAGATTAGGGCACGTTTATTTTAGCATACCTTATGCAATGCATGCGTGCATCCATGCATTTGATTACATGCACCGGGCTCGGTACATCATACAAACCGCATTGTATTTTCAATTCCAAATTGAATACGTGCATTGAATAAAGTGCATTTCATATACCATTTTTAGGGTTAGCCGAGCCTATCCTAATTACATGTTGTATGCGATGCATTAGTCACTCTAACAAGAACTAGGGCATGCATGTTTGCTAACTAGTTTATTATTTTGGCACGGAGTACGATGTAAGTATTTGTGTTTTAGCATATCGCATGCGTGTGAATGTTAACATGACAGTATGCTTACCATGCGGCTGAATGCTTACATGAGATAAACTGCCTGAATGCCTGTGGGTGGAGGTTAGATTGCTTGAGTTGGAATAACTCATTGAAATCCGTGTTTTAGCCTACTTGCGAGTAGCAAATCCGAAACACTTTCAAAACGAACGGATATGCAATGTTTATTTCCAAATTAGGCAATCTAGTCTATACTTGTTTGCTGTGCGCATAACATAGTAATTCTAGGCTAATAATTGGAATAAGAGCATGTAATGTTTTCAAAATCGGATATCACGGTTAGTAGAGGCCGGTCTTCGGACCGGGCGAAAGGGGGTGCTCATAGCTGACCTTCTCCGATCGTACCCAAGCTCCCGAGCCAAGACCACTTTGGTGATGACGGACATGTGGCCTTGACGCAAAGTCGAGTTTCCTAAATTTCTCATTTTAAAATATTTAGGTGGCGACTCTGTAATCTGGCAAAGCAGTCCATGTTTGGCACTACTTTTCAAAAATCTGTTTTTCTTCAAAACGATTTGCCGGATTTGGACTCTTTGGTTCAGATTTAGAATCGACACAAATTGAGTCCGAACTGTAACCCGCAAGGTCCCCTCGCGGACGTGTTACAGTTACTACCAATCATATAATTAAAAATGACCAAATAATTAAACATGAATCATAAACAAATTCAAATTAAATTGAATCTAAATCATGGGTCTCATCCATAAGTGAAACATGATCCAATTATATACTAAAATAGACTCAACTAATTTATCTCAAATCATGGTCTAAACATTAAAAATTAAACAACGAATTTCTGCTATAATTTAAACTGAACACTAATCAGTCCGTGAATTTTCATAAAATAAATACTCATCAATAAATTCTGAAATTTTTACCCAACGTACTAGACTCGTATGTGAACAACATACATAAATTTCATAATTTTTTGAGATCGGTAACTATTTTTAAAAAATACAAAACCGAACTGTTTTCGCACAGAATTTACATAGCACTCAAATTCAAAAATTTGCTCAATTAAATTATGCACTGGCTATTTAAAAAAAAAAATTTCTGGGTCATTACAAAACTTCCCTAACAGGTAAGGGTCGACCCTTAGGAAGGCTGGTGTTTACCCTATTTTCCAGCAACACTTTCAAAAATATGACAACATGCAAGGGTCGACCCTTAGGAAGGCTAGTGTTGACCCCAAGGAAAAATTTCTAAGTTTCCAAAGAACTTTTGACAAGAACAAACGCGAACGAACAAACCCAACGAGTTTAAATTAGATTGTACTCTTTCAAAACCCATAGACAACAACTCCAAAGACTCCCAAGATAAAAATAAGGATATTAAACATACTCTCCAAAGGATTAAAGGATGCGAGTGTTACAATATATATATATATATATATATATGCAGGGGAGGCAAGTGTAACTTATTTTAATATGTTAAGTAGCTGAAGGGTAGTATTGAAATTTGTAGAATAATTATGGATGATATCAGTAGAATCTATTTGATTTTGGACAGATGGATAATATAAGGGGGTCTTTGTATATTAATTTCAAAAGAAAAGGAGGTCTGTGTCATTTTTGAAATCACAAGGGAAATATCTGTAATTAAGGCAAACCTCAAGGGAGGTAAGTGTAATTTACCCTTTTTCATATTCTTCTGAAACTTCAAATTTGAGCACCAAAATCTATCAATTATTGTCTAAATTAAATTTGGCTTACATACAAACTTTTCATCTATTTTTTTTTTTTAATTTTAAATTAGATATGGTTTGATGGGTTAATAATTTTATGCGATATGTATTTATTAATTTTTATAAATTGAAATTAATATTTTGGAGCTCTTAAAACATTTTGGATAAAAAGTTATTTTGCATTAATATATAGATAATAATATTATTTGAAAAAATTATCATTCACAAATAATAATTATAGTTTAATTTGTCAATAAAAGATAAAATGATAATTTCAAAACATGTATGCTTCCTATTATATAAATTATAGTAAGATATTGATCATTAGAGATTGATGATTATAATTAAATAAAACTAAAAAACTTACCATAGTGATTAACAAAATATTAAATTAAATGAAAATAAGATAATAATAAACAAGAAAGAACTATTAATATAACTAAAGAGCTCAAAATATTATAATATAATATTATTAAATTTTATCATTTTATAACATGTGTATTTTCATATATAATTTTTTTAATAAATTATTATTTTAAGGAATATATTACCTTATTGATCAATAAATGGTATGATTTTGATATTTTGAAACATAAAAAGTTTGATCATATAAAATGTTTCATAAGAGTTAAGTTTAAATGTTTAAATATATTACCATATTCATCAAATGACCAATAGTTTATTGACAAATATATTTTTATAATTTTTTAATTCAAAAATTTATGAAAATAGAGTTTGACCATGAATGAACCAGCAACGATGTTATTTATATTATATAATAAGCAAAAATGTTGTTGGGTCAATGAAATTAAAAGCCTCAATTCAATTTTTTTTAGATTTTTGAATTAATAAAATATAAAAATAAATGTGTCATAAAATCATTGCTTTTCACTTTAATTTAATTATTGACTCTTTAATTATTATGGTAATATATTTCAAATTTCAAAATTATTACCTTTTACATTTCTAAATGTATTATTCTTCTATGACAACCAAACAAGTTACCGAATAAATCTAATTTGTTCGGTATTGAATTTTTAAACAAATTTCGTAAACCCAACAGTTGAAAACGATGAACATGATAGAAAACTTAGCATCTCTATAAAAAAAAAAAACTATTTACAAATGTCTTTTTCATTGTCCATTTTTAACTTCAATATAAAATAGAATGGAAAAATGATAGATTCAAGAAAAATAAGGTTGTGTATGACGATACAAAGCAAAAAAAGTAAGAAGAGAATAGAAAAGAGAATGAAAGATTGAGTTTGATTATAAATAGTGTCCAAAACACTTTAATTTGAGTGCTCAAAACACTTTAATTTTAACCACCAAAAAAAAAAAACACTTTAATTTGTATTTTTTTTAATATTAAGTAATTTTTTTAATCATTTTAAATAGAGATATAATAGTAATTAAAAAAAAATTCACGTTGGGGTTCCCAACCTAAATTTTTGGGTGCAAAAGCATCATTTCAATATCATCACCCCCTAAGACTCCAAAGGAACCATGTTATTCATGAACAAGTTAAGCTCGATTTAATAGGTTGATGAATGATCAGAGGGCGCAGATGCACATCTCTTCCTCGTCTTTGTTGGCGTTGTGAATAACGAACGTGACTTACCGATTTAGCTTAAAAACCACAAATCAAAGATGATTCAGCATATGTTTTACTAACAAATTAACAATATATCATATATATATATATATATACTGTCCAGAATAGACTCTATACTATATAATTTAAAGCAGAGGCACCCACTATGTCCTTTTTCTCAGCACTATATTCTAATGTAATACTAATGCATCACTAGTTGTTTGTTTGATAAATGCATCTTGGATGGGAGATGCTCTTACTAGTTCCCGAACAAAAAGCTTTTCCTTTTAAATATGATGAAAAATAAAGGGAAAGAATAATGTTAGAGACTCACCACACATTTTACCCACAAATTTATTGATGTGACCAGGGAATTGGGCTTTTAATGATGAGATGTGTAACAAATTAAAAATTGACATCTATACTAATATATCATTGTGAGTAGAATTGTGAAGTTTTTTTTGAGTCTTAAATATTTTCATGTCTTCATAATTAATTTAAAAAAAAAAAAATCTAAGGACAGTGATTTCTCCAAAAATAAATAGTGACTAAATTAGAAAACTTGCATTCATACACAAGAGACATGTATTTATTAACTTTTAAAAATCAAGAAATTGTTTGCTTCATTGAAATAAAAATGAATGAAATAGTATTTCATTAAAATATTTATTCTCACGTGCAGTTTACTAAAAAATAATGAAAAAATATATTATAAATATAATCATCATTCATCATTATTAAGGAATAGTCTTTCCATGTATAGATTAAGGAATAATCATTTTATTTTATTCAATTTTATTCCAGTAAACCGAATCTACATTATAACATTAATAGTTTAAAAATAAAGTTTTACTGAAAAAAATAAATTGAAATGGCGAATTATTTAAACATAATGGGTGATTGTTCATCAAATATATGAATTATTTACAAAATATTATTGACTATATCAATTGCAATTATCTTTGCAAAAGTAAATATTTTTGAGTTAAAATTGATCAAATTTTACATTCAATCATCTACAATAGATTAAAAAAAAAAGTGAATAAATTAATATTGTCCAAAATCTATATTAATAATTATGATTTAAAAATATGTCAATTGTAAAAATAATGTGAAATTTCTTTAAAAAATATAATATTATAATTATCGTGAAAAACAAGCTACACGTTATATATTGACTAATACAATATTTTAAAAAATTAAAATTGTCATTTAATATTTTAAATGATTTTGGTACCAAGAGTAAAAGATGCTCTTGATCCTTGATTACAATTAAGGATCTAATCGGTTTGGTATGGTTGGTCTTTAGGTAAAATTTTTTACCAAATCGAAAATGTCAGTTTTATTATTTTGAGTACCGATACATACTGCTTCTCTCATCAAACCGCACAACACTGAACCGATTGAAATGATTCAATTCAGTGCGGTTTAATCAGTCTAGAACTTTTTAGACTTGAGCCACTTTTTACTATATTAACTAATCTATATAAAAACATTGAATTAATTATTTGTTCACTACTTCAAACATATTCAACTCATCTATTTAATAAATTCTTTTCAATTCCTAGCTAAACAAAAATACAAACAAAAAAATAAAATAAAAAATATTAAGGTTTCAAGAATAATGAGTTAGAGTTAACATTATATATAATAAAAGTTTATAAACTTAGGTTATAAAGATGATAAGGTTAATTAATTAAGGTTGATAATTTATTATACTTATTAATATCAATATATTATTAGATTATAGCGACCCCGGTCTTTTCCCATTTGATTATTGTATCCGGACTTGGGTTCCGTAGATTCTGTCTTTATATAATTGTTGTTGTCCTTTAAATTCCTATTCTTAAATTATGGGTTGTGTTGGGTAGGTTTGTTACAGGTTGGTTGAGTCTGGAAACCCAGTGTTGCTGTTCAGTTTTTGGGTTGGTCGCTCGAGCGAGGGTTGAGTTTTGTCTCTGGTGGCTCGAGCCAGGGTTTCTTCGCTCGAGCGAGCTTTTCTTTGCTCGAGCGAGCGAGGTGTATGTTTTCGAGTTCTTCGCTCGAGCGAGCATTCTGTCGCTCGAGCATGCTTCAGGTTGCGACACAAGCATTGCATTCTTGGCTCGAGCGAGCTTTTCTTAGCTCGAGCGAGCATTTCTTGTGTCTGGTCGCTCGAGCGACCATGTCTTCGCTCGAGCGAGCCTGTTCAGTTTATATAGGCAACAGCGGGAATTTAATCAGTTTTTCATCTGTTTTTGGATTCCAAACCCTAGGTCCGACTTCTCTCTTCCTCTACACACCTTCTACCCTAGGTTTCATCTAGTTTTAAGGTGTTTTTACCCTAGATCCTTTATTAAAAAGGTAGTGTGGGTCGAGGGCTTCAGTTTAATCTGAACAATCTTGGAGTTGGAGCACTTGGAGTTTGGGTCTTCATCTTCGTCTTCTCTTTTTGGGTTATTTCTTCGAGGTAGGGATTTCCTACTCCAATGTATACGTTTTGTTCTAAGTTTATGACATTTTAATATGTTGGGGGTATTTTGGAAATTTTGGAAAAAACCCTAGTTGGTTAAATAAATTAAATTGTATATTTAATTTGAGAAACATTGAGGGAAGTAGTTAAATTCATGAGATTTGAAGAATTTATTGATTAAATGGGTAGTTGGTTAATTGAAATCACTCGTCTATTTAATTGTTGAATTATTTATATCCAAGTCTAGAAATAACTGTTTTGGGCTATCGGTGGAGGATAGTCGTGATTGTTGTAGACATTGCATGTGGATTAGGGATAACTGAAACTAATCACATTGGCTAAGTCATTAATTTTGACTGTTGAATTAATACAGGCATTATGTGTATTGATGGTTTGTTGTACATGTTATATGCTTACATACATGTATTGGTTGAGCATTGCATATGCATATTGTGTGGGAGGAGATAGGGGATGTACTCCACGGTTTAGGGGAAGATAGGGGATGGACCTCTAAACCGGATTTTATTGTTTGGGAGGAGATAGGAGATGGACTCCATTAGCATCACATTTATGTGTGCTTATTTATATTGAAGTGTTTTATTGTTTGGGAGGAGATAGGGGATGGACTCCATTAGCATTACTTTTATGTGTGCTTATTTATATTGAAGTGTGTTATTGATACAGCACTAAAATGTGTATCAATCTGGAAGTATGAAGTGTTTTGATATGAGCTTGAGTCTCATTTGTGTTGTTGATATTGGAAGTAATGTGATTATGCTATATAGTTCACCGTTGTAAGTTTGGCCAGGTTCTGAGCCACATTGAGAATAATGGATATAGATAAGTGTCAGAGACATTTGCGTCTTAAGATTGTATATTGATATAATTGTTTATCATTGTTAACCATCTATTAAGTGTTATTGCTTTATTCAATGCTTATAATTGGTTTAGTATATTTCTGCTGGGCTGTGGCTCACCCTATATGGGAACATCATTTTCAGGTCCAGGTGATTCACTACCTCCAAGGACTTAGCTTGGAAGGATTTGGACAATGAAGTTTTGTCTTCAGTTATTTGTTTTTAATTGAATTACATGTAAACATTCAAGCCTAGGGCTTTATTTGTATTTGAGTTAGAACTCATGATTTTGTGTCCAAGTGTTGGCTTGGCAAGATGTAAGCCCCTAGGGCATTTATTTTAATGTTACATGTAATATCTTTATTTAGTAAGACTCTGATGAATGAATTGTGGTTTATTTATTTCAGTAAAGTATCTTATTATTGTGTATGTTGGGTTATTATTTTGAGGGCGTGACACCTTGGTATCAGAGCGTACCGGGTTTGAATACTTTGGATACGTGGGAAGTGATTAGTATCACATTGGGTTCGTCTCGTTTGATAGAGACTTAGTGTACTGTTGTATGCTTATTTGATAACATGTTTATGTGATTATGTGAGTATGGAACGTAGTTTCTGGGATGTTGATTGGACCCTTGTGTTTCTAGTAGTCTTGTTGGAAAGGCACTTGATCACTGCTGCTTCCAACCGGAACTATAGTAACACTTTGGGACTATCATTATCCGGGAATGAAATTTGTAGGTGCTTATGTGATTATGTGCTTACGTGGAATGAATTAGTATTGTCCAATGCAATAGGACGAGAATGTTTAGTTTCGGCACATTTATTAATGTGCTAACGTCTTTGTTTCTTGTATTAGGATGTCAGGACGAGGACGAGGACGCGGTAGACGTGGTAGGCCGGGTAGGCAGGAAGTGCCTGTGCCAGAGGAAATTCCAAGAGTAATGAGAGATTCCTAGGCGGTCTGGAGGTGTTGGTCGAGCCAATGTGGCCGAGCCAAGATGAAAGCAGCGCTTTAGCCCGAGAAATAGCAGGGGCATTCAGGGAATCAGTTGGCATTCTGAGGGCTGCGAACCCAGCCCAAGTTGTTGTTGCAGATGCTGGACCTTCTTTTCTGAAGAGGGAGTTCTTTCGGTCCAATCCGGACGAATTTTTAGGTGATCCTAAAGAGCCTCTTAAAGCAGATGAATGGCTCGAACAGACAACGAAGACATTTGAGATGCTTGGCATCGAAGATGAGGGGTTGAAAGTGACCTTGGCATCGTTCCAGCTGAAGGGAGATGCGGGTCAGTGGTGGAAGTTCACTAAGGGTCGCATTGGAGCTACGTGGGAGGCTTTTGTGAATGCTTTCCAGGAGAGGTTTTTATCTCCGGCAGTCAGGGAGAAGCTGAGAGACCAGTTCTGTCAGCTGAAGCAGTCGAGTTCTTCTGTGGCCGAGTTTGAGGCTGCATTCACTAGTTTGTCCAGGTTTGCACCTGAGTTGGTGGCGTCTGAGGAACGCCGTTGCATTGAGTTTGAGAAGAAGTTGAGGCGCGGCCTCAAGTTGAGAATTGTTGGGTCTATGATTCGTGATTATGGGCGTCTGGTTGATGCTGCAGCCCACACGGAGATTATGATGCAGGAAGAGGAGGAAGGGCAGAAAGGCTCCAAGAGGAGTCAGGAGGGCCAGAGTGATGGCAAGAGGCAGAGAGGTTTTACTCCTCAACAGTCTCAGGGTAGTTTTTCTAGATCCACTTTTCCAGTACCGAGTGTAAGTTCTGGGAAAGGCAGCCAGGGAGACATTACTTGTTTCAAGTGTGGCCAGCTGGGCCACAAGTCTCCAGCTTGTCCTCAGAGGGGAGGAGGGCAGAAAATAGCATCTTCTTCGGCTCGATCTCAAAGCCAGAGTCAGGGTAGAGGCCAACCGCTCACTTGTTTTCAGTGCGGTCAGGCAGGGCACATGAAGAGGTATTGCCCGCAGTTGGGTGGCACACCTAGTGCATCAGGTTTGAGGCAGACTCAGGGTCAGCAGCCAGCTCAGTCGGGTCAGGCCTCGAGGGCCAATCAGGGAGCTTCATCGTCCCAGTCTGTGCAGCAGTCGTATGCTCGGGGTGAGCAGGTTGATCAGAGGTCATCTGGGCGCGTGTATCTTTGTTATCACAGGATCTGCACCGGCTCCATCTGTTGTGAGAGGTACCTTCTTGTTTTGCAACTCGGTTGCTAATGTTTTGATTGATACGGGTGTATCTCATTCCTTTGTGTCTGCTGCATTTGCATTTGTTTTGGAGTTGGAGTTAGCACAGTTAGCGTCTCCTATTTGTGTAGTGTCACCTCTTGGGGGTGAATTGATCTTGAAACAAGGTGTTAGGGGTTGTGATATAGAGGTCGATGATCATAGAATCCCATTTTCTTTTGTAGTTATGCCTATGAAGGGCTTTGATGTTATTTTGGGTATGGACTGGTTATCGTCATACCGGGCAGTTATTGATTGCTACCGTCAGAGGGTCACTTGTTGTACCGTTAGCGGTGAGTGTTTCCATTTTCTGGGGGACCGGGTTGGTAGTGTTTTGCCACCGGGGTATGTATCACGAGGGCGGAGTGAGCTTAGTGGTCTACTTGCTAATCTTTCGATTAGTGAGGTTGATGAGACTCAGATTGTGTTGCCAAGGGTGGTTTGTGAGTACTCGGATGTTTTTCCCGAGGATCTTGTTGGTTTGCCACCGCATCGAGAGATTGAATTCTCTATTGACCTAGTGCCTGGCACGGCGCCAATTTCTATGGCACCCTATCGTTTTGCCCCAGCCGAGTTAGTTGAGTTGAAGATTCAGCTCCAGGAGTTGTTAGATAAGGGCTATATCCGTCCTAGTGTTTCGCCGTGGGGAGCGCCAGCCCTTTTTGTTAAAAAGAAAGGTGGTGCTTTGAGACTTTGCATAGATTACCGGAAGTTGAATCGGGTGACGGTTAAGAATAAGTACCCTATGCCTCGTATAGATGATTTGTTTGACCAGTTGAAGGGTTCCCGTTGTTTCTCTAAGATAGACTTGAGATCGGGTTATCATCAGTTGAGAGTCAGGGAGGAGGATATCACGAAGACGGCATTCCGTACACGGTATGGCCACTATGAGTTTCTGGTGATGCCATTTGGGCTCACCAATGCACCAGCTGTGTTTATGGATTTGATGAACCGGATTTTTCGGGAATTTTTAGATCGTTTTGTAGTCGTCTTCGTGGACGACATCCTTATCTATTCACCTTCAGAGGAGGAGCACGAGGAACACTTGAGAGTGGTGCTTGAGTTACTTAGAGCCCATAAGCTTTATGCTAAGTTTGGGAAGTGTGAATTCTGGCTAGAAGAGGTGAAATTCTTAGGCCATGTCGTTTCTGGGGAAGGGGTGTCGGTTGATACATCTAAGACGGAGGCAGTGCAAGACTGGGCACAGCCTAAGAGTGTATTTGAGATCCGTAGTTTTCTGGGATTAGCTGGGTATTATCGCCGGTTTGTGAAAGATTTCTCCAGGTTAGCTTCGCTTTTGACTAGATTGACTCGGAAGGGAGTTAAATTTGTATGGAGTGAGACTTGTGAAAAGTCGTTTCAAGAGTTGAAAGTTAGACTGACCACCGCTCCAGTATTGATTATTCCGGAGAGAGGGTTGGGTTATGCAGTCTATTGTGATGCCTCACGAGAGGGTCTGGGTTGTGTGTTAATGCAAGAAGGGAAGTGGTTGCCTATGGTTCACGTCAGTTGAAAATTCATGAGAAGAATTACCCTACGCATGATTTAGAGTTAGTAGCTGTGATATTTGCCTTGAAGATTTGGAGGCATTATCTTTATGGTGAGAAGTTTGAGGTATTCTCGGATCATAAGAGTCTGAAATATCTGTTTACACAGAAAGACTTGAATTTGAGACAGAGGAGGTGGATGGAGTTTATAGAGGATTATGACTTTGAGTTGCATTATCATCCGGGGAAGGCCAATGTTGTGGCCGATGCCCTTAGCAGGAAATCTGTTAGTGACATTGCTAGTATAGCCATCCGGGAGTGGGAGATGTTGGGTGCACTTGGAGAGTTCGATTTATACAGGCGAATCGGTTGAGAGGCTAAGATTGTTTTCTGTTGTTGCACAGCCTACACTTGTGACTCGAGTGTTAGAGGCTCAGAGAGGTGACCATGAGGTAGAATCTATCCGTGAGAAGATTTCCGGTGGGAAGGTTGAGAAGGGTTTGACGGTGTATCCCGACCTGAGTGTGAGATACCGAGACCGTCTGTTTGTACCGGAGTCTTGTCGAGAGGAGGTACTCCGAGAGTTTCATCATTCGCGCCTTGCGGTGCATCCAGGAGGTACTAAGATGTATCGGGATTTGGGTCGCCAATTTTGGTGGCGGGGTATGAAGAGAGATGTGGCAGTTTTCGTGTCTAAGTGCCTTACTTGTCAGCAAGTGAAGGCCGAACATCAGAGGCCAGCGGGTTTGTTGCAACCTTTGCCTATTGCCGAGTGGAAGTGGGAGCATGTCACTATGGACTTCGTGGTGGGTCTTCCGAGGACTCAGCGGGGTAGTGATGCCATTTGGGTGGTTGTAGACCGGTTGACCAAGTCGGCGCACTTCATTCCTATGCGCGTGAGAGATTCTGTAGATCATCTAGCTGACCTGTATATCCGGGACATAGTGAGGTTGCACGGGGTCCCAGTGACGATCGTCTCAGATAGAGATCCTCGTTTTACTGCTAGATTGTGGCAGAGTTTGCAAAGTGCCTTAGGCACTAAGTTGACCTTTAGCACGGCTTATCATCCTCAGACTGACGGGCAGTCCGAGCGTACTATTCAGATCCTTGAGGATATGCTTCGGGGTTGTGTTCTTGATTTCAGTGGGTCATGGGAGAGGCACTTGCCTTTGGTGGAGTTTGCCTACAACAACAGTTTCCAGTCTAGTATTGGTATGGCACCGTTTGAGGCCTTGTATGGCCGACCGTGTAGATCTCCAGTTTGTTGGGCCGAGGTGGGTGATGCACCTCTATTGGGTCCGGAGTTGGTGAGGGAAACGACGGAGAAAGTTGAGCTTATCCGTAAGAGACTTGTTACAGCCCAGAGTCGTCAGAAATCTTATGCCGACCGTAGGAGGAGACCTTTAATGTTTGAGGTAGGTGATCATTTCTTTCTGAAAATATCACCTAGACGGGGATTAATGAGGTTTGGGAAGAGCGAAAAGTTGTCCCCTCGGTTCATTGGTCCTTTTGAGATCCTTGAGAGGATTGGCGAAGCTGCTTATCGTTTAGCTTTGCCACCGCAGTTGTCCGGAGTACATGACGTGTTTCATGTGAGTATGCTTCGGAAATATGAGCCGGATCCATCACATGTGTTGGATTGGACTGATTTAGTGATTGACGAGGATGTGTCGTATGAGGAGAGACCAATTCGAGTTTTGGATAGACATGATCAAGTTTTGCGAGCCAAGACCATCCCTTTGGTAAAGGTTTTGTGGAAACATCACGGGGTGGAGGAAGCCACTTGGGAACGTGAGTTGGAAGTTCGTGAGAAATATCCAGACATGTTTAGTGATTTGTAATCTTGTATTTAGATTCTGTATTATTGTTGGACTTAGGAGCTTTATATATGTCTTAAGTTATAAAACATTGAGAATGTTTTGGTTTAATGATAGTTGTTTGAAATTTGCTTCATAATGGAAGTGGAATGTCACATTTATAGATTGAATGTGTTTTATATATATCATGGAATTGAATATGATATGGAAATGAGAATCATGTTTATTGGAATTGTTTAAATTGAAAGAAATGCATGTTGTTAATGCAAGTTTAAGTATATAATGTTTTACTTATTGTGAGATGCCTCTTGATAAGAGATGAAGTGACCAATATGGGTCAAGTTGTTTATTATTGTTATAGCATATCATTGGGAATTGAGAAAAACTTATTTTTGAAAAACTTATGCTTAATTTCGGGGACGAAATTCTTTAAGGGGGGGAGGTTATAGCGACCCCGGTCTTTTCCCATTTGATTATTGTATCCGGACTTGGGTTCCGTAGATTCTGTCTTTATATAATTGTTGTTGTCTTTTAAATTCCTATTCTTAAATTATGGGTTGTGTTGGGCAGGTTTGTTACAGGTTGGTTGAGTCTGGAAACCCAGCGTTGCTGTTCAGTTTTTGGGTTGGTCGCTCGAGCGAGGGTTGGTCGCTCGAGCGAGGGTTGAGTTTTGTCTCTGGTGGCTCGAGCCAGGGTTTCTTCGCTCGAGCGAGCGATTGCGTCTAGTATAGACCTGAGAGCAGTGTTTCTTCGCTCGAGCGAGCTTTTCTTTGCTCGAGCGAGCGAGGTGTATGTTTTCGAGTTCTTCGCTCGAGCAAGCATTCTGTCGCTCGAGCATGCTTCTGGGTTGCAGACCTGAAGCATTGCATTCTTGGCTCGAGCGAGCTTTTCTTAGCTCGAGCGAGCATTTCTTGTGTCTGGTCGCTCGAGCGACCATGTCTTCGCTCGAGCGAGCCTGTTCAGTTTATATAGGCAACAGTGGGAATTTAATCAGTTTTTCATCTGTTTTTGGATTCCAAACCCTAGGTCCGACTTCTCTCTTCCTCTACACACCTTCTACCCTAGGTTTCATCTAGTTTTAAGGTGTTTTTACCCTAGATCCTTTATTAAAAGGTAGTGTGGGTCGAGGGCTTCAGTTTAATCTGAACAATCTTGGAGTTGGAGCACTTGGAGTTTGGGTCTTCATCTTCGTCTTCTCTTTTTGGGTTATTTCTTCGAGGTAGGGATTTCCTACTCCAATGTATACGTTTTGTTCTAAGTTTATGACATTTTAATATGTTGGGGGTATTTTGGAAATTTTGGGAAAAACCCTAGTTGGTTAAATAAATTAAATTGTATATTTAATTTGAGGAACATTGAGGGAAGTAGTTAAATTCATGAGATTTGAAGAATTTATTGATTAAATGGGTAGTTGGTTAATTGAAATCACTCGTCTATTTAATTGTTGAATTATTTATATCCAAGTCTAGAAATAACTGTTTTGGGTTATCGGTGGAGGATAGTCGTGATTGTTGTAGACATTGCATGTGGATTAGGGATAACTGAAACTAATCACATTGGCTAAGTCATTAATTTTGACTGTTGAATTAATACAGGCATTATGTGTATTGATGGTTTGTTGTACATGTTATATGCTTACATACATGTATTGGTTGAGCATTGCATATGCATATTGTGTGGGAGGAGATAGGGGATGTACTCCACGGTTTAGGGGAAGATAGGGGATGGACCTCTAAACCGGATTTTATTGTTTGGGAGGAGATAGGAGATGGACTCCATTAGCATCACATTTATGTGTGCTTATTTATATTGAAGTGTTTTATTGTTTGGGAGGAGATAGGGGATGGACTCCATTAGCATTACTTTTATGTGTGCTTATTTATATTGAAGTGTGTTATTGATACAGCACTAAAATGTGTATCAATCTGGAAGTATGAAGTGTTTTGATATGAGCTTGAGTCTCATTTGTGTTGTTGATATTGGAAGTAATGTGATTATGCTATATAGTTCACCGTTGTAAGTTTGGCGTGTTCTCGAGCCACATTGAGAATAATGGATATAGATAAGTGTCAGAGACATTTGCGTCTTAAGATTGTATATTGATATAATTGTTTATCATTGTTAACCATCTATTAAGTGTTATTGCTTTATTCAATGCTTATAATTGGTTTAGTATATTTCTGCTGGGCTGTGGCTCACCCTATATGGGAACATCATTTTCAGGTCCAGGTGATTCACTACCTCCAAGGACTTAGCTTGGAAGGATTTGGACAATGAAGTTTTGTCTTCAGTTATTTGTTTTTAATTGAATTACATGTAAACATTCAAGCCTAGGGCTTTATTTGTATTTGAGTTAGAACTCATGATTTTGTGTCCAAGTGTTGGCTTGGCAAGATGTAAGCCCCTAGGGCATTTATTTTAATGTTACATGTAATATCTTTATTTAGTAAGACTCTGATGAATGAATTGTGGTTTATTTATTTCAGTAAAGTATCTTATTATTGTGTATGTTGGGTTATTATTTTGAGGGCGTGACAAGATTATATATATTATATAAAAACAATATATGTGGAAGAGGTCGGTTTCAGTTTAATTCAGTACACAATGTGTTTGAATCGATACCGAATCAAAAACTGAAAAAAATTAAATTAAAAAATCACACAAACCAATTCTTGTTAAAAAAACCAAACCAAATTTAGCTGATTTGGAGATTCAATTAGTTAGGTAGATTTTTTCTATTTTTCTTACATCCCTAATTACAATAAACGATCTCTTGCTTGATCTAGTTTGTTGCGAGGAGTTATTAGTTGATCTGGGGCACTAAGTGCTCCAATGATGTTGTGATTGATGGAGGGAGTGGAATTCACGAATTTGTATTATTGAGTGATTGAAGAACATAGAAAGATATAATGAATTGTAATTGGTAAATGGCATGACCGCGTAATGACCCTAGACCAATTAATAATTTTTCATTTGTTGCAATGAACGATACTCTTGATTCTTGATAACGATAATTTTTTTAATCAATGAAAATAATTTTAAAAAATAAAAAAAATAAAAAGCTAAGAATATGTTGGAATATGCTTACAACGAATGTAATTCAAAAATCAAAATTGGAGGGTTCAGACAGATTTAAATGAGTTTCGTACTAAAATAATTCAATTTAAACTCGTTCATCCTGATGTTTATATTTATTATTTATATTTACAGAAAATTTCAAATTATAAACAAAAATCGTTTGATTTCTATTTTTGTTTTCAAAAGTTGTAAACAATTTACAAAATTTACTACACAAAAGTTAGTTTCGTTTTCTTTTCTTCTTCTTTTTTTTTTTCATTTCTTTTTCTCTCATCTACTTTTTTTCAACTACCACCCATTGTTCTCTCGTCCCAATCTATCCCGTCCCCGACTCAATTTTATGTATTAAATATATTTTTTTTATATATAATATTCATATAATTTAATTTTTTTAATATAATAAAACTAAAATATTATACTTAATATTCACTCTGTTTGGTTATGATTTTTAGGATTAACTTTTAAGAAAATGAAAATTTTTTATTTTTCGTATTTTTTTTATTTTTACTAATTCTTTTTAATATTTTAAGCAATTTTGTTAATTTTTAGATACAACTAATGGAAATATAAAAGTACAATATTTGTGAAAAAAATCTTTAGAAAATTCACTAAATATCAAAAATACAAAAAAAAAAAAAGAGAGTTAATTACCTAAAAATCCTATTTATAAATGTTATTGAAGCTCAGATCCTATTTAAGATTTTTTGAACTAATAAATCTTATTTAGTAAAACTGAGAATATTATCAGTTTATTTCAATTTTTAAAACTAAGAAAATTATCAATTTTACATAGTAATATTTTAGATAATTATTTCACTAACTGATGAAAAAAAAAGAGAGTATGAGATTGAAAGTTTTTGCCCTTATACTTATTGGTTTGATTCAACTATCTAATAAAATCGAGAACATTAACAGTTTTTTTTTTTTTTTTTACTTTTAAAACTGAAAACATTATTTATTTTTTCATTTTAATTTTTTTTTACACATCAATATTCCATCATCATGCTCCTTTATAGATACAAATTTTCAGTTTTTCAAAAAAAAAAAAAAAAAAATTAAATTTTTTTAATTTGTTGAAAAAAAAAAACATAATTTTTTTTTTTAGTTTTTTCAATTTAAAAGTTGATTTAGTTTTGAAAATTAAAATACATGTCAAATCATCATGTTCTTTTATAGATAATCATAAATGATGAACAATCATTATTTGAAGGACAATTTTGACTATTAAAAATTTAATGGGACTTGAAGGTCCAAAAATCTTAGTTAGGACTTAATGGAGTATACGTTCATAAATTAGGACTTGTGTGTAAATACTAAAAAAAATATGAAAATTTAATACATTTTTCTTATTTTTTTGTATTTATTAATTTTTTAAAATATTTTTTTTTACAAATATTTTACTTTTTAGATATATCTAAGTAAGGTGAATATAAAAAAAGTAAATATTGCTTAAAAACAAAAAAATATAAAAAATAAAAACTGAATTTCCAGAAAATTATATTCAGGAAATTGGAACTAAACACACTAATTCATTCATTTTCACTCATTTATTTATCATATTACATCTTTTAACTATCATTAGTTACAAATTATTATCTATAATATACTATATTACTTTAATAGTTATTTTTAAAGCTACACAACTAACATATATCCCCGCCCCCAATAAAATATGGGGTGGGGCCGGATGACGACAAATCTACTCTAAACCCACCTTGTTGCCATTCCTTCTCATCACTATCGGCTACCATCACCAACATCCGTCAACCATCTTCGACCACCGTATCTCTCAAATGCTAAGCTAACCATCTTTCATTGCTACCGGTGGCAAACACTTTTGGCAATTACCTCCCGTTGCCAACAATTATCTTAGGCCATCATCTCCAAACGTCGACGATCACCTCCCGTAGTCCCCATTTTCGATTGTTTTCAAAATAAAATGTTAAAATATTTATGTACCAAATATGTTTTTTATTTTGTTTTTACTAAAAATAAACATAAACATATTTAATATTTTTTGTAAATAAAAACAATAAAATGTAAACTTTGTCAAATGACACCTTAATAAATGAGTTTAAATGAATTGGGTTAAATTGGATATAGATTGAACAAATCAATCTGATTAACTAGTTTATTTTATTGAATTCTTTTTCTAATGGATGTAAATTTTTCTTTAAAAATGGTTTTTACACAATTACAATTTCTTTCAAAAATAATTTTTCTTTAATGATTATAATTTAAATTTAAAAAGACAAAAATAACTTTTCTTTAATGATTATAATTTAAATTTAAAAAGACAATTATTGGTTAAGTAATGACCGAAATATTTACATAAAAAGGATTTAATATGATTTACTTGTTAATAAGTGTGGGTGTTGATTTTTGACCACACAACCAAATGGAAAAACTCAGCAAGAGAGCACCGGCAGAATATATTAAGCCCGAACAACATGTCACAGAAAGATAAGAATCTGGCAGTGGTTCGTCCACATGGGGACACTCCAACGATCAAATCAATAATTATCTCTCAAAGATAGCCAATTGTGCTTAACTCACAAGAAAGAACTTACTGCTTCTAGAATTCACACATACTTGAGACCCACGGGGGTGCCTTGCTTTTATAGCCAACACTGACCTGATCCCTGTAGAAGCCTAACCTCAATGGACACAGGCTCAATGTTCATCTTGGACTTCCAACTAAATAAGGATAAACTCCCTAAGCGCTTTATCTTTATCCAGACTGAGATCCTCTCCAGTTCTAGGACTCTTGTCCCTTATCCGCTTATCTCGGATTCGGTATCTTCGCAGATAACCTCGGCCTAGCCGAGATCACCTCGGCATCATGACCAGGCCACGTGGCACCTCAGCTGACACTTCGGCATCACCTTGGTCACGCGTTGACATTCATAAAATATGTCCCCACAACTGCCCCCTAGGTTCTATTACCTCGGCAACCTGAGGTGATGGAACCTACATTGCTTATTCATATATCATGTCGGTTAAAATTCATTCTTTTCTTCGACCAAGATCATAACTCGTCGACTTCAAGTACCCAGTACTTAACTGTCCATTTTTATTAGGGATCAAGAACCAAGAACCAAATTCTTTAAGCATCTCAACTGAGATCGTTCCTCTAGCTGAGGTTTTTGCTTCATTAAATCAAGAACTCCAAAAGTTTAATCTGCGCATGAGCTGTCACGCACAGTTTTCTCAACCGTTTCCGCCACGCGTCTTTCTCTCATTGGTTCGTACCTGACACGAGCCATCAGGTCGCGTCATTTCTGCGCACACTGCCTGACAGATACGTCGTCCAAGGCGTATTCATTTCTTTTTTTCGCCTTTTTGAGTTTCAACAAAACTCTCTCTCTCTCTCTCTCTCTCTCTCTCTCTCTCTCTCTCTCCGTCTTCTCGCTTTGTATTCTCGTATTCTCTCTATGCTCAAGATTTTCTCTCTCTAACGATTCCTCAACCTCCATTGCTGTTTCCTCAAGCTCTCTACAACTGTGCTCCGTTCACCTCTTCTGGCGATGCATTTACTGCTCTGCTCCACTCGTTGTCACCGTTTGACTTCGGTTAACCTCAAACTGGTGTCCTCAACCTTGGACCCAACTAGTGAGTTCTTAGTTTCTTTCAATTTTCAGTTTCAGCCCTCCATGATTTTGAATATGTTCCTTCTTTACCATTTGTCTATTATGTTGCTATTGAATCTGTTTTCATGGTTGCACTCTATTTTTTTTCTTCGTTTATGAATCAATTTCCTTTTCTTGAATCTGTGTAGTCTTTTGAAAATGCCAATCATGTTTTCTTGTTGTGACTTTTACACATTATCTCTCACATACTCACCCAGTGTTCATGAATTTGTACTCTCCATGTTTCTTGGATGTTGCTTTCTTGATTCTGATTTGCGCTCCTTTTTGCTTTGTCTTCAGATTCCTGCCTTTGATTCCTAATTCAGTATAGATTTGAGTTTTGGGATTTGATAGAAATCACAATCTCTAGGAAAATTGAAATAAATTCCTCCTAGATCTTGAAAAACCTTCGCCCCAGTGTCAGTCTAGGGTTTAGCCGAGGTTTCCAAACCCATACCAAATATTCTTTTCTGAAATTTTGCGCCAATCCACCCTAAGCCGACATCATGGGAAACTTACTAGCAAATGTAGGGGGTACCTACCGGGAGGCTAGGAAACTACTTAATAATAGAGAGGCAGACTATTAGGAAGGGGAAAGGCCCCTCTAGTAGCTGCACCAATGAATGCCTATAGCAGATAGTACGCAGGTTTTTATCCCTATTTGGTGGTTGTGTTAGCTTGATGTTGATTCTTGGTATTAGTTTAACGTAATGACTTCTGTTCTGCCACCAGGGGAGGCTGCATCAGTGGCTACCAACTTGGCTAATGCGTCTGCCTTGTCGTTCTTTCTCCTTTGTCTTTGTTTAGGTGGAGAGTTGACACCCCTGCCAAGCTACAGTACTTTAGGCAAGAGTTTTCCATTCCAACCGACATTCAGATCAGATTAGCTGGAGAGGAAGACTCTATCATGCCAGTTGGGGACTCCATGCCCTTTCCTGTGGTAGCAGTTATTGAGTGTGGACTTCAGCTTCCTTTAGACATCCTATTTAGAGAAATCCTCCACTACTACAAACTCAACCCTATGCAGCTGGCCATTAACTCCTATAAGGTCATTAATGTTATAATTGCCCTAGCTCGCCGAGAAAACGCTAGGGTAACACTAACCGACATCCAATTTTGTTATACCATGTGTGGCCTAAAGTCTGAAAAAGGCTACATTTACTACCTCAAATTGAGATCCACAGCCTACAAAATCATAGCCGACCTTCTAGACTCCAACAAGGGTGCTGGAGACGATTACCTAATTGTCTCGGGTAACTGGGAATTTGTTCTAGATGATGATCTTTATCTCTTCCCTCTGAGTTGATCAGTGTTTAAAGAGGGTGATGGTAAGAGCTGAGTTACCTTTTTAATTATATTTTGGCTAGGATTTGTCAGTATATATCTATTTTTTGTAATGTTCTTCTTCTCACTTCTGTTTGCAGCTCTTCTCCAGCCAACAAAGGATTTTTGACAGACCTTTTTCCCCAGCAAAGACTTTAAGAGGCTGCTGGGCCTGCCCATTGACCTCCGCAAAATGCCTTTGCTACTTAACTACATTCCCACATACAAGTCAGCTCTGCCCGACGTTCCTAGGCGCAACAAGACTTCTCCATCTCCCTCAACTCCTCCAATAGCTTCATCTCCAAGGATAGACCAAGCCTCCACCTCTAATCCAGTTGAGCAGCCAACCACTTTTGTGCCTCAACAAATTCCTCCATCCCAACGCCAACGCCAACGCCGAGCTCCAATTTTTGCTTCTGCCAGTAGAACTTGTAGCCGAAAATGCCAAAACTCTAAGGCGTCGGCTTACGATCCAGCAAACCCACCTACTACACTTCCAGTAATCCGCTTTGGTACCAAAGTTACTGTTGCCGCTACCGTCGAAGAAATGGGTTGTGAAAAAATCATCCTGGATGACCTTCTTGTCGACATCCCAGGCGTGGTGTCAGTCCACTCCTCCAATCCTTCCCAATCTTAGCAAAAACCCAAGGCAAAAAGGGTAAAAAGGGTTAAGGCTAAACCCAGCGCCATCGAGGTGGAGTCAGAAGACACAGTGCCAATTTCAAAATTGGCTGAAGTAGAGAAGTCTACCGAGAAGAGGCCTGCATAGGCCAAGGCATCTGATTAACCGCAATAAAAAAAGTCGAGGTCCGGCGCGTCTTCTGAGCCATCTAGATTTCGGGCCAACGCTCCCTAGAATCCATTTGTCACGGTCGGAGACCGACCTCTTTTAGGTGGGGACAGCGCACTTGACAGTCTGGAAGTCGGTGCCACCATTTCCATCACCGTTCTACTCCTAGCCGACATCAATCGGATGGCCGAGCATTCGGAGTATGAAAATTATGCGATGATGATGCAGCATTGTGTCTTGGTAAGTCTCAACACTTGTAATTTTTGATTTTATTTCAACTCTGGTTTTCATACTTAACGAATTTTCTTTGCACTCTTGTAGGCTATCCAACAGGGTCACTCCCTTGCAGTCAAGACCGATAAGTTCAAGAAAGAACTAACCTAAAAAACAAAGGAGGCAACCAAACTTTTTCCTCACTAAACAAAGCCGAGGCCCGTATTCGAGGTCTTTTGGATCAAGCCAAGGCTACTGAGTCGGCCCTGAAGATAGCCGAGGACCGCGCCAAGGCTGCAGAAAATGTTGCCGAGGTTGCTTAGGCCGAGGAAAAAGAGGCCAAGGAGAAAGAGGCCCAGGCCCAAACCGAGCTCTAAACAGCACTGTCTACAAAGGCAGTCGAAATCAAAGAGGCAGACGAGAAGGCCTATGTCGAGGGAGCAACTGACGTCCGTGACGAATATATAAAACAAGTCAAACAGGCATGTAATAGGAGTTACACCCTTGGTTGGATGGCTTTTTTGAAGGAGTTGGCTGTCCCTGACGATTCGCCTCCCTGGGACGACAGTGGACTTGTCTTGTCCTTCCCTCTCGCTCCAAGCCAATCCGATGAAGAGGTTGAGAAGACTGAAGTTGCTGGGGCCAAGTCCCCAACTCTGAATAAGCAAGCCGTGGACTTGACTCAGGATGACGAGGACGAGGTTCCCAAGAACACGTCTAAAGCCGAGGCTGAAAGTGTCGAGAAAAGCCTTGACAAGATTTTTCTAGAGATCAATGTCGAGCTCTCCCAACTGTCTGCTGAGGCCGAAACATAACCAACCGCCGATGTAGAAAAATCTGTTTAGAATCTTTTCTTTGTATTTGTACTTTGTACTTTTTCCTTTGTAGTCATTGTAACCTTTTGGACAATGTTTTAACTTCAGTTTGGTCGATGGGCCTTTTTGTACTTTGAAGAAGTTTCTTTTCTGAATGCAAGTCTTATATTTTCTTCCAAATGTTGAATGTATGCCTTCTTTTCTTCTATGCATGTTTACTGCTTTCTTTCATGCTTTTCATGCTTCCAAACTTAGAATATTTTTGTATGACTTCAAAGTATACCCTTACTGTATAATAACTTCGGAGTAAAGTACCTCAAATGCAAACCTTGGCTTTTGTCTCGGCCAACAATTTGAATACCTCGGCTAACACTTAAAAATATTTCGAAATATTTTTACAAGTGTTGTTTCTCTAGACTTATTCAGTCAAGTATTGCTCTTTCACTTCTACTTGCTGTCTTCTATCAAGACTTATTTCTTCCATCCTTTCCAAGCTTGGCAACCTAATTGGTTTTCTTGGCCAGTATGTATCTCGGATATTACCTCGGCTAACTTCAACTTGTAAATTTTCCTGAAATTTCAACAAGTGTTGAGCTAATTCTAGCTTGTAAATGAATTTCAACAAGTCCCAAACTCTTAAACTTTTATTCATCATTCTCCAGCTCTCTGTCCCCCTAATGTGACCCTAAGTTCTACTTAAGTTCATATTATGTGTTTATAGCCTTTCGCTAAAGTCATATTCGAACAAAGACTAGCCGAGGTGTTCAGCCTTATTTTCTTTGTTAATCCGATGAAAGCACACTTAGTTCTATTCAGAGTTTAACTCTGTCGACATGGCAAGTCTAAGTTATTCGTCATGTTGCACTAAAAAACATCTCCAACTTAGTTCAACTCCATTATATGCAAGTATAATTCAACTCTGTTATATAATAAGTCTAAGTTATTCGTCATGTTTCATTCAGAAACATCGCCAACTTAGTTCAACTCTATTATATGCAAGTATAATTCAACTCTGCCATATAATAAGTCTAAGTTATTCGCCATGTTTCATTCAGAAACATCGCGAACTTAGTTCAACTCTATTATATGCAAGTATAATTCAACTCTACGATACAATAAATCTAAGTTATTCATCATGTTTCATTCAGAAACATTGTCATGGGACTGGTCAGTCCTTTCACACAAATTTCAAATTCATCAAACTAAAATTTTATTATTACCTCGGCTAATAAAATCATGACATAAACTTCGAAAAAACAAAAATCTAATGATAGAAAAATTTTAAGTTGCAAGTGTTCTAGGGTCTTGGCAACTCTTTGCCATCACTGTCCTCAAGTCGATAGGCCTCATTGCCAGCGACCGAGATGATTCTATAAGGCCCTTCCCAATTTGGGCCTAGCTTGCCCTCCCTAGGATCCTTCTTGTTGCTGACCACTTCCCACAGCACAAGGTCCCCCACTTTGAACTCTCTTGGGTTAACCTTTTTGTTGTAAGCTCTAGTAAGTTGTTGCTGGTATGCCCCCAGCCGAATTACTATTCTCTCTTTTTTCTCCCTCAGTAGGTCTAGATCTCGGGCTAAAAATGCCTTATTAGTACCATTTTTCACTCCGTGGGTTCTAATCCCTAGAATGCTGACTTCTAGTGGGATAATTGCTTCAGTGCCATAAGCCATTGCAAATGGAGACTCCCTCGTTGATCTTCTCAGCATAGTCCAATATGCCCATAGTACATTGGGCAACTCCTCCACCCATTTTCCCTTTGCTGCTTGTAGCCTCTTTTTGATCCCATCCAAGATGGTCTTATTGGATGCTTTTGCTTGACCATTACTTTGAAGAAAACTTGGAGTAGAATAATAGTGCTTGATTTTGTACTTTGCACAGAAGCTTTTGATTAGATTATTGTCAAATTGTGTACCACTGTCTGCTATTATTGCCCTTGGGATCCCAAACTTGGTGATGATGTTCTTCCATATGAAGTTCTTCACATCAATATCTCGAATCTTCGCAAGGGGTTCAGCTTCTACCCACTTTATGAAGTAATCAGTTGCTACTAGCAGAAACTTCTTTTGCCCAGTTGCTTGGGGTAGTTGTCCGACTAGATCCATGCCCTACTGGACAAATGGCCAAGGGCTGGTCATTGGGTTCAAATCTGCTGCTAGTTGATGTATCAAAGGTGTAAACCTTTGACACTTCTCGCACTTTCTAACGTAGGCTTCAGCATCCTGCTACATGTAGGGCCACCAGTATCCCTGAGTAATGGACCTATGATTAAGTGATCTGCTCCCAGCATGGCTTCCACATACCCTTTCATATATTTCATATAAGAATTCTTCAATTTGGGAGGGATGTACATACCTCAAAAGGGGACTAGTAAAAAACCTTATGTAGAGATGTCCTTCTACTGTTAGGTTAAACCTTGCCGACTTCAGTCTGATCTTGTGTGCTTCTTTGCGATTATCCGGTAACTTGACGTCCCTAAGAAACATTACTATTGCATCCATCCAACTTGGACCCATCTCCACACACATTACTTCATACTCTGTGATTAGTGGTTCCACACTTGGGCCTGACAAATAATCAACCATTATTGTTCTTACCTCCTGTAGACGCGCCCTTGGGCTTCATCCTACAGTTTGGACTCAAATGTCATGGTTCTTAATCTGATCTCACAATGTGCGATGTGATATTGATAAATCACCAAAGAGTCCAAATCCGGCAAATCGTTTTGGAAAACTAATTTTTGTAAAGAAGTGCCAAACATGGACTGCTTTGCCAGATACAGAGTCGCCACCTAAATAATTTATTTTGGGAGAATTTAGGAAACCCTGATTAGTGCCTAAGGCCACATGTCCGTCATCACCAAAGTTGCCTCGGCTCGGGAACTTGGGTACAATTGGGGAAGGTCATGCAATGAGCACCCCGCTCGCCCGATCAAAGATCGGCCTGTGCTAAGCATGATATCTTGTTTTTGAAAACACATGTGTTCTTATTCCGATTAATTAGCTAATCTTACTATGTGATGCGTACAGCATACAAGTATAGACTAGATCGCCTAATTTGGAACAAAGCATTGCATATCTGTTTGCTTGAAAATGGTTTGAAGTTTGCTACTCGCGAGTAGGCTAAATCGAGGATTTCAATGAATTGTTCCAATTCAAGCAATCCAACTTTCACCCACAGGCATTCAGGTAGTTTATCAAATAAGCAGTTAGCCTCATGGCAAGCATGCTATCATGGCAACACTCACACACATGCAAGATGCTAAAGCATAAACACTTATAGTGTACTCCGAGCCAAAACAGAAACTAGTTAGTAATCAATGCATGATCCTAGTTCATGTCGAGATGGCTAATGCAACACATGTAAAATGCAACTAGAAATAGGCTCGGCTATCCTAAAATGGCATATGAGATGCAATTTGATGATCATGTATTCAACTTGAAATTGAAATACAATACAGTTAGTATGATGAGCCAAGCCCGGTGCATGCAATACAGATGAATGATGCAAACATGCGAGCATAGGAATGCTAATTGAAATATGACCTAAAAGTAACCATCAAAAGCAGGTAAGTAAAAGAGAGAAAGACACGGGGTTGGAAGACATTCACATACACACACGCACACTTATTACAAAATTTGCCCTCTCGATGGAGGGGTCCGAAAGAATAATACAAATTAACTAACTAACAAGCTAATTAATTAATTACAAAACCACTTAACTAATTAAATAAATTAATTAAGCTATGAAAACAGAAAATCAGCCCCAGGAAGAGGAAGAAATGCATGCTTGATCAGCTTCGCTTGGAAATCCATCGCCATGCTACATGTTGCCTCTGTCTGCACTGCTCTGCACCTCTGGAAACTGTGCCAACTTCCGTGACACTTCTGAACTACCTTGGGGACATGCTGCGAGTCCATCGGCCAAGAGATAAGGCCATGGCCAAGGAAAATTGGTCATTGACCAAAAATGAGGCTCTCGGCCAAATATTTGTTGCCGATCAGCACTTAACGTGGTCGATCGACCATCTCTTCCTGTGAAAAGCTCTTGTTGCAGCAGCAGAGGACAAACAGAGCATGACAATACATCTACAAGATAATGTTTGCAACTACAACCCACCCTATCATGTCATGAGCTTAAGGGAGTATAGTCCTCGACCCTCGGGCCACCAATCACGCATCTCGATGCATGATGGCCAAAGGAGCCAAGTGTGCAATTCAATATCAAATGAAATGCACATAACACATAAGCGGGGAGGGGCAACTTCTATCATGCTTGATCAAGAGGTAAGGGATGCATGCACAATGTTATGCAACCTAAGCATGCAAGCAACTCAAGTATGCAACAAATCTATTGCAACATGAGCATGTTAACATGCAATATGCAATGTAATAGGTATGCAACAACAATACCAACAAGAAGCGTGCAATGACATATAATCCAACAAGCATGCAAGATGAATGATCATAAAACAACATGTCAATTAGCAAGCATACAACAACATGGTAAGATGGACTTAAACCAAAATGGGTAGCTCTCAAGCCTACCTAAATCAGTGGCCATGAGTGCTAAAATGATGGTAAGAAGGGCATGAGAATGCAAGACAAGCATGTATGCCAATTAGCCTAAAGACTAAGGCATAGGAGGGCAACTTTCAAGAACACTTAAAAGCGTGAAAAGCATGCAAGTGTGACAACACCATGTGCTCTAAAATGATGCTAGGAATGATACGAAATCACACACATAATCATAAGCATAGCATGCACAAGGCTCAAAACTTGAAGGTAACAAAAGGACTTATACCATGGCTATGTGAAACATGAAGCAAATGGCCAAAGTGAACCAAAATAGCCCTAAAGCATGCCAAAGTAAGCCTAAAACATGCAAGGAATGAGACCAAAACATGCTAGAAAGGTGAGCATAAAAACATCAAGCATGTAAGGCTACAAAGGGGTGTTACACTACACCTATCACAACCAAACATGGCATGACTTAGACCATGAAAAACAGAGTTTTGGTATATACAATGACACATTCATGAGGCATAAAACACAAACCCTTTAAAGCATTAAAGGAGTGATAAGTGCAAGCATGTGAGCATGGAACATGGATTGAAATAACATAAAAAAAGTGATGCAAAATCGCTGAAATAGCCCAAGTGAAGCATGCTCATGACTTGGACTCTCAAAGCTAACAAGCTAAAATGCATGGTGGCTATACAAAGCATGGCATATATGGTCAAAAAGACCAAAATCAGGGCTTAAGCATGTTACAATAAGGCTAAAAGCTTCATGGAGTTGAGCCAAAATCATGCTAGAATGACATGTTACAACATGATGCATGTTAAGGCAAATGAGGGGATTGCAAGACAAGTGTATGGAGCATGTAAGAGGCCATTAAACCAACTTGAAACAGAGGTATATCATGGCAAAATAACACCAAATATTTGCTGAAATGGAGCTAAAACAAGCTAAGCACACATGCTACCTACATAAGCCATTTATGTAAGCATTCAAGACAACAAGGAGAGGGGACCCTCTCCTATTTAAGACACCAAAACCACTTTTCCACCACTGAAAATCCTCTGGATTTCAGTGGTAGAAAGGTCATGCAAGACTTAAAACAAGGGCCAAAAGAGATGGCCTAAAACAAGGCCTAACAAGGCCTTGGAAGGGGTAAACAAACCCAAACCAAAAATAGACCTTAAACAAAGACCTAAAACATCAAAAATCAGAACTTTTATCAGTAAAGAGCTAAGCTTAAAACAATAAGTAAGAAGGGCTAAAAGCTTAAGCAAGAATGAGGTAACAAAAGCAAGAATGTTCACCCTTGAAGAACCTCTTCAAGAACGCCACTCCAGCAACTTTCTCTGATCAAAACCACCTCAAGAACTCTAACATCAACTCCCTAGCACCTCAGCAACCAAGGATGGTGTTCTACTAGGTGTTTGTGTGCAATAGTAAGACAATACTATACTTTAAAGCAAGAACAAGCACCAAACAAGAGAGAGAGGTCAAATATAGAGATAGATAGATACAATTTTTCTAACCCTATTTTTAGAACCCCTGAGAAGGGAGGAGGGCCTCCCCTCTTATAGAAATCCAATTTGCAAAGCTTCTTGGAGAAGCTAAGCAATGGGCAAATATGGAGGGGGTGAATTGTGTGTGCCAGTTGTGCCAGCTGGCACAAAATATTTGCATATAGTAGATGAATAGGGTTCGGCCAGAAAAAGTGGCCGATCGACCAACACAAGAGCCGATCGACCAAACATAGTGCCAATCGGCCAACACTTTTGGCCGATGGCAAGAAAACAAGGCCGATGGCTTCAAGCCTTGGGCGATGGGATGAGGGAATGGCTTACAAGCCACCCTCTTCCCTTAGAAGCAAAAACACAAGTGTTTGGTCCACAACCAAGCACAAAACAGACAAGTTGAGAGATCTTGAGGCAAGGCGCGCGGCTGAGACCTCTGAGAACTCAAAACGAACACAAGCATAGATGATCATCGAGTGTTCAAATGATGACGTCCAAGTCTTGAGGACAATAAAAAATGGGGTGTCTACAGTTGCCCCTCTTTGACAGAACTCGAAAGTCATAAGATGACGGGAGTGAATGTCAAAGCCCAGAGACGACAAGGCCGAAGACTTGGACTAGCATACAAGACAACAAAGATATGTGCCCGTAGGCAGGGGCAAGATGCAAATGACATGCACGATGCTGAACATAACTTATGATCATGCAAAGAGAGCTGTAATGAAGCATAACATGCAACAGCATAACATGCAACAGTTTAAGCAAGCGAATAAGCCTCAAACCGCATTACTTGCAGAAAGGATGTAAGAGAATTATACAATTCTCACTACGTCTCACGTGGAGTACATACAATGCCGTTGGGTTCGTCTGGTCGTGCCAGCTTCAAATGAACCGTACATATAATATTGTGCCTGCAAAAGAAAGGAACTTAACAGGTACAATATCGTTAGAAATATGCATAGCAATGCAAGTGAAAAGTGCGTGACAACGCAAGTAAGGTGGTGCAAGACAACGCGGGTGGAACATGCGTAATAGCGCAAAGAAAACAAGCATAACAGCGCAAAGAAAACATGCGTAACAGCGCAAATAAGACATGTCCGTAACAGCACAAATAAGACATGCGTAACAGCGTGAGTAAATGAAGTAAAACATGCGTAACACCGAAAGTAAAACAGGGGGTGCAAAACAATGAAAGTTAGAGGGTGCGAAACAATGCAAGTTAGAGGGGTGTGAAACAACGCAAGTTAGAGGGTGCGAAACAACGACAGTTAGAGGGTGCGAAACAACGCGGGTGGAACATGCGTAACAGCGCAAGTAAATGAAGTAAAACATGCATAACAGCGCAAGTGAAACAGGGGTGCGAAACAACGCAAGTTAGAGGGTGTGAAACAACGCAACCTAAGTATGACGTATAACAATGCGGAAAGGGATGCAAGACAATGCAACATAAGTGTGACGCATAACAATGCGGAAAGGTAATGCAACCTAAGTGTGACGCATAACAATGCGGAAAGGTAATGCAACCTAAGTGTGACGCATAACAATGCGAAACGGGGTGCAAGACAATGCAACCTAAGTGTGACGCATAACAATGTGGAAAGGGGTGCAAGACAATGCAACCTAAGTGTGACGCATACCAATGTGGAAAGGGATGCAAGACAATGCAACCTAAGTGTGACGCATAACAATGCGGAAAGGGATGCAAGACAATGCAACCTAAGTGTGACGCATAACAATGCGGAAAGGGCTGCAAGACAATGCAACCTAAGTGTGACGCATAACAATGCGGAAAGGGCTGCAAGACAATGCAACCTAAGTGTGACGCATAACAATGCGGAAAGGGGTGCAAGACAATGCAACCTAAGTGTGTCGCATAACAATGCGGAAAGGGGTACAAGACAATGCAACCTAAATGTGACGCATAACAATGTGGAAAGGGGTGCAAGACAATACAGCCTAAGTGTGATGCATAACAATGCAAAACGAGGTGCAAGACAATGCAACCTAAGTGTGACGCATAATAATGCGGAAAGGGATGCAAGACAATGCAACCTAAGTGTGACGCATAACAATGTGGAAAGGGGTGCAAGACAATGCAACCTAAGTGTGACGCATAACAATACGGAAAGGGGTGCAAGACAATGCAACTTAAGTGTGACGCATAACAATACGGAAAGGGGTGTAAGATAATGCAACCTAAGTGTGACGCATAACAATCCGATAACAAAAAGAGGCACATATTCAACGGAAGCATGGTAAAGGCATGTTATTCGTGATGTTGAGATGTAACTCTAAAGCAAGACGAAGCATGTTCAATGCAAAAGTAAAATAGCGTATAACCAATGCGCTTATTACAAGCATGACAAAACATTGTAATGCAATATATTCAAAACAATTTTCGAATCTCGCAAGATACAAAAGGATATGAAAAGGATACACCTTACGCATACTGAGCATCGCAAATGAAAGACATGGTCTGAGGTCAACACGGAGGCCGGTTAAGCTTCAATAGTGTGTTTTCTTACACTTTCTCGAGAGATGAAGGTTCCAAACAACATCACTGACCCAAACAAGGGTTTTGGAGATACATCGACCACAACAAGAGTCCATCGGCCACCAATCGGCCACAAAATGAGTTCATTGGCCAAATATTTAGCCGATCGGCCAAAAATGGCAGTTTCGGGACAGTTTTGTCCTTTTACCTCGGTTCTTTAAATATGGGGTTCCAAACCCCATATCCTCACTTCCTCAAACTCGAAAATCCCTCATCTCTCTCTCTAGGTGATTCTCCACCCTTAGATCTGAGTTTTTCTCTCATTTTCGAGCCTTTTCCATCGTTCTATTCGCAAAACCCTCCCCGTTTCGCACACTTTGAACCGAACAAAACTCAATTTCGGTGCTTTCTTTCTTGATTTCCTCTACTTGGGGCTTGTTTCTCCCGAGTTTACCTTGGTTTCTGTGCCTTTTCCGTACTTCGACTTTTTCTCCCATTTTCCACCATCTCGGGGTTGACTTTTGGGCTGACTTTTCGTATTCTTGCCCACTTTTCACACTTTCCACCATTTTTACACCTTTCTCGAGATGGCGGACGACATTCCACGAGGTGGGACTCCCCCGGAGATGGATGTGGACCCTGAGGTCGAGCTCTTGCCGTTGAGCGTTTGACCGTTCGACCCTACGACCTACAGACCGGCGATACACGTGTTGCCTCCCGATGGCATCCGGCAGTTCAGGAGCTATGTGCGGGGTGCGCCATTGGAGCTCTTGTTAGGCGAGCCAGAGTCGTATCTGTCCTACGGCGCTGCTGAGGTACACTCTTCCCCTCTTTCATTTTCTGCAATGTAGAACATATAACTGCGATAGTCGAAACCGTTCTTTAACTGCTTAACCTAGATACATTGATACATCATATGTTGTAGTTCATCGCGAGCACACCCGCACCCAATATTTGTATAATCTTGAACACATGCACAAACATTGTATTTTCAACTGAATAACCAAAACACACTGATACATCGTATGCGTAGTTCACCGCGAGCACACCCGTACCCAATATCTGTGTAATCTTGAACACATGCACACATACTGCATTTTCATCAATTCTAAATGCTTTTCAACACTGTATATCTAATACTGCATCGCATCTGCTTGTCTTTGATCATAAGGAGATTCCCATGCCTTCCGGGGGTATGGAAACACGGTTGCCCGGGGTTGGTACATGGAGCTGTCGATGCAGTTCGTGACATCGTCGATCATGGAGGCCTCAGAGTTTTCTGCAGGGGACTCTCGCGCCTTATTGCGAGTAGGCCTTTTCTGGGTGCACTAGTGGAGAGGTGGTGGGACACCACTGACTCCTTCCACCTTTCTGCTACTGGGGAGATGACGATGACTCCCTTTGACTTCTCTATGCTCACAGGCATCGGAGTAGGGGGTGATCCGATCCCCTTTGATACTGATATAGATGAGTGAGACGCCGCCCAAATGTACTTGCTTGGCGCTCGGCCTCCTCTCTCCCATCCGGGATTTGTGAGGTACTCTTGGTTTGAGGATCACTTCAGGATTCAAGCGCCCATGACTCGCAAAGAGGAGGAGCAGTATGCCCGCGGCTTCATCATGTTCCTGCTGGGGACCACACTCTTCGCCGACCGGGCAAACACTGTCGCCCTTTACTTCTTGGCCTTGGTGGGCGTGACCGGGATCCTTGCTATGATCGGGTGGCACGGCACAGCCACACTTTATGGGTATATGAGTTCATCTTCCCGCCGTAGCGGACACTTGCTTGGAGGGTACTGGCGAGCCTGGGAGGTACACCTTCCCTTTCTGTTTTACAGTTCTGCTTTTACATTATTTGTACACTGCACACGCTGCACACACGCAATTTGCTTTACACTGACTGTATACTGCACACACTGAACACTACACTGCATTTTGCTTTGTCTGATAAGCATACTCATATTTACCTTGTTACACTCTGTAGTTGTGGGTGTACGCCTACTTCCCGAGGCTTGCCCCAGTGCCAGATGTGGAGATTCTCCTCGGCGTTCTATTTTCCCATTGATTTGATGTGAGATGTGAGCGGAGGCTGCGGGAGTCCTTCTTATTCTTCCGTAGATATTTTGACACCATCACTGCAGCCGAGGTATGTCAAACTTTAGAGTTCATTTAAGCTTCGCTTTACATTTGTACATTTAACAGTAGATAACAAACTGTATGTCCTGTTATTTGCAGATCACCTGGCAGCCCTGGGTGGCGTTGCCTGATACAGTGAGAGCTGGATACATGGGTGCTCGGGAGACTGCTCGATTTCAGATTCTACTGGAGGGCCCAGTCTGCTGAGCATGGTACTTTGGGGAGCACTTCCTATGGCAGACCCTCGGTTTGCCAGAGTAGATAGTTCCCAGGCTGCCTCCTACTCATACGAGGGCTACCGAGAGGTACACCCCGGAGGAGATGGCAGATTACATGATCGACTGGGATTTGGATCTTTTTCGAGCTGAGGGCGACTACGCTGAGTTCATCCAGACCTACCTGATGCGGCCTTTGACCGGTGCTCGCTGAGTTGAGAGAGAGAGGCCTGCGGCGCCAACGACCGGAGCAGGAGCACCGAGGGAACCTTAGGCCCGCAGCAAGAGTGGGTCTCGGAGGGGACGGGGAGCTGAGTGGCTAGCACTACTTACCACTATGACATGCCGAGGACAGGGTGTGGAGACTTATCAGATACCCATCGCTGCTTCTCCGGCTGATCATGACTTGTCGGAGTTTATGGCTCGACCCCAGTATGTACCGTACTTTTCATTTTGCACAGTCATTTCAATTCATTTGATATCCCGCAGAATACTAATGATTTTAACACTTTTGCAGGCTTCCATCGAGTACACTTGTCAGTCTCTGGAGCTGACGGCCTCCGTGATGGGGATGCTACAGCGGAGTATTGACCTGTTGACCATCTACGGCATCCCGGTAAGTTCTTTCAACCGCAGTCTCAAACTTTACATAATCTGTTCCATACTGATCTGATGTTCCACAGTCGATAAGGCACTCGATACACAGCACTCATGGCACCGATACACAGTAACCCATATACTGCTCACAGCACTAATACACTATAACCCATATACTACTCACAGCACTGATACAGTACTCATAGCATTCATATACTGTACTCATACACTGCATTTGGTATTTATATCCTGCTTTGCATAGCGTAACTGATGCGTTTGCCACTTGTTCTTTTCAGGCCCCATTCCAGATTCCGGCCGCAGGAGGTGCTCCAGCTGGACCATCTGTACCTGCTCGAGCAGGAGGGGGAGTCAGGCGCGGGATGACTATACATAGCCAGTGCAGACATATGCGCACCCATGCTGAGGGCAGTTCGTGAGAGCCTACTTGAGATGACGATGAGTCAGATGAGGAGGTGGAGTCATCTTAGGGTGAGATTGGAGACACCTCAGACTCTGACTACGGAGCCGGCGGTGGTGATCCTGGACCCTCGTCCAGGAAATGGACCAGGACAGATTCCCATGCTCGAGACGACTGATATTGATCCAAACTTTTGATGCTTTTCTTCTTTTTAGTTTTGTTCAGACATTTTGTTGCTTTTCCTTTTTTGTTTTACTTTTCTTTTTACTGGTAGTTTGAGCACATTGTACTATCTCAGGCAGGTTTTATTTTCTCAAAACTATGTACTTTTGCAAAACACGTGATGAAATGAAACAACCATTTTTGTTAAAAAATTGTTGCATTTGTACATTCTATGCATCGCATCGCATTACATAACAATGCAATTGAGATTGAACTTTGTTTTGAAAACTAAACACTTGAATTGCATTGATCAGGTAGTGAATCAACTAACAACAAAACAACTCGATAAGAAAAACAAAGACTTTGACAAGCTAACAAAATATAAATACAACTCGATAAGCAAAACAAAGACTTAAAGAATACAAAATTCAACTCGATAAACAAAAGTACAACAACTCGATAAGCAAATTGAAGTAACACAGGTGCGACTTCGCAAAATCATCACCGGAAGGCACTGGAAGTGGAACCAATCACAAGTTCTCAGCATCTACAACACATAAACAGCTCATAGAATAAGGGGAAAGGTCATCGGCCAATAAGAGAGGTAATCGACCACAAGAAATAGCCATTAGCCATCATTACTAGCCGATCGGCCAAAAATTGTGGTCGGTCAGCACTCTTTTTGGCCGATCGGCCAAAAACGGCGAGAACCATCGGAATGTTGACACCTGTCTTCCACTCACATCTTATCTTCTACAAAAGCCCCAGCTTCGTAGTTTGCTCATTTCAGCGCACTGCTCATTCTGAACACACAGCTCAAAAACACAGTACTCAATTCATTTGGCACACGGCTCATATAGCTTACTGCTCACTCTAAACACACAGCTCATAACACAATACTCGGTTTATTTGGCCCACAGCTCATACAGTACACTGCTCACTCTGAACACACAGCTCATAACACAGTACTGGATGTAGTGACGGAACTTGCAGAGGTTGGAACAAAATCAGATGCTCCAAATTTTCTCCCTTTTCTTTTGCTTTGTAGCCTGGAACCTATACAGCTTCAAGTAGGTCTTGGTTTTACTGTTCTCACATGACCTGGGTTGAACCCCGCGGTTTTTATGAAAGAATAAATCCTGTTTTGTACAAATGTGGAGACCGGCACAACACTCCTGCGCACAAAATGATTCATTTTGAAATTAAGAAATGAGTTCTTAACCGGATATTGAGCCTACGACTGAACACAGCGCACTACGACTCAACAAAGAAAAACAAAAGGTAAACACCCTAAACACATCTATTGACACTCAAAACGACTCAAGACAAGAATCGAGACAAACAAAACAAAAGACACGACACAAATGTGCACAGGGAGCCTGTTTCTCCGGGTATTGTTTCTCACCCTTTCTCATTTGTGATTCTCATATCACTCGACCCTCAGGCTTTATTTATTTTTTTTTTTGAAAAAGCCTTTTCCTTACTTTTTCTCTCAGCGCACATCTCTCTATTCTTCAATCTCTCATTTTTTATCCCTTCCCATGGGTGGTTGGTGGATAAACAAGAAGTTGCGGGCTCTTGCCCCTAGCATTCCATTAGATTCTTCTTCTTTTGCTCACAACAGTGAACTTCTCCCACAGAGGGATTCTGGTGTGACCAGATGTGTAGCAGATCTACAATTGACATCGGTTGACCATGCACGTGGCCAGTTTGGATATGATCAGACCTGTCGAGATGAGGGAGTGAAATATTCAGATCCATTCCAGTACGTACTTTGCACTTGGCTTGATACCTCGCTGCTTGGAGGATGTGAAAGCTTTTGGCCCTTTGTTGTTAGCTTCAGTTGTGCCCTTTTCTGGTAGGTAGAGTGCCCTTTCTGGCAAGTATGTTGCGAGTGGGGAAAAGACAGAACACCTGACTCAACTGTGCCCCTAGTTCATCATTTTGACCATTTTTTGTTTTGGCTTTATACTAAAACAATTTTGACCAATATAAGAGTTAGATTAACACACTTGTTCGATTTTTTGATTTAAAACCATGCAAGTTAGGCTATGAGCACTGAAAATTTTCCTTTTTTGGGTCCAAGAAATGGTCCAGTTTTGAAAAAAATGAAATAATTTTCAAGAAAATTAGTCAACTTCATTAAAAATTCTCAAAAACTATTTTTGCAAACGGCCACTGCTCAACGAACACGGAACCTACTCTTGAGATGCACAACCTGGAATCGGAAGCAATGGAAAATTGCCCCTTGTCTGAACGGCACTGCACGGCAACGGAAAGTTGCCCCTTGTTTGAATAGTACCGCGGCACACTGTATGGCAACGAAAAGTTGCCCCCTGTTTGAATAATACCAAGAAGATCGTATGGCAATGAAAGTTGCCCTTGTTTGAATAGTATCTGAAGACATCAGTAACCGGGTTCTCAAAGTGGTGACCACAACCGAACTCTCGGATACAGAGAAGATAAAGATGATCAAAACCATTACATGGACACAATCAATTTGGAAGTGTTTATGGCTGGACTTCAGAATGAAGTTGCCTACGTATCCCAAACATGGGAATCAAGCCTTACGTAGTTTGGGGTTAAGGTACACTCGTGTATTAACCTCTTATTTTACGCTCTAACTTTTGCCAAGGCTGCCCTTTCTGGGTTTTCAACCTTGCGAGTTATGTTTTTTTTTTTCTTTTCAATTCTTTTCATTTCTTCTTTTCTTTGTTCATTTCTTTTCTTTTCCTTTTCTTCTGTTCTTTTTTTTTTTTTTTCATTCCTTACATTTTTCTTCTTTTTTTTTGCGCTTTTTCTTCTTTTTCTTGCTCTAACTTTTGCCTGGGTCGCCCTTTCGGGTTTTCGGCCCAGCGAGCCTCTCAAAGGTAAAAGTGTAACTCTGTCTGTGTCAAATGGTTTTAGAATCTCGAAGCCATCTGAATACAGAAGAATGGCTGCCATTCGCTAGTGGTGTAGGAGTCCATCCAATGGGGGCTAAATTTGCCCCTAGTGTTGTGGATAGGAACTCAGTTGTCCTTCAGCAAAAACTTTCTTCTTTCATCCCTTCTGGGATTTGGCATTCTTGTCGATCTTCATTGGTTTGCAGAATGATCCATCTTTGGCTCTTCGAGCGCATCTGACATTTTTGCCCCTAGCTTAAGGGCTATTTCTGATCCAGGTTTGCAAGCTTCTTTTGATAACACCTGATCTTCTTGACCCTAGTCCAAGGGTTGCTTCAAATCTAGCCACACAGGCCTCACATTGTGGTTGACCATTGACATTCTGAATCTAAGTTCAAGGTTTGAAAGCAAAGGGGGCGAGTCTCGGGGCTGAGAGCGATCCTAAGCTGCACAATCTCAAGAGCGATTCCACACAGGTCTTCGCAGGACCGCGCAAAATATTTTATTTTTTGAAATCTTTTAAGAAAGCGACTAATTGCTCGCGCCGAAGACAATGTAGAACCAATCTGGATTAAGCTAGGATCCTTCCCAGTACTCACATTAACAAACATGATCTCATTCATTAAGGGCTTAGCATGCCTCTCTTTCTCAATTGATCAAATTTTTACAAATCCCGAGGAATTTCTTTCTCTTCGTTTTCGTCACAATGTTCGAAAAGTTTCGAAAAACTTAGGTCAATACAATGAATTTAAGGCACAAAAAAAAAATTAGGCGAAAAGTACTGCAGTTCCATTCAAACTTTTGGCATAACTGGCGCAAGGTAGAAGCAAACACAAGAGTGTGAAAATTTACTACTGTTTCATTCAGATCTTCTGGTGTAACTGGCTCCAAGGCAGAAACAGACTCAAAAGAAAGCAAAAAGAGAAACACAAAACAAAATAGTGATGTTCAAGGTAACACCCCCAGAATCACCCGACTTCTGTACAACAGGACTGACTCGATACAACAAGACATACCCAACTGACATAGTACAAAAAGACTAACTATATACAAGACAACAAAGCTGAATACCCCAGTCAGAAAGTACAAAGACTAGCATTTGCAAATGCTCAAAATAGTGCGTGCCATACGCCACATCTGAAGTAAACTGAGCACTGCCCGCAGGTGGTTCATCTCCCGATCACATACTCGTACTACCCTCTAAATTCACTGATCCAGTGACAATAGACTTTGATGAGCTTGGTGGGAGGATGACCTCGTTGTCAATCAAATCCTATACTTCGTGGCGAAGACGGAAGCAGTTGTCGGTGCTATGACCAGTTCGTTGATGGTACGCATAGTCTTAGGTAACGTCATGACCGGATGGAAGATGACTAGGGAGAGGTCGAGGCTTGAGGGGTTTGAGATGCCCTTTTTCAGCAAGGATTTGGGGAGCCTTGGACAAAGGCATATAGAGGGCATGGAAGACCTTGCGACCTCAGGGTTGATACTTCGAGGTTTGTGGATTTTTGCTGGGTGTACTAGAAAAAGGGTTGGCAGGTACTGGCTTGGTCTGCTGATCTTTCCCGGGTGTAGACTTAGGGTTGGAAGGAACAGTTCTGGTATGATGTCCCTACTCCTGATTTTCCCCTTGGCTCGAACTGCTCTCGCTTTGAGTGACGAAAATGTCATCGACAGTTTTTGCAACAATTATGAGTACCTGTTGTTTGTTCAGTCCCCTGGCTTTCAAAGCCTCAACAGCCTGCAGAAGTTATTCATAGGGATTAGTGTCCACCTTCACTTTGTTCTTACCACTCGTCTCAGTTTGGTCAAAGGTTTGGGTTGTTATTGTCGACGTGTTATTGCCAGAGCTTGGGATGGCTTCAGGTTGGCTGAGTTCAATTACAATTCGCCCCAATAGTGGAGGCCCTTCCGGCATGAAATTTCCAGCATATGACATGGTCGGTGGTAAAGCCGACATTCCGTAAGCTAGATCAGCCACAGATCTCTGAAGATCGTCGATAATTCCCATCAACTCGAGAGTGGTGGGTTCACGGATTTGAAATGGTTGGGGTTCCCAGATTGGATGTGCGGCAGGTGACCTAGGTGGGTGTTGCACTTCAACATCGGTCTCACTCTGCATGATGATTCCTTGGTTCAATGCTGCTGCCATGACCACAATTTCTTCTGAATTCTATGTCGTCATGAGTCTGCTGAATTGAACAGAGGTGATATGGCTGGTAACTAACGGATCAGATGAACCGGTGAGCCTTGACCGGCCTTTCTCTGCCTTGCCTTAGCGAAAGAGAGTACTGACTGCTCTTGAACTGAATCTCTGACCTGACAAAGTCTATCAGCACAAATCTAATGAACCTGGGAGGATCTCGGAGCCTTCTGAAGCTACAGTTCTAAGACTACCTAGCAAAAGAGAAAACAGGCAGCATCTCAGCCTAATTTCACTGGAACAGATGTAAGCGTAACTGTGTAACTGTGCTCTCTATTGAATTCTGCACCAAAATCCTGCCTGTAAACTGATACCCTCAGATAAGACTGATTCCCCAAAATACTGATGCCCTCAGGCCTGATACCCAGACTTGCAAACTGATACGTGCATTCCTGTAGAGGCACACTCTAAAAGCACATAGCAAGCAAGTAAGAGCCAAAACACCCCTATGTTGGGGTAAGGTTTCCCTATCCTATTTTGTCAGGAGCTAGGGTTTCACTACGCATGCAGCGGTTTCAAACAACCTACAATCGGGTAAGCAACCTGTCCTAACTTGGAATGGTCACTACAGTTTCTGATATGCACTAAGTCGAATGGTCAAAAAGGGTGCCCCGGTAAAAACCAAGGTTTGTGTTCCCGTTGTGGCAGAGCCCGCAACCGGTCACCCTTATGGCACGCTTCTCAAAGCAAGCCTTCGGCAAACCGTTCAGGAATAGCATACGACAAACACAGTGTCCTAGGTGCACCAATGCACATGCAATGCAAAGAAACACATAAAGTGCATTCAAAACAAGATATCATGAGTTCGAGTCAAGTTCTCTAAATCCCCAGCAGAGTCGCTAGAAACTGTAGACGTACCCTTGGGCTTCATGCTACTGTTCAGACTCAAATGTCACGTTTCTTAATCTGATCTCACAATGTGCGATGTGTGATCGATAAATCACCAAAGAGTCCAAATCTGGCAAATAGTTTTGGAAAACTGATTTTTGTAAAGAAATGCCAAACATGGAGTGCTTTGTCAGATACAGAGTCGCCACCTAAATATTTTATTTTGGGGGAATTTAGGAAACCCTGACTAGTGCCTAAGGCGACGTGTCCGTTATCACCAAAGTTGCCTCGGCTCGGGAACTTGGGTACGATTGGGGAAGGTCATGCAATGAGCACCCCCGCTCGCCCGATCAAAGATCGGTCTGTACTAAGCATGATATCTTATTTTTCAAAACACATGTGTTCCTATTCCGATTAATTAGCTAATCTTACTACGTGATGCGTACAACATACAAGTATATACTAGATCGCCTAATTTGGAACAAAGCATTGCATATCCGTTTGCTTGAAAACGGTTTGAAGTTTGCTACTCGCGAGTAGGCTAAATCGAGGATTTCAATGAATTGTCCCAATTCAAGCAATCTAACCTTCACCCACAGGCATTCAAGCAGTTTATCAAATAAGCAATTAGCCTCATGGCAAGCATGCTATCATGGCAACACTCACACACATGCAAAATGCTAAAGCATAAACACTTACAGTGTACTCCGAGCCAAAATAGAAACTGGTTAGTAATCAATGCATGATCCTAGTTCATGTCGAGATGGCTAATGCAACACATGCAAAATGCAACTAGAAATAGGCTCGGCTATCCTAAAATGGCATATGAGATGCAATTTGATGATCATGTATTCAACTTAGAATTGAAATACATTACAATTAGTATGATGCGCCGAGCCCAGTGCATGCAATACAGATGAATGATGCAAACATGCGAGCATAGGAATGCTAATTGAAATATGACCTAAAACTAACCATCAAAAGCAGGTAAGTAAAAGGGAGAAAAATGCGGGGTTGGAAGACATTCACACACACACGCACACTTATTACAAAATTCGCCCTCTCAACGGAGGGTCCGAAAGAATAATACAAATTAACTAACTAACAAGCTAATTAATTAATTACAAAACCACTTAACTAATTAAATAAATTAATTAAGCTATGAAAACAGTAAATCAGCCTTGGGAAGAAGGACAAATGCATGCTTGATCTGTTTCGCTCGGAAATCCATCGCCATGCTACATGTTGCCTTTGTTTGCACTGCTCTGCACCTCTGGAAACTGTGCCAACTTCTGTGACACTTCTGAACTACCTTGGGGACATGCTGAGAGTCCATCGGCCAAGAGATAAGGCCATCGGCTAAGGAAAACTGGTCATCGACCAAAAATGAAGCTCTCGGCCAAATATTTGTTACCAATCGACACTTAACATGGTCGATCGTCCATCTCTTCTTGTGAAAAGCTCCTGCTGCTACAGTAGAGGACCATCAAAACATGGCAATGCATCTACAAGACAATGTTTGCAACTACTACCCACCCTATCACGTTATGAGCTCAAGGGAGTATAGTCCTCGACCCTCGGGCCACCAATCACACATCTCGATGCATGATGGCCAAAGGAACCAAGTGTGCAATTCAATATCAAATGAAATGCACATAACACATAAGGGAGAGGGAGGGGGGGCAACTTCTATCATGCTTGATCAAGAGGTAAGGGATGCATGTACAATGTTATGCAACCTAAGTATGTAAGCAAGCATGCAAGCAACTCAAGTATGCAACAAATCTATTGCAACATGAGCATGTTAACATGCAATATGCAATGTAATAGGTATGCAACAACAATACCAACAAGAAGCATGCAATGACATATAATCCAACAAGCATGCAAGATGAATAATCATGCAACAACATGTCAATTAGCAAGCATACAACAACATGGTAAGATGGACTTAAACCAAAATGGGTAGCTCTCAAGCATACCTAAATCAGTGGCCATGAGTGCTAAAATGATGGTAAGAAGGGCATGAGAATGCAAGACAAGCATGTATGCCAATTAGCCTAAAGACTAAGGCATAGGAGGGCAACTTTCAAGAACACTTAAAAGCGTGAAAAGCATGCAAGTGTGACAACACCATGTGCTCTGAAATAATGCTAGGAATGATACGAAATCACACACATAATCATAAGCATAGCATGCACAAGGCTCAAAACTTGAAGGTAACAAAAGGACTCACACCATGGCTATGTGAAACATGAAGCAAATGGCCAAAGTGAACTAAAACAGTCCTAAAGCATGCCAAAGTAAGCCTAAAACATGCAAGGAATGAGACCAAAACATGCTAGAAAGGTGAGCATAAAAACATGAAGCATGTAAGGCTACAAAGGGGTGTTACACTACACCTATCACAACCAAACATGGCATGACTTAGACCATGAAAAAAAGAGTTTTGGCATGTCAAAATAAGCCCAAAAATCCACTTAGATGGCATCCCAAAGACCTAAGCATGATGATATACACAATGACACATTCATGAGGCATAAAACACAAACCCTTTAAAGCATTAAAGGAGTGATAAGTGCAAGCATGTGAGCATGGAACATGGACTGAAATAACATAAAAAAAGTGATGCGAAATCACTGAAATGGCCCAAGTGAAGCATGTTAGTGACTTGGACTCTCAAAGCTAACAAGCAAAAATGCATGGTGGCTATACAAAGCATGGCATATGTGGTCAAAAAGACCAAAATCAGAGCTTAAGCATGTTATAACAAGGTTAAAAGCTTCATGGAGTTGAGCCAAAATCATGCTAGAATGACATGTTACAACATGATGCATGTTAAGGCAAATGAGGGGATTGCAAGACAAGTATATGGAGCATGTAAGAGGCCATTAAACCAACTTGAAACAGAGGTATATCATGGCAAAATAACACCAAATACTTGCTGAAATGGAGCTAAAACAAGTTAAGCACACATGCTACCTACATAAGCCATTTATGCAAGCATTCAAGACAACAAGGAGAGGGGACCCTCTCCTATTTAAGACACCAAAACCACTTTTCCACCACTGAAAATCCTCTGGATTTTAGTGGTAGAAAGGTCATACAAGACCTAAAACAAGGGGCAAAAGAGATGGCCTAAAACAAGGCCTAACAAGGCCTTGGAAGGGGTAAACAAACCCAAACCAAAAAGAGACCTTAAACAAAGACCTAAAACATCAAAAATCAGAACTTTTATCAGTTAAGAGCTAAGCTTAAAACAATAAGCAAAAGGGCTAAAAGCTTAAGCAAGAATGGGGTAACAACTTAAGCAATAATGGGGTAACGAAAGCAAGAATGCTCACCCTTGAAGAACCTCTTCAAGAACACCACTCCAGCAACTTTCTCTGATCAAAACCACCTCAAGAACTAGCACCTCAGCAACAAAGGATGGTGTTCTACTAGGTGTTTGTGTGCAATAGTAAGACAATACTACATTTTAAAGCAAGAACAAGCACCAAACAAGAGAGAGAGGTCAAATATAGAGATAGATAGATACAAGTTTTTCTAACCCTATTTTTAGAACCCCTGAGAAGGGAGGAGGGCCCCTTCTCTTATAGAAATCCAATTTGCAAAGCTTCTTGGAGAAGCTAAGCAGTGGGCAAATCCCTCCATACACGTGTATGGAGGGGGTGAATTGTGTGTGCCAGCTGGCAAAAAATATATGCATAAAGCAGATGAACAGGGTTCGGCCAGAAAAAGTGGCCAATTGACTAACACAAGGGCTGACCGACCAAACATAGTGCCGATCGGCCAACACTTTTGGCCAATGGCAAGAAAACAAGGCCGATGGCTTCAAGCCTTGGCCGATGGGATGAGGGAATGGCTTACAAGCCACATTCTTCCCTTAGAAGCAAAAACACAAGTGTTTGGTCTACAACCAAGCACAAAACAGACAAGTTGAGAGATCTTGAGGCAAAGCGCGCGGCCGAGACCTCCGAGAACTCAAAACGAACACGAGCATAAATGATCATCGAGTGTTTAAACGATGACGTCCAAGTCTTGAGGACAGTAAAAAATGGGGTGTCTACACCTCCCTTGACTTCATTTCACTAGCTAGGTTAGCCAAGGCATCGGCATGGCTGTTGTTATCTCGGTTGACCTGCCATAGTCGAAAATCCTGAAACAAGGCTAGCAATTTAACAATTTCTTTGACATAGGCCATCATTCTTTCATTTCAGGTTATATATTCGCATGTTGTCTGGTTCACAATAAGTTGGGAGTCACAGAAGACTACCACCTTGTCGACTTCCATTGTTGCTACTAACTTCAACCCTGCGATTAGTGCCTCATATTTTGTTTCATAGTTTGAAGCCTTAAACCCAAATGAATAGACTGCTCTGACATTCACCCATCTGGTGATACCAACACCACTCTTGCCTTCGCTCCTTGACTGTTTGAACTTTCATTAACAAACAGGCGGAAGGAGTCGCCAATGTAAATATTGCAGGACTTGGGTTTTTCTTCTTTCTTCTACTCTGTTGTGGGGTTTTTCATTCCCAACTGGGTCCCTTCTTGTTTCCCTGGACACCCTAAGCCGCGGCTCGCCGGAGCCTTGACGTGGGATGGCACCAGGCGTGAACTCGGCCACAAAGTCGGCCAGAACCTGGCCTTTGATTGTCGTTCTGGGTCTAAACTCTAAATCATATTGGTCCAACACCACTGTCCATCTAGCTACCCTGCCTGTCAGATCTCCTCATTGCAGCAGGGACTTCAAGGGGTGCTCAGTCAACACCACAATCTTGTGGGCTTGGAAGTAATGATTTAGTTTTTTGGAAGCCATCACTAAGGCTAGTGTCAATTTCTCCAGGGGCAAGTATCTGGTCTCTGCACCTGCTAGGGTTTTACTCACATAGTATACTACCCTTTGTTCTCCCTTCTCTTCTCTAATTACCACTGCACTCACTGCATGCTTCGAAACCGCCAAGTATAAGAACAGCTCCTCTCCAGATACTGGATTTAAGAGAACTAGAGCTGTGGTCAGGTATTTTTTCAAGTCGGCCAAGGCGACTTCGCACTCCTCTATCCACAAAAAATCTGTGGCTTTCTTAAAGTGAAAAATGGTTTACACTTATCTAAACTTCTGCTTATAAACCTATTTAGGGCCGCGACCCTTCCTATTAACATCTGTACTTGTTTTGCTGATGTTGGGTTCTTCATGTCAAGGATGGCCTTGATTTGATTTGGGCTTGCCTCAGTGCCCTGTAGACGTCCCCGAACGTCCCGGGAGAAGATCCCGTTTTGTTCGTTTGGGCTCACTACAGTTCGGACTCAAATGTCACGGTTCTTAATCTGATCTCGCAAAGTGCAATGCAAGACTGACAAATCACCAAAGAGTCCAAATCCGGCAAATCGTTTTGGAAAATAGATTTTTAGAAAGAAGTGCCAAACATGGACTGCTTTGCCAGATACAGAGTCGCCACCTAAATATTTTATTTTTGGGGAAATTTAGGAAACCCTGACTCATGCCTAAGGCCACGTGTCCGTCATCACCAAAGTTGCCTCGGCTTGGGAACTTGGGTACGATTGGGGAAGGTCATCTTTGAGCACCCCCACTTGCCTGATCAAAGATCGGCCACTACTAAACATGATATCGAGTTTTGAAAACATCATGTGCTCTTAGTCCGATCAATTAGCCTAGAATTACTATGCGATGCGTACGGCAAACAAGTATAGACTGGATCGCCTAAGTTGGAACAAAACATTTCATGTTTGTTTGGAAATGGTTTGAAGTTTGCTACTCGCAAGTAGGCTTGTGGGAGCCGAATATTTGACAAAGGAAGAAGGCGTGCGCAATACAAGGCTGATAACAATCGGTTGTATCCGAATACAATATTTGGGCCGAATAAGTGTGTAGCATTGGAGCCGGATAATGTAAAGGACAATGATAAAAAAGTAGGCCCTGGCCCCGAGGATCGAAAGAAACAGGTATAAATACAGGAACAACATATTTAGTAGGTATGTAAGAATCACTTCACTTAACTTAGAAAATAAGCTATCTTGAGTGTCTGAACTAACTTGTCCGTCGGAGTGCTAATTCCGACACCCCCGACCGAAGTGTTTGTATCTTTTAAGGTGACTAGCTGAGGATCACTAGCGTCTACCAAGATCTGAAGAGTATTTCTAAACCACATCTCAACAATTGGTGCCGTCTGTGGGAATACTCAAATACATCCATGGCAGGCGTGACTGAAGATCCTCTGGTAGCCATTGACGAGACAGCACAGGGAGATGACCTCACTCCAGCAAATATGCTCGAAAAAGAAACCATCGCTGCAAGACGCGCCTTGAACTTCGATTCACCAACGACTTCAGTGCAAGAGACAATGCAGGCGATCATGGAACAAGCAAAGTAGAATGAACAGAGGCTGGAGAACATCATCGCTGAAAATGAACGTCTTCGTCAAGATTTGGCCCTCGAAGTTGCAAAATCGAGAGAAGCCATGCGCCAAGATCCCGAACGACTTTCGAGGGCCGGTGGACAACGACCTCGAGCCCGGCCAAAGGATACCGATAGCGACTCCAACTCATTATCCACGAAGCTCACCAAGAAGGGACGATCCGAAACTTCCAGCTCCTCCGAAAAGAGTCTACATACAAGGAACAAGCGTAGGAGGAGCAGTTCAGACGAAGATGACCAGCACGATCCTTTTGTCCGACGAATTGCAAGGGCGGCCCTGCCCAAGAAGTTCAAAGCTCCGTCATTCACTCTTTACGATGGAAAATCAGACCCCACTGATCATATCCGTTATTACAAGCAGGCCATGACATTGCATGCAGACAACGAAGCCCTCATGTGCCGAATATTCCCCAGCAGCCTGGGGCCATTAGCTGTCAGGTGGTATTATAAGCTGGAGCCGGCCTCTATTAAAAACTTCCATCAATTACAGAAATCCTTCAGGGCCAGGTTCATCACCAACGAGGTACAGCCGAAACAGGCCGACTCTCTCTGGGCTATGCAGATTTAGTCAGGAGAAACGCTCAGAGCGTATTCGGCGCACTATTGGGAGTGCTTCAACCTCGTCGACGACGCTTGTAATGACTCCATGGCCATCACCGCCTTCAAAATAGGACTAAATCCTGATAGTCCTCTTTGCAGTTCCCTGACCAGAAGACCCCCCAAAACAGTCTGGGCGTTGATGAAGAAAGTTGAGGAGTATTGCAAAGTGGAAGATGATGCCTTGAGAATAAAAGCCGGCCAAATGCCCAATAAAACGGCCCCCCCTGAAATTGCTCAACCAATAAGTTCCATGCCACCTCCTAGCCCAGAGCGTCGGCAGCGCGCTAAACGAGACAAAAGGCAGGATACTCGCCGATCAAGCGATCAATGTCCCCACCGGACGAATGAGCAACTGCAAATCGACAGCAGACGTTCGAGGCGTGCTGACAAAAAGTACACAGAGTTGTCAAAACCAATCGCTACAATAATGACCAAAGTCCAACACCTTACATTCTTCAAATGGCCGTCAAAGATGTTGGGGCTTCCCGACACGCGAAGAAGGGATTGGCGGTGCGAATATCACAAAGATCATGGCCACGAAACAGAGAGTTGCTACGCATTAAAAGACCACCTGGAAGAATTGGTGCAAGACGGCCGACTGTAACAGTATGTGAAACAGGGAAAGCCAACCAAGGCACTAGCCTTGAGGCAGGACTCTCCTCCACTTGGCGTGACCCATATGATCTACAGCTTGCCTGTACCTCCAACCGTGCACACAATTCAATCGCATTCAATCCCCCAGGAGCAACGTATTCCGACTGAATGGCCCAAAGAAGATCCGACAATTACTTTCAATGACTTCGACCTTAGTGGCACAACAGCTTCCCACATTGATCCGTTGGTCATTAGATTACGCATAAACCGGTTTACCATTGAACGAATTCTCATAGACCCGGGGAGTACTTCAGAGGTTATGTATTGCCAAACTTTCATCACACTCGGCCTTAACGAGTCAGATCTGTCTCTGGCGCCTCATCCGTTGTTCGGCTTTAATATGAATCCCGAATACTCGTTAGGGAAGATCATATTACCTGTTCGAGCGGGCTCCAGAACGGTCGAAGTAGAATTCCTGGTCGTAAAGCTCCCTTCGCCGTATAATGTCATCATGGGGCGAACCTGGATACATATTATGAAGGCCATTGCCGTGGCATTGAAGAGATCCGTGGCTCCCCCCAATCAGCACAAGCAGCGATTTCATGAAAACCCTATCACTGACTCGACCTGTGGGCTTTGATACTTGTATATATTTCACTTCTGTAATGCAAACCATCTTTCTTTGTCGTTCAATTCATTTCACAAACCCCATCGTGACGCTCGTCATGACGACGATTCGGAGCCCCTTTTGGTGCATGTCACCTTAGGGCCGATTAAGTCACCGGATTCAGAGCCCCCTTAGGTGCGTGTCACCCTAGGGCCGATTAAGCCTCCGGATTCGGAGCTCCCTTCGTGGATATCATGATTGGCCACATTAAGTCTTCGGATTCGGAGCCCCCTTCGGTGCATGTCACCTTAGGGCCGATTAAGCCTCCGGATTCGGAGCGCCCTTCGTGGATATCACGATTGGCCACATTAAGTCTCCGGATTCGAAGCCCCTTTTGGTGCATGCCACCTTAGGGCCGATTATGTCTCCGGATTCGGAGCCCTCTTTGGTGTATGTTACCTTAGGGCCGATTAAGTCTCCAGATTCGGAGCCCCCTTTGGTGCATGCCACCTTAGGGCCGATTAAGTCTCCGGATTCGGAGCCCCCTTAGGTGCGTGTCACCTTAGGGCTGATTAAGACTCCGGATTCGGAGTGCCCTTCGTAGATATCACGATTGGCCACATTAAGTCTCCGAATTCGGAGGCCCTTTTGGTGCATGTCACCTTAGGGCCGATTAAGTCTCCGGATTCGGAGCCCCCTTAGGTGCATGTCACTTTAGGGCCGATTAAGCCTCCGGATTCGAAGCGCCCTTCGTGGATATCACGATTGGCCACATTAAGTTTCCGGATTCGGAGCCCCCTTCGGTGCATGTCACCTTAGGGCCGATTAAGCCTTCGGATTTGGAGCGTCCTTCGTGGATATCACGATTGGCCACGTGGATATCACGATTGGCCACGTGGATATCACGATTGGCCACATTAAGTCTCCGGATTCGGAGCCCCCTTCGGAGCATGTCACCTTAGGGCCGATTAAGCCTCCGGATTCGGAGCACCCTTTATGGATATCACGATTGGCCACATTAAGTCTCTGGATTCGGAGCTCCCTTTGGTGCATGCCACCTTGGGGCCGATTAAGTCTCCGGATTCGGAGCCCCCTTAGGTGCATGTCACCATAGAGCCGATTAAGCCTCCGGATTTGGAGCGCCCTTCGTGGATATTACGACTGGCCACATTAAGTCTCCGGATTCAGAGCCCCCTTCGGTGCATGTCACCTTAGGGCCAATTAAGCCTCCGGATTCGGAGCGCCCTTCGTGGATATCACGATTCGCCACATTAAGTCTCCGGATTCGGAGCCTCCTTCGGTGCATGTCACCTTAGGGCCGATTAAGCCTCCGGATTCAGAGCGCCCTTCGTGGATATCACGATTGGCCACATTAAGTCTCCGAATTCGGAGCCCCCTTTGGTGCATGCCACCTTAGGGCCGATTAGGTCTCCGGATTCGGAGCCCCCTTAGGTGCGTGTCACCTTAGGGCCGATTAAGCCTCCGGATTCCGAGTGCCCTTTGTGGATATCACGATTGGCCACATTAAGTCTCCGGATTCGGAGCCCCCTTTGGTGCATGTCACCTTAGGGCCGATTAAGTCTCCGGATTCGGAGCGCCCTTTTGTGCATGCCACCTTAGGGCCGATTAACTCTCCGGGTTCGGAGCCCCCTTTGGTGGATGTCACCTTAGGGCCGATTAAGTCTCCAGATTTGGAGCCCCCTTTGGTGCATGCCACCTTAGGGCCGATTAAGTCTCCGGATTCGGAGCCCCCTTAGGTGCGTGTCACCTTAGAGCCGATTAAGCCTCCGGATTCGGAGCCCCCTTAGGTGCGTGTCACCTTGGGGCCGATTAAGCCTCCGGTTTCGGAGTGCCCTTCGTGGATATCACGATTGGCCACATTAAGTCTCCGGATTCGGAGCCCCCTTTGGTGCATGTCACCTTAGGGCCGATTAAGTCTCCGGATTCGGAGCCCCCTTAGGTGCATATCACCTTAGGGCCGATTAAGCCTCCGGATTCGGAGCGCCCTTCGTGGATATCACGATTGGCCACATTAAGTCTCCGAATTCGGAGCCCTCTTTGGTGCATGACACCTTAGGGCCGGTTAAGCCTTCGGATTCGGAGCACCCTTTGGCACGAACAAAACAAAACTCGCCAACATTAGAAATAAGGTGCTTCACTGAGCATATAAAAAATTCAGAGCAAGATGCAAATGAGGTCCTTAACTGAGCATATCGAAAACTCAGAGTAAAATGCAAATATATGAAATAAAGCTTTTTATTCAATCAAACTGTTGTTACATAAACGCAACTCACATTTGAGCATTACAATTTTTATTTAATCAGACAGTTGTTACATAAACGCAACTTGAATTTGAGCATTACAATACCCATTTCCAATCTCAAAAGCTAAAAAGGAGAGAAGACGCATTGGTAAAGCGGCAGCACCGAATCAACTCCCGTCACCCGGAAGTCCTCCACGGTTTGTAATGCCTTGAGCCAATTGTTCCCAAGTCCTCCCCTGATACCATTGACAATGTCAAGGCAAAGATCCAGGACAAGGAGGGATAAACCCAACGGTCGTTGCTTTTCCTTTTGGGGTGATCTGCTTCGACGACTTGAAGATTCATGTCGACTTTCGGACGCCCTACTTTCCATACGAATGGATCCTCTGCCACGATCCATGGCAACACCAAGTTCGGCTGAACTCCAGCCTCTAACTAACATCCCCACATATCCCACCTCACATAAGCGATTGTTTATCTGCGCAAAGCGCCCACTCCTCTTATTTTCAATACTGGCAGCGATCTCGAGGCCCCAATTCCGAGGCGATTTCACTAACACTAAACTCCATGAGAAAAACGTTGGTTGACATTCGCCACGGCGTAGTTATCCAAACGAATTTTTCAAGCACGTGCACTGGCAAAAAATCTAGGCCCCGAGCCGAGATGAATCTGCCAAAGCCACTCTACCCACTAGCTTTCGGCTTCTTCAGGTTACAATAGCCTCAGTCAGGAGTAAACGGCTATCAAGTATGGCTTGACCCTGCTGGTCAACGCTTATACATTCATTCAAACACAATAAAACGAAACACATACACGCCAAATACTAATTGCAATAAAATATTTGTAACAGAACGTTTTTTATTCAACAAAACAAGCAATAAATTACATAGTTTTGAACGTGATCTGCGTTTCAGCTTTACAATAAATGTACTTATACGACGTCACCCTCATCATCACTCTTCTCGACTTCAAAGGCAGAAAACGAAAAATGTTTACTGTGGTAGAGTGGCGATGCCGAATCAATGTCTGCCTCTCGAAGAGCTTCTCCGGCTTGAGATGCCTTGATCCAACCGTGCCTAAATCCACGATTCTCACATCGGCAAACTTCTTCGGCAAGTTTTTTCTTGGTCTTCTCGATTCCAACTTTTCGGCCTTCATGGAAACCTTTCTCATAGGCCCTCCCCTTCGTGTTCTCCATTGCGAACATACTCGCCGTCTCACGATCGGCCAACGCGGAACTGATGAGCCGACTAATAACCCTCTCTTCCACGATTGGGTTTCCTTGCCCGGCGGGTTGTGCCTGAGCCGCCTTGACGTTCCTTAGCTCGCGCTCAGCGGCCTCTGCGCGGGCCTCCAAATTTCGAATACGTTCATCCTTCTTCTCTATTTCTCGGCGGGCAGCGCGCAACCGCATGCTGATTTCATAGGCAATGTACAGCCCCTTCACTGCCCCGTGAACGCCTTCACGAAATACTTCGTAGTCCTGACGACCTACCATCGACTGCTGAACCTCAGGAGGAAAAATTTGTCGAGCAAACTCGACCGCTACATTTGGGTCTCGAACGATTGAGTCCGCCTCTGTCATGGGTCTATTCTCCACAAATACCGCAAAGCTTAATGGGCGCAGATTCGCCTCAAATCCCCTCTCGACTCGAGGTTGAGAAGTCCTGCCCTGCGACTGCTTATCCCGCCTGGGCGACCTGCTTCGACGTTAAGGAGACTGACGCCTCTCTTGATCCCTGGAACTCCTGCTCCCTGTACGTGGAGGGTCATTACTGCTGTAGACACCCCAATTTTGACCGCCCTTAAGACTTGGGCGTTATTGATGGTTTACTTGATGGTAAAAGGTGTGCAAGGCAAAGGTTAAATTTCTTCGGCAAGGAGAGAGAGAAATCTCAACTTCACACCCCATTTTGGACCAAAGCTATTTTGAATGGTTTTTAGACCTTAAAACCCTCTCTTTCAAAACATTTTTGAAATAAAATTTCTACGATATTCCGAGACTCGCATTTTGTCAAACGTTGTGCTTTTCGGTAAACTGAGCAAGGACAAAGTGGAAATGAATGAAGAGAGATGAAATCTTTGAAAATATTTCAAAACACCTTGCTCAGGGGTTTGAAGTTGAAGAAGGAGGGGAAGAGAGAAGAAACCAAGTTGGAGAAGAAGATAGGCAAGAATCACTAAGAGAGGGATGAGCAGTCCTCGCTAAATCAAGCTTATCTGTCTATACACTTGGATTTAAGCTATGAGGCCACCACCGTTGGAAAGAAGACTTCCGGGGCTTCATTTTTCATTCAAGAATCTCTTAAATCCGAGTCCGAGGGCGGAGATATGATTGGTTGAAGTTGGGCATCATCCCGGTTGGACCGAAACTAAGAAGCCTTCACCAAAACAAGCATAACTTTTTGCACAATTGGAATTTTGATGCAAGGCGGGTTCCATTGGAAATCTTACTTTCGGGGCTTCAATTTTGACACAAGAATGACCTGAAAAGGAGTTCATATGAAGAAGTTATGCCCGTTTGAAGTTAGACCTGCAGAGCAGATTTTTCCTGCCGACCGACCAGAACAGATGGCCGACCGACCAAATAGATGGCCGACCAACTAGTTAAAGTGGCCGGCTGACCAATTTTACTGGCTGACGACCTTCCGGAGTATTCTACAGATTGAATGCATGCCAGTTGTGCCAGCTGGAGTGCACAGACCCTGCTCCCCATGCACGTGTGTGGCTGTTTTGCACCCTTTGCACCCTTTTGATCCAAATTTCTTCTAAAAGATTGCACCCTTTGCTCAAGCTTCTTGAGGAAGCTTGACCCTTTGCCTTAGCTTCCTCAAGAAGCTTGGACCTTTGGGTTAGCTTCTCTTAGAAGCTTGACTCTTTTGACCCTTTTGTTTAGCTTCCCTTAGAAGCTTCAAGCCATTATCTTGTCTATATAAGGAGACCCTCCTCCTCCATTGAGATGGTTCAGCAAAATCAAACCTAATACATATATATTCTGATATATACACCTTCTCTCTCTATATCTCCCTCTCTATCTTCATTTGTTTGTGTTGGAGGGCCTAAAAGGGTGATTTGTTCTTAGTTTTACACTAAGACACACACTATTACACCATACTTCGGTTTGTGAGGAGTTAAGAGGTTGTTCTTGGAGGTTTTAAGGTGGTTTTGATCAGAAAAGAGGGCTGCACTTGCTGTTCTTCAAGAGTTCTTCAAGGGTGAGCACTATTCCTTTTTATCCCCCATTCTTGCACTAGCTTTTGACCTGTCTTGCATACTGATTTAAGCTTTGTGCATAACTGAAAAAAGTCTTTTATTTTCATGCTTAAGATCTTTCATTAAGGTCATTTTGGTGTTGGGGGTTGACCTCTCCCTCTTAGGCCTTGTTTGGCCCATTTTGTCCCCTCTTTGATTGAGCTTTGAACCTTTTGTGCGTTGGCTTTCTCACCACTGAAATCCAGTGGATTTTCAGTGGTGAAGAAGAGGTTTTGAGGTCTTACACAGGGAAGGGACACCCCTCTCCCCTTGTGTCTCTTTTGCTTGTGTTTAAGGCTTATAAAGGTAGCATGCATGCCTAGTTGTCTTTGGCTCCATTTCAGAGGTTTTTGGGTGTTTTTTTGGTCATATTATACCTCTATCCCATGTTGGTTTGTTGACCCTTTGTATGCATAATACACTTGCTTTGTATTCTCCCATTTTGCCTAGAAATGCATCTTGCCATTAGACCATCATGCTTGCATTTTTTTGCCTAACTTTGTGAAGTTTTTGGTCATATTTTGCCATGCTTGAGGTCAGTTGGGTGTTGATTTGGTCATGCCTTTCATGCTTTGTATAGTCTCTTTGCATTCTAGCATGTTGGCATCGGGTGTGTGAGTCATTGGCATGCATTACCTTGGCTATTTCAGTGATTTGGACTCACTTATTATGTCATTCAGACCATTTTTTGTGCTTACATGCTTGCATTTGTTATCCTGTCAATGCCTTGAAGAGATGTGGTCTCATGCTCCATGTTTGAGTCCTTGTGCATGCCTATGTGTTTGAGTCCTTGGGCTGCCCTTCATGTAGGTTTTAGGGTGTATTTTGATGCATTAAAACTCTATTTTTGGTTGGAAAGTCCATGCCATGTTTGGTGGGGGGAGGTGTAGAGTAATGCCCTTTTGGTGACCTTGAATGCCTTTGTTTTGATGCCCATTTCGTAGCATGTTTTTGGCCCTATCCCATGCATGTTCCAGCCTTGTTTTGGAGTCCTCTAGGACTGTTTTAGGTCATTTTGGTCCATTGGGGTTTGATTAACATGGCCATGGTTTGACCCCTCTTGGTTGGCTTCAAGTTTGGATCATTGTTGCATGCCTTGCTTGCATGACATGGTTGATTTGGCATATTCCTCTATGCATTTTCAGAGCTTAATATGTTAGCCTAGCATCCATGTTTGTCATCTTGTGAGTGCCCTTGAAAGCTGCCTTTCATGCCTTAGTGTTAGGCTCATTAGTTTGCATGCTTATTTTGCATGATTGGCATCATCATTTCAGTGCACTTTGGCCACTATTTTGGGGAGGTGGCTGAGGTTCCTCCATCATAGTGTAAGTCCGTGCATTTGTATCTTGTAGTATACTCATTACATTGCATGTTTGTTGCATCCTTGTAGTCAATGCATTGTTGCATGTTTACCACTTTGCCTAGTTGCCTAACTAGGTTGTATTGTAGCATTGCATGCTAGGCACATTGCACACTTGCATAGTAGCTTACATTGCATTTGGCATGTTTTGTAACTTAGTCTTTTGTACACTTGAGCCATGTTTGTATACATGCATTAGATTGCTTGGTTTGGGGTGTCAAACCAAGCATGAAGATTGAGGAGTGTTCGTACTCAAGGTGACGTAACACGTCTCCATCCTCGGTCGCCGATGTGCTTGATCTCAATATGATAGGGTATTGGCACTCATTTGTTTGTTGCATGCATTTACATCAAGTTGCAAACTTGACCTCTTAGACCATCATGCATCGAAATGCACAATTGATGGCCCGAGGGTCGAGGGCCATGCTCCATGGAGTTCATTGCATGATAGGGAGAGTGGCCATGCACACATTGCTTTGAAATTCCATGCCATACACTGCTTGCCCTCTACTGCTGTCAACTGCAGGATCCTGCAGGAAGCAATGGCCGACCGGCCATATAAAGTGCCGATCGGCCACCAAAGTCCACCCGGTGACACTATCTTTGGCCGATAACCTCATTCCCATGGCTGGTGGCCTGTTGCTCTGGCCGGTGGCACTCCACTGCACTCAGAATGAAGTTCAAAGCAGTTTTGGAGACTTTCATAAATTTCAGAGGGGTGAGGCAGTGTAAACAGAGGCAACAGTGCTATGGCAGCAAGTTTCCGGGCGAGACGAGTCAAGCATGCATCATTCACGCATTCTGAGGCGGGGCTGTGGCCACCTTCTTTCCGTATTTAATTTGTTAATTAATTAGAAGTTCTGTAATAATTAATTTAATATTATTTATTCAGACTGTAATATTTATTCGGACCCTCCGAGCGAGGGCAATTGTGTAATAAGTGTGTGTGAGTGTGAGTGTGTGTATGTCTTCCAACCCCCACTTCTTTCTCCCTTTTACTTACCTGCTTTCAATGGTTAGTATTAGGGCATATTTAACTTAGCATACCTTATGCTATGCATGCGTGCATCCATACATTTGTCTTTCATGCACCGGGCTCGGCGCATCATACTAACTGCATTGTATTTCAATTCCAAGTTGAATATGTGTTAGTTGTAGCATCATCATATGCCATCTTAGAATAGCCGAGCCTATCATAGTTGCATCTTCCATGTGTTGCATTAGCCATCTTAACATGAACTAGGATCATGCATATGATTACTAACTAGTTTCTGTTTTGGCTTGGAGTACTCGGTAAGCATTTATGTTTTAGCATCCTTGCATGAGTGTGAGTGTTGCCATGATAGCATGCTTACCATGAGGCTATGTGCTTATGTGATATAACTGCCTGAATGCCTGTGGGTGAAGGTTGGGTTACTTAAATTGGAACAATGCATTGAATGCAAGTTTTAAGCCCACTTGAGAGCGACAAAACCATATTTTCTAAGCCCACTTGAGGGTGGAAAAATTCATGTCTTAGCATACTTGCGGGTAGCACCATCAAACCATTTTCAAACAAACAAACATGAAATGTTTCGTTCCAATTTAGGCGACTTAGTCTATACTTGTTTGCTGTGCGCATCACGTAGTAAATCTAGGCTAATAACCGGAATAAGAACGCATAATGTTTTCAAAACAAGATATCATGGTTAGTAGAGGCCGATCTTTGATCGGGCGAGCGGGGGTGCTCATAGCTGACCTTCCCCAATCGTACCCAAGTTCCCCAAAATAAATATTTAGGTGGCGACTCTGTATCTGACAAAGCAGTCCATGTTTGACACTACTTTACAAAAAAATCTGTTTTCAAAAACGATTTGTCAGATTTGGACTCTTTGGTTCAGATTAAGAACCGTGACAATTTGAGTCCTGAATTGTAGTAGACCCACAGACGAACAAAACGGGATTCCTTCCCGGGACGTTCAGGGACGTCTACAACTGCCTTTGCAGCCCTTAGTCTTGTTTCTTGTCTATTAAAATTTGTATTACCTCGGGCTCGCTTCGGCGAGCCATTCCTCTTCTCCTGCTTTGACGCCTTTGTTCCTGACATATCCCCTTCGGCTCTCGCATATTTCTTGATCCTGGCCATGAGCTCCTCCATACTCTTCAGCAGAGTCTTTGCGAGTGACTTTCGAAGCATGTAGTCATCGTCCAGGTCATTCTTAAAAGATACGATTGCCAACTCTTGGTTGCACCCTGGTATTCGGTTAAACACCTTATAATACCTTTTGGCATATGCCTTGAGGCTTTCATCCTCGCCAATTTTCAGAGCCATCAGGGAGTCTACCCTCAATGGCTGCAATTTGTTTGTAACAAACCTAGCTAAAAATATCTCAGCCAGGCCTTCCCAACTCTTCACAATTCCTTTCGGCAACTTGTAAAACCAATCCGATGTGATTTCTCCAAAGGATGAGGGGAACACCTTGCATAGCAGCGGCTCGTTCCCGGTGTACAGTGCCATCAAATTCAGGTACAAGCCGACGTGAAAGTTTGGATCGGACTGATCGTTATATATCTGAAACCTCGGCATATGGAACCTTTTTGGAGCCTCAAACCTATCCAGTTCTACAGAGAACCGCGTCCTTGGCTTGACGGGGGATGTGACCCCGGCATTTTGCCTCTTCCTTTGGAGGTAATCCCTTCAATCCTCCTTGGTCCGGCCAGGAGCTCGGCTATCAATGGACTTCCGTCTTTATGCTGCATTGCTCACGGTGTTGTTATAAGTCCTCTTGGACTTCTCTTCATTCGCTGTGTCAAAACAAAGTTCTTTTCCTTGAACATGTCGATGTTCCTTGACGTAAGTTCCCTTTGTCCGAGGCGTCCTGTAAGACTCTTCTCTCATTGATTCTGCTCGCTCGGCATCCCGTGAAGGCCGATGTGAGCGTTCTTTCACCTTGTCATGCTGAGGGACTGCTGGGATTGTTTTCTGTCCCCCTTTCTGGGCGTCGTTCTTGGCCGCTGGAATTGACATGTCTTTTAATGGATATGGTGGTTGCATGACGTTGTTCTGCATCATGAAGTTGACATCCAATTGTAGGTCTGCCAATTTATTTGCCATTCCCTTCATCTTGCCATCCCTCATCAAGCACCTATCTTTCCATACCTGGAGGTCGTTTTCGTTGTAATACTCGCCTTGACTTGCTTTCTTCGGTGTGTCTCTCTCTTGGCTGCTGTCCTTTTCCTCAGGATTTTGATCCCGAGATCCTTCGTTACAGTTTTCCTCCTCCACATTAGGATTGGCGTTTTTGCCGCTCCCACTAGGGATGTCATCCCTGACCTTTTCTTTTTGCCCGTCGTTGGCCATCTATTCTCGTTACATTCCCACAGATGCCGCCAAATTGTGGGTGTTGATTTTTGACCACACAACCAAACGGGAAAACTCAGCAAGAGAGCATCGGCAGAATAGATTAAGCCCGAACAACCTGTCACAGAAAGATAAGAATTCGGTGGTGGTTCGTCCACCTAGGGACACTCCGACGATAAAGTCAGTAATTATCTCTCAAAGATAGCCAATTGTTAACTCACAAGAAAGAACTTAATGCTTCCAGAATATCATACATACCTGAGACCCAAGAGGGTGCCTTGCTTTTATAGCCAACACCTCAATGGACTCAGGCCTCAATGTTCATCTTGGACTCCCAGCTAGATAGGGATAAACTCCATAAGAGCTTTATTTTTATACAGACTGAGATCCTCCCTAGTTCGAGGACTCTTGTCTCTTATTTGCTTATCTCAGATTTTGATATCTTCGCAGATAAGCTCGGCCTAACCAAGATAACCTTGGCATCATGACCAGGCCACGTGGCACCTCGGTTGACACTTCGGCATCACCTTGGTCATATACTGTCATTCACAAAATATGTCCCCATAATAAGGTGGTTCCTTTATTATTTACAATTTTTTTGTTTCTGCATTAATATAAGTTTTTTTTTTTTTTTTTATATCAAACCGGTGTTTAGTTTTTTATGAAAATAATATTGATATAAATATTTGTTTTAATAATTTTATATAAAACGACGGGTACTTTGGCCAAATAGTTCAATTTTCATGCTTTGGGCTATTTTGGAAAGTGAGTTAAAAGTCACTTCCCACCTTTTAAATCACTTTCCTCTCTCACAAAAAAGTTAAAAAAGTCAAAAAAATAATTTTTAACCATCTTTCCAAAATAACATTTTGTAATTCCGCACAAGTTGGATTCCTGGCATTGATTTCTCTTTATATGGCGACAACGGCAGTGTGGGGTTGGAGTCACCATAAAGTATAATGGTTTTATAGATTAAATTTTTTTGTCCTAGGAATAAAATTTTTGTTGTAAAAAAATATAGAAACTAATTTTTGTCATAAGGTAGTCCCGAAAAGCAAAAGAAAATATTTCACCTTGTGCGTGTTTGTCTTCTCGGTGCTGACTCATCTGAAAACAAACTCAATAAACACTAACAATGATGTAAAACCCTTTCAGTGTTGTTGATTCACACAAATCCTAACCTTGCTTGATTCGTTGAAGCTTCAATTTCATACAATTTGGAAGAATCTGGAAACCTTAGCTAAATCCCAATTTCTTTTCACTCCTAATCATATATATATTATTAAAAATAATGTTTTTTTTCATACTAAGTGACACGTTATAAGGGCTTCTTTTTTTTTTTTTTTTCTAAAAAAATCACGTCATCATATATTTTCTTAATTACATATACAATTCTACATTAACTCAAATCTAATTTAAATTATACAGGCTTTACCTATTTTATGTGGATTCTATTTGACAAATATTTTTTTCTATATATTTTTCATGATAAATTGAGATAATTCACTAACTCCACCAATTTTGTGTTTCACATTTTTCTTCTTAATTCTTTCAAGGGTATTAGGATTTTTTTTTTTAACGTTAAATTGCCTCTTTTTTTTTTCGTGCATTATTCTATATCCAATACTAATTCTATATTGTTATGTATTATGAATTTTATCGTTTAAATTTTATACTGATTCTATATATGAAATTATACTCCTTTTATTATATTATTTTGCCTCCGTTTGGGAAGTGGGTTAGCTTTTTGGCTTTTTGGTTTTTTTGACTATTTTAGCCTGGGGCTAAAAAGCCTGGTTTGGGAAGGATTTTTTCGCTTTTTGGTGAGGTGTCATCCTGTTAAATTACCAAATTGCCCTTTTTGCCTTTTTTTTTTAAATTTTTAATTTTGGGTTTGGATTTGGCATATTTTCCGTTTTTTTTTTTTTTTTGGCTTTTTGGTTAATTTTTTTTTTTGGGGTTTGGATTTGACATATTTTGGTTGTTTTTTTATTTTAATTTTTTTATGTTGGGTTTCGATTTGGCGTATTTTGCTAAATTTTTTTTTTTTGGGGTTTGGATTTGGCATTTTTTGCTTTTCTTTTTTTTTTTGTATGTTGGGTTTCGATCTGTCTAATTTTGCTTAAATTTTTTATTTTTATTTTTTATTTTGGGTTTGGATTTGCCATATTTTGGTTATATTTTTATTTTAATTTTTTTATGTTGGCTTTCGATTTGGCGTTTTTTGCTAAATTTTTTTTTTTGGAGAGGTTTGGATTTGGCATTTTTTGCTTAAATTTTTTTTTTTGTTGACAATTTTTGTATGTTGGGTTTCGATTTGCCGAATTTTGCAAATCCAATTTTTTATTTTTTATTTTTTTGAGTTTGGATTTGGCGGATTTTGCTTTAATTTTTTTTTTCTTTTAATTTTTTTTATTTTGCGTTTGGATTTTTCGTATTTTGCTTAATTTTTTTTTCTGTTACTTTTTTTTTTTATTTTGGGTTTGGATTTGGCGTATCGTGCTTAAATTTTTCGTTTTTTTTTTGGAATTTATGTTTTTGTCTTTTTTTTGTTTTTTTTACATTAATTAGTTCTTGTTCTTCATTTTTATTGGTATACAATAATTTTTTTCTTAATATATTTATGTGTTTCATTTATTTGGAAATTACTTCGCGAATGGTAATTTATGTTTTCATGTTTTTGTTCTAAAATATTTATTGAATGTCGCGTAATTTTGTCGTTATTTTTTCAAAATTTACGATTTTGTCATTGTCTTATTCACTCACATTAATTTGTTATTTTCTCTCGTTTTATTTATTTGTAAACGACGTGGCAAATGGTAATTTTTGTTTTTTTCTTTTTTTTTCTTCTTTTTTTTTGGATGAGTCCTATGTTTGTTGTTCTTCTTTTTTTAGTTTATGTTTCCGTAATTTTTTTTAATTTGTGTACAGTACTTTGTTATTATATTTGACAAATCAATTTTCGTCATGCTTATTTTATTTGTAAATTACGTGGCAAATGCTAATTTCGGTTGGTTTTTTTGTTTGGAAAAACGTTTTTTTTTTTGTCATTTATTCAAAATACAGTGGAAAATCATATATTGCCGTGACACATGTAAAAAAATCTACAGTCTGTTTTGGTTTTCTTATTGTTTTCAACTTCTGCTTTTATGTTTTTAATTGACGTCGCACATGACAATTTTGTATTAGTTTTCTTTTTCATTTTTTTTTTTATTTGTTTCACCTTTTTTTGTTTTTTGAAAAATTCGTATGGATTGTTGTTTTTCAAAGTTAGGCATGTCACCAACTGGAAGGGGTTACATTCCCGTGGAAACTCATACATATTGTACATGATAATATATTTGAATACAGTCTGTTCCGCGTGTGTCATTATGTGACAACCATACGAAAATTATATGTAGATATTATATATTTTCTAACATTCCGTTATTACGCATGTAACATAATTTGTCGCGTATGTGAAGGCGCACCAATGCCATATGGGGGTCCTCATCCCCAACCATTAAACCATCCTCGTCATGTTCAACTTCTGGTATGGCATTTACTATTGTCATAGCCTCTTCCTCGTCATAGATTGGCTGAACAGTTGTTGGGTTACGTGTGTTTCGCCGTATATAATTATGTAATGCCATTGACGCACCTACTAACTGAACTTGCACATTTGCAAAGTCATACCGAGGCATGTCTCGAATAAACCCCCATCGATTTTTCCAGGCACCGAAAGTGCGTTCCACCACACTGCGTAAGGACGAGTGCACTTTGTTAAATAATTCCCTTGGCGTGTTTGCCGTCGTGTTCCGTGCAATACGTCGGAATTCTTGTTGGTGGTAACGGTGGCCTTTGAATGGTGCTAAGTAACCAATCCAGTTTGGATAGCCAGAATTGACAAGATAATATTCGCCTGCAGACATGACAACAATGTATGACACCAAAACCGAACATTGTGCGTCATTTTCAAGTAACGCTGTTTCAGGAAAAATTTATAGCCCCCTACATCTAATAAAAGGATGATGTGTTACCTTCGTTAGGATGTGGGAAGGGAACATTGTCATTTGTTAGTATCTCGTTGAATATGCGACTATCATGCATGCTTCCTTCCCATCCCCAGGAAATGAATATGAAACACATGTCAAAATCGACAGCGGCCATGATATTTTGCATCTGACAGTATTTCCTACCGAAATATGTTGCCGCATCTGGCCCCGTAACCCATGCACTGACATGTGCTCCGTCTATTGCGCCAATGCAGTCCTGCAAACAACCCATTTGTTTTGTTGCGTAAATGGTAACAAGTGTTTGGTTTTTTTCCAGACGTCATGTGCAGTTATAATAATAAAAACAAAATATAATTTATTGTCTTGATTTATATGTCAATAACGTTTTTCAGAAGTACTTTGAACGGTAGGTATTTCCGTCTAGACCGCACGTATGGATGTATACGATGCTGACTGTATGTGGGCCAACAATGAACAACAGTGAACTTTTTCATGGAAGTTAATACGTTATGCACGTGCCTCGACACAGTCTCCCCGAAATGTTGGAACCGTTCTTGGATTTCCCGATTTTGCTTCCCTTTCAACACATGGATAAACATTGCAACGCTTTCTTCAACAGCTAAGCCATGTGGACGTTGCGGGACTTGTAACCCAAAATCATTTACTAATGTCTTACACAATGCGGCAAAAACTTCCTTCGGCATGCAAACATTTTCCTCAAATCGACCCATATGGCCCGCATATAGTTCGCATATCCATGTATTCCCAGTTAGTATAGAAGTGCGACACGACGTTTTATCCATGTGGTTTTCGTACCATTCTGTCGTATACTGGCATGCTTGTAGAAATGTGCAGTTCTGTTCTTGTTGCACTTGGACCGCCATTTGATTAAGCATTTCTGTTATTTCATCATTGTTGCTTCTATCCCAAGGATTCATCGCGTCTTCGTTGATGCGAAACCTACAAGAGTGACAGTCTTTCAATCAGTTGGCACGTGATTCATTGACTCAAATTATATTGAACTTTGCAATTAAAAAATGCCGACTGTAGACACCCCATTTTTGACCGCCCACAAGACTTGGGCACTACTGATGGTTTGCTCGGTGTTGAGAGATGTGCAGGGCACAGGTTCAATTTCTTCGGCAAGGAGAGAGGCAAACCCATCAAAACACTTTGTTTAGGGGTTTGGAGTTGAAGAAAAGAGAAGAGGAGGGGAGAAAATAGGTTGGAGAAGAAGTTCGCCATGAATCCGGGTAGAAGAAAGCCGAGCGGCCCTCGCTGAATCAGGCTTATTCAATTGCATACTTAGAGTTAAGCTATGAGGCCACCATCGTTGGAAAGAAGACTTCCGGGGCTTCACTTTGTACTCAAGAATCTCCCAAAGCCAAGTCCGGGTGGAGGAGATATGATTGTTTGAAGCTGGGCATCATCCCGGTTGGATCGAGTCTGCGCGGCTTCACCAAAAAGGGCATAACTTTTTGCACAGGAGGAATTTTGATGCAAGGTTTGCGCCATTGGAAAGCTAACTTCCGGGGCTTCAATTTGCATACTCACCGGCCATTTTTTGACCTTGAAATCATCTATCGGCAATCTATTTTTCCGACCGGCAGAAAATAGTGCCGACCGGCACTTTATTTTGGCCGACGACCAATTTTTCTGGCCGGTTTGCACCCTTTGCACCCTCCAAGGCTGGTGCATCCCAGCTGTGCCAGTTGGAATGCACCAGCACACTCCTCCGTGCATATATGTTGCTATTTTGCACCCTTTTGCACCTTTGAACCCCCTAAAGCTTCTAGAAGCTTGAACCCTTTGGCCAAGCTTCTTGGGGAAGCTTGGCCAGCTGTATTAGCTTCCTCTAGAAGCCTAGAACCCTTTGCACCCTTTGCCCCTTTTGGCATAGCTTCTTAGAGAAGCTTGGAGCACTTTTTGTTGCCTATATAAAGAGCCTTCCTTCTCCTTTGTCTAGGGTTGGATGTTTTAAGCAAAAAACCAGAGATATACCATATATATCTGATATACATACACACAACCCTCCATCTCTCTCCATATCTCTCTCATTCAACCATCAAATACCCTTGTTCTTGGGCCCTTTCTTCACCAATCCATAGCACCACCACCACTACTCCATCACAAAGACTTGGAGAAGTTTTTCAGAGGCCAAAGGTGCTGCAACTCAAGCCAAGAAGCAACAAAAAGGGTAGTCTTCAAGGGTAAGATCATTTTCCCTCTTTTGTAGCACATTCTTGTCACATTTTTCTACCCTATTTGCTTACTGTTTTGGGCTCCGACCCTAACTTAAAGGGGCATTCTTTTGAGCCATTCTTCATGTTTGTTTAAGGGCTCAACCCTGTTTGAGCCCTCCATAGTGCACTTGCTTCAATACTCCTTGGTATGCCACATTTTTTGCATGAAATTTCTAGCCTATGTGTGATCTTTTTTTTGAGCATAATGTAAACTGTAAGTAGGCTCATTTTGAGCCCTTCTTCAACATTTAAGAAGGGCTCAACCCTGTTTGGGACCCCTATCTTGCACTTGCTTCATAATCTCTTCTATTTACCGTAATTTTGCATGCTTTGTTAGCCTATCTTGCTTCTGTTTTTGGGCCATCATCAGAACTGGAAGGGGTCATATTTTGACCCCTTGGACATATTTCATTAAGGGTCTTTGGCTGTTTGATGCATGTTTTGTATACTTCATGTTATAGCCCTCTTGTGGCCTTAATCTTGCATTGCATTTTGAGCATGTTTTCATATTGATTTGGGGGCTGTCATCTACTGTGAGTAGTCATATTTTTGGTCCCTCATCAGTGTTGTAGAAGGGACTTTTCCTGTTTGGGCTTTGCATCATACACTTGCCATGTAAATCATGCTAGCTAGTCAAAATCACATGCTAATTTAGCCAAGCATGCTAGCTTATTTTGGCTACATCTCATACACGTTTTAGCATTATTTTGGGCTTCATGAGGACTGTTTGTGGCTGTCTTCTTCATTAGAGCATCGCTTTGCATGCTTATAGTGTATTGCATCTCACTAGCTTTAGTGCTTAAGTCCTTAACAATGCATTACATAAATGTTTGCATGCTTTGGAGTCATTTTGGAGTCATTGGGCATGCCATTTCAGATCTGAAACATGCACCATTATATGCTATGTTTCATCATTTTCCATGCCTTGTTAGAGTTGCATGTTGTATCTTAGGATAGATCCATGCATTGGACATGTTTGTGTGCATTTCGGTTACCTCATTTCATTTAATGGCCGCTGATTTTGGCATGCTTCCGAGCTACCCATGTTAGTTTAAGTCCATCGTTGCATGTTGTTGCGTGCCATGTTTGTTTACATGTTTAGGTTGCGCGCCTAGTATGCATTGCTCATTTGTATGTTCATGTTGCATACTTAGCCTCCATGCCTAGGTTGCATTTCATTAAGCATGCATCCCTTGCCTCTTGATCAATTATGACAGAGGTTGGGGCCTTTTGGTGTGTTTTATGCTTGCATTTCATTTGATATCAAAGTTGCTAACTTGGCCTTTGGGCCATCATGCATTGAAACGCGTGATTGATGGCCTGGGGGTCGAGGGCCATGCTCCCTTGAGTCCATTGCATGATAGGGAGTGTGTCCGTACATACATTTGCTTGGAATTCTATGCCATACACTGTCTGTCCTTGTTGCTGTCAAAACTGTCTTCTGCAGGGAGTTTTTGCCGATCGGCAGTATAGAGTGCCGACCGGCCATTGATGGACAGCCGATAGCTTTATCTCCAGCCGATGGACATTTTACACGGCCGGTGGACATTCTATTCAGCCGATGATGATCCTCGATTGTGTCACGGAGCATGTCACGAGACTTTGGCGATTTGAAGGCGGGGCGGTGAAAGCAGGCGGCAAGAATGCTATGGCAACGGGTTTCCGGGCAAGTCGGATTCGAGCACGCATCATTCAGCGTATCCGTGGCTGCGGCCTTTTCTATTTTGCATTTATTTGTTAAATAATTAGAAATTTTGTAATAATTAATTTATTTATTATTCGGACTGTAATATTTATTCGGTCCCTCCGTGTGAGGGCATATTTGTAATAAGTGTGGGTGAGTGTGTGTATGTCTTCCAACCCCCATTTCTTTCTTCCCTTTTATTTACCTGCTTATGATGGTAGATTAAGGCATATTTAAAATTAGCATACCTTATGCAATGCATGCGTGCATCCATGCATTTGTTGACATGCATCGGGCTCGGTACATCATACAAACTGCATTGTATTTCAAATCTAACTTGAATACGTGTTACTCGTGCATTTCACATGCCATGTTTAGGATAGCCGAGCCTACTCTAAATTGCATCTTTGCATGTGTTGCATTAGCCATTTTTAACATGAACTAGGATCATGCATGATTACTAACTAGTTTCTTGTTTTGGCACGGAGTACTAGGTAAGCTTTTATGCTTTAGCATATCACATGCGTGTGAATGTTGCCATGACAGCATGCTTACCATGTGGCTAGATGCTTAGATGATATAACTGTTTGAATGCCTGTGGGTGGAGGTTGGATTGCTTGAGTTGGAATAACTCATTGAAATCCGTGTTTTAGCCTACTTGCGAGTAGCAATTTCAAACTGTTTTCCAAACGAACGGATATGCAACGCTTATTTCCGAATTGGGCAATCTAGTCTATACTTGTTTGTTGCGTGCATAACATAGTAATTCTAGGCTAATAACCAGAATAAGAACACATAACATTTTCAAAATCGAATATCATGGTTAGTAGAGGCCGGTCTTCGGACCGGGCGAAAGGGGGTGCTCATAGCTGACCTTCCCCAATCGTACCCAAGCTCCCGAGCCAAGACACTTTGGTTATGACGGACACGTGGCCTTCGGCACCGAGTCAGGGTTTCCTAAATTCCCCCATTAAAAAATATTTAGGTGGCGACTCTGTAATCTGGCAAAGCAGTCCATGTTTGGCACTACTTTTCAAAAAATCTGTTTTTCTTCAAAACGATTTGCCAGAGTTGGACTCTTTGGTTCAGATTTAGAACCGCAACAAACAAACAGGGAGTCCGAACTGTAGTAGCGAGGTCCCCCGCGGGCCCAAGGGGCGATGTCTACACCGACATTGTTTTTAATGTAAGTAATGTCGTCACCAATGTCATTTGTAATGCATAATCATATGAATTGCACAAAAAAAAGAAGCTGTTCAACTTATGCTTTACAGGGGGGCCATGGTGGTAACAACCACAAAACTAGCCAGCAAACTAAACTAACAATTGAACTTGCGACATATAGGCATTCAAAAGCGTGCAAGGAAAACGTAATTCCCTGTCTTAAAAATAGCCAGACACAATATTAAAACATAAACATCCCATTCATTTCCCAAAAACGAAGCACAACCATGCTTCCGTTCCGTCAATCCATGCAGTTAACTAAAACTTTTGGTCACCATAGCTAGCAAGAAAAAAAAAACGACAGAATAAAAACATGCACACACCACCATCCTGTTTTAGTACAGTGCCAACAATACCATAAGTCAAAGTTTTAAAAAGGAAGACAAGGACATGCATCTTCAACACTCATAACACCGCTACATCACATCCAGCGACCCCCAAACAGGTTTGCAAAAGGCGCCGACGCAGTACACTGGAGCTGCTTCTGTGTAAGCCATCCAATGATGTAGTCATCATCAGGCTGGCACATCATCACCTCCCGGTAATCGGCGTTATCCATAAGTGTGGAGGCGAAGTGGAATAACAACGTACCAATCAGGGATAAAATACTGCTCAGTTTATGCATGCACTCCGAAATAGTGTACAGCGATTCGTTGCCTGTGAGGTGCCTCATCGTGACCTGCTGATTCTTCGAACGCACCACATCTGTCAGATTGTTCATTCTTTCCGCAATAACTGACGCATCACTTGTTGCCTTCTTCTACTTCGAAACACTTGTTGATGGCGTCTTTCTCCTTTTTGCCTTTTCAATCGGAACATGCTCTAGTGAAGAATCTGAATCCACGTCCTGTACTCCTGGGGGTATCGGATCAGCAAATGGCTGGGCTCCCAAACTACGCATTGAATCAGATGAGTCATCAGCAGCTTCAGGAAGTTTCTCTCCCGGGGTCCAATGGTGCTTCCCAGTAGCTAATGCCCCCATGAAGACTGTCTCCATCAAGTCACGGTGTTCCAAGGTTTTTTTCCTGAACTTCGCACACGCCTTGTTGATCTGCAGAAATAGAGATATATGAAAGAGGCAGATGTTATATTTCATATAATTAATTAAAAGTTAATTGAACAAGTCAAAATTGTACTAGTAAATGACAAATATAAAACTTGTTTGTACATGTACTTACTGATTCTATCTTGTCCCACCACTCCTCAAGTGCCTGAAACAAACTGGTGTCACAGTCAAAGCCTATCCCGGACACTCCTTTGCTTGAATTCATCAACTTCGTCCACGCCTGCCACTCTTTTTTCAAGCTCATGTACTTATTCTTCAACTGTTTCAGTCCATGCTTTCTTCCTGTTTTTTCCTCAAATTTCCTTGCCAACGACTTGTACCTTGCTTGGCTGAGGACTAGGAATGGGCGATTTCCTTTACTAATCTCATTTGCAATCAACTGCAGGAAAACTCGGATTGAGTTACTGTCCCATGACGCCTTGTGGTTGAACTGATTTTGTGTCTTTTCAAGACTGCTTAACTTGTCAGTGACAACGCCTTTGCTTTTCGATTGGTTACGCGACGAAGTATGTGTGGAAGCCATTACTAATGTACGGTTACAAAAGATTACCATCACAAATTTGGTTGTTATATACACACGCATAAGCCATGACACATTAATAACAAGAAACAGAGATATAGGATGCTAAAGTTAAATTTGCATATAACCATTGCACATTAATATGGAACTTACACAGGTTCCATGGAAGTTAGTAGTGGACAAAAATATGATAGTTAGTATTACGACTCCCATATGCGATAACATACTACCAACATACTACGAACATATACTAACTACATACTAACAACATACTAACGTGTTTGTACATACTGACAACATGGTAACGGTGCTTACATACGGCACAACAAAATGACAACGACAATGCAGAGCACATACACAATGGTCTTAAGGACACGCAAGGATTGTTGAATGTCTATGACATCAGCCCGCAATTGCATGACAATTTCATCTCCGGGTGACGCATAGTCTTGGTTCTCTTGCCTTCGTTCTTCACACTAACCAATCCAACTGACACAGTGTAACATGCCCGGGGGGTACCCGCGCGCGTTAAACAGTTCGGACTCCTGGGTTCTCTTTGATCTAGTCTCACGAGTGCAATGTGAAACATAGATGAGAGTCCAGATTTGGCAACCTTTAGAAAATCCATTTTATTGCAAAACCTTTTGCCAGAAATGGACTGCGTCATCAGATCTCAGAGTCGCCACCTAATATTTATTTTGGAAAAATTAGGAAACCCATGACTCATACCAAGGCCACTGTTCGTCGTAACCAAGGATGCTTGGCTCTGAACCTTAGGTATGAAGGGGGAAGGTCATTAATTGAGCACCCCCGCTCACCGGATCAGAAGATCTGCCTCTACTAAACCATGATATGAATTTTATTTTCTTTCTACGTTTATGTTTTGATTATTTAATAAATCCTAAAATTTACTATGTGAAACATACAAGTATAGACTATGTCACTCATTTTGGAACAACTTGATTTCATGTAGTTTTGAAAGAGTTTTGAAAATGTACAACCCCAAATAAATTGAGTTTACAAACATGAAAATCAACATCATTCCAAAAATTAGCGACACAACCTCCATCCACTGGCATTCATACAGTTATATCACATAAGCAAATAGCCACATGGTAAGATGCTTAAACATAGTAAGAAAAACACACACAAACGGGATGCTAAAGCATAAAAACTTACATGTTTGACGACCCACGAACAAGCTACAAAACAAAGTTAGTAAAATATGCATGATCTTATATACAAAGTCCTAATGCAATTCACTCATGAGATGCAACTAAAGATTTGGCTTCTAAGATATGACATGTGAATCATCTCAAGAACATGAGGTAGCGCACATAATCACATAGGAATTGATTAAATCCACAAATGCAAACTTCGCCGAATCAAGATGCATGAAACATGGATGCAAAGCATGAATATGATGAAAAATAAATATGATGTTTATGTACAAATGAGGAAAGCAAGTAAAAGAATGGGATAGAAAGAAGTTGGGGCGGAGGGATTATTACAACGCTTTGAATAAATTATTACAAACCAGATAAGAGAGAGAGAAGGGAATATTACAACAAAAAAAAAAAAAAACCTCACAAACTCTCAAAATAAATAAATAAAAAATAAAACAAAATAAAGAAACTTCATATGCGGCGGAAAATATTCTGCTTGACGTAGGAAGACCGCTCCATTCTGTCCGGGGAAACTTATTCTACAAGAACACTATTCATCCCGAGATACTATTCACTGTCGGAAGTTACTATTCACCATGACAATTACTATTCACCTTTCTTGATCGTTATTCATCTTACCGGGCATTTTTCATCCGTAGTTACTATTCATCGCCGGAGGTAGTATTCATTGACGGGGTTACTATTCACCGCCGGAAGTTACTATTCACCGCCGGAGGTTACTATTCACCGCCGATCACTATTCATCCGATGGGGTCACATCTTTTAACAAATTAGGTGGTTCGACCAACCATTTAAAGTGGTAAAATTACAACAATTTATAAATAGTATACTACAACATTTTATGAAATTACAACAAAATTACAACAGTTTATATATAATAGTAAATTACAGCAGATAAAGTAGTAAAATTAGGTGGTTTGACCGACCATTTAAAGCGATAAAAAAAAGTTATGAAAAACAATAAATGAAGTACTTAAACAAATTATATCACATTTTGAAATTAAATGAAAGTTTGCGAAAACTCACTTTTCGGGGAAATGATGAATTTTCTGATTCACAAACTTTCTTTTAATTACCCTCAAGTTTGTGGAATGTATTCTCAATTCTCAGTCCAAAAGTTGGAATTACAACTTCTCTTTCTGATTCTTTTTTTTCTCTCAAAATTCTCGCACTACTTCTCATTTTTTATTATTCTCTCAGACTTTTTCTTTCTTCTTTGATCTCTCCAAATCCAAAAAAAATCTCTTCATCCTTCTCTGACCTTTCCCCTTTTATAGAAAATGATGGTAAGAAAAAGACGAAAGAAGAAACGATGGGAGGAGTTGTTTTCAAAAGATGCACAGTGATTTTACTGTGCATTGCACAGTAAAATTACTATGCACTTTATAATATAATAATATATAAAAAGGATTATTAGCATAAATATATGTACAAATACCCAAAAAAAATATATAAAAACACACAAATATGTAAAATTAAAATACATGGACTAATAAAATATATTTTAGTAGGCCAAATATGCAACATAATTTGACCAAAGCAGGTCTAAAGGCACAGAAAACAAAAAGACACATGATGGGAGTGTCGTGAATTTTCGCAAAGGAGGAATAGTATCCTTATATAATATAATATTATATATATACAAAAGTATGGTGCGTTGGTGAAACTACGGTACCGAATAAATTTAATAAAATATTATATAATAATATAACATAATATATATATATATATATATAATACATAACAAAGGGAAAGAAAATAGAGAAGGAGTCTAAAATAATTTGGCAAAACAGGTGTAAGACTGAGATTAAAGTTTACATTCCATCTTTTCACTGAGAATTTTGTGAGATAGCATATTCCTATTCTCATTATCGAGTAATCAAAAGAAAGTGCCCAAGTCTTAGGGCCGGTCAAAATGGGGTGTCTACACACAGGGCTGATGAGTGGAAATTATGGAACGATTAGTTTCATGGGTTGTTAATGTTCATACAGTTATGACCGGTAAAGATTGGGTCACTGACCACAGGGCGGGGACAGACAAAGTAGGGACGCCCTGGATTTTTGGTGGACCTGGAAATCTTAACAATACAGGGGCCATGTCCAAAGGCACACATTCGTCGTGGCCATGTACTGGAAGTTGTAGTAGAGGTGAATGACGCCATGCTACGCTTTAAATTGCAATTAAATTTACATGAATCAACACGAACACATACAAAGACTAACGCAATTTTATATTTTATTCCATGAACGAACTACATTGATTGTAAAAGTATTGTGCATCTTGAATTTAGGTATATTGGTAATATATTTTGAAATATATTTTTTATTAGATTTGTGAATATATTGTTAATATATTTTCTAATAATTTATTTTTTTAATATATGTTTACTAAAAATTTTACTGACATATATTGTTGAAAATATTTTTTACGAAATTTTGTTTAAGATAATTTTAAAATATTTTTGAATATATTTTTAATATATTTTTAATATCTTTGTAATATATTTCTTAATAAACCATATATTTGTAATATAATTTTTATATATTTTGGATAAAATTTGTTGTTAATATATGTAGATAATATATTTACCTTCCTTCCCAAATTTAGTTCGAAATATATTTTTTTATCTAATTAATATATTTTTTAGAAATGAGAATTTAGCATTTCGTATTGAGTAAAAAATATACTCAAATTAATACATCTATTTTGTTAATATATATAGATAATATATCTACTTTCCTTCCCAAATTCAGTTGGAATTATATTTTTTATGTAATTAATATATTTTTGACAAATGGGAATTGAGCATTTCTATTAGCAAAAATTCAGGCTTCAGCATTGACTATAAACAAAAAATATAACAAATCTGCCCCAAATTTGTGATAACCGAACAGAACAGATTTATACAGGACCTGATAATTGAGCATTTTGTAAACAAGATCTGATAAGAATAGATTTGTAAATCAGAACAGATATATAAGATCTGCTTTTCCTTTAGTTTAAACAACGGTGCCTTCAGTTTGTGATCAACAGATTTGATTTTCATAAATAAGAACAGATATTTTAATAAGAACAAATATATTATATATATATATATATATATGTATATATACAAATCTGCCCCAAATTTGTGATAACCGAACAGATTTTTAAAATAAGAACAGATCCAAAACCCAGATTTCTCACAGAGACAGATCGATGCCCCAAATGTGTGTAATGTAAGCGTAATCAACCCAATCACGACCGGAAAGCAACGGATCGGTCATGAACTGATGCCGTTATCAACCCATACTATGCAGATCGGAAGAAGAAAAAGAGAAAACAGATAGGCCATAAAGCATTACCTGCAGATCGGTTTGAGTTTGAGAGGCTTGGTTCTTGTTCACCGCACGTATGGATGCGTACTCCGGTGGCGATTACCTCTGCGAAGGTCGGTTAGATGTCCTTGGATAGCTCGGTTGTTCTTCTCTTCAGCTTTCCAAAGGGTGTGTGTTGGGTTTGGATGAGGTGTTGTCCCTCAGATTGAAGAGGGTTGCCTTCGGGCATTTGGGTAAATTTACACGAGTAAGGGTTTCAACATACCCGTGAATTGCATTTTGTCGGGACGTGGCTGAAACAGCCTACTTTGTCGCGATGTGGCTAATTTAGCCCGGCTTTTCCTTCCCAAACACCACCTTTGTATAATCATAACCTACAGGAGGAAAAACATGCACAACAATGATACTCTCCTCTAAAGTTTGGATTTACTACTTGAGTTACTTTTTCGATTGTTGAACAGTAAGTTCTTTTATATTTTAACATCATATTATAGATGATTAATTGCTTCATACACTGAGATGTGGCTATCATTTAGATGTTTTCATTATTTTTCCTTTTGGGTTTAGATATTGTTACGTAATTCTTTCTTCGTTCGTCGTTGTTGAATTTTTTTTATATAGTTAATATTTTAATTTAATTAAGAGTGTTTATTTTATAATCTTATAATTTAATATATATATCACATAAAATCATTATATGATAATCTTACTACAACATATTTATATCTAATTTTTTTTAATGAATTTTATATAATTTCTATTTTTACATATTTTTATTTTCTAAATGAATATAAAAGAAAATCAAATAGCTAAAATTACTTTCAATTTTATGTTACTAATTCTACTTCTAATTTCAATATTATTTTTAATATCAAAATGAGTATTTATTTTACTATTTTATAATTTAATATGCCCTCGTTTGGGATGTGGATTGACTTTTTGGCTTTTTAGCTATTAGCCTGCGGCTAAAAAGTCTTATTTAGGATAGATTTTTTTTGGCCTTTTTGACTTTTGTGAGAGAAAAATGAAGTAACTATTGTTTGGATGTGACATTTTGTTCTATTTGGCTAAAATAACCAATTTTATCCTATATGGCTAAGTTAGCCCAAACGGACATGCCAAACGGATATATTATACTGTTGGCTACATATTTTGTCAAAGCCAATTACAATTCAACACGTGGCAGAGTAAGGGCCATACGGGAAGAATGTTTAAGTCTTCGATCATGATCGTACACGTGGCAGTTAATATTGGTTATTGCGTGGTATGAGTAGCATTGGATCAGCAAAGAGATGCAAGGTGACGTGGCTTCAACGATTACTCACATTCAAATTCAAATATAGGAGGGAAGCCTAACTGCAAGTAATGGCGTAGTGGAGCTAATCTTGAGGCAACATGATCAGCGATCATGGAGGAGTAGTTTGACGGTTGGAAATGCAGTTCGATGGTCATCCTTGAGTAGTATAAATAGCAGAGAAGGCCTCAGAAAAAAGGACCCAGACTCAAATGCAAAAACCAGTCTTACTTTACCTATTTTCTTTTCCAGTTTTACATTTCCAGTCTTACATTTCATGTTCTTTAAATTCCTATTCTTTACATTTCTTGTACTTTAAATTCCTGCACCGCACTTCATTCGTAGGAGTAGTTTCAAGTAGATTGTTGCTGTAAACCTCTACGAGGTTGAATTTGGATCATTGTAATTTTTTTTTATCTTAATGAAATACTTCAGTTGTTCGTCATTTGATTGTTATTTTGCTTAAATTCTCCTAAATCAAGCCACCAGTGAAAGTCCTCTTCATTGAGGCTGAAAGAACTACAACACAATCGTCTGATAATTGGTTGGCAATTAAAATTATGTAAGGACTAATTGATCCTTGCTGACACGCTCGCAATTACAAATATAACCTTCGAAAGCCAAAAAGCCAACATATATTTTTGGTACACTTGGTGGGACTCATATAAATGGCTAGACGTAAGAGACAAGGAGAAAATGAACGCTTGGAAGAAGGCGTGGAAGGAGAGGTAGAGATACCTAATCCAGGGGATAATGTGATAACACATCCTGTGGAAACTCCTATTTTATCAGAACCTATGGTCGAACAGACCAGTACTTCGGAACAAGAACCACATGTTCATAGTATTGGACGAAACCAAGGAATTGAACCATCCACTGTTCCATCTACTCAGCCAATAAATCCATAGGATGGCCTAGTAGATGCCATGGGACAACAATTAATGAACACAATGGAAAGGTGGCCAACATCATTTTTGAATCGAATGAATAACCACCAACCAATAAATGCAAGACACATAGAGGAAGTAAATGTCCCTCAGCAAAGATTGGCTAGAGATAAACAGCCTATGCAAGTTAATGGACATTCTAATGGTCAAACTAGTAATCAGAATTATGAAAGACCATCACCTCAGTCTTGGTACGAACCCATTTCGAGGCCTATAGCAGGCCAAAATGCCTCAATGTTTAACAGTGAAGCCATTCAAGTTGGTGGATTTGGCCTAGTACAAGAAAATGGCATAAGAATGGTTCCAAATCCCATGTTCGAAGCCATACCTGGCACTAGGGGAAATACTAATCCCTTATTCGAATTTATACCCGGGGGGTTGGAAGGTTTTCCTGCAAATGGAAGGGACATAACACCTGTTCCAGCACCTTTTGCAGGTCCCTTCGCAGAACAGGCTCAAAGGGGTTACCCACATCCTCAACAGCAACCTGCACCACAGGGACAACCAGTCCCAAATATACCACCTTATGGACCAAGAGGACCATAAGTATAAGTTTGTCCACCAAATCCTGTGTTCGTCCCTCCAGTAGTGGTTCAGCAGGCACAAAATATGGTCCCTAGGGACCAAATTGCTGATATTGTTAGGGAGATGTGTGGACCAATGGCTCGGGGGGTCCAGACCCCTGTGTACAGGAAACTATACCCAGAATGGGTGGGCAGGGTACATGAATACCCAAGAGGTTTCAGGATACCAGATTTTGTCCTTTTTTATGGGAACGGGAATCAATCAACAGTGGAGCATATTGCTAGGTTTACTGCTCAATGCGGTGAATTTACTAATAATGACTATATGAAATTGAGATTATTCCCAAATTCTCTAACTGGGGGAGCATTTGTATGGTACATCAATCTTACACCTGGCTCCATCCAAACTTGGCAACAAATGGAAGAGGCATTTCATGCCCAATTCTTCCAATCGGAGCCAGAGGTTTCCATGGCAGACTTGGCAAGATTGAGTCAAAGGCCTGAAGAGAAGGCTACTCAATTTATTGCCAGATTTAAAAGGGCTCAAAATAAATGTAGAGTCATCCTGCCAAAGTCATAATTCGTAAGATTGGTTCAAAATGACTTAGAATTTAGGCTTCGAAAGAAGTTTGACTCAACTGAATTTAGAGACCTGGTAGAACTAACCTATAAGGTGTCTAGGTATGAAGCATTACTAGAGGAGGAACAAGATCGAAATAATGCATCATACAAGACATACTACAGAGATCCTAACTATGAGATTGATGCAGCAGAGATTGTGGGGAAAGAACCTGTGATCTGTGAGGCATTGGTTCATAAGGACACAACAATTGACTAGCAGTTTAAAAAAAAAGACTTTCATAAGAAATACTCTTTCGATTTAACCAAGGCAGATAACATTTTTGATCATTTGCTTGCGGCCAACTTCCTTAAGTTACCAAAACGAGTAAAACTTTTATCTCCAGATGAACTTAAAGGAAAAGTATATTGTAAATGTCATAATTCTTGGTCTCACTCGACTAAAAACTGCATTGTTTTTCGAGACAGGATCCAAGAACAAATTCGGAAAGGAAGTTTGAAATTCCCAGTCAAAGCAGAAAAGGCCATGTGGATCGACAGTAATCTATTTCCAAAAGTTGGAGAAAGTGCAGCCAATGTTGTTGTACCAAACTTCCAGAATTTATCTCTGCAGGAATTGGAAGAGGTCAATGTGCAGATGCATATTGCCAACCAGACAACTACCAAGAAGGACACTGGAAATCTACCAGCTATTGGACAAGGTTTCTTACGCCAGAGGGAAGATTTTGATGAAGAAGCACTGGATGATGATTCCTTAGAGGCAGTTGTAATGTAGAGGATGTGTTCCAGATGCAGACTGAGTTATAAGTGGTTGAAAGGCCTTCCAGTTGATGGGAAGCAATATTACAGGGATGTGCAGAGGCGTCCCAAACCAACCAATACTTATAATAAAAGGCCGTATCCGGTTAGTGTTAGGCAGCAGCCATTAGTGGTTGAGCCTGCAGCTGACAGATTGCATTCTAAAGACAAGAGGTCTTTATATGAGTCCAGGCCACCTAATTACTACAGAGTGAAGAGCAGTCATTCTGAAAGGAGATTAGAGAAAGGTTCAGTTCATGGGATCAAAGCCAGAGATTGGCCTCCTAGACCAGTCTCACATAGGACAGAAAGTAACCATCTTCATCGAAGGCCTGAATCAGGTCTAAGGCATGAAGTCAGAACCAAGCAATTGCCTTCACAGCCAGCTTCGAAGATGGCTTCGAAGGAGGAAAGGAACAGTTCAACCTCTGGGTCAGTAAGTTCGTGGGTACCTGGAGTTCCAAATTGGTTTGTGATGCAGAACAAACCTAGGGAAATACCCACCTAGAGGGATGTTGGAAACCAACGCAGGATGGTCAAGCCTCCTTTGGTAGCTCCAAACAATTGGGTATTGCTTAAACACCCAAAGACGAAGGAACCAGATATGGTCCCAGTCATTTTGAGATCACAAAGGAGAAAGATTCAGCGCAGGTACACTCAGTACCAGAAAGATATGAAAGAAAGTGGAGAGAGTTCCTCATTGGTCCAGACCAAAGGAAAAAAGAATACAAAGTTAGACCATACTTCGAATCTCCAAGGCAAGATGGATTGCAGCAGAGAACAATTGGCCAAGGTTCATTCTGAACTAAAAGCTAGAGAAAAGTCTAGCTTAGCAGGATTGGAGAAAGCTGTAATGGATAGCGATAGCGAGATAGAGGAAGAAATTGGCGTAGGCCAAAAGAAAGGAATAGTGGAGGAAGAAATGTTCGAAGCCTTCATGGCTGAGCAAACATTTTTGGTTGAAAAGCCAGTCGAGGGAAACCATTCGAAGGAGTTTGTTAGCAATGAAATGCCAGAATGCAGCATGGAGGATGCTTCTGAGGTAACTGATCAAGGTAACCAAGAGGGAAACAGTCTGACCGACCATCCGGTTTAGCTCGTTTCTCCAAAGATCGATAAATATGGTACATATACTACCTCATGAGTTCCAAGCTAAAGATGAAGACCAAGATGGTCAAGGAATTGATCCAATTCCAATCTTTAATGAAGACTCACAAGTGAGTATGGTACAAGATAATTCTGGGATGGCCGCCCCAATGGAAAATGAATATGAGAGTGAAGAAGAGGTGAGCATTAACCTCTCATATCCTTTTGAGTATCTCTCGAATTCTATGACACAACATGTTAAGCCTTTGTATATCAAGGCTTTCTTCGATGGGATACAATTGAACCGAGTCCTGATAGATAATGGGGCAGCAGTTAACCTACTACCGAAATCTTCCTTGAAGAAACTAGGGAAAAGGAACCCCAGGTTAATCCCAACCAGCACAACCATTGATGGCTTCGCTGGATACAAACAGATGGCTCAGGGAATTCTGCCCATCAACCTGAGTGTGGGAACTAAGGACTGCATGACAGCATTCTTCGTGATCAACAGCAATGCTAAGTACAATGCTTTACTTGGTAGAGATTGGATCCACACTAACAAATGTGTGCCTTCCTCTTTGCATCAGAAACTGATGATGGCCTTGGGAAATGGAGAGACAGAGTAAATTGATGCAGATCTTCAACCCTTCATAGCTTGTGTAGACTTCACAGAGGCCAAATTGTATATTGAGGGAGTAACACCACTCAGTATACTAAGGAAAACTGATGGCTCAGCCGAAGTGACGGCTGATGAGGAAGTGACACACCTTAAGCACTTAGTCCAGGAGAGTGCTAATGAAGAAATTGTTGTTAAGGATGACAATAATGCCTGGTTGTAGGCAAAGAGATGTTGTACAGGGAGCCAAGTCTTTGGCTCTAATTAAATTCTTAACTTTGGATGTAAAGTCAATAGTCCAGAAAGTACAAGAGCAAGAGAAAGAAGCCATGATAATTGGCTATAACCAGCAACAGGTCAGAGTTTTGGGCTTTGACAAATACTGTGCATTGGACATTGAAACAAAAGTCCAGGAGATACAGGAAGAAGAAGCCTTATGGACAGACTTTGTCTATGAGGAGGAGGGCAAAGATGTTGAAGCTAAGAACCTGAGAACAGAACAAAGCAAGAAGATTGCTTCGAAGCTAGAATGAATTAAAGGAGAAACTCTAGTAAGTTCTCAGACTCAAGACTGCTTAGAAAAAATAAATTTAAGGGAAGGTTCTATACAACAGCCCACCTATATAAGTGCTTGTTTGAATGCTCTGGACAGGGACCAATTGTTGGTTGTTCTGAAGAAATATAAAGATTGTTTCGCATGGTCTTATAATGAACTACCAGGATTGGATAGGTCATTAGTAGAACATAGGCTCCCTATGAAGCCTAATTTTAAGCCTAATTTCAAGCCATACAAGCAAAAACCAAGAAGAATGAGTCTAGAGGTGATTCAGAAAGTTAAGGAAGAGATTCTTAGACTACTCAAGGCAGACTTTATTAGGATAGCCAGGTATGTTGAATGGCTATCTAATATTGTGCCTGTAGTTAAGAAAAATGGTAAAATGAGGGTATGCATCGATTTCAGAAACTTAAATCTAGCAACTCCAAAAGATGAGTACCCCATGCCTGTAGTATATTTGCTGGTAGACAGTTCAGCAGGGCATCAAATTTTATCAATGATGGATGGGCACTCTGGTTACAACCAAATCTGCATTACAGATGAGGATGTTCACAAGACAGCATTCAAATGTCTTGGGAATATTGGCACCTTCGAATGGGTTAAAATGCCATTTGGTCTAAAGAATGCTGGGGCTACATATCAGAGGGCTATGAACACTATCTTTCATGACTTCATTGGAGGGTATTTAGAATGTTATATTGATGACATTGTAGTTAAATCCCAATCCATGGAGGAGCATCTGTTTCACTTAGAAGCAGTCTTTAAAAGAATGAGAAAGTTTAAGTTGAAACTCAATCATCTTTAGTGTGCTTTTGGTGTATCATCTGGAAACTTCTTGGGCTATGTAGTACACAAGAGGGGAATACAGATTGACCAGAATAAAGCCAAAACCATCATTGAAGCCAGACCCCCATCAAGTAAGAAAGAATTACAAAAGTTCCTTGGACAGGTTAATTTTCTTCGAAGTTCATTTTTAACATTGCAGGGAAAACTAAAGTATTTTCTTCCTTATTAAGGCTAAAAGATGAAGAGGAATTTGTGTGGACAACAGAGCATCAAATTGCTTTCGAAGGTATCAAAGCCTACTTGGCCAACCCTCCAGTGCTGATGCCACCAAAGGGTGATAAGCCCTTAAAGTTATATATAGCTGCAACAGAAGATTCATTGGGAGCTTTCTTAGCCCAAGACAATGAAGAAGGCAATGAGCAAGCTGTTTATTACCTTAGTAGGTTTTTAAATTCTTGTGAATGTAAATACTCAGCTGTAGAAAAGCTATGTCTTGCTTTGTATTTTGCTGCAATGAAATTAAGATACTATCTTTTACCTACAACTGTCTTGGTAATTGCAACCACAGATTTGGTTAAGTACATGTTATCGAGACCTATGTTGAGGGGAAGAATTGGCAAATGGAGCCTAGTCTTATTAGAATTTCATTTAGAATATGTTCCCCAAAAGGCAGTAAAAGGCCAAGTTTTAGCCAATTTTTTGGCAGACCATCCACCTCAAATAGAAAACCAAGAGATAATGGAACTTGGTACAGCTAGTGTTGAGCCATGGCAAATGTGGTTTGATGGATCAAAAGAGAATGACTTAATTGGAATTGGTATTGTGATTAAGTCACCACAAGGAGTAGAAACCACATATGGTTTCAAAGTGGATAAAGCTACTTGTTACAATAACCAAGCTAAATATGAAGCCTTAATAATGGGACTGGAAATTCTTATTGGATTACAAGTTCATGTAGTTGACATATTTGGAGATTCTCAATTAGTGATTAACCAAGTGAAAGGGATTTTCAAATGTCAAAGTATAATTGCCATACTATGTTGTTGCATTACATATGCTTTCTCAATTTCAAATAGCAAATGTAACTCATGTTCCAAGATTCTTGAATAATAGAGCTAATGATGTAGCCTAGAAAGCTTCGAATTTCAAGAGAAGAGATAATGCCCAAAGGGACATAAGCCAAACAACATATTAGAAATTAATACCACCTTTGAATAAAAGGAGTGTGGTCTTGGAAGTTAATCATAATGACTTACAGGATCAAGATTGGAGGCATCCAATAATGCAATACTTGGTTGGCCCATCTTCGAAGGCCAACAGGAAAGTTAAATTGCAATCTATGCAATATATAATGTATGGTAATGCTCTCTACAAAAGAGGGGGAGATGGTTTATTGTTGGAATGTTTAGACCCAAAAGAAGCATTAACAGCTATGGCTGAGGTTCATGAAGGCATATGTGGTGCTCATCAGCCTGGTGTGAAAATGAGATGGTTGCTTCGAAGGCATTCCTATTATTGGCCAACTATCCTTAAAGATTGCATAGAATATGCAAAGGGTTGCCAAGCATGTCAAAGGCATGGCACAGTAAGGCATGTTCCCATAACTGACCTGCATGCAGTAGTGAAACCTTGGCCATTTAGAGGATGGGCCATGGATATGATAGGGAAAATACACCCACCCTCTTCGAAGCACTAGGGAGAGGTTAGGAAAACAATTTGAGGAACTCCGACAGTTGGACACCCTAGTGGTGGAATTTGAGGCCACTTTTATTAGTCTAGCATGTTTTACACCCAAGCTTGTGGAGACTAAGGAACACCGATGTTTGGAATTTGAGAAGAGATTAAGGTCCAAAATTCTAATGAAGGTGATGGGTAAATGTATTGGGAGTATGATAGACTGGTGGAAGATGTCGCTCATGTAGAGATTTTGTTAGAGGCTGAGGAAACTAGGCAGAGGCATAAGAGACCAAGCTACATGGAATCTAAGGGTGATATCGGATCTTCCAAGAAATCAAAGGGTTCATCTTCTTCTTTCCCGTCTATGCCTCAACAAGCTAAGTCATTGGGGTCTGTTTCTATGAGAAGTTCTAAAAGTATTGGTCCCATCAATGTTACTTGTTTCCAATGTGGCTAGCAAGGTCACAAAGCGGCTAAGTGCAAACAGAATCCTAGTCAGCAGTAACCAACTCGTTCTCAAAGCCAAGCCTAGAGAAGGACCAATTTCCTACATGTTTCCATTATAAGCAATCGGGGCACATGAAGAGGTTTACCCACAGCTAGTCGGGACGTGAAGTGCTTCTGGATCCTGAAATTCTGGGGATCATCAGGCAGGTCAAGGTTAGCGACAAAATTATTAATCGATTCAGTCTGGGTAGTTATCGAGGGCAGTACAGGGGGCTACATCAGCATAGTCAACACAACCAGCTAACATTTTGAAATAAGATAGAGGTGAGCAGCGACCCCAAGGGTGAGTTTATGTATTCAATGCTTCTGAACAATCATCTGGACCATTAGTGATGAGAGGTACTTATCTTATCTATAACACTTGGGCCAATGTATTGATAGATATGGGAGCATCTCATTTATTTATCGCATCAGCATTTGCAGCTGTGTTGGGCTTAACGGTAGAACAACTAGAGTCTTTGCTTATGGTTGAGTCACCAATCAGGGTTCAAGTTGTCTTGAATCGGGGTGTCGCGAGTATGTAATTGAGATAGCTGAATGTCAACTCCCTTTTAATTTGGTGATATTGGAAATGTCAGGGTTTGATGTTATTCTTGGTATGGACTGGTTGTCCTCTTATCAGGCTGCCATAGATTGCTATCGCGGAAGGGTTACGGTATGTACCGCTAGCGGGGATTATTTTTATTTTTTGGGAGATAGAGCCGATGGAGGGTTGTCACTATTGTATGACCCACGAAGTTGAGGCAAACTTAGTTTTCTTCTTGCAACTATTGTCGATGATGAGGGCAGTGCAGTTCAGGGGATATTTCCTAAGGTAGTTTGTGAGTATCCGGATATTTTTCCTGAGGATCTCACCGAGTTACCACCTCATCATGAGGTAGAATTCTCTATAGATCTGGTGCTTGGTACAACACCCATCTCTATGTTGCCATATAGATTTACCCCTACAGAGCTACTTGTCCTATAGGAGCAATTATAAGAATTGTTAGACAAGGATTTTATACGCCCTAGCACCTTGCCATAGGGAGCACCAGCTCTTTTTGCTAAGAAGAAAGATAGTTCATCGCGATTATGCATTGACTATCATAAGTTAAATAGAGCCATGACCCTAATAGACGATCCTTTTGACCAACTTAAAGGTTCTCACTATTTTTCAAAAATAGATCTAAGATTGGGTTATCATCAATTGCGAGTGAAAGAAGAAGACATCTCTAAAATGGCCTTTCGCACTCGATATGGCCACTACAAATTCCTTGTGATGCCATTTGGTCTAACTAATGCTCTCACCACATTTATGGATTTAATGAATAGATTTTTCCGAGATTATCTTGATAAGTTTGTAGTAGTCTTCGTGGATGATATCCTCATCGATTCGCCTTCTGAAGAAGAGCATGAAAGACATCTCTATATTGTTTTGTAATTGCTTCAAGAACACCTACTGTACGCTAAACTTGAGAAGTGTGAATTTTGACTTTTGGAACTAAAGTTTTTGGGCCATGTGGTCTCAAAAGAGGGAGTCAAGGTAGATTCTTCAAAGATTAAAGTAGTGTTAAAGTGTGAATGACCTAATAATATTTTTGAGATTCGTAGCTTTTTGGGTCTTGCCGGGTATTATAGGTGGTTTGTAAAGGATTTTTCTATATTAGCGACACCACTAACAAAATTAACTAGAAAAGGGGTGAAATTCGTGTGGAATGAGTCATGTGAAAAGTTTTTCTCAAAATTGAAGGCTAGATTGACCTCGGCACCGATCTTAATTATCCTGGAGAGAGGATTGGGTTATACAGTTTACTGTGATGCTTCTAGAGAAGGTTTAGGGTGCGTTTTGATGCAAGAAGGCAAAATTGTGGCATACGGTTCCCGTAAACTAAAAACACACGAGAGAAACTACCTCACTTACGACCTTGAACTAGCTATAGTCATTTTTGCTTTAAAGCTTTGGAGACACTACCTCTACGGAGAGAAATTTGATGTGTTCTTGGACCATAAGAGTCTCAAGTATTTGTTCTTCCAAAAAGATTTGAATTTGCGCCAAAGAAGATGGATGGAATACTTGGAACTTTGAACTGTATTATCATCCTGGGAAGGCTAATGTGGTGGCCGATGCTTTGAGCAGAAAGTCAATAAGTTCGGTTGCTAGCCTTGCCGTGAGGGAGTGGAAGATGTTAAGGGAGCTAAGTGAATTTGATGTGTAACTTAGAGAATCATCTAGTCAAGCCACTTTGGTGTTTATCTATTTCACATTGCACTTGTGGAATCGGATTCAGAACCGTAGGAGTCCGATAGTATAGGGCTTATTTGTCTTACAAAAGGAGCGCGAAAATTTGAGCTATAGTTTCTGGCGACTCTGTTGGGGAATTTAGAGAACTTGACTTGAACTTCATGATGTGAAATTTTATTTACACTTATATGTTTATTTGCATTTGCATTTGCATTAGTGCGCTTAAGTCACTGTGTTTGCTATCTGCTATTCTTGAACGGTTTGCTGGAGGCTTGCCTAAAAGCTTGCTAAAAGGCTGACCGGTTATGCGCTCTGCCATGATGGGAACACAATCCTTAGTTCTAGACCACAGCTGTACCGTTTGATCCCGCTTTCACTTCTCGGTGTTTGGTGTAAGAGGTATATTAGGTAGTCTTGCTGAGGTTCCCTTTTGACCATTCGGCCTAGTTGTATATCGAAAAGCCATAGAGACTGTTCCAAACTAGGACATGATGCTCACCCGAAATGCAGGATTGCGTGAAAACCGCTTTGTTTGAATAGTGAACCCTAGTTCCTGACGAAACTAGGACAGGGTAACCCTACCCCCTCATAGGGGTATTTTGGCTCTCATTTAATTGGTATGTGTTTTACAGTGAAACTGTACAGGAATGTGCATAGCAATTGTAAGTTTGGTATCTATTTTGGGGGTGGAATTCAGTGTGGAGTGCAGTCTTACAACTTTGATCATGTCTGTGTTGATAGCGTCTTAGCTGAGGTGCTGTGCGGTTTCTGATTACCGTTTTCTTTTGCTTTATTTCTTTTTGCTAGGTAGTTTAACACCATAGCTTCATAAAGTTCGGATATCCCCCAAGTACTTTGGACCCGAGTCAGAAGGCTTTGCAAAGCCAGGGATCTTGTTCGGGGACAGCCTGTGTTTACTTTACTCCCACCGGTTACATGACGGAGGAGAATCAGGCAGAGTTCACTGGCTCAATTCACCTGTGTCTAGTCCCGTTTGGGGACAGTCATCTACTTCTGGCGCAGTACGAGATCACTTGCCTATTCCGATGACACAATATCCCCTAGTCAGTATGGAAGAATTGATACATCATCTACAACAGACAATTAAAACCCTACAGCAAGATACGGCCCATCAGACCGAGGTCATGGCTCGCCAAGCTGAAGTTATAACCCGACTACAACAACAATAACCACAGTTGGCTGCGGCCTCTGTATCCTATACACCTCCCACGAGTATCTCAGCGCCCGGAGCCACTGCTTATATTGCCAATGTCCAAGAAAACTAGGGCAATCTAGCAGAGCCAATCTCAACACAAGCCTCCAAAACCCCTGTTTATCAAACTGAGGCTCCACTTGAGTTTGAGGTTGAACCAACTGTACTCAAGGTTAATAATTTGGAAAAATTGTTCAAGAGAGCACAAGGGGTTAACTCTATCCTGGACATGGAAGATGGGTATACTGATTCTACAGTGACATAGCTAGATTGGTTCAAAATGCTGCACATTGATCGATTCGATGGCTCCGAAGATCCAATGGTTTACCTTCGACTGTTTTCGGATATCTTGCGACCTATGGGCCTGACTAGACTACAGAAGCTGTCTCTCTTTGGCCGTACCATGTCAGGTATAGCGGCCATATTGTATGCGAAGTTGGAAGACTCTGTCAAGCAAAATTGGGAGGAGATGGCCAAGGTCTTCATTGCGTAGTATTCGTGCAATACACAAATCGAGGTCACAACTCGTGATCTTGAGGCAACATGCCAAGAGCTGAAGAAGGGATTCTCTGAATTTGTGACGAGGTGGAGGGCTAAGGCCTCGATGATGACCACGAGGCCTTCTGAGAACGATTAGATTAGGATGGTTGTCCAGAATTTGCAGGGCAAGTTGCCACAAAAGATGATCGTCCTACCTCTGTTTACATTTACAGAACTCCATAAAATGAGAGTGCAAATAGAAGACGCCATGAAGTAGGGGCTTATTACAGATGAGAAGGAACCAACGAAAAGGCCGTTTGTACGAAGTTCTAATGCTACCAGTGGTAGCATAACTGTGAGGCCGTTAGATGTAAGCATTGCCACCACATCCAAGCTGCCGATCTCTTTGCCAACACAAGCTCATAAACACCGTCCAACCTTGTCTAATCCCAGAGGACTTTCAATCAGCTGTACATGACCCTGTCTCAAGCCATGAAGGTGCTAGTCAAAAAAGGGCACCTCAAACCATTAGAACCCCACCTATTGCCTAATCCTCTTCCACCCAAACACAACCTCGCAAAATACTGCGTGTTTTACCAACAGTATGGTCATGATACCGACCAGTGCTTTCAATTGCATCATGAGATGTAGGATCTCATTGACAACAAGGTGATCGCTCTACCTCAAAAACCCAACGTGACCACAAATCTACTTCCAGTCCATAATCAAGTCCCTTCGCCTCGAAATCTCAACCTGATCCATACACTGGCCACCCCTTACGACCCCAGCGTATATATTACCCCCTTTCACCTACCAAAACCAATGTTGTTCATTCCAGAAGGTGCAGACTTGTGCATGATAGACATGCCCAACCTTCAACCCAAGCCTATGGTGATAAGACTTGCAGTGGAAGGAGAGTCTACCTTGGAGGAAGGTACAAGTTTGTTGTCAGAGTGCTTGGAGGACTTACCTGATGGGGTGTATGATCCAAGCTGCTACATTTCGCCGACTGGACAAATCAAACCTAAACTAGTGCTGCCGACCTGGGTAGATGTCAATGTGGTCAAAGAAGATGGCCCGAGCCAGGGGTTGGATGATCTAGCAGAACTTGAGAAGGACTTGGACAACCTGCAGTTCTTTGATGAATAGGATCATGGGGATGTACAGATAAGGTGGTTTGACTTGAATGGATCAACTGACAACACTGAATAGTTGAGTGATAAGCCAGATAAAGAGGAAGAAACTAAAATGAAATAAGAGGGAAAAGAAACGAAGATCGTTGTGGTAGCCGAAAGGCCTAATGAGAAAGAAAAGCTGCTGGAGGGAGCTGGCGTGGAAAATTCAGCCCAGGAAGTGGGCGCTGTGAGCACTGCGGATACAGAACAAGAAGCTGCATTGAGGCAGTTTGAACGAAAAGGTTGAAGACAACCGGGAAGTTGTAATAGCCCGACACCCTGCAGGAGATGCTTGTGATGTAAAGGTGATACGAGCAGAGATGGGCAACTGTTTGTCGGCTGCTGAGGGTGAATGATGGGACGATGATGATCTGCATTTGGCTCATACCGATGAAGACTAGGACAAGTGCCTTCCAGACAACACGTGGTATGTGGAAGAAATTGACCATCTGACAAGAAGAAGGCAGTATTTTAATTCACCACACCTAGATCAAGTTAAGGCATCTAGAAAAGACAGAGAGGCCGAGAAACAGAAAGAGAAACTGTTGGAAGAAGAGGCAGTGTTGAAACAACTTAAGAAAATCCAAGCTGACATCTCCGTTTGGGGTCTTCTTATGGTCTCCCGGGTACATCGACAGGCAGTATTGTCGGCAATGGACAAGGATAAATTGTCCATTGACACTACTCCTGAACAACTTGTGGAATTGGTCTTCAAGTGGTGCTAGACCAACTCTGACCTTCTCTAACAAAGAACTACCGCCGAAAGGCTCGACCCACAACAAACTGTTGTATATATTTGTGGTGTGAAAGGAGAAATGGGTACTAGTGGTGTTGGTATATACTGGTTTGGCCATCAATGTCTGTCCTTCTCGCACGGCCTATGTAATTGGCCTTAAACTAGCAGACTTTGTTCCCACAACCCAAGTAATTCGGGCATATGATAATATGAGTAGAGAGGTCATGGGCACGGTGCAAGTCAGAGTCCAGGTGGGCCCAGCTGAGCAAGAGGTCGAGTTCCATATCTTAGATGTGCTAGATACCTTCAATTTACTGTTAGGGAGGCCCTAGTTACGTTATGTAAAGGTCGTCTCCTTCACTCTCCATCAGATGTTGAAGTACCTTCATGGGGGAGGAGTGGCGATTATTTTTGGGAATTCATCCATCCATCCACCGCCAGAGGTAACTACGCCGGTGCTGGAGATCAACCATGGCGAGGAGGATGTGTTCTTTTTGTGATTCACTCTGGCTGAAGCTCAGATAGTGTAGACCATTCTGGTCGCAGATGAAGGCATGTACGTCAGCACTCAGCCCATTTATTTCATGAGCAAACTGCAGCACGTTCCAGGAATAGGACTCGGAAGAAGTGGCCGGAAAGGCGTTGCAACACTAATAGATATGACGCACAACCCACATGCCTTTGGTTTGGGCCATGTGCCCACCAAAGAGGACTGGATTAGGAAAAGGGAAGAGATGAAAGACATAACCAAAGCCAAGCAAGTTGGGAAACACTATGAGCTTATCCACAGACCAATCTGGGAGACACTGAATGGCCGCTTTGTTTGGGAAGGAGAATATTTTCCTTTTTGTGACTTTCCCGAGCCTTGGACGAATTCCATGAAGCAGCATATCCCTGGGTTCGAGATCTTTTTTAATCTACAACTACAGGACAGTGATACTGAGGAAATGTCTGAACCAAGCATCAAAGCTAAATAGAGCATTGAAGATGACTCAGATGGTAGCAAACTTGGAGAAGGGGCAACACTAGCTAGTCTCTCGACAGATCCTGTGGCCGACCTGGAGAACTTGGGGGATAACATTACCGTTTCCATGATCGGGGAAGAACCAGGTGTGAACCTAGCCAGCGGCATTTTAGATGTATCAGGAGCACCATCTCTTACCTAGCAGCTGGAGGAAAGCTATCTATCCAGTTCTGAATTGGGTGATGAGCTAGAATCTGATTCCAATGAGTCTGTGGGGTCAGGATAAGATTCAAGTTTTTATGAGTCTGAGTCTAGTATTCTTGGGGGTGGTAACCCGGATACAAAAATCCTGTCTAGGTCTTCATTAAGCTTTTCTTTTGAGTTTGTAACCGAAGATCTGGACCTTTTGAATGAAAACTCTGTAGATTCTATGTACTTTTCTGTGTCGTTGGTTTATTGTATTGACCAAGATTTTCAGAATTTTAATGAAAACGAAAGGGAAGAAATTCCCCTGGCTTTGAAAAACTTGATTAATCGAGAGGATGAGAGGTTTGCTAAACCCTGTGTTGATGAAATCATTGCCATTAATGTGGGTACTGAAAAGGATTTACGCTTGGTCCAGACGAGTCCACGTTGTCTTCGAAGGAGTGCGAGTGTTTAATCGCTTTGTTAAAAGATTTCAAAGATGTTTTCGTGTAGTCCTACGAAGATATGCTTGGAATTGATTCTGAGATTGTACAGCATCAGATCTCTCTTGACCCCGAGGCTTGACTCGTTAAGCAGAAATTGCGTAGAATCCGTCCAGATTAGGTGCTGAAAATCAAGGAAGAGGTCACCAAGCAGATCGAGGCAGGTTTCTTGTTAGTATCTGAGTATTTGACTTGGTTGGCCAACATCATCCCAGTACCGAAGAAGGATGGTAAAATTCGGGTGTGTGTAGACTTCCGGGACTTGAATAGAGCCAGTCCGAAGGATGACTTTCCTTTGCCGCACATTGATGAGTTAGTGGACTTCACTGCGGGCCATGCATTGCTATCGTTCATGGACGGGTTTTTCGGGTATAACTAGATTCTGATGGAGCTCGAGGATAAAGAGAAGACTGCATTCACTATGCCGTGAGGTACCTACTACTACCGGGTTATGCCGTTTAACTTGAAAAATTCTGGAGCTACCTATCAGAGGGTTGCGACCACCATTCTGCATGACATGATCCACAAAGAGGTCGAGGTGTACATAGACGATATGATTGTCAAGTCCAAAGAACGATAGGGCCACTACACCGCCTTGGAGAAATTCTTTTAATGGATCAGAGAATACATATTGAGGTTAAACTCGCAAAAATGCACTTTCAGCGTAATGGCAGGGAAAAGGCTAGGCTTTTTTATCACACAGAGAGGCATTGAAGTAGATCCTTCCAAAATCAAGGCCATCCTAGAAATGCCACCACTAAGGACAGAAAAGGAGGTACGAGGCTTTCTAGGTAAAGTGCAATTCATAAGACAGTTTATTTCCAAATTAACCTTGACTTGTGAACCACTATTTAGTCTCCTGAAGAGAGGGAAGAAATTTTGATGGAATGATCGATGTCAATTTGCCTTTGAGCAGGTTAAACAGTACCTCCAGAATCCACCTGTGTTGTCGCTGTTAGAGTCGGGGAAGCCTTTGATTCTATACCTGTCAGTAACAGATACGACCTTGGGATGCATGCTCGCTCAGGAATCTGAAGATAGGGTGGAGAAAGCCATCTACTACTTGAGCAAGAAAATGCTAAATTACGAGACTCGCTATACTCCTTTGGAGAAAGCTTGGCTAGCCTTGGTAGCCTTGGTATGGGCTGCCAGGAAGTTGAGGCACTACTTGTTAGCTTACTCTGTAATCTTGGTTTCGAGATTAGATCCCATCAAATATCTCTTTGAGAAACCAGTGCTTATGGGTAGGCTAGCCCGTTGGTTGTTTCTTCTCTCCGAATTTGATCTCAAATATGTCACCCGCAAGTCGATTAAAGGAAGAGTTGTAGTTGAGTTCCTGGCAAACCACCTGGTAGAAGGAGATGAGGCAGTGGAATACTTGTTCCCAAATGAAGCCATTCTACAAGTTGAAAAGGAAACTTGGACAATGTACTTTAACGGAGCGTCCAATCAGTACGGTTATAGGATAGGTGTGTTGCTGATAGCACCCGACGACTCCCATATACCTTTAGCCTTCAAACTCTGGTTCAAGGTGTCTAACAATGAAGCAGAATATAAAGCATGTATTTCTATTTAAAAGCCGCCCTGGAACTAGGGGCAATAAGATTGGATGTTATCGAGAACTCGAACTTAGTTGTTTCTCAAGCAAACAGAGACTGAAAAGTCAAAGAAGAGAGATGAAGGTTTACTATCAGACCCTAGATATTCTGATTCTTAGGTTTGAAAAATTGACCTTCACGCATCTACTGAGAGAGAATAATAGGTTCACTGATGCTTTAGCAACTCCATCTTCTATGGTAGACATCCCACTTGGAGTCCGGATGCGTCCGATTATCATCGAGCAGAAATACATGCCGGCTTATGACACTATTGCTGCGATATATGAAGTGCAAGACAAAAACCCTTGATATTACGATATTTGAAACTTCTTGGAAAATGAGATATATTCACCAGGGGCAAATGCCAAGGACAAGCAGGGAATACGGTGAATAGTAGTCCAATTTATCATCTGCGGGGGTAAGTTGTATAAAAGAGGTCATCTAGGAATGCATAAGTTGTGTATGGAGGAAGAAGAATCGAAGCACCTTATGGAGGCCATCCACGGTGGGGAATGCTGGGCGCATTTGAATGGTGTGATGCTAGCCTGGAAGATTCTCAGGCAAGGTTACTACTGGTCCACATTTGTGGCGATGCCACAAATGTCAAATTCATGGCAATCGCATGAATATTCCGCCGGCAAAGCTGTACAACATGACTTCGCCATGGCCTTTCTCAGTCTGGGAAATTGACGTTATCGGTGCAGTCACGTCAAAAGGTCGAATAGGCATGAATATATCTTGGTGGCAATTGATTATTTTACAAAGTGGGTAGAAGCTCAGTCCTATGTAGTGTTGAAAGCATCGCATGTGGCCAAGTTCATCAGAAATAATATCATCTGCTGATACGGAGTCCCTAACGAGATCATATCAGATAATGGCTTCCACTTCAAGAAAGAGGTGATAGACTTGTTGGACAAATACAACATGGCTTTTCATAAGTCATCTACATACAGGTCACAAACCAATAGAACTGTTAAAGCTGCCAATAAGAATATCAAGAACATCTTACAAAAGATGGTTGAGACCTACAAGGACTGGCTAGGTAAATTACCATTTGCACTCTAGGGCTATAGAACTTTGATCCAGACATTTATAGGAGCAACCCCTTATTCTCTCATCTACGGGATGGAAGCTGTTTTGCCAATTAAAATAGAAGTCCCATCGCTACGAATTATGGCTGAGTGTCAAATAGTAGAGGCGGACTGGTAACTTAGTAGATTTGATAAGTTGATGCTGTTTGATAAGAGAAGGCTGAAGGCATTGTGTCATATTTAGGGCTACCACAGCAGAATTGCTAGGGCTTTTAACAAGAAAGTTAAGTCCCATAATCTCAAGGAGGGAGACATGGTGCTGAAAGACAGCTAAGCTCCCATCTATGACCCTAGGGGCAAGTTCAGATCCAATTGGACTGGTCCTTACATCATCAAAGCTATCTGGTCGGGTGGAGTGGAGTGGTTATTCTCATGGACCTAGATGGCCTAGAATCTTTGTAGCTGATCAACATGGACAAGTTGAAGAAATACTATCCCTGAGAGGCTCGCTAGGTCAAAAACTTGAAAGGACGACCTAGGCAAAAGTTAGAGCATGAAAAATTAGAAATAAGGAAAAACTGAGCTTGCAAGGTTGAAAACCCAAAAGGGTAACTTTGGCAAAAGTTAGAGCATAAAAGGAGAGAGTTAATACTCGAGTGAACCTGAACCGAACTACGTGAGGCCTGATTCCCATCTTTGGGATACGTAGGCAACTTCATCTTGAAGTTCGACCGTAATCACCTTTAATTCAACTGTCATGTCCATGTGTCTGATCAGATCATCTTTGTCCATCATTTGAGAGCTCGGTCGTGATCTTTATTTTGGGGAGAAGAGCTGGTTACAATGCAGAACAATAATGTATTCAATCAGGGGCAGTTATGATCTTTTGATTCAGGGTTGTACATCTTGAGGATCAATTCTGTGCGTGTCAGGCAGTGATCATTTTCGAAAATGGTTTTGGAAAGTTTTAATAATAATTGATTTTGCTCAAAATTTTACCTTTTACAACCATTTTTTGATCAAAAGGAAAATTTTTAAAGCTCACAACCTTAATTCCATTGATTTTAACATAAAGTTCTCCAACTCTCTGATACAAACCAAAGTTGCTTTTACATCATAAAACTTGAAAAGAAAGGTCAAAGCAATAAACTAGGGGCATAGGTGAGTTAGGTGCTCCTGCATCCTCTGCTCGTGCTTGCGGAAGCTTCTGAAACCAAAGTGGGCCCAGGTTGTGCCTCATCCTCGAGCCAAGCCAAGCACTCACCAGAGAGGGCATAACTGAAACTAGGGGTAGGGGCTAGAAGCTCTCTCATCTTCCAAGCAGTGAGGTACCTAGCCAAGTGTGAAGCACGAATCGGGAATGAAGCCGGGTATTCTACTATTTCCTTTGGGTAGGTCTGATAATGTCCAAACTGGCATCTGAACTGGAAGGGAAAGTAGAACACGCAGTGCGTGAGGCTAATCAATTATATGCCAGGCTGCCAAGTCATGCTGTAACTCATCTCAGTTAGATAAAGCCAGGGGTAGTGCCAATCTATGTCAACCGTAGACCTGTTGCACATCCAGTTGCACCACCATCCCTCGTTAGGAAAATCCACTAGTTGTTAGCGGAAGAAATAAGCTTGAGCTAAGTACTCGGGGCAAGAATCCACCACCTTCAGCTTATCCATGAGCCATACCTAGGAAGGGATGAAAAAAAAAAAGAGAGATTAAAGAATAGCGAGATGTACGCAGAGAGAAAAGTAAAGAAAGGGCTTTGAAAGAAAAATAGAGCATGAGTGTCGAGTAATGTGAGAAATACATATGAGAATGAGGGGAAACAATACCTAAAGAAGTAGTAGACTCCCTGTAAACCTGGTGATCTCTTGCCGATGAAAAGCATCTAAGCCCATCAGGGTCTCGGCTAGTGGAAAACTGATAAAACTCTTACCTTCTTTCAGACATTGGGCCACTTTGATCAACCGTATGCTGGTTCTGCCAAAACTAGGGGCAAGAAGGAAATGCGCAAGCATACATAAACAGAGGGCATATTGTCGAAAACCTCGCCAGAAGAGGTTTCCTCTATCACCGATGTCAGAAAATCGATGAATTAAGCTGGGTATATCTAGCTCTCTATTGTGGGCCAAAGATTGAGCCTCGTGCAACGTGAGCCCACATATCCGTCCCAAAGCTTGGCTGTGGCCAAAACGGGGCTGAGGTATGGTTTCCTCATCGCGCCAAGTTTCCATCAATGCCCAAAATTCTTTAAGAGTCGGGCACATTTCTTGTGTTTCGAAGAAAAATACATACGTAATCTGGTCCCAGCATTGGGCTGCAGCATGGAGGAACGGAAAGCAAAGCAAAGTGTGGCTTAACGAAAAAAGTGCATTTATGCCAAAACTCTGAAAATTTACCTTTTTCGTGCCGTCTAGAGTGGCTATCTAATCCATGAGCTTCTCGGCAAGGAATATCTCCATTTGTGGAAGAAACAGTAGCTAAAATGAGGTTCTGGAGAAGAAATCACAAATGAGGACTTTTTGTAGAAGATATGTCTGTGAGTGGAGGCCAGCTGTTAGGAATCTGGTGATCCTGACATTTGTGGCCGACAACCCCCTTTTTTGGCCTGCCGTCCACTTGTGTGCTGGACATTGTTGGCAGCCTGTGTTTTGTCTTAATCTTTGTGTTTTGAGGTCTTATTTTGAGTCTTTTGGTTTTAGAAAGTGTGCATATCTGTGTTTGAGTTGTTTTTGCTTTGCTTGTCGAGTTGTATTTTGTATTTGGTCATTGGTTGTCTCATTACCCGATTAAGAACATGGTGCCAATGCAAGTTTTCATTTTCAAAATTCAATTCCATTTTGATTTTCATGCAAATATGGTGCTCATGATGCAAAAATGATAACACTTTTCATAAAAACTACGAGGTTTTATTCCGATCATGGTGTTTACAAAAGAGGAGTACAAGTTTCAAGAGCAAAAGTAAAACCTATCTGAAGCTATGCATGTGCTAATGCTACCAAACAAAAAGAAACTACGCAAAATGTACAAAAATCAGTGCCGGTCATCTCAAGCTCAAGAGGCCCTCTTCGTCCTCTTCCTTGGAGGAGACTCGGGGGCACTATCTCCATCAGCACTGCTGTTAGAATCAAACTCTGAACCAGAGCCGATATCATCTCCACTCCCTGCCTCAGAGCTTGCCTCAGCGTTATCTCCGCTCTCGAACCTCGAGCCAGTATCACCATTTCTACTCTCAGATGACTCGCTATCTCTTCGGAGTCGCTAGTCTCAACATCATCATCGCTCAAAATGGGCTCTAAGCTCAAAATGGGCTCTAAGAGACTGGGCTCAAAATGGGCTCAAAATGGGCTCAAAATGGGCTCTAAGCTCAAAATGGGCTCTAAGCTCAAAATGGGCTCTAAGGATTTTGTGGCCGGCAAGCCATCATTTGTGGCCAGCAGGCCACCACTTCTGGCCTGCCAGCCACTTTTGTCAACCCGAGCAGTCCCTTTTTGAAACAAAACAGAGTTGGTTTTGAGGTGAAAAACAATGCAAGTGTTCTAACTGTGCAATAGAAGCATTCTGGCAGCAGAACAGTGGGCTTTTCGGTTGGAAATTTGCGCGCATGCATGAGCACTCCTCGCTTCTCGGGGCTGTTTAGTTTAATTACTTAACTTAGTCATTTCTTTAAATTTTGTAAAATGTTGTAATTAATTAGTTGTAGCTAGTTAATTTTGTCTTGTAAACAATTAGTTAGTTAAACTAGTTATTCAATTTGTTGTTTTAATAATTAAGCTAGCATAGTTTAAATTTGTTTTGTAATAGTTAGTTAATTCGTAGTAATTAGCTTAGCTAGTTAGTTTATTCGGACCCTCCTGTGTAAGGGCGCGCAATTGTAATAATGTGTATGTCTTCCAACCCCATGTCTTTCTCCCTTTTATTTTACTAGCTTATGATGGTTAGTTTAGGGCATCATGTTTTGTTTAGCATCTCTCATGCCTTGCATCCATTGTCTTGCATGCATTGAGTTCGGTACATCATTCTAACGTACAATGGTAGTTAATACTTCTTTGAATACGTACTTAGACCGTATGTTATCAAATTGATTCATATGCAATATTGGTTGCCGAGCTTAGTAATTACATATTGTATGCGTTGCATTAGTCATATTGCATAGTTAGGATCATGCATTTTTCTAACTCTTTTATCTTTTTGGCTTGGAGTACTAGGTGAGCCTTTACTCGCTTTAGTATATTGCATTGTATGTTAGTGTTGCCATGTCAAAGCATGTTCACCATAAGGCTATTTACTTAATTGATAAATTGCTTGAATGCCTGTAGATGAAGGCTATTTGTTTGAATTGGAATAATTTGAGTAATGTTCATATGCGATCACTTTTTCAAGTGGTACATATTCAAAACAATTTTCAATACAAACATGAATCAAGAGTTCCAATTCTTGCAAATTAGTCTATACTTTTGTGCGTATCACATAGAAATGTTAGCCTAATAACCGGAACAAGAGCATATTATGCACATAAGATTTACATCATGATTAGTAGAGGCCGATCCTTGATTGGGCAAGTGGGGGTGCTCAATTCATGACATTCCCCTGTCGTACCTAAGTTCCCGAGCCGAGACAATCTTGGTGATGACGGACACGTGGCTTTTGTCATGAGTCATGGGTTTTCTAAATTTTCCAAAATATTTAGGTGGTAACTCTATATCTGGCAAAGCAATCCATTTTTGGCAATTTGATTCAAAATCAATTTTCTAAAAGATTTGCCTCATTTGGACTCTTTGGTGTTTATCTATTTCACATTGCACTTGTGGAATTAGATTCAGAACCGCAGGAGTCCGATATTGTAGAGCTTATTCGTCTTCTGAAAGGAGTGCGAAAAGTCAAGCTACAAGCCAATTGAGCCAAGCCGAGCCGCAAAGCTGAGCTTAGCTGAGCCAAAGAATATTCTGTGGAATATTTTGTGACATCATCGTGATATCGTTGTGGAATATTCTTGGAATATTTTGTGCCACGTCAACACCCAGTTAGACAACACATCAACGTTGGCCATCCGCTACGTCAGCAATGTGCCATGTCATCAATAATTTTTAAAATTTGCATTTTGGCCCCTAAATTTTGGTAAAATTGTAATTTAGCCCCATTTATTTCTGAATTTATGTTTTGGCCCTTGAAAATTCTGGAATTTTTAGTTTTGCTCCTGAAAATTTAAAATTTTTCAATTTGACCCTTGAGAAAGGTGTTGGTATACCAAACTGTCCTATTCATTTCCGAAGTGGGCTCTTTTGGTAGTTTAAGTTTTTTTTATAAGAAAAAATTGCTAAAGAAAAAGCTTCAACAAGTAATCCAAGAAAAAGGAGTTCAATCTCTAGTGCTAAGTTGGAGGTGGAGAAATTTGATGGAAACAATAACTTTGGCATGTGGCAATGCGAAGTTATGGATGTTTTCTACTAACAAGAACTTTACGTCGCTCTGGAAGACAAACCGTCTGATATGAATGAGAAGGAATGGATACAAATCAATCACTAAGCTTGTGGCATGATTCGATTGTGTCTAGTGAAAGAGCTGAAATACTTTATCATGAAAGAAACTTCGACAAAAGAATCATGGAAGAAATTGGAAGATAAATACATGACCAAGAGTATAGGGAATCCTCTCTACTTGAAGAAAAAGCTCTTTTGTTTCCAGTATCGAGAAGGTATTTCGATATTTGAACACTTGAATGTTTACAATAAGATACTTGCTGATCTTCAGAATTTGGATGTTGATATTGAAGATGAAGATAAAGCTCTTTTATTGCTAAATTCTCTTCCTGACACATATGATCATCTTATCACTACTCTGTTATATGGTAAGAATGAAATTTGTTTTAAAAATGTGTCTAGTAGTTTGATTAACAATGAGTACAGGAAGAAAGACAAGAGAACTTCAATGGCACATTTAGTAACGCTTTCCCATTCAAAGTTAGTAGGCATTAGAGTTAATCTCGCAAAAGATGAATGTGCCTATTGTCATGAGAAAAGACAATGGAAGAAAGATTGTCCAAGTTTGAAAAGAAAAAAGTAATGTTGTTTTCAAAGTCAATGTAGCAAAGAATGATACTGATTATTCTAAATCTGAATTTTAGGTTGTTGAAGTGGTCTTCAGCCACTTGTTGTGTCACGCCCCAAACTCGCCCCTAAAAGTTTGGGCATGACCACCTCAGAAATGGACATAAAACCTGATGAATATAATTTATGGGGCCTAAATGGAAGCATTAAATATCATATAACGGTGTAAAATAATATCCATTGAGCTACCACTACTATGCCAGGATCGCAAACAGAACATAACACATAAAGATAGCTATGTACATATATATATAAACATTACATACACATCAATATTAACAGACATTTAGGGTACAAATTAATAATTTAGCAAAACTCCATAACTTGAACGGTCAACACCTAAGAGCTTAGATATTCCGGAATTGACAACTGGGTAACGGAAGCCACAGGTTAAGGTTGACCTCCAGGTTGAGTGCCTACAGAAACAGACATAAAATAAAGTGAGCCAAGCTCAGTGAATAATAGCACATAACAATTCAATGTACAACATGAATTATAATACATATCTGTGCATTTTGGGAAAATTATCCAGAAAACGTATCATATCATAAACATGTCGGAAGTTCATAGCATTTTTATCATTTCAGAAAATACTTATCATACTAAACATTTCGTAACCCAAAATATGGATTTCATTAAACACACTTTCATATACCAATGTAGAGTTCACATAACGAGTCTGAATTTGTATTTAATCATAATGGTCTTAGACCTTATCTTGGAACATATCCATAATTTCACAAATTGGCTCTCGGCCTCATTGATTCATAACTTCATAGCTTCACAAATTGGCCCTCGGCCTCTTAGATTCATAACTTCATAGCTTCACAAATTGGCCCTCGGCCTCTTAGATTCATAACTTCACAAATGGCTCCTGGCCACATAAGTTCATAGTTCACAAATGGCCCTTGGCCTCATAAGTTCATAATTCACAGGTTGTATCTTTCATAACTTCACAAATTATATCTTTCACAGAACGGCCGTAGGCCTCATAACGTTCACATATGTACGGACTCAAGAGGTGGCTCGTACGGATTCTAGAGGTGGCTCCCACTAACGTGTAGCACTTAGTTCCGTACAGCACTTTGTTCCATACCAGAAATCATCATAACATATTAACTTCATAATTATGCAGAAAGTACGTACATTCTTCCCATTATTCACATGCATTACCATCGAATATAAGTTTAATGTAACGTTCTCGATATTTGTTAGCAAAAGGGAACCACATTCCAGAGATACGTAGATATTATAGTTTCATAATACACATAATCACATCAATAGGTCAGAACAGTTCATATCATAGCATGAATCATGTAACGATGTTATTGATACTTAATTCCTTTCTGTTAACCAACTTCACAGTGTTAATAGTTTGTATGCAATTCTTATGCAGAAGCCTGAGTAATTCGTAGGATGGTACATTAATAATAAACATTAGCCATAACCAAAATACAGAGGAGGTTCAGAGTCATACCGGTGTGTGATCACTCTTTTAATGTTCACATCAATTCTCAATCAACACACATGTTAACATATTAGCTCACGAAGGATAGAATGTCAATAACAATAATGATTAACGGTAAATAACATATGTTTGAGGTACTATTACTCACAGTGTTCAGATGCTTGGTCCACCCTCAGAGTCAATGACCCTACACAATACATCATAGTACAACACCATTCAATTTCCAATATTATTCAATACAACATTATCCAACAAAGTTAGCATCACTTGGTTCATCAATACCCTCTGCAACTTCACATAATTCACAATAAATCCTTGAATCCTATTTCAACATTCTAAAACCAAGTTCATATCATCTATATCCTTAATAGATTATTTCCCTAATTTTTCCTTTACATGATAGCATGAATTCCAACATTTATAATAAAGTTCATTCGCAAATTCTAAACATAATTTTCAACATTCCCAAATTCCAATTCAACTTGAACACACATAATTCAATACTTCAATTTCATTACTCCACTTTCAACTTGAGCCAATTCATTGATTATCATCATTAATCAACCTAGGGTTTCCAAGAAAATTGGGGGCTTTCCTCTTTTCTTAGTGAAATCGCCAAATCAACAATTACTATATGCCAATATGCTAAAAACATTCAACATCCTTTAAGAAGTAGAGTGGGAGCCCCAATTGTGCATAAACATTAAGCCATAAGTCTCCCTAACCCATAATTAACTCAAGATTCCAAAATGTCAACAAAATCCCAAAGTACCAACAAAAATCACTTTGAATCATAAACATTCAAGGCTAAGAGAACCCCCTACCTCGAAATTAGAAGCAAAGAAGCTAGGTTGAACGCATCCTCTCGAAATCCCAAAATCTAATCGGTTGGAAAAGTTGATCTTCACTTCTTCTTTACCCTTGATGCACGATCCATGGTGGATTGTTGATAAAAATGGATGAAATCAAAGGTTTGAGAGTTAGGGTTTCGGACTTAGGCAAGGAGGAAGGAAGAGGGAAGAAGAAAATATAAGAAATGACCCAAAAATCCCGTTTTTAAAGCTGCTGTCCCGTAATTCCCGCTCGAGTGGAGGAATTCCCGCTCGAGCGTCACTGCTGGAAATTCGACTTTTAGCGGCGTTTAAAAAGCGCCGCTATATCTATCAAAAACGCCGCTAATTCCTTTTGTGGCGTTTAGGACAAACGTCGAAGATGCGGCCGTCGCTGTAGCTTTGTGACGTTTTAAAAACGCCGTGATATTAGTATAGGAGGCGTTTTAAAAAACGCCGCCAAATGTCCCATTGTACATGCGCTGACGTCACCAACAATATTTAGCGACGTTTTGGAAACGCCGTCGTATCTGTTTTAAAAAATTTGACCGTTGGTGTGTAGGGTTTAGGAGGCGTTTGTAAAAACGCCGTCATATCCCTTTTTTTTTCTTTTAAAAAAATTGTGCTAATTTTATTTGATTGAATTATGTCAGATAAATAAATTATATCCCTACTTGATACTTCTTTCTGCTAATTATGTCAAATAAATGAAATACCAGCAATCATAAAACCAGTATAATAGCTAGCTTTTTAGCACCTAAACAGATAGAAATGCATGCCCACATTATATCTTATATTACATAATACAATGTTCCATGCACATGGACATTGAAGACAATTACTGACAAAGAAAACCTATACAGGGAAGCTCCAAGAAACTGACACCAGTAAAACCATAAGCTTTTTAACTGAAGCAGTTATCTCAAAATGTACCACTGTTTATTCCAATAGTCAATTAACAGAAGCAGCTACAAAAATAAACTATAAGCTTTTTAAGCTGCTTGGGAATAATTCACACATTAATATATATGTATATATATTCATAAATTTCACAATTTTAGATGACAATCCCCAGAATTGAAACCCCAATTATCGATTCCAGCAGCCATATTTCTCAAGAAACAAACAGCACAAAACTTTTCCAATTAAACAAGAAAAATGATTCGAACAAATATTTGATCACCATACAATCTAGGAAGTTCTAATTCCACAACCAAATAAAAAAAAAAAAAAAAAACCTTAATTCCATACCATAACCCCAAATTTTCACCAGATACTGATATATATACAGATCTTTATATGCATATTGTATGTGATTGGTATCGGGAGAGAAGGATTACTTAGTTACAGAGTCAAATCGAAACAACGGAATCGAAGCGCGTTGGTCGCGAACACAGAAAGAGCTGAGAAATAGAATTGACTCAGACGCATTGCTCTGTGTAGTATTCAGTGCAATTTCATTACTGTGTGTTAGGTAGGCTTCGGTGGTATTGTAATATGTGAAGGCTGACAACCACCTGCAATATTTTGATTAGAAGTGACCAACTCTAGAGTTCAAGGGCTTAAAACATCAATTCATATTCCTCAGTTATTATGGTAAGTTTACAAGCAACAACCAAAGAAACTCTGCGCATTTATGACTTCCAACAGAGAGCTTTCAGAGTTTGTAATCAATAAAAATCAAATAAAAGTTTCTAGACATGTCTACTCCCAACATTCAAAATCTGATGGTTGTTTCCATAATTACTATTCCAATGCGAAGTATTATCCTTTTAGTCCTAGTCCATGAGGAAAAAAAGACAGCAAAACAAAATGGGAAATAATGAAACATGACAGCAGTAGGGAGTGGAGCACTTGTCTGTGGCACCTACATGTTAGGCAGCACAACAATTTCATGCATCTCACATGAAAATCTCAAATAAGTTTTCGAAAGTGAAAAATGGAGCAAGCACCGAAGCCATGTGCTAGGAAAACAACAGGCCAAAGAAAAAAGAAAAATAATATATTCAAAAAGCATGGACCTGCTTTTCAACCTTATTTATGCTACCATGATTCAATATAAACACTTCTACATTTTCTAGAGGCTATATACTCAAAAGTAAATAAATTCATCTTTCTTTTTTTCTATTTTTTTTTACTACTGAATCTAATCTAACCATATGTTAATGTTCAATCATCATATATTTTGCTGAAATTTTAAGCATACAAATCCAGCAGATACATGCATTATAAACCCCCAAAACAAAACAAAACAAAAATTTCAAATGAAAAATACCCATTAAAGCAATGGATTAAAAAGGGTATAATTGAAAAGCACCTTTCTGGGCTTGAAGAAGATTTTGACCCATTAAAGATCTGCCCCCAAATATATCATCTGCATTACACAAACCCACATGTAAAAATTAGCTAAATACCAGCGTAGGGTCAATAACTTCCTTGTGATCAATTAATAATAGGTGTCACCAATAAAACTCAGTTAATATGAAGAAGTATACAAACTATGTTACATACATACCTACATAAGGTTTAGAACAGTAAACATATGACAATAAAATCTAAGGGCTTGCTTAGTTGTCCCATCAAATGTTCATATTTTATCTTTAAACCAATAAAAGAGAAATCCATTGTGAAAAAAAAGAAGAAAAAAAAAAGAAGTGGCAGCATATCAGGATTCTTGTTGATATTTCATCAAATTAAGAGGTAGTGCATATGACCATAACATGATACCCAACCTTAAGTACTCAGTACATTTCATCAAATTAATAAGTTCTATGCAAACAAATGGCGAATGATAAGTACTAATTGGAATGGTGAATGATAAGTACTAGTTGGAGCAAACATAATATCTATTGCAGCATATTGTCACATTGACAAGCTTGTCAACTAGAGAAGAAAATATATTAACTTGCATCAAAAGGAACTAGAAAGTAAACTCACCAGCATTTTACTTTTTACGCTGAAGAATCCATTTGCATTAGTAACATTAGTAGGCTTTGATGCTCTAACAGCCATTATAGCCCCCTCGACATGATTAATGTTTAAAGTCACTATATGCACAAACAACATAACTCAATTACATTTTCTGTTGAAAGAAGTTTACAAATCCAGAACTCCACATTCAAGTTTACAAATACAAAATATTAAAAGCCTGAATTGTACTCATGGGGCTGAAGTTGCTTGGCCCGGGCTTTTTCTACCAACTCCTTCCATTTTTGAAACAACAAATAAAGATCCAACTACACCAGCATAGAGATCTAACCCATTAATAATAAATTCATACTATTATGAACAAAATACTAATAGAAAATCAATCACACACCAAACTAAATAGTAAATTCACAAATCACTGACCTTATCAGCATCTGGAAGAACAAGGGTCATCAACCCACCATTAATTGCCACAGTAACTACAATATTTATACTGCTATTATAAGTAAAACTCTTCCCATCTTTACACGCAGTATTCAGAACTGGGTGCTGATGTGTCTTCGATCTTCGTTTGCTGTGAAGAAACAGAAGAAAAAAAATCTGGCAAGACTAATAACCAAGAGTTTTGAAAAAAAAATCTGGACAAGATCAATTTGTTCTTCATTTGCTGCCAAGGAGGAGTACAAAAATATGGGGAAAAAAATGAAAAAAGAGGAAACAGAATGGACAGAACAGAAAAAAATCTGGACAGAACAGAAATTTGGGAAAAAAAAATGAAAAATGATGTGTCTTCGATCTTCATTTGCTGTGAAGAAACAGAAGAAAAAAAAAAAACTAAACTAATTGAAACATAAGTACTACAAATTAAAACTAAACTAATAAAAAATTTATTAAAATTTATTAAACATAAGTACTAAACTAATTGAAACTAAACTAATAAAAAATTTTCCAAACAGAGTTTATTAAAATGAATTGATTGTAAATTTTTTTAAAGAAAAAGAAGAGTTGATTAACTAATTCCAACATCCAACTCATTGATATCATAGCTACAAGCATCTGTGCCATGTGATCATCAATAAATACCATACCAAAACATCAATCAATTTCACATCCAAAAAAATAATCAACTTAATCATAGTCCAAATTGGATATAACACAGATCATTTATTTTTTCCCACTAAAAAGATAGGGAAAATAAATATGAAGCCTACATGATTTATCAATAAAATCTTTATTCCAGGGACTGCAATCCCTTCTTCTGTCCATACATAAATATTGTTAAACCTCTATAATTGAAACATAAGTACTACAAATTAAAAATGAAATAAATAAATAAATAAAATTTCTTCTTGGATTGATGTTAATAGAACAAAAAAACAAAAGAAAAATGTGCATAAGGTGATTGATTAGTCCATCTTTGCCAGCCATAACTGTGGATACATAGCTCTGAACTCACAATAGCAGTGGCATTGGACCAAAAAAAAATTTATGAATAGTTTAGTAATTAGGAAATATTGAGAGAGGTGAAAAAATTAACGTTGTGTTTGGTTGAAGAATTTGGAAAAAGATTTAGAAAGGAAAAGGAAAAAGGTATGTGAAACTAAGTGAAATATTGTATTCACGTTTCACCTAAATAATTGGACTTTGATGCAGTTTTTTGTTGGACCTTTTCTTTAGATTTAATTGCTACTTGCTTAATTATAGATAGAAACTACCATTGAAAGTATTTGTAAGCATTACATGATTATTTGGCAATGCTTACCAGGCTTGATAACCCAGCTTGAAATTAAAGATCTACACGCCTAGGCTTTTCGCACCTTTGTAAAGCTGGATATGGCACGCCCTGCAATATTACAGCTTCAAGTTAAAAGCTACTGTCCACACACCAACATAGCCAATATACACAAACATTTGAAAGAAATTTGATTTTCCAAAGAAAAGCAAGAAGTTGGAAGATATTTCCATGTCTTATTGCCAACACACACACACACAAGAAAAAAAAATGTGAGTTGCATCAACCAAAAAATAAAAATAAAAATAAAAATCTAACAAACAAATGAAAAAAAATAAAACAGCCAAAGAATATTCATCAAGTATACCCTAGTAATTATCATTTTAATTGTCATAATAAAAATATTGCTGTCAAGTTCTACAGTTTTCTCATCCTTTCCATTGTGTTTGATGAGAAACGAAGAGCTATGCATTATGATGAATACATAGATATATAAGGCAACTCATTCTTTCCAATAGTGACATCTACACAAGGTGCTCCCGATCAACGAGGCCGCACAAAAATAGAAGGGTATGACTGACCTTTTCTTTAGAAATGATAGTTGCACAAAATTAAAACAATGAAAATGCACAGAAAATATAATCTGTGGCTGAGATATATTTTTAGTATTATTTGGATTACACTTAAAATCAATCTAAACCAAAGAGTGTACGTTTTATATATTTTTCTATATTTTAATTACATACATGTAGCACTGTTGACTTTTTCTCGTGCCCAAATAACCATGTAACAAGTAGTCTTATTGGTCCAGAAGCACCACACCCTCTTATATGGATTGCTATTAACACTATAAATGGTTGAAACAATTATGATTCTGATGGGAAGTTCTGGATTCACTTTTTGTTTCTGACAGGTCAAGCGTGGGAACTATATTACTGATTTACTTCACACTTTCCATGGGCAAAATTAGTGGGGATGACAGTGCTATGAATGTGTAGTGGTGACAAGCAATGTTGGCTCTGAATAAGAGAAAAAAGAAACAGAAGATAATTCTAGCACTCCTAATCAACATAAGCACTAGACAACAAACTACTTAGAATGACTCACAGTGGGCATATCCACATAGTAGTTTATATGATTGAATGCAAGTGAAAGGGGTTGGAAGGGAAAAAGCATTCCTTTTCTAGGTGCATGATCAGTGACACCAACACTTGAGCCAGTACCCCGTGAAGCATTTCTCACCGTCATATCAAAACCTATAAAATCAATCAGAAGATTTCAAAATTAAGATCAGTAGATCATTTTTTACACAACAGGGATCGATTAATGTCATGTCATGTGCTCGTTACAACCCAAGAAAAAGAACTAAAAGAGAAAGCTAGCTTTTTTCGATCCTCAAAAGTCTCACAAAAATTTGTCTTTACTTCTGTATTCAAAAACTGGTTTTGTTTTTGCGCTGCTTAGATCTGATTTAAAACAAGATATCCTTTTGAAAAACCTATTCCTATTGCTGTTTTCTTAATTCCTCTTAGGATATCTGGTTTCCCCACTTCATTGACATCATTACACACACAATGCAATTCAACTTGCCATGAACTTTAAAATGGAAAAGAAATATGATAAAGGAGTAACTAGTGACCTACGTATTTTAACTTAATTGGCAGCAAGAGAAATAGAAGACGAGATCATTAAGTAAAGATCAAAAGAGACAAAGGTAAAGGCTCAAACCTTCTGAGGTCATTTGTCCAGATGATTTCTCGTTCTTCTTTCCAACATCTTCATCCAAGACTATAGATTTTGAATCACTAAGAGCTGATGTAGAACATCCAGAAACAGGGTTGTTAAGCCTGGAAATCTACTTCCAACGAAGGAAATCCATTTTCAAATAAAAATATCTGAACCAAATGACTAGATGAGATAGCTTACGGTTCAAAAAAGTCAATGCTGCAATAAATAAAATGTTGAAGAGAAGGGAAAACCCCAAGAGTGCTCCAACACAAACCCAAAACATGTAGTCATCCGTGAAGAAGCCTCTAGACTTGAGAAGGACTTTCCCAACTGTAGGTGCATGAATTCGGGGGTCTGGATTGGAATAAGAAAAATGTTCAGAATTTTGAGAATGTAAAGATACTACGCAAACAGTAAAAGAGAACTTACGGCGCTCCATCTTTTGTCAAGAAATTCATTAATGACTAAAGCATTTTGTCCATACATCACTGGAGAAATATAATAGCCCCATATCATAAATGGCTCAATGTCATCTGCGGGCACAAAAGGAAATGAATGGTTGTAGATGTAGTGCTTTGATCATCGAATATATAAACAATCACATGAAAGAATCCACAACTTACTTGGCTAAATGTCAAGAAATATTCAACAATGTGGTATAAAGATTGGTAAATTAAAAGCTCATTCTAATTCAAGATAGGCTCAAAAGTGAAAATAGAAATCAGGCAGCTTACTTTGGGCAACTATAAATCCTCCAAGCAGAATATAACAACAACCAGCTTTCTTCCCACAGCAACAAAGCGAAAGAGAGAGAGAGACATTTGATGTATACTGAACAATGCCAATAACTGCTGGAAAAACCTGAATCAAATGGTGGGTATTTGTCAGTGAATAAATTATCAGGTTCAAGTGACCACTAAATGCAGAGTAGGAAGAATAAATTTCTAATGAAGAATTTAAGTTGGTAAGCAAAAGTATAAACATGAAAAACTATCACGAGAAACCAAAAACACGCAGACCACTACTACCTGCTGGTGTCTGGACCAATACATTCATGAGAGTGAAGAAAAGAGCTCCGAAAATTTTTCAATCAACTCTATAAAATGAAAACAGAAGGGCCTAAATTACAAAGGTGAGCCAGGTGAAGTTTTAATTTCTACTTCACCAGCCATCATACTAATTTGTACAATCAAACCTCAATCAACAAGGCAACCACATTGAGAAACAGCGCCCCAGAACTATCAAACTTGTATATGTGCACTATACTAATGATATAATAAAAGAGAACAAGGTAGAAGTCAAAGCAACAACATTAATATATACCTTGACCCAAACAGCCAAAGATTCATCATGTTCTAACCACTTGGATTCTGAAAGAGAAGACTCTCCCTCCTTGTTACTCAACACTCTGCTTTCAATAGTATCTACAAGTAAATGGTCGGTCTCAGAGGCCAGACAAGACTCTGTGCAAAAAACCTGTCCATTCAAGTTCCATCATTTGCATCTTGATTAAAAATAGAAACATTTCCAATAGACATTATTAATATATATATATATATATATATATATCAGTATATATCATTTATGTATCTGCACATTGATACAGAAATCCCTCCCTCCAGGACCAAACTCAGTAATCCTCTTGCCTATCCTCCAAAATCGGACGATCTACCTACCCCTTCCCAGCCCCTCCACCATCGCAGAACCATAAGAGAGAGAGAGAGAGAGAGAGAGAGAGAGATGAAGGGAACAACAAATAATCGTACAAATTGAGTCAATCCGAACATACCTCAAGAATCGAACTGAGATTTTTTCCAGATCGGAGCTTGAAATGCGAGTAATCGAGGGGTCAGAATTCAGATCTGAGCTTCTGGAAATCACTGAATCTTTGCAAATGAGCCGGTGGAGCTCGCTACCTCGCCGGTACAGCTTCGAAATCGCTTCCATTGGGCTTCGATCTGAATCTTCGATGGAGCTTAGGTATGAATCTTCGATGGAGCTTCAAAATCGCTTCGATGGAGCTTCGAAATCACTTCGATGGAGCTTCGATCTGAATCTTCGATGGAGCTTAGAGAGGGTTGAGAGGGAGAGAGAGACGTGTGCGTATAAGAGTTGAGAGAGAGAGAGTTCTGAATCTTCGATCGAAATGCTTAGAGAGGGTTCTGATTCAAAATAAGGTTTCACAAAAGGAGGCGCGTGTGGCACCGCATTTGGAGGCGTTTTCCCATTATAAAACGGTGCCGTCTTGTCTAATAGAATATGCGGCGTTTATAAAACGCCGTTAAATACTAATAACAGTGACGTTTAAAAAAACGTCGTTAAAAAAACGCCACCATATCCCCTTTTTCCTGTAGTGCGTATCTGTTTTCAGCACAGATTACGAAACTTCGAACAGGTATAACTCTCCCATCCGGACTCCGTTTTAGGTCGTTCTTGTGTCCAAATTGAAGCCCCGGAAATAAGCTTTCCAATGGTTCTAGCCTCACATCCAAATTCAAAGTGTGGAAAAAGAAAAGGGCAAAAGAGTGGCGGCTGGTCGCAGACAAATTATTCTAATTAAAGCTTTTGGTCCAATCTTACTTTACCATCATATTACCACCTCAACCAATACTCCAAAATAAAATGAGAAAGTTCCAAATACACTAATAAAAATGTCCAAAAACGAACCCATGTGCCTCAGAAATACAACTCAACTTGGAGACCCGCTCGAGCGTCCAAGCTTGCGCTCGAGCGCGAAGACCAACAAAGACGTCCGCTCGAGCGTCAACTCCCCGCTCGAGCGGAAAATCACAACTCCCAGAATCTCAAGCCGTCTGCGAAATTTGCTGGGAACCCCAAATGTCCGCTCGAGCATCAACTCCTCCGCTCGAGCGGAGGGAAAGATTCTGGGTCGTCACATGTTGGTCTTGGAAAAATATTTTGCATTTGTTGATTTAAAGAAGATCTTGTGGCAATCTACTTGAGGTCTTAGTAAAACTTTAGTTTTTTGAAATTTTGGAATTTGACATCATGATGGAGTTTGAAATTTGGATCATTTGGTTTTGTAGTTTGGATTGGCTTGATATGTCTTGAGCTTTTGAGTCTATTATTTCATTTTAATCTGTTTCTAGAGTGCTCGTTTGTTTCGTTTGGTGCAACAAAAAATGTTTTGAACATTAGAGTGTGTTCACTTTGGAGCACTTGCATGGTTAGTTGTTTATTTGTTTATGGTATTTTGCTAAGGTGGAGTTTTGTTCAAATTTATGTACTGGAGAATCTTCGAGAATTGTTGAAAATTTGGCTTTGCTTCTTCATGAAGCATAAGAAGTTTGGATTCAACTTCTCATCTTCTCCTCCAGATTGTTCTTGAGGCTCCTAGATGATCCAGAAGCTATTAGAGAAGATGGTTTTGAATTAAAGTTCTTAGTTGGTCAACAATGGAAGCCACCATGAAGCTTCCAGAACACGTTTGAAACATGATGGTTTTGGTGTCACCGCTTCCGTCTCTCATCCTCCTCAGAAGCCTATAAATATGGAGCTAACGTGTTGTATTAGATATAGAAAATATTTGAATTTGAGATTGATGATGAGTTAGGAGGGATTACCTCTCTTTTATATTTGTTTGTGAGTTTTTTTTTTTTTTTTTTTTTTTTTTTTTTTTTTTTTTTTTTGTATTTACTTTGAATTCGTTTGAGTGAAGTAGAATTTGTTTTGTTATTCTTGTGCATCTTTGTTTTGTGTATTCATATCTAAGGCCTTTTGACACAACTGAGATAAGGATTCATTGTCTGTTGGGGTTTGTTAGTGTGCTATATGAAGGGAAATGAAGGAACAGAGCAAACCATGACAATTTTGCAGAACATATATATATACACCTATATGTATAAATCATATATATATATATATATATATAAGCCCTATTTGGCTATGAGATAACAAAATAAGAGTAATTTAGTTCTAAAATTTTATTTAGTTTGTCATGTGCAGATCACATGACATGTTTCTATCTATATTTCTAAGTATTTACTGACAGAGAGGGTTAAGTGTCACAAGGTATAAAATTAAGGAGGGGAAGCGTTAAGCTTTATACTTCAGGGAGGCAAAGTAAAAAAAGGTCATAGTGAGCAGGTTTATTGTAATTTATCCTAGATAAAATGCTTTCAAGACACAAATTTACCAAATTACCCCTAAGGGTTTAATTGCCAAAATGTCTCTAAGGTATCATTTATCAAAATATCTTTCAAGTGTAAAATTACCAATATGCCCTCCATTAACCCAAGTTATTTTTTCACACAATTTAAAAATTATGAAAAAAAAGTAAATCAGTTCCAAATCGCACCATCTTTTAGACTAATTCATTTTATCTCATAATTAGTCTAAGTAAGTTATTTTCTCATTTTTTAACACTTTAAATAATTACTAAAAATTCAAAGATAACCAAATCACATGTTTTTAACACCATTAGTCTTGTAACATGCCATAGTTTATACTTTTTGAGATTTTACATGAAAGTTTTAAATTAATTAAACAATCATTTTCTTGATTTCAAAGAAAGTATAACAATATTATGCTCTCAAATTTATGAAATCATGCAAGACCAACACTTTTAAGGGTTTTATGGCAAAAATCACTTCAGCTAAAAAGTGATTTCTAAAAAAATGAGAACAAATAGGAGAATGAAGATAAGATGTAGAAATAAAAAGATGATCTAAGAATTACTTAAGAGTGAATATTTTCATTATTTAGGATCGATTATCACAACCACTAGAGAGATTGGAGTAGATGTGGTTCATAGAATTAAGGCTGGGTGGCTTCAGTAGAAGTGCGTTAGGAGTATTGTGCGATAAACGAGTACCCACTAGACTAAAATAAAAAATCTATAGAATGACTATTAGACCAGCGATATTGTATGTGACAGAATGTTGGGCAACTAATAAACAATATGTGGATAAGATGAGTGTTGCTAAAATAAAGATGCTAAGATGGATGTGTGGCAAGATTAGAAAAGAAAGAGTTAAGAATGAATATATTCTTGAATGGGTAGGAGTAGCACCAATAGAAGATAAGTTGAGAGAGAATAGATTGAAATGGTCTAGTCATATACAACAGAGACTAACAGAGTCAGTAGTGAAGAGATACGATACAGTAACGATAATTGAAAGTGTTGGGAGAAGGGGCAGACTTAAATTGACGTGGGCTAGTATAGTAAATAGAGAGATGAATCTCCTTAATTTGACTAACTAAATGGCTGTTGATAGAGTCAAGTGAAAAAGAAGGATTCATGTAACCGACTTTATTTGATGCGACTTAAGATTTGATTTGATTTAATTTGATTTGGTTTGATTTATCCTTAATTCAAGTTCAAAACCTACTTAAGGTCACTCAAATCTTATTAAATGATTCATTAAAATGTGTATAATGATTCTCTAACTCACTAATATACATTAACAAAAATGTTAGAAATCTCAAAAGTTGTACCAAAATTTCTACCAACTGTATCACATGGGTGTGGGACCAATGTGGGTCCCATACCCATGTGAGACAGTTGGTAGAAATTTTGGTAGAACTTTTAGGGTTTCTAGCATTACTCATACATTAAACCTCTCAAATGATGAACAAAATTAGGACTTTAAATATGTATTAATGGTGAAAAAATACACCAAGGATCCTCTAGAGTGTTTTTTTCCTAAAGTTTCCTAAAGTGGTGTATTGTATGGTTGAGATTTAATGCTAAAAAATTAATGTGACTTGTCATTAAATCTCAACCACACAATGGACCACTCTAGAAAACTTTAGGAAAAAAAAACTCTAGAGGATCCTTGCTCGAAAAAATAGAAAAGCAGAGAGAAATGGGGAAGGGTTTGGCCAAACAGTGGTGCTACATGCACCAATTAGTATACTAACTAGTGTAATAATACTAGTTATAATATTATTATTGACCCCACTAATTAATTACATTACAAATATAAAAAATCTCTTAAATTATGTCACATCATCAATTAATACATTAATTAATACACAAATTGATATATATAACAGTATTCTTGGCCAAAAGGAACATAAAGAGAGAGAAATTAATTTACCTCGTATTAAATGCCAACAAACAACTCTAAAATAACCTTCGTTTAACCTTAGGTCAAGCTGTAACTCAAATTACATCCAAAGATCAAGAATAATCTTGAAATAAGAGTCATGAAAGCTCTAAAACTTAATTCTGAATTTCTTAAATTTTTTATTTTTAAATAATTTAAAATTTTCATATTGGTTGACTCTCATTTATCCATTAAAATAAAATTTCAATTATTTTCAAAAGGAAAGTATATATAATATTTTATACGAAATATAGAAAACATGCACTTAAGTAGAAAAATGACGATCAAGTCAAAATTCTTAATTTTTATGCATATAATGTGATTCTTTCTAAAATAAATTGCATGTAACTTTTCAATATAATTTAATAGGCTACTCTCTCAAACTTTTCTTCTCTCTACATAAATTAGTGGTCCAAATAATGTGTGTTTTTGTTCCTTAACTCTTTATTTATACTATTACAAATTATAAACAAAAAAATTTTAAAAAATCAAAATAAGTTTTTATGACTTACATTTTTTTAAAATTTTTTTTTCCAATTTATGCCTATTAATGGCTGATGAAACAAAAATTTTCAAAACAAAAATATTTTGCTTTTTATTTTTTATTTTTTATTTTTAAAGTTCCACCCATTTATATTATTTTAAAAAAAGAAAGTTATACCAAAAATGACATTTTAGAGCTGAGTATGGAAAAGACTTTGGGCCCTAAGTTGGGCGGAACCCGAGATTGGGCACGAGAGTTTTTTTGTACAAGTATGACCTGAATTCGGCCCAATTTTATACAAAAAAATAAATTAAAATTTCAATTATTTTAAAATAAAACAACTATGATTTCACTTCACCTATGAACAATAGTATAGTAAAAAAAATTATCTAAACAAAATTTGTTAAAATTTAAGAAAATAAACAATTTTTATTTTTAAAATAAGATGGTGATTAAACTTAAAAATCTTGATAAAACTAGAAATGAATGTATTAAATGAATATTACTTAAAATGATTGATACTCAATTAATTTTTAATGTTAAAATATTATTTCACTTAAGATTGAATAAGAAAATCTCATTATTATAAGTACTGAAATATTATACAATTGATAATAAGTCATAGATAAACTAAAAATTAAATCATTTTTAGGTAAAATTTTCAATTTTAAGTGATAGATATGTATGTATTATCAAATATGCCCAATAACTAATTCACTTCCACCAATACTAGTGGCCGGCGCGCGATATTTGTGCAATTCAAATAACTACAAATAAAACAAAATGAAAAATGTTACATCTTGTGTGCTACTTAAGTGGTAATAGTATTTTTTATTAGAGTTTCACTATCTTCTTTATCCGTTTTTCATAAACAAATAAAAAAATAAAAAAAAATTAATAAATCCATTTGCCATATAGAGAAGCAAAGACTTCAGGATACCACCATAAGTGTTCACTTTATATATATAGGATAACTAACCTTTAATAGGACTAATATAAAAATCAGAATTTTAAAATATTGACAATTCAAAAAATCATCGAGCATAAACCAATATAACTTTTAGTAGGAATAATAATAATAATAATAATAATAATAATAATAATAATAATAATAATAATAATAATAATAATAATAATAACTCATTATTTTAAAATATTGATAGTAAAATTTTAATATTTTGAATTGAAAATTTCTACTTCTTTTTTTATTTTTGTTCCTTTCAGGTTTTCCTTTAACAATAGTTCAAAATTAATGTATAATTTTTATTTTATAGAAATATCTACATACAACTTAAAATATTAAAATAAATTAATTTAATACTGTAAAAATATTTGTATTTGAAATTACAAAAATTCTCTCTGTGCGTTACTGCAAGAAATTCGGCTTTTAAATGTGTTTAAAAAACGTCGCTATGGGTCTCCAAAACGGCACTTATATCTTTTGTGATGCTTAGTCGCTGTAATTTTGTGGTGCTTGAGAAACGTCGTTATATTATTATAAGCAGCGTACGCTGCTAAATGTTGTACATAACGGTAAAATGACGTCACGATGATATTTAGCGACGTTTTCAAAATACTGTCATAGTTTCTTCTTTTCTTTTTTTTTTTCATTTTAAAAATCTAACTGTTGGCAGTATAGTGGCGTTTTGAGAAGCGCCATTATATCATTTTTTTTTTTTTTTTTTTGAATTGTGCTAATTTTATGTGGTTGAACCGAAAAAAAGCCTTAATAAAGCTGAAAAATAACACTAATATGAAACAAGTTATTAAATATATAAATTTATATAAGGTCAAATTTATATAAATATATAACAAGTTATTAAGAAAATGGATACAAAAGGTCTAAAAGTGGCATCACTACTACAAATACAGATAAAGATCACACTTTTTTTGTGTGATGTTTGTCTTTTAATCACACTTTTTAAGTTTTATTAAAGTGTGGTCTTTGGGAGTGTGATTAAAAAGGATCATTTTTAATCACACTTTTTAAGTGTCATTAAAAAATGCTTTCATCACACCTTTTAAGTGTGATTAAAAACATTTACATCACACCTTTTAAGTGTGATTAATAAAATTTAAATCACACCTTTTAAGTGTGATTAAAAATATTTAGATCACATCTTTTAAGTGTGATTAATAACTAATAAAACCTGTGATAAAAAAAAAAAAAGAATTCGACATATTTGAAAAATAATCAATATTATTTTTGTGCGCGCATTTGAAGAATATAATGCACATTATATACAATATTTTGAATCACAACCATATATTGAATGGAATAACGTCATATATTTCATAAATGAAAGTTAAATGTTCAAAAGTATATACAAAGAAATTAATAAAAAGTTTTTAACTGTGATTACATATATTAAAAAATAAAAATAAAAAACTTGAAAAAACTAAGTTCTTGAATTCTTTAACCATATTTTGCATCTCTCTCCAAGAAATTTCTGACCTGAAAAATAAAAAAACAAATTAATTCAAAAACTGCTAGAAGCATATGAAAAAACTTACTATTTTTATAGAGATTGTTCTTATCTTACAAAAGACAAAATCGAACATTTTCTGATCACACTAACTCTTCATCCCCTGCATCAATAGAAATAAATAACGAATTTGATTATTACTAGCATAAAATGTTTGTATTATCATTTTCTTAATTTTATTTTTTTAGGGTAAATCTTTTATATTTTAAATATTTATTTATTATTTTAATATGCACTATATTTCATACATTTGTGTGCTGTATTTTTTAAAAAATATTTTTAAAATATTAAAAATTTTACAAAAATTATTTTTTATTTAACTATATAATATAATTTTTTATAAATATATTTTTAAATATTTTAAATTTTTTTGTTATGTTTTTTGTTACAATTTGAGTGTGGAGTTTTGAAAATAGCAGTTTAACAATCATCATAAAATTGGCATGTTAAAATTTTCAATGTATTAAACAAAATGATACGCTAAGACTTAACCACAACCAACCCCAGCCACACTATCCCCATCCCACCAATACCTCTTCTTCCCTCCCCAAGGCAGAGTTCTCATACATAAGGCAGGGTAGAACCTCCATAGTTTAAACCTTGGTACTGAAACAAACAAATTACATGAAACTCTTCTACAACTAAAATCTATATTGATTACATCTTCATGTCAATGACTAGCCATTGCGAAAATTAATGAAAGGAATAGAGAACACATGCATGCACCACACATAGAAAGAAAGGGAAAGAAAGCAACTTTCAGTTACTTTTCACAAGCACCCTTCCTAAACTTTTCAGCCTGATAAATTTTTGCACCTCTGTCATACCATGATTTGGTATAATTTGGATCTGACTTCCATTTCCTTTGATGTTTTAAACTCTAACAAGAAGAAAGATAACAAAAGTTTTCAATCTCCAGCCTTCACAAAACACAAAATGTAACAAAACAAAATTACTTAAGAAAACATACCGGTCTCTCTGCATTAAGATACCAAGGTGCAGATGACATATACTGAGGAATATGAGGGTTAATTTCTTTTCCATCCTCATCAACCTCAGCTGGAGCAAGACCTGCCTTGCGTGCTTCTTCCAATTCCAGCTGCTTTCTATGGTCCTCCCTAGATTTGAATGCCACCGCAAGTATCACAATGCCAAATCGAGAATCATACAGTGAATCGAAATCCTAAGTTTGGAAATCATGAATTGAATCGAATCAAATCGAGAATCGCAAACAAAATTAATCGAATGGTGGAAAACCTATATTTCTGAAAGAGAAATAAATAAACAAAAGAACCAAGTTTGTATATCATGAGAGATAAATAAATAAAAACCTTGAAAAATCTAGAAACCTCCTAGATGTTGATTTGTGATTATGTATCAATTTTAAGCAGAATATAACAATCCCAATCAAACAATCAAGAGAAAGAGACACAAAGATTTTACGTGGAAAAACCACAATTGGACACCTTCCAATTGTGATCAAAAAACCACGGGCAACAGCCACAAGAACAATCCACTAAGAAGATATAAAGGAATTACACAGGTATCACTCTCAATTATCTAGCGAATTCACAACGCCTAATTGAACCAACCTCTATGTGCCTCTTCCAACCCCATCTTCAGCACGGAATTGTCTTTCTGATGAGCCACTCCGGATTCCCTCCAAAGCTTCAGGCTCGAATTCTTCAGAATTCACAACTGAAGAACAACTCTCTCTTTTGTGTGTAACAAACAAACCTTTGATGTACTCTCTTTAAACCATGAGTTGAATACTCAATAAAACATCAAAGAAAAATAACAAAATATCCCCAGATATAAACCTTTAAGAACCAAAAAGAAGATCTGGAGGACTTTAATCAATTACTTAGTTTTGGGAGAAAACCAAGTATTTATAAAGAACCAAAAGTAATCCAAGATTGGGAAGAAAACAAACTCCTTGAGAAATCCGGATTCTGAGGCTCGCTCGAGCGAAGCTTTCCTGGCTCGAGCGAGGAGAGTAATTTTCATGATTTCTACTAGTGCCTTGGCTCGAGCGACGGATTCTTGGCTCGAGCGAGGAATACACTTTTTCAGGTTTTTGTATGGACGCAATCCTTGGCTCGAGCGAGCATTCCTTGGATCGAGCGAGCAAACCTTCGCTCAAGCGAATTTTGAATGCAATTTTGCATTTTGTTTGACCCAAGGTGCCGACGGCTCTGACCCGTAATAATCAGCGAAGTGGCAATCTTGAAAGCATTAACATCACAAACTTCTCTGCATGGCTCGATTCGGATTTGGATTCGCATCTAATAAACTCAAGGCCTCACTGAAATAAAAGTGCGAAAATAAATACATCTGAAAGGAGTTTTGTCAAACGGGGTTGCCAAGAATAAAAACCTAACAAACCTCAACCCTACAGCAATCCAACCTAAATTTGAGGTAAAAAACCCAGTTCAGTTTAAAAAAAAAAAACACTACTACAGGAATAAAATGTTTTATGCACATAATTCTGGAGTTATGTGTAAATGGCAAGATTAATACATGAATAATTTTTTTGTTAAACTATACTATCAAAAGGACATCCATAAAGCTAGATCTAGAAGGAGGAGGGAATAAAATTTAGAGAAAGAATCTTTCCTTTTCTTACAAATTTTTACCAATACGAACCCCTCATGAAATAATGGTGGTTTTTATGTACCAGCTATACTCAGAAACTCAAAAACCAACCTTGACTAAATAGATATCTTGAAGAAACTAAGACACAGCAGTTATTTACCTCTGTAACAAACCAGAGAGGGGCAATAGAAAATCCATAACCAGCAATCTCCTTGGTCGTAAGCTCTGTTTGTTGTTTTAACACGTCCGCATCATCTATGTGTTTAGGAACTAATGGCTTTCCCTCTTCCAGAGTAGAAAGGTCTGCTTCACTGTCTTTTTTATTCAAATTCCCTTCAAGTTCAATTTCAAAGATGTTACGCCCTGCAATGCAGTTCAAAGGGTAGCTAAATCTAGCAGAAGACTCATTATTACAAGAGCGTTTTCTTATGATGCTACATATCCAATCCTTAATGAATGCTATTGGGAGATAAACTACCATTAGAGAAACTCCAAGATAGGTCACTGCAAATGGTTGCTTATAATCTGTAAAAATACCCTGTTAAAAGGATATGTATATACAAGTTAATATCTGGTTAATGAATAGAAATTATGGATTGTGTGATTTTTAGATAATAAAAAGGCTATTATGCATAAGAGAAAAATTAATTACGAGGAACAAAATATAAAAAAATTGATGGATCAAATATTTAAGGGCAAATTACACTCACCTCACCTCCCTTAAGTTAGGAAAAATACAATTAGCCCTACACTTTTGACATAATTGCATTAGCCTCCCTTAACAGTTAAGCCCTTTTTATTAGTAATTCATTAGTCATATGAATAAAAAATGGAGAAAAAAAATAAAGCATACTTTTACAGTCAATTGAGGACACATGAAACACCACTTTAAATTAATGAGTTCTTGCATATTTATGCCACAAAACAACAGTTCATCAGGGAAAAAAAAGAAAAGTGAAGGATTTTTTAGTACTTAAAGTGCATGCCTTGGGCATTTATCAATAGGCTGATTAGAGAAGGGTTATTGAGGGCCTTGGGAAAATAAAAAAATTCAAAACTTTGTTCAGGCCTCCAACCTCCAATGCATATTTCTTTCTTAGTTCCAACTTCCAATGATTTTCCATCTTATTTTCATGTTAGTTCCAGACTACTAAAATTTTTGCCACATGGAATAAAATCTTTCCCTTCTCCATTTGACTGAAAAAGACTTTCTTTTTTGACACTAAAATAAGGAAATCTCATTACCTTACAACATGATGGAAGTTGACAGTGCAAGCAAACAACATTTTTAACAATTTAATTTCAGAACAAATCAGCATCCTCCACTAGTTAGATCCAAGCAAACATGTTTTTAAGGGTGAAACTTCTGTTAGCAAGAACCTCTGAGTTTACACTAATCCTCTGTTTGGTTGCCAAGAAACCTAAACGGAGGTAAATAATTTGCAAGCAAATGATAGCCCGAGACCTAATTTTCAACTTTTTCCCAAAAACCAAGACAGTCCAAAGTATTTAAGTTTTCACTTCTATTTTGCTTTATTTTCCTCCAGTTTTTCAAGGGGTACACACGAAAATGAATAATTGCAATAAGCTTTTTAACAATCCAACTAGTGTTATTGAATCTTTTACTTTTTATTTGAATCCCAATTGACATTTCAGGCTTATCATTGGCAATTCCTCAAAAACAAACAAGAATTCATCAACTTAGGCAAATGTATAAACTTCACCATATAAATGAAGGTACATGAGCTATGCATACAAACATGCAGAACATACATTGCAAATACAGAATTTTAAAACCTTAAACTAGAAATGAAATTAGAGAAAGAAGTATGACCACCTGGGTGACTTCTGCAGAGGTGACCCAAATGATTACAACAAAGAAGAATCAGAACAAACGAGCCTCAGATTCCAACCCATCACAAATCGAAGAACGACCCAGATATCAAAATTGCAAAATATACACGAAAATCAACAAATTTCGATGCGAGTTTCTCTCAGATTATCAGATCTTCGACGTAAGTCTTTGTTGTTTCACTTGTCACCAACACACCCAAAAAAAAAAAAAAAAAAAAGAAAGAAATAGGTTAGCTACATGTTTACGAATCGATTCGATTAATTTCTGAAAGAGAAATAAATAAACAAAAGAACCAAGTTTGTATATCATGAGAGATAAATAAATAAAACCTATATTTCTGAAAGAGAAATAAATAAACCTATATTTCTGAAAGAGAAATAAATAATCAAAATTAGGAAACAATGCACCAAACTCTGTATATCATGAGAGAAGAAGGCTTACCAAAGAGAAGAACAAGCACCAAAAAAAAAAAAAAACACTCGCAAAGTAGCGAGAAAGACACCTAATGTCGCCCACGGCGAACGACCCAACGACGAAGGCATCGGCAAAGGTAACTGAGACGCCGCACCGCCACTGCTGCTGCACCTGCTAGCCATCGTCAATCACTGCTCACCGTCGTTGCTCGTTGGCCGCCGTCGTCCCCCCTTGCCGCTGCTTGCAGTCGATAGAGAGAGAGAGAGAGTATTTTGGGAATTTTTGAAATTGGAGATATTTTTGTTTAAGGGGTCGGGGAACAGAACGAGGGAAAGAAAGGGGGGAATTAAAAAAAGCGGGAAAATGAAAAAGAAAATGAAGAGGAGAGCTAGTCGTTTTATTTATTTTTTATTAAAATAATTTTTATTTTTATTTATTTATTTTTTTGTAGTTAATGAAACTTTTTTTGTTTTTATTTATTTTTAGTTATTAAGGTTGAAAATTTATTTGTTTCATTTTTATTTTAATGAATTTTTTTTTTTTATTTGGTAGAAGTAGAGGTAATTTTTGGGGGATTTTTGAAATTGGGAATTTTTTGTTTAAGGGATTGGGGATTGATGATTTGAGATCATGAGAAACAAAAGGGGAAAAGAAATGGGGGAATTAAAGAGCGGGAAAATAAAAATTTTTTGGTTAAAATAAATTTATTTTTTTGTAGTTAATGAATTTTTTTTATTTTCCATTTTTTTTAATTACTAAGGTTGAAAATTTATTTGTTTCATTTTTATTTTAATAAAAAAAATTATTATTTTTTTATTTTGAAGAAGTAAGGGTAATATTTTAATAAAAAATATTTTTCTGTGGCTCATTTGTTTTTTTTTTTTTTTGTTACTAAAAACCAGAAACTAATTTTTTGTGGTAGAGCAACAGTGAAGGTGGTGGATAAGAAGTGATGGTCGTCGTGGTGGTGGTGGTGGCGGCGTTGGCGGCAAAAGAGATTAGTGGTGAAGTTGTGGTAGTGGTAGAGGAGATGGAGTGGCGATGGTGGATGAGAGGTAATGGTAGTAGTAGTGGCGGTAGTGGTGATGGTCATAGTTTCACCAATTGATTTTAAGTATGGTGTTTGTTTTGACTTTTCAAATCATAATTCTACATTCATTTTTCAAAACTCAATTCAAAATATAATCATTATTTTTCGAAACTCATAACCAAACACATAATTCAAAACTCTTTTCAAAACTTAATTCAAATCAATTTTTTAAATATTTAAATATTTTAAAAATATTTTAATTTTGTGAGAAACAGATAAAGAAGAGAGATAGAGAGAGAGACAGAGATAGAGTGATGAGCGAGATAGAGAGACAAAGTGGTTGCTAAAAGTGTATTTTCTTATAGTGGATCGATAAATCGAGAAGGAGCTCGATAAATAGAGAAAATGGAAGTAAGAGAGTGAGCAAGTCGAACATAGTGAGGGAGAAATAGACAAATAGACAAGTAGACAGAGAGAGAGAGAGAGAGATATAGAGAGAAGAGTGATGAGTGAGAGAGAGCCAGGGAGAGAAAGAGATAGAGAGAGAGAGAGAGAGATAGAGGGAGAGAGAGAAACAAGAGATGAGCGAGAGATAGCCAAAAAGAAAGAGAAATAGAGCGAAAAGAGATGAGCGAGAGAGAGATAGAGAGAGAAGAGAGAGATAGAAATAAAGATAAGAGAGAGAGAGAGAGAGAGAGGAAAGAAATGAGAGAGATAGAGAAAAGAGAGATGAGTAAGAGAGACAGAGAAAGAAAACAGATGAGAGAGATAGAGAGAAGAGAGATGAGTGAAAGAAACAGAGAGAGAAAACAGATGAGAGAGATAGAGAGAAGAGAAATAGGCAAGAGACACAGAGAGAAAATGAGAGAAAGAAGCAAACAGACAGAAAAAGATGAGTGATGAGTGAAAGAGATACAGAGAAGGGAGAGAGATAGAGACAGAGAGACAGGAAGATAAAAAAATGAATGAAAAAATAAATATTATATCAAAGGAGTAAGACGACATTGTTTTTTTTTAATTTTTTTTGCGACAGAAAAATACCGTTGAATTTATTCAAACAATTTTGTGACTGTATATATATGAAGATGTCTCAAAACCACAATCACTATGTTAGGTTAGAGTTTTCCAAAAACTCTTTTGAGAAAATTATACTTTCTTGTTTTCCGTGTTATATTGTTTTTACTAAATTTTTTTAATATTTTAAGTATTTTTTTTAAATTTTTAGACATACCTAACATAAATACACCTAAAAATTAAAAAAAATGTAAAAAAAATCTTTTAAAAATTCACTAAATACCCAAAATACAAAAAAAATACAATAATTCAATACACTTTTTTTTGTATTTTTAATTTTTTAAAATATTTTTTCATAAATTTTTTTTTTTTAGATACATATAAGTAAGGTGTATCTAAAATTTTTTTTTAAATTTTAAAAATGTTCACTAAAAACAAAACAAAAAAAAAACACAGAAGTCACTTTTTGCGACGGCACAAAATGCCGTATAAAAAAAACAGAGTATTTGCGACGGCACCATTTGCCATCTCAAAAAAGCAGAGCATTTGTGACGGCACAAGTTGTCGTCTCAAAAAAATGAGAGTATTTGTGACAGCAGAAAAATACTTTGCTTTTTTGAAACGGCATTTTGTGCCGTAGCAAAAAGTGACTTTTTGAGACGGCAAGTGTGCCGTCGCAAATAATTCCGTCTCATATACCCACTTTTCTTGTAGTGCAAAGGGGCAATTGGTAATGCTACTTTAAACCTTAGGGAGCAGATTGTAATTTCTAAAATGTGAGGGGTGTCAATGTAATTTACCCAATAAGGCAAAATTGGTATTTAAAAAAATTAAATTGCTGAAGGGGAGAATTTGTAATGAAACTTTAAACCTTAGGGGAGAGATGTAATTTCCAAAAGGTGAGGGGAAAACTGTAATAAACATAAACCTCAGGGGGGTGTCAGTGTGATTTACCCAAAAAAAATTAATTGGAAAAAAAATTAATTGAAAAAAAATTTTGCTAGTAAAATTTTTAAATTTCTGTTTAAAAACCAACGTAAACTTATTTTTTGAATTTATATTTTTTCCTCAAATTTACAAACTGAGACAACCATTTATAAATCAAAAAAATTATCAAACAAGTTTTTTTGACAGTTTTTAAAATTTTTGTAAATATAAATTGAAAACTGAAAATGAAAGCAAATAGGTTTTAGATGGTAAAAATGTTGTAAAATTAACAAATAATTAAATAAGTTACCAACGTAAGAAATGACTTATCAAAAGATTCTTAGGCCATATATGGTTTGATTTTTAGAAATTTTTTTTAAAAATTAAAAATTAATTTGGTTAAGAAATAAAAAATAAAAAGTAAAAAATAATTATTATTTAAGGGAAAAAAATAATTATCATTTTAACTTTTGGGCATGTTATATACATACGTATGGTTGTTTCAATTTAATTTGTAAAAAATTATTTCTAACCACTCGAAAGATAAAAATTATATAAAAATGATAATTATTTTTTATTTTTTATTTCTTAACCAAATTAATTTTTAATTTTTAATTTTTTTTTTTTAAAATCAAACCATACATAGCCTAAAAAACTTTTGATAAGTCATTTATTATGTTGGTAACTTATTTAATTATTTGTTAATTTTACGACATTTTTACTATTTGAAGCCTATTTTGTAACCATTTCGTTTTTAGTTTTCAATTTATATTTACAAAAATTTTAAAAATTGTCATAAAAACTTATTTGATAATTTTTTTTGATTTTTTAAATGGTTGTCTCAGTTTGTAAATTTGAGGAAAAAACGTAAATTCAAAAAATAAGTTTATGTTGGTTTTTAAATAAAAATTTTAAAATTTTGCTAACAAATTTTTTTTTTTTCAATTAATTTTTTTTCAATGAATCTTTTTTTCAACTAATACTAACCGAGGGGGCAATTGGTAATGCTACTTTAAACCTTAGGGAGGGGATTGTAATTTCTAAAATATAAGAGGTGTCAATGTAATTTACCGGGCAAGGGCAAAATTAGTATTTAAAAAATTAAACTGCTAAGGAGGGAATCTGTAATGAAACTTTAAATATCAGGGAGGGAGATGTAATTTTCAAAACGTGAGGAGGGAACTGTAACAAATATAAACCTTAGGGGGTGTCAGTGTAATTTACCCTATATATATATATATATATATAATCACACTTAATTAGAAAGTGACATAAAAAATAAATATTATCACACTCAATCAGATTAAGTGTGATTAAAATTTTGGGAATTGAATATGTTATATAAAAATCAATTTGAAATATTTTATACAATCACACCTATTTAGGAAGTGTGATTAAAAAGTAGTAATGTATATATAATCACATTTTAATTACATTGTGTGATTAAAAAATATATAAATAATCACACTTTAATTAAAATATGTGATTAAAAAGTAATAGTGTATATATAATCACACTTTAATTAGAATGTGTGATTAAAAAAAATATATAAATAATCACACTTTAATTAGAATGTGTGATCAAAAAATATATATATATATATATAATCACACTCATTTAAAAAGTGTGATTAAAAAGTAATAGTGTATATATAATCACACTTCAATTAGAAGGTGTGATTAAAAAATATATAAATAATCACACTTTAATTAGAATGTGTGATTAAAATATATATAAACAATCACACTTATTTAAAAAATGTGATTAAAAAATAATAGTGTATATATAATCACACTTTAATTAGAATGTGTGATTAAAAATATATATAAATAATCACACTTTAATTAGAATGTGTGATTAAAAAATATATATATAATCACACTCATTTAAAAAGTGTGATTAAAAAGTAGTAGTGTATATATAATCACACTTTAATTAGAAGGTGAGATTAAAAAATATATAAATAATCACACTTTAATTAGAATGTGTGATTAATATATATATATATATATATATAATCACACTTATTTAAAAAGTGTGATTAAAAAGTAATAGTGTATATGTAATCACACTTTAATTAGAAGGTGTGATTAAAAAAATGTATATATAATCACACTTAATTGAAAAGTGACATAAAATATAAATATTATCACACTCAATCAAATTAAGTGTGATTAAAATATCAATCTAATATTTTTTATCACACTTTCAATAAAAGTGAGATATTTTTTTTTTTATCAAAGTGTGATCTTTAACTATTTTTGTAGTAGTGCATGTACTTGAAGTTGAAAAAAATACAATACAAAAATAATAATTAGTTATAATAATTTAAGGGAAACAAGGTAATGGATGGTTGCGAAGTCTTTTTAAGAATGTTTCATTACATTGTGAGTCTCAGAGGATATATTTGTAATTTATCCCATAATTTAACAGGCACAAGAAAATGGATGGTTGTGAAGTCCTTTTAGGAATGTTTTATCACATTGTGAGCCTAAATAAAGAAATGAAATACAAATTTTTCACACTTATATAACACTTAAAAGTACTTTTTTTTGTATAATTAAATCACAAAATTTACAGGTTATCAAATATACATAAATTATAATTATTGGGTCTAGAGAATTCATCGCTTGAATCTCAAGCTCAATCAGCTCTCGTTCATGCAAAATGAAACATTTCGTGCATTGAAATTCTCAATTCACCAAAATATTTTCAAACTAATAAATAATCCTATATTAATATTAAAACATTTAATATAGGGTCAAGGGAGTCCATCTCTCAAATTTCGTGTCGAATAATGTTATATACACTAATTAGTATATTAACTAGTGTATCAATTGATGATATGATATAATTTAAGAGGTTTTTGATATTTGTAACGTGATTAATGACTGAGGTCAATAATAATATCATAATTAGTATTGACACTCTAATTAGTATACTAATTAATGCATGCAACATTACTGTTTCGTGTCAGCTTGAACCCGAATGCATGCAAACCGATTACACTGCACATTAAAACATCTAAGTTTTCTTTTAATGATTAATCTTTTCATGGTTTCGATTATTCATTCAATGATGAGTAGCTAACTAAGGTTCAAGATAAAACCTCATGTTTTGTAGTAATTAAATAAATAATTTAATTATACGTTTTAATTTTGTAATTTAATTAATTAATCATTCTTTGCCTCCTTATAATTAACTCACTGAATTTTGAGTAGTGTATTTATTAAGATCCACACTATCCCAACATTTGTCTTCCAAAAACTAATATAAAAGTATTGAGTCTAACTGTTGTAATTATAAAAAATCATGTTCTACGACCATCAAATAATTTTGCAAAAATTTCAATGAAGTGAGACAATCTTAAAATAATTGCAAAAAAAACGTTTTTGGTACAAATCTCACACACTGTCACACCCCACTTTTTATTAATCGAAAACATTATCAAAGCCTGTAAATTTAGGTCCATATTTTTTTTTATATATATACATTTACAAATGTCTATTACACTTGAGTAATAGAATCACAAAGATACATGTTCTCCCTCTCTCAATAAATACAACAACAATAATACATGCCAAGCTTCTGCCGCGAAGCTACAAATAAATAATTACAAATACAACTCCACTACCTTTACATCTACAAAGAAAGCTATACAAATGAACTGAAGAACTCCATAAATCTTGTATCAAATAACCAAAACTTTCTTCCTGTAAAAAGATTAAACAACGACGGGGTGAGCACTAATGCCCAGTAGAAATCTCATAGTTCTAAATCAATAACGAACACACAGATAGAAATGATCATGCATGCGGGGTGATACAATATAGTAGAGTGACATTTCATAATCTCAAAATATCATAAGTAAGGTATCTTTTTCTCAAAAACAATTTAAACACTTGTAGGAAAAACCTTCAGCCATAAAAATCATCTCTTAACTTTTGAAAATCATAGATCCTTGTGAAACAACCATATTTAAGAAATAACATCATTTAAATGTTATTAACCAATTTCCCAAAACATTTCTCAACTAATTTTCCATTGTTAATACTCTTCTTTTCCTTCCATTCTTCTTTTCTACTCTTCACTTTTAACTTAAAACCCCAAAATTTCAAGTTCCATTTCCTTTTTGATTCGCCAACAATTCTCCTATACTCATTTCACCCCGTTAATTTCACCCGCAAAGTTTCATTTCAAGATAACACAATGTTAATAAACTCTTCCAGCCAATCCTTTATTTAATTATAGAACAACTCTCACAATTTACTTTTATTAACACAACTACTTCATTAAGTTTACCATCATAATCTATAATCCTCATATCTATTTTTTTGGTTCCCATTATTCACAAATAATGCCCATGCACTTTTCCTCTTTAAACCAAATTATACATCAATATGAAATTTCACTAATTCATCACAAGCAACAAATAACATCATCAACTCAACATACTTCTCAACACATAGCTCAACACAATCCACCTTTTGCTGACTCACTACGGCGGGAGTGAACTCCCAAAAATCATTTTCATAAAAGCCATTTTCTTTCAAAACCATTTTCGAAAACCAACCATTCTTTTAAAATAAATTTTCAAGTTTTGTAGAGTATTCTCACAAAGTATGTACATAGTTATGCTTTTTCCTCAACACAAAAGCAAATGTAAATGCAATGCCATGCCAAGATAAATCAATGAGGAAAAACATCCGTTCCAATGCATTGTTTCAAAATCACCATATTCTCAATGTCATCATGTGATTCAATTTCAATTGTTCAAAACTTAACAATTTATTTCAAGGGCGGTAAATACGTCTCTGGTAATCCCTAGGCCGGTGTCTGCAAGTAGACTATACAAGTACTACCAAATTGTCATTTTTACCAATCGCAACTGGAAAAAATCAACAATCACCTATCCGCGCGGATTTTTCGGTCTTTCACCCCGGACCCGCAGGCTAACTTATTCAAATTGTCATTTTTACCAATCGCAACTGGAAAAAAAATCAACAATCAACTATCCGCACGGACTTTTCGGTCTTTCACCCCGGACCCGCAGGCCAACTTAATTCTACACCACCTGTCAAGACTTACCATCATTATTTACCCCAAAACCATTTCATGAAAACTTATTTCTCAACATTCTTTTCTCAATGCAAGTTTTCAAATCAAACCTCAAAGTGTAATGTAATGAAATGAAATGATATGCCAATACCATTTTAAAAATGCAATGCAATATTTCTTCGATTTAGAACCACCATGCACAATAATAAATGAAATGATATGCAACTGCAACAATTTCCATGGTTCATAACATTCCTTATCAAGTCAACCATGTGCACATGAAATTTTCAAAACCATTTCTCCAACTCAATATATTTGAAAGATTACCATTCTTGCAAAACACATTAAGGAATTACACCCATTCATCTTTTATTCCAAGAAAGAAAAGAGTTTGATGAACATTTTCATGTTCCCCAAAAATCTCCAAGTTTCTAGTGTTTTCACCAAAAACCAAACATTTCCCATCCCCATAACGAAACCCCATTAAATCATCCACTTGAGTTTCAAAATAACTAAACCAACCCACTAGGAATTTAACAAAATAATTTGAGATTAAGCCCATTTTGGAAACTCTACATTTTATATCACAAAAACCAAAATCAACATAGTTAATACAAATCTACATAATCACCACAATTCAACATATCTTAACTCAACACCATTAATTATAATTCAAAGTGTACTCCCAAATTTTCATTTCATCATTTCATTCCAAGGCTCATGTTATCCATATCATTAACTAATCTTTTTTCCTAAGTTTCATTTCATATCATAGCATAATTTACAATATCCATAAATAAGGTTCAATCGCTAATTTTTAACATGATTTTCAAACATTTCCAAAATTCAATTAAACTTGTATATATACAATTCCATACCTCAATTTCATGATTCTACTTTCAATTTGGGCAACCTCATTGTTTATCATCATAAATCAACCTAGGGTTTCAAGAAAAATCTAGAAATTTCAAGAAAATACAAATTTCTTAACCCATACATTTTTATTCCAATTTTCCCATAAATTATACACCTAGGGTTCACAATCCATCATTTTAACCCATCAATTTAACTTCCATCATCTCAAATCCTAAATCCCGAATTTTCATAATATACTCTATATGCTCAAAAATGTGGGTTTTACATTTATATACTCCAAATACCACAAATCTATCTATTAATGTAAGCATTGAAGGAGAACTAGGACCCCTACCTCAAGATTCAAGCAAGAAAAGCAAGCTTTGAGAAGAATCCTCCTCAAATTCGAAGTTCAATCGGTTGAAAAATGTTGATCCTCTCTTGTTTCCATCCTTGACTTGTTCTCCATTCTTGATGCAAGAACCATGGTGGATTGTTGATAAAAGTGGAGGAAATCAAGGTTTTGGGAGCTAGGGTTTCGGACATGGAAGAGGGGAGAAGAAGAGGGGAAAGGAAAATGCAAAAAATGAGTTCAAAATCACGTTTTTGAGCTGCTGTCCTGCTATTCCCGCTCGAGCAGGTATAACTTCGAACAGGTATAACTTTTTCATGCGGATTCCGTTTTAGGTCGTTCTTGTGTCCAAATTGAAGCCCCGGAAATAAGCTTTCCAATGGTTCCAACCTCACATTCAAATTCAAAGTATGGAAGGAGAAAAGGGCAAAAGAGTGACGGCTGGTCAAAAACTCAAACTCCAAACTTGGGGCTTTTTATCTAATCTTATCCAAATACCTTGTTAAGATTTCAATTAAGGTTCCAAACATCACCCAAGGGTTCTCAATTATAATATTTAAAGTCCATTCGTCAACCCATCAATATCAAGAGTCCAACAACCGTACAAGTTTTAAGGTGACGGACACCACTTTTCATCAATCCAAAGTGAATCAAGATCCGAGTCATTACACACACACACAAAAAGACTTACACTATACATATAAAAGATTTGCACCAACATTAAAATGAAATTATTTTTTCACTGTTGAATTAAAACACAATTTTTTCAATAACTTGGGGCAAAAAGATTGAAGGACTAACTGACGGAGAATCCTTATCCTCTCCCAACATTTGTATAAAAGTGATTTGAGAGAGAATCAAGAGGATTGGTAAAGAAGATTCGGCCTCTGATGCCCTGGGCAAAACTAGGATTTTTAATTGAGGGGCTAAAATATATATTTTTCTTCATATATATATATTTTTATAATAGTACAATTTCAAAAGTCTAATTAATGTATATATTTCATCACGTTGCATATTATTTAATATTTTTTTTTGATTATTTTTACTCAAATTTGAAACTTATAATATTTATGGTGTTAATTATATAATATTGTTAAATTATGGTTATTCATGTCCTATTAAGAAATACTATAATTTTATTATTTTTTTGAAAATTGTAAATTATAATTGATATTAATGAAATATGTGATTATAAGAATATAAAATGAATGTTTATTATAAAGTCTTTATTATCGCTCTCAGTTAAGAGGTGAGAAATGAATGAAAATGGTGATCTAATAAAAAGTATAAAAATATGTATAAAGTAAATAAAAATGATGATATAAGTTGTGCAATAATGTAAAAGACGAATAATTAAGATATAGAAAAGTATCAACAAAAATAATGTGTGAGTCCCCTCCATACATAAATTTAATCTCGACCACAATATTTTTTTCCTGGTACTTTTTGTGTCTAAATTCTTGATATCCCCTTTGGTTATAAAGAGCAGTTGAAAATATTGGAATAAGTAAAAAATTTAGAGGAGATTTCAAGGAATAGCAAAAAATCATTTAGATTTTGAAGGGATCAAATCAAATTTACTTAGAATTTAAAAATAATAGCTTTTTGACTTTTTTTTAAAGTGATGTAACTTAAAAGAGGTTAAAAACTAAAAAAATATTTTTAACTTTTTTACCAAAAGAGGCCTAATTATACTGTAAATATGTTGATGACCCTTCTAGATTAATTTTGTGTTATAGACAGGTTTATCCTCTCCTCTATCTACAGTGTATCTGAATTATCACTAATCTATTTATTTTAATTTTTCAAGATATTATTGGCTTATTTTAAAAAGTTAGTTAAAAATTAATGTTTTTTTTACTCTTTTTAACTTTTTATGAAAAAACATATAAAAATATATAGATAATGTGACTTAAAAAAGCTAAAAAAAACTGGCTGTAAGCCAGGTTCAATATAGGCCATCCGACCACAATTTTGGTTCTTTGATCACTTGGTAAATAGTTCTTAAAAGCAAATAAATTAAAATAATTTGAGAAGTCAGACACAAGTTGAAGTGAGCACACTCCGAGGTCTGAGTTTGTTTAAATAAAGTTGTCCATGGTTTGCTTTTACCACAAGAATCAAATGTATAAAGAAAATTTATCTTCATAGGTATTTTATTTTAAAGTTAAAATTGATCACATCATTTCACATAAAAATTAGTATATAAAATTTCAATTTATACGTTATTACTCATATAAAATATTAGGCTTCATTTGGAGTGAGCTAAACAAGTTAATTTTTTTGGGCTCATTTGGCTATAAATGAATCAAAAATTCAATTTGTTATCAACTAAAAAAAGTTAAAATATCAACTTTTTCACTTATTAAAAATATAATTTTTTAAAATAATTTCTTAACGCATTGACCTTCTTAAATTTTAAAAAATCGAAACAATAATGTTACAAACCTATATATAAAAATTTAGAATTATCTAAAATTTCACATCAATGACTCAGATTCATTTTACATGTGGATCGCACACTATATTAATTCAATTTTCACCATATATACACCTTACTTTGAAAATTTTGAAATCGAAAACTCACAAGAAATTCAATGCGCAACTCCCTCCAGGTAAGATCAAGACATTTATTCAGCAAACATAAAACACAAACTACAAGTTAATTCCCATGCAAATTATTTTCCATAGTAGTATATCTAAGAAAGTGTAAGTTGAAGAATTTCTCTAAACTCCAACCTCCTAGTTTCACTATAAAAACTCCTATGCTTATTGGGCCAATAAGTTAACCAAATCCACCCTCTTATTTCCCACTCCATCACCTTCCCCAACTCACTCCTCTCCACCTTCCACCCCACAGTCTCTCCATACTCATCGTTCGCAAACACCACCCCTCCTTGCCTTGTAAATGGCCTGTACACACTCGAGTACCGGTTCTTAAACCACGCCTTGGGCTGTATCAATGCCATCTTTGAAGGCTTTGATGAAAACACTTCTCTTCCATCGACACTGTCGTGGAGAAACCAGTTTAGGTTTGCTGTGTCACCGTACACGGATTGCTCAAATTTCCATGGCTTTAAGGTAGTTGTCATGGTTTCTACAGCTGAAATCCTGAGTCCCAGTGAGTTTGGTTGAATGAACGAGCCTTCGAGGGTTTTTTCTAGGCCGATTTCCCTTGTTGGGTTGTCTGAGGACTTGGTTACTGATACGGATAGAACGTTGGTTTGGGGAGAGAGCTGTAGAGAGATTCGTGAGGGGAAGTGCTTTTCGGATGTTCCGGCTCCTCGCTCGGTCATGAGAGTCTCGGTTACAAGTCGGATAATGTCGCACCTGATTGAAAAAACAAAAAACACTTAAATAATAAATCTAAGACACAGAAACCAATTAATCACATAAAATAATTTTGAATATACATATGTGGAATTCATTCTAAAAATTGTTATTTAACTAAAATTATTCCTCTATATGTGTCATCATTTTATTTTTAATAATGAAATTAGATATTCAATAATAAATTTTTTTTTTTTGCTGCTGAATTTTTATATCATTCACTTCTTCTACATCCTTGTCCTCTACTTGTAACCGCAACCATGCCTCCTGTTATCTATCTCGTCTCTAACATCTACCACTCTGCTTGTTACTATCACCCTTTCAAAACCTTCAACTCCCACCCACGTCGCTCTTTGAAACCGTAATTTGGTGATAAATGGCATGGAAGAGAGGAGGAATGAGAGAAAATAATTGAGATTAGGGATGTGGGTCAATTTTAGAAATATGGGTGAAGTACTTAACAGTGAGATAGAAAAAAAAAATTATAAAAATATTAGGAATACAAGTGATTCTATGATGAGGTGAAAGTGAAAAATTGTGTAGGTACAGATGATGTTTAGATTTTTTTGTTTTTTTGTCTAACTGATAAATAATTCCCCCTTGAAATATTGGGGTCATAAAGACTAAAAAATTAATAATTTCAAAATTTTATATGAGCGCTAAAAAATAGATTGAAAAGAAATAATCATCAAAGTAACAAGTCTAAGGCCTTGTTTGGGATGGGCCAAATTGGCTAAATTCAATAAAGATAAAAACAGGTTAATTTAGTCAATAAAATAAAATATTACATCTAAATAATAATCATTTCACTTTACACCCATTAAATCAATTACAAAAAAGCTAAAATTTATCCCAAACGTAATTTTTTTAGGCAAGCTAAAATAGTCGCAAATTAAAAAAGTCAGGCTAAATTAACCCAAAATTAGGGTAAGAGTCAAAAATTTACTACAAAAATATTAAAATTTTACCTAAGGAAAAGATTTTGGTATACGCCCCTCAAAGGGTGTAGAATTTTCCAAAAATGGGAAGACTATGGTACACATTCAAAGGGTGTGTACCGTATATACCTTACAAGTAAAGAAGAAAATGAAATAATTTTATGCCTTAATAACATATAAGGCATAATTAAAGATCTCATAAATCATAATTAAAATAAAGCATAAGTAAAGAAAAAAAAAAATTATAATTAAAGAAGAAAATAATATACTTAAGGGTGCAGGGGCGTTTATAATAGAATTTTTCAAAAGAAGGAATACATAAACGGATTAAACTTTTTTTTTTTTTTTGAACAAAGAAAACAAAAAAAGGATGTTCTAAAGTGTCATTATTGTATCCGAGGCCTGGGTTCCGAAGTAATCGGTTGTTGGCCTAATTTTACCTAATTTATAGGAAGAGACCTACCATCAAGGTACTAGCGAAACTCAACCACACATTACAGATAAGCCTAGGTTGGTTGTCGCCCTGATTTGACCAAAATAGTAGGAAATGACCCACCATTGAGACGTTAGTAGAGTTCAACCACACGTCGCAGATGAACCCAAGTTTCGAATGAAAAACAGAACGAGATTTTCGAAAAAAACTAACTGCGTATCAACAAAATCGACTCTCAAATTTAAACTTGTCTTGCATGTGAAAGTGATACCTTCTCCATTAGGTCACCATCTCATGATAACCGGATTAAAATTTGACTCTTATATAATATAATAAAATGTATACCAAATTTTATACACTAAACTGGAATTAGTGAAAATTCGTTTTTGAATTTTGTTGTTTCCATTTCCCCCCTCAAAGAAATCAACGTACCTTATGTTATCTACGTTCACCATCACGTCAACCCACTTCTCTCGAACAATCACTTTGTAATTCAATTGAATCACCCCCTCAAGCTGGTGATAGTTCAAAGAGAACCACAATCGCTCATCAGGAGGAGGATTGGTCGATTTCTCAACATCCATGGCAATCACAGGACAATACAGTTGAACTTTCCACAACCCAACATTCGAAACTCCGTACGAAAACAGAGGCGATGGAGTTTTGATGCTATGGTTGAGCATGGCTTGAAGCTCCACAATCCAATTCGTGATCGAGAGATTCACTGATCTCATCCACTGCTCTTCCAAACTCGACCCCACGAGTCTCGCCAATAGCTTCGTCGTCTCTCTCGATCGCGGACACGCGAGTTGATTCTTCAGAATGTTAAGACTTTCCGATCGGAGATCTGCAGGAGCTTCGTAGATGCAAATCAGGAAAGTTAGAGTCAGAAACGAGACGTTGAAGATGTCTTTGAAGTTGTTCGATGAATCGATTTGGGGGATTCTGAGGAACGATGTGGTTCTATTAGGGCAGTAATTGAGGACGTCTTCGATAAAATTGACGAAGAGATTAGAGACGGTTTCTTCGTCGATTGAGTTTGTGAATTTGGAGTTGAGTTTGAATGGTTTTGAGGTCCAGAGAGAGATTGGGAGGTTGTAATCTGCGAGAATTGAGAAGGAGAGGGAAGAAGATTGGGGGTTTTTGGATATGGAGAGTTTGAGAGATGGTTGGGAAGAGCTTAAACAACATATGCATATGGACATGGAATCTTTTCTCCATTGAGTGATTGGTGGGAGGTTCAGAATCCATGTCCATACATCTGGGAAGAAAGAAGAAGAAGAAGAAGAAGAAGAAGCCATGGAAGCAGAGGTTTGAGCTTTCTCTGATTCTTTGGGCATTTGAAGGTGATGATCATATTTAAAGGGAGAATTCAATTACACACACTGGACCTGCTAGGATCATGAAAAAAAAAAAAAAATGATCATAAAAGAATTTTCACTTTTAAATTATATATACAATAAAATATTACACTCTAATTAAAGGCGGACAAATCTTCATGTATTTTATAATATTTTTTTTATGATCTCTAATATTATTCTTACGCTATTTTCTTCACCCATTTTTTTTAAAATATATTTTTTAATTATAATATTATTTTCAAATATTTAATTATGACTTTTTATATTTCATTATGACTTTTTTTTTTTAGTTATGCTGATGCATATAATCTTCCTCTATTTAAAGACTCTTTTTCTGGATATGTATATATGAAGCTAAGTTTTTGATTTTGAAAAACTTAATAGAATCTATCTGTTGGTAGATGTTATGTGTGTCATTTAATAAAATAAAATATTTATTATATATTGTATGCTATATTATTTAAGTGGTAAGAATTTTTTTAATAGATTCAAAGTTCAAATTTTATTCCTCTTATTTATTTAATTTTTTTAAATTAAAAAAAAGAAAGAAGAGATATATGACCTAAGGAAGCAAACTAAACTTATAGACAGATAAAGTTATCTTCTCTTTGATTTTGAGAAAGGAAAATACAATTGGATAAGAAAGTAATTATAGTTTTTTGCATGATCAGAAATAAAAATAAAAATAAAAATAATTTTTCTTGAATTTTTTAATAATTAGATTTTTTTTAAAAAAAAAATTAAATTATTTTTACCTCATAAACAAATTATACCAAAAACTCTAATGCATAGTAAAATAAAAATAAATAGCTTTTATGAGTTGTGACTCTCTGAGTAAGAGTGATAAACGAACCAAACAATTTGAGTTCGACTCGGTATTTGGTTTATTAAAAGTTCGTTCAAGTTTGATTCGTTAAATAAACAAACCAAGTTTGAATACATTTTAAAACTCGTTAAGGTTTTCAAATCAAGCTTGAATAGCTAATTGCTTGTTCAACAATAAATCTAAAATTATATAAAATATCAAACTATTCAAGGTTGGCTCAATAAAAGTTCGTTTGATATCGGCTCCAAAGTTTAATAAATCAAGTTTAAATAAATTTCAAAACTCATTAAAATTATCAAACTAAGCTTGAGCAATTTATTGTTCGGCTCATTCACCCCTACCTGTGAGTGTTTGAGGTTTGCTTGTTTTATGGCTTTTTTTTTTTTTTTTTTTTTTGGGGCTTATTTTTTTTATCTTTAGTGAATTTTGTTTTATATTTTTAAAAAGTTTTAGGTTTTTAGATGCATTGACGAGACGAACTAGAAAATGAAAAGATTTTTATTCTTTTTTTTTTTTAAAAAAAAGTCTAGAAAAGACAAAAATATGCCAAAAGAAGAAAATAGTGGACCTTTTTTTTAAAAAAAAAAAAAAACTTATTTTGGTTTTTTCAATTCTTTTGAAATTTAAAAAAAATAAAAATTTTAGATTCATCTACACGGAAATAATTTAACAAAATTTTGGAAAAAAATCATTAAAGGCAAAAAATTGCAAAAAAAGAAGAAGAAGAAGAAGCTCTTTTAGGTGTTGCCAAACACGTACGCCATGTAACTGTGACTGTATTATGGAAGTTCTTTCTGAATTTTGTGATATGTCTGGGCATACAATCAACTTTGATAAGTCTAAATTGTTCATTTCCCCCAACATCCCGCGAAGAGAAGCTCTCTCCCTAAGCCTTAGGTGTGGTCTTTCTATCACTAGAGATCTTGGTAAGTACTTGGGCACTCCCCTCTTGCACAGTCGTCTGAGTAAAAACCACCTGAAAGGCCTCATTGAAAAATTGGATAAAAGACTATCAGGATGGAAAGCCAAAACTCTCTCCCTAGCTGGCAGAACCACTCTCATCAAAACTGTTACCTCTGCCATCCCAAATCATCTTATGCAAACCATGGAAGTTCCTCGTCAGATTTGTGACCAAATAGACAGGTTGAACCGTAATTTTCTCTGGGGCAGTACTGATAACAGTAAAAAAGTCCACCTTGTGAATTGGCACTAGGTTTGTAAATCTAAGAGAAATGGGGGTCTTGGCATCAGGAACTCCAGGGACCAGAATACAGCTCTCATTTCTAAGTTAGGATGGAAAATTATCATTAATTCTGAGGAGCTTTGGGTTAAAATCCTGAAAACTAAGTACCTAACGAATCATTCTCTCTCTAATTGGCCTGCTAAGAGAAGAGCATCACATACTTGGAAGAGCATCATTAGAAATAAAAAAGTTTTGGACAACAACATCAAGTGGAATGTTGGTAATGGTGTCAACATAGCCCTTTGGACTGACTGGTGGTGTGGAAATCAACCTCTGTGTTCGTCTATTCAAGGGAATCATATTGACACTACCACCAAAGTTAGCTCCATTATTGATGAAGCCGGGAATTGGGACCTTACATCCATCCAAGATCTTCTTTCCCAACAGGACAAAGAGGCCATTGCTAACATTTACAGACCCAGGTATGTCTCACTCACTGACACTCCCCAATGGAAGGGATCCAACAGTGGTAATTTCACCACAGCTGCTGCTTACCAAGCGATAATCAAGGAAGAAAGAGAGGAGTTTGACTGGCAGTGGTTATGGAAAATCAAGGCACCACATAAACTCAAAAGTTTCCTTTGGCTTATTTTTCATGAGAAACTTCTAACCAATCATATGAGGCTAATCAGGAATTTGTCTAACTCTGATCATTGTCCCAGGTGTCAACTTCATCGAGAAGATATGCAACATCTACTTCGAGGTTGTTTTAAAGCCAAGGCAATTTGGTTACACTTCAAAAGCTTTAGCTGGTGGCAACTTAGCATCACCACTCCCTTGAAAGTTTGGCTCAAAACTAACCTAAGGAGCAAGGATCATGTCAACAATATTCAATGGTCAACAATTTTTTTGTCTACTCTCTGGATCATCTGGAAAGATAGGAATAAAACTGTGTTTGACAAGCTGTCCCAACCTGCACATCTCAGCGTTAACCTCATTCTAAAACAAGCTTCGGAAATTCAAGAAGCCTTCCAAAGCACACTGAATCCCAATTTCAGAAATCCCATATTAATGTTGTGGTCTTTTCCCATTGCAGGTAAACTCAAGTTAAACACAGATGGAAGTTCCAAAGGCGACCCGGGGCAATCAGGTTATGGCGGGCTGCTAAGGGATGAGGTGGGAACCTGGCTATGGGGTTACATCGGTTATCTAGGCAACTGTACAAGCCTGGAAGCTGAACTCTGGGGTATCTATCGAGGTTTAACCATTATCATGCAAAAAGGGCTGGCCAATGTTGAAATTGAAACAGATTCACAGACAGCCATGGCTCTAATCTGTGATGGAGCTGAAGCTAACTCTCCCTATCGAGCCCTCATTGAGGACGCTAGCTTCCTGTTAAGGCGATGCCAATGCTCAATCAAAGCCATACCCAGAGAAGCCAACCAAAGTGCTGATGCCCTAGCTAATTTGGGAGTTAACCAACAAGAATATACTGTATTTCTTGATGATCCTCCGAACACCATCCTTCCTTTGTTGATCACTGACATGTGCAGTGCTAGCTCTAGTAGGGTTTAAAACATTCTCTGGAATGCTTTGTTCTTTGTCTTTAAGTTTTCATTTGAATCAAAAAAAAAGTATTTGTGGAATAATTTAGAAAAATAATTTTTTAGAGAGTTTACAAAATTCAAAAATTTGTGTGGCTGTATGTTTTGAAAATAGTTTTGAAGTTTGAGATAATTAATTTTAATTTTAATTTTTTTTTTTGTTTTCAGCTGAATAAATGTGTATGAGAGAAAAAATGATTGATTGATATGCAAGATATGTAAGAAAGAGATGGAAGAGAAAAAAAAATGATTGATTGATATATAGTATAGAGAAAAGTAATTTAATTTAATTTTTTTTTTGAAAATTTTTATCCAAACAAATTTTGAGATTTTTTGTTTCCCCTCAAAAATTATATCTCTAAATACAAACCAAAGGAGGCCATAGCATCGGGCGGTATGATTGGACTCTCTGAATCTTGAAAAATATATTTTTTATTTTATTCTATTTTTAAAATTTTGGAGAAGAAAGTTAATAAGATTAATAATTGGATAAGAAGTTTTAGTAATTATGTTAATTGAGGAGGATATATAAGAACTGTTTCCATGAAGAAATGTGTTGACATAAATAAAATAAATTGAAATTGACCTCATATTATGTTTATCAGGGTTGTATAAATGTTAAGCATAATCCACTCTGATTAATAGTAATTAGCAATGATTTATTAAGGGCAAATTATATCAGTAATGCCTATATTTTGTCACTTATATCATTTTGATCCTATAATTTTAATTAACTTGATTTTGATTTCGTTAATTTTAGATTTTATCTCAATTTGGTCTAATTGAAAATACCGATTAAGATTTTTGAAGGAAAATAGTCATTGAATTGGTTAAGATTAACTCACTGAGTTGAACAAATTTATCATTTTGACTATCAAAATAATAACACTTGTCGTTTATATGCGCATTTTCTATGAAAAAATACTAATAATTGTAATCAGTTGGATTAAATTCAGATAAAATCATAAATGTATAATGAAAGGAAAAATTACTCATAAATCCTATTTTAATAAATGTTACACAAATTGGTCCTGAATGTTTTTTATTAAACCATTTAGTCCTAAAAAACATCACCAACATCACTAAAAAACATCATAAAAACATCAATATCATCAACTACATTGTAAAACATTATCAGAATAACATCCTAAAACATCACAACATCATCAAAAACAACATCGTAATAAACATTCAAGACAAAATAACATATCAAATTCATTTAAACATAAACACTAAAAATTAGATTCATTTAAACATCAAATTTCAAACATCAGATTCAGTAATATAATGTAACACCAACCCAAAATGGTAAACATCATATTCAAACATCAAATTCATTAAATTGTCTGCTTCCCAAAGCTAGGGTTTTGTTTGGAGCCCTAGACTTGTTAATTCGATGATGGACCGAACTCTCTTCCCTAATCCCCCAATCACCATTGTGGAGGTTTCTTAGCCCTTCAATGTCTCTCATCGAGACCTCGATCGATTGCGTCCATCAACACCTCGATCGCCTCCCTTCCAAACGCAGACTCGACGATTATGCCCCCTCCGATTCCGACTTTTGTTTGGACCACCACAACCTTCCATAGATGGTGCCACAGAACCACCCACTGCTATGGATGATGTTTTTCACCCGACAGTGGAAGATGAATCAGTGATCGGCCACCGTAGCCACCACCATAAACACCAGCGCTATCCAATCGCCCACAAATCCATTATCAAAATAATGCCCACCCACTACCCAAGCCCTCTTGTTCTTTTATTCTGTATGTAGATGTAGATGTAGATGTAGATGTATACTTTGTAAAATCAGTATCTGGATGTATATATACAAACCCACCTTTTAAATTTAATTTTTAGAACATATACACATCTACATCTATTTTCTCCCTCTCTTCGAATCTGCAATCGAAGCCCAACCATCTACAGTGGGTACAGTTTGGAACATCAATTTATTCAGTTTGGAACATCAATTGATGTTTGAAACACCCACGATTTTGTTTGAAATGAAACACCATTAAAGTGAGATTTAATTGTCTAGAAAATCGGAGATCAATGTTTGATGTTGCCGATTTGATGAAAGTTTTTTTTGTGAGATGTTTGAAGCAGATTTAATTGCAGATTTCTGGGTGTTTGATGTTTGAAACACCCACGGTGATGTTGCCGATTTGATGATGTTGCTTGATCTACATTAATTTTTGTTGTTTGAAACACCCAAAATGTTTGATGTTGTTTTGATGATGATGTTGTGATGTTTGACGTTATTTTTGATTATGATGTTTGATGTTTGATGAATAATGTTTGATGTATGATGAATAATCCTAATGTTTAATGGTTGATGTTTGATGAATAATCCTGACGTTTGATAATGTTAGATATTGGATGAATAATTCTAACGTTGATATTGTTCTCACCGAAATTATATGAACAATCCTGACGTGGTAATGTTTGATGTTTGATAAATAATTCTGACGTTGCTAATGTTTGATGTTCGATGAATAATATTAGACATAAAAATGCCTATAGTAAGCTTTTAGAGAAATAGGACCTATTAATCTAACAAAAAATATTTAGGACTAAATGGTTTAACATTTCCAAATTTGGAATTTATTGGTGCTTTCCCCTTCTATTATTACTATTTTTGTTTCAAAACTCGAAATCAAAAATATATAATTTATATTGTAGCAAGTGTGCAACACAAGCAAGGGATTTTCTTGGGCATTTTATATCTCAGATGATTAAGGCATGCATGTCAATATTCTTTTTTTCATATTGTAAAGCATCTTTCGCCAACCTACCTTTTGATAAGTAAACAATATTTCTACATAAGTTTAGGAATAGAAAAATCAAACACAAAGTTAGACATAAAAAAATATGTGAATAAATATTGACATGGTGGAAGAATCTATGGGTTAGGATTGGATAGACATTAGATCAGAATATTTGCTTATACACTTTACGCAAAAGAAAACATTAGGCCATCAACCAATGTATGTAGCCAATTTTATAATTTTCCATGTGTGGGCCAATATGCTAATTATTTTAATTTGTGAGAAAAATTGAATTAATTGTTGCTTGCTAAATAAGAGATATTAGTAATCCTGTCAAGCGGTTAGTTATCAATTTTAAATAGAATTAAAGTACACCTTAGTCATATCATTTCGGTGACTCCATCAATCGGTTAATGATGAAATTTACATGAGATTAAGATACCTTAGTCATATCAAAGCTAAGTGTAAGATATTGGTGAAAAATTATAATAAGAGTTATCTCTTAGAATCCATTAGATCCCTACTCTCACATATATATTTTGCTACTCAATCTCATTTGAGGAGGGCGTACGGTATTGTGCAAAGAGAGTAAAAGGCTCCATCTACATTCATCCAACTTCTCTAGAGTTCAATACAAGTTTCAATGAATTCATCTTCCTTTAGAGTTTTGAACTTAATGCATTATTAATTTCATGCTTCAAACTTCAGTGAAATTGGTTCTAGGGTTTCTAGGAGTCTTAAACTATAAGAAACGTGTGGTATCAAAATATTCCACCTCTCTCATCTTTTTCAACTTTTTTTCTTTTTTTTTTTTTTTACTCTAATTAGGCAGCAGAATTAAGTGTATTATATAGATACAGATGCGTTTTATAATTTATGCTAAATGATCTTCTTTAAAGCTTGCACAAAATTCTCTAGCTAGTAGTAGTTCCTAATGCTATCATAGGTAGTACTAACTACCATGCGCATCTGATTCGAACATGTGTTTCAAAGCATAAACTTTACGCTGTGTTTGGTTGAGGGATTTGGGGAGGGATTTGGAAAAGGAAATGGAAAAGGTGTGTGAAACTAGGTGAAATGTAGGTATGTTTTATTCACATTTCACCTACCATTTCCATTTCCCTTTTCAAATCCCTTCTCAAATCCCCCAACCAAACACAGCATTAGGCTAATTTGAGAAGGAAATATGGAAAAGGGAAGGTCAAAAGATTCGAATCAACCAATACCAATGTGGAGTCATGCTATTATATACATTTCGTGTATATTATATGTAATTTATGATATTTATAAATATCATAATTAAATCACTTTATAACTAAAAAAATTACAATTGGTTATATTCCCATTGAAGACTTCATAAGATAATTGATAAATATTAAGGGTTCATTTATTTTGACATAAAATATTTTCTGTTGTTTGGTTGAATAAAACGTAAGTAAAACATTTTTTAAGTAAAATATTTTTGCATCATTTTTCAAAAAATGATTTACTTTTAAAATTTTCAATTTTTGTAAATTTGACTCTCACTCACTATTTTTTTAACACATTTAGTCTTTTTAAATAAATATCTTAACTCACTAAAGAATCATAAATAACACTTTATTGAATAAAAAATTCTCTTTTAAGTAATAAAATGTTTTTATTTCAAATGTCAAAAAATAAAAACAAATATATATATATATATATATTTGCAAAATCAATTTACTATAAAAATATATTTTTCTCATAAAATATTTTACATTAAAACAATCGGGGCTTAAGGAATTGTTTGGGATGATCTAAATAAATATACTTTTTGATTTTTTACAAAAATATATATAAAAAATAGAGAAGTGATGTGACCAAAATAAATGCACTTTTTTAATTTATGCCAAATAGTGCCCGAATGTTTATTAATGTCTTTCTTTATTTAATTTTTTTTTCCCCTTTTGTAACTGTATTTTTTGGATGGGAATGGAAAGAGTCGAAAATTTTAGTCTATTCATTTTTAAAAAAAGAAAACTTACCATATTTATTACTAGAATATTCAATGAAATTTGAAGAAAATAACAAAAAGTTAAAAAGAACCAATAGTATAATTACAAATATATTTTTCTTATTTAAAAAGTCTAAAAATCATTAAAAAATGAATTAGTTGATAAAATTATAGCAAATCATATATATATATATATATATATTAAAAGTAGTGTTTTTCTAATGCTTAGGTGACACATTATAAGTGTTTTCTTTTTTTCTAAAAGAGCCACGTCAGTATATATTTTCTTAATTACATATAGAAATCTACACAAACCCAAATCAAATTTAAATTTTACTAACCTTACCTATTTTATATGAATTTTATTTGACAAATATTTCTTTTTCATATATTTTACCATAAATTGAAATAATTCACAAATCCAATACCAATTTTAAGTTTCACTTTTTTCTTCTTAATTCTTTTAAGGGTATTTGATTTTTTTTTCTTTGTACATTATTCTATACCCAATGTTGAGGATCACAGCTTAAGAGCTCAGGCCACATTAGACCATAGCCCAGGCTGCAACGTAACCTCAGCTACTTTACAATCCATATTAGTCCATGGCTCATAGTTAGTTAGGAGGTTACAAGTTTGTTAAGATGGTTAGATAGTTTGTTATTAGTCTTATATCTTTGTGTATAAATATATAAGATGTAATACTTGCCAAATAATGAAAAAGATGATTTGTTCATAGCTTTTCTACATGGTATCAGAGCTCCTGCTCCAACGAGCAACTGATCCATGGCATCTCCCTCATCTTTATCTTCATCTTCTCTATCTTCATCACTTCCGTCAAATTTAACTCAGTTAATCTCTAATCTTTCATCATTTGTGATAGTCAAGCTTGATGGATCAAATTTCATCATTTGGAAGACTAAACTCTCTAATATTCTTAGAGCAACAAACCTTCTTGGTTATGTTGGTGGATCAACTCCATGTCCTTTTTCTACAATCATAGATTCAATAGGCACCGAAGGACCTAATCCAGATTATCTTCAATGGAACATGATTGATGCACACTTGCTAAGTTGCATCACTACTACACTCACACCTTCAATCTATTCCACTGTGTTTCAATTCCGTCATTGCTCTGAAGTTTGGACTTCACTTCAGAAGCGTTTTACATCTCTATCTAGATCACATATTCATCAATTAAAGAACAAATTGAATAGTGTTGCCAAGAAACCTGATACAATGGAGTATCTCTCGAAGATTAAAGTCTTAGTCAGTCAATTAGCACTAGCCTATCATTGAAGATGATGGTCTGGCATTAATAAATTTAAATGGTCTTCCTTCTGAATATGATGCTTTTACTACTGCAATTCGTGCTAGATCAGACACCATCACCATGGATGATCTCTCCTCTTTATTGTGTTCTGAAGCCATTCATTTATGCTGTGTTTGGTTGGGAGATTTGGGGAGGGATTTGGAAAGGGAAATGAAAAAGGTGTGTGAAACTATGTGAAATGTAGGTATATTTTTTTCACATTTCACCTACCATTTCCATTTCCCTTTCCAAATCCCTCTTCAAATCCCTCAACCAAACACAGCATTAGAATCTAAGCATAAGAAAATTACAGAGCCAACTATAGCCTTTTCTACAGTTAAAGAATTTACAAATTCATTTAACATCTCTTCAAGAACTCAAAATTTTGGTCAATCTCGAGGTCGATTTTATTCTAGAGGTGAACTAGGAGGACGAAATTCAGGATCTTATAGAGGTCGTGGCCGATTTGGTCCATCTCGAGGCAGAGGATGATTCTCTAATCAAATTTGCCAAATTTGTGGAGGCTTTAATCATTCAGCAATGGAGTGTTGGCATTGCATGGATCCACAGTTTCAATCTCAAAATCAATCTAGCTTTTTATCATATCAGTCACAAAATCACAGTCAATAGCAATAACCAAGGGCTCTTGTTACTTCGTCATCAGTTTCCATGGCTACTTCTTCTGTAGGAACTTCTTCAACTCCAGGTCCTTATTGATTTACTTGTGGGGAATTATAGATTTTCCCTAACAGGTACTTGGATTCTGCGGCAACAGACCACATGACTAATGATCTGAGTCATCTTAGTTGCTATTAGCCTTACCAAGGCTCTGATCAGATTACTACAGGTGATGACAACTCTATTCCAATTCAAAATGCTAGTAAAGGTCTCCTCCCTACTCCTTATCATACTTTCAAACTTAACAATGTACTTCATACAGATTCAATAGCTTCTAATCTTGTCTATATTATATATTAAGGAAAATTGAGTTTCTAATGAGAAGAGCCTTATGAAGCTCAAACGTTTATAATTTTTTTTTTTAAATTCTTATTTTTTAAATAATTAAAAAATCTTTTATTAGCTAACTTTTATTGAATTATTAAAAAAAATATTATTATGCCTTAATTTACACATTTCAAAAGAAAAGTTAATTAATTCATTTATAAATTTAAATTTAGAAATTTGAAAGGAAAGTTAACTAATAAGTTTTAAAATTTAAAAAAAAAATCTGCTAACTTTTATTGAATTATTTAAAAAAAAATATTATTATGCGTTGATGTATATATTTCAAAAAGAAAGTTAATTAATTCATTTAAAAATTTGAAAAGGATTAGTTTTGAAATTTAGATTTTTGTACCATTAAAATATAGATTTTAAACCATATGTAGAATGACATGTGTATTTTAAAATTTTATAAATTCAAAAAATTGAGGAAAATAGGTTGGGATTTCAATCCTTAAAGAGGCCACAATGTTTTTGCTTATATAATAGTAGATAGATGACTAAAATATTTTTTTCTATTAGTTTTATTGATTGAAAATAGGTGAATGGGTTTAGATTGAAAATAAATCAAAATATTAGAATTTAAATTGACAAAATTTAAAAATTAAGATTTATTTTGTTATAAAGCTTAAATCTTGATTTTTTTTTTTTTGGTTCCAAAAAACAAATACTGTGAAATGAAAAATATGGCAGGCCGACCAGTTAAAGGTCCAAATTTGCAGCCCATAAACATCAGTAATTGGAGCCTTTTAAGGCCTCAATCATTAGTCCATAAATTTTCGCCATTTATACTTTAAATGGCCCAATATGGATAGCTCTAAATTACAGCCTAATTTCTTTGCTCTCTTGACCTACAAATTGCTAAAGATTACTTCAAAGGCTTTAAAGTTTAAGTCCGATTTTAGCCCAAAAGACTTTAAAGAATCAGTTTCATAATATTAAAACCTTTTGTTGAGCGCTAAGAGGACCTCTAATGGAATGATTAAAAAAATTTGCTTATATGACTTTAAGTGTTTGTTAGTTTAGAAAGTGGATGTGCGCTTCAATAGTGTAGTTGTAAGAGGAGCTAATTTGAGTCCATTAAATTAATTAGGCCCAATAGCCCAAGGTTGGTGGGCCCGAATTTATTGCAAGCCCAATATTGGTGGGCCTAGATTTATTGTCATCAAACGGGTCAAATCGCTCTAAGCCTCGAAAGGGTTCGGATCCATGAACTTAGAGACTTACTCGGGCCCGGATTCGAAAATGTTCAGATCCACGAACCTAGAGATCCGAAGCACTTGGCTTCGAACGGATTCAGATGCAATCTAGAAACCGTTCCATTAATGAGTCCTAGAACATTTGCGGACTTGGAGCTTTCCGGGATCTACGTACCAGAACCATGGGCGTAATGGAGTCCGAACAAAGGACCCGATCCCGAGGATGGTGAGTGGAGATAAATTCACTCTTCAGTTAAACTAGTCGATACCCGGGTCGAGGTGGCACAATCTAGGGGGTCCTTGAGACTCGACAATATTTATGGCAGGGCGTTCTCTTGAACTACCCCTGACCCTTCTGTGACAGGGCGTCCTCTAGGGCTACCCCTGACCCCTTGGGATGATTGGGGATCATTGGTTAGGTGTGGCTAAGAAGAAGGGTTCTCCGAGAGGTTGATCTCCTCTTTGAGGGTTTTCCTCATCCTCGGAGAGGTCACCTCATCGGACAAGGTGGTTAGAGAGAATATTCCCCATGTGCTTTGCACATGGGCTCCATCTTACATCATGAAGTGTCTATAAATAGCACCCACCCATAGATTTACAAGTGATGGATTTTGGAAAGACAACTCTTGGGAAAGAACTAATTTTCTTTCTCCACTATCAACTTTGAGAGTGAAAGTGGGAGATCCATGGGAGAGTTTTGCCATTTTTCTCTCTCTAAATACTTTGCTTTCTTCTTCACCTAATCTCTTATCTCTATCATCTCTTTGCTTTTGTGTTCTTAGTTGTGACTATTGAAGAATCTAAGCCTCTTATCATTTCTAGAGAATTTGAATTATCTTCAAAGATCTTCGAGAATTTTCGAATTTTCTAACAACTTTCTTGAACCCTCTTATACATTTGGCGACTCTGCTGGAGAGGCGGATTGGTTAATGGTCTCAACAAGATTCAGAATCTACACAACTCCGGTGAAGATGGTGGGAGAAGAAGAAGTTCATCAACAAGGCTCTTCTAATGGTGGTGATGAAAGGACTCAAGTTCAACACTCACCTCTCATCCTATAAGCCATTCAAGGACTCCAACACACTCAACAAGAGATTCTCATGACCTTTCAAAATCTCACCCACACCATGTTGGTGATGGGTTCGAATTTCACAACACCAGCAACAAATGGAGGTCAAGTCGGCGCTGACAAGCATCAACAACTTCATGGTAATGTTGGGAATGGTCAAAACCATCAAGATCCATCCTAAATTCTCCCTGAAGTTGTACAAAATGGTGTGCAAAATCAAGTGCTAGGAGGAACAAGTCATGGTTAACCTGTGGCCCATGGAGTGTAAAATCACGCACTTGGAGGATCGAGCCATGGTCCAGCGGTGGTTGGAGGAGTTTGTGGTTCGATGAATGGTGTTCCAGTAGCTGTGGAAGTTCAAGAAAGGCCCACATAACTTTCTCTACAAAATAGTGCTCCACTCATGCCTAATTTTGTTCCACCGATTATAAGTTTTACCTACGTATTGAGCGGGTCTCCTTTGGCTCCAACGTCGAGTTGGCAAGCCCAACCCAGTATAGCCGTGGTGTGTAATGGACTTTATGGGACCCAATGTAACGTCCCATTACCAAATGGCATGTCCATAGGTGCCAATGGCCAATATCGTCATGTGTCTTCACCGATGATGAATTCTAAACACCCGAATGGCCAAGTCACTCTAGGCTCGGTCTTCGGGTCTACAAGTCAAGTTCCGGGAATACCACCATCAAGTTCTTTCCCTCAACAATTTCTCACTCTCGCCGATGTGCAGGCCATGTTCGATTTCGAACAGGGTAAGAGGACTTTACCCTCTTTGCCCAATCTAGATGTCAAGCTACCATACCCTATCGAGATGTTGAGTTATCCATACCCAGAGGGGTACACGGTGTCGAAGTTTATCAAATTCGATGGCAAGCAAGGAAATGCTCGAGAACATGTTGTTCGGTTCATAGAGACTTTAGGGATTGATGGTTCAAATCATGTCCTCCGACTGAGAGAATTCTCCAAGTCCCTCAATGACCGAGCATATAGTTGGTACGTTAACTTGGGCCCAAACTCTATCCGAATTTGGGAGGAGATAGTTAACAAATTCCACGCCAAATTGTTTCAGGTGGCCGAGAAAGTGACCACACTCACCCTGTGTAAGGAAAAACAACGAGAAGGTAATGACATTCTCAAATATGTGAAGAGGTTCCAAGACAAAGCCGTAGATTATCATGAGACTGTAGAAGAAAGCTACTTGGTCCAAATCTGTGTTGAAGGGGCATTGAATGGGTACAAGATGCTTCTCGTTAATCACAAGCTACCCATCTTCGTGGCAATAATTGAAGCATCCCGGAACATCAACATACCTCAGTCTCAGGAGTTTGGGTTCGAGACTAGTTATAAAACCAATTTCAAGACATCCTGAGGACCTTCTGTCACCGTGGCTTCCGCGTCTTTTACCCGAAAGTCACAGGGAGAGGAATTTAGAGGTCAAAAGAGGAAAAATTGTGAAGATGACACTCATTTTCTGTATAGTGTTGAGGAGGTGAAGGCCTTAGTTAAAGAATGGGTGGCAGACGGGGAACTAAAGTTGCATTGTATCGAAGAGCTTTTGCTGAAGAAGGACCGCGAGGGCCCTAATTATTGTGTTTTCCACCAATCACTAGGACATCCTACAGAAAAGTGCCGGACGCTTAAGAAGATCTTTAGAAAGAAAGTGAAAGCAGATGAGCTAGAGTTCAAACAATAGTGGCCCCCAGGATATCTTAGAAGACGTGCTTATGATGGTGTATGACGACCACAACTCGAGCAGTTAGTGAAAGTTTTCCGAAGGACCTTGCAACTCTAGGGCCAAATGTCAACATTCCGTAGAAGAAGTCTATCTATGACATTTACAATTTGTATTTACTGCATTGTCTAAGAACTTTCTATCTTTCTTTCTTATGTTATGAAGAAAGTTATTTCCCCCATATTGTATATCTCCATTAGAAATTTATTTTCTCTATATTGTGTATCTTCATTGTGTTATATTGCTTGAGACAGTTTTCAAATTTTGTTGCCCTTCAAAGAAAAAAGATGAATAGTAAACTCGATTACCAACCTGAAGGGACCTTTCTTGATGCAGTAGAAGTGTACTCCACTCTAACCTCCGAAGAGCAGCCATTGTTTCCATTAATGCGAGCTTCGAAGATCATTCTTGCTGAAGCAGAGTGTGTGCTCCCACTCAGATTTTCAAAGAACAGATCTCGCTTCTGTCAGTGTGAACTTCGAGGGATAGCATTTGCTTCCATTGATTGCTAAAGAAAAAAGTATGCTTCCACCAAGACTTTCGAGGGACAACCCTTGCTTTCATTTGGACTTTCAAGGAACAAAACTTGTTTCCATCAGTGCAAGCTTTGAGAATCTCTCTTGTTGAAGTAGAGTATGTGCTCCCACTCAGATTTTCGAAGATCAAATCTTGTTTCCATTAGTGCAAGCTTCGAGGATCTCTCTTGTTGAAGTAGAGTGTGTGCTCCCACTCAGACTGTCTAAGAGAAAATCTCGTTTCCATCAGTGTGTGCTTTGAGGATCTTTCTTGTTGAAGTAGAATGTGTGCTCCCACTCAGACTTTTGAAGAACAGACCTCGCTTCTATCAGTGCGAGCCTCAAGGATCTTTCTTGTTGAAGTAGAGTGTGTTCTTCCACTTAGACTTTCGAAGAACAACCCTCGAGACTCGGTGGCTTATCAGAAGGGCTCTTCTTGCCAAAGTAGGGTGTGTGCTACTATTCAAACTCCTGAGGGACAGCCTTGCTTCCATTTGAATTGCTGAGGGACAACTCTTGCTCTCATTAGTGCGAGTCCGAAGAACAGCCCTTGCTTTCATCAATATGAGCTCTGAGGATCTTTCTTTTCAAAGTAGAGTGTACTCTTACTCGAACTCCTGAGGGATAGCCTTTGCTTCCATTAGCTGCCGAAGTAGAAGCGTGCATTCACTCGGACTTCCGAGGGACAACCTTGTTTTCACTCGGACTTATGAAGGAGAGCCTTGTTTCCGCTCGAACTTCTGAGGGACAGCCTTGCTTATGCTTGGACTTCCGAGAGACAATCTTTACTTTTGTTGGTGCAAGCTTGGTAGACTTGGTTGCCTTCCAGAGGGATCTTTCTTGTTGAAGTAGGGTGTATGCTACTTTCGGACTCTTGAGGGATAGTTTTGCTCTCGTTCAGACCTTCGAAGAAAAACCCTAGCTCTTATTAGTGCGGGTTCTGAGGGCCCCAAGGTCGCGGATTTCGTACAAGAATCCATTTTCTAATTATACAAGATTCAAGTGGGTCATTTTCTCTCGAATTACAATATTCACTATTAAAGACTCAGTTTATACAAGGTTCTGACTCTGGAAAGAGTAAGTTCAATAACAAATTTCAAGGCTCGAGATCCAAAATATTTTTATTTGAAGATTATATTTCCTATTTGTGAGCGAGATTCAACAGCGAGATTCAACAGATTATCATACAAATTGCAAGAATATCTCTTCCAAGTCAAGATTCACAGCCCAAGATTTCTTACAAAAATAAAATTCAGCAAGAGTGGTGGTTATCTCAAGATCAGGAGATCAAATTTCAACCTCAAAACTCATATATATTTAAGCGAAGCCCACAACACATCAAATTCAGCATCAATGGGTTTTCACAAGAGGTTAAGCATTGCTATGGTCTAAGGTCGGCGTGGATGACCCACGACCGAGTTAAAATCGGGAAAGTAATGCAAACCATGAGGTGCACGAAGGTGCGAGCTGAACCGTAGCGCAGCAGCGGCTGGAGCAGGACATCAGCGCAGTGTACTGACTGCCGTGAGCGAATGTGCACTGCCGAGTTGTTGTGTTAGTGACAAGCTGAACGGTGACCACACATGTCGCATTGAGTGGGGCGAGGTGTGTAGTCGGAGCTGGACAGAAGAGGCTGGAAGCAGCAGCGGTCAGCAAGAAGAGGTGAAATTGCAGCAGAGAGAGTGTGCCGAAATGGGCTCTAAAAAAAAAAGAGATAGGGATTCGGTTTTGTCCTCATCCTTAAATAAGAAAAAGGGTGTGATCCTGATAGGTTCCTCAAATGACCTAAGGATATATATATATATATACAAATAATGGGCCATCAATCCTAGGGAGAGAAGCAAAAATGGGTATTGAAGGTTGACTTGCTCAAAACAAATAAAAAAAAAGGTGTGATTCGTGGCATATTCTCTCAAATATTCTATGTATATATATATATATAATTGGAGGCCTTTGATTTGGTCATCTGCAGAATTAAAAAGAATGGGCCTTATCTTTCTAGAATGAAAAAATGGTCTAACTATTTCTTGGGAGAGGAGTTTTAATTCTTGATCATTCTTGGTGGGTGGATTATTAAATATTTAAATTTTGATTTCTTTTTTAGAGAATAAATCAAAAGTATGAAAGTGAATATGGGCTAAACATGACATAAAGATAAAAAAGATTTCTTATTATCTTTATTAGTTATCAACTTTACCCATAATTTACGGTGAGTCCTCAGCTTTATCTATAGACTTTGTCAAGACCAAATGTTCCCGAAGACGTAATGCGAAGCATGGCTGACAAGGTGAAACTATGCATGTCTGAGAAAACTACAATTTCTCATACACGAAAGGGGCAAATGTAAGAAGAGCTAATTTGAGCCCATTAAATTAATTACGTCCAATAGTCCAAGGTTGGTGAGCCCGAATTTATTGCAAGCCCAAGATTGGTGGGCCCGAATTTATTGCCATCAAACGGGCCGAATCGCTCTAAGTCTCGAAAAGGTTCGGATCCATGAACTTAGAGACTTACTTGGGGCTCGGACTCGAAAGGGTTCGGATCCACGAACCTAGAGATCCGAAGCACTTGGCTTCGAACGGATTCAGATGCAATCTAGAAGCCGCTCCATTAATGAGTCCCAGAACACTTGCGGACTTGAAGCTTTCCGGGATCTACGTACCAGAACCATGGGCGTAATGGAGTCCGAACAAAGGACCCGATCCTGAGGACGGTGAGTGGAGATAAATTCACTCTTCGATTAAACTAGCCTATACCCAGGTCGAGGTGGCACGATCTGGGGGGTCCTTGAGACTCAGCAATATTTGCGGCATGGTATTCTCTTGAACTACCCCTGACCCTTCTGCGGCAGGGCATCCTCTGGGACTACCCCTGACACCTTGGGATGATTGGGGATCATTGGTTAGGTGTGACTAAGAAGAAGGGTTCTCCGAGAGGTTGATCTCCTCTTCGAGGGTTTTCCTCATTCTCGGAGAGGTCACTTCCTCAGACAAGGTGGTTAGAGAGAATATTCTCCATGTGCTTTGCACATGGGTTTCATCCTACATCATGAGATGTCTATAAATAGCACCCATCCATAGTTTTACAATGGATGAATTTTGGAAAGATAATTCTTGGGAAAGAACTAATTTCCCTTTTCCATTATCAACCTTGAGAGTGAAAGTGAGAGATCCATAGGAGAGCTTTACCATTATTCTCTTTTTAAGTACTTTGCCTTCTTCTTCACCTAATCTCTTATCTCCATCATCTCTTTGTCTTTGTATTCTTAGTTGTGATTATTGAAGAATCTAAGCCTCTTATCATTTCTAGAGAATTCGAATTTTTTTCAAAGATTTTCAAAATTTTTTGAATTTTTCAATAATTTTCTTGAACCCTCTTATACAGTAATTAAAGTGTGTTAAATATATATTAGGTAAGTGTAGGAGTTTTCTTAGGTGTGCAACCTACAAAAGGTGTAAGTGGGTTGCACACCATGTGCCACTTACACAAAAGGTGTAAGTGTAAAGTGTAAGTATAAGGTGTAAGTGTAAGGTGTAAATATAAGGTGTAAGGTGTAAGTGAGTTGCACACCATGTGCCACTTACACAAAAGGTGTAAGGTGTAAGGTATAAAAGGTGTAAGTATAAGGTGTAAGTGTAAAGAATAAGGTGTTAGGTGTAAGTTGCACACCATAACCAAACCAAGTCTACTCAAATATATATAAAATAATATTATTAAATTCTTGGATAAAATAATACTATTAAAAAACAAAAGAAAGCACTACAACAAAAGTACTAAAATAATCCCATAGCTCACTCCCTCCGCCTCTTTCTCTCTCGCGTTGCTTTGCTAAACCCATGGCTACAGTTAGCTACACTTCTAGCTAGCATTCAACTTAACATCAAACTTAACATCAAAGTTAACAATTGTATTGAAGCAAAAAAAAAAAAAAAAAAAGAAAAAGAAAAGGGAAAAAAAAAAGTGTGATAACTATCTTCCACAAAAGCGACACTAGCGAGTTTAACAAAAATAAAATAAAATAATAAATAATGTTATATGCATCAATTAATACATTAATTAGTGTATTGATTGATAATGTGACATAATTTAAGAGATTTTTAATATTTTTAATTTGTATAGTAAGTGGAGTCAATAATAATGTTATAACTAGTATTGATACATTAGTTAGTATATTAATTGGTGTATGTGGCACTACTGTTAACAAATCTATTGGATGCTCTAGTTTATTAATTAAGGGTCCTATTAACAAATGTCCTAGGTACAAATAAAAGATAAAATATTTATGAAATATAATACACTTTTTTATTAATTTCAATGTGTTTTTGTTGAAATCAATACACTTTTTAATATTTTTACATATTTTGAAGCACTTTTACACATTTCTCAACATTAAACCATGCCCAACACTACAAAAAATTAAGGTTTTAGAAACTAAAATTTAGGAACAATTATTTTTTTGCGACCAAATATTTTTGTTGCAAAAAGTATCATTATTATATTTATAGCAATGAAAATTAGACATTAGTGATGAATTATTATCCTTTTTGGACCAAATTTTGCCTCAAAAATTAAAAATTTTGAGGCCAAATTATGTTGTCCCTAAAATTCTATTTATTAGTGACATTTTCAAAATTTTGTCGCTAAAAGCCTTGTTTTTGACTTTTCGGGACGATCTTTTAGGACTATTCTTATGATGATAAAAATTGGTCCCTAAATGTTTTTTGCAACAAAATTTTCAATTTTAGAGACCAAAATATTTAGTCTCAAAAACTCTTATATGTTGTACTGTAAAGAGCATTTGTTAACATTTGCCATTAATTAAAGCTATTCGGGGCTGATAAATGTTCTTTATGAAGACCCAAAAATTCATGCCAGAAATTATGTCTGAAAAAATTAAAGCTAAGCATGGTTTGATTTGGTTTAGTTTTGAAATAAATCAAGATCAAACTACTATCTACGGTTTTATAAAATTTAGAATCAAATTAAACTATGAAAAGATCAAATTGAATTATGAAAATGCGGTGCGGTGTGGTGCGGTTTGGTTCGGTTCAATTTGGAACTACTATTTTGAAGAATTTTCTTATCATTCACAATATAATCACAATTTGCTCAAATATCAAGTAATACATCATCATTTTACAAATAAAATTGTTTAGAACTAAATCTACCATCATACAAGAATACACTTATGAGCAAAAAGTCAACAGGTTATGAATATATATGATGCTAATAAAATATTTGTGTGTCTACTATAAATAATGAATTATAGATATATATATATATATATCTCTAAGCAGCCTAGTTCGGTTCTAAACTGGAACCATAACTATAAAAATACGGATCAAATCGTAAAGTACGATTCATCTATTTTAAGAACTAAGACCGAATCATGCATTGAGAATATAGCATTCCTGGTTTAAACCTGACCCATTTGACTTTTGGATTCAGGTTTCTTTCCTTTTATAGTTGTTCTTGCTTTGTTTTCTGCTATTCTCTTTTTGGTTGAGCTATTGGGTTGTGTTGGTTGTGTTTGAAATAGGTTGGTAGCTTGTTTTTCAAACTATTGTTGCCCAGATTTTTGTTTCTTCGCTTGAGTAAATCTTCTTGCATTCGAGCAGTCTTTGTGAACATCCAGTATTTTTTGCAGGTCTGTAAAACTATTAGGGATTTGTATTCTTCGCTTAAGCGAAGCTTCCTGCGCTCAAGCGATGACCTCTGTCTGCAAAACTTCTAGAAGTGTGTAATTTGCCCTCGAGTGAAGCTTTTTGCACTCGAGCGAAACGACTTATTAAGTCTGGTCGCTCGAACGACAACTCTTGCGCTCGAGTGAGCTGTGCGTATATCAGTTTGTAAACAGCCCATTTTAAGTCACTTTTTTATATCTTTCTCTATCTAAAAATTTCAAAATCCTATTTTCTCTCACACTCTCTCTAAAACTCACATATTTCCTCAAATACACCTAGATCTGTTGATCTTTTCACTCGTGAGTCTTTGTTAAAAAGATAGAGCTCAGCATGGGTTTCGTTCTAACTAGAGCAAAGTTGGTTTTTGGCATGTTTGGGTTTCCCTCACTCTCTCTCTCTCTCTCTCGTGCTCTAGTTTGAGGTGGGGATACTTTCCATACTCTTTATGAGTTTTAACTTAGTTATTTGTATTTCTAAGCAATACTGAGAATTTTAGAAGATTTAGAACAATCTAGGGTTTTGGGTGAAAATCTAAAAGAGAGGTTTTTGTTCAAATAGATCCTTAAAAATGATTTTGGCATGGAAAATAATGTTGAGTTAGGGTTTAAATAGTGGATTTGAATGTTGGAGTTGATTTTGTGAAGAAAATGGATTTTGCCCTAAATGCCTCAAATATTGATTTTGTATAAATTTTGAGATTAATATTGAAATAATGAAATTGATTGGTGTTGATAAGGATGGTGGAGTTGGATATGTATTATCACTCACCTCTTGAAATTTGGGAAGTTTATCTGTTTGAAATATAAACTACCTGTTTAGAAATATCTATTTTGGGCTATCGATGGAGGATAGCTATAATTGTTGTAGAAACTTCATGTGAATTAGGAGAATTGAAACTAGTTTCTCATTCATTTGCATTGAGTATTACTTTACACTTACACATTGAAAATATTTATCGTTTTGAGAAAAAAGGTGAATCTGAGAAACATGAATTGTATTGTTGAACTAAGTTAGCCTGAGTGTTCTAGGTGAAAGTCCTGAAAATGGCGTGTATACATGGGTGCCGATCTAGCGGATGAAATTTATTTGAAATGGCAATAGTAGTGCTTGTATAGCCTACGTTTACATAGGTCTCGGCTTACGGTTTCCCTTGGACGAAATTTTCGGGAAAGGTTGTATTATTTTGAAAATTTCAAAGTGTGAATCACCACCCTATTTTCTATTGTAATGGAAATGATTTGTAAATCAAGATATTAACTTGGCACCGCATAGTTTTAAAAAGAGATATAAATATGTTTTGGCAGGAACATGGCATGTGCATTCACCTTATAGCTTTGTTTTGTGTTGGATTATTTCTACTGGGTTTTCGCTCACCCTATGTGGGAAAAAACATTTCAGGTGTTGATGATATGCCTCTACCAAGGCAATAGCTTGGGAGGATATGGAGCAAGAGCTTCGTTTGTTGTACTCGTTTTTGTATAGCCAAGGGCTTTAATTGTATTGGACTTAAGTTCACTTTGGTTGTAACCAAGCCTCGTGTTGGAAATATGTAAGTCCTTAGGGCATTTTTATCTGCTTATCTTCTATTCTTTCTTTTAACTTGTAACATATGCTATAGATTTTGGGCTAGGCATTGTGAATGTATACCACATATGTTTCTCTTTTGTAAATCACATAGGACTTAATGGAAGATATCTCTCTTATTATTGTTGTCATAATTGGATATTGTGGATGGATTATTGTAATAATTTTGGGGCGTTACAGAGAAAACCAAACTAAACAGTACGATTTTGTCTGAATCGGATCGGATCGGTTTGTGATTTTTTTGCTTAGTCCTATCAAAAGCTCAATTTCTGTTAACGCTCAAACTTTGATTTGGAGCCTTGAAGTTTTGTTTTGATTTTAGGAATATGGTTAATAAAATATATTAGTGAGAATTACAAATCATTACTTTAAATGATAGTTTTTTATTTAGGATAATTACCTACTAGTCCTATTAAATAGGCTTAAATATTATTAAGTCATATTGATTTTTTGAATACGCCAATAACTTCTAATACCTATAATGATCAAGTTCTATCATTTTTTCGTTTCTTTCTTTATATTTCTTTTTTCTCACTATTTTTCTGAAAGTTTCACACCACCATTGTCTACCACCACCAACGCTGTCGCGGCCGCCGTCACCATGCACCCACCACCACTGTTGTTATTTGGATGCCGTCACTATTCACTAATTATATCCACCATCGTCGCAGATCTACACTCTACCATCATCAATCTACATTTTATTGTCGTATATCTACACTCCACCGTCATTGATCTACACAACTGCCATGTCACCACCATCTCCTTTGTTTCAGATTATTTGTATTGACAAATTTATTAGTCTTTCTTATTCTTGTGTATGTAGAAGATGATGGAGTATTCTTGTAAGTGAGTAAATGAATACAAGTAAGAATGGTGGATATTAATAAATAAATTTACAATGATAGATTTATCAATCATTTTAAGTAAATAAGTATAGTTAATAGAATCGACTCATAAGTCCCCCTTTTTATTTTTACCCTTTTACTTTTTTAATTTTTATTCTTTCTTTATTTTCATACATCAATGACCTCCTACCACCAGCATTGGCAACTTGAGAATCTCACTTCACATATTTTGCCAATTTCTAGAGAATGAAATTTAGGAGTTTATTCAACAAAATTATTAAGAATAAAAAAATAAAAGAACCTTCAAAGAAACACAATCCATTTGAAAAGTTACACTTAAACACATCAAAGTTAATCAGTTTGTAGTTTGAAGTTTTTCATTAAAACTCATTACATTTTTCTTTCATTCTGACTTTGAAATTAATAACAACAAATTTTGGATATGACACATTAAAATAATTTAAAGAAATTGAATTAAACAGATACTATACAGTTTCTATTTTAAAATGGAAAATTTGGCCATAAATCCCTCAAGAGGCACTCATCTTTTCAAAAGAACAAGAATTATATGAGTACTTTCAAAAGTCCCTAGTATTTTAAAGCATTCTTCTTATCACTCTTATAGTCACTGTTTGTCTTCACTATCTCATATGAGATTGACGACCTCAGATCTGAAAATCGATAGTTTGTTCTCTCTCTCTCTCTCTCTCTCTCTCTTTCTCTCTTTCTGACTTTGTTTCTCTCTCCTTTGATCTCTCTCTCTATCTCTCTCTCATTCACTCATTCTCTTGTAAACCCCTATTTTTTGTTTGTTCTCCTTTCTTTATTCATTCACAGGAGAAATCTCAAATTTTACTTTGATTCAGAATAAAATTTTACTATGAATCAAAGTAAAATTTTGTCCTTTTAACAAAAAATGGGAGCTATGAGGGAGTTTTGCAAGTATTGAAATTTTTTGTCCTTTTGACAAGAAGTGAAAGGTCTGAGGGACTTATGGCTAAATCTCTCTTTTAAAATAGAAACAAAAATAGTTTTGATGATGATAACAACCATTTCTATCACGTTAAACAAAAAATAAAACATAGGAGATTACACATTGAAAAATACAATATAAAAAAAAGATGAAATAGGAGATTACACGTTAAAACAATTAAAGGAAATTTAATTATTGCTGGAAATTTTAAAATAAAATATATATTGGAGAAAAAGAAGGAATAAGTGGGAGATTACATGTCAAAATAATCAAAGAGAATTTAATTAAATAAATACTATAGAGTTTTTATTTTAAAATAGAAACAAAAATAGTTTTGATAATGATAATATTCATCTATATCGCTTTTGGTAAAAATTGATGACATGATTAGATTGGAGAAAAAAATTAATTATTTGATTACCTTTATTTTCACTTGACTTTTTTATTTGCAAAATTCTAAGAATTTAAGAATGAGCATTTTACAAAATCTTCCATAACATTTTACAAAGTTCGGAGAATCTAGAACACTCCGAAAACTTCACAACATTTTACAAAGTTGGGAGAACTTAGAAGACTCTGGAAACATTGAAAAGGTTCTAAAACATCCTAAAAGAATTAACGTAAGAAGTTTGGACAAATATGGAAGGTTTTAAAATATTCTAGAGAAGTGTAGAAAATTTCACTACATACTATAGTAAATTAGAAAATTATAGAATATAGTGGAATGAAAGTGCCCTAGTGTATTTTAATATTGGCCTTTGGATTAATTTGATCATAACCGTTTGTTAAGGAGTTGAAAAACTATATAAAGGTAAAATACCTTACTAATGCAACAAATTTCATAATACTGTGTTGAACGTTGTATTGTCAAACTACTTCGATTCCGACATCATTTCTCTCTACCATTGACCTCTCCATCTTCATATTTGTCTCCTCCTCAATTGCCCCCTCCATCATCATCATTCTCTTACCCTCCATTGCCTCCGTTATCTCTTTTCTCTTCATCAATCTCTTACCTACCATTGTCCCCATTGCCCCTACCATTATCATCACTCTCTTTCCCTCTATTGCCTCCATTGCCCTTTCCTCCATCATCATTATTCTCTCCCCCTCCATTGCCCCTATTTTTCCATTTGTGCTCTTATTTCATATTCTCTACCCAATTCTACCAAATTAGAAGAATAAATGCAAAAAACAAATCTATCCATACTAAACATTTTTTTCACCTCTTTTTTTTTTTTTTTTCATCACTCAATAGAGAAATGCATACTCATATTTAAGAATATCGTAGGCAAATCTATCTCACAATATGAATGAAAAAATTTAGAGATGAAATAAACATAATAGGCTAAGGCAGGGGTAACTCCTACACTATACGTATCCACAAGATCACCAAATTGTTTGTGAAACTCTCTAGGGTGGGTCACCAGATAAAGTATAATGGCAGTCCCAACTAGACAAACTAATTCAGTGATACTTCTATATACAAACCAAATCTAACTATGATATTGTATGGACCATGGTATATGAACAATGTCAAGAGTATGGTATGCACGACATAAAATGCAATCTGAAACCGAGTTGTATCATATTTGTCGAGTTTGAAATCTTAATAGAAAACACAATTTGGGAACAGAACTAAGAAAATACAAAGGGCTACCATTGACATTGCTAGCCAAAACCACAATAGTCCTTTGACAAACAATTTCTATCCACCCAATCAAATCCCATATAATAATTGAGTTTTGTTTTGTAAATAATTGATAAATTAGAATAAAAAGGGTTTGTTATTTTTGTGTTATGTTTGAACTGTAATTGAGAATGTAAACATTAATGTGATGTAATTGTTAGACAAGTGGGAGTTAATTGTATGAGGATCGTCTTTTTGAATATAAAGGTAATTGGATTTTGGTGTTATGTAGTTATAGTAATTGGAAATAGTATAAGGGAAAAATGGAAATGAAATGAGGAATAATTTGGAATGGGATTAATAAATTAAAAATGATATTGTTCCTTAAGCATATTTGTTTCCAAAGAGGATTTATGATTTTTCTGATGATGAGGGACAATTTTTATGACTGAAAGTTTTCTTTAAATATTCAAATACATTTTGAGATAAAGGTACTCTACATATAATATTTTGAAATTACAAAATGTCACCTATTATATGGTATCACCCTGCATGCATGATCATTTATATCTGTGTGTTAGTTATTATTGTAGAATTATGAGATTCCTACTAGGCAATTGTGCTCATCCCTTGTTGCTTCATCTTTTTTTTATTTTTTATTTTTTATTTTTTTACAAGAAGAGAATTTAGATTTATTGGTTGGAGAGTTAAGAAGTTCATGTGTCTTTTATGTGTAATCTCATAGTCGATGTGAAGGAAATGAATTTTGCACATTGATGTTTGTAATTATTTATTTGTAACTTCGTAGAGGAAGCTTGGCATGTACTATTGTTATTGTTGTATTCATTGAGAGAGAATATGTATTATTATGTTTCTATTACTCAAGACTAATAGATATTTGTTTTTTTTTTTAAATGGACCTAAATTAAAGTCTTTTCGTAACATTTTCGAGTAATTAAAAATTTTGGGCATGACAAAAGTAGTTGAAAATATAAAATGTTTACAAATAGTAATGTGAGAACCCGTATTTAATTATTTTTATAAATACATTATAAGATGTTAATAATAAATTAATTTATATAGAGACTATTTAATAATAATAAATTTATTAATGTAGAAATTAGTTAAAAATATTCGAATTTAATCTCTAACAATAATATTGTGGGTATTTAGTGTTTTTCGTTAGTAAGTATTTTTGATGAAAATTCAACCTAGTAATTATCCTTATTAAATACTGTGGTTGAAAACTTTATTTAATTGATTTTTAAGAAACCCACACAAATACAATATTATATAAATTTATTATTCAATTCATAAAAATAAAAATAGTATTAGATGGCCTGTGGGGGTGAGTCACCACACCACTGGTGCTTTTGGATGCAAAATTAGGAGTAGCGTGATGATTAATCTTATGTAAGAGAAATTTTGATGGGATATGTCCCATGTACGATAATTGCAAGCTTGGCTGCTCAAACTCTCTATATAGGAGTATTTAGTCTTGTTTCTTTTCACTTGGCTGATCGGGTAGAACCAAAGGAAAAAAAATAAAAAAATAATCTGAAAGCAACAAAGTGCTACAAGGAATAAGAAGGATAGATGAAGAAGAAGGCCAAAGTTTTTCTACCATTTCACCCTTAAACCCTCATTGGAGTTGTGTTCTCAAGTGTAACACCCCAATTTTCATACCCAAATGACAATACAACAATCATGACCCTTTTTAAGGAAAACCAATCATACAATCCCACACTTGCATTTCATAATGTAAATAGTTCCTCGTGCGATAATACATTAATCCGACAACAAGTAAATGAACAAATAAACACCCCAAAGGGTTTACAAGTTTCCAAGGCTTAAGCCCGGTTACACATAACAATTATTCAAATCCACACATACAAAGCCCTTGGCTTACAAATAGAATAACAGTAAATAAGACCTTTGTGCTCTCAACACACATACTTTTCCACGCCTTCAGTTAGGCAGATTCACCACGTTTTTTCCTGTACAAAAATCCCATAGGGTGAGCATAAAGCCCAGTAGGAAATTCTTCACAAAGTATATATATTTTATACAAATCTCAAGAGATGAATATATATGCCATGCTATGCCTTTTTACAGATAAATCATATCTTAATCTTTTAAAAACCATTATACTCAATGATGCCATGCAATTTCCATTGTTCAAAGCTTAACAATTTAACTCAAGGGGCGGTAAATACAACTATGATAATCCCTAGGTCGGTGTCCGCAAGTAGACTATACAAGTACTACCAATTTGTCATTTTTACCAGTATCAACTGGAAGGCTTAACACCTCTAATCTATCATTTTTACTAGTATTAATTGGAAGGCTTGACACCTCTAATCTACACCACCTTTCATGACTTACCACCGTATTTTCCTAAAACCATTTCATGGAAACTTGTTTCTCAACATTCTTTTCTAAATGCAAAGTTTTCAAATCAAATTTCAAAGCTCCTCATTATCAAATGAATTGATATGCCAATACAATGATTAATAATACAATGCAATATTTCTTCCACTTCCAATACTCCCACACAATATTCCCATTGTGATCAAAATTCTCATTTCTCATTTTAATGCAATTTCACAAGATGAATAAATACTTTTATTTCAATTTATCCAAGGGATAACATAATTCCCACATTTCAAACAATCTTAACAATTTAGTCATCTCAAGACTATATTAATACTTTTAAACAACAATTTCCAAAACTTCAACAATTCCCATATTCCATGAAAACATCATTTATATGTAAATAAATAAACAATTTTCTAACATCATTTATTTTGGCACACAAAATAAATATAACATCTTTCAAAGATTTTCAACATCTTTCTAAAAACCCCCAATTTCTAGGTTTTCTCAACAAAACCAACCATTTTCAAATATTTGAGAAGATCTCACCAAAAACATCTTTCTTTTACCAACATAGTCCAAAACCCTCAATTTCTATTTTAAAAGAAACAAGAAAGTAAACCCACTTTCAAAATCACTCATCTTCTTGAATCAACAATCCATTTTCCACAAAAAAAAAAAAAAAAAAACAAATCAAATGATGATTTCAAAAATCATCTAGATCTTGCAAAAACATATATATAACTCAAAGAAAATCCCTACCTCAAGCTTAGAAGAGAAGATGAGCAAAACAAGGTTGAAACTCCAAAGTTGTCGAAACCAACTTCTACTTGGATCAAAACGAAGCTCTTGACAAGATTTACACTTAATCTCAAAGGACCATGGTGAAAAGATCACTCTAGGTGAGTAGATCTAGAGATCTAGGTGCGGAAAGTCAAGTTTTAGAGAGAGAAGAGAGAACTCATGATTTGAGAGAAAAAGAGGAGGAAAAGTAATAAGAGGAAAGTGGTTTGGGTCTATTTATAGTAGTAGAGAATTGCCCTAAAGTCAAATAAAAAGGACAAGTCAAAAACCTCCAAAAAGTAAGCCCCAAACCAACCCAAAAAGCTGAAAATTATATGTAGGTGTCGACCCTTCGGGCACAGGGGTCGACCCTTCAAACAGAAAAGCAAAGAGTGCAACAAGCAAGGTATCGACCCTTCCCAGATTAGTGTCAACACAAAAAAATAGCAAGCAAATTCTGGACAAGGGTCAACCCTTCCTAGACTGGTGTCGACCCTTGTGGCCAACAACAAAAAGAAGGTGTAGACACCTCCAAGACCGGTGTCGACCCCAGAATAAGATTTTTAAGTTCCCAAACAACTTTTCAACGTAAACAAGCGTGAATGAGCAATCCTAACAAGTTTAAATTGATTTTTACTCCTCCAAAACTAAGATACAACAACACTAAAAATTTCCAAAATAAAATAAAGGATTCAAATGCACTTTCCAAAAGCTTTGAAAGGCACAAGTGCTACATCAAATCATATTACGTCATTTGGAGGAGAACAAACTTGATCACAATGAATACCCGTGCGAGGTATATTTCTTACTTGTACAATTGTTATTCAAATAAAAAAACAGATTACCTTCGCGTTGACCGTGCAATTGTAACCATCATAACCAATGCTACACCACAAACTATTCCAATATTGAGAGCAACTTCAAGTGTTGCTTTTCCATTGCCCTAACCTTTCTTTTTCCTTTGCATAGTTTTATCCCTATTCACAACCTTTAACTTAAGATTTTCACTTGCACTACTGTGATGAACATTGTATTGGCAAACTACTTCTATTCCGACATCATCATTCTCTCTACCATTGACCTCTCCATCTTCATATTTGTATCCCTTTCCATTGCCCCTCCATCATCATCATTCTTTACCCTCTATGGCCCCCATTATCCCTTCCACCATCATCAATCTCTCACCTATCATTGTCCCCATTGCCCCTTCCATTGTCTTCATTCTCTCTCTCTCTCTCTCTCTCTCTCTCTCTCTCTCGCCTCCATTGTCCCCTTATTCATCATCATTATTCTCTCCACCTCCATTGCCCCTATTTTTCCCTTTATGCTCTTCTTTTATATTCTCTACCCAATTCTTCCCAATTGGAAGAATAAATGTAAAAAGCAATTATATCCATACTAAATATCCCCCCCCCCTTTTCCCCTAACTCAATGGAGAATTGCATACTCATATCTAATAATATCGTAGGCAAATCTATCTCAAAATCTGGACGAAAAATTCTAGAGATGAAATAAACATAATAGGCTAAGTCAAGGGTAACTCCTACATTATACGCATCCACAAGATCACCAAATTATTTGTGAAACTCTATAGGGTGAGCCACCAGATAAAGTATAACAGCAGTCCCAACTAGACAAAGTAATTCAGCGATACTTCTATACACAAATTAAATCTGACTTTGATATTGTATGGACCATGGTATATGAATAATGTCAAGAGTCTGGTATGCACGACATAAAATGCTATCCAAAACCGAGTTGTATCATATTTGTCGAGTTTGAAATCTTGGTAGAAAACACAATTTGGGAACATAACTAAGAAAATACAGGGAGTTACCGTCAATATCACTAGCCAAAACCACAGTAGTTCTTTGACAAACAACTTTCTATCCACTTAATCAAATCCCATATAATTAAAATAGTTAAAAATATAAAATGTTTACAAATATTAATGTGAGAACCCATATTTAATTATTTTTATAAATACATTATAAGCTATGAATAATAAATTAATTTATCTAGAGACTATTTAATAATAAAAAATTTATTAATGTATAAATTAGTTAAAAACTATTCGAATTTAGTCTATAATAATATTACTAAAAATAAATAATTTTTGGGGTATTCAATATTTTTCGTTCGTAAGTATTTTGGACAAAGATTCAACCTAATAATTATCTTTACTAAATACCTTAGTTGAAAACTTTATTTAATTGATTTTTAAGAAACCTGCACAAATACACAATTATGTAAATTTATTATTTAATTCAAAAAAATATTGTATTGGGTGGCCTGTGGGGGTGAGTCACCCCACTACTTGTGCTTTTGCATACAAAGTTAGGACTAGAGTGATGATTAATCTTGGGCAAGAGAAATTCTGATGGGATATGTTTCATGCATGATGATTGCAAACTTGGCTACTCAAACTCTCTATATAGAGTGTTTAGTATTCTTTCCCTTTACTTGACTGATCAGGTAGAACCAAAGAAAAAAATAAAAAATAAAAAATAATCTGGAAGTAACGAAGTGCTACAAGGGAGAAAAAGGATAAAGGAAGAAGAAGGCCCAAGTTTTTCTACCATTTCACTATCTCATTTGAATCTCATTGCCAAGTAAGAAAACCCTTAAAACTTTTTTTTTCTCTTCAAATTCAGATTTGATTCAAATGCCTATGAGGCTAAAATTTTTGATAGGGAATTGTTTGCATGCGAATTTGGTGTTATATCTATTAGATGTTTGAAGGTTATCTATATATTAGTAGTATTAAAATCATGATATAATCTTGGATTTGGGATTGCATTTGTAATTTGTGATATTAAATAGTTGATTGAAGATTTTGTTTGGTTTGATCTTATGGTTGTTAAATCTATTAGAATTTTGTACAATTTTTTAGACAATTTTATACTCAAAATTTCAAGATGATTTCTTCTACAAAGTTGTTAATAATGATGTTTAGTTCATCCATAAATTTTGTATCAATTATTCTAATTTTGTACGAATTTGTATGATATTTTAATTAAATTTGGAGTTTCGACAAATTATGCTTCATGTTTGAAAAATCACTAAAAAAATCTTATATTAGACGAAATCTGGTATTTTTTGAGTTAAAAATGAAATTTGAAAAATATAGTTTCATTCTAGATTTTTAGATTATGGATTTGATTTATAAATTTCAGTGTGGAATTGTTTTAAGAAAATGTGATGAATCTGTGTCATGTAACGTTTTCTAATTTTTAAAAATTATTTCTAAAAAATGACCATAACATGTTTGTTAAACATTCCTGAAAATTACAAGAATTTTAGAATTTTTAAAATAATTTATTTGTAATTTTAATTATGAAAATTATGTTCTGAAAATTATAGACAGAATATTATATGTGCGGGGATGATTTCCGCACTTGGAAGAAGGGTTGAACTTCGTGGATAAACAGCGTGCTTTGGGAATTGAAGATCTACATAGAATAACAAACGGTGAGGCTGCCCGACCGGGGTTTGGTCGGAAACCCCTCCGATGATAAAGTCAGGGACTAAGGGAAAGGAAGATGAGAGAATACAGAGTGTGTATGTGTTAAGTGTGTGGATTTTCAAATCCCTTGAGAGTGAATAGTGTTCACCTTTTATAGGAGAAGGTTGTTTGTCGTTCAAGTCCTTCTCTCTCCGCCATCTGTCCAATGTGTCTTATTCGTAGTTGTCTCCCATTGGAGGAGGATGACCACTCCGCTTGACACTCGGGTGCAGGTCTGTTTTGTTTGTCTCATTAGCGGACATCTCTCATTGGAGGAGGACGACCACTCCGCCTGTCATTTAGATGTAGGTCTGTCATATATGTACCTTGTCCCTCTGCACCTCCATGTCTCCACGTTTTGTTCATATAGAGGGAGAGGAGCAGAGTTGTTTGTCTCTTGTGGGCCCAAGAAAGATCTTCAATGCATTGGCCTTTTTTGAGTTGGCCTACTCTAGAATGGTTGTCCAACTAGGAGGTCCAATATGTTGCTCAGCCCACTTCGGAGTGGTTGTCTGTCCATCCAGGAGGTTCAACATGTTACTCAACCTACTTCGGAGTGGTTAGCCGCCTGTCCAGGAGGTCTGCCATGTTGCTCGGCCCACTTTGGAGTGACATTCGTACATTGGGCCGAGCTTCTATGATTGTCTTGCTTCGGAGCAAGTGTTGGCCATAGGGCCAAGGTCCAACCTAGCTCAACCTCGGAGTGAGCATCGCATTGGGCCTAGTACCAAGACTTGATTAATTTTTACCCACTTCATTTGCCCCCTGGCTTGCGCTTACGTTTGGTGAAGCGGAAGCCAATTCTGTCACAAACTTCGAAGTTGGGTTGATCATAACTTAATTTGAGCTTCGTGAGTTGGATTCAAAATTATTGTTCGGCCCAACGTTTGCGTCTGCCCAATATTTCGTAGCTCGGTTATGTCCCCAAACTAAATGTGTATCTTCACTAGCCTCGTAATTGTCTAGCTTGGTGCTCTTTCAGTCGGCTGAGTGTCGTTGCTTGACTTGAAAAAATATATATACACAAATTTTTTTTAATTTTTTTAATTTTTAAAAATATATATACACAAATTTTTTTTTTGGGTACATATATATATATATATATATATTTTAAAAGTTCAACAATTGGACCGAGCAATACAACGTGCTTCAAATCAATCCAAGCTTGCCATAACATAGTCAATTTCTAATTTTTTTTTGATAATGTTGATGGGTAATATTTTGTGGGCCCTACCTTGATGCCGTGCATGGTAATAGCATACAATATATGATTTGCTGGGGACTTGACATTGTGTTGCTCTTAGTGAAATTGGCGTGGGGCCTACAAACTTGGTGCTCCACTTAATCAAATCTTTAAGTTTGCCATGGAAGTGTTTTGCTGGACCATGTGCTGACTTGCATGCTTTGATCACAGTATGCATATTTTTGCTTGGTTGGTTTGTACGTTGGTTAACCAAGTAGGACTTTGGAGGCCGAACAATTCAACATTATTTAATACGCTTATTTTGTCCCTATTTGAAGAACATTGGCTCTGATTGCTCGGTCCCACTTGTAAGATATATTGTTGGTGGTTTTAATGCTTGGTCGTCCAAGTCTTATTCCTTTACTTTGTTCGGCCATAATTAATGCAATATTTATCTTCCTTGGTCGGTCATCATCCTTCATATCCAGAGGCATTTTTCTTCCTTGGTCATCTTTGTTATTCGGTTGGACTGTTGTTCAGTCAAGCCTATTTTGGCACCTGATGAGCTGAACAACTCCTATTTAATTTACGCACGATAGACGCTTGGCTAACTCTAGTTTTGCTTGGTTTATTTTCGTTCGGTTGGACTATTGCTCAGCCATGGGTTTGCCATTGCTCGGCCTTAGAGGAGCATCACATTAAATTCACCGCTCGGTCGCTAGCTTGGTTCGTCACCATTGATGAATGAGTTCGGTCGATTGCCGTTACTCCGTAGCTTGGTTCGCACCAGGTTTCACGCTGCTCGGTGATCTCCAATTTGTGCTCGATTCATTCTTGTTCAGTTGTCTTTGTTATTGTTAGATCAGTCGGCACATCTATGATTTGGTTTGCTTATCTTCTTCATACTAGAAAACTAGACTTCCTGAACTTGTTTGCTCACTGATTTGGCAGAGTTGCTTAGTGAGGCTTCGGACACTCACTTTCCTTGCACGGCTCACTTGAAAAGTTTTGAGCTGGGCTAACTTCACACTTGGTTGTCACTGTTTTAAGTGTCCTTTAGCTCGGTCTAAAGTGCTTCAGTTGACTCGTCCGTGAGCATCGCAGCTCGGTTGTTTGTGATCTTGGCCTTGTCACCAAACCTTAAGCTCAGCCCTGTCTAATGTACTCACTTCGACTGTCGAGCCATCACGCGTCCTTATTTGATTAGTTTAGGATCTGCCAACGTGACGTGAAAGCAAGCCCATTTCAGAGTTTTTTTTTTTTGAAAACAAGCAAACCCATCTTACATAACACTTTCTCACTCTAGAAGTTTGAATTTCCAGACCCATTTTTTCCATTTCTCTGCTGCCTCACTTTTTGATTCCAGGAACAACAGAACTCATTTTTGGAAAAAGAGTCTGACTTTGGTTTTGTCCTTACGTTTTTCTTTTTCTTGGAACTTTAAAGCAATTTTGAAAATCTAAGAGCTTGACCTTGGAACTCTTCCTATAAATTCTGAATTTCTTTCCAGAAAGTTGGTAGCTTGCTCCAACGTTGTGGTTTTCCCATTTTCTCTCTCTAGAATTTCAAGTCATAGAGATCGATCTCTTCTCTATTTCACGTTGGTCTAGGCTTCTTTGGTGTCTTGAATAGTGCATTTTCGATGGAGTGAACCCACCACTGTCTCGTCGCCCACGGCTTGTAGCATTGTTTCTTGTGCCTCTATTCCATAGTTGCTTTTTCACCAAAAGTATCCCATCCCTCGTAGTGGGTTTGCCATTGTAATTTATTGATTCATGTTGTTGACACTGTTTTGTAAGTCCTTAGGCCACTGTTATTTATTTATCTATTTATTTATTCTCTTTTTTTTTAAATTTAATTTATTATTATTATTATTATTATTATTTTTTGGCAACTCACAATTTTTCTCTTGGTTGCCACACTGGGACTGCTTCGTCGGAAAGGCTCGCTATTGAGTTCCCCTTGATTTTGACACTATAAGTCATAGAACCCATGTATTTCCTTTCCACCTTCACCATTACTTTTTTGGCTAAGTGTAACATTAAGAGTTGTTTAGCATACGATTGCTCAGTCAGCCATTGTACCTCCAACCTTGCAAGTCATCCTTAGTGTAGTTGTTTGGTGGAACGTCGCACCTCCTATGGGTAAGTTTCGGAACCTAGTGGACACTTCAACGGGAATGGATGAGTTCTTCCGAAGATATAACATTCCCAATGATGTCACGTTGACATTGGTGGCGGTAGACGCGGATCGGTCGTATACGAGCACCACAATGCCCTTCTCAATTGCCTCTATCGTAGAGGGGGGTGTTAGGTTTCCATTGAACCCTTTGTTGCATCGATTCTTTTCTTATTTTGACCTTACACCAATGCAAATATCAATGAACACATTTAGAGTGGCAAACGGTGTCTCGGTCTTGAACGACCTCTTAGACTTGGACTTGGGTATTTGGGATATCCTTCATTGCTACTCATTGTGTTGTAATAAAGGCGGTAAAACCTATTATGTCAAAGTTTGGTCGTTAGACCTCCAACTCGTTACTGAACTTCCTGATAACGACAAGCATTGCTTTGATTTCCTTCAAGTTGGAGGTAATTAGGAGTTTGCAGCCGAGGAGGTGGGCCGATCGAAGCGGGTTCCACGAGAGAACGGCCACCTAGGTCATTCTTTATTTTAGTTTCCTTTTATACATTCGCTTATCGCTTATGATTTTTTTTAAATGTTGTTGTTCGTACTTGCAGGTTCAAAGAAGCTAAAAGGAGGCTAGAGAAAGAGCATCTGAGGGATATCAAAGTTGCACTAAGGTACGAAGATCGGTCAGCCCTGCATTTGCTTAACTATGTGCAAACTTATAGACATGTCATCCAACGGAAACCCAAAGTAAATGACTTCTCGAGGGACTCGCTTGAGATTGAAACCGAAAAGCAAGTTGGTCATACCACCGTTGCTTCCTCTTCCGCTGTTGTTTGTTTATCAAGTGTATCACTCAGTAGAGGCTACTCTCCGTTGCCAGACTTAGCAAACGAAATGGCTCATCGCCAAAAGCTCAATCTTGATGCCTTAGTCTTTGTATCTGATGATGAGGACCTTCTAGCTGTTTCGACGGTCGACACACGAGTTCCTTCTCCACCGATTGAGAGATCTAAGGATGGAAAAAAGCATGTTGTTGTTCCTCCTCCTCCCGTTGCTACTCTTGCTTTTCCTGCTGATAGGGCCTCAAAGAGGAAGAGGTCCAAAGGTAAAGAAGTTGCTGGGGGTTCTAATGAGCAAGGCTCGGTTGAAGAATGGGCGCCTCCCTTGGAGCATAACGGCCGAGCAATCACTACATCGGATAGCACAATCTACTCAAGCGACTTGGCCTTTGACTTATCAAAGGCATTGTTGCTACCTTTGGATATGGCAGAGTAAAACATTTCAAGCGACGTGTTGATCAAGGGTTCGGTGCAGATGCTAACCGCAGTAAGTCTTCTTCTATGTCTTTGTCATTTCCTTAAATTTGGTTGTTGAGAATATGACATTTTGCTTTGGTGCAGTGCATTCAGAGGATGCACATCATGGATGAAAGGCGGCATCGTGAGGAGTAAGAGAGGGTTAAGACGATCAACATGTTGGCTGATGCTGATATGTCCTTGAAGGCGGCCGGAGAGGGTTTAAAGGAGATGGAAGATGCAAAGAAGAAGGCTGAAGCATTGATGTTCATGGCCGAGCGGAGGGCTGCAGATGCCGATGCTGCTCTGAAGTCTTTAAAGGCTAATTATCAAGGGATGGTGGACGAGGCTGAACAGAGGGGCTATGACGAGGTCGAAAAGACCTATTCAGAGGAAATTTTGAAGCTGAGGGACAAGATCTTTACTAAGGGTTGGACTGGGGCTTTGCGTGCTGCTAAGGTGGAAGAGGCTTTTCCTCTTTATGATATTGACGATATCCTAGTCCCTTCGAAGACCGCTGCAAGGGTTAGGATGAAAAGGCCTCGGGGGAATGGAGCTACGGATGTTGATCCTTCTGGCCTTTCTCCTTTCCTGCTGAGCTCTTCTTTAGTTAGGCAGACTATTAATCCTACAGAGGAGGAGTACCGCGAGGATGGACACTACGAGGAGGAGCAACGCGAGGAGTAAGTTGTTAGGTTGCCTCGAGTTTTTGCTTTTACGTCTGCTTTGGTAGTTCTTTTGTAATGAAACTTGGAAGTTAATAAAGTATCTTCAACTTTTGCTTTAGTGCTCGATTGGATAGGCTATGATACAAACTGAGCTCCCTTTTGTAATGAAGTACCTTCTAACTTTGCCAAGTGTTGAACTTGTAACTTGTACTTTTTTATTTGTCTTGGAGTTCGGTCGGCTGGACCTCTTCTTTTGTAAGGCCGAACTCTTTTTTCTAATTGAAGTTTCGCTTCAATGCACTCGTTCTGACATTTTCGCAAGTGTTGAACTGCTTATCTTCAATTTTTGCTTATATGTAATGTTTGCCCCCGGCCGAGCAAAGGCTCTGTGGCCTAGTAGGCCATTTGTTCGGTCTGATCAGACTTCATGCCTTAGAAAAAATTGAGTGAGTTTTTGATGCCCCCAGCCGAGCATGAGCTTTGTGGCTCAGAAGGTTGTCTGTTTGATCAGACCATGCTTCATGCCTTAGTAGAGAAAAAATTGTGAAAGTTTTTTATCATGTTGTTCAGCCGCCACCTGACTTGGTCAAGTTTTGGCGTGATTTAACCCCTTGTAGAGTGTAATTTTGCCATTCTTCGAGCGTGAATTGTGAATATGGACCGTGCTTTAAGTAATGATACTTGGCACAAATTCCACCAAGTTACACCACTTGGCACCCCGCTCCAACCAAAGGGTTGAGCATCCGGGATTGGCTTGAGTTAAGACTCGTGGCCAATTTGCTCAACCGAGCATAAATGTACAACACAAGTAAATAAGAACAAACTGTAAAATAAATTTCCATTCATTGATACTCGTAACTTTTGATTACATCAAGGCATGTTCTGAGAAATACATTACTGTAAGTACTTCATCTTAAGAATTACATCACTGGAAGTACTTCTTTAGGTTGGCGACGTTCCATGGTCTAAGGATTGCCTTCCCTGATAAGTCAGCCAGATAGTATGCGCCATTGCCAAGTGCTGAAGTAACCTTGTAGGACCCCTCCTAGTTAGCACCGAGTTCACTTCTCTAGGAACTTTCTTGTGATCCATTACCTTCCTGAGTACCAAGTCACCTGGTAGGAATTGCCTTGGATGCACATTCTTGTTGAAACTCTTAGTGAGTTGCTGCTGGTAAGCTGCCAATCGAATGAGGGCAGCTTCCCTACGTTCTTCGGCCATGACCAGAGCTTGGACAATGGCTTCATCATTGTCTGCCGGCTCAAAGATCTTAGAACGGATGGTAGGAAGGCCAACCTCCAAAGGGATGACTGCTTGCATCCCATAGGTAAAAGAGTAAGGTGTCTCACCGGTTGACTGACGAGGAGTAGTTCGGTAAGCCCAGAGGACATTCGGTATCTCTTCCACCCATTTGCCCTTGGCTTTTTCAAGACGCTTTTTTATGCCGTCAATGATCGTCTTATTGGACGCTTCAGCTTAGCCATTGCCCTGTGGGTAGGCCGGAGTGGAGTTTCGGAACTCTATCTTCAAGTCAGCACAAAATCTCCTGAAGATCTTGCCATCAAATTGTGTACCATTGTCAAAGAGAAGGACTCTGGGAATGCCAAATCGAGTCACAACATTGCGCAAAACAAACCTCTTAGTGTCTGCTTCTTTGATCTTGCACAAGGCCTCCACCTCTACCCACTTGGTGAAGTAGTCAGTTGTAGCGATGAAGAACCTTTTATTCCCAGTTCCCCTAGCTAATGGTCCAACAATGTCTAAGCCCCACTGAGCGAATGGCCAAGGACTAGTGAGGGAGGTTAGAGCTTTGGCTGGCTGGTGAATGAGAGGAGCAAACTTTTGGCACTTGTCGCACTTGCGGACATACTGTTGGGCCTCCTTTTGCATGCGCGACCACCAATACCCGTGTGTTAGGGCTCGGTGTGCCAAGGACCGACCACTAGTGTGACTTCCACAGATTCCATCATGGATCTCATAAAGCACATCTTCCATCAGACTTGGATGAACACAGAGTAGATAAGGGCCCATGTAGGACTTCTTGCAAAGCTTGCCAGATGGAGAGACCCAAAATCGAGTAGCTCTATGCATTGTCTCGTGCGCTTCTTTTTTGTCCTCAGGAAGGGTACCATTCTTCAAGAAGGCCAAGAGTGGGTCCATCCAACTCGGGCCTAAGTCAGTGCAGAGGACCATTTCGACTAGTTGAATACTTGGTTGGGGTACATATTCCACTCATATTTTGCGGCCGTTTCTAGAGTCGACCGAGGAACCCAGGCAAGCTAAAGCGTCAGCATGACCATTTCCCTTTCGGCCGATCTTCTCGACTCTAATGGCTTGGAACTTTCTGATCAAATTTTTGGCTTGTTTTGCATAAGTGTCCATCTGCTCATCGTGAGCCTCGTAAACTCCAGAGAGTTGGTTGACCATTAATTGGGAATCACTAAAAACGAGTAGCTCCTCTGCGTTGAAGTGTTTGGCACTTCGCAGGCCGGTTAGTAGAGCTTCATACTCTGCTTCATTGTTAGAAGCTTTCCAGCCCAATCGAATGGCTTGCTCCCGCATGAATCTTTCAGGAGAAATAAGGACAACTCCTGCCCCTGAGCTTTTTTGGTTAGAAGAACCGTTTACAAACAGCTTCCATACGTCTCCAACAAAAAGTTTCCATGCTTCGGTTGGGGATTGCCCTTTATGCTGGGCAGTCATAGTGACCAAAGCCGAGCTCCCTTCGGAGGGGACAGCTGGTCCCGGGGTGAATTCTACAACAAAGTCTACCAGGACTTGAGCTTTGATTGCTGTTCGAGGTTGGAACTTGATATCAAACTCTCCAAGCTCCACCGCCCACTTTGATGTTCGGCTTGAGAAATCTGCTCGACTAAACACCGACTTGAGGGGGAATTCAGTGAGGACGTTGATGGTATGTCCTTGAAAGTAGTGAACAAGCTTTCTAGAGGCAATTACTAGTGCATATGCCAATTTCTCCAATGGCAAGTATCTAGTTTCGGCATCTAAGAGTGTTTTGCTAACATAATACACTGGTTTTTGTTCCTTTCCATACTCTCTGACTAGCATTGCACTAACAGCATGATCAGAAACAGCCAAGTAAAGGAAAAGCGCTTCGTTGGCGACAGGTGTAGATAGAAGGGGAGGAAAGCACAAATACTTCTTCAAATCTTCTAGTGCTTCAGAGCACTGGCTTCCCCATTCAAAACTGGTTTTCTTCCTTAGAAGTTAGAAGAAGGGCTTCATTTAATCAGAGGACTGACTAATGAAACAGTTAAGTGCTGCAGCCATGCCAACAAGTTTTTGGAGTTCCTTAGCCTTTGTAGGCGCTTTGAGGTCTTGGAGGGCTTTGATTTGGTCAAGGTTGGCTTCAATGCCCCACCTAGTCACCATATACCCTAAGAACTTCCTTGATCCTGCTTCGAAGGCACATTTTGAGGTGTTCAATCGAAGCTTGTGAGTCTTCAGAATTCTAAACACTTGCTCAAGGTCCCTTAGATGGTGCTCGGCCAACTTGCTTTTGACGACCATGTCATCAATGTATGCTTTCATGGTTTTACCGAGCTGGTCCTTGAACATTTTGGTGACCATTGGCTGGTAGGTCGCACCAACGTTCTTCAAGCCGAAAGGCATCACTTTGTAGCAGTAAGTGCCTCTAGGGCTGATGAAAGCCATTTTCTCCTGGTCAGGACCAAACATGGGGATCTGGTGGTAGCCACTATAGGTTTCTAGAAAGCTCATGTGCTCATGTCCAGCCGTTGCATCAACAAGTTGATCTATTCGTGGAAGGGGGAAGCTATCCTTGGGGAAAGCTTTGTTAAGGCTAGGGAAATCAACGCAGACTCTCCATTTGCCAATCTTTTTCTTCACCACGATGGTGTTAGACAGCCACTTTGGGTACTGCACTTCTCGAATGACTCCAGCAGCTAAAAGTTTGTCCACCTCTTCGATCACCGCATCGGTGTGTTGCGTGGATGACCGTCTACTCTTCTGGATAACCGGCCGCGCTCCTAATTGGACATTGAGTCGATGACAAGCATAATTGGGGTCCAACCCATGAGTGTCATAGGCCGACCAGGTGAACACTTCGATGTTTTTACGGAGTAGAGCCAGTAATTGCTCTTTCTCTCTAACAGTGAGGGAAGTGCCGAGCAGGAAGAACTTGTCTGGGTTTCCTTCTTCTACCAAGACCGTCTCTAGGTCTTCTACCATCTTCTCGGTCGGCACTCCGCCGACGTTTTCCAAAACTGGCTGGTGAGGTACTTCCACCATCTGCACTTGGTCTCAGACTTGTTTGGTTTTCATGGTGGCAATGAAGTAGTGTTTGGCTGTCACTTGGTCTCTGCGAATCTCCTCTACTCCATACTTGGTTGGAAAGTGAACGAGTTGGTGATAGATGGAAGGGACTGCCTCCATCTGGTGAATCCAAGGTCGGCCAAGGATGGCATTGTAGGGAGATGGGGTGTTTACCACCAGGAAGTCAACAGAGACCACCCTGGACTTAGCTATGACAGGCAGAGTTATTCGGCTGAGCGGGCATTCTGTTTGCGAGTTAAAGCCAACTAAAGGAGAGGTGACAGGTGTCAGGTGTTGCTCACTAAGGCCAAGTTTCTTGAAAAGCTCATAATACATGATGTTTGCAGTACTTCCTTGGTCAATTAGGACTCGCTTCACATCGAACTTGTTAGCCACACCAACTGTAACGATGAGGGCATCGGTGTGGGGGTGCTGGATTCTTTCTAGGTCCTTCTCGGTGAACACGACGTTAAACCGAGAAGGTCTGGCTTCTGTCTTGGGCTTTTTGAGAGGAGGTCTTACTAACATTACCTGTTGAATGTGGGTGGCTCGTTGGATTTCTCCTCGAATGGTGTTTTCTCTTTTGGGGTCAGTTATTCCATGGATAACGTTGATGACCAACCTCGGGGCATGGTTCTCTTTAGGAGGGGCTTGGTCTAGTCCTTGCTTTTCCTTCATCTTATCAACGTCTATCCATTGTTGGAGGTGTCCCACCGTAACTAAGTCCTCCTAGTGTTGTTTCCTCCAAGTGTTGTTTGATAGCTCTGCAATTTTGCGTCTTGTGTCCCTTCTCTCGATGATAGGTGCAACGCAGTGTTTGATTGCACTGAGCAGGGTCTCCAGGCATCTTAGCTGGCCAGACAAAGAAGGCTTCCCCTTTAAGTTTCTTCACAAGCCTGTATATTGGCTCTTTGAAGACGGTAGTGATGCCTTCATAAGACTTGGCCCTTTCCCCCTCATTTTCTACTGTGGAGCGGTTCCTTTGGCCATAGTTCTTGCGCTGCTCATCCCTCATTGGCTGCTCAGTCTTAGGTGGTCGAGGCGGTCTAACTTCTTCTTCAGCAACCGCAACATGTACTGAGGCAGCGTCATCTTCCACACGAGCTTGTTGCTCTATTCGAGCCCTCAAATCCTTCATAGTAGGGGCATGTCATTTTGTCAACGACTGTCTTAGCTTGTGCGAAGGAGGTAAGCCTTGCTTGAAGTATAGCACGGCCAATTGTTCATTGCAAACATTTTCCTCCAAGTCGCCATATTCCTCCCAATACCATCGCGTGTACTGGCGTAGGGTCTCTTTCCTGTCCTTTTAGATATTGAACAAGGTATCTAACTACTTTGGGACTCTACTATTGGAGACAAATCGGGCTAAGAACGCCTCAGAGAGTTGCGTCCAATCATAAATCAAGCCATTGGGGAGTTTGTCAAACCATCGGAGGCCAAGTTCTCCAAGGCTAGAAGGGAAGACTTTGCACATGAGTGCGTCGTTGCGATTCCAGAGGGACATCATCTGGCGGTAATGGCTGATGTGGGTTAGAGGGTCTGTCTTCCCATCATAGAGAATGAATTTTGGTGGGCTATACTTCCGTGGAGGTTCTACAGCTTCTATCTCTAGGGAGAAGGGGGTGGATACCAACCGGTCTAGAGCGCGATGCTCTTGTTAGTGTATGGACTGGTCCAACTGATCCCTTTCCCTATTGAGCCGGTGTTCCTCCTCTCTATCTCGTAGGCGTTCTCCTTCCCTGCATAGTCGTCTTGCCTCTTCTCTGTTATCATTTAGTCAACTTCTCAAATTGTGCGGTCGCTCGTCACGACGGCAATGAAAGGTTTCAGATAGGCGGCTAACGGTTCTTTGCCTTTTATGAGAATTCTCTCGTGGGTTATTTTTTTGTAGGTTGTTTGTCCTACTGCTAGCCCCTTCACTACGTACCAGAATCGGCCGGCTACGCTGTCTACGAGCAGGGCCACAGCTGGAGTGCTCCTTGTAAGGCGGCGGAGGAGTATGCCTCCTTTGCGATGGTCCACCAACGAATGTTCTTGGCTCCGTTGGGGTCGCCATGAACTTCATCAATTAGGTGCGCAGCTCAGTGATCTCCAAGCCCATTGAGTCAATGATGCGGTCACGGTGGTCTTTCTCAACAAAAAGACGTTGAGACGTCTCAACGGCAATGACACGGCATCGCTCCACCGCGTTGGGTGTCTGATCATCGTGGTCCATAAGGTCATCGTGTGCCGGAGGGAATGCCAAACCCTTATCTTTGGTTCTGTCCGTCATTGGAGTCCTCTTTGCTAGCCTAAATGGGGTGTATCTTCGATTTCCATCGCCGGAGTTCGTCACAAAGCCATCAGTGGTTTTCCCACAGATAACACCAATTGTGCGGGGATGATTTCCGCACTATGAAGAAGGGTTAAACTTCGTGGATAAATAGCGTGCTTTGGGAATTGAAGATCTACACAGAATAACAAACGGTGAGGCTGCCCGACCGGGGTTTGGTCGGAAACCCCTCCGATGATAAAGTCAGGGACTAAGGGAAATGAAGATAAGAGAATACAGAGTGTGTATGTGTTAAGTGTGTGGATTTTCGGATCCCTTGAGAGTGAATAGTGTTCACCTTTTATAGAAGAATGTTGTTTGTCGTTCAAGTCCTTCTCTCTCTGCCATCTGTCTAATGTGTCTTATTCGTGGTCGTCTCCCATTGGAGGAGGACGACCACTCCACCTGACACTCGGGTGTAGGTCTGTTTTGTTTGTCTCATTAGCGGACATCTCTCATTGGAGGAGGACGATCACTCCGCCTGTCATTCAGATGCAGGTCTGTCATATATGCACCTTGTCCATCTGCACCTCCATGTCTCCATGTTCTGTTCATACAGAGGGAGAGGAGCAAAGTCGTTTGTCTTTTGTGGGCCCAAGAAAGATCTTCAGTGAATTGGCCTTCTTTGAGTTGGCCTACTCTAGAATGGTTGTCCAACCAGGAGGTCCAACATGTTGCTCAGCCCACTTCGGAGTGGTTGTCTGTCTATCCAGGAGGTTCAACATGTTACTCAACCTACTTCGGAGTGGTTAGCTGCCTGTCCAGGAGGTCTGCCATGTTGCTCGGCCCACTTTGGAGTGACATTCGTACATTGGGCTGAGCTTCTATGATTGTCTTGCTTCGGAGCAAGTGTTGGCCATAGGGCCAAGGTCCAACCTAGCTCAACCTCGGAGTGAGCATCGCATTGGGCCTAGTACCAAGACTTGATTAATTTTTACCCACTTCATTATAGAATCAAGATTACCATTTCAATTATTTGTTAGAACTAAAAAATAAGTGTTGTGGTAATCTATTTCATTAGATCTTGTAAATTAGTATGCATGTGTGTTGTTGCGATTTATTTTATTATTTAAAATTTATTATTTCACACTATGGCTTGATTTAGCTATTTATAATAATTTGTACATTCGTTGATTATTGCAGAACGTATGTATTAATAGTTTCTAATGAAAATTGTAATAAAATGGTATAATATCAATGGTGATTTAATTATTTGTGATTATTATGGAAATTAAGTAAAATAATCAATGGAGTGTACGAAATTAACGGTTGACGATTAATATCAGTTGTTCAGGGTGGGCCTTGATTTTAAGATGGCACGTGACTTATCTGAACCATTTTTGGTATTCGGTTTTGGAATAAGGGTGGATATGCAGATGACACACAAGGAGATTACGTACCCTTGGCAGACCGTTCCCTTGGGGCAGACCATGGATGCCACTACTTGAGTATGTAACTCTGGACGTGAGCATCCCTAGTAGTTACGGTTGGTAACACTTGAATAGTTGGCCAAGAGGGGGTTCAAATTAACCGTGGTCATGACTTAGTGGTCGGTAAGTTAATCTATTTAGTGAGATTTCGAGTGTTACATAATTTATTAAAATTGTTGAAATTATTTTAATGGTTGTAATTTATATTTGCAATTATATTGTTATATCATTTGTATAATCTCGTTATTTTTCTCTTAAAAAGAAAGGTAGGTTTATTGTGTTTTCTTACTATGTTGTGAAACTCATAGCATAGTTTTGTTGCCTTGACTTTTTATGTTAGATTTTTATGAGGAAGGAATGGAAGCTAAAAATGGAGCTGATGCTAACATGCAGCCTTAGTTGACTTGAAGTCATGACTATAGAGAAATAAAATTTTATTATCTTATGTATTAATTATTAAGGACGTTATGATTTGTTTAATGTATTATTTGGACAGTTTAAGTTTTTTTTTAGGTGTTGTTGGACTTCTGATTATATGAAAGTTGAAATTTCTAATTAAAATGTCAAGTTTTTAATTTAGTAAGTTTTTATTTAATTTCCTTTGATATTCCAAAAATTTGGGGCATCACAATTAATTTTGTAATATTTTTGTTAGTCATAGCATGAATAATATAGATTTTGATGATTTTCTTTTGATTTATTTGAAAGAGTTAAATTGTTTGAAATCTTATAGTTAATCTAACAACATAACTCATCTTCTCTATGTCTAATTTATGTTCTTTGGAGACCACAATTGAACCTTAAACAGGAAAAGAACAAAGTAACCGAAGCAACAGATCACAATAGAAAGCATCAACAAGGGAGGAGGTCAAACCACCAAGGGGTGGTCAATTGGCTGGACGTCCGAGTGGAGGTCAAAACACCAAGGGGTGGTCAACCGGCCGGACATTTGCGCCGGACGACCGGCAGTGGCAAACCTGCCCAGTTTGCTTCGGTCTGCTCTAGTTTTGTTTGGGCTGTCAAACAAACAGTATTTTGCATGACGGCATCAGTCATCCTTCACGACTGAGAGTGACTGGACGTCCGAAAGGACATCCGAGTGGACAACCACCAAGAACAAATGTTCGTTTGGTACATCCGGGTAGATGACCCATCTCTGTATGAATCAGTTTTGCAACGGCTTTTTTTCAAGTTCAACTTTGCAATGGCTATCTAATTCACAACTATCTTCCAACCGGCAAAACTCACATGGGCTAAACATAAAGGGTGACATTGATTTGATATATATTATTTCACCATCACCAACCGGAAGAAACCAACGGTAAAAAGAAAGATACAGAGCACTGAACTCTATATATAACAAAGCTCTTATACATAAGAGAAAAACAACAGAGGAACAGTGAGAAGAAAACTAAGTGCAAGAAATATTCTTTCATCCTTCATCAATCACACACTCTATCTTCTCCGAGTTATCTGAAGAGTTCTAAATCTCCGTTTCATTCATTCTTCAGAAAATATACACTAAGTCTTAGCCTTTAGCTTATTTGCCTTTGAGAGGTTTTACAAAAAAATATGAAAGTTTCATTATTTTGTATCTACCTGAGAGAGGTTATCCTTGTAGTTTTCTTTGAAAGCAAAAACACTCATCTTCAATCTTGTAAGAGGTAACTAGCGAGCTTGTAATGCTAGAAAATATGTGGAGGATTGCTCCATGTGTATGAGATTGTTAGCATCCCTGTGAAGTTAGAAGAATAGTGAAAAATCCCAAGTGAAACTTGAAGAGTGGACGTAGGTTTGGTTGAAGTCAAACCACCATAAATCTTATTTGCCTTCTCTTCCCTCATCTCTTTAAATTGCTTTAAGTGTGATATTCATCTAATATTATTGTGATTATTATATGTTATACCTACTGTACTTATTGTCAAGTTTTTATTGGTAATTATTAGTTTTAATTTGTAGAAACCCAATGCACCCCCCTCTTAGGTTGCCTTTTAGGTAACAATTTTTAAACTAATTATTTTAACTTTTAAGCTTCAACCAAAAATTAGTTACAAAAATTAATTTTTATATTATATTTCAACTATTCCACCCGTACAAATATTAATTCAAATCGTACAAATAATATATATATATATATATATATTCAAACCATACAATGCACTAGCACATATATTCGACTTGCATCTCACACAGACTGGACTTGTAGTCCTACATATATTCAACTTGCACCCTCACATAAATTCGACTTGCATCCCACACACACTAAACTTTTACCCACACAGACTGAACTTGCACCCTACCTAGACTAGACTTGCAAGGCAATTAAATTGCACCCTGCTCAAATATTTTTAAAGTTGAAAATATATCATACGAATTATTTTTTTTGTGACTATTTTTTGCTATCTTTATAACTATGTATAAAATTTAAATATACTATGTGATTAATATTTTTAAACTAATTTTTGTAACTATTTTTAGTACTTTTAGTATATGATTTGAGTTAATATTTTTATGTTTCAATCTTACTTTTTTTTATTGATAACTATTCTTTTTTGTTATAATTTTAGAGACTTTTTTATTTTCATTTTTATAAACTATGTATAAATTTTAAAATATAAATATGATCTTTTTTAAAATAAATAACATTGAGATGATATGGACTATACTTTTAAAACAACAATAATATTAAAAATATTTAATAAAACTTATAAAATAACAATTTAAAAAAAAATAAAAGTTGCGTTATTTTGAAATATTTGAATAATTAAAATGTGATGTGTGGCTAAAGTTGGTAAAAAAAAATTACTTTTGATAATTTAAATTTAAAAAAGATATTTTTAAATTTAAAAAAAAAAACGTAATTTTAAGATTTAAAAAATATCCTCTTTTTTTTTTTTTCTTCATCAAACTTATATATACTTTAAAAAATAATAATTTTGAAAATGTAACCAAATAGTGATCATTAGTGTTTAAAGTCTTAAAAATTTAAAATTTATTTTTATTTAAGTAATTTAAGTAGTTTATGGAAAAATGTCTAAGACTCACAAATAGTTTTCCACAATTTGATCTACAATAATGTGGTAAGATATATGTCAACTTTTGATTTATCATATACTAAATTGTGTAGGACTTACTTTTCTTGCCACCTTAATGTGGGTACATGTAAGGATCCAAATTGTGAGTCTATAACATTATTCATCTCTTTGCTTTTTTGCACATTTCTCGTAAAAATTTAAAAAATCAATTAAAATTTTCAATTCCCAAACAAGCTCAATTTTGTATCAATTTTAATTAGACATTTCATTTTAATCATTTAAATAATTTAAAATAATGTAATTTGTAAATTATTTAAAATTATTATGTTAAATTTATTAAATATATCTAATATTAATCTCATTTTCAACCAATTGTCAATATATTTTTGACAGTATTAATTTTATAAAAAATTTATTTATATTTTACAAGTTATACAATATTTATCAAAATATAATAATAATATTATTATTTGTATGGTTTATTATTATTTTTTATTTATACAATCTGAGTTAATATTTATATGGTTTGAGTATTATTATTATTATTATTATTATTATTATTATTATTATTATTATTATTATTATTATTTTGTACAGTTTGAGTTAATATTTTAATATTTATTATTCTTTATGTTTTTTAATAAATAAAAATAATATTTTTCTGTTCAAAAATTAATTCTAAATAATTATTATTTACGTTAATTTCAAATCATACAAATCATTTTAATTATGTAAGTTTTTTTTTGTATATTTTTTGAATTATTGATTTAAGTTTTTATTAAATATTAGTCTCACTTTAAATATTTCGTTGATATTTTTTGAACAATATTAATTTTATAAAAATCGAATTTTTATGGTAAAAATTATATGTATTTTATTAAAATAACATTTGTTTTGTTTTTTAATTAAAAAAAGTGAGGTTTGTGATGTGATGTGTGCTTTGGAGAGAAAGGAAGGAGAAGGAAAGTGACGTGTTGGGGGGAGGGGTTTGGATCAGGATCTTTTTTAGCTATGGTTCTCTCCAGCAGTGTCCTGTACTTTGATTTTCAGTTTTGTTGACACATTATAATTTGAGCATTTTTATTCATGTCTTTGGATATTTCCTTATTTGTATACTTGTTAACTTCATTTTTATTTCTTATTTGTCAAACATTATTAATCTAAAACAGCAGTGATATAACTGGAAGTTTGGAGGCAAGTCAACAATTTTGGTGGTGGTTTGGGCAGGTTGCAAGAAGAAGATGATGCCTGATGCTTTGAACTATTAGATTGGCTACTAAGTATTGTTGGATGGGAACCTACAAGAGCAGCCCAGTTGGTTGAGGGTAAGGGACCAAGGATTTAGGAGTATGCTCCTCTCTAGGTCTCAAGTTCGAATCCCACCCCCAGCTGGCTACTGGCGGGCCACTGCGTCTTTGCTTGGTCGATCGGCTCAGGGCCCCGAGATTAGTCGAGGTGCGTCACTCCGAATGGGTGCTGGCCCGGATACTTGGCTAGCAAAAAAAAATATATATTGTTGGATGGGAATTCAACTGAGCTAATTAATTTTTGGTTTGTTAGAATTAATGTTTAGGTGGTGTTATTTTTTGTTTGTTTTCGTGTTGTGCATTGTAATTGTTAGGTTGCCTTCAGGCCAACGGTCCTTTCTTCCAATGAAATTTTGGTTTTTTTTTATTATTTTTTTTTCTTTTCTTTTTGTAATGTTTTATTCTCTAAAAAAAATCTGAACTGTTTTATTTACAAAATCAAGTTTATTGCTAGTGGATTGTAGCAGGCAAAGGTTTGGAAATATAGAGGAAACAAAATAAAACGAAACGAAATCACAACTACACCATCATATACCAAATGAAACAAAACGTATTCTTAGGCATTCTGAAGTACCAAATGTATTATTAACCATATACCAACACAACTGCAACCATCTTTATTTGTATTCTCAAGTATGAAATGTACCATTACAACCATTACACTGAATTACATCATACAAGTACCAAATGAAACAAAATGTAACCCACAAAAAAAAAAAAAAAAAAACAAGTTTTTTAAATCCCTTGAATTGTAGAGGTCACAATCCTCCTTATCTTTGTCTACAAACTTGTAATAATTGCAACAAACCTACTCTGTTGTTATCCTCAAATTATCTATGTTTTTGTGGAAATGTCTTCATAACATTCTTCCAGTTAGACATTTGTTCAAATGTCAAAAGGTGTTGAATGATGCACTATGTCTAAGGTGTTTGAAGGAGGAGGAGACATTAGAACATTTGTTTTTTAAATGTCTTGATTCAATTAGGATTTGGCGATGCAGTCAGTTAGTCTTGGATTTTTTTAATTGGAAAGCCTGTTTTATTTTTTACATGGCTGGATAATTGGAAGCAGCAATCTTTGGATATGAATTTTATTTGCCAACTTCTTGTTGTGCTTTGGGCCATTTGGAAGCAAAGAAATAGTGTTATTTTTAAGAAGAATATGTTGTCTTGTGAGCTGGTCATTAATTTAGCTAATGATCTGTTTGGATCATTGTCTAGAAGATATGATGAATCCGAGTTTGTAGGATGCACGAGGGAGGAAATTGACACTACAATCTTCTGAATGTAAACAACGTCCAATTACTAGACATTAATGTGTGTTTGAGAGATGAATGATTGGGTATACACCTCACCTTTAGCATAGTGCACAAAGTGGTTGCCCCGTGACTTGAACCCATAACCCCAATGTTACTAGACTAAGGTTTTTACCATTGAACCAATAATCATCCCTAAAACAATGCCCAATTAGTACACATTAATATGTGTTTGGGAGGGGAAAGATTGAGTACACACCTAACCTTTGGCATAATGCACAAAGTGGTAGTCCCAAGACTTGAACTCATAACCTCAAGGTTATTAGGCCAAGACATAACCATTGAACCAATGGTCACCTCTTCTTCTTCTGATGAATGTGCAACTACTAAATGCCTACTTGCATTTAATGCTTGTTCTAATGTTTGTTTACAAGAATACAAAGTGCTAGTGGATGGCTCCTGGAGACAAGCAGATGGTAGTGCTGGTGTTGCATGGCTTTGTTATAACGCCAATGGTGAGTCGGTAGCACAACGAGCTTTTCATTCCCAGCTCATGTCAGCGTTTGAGGCGGAAGTGTTGGCTGGTCATAGGGCGATTCAATGGGCGAATGATCAAAGTATACGAAAATTAGAATTGTGGACGGGCTCATAACTTTTGGTGGATGTTTTATGTAATAGATTAGTCTCGTCTAGTCTTCTTCCACTTTAATTGTAGATATCAGGGCATTTAATAAATATTTTGATTATTTGGTTGTATGTAAAGTTGAGCGGAAGGAGGTTAAACTAGCACATGACTTAGCTCACTCTGTAAATCATTTCCTAGCTTAATATAATTCTAGCTGGTTTGTTTTGTTTTCTCAAAAAAAAAAAAAAAAAAAAAAAAAAAAAAAAAATCATCTATCACCCACGTCACAATTTCACCAAAATACAATAAAAGCAAGTCTTGGTAAAAGTTGTAGCATCATGGTGCGTAGGATCCATTGATGGTGTTTTTAATTAATCTTATTCAAAGTTGCATTTTGAACTGTTCTCTTCCAGACAAACTGATCTTTGAAGTACATTACAAGATATGAAGGCCCAATTTGGTGTTGTGGTGAGATCACATTAGAAGATCTTTATGGTTGCTTGAAGTGGTTAATGGTTTCATTAGCTGTATCTATGAAGTAATTTGAATTTTAGTGGTATGGCACAAAAAGTACTCTTCAATGAAGCAGTAGTGAGATGCTTTGGCGAGGAAGAGGAAATCAAGCTCTTCTTGAATTGTGTAAACAAACAGCAAATACTTCTTTACTGCAACCTCTTATCTGCGTAGTTCTTAATTGAAAAGCACCTCGCTAGCACCACCAAATGGGGCCAAACTCTTTGCCAATGATGGTGTTAACAATGTCCTCTAGATCTAGTGGTTTAAGAAATCTTATTATGTTGGAAATCTCTTTTTAGGAAAATTAGAACAAAACCCAATTTTTTATATTTTTATTTAAAAAAAAAAAGAGAATCAAAACAGAACCTTGGTTTTTTTAAAAAGGAAAATCATAACAAAACCCAATTTTTTTAGAAAATCAAAACTAAAACTGTAATCAACCTCCATTGTAAACAAAATCCCAATTTTTTTTTTTTTTTTTTTTTTTTTTTTTTTTTTTTTTTTTTTTTTTTTAAGGAAATCAAAACAAACTGTGAGGCAATGGAGTGAAGTGAATGAATCAAAACAAAAATCAATAGTGTAATGAACCTGAGAATGAATGCTGGAATAAATCAAAACAAAAAAGAAAAAGAAAAAAAAAAAAAACTTACCATTGAAGAATCCAGTTGGCAATGGCGGTGAAGGCTGTGTTACTGTAACAAAAGTTCCTGTGGGGACATAATCTTAGGATCATGTCACGTGGCCGAGGTGTTGGCCGAGGTGCCATGTGAGGAGCTAGATTGCCGAGGTGATTTGGTACTGCCAAGATATGGTGCGGTAGTACTGGAATCTAAGATATTTGGATAGAGGATAAGAGTCCTAAATAAGTGAGGCACTTAGTTCAGATAGGAATGAGACTTTTGAGGAGTTTATCCATATCTAATTAAGAGTCCGAAATAAGTGCTATGCTTGAATCCTATGAAGTGAGACTTTTAGGAGATGAGAGCATTGCTGGCTATAAAAGTGAGGCACCCCGTGGATCTAAGATATGCTCTTACTTGTACACTGTTAATTGAGTTGATATCTTTGAGAGATAAGTAACTGACTTGATCGTTGGAGTGCCCCGGGTGGACGAACCACCGTGGTTTCTCTTTATCTTCTTGTGTGCAGGTACTTGGTTTAATCTATTTTGCCACGTACTTTTCAGCTAAGTTCCCTGTTTGATAGTGAGGTCGGAAATCAACGTCCATAGTTCCCAAGTCTATAATTGCATACTTTAAGTGGTATATAGTGCTCTCACATATAAAGTCTAACCAAATACTTTCATAAAATTGAAGAAAAAACATTCAATTACAGAACTTAACCAAAAAAAAAAAAAAGAGTATTTAATCTCAAAGATGATGGAGGTAATTCCAAAAAAAACATTGGACACAACAAATCCCATCTTGGACCATGATTATGGAGAAAAGTAAATAAATCGAAATCAAAACTAGAAGAGAGTAATTCAAATATGAATCAATTTTCCAGTTTTAAATTGTAAATCCCATTAGATTCAATATTATTAATTAATCCTTGGTTCCAGCTTGTGTGTCAAAATCTTGCACACCAAATAGGTTCTCTTATCTGAACTATGAAAAATTAAATTGTCACAAACACCCCCACTCCTCCCAAAAAATTTGTTGTCATTTCTCCCCATATTCACTTTCATGACATAACTAAGGCAATAAAACTTAAATTCAGACTTGCCTAACTAAATAGACCCCCTATTTAAGATGCATAACTAGCAAGATTCCAGATATGGGCTGCAACTTTAAATACAAACAGTGATGCTTAAGGTGTCAGATATATCATACATTATCATAATCATAAGTGAAGAATGAGAAGTCTGAAAATATGGAGGAATACCAATTTTCATTCATTCTACTATTCTCTCCTTTCAATAATGAAAGAAAGTAGAAAATAAATAGATTACAAATCAGAGACCATTTTGGAACAGAGCATTATCACTGGACATGATTATTTTCTCATATGGAAAGATAATTGCTACCTAGATGGAATGGAATAATCATACAGCTGGTATGATTATATTCTTCCTAACATTATTCCTAAACCAATTATAATAAAAAGTTGTACATTACACAAATTAAGGAAAGTCAATAGAATGCTAAATATGGAGAGAAACATGCACAGGCATATGGTGTGCATATGGTTACGAGAGCTTGATTTCTAATACTCCCCCTCAAGTTACGTTGTAGATGTTAATCATTCCCATTTTTTTGTCAGATCTTCGAAGTTAACTCGAGCAAGAGCTTTCGTGAGAATGTCAGCCTTTTGACAGTTTGTTGGAGTGTAGCTAACTTTGAAAACTCCTTCTTCAATCTTTTCCTTGATAAAGTGTTGATCTATCTCCACGTGTTTAGTTCGATCATGATGAACATGATTCGTAGCGATACTGATGGCGGCTTGGTTGTCGTAGTATAACACTATGGGATGCTCAAATGGAACCCGTAATTCTTCTAACAGCCTGTTCAACTAGATTCCCTCGCAGATACCTTGTGCCATAGCATGAAATTTTGCCTCAGCACTATTACGGGCTAACATTGATTGTTTCTTGCTTCGCCATGTAACTACGTTCCCCTAGAAAAATGAACAATAACCGAAAGTTGATCTTTGATCAGTCACTGAACCTGCCCAATCTGCATCTAAAAAAATCTCAATTTTTCTCTTTGTTGTTCTTTGGAAGAAGAGACCCTTTCCCAGTGTCATTTTTAGATACCTCAATATTCTGGTCACAGCAGTCATGTGTTTTTCGATTGGATTATTCATGAATTGACTTACCACACTAACAGAGAATCCGATGTCTGGCCTTGTATGAGAAAGATAGATGAGTTTTCCTATAAGACGTTGATATCTCCCTTTATCACTTGGTGCACTATCGTCACTTTCATCTAGTTTGACAGTTGTGTCCATAGGTGTTTCTGCCGGCTTGCATCCTAGCATCCCTGTTCCATTCAGTAAGTCTAGAACGTATTTGCGTTGTGAGACTACTATACCTTGCTTTGACCTAGCAACCTCCATTCCAAGAAAGTACTTAAGGTTTCCAAGATCCTTAATCTCAAATTCCTTTGTTAGGAATTTTTTAAGTAAGCCAATTTCCTCTTCATGATCACCTGTTAGAATTATATCATCCATATAAACAATGATAATTGCCAATTTCCCTCATAGGGAGTGCTTCACAAATAATGTATGATCGGATTGACCTTGAACAAATCCGTACCCTTTCACTGCCTTAGTGAACCATTCAAACCAAGCCCTGGGAGATTGTTTGAAACCATACAAGGATTTTTGGAGTCAGCAAACTTTCTTGAAATTTGATGTCGTCTCAAGTCCAGCAGGAATGTCCATGTAAACTTCTTCCTCTAAGTCACCATTGAGGAAGGCATTTTTCACATCAAGTTGGTGAAGTGACCAATCAAGATTAGCTGCCAAGGATAAAAGTACACGAATAGTGTTGAGCTTGGCAACTGGAGCAAAGGTTTCTTAATAGTCAATGCCATAGGATTGGGAGAATCCTTTGGCGACCAACTGAGCTTTATACTGTTCCACATTACCATATGCCTTGTACTTTACTATGAAAATCCACTTACACCCAACTGGTTTCTTACTTCTTGGAAGATCAGTAATATCCCAAGTACCATTCTTTTCTAGAGCCCAAACTTCCTCATCGACTACCGCCTTCTACTTCGGATACTTGAAAGCATCCTGAATATTCCGAGGAATGTGTATCTCTGTGATGCTATAAGTGAAGGCACGAAACGAAGGTGATAGCTTATCATAAGAAATAAAGTTCCCAATGGGATGGTGAGTGCATGATCTAACTCTTTTTCTCCAAGCTATGGGCATATTAAGAATACTATTTTCTAACCCAGAATCAACAGTACTATCTGAGGCAGGAATATTGTTACTTGGAATTTTGCTTGGATTAGAACCCGGCTCAGTCTCTTGGATTAGAACCCGGTTTGTTGAGAAAGTGCTCCTTCCTCCATTTCCTCTTGGATGTGCTTCTTATCCTGCAAGTCAACAATGAACTCGGAATTTTTGGCAGGTAGAGACTAATTACATGACTTTGGAGGTGTGTGATTTTTAGTGGTGAGGGATGACTCACTAAATGACTCAAGGTTCCAAAACTGATGGGTAGGTTTGGTTTGTGTTTCTGAAAAAAATTTCAGAAATTTTCTCTACAAACAAATTTCAGAAATTTTCTCTACCAAACAAATTTTTCCAAAAAAATTTCCCAAAACACACAAACCAAACAAGTTTTCCAAATAAATCTCTCTCACACACACATCAAATCAATCACTTTTTCTAAAACTCTCTCTCAAAACAATTTTCCAAAACAAATTTCCCAAAAAACCAAACCAAACATGTTTTCGTACTTTTTATCTCTA